>OY728165.1:902135153-907135153 GCA_963277665.1 Viscum album | reverse complement strand
ATTGTATTTCGATAAAATAGTGGGAGACTAATAAGTATTAATTTATTTATTTGTCTCAGTTTGGTAATAAAGTAATAAACCTTTTCTCATCCTAATTTGAAGAAATGACAAGAAAATGAATTCAAACATATCATTGAAAACCATACTTGAGAATAAAAACCTTCTCACTAGCACCAATTTCCAAGAGTGGCATAGGCGTTTATGTGTCATCCATTGCCACGAGAGGAAATTGTACGTGATGGAAGAGCCTATTCCAATGTTTCCTAGATTGGAAATTCTACCCTTAACTCACCAGGTAGATAAGGACATGGGGCGTGACAAACCCACAGTCCTTATGGTGAATAAAAGGAAGGACAAGGAAAAGGGGCTAAAGACTTATAAATGGTATGAATCCCCCGAGCACCATCCCTCCAAGAAGGGGATGATCCAAGGGCATGACAAGGAACATGAGACAGTGTGTTTTGCATGTGGCAAGCAAGACTGCTGGAAGAGGAAATGCACCCAGAATCGTCGGGACGCTAAAGGTGCATTCATTATCGAGTGTAATCATTCTATTTCTACACATTGGGTATTTGATAGAGCTTGTGGGGCTCACATCTGTATTCAAATACAGGAACCAAGTAGATTTAGAAAGCTTTCCAGAGGAGAGGTGGATCTTTGAGCTGCCAATGGCACAAGGATGGCTTCATTGGCTCTTGGCGATTACCACCTCTCATTGCCAACTGGCATGATTTTGGTTTTACAAAACTGTTATTATGTGACTAGTGTTACCAAGAACATAATTTCTGTATCTTGTTTGGATATGGATGGATTTTTTTTCTAGTTTGGAAATAAGGGTTGTCTCTTTTATAAGAACAATGTATGTCATGGTATGACACATTTAAATAATGGTTTGTATGTATTAAATTACGAAAACCAAGTGTTGGAAATCGACAACGAAACAAACTCACATGACTCATACATCACCCAGTTGTGGAATCACCATCTCGGTCATGTGAATGAGAAACACTTGACAATGCTCTTCCAAGATGGCTATTTAGACTCTACTGAGCTAAAACCACTTGATAGATGTCACATTTGTTTACAAGTAAAAATGACCAAGCCGCCTTTTGGTGGACAGGGTGAAAGGGCCACATAACTTCTAAGACTGGTACACACGGATGTGTGTGGACCATTTCCAGTAGAAGCTTGAGGTGGATATTCTTACTTCATTACTTTTACTCACGATTTGAGTAGATAAGGCTACGACTACTTAATGAGGTATAAGTCAGAGGCCTTAGAGAAATTTTATGCATTCAAGAATGAAGTAGAGAATCAGCTTGGTAAGAAGATAATGAAACTTCGATCAGATCGATGTAGAGAATATCTGAACCAAGAGTTCATCGATCTTCTACGGGAGTCTGGGATTCTATCTCAGATCACACCTCCTTATACACCACAGTGGAATGATGTTAGTGAAAGGAGGAGACACAACTTATTGGACATGGTGAGGTCGATGATGAGTCATGCAGATATTCCATTATACTTTTGGGGATATGCATTACAAACTGCAACATACACATGAAACCGGGTACCGACTGAGGCGAAAAATGGAATTCCATCTGAGTTATGTAATGGAAGGAAACCCACTTTGTCTCACACACATGTATGGGGATGCAAGGAATTTGTTAAGGCCTTCTCAGGCAACAAACTAGCACCCCGGTGCATGAGGTGTATCTTTATAGGATATCCTATGGAAACAAAAGGATATTACCAATATAAACCTTCAGACAAGAAAGTGACTCTCACTAGACAAGACGTCTTTCTTGAGAGGGAGAAAATCCTCAATAAGGATAATGGGAGAAAGATTGAATTCAACGAAGCTGATGCTCAATATACACAGGAGTTGGTACAGGAACAAGTTCCATAGGTCCCCGTGGAAGATGTTCTAGAAACACAAGTACTGCGTAGGAGCTCAAGAGAGGTAAGGGAACCAGAGAGATTTGGTTTCCTAGTCACTGAGGATGGTGAATCATTGTTGTTGGAAAATTATGTACCTATCTCTTACAAGGAAGTATTAGAAATCTCAGAAGCTGCAAGATGGCTAGAAGCTTTGAATTTTGAGATGGATTCCATGTATTAGAATCAAATCTGGGTTCTGGTCGATGAGCTAGTTGATGTAAAGCATTTTGGATGAAAATGGGTATTCAAGAGATAACTAGACATGGAAGGTCATGTTAGCACCTATAAAGCAAGGATATTGGCGAAACAAATCAGACAGCATCAAGGAATTGATTATGATGAAACCTTCTCGCTAGTTTCCATGTTTAAATCCACAAGAATCATACATGCCATCGAAGCTTACCATGACTATGAAATTTGGAAGATGGATGCCAAAACAACATTCCTTAATGGGAACCTTCAGGAAGATGTCTATATGACACAACCAGAAGGGTTTGTGACACCAGGTGAAGCCAAACGAGTTTTCAAGTTGTAGAAATCAATTTATGGATTAAAGCAAGCATCCATGTCATGGAACATTCAATTTGATGAAGACATAAAGGAATTTGGGTTCATTAAGAATGAATATGATCCATGTGTTTATAAGAGACTTAATGGGAATGCGATCGTTATCCTAGTAGTATATGTTGACAACATATTGCTTATTAGAAACGACATACCAGTCTTATAGTCAGTTAAGGACTGGTAGAACAAGTGTTTCTCCACGAAGGACTTGGGTGAAGCATCCTACATTCTAGGGATCAAGATCATTCGTGATAGATCCAAGAGGCTGATTGTACTAAGTCAGAGTACATACATTGACCAGATACTAAAGAGATTTAGTATGGAACAATCCAAGAGGGGATTGGTTCCAGTGTCACATGGCCTACATCTCTCTAAGAAAATGTGTCCTCAAACACAACAACAGAAAGATAGAATGAGTAAGATCCCATAAGCTTCACCTATAGTATCCATCATGTATTCCATGTTATGTACCAAGATTGATGTTGCCTATGAATGTGAGCATAGTAGGTAGATATCAAGAAGATCTAGGAGAACAACATTGGATTGCTATTAAGACTATCCTTAAGTATCTGAGAAGAACTAAGGATATGTTCCTGGTGTATGGAGGAGACGAGGAGCTTGTCATCAGAGGGTATACTGATGTTGGTTTTTAGACAGATCAGAATGATCTGAAGTCGTAATCTGGATATGTGTTATGTCTCAATGGAGGAGCTGTGGGTAGGAAGAGTTCAAAGAAGAAAGTTTTCACCGATTCTACAGTGGAGTTCAAATTTATAGCGGCTTCTGATGCCGCCAAGGAAGCCGTCTAGATTTAGAAATTTTTTTTGGATCTTGATGTGGCTCCTAGCAGTGAAGATCTCATTACATTTTATTATGATAATACTGCAGTGGTGGATCTTGCAAAAGAGCCAAGGTCACATCAACGGACAAAGCACATACTCTGGAAGTATCACCTCTTGAGGGATTTCTATCAAAGGGGTGAAGTTGTAGTGAGTAGAGTATCCATGGAAGAGAACGTGGTGGACCCCATGACTAAAGGCCTATCTCAATGGAATCATGAATATCATGTGAGAGATAGCGGGTTAAAGGTTGTTAGCAGTTGGCTCTAGTCCAAGTGGGAGTCTGTTGGAGTTGGTGTCCTAGAACAAAATACTTTGTAATTTATTCATTAAACAAACAAATTATCACATCTTGATTGTTCTTCTGCATGACAATGCATGTGATATTGTCCCAAGGATAGTTGTTGCATTAAAGGGTGATAGCGGGTCCCTTCTACGATGAGAACCCGGAAGTGCCATAACATTGTTCTTGAATATATGTTTTATGGATGGATGATGTTATTTCAGGTACACAAATAATACAAGTCATTAGGGGTGAGTACTCATAAAACCTTGAGGTACCTTCTCATGGTGTGTTCCCTTGGTAATATCTAGGAGGATATTATGAGAATGAGACCCGGCAGTAGGAAGTCCACATTTCATAGTGTCATTGGATGTTTCTATCTGCAGACGTGTGTATTGGTCCTTAGACTTTAAGATTATTATTAATGGGTATTACAACTCACACACCTAGATTTATTGATGAAAACTATGACAACACACTATTTGTAGCGAGGTAGGATATGTTGGGTGTTTCACGAGTAATACTGCATTAATAGATAATGCAAGAAAGGATTTGTCCCTTTTGTTCCATAACGGAAGTAGATATCTCAGGACCTTTGATGGAATTGATATTGCCTAAATAAATCCATGGACATGGTAAGGTATGGGCGAGTTCAATTCTAGAATATCAAAGAAAGAATAATCAAGCACATGGGTTGATGGAACTAGCATAAAACCCACTTGATTCAAGATATCATGACAAAGGGATTATATCACACAGTAAATGTTCGTAGGAGGTGACACATCATTGTAGCGTTAACTTCTTTATCTATGGGTGCCTTGGCCTGTTTCTAGACGCTAACCTTGGACTTTAGGTAGGCTCCGCCTAATGCCATTGAGAAAGAGGCCTAGAGGGTCACACACTAAGTGTGTCCACATATCTTAGTTAAATATTAATTTTACAAGTTAAATAAAGATTATTCCCTACTTTGGTTTAATAAATTATTTAAGGATGCCTAATCACATTTATTTCGTCACTAGTTATTCAAGAGAATATATTGTGGGAGAAATAATATATTTATTAGCGAGTAATGTAGTTACATTTATTTTTGAAATAAATAGCCATTACTGATGGTCTAATAAATGTGGAGGAGGAAATAAAGAAAAATGGAAAATAAAAGTACATGCCGTGTATATTAAATATACACGCAATGTAGTATTATGGAAAAAAAGTACATGCCTTGTACTAATGATTACACACCGTGT
The DNA here is from genome assembly GCA_963277665.1 of Viscum album. Lineage (NCBI taxonomy): Eukaryota > Viridiplantae > Streptophyta > Magnoliopsida > Santalales > Viscaceae > Viscum > Viscum album. Next base: position 907,130,282 of record OY728165.1, on the reverse strand, counting down.
AGTTTTCCAATATGGATTTTTGAGGATATAGTATTGTTTCATTAAATGATATTAATTATAATCAGCGTGGGCGCATGTCAAGGAATTAAAAATTCGACAGGGGGGTTTCAATAAGAGTTAATGAAATAAATAAAACACGTAACACATTTATTTATTTTCATAACTCTATAACCACAAACCCAATTATAAATATCCTCACAACCCCAACACTTTTCCAATCGATCATTGTGCACAAAAATTCTGAAAAATTATTTCAAGCCTAAAAGAACTCCTTCCACCAAGAACGCTCTCAAGATTGAGAGATCAAGGTGATCGAAGGCGGACATCGCAAGCAAAGGTTCTTCCACGCTAGCACCCGGAGATACCTTCAACGACTTTCGGTGATATGTGGAACACGTGTTGATCACCGATAGAGGAATCCTACACTTGGATTCTACGACTCAACGATGGATCACCGAATCCTGACAGGAAACATCATCAAAGAATGAATTCGACCAAGGTAATTCTTGTGAATTAATTAAATTAATTATAACCAACATATGATGATCCTATCTCTATGGTTCTGGGATTCCCTCTTTTGTTTTTTGTTCTTCATTCTATTCGAAATATATGGCATTTTATATCGTGACGGATCTCAGTTTGAACATTGTTTAATGCTAAAATTAAAATTGGGCAAACCCAACAACGCGCTTCCACAGCACCCGGAACCTTCACTAACACCCATCTCTTATCAAGCGTCGATCACAGCTTAGACTGACCAAGATCATCACCCTCCCTCTATGTAAGAGGGCTTGTGGGTGGATCTTGATACTGACTAGATATTTGTGGTGTTCTAGACACCAGAAGCTCCAATCATTGACATATGGAATTTCCTTACCTAGGGACAATCTATGTGTTTCATCTGAATCATTTTGGTGATGTTTCACCACCTTTACGATCATTAGTTGGCCAATCCATGAATCTAGGAGAACCTTTAATCCATCAAACAACAGTACCAAAGTGTTGAGATGGTAGTGATCTTATTGGATCAATGAAACAAGTCATTCGGTTACTACCAGACCCTCTAATAGATATACATCATGATAATCACAGTGCTTTGTTGGATTATGGATGAAGCATCTCTACACGTACAGATTGGAGGGTGGGGACAATATTCTTCCCTCCACTTCAGCCCTATATTACGATAGCCTGACCTATGTACTGATGATCAGGGATTCCCTCTGGGTACAATTATGATAAATATACACATTCCCAAACTTCAATATGATCAAGGGAATATGGACCTTAACACATGGCATGAACAAGAATATTTTCCCCACGGAATGAGATAGTAACACATAGACCCTTCAACATGTTTCCTCACTCGTTAGTATAGATAAGAACATGGCCTCAGCGATCCTTCTAATGATACGTTATTGTCTAACCACTAGAATCTGATCAATTTCTGGAAAACATGATGAAATCTTTGATCTATTAAAGTTTACATTGAAAATAGAGGCAGAACCTAAGATAGTCTCTTTGTTCTAGAAGCTCGAAGATCATAAAAGGATCATCTCTAATCTCATTTACAATTGGTGGCTAGGTTATGTTAATTCCTTATGATATACCATCTATCCTCTAGGGGGACAAAAATTCCTTGTCCAGATGACCCTAGATGATCTTAGAAACCCCACACATCCAGAAAATGCAGAGGCATGAGTATATGGAATGTGGCTGAGGAATGAGTCACTGAACCCACCAGACTAGCATAATTACCCTCCTCGAGACCCATGCCATGATACTCCTCGATTTTGTTAGATCTCTCTTCAAGGTAATGATCCTATCAATGCATTGGTTCCCAAATATCCTCACTAATACAGAAACCCTCTCCAAGATGACTTGATAGCCACTATCACTTCTCTCCTTATGTCCCTAGAGACACAACAAGTGGAAATACTGCCTGATTGAAAGCCAAACCCAAAATGGGTAGAAAACATATGATAACCATTTATGTTTATAAATCCTAGATTTTCACTATTCAATTGGATGGGTGTCCCACTTTAGTATTTCTCCCACATTATCTCATGGTGTAGACCCATTTTGGGAACCCTAGGACAATAAGAGACTAACAGTATTTGGTTTTTTGTACAGATGTTGGAAGGAACCATGTTTGTCTATAATAGCCAGCTACCCATAGAGCCCATTTCAAGTCGAGAAGGTCTCTATAGGAAATTCCAAAAACAATTTAGCTCCACCATTCATAATAAAAGTATTTTTGACCTATTAACCTTCATGAAAAAGAATGATGTGTGATTCATGTATTTTTTTCACTTGATAGGAAGGCCTCAGGTAATCACTAGATTTTTCATTGACTCATGATAAGATAATGATTATGTGTGTGGGGAATTTCATGGTTGAGATGGTCCCTACCATCATCACATATAACTTTCTAGGTTGATTTTGGGAGTCTTATGATAAGTCTTAGCATCTAGAATAAGCCCTATAGTAGACTAGACATGCGTACCCATCACCTATTCTAGTTCCCAAGGGAAGACATACCAAATTAGATAATTCAAACACTATAAAAGTTGAGGAACATGATCTGGTAGAGATGTTGGACCCTTTTCCATAGGATCCTCACCAAGCGCAACCCTACCAAGTGCTACATCACCCAGCACAACCCTACCTAACTCAACCTCTCCTAGTGCATTCCTACTAAGAGAAGCCTCTCCCAAGGAAGAACCATTAGGAACTGTGACTGCAAACACAACATACTAGATGAGAAAATGTGTCTCCAAACACTCTTCAAAGATGGAATCTCAGAGTGACCTTTCATGACAGAAGTATCCATAACTATTCCATCATTGATTCACAGGTCCTGAGTTACTTCATTTATTCCCTATAGAAATGGATTCTGAAACTTCAAGAGTATAAGTAGCCCCATGAAGATAGAATCATTGACCATACCCCAAGATCCTAGAGCATACAATTAAGGAATTATATGTGTTAAAGTATTAGCTCCAGTACCGAGTGGATCATGGTTTTTTCAAGTTGGGAAACATTCTAGAACAAGTGATGCATATCTTCACTGACCTCAATTGTGACAGTGATGGTTCGAGTGAATGGATGTTGGATTTAAGCTACAGAATGTATAAATATGATGAATAATTGGATCATAGGAATGTTTCTCATGCCCATGGTGACATATATTCCCTCTTATGTAGGAAATAACCACATGTGGTTATTGTTCCTTCATAGGACACTAATTCTGCATTCACATCACAACCCTCTAAATTTTAGAAGAACAAGCATCGACAGTGAATGGGAAACCAGAGTCCCCCACTGGTGCTGAATTTGAATCTCACTCTTGGTGATTTCATGCATCTTGAGTTTGAAACACCCTTGGGTCCACCCAACAATAGATGTCTTCATTGATGATAAGACATAATATGCCTCCATGAATGTTTTTGAGATGGTAGAGTTCTTCACGATGACCGATAGTGAAGAATACCATGTAAATAACCAATGTGACCCAATCCAATATCATTGAAGGAATGTATGAGGACATGTAATATTCCCTAATTCTCATGCTATTTCTCAAACCAGTATGTAAATGCTAATAATACAAGGTGTCAGGTTTTACATCGAGATCATCAAGAATTGTCTTCCCACCCCACTCATTAATCGACACCTATGCAACTGACTATGCAAGTTGTTTGAGAAACTCAATTATAATTGCACTGTGATCATCCACATCCATCCATATATAGGCCTTAGCAAACTGAAATTTAGTAGAAAGTGGTTCATATCATGTCATCTAAGAAGCAGTGGGATACTTCCAGTACTATCCAGAAACCAGTGGTACAACCAACAAAAATTATTGTTCCCCATTCCAAAGAATGACCCCCTTTCAGAAAAAACAAGCCTTTATCATGGAGTAATGACGTGTTAAATCACCTCACATGAATAATCTCAAGGATCTTGATCATTGAGGCCCACCTATTCTCAAAATAATTTTATGAGGCCCTTTCAGAATCCTTGAAAATATTTCCCTAGTTTGAAACGAAGGTAGCTGGCATAGACACCTACTATACAGAGGAGGTTGAGAAAGAGAAATTCCAAGTCATCATCTTGTTCTCCAAGGAAGAAAAAATACCACTCATGAAAGGGAACATATGACCACTACACATTATATGATCTTCCAATGGGGTGGAGATCCACAACTTCTTAGTGGACATGGGTTCTAGGTTTAATCTCATCCCGGGTTGGATGCTTCACATAATAGGACTGATCAAAGCATATTTGACTCCCAATAACTAAAAAATTAATGGTTATGAAAAGATCAAGAAGAAACTATGTGTCATGGTTTGGATAGTAGCCTAGTTTTATGGATTAATATCTAGCACTGAATTCATATTATCCTCACAAGATACTGACTACAACGCACTATTGGGATTTCCTTGGATTCATTTTCATGTGTTGGTTCACTATTCATATCACCAGTACTAGAATTACTCCATCAACAGTTGAGTAGGCATACTCCTGGAGTGATGTGTCTCCCATCAACTTTTGTGAAGACTGATATATAGATGTTAATTACTACCAGATTGAGGGGAAATAGGTTCATACCCGTAGGGTTGAACGCCCCCATTATCTGATGACCACCATAGCCAATTTTTGGGAAGACATGGATGATGATTTCATCATTCTGATTCATAAATGGATCCTACAATAGAAGATCTAGGATGTTTCTCTATTGAATCCAAGAAAAATCATTTTAGAAATGCTAAAAAGAAGAAACTCTCATAGATTTCCTCATACTCGTACACATGAAAAGCCTTGGTGATACCAAAATCCCCCAAACTAGGGAAGTACTGAGAGGTTCACACTATGGACACCATTTCATGGAATTTAAGAATGTTCCATAGGGAAATGTTTAATCGACAAAATCCGACTCACCACCATTTTGTTGAAATTAGGAAAAAACCTCATTGTGAGAGGTTAGATGGAATTATCTCAAAAGTCTCTACCTATATAGTTTTAGTAGAGAAATATGCCCTCCATGAAGATTCCATGTCCACCCAAGTGGGGACTAATATCCCCCTATAGTCAACTGGCCCAGATGATCCACCTCCTACTAATTATCCTACCTTAGATGGTGAAGATGATTTAGAGGATACCCCTCCATCATTTGAAGAGTGTTTCTCCACCACTATTGATGAGTTGATTCAATTTAATCTTGGTACCAAGGAAGATATGAGTCCAGTGCTAATCAGTGAATCCATGATTTTAGAGGTGCAACAAAAATATATTTCTTTCCTAAGGTAGTAGCGTGATCCATTTTCTTGGATCTATGGTGAGATTCCGGGATAAGAACATCAGGCCACCATTCACCTCCTCGGTCTTCCATGAGTGATCGTGGGTTCAAGTAGACTCCCCGAAACACACATCACTCTAATGGATTAATGGTTGAGGCCGAGGTTTATAATGTAGAACTAACAGATCAGAGTTTTCATCGACTTTCAAGACCTCAACTTTTATTGTACAAATAATGATTTACCCCTTCCAGTGATAGATTTGTTAATTGATGATACAACGTAGTTCTAGGACCTCTCCTTTATGGATGGATACTCCAAGTATAACCAAATCACGATGGACCTTGACAATTGGGATTCCATAACCTTTATAGAACAACAAGGGACCTTATTCTATCAGGTGATTCCCTTTAGCCAAAGGAATGTATGATTTACTTATCATTGTGTTATCCCCCATATCTTCAAATTGATTCTCAGGATGTTTGTGGAATACTACATGGATGAATTTGTGGTCAAACCTTGTTAGTGTTAGGACCATATCCTAGACTATGATAAAGTGTTTAACTTACTCTACTCCCAGAATTTTAGGATGAACCACTTGAAGTGTGAATTAGGGGTTACCTAGGGGAAGCTTCTCTACTTTATCGTAAGATAGAGATATATTGAGATCAAACAGAGACGATCAATTACATCAACCAATTTCCTCTGCTGAGTAACATTTGGGAGCTGTAAGGAATGTAGTTCCCCTTATCATACATATGTCAGTTTATCACAAACCTAGATGAGAAGTGTAATCCTTTCGTAAGGATTATAAAGAAGTGCATCATCTAACTGGGAGATGAGGGATGTCACACCACATTGAAGCAAATCATGAAATATATATTACAAAATCTGGTTATGATGCAAATGATATCTAGAAACTATGTGGACACCCTATAATGGTCCCTTGGTGCCCTTATCATCCAAAAAAATAAGGGAAGACAAAAAAATTTATATTATCTCAGTTGCCTGCTCCTCAACAGAGAGTCCAGAAACTCTCCCATCGAGAAGAGTTGTCTCATTATAGTTTTGTAGTGCATAAGTTGTGGGATTATCTACAACACCATGAGATACAAATGGTGTACCGAGTAGACCTACAGAATTATATTCTCAATCGTCCAATGTTGATGGGACAATCGGCACACTGGGTTCTGATCCTCCATTAGTAAAACATCCAGTTTTCACTACAAAATGTTGTTAAAGACATGGCATTGAAAAAATTTCTATCCAACCATCCATCCATTGAAGAACTACCCCTAGATGTTTATTTTCTAGATGAGAATTTCCTCTTAATGGATCAGGTTATTCCTTATCGGTAGATGAATTTCCAGGGTTCCTACTAGAGCTCAACCAATAGAATTCTTAACGATACCAAGACTAACAATGTGGGCATTGGGGTCGTTTTCATCACTCTTAGATAGGTCATCCTGCCATACTCATTCATGTTGTCAAAAGGATTCACCAAAAATGAGGTTGGGTATTACGATCTCATTACTAGACTCAAGATGGACAATGATATTAATGCCCCAAACTTCATGTGAATGGAGACACTGATATAGTCATTGATCATATTAATGGTGAATATATCATCATAAATAAAGAGATATTTCCCCTGCTAGAGTGTGCTCATAATCTAACGGTCGAGTTTCCTATTCATCCAGAAGTGACTCATGTACCTTGGTAATAGAATGGTCACACCTATTCCATGGAATGTTTACCCACATATCTTGTAGAATCCAGCTAGGATGGCTTGATTGTTCATGTGGTGCATCATAGGGTGATCACTCCTAACATTTCAGATTAGGATGACCGAATATAGGTAAACCAACTGGATAGTGGTACATCTCTGTCAAGACCCTAAAATTCCCCCATATTTTAGGAAATGACCGATTCAAAATGTCATTTGATTGAGTATCTCCATCATGGCATTATTTCACCAGGCCATGCTGAGCATGAGAGAATTGTTCAGCATACAGAGTAGTTTACCCTCCAAAGAGGACTGAACCTTGAATAAACTCTCTATAGACACTATTTTGATATGAATCTAAAATGTTTCATTAAATGAAATGAGATCATTTAGGTTATGAAGTAATTCCATGTTAGGTCTTATGTTTCCCATTAGGTGGGATTGAAGCTCCTGCACTAGAATCAAAGACTAGGATACTTTTGGCCCACCATGGTCCCCGATTGCATCATGTTTTCCGAAAGGTTTAATTAATTTAAAATCCATGCCAATTTTTTCCACTAAAATCCATATCTCCTCTACCCCACTAATTATTATTATCCCTTTTCAGTTTGGTGATTCGATGTTGTGGGGTCTTACCCACCATCCATAGCTCATCAGTACAGGTTCATTCTGGCTGCAAAATATTTCTTATTTAAGTGGGAAGAAGTGATTACCTTTAAGGATGTTAATTCCTAATCCATGATAAAATTTGTGAGCTCCCACATCATCCATTAATTTGGATTTACTCTTGTTATTCTCACAGAAAACAGCACCAACTTATGGGATTCTGAGTTGAATAGATTGTATGCCAAGTATAATATTAGGTCCAACCATACGTCTCGCTACCATGCACAAGAAAATGGATAGATTGATTCATTAAATAAGAAATTTTCTAACATTCTATAGAAAAAGGTGGTCTAGAATAAGAAGGGTTGGTCAGACAAGTTCAAAAATTACCTATGGGCCTATAGAGTCACAACAAAGAATTCAACATCGGTGTCCCTGTATTTTTTGGTGTACAAAATAGATGAAGTATTTACTATCAAGGTTTAGTTTCCATCACTCAAAATAAATATCTAAGACTCAAATATACTATAAATAGTTGCAGAAGTCAATCTGGATGAGTTATAATCCCTCAAAGATAATAGGGTCCAGGACTTACACAATCTAGAGTGGCACCAAAATAGGATAGAGAGAGCATTCAATAAAAATGCTTTCCTCAACTCCATTCTCCAGGGTAAAATGGTACAAGATCTATAAACAACAATGATACCTAGAAAGAATACAATAACATTGGATCCCAAGTGCGAAAGACCTTACATCATTTATAAGGAATATTCCATTGGATCATATTCTTTTATCACCAAGGATAGAGATAATACCACACCTTCCACCAATGAAAAGTTTATCAAGAAATATTTCAAAACAGTAGAACCAATGGAATGAACTCTATGACCATAAACTAAGATTCCATGTATAAACATAAAAACTTTAAAATATGTATGAGTTTTCTCAAGAATTTGTTTTGTGGAGTTAGGCCTCTTTGGCCCTCAATTCACATCGGGTTTGTTGCTCCACCGCACAACACATATCCATTTAGGAAACTCAACCCTTTGGTCCAAACACAATAGACCTAAACATATATCCCATGGACCAATCTTTAATACATTAAACTAATATCCACTATATGGTCCGTGAAACCCAAACCTGGACTACTTGAAATGGATCCAAGAATTCTGAAAGTAATGGACCAAGTTATATCTCATTAAACTATGAATCCTTGATTTGTTAATGCATCATGTTAAACTGTGGTCTTACCCCATGTATAACTGGGATGACTCTTGATAAGAGTTTTTTTACCCCATCTGAAATTAGGATGACTCATATGATAAGTATGGGGTGATACAAGAATTACTACCCAATATATAACTGAGATTCCTTATGTGATAATTTTGGGATGGTCGAAAACCTCATTCCATACAAGGAACATGGGATGACCCATCACATTTTTAAGATGATCTAATATTCTATCCAAAAAGGATTCCATCCTACCAATTTTGGTTTCCTACCATGTCATGTTCTAGAACTATGCGTGGCTTGATTCCTATCCTCTTTGGATACACAGAAATGCCTAGATTATGGTCTTTAGGCCCAACCACAAAACTATCAACCCTTCAGTACCATTTATGATCCGGACATCATGACCTTAAACTATATTCAATTTATCTTATGGTATTTATTTGGTAAAAAAATCCTTTTTGGATATTTTCATATTAGTTATTACCTCTATCTGTTCCAAATAGATACCCATGAGAACAACATATCTCTAGTCTGAGTATCATGATGTAAAACTATTTCCCTCTTTTTTCCATATTCCAACCATTATTGTAACGCCCCGACCCCAGTTACCCAGAGTCGGTGCCTTATTACATAACATTGTCATGATCACAAGAAAGATCAAATCTCAAAATACCGATTAGTTTAGTATCCTTGGAAACAATAGATATATTCACAAGTCTTACATTACATCATAAAAATGAAAACTACAACAACATTGTCTCCATAGTCCACTCTAATATCCCCACATACTATCCCTACAGGTCATTCATAAATTACTTCTTCACATCCTGGGAAAAATAAAACATTGAAAGGGGTGAGCTCAGATGCTCAGTAAGGATAACAATATAGAAGAAAGTTTCATAAATAAACCCAAACATTTAAGGCAATGTATAACTAAAACAAAATCCTTTTAAACTTGAACTTCAGTATAATATGGCAAAGATAAAAATAAAATAATTCCATTTACTTAGTCGCATGGATATTCTACTAGTCTAATAATCACATGCAATATCAACAACCACTTTTATAATGATGGAATGCATAATGCCAGACTATCATCACCATGTAGCCAAGGCCTCATGCTAAGACTACAAATAAGATTTTTTCAAGGCCTCGTGCCAAGACACTATTTTGTCTCATGAGGCCTACCGATGCATTGAGGAGCTATAGCGGGCTCCACCTGTCACTTATTAAGTCCAATGCATTCCTCATATGAATAGGTTTAAACATAACATAAACATTCATATTAAAACTAGCATACGAAATGTCAACACTTTCTCCATAAACCATGAATGGTATAAAAATAATACATCCACATTAAAAAATATCACAAACCTTCAATGGAAGTTTTGTATAATAAATAAACTTCAAATAATCTTAAAATCCATCAAATGATGTTGACATAGATGAAATCAAAACTATTTGAGAGAAATATCTATTTTTTTTAAATCATTTAAAAGTCACATAATTATAAAATAAACCATTTACTTTGGAAATATTCTTATAAGCTTGTAAGGGAAGCTTAGAAGATTTTATAACGGCAAAAAATATCCGAATCCGCCGTATAAGTCAAAAAGACATTCTTACCATAATTCTGTCGAAAAGGTTAAAAAGGACCTTGTTTGGAAAACGATGGAAGGATTCCTTTATAAACCTCTTATAAAAAGTGAAACAAGGTTATAAATGAATTTAACCCATATTCTGTAAAATATAAATAATGTTTTGAAATAAATTTTTAAGAAACATGTATGTGGATGATAAAGAGGTCCCAGTAGATAATTACGAATAAACAACCTCGAATAATGAAGAAATTGTGAAATAAACCCTTACCTTGTAATTTTCCTTTGTTGAGGGTAGGTTAGCCTCCTGTATAATGGTTAAAAAATTGTCACTAAATTATAAAAGAGTCATATACATTAATATGATTTCATATATGATCTTTTAACATTGATTTGTTAATAACATCTTAGTATTATCGTCGTTTCAGGTGTTAATGGATTCGTTTTCCTTTGTCTGTTTTGTTATGTAAGCCATGTTTGTTATGGATAGGTTGTATCTTATTTATATCCATAATGATATCAAGTACTTAAACATTATTTTTAATCATTAAATGAGAATTATACTCAAATGTATATGATGGGGAATGAATCTCATCACGTTCGTAGTGACGGTAGTACGTACGTACGCACGAGCGACAATATCATTCTTTTGATATTAAAATAATATATAATTGGATGGTATATCACATATAAAGAATCATTATAATGTTATATTTATTATTTACATGAATTATACATCATTATTATACCCATATAAATAATAATATATTGAATAACAATTACACCACAACGTGGAGACGGTAGGCCGTACGTACGCACGTATGGTGACATGTCATTCTTCGGGTTCTTCCTTTTGATTTGATCAAAATGGATCCTTAGGTTGGATTTCTGATAAAACTAAGGCATCTAGGATGAAATGAGGGACGTTTAGAGAGTATTTGGGCAGGGTTTGGTCGAACCAAAAGGCTTTGAAGGTGTGAAGAATTGGTTAGAAGTGGTGTCCTTTTATAAGGGGGAGGAGGGGCACCTTAGGAAAATCTAGAAATATTATTTTATAATAAGTTCATATTCGGTTTCTAATGGCTCCAAAGTGTATTATTTAAAGGTTAAGGTGGGTATGGGTCGAAAACCACACAACCAATAGAATTTAGAAAGTTTTGGGTCATTATATTAAGCTTATGTTTTAGTTTTAACTCTTAGTTAATTAGTTTGACACTTACCATGTCACTTTGTATTTTTATATTATATAGTTAATAAACATACTATATACATCCAAGAGACCCCCAAGTGGTCTATTAATGATACAAATATCATGATATAAGTCTCTTGTATGAACTTTAGATTTTTATGAATTGAATATCAATTAATAATATAGTATTTGTTTTAAAAACACTTTTATGTCAATTTTGAAACTATTGGATATTTTGTTTTTGATAAATTGATAACAACATTATTACTTTGAAAAAAATTAATATAAACAATGATAATATGTCATAGTAACCTATAAAATTATTGGAATTTATAAAAAGTCTCAAATTATATTTATTTGGGTATATATAATATCAATTATCTTAATCTTTTATTAATACGGTAATTACTGCATCATCATTGTGTCATAAATAAATTACATTATTTAATGTCTAAAAATTATAAATAAAATACCATTATTTAGGAAATATCATTATCTTTCTAATGAATATTTATAGTATAAATTTCAACATATATAACCCTATGTAAATTTTTTTTTTCTGAAAGATATATGCTTATGTCTTTTTTTGTATTTATTTTCACTAAATTAATATAAAGTGTCATTATCACAAAAAAGTGGCTCCATGGTGTCCCAAAATAGAACAAAAGATGCTCATGGTCGGACATTTATCATCCAATAAGGTTAGGACATGTTTTAGGGTTATTTATTATTATTATAATATTATTTTTTACTCTTATTTACCGAATTTACCCTTTAACCATGGTAAATAAAATATTTACCGAAGTAATTATTCAAAATGTCTAAAAATGAAATTTACCTATTTACACATTTTGGAAATCCTGATTCCAAATATGGAATCCATTTTTCCTAATTCAAAACACAGAAGTGGCAGAAATTAATTTAAAATTAATTCTCGCTGTCAAAACAAAAAGCGTGTTTTTAGAGATAATAACTGTCAAAAGATTGACACTTGTTTATGTCCGGTTTTAATGTGAAATTATGTCCAATGACCAAAATTGTATTAAACTGTAAAAATATATTCTAAATATACTTTAAAACCACAAAAATTCATAATTTATCACTGTTAATTATTTTGATTAAAAAATTTGTTTTTAATTAAAATTTAGTAATTTTCACTATTCATCAAAATATAAAAGTGATCCGGAAAGTACCAAAATTTCACCCTAGGCTAAATTTGATATTTCTAATCCAAAAATGAATTCCATTTTTAGGGATAAAACTTATAAAATTTCAAAAAGTAGGTATTACTATTCATAACGACTACTTTGATTGGTTGTGGTGTGTGTTAGAACTCGAAGTTGCGTATAACACACACTAATGTGTTATACAAAGGGAAGCGTACCGTGGAAGCTTGGGGTGTTACATTCTCCCCTCCTTCAAATAATTTAGTCCTCGAAATTTCTAGAATATTACTGCATAAAATGACTCAGGTGGTTCTTCATCATAAGTTCCTTGGGATCCCACATTGCCTCTTCCATCTTGTGGTTTCTCCATAAAAATTTTACCAAATGAGTCGTCCGGTTTCTAAGAACTTGTTCTCTCATATCAAGAATCCTGACAGGATCTTTTCAATAAGAGAGATTGGGTTCCAGTTCTAATTTCTCATAGGTGATTACATGCATGGGGTTAGGCATGTATTTTCTCAATAGTGATACATGGAACACATCGTGAACTTTGGAGAGATTTGGCGGCATTGCCAAACGGTAAGCTACAACCCCAATTCGTTCTAGAATTTCGAAAGGTCCGATGTACCTGAGACTCAATTTACCTTTCTTGCCAAAACTTATAACTCCCTTCCACGGAGATACCTTCAAAAAAACATGATCTCCCACCTAAAATTCCAAATCCTTTATTCGGTTGTCAGCATACCTCTTTTGCCTACTTTGAATTGCTTTGATGTGGTTTTGGATTACCTTTACTTTTTCCATCGTTTCCTCCACCAGTTCTGGGCCTACATGTTTTCTTTCACCAACGTCATCCAAACAGGGTGGTGTGCGACATTTTTTTCTGTATAACGCTTCATATGGTGCCATCTGAATAGTTGAATGAAAGCTATTGTTATAGGAAAATTCTACCAGAGGTAAATATTGATCCCACATACCCTGAAAGTCAAGTGAGAATGATCTCAACATTTCTTATAAGGTTTGAATACTTCATTTTGATTGTCCATCTATTTGAGGGTGGTAAGTAGTGCTCAAACGAAGTTCAGTATCTGAGGATTTTTGAAGACTTTTCCAGAATCTTGATGTAAAACAGGGATCACGATCAGAAACAATCGATAGGGGTACTCCATGAAGTCTCAAAACTTCATTTATATATAGCCTTGCTTGACCTTCATGTGTTAAATCCTCCCTTATAGCAAGGAAATGTGATGGCTTGGTAAGACGATCAATAATGAACCATATTGAATCATTCATTATAGTAGTCTTTGGTAGTCACATGACAAAGTCCATCGTGATATTATCCCATTTCCACTCAGGTATTGGAAGAGGTTGCAATACTCCTCTAGGAAGTTGCCTTCCTTCTTTCACTTGTTGACAAACCATACATCCTGACACAAAATCTGAAATCTCCTTCTTCAAGTTGTCCCACCAAAAATGTTCCTACAAATCTTTATACATTTTGGTGCTCCCAGGGCGTATAGAGAAATTGGAGCTATGAGCATCATCTAGCAATTCCCTTTTTAGATCAGGTATATCGGGAACACAAAGTCTCTTCCAAAACATCAAAATTCCATATTCATACACAAAGTCACTCAATTTCCCATCATTCACATCTTCAATTTTCTTTTGTAACTCTTCATCACCGGTCTGAGAACTCTATATCCTTTCTAGTAAAGTTGGTTTGGATACCATTTGAAAAAGAATTGATGTTTCACCTTCCATGGTGATTCCCATATCCATATTCACTAGATCCATGAAAATATAATCCCTTTCAATCCTCATCACGTTCAAAACTCCATGATGATTTCTGCTCAAAGCATCTGCCACCTTATTTGCCTTCCCCGGGTGGTAGTGTATCATGCAATCATAATCCATGAGTAGTTCAAGCCCTCTCCTTTGCATCATGTTGAGTTCTTTCTGTGAGAAAATATATTTCAAACTCTTGTGATCAGTATAAATCTCACATTTTACACCATAGAGGTAGTGTCTCCATATCTTCAAAGCAAAGATCACAACTTCTAACTCGAGATCATGAGTAGGATAGTTTTGCTCATGAATTTTCAACTGTCGTGATGCATAGGCAATAACCCTATCATTCTGCATAAGGACACAACCAAGTCCTTTCTTTGATGCATCATTATAAATACCAAACCCATCATTCCCTGATGGTAGAGTCAATATAGGATCATTGACTAATATTCTCTTCAGTTATTCGAAACATTCTTCACACTCTTTTGTCCAAACAAATTTAACCCCTTTACGTGTGAGATTCGTTAATGGGTCAGAAAATCGGGAAACATTATGGACGAAACGTCGATAATAGCCTGCTAAACCAATAAAATTGCGTACCTCAGTTATACTCGTCGGTGCTGGCCATTCTTGGATTGCCTTGGTCTTAGAAGGATCAATAGAGATTCCATCCCTAGAGACAATATGGCCAAGAAATGAAATCTCATGAAGCCAGAATTCAAACTTACAAAACTTCCCATATAATTCATATCTTCTCAGAGTCTTCATGATAATGCGCAAGTGATTTTCATGATCTTAGTAGCTTTTGGAGTATACCAAGATATCATCAATAAATTCCACCACAAATTCATCTAGATATTCCTTGAAAACTCTATTCATTATATCCATGAATACAGAGGGTGCATTAGTCAATCCAAAAGGCATTACTATAAACTCATAATGCCCATACCTTGTTCGAAATGATGTCTTTGGAATGTATTCCTTCTTCACACACAATTTATGGTATCCCGATCGAAGACCAATCTTTGAAATGTATTTAGCTCCATGCAGTTGGTCAAATAAATCATCAATGCGAGGTAGGGGATACTTGTTTTTTATTTTTATAGCATTGATATCTCTGTAGTCAATGCACAACCTCATAGATCAGTCTTTCTTCTTAACAAAAAGGACAAGGGCTCCCCATGGAGAAAAAATAGGGTGAATAAATCCCTTATTACTCAATTAATCCAGTTGTTTCTTTAGTTCAAATAATTCCAAATTATCCATTCTATAAGGGGTCTTCGATATAGGCCTTGATCCAGGAATTAAATCAATGGAAAACTCAACTTATCATTCTAGATGATGTCCAGGTAAATCTTCCCGGAACACATATAAATATTATTTCACAATAGGTACATCCTCTATTTGATCATTACTTTCCTCACCCTCAGTCATTTAATTCTCTTCCCCACCAATAATTGAATTTAGTTGAGCTACTGGGGGTGGATCTAGATAAGAATTAGGTGGCGACGATTCTGCTCTAAAGATAAGGTGTTCCTTATCATCATCATCAAGAATTGTAACCTCCTTCTTCTTACAATAAATCTTTGCATCATGGTACAAAAACCAATCCATACCCAGGATTATATCAAATTCAATCATAGGTATGATGATGATATCATCGGATAAAGAACATTGATATTCCCTAATGGGAATGAATCCACAGAACTTTGTAGCAATGATACTTCCCATAGGGGTTTTGACTGATAACTCTCTTGTTAAATAAAATTGGAAATATCTAATTTTCTTAGAAAACTGGGATGATATGAAACAATGCAATGATCCAGAATCAAATAAAGCATTTTTTAAACTTGAAAAAACCATTAAATTACCTTCCACCACGTCTTTCAGAGCTTCTACCTCAATGGTAGTGATAGCATAAGCTTGGCCTTGATCCCTTGTCCTTTTCTGAGGAAAGTCCCCCGGACGCTGAAGACATTAATTTGAATAATGTCCCATCTCTCTATAATTATAGCATTCCATGTTGACAGAAACTCTCTTTCCCTTGCGATCATGAGCTTGGTGGCCTTTTTCACCATACTTGTAGTAGACTCTTATTCCTTTTAAGCAAGTACCAGGGTGTTTCTTACCACATTTACTGCAGGATGGATTTTAAAAATTTTCCTTCTTCCCCTTATTTCCATTTCCAGATTGATCAGCAGATCTCTTCTTCTATTTCTTTACTTTAAATTCATACAACTTAGAGAATTCATTTTCCGTCTTGATAGCACACGAGACAATATCTTCGTACGACGAGAAGGTTTGTGAGACTAATGCTCAATGGATAAATGGTTTTAACCCATCAAAGAAACGATCAATCTTACTTCTTGGGTTATGTATATAATCTGCATCATACCTCCCTAACATTGTAAAGTTATCCTCATACTTTGCGACATTCTGATCCTCCTTTTGTCTTAGACTTGGAAATTTCCTTTCCATATCTGCTCGATGGTCTCGAGGAAAGTATTTTTCTAAGAACATCTCTTTGAACTCCCTCCATTCCATATTTGATACTTCATCAACTTCCTTTGTATTTTGAATCAAGGACCACCATTGGTCAGCATCTCCAGTGAGGCGGTAAACTGCCATGACAACTTTTTCCCTTTCGCTACACCCCCAGGTATGTAATATTTTCTATAAAGAATTTATCCATTGCTCATCTACTAAGGGATTTGTACTCCCATTGAATGTTAGTGGTTGTTGCATCTTGAAACGATCTAACATTGATCCTCCACGCTGTGGATCAGGGTGCTCCATACGGGTATGGTTATTATTCATAACCTGAGTGAGTTATCCCAGTATGGTGATTAGCTGATCAGCACCAGTAACATCACCAGCTCCACAATAATTATCTTGAGCAAGAGAGAAATCCCTACATGGAGTGCGTGCATTGATACAGTTTCCATTTCTTCCACTAGGCTCCATTTATAAACAATGTCTTAAATTAGATAAGTTCATGAATCAAAATACATAATTCCATACTTGTAAAACACTTAACATAAATTGAACAGTTTATGGATATAATCCATAATCATAAAAAAATTTCTTTGAGGAAGTATATACTCATAAACCCTTCATAATGGTTCATAAAGAAATTGAGAATTATCCTAAGCATATCCCCTGGGAGTGTCATAACCAAGAGTGCAGCAAGGCCCGTTGTTGTGCACCAGTTCCCGTTCGAGTCTACCTCAAAGCGGTGTTTTTGGGTTTTACTCCTAGGTACATCTATTCCAGAGACGCCTCTTCCTGCTCATATGCAGACAGGGATGTATTTCTTAGAAAACTCACAAAATCTCTACAATACCAAAATTCTTGGAAGTTCTTCTATACTAATCCTCAAAGTCTATCTTAGGGCTATGTACTCTAATCAGAGTTTATCTAAATCTAGATTCCAAGGTTTGTACTAAACTTCCTCTGATTCCAACTATAATTCCCCGACCCTAGTTACCCAGAGTCGGTGCATTATTACATTTCATTGGAATGATCACAAGAAAGATCAAATCTCGAAAGACCGATTAGTTTAGTAGCCTTGGAAACACTAGATATATTCATAAGTCTTATATTACATCATAAAAATTAAAACTACAACAACATTGTCTCCATATTCCACTCTAATATCCCCACATATTATCCCTGGATGTCCTTCATAAATTACTTATTCACATCCTTGGAAAAGTAAAACATTGAAAGGGGTGAGCTCAGATGCTCAGTAAGGATAACAATATAGAGAAAACTTTCATAAATAAACATAATCATTTAAGGAAATATATAAATAGAACAAAATCATTTTAAACTTGAACTTCAGCCTAATATGTAAAGATAAAAATCAAATAATTCCATTTACTTAGTCGCATGGATATTTTACTAGTCTAATAATCACATGCAATATCAATAACCACTTTCATAATGATGGAATGTATAATTCCAGACTATCATCACCATGTAGCCAAGGCCTCGTGCCAAGACTACAAATAAGATTCTGTCAAGGCCTCATTCCAAGACACTGGTTTGTCTCATGAGACCTACCGATGCATCGAGAAGCTATAGTGGGCTCCACCCGTCGCTTATTAAGTCCAATGTATTCCTCATATGAATAGGTTTAAACATAACATAGACATTCGTATTAAAACTAGGATACGAAATGCCAATACTTTCTCCATAAACCATGAATGGTATAAAAATAATACACCTACAGTTAGAAATATCACAAAACATTCAATGGAAGTCTTTTATAATAAATCAACTTCAAATAAGCTTAAAATCCATCAAAGGATGTTGACATAGATGAAATCAAAACTATTTGAGAGAAATATCTATTTTTTTAAATCATTTAAAAGTCACATAATTATAAAATAAAACATTTACATTGAAAATATTCTTATAAGCTTGTAAGGGAATCTTTGAAGATTTTATAATGGGGAAAAATAGCCACATCTGCCGTATAAGTTAAAAAGTCATTCTTACCTTAATTCTGTCAAAAAGGATAAAAAGGACCTTGTTTGGAAAACGACGGAAAGATTCCTTTATAAATCTCTTATAAAAAGTCAAAAAAGGATATAAATGACTTTAACCCATATTCTATAAAATAACAATAATTTTTTGAAATACATTTTTAAGAAACATGGATGTGGATGATAAAGAGTTCCCAGTAGATAATTACGTATAAACAACCTCGAATAATGAAGTGATTGTGAAATAAAACCTTACCTTGTACTTTTCCTTGGTTGAGGGTAGGTTAACCTCCTGTATAATGGTCAAATAATTGTTATTAAATTATAAAAGAATCATATACATTAATATTATATCATATATGATCTTTTAATATTGATTTGTTAATAACATCTTAGTATTATTGTCATTTTTGGTGTTAATGGATTCGTTTTCATTTGTCTGTTTTGTTACGTAAGCCATGTTTTTTATGGATAGGTTGTATCTTATTAATATACAGAATGATATAGAGTCCTTAAAAATTATTTTTAATCATTAAATTAGAATTAGACTCAAATCGATATGATGGGGAATGAATCTCATCGCGTTCGTGGAGACGGTAGTCCATACGTACGCACAAGCGACAATATCATTCATTTGATATTAAAATAATATATAATTGGATGGTATATCATATATAAAGAATTATTATCATCTAATATTTATTATTTACATGAACTAAACATCATTATTATACCCATCTAAAAAATAATATATTGAATAACAATTACACCACAATGTGGAGACGGTAGGTCGTACGTATGCACGTATGGTGACATGTCATTCAAGGGATGGATTGAATAATGAATTTGTTTGTTCCATAATTATAATAACATCACAGTATATAGAAGATACTGGAGTTATTATTTTATAATGTAAACAACAAGGAAAGAAGAAGTTGAAGAAGAAATGAACTTTAAAAAGGGTGGTGAAGACGTTACCTCTTCTTCGGGTTCTTCCTTTTGATTTGATCAAAAAAGATCCATAGGTTGGATTTATGATCAAAATAAGGCCTCTATGATGAATTGAGGGAAGTTTATAGAGTATTTGGGTAGGGTTTGGCCGAACATAAAGGCTTTTAATGTGTGAATAATTGGTTATAAGTGGTGCCCTTTTATAAAGGGGAGGAGGGGCACCTTAAGAAAATCTAGAAATATTATTTTATAATAAATTCATATTCGGTTTCTAATGGATTCAAAGTGAATTATTTAAATTTTAAGATGGGTATTGGTCTAAAACCACTCAACCAATAGAATATATACTGGTTTGGGTCATTATATTAACCTTATCTTTCAGTTTTAACTCTTAGTTAATTAGTTTGACAATTACCATGTCACTTTGTATTTTTATATTATATAGTCAATAAACATACTATATACCTCCAAGAGACCCTAAAGTGGTCTATTAATGATACACCTATCATTATATAAGTCTCTTGGCCGAACCTTAGATTTTTTGGAATTGAATATCAATTAATAATATAGTATTTGTTTTAAAAACTATTTTATGTCAATTTTGAAACTATTGGGAATTTTCTTTTTGATAAATTAATAACAGCATTATTACTTCAAAACAAAATTATATAAATAATAATAATATGTCATAGTAACCTAGAAAATAATTGGAATTTATAAAAAGTCTCAAAATACATTTATTTGGGTATCTATAATATTAATTATCTTAATCTTTCATTAATACGGTAATTATTGCATCATCATTGTGTCGTATATAAATTAAATTATATAATGTCTAAAAATTATAAATAAAATACCATTATGTAGTAAGTATTTTTATCTTTCTAATGAATATTAATAGTCTAAATTTCAACATATATAACCCTATGTAAAAATTTGTGTTCTAAAAGATATATGCTTATGTCTTTTTTGTATTTATTTTAACTTAATTAATATAAAGTGTCCTTATCACCAACAAGTGGCTCCATGGGGTCCCAAAATAGACCTAAATATTCCCATGGTCGGCCATGTATCAACCAATAAGGTTAGAACACATTTTAGAGTAATTTATTATTATTAAAATATTATTTTTTTACCCATATTTACCAGATTTACCCTTTAACCATGGTAAATAAAATATTTACCAAAGTAATTATTCAAAATGTCTAAAAATGAAAGTTACCTATTTACACAATTTTGAAATCCTGATTCCAAATATTTAATCCATTTTTCCAAATTCAAAACACATAAGTGGATGGAATTAATTTAAAATTAATTCCCGCTGTCAAATCAAAAAAGAGTGTTTTTTAGAGATAATAACTATCAAAAGATTGACACTTGTTTATGTCCAGTTTAAATGTGAAATTATGTCCAATGACCAGCATTGTATTAAATGGTAAAACATATTATACATATACTTTAAAACCACTAAAATTCATAATTTATCACTATTAATTATTTTTATTAAAAAAGTTGTTTTTAATAAAAATTTAGTAATTTTCACTATTCATCAAAATGTAAAAGTTATCCGAAAAGTAACAAAATTTCACCCTAGGATAAATTCGATATTCCGAATCCAAAAATGAAGTCCATTTTAAGATATAAATTTATAAAATTTCAAAAAGTAGGTATTACTATTCATAATGGCTACTTTGATTGGTTGTGGTGTGTGTTAGAACTCGAAGTTGCGTATAACACACGCTATTGTATTATTCAAAGAGAAGAATAGCGTGGAAGCTTGGGCTGTTAAAATTATGACCTTAAAATATGTTCCTTTTGTTTCTTTGTACTTGTATAGTACCTGATCCCCCATTTTATCCCTTCACATTGGGTTTTAACACTGCAGTTCCCCTTGAGTTCTCTCAAAACAAACACTTCCATAGTCCAAAATTTGTGAATTTAAAATGATTTCCCATAATCCAAGAAACATGACTCAAAACTATTTTCCATGGTCTATGATATTTTAACATTAAACTATGTGAATCCAAATCTATCATCATGTAATGTGGTGTAGTCTCCTTATATCTATTGATGTAGGGTTTTAACTCTTTTAATGAATAAACATTCATGAGTCCCTCCATCTCACGGTCCAAGCACTATGACCTCAAACTATTTTCCACTGTTCCAAGATCTATAAAATCAAACTAGGATCCTTTTTACAAACCATATGCCCCTATATTGAGTGTATATAACTCTCATATTCATGGTCTACTTCACCCCTAGTGTCCTATAAATACTATGCATCCAACATCTATAACTACATGTGGCTTGGTTCCCATCCTCATGGGATATGTTGTGATGCATAGGGTTTCATTCTCTGGGACTAGCTGAAAATTCATCATAAGATTCCATGTAACATGTGGCGCTATCACACCAAAATTACCTTATGGGACTCATTTCTAGTAATCAGTCCCAATCATTTAGCTTGACATATCAGCGGGTTGAGATCTCTTATAAACTGATATGAGGAATGAAGTAATGGAAAACATAATATGGAAGTCTCACATGCATCCACAACACATGATGTTAAACTTTGGTATTACCCAATATAAATTTAGGACACCTCTTAATGAGATATTTAGTTACCCTATATCAAATTAGGATGCTTCATATGGTGAATATGGGAATAAAAAACACCATAATCTTTATAACATGATGTTAATATGCATCCCCACCCCATATAAATTTGGGATTCCTCATATCCTCTAATTAGAAGATTTAGTATCCACATTTGGGAGGGTATCCTCTTTCCGATGATGGTATTCTACAATACCATGTTCCAAAACTACATGCGGCTTGATTCCCATCATCATAGGATATGTAGTGATGCTTGAATATCTCATATGGGGTCCATCCCCATTTATCGGCTCACCACATGGCCTCTCTTTCTCCAGTGTCATGATGTCATCCCAGGATATGGTTTTCCAAGGTTTTTTGTGAATCAAGGTTAGTTTAGACCAACATTCATGTTGGTTTATCACTTTTCCATGCCATATGATCCATATTAGGACAATTGTACCCCTAGTCAAGTCTACGTGACCTTAAACTAGCAATTTTTACCTATAGTACATTATCTATAACTATAAACTAGTAGAGGCCCTAGTCCGAGTAGTGTGACTTTAAACTGCCATGCCCAACGTCCTCAACACAAGATGTTAAACTATAGACTTAACCCATATAAAAGTGTGATTTATCTTGACGAGAGATGAAATTACCCCATCTGAAACAGGGATACCTCATGTGCCTAGTATGAAATGAGTCACTTGTTACACTATATAAAACTGGGATTCCTCATAATGAAAGATTTTCTGATATCCTCACTAGAGAGGATTACACCCTACCGGCATCAGTATCCTACCATGTCGTATCTCAGAACTACATTTAGCCTAATTCATATCCTCAAGGTATATGTAGTGATGGTGGTATATTCATTTTTTGTTTCATCCCTACCATCAACTTATATCAATAAGAATCCACACTTCAACCTTGGAACTTCATGCTCTTCTTGATTTGGATTACCATCATCCTCCCAATATAAATGGGCTCCCAATCAAAAAAGGTGGCTATCCAAACTGAATCACTTACCACCCCAAGTTGATTCCTCGATGGGTCTTGGAAATCAAACAATGGATCTCATGTTTTGAACTCAGTCAACGGTTGATCCTAAAGTTTATCACCTCATTTACAATCAATGTGGGTATATAACCTATATTTCGAACATAGACAAAACTCTTACCCCATCCATTATTCATTCAGCTCTTTCACTATCCATGTCTAGGATTTTTCAATTTTTCTCATGGTATTTTCTAGAAACTTCATCCCCTCAATGATTTCACCCCTATGAGTAATGGTAAATCCATACCATTCCTTGATTCCTACATCCAAAATGGGTCATATGGTCTTCAAAGTCGCAACGGTGTTTTCCCCAAGCATGGTTGAGAAGCGCGAGTGCTCATTGGTCCAAGATCTATGACCTTATAGTGAGATTCCATGTCCAAGAATAATGACTACAAACTGTGTATGAGTCTTCTTAGGAATGTATTACTTGGAGTAGGGCCTCTTTGTATCCATTCATGTTGGGTTTGACACTCTACCACACCACAGATATCTGATTTTGGTGATCAACCCCATGACCCAAACATTGTGGCCTTAAGCAATAGGAAATTGTCCAATACTTATGACCCAAAACTATGTGTAAGATATTGTATGTATGTTTTTATGTCATGTGGCCTCTAAGGCTCCTCAATTAACATCAAGTAACCTTATGTTGAATTTGAGTACATTTCTTTGAGACCCACCACCCCATGGTCCAAGATTTATGACAACAAACTGTTTTCCATCGATATAAGCTCTTTGAACTTAAGCTAGGAGTCATTGGTACAAGATCCATTATTTTAAACCAAGAGTCCAATTCTAAGAATCACAAAATTATATTGTGTGTGAGTATTATCAAGAATGTTTTGTGTGGTGTTGGTCCTCTTTAGATCCATTCACATTATTTTTTTCACTTCCCCACACCCTACATATCCTCTTGGGATGATCAACCCCACAACCCAAATTTTGTGACATTAAAATAAAAGCCACAGTCTCATCCTCATGAATTTGAACTATGTGGAATCTGTTTTAGTGATTTTTTTTTGACTTTTGGTGGAATCATAGGCCCATCAATTCACATCGATTAACCTTTCTTCGATTTAGCATAAATTCCATTGAGATACACCACCCCATGGTCTATGAATTATGATTATAAACTATTTTATCTTGGTCAATGCTCTATGAACTTAAATTAGAATTCATTGGTCCATGATCCATGAATACAAATCAAGATTGAAATTCCAAGAATCAAAACATTTAACTGTGTGTGAGTCTTCTCAAGAATATTTTCTATGGTGTTGGGACTCTTTGACTCCATTCAAGGTGGGTTTTTTCACTATGCTGCACTATACACATCTTGTTGAGATGCTGAACACCACATACGAAAATGTAAAACTTAAACTAAAATCCATGGTCTAATCCTCATGACCATAGACTATGTGCAAGATGTTTTAGGGATGTTTTTATGATGTTAGGTGGCCTCCTAGGCCCCTCAATTCATGCCAGCTAAACATCCTTTAATGTCAAACACATTCATTTAAGATGCACCACCCCTTGGTCTAAACATTATGACTACAAACTATTTTCCCTTGGTCCAAGCCCTATGAACTTAAACTAGGAGTGATTGGTACAAGAATAATGACTTTAAACTATGCGCGACCCACCCCTCATGTGTCTTATGGAACGATGTCTCTTTAGACATCTCTCATGTCATATTGTCACACTTTTGTGATACACATTTCCATTGGGGGTACCCACTCTAGGTTTAAGATTTATGAACATAAAGTGAAATTCATGGTCCAAGCCTCATGCCCTTAAACTGTGTGTATACAAGGTTTCTCCAGGGTTTTCCAGGGGCAAGGCCTCCTCAGATCCTCATTCACATCAGTTCACACGTCCATTCACATGACATTAAACTATATCTCTACCCCATGTAATGGACATGGGATTCCCTCTTGACCTAACATGAGGACGAAATGTTGGGAATACAAGTGTGTAAGCTCGACATACTATGTCCCGATCACATGATGACAAACTATGTGATACATCATCCTCACAAAATGATATTAAACTACATTTCTACTATCCTCATAACATGATGTAAAACTATGATTCATACTTGGACATTTCCTAATAATCTTTTTACTTCGATGCTAGTAACCTACTGCATCATTCATGTTGTTCAACCATCATTTGGCATCTGAGATGGTGCTCCCCTTAGAAGACAGGTATGATCTTTTCTCAGGCTGACATGCCTACCCAATGGGATTCATGTTATAGTGGAATAGTTTCAGGAGATTTAGAAACCATTCAAACATTCCATAACTTCATCTCCACACTTTACATACCCCTAATTTTGATCCTCATCACCTCCCACGTCGGAATGGCCCCCTCACAATAGTGGATCTTGACCAAAATGGCTCACCTAATACCCTAGGATAACACCCCAAAATACTTTTGAAAACATTAATAGACAAGTTCTATGTTTTGAACATGGTCTGAAGTCGACCCTTAGTTGTCTGTCCCCATTCCAAACAAATGGTATATATTCTATGTTTTAAACATGGTCAGTAATTATCCTATATCTATGCACCAATCAACTTATGTTCCTGATTTTGGGCATCATGATTCACATTCCCCATTCCCCTTTTCTTTGGTATAATTAAACTCCATTGAAGTTAACCAATTCATGCACAAACACACATTGGAAAAAAATTTGATTATTCAAAGTCTCTCATTCCTCATCCGTAGCCACTCTCATCTCGAACGCTCTTTCTGGTCAATCAAAAAATGAGGAAACCGAGTGCCCAATGACAGTCCAACACTCTCATATGACTAAGTAATCACATGGTCATCCCATGTTTCTCAAACTGAACATGACTCAAGTGATCATAGGGTTTAGTCATTTGTTATCTCATGAATATTATTGGAATTAAATGATAAACAAATAGAACATGTAAAAGCATTCAAGAGTTTAAAATAAGAATACCAATGCTTTAGAGGGTCCTTAACATATTAGAGCGTCTCATTTGAAAATTAACTTAAATGATCAAGACTAATGAACAAGCATTCAAGCTCATCCAACCTCTACTAAGTGGAATCCATATATCTCTACCAATCCTCATAGTATTATTTATCTTCATAGAATTCCAGAAAAACATATTTGGTCTTAATTCTCATCCAGTTCGGCTCATCCCAACACTCATCTACCAAGGATGTCACCTATGCCACCTTGCCCATGACTGACGTTAACTAGGCCTTCAGAAAATTGACGATCTAGTATTGAGAAGAGTTCATAAGAACAATTTCTTATGCCAACCCTTCTATGTGGGTAATCACCCCTTAAACTACATCAATCACCTTTGATCCCTCATCTTTTTATTTCTTCTAGGAAATATCGAGAACATACAATTCCACACATGCTCTCTTAACAAGGAAGTGTGGATCTAGTGTGTGGAGGATGCTCATCTCCACCCCATCAGTCCCCACAATAACTTTCCTATGAAAGTGAGATCCCACCTCGTATGGAAGTTCAACTGTATAGGTATGTGTGATGAAGTTATGTACATACTTCCATGCCTCTCTTTGAATGAACCAGTTCTCAGAAATAAATTTTTTGAAAATAGAATTGATGTCTTAGTTGAGATAATATCATATAGAGGGAAGACCACCAACACCTCAGTGGTGACATGATCCGCAGGTATTTACTCAGGTGTGAGTGGATGGAAATATATTACCATACCATAAAATAGACCCTTTTAAATCCCTCATCCTATGGTTAAAACCTCTGCTATCCCCTATGATAAATATAAGGTGGATGGAACTGTCCCAGCCTCCTCAGTTTCCCCTGTTGGTGGTATGACCTCAACTTTATCCCCATAGTCGCTACTATGGGAAGTTAATTGGAAGGAACATCCAAAACCACCTCCATCAAAAATTTATACTTCCCCTATCATGACTTCAACTCCAACAACCAATTCTTATGGAATCTATATGATAGGCTCATCGATCCCAGTTCTTTCATCTAGCTCTACCATGGGAACCATCTAGACCCCCTCTATTGAGGAAAAAGTCTTAGTGGTCCCTTCCAATGGTGCCTCCATGGTTATCCCAAGCACCATATCCTCCCTATCCATTTCCATCGAGAGAGTGACACTCTTCATCACCACTACATCCCCAGATTCTATTGAAGTATTTGTTGATGCAGGCGATTGAGCCCCATTTACCATTTAATCGTATGTTTCAAAATGAATTAGCTAAACATATAAAGGAAAATCAGAAGAGATAAATTCATAACGTAAGAAGAGGCTTATCTTAATAGCACTTCCCAGTGAAGAGTTCATATAGATTCATGTGTAATTCCCCCAACAAATAGAATTTCCACTGTGGATTCCACCTCAGTTGTGGGTGCTACTTCAATAGAAGATTGGTCGCTCATGACCATATTTTTAGGGAGGGAACCCACACTCTACCCCTAATGGGTTGAGGACCCCTATACCTCAGCCAGTGGCTCAAAATGGACATCCCCATATTCTATGACTTTTGATTACTACATAAGTTAAACACATATTTAAGAAATAAGTTCAAGGATTTGGTGATGTCTGAAAATGCACAAAGATCAAGGGATTTAACAAATTGAGAGTAGGTTGTCTATCTCCTGCTATGTCCAGGTAGGTGTTTCATCTCCAAGAATATCTCTATTCTTTACCCCTTTCTTCAGTAGTAGTTGTGTGACTTGAAGAGATGATCGGAGGTGAAGACATGACCAACATCACCCTTACCCAACCAGTCATGGGATTTATGGTACCACTAGAGTAGACAAAATCCTCTATATCCTCAATGTATTTCATTTCCTTATCATAGGTAATTTTTTATACTACTCTTGGATGGCCCAAACTAGTGAGGTATATCCCATTGGTGTTCAGATACTGCCACACCCACCGAGGGGTGGAGATATACTTATGGAGTCCACAACTCTCCTAGAAATTTGTAAATACAGGTTTTTAGGATGTGTGAGATACATACTCACTTCCCTGGGCCTTGGAAATGCACCCTCAGGATTTCACTAAAGGGATCACCTTCCTCCCATTACCTCTTTTCCAAGAATGTTAAACCAGATTCTTATTCTCCCATCCCTTTATAAGTTTTCTATGATAGCCATGCGATAACTACTTTTACCACATGACCTACCCTACCTTCATAGTGTGCTCCGACCACCAATCTCTTTAATCCTCATAGATATGGGGGATATCCTTCATTTACCCGACTGGTTCATTGGCTCAACATCTCCCCAGGATACAAACTCTCCTAGCTAAATGCATAATCATGGGTGAGTCCACATTCAATAGCGGGAAGAATCATATCGCACCACTGTTTCCCATCCTTTCTTGTAAACATGTTTCATATTTTAATCAAAATCGAAGGGTGTTTCTTGTGATGTACCTTCATGTACACCTTTAGTGTCAGCCGTGATAATAATCTAATCTACCTTGTGAACCGATGTGGGTTGTCTGACTCAAAAATCATGTTGTAGTGAACTCTTGCCACTAATACCTCATATTGGAAGTCCATGAGTTATTATTTCTTCTTGATGGTCCCAATTCCATCATTATTCACTATCCCCATTAGGTTGGGGGTTGTTTGAAACAAGAAGAACTCTGCTAGCTTGACCTTCACCAACATGTCCACCTATTCCCAACTTGAGTGGGGGACTCTCGTTGATATTCAGAATCATTGACCAGAAGATCACAGATGGAGGGGAGATATGGTTTGTAACACCCCGAACCCAGAAGCCCAATGCTATTGAATTATTTTAATACATTGGGATGATTACATGGAATGATGTCCCAAAGGACTGATCAGTTCAGCAGCCTTGGAAAATAGATAACATAAATGAACTTTACATCACAATTTCTAACATAAAATAATGATAGATAATCCTTCGAGAACAACATTATTCCCCTATCTTAGGCCTACATATAAATCATAAAATACTTCTTATCATACTGGGAAAATAAAACATAATAAATGGGTGAGATCAAATGCTCAGTAAGGATAAACAATATAGAAAAAGATATCACAAATAACCATAAACTTTTAAGGCAAGGTATCACATTAAAATACAAGCCTTTTAAAACATTACCTTAAGCATAATATAGAAATAATAAATCAAATAATTCCATTGAAACATTAAAATGGATATTGAACTAGTAAAATAATCACATGTAAAATCAATATAAAAACACATAATGAGGGAATTTGTAATGCAGGACATCTTAAACATACCATAAAGGCTTCAGCCAAGACACATAGTTAATTATGTAAGACATTAGCAAAACCCAAACATAATTTCCTCATGATACTACCGATGCATCGAGGGTATATATCAGCCCCCAACACATACATGGTCCAATGTATTCCTCATATGAAAGGGGTAAAACATAACTAACAAAAACATTCATATTAAAACTAGCATATGAATGTTAATACTTCAACCATAAGCTTGTGATGATATAAATATAGAACATCCATAGTCAAACATATCATAAAAACATAAATAAAATATGAAATATTATATCATAATATATTATCCTTAATTAATCAAAAAATATAACATGAATTGTACACATAGATGAAAGTGATTCAATAAAAATCCTTAAAACTCTTTTAGAAGTATCCCCTTTTTTTACATTGAAATCATTTGAAAGCCTATGTAACAATAAAAGAAAAAATTTCCTTTGAGAATAATCTAGAAATACTTTAAGGGAATATTCAAAATGTTAAGGAATAATAATGGTTTAAAATATCCTCTCGTGCAGTATAAGTTAAAAAACATTCTTTTCTTAATTTGTCAACAAGGTCATATTGTACCCCGTTTGGAAAATGACAAAAAAATTCATTTCAAAACATTTTATAAAAAGTAAAACAAGGGTATAAATGAATTTCAACAATAGTATAGGAATAAAAATATTATTTTTAAATACATATATAAGAAAAATGGATGTGGATGTTAAATATGTCTCAGTAGATACTTATGTATAAACAATCTCGGATAATAATGAGATTGCAAAATTAACCCTTACCTTAGGTCTGGTACTCTTCGTACGTGTCCAAGACTCATTTTTAATTCTTTTAAACATATTATTTACTTATATAAGAATCATAATAAAACTTATGATAACATATATGATACTTTTATGTCTTTATATTACCCATTTATTAACAATTTCACGTTAATGCAACATTTCGGGTAATAATTGTTATGTTTATCCAACATGTTTTGACTTGTTATTCTTGATAATATTACTTAGATCATGATTTAATTACTTAAAATATATATAATATGATTTATATAACATATATATTCATAATATAAATATATATATGATATATATATATATATATATATGAAATTGAATACACCGTTCATGGGGATGGTAGGCCGTACGTATGCATGGACACTGTTTCTATTTTCTTATCAGATGTAAGTAAGTAAATGGAATATATATACATATATATATATATATGCATATACATACATATATACATACATACATACATATATATATATATATATATTTATTATTACAGTAGACTTATTATTTCATATATTTCATAATTAATATATATTTTTAATAATCATTCATGAATCGTTAAGGTGGAGAATAGATCTCATCGCGTTGGGGAGATGGTAGGACGCATGTTTGCACAAGAAACAATATCACTCCATTAACTATTAAACGATAAGGAAATAGATGTTATATTAATTATACAGAATCATAATGATATCATATTCATTATTTATTTCTATTGTAATCATCATTAAACCAATCAAAATAATATATTTTTTAATAAAAAATTACACCATGAAGTGGAGACGGTAAGCCGTACGCACGCACGCATGGTAATATTATTATTTATAGGATGGATAAAATGATGAATATTTTTCCCCCATGATTATAATAACATATCTGTATATTTATGATAATTTATTTATTATTTTGGTATTGAAACAATATAGAAAGAGGAAGTAGCAGAATAAAATAACATTTAAAGAAGGGATAAACGATTACCTCTTCTTCAGGTGCCGCCTTTGGATTTTCTCAAAAGGACACCTTAAGTTCATTTTCGTCCCAAATAGTGTCTTCTAGGATTAATTTAGCGGATATTTGAGGAGATTCGAGTATGGTTTATCTGAGATGAAGGGATTTGAAGGTGTGAATAAAAGAGAAGTAGAAGTACCCTTTTATAGGAGAGGTGAGGTGAACTTTAGGAAAGTCTTTAAATATTAATTTATTATAAATTTATTTTCGGTTTATAATGTCTCAAAATTAAATTATTTCGTGGGTATGATTAAGATGAGTCTAAATCCTTTAAAATAATAGGTTTTAGACATGTTTAGGTCAAGAAATCAACCTTATATTTTGTCTTTAACCATTTGTTAAAAACATTTACTCTTACCATGTCTTCTTGTATTTTCATAATACATGGTTACTATAATTACTATACGATACCAAGAAAACCAAAAGTGGATCATTAATGAAATATTTAACATTATATAAGTAATTTTTCAGAATCATAGATTTTTAGGACTATTAAATAATTTTAAAAAATATTATTTGTTTTAAAAACTCATTTATGTCAATTTTGTCACTATTTAGTAATTGATTTTTTTTAAATTCAGAACAACTTAATTAATTAGAAACAATATAATTAAATAGAATATAATATTTAATAATCATCCATAAAATTTGTGTATGGAATAAAAAATTTCAAATTACATTTATTTTAATATTTATAATATCATTTATTTGATTCCATCATTCATAAGGCAAACACTGCCTCTTTATTGTGTAATCAATAAATGTAATTATTTAAAATCTAAAACATTAAAATAAAATATCATGATGTAGGAAATATTTTTATCTTGTCTACAAATATTTTTATTTGAATATATCACATATATAACTCGAATTAATTTTTTTAGTAATAAAATACATGTTTATGTTATATTTTTTCGTTACTTTAAATTAATTATTATAACATGTCATTTTCATACCCAGGTGGCTCCATGGGGTCCTATAATTAACCTAATGATCCTCATGGTCGTCCATATATGATACAATAATATTAGGACATGTTTTTGGGTAGTTTTATACTATTATAATATTATTTTGTTCCATTTTTTACTTGATTTACCCTTTAACCATTGTAAATAAAAATAAATACTGAAGTAACTATTAATAATATCCAAAAATAAAAGGTACCTATTTAAAAAATTTGTATATTATTATTAAAAATATGGAATCAATTTTCCATATTTAAAACACATAATTGGTTGATGTTAATTTAAAATTAATTACAATTGTCAAAACCATAAAGTGTGTTTTTAAAAAAGAAAAAACTATCAAGAGATTGACATCTGTTTATGTTCAATTTAAATGTAAAATTAATTCAAATGACCTTAATTATATTAAATAATAAAAATATAATCAAATTATACTTTAAACCCAGTAAAAAAGTAAATCTAGTTATATAAATATTTTAGATGAAAACAATATTTTTAATTAAAATGTAGTATTTTTCCATATTAATTTAAACATGAAAGTTATCATAAAAACACCAAAAATTTATCCAAAATAAATTTTTATGTCCCTCTTCTAGAGAAGATTTTTTTTCAAATTGAATATATAAAAGTGTGAAATATTGGATTTAAAAAGGTTTCTCCATTAAAAGGAGAAAAAATACAATTTTTGAAAAATACTTCTTTTATCTAAAATATAGAATTCTTATTTATAATATTATTACGAAACACATAATATAAGTGTAAAAATGGATGTGATATATATAATTCAAAATTTGGTTAATACTGTTCATAACTTCTTTTTAATTAACTAGTTTAATAGGTCATGGTGTGCGTGAACTTGGTGTTTCATACATCACACGTTATTGATGTATTTAAAAAGGAAGCATATCGTGGATGTTTGGGGTGTTAAATTATCCCCTCCTTTAATAAATTTTTTCCTATCAATTTAAAATCAATATTTAAAACTAGAGGTTTGAAATTTTAAAATATCTTAGTTAAAATACAAGATTGAAAAATAGATTAATGATACCACTATTTCAAAATTAATAAAGGTAAGTATGATGGTTACTATAAATAACACATACTAGGGTTCTATGTTGGAAACCATGGAAATGAAAGAAACAAATATCCATCATGTTCTGATAGAGAATGATAGAGAATATTATTATGATAAAGTTAACAATCTTAAAGCCATAAATCTGCAATGATCTAAGGGACAATTTGATTCATCACAAAAGAACATACTAAGAATTTTTTTTTGGTTTTATGATATTTTCCCTAGAGTTGAAGAATTTCTTCATAGAGTAAGAACACAAGGTAGTATACTTAATATACATGTAATGTTTCATCAGTTAACTAATTCCTACCACAAACTCATCTTTATCTTCAAAAGATAATAAAACTCAAAAAAATATATTTATATTAATAATATAAGGTTAAAAATATAAAATTATACCATTTAAATTCAGAAAACAATGTTATACTAACCAGGGTCTTCCTATAATCCAATGGTAGGTGGTAAAGCCGTGTCACTCTTTGGGTGTCTGTTTGATTCCTCCAGCCTAGTCCGATGGGGTGAGTTGTTGCCCAGCCTGTGGGTTTTCATTTTTCTCAAAATATAGTATTATAAAAATTTATAAATAACCTGAAAAAATGTTTTCACCTTAAACAGTACTATAAAAAGTTTAACATAATCCATTCCAACCTTTAGATTTATCCACAATACTTATTTCCAAACTCTATATAAAAGGTCTCTACGTTTCCAAAATCAATTGTAACATCATATTAACCAAACAACGTAATGTTTCTCTTATTATCACATAATGAATATATTATTACATTATTCATATAAAAACATCAATGAAAAAAAGTACTGTAGTAGAATCCATATATATATATCTCATTCTTCTTATAACCAGAATATAATTGTTGAATCCAAAAATAGAAATACATTAATTATTCCAATTTGGCCATAGTAACAACCTAATATTGTCCTTGGTTAATTTTCTTCTTTTTAGATATATTTCCTTGATTCATAGGACATTCATTTTAATAGTGTCCCTCATCATTTCAATTTTAGTAGTACACATTACCACTTCTTTCTTTCCCTTACAATCACGAGCATGGTGGAATTTTCTTCACATTTGTAACAGACTCTGGTCCCTAATAATCATGTTCTAGGATGTTTCTTTCCACATTTATTGTAGGATGGAAAATAAACCTTTCCATTATTCCCCTTTACTTTTTTTTCCATTATCAAAATTCTCAGTACCCCTTTTCTTCTCCTGCTTCCCTTTAAATTCATAAGACATCGATAATTCCTTCTTTGTCTTGATGGCACATGTGACTATATCTTCATAAAATGATAATTTTTGGGATACTAGATCCATTCAAAGGAATGGTTTTAAACCATAAAATAATAAAACAGTATTACTTCTTGGGTTATGTATGTAGTCTGTATCATATCTTGCTAACCTTGTGAAGTTTGCCTGATAATTTGTAACATTCTCCTCCTCTTTTTTCCCGAGACTCAGAAATTGCCTTTTCATAGCTGCTCATTGTTCATGTGGAAAGTATTTTATAGGAAAATTTATTTTAACTCCCTCCATTCCATATTTTCTACTTCTTCATCCTCATTAATGTTTCTAATTAATGACCACCATTGATCTGTATCTCCTGAGATATGCTAAACTTCTATGAAAACTTTCTCCCTTTCATAGAATCCCAAAGTAAGAAATTTTTTCTCAAACTAACTTATCCATTTCTCATCCAAAAATGGATTTATAGTATTATTGAAATTTGGAGTTGGTTGCCTCATGAATTAGTCTAACATTGATCCTCTAAATTGTAGATTATGGTGCTCAATATGGGTAAGACTGTTATTTATAACATGATTCTGCTGTCCCGGTAAGGTTATAATCTATTAAACACAAGTTGTATCTCCATCTCCACTATAATTATATAACATAAGTGGGAAATCCCTACTTGGATTACATGCATTGATACTGTTTCCATTCCTTCAACTAGGCGCCATTTCTATAAAATCGCATACACAAGAATAGGTTAAGAATCATAATGCATAATTCAAAACTAGTAAAATACTTAACATAAATTGAATTTTTTTGCATATTTAACCGTTAATAATAAATATGGTTCCTTTGTGGAATTATTTACTCATAAATCCTTCATAATGGTTTGTAAATAAAATATGAATTATCCTAAGCAATATCCCCTAGGATTGTCAAACCAGGTGAGCAATAAATCCAATTTTCATGTACCAGGATACCCCAAGTCAAGACCGAAACACCTCGTCAGAGTTTTCACCCCTTGGTTCATCTGTTCTTGAACCACATCCACTTTTAGTATCAATAAATGGATATATTTATTGTAATATCAATGTAATCCCTACATTACCAAAATTATAGGGGGTCATTATATACTTATACTCAAAGTCTATCTTAGGGTTATGATCACTAATAAAAGTTTTCTAAATCTATTTCCAAGGTTGTTGAAAATAATTTTAAATGATTTTCAAAGCTTACTTCATGATTTTTAAGTAGATTATTTTTAAAAAATAT
This sequence comes from Viscum album, assembly GCA_963277665.1. Classification (NCBI taxonomy): domain Eukaryota; kingdom Viridiplantae; phylum Streptophyta; class Magnoliopsida; order Santalales; family Viscaceae; genus Viscum; species Viscum album. Next base: position 907,093,945 of record OY728165.1, on the reverse strand, counting down.
TTTACGAATAAATATTGTTTAAAATCATTTTCAAAGATTCTATTCTATGTTTTCAAGGAAAACGTTTTTAAAATTGATTTAGGTTTAAAAATTGTTTAAAATTCTTTTTAATGATTCCATTATATTTTTTCAAGGAAAAATATTTTCAAAAATATTTTATGTTTAAAAATATTTTTAAATTATTTTCAAAAATTACTTTATAAGTTTTCAAGGAGAATAGTTTTCAATTAATTTTTATGTTTAAAAATTATTTTAAATGATTTTTAAAGCTTCCTTTATAAGTTTTCAAGGAAAATGGTTTTAAAAAATGATTCATGTTTAAAAAGTGTTTTCATGATTTAAAATTTTTCCTTTTTATGTTTTTCAAATTGTTCTGCAAAGAAAAGGATTTCAAAAATGATTCTTGTTTTTAAAAGTGATTTTCAAAGAAATATTATTTTCTTTAATAATTTTTTAAAATGATCATTAAAAATCCTTCTTAATCTATGATATCAACCTTTGATAATGTTTTTTCTTTAATAGCGATTTGATCCAATGACCCCTTTATTATTCTTTCTTTCAATGGTTTATGTTTTAGATGAAAAGTTTTTTTATGATACTCATAACCCATCTAAGGGATATTTCATGATAAAACACTTATTAAACCCTCTTTCATTTAAAAGTTACTCTATGATTAAATTCTTATGAAACCTATATCATTACCAAAGGTTAAGATATGATAAAATTTTTATGATACCCATTTCATTTCGTCGGTTATGATATGATGTGTATGAAACCCATCTCTTTTTTATGGGTCATGATATGATGAATGTTTTATTATCTTACGACACATGAATGCATGATTTCATTATGTTATGTTTGTGAACTATTTATCACTAAAATTAATTTGGTAAAGATTTTTATCTCATGAGACATATATGGATGGAATGAGTAGAGAACTCATTTCAATAAAGGAATTTTACTGCTAAGATGGTCTTGGGAGTGAACCTTTACTACTAAGATGGTCTTGGGGGTGAAACTTTACCAATAAGATGGTATTGTGGGTGAACATTGAATACTAAGATGTTTTGGGGTGTAAAACCATTCCATTATAATGAAAGGTCTACAACTAGGAATGGTGGTTTTTCCTGTCCGATAGTTGTAGACCCAATGAAGTTCCCTGAAAAGTATTTTAAATTATCTGTTACTTATAAAGAATTATTTTATATGTTTATGTTTATGAAAAAAATTATATGTCTTATTCATGTGTTATGATTTCATAAATTATGCTCTTGATTCCCTTAAGATTAATTTCTTGTGGACATCCAAAATTTATTCCATTATTCATGTTTATGTTCTTTGATATGATGGGTATGATTTTTCAATGTTATGCTCATGCTCTCATACCCTTATACTTATATTATAATTATTTATCTCCATTATTTAACATTATTGGGCATATTATATCACAATTTCTTATGTTTCCTTTCCCCATGTTATGAAAAAAGGTTTTAAGTAGCAGTACTAAATGATAAGATCTTTGTGTCAAACATTTAAGATCTTTCACTAAGTAAGAAGATTCGGTTTCACGTTTCCAAATACAATAAAGTATTGTGGTCCTCAGAAATTTACTTTATTAATGTGATGAATATTCATAAAAAATTATTTAATATCCATGTAAGTTAATATTGGGTCACTATAAAAAAATAAAAATGAAATCCATTAAATTCCATATAGAACAATTAAAAACCATTCATGGTATCTTATAGCATCACATTCATAACCAATTTTAAACCCATGTTAGAAATAACTAGATCCCAATTAAATGACTTGGATATTCCCTTATATAACTCCCTTATTCATTATTATTAATATAATGAACATTACCAAATTAATTAGTGAGAGAACTTGGTGTAACCATCATTAAGATATAACAGGCTCAACCAACGTTAACTGGGATGACCCATAGTATAAGTTTTAATGGGTTCAATTGGTTCTATCTACGTACACATGTTTATCATTTGTAATACTAAAGTAAAATACCATTAATAAAAAAAATTATTCTTGAACATTGACATCCTAAAAAATTATAAAAAAACTCTTTTAAACCCATGCGAAAATTAATTTTGGATATCAAATACCCTTTTCTTTTAAAAACCAATTTTCAATACCAAAACATACATCCCTTTGAAAATACATATCCAAAAACAAAATAATAAAAATAGAAGGTATTTTTAATTTTAATAAAACCGGAAATCTTATATAGGAATCTAGAAATAAAATAATGGTTATGATGATATAAATTTCATTGTTTATATTTCTAACATTCCTTTTGTCGTTTGTCAAAATGTTACATATAAACACAAAAAAATATTCCATTATGAAAACCATTGATATAAATTAAAAGAAACATAAAATGTACATTATAAAATAATTTATTAATGTATATATTTTTATATAATAATTTTAAAAACATGGACATGGAATATGGAGTGTTGTAAGGAAAACCTTAAAAGGTGACTTTTTTAAGGATAATTCCCTTATCACCATGGAAATATTTGAATCATAATCCCCATGAAATAAAAACATTTAAAAAAAATTAAATACAATGATAATAGATAAATTCATGATATTAAATTTAAATGGGGCTGTATATACACTTTGTAAAAGAATATATTTTCATAACATCAAAATATGCCTCAAAGAAAGGAAATTGACATGAAGACCCTTACCTTGAGTCTGACTTTCAACACATGTCATTATCTTCCTGAATTATAAACATATTTTAATTATTTAATTTCTTTATAAAATTTGTAATGTCTATTTATAATTTTATTTCAATTATTACCATGTTATAAATAATTACTTAATCAATTAAGTGTACGTTATATGTTTTGACCATATTCGGCTTATGTGGAAAAAATGTATTTGGTAGGTTGACTATGGACAAAGGGATCATCAATTAAACATAAAAATGGTTATATTCATGAAATAATTATTATATTTATTCATCAATTATACATTTAATATCAATCATTATATTTTTTGATAAATGAAGTATGTTACGATCATGGAGACGGTAGGCTGTATATGCACATGAAGAAACATTTCCATTTTTCAAAAAAATCATTATGAAAAAGAGGTAAGTTTTATTTTAAAATTTTAATATGATAATAATATCATATAAACTATGTTATTTCTTATAATATAATTATATGTATCATTCATATGGTGTGGTGAAAAAAATAGAGCCGCATCACTTCATGAAAGCGGTAGTCCACACATACATGAACGACATAATCAGTTTTTTAGTGAGTAAAAATTTAAGAAATAAAATGATATATTATATTTTAATAATGAGAAATATGTCATTAAAATAATAATTATTTCATATATATAACATATATTCATTATAATTACCTTTATAACCTTCCATGTTATGCGTTAGTGATAAACCAATCACATCGCTATGTGAAGCGATAGTCTACGGTACACATGAGTGACGTTATCGTATCCCTTATGAAATTGAATTTTAAAATTTATTTATGTTATAATGAATAAATTTTTATAATTATATAATAAATTTCATATATAAAATTTATATCCATCATAATACAAAACTGTGATAGGTGGTAATTGAAAAAAAGAATGTCATCAGTTCACGAGGTGGTAGTCTACTGTATGCACGAACGATGATTTCATATCCCATTTGTTAGAAGAAGAGAAGGGTTTAGGTTTTCAAATTAAAATAATAACATATAATTATATGAAATATATAGATATTTTTTTTAATAAATTTAAATAATAATTGTTGGAGGTAGAGGAAGAAATGAAATAAAAACACTCGTTGAAGAAGGCTACATCCTCTTCGGGTAACTTCTTTTGGTTTTCACCAAAGGTCTTTAATAATTGGATTTTTGACCAAAATAAGGATTATAGGATCATATTATGGAATTATATAAGTTATTTGGGAAGGTATTGGATGATAAAATGGGGTTCATGGTGTTAAGAGAGGAGGAGAGGGTGTGGCCATTTATAAGTGAGGTGAGTGGCACACTTGTAATTTTTGAAATGAATGAATTTAACCCTCATTTTTTTATCAAAAGGATTAAATAATGAACCATTATCAATAAAAGATGTTATAATGTCTAAATATTTAGATTTAATGGATTTTAGACAAGTTTTTTGGTCATTTTATCACTTATATTTTTAGTTTAACCCCCAGTAAATCAATATTTACCTTAACTATAGTAATTAATATTACTATTTTCATTACTCATTTTGGTAAAAAAATATAATAAAAATATAATAAATTATAAATTAGTTTTATTTAAAATATTTAATAATTTTTTCTAAATTAAATTCATAGAAGTGGTAAAATTTAATTTAAAATAAAAATCACAAATGCGATAAAAAAGCTGGCTTTTAAGTATAATATTTTTTAAGAAAAAGTTGATTATATATTAACTCTATTACTAAAAATAATAATTGTATAAAAAATTAATTAATATTTAATAAAATAAAATATAAATATTTCATCTAAAATATTCCCTATTTTTGGATAATTTTAATTAATTAAAATAGAGGAAGATTACGCATTTTAGAATAATTATTAGAAAAAATATGTGTATAAAGCCAAAATAAAACATATAATAAAAACCAACATAAATTGGATTTGAAATTAATTAAGTGTATTAAATATTATTAATTAATTTATATGTTACTTGAAATAATATTAAAAACACATTTTGACTTCTTAAAATACTTAAATTATTTGAAGGAAAAGTGTTTTACAAAAATCAGTACTTTAAATTATTCACTAAAAAATAATATTTTCCAAAAAAATCTAGAATATCACTATAGGTAATTTTTAATATTATGATTTAAAATATTATATTAATATTTTAAAACTAACATTCTAAAATTTATACTGTAAACTTTTATGTAAAAACTTATAAGAAAAGAGTATAGTTATAACTATTTTCTTTTTGATATAAACATTACTCAATAATTATTTATAGCTAATATAAATATATAATTCATATTAATAAATATAATAATGATTTATTCTATCATTATATTGGATTTAAAAAATATTTAAATCTTTATTTGGGAATATATTCTTTAATGTATTAAAACATATATATTTATCAAACATTTCAACATAATGTTAACTCCTCTACTTCTTAAATAAAAAATTACAACCGCAAGTTCCAAATAAGAAGTTGGGTGATTTATCTCCTAAAAAGTTTAATTATAATGATTTATAATATACTATTGTTTCATTTAACATGATGAAAAATTTCATCCCTTTTTTACGCTTCATTATAGATTAGAAACTACGATACCCTTAGATTGTATGATATATTTTTTTTAAAAATTTTATTTCATCGATGGATTGTGATACACGCATCCTCGAGTCTAAATGAAATTTAATATTTCATATCATTATAAAACATATAATATATTTTAAATATTAATAAAAATAACCACATTTTAAAAATATTTATAGCATTTTTATATTTAGAAAATATATTTTTAGTAATGTCATTGTATGCTATAAAAATCATTTTCCTCAAAAATGGGTTTTATTACTTTTTCTGCGAAAATAATATAATTAATTTTATACACTTTTAGAAACTATATTTGAAAAAATTGACATCATTTTATAATTCAACTTATAAAAATTTTATTTGTAAATTTTTTGAGAATTTTTTAAAAGATTACTTTTTTGAGGAATAGTGAAAATACTGATTTTATTCGAAAAAATGTATTTTTGTTTAATGAATTTAAAAAGTTATATTTGGTTTTATAATGGGTTTAGGAGAAAAATTAGTTAATTTATATTTTCAATAATCCAATTATGGTCTTTTTATTTAATATTATTTGGATTTTGGTAGAATAACTTTTTATACTTAAGAAAATATATTTTTCATGAAAACCGTTTTCATCAAGTTTAGAAAGTTTATTATAAAGGTAATTTCTACCACTTATAAAGATTTAATTTGATAAAATGGATTAAATAATTTGTATCATCATGTAATTTTTTTAAGGATACTAATTTACATTTTATTAATAATTAATAGTAAAAAATTATAAATAAAATCACTACACTTAATGTTAAAACAGGTTTATCTAGGGCGACTAAAGTAAGGGATAAGTGTAAATTTGAAACCTAATGTTTTATAAATACTATTGGCTAATAATATTTCAATGTAGTCCTATTTAACATTCAAATATCTATAAATATTTTAGCATAAGTGTTGATAAATAATTTATCATATTTATTTCTTTTAATAAACCGCAGGTATGTCCTCTCCCCCACTTATAAAAGGAAAACCCTTATTTCTCTTATTTACCCCACATTAAGAATTATAGGAATATAGAAAAATAGAAACAATTATTTTAAACTTCCCTATACATGATTCACATGTGATGGTCTTCTGAAATGTCTATTCCAGGGTTCCTTAAGAAAGGATCTAGAGTATGCCAACTGAAGGAGAAGTAGTTTCCTTATCTGAAGTCATTAAATTTATTTATTCTTATAGTATATATAAATATATGATATTAAACATAAATGAATAAATTAATTATCTTAAATATAATAAAATTTTATTATTATTATAGACCCTCCAATATCTACCCTCTATTCCATGAAATGGGAAGTGAAAGTATAACTGATATATTTGCGTAGATTATCAACTCTATGTAGTGATACAATTCATTTTACATCACAATGTATCATGTATTGTTATTTTTATGGGTATAAAGTTTATATAATAAATTTTTTAAAAGATTATTTTTTATTATTATGATATCATATATATCTTCTTACCATCGAATTTGTTGGAATACAGTAACCTTGTTAATGCGTATGTGTGGGCTACCACCTCCACAAAGCGATGTGAATGATTTTTCATTTCATCTATGGTAATAAAAATATATATTTAATTAATATATTTGACATGTATGATATTATAATGAATATTTAATTGTGAATTAATATTTACCTTTCTTTCATTCGATTCTATAAAAAGTGAAAACAACATTCATGTGTGTCTTTGTCTTACCATCTCCATGAATGATGTAAATCATATTTATATCTCTATAATTTATGGTTGAATCTATCTATATACCTATAATGAATATATAAGTTGTTTATATCATGATTATAATTATAGATATTGTGTAACCATGATCAAATTACAACGATAAGAACCACCGAAAGAAAATTCTCAGGAAAAATAAAATATTTAACACCCAAATATGATTATTCTAATAATGAATTATTAATAAATGGATTTTTAAATATTATAAGTGGATCATATATGATATTATAAATATTTAAAGTAATCAATTACATAATTATAAGAAATTTTAATTTATTTTTGTAGGAATATATATCACATTCAACATAAGTTGATCTTAAGGTAAGGGTTTTATGTTAAAATCTCATTGTTCATTGAGATTGTTTATGATTAAGTTTACGATGATGATATTTCATGATATAACACTAAAAAATATAATTAATATTATTATACTCTATTTAATTTTGTATATTATGTTTTTCAAGTCATTTTACTCCACTTAATTACTCAAGAGACCAAATGATTATTTTTATGGAAATCCAACATTATTTCTCTCTTCAATGTCCATGTTTTCTAAAAATTTTATCAATAAAGTTTTTAATATTCTCTATTGATTTGTAAAATTAATTTTTTATAATTTTATAATTTTTGATGAATTTAAATGTAATCTTTTTTTTTTGTTTTTTGAATGAGGTATTTCTTAAATTTTCATGAAATTTTGATAGTAATATTTGTTTTAACACACACGAAATGAATAAAATTTATCACCATTATGACTAATAAATTATTCAAAGCTTCGTTTTCACGTTTCTATGTTTATTTTTAATGAATTTTTTCTCTTATATTTATGATAGATTTTGATTTTAAATAAGTGATTTCAATGTGAAAAGGGTATTTATTCCAGAAATGCTCTAGTGATATTTTAAATGAATATTTCATATTATATAACATCTTTTGATTTTACATATTCCTTATTGAGTATTTTATACAATAATACTAATAACTTTCATTCTTTGCATGGATTATTATGATGATCTAAGAATGATTATATGATACCCATTTCCTTTCATGGTTTAATCAAGTTATTATGTAATTTTTATGAACTCATTTCTTTTTCAATGGTTTTGTTGTGATGACATGATGAAATATTTATTTAACACATTTTTTTCCATAGGTTATGATATGATGAATGTTTTTTGATCATGTGGTGCACTTATTTATGATTTCTATTATGTGATAGGCGATACCAAAATTATATATCCCTCTAATGCATTAGGTAAAGATGGATATCTCATGAGATAATAGGGACTATAATGGAGAGTTAACCTAGTTTAGTAAGGGAATATTTCTACTATGATAGTCTTGGGAGTGAACCTTGACTACAGATATGATGGAATGATGAGTGAACTAAATCCACTATGACAGTCTAGGTAGCAAGTCTTGACTAAGGAAATTATTTTCTATACTTATATGTTTTCAAAAAACTTATTTTTTATGTTAATGATATACTCTTTTGGATTATATTATTTTATTCCAGTATGATTCATGACTTATAAACAGGGAAGATTGATTCTATAAGTCAGGATTATGATCTAGGATATGTAGTGTATAGGTTTTAAAAGTTAAGATCATATTATCATAACGTTATGATCATGATATGTTTAAGATACCATTAACATATCTCTTGTTTACCCTATTTGAGCATCAAATATCACCCATTCTTTCATTTCCATTCCCTAGGTTATAAAGAATGTTGTTAAGTATGAAATTTCAAATAAGTGTGCTAGTTGTGAAGAACATACTAGAAGATAATGTAGATCTCTTATAAAAGAATTTGTTAATCTATACCAATTTTCAAATACACTTAACCTATAGGATTCAAGAATGGATCCTAATATTATGTATAGAAAATTAATCTAATAAGATATATGAAAAAATGGGTCACTAAAGTCGATATTATATTAAAGTTTAGTTACATTAGAGAACAAGGATGTGAAAACTTATGTCAAAACTCTTAGGATAATCTTATTTATAAGGGAAAATCCTATGTTATGGTAAATAAAAAAGTTAATTTTTTAAAAAAACTATCCCTTTATGGATACTACAATTGGACATGGGTTTGGAATAAATGCATTTATAGGTAACAACTCTATATTTTTTTGGTTGAGTATATCATTACCATCATTCTGGTTTATAGTGAGTGTTCCCTGATTGTGTACTTATTTTGACACTCCATAGGGATATGCTTGGATAAATCATAATTTTATTATGACCCATTATGATGGATTTCAATATATTATGACCATAAATGACCTAGGTTGAACCTAATGTATCATAGGTTAAAAATAAGGTGTCATTATTTAGACATCCTATAAATGATTTTTAGGGTTATTTTTCCTCCATCTGTGATTATTTTTTCTCACACTATGCTTTTTTGATTCAGTCATTGGATGGAAATTAATTGAATTTTTTAAGGCTTAATCTCATGGAAAATTTAATGAATACCTTCATAAGAAATTAAATTTTATGGGAGATGGAATACAAAATATTTTTTATATTCATGTGAAACTTTATCATGCCATGAATTATGTTTAGATTTCAAATGTGAAAAGTAGGGAATATTATTTTTTTTATTCATTTACAATGTAATATCCACCTTCTTTTAGTGGCTCAATTAAAACAAAAGTTAATATGCAATTGATAAGTACCACTAAAAATTTATTTTCCATTTTCTAGTGTATGAAATAGGAAATTTTTTTTTTAGCTATTTATCATTTATAATGAAAAGAAAATCAACGGATGATTACTAGCTAGTACATGAGGTAGTGAGAAGAAATTGAATCCATGGTGTGGAATAAGTTTAGTGACTTAATTTTCAATAATTACTTTTCTTATATTCTTCATACAAAATTGGATAAGGAATTACATGATCTAAAATATAAGGATAATGAATCAGTTAATATCATTGAGGAAAATATTACAAGACTTGTTAGGTGCACTTTTGGGATTACCATCCAAACTAAAAGTATGATTGATTGATTATTTAGTGGCTTAAAACCATTTATATAAATGTAATCACTTATATAGTACTTGATTATATGTGAATAAATAATTTTATGTGTATGAATGTGTAGATAGAAATAGGAATTACCAATTAATCTCATGGTTTTGACAAGTAACGAAAGATATAATTCAAAGAAAATTATAAAAACAATAGAGAGATGAAGATGAGCTTTCCTTAATGATCAAAGTGTGGAAGGAAATGTGGAGGAAATTTTCTTAAGTGTACTGGTAAATGTTTCTTGTGTATAAAGTAAGGTCATTGGGAAATAAAATACTGAAATTATATGAATAGATCAGTCAATGAAAGTAATAATGAAAATGCACAACAGAATGCACCACCCACACTCCAGTGCTTCAAATGTAAGGATTGTGGGAATTATTCTAACTAGTTCTCAAAATGGAAATGTTAATTATGGTAATACACATCATTACCCTCGTAAGCTGATAGAAAAAGTGAAATATAATTAAATCAAGTGGTGAATGGTACACTCACCATTCAATATTGAACTATTAATGTCTTAATTTATTATGGAACTACCCACTATTTTGTATTTAAATAAATTGTCTAGTGTATCACAATACCACATCAATGATTAGATGTTTAATAAATATTGAAAACCACTAATAGTATGATGATCGAATATCAAGTATATTATTCTTATCCAGTTGAAGTATATGGGAATTTGATTCTTATAAAACTTTTTATTCACCCTCTAGTTGAATTTGATGTTATCTTAGTTATGGATTGAATTTAATTAAATAAATTTCACAAACATTTTTGAGGAAGGGAATTCATGTTTGATATTTTGAACCAAAATATGATTACCTATCAATGTGGCGATAAATAAAAATATATTTGATTCCCATTTAAAATGGGTGTTTCTCTGAGATGGTTCGGGATAAACTCAACATTGAAGATATTCCAATTATGTCGTAGTTTATCGATGTCCTTCCAGAAGAGTTCCTAGCCTTCTAATTAATTGTGAAGTTATTTTTTAGATAGAAATCATACTTGGTGATACACCAATTTGAAATACTCCATACAGAATATCTTCAATTGAGTTATATAAATTGAAGAAGAAAATATATGAGAATGTTAAAATGAGATTTATTCACCCATTTTCATCACCATTGGTCGAACCTATTTTTTTAAAAGAATTAATATAGATCAATACATCTCTGTATTGATTATTTTATCTTAAAAAGATCAATATCAAGATGAAGTATCCTAGAACCCATATTATTGACATTTTTGATCAATTGTGAGAATGCCAATACTCTTCCAAGATTGAACTTCATTCTGGATATCATCAATTGAGGTTTAGGAAGGATGATATATCCAAGACAAGAACATGTAAAAGGCATGGACACTATAAATTTATAGTGATTTCATTTTTTATTAATTACCCCACTATATTCATAGATTTAGTGAATATAATCTTTATATATTACTATGATTAGTTTGTGTAATTATTTATTATGATATTATTATATTTTCAAAGGGTAAGGTAGATTATGAAGATCATTTTATAATTACACTAAATACCCAAATGGAAGGATAAGTTTTATGAAAAATTTACCATGTGTGAATTTTATCTATAAAAAGTTATTTTTTGGGTCATATTGCCTCAATTGAGGGTATATGTATGGATCCATTAAAGATGGAAGTTATTAGACGTTACCCAAAACCTATAATTTTAATTGAGATACGTATTTTTATTAGTTTTGATGGATATTATTAATTCTTCATAGATAATATATCATGAATATATAATTCAATCACCATATTAACTTGTAATGGATATAGTTCCCTTGGATAGATGAATGTGAAGAATATTTCACAAAACATATAGGATGGTTAGTCAGTCCACCTGTGATTACACTATAATACAAATGATAAGTGTTTTTTATATATAGTGATGCATCAAAGAAATAAAATGGGATGCATCCTAAAATAGAATGATATGGTGATATATTATTCCCCCATAAAATTAAAGGTTCACTAGAAAAATTACCCAACTCGTGATTTGGAATTAGATGTGATAAATTTTTCATTAAAGACATCAAGGTTTCATCCTTACGGAGGAAGGTGTAATATAAATAATGATCATAATAGTTTGAATTATATACTCACTAAAAAATATTTAAACATGTCACTATGAAGATGGTTGGAGTTTATTAATGAATATGTCCACTCAACACACTACCTCCCCGGGAAAGTGAACAAAGTGGAAGATGCTCTAATTTAAAAGGATCATTGAAGGTTATGTATGATAATGATGAAAAATAATCCAATAATTATATATTTGAAAAGTATGGATATGTAAATCTTGAATGAAAGATAAAAATATTATCTTTCACAAATTATCATTCATACATCTATTCATTTAAGGATTAAAGAGGCACAAAAAGAAGATGTGTAAGTATAAAAGAAGGTGAAAAATATTCCTGAGTTCAACCTTGATTGTGGGGGAATAAAAATTATCATGACCCGTGTTTTTTCCCTATCAATACCTGAATTGAAGAAGGATATAGTGGACGAAGCTCATAGTTCATCATTCTATATTCATCCTTGAAGTACAAAGATGAATAGTGATTTGAAATAGTATTTATGGTGGGAAAACATGAAGAGATAAATTACAAAGGGTGTATCATGGTGCTTGGAATGTCAGTTTGTTATGGTTAAGAGATATAAGTCTAAGGGGATTTTACAAACATTACCAATACCATAATGAAACTGGGAAAACATCACCATATATATTATTTTCAGGCTCCCAAAAAAATTTTAAGGGATATAATGTTATATAGGTTGTAGTCAATCACCATATAAAGTCACCACACTTCATTTAAATAAGTGAATAATTATATTTTTATCATCTTTATAAAATTTACATTATGGTCTGAGTAAGGTTTCATGGATTACCTTATTCTATTGTATCTGATCAGTATCTCAGGATTGCCTTAATGTTTTGGTGAATTATTCATAAAGACCTTCAATTAGATTTGTGTTTTAGTCCTATTTATCATCCCCAAATATAGGGTTATTATAAGCGATATTAAAACCGTAGATTATATGTTGAGGTCTTATTTTATGGATTTCACAGCTGTTTTGGATCAACACATTCTTTTTGTAAATTTTTCTTAAAACAATAGATTTTTATTGAGCATTCAGATGGCTCATTATGAATCCATGTATATAAAAAAGTGTATAATTTCAATGTAATGGAATCAATTTGGAAAACTAAATTTATTAGTAACTATATAATATAAGGAAATGGTTGAGAAATTCATAACCATTCAATAACAAATTAATGTAGCCTCGAGTTGATAGAAAATTAACAATAATAATTTTCAATGAAATTTGTATTTACAAGTTGATGAGAAGGTATTTCTATGAATTTATGTATGGACTAAAGTTTTTAGATTTAAAAATATTGTAAATATGTGCCCTAGGTATATTTCCCCCTTAAAAATTCATGATTTAGTAGGGAGGATTTTTTATTACATGGCGCTTCTACCGAACCTCTATCAAGTTCAAGATGTGTTCCATGATTCCCTCTTAAGGAATTTCATAATATATCCTTCTTATATACTAAAATAAGAGTTGATACTACTTTATCATTACCTTTCCTATTAATAACAACTACTATAAATCCTGGATCATATAGATAAAGTGATATAGAACAATACTACTCACCATGTTAAAGTACTACAGAGGAATAAAAAATCTGATGAATATAAATGAGAATATGTGGATGTGATGAATAAGATACATCCAATTTATTTTTATCAATGTAGTGAAATTTTTAGGGGGAATCCATTTTAATTGGGGTATAATGTAACACCCTATGATTTTATGATATATTTTTTTAAAATTAAATTAATTTTTTGGTAGCATGTGATAGACGCAACTCCAAGTCTAAATGATCCCTAATATTGTATATAATTACAGCATAGTAATTAAATTAGTGGTATGAATTGGAATAAATAAATTTAAAAATTATGTATAATGGTTTTAGATAAATAAAATATATTTTTGTAAAGCCTTTATATGCTTCAAAAAATACTTTTTCTCAGAATGGTTTTTATTTCTTTTTGGAAAAAATAAATTTATTATTTTTTGCAACATTTAGAAATTTTATAGGAAAATATGTAATTAATTTTTTAAATAAAAATCTCAAAATTATTTTAGTGTGAATTTTATAGTTTTTTTTTGAAAAGTTTAATTTTTGAGGAATAATGAAAAATACTGATTTTAATTGAAAACATTATTTTATTTTAAAGAATTTAGAAGGCTAAAATAAGGTTAAATTGGTTTTAAAAGAAAATTTAGATAATTTATATTATTTGTTATACAATTATGGTCATTGGAATTAATGTTATGTGTATTATGGTATAAAAACTTTGCATACTTAAGATAACATTTTTTTATTGAAAATTGTTTTTCTTCACAATTTAGGAGTTTATTTGAAAAGTATTTTATAACGATTTGATATATTTAATTTATAAAATTGATTCCATATTTTGAATAATCATGTCTATATTTTTTATTAAGGGCACTTTAATATTTTGGGTATAATGAATTTTAAAAACGTTAAAAAAATTCATCAAGGTTAATGTTAAAATAGGTTTACCGAGGGTTAAAGAAAACGATAGGAATAAATTTTCCAATTAAACTCATATAAATCATATTAGATGGATATATTTGAAAATAATCTACCAAATTAAAATCTATGTTCATTTGGAATCATTTTTCTTGAGAATGAATTTATTATATTTGAATCTTTTGATAAATTCCATGGGTGTCCTCTCCTATACATATAAAAGAACACCCCTTATTTCTATTAAATACAACATTTTGAGCATTATAGTGTGACATAACAGCCCCAAATGTCACTTAATAGGTGGCCTGATCCCAATGGGCTACATGGACCCAAGTGTATCTCCCAAAATACTAGAAGCTACTGACTAGCAGCGAGGGCCTAGGGTGTGTCTATGGGGAGACTATTCCCTCATTACCAAATTTTAGCACATAATATAAATATAAAAATATTTAAATAGTAGAAGAAATAAAAATAAAAAGAAGGAATGAAAGAAAATGGAGACAATAGTAACAATGATATAAATTATTGGAATAACATACATGCATACAACTGATGATTATATTTCATGTATCTAGAAATCTGGAAAACATGGATATAAGAGAACAGGCATAACAAGTTCCACAAAAGTATAAATGAAATCAAAATACTATCCCAAGTATCCCAAGCACTGGCTCGATCATCTTATATCAAGCTCCATCTTAAATAGAAAGCAATTAAGTGTTCAAATCTGAATGCTTCCCTTTATCAACCCTCGAATTCATATAATCTACTTCAGATACCAAACGATGCTTGAATAGGGTGTGAGATAAATCTAATTGCGACACCACCAATGGTGCCTATATGATCCAGCACATGTAATTTAAATGTAACAATGTTCCAGAATGCATATATAAAGTAAAGCAGTGCAATGTAAATTAATACCTAAGTACCTACTTTATCCCTCCGCTAATGTCTAAAAATAGCCAGTCCATTAATTGATTATTACCAGTTTATAAATTAGACACATGTAAACAATAGTGAAGGTTCCAATTTATAACAAGGAAACCTATAATAACATTTATAAATGAAGTTCCAAGGTAATTAACAGGGCAAAATAGACCTCAAGGGTTACCAACCCAGTAATAACTATAGCCTGGAAAAGTGTAAGAGTGTAATCCAAGGAGCATATTCAATGGAATTACATAATAATATGGCTAATAAATAGAAGGAGATCAACCAAGGTAAAATAGGGAAAACCAAAGATAGGTCCTTATGGGTTGTAACCCTGGCAGCTACTTTTCAACTATGTAGCCAAGGAGCATGTCCAAAGAATCGTTTAATACTATGTTAGGGATCCAACAATGTCATATTGGGAATCAAAGAATATAAAAGTATCGGGATCTTGGTGGGTCTCAACCTAAGGAAGCTGTATCCTTGAATCAGAATGGGGTTCCTATGTTCTCAAGGCATTCTACGGTAAAAATCCATGGGGAGCTCGAGTCAGGCCATTTCTATTTAATTATGAAGTCCGACTATATTTCATTTGGTTCTGGCCTTTCCCTTCATTAGTGTGATAAGGTCATGTTGAATTCAACCATTTTTAATTCCATTAAAGGAATATTGAGTAATTATGGTTTATTACACTACTTTTTATTAACATGGTAAGGGGTTCTACAGAAATTCAACCTATATTACATTCACATTTAATGAATTCAAGTCATATACTTAATATACTTATCGATTTCCATTTCACATTTAATTATCAATTTGAATAACATACCTTAGTTGGGTCAAGTGTTTAGAATACATGGTTCTTGAAATTATGAAAATTCACAATATAAATCAATCCATTTAATATAGAAAATATTTCCCTTATAAGGGTGAAGCCAAGTCACACCCGAATGGTGTCTCAAACATGTCAAATACTAAAAAACCAATTATGGGATAGAATCCAACCTGAGATGGAAGGAGTTGTGAAAAAAACCACTTGAAATTAATCACATATATAGGATGATCATAACCATATGGTTCAAATGATTATAATAATGGAATATATATTAAATAAACGACACATGATGAAATCGATGGGCCCCACACGACAATTCCAAAATCGAAGAACTTGTGGGATGAGTTATAGAACACCCACCTTAGGCTTTTAAGACTCTCCTCCCTCGATATTGGACATTGATTTTTCTTGGATTAGAGTAGATATATGAAAAGTGGAAAAAAACTCAAACCATGATAACTAGGTCAGGATCAAAAGAGAATGAGAAAGGAATAAACTGACTCGGGTACTTACTGTTACAAATCCAACATGATAAAAAGAATCTCGATCAAATCCTAGATGAAGTATAACTTTCAATCCCAATATTTGTCCTTTAAAAGCTCCAAAATGAGACCCATAGAGGTAAATTAAACTATAAATCATATTAGGGATAAATATGTGGCTTAATTAGATTATTTAAAAAATAGAAATTTTACCCAGAAAAATATCATGTGCACGATTTTTTCACAAGGCCTGAACAACCATTCAAAAACCATGCCTGTGTTCCAAGGAAGATAGGGAACCTACATGGTTAAGAAACATGGTTGTGCACCAACCATGAAATATGGTTCTTCCTAGAAATAGGCCATCTATACAGATAGTCACACTATGCACCAATCCTACACCAATAGTGCGATATGGCCAGCTTCCCAAAAAGATGGATTTGAGGCTCTGAACATGAACAAAACAGCACTAAGACCTTTAATAACTCATTATTCATCTATATTAGGCCCAAAATAAAAAATAGAGAAAACTTTAAAGGATCCATACCTGTGTTAAAAACTAAGTTCTTATAGTCACCCCCTTAAAAGAACTCGTCCCCGAGTTCACCTTCCAAGGGTGGTGAAAAAACATCTGAGAACAATTCTGGCCACTTTGCACATATGTTATCCTCCCTCTCTGAAGTCTCATCTTACATGTGGCCACGGTGCCATATCACTTGCACTAATCAGAAGGTTGACCTTAGTGATCCTTTATGCTCTGGTTGATGATGCATATTGGATAATTCTCCATGTTATCATCGACAACTAAATCAACTTTTTCTGGATAAAAGGTATAATATGGGTCGACATGATTCTGGGAAAGCTGTGAAACATGGAAGAAATCGTGCATGGAACTATACCTTCGAGGTAATAGAAAATAATATGATACTAGTCTGATTCTTTATAGGATCTCAAAAATACCTACATAACGAGGTGACAACATCCCTTTATTCCATAATTGTCTTTTCCCTAGCCTGGGCGATACACAAAGGAAAAAATGCTCCATAAAATCGAGCTCTAGAGGTCATAGACATAGATCAACATAATATTTTTTTCTATACTAGGTAGTAGTCATACACTTTCGGATCAACTGAACCTACCGTGATGTCTACTTAAAGAGACGATGACCTTGTAGGGCTGCCTCACCCACCCCTATCCAACACACCAGTGAATGATAGGACCTACCAAAAAAGGCCTCAAAAGGATCCATATGAATTTCTAATAAAAGTATATTATTATAGGTGTACTCAACGAGAGGGATATTCTTTTCCAAATAACATAAAAAATCGAGGATAAATGCTCAAATAATATCTTCTAGAACCTCTATTTACCATTCTGATTATCCATGTTTCTGAGGGTGAAAGGATGGGATTAGAAGATCTTGTATTCCCATTGTTTTCTACAATCCCTGCAAAAATTGTGACATAAAATGAGAATACCTATTAAAAACTATAGTATGAGGGACCATATGGAATCGGATGATCTCACAAATATACAGTCCTCCAAGTTCATTAACTGAGAATGTCTCCTGGATATGAATGAAGTGGGATACTTTTGTTAGTCTTTCAATGAAAAAACATATAGTGTCACTATATTAAGGTAACCTCGCAAAACTAACTAAAAAGTCCATATAAACACCTTCCCATTTCCATTATGGGTCTTGAATTGGCTATAACAAGACTGCAAGTCTCTGGTTCTCCACCTTCACCTGTTGATAGGTGGAACACCTTGCGGTAAAGCCTTTTATCTGACATTTCATCCTAAGCCACCAATACTGGCATCGCATGTCTCGATACATCTTTTAGATTCATAGATAAACTACCCACTAAGAGGCATGGGACTCTTTCATCAACTCCACTCTCATATCTATAGGGACCCATAAAAGTCCATGAATATCCATGACGTTGTCTCTTTCTATAGATCAATATGAAGGTGGGTTTTATCTCCTCATATACTCTCACAAATTACCAAGCCATTAAGATCTAAAAATTGTCTACCCTTCACCTTCTCAATAAGGGAAGAGGTAAATATCAATTATGAGAGATAAGAATACTCGTGAATATCAAGAAAATCTAAGTGCATCTCAGAGAAGAGAGCCATTAACTTCCATTCATCACTGTCTTCCCATACTTCTTGTGCATGAGTTTTCCAACTCAGTTCATCAGCAACCACATTTCCATTCTCAGGTGTATAGGAAAGATCTAAATCAAATTTTCTAGATATTCAAACCATCTTCACTATCTTAGGTTCATGTCACACTGAGTAAGGATATATTTGAGGCTCTTGTGGGCTGTGTACACCATAATGTGCTCACCCAAAAGATAGTGTCTCTAGAAACATAAGTCATGGACAACTACTGCTAGATCAAGGTCATGCATAGAGTAATTTCTCACATGAGGAATCAACTACCGAGATCCATAGACAATAAATATTTCTTTCTTCATCATCCTATCTCCTAGGCTAATGATTGATATGTTATATAAGGTTGTATAACATACACCTAGCTCATGAAGAATTAGAATCAGTGCTGAGACAAGCCTCCCCTTTAGCCTCGGAAAGTATTTCTCACATGCTTCTGACCGAAGGAACTTGACACCTTTCATTGTAAGGATAGTAAGAGGTGAATAAATGTCTAAGAAATATTTTATGAAACAACTATAATATCCATACATCCCCAAGAAACTCCATATATCAAACATGTTCTTGGGATTCTCCTAGGAAACTACAACAATAACCTTTTCAGGGTCAACTAATACTCCTGATTATGATATTATATGACCCATGAAGTGACTTCATCAATCCAGAAGTGGCACATAGAAAACATGGCATAAAGATAATGCTCTCTCAGTGTACTCAAAACGATCTCAAGATATTTGGAATGGTTTCTATGAGTGTGAGAATACACCAAGATTTAGTCCCCAAAGACATTGAAAAAAGTGTACAAATAGTGGTGAAAGAACTATTCATTAGATCCATGAAAATGGAAGGCATATTCATAAGGCTGAATGACATAACAAGGTACTCATATAGACCATACCTAGTACGGAAAACTGTACGAGGTATGTCTGATGGTCTACCTCCTACATGAAGAAAACCCGATCTCTAGTCAATCTTTGGGAAGACCCTAGCACCTCATAACTAGTCAAAGAGATCATCTATTTGAGGAAGTTGATATTAGTTATTTACTGTAAGCTAGTTTAACTTTCTATAATCATTTCATAGACATAATTTTCCATCTACCTTCTTGAAAAAAATCACAGGTGAACCCTAAGAAGATGTAATGGGCCGTATAAAACCTTTGTTCTCTATGTCCTTGTAATATCCACTTAAGCTCCTAAAGCTATGTAGGTTCCATTATATATAGAGGAACAGACACTGGAGTTGCTCCCAAAACTAGCTTTATTGTAAACTCTACCTCTCTCTCATTAGGTAATCCAATTTTTGTTTTTGGAAAGACATCATTGAAATGATTAGCTACTGGAGGGAAACCAACTTGTCATCAACCTTGATCCTCTATAAAGAGATTTTCAATCAGGGTGGTGACTCCACCTATCCCATGATGCTCTAGTCTATCTCTATTAGGCTGGATATCCCAATCTCCCTTATGTAGATAACTACTACCCTCTGATGACCTAAATGATACCCTTCAGTGTTAGTTGTCTACAAAATAATAATACAAATCCACCCCATCCATACCAATAATGACATAGATGCATATCATATCAAGATAAAAGAGGTTAAATAAGAAAGGGTAACTTCCTACTTCAAGGGGGAAGTGGGTACACTAGTGTAATCCCTCTGTTTATACCTTTAACATTGTATCTATGGTCATTACCCCATAGTAATATTATGTCTCTAGTATGAGACATTCCAAAAAATATACATATATAAAATAGTTCTCAGAACATGTATCAAATAAAGTACATAATCTATTAGATTCCACAAGAATAGTACCTCATACTGTAGATTGTCATGTAGCATGATCGATGTGTATTGGTTGTAGTGCATGAAACAGACTAGACCCATGACCCTATGCAATAGATGGACTACCATGATCATAACCGCTCTGTTTATGATCGGAGTTTTGGATTCTATGGTCACATCCTCCTCCTCATCTAGTCCAACTGGTGCTATTCCAACTCCCCTCCTGCTATGGTATGAAAGAACCAGCTCCTAAAAGTGAAGCTGGTGAAGATCATTTTCAACTCAAAGATAGTGTGAAGGTCCTACAGAAATGCTGGAGATTCCCCATATGACAACAATCCCAACACTCCATTGGTTCTCTATCACAATGAGGCTTTAGGTTCCCCCATCATCCACACTGATGACACACTTTTGAGATATCGAAACAGGCACTCTTGTTTTCATTCCCTTGACAAGAATCCTCAAAGAATGTTTCCTTCCACCTGAAGAACTATTAGCCCGATGTGGGATTGGTCCTCTATGCTCGATATTATTTCCACCCCTTTGGTTACATTCAATGATAATATCCTAATTTACTATTGAAGAAAAGGTTGGCAGGGAAAATACATTAACCTATTTATGTATGGAATACTGGAGCCCATCCTCTAAATGTCTAGAACATGAAAGCTCATCAATATGTAGAAGCGGTACAAAGTGCTTCAAATCCATGAATCATGATGAATACTACACAAATGACATAGAACCTTACTCAAGATTCATGAACTATCTATATCTCTCTACTCTCAACATCTAAGGAAAGAACTGATCATATAAGGTAGTATGGATATTAACCCATAACATGCACTGATGATGACCAGCATGGGTAATCACATCCCACCAGTGTTTGGCCGAATCGCGAAGCATGTATGTTGAAATCTTAACCCTCCTCACTGGAGGTGTCTATAGATGATAAAAGATATATAGGGTGAATTCTAGCTAATACTCAACATCCTACATATCATAATCCCCATAAAAGGAATGGGGATGCTTTTGCTGGAACTCATGATTCAGATCATCCATAATAGGTGCAAGCCATAGAGAACCATGCATGGAATAGATTAGTAGTAAGAAACTATCCCGATCGTGGTCATCATTTCCAAAATCAGTTATAATAGGTTATACCTCGAGTGTCACTCTTGGAGATAAGAGTGGTGGCTTTGGGACCACCACATCTAAAGCATGGTCATTGCCACCCTCCTGGTGTACGATATGAGGATTTCATGGTGACATTGGTCTAAAAATTCCAAGAAGATTCATAAGAACAAGATTAAACAGAAAGATATCACCACTAACCGAATTTAAACATTAGAAAACTCACTACCCAAGGAATACTACCCAAACTATCCTCTTAGACATCCAGGTATCGGTATGTTCTCAATTATAAGTTTCATTTTATTTTACATTTAATTTTATAGGCTCACCCCTTTACCTTTTTTGAATGTAGAAAGGTGTGACAAGGATGTACAAACAATTAATTTTAGATTTCATGATTCAATTTATAATGTATATCCACATCAAATGAATTAGTGCCCATATACCTTATCACTAGAAACAACACCCATTTATTTTTAGTACAATGTCTTGACTTGGTAAATTAGTAATCCCAACCCATGAGGGCCCATACACCTCATTAATTGAGATTATAAATCACTCAATTGAAACCAAGAGTGATACATGCATAAGATAACTATCATTTTATCACTCAACAATCATATGAATATCAAGCAATGAAAAATAGTGAAAAGAACCTATATGGCATGGAAATATGCATGACATGCAAATTCTAGGTGCCTATAATTATGCATGTAACAATGCTCCTTTCCCTCATATCATCGGTCCAAGGATGATAGAAAATCCTCCAACAGAGTAATAATTAAAAATACCACACATAATGTGCATCACCCAATGATGTAAAAATGTAAAATTTATAGGAAAAACATTACAACCATTATAATTTAGGAAACTAGGCTTTTACCGTGATCATGGGTTCACAGCGGCCATGCACATCTTATGAACGAGTCCACATAATTCCAAATCTATAGTATACTGTCTTAAAATAGTAATGAAAGAATGGAAATTCCTCTAATACCACTTTGTGATGTCCTAGACCAAGATCCCACTTAATAGGTCCTCCTAGCCTGGTAGTCTACATGACCTCAAGCCCTTCTCCCAAAATGCCAGAGGCTGCTGACTAGCAGCAAGGGCCTTAGGTGTGTCTATGGGGAGACTATGGCCTCATTACCAAAGTGTATCACAATGGATAAATATAAAAATATCTAAATATAAGAAACACTACAAGTAAATAGAAGGCATGTTGGAAAATAGAGACAATAGTAAGAATAAGTAGAATAAATGGAATAACATACATGCATACAACTGATGATGATATGTCTTGAAAACATGGATACAAGACAACAAGAATAACATGTTCCAAAATAAAGTATAAATGAAATCAAAAGACTATCCCATGCATACTGAGCTACGACTTAGTCATCTACTATCATGCACCATCCAAACCGGCCTATAATCAAGTGTCCATGTTCGTTTTCTTCCCTTTATCAACACCTGTATTCATGTAATCTAATATGAGTACCAAATAGGTCCTGAATAGGGTGTGATATAAATCTCAGTGGGACGCCACCAATGGTGTATATAACATCCCATCCGTGTAATGAATATGTAACAGTGTGTAAGCATTCGTATATAATGTAAAAGTAGGGAAATGTAACTAAATAATCAAGTACCTACTTAATTCCTCAGCTGTCATCTGAAGATATCTAGTCCATTAATTGATTATTAC
The DNA here is from genome assembly GCA_963277665.1 of Viscum album. Lineage (NCBI taxonomy): Eukaryota > Viridiplantae > Streptophyta > Magnoliopsida > Santalales > Viscaceae > Viscum > Viscum album. The sequence continues at coordinate 907,070,162 of OY728165.1, read as the reverse complement.
AAGTTTATAAATAGGTCACATGTTAACAATAGTGAAGGTTCCAATTATTGACAAGGCAACCTATAATGACATTGAATAATAATGTTCCAAGGTAATAAACAATGAAACATAAACCTCAAGGGTTTCCAACCCAGTAATAAATATATCCTAGTTAAGGAAAAGCATGTGATCCAAGGAGAATATTACAAGGCCTTCCACAATAATATTCCTACCAAATTCAATGTGATCATCCATTGTAAAATGGGGATAAACAGAGAGAGGGCACTATAGGCTAGAACCATGTGACCTACTTGTCGATGTTGGATTCAAGGAGCATGTCCAAGGAATCCTTTTATACAATGTAAGGGATCCTATGGTGTCATATCAGGAATCAAATAATAGACAAGGATAGTTATCTAGGTGGGTCTTGAACTAGAAATCCATATCCTTGAATCAGAATGGGGTCCTCGAGTGATCATGGCATTCCTCGATAAGAATCCAAGTTGATCTCGAGTCAGGCCATTCATGTTTAATTATAAATTCATGAAATATTTCATTTGGTTCAAGCCTTTCCATTCATTAGTGTGATAAGTCCAAGAAGCATGAAAACATTATTTATTCCATTAAAGTCATATTGAATAATTAGGGTCCATTATACTACCTTCCATTAATGTGGTAAGGGGTGCTATGGACATACAACTAATATTTCATTCATATTTAATACAGTCAAGTCATATAATTAGTATAATTTCCAATTTCCCTTTCACATTTCATTATCGTTTTGATGAATTTAACTTAGGCAGGTCAAGTGGTGAGTATACATGGTACTTTACATTGTGAAATTCAAAATACAAATCAAGCCATTTAATATAGAATATCTTACCCTTAGAAGGGTGAAACCAAGACACACATGAAGGTTAGAAGAAATTTTTCAAAGACTAAAAACCCAATTATTGAACAACAACATACATGGGATGGATCAAGTTGTGGGAATAACAACCAACAATTAATCAAATATATGTAAAGATCATAATCTTATGGTTATAATGAATATAATTATGGAATAAAAATTCAACAAATTTCACCTGATGAAATCAGTGGGCCCCACACAACAATTCCAAAAACAATGAATTTGAGGGATGAATAATAGATCACCCACCTTTGGCTTGTACAAATCTCCTCCTCCAGTATCGACCCTTAATTTGGGTCAGATTAGAGTAGATCATAGAAAAGTGGAAAATACTGACACCATGATTACTAGGTTGAGAGAATGAGAGAAGGAGAGAGACTTAAAATGATTCAAGTACTTACCACTTCACATTTAACCTGATGAATAGAATCTCGATCGGATCTCAGAAAAAGGAGATCTTTCAATCATAATATTTGGCCTTTAAAAAGATCCAAAATGAGAGCTATGGAGGTAAATCCCACTAAAAAGCATATTATGGAAGAAGGGGAGGCTTAATTAGATCATTAAAGGAAAAGCAGACATTTTACGCAGAAAATAGAGTGTACATGGTATTTTGGAACTATTTTAAAAACCATACACAAACCATACATGAGTACCTAGGTAGAAAGGGAAACCACACATTTAGGCTACATAGTCATGTCAAAAATGTGTGATATGGTTCTGCTAAAAAACAGACCATCCACGCATTTAGGAAAACCATGCACTAACCGTGCGACAATTGTGAGATATGGCAGTTTCCCAAAAATATGAGGTTCAGGCTCTGAACATTCCCCAGAAACCCCTAATACCTTTTCCAACTCATTAGGTGTCCATATTAGGCCCAAAATAAAGAATTATTCCAAAATTTAAAGGATCCATACCTGAGTGAAAACCAGTTTCTTATATAAAGATTGACAAAAACATGTACAAATATCTTCTCATCTTCCTTATCCATGAATTATATATTATGATACTTTTAAAATACCATTCCAAGGGTTTTTAAGAAATTTTCTAAAGGACGATAACTCAGGAGAGAAAAATGTCTTACCAAGCCTCTATCAATTTCATTCTTCTTCTACCTCCTCTAAATATGTGGTATAAATCATAATGTAATTCATAAATTATAGTAAATATACTTTTATGTTATTATGCTTATGTAAACAACAATATCCACCCTATATTTAACCAAATGGGAAGTGAATGTGTATTACCACCACCATGAAGTGATAAAATTAATTTTCTATCACCATATTTTAGGGATGGTTATTATGATGATTCTAAACTGTATATAGTATATTTATGACATTATTATGCTTCTTAAATTAAAATATAACTTATACCTTATAAAATTCCATTTTTTTAAAATGATGACGTCGCTTGTGCATAGTTGTGGACTACCGGTTCCACAAAGGGATGTGATTAATTTTTCATTTCCACTTTACATGGATATTAATAAGGATTGATTTACTGAATTTATATGATATAATAGTTATTTTGGAATGTTATTTTAATATTTACCTTTATTTCTTTCAATCCTTTGAAATGTAAAAACATCATCCATGTGTAGTGAAGACTTACGATCTCCCTGAATGGTTTAATTTATTTTTCAATCTCATTAATTTATAGATGAATATAATTATATATATATTATGAATATAAATGATTTTTATATCATGTTTAAAATTATATATATTATGAAACCATTATCAAGGACATGAAGCAGAACTACCAAACCAAAATTCCCATAAATAACGAAAGAGTAATCACCAAAATACAATGATTTTAATTAGGAATTATTAATGAATTGCTGCTAAAATATTATAAATAGAACATATATGGTCTTATAATTGTATTAATTACTATATTATATTATTATAATAAATTTAAATTTATTATATAGGATGTAAGATAACATTGAAATCAAGTCAAACTTGAGGTAAGAGTTTTATGTTAAAATTTCATTATATACTAAGATTGTTTATGATTAAGTATTTGATGATAAAATTTCACAACATACCTCTAAATAATCTTAATAATTTTAGAATCCTTTATTTATTTCTGAAGGTTACATGTTTTCCCTTCATTTTATTCTCTTTAAGTACTCATGAGACCAAAAAAACATTTTATGGGAATCAAACATTATTCCTCCCTTCAGTCGAAAATCCATTTCATTGAAGTCTATATTTTGTAAAAATATTTTTGAGAATGTTTTTAATATGATATAATGATTTTTTAAATTCATTTTAAACCATTTTTAATTTTATAAGATTTTTTAAGAGTAATCTTTTTTCATTTTCTGAAGAAGTATCCTTTGACATTTTTTTTAAAAAAAATATGAAAGGAATCAATTTTAACATACATGACATGAACCAAATTTACCATCATCATGAATAATCAATGGTTTAAATATTCCTATTCTATTTTTCAGTAACTTTTTAATGAAAATGTTTTCATTAATATTTGGGAAATTTTATATTTTAAATTAGTTGTTTCAAAGTGAAAATGTCATTTTCCTAATGAAATGTTCTAGTAATATTTTAAAGTAATTTTTCATATATGATAACATACTTTAATGTTAGTTATTATTTACTTGGGATTTGATCCAATGATACCATACGCATTCATTATTTTTATGGCTTATAATGATTATCTAAGGATGATTCTATGAAACAATTTTATTTTCAATGGGTTAATCAAATTATAATAAAGTTTTTATGAAACCCATTTCTTTTACATAGGATTTCTAAGATTCTAGGATGAAATGTTAATGAAACCCATTTCCTTTACATGGGGTATGATATGATGACTCTTTTATGATCTTTTGGCACACATATGTATGATTTTAATTATATATAGGTGGGAACAAACATATATATCCCTCTAATGCATTGGGTAAATATGGATATATCTTGAAAGAATAAGGACCAAAATAGGGAGTTAACCTAGTACTATAAGGGACTCTCTCTACCATTATAGTATTTGGAGTAAATCTTGATTAAGGATATGAATTAATGGGTAGTGAAACCAATCCAATATGATATCCTTGGAATTTATCCTTGACTAAGGAAGTGATTTTATATGATTATTCATATTCCAAAAACATATGTCTTATTAAAATGTTATCCTCTCATGGATTATGTTATTTCATTCCTTTATGATTCATGTATTATGAACTACAATGATTTATTTTATAACTCACTATTAAGATCTATGATATGGATGGTGTGTTTTAAATGTTATTATTTAGTTCTCATAGACATATGATCATGTTATGTTTAAGTGATAATTGATATCTATATTTTTTACACTTACTAAGCATAAGATCACATGCTTTCTTATGTTTCATTTATCTTGGATTTAAAGAAAGGTTTCAATAATAATATATATAAGAAGGATGATGGTAGTGAAAAACTTAGTGGTAGATGATTAATATCTCATAAGAATAAGTTGTTTATGTATACAAGTTTCATAAGGCACAATACCTATATGATTCTATCATGGACCAGAATATTAGGTATTGAAATTCATCTAATAAGATTTTTTAAAATTATGGGTCACTAATAAAACCCTCCTCCACTATAGGGTAGTATGAGTATATGTGTTCTAACCAACATTATATTAAGTTCCATGTAATTTTTTTCACATTCATATTCCTAAATGAACTTGGACCCCTTCTATGTAAACTTATTTATATATTTGATATCTATGATAAATATCTCATAAAGAGTCAGTATTATCCATCCTATATAATAAAACTATAGTTCTCAATCATCGTAGTTGTTTAGGAAATTTCATAATCAATTATCCTATGATGGATCTGCCGATATATCGTTTATTGTAATTATTTTACCTTATAATGATATTTTATATTTCCTGAATTCACATTTAATTTTTTTTAATAAAAAATAAAATCCCTTGAAGTCTTTATCAAAATCCTCATATGATCTTCATGTTTTTTCATACTCACATGACAATATCTCCTATAAATACAACCAAAAACTGTTCAAGGTAAACTATAAGGACTCTATTTAATGGATCCCTAAATATAGTAGGGGAATTGGTAAATCCAAATAGAACCACTTTATATTCATAGTTTCTATACCTCATATGAGAAGCATTCATGGAAATTTCATCCATTCTAACCCTCAACTGATGATATCCAGATGATCGGTCAATCTTTGAATAATATTGAGCTCTTCATAGTTGATCAAAAAAATCATCAATAAGGTGTATAAGATGAAGTTTCTTGATATAAATATTGTTAAGTTATTGATAATCAATGAAAAGATTCACTGACCCATATTACATGTTAATTAATAGAACAGGTTCACCCCATGGTATCACACTTGGCCAAATGAATCCCTTAGAAATATTCTCCAAGATTTTATGCTTCAATTTCTTCAACTTAATTTGGTTCATTCAATAATAAGTATTTTAAACTGGTATAACACCTTGGACGAGTTATATTTAAATCTAAACATTGTGATTCATGGGTATAATAGGAAATTCATCAGAAAATACCTCAATATATTCCTAAAAATAGGTATATATTCAATATTGAGTTTTTACCAAACCATTTCAGATTAATATCTTTGATGAATAGGTAGTAATACCCATACAATGGAATTCATTTCAATTGGAAGGTCTTATTCATCGTCACGCTGAATGAAGATCTTAGGTTGATTTGGAATATCAAATTTGACTTCCCTTCCTCAATAATTGATATGGGATTTATATAAATAGCACTAATACATTCCCAAAATCACATCAAATTCTACTAGAGGGAGAATCACATGATTTAAAAGAAGCACATTCCCACAAAATTCTATTAGAGAGGCTCTGAAGATAAAGGATTTGATCATTATACCATTGAGTGTTTTCATTAATAATTACAAATCTAATTATTGTGGGGTTAATATGATACCATTATGAAATTATATAGATATAAAAGATATGGGTAACGAAAAAATCAAATAGAAATTTTATAGTTTTAGAGCATATTATAAGAGTACCCTTCACTAATTTATTCTCATTTCCCACTTTAGTAGTTGTGATCAAATGGTATTTCCCTTTTATCTGTTAGCTTAAGAGGTTTTTTCACTGATTGTTATCATTAAACCTTGGAATCAAGAACTCATTTACATAACACCCCCACTCCTTAATGTTATATAATTAAAATGTTGGTAGTGTGTCAAAATTATATTTCTCTCCATTAATTTCTTTGTATTTCCTCTTTATGACTCTTCCACATTTTCTTAAATAGTGGAATTCCTTTCCACACATGAAAAAATAGCCCCTTGAAGAAATTTTTTCCCATGCTTATTTCCACACTTCTGACATAACAGAAGATTCAATTTATTTCCTCAATGTGTTTTACAATTATAATTTCATAAAAACTCTATATTTATCCTCTTAATAGAACCACGAAATTTTTGGGAATATATACTCTCTATTTATAGCTTGATATCACCTTGAATTATTTATTTATAACTAATACTTCCCTTTATGTGTAGTGCCTTTTGGTGACTCTGTTTTAAGCCATTAAATAATTGATTAATTTTTCATTTATGGACAATTGTAAATGAAGAAGAAAACCAAGTAGGTTTTCTAAAATCTGCCTCACACATCCTAATAGATTCATCATCCTTAAATTTATTATCAAAGAATTGCATTTTTATTTTCAATTGTAGAGTTCTGGTAATTCACTTATTGTAAAATACCGTCTTAAAAAAATTCCATTCCATGGAGTCGATTTACTCCTCTTACCCCATATTCTTAATAATATTTTACCATTGTTAAACTTTTCATCCTAAACGATACACTATTAGGATAATGTTTTCTTGATCGAAGGAGTAGATTATGAAAAATATCTTTCAATGGTACTGATCCATTACTTGTAAACTAGTGGATTATGGGATCCAATGAAATATGTCAGATATTGTATCAATAATTAATCAATAGTTTTTTGATATATCCTTTGATCATTTGGAAGATCAGTACAATTGATGTCGTGAGAGAGTAGCGTGATCACAATAAAAATATTTTCCCTTACATCTCATTTTCCATTCAGTTACTTAAGAAAAATATTATTACATGTTCAACCATATTCATTGTTTACATGATTCCTCCTTCTTCAATCCATTGAATAAAACCAAAAACTATTTTTTAATAACCAAGCTGCATTAATCATATTGTGAAATCATATAATCATGAAAATTATTCCTAATATTTCCTAATGTGTTACACCATCTTATCAACCTATAAAACACTAAGGTTCACCCTATATAATTTTCAGTTCTTTATAGATTGTATTAAGTTTTATCCTCATTTTACTCATAAAATAATCTACAACAATAACCAAAACTTTCTTTAATACCAATTTAGGAAACCCAATCATCACATACATAAATATTGTTGCAATTTTGATGATTATTCGATACATTTTAGAATAATACATTCCCTAGAGCTGTAATGGTTGTGTGTGTTTGGGGAATAGATATATAGTAAACTTATTTTTTGAAATATATTCAATATGTACCAAAAATTTCTTCTCTCATAGTAACCATTTTAGAAATTTGTAACATAATTCCTTTATTTATGACCTGGGGAAAACCAAAATATAAGAAAGGGTCAGCTCAGATGATCAATAAGTGTAACCTTGAGTGATATTAATTGATAATAACATACAATAATACTATAATAATCAGGGTGTGAGGTATGATCAAAACTTATTATTTTCATAACTAGTCATTCATACACTACAAATAATGGGATATGTAATAGAGCTTTAAAATTTTAAAATACGTAATCCATAAGGGTCAGGAATCATCATTAATCGATAATAAGTCTTGAGATCATATTATATTCATAAAAATGCATCATAATAATTATGGAACAATAATAATAACAATAAATAATTTTATTAGTCTTGTTTTACTCCCAATAGTATTATAGTGGATAATGTCTCATAGTGGATTTGTTTCACTCCCCATTCTACCATTTCGTTTTCTATGGTTTACTCCCAAGACTATGATAGTGGACAGAGTCTCATACCAAATTGGGTTCACTCCCCATTATAGTATATATTATATCATGATATTTAAATCATAACCCAATTTATTGGAGGGATTTAATAGACCCACCCAACACTAAATTAAATGAATAAATATGAAAGAAAAAATACCATAAAAAATTCATCAATTCATTATAGCATAACCTAATGAAAATAAATGGGGTTCATAAGAATTTTACCATAACATAATAATATGCCCTAAAAATAAGGAACATGGATGATATAATTCGATCATATCCATTGTGATTCATAAAAAACATAAAATTATGTTGATATAGATAAAAAATACATGTAAACGAGTATTTAAAAACTTCCTTGAAAATAGGTGATAATATCATTTTCATTTGGAATATTAAAAAATAAAAAATTTCAAAATATTTTTAAAAAAATTATTTGTAAATAATAATGAAAAAATATATATAAATCTGCAAAGTAATTAATGGTCTTGATAATGGTATAATTTATTCATTCATTAAATGTTAAAAAAAGATTCATTTCAAACATTAGGTAAAAATTCCAAAGGTACCTTATCTCTAAAACTTTAATAAGATTCCTTTTAAAATGTAGAAAATGAAATAAATTACGGTTAGAAAAAAATTAAATAATTATTTTATCATAGAAATGACCATTCTTGAATACTATTAAAATAACATAGAAATGGAAGAAAATATTCATCAACTAAAGAGGAAACAAGGTCATTTTTTCATAAAAAAATTTAATTAAAATTTCTATGTAATAATGCGGGAAAAATAGTACTAATACATTAAAAATACAAGCTTTAATAGAGGATAATAAAATATATGGGTTTTAAAGTATAATGATCATATAATTTTCATAAATTTAAATTTAACATAGATAATTTTAAAAAAAAATTAGATGTTAACATAAACCCTTATCTTAGGTTTGGTATTTATTCGTATGAATTATTAATCTAATGTATAATAAATTTAGATACATTATAAATTTATACCAGGACCATATTAATAATTTCAATAAAATAACATTCCCCTATAATTTCCAATTACCCATTTATCAATTACTTCTCATTAAAATCAACATTTGGGTGAAAACTAGTCTATTTCCCTTGCATGTTTTGGTTCAAAGATTATAATCCTTAAATCTTATCATGGTTTCATCATATAAAAAATATTAATCATGTTATAAGTATAATATTTATTTAATATATACACTTTTATAACCATTTGTATAATATGGTGATGAAAACTGAATTACATCAATTTGTGGAGATAGTAGTATGTACGTAACCATGAGTAATGTTTTCATTTTTGAATAAATGTAAATAAAGAAATAAATATAGTAATATTTCATTAATAATAATAAAAATATCACAAATATTATATTTATTCATTAAAACCATCCATGTGACCAACTATTTATGGTAGATATGAAAAAATAATCACACTGTATCATGGAGGTGATAGTCAACAATACACATGAGCCACATCATGATTTCTCATATGATAGATATTTTATATAAAATAGATATACCATTAACCTAAAAATATTTTATTATATTAAATATACTAATCTCATTTTGTTAATATAGTTATATAATATTTAGAGTAGGTTAAGTAAGAAAGAATCACAAAATAGACCGGTAAATACAATTACCACTTCTTTAGGTATCCTCCTTTGAAAGGAACCTTAAGGTTTTTTAGATGGGTATTTTGGGAATATTAATTATTTAGATTATGTTTATAACCTTTTTTTCATCTATTTTTTGTTTTTATTATGGTTTTAATAGTTTTAATGTTCTAATAATGGGATATTTTGTAATTTTAGGCAATTTGATGTTGAATATAGTATTTATTAAATATTATTTAAAATTTCGATATTTTTTGTGTTAAATTGATGAATTGTTCTTGGGGTGAATTTTTTACATTTAAGAACAATATTTTCATTTTTTTAATTCATTTTGTTTGTTGATAGTTATTATAGAATTACTCTATGTTTTTATTCTAAATATTTTCTGATGGAATTAATTCATTAATTTTATGAACATATTATATTCCTAAAATATTAAATTGCATGTTCATTACATTTATCATGCCTATAATTTTGGAAAAACCCCTAAGTTACCATGTAGGGATATTTTATTTCATTTTATTGTGCTATCATGCCAAGTACATTGGAAATTTGGAAAACTTTTGGAGATACTATTCTTCATTAAATTGATCACATAAAGAAAATAGATCTACCACATATTTGAAAATTAGAAAAGGCAATCGATCGAGCCTACATCTCAGTTAACCATAAGTTTGAAATTGGAAAAGGTAAGCTACCATGATTGTTATCCCAAGCTATCCAATGATAATATATTTAAATAGAGGGATGGTATGACAGTGTGATAAATATGATGTGTGGTTGATGAAACAATTTATTGGCAGTTGGCAGTGATGGACAAATCTATTGACTACACCATCAAAACACATATACTATTCTAGGTGAAACCTGAATTTTGAAGGATGGAATTGATTGTTCATTAATTGATCGACAATAGAATATGAAAAACTAAATTTTTTGTATATCACTTTCCGAACCACAAGAATTATAAGGTCAGTATAATTTCCTATTGAACAAGATGTCACAACCATGTTGGATATGAAAAAAATTGAAAACCAAACCCATAAATGATATAGATGTCAACCTAAATTAGATATTACATGAATCTAAAACCAATTTTAGATATAAATTCTCATTCCCAATCTATATTGAGTGAATTTGAAGATACTAACAACCCAATCTACATTGAGAAAGATCTAATCCTAAACTCATATAAGAATGGGATGTTGGAACACATGAGAAAACACCAAGTTGAACCAAGAACAAACTAGGGGGTTTGAATCTATGAAAGTCACACCATTGTTGAAGAATTTAGTTCATTTTTAATCAAATTTAATCTATATAGTGATATAATAACCTAATTCATGATAGAAGAGACATCACATAGGAATCCCAATAAAGGCTAAACCTTTTATTCAAGTTGTGTTTAAAGAATTGATTTTGATCTATATTTTTTGAAAAGGATAATTGTAACTCACTCAAATATTATTTTTTACTATTTATTCATTTCCATTAAATGTTATCAAATAGAAGGAGGAGTTTGGGATTTGAAGCTCTCCATCAAACTTGATTTATTGTTAAATATTAACACAAAGTATTTTCTTTCGGAATTAGAAATAAGATCTATTGAAAAGTTTGCACAAACCTATATATGAATGATATTTTTATGAGGTTGAATATAAAAATTGACTCTTGATGGGAATTTGGTGTGGGTTATTAAATCATCCCTGATGAGCACTACAACTATTCTATCAGATCTGATATTTATATAACTGGATGATAATGAAGTTTGAGTATATACATCATAGAGAATATATAATTGGATTAGCGAAGAAAGTTAAAAGGTTAATCAAGTTTATGATGAATGATATTTGAAAACAAAATCTCATACACTACCCATATTCTGGTGAAATTCTAATAAAGATCACTAAATTCTAAAATTATAAATTAAATATGGAAACAGGAGTTTGAAGATGGAAGCATCACTAAATGATTATGAAGAGGACTAGAAATACATGGGGTGATCAAACAAAGATAGAAATTAATATGTTAGAACCATGTGGATATAATGGAAGAATATTCTATATATTTCCCCATTATAAGAGGATCATATTCATTTTTATGGATTTTTCTATAATCATCTATGAGGTAGGTATACGGTGACAAAAAATCCATGCTGTAGCCGATGAGATGTTACAAATAGTGGACATGATTTTGCGATTGAGATTGGTGAATAAATTTCAAATAAATTAAAATAACTATGATTTTTTAGAGGAGGATTCTGGAAAATAGGATAGAAGGAGTCTCTAGGGTTTTTAATAAATAATAAGAAAAAAATTTATTTTAGTAGAGGTGGATTAGAGAAAGTTGGCCAGAGTTTACTGGAGTAGTTGGAGAAGGGATGGAATCTAATCAAGTAGGGAAGATTATTATTATTTATTTATTTAATAAAATTTTAATGTATTTGTTTATAATAATTTTTTATAACTATTGGAGAATAAATTATTATCTTATAATATATTTTTGTTGGGGAATTAGATTGTGTTGGTGAATTTTATTACTTCATTAATGGATCAATTTTATTGGATTCTACACTCATTTATTTTGAATACGAAATTTTTCCAAAACATAGAGTATCAATGAAAACTGATCTTGATCAAAATTAATTCTAAAACTATTTAATAAATTCTGTATTTAACTAAAAATTAAATGAATACCATGATATTATTATATTAGGAATAACCTAAAAGTTGATCTTCATGATTTACAAATTTCCTAATTTTGTGGTTAAGTGAGTTCTAAAGTTAACTAACTATTTAACTCATCTGATATAATGTTAACCATCTTGTAAGTTGATTACACTTTTTAAGTTATTTTTAATGATTTTCATATTTATGAATGTATGAAGGGTAAAAATTAAAACCATCTATTTAAATTCACATATCTTATCACATGGTTGTTCCTTATTTACATCATGATCTGGCTCTTCTTTCATTAGTTTTGTTTCTCTATTTTAAATGACTATTGGTGCTTATCATATTCTCATGAACTATTTCACTATCATTATGATTAGTTTCCTTACATTTTTTTAAATTTTCTTAGTCACACACACACATCAAAAATTCTATGTACATGTGACACCATTATTACTAGTTATACTAGATTTAAATAGAGTTTTAAATAATTAATTTGACCCTATCCCAATAAAAAAATAGGTTTGTTACCAAATTTAGTCACCATTGTTGGGGAGGGTACATGAGACCAAGTAAATAAAAAAATACATATATAAAAAACATATATATATATATATATAAACTGAACAATAACACTAGTTTTTTTAAAAAGAAACCAAAAAATTATCAAATCTATCAATGAATAAAAGATTTAATTGTAAATAACAAGATCGTTTTATATCTGAAATAAATAAGAATTTAAGTTCTATCAAACAGAAAATATAAAATTGAGATGGAATATCATCAAGAAAATAGAGAGGATCAGAATAATGAACAACTTGATAAACTAAATCCACATGGAAATTAACAAATAGATAGTCATAGTATGATCAAATTTTTGTTACCTTCTGTCTCAAACAATACATTATGAATCTTGATTTTATGTATATGAATTTTGAGATTAAACAATCAATGTTTTTTCAGATGCCAACATTCAATGTAATTCCCAATAAATACTCTCTTGTCACTATTAATAAAGTATAATGTAGTGTCCAACAACTACCACTGAGGGGACTTAGTGGAGAACATCTTAAAGTAAGAGTATTCCCATTTTTATTTAAAGAAAATTACAGGACTTGGTTCCAATAGTTTTAAGATGAAATGTTGGACACCTTGGACTAGGTTTATAGTTTTTCTTCCCAAAAGTTTTATCCTAGGAAAATGATATTTGAAATTAGGCTAAAAATCCTCAGATTTTTACTAAATGAGTGAGAGTTGTTTTATGATGTTTGGGACAAATATTGAGGATTAATTAGAAAATTTTCAAACCACCAATGGAATCTTCAATTCCCTTTGAACACATTCTAAAACAACCCCACCCCCTTACCAAAAAACATTATTGGACCAATAAGCTGGTCAATATTTCATAGATAAAACCACCAAATAGAATTAATAGAGTTTTAACACACTAGAACAGAACTCAAAATAATAATTAAATAAAAGAAGAAGAATTATGAGAAAATATCCCAATTATTCACACCCTGATAAGGGTAAATTTTATATATTTTCAATTAAAACCATAAAAACACACTTAGGGAGAAATTCTACAATTGTGGCATGTTTTTCATTCAATATATTATTGTATTTAGTTTTATATGCCCTCCCAAGATCTAGAAAATTTAGGTTTTTCTTTTTATTGTCATAGGATACAACAAAAGGATGGTTTATTCTAAAATATCATAAATTATGGGTATATAAACCATCATAACTATATCTAGATGGAACAAGGAGTGTTGAGTCCAACTGCACCCTATAGATATCAACAACAGTCTAGGAAACTATTTCACCACTTACGAAATTTCGAATCCTCTAATTCATAAGAGGATGTAAAGGGAATGATACAACCATTGATTAGTAGTTTTGATGAAAATAAGGCCTATAATGATTTTGATAAAGTACAAATACAATCTAGGATGAAAAATATGGAATTTCAAATTGGGAATTTTTCAAGAGAACGTAGTTGTAGAGTCAAGTGTAAACATCAAAGAACCATAGAAGTAAATAATACAAGAAAATTTATAGTAGTGAAAACTATAATTGGTCTCAAAACCCTTAAAGAAACTATTAAACTTCCCAAATATTCTTAAAAAATAAAAACGAGTTGAAAATAAATAATGAAATCTAGTATTTTCTAAATTTTGATATCTGGACAGCAGTAATAAAAACCCATTAAACCCTATTGTTCCAATTCAAAAACAATAAGAATAAAGATTGAAAAAATATATAATAAGGTGAAAATATTCTTAATGAGGAAGTTTATGGGATGCATAAAATTGTGAGTAATTTTTCTCTAAATATTTGATTTCAAAAAAATTTAAAAATAAAAAATAATATTAAACTCTTTAAATTTCTCTACGCTATCATGAAATTGAAAATTGAAATTCCATTCATAGAGGATTTAACTCTATGCCTAGATTATATGAAATAAATTAAGAAAATATATTAAAACAACCCACCACTATTATTTTACAACTTTTAGACTGATCCATTACTCACCCAGTTGGAAGTGTGGATGTTATTTATGTGGGAGTATGAAAGTTCTTTTTCAGAACAAATTTTCATGTATTTTATATAGAATGTGACTAGGAAATTTTGATCATTTTTGTTAGGCCCTTTATATCAACATGTGGATCTATCATTGATTTGTCAAAGGGAAAATTAATTTTTAATTTAGGTGAATATAAAGAGTAATGAAATGTTAAATAAAAAGAAAGACCCCCCTAGGGAAAATCTATTCAAGAGATAAGCATTTAGGATTTCAAGAATCCATTAATGAGAAAAAAATAGGAGTTTGTAAGGATTATTGATCAAATAAATGGTCAACCTAAGATAACTGCCAAAATGTACAATGGAATTACTTATAGTAAGGTGAAATATCATTTTGACGAGTTTGAGGGGGAAATCCTAGAACACCTATATATGTTTTCCTTAGAACACATTTTTATCCCAATCAAAGAATTATGTAGTGAGATGCCCTTTTAAGGGAACAATAGTGACGAATAGGATGATTTCTACACAATCATCATTAATTGGAAACATGAGGGCCTTAGACTGCTTATATCATAGTGTCTCCCATCAAGTTAAAAACAGTTAATTTTAAGCTCAAGATCCCATTGTATCATTTTAAATATTCATTTTATTGGGTGAGATCTCGTCACTAAAAATCATTGTCTTTTCCAAAATATAATTAATTCTAGAGTAAAACTATATGGGTATCTTGAACATGTTTAAGTCTATGATTAGTTGTTATATTTTTGATATTTAGAGTATAAATCCAACATAATACATGCATGAAATCCCCATGAAACCTGATTGTAAACTAAGAGTGTAAAGGAATATAAGACTTAACCCAAAAAAGAAAGAAGTTGTTTGAGTTGTACTTAATAGTTAGTTTGATGATGCAATAATAATTTATTTTTTAGACAGTCCATGGGTGAGTCTTGACTAGGTAATTCAAAAAAAGAATGGAGTGATATTTATTATCAATGAAATGAATGAGACAATCCAAATCCAGAATGTGGTCAATTGAATGGTCTACATAAACTATATGAAACTTAATGCCACTATTGGGACATTCCATTTCGTAATTTTATTTTTAAACCAAATTCTAGAGTTTTTATATAGAAATGATTTCTTATTCTTATTTGATGGATATTTTGGTAACAACCAAATTTTTATTTCTCTTGATGGTCTAGAGAATACTACCTTCACTTGTCCATTTGGGACATTTGTATACCAATTATTTACCTCAAACATGTGTGGTGCTCCAATTACTTTTCAAATATGCATTATTTATATCTTATCTGACATAATAAAAAGAATAATTTAAGATTTTGTGGATGATATATAAGTTATTTTAAGTGAATTTGAAAAGTTACTAAAAAATATAGAACAACTTTAGAGAGATGTTGGGAGAAATATATTGTTTTAAATTAGGAAAAGTGTCAATTCATGGTTAATAAATTTTTTTTGGGTCATAAGGATTCTTTGAGGGGAATAGTGAAACAAAATTCTAAGATTGCGGTTATAAAAAAGCTTCCCCACCCTAAAAATGTGGTGGTAATTTGGTGTATCTTGGGAAAATATGGTTTTTATTATAGATTTATCGAGGATTAATCTATGGTCACTATGATATTTTGGTCACTACTTGTTAAGGACAAACATTTTATGTTTGATGTGAAATTACTAGAGTCCTTTAACCTACTAATGAGAAACTCACCACTTCACAAGTGATCACTAACCCAAATTGTAAATTTCATTTTAAGGTGATTTGTAATGTGATTAATATGGTCGTAGGGGATATTTTGGGAAAAGAAAAGATAAGGGGATTTATGTTATTTATTATGATAGAAATATTTTTGATGATTCCCAAAAATATTATACCATAAATAATATGGGGATGGTTATTGTCATTTTTTCTCTTGAAAATTTTGGACAATACATGATCGAGTCTAAGGAAATCATTTTCATAGATATTATACCTTATATAACTACTTGCTAAGAAAGAAACCAAACTAAGGCCTAGGAGATAGAAACTTTAGTTACAAAAGATTAATATAGAAATAAATGATTAAAAGGGGGATGATAATTTTTTTTCTGTACACTGGTATATGTTTCCCATGACCCCATTTGATGAACCAAGGGATACAAACACCTCATTACCAGATGAGAAAATTTTCATTTCTCCAGTGAGTCAACATTATCGGTATTAAGACTATTCATAATTTTATATATAGGTATTATGCCTAAAGATATTTCTTATAAACAAAGGAATAAGTTTAAATCTGACTTGAACTATTATTTTGAGATAATCCAGTTCTTTTTTGAAGATATCATGGTCATAGTTTGAGGGGATGTGTGATTGAGGAGGATATGTTACCCATTCTTGAGACATGTCATTCATCGCCTTGGGATGAAACCCATAGAGGATTACGAAATTTGTAAAAAGTATTACATTCTAGTTTCTATTGGATAAAACTGTACAAGGATGCTAAGAGTCTTGTTATTGGCTATTACAAGTCTCAAAAGCATGGAAAGGTTAGAAGGAGATAAGAGATTCCTTTCTCCTCCAATGGCCCGAAGGACTTCATTTTTTATTTTATGTGTGGGTCTTAGAATTTATAGGAACTTTCCAATATTATAAGGGAAATAAATATATCCTTTTGATAGTGAAATATATGTCTATGTGGGTTGAAGAAATTATTATTCCAAATAACCTGACAAAAATTATTGTTAGATTCATAAGATGAATATATTTTCCATGTTTGGGTTGCCTAAAGGATTCATTACTATTAATGGAACACATTTCAAAAATTATTTGTTGAAATTATTTATGGTGAAATATGGATGTGATTACAGGATATTTAATACTTACCACCCATAGTCCAATAGATTATATGAATTTTATAACATAGTGATCAAATAGATTTTAGAAAATATAGTTTCTAGCGTAAGTAATTATTGGGTTCTTAAGTTGGATTAAGAATCGAGGGACTACATGATTTATTAAAAAAACTCTCATAGGTATGTATCCATATATAATACTCTTAGGAAAGACATGTCATATTCTTATTTAATTAAATCAAGAATAATTTTTAATAGTGAAGGACCTGGACTATGATTCAAGTATGCTAGAGAGGTAATAATTCTAGAGTTGAGTAAGATGGAATAAATTAGGATGGAATTTTGTGAAAACGAAGAAATTTACAAAGATATAAAAAAATCATTCATGACTCAATACATCAAAATATAGATTCCAAGGTTGGTAAAAGGGTCTTTATATTCAATTATATATTGAAATTTTACCCATAAAAATTGGAAACAATGTGTTTTGGACCCTTCACCAATATTATAATAGTGATTGTTAATGGGACTAGTGTGCTAGTTAGAGAGGAGAATCTATCATTTCTATTAAATGTCTATAGAATATAACATTAAGTGTACGGGAAAATGATGGTCTTGGATTTCATCTCCTTAGTTGAAAGATAATATTACACTAAGTCTAATTGAGGACTATAAACTCATTATTTTATGGGAACTAACCCATGATTTTTTATTGTTTTCTTTATATTTCATTAAATAAAAAAATTCCTACTCATGTGCTATGAGTTTTTTCCGTATTCAATAATTTTGTGGAAATAAAAGATATTGAACAATATTTTCTAGCAACCGCAATGAAAAAAATCATCCTAAAGCTTTCTAGAGAAAATTTTTCTATGCATAAAATTGGATTGTTATTCACACTGATATTTGATTTTCTCCTTATTAATGCTGATCTATTTACATCTATAGGAACGGAAAATGATCAAATTGAGGTCTTAATAAAGGATAGAAAGGGATGAAACACTACCACTAATATAATAAAATCTTCCACATGTAGGGGTCTTTTTTAATTATTTTATTCATTTTTTTTGATGAATATAGGAAAAAAGTGTGGGATAAATTACATTGTTGTTTTGAAAATTTTGAATCTATTTTCTAGGATGGATTTTCAGATTTAATTTTACTACGGGCTTGAAAATCAATTTGAGATAAATTTCAAACCCACCTAACACCCATTGAAATTCCAATGGATTAAACACCTACAATTGTACATAATTATCAACATTTTAATTCATTTTACGTTTTCTTAGGTACTTATTGTCTCTTTATTTTTTTTCCATTTTTTATTTTTTTCCATTTTAGAATTTATAGGATGGATATCTTTTTAGGGGAAAATGGAAAAAATTCATGGATTTAGTTCTGTTTGTATTTAATGAAGTTTGTGTATAAATGTGTCCGTAAAGAGCTATGTCATGGCTTATGTGCTGTGAAATGGAGGGTCCCAGATATGTCTTGGACTATCAGGATATAATATAGGGGAGTGTGAGGATGGATAGGGTAAAGGTATGGGCTGTTAACTATGTCGTGGATACTTAGAGACCTATTTTCATAGCTACTTTCAATTTAGGTATAATTGCACTCTGGAGGGTTGGCTACACCATGGACCTTTAGTTGTTGCTTTTTAGTGCTAGTATCTACGTTTTCATATAGTTGTGGCATGGTGCTTGTGGTGCATTATAGATTTACCTTAGGTGAAAGAAAATTGGGTGTGGTGATTTGAGCTGAATGTTTAAACATTGTTTGTCAGCTATTCTTTTAAATTATCCCTAATTCAAATAAATAGCATGTAAATTAATTTTTTTGGATTTTTTTTTGAAAATAATGTTCATAATTTTAATGTTTTTAAATATTTAATTTTAATTTTTTTATTCGTTTATGGAGATAATGAATCATGACATTGATTTTAATGAAAATTTAAAATATTTTTAATCTAATCCAAAATCAATTCTTAAATGGATTTAATTTTTTCTAGGTTTAAACTAATTTATTATTTTTTGATTTAATTGAAAATCCATACCTTTAAATAATTTTGTGAAATAAATTGTGAATTTATAATTTCAATATGGAAATGAATTTTATTTTTAAATGATGAAAATATTGTGTTTTGAAAATTATATTCATTATTGAATTAATTAAATTTGAAATTTAATTTTTTAGAAATTGAAATAATAATTATAAATGATTTATATTTTTTTGTAATTTTTTTAAAAAAATTCATCACTAAAAAATGATCTTGTGAATATTTCATATTGAATTTTCTAAGTCACTACCTACTATTATTGTCAAAATCTGCCAATGCTAGAGGAACCCATCATCTACCACCACTACGATATTTCCCACATTTGGTGACGATGTCACACTTATACCATAGAGTCATCTTCCTCCAGCCTAAAATTGTAGTACAACTACCACCACACACTCATGGTATCAAATTGACTACCAGTCCTCCTATCACAGTACAACGGTTCTAGTAATGAACCGCCAGCCTTCACCACTAATACAACTCCCCTAAATTATCTACTATAACAAAACCAAAATATTCTATGCTACCACTGCACCCATAGTTCTTCCACCACACAAACTACCACCACTACCGTTCCTACAACAATATCACTACATCCAAGCTCCAGATACCACTGGACATACCCTTTAGAAATTGAGACACTTGGATTTGACTTCAACCCTGTGCACCATTTTTTATCTTCACTGTGCTTGGATGAGAATCCAGCATCCACACCGACCATTGCGAGGAAGAAGAGATGAACAGTCTTCCTTGCAAGCTGGAAGCCAAACCACTCCCACCAAAAACCATATCTATCGAAGCCGTAGTGTTTTTCAGTGAATCAAAATGATTAAAATCACATTACCAAAATCTTCATCCTGAACCAGATCTGTTCAAACATTCAACATTCCACCACCCCTACTTTCTAGATAAGAAATATACACCCCAAGATTGATGCCCAGGTGAACAGAGCTCCACCCTAATCTACTATGAAGAACTAGGTCCACACAGATTGAAGAAGCCTTCGTGCATGCCTACCAGTTATATATTGATATGAATCCACACTAAGAAGAGGACCACATGCTTATATTCATATCAAAATATCCTTATGAGGATGAAGTAATCCCAACCCATCCATCCACCAGTAAAGAAGAATCTAAAACACATGAAAAAATGATAAAATACGAAGCAAATAAATAAAAAATAAAATTAAGTAAAAAGAAAAATAAATAAATAAACAAATATATAACTAAAATTTAAAAAATAAAATAATAATAATAATATATCTATATGTGTATATAAATATAAATAAATATATAAATATATATAATACATTTTATTTTCATTAATTAATTATAGTTCCTTTGTCCCAATTTGAAATGATGTCTTGGCCCACTAAAAACCAAATCATGAGCACAATTATAAACAAGATCAGATGATTTCCACACATTCTAGAACATTCTAATTTTTCTTGGAATGCCTCATAACTAAATTTACACCTGAGATATGAATAAAAGAATCATTTTGGCTTTGAATTATCTTGACGAAGTTCATTCGTGATTGTGGGATAATGATGCTTATAACTAAATATGCCTTGCTCTATCCAATCTCTACACTTGGAATCCAATGATATGAAGAAATAAATCACTACTTCACTATGTTTATGAAAGATATTTCATTTTTGCAAAATAATTTTCCCTTGCCCCACTTTAGAAAAATTTAGTATATGCTGATTATAGGTTTTTCTTCCCTTGTGTTTTTTCCATTTTTTCATTTCAATTTTAATTGAAATTTTTATTCTATTCTTATGTTCAATTAATATATTTTATCCTGTTCCCTTTCTTTTCATGTATATATCCTTTTTGAAATCCTTTTGATCCTAAACTCCATTATCTTGGAGATCTATCCCACTATATGTGGTCCAAGGGGAATCATAGTGATGATCATGAATTTATGTGTTTAATTAACAATCAATATCATCTATGATTCAAGTGTGATGATGAAGGTGGAATATACAGTAGGCTATTTTCACTCTAAATTACATTTAAAAATTTGAACTCTTCCAAATATTGAAATTAAATGTGTCCCTCTAATTATAAAATAATTTATATTACCGGAGTCATGTGGTTTCAAAGAATGAATGACATATGACTGTTTTCATGTGTGTGAGTGATTTGGTTCACCCGATTAAGGATTGTTATTACTCATTCATTGAGAAGAAAAAATGGAATTACTTATATGTTAATGAATATGTCCAGATGATTAGTGGTTTCTTACAATGGAAAACAATAGATGGCGAATAGGTGAAAGATCTGAACCCATTATTTGAATTTTATGATCTACAAGAAAATTATAAAAAGATAGTTCTCATTGGAACTCATCTATTTTCCCATTTTAATTTTATTTATAAATTTTGTGTGCATTTTTATTTTGATTTTATTCCCTAATTATTGCCAGAGTAGTGCGACTCCCAAACCATTCTCATTTATTGATGACCTTGGTCATCCACTAGGATGAATTAGGAGGATATTAAAAATTTTATTTAACCACATACCATGAAAAATTTATGATCAAATTTTCAACATTGATGGTGATTATGGGTAAAATATTCACTTTTTTAACACATTTGTAATTAAGTGTTTTTTTTATTTTTATTTTTTTCCATGATTTTATTTCATTTTTATTTATCTCCAATCTAGGATAAACATCCATGTGATACCATTACTTAATGGATATTAACCCATTTTCCTAGTACACATTCCCACACATATCTTAAGAGATTAACTCTCAAATGAAATGCCAGTAATAACTTTTAGTAAAATCTAATTTGTGGGCGGTTGGAAGCTACTACATGAACATAACCAACTACCAAAAAATAATAAACCCATATGCACCATCAAATTGAAGAGGATATCAAACTAGAGGAAATTAAAATCTAATAATATTTTTGTAAGGACATTCAAGTGTAAGAAAACCAACAATTAGAGAATCACAAAAAAATGATTAAGGATTTGAGTAGAATATCAACTAGAATCTCCACCACCTTCCAATAACTTGTATAGAAAAAGAAACGATAAGAATATAAAGGCTTAATGACCTTGGATGTTTTCCATGAAATATATTCAATAGGTGGAGGGATTTTTTTTGAGAAACATAAGACCTTCCATTTTTCACCCTTGAATACATCTTCCCAGAGATGATGTACCATGAAAAGATACACAAATTCGAAACTCTTGAGGGATATTATTTTCCAAATTTTTATTCTTATATTTTATTTAAACCGATTAGTCTTATAAATCCCCTACCATTTTTAATGAAGTCATTGAATTTGATGAATTTTTTCAAGTACTTGATGTTGAAAATAAATAAGTGGATGAGATCCTATTTGAAGATAATTCAGAATTACCATTTTTTACTTATCTACAAAAGACAAATTCAAAGAGGCATTATATCTAGAAAAAAAGATACATGATGAAACTAAATAGAGAGATTATAATGAAATGTATCTTTTTAATTATAAATTCACATAATTTGAACTATCTTTCAATGCCCCCAATTTTAGTATTACAAACTCATCCAAAATTAGCCTATCCAAAATAATTATTATGAAATATGTGAGGGATACTTATTTGAGGAAAAAATTGAAGAACCAAAATCCAAAATCATTAAAAATAAAATTTCAAGGGTGTTTCATGAACAGAATGAGTTTTTTATTGGGTTATATGATGCTATAAATCAACCCTTAGTCTCATTTAATTTTTAAAAAATATATTCTACAACTTGATCTCAATAATTTTCAGATTCCATAACCCATATCATTTTTATGAACCTGGGTGTAGAAGATTAATAACCTATGGAAGATCTCCTTAAAAATACATTGGAGTTATAAATAGTAGAAGATAAACTGGAGTTGCTAGAAATTGAGGTTGAGGCAACCCAAGAAGAACTGGATAAGGATAACGTTTACAATTTTAGGAGATATCCTCTTGATGAAGACCCCTTAGTGTATGGAAAATCCTAAACATATCATAATATTAATACTATGGAATATGAAAATATACAGAAATATAAATAATTGGATCAATATGAAGATGATCTGGGACCTATAGAGAAGGAAGTACTCCCTCAACTCTAGACTGACTAATATATAGTGGGAGAAATAGTAGATGAGAAATTACTAGAAGCTTCTCATGAAGAAAATTGAAGTAGAATCTTTTTCATATGAATAGAGATATTTTTCTTGGAACTCATCATGTTATGATTTCTTTAATTTGAATCACCTATTGACTCCCACTTAATTGAATACTTGGAATTATAAATGGTGGAAAATCCACTGGACGAAGAGGGTAAAACTAGTGTGGTAGAACTCGAGGAAACACCATACCAAATATTGCCACCCCCGCCTACTAGTTTCATCGCACTGGGGAGGGTGGAACTAAAGAACTCTATCTATAGTGACCCATCATTTTCATACATTACTATTAAATAATTTTAAAGATAAATAATATAATATTATTACACACAGAGGATCCAACAATTTACTATCTTGGGAAAACTAGGACAATACATAACAATTACAACATCGAGCATAAACATTTATTCAATTTCTTCTTCACCAACTTCTTACTGGAACTTGAACTCTCCTTAGTACATGTAGTAACCTAAGGATATACATAAAAAGGGGTGATCTATAATCCGATTAATGGGAAAGATAAGATAAATATATCATGTGGTGATCATAATCATAACATTGGAAAAGGATCATGAACATAAGAGGAAGCATAAATATAAGACTTAAAATGTGGCAATGCATAAAAATGAAACATCATGTCTTAGTGGTTAAATACCACACATACATGAGAAAAAATATAGAATCTTTTTCACACTTAATTTCACATTTACTCATGATATTCATCACTTTACCCAATGCATCGGAGCACTGTATAATTCTGGGCACACCCGTCACATTCAATCATTCATATTTCTTTATATAATTCTGGGCACACCGGTCACATCATAAAATTATCATTATCATGCATGAAACATAGAAAAAAATTCAATAATGAACATAACTAACCCCTATAAATGAATGGGTTTCATCTCATAATAACACATTCATAAACTTTGGGTTCCCAAAATAAAGAGGGAACAACATACTTGATACAAGAACCATCAACACTGAATGAGAGGTAAAAAGTGAGTTCTTAATAGAAGAGTTCTTTTGGAAAAAATTTTGTTTGACATAAACCTTAGAAGAAAAAATTTATATCCCATAAAAGGTAATATAATTATAAAAAAATTATTTTTAAGGATTGACCATACCAAATTTGGAGTGAAAGAGGGAGTACCCGAAGAAGGAAAATTGGGTTTGAGATTTTCCCCTTACCTTATATCTGAATGCTTACTTCAATTTAATGTCTTGTAGAACCACATTAGATTCATTAATTAACAATTAAAAAACATTTTTTACATGAATATAGTTCATTATGATTTCATTATATTATTTTACGTGACTTTGGGTGAGTTATAGAGTTTAAAAACATTCTTTGGGAATGTTTTTTTATGGTTTTTCTTAAGCGTTTCACATGTATTCATGAATTAATGTTCAGGTAGAACATGGATGAACAACCAGAACATATATTCCATGTTATTAATGATATTAATTAATTTATAATGATCTTATAAAGAATTTCATTTTATTCCATGTGGATGAATCATTATATAAAAATTATGTGATGATTTGTTGAGTTAATTTGGGTGGTTTTCGACCCCAATGAACTTGTTTTGATTAATCATTCAGAAACATAAGTTTGTTATAGAACTTTAAATAGGAATTAATAAATATAACATATTATTGTTCATCTATAAAAATGGTTTCATTACCAAATCTGAAGGTATAAATGAAAAAAGAAAACATGTCATTCTTGAAGGTGATAGATTAACACCTCACGAAGAACGTTTTCTTTTATAAAATAAAAGGAAGAGGAGAAGCGGGTTGGATGACATAATATCACATTAGTATCATATCATTTTATTAAATTAATGATACTAGATTTACCATACCATTCGTAAAAATATAGGTGGGGATAGAATGAGAAAATAACTTGAAATTCGAAGGGAATTAATGGAGAAGAGGGAGAGAAATTACATCTTGAATCCTCCTCTTGAGATCCTCATTAAGGGGCTGAGGCTTGGTATTTTGATGTGACCTGAAGATCATAGATGTGGGCGAGGTTCTTGGAAAGATTCTTGGGCAGAGTTTAGACAAGGCTTGAAGCTTGATATGTGTGAGGAAATGAGGGAGTGAAGGGCGGTATATAGAGTGGAGGGGAGAGGGGTTTTCTCAATATAAAATTTATTAATGTATTATTTCTCCACAAGAAAAGGAATATTGAGTCTTCCATGACCAATAATAGTAATTTTATAATTTAATCCTGAACCACTTGGTCTTACATCATCATAACATCACACATGACTCTAAAATTAGCTTATTTAGCTTATTTTGTTAAATTACGGTATTTCACTTTTCATAAAAAATTCACGTATTCCAGAAAAATCCCAAAATTTCACCCCAAACAGTTTTTCAATGTGGAGAATCCAAAAATTATGTCCATTTTTCATAAATAATTATCTAAATATGATTAATTTAATATTTAGTTACAATCTTAATATACATGAAAAATAATGTTTTTTTTAAAATTAAAACTAACACTAATTTTATAAATCTTTCAAAAATTATGTAGGGTCTTATAAAATTAACTAAAAACTATAAGACGTAAATTTGTTAATATTTGAACACATTTTAAGGAAATATTTTTTTTAAATTAATTTATTAATTTTAATTAATTATTTATGACTTACAAAAATACCATAACATCTATTCTAGTCAAATTGTCACTTTCTAAGATGCCTAAATTTTATTTAATTATTCATGGGTAAGGATACTCTTATTTTGGATGATTTACTATTTATAAGGGTTGTAATACTATTTATAAGTGTATGTTACTATTCATAAGGTTAGGTTAGTTTTCACTAAAATTTATGTTTTTCTTTTAGGACCCAAAAATCATCTTGAACACAACCGTGTATGTCATATTTTCGAAATTCCAAACAAAGAAGTGACAAAATTATGTTTAAAGGTCACTTAGAACATAGTAGTTCATCATGTTGTGTTTTCATGTGATTTTATGACATAATTATAAGAATGGAATTTCCATTGAAAAAATTTGAGTCGTTACATTCTTCCCCCCTTATGAAATTTCACCCTCGAAATATCGTTTTACACAAAAAGGTGAGGGTACTTCTCCTTCATCGCATCCTATGGTTCCAAAGTAGCTTCTTAAAACTTATGGTTACTTCACAACACTTTGACAAGGTGGGTTTCCTTGTTGCGTAGAACCTTATCTGTCCAATCCATAATCTCTATTAGCTGCTTCTCATAAGAGAGATCATCTTCCAGCTATACCACCTCTCAGTTTAGTACATGTGTGGGATCAGATATTTACTTGCTCCGAAGTGATATGTGAAAAAATCATGAACCTTATCCATATTTGGTTAATGTTCCTGCCAATAGGCCATGAATCCAATATGGTCAAGGATTTATAAAGGTCCAATGTACCTTAGGATTAGATTCCCTTTCTTCCCAAATCGCATGACTGTCTTGAATGGTGATATTTGAAGGAATACTTTATCTCCAACTTTGAACTCCAAGTCCCTTTCACGGTTGCCGTCATTGATCTTTTACTGACTCTAAGTAGCTTTGATGTGTTTCTGGATGACTTGAACATTCTCTATCATCTCTTTCAAAATATCGGGTCCCAGTTGCTTTCTTTCTTCAACTTCAACCCAACAGGTTGGAGTTATACATCAATTTCCATACAGAGCTTCATAGATATCCATCTGAATACTCTAGTGGAAGCTATTCTTGTATGAGAACTCAACCAATGGGAGATTCTAATCCCATCCACCATTGAATTCTCAAGAGCCGGCTCTTAGCATATCTTCAAGTGTCTGAATAGTCCTTTCAGATTGTCCATTAGTTTAGGGGTGATAGGCCATGCAGGAATTTAATTCATTACTCAATGCATGTTTAATGCTCCTCTAGAATTTAGATGTGAACCACGGATCATGGTCAGAGACAATTGAGAGTGGAAATCCTTGCAGTCTCACCACTTCCTTCACATATATATTTGCAAGTTTTTCAACTGAGAGATCTTCCCGTATAACGATAAAATGTGCAGTCTTGGTGAGTCAATCAACCACAACCCATATCACATTATTTCCCTTATACGTCTTCAGGAGACCCGTGAGAATGTCTATAGTAACATTTTACCATTTCCACCTGGGTATAGACAATGGCTGCATCATCCCTTTGGACTTTTGTCACTCTGCTTTGACTTGCTGACATACCAAGCACCATGATATATATTATGCAATCTCCTTCTTCATGTTATCCCACCAAAAGTGTTTTCGGAGATCACAATACATCTTAGTGCTACCAAGATGGATAGAGAATATTGAGCTATATGCATTTTCCAATAGCTCCTTCTTTATCATGGGTGATGAAGGCACACAAAGTCGCATTTCAAATCGAATCACACCATCATCGTTGACATGAAACTCATGAAACATCCCTTCCTTTAATACATTCTCCCTTTTTTGTATCTCCACATCATCCCTTTGTGCTTCCTTAATCATCTCTTTGATGTATTGTTGTGAAATAATTTGGGCAAGGTAGGATGTATCCTCTACCCTTATGATTTCTAAATCCATTCCTCACATATCCAAGAAGATAGGGTCTTTTTCAATCCATATAATGGATAGAGTAGCAGGTTCTTTTCTTCAGAGAGCTTCAGATTCCTTGTTTGCCTTTCCATGATGGTAGTGAATAGAGCAATCATAATCCTTGGTTAGATCTAACCATCTCCTTTGATGCATGTTGATCTCCGTTTGTGTGAATATATACTTTAGGCTCCTGTGGTTGGTGTATATGTCACACTTCTTACCATAAAGGTAGTACCTCTAGATTTTCCAGGAAAAAATCACAGCTACCATCTCTAGATCATGTGTCGGGTAGTTCTGCTCATGGATATTCAACTGCCGTGAGGCGTAGGAAATCACATTATCATTTTTCATGAGTACACAACCCAATACTTTCTTTGAAGAATCACTGTATATCACAAGACTCTCACCACTTTTCTGTAGTGTGAGTACAGGTGTAGTGATCAACCTTATTTATAGCTCCTTGAAGCTTCCCTCACATTCTTCCGCCTAGACATACTTTACCCCTTTCCTTGTTAACTTAGTTAGCAGGCTTGAAAATCATGAGAAGTTTCTCACAAAATGTTGGTAGTACCCATCTAATCCAAGAAAACTACAAATTTTGATGACAATATAGGGCTTGTTCCATTCCTCAATCGCCTTTGTTTTTGAAAGATCCACAGAAATTCCATCACTTATGATCACGTGTCCCAAGAACGTGACTTGCTTCATCCAAAAGTCACCCTTGCTGAACATGGCGTACAACTTATCCTTCCTCAATGTCACAAACACAAGTCTTAGATGTTCTTCATATTCCTTCTTTCTCTTGGAGTATATGAGAATATCATCAATAAACACTACCAAAATTTTTTCAAGGTAATGTATAAAGACTCTATTCATCAAATCTATAAAGATTGCAAGGGAATTAGTAAGTCCAAAGGGAATCAACAGAAACTTATAGTTCCCATTCCTTGTATGGAAGGCAGTCTTTTGAATATGATGATATCGAGAATGAAGATCCACCTTTGAGAAGTATTGATCTCCTCTTAAATGGTCGAAAAAGTCTTCAATCCTTGGATGATGATACTTATTATTTATAGTGATATTGTTAAGTTCCCGATAATCGATACACAGCCACATTGGTCCATCCTTCTACATCAAAAATAGCACTAGTGCACCCCAAGGTGATACATTAGGGTGTATGGACTCTTTGTCCAGATGCTCTTGCAGTTGATTCTTTAACTCCTCCAGTTTGATAGGAGCCATCCTATAAGGACACTTTGAGAAAAGAGTATCTCTGGGTATGAGTTCAATTGAGAACTCT
Organism: Viscum album; assembly: GCA_963277665.1. NCBI lineage: Eukaryota > Viridiplantae > Streptophyta > Magnoliopsida > Santalales > Viscaceae > Viscum > Viscum album. Next base: position 907,040,378 of record OY728165.1, on the reverse strand, counting down.
ACCTCACAATCTGGGGGAATTCTGGGTAACTCTTCGGGAAATACGTCACCATATTCCCTCACGATGGGAATTTCTGCAAGATTTGTACCTTCCTTTGACACTATAATTTTATCAAGGTATGATTCTTCAAAGGGAATCAACACCCACGCAGATGAAGGATTTTTCAAATAATATTCAGGATCTTCCTTGCATTTATAGAGGAGCATGGGATGGTTCAGAATATGAAAAGATATTTTATTTTCCCGAAAGTTGATATGTGCTCTATATAACAAGAGCCAATCTGTAACACCCGAGACTTTTATGAGAAATATTTTGTTTTCAAATCATCAAAGGAATCTATCACTACACACAACACTAGATTGGATTTCTTTACACACAATCGTGGTCTTCCTCGATAGCTTGCGTCGTACGCAATACCGAGTTTCGCTAAACAATGATATGCTATTAAAATATTATTAAAACTAGCCGTTATGAATAGTAATAACCGCTTTTTGAAAGTTTATAAATTTTATTTTTCAAAATGGACTTCATTTTGGGATTGGGAATATCGAAATTAGCCTAGGGTGAAATTTTGGTATTTTTATGAAAACTTTCAATTTTTGATGAATAGTGAAACCACTAAGTGGTAGTTAAAAAACTGAATTTTTCATAAAACTTAATTTTACCGCTTCTGTGAGTGGAATTTCGAAAATCCGAGAGACACAGTTGATGTCAGTATGTAAAATGTTGTTCAATGAGATGAAAATAATTTTTTGGTGAATAGTAACTTTTTACTTTTATTTACCATGGTTAAAAGTAAATAGGGTAATTATGGGTAAAAATGATATTATTATTACCCTAAAACATGTCCTAATTCTATTGGATAAGTTTAATTCGACCAAAAACAACCTTAGGAATAAAATATGACCATTTAAGCCAACGTGGATTAGATTAGGACATTTATTATCAATTTACTTAAAGAAGGGTTAAAATAGTTAAAATCAATGTTTAATAAGTAAATATTTGTTAATATGGGGTTATACATAAGATAAATTCGACTATAAATATTCATTAGAAAGAAAAAAATATTTCCAACATAATGGTATTTTATTTATAATTTTTAGACATTAAATAATTTAATTTATTTATGACACAACGATGATGTAGTAATTATCTTATTAATGAAATATTGACATAATTGATGTTATAAATACCCAAATAAATGTAATTTGAGACTTTTTATGAATTCCACTAATTTTATAGGTTAATATTACATGTTAGTATTTATTTAATTAACTTTTTTCTAAAAAATAATTCTGTTATGAGTTTCACAAAAATCAATTACTAAATAGTGTCAAAATTGACATAAAATAGTTTTTAAAACAAATAATATATTATTAATTGTTATTTTATTCCTAAAAATCTAAGGTTCGGCCAAATGACTTAGATAAGGTTATATATATTAATAATAAACAACTTGGGGTTCGTTTTTCTTGATATAGTAAGTTTATTAACCTTATAGTGTAAGAAACCAAGAAGACACGGTAAAAGTTAAATTATCTAACTTAAAGTTAAATCTAAATGATAAGGTTAAAATTGATACCTAAACTTATCTAAATTCTATTGGATGAGAGGATTTTGACCCATCCCCACCTAAGATTCAAAATAAATCAATTTTGAGCTATTTAAAACCGAATTTGGCTTTATAATAAAATAATATTATTAGTTATTCCAAAGGTGCCCCTCTCCTCCCTTATAAAAGGGCACCTCCTCCCTCTTTTCCTCACACCACTTTGAGCCTTCAATCTCGGCCAAACCCTACCAATTTATTCTCTACACTTCCCTAGAGACATCCTAGAGGTCCTGGTCCTCTTCAAAGACCAATTTTAGTGCCCTAAAAGGAGGTCTCAAAGAAGCGCTTCAAAAAAGAGGTAATGCCCGTTACCGATTCTTTCATCTTTATTTCTTATCCCACTTCTTCTTCTTTAGTTATTAAATTATGAAGTAACAACATCAGTATCACTCATATACTGATATGTTATTATAATTATGAAACAACCCTATTTCACCATATATCCATCCTATGGAAAATGAAATCACCGCGCGTGCGTACGTACGGAATACCGTCTCCACACCGTGGTGTAATCTATTTTCCACCACCACCTTACTTGGATGGGTATAATGGTGTAAATAATGAATATATATGACTATTGTAAATTGATATTGATTCTTAAATAGTATACATACACTCCAATACAATTCTACGATCATGGGAACGATATCATCACTCGTGCGTACGTACGGAATACCGTCTCCACGATGTGATGCGACTCGTTCTACATGATCATCATTTCATAATGATTATATAAATGAATTGAATGAATGAATATTATATATATTACACTAATACCATTTTGTAAATGAGGTATCTATTACCTAAAAAGAAGAATAATAATTTATTCGACAAAACACGCATAAGAACAAAAAGTAATAAACACCCGAATAACAAGTAGCAATGAAATATTACTAATAATAAGCTAAGAATATGACCATATATGATATCATAACAATGAGTATGATTCTGGAATAAGTCAATGAAATTATTTAAATCATTATACAGGAGGTTTGAACACTTATGAAGCAAATCAGACCTAAGGTAAGGGAAAATATCACAATCTCATTTTATCCGAGATTGTTTATACTTTTGTATTTACTGGGGTGTATTTTATCATCCACATCCATGTTTCCTCAATATGAAATATTTTTTCCATCCACCTAAAATTGTTTAAATCCAATTTTACCCTTTCAGTGAGTTTTTAGTAAAAGATATAAAAGGAATATTTTGTCTTTTTTCGTACGAGGTACTTTTAGACTTTTCCGAAAAAAGTACAGGAAGAATGTTTTTTTAAACTTTTACGGCATGAATGGATTTTAAAACATTATTTCCGAGAAGTTTACTTTACAAGTTTTCAAGTTTATTTTTAATCAACATCTTTTAGTTTAAAATAGTATGACATGTTAAGAAAGAAAAATGTTTCTGAAGTAGAATGGATATTTTCCTCAAGAATGGAGTTCAAGTGTTTTATCAAAATTATTTTCCATCTAAGATAATATAGGGTTCTGTTTCTATCCCTATTATTACAATGATTTGATAATGTTGTGATGGAATAATTTTTATGAATTCCTTTATCTTATCTTAATTGTTTTATGATGTCATGTTGTTTAAGAATCCCATTTTTATTACATGGGTTATGCAATGATGTATGATTTATGATTTTGTGGAACACATAAGAATGGTACCATTATGAGATGGGTGGGAACTATATCTCTCTCTAATGCATTGGGTAAAGATTTTATATCTCATGAGATAGACATGGCTGGAACGGCAGGTTAAACCGGTTCAGTGAAACAGGACTGGAACGAGGAGTGAACTCAGTTCAGAAATGGACTTTGTCCACTAAGATAGTCTTGGAAATGAGTCTTGACTACTAATAAATGATTCTATATGATTATGTGTGTATTCCAAAAAGTTTCACGTTTTAAGTTATGATTATTGGGATTACATTTCAATACTATGATTTGTCCCATGTTATGAAATTATGATCTCTTTTGTAGGTTAAGATTTCCAAAAGTTATGTTCTTATGAATATGATGTTATTGATATTTCTTTTATTTACCCTTACTGAGCATTTGAGCTCACCCTTTTGTATGTTTTCTTTCCCCGGGTCAGAAAGAAGGTTATTAAGTAAGATATTCCAAAAGGGACTATAGATATGATGAAATAAATGGGAGACAGTGTAGACGATTTATGAACCAGTTGTTTATGTTTCCCAGTTTCTAGAGACACTATACCTATACATTCCTTTCCTGGTTTTGTTATATGTTGTAATAAGTGTGCTTCAATTTTGAAGTAATAACAATGTATGTAAATTATGGGTTTTTATAGTTGGTATCAGAGGAAAGGTATAGTCAACCTTTGGAAACTAGGATGTGAAAGCCTTAGTAAGAACCCTAAGGATAATTCTAAGCATAGAACACAATCTTAGTGGTTTAGAAATGACCATGAATAACCTAGGATAATACTTTAAGTGTGAAATTTTATTATTGATTATGTGGTTTTCCTATTATAATTAGTATTGCTCACACTATTCTTCTTGGTTTTAGTCAATGGCTGTAACCTGAAGGAACCGTGTTAATACGGAATGCGATGGGAAATACAATGATTGTCCCCCTAAGCAACCAAACGTTATGGGAGCTGGAATGAAAAATCTTGCAGCCTTGCTCACACACCTTTCTCAAGCTATGAATCATGCAGGACTTCCAAACGAGCAAAGGAAGGAGCAACATTATGTTGAATCCTTCATGAGGCAGCGTCCACCTTCTTTCAGCAGGTCTACTGATCCATTAGTTGATGAAAAATGGATTAGTACTACTGAAAATATATTTTCGGTTCTTCAATGTTCTAAACATGATAAAGTCATCCTAGCAGTGTATCATTTGGAAGGAGATGCGGATCAATGGAGGAATCTTATTAAAAATACGAGGCAAAGAGATGAAATTGAGTCCATGGAATGGGACGAGTTCAAGAACTTATTTTTCAATAAGTACTTCCCTCATATTCTCCGAACAAAGATGGAGAAAGAGTTTCTTGAACTGAAGCAAAAGGATGATGAATCTGTTGGTACCTATGAAGAAAATTTTACAAGACTTTCAAGGTAAGCTTCTGGTATTATTATCCAACCTAAGAGTAAGATCGATCGATTATTTAGTGGCTTAAAACAAAGTCTTCGAAGGGCGTTAGCCATAAGGGACTTCAATAGCTATGAGGAAATCGTTCGATGTGCTCTCAAAGTTGAGATGGAGATTGGAGTAACCCATCAGTCATATGGGTTTGATAAATAGAGGAAAATGGAATTGAAAGGAAAATCTAAAGAGCACACTGAAAAGAAGATGAGCTTTCTCTTATGATCAAAGTGTGGAAAGAAACATGGAGGGAGTTGTCTTAAAGGGACAAGTAAATGTTTAAAATGTGGAAAGGAAGGTCATCAGGCATTTGAATGCCGCAATGATGGGAAGAAGATGTCTAATGATGGAAACAAAGGAAGGGATACACAGAATGAACCTACTACACTTCAATGTTTCAAGTGCAAGGAGATGGGGAATTATTCCAATAAATGCCCTAATCCAAGGGTTGTTGATGATGATTGACATCAAAAAAATCTTAAGGCTAAAGATGAAGGAAAGTCACATGCAATTTCTATCAGCGATGTGGAGTACGATAATGATGTGGTGAAAGGTACACATACCATCAACTCTAAAGTAGAAAATGTTTTATTTGATTCTGGATCCACCCACTCTTTTATTTCTGATGATTTTTCTAAGAGTATCACCAAATTACCTCAACAATTAGATGTTGAGTTAGCTGTGACAACCCCTAATGGCACAATAGTCGCATCAAGAGTTTATAATTCTTCCCTGATTGAAGTTTGTGGAAAATTTCTTCCTGCAAATCTTGTGATCCTTCCTATAGTGGAATTTTATGTGATTCTTGGCATGGATTGGATTTCTTTATATGGAGCTCATATCAATTTCCAAAAAGGGAAGTCACATTTCATATTCCAGATCAATCTATGATCGTCTATCGATGCAAGGATGAACATAACCTTCTAATGGAAATTTCTTCCATTTTACGGGTCTTGATTCCACTGAATGAAGGTTATTTATCTCAAATGGTTGGTGAGAAAATCACGATTAATAATATGCCCATTGTATGGGAGTTTGATGATGTCTTTCTGGAGGAATTGTCGGGTCTTCCACCAAATCGTGAAGTTGAGTTTTCAATAGAACTCGTACCGGGTGCTTTGCCTATTTCAAAGACACCTTATAGAATGGCCCCAATTGAGTTGCAGGAATTGAAGAAGAAACTCCAAGAGAATCTTGATAAGGGCTTCATACGCCCTAGTGCATCACCTTGGGGAGCACCTGTTCTATTTGTTAAGAAGAAATATGGATCAATGAGACTCTGCATTGATTATCGAGAACTTAACAAGATCACTATCAAGAACAAATATCCTCTCCCACACATTGATGACTTATTTGACCAACTATGAGGAGCTCAATACTTTTCCAAGATTGATCTTTGTTCAGGGTATCATCAATTAAGGGTCAAAAGGGAGGATATACCAAAGACGGATTTCCGTACAAGGTATGGACACTATGAATTTATAGTGATGCCATTTAGTCTTACTAATTCCCCTTCTATCGTCATAGATATGATGAATAGAGTCTTTAGAGACTATCTTAATCAATTTGTGGTAGTTTTTATAGATGATATTCTTGTATATTCAAAGAGCAAGGAAGAACATGAAGATCACTTGAGAATTATATTGAAGACCTTGAGAAAGGTGAAGCTTTAAGACAAATTTACCAAGTGTGAATTTTGGCTTCAAAAAGTTTCATTTTTGGGTCATATAATCTCAAAAGTGGTGATATCTGTGGATCCAGCAAAAACAGAGGTTATCGAAAGATAGTCGAGACCAAAAATAGTAACTGAGATCTGAAGTTTTCTTGGTTTGGCTGGATATTATCGACGTTTTGTGAAAGATTTTTCACGATTATCTAATCCACTCACCAAGTTGACTCGGAAAGTTGTTAAGGTTGTTTAGACGAAAGAATGTGAAGAGAATTTCAAGGAGTTGAAAAGAAGGTTATCCAGTGCACCTGTGCTCACAATGCCTTATAGTGGAGAAAGGTTTGTGATCTATAGTGATGCATCCAAGAAGGGATTGGGGTGTGTTCTTATGAAAAATGATATGGTGATAGCTTATGCCTCACGACAGTTGAAAATCCATGAGAAAAATTACCCAACTCATGATTTGGAGTTAGCTGCGGTAATATTTGCATTAAAGATTTGGAGGCATTATCTTTATGGAGAAAGGTGTGATATTTATACTAATCATAAAAGTTTAAAGTATATTTTCACACAAAAGGAGCTGAATATGCGCCAAAGAAGATGGTTGGAACTGATTAATGATTACGACTGCTCAATTCATTACCACCCTGGGAAAGCAAACAAGGTGGAAGATGCATTAAGTCGACAAGACCATGCTAGCTTATCAATGATGAGGATCACAAAAGATCCAATATTTATGGATTTACAAAGGATGGATCTTGGAATTTTAATGGAAGGGGGAAAATTGTATCTTTCTCAAATGAATGTTCAACCATCTATACATGTGAAGATTGTAACACCCCAAGATTTCATAGTGTGTTATTTCTTTAAAATAATACAATAACTTGCACTACACGCAACACCGAGTTCAAGCACACCATGACTTACCAAACAAGCCATTCAAAAGAGGTTATGAATAGTATTAACTAAATTTTAAACTTTATATAATCCTTATAATTTTAGAATCCATATTATGAGTTTCTTAGACATAATACAAGAACAGATTCATTTTCAGTATTGCACTTTTATCAACTTTTAATAGTGAAACCTTTTTAAATACAATATTTTAAACTTTTTGACTAAATGGGGACATCAAAAAAATTTAAAATGAAACATCCCAAGCTTCCACGGTATGCTTTCCTTTGAATAATATAGTAGCGTGTGTTGTACGCAACTTCGAGTTCTAACACACCACAACCAATCAAACTAGCCGTTATGAATAGTAATACCTACATTCTGAAATTATATATATATTATATTTTAGAATGGACTTCATTTTTGGATTCAGAATATCGAATTTAGCCTAAGGTGAAATTTTGGTACATTTCAGATAACTTTCATATTTTGATGAATAGTGAAAATTACTAAATTTTAATTAAAAACAACTTTTTTAATCAAAATAATTAATAGTGATAAATTATGAATTTAAGTGGTGTTAAAGTATATTTATAATATATTTTTACCATTTAATATAATATTGGTCATTGGACATAATTTTACAATTAAACCGAACACAAATAGGTGTCAATCTTTTGATAGTTATTATCTCTTAAAAACACGCTTTTTGTTTTGACAGCAGGAATTAATTTTAAATTAATTTCTGCCACTTATGTGTTTTGAATTCAGAAAAATGGATTCCATATCTGGAATCAGGATGTTCAAATTGTGTAAATAGGTAACTTTTATTTTTAGACATTTTGAATAATTACTGCGGTAAAATTTTTATTTACCATGGTTAAGGGTAAATCCGGTAAATAAGGGTTAAAAAATAATATTATAATAATACTAAATTACCCTAAAACGTGTCCTAGCCTTATTTGTTGATACATGTTCGACCATGGGCATCTTTGGGTCGATTTTGGGACCCCATGGATCCACTTGTAAGTCATAATGACACTTTATTTTAATTAAGTTAAAATGAATACAAAAATGACACAAGCATATATCTTTTAGAAATACAATTGTTACATAGGGTTATATATGTTGTATTTTAGATTATAAATATTCATTAGAAAGATAAAACGATTTTCTACATAATGATAGTTTATTTATAATTTTTAGACATTAAATAATGTATTTTATTTATGACACAATGATGATGCAGTAATTACAATAATAGTGAAAAATTAAAATAATTGATATTATAAATACCCAAATAAATATAATATGAAACTTTTAATGAATTAAACTAATTTTCTAGGATAATATGATATATTATGATTGATTTAATTGACTTTTTTCTAAGTAATCAATCTGTTATGAGTTTCACAAAAATCAACTATTGAATAGTGTCAAAATTGACATAAAAGAGTTCTTAAAACAAGTATTATATTATTAATTGATATTAAATTCCTAAAAATCTAATGTTCGGCCAAGAGACTTATATCATGATAGGTTCGTCATTAATGGACCACTTGGAGGTCTCTTGTATGTATATAGTAAGTTTATTAACCATATTATATAAAAATACAAAGAGACGTTGTAAAAGTAAAACTAATTAACTTAGAGTTAATACTTAAAGATAAGGTTAATATAAGTACCCAAACCTGTCTAAATTCTATTGGTTGAGTTGTATTCGACCCATCCCCACCTTAACATTTAAATAATCAAATTTTGAGCCATTAGAAACCGAATAAGAATTTATTATAAATTAATATTTCTAGCTTTTCCAAGGGTGCCTCTCACCCCTCTTATAAAAGGGCACTCCTCCTTCTCATTTTGTCACAACTTCAAAGCCTTATGGTTCGGCCAAAATCTGCCCAAATACTTTCCCAAATTCCCTCACTACAAATTAGAGGCCTTAGTTTGATCAGAAAGCCAACCTATGGAGCCCTTTTGATCAAATCAAAAGGAAGGAACCGAAGAAGAGGTAATGATTTCACCACCCTTTTTCCAAGTTCCTTCTTCTTCCACTTCTTCTTACATTGTTGTTACCATTATAAAATAATAACTCCAGTATCATATATATACTGTGATGTTATTATAAATATGGTACAACCATATTCAGTATTCTATCCACCCTTTGAATAACATGTCACCATACGTGCGTACGTACGGCTTACCGTCTCCACGTCGTGGTGTAATTATTATTCAATTTATTATTATTTTGATTGGTATAATAATGATGTGTAACTCATGTAAATAATAAATATAACATGTTAGTGATTCTTTATATATTATATACCATTCATTTATATATTATTTTAATATCAAAAGAATGATATTGTCGCTCGTGCGTACGTACGGACTACCGTCTCCACGAACGCGATGAGATTCATTCTCCATCATATCCATTCAAGTATAATTATCATTTGATGATTTAAAAATGATGTTTAAGGACATGATATCATTCTGGATATGAATAATATACAACCTATCCATTACAAACATTGCTTATGTAATAAAACATATAAAAGAAAACAAGTAAGTTAACACCCGAAACAACGATAATACTAAGACATTATTAACAAAGCAAAGTTAAAAGATCATATACGATATGATATTAATATATATGATTCTTGTATAATTTAATAACAATTATTTCAATATTATACAGGAGGTTAACCTACCCCAACCAAGTAAAAGTACAAGGTAAGGGATTTTCTTATCTCACATTCAATTCCGTGAGATTTCCATTATTCGCCACTAAATTATTGAAAGTGGTGTACTGTGTACTGGACTTTGATATATATTATCATGATTATACTTATATTCATGTTATTCTGTAAATAATTTGGTGGTTATTAACTTTTGGCCATATGACTCAGTTGATTAACGTGGTAAGGGGTTTTCATCTCACTCTTTATTTCCGTGAGATTCATGCCATATTTCCACTATTATCTTTTGTGTGGTGTATGTACTGCCCATAATTGTATTATTTGGGTAATACACTTTACCTTATGTGTATTTACATTTTAATTGTATGATACCTCTTTCATGGGTTGTATGTTTCATAAGTTACCAAATTGATAAGGGTTTACTTCACAATCTCTTTAATATCTGAGGTTGTCTTTACGTAAGTATCTACAGGGACATATTTACTATCCATGCCCATATTTCATAAAAGAGTTTTCAAAGGGATTATTTCAAAGGGAACTTTTACTAAAACATCATTTTAAATGTTTTAAATATTTATTCTTCTAAATCATCCTCATTTATGCCCATGTTTTCAAAATGGTTTGTAAGGATTTATTTATATGAAAATGAATGTTTTAAAAGTGTTAATTCCATTCAAAGGTTTCAAAGTGGTATGGGACACTTTGATTCAAAAATGTATTTAAATGCCTTACTTTCTAAATTGTGTAACATTAAAATGTTTTCATGAAAAAGGGATATTTATCTCAATAATTTTTAAAAAAACATTTTCATCCATGTCAACATCCTTTGATGGATTTTAAGATTATTTGAATTTGATTTATTATGATATAAAACTTCCATATTGTAATGAAGTTTTGTGATATGTTTGACTGTAGATGTTTCATTTATATAGAATTCATGGTTTATGAGTAAAGTATTGACATTTCGTATGCTAGTTCCAATAAGAATGTTTATGTTATATTTCAACCTTTACTTCATATGAATGTGTTGGACAAGTAAGTTCCAGGTTGGGGACTGGTTAAAGTAAGCCCTCCAGGTTGGGGACTGGTAAAAGTAAGCCTTCCAGGTTAGGGACTGGTAAAATTAAGCCCTCTAGTTTGGTCTCTGGTTATTAGAGGCACTCCGGGTTGGTGTCCGATTATTAGAGGCACTCCGGGTTGGGTTCCAGTTACAGTTAGCCCCAAGGTCTTGGGACGAGGCCTTGAAAAGAAATTAAAGTTTATCATTATGCATTCCATCATTATGAAAGTAGTTATTGATTTTGCATGTGATTATTCGATTAGTAGAATATCAATGTGAATAAGTAAATGGCATTATTTCATTTTACTTTTGCCATACTATGTTGAAGTTCAAGTTTAAAAGGCTTTTGTTTTAGTAATGCATTGCCTTAAATGTTTATTCTTATTTTGAATGTTCCGCTATATTGTTATCCTTACTGGGCATTTGAGCTCACCCCTTTTCTATGTTTTATTTTCCCTAGGATGTGAAGAAGTAAGTTATGAATGACCTGCAGGGATATTATGAGGGGAAAATAGTGTGGACTGTAGAGACATTATGTTGTTGTAGTAGTTTTTCATTTTATGATGTAATGTAAAACTTATGAATATATCTAGTGTTTCCAAGGCTACTAAACCAATCGGTCTTTCGAGATTTGATCTTTCTTGTGATCATGCCAATGTTATGTAATAATGCACCGACTCTAGGTAACTGGGGTCGGGGCGTTACAGTTGGTATCAGAGGAAGTTTAGTAAAAACCTTGGAAGCTAGATTTAGATAAAATCTGATTGAGCACGTAGACCTAAGATGATCTTTGAGGATTAGTATAGAAGAACTTCCTAGAATTTTGGTATTGTAATGATTTTGTGAGTTTTCCGAGCAATACATCCCTGTCTGGGTACGAGCAGGTAGAGGCGGATCTGGCACAGATGTACCTAGGGGTAAAACCCGAAAACACCGCTTTGAGCTAGACTCGAACGGGAACTGGTGCACGAAAACGGTCCTTGCTGCACTCTTGGTTACGACACTCCCGGGGGATATGCTTAGGATAACTCTCATTTTCTTTACAAATCATTATGAAGGATTTATGGGTATATACTTCCTCAAAGGAGACATTTTTATGATTATGGATTATATCCATAAACTATTTAATTTATGTTATGTGTTTTAAAAGTTTAGGATTAGGTATTGTTATTCATAAACTAATCTAGTGTATGTCAATGTTTAGAAATGGCGCCTAGTAGAAGGAATGAGAACTCCAGCAATGCACATGATACATAGAGAAAGAAGGATCATATATTTTATGGTCTTAAGCCAGAATTTACATGAGAAATATTCTCGCATGTATTATCATCATATGAAAAAATAATATCATGTGTTGATAAGATAAGTAAAGAGTTTACTGAGTCCTATGGCTTTGAAGGGAAGCAAGAGAAGAAAAGGGTGTAAGAGAGAAAGATGGATAAAGGGAAGAGGAAAAAGAAGAATTTTACCATATGTGGTAACTGTGAAAAGAAACACCCTGGAACTTGCCTGAAAGGAATGGGATTTTGTTATAAGTGTGGAGGAAAAGGGCACAAAGTACGTGACTGCAAGGGTAAGAAAATGGTTTCAAATGTACAGTGCTTCATTTGCAAGGAGTTTGGACACTATGCAAACCTATGTCCCAGTCATCAGAATATGCCACAAATGATGTTATTGGATAATAATCAAGTTATGATACTACCACAGATGAAGAGAAATGATTAGAGTTCTTATGTTGATTATGTCAATTGAGTGTTGTATCAACAATGTACTTGTTATAATAATTATGGAGTATATAAGGATTTTACTGCAGTACTATTTCATTAAGGACTTGAGATTGTGTGGAACAAAGAAAGGTGACTCAAAAGCAGGATAAATTTTTGGAAAATATATGGTTGAGAGAATGATAAACCATAATATAGTTCTGATACCGAGTTAGTGATTTTGGAATAATACATGATTGTTTTGGATAAATTATATTGGATATTCTTGACTACCTTGGAACTGATTAATGATCTGTATATTCCATTATTGTTGGGGTTAAAAACATTTTTGGATTGATGAGGTATATCCAGCATTCTATTTGGAATAAGGGAGCATGAATGTAATCAATAAGGAATATGGTAATTCAGGATGTTTCAGTGTATTAAGAGAATACATGATGAAGGTATTCATATGCTATTACGTGGTAAAAAGGATCTACATTATGTTTAACTTCCTTATAAATGTTGGACTGTGAGTTTGGTCAGAAATATTTTGGATAAATTCTAGTTTGAGATTAATTTTGGATTGCCATAAAAGAACAATCTGGAGGTCGGGCGGCAACCCGTCGCGTCCGGCAAGGCTGCGAGACTTGAACCCGCAACCGAAGGGCGACAAGGGTGTATCACCTACCACTGGCCCAAGAGATGTCCTGGATTAAATAATGTAGTTTTTTTAAAAGATCTGGTAGATGAATTATAAATTCGTTTATTTTGGAACCCTGTACGAATAGTATAAATAGAATTTTTTTACGAGTGAAAGATGAGTTTGTGGTAGAAATTTATTAATGGACAAAACTCTAATTATAAAGTAAGTATATCTCCTTATGATCTTATCCAATCTCATAAATAAATTCCTCAACATTAAGAAAAGTACTTAGAACAAAAATGTTTTCCTAGATGGTACCTTAAATCATCACTAATTTATGGCTTTGGGATTGTTGGCCTTTTCATAGCCATGTTCTCTACCACTCTCCATCAGATAATTGATGGTTAGATTTCTCTTCCATATCCATATTTTCCTACATGGAACCCTAGTATGTGTTATTTTCGGTAATCTTCATACTTTCCACTCTTTATTTTAAATAGAGGCCTCATTAATTCATTTTTCAATATGGGATTTCAACTAAGATATTTTGAAACGTCAAAAATGTGTTATCCTAATACCCTATGTTTTGTTGAACCGATGGTATTTCAAATCATCATAGATTGATGAGTTTAAGGACCTCAATTTTATACTTGTTTGTGATTGATGACCTCAATCACTACCTATAAATATTTACGTTTTTCCTCCAATTATATGTCTCTAATCGCCACCAATGTTCTCCTAATCGAGATCATAATTTGGTGGTGACCCTTTCATTTCTCATTTCCTCATATTAAGACTAAATTTTAGTAACCCAATTTCCGATGTGGGTTTTCCCACAAAGATATTTTTTACCTTTTATTTTCGAAGAACAATTTCAAATTGCGAGGACGCAATTTATTGAAGGAGGGGAGAATGTAACACCCCAAGATTTCATAGTGTGTTATTTATTTAAAATAATACAATAACTTGCACTACACGCAACACTGAGTTCAAGCACACCATGACTTACCAAAAAAGCCGTTCAAAAGAGGTTATGAATAGTATTAACTAAATTTTAATCTTTATATAATCCTTATAATTTTAGAATCCATATTATGAGTTTCTTAGACATAATACAAGAACAGATTCATTTTCAGTATTGCACTTTTATCAACTTTTAATAGTGAAACCTTTTTAAATACAATATTTTAAACTTTTTGACTAAATGGGGACATCAAAAAAATTTAAAATGAAACATCCCAAGCTTCCACGGTACGCTTTACTTTGAATAATATAGTAGCGTGTGTTGTACGCAACTTCGAGTTCTAACACACCACAACCAATCAAACTAGCCGTTATGAATAGTAATACCTACTTTTTGAAATTATATATATATATTATATTTTAGAATGGACTTCATTTTTGGATTCGGAATATCAAATTTAGCCTAAGGTGAAATTTTGGTACATTTCAGATAACTTTCATATTTTGATGAATAGTGAAAATTACTAAATTTTTATTAAAAACAACTTTTTTAATCAAAATAATTAATAGTGATAAATTATGAATTTAAGTGGTTTTAAAGTATATTTAGAATATATTTTTACCATTTAATATAATTTTGGTCATTGGACATAATTTTACAATAAACCAAACACAAACAGGTGTCAATCTTTTGATAGTTATTATCTCTTAAAAACACGCTTTTTGTTTTGACAGCGGGAATTAATTTTAAATTAATTTCTGCCACTTCTGTGTTTTGAATTTAGAAAAATGGATTCCATATCTGGAATCAGGATGTTCAAATTTTGTAAATAGGTAACTTTTATTTTTAGACATTTTGAATAATTACTGCGGTAAAAATTTTATTTACCATGGTTAAGGGTAAATCCGGTAAATAAGGGTTAAAAAATAATATTATAATAATACTAAATTACCCTAAAACGTGTCCTAGCCTTATTGGTTGATACATGTTCGACCATGGGCATCTTTGGGTCGATTTCGGGACCCCATGGATCCACTTGTAAGTGATAATGACACTTTATTTTAATTAAGTTAAAATGAATACAAAAATGACACAAGCATATATCTTTTAGAAAAACAATTGTTACATAGGGTTATATATGTTGGATTTTAGATTATAAATATTCATTAGAAAGATACAAATATTTCCTACATAATGATACTTTATTTATAATTTTTATACATTAAATAGTTTATTTTATTTATGACACAATGATGATGCAGTAATTACTATAATAGTGAATAATTAAAATAATTGATATTATAAATACCCAAATAAATATAATATGAACCTGTTAATGAATTAAACTAATTTTCTAGGATAATATGATATATTAGGATTGATTTAATTGACTTTTTTCTAAGTAATCAATCTGTTAAGAGTTTCACAAAAATCAACTATTGAATAGTGTCAAAATTGACATAAAAGAGTTCTTAAAACAAATATTATATTATTAATTGATATTAAATTCCTAAAAATCTAAGGTTCGGACAAGAGACTTATATCATGATATGTTCATTATTAATGGACCACTTGGGGGTCGCTTGGATGTATATAGTAAGTTTAATAACCATATTATATAAAAATACAAAGAGACATTGTAAAAGTGAAACTAATTAACTTAGAGTTAATACTTAAAGATAAGGTTAATATAAGTACCCAAACCGGTCTAAATTCTATTGGTTGAGTTGTATTCGACCCATCCCCACCTTAAAATTTAAATAATCAAATTTGGAGCCATTAGAAACATAATAATAATTTATTATAAATTAATATTTCTAGCTTTTCCAAGGGTGCCCCTCACCCCTCTTATAAAAGGGAACTCCTCCTTCTCATTTTTTCACACCTTCAAAGCCTTATGGTTCAGCCGAACTCTGCCCAAATACTCTCCCAACATCCCTCACTACAACTTAGAGGCCTTAGTTTGATCATAAAGCCAACCTAAGGAGCCCTTTTGATCAAATCAAAAGGAAGGAACCGAAGAAGAGGTAATGATTTCACCACCCTTTTTCCAAGTTCCTTCTTCTTCCACTTCTTCTTACTTTGTTGTTACCATTCTAAAATAATAACTCCAGTATCATATATATACTGTGATGTTATTATAAATATGGTACAACTATATTCAGTATTCTATCCACCCTTTGAATAACATGTCACCATACGTGCGTACGTACGACTTACCGTCTCCACGTCGTGGTGTAATTGTTATTCAATATATTATTATTTGGATGGGTATAATAATTATGTGTAACTCATGTAAATAATAAATATAACATGTTAGTGATTCTGTATGTATTATATACCATTCATTTATATATTATTTTAATATCAAAAGAATGATATTGTCGCTCGTGC
The DNA here is from genome assembly GCA_963277665.1 of Viscum album. Lineage (NCBI taxonomy): Eukaryota > Viridiplantae > Streptophyta > Magnoliopsida > Santalales > Viscaceae > Viscum > Viscum album. Next base: position 907,023,624 of record OY728165.1, on the reverse strand, counting down.
GTACGTACGGACTACCGTCTCCACGAACGCGATGAGATTCATTCTCCATCATATCCATTCAAGTATAATTATCATTTTCTGATTTAAAAATGATGTTTAAGGACTTGATATCATTCTGGATATGAATAATATACAACCTATCCATTACAAACATGGCTTACGTAATAAAACATATAAAAGAAAACGAGTAAGTTAACACCCGAAACAACGATAATACTAAGACATTATTAACAAAGCAAAGTTAAAAGATCATATATGATATGATATTAATATATATGATTCTTGTATAATTTAATAACAATTATTTCAATATTATACAGGAGGTTAACCTACCCCAACCAAGTAAAAGTACAAGGTAAGGGATTTTCTTATCTCACATTCAATTCCGTGAGATTTCCATTATTCGCCACTAAATTATTAAAAGTGGTGTATTGTGTACTGGCCTTTGATATATATTATCATGATTATCTATATATTCATGTTATTCTGTAAATAATTTGGTGGTTATTAACTTTTGGCCATATGACTCAGTTGATTAACGTGGTAAGGGGTTTTCATCTCACTCCTTATTTCCGTGAGATTCATGCCATATTTCCTCTATTATCTTTTGTGTGGTGTATGTACTGCCCATAATTGTATTATTTTTGTAATACACTTTACCTTATGTGTATTTACATTTTAATTGTATGATACCTCTCTCATGGGTTGTATGTTTCATAAGTTACCAAATTGATAAGGGTTTACTTCACAATCTATTTAATATCTGAGGTTGTCTTTACGTAAGTATCTACAGGGACATATTTACTATCCATGTCCATATTTCATAAAAGAGTTTTCAAAGGGATTATTTCAAAGGGAACTTTTACTAAAACATCATTTTAAATGTTTTAAATATTTATTCTTCTAAATCATCCTCATTTATGTCCATGTTTTCAAAATGGTTTGTAAGGATTTATTTATATGAAAATGAATGTTTTAAAAGTGTTAATTCCATTCAAAAGTTTCAAAGTGGTATGGGACACTTTGATTCAAAAATGTATTTAAATACCTTACTTTCTAAATTTTGTAACATTAAAATGTTTTCATTAAAAAGGGATATTTCTCTCAATAATTTTTAAAAAAACATTTTCATCCATGTCAACATCCTTTGATGGATTTTAAGATTATTTGAAGTTGATTTATTATGATATAAAACATCCATATTGTAATGAAGTTTTGTGATATGTTTGACTGTAGATGTGTCATTTATATAGCATTCATGGTTTATGAGTAAAGTATTGACATTTCGTATGCTAGTTCCAATAAGAATATTTATGTTATATTTCAACCTTTACTTCATATGAATGTGTTGGACAAGTATGTTCCAGGTTGGGGAATGGTTATAGTAAGCCCTCCAGGTTGGGGACTGGTAAAAGTAAGCCCTCCAGGTTAGGGACTGGTAAAAGTAAGCCCTCCGGTTTGGTCTCCAGTTATTAGAGGCACTCCGGGTTGGTGTCCGGTTATTAGAGGCACTCCGGGTTGGTGTCCGGTTATTAGAGGCACTCCGGGTTGGGTTCCGGTTACAATTAGCCCCAAGGTCTTGGGACGAGGCCTTGAAAAGAAATTAAAGTTTAGCATTATGCATTCCATCATTATGAAAGTAGTTATTGATTTTGCATGTGATTATTCGATTATTAGAATATCCATGTGAATAAGTAAATGGCATTATTTCATTTTACTTCTTCCATACTATGTTGAAGTTCAAGTTTAAAAGGATTTTGTTTTAGTAATGCATTGCCTTAAATGTTTATGCTTATTTTGAATGTTCCGCTATATTGTTATCCTTACTGGGCATTTGAGCTCACCCCTTTTCTATGTTTTATTTTCCCCAGGATGTGAAGAAGTAAGTTATGAATGACCTGCAGGGATATTATGAGGGGAAAATAGTGTGGACTGTGGAGACATTATGTTGTTGTAGTAGTTTTTCATTTTATGATGTAATGTAAAACTTATGAATATATCTAGTGTTTCCAAGGCTACTAAACCAATCGGTATTTCGAGATTTGATCTTTCTTGTGATCATGCCAATGTTATGTAATAATGCACCGACTCTAGGTAACTGGGGTCGTGGAGTTACAAAGATTAAAGAGGCACAGAAAGAAGATGTTGAGTTACAAAAGAAGGTGAGAAATATTCCTGAATTCAACCTTGATTGTGATGGGATAATAAAGTTACGGAATCAGGTTTGTGTTCCTCCCATCCTAGAATTAAAGAAGGAGCAGCTGGATGAGGCTCATAGTTCTTCATTCTCTATTCATCCTGGAAGAACGAAGATGTATAGGGACCTGAAATAGTACTTCTGGTGGGATGGCATGAAAAGAGATGTTGCTGAATATGTCTCTCGATGCTTGGTTTGTCAGCAAGTTAAAGATGAGAGACAGAAGTCTAAGGGGATGTTACAACCATTACCCATACCCAAATGGAAATGGGAAAACATCACTATGGACTTTGTCACAGGACTTCCTAAAACATCCAAAGGCAATAATGCTATCTGGGTCATAGTTTATCATCTTACAAAGTCTGCACACTTCATTGCTATTAGAGAGGATTTCTCTCTGGATCAGCTTGCTGGGATATATGTAAACGAAGTGGTAAGATTTCATGGAGTACCACTTTCTATTATATCTGATCAGGATTCGAGATTTACCTCGAAGTTCTGGAGAAGTCTTTAGCATACTCTGGATACAGAGTTGAGTTTCAGCACTTCTTATCATCCTCATACATATGGACAGTCTGAGAGAACAATTCAAACTCTAGAAGATATGTTGAGAGTATGCTCTATGGATTTAAAAGGTGGTTGGGATCAACACCTACATTTGGTGGATTTTTCTTATAAAATAGCTTTCACTCCAGTATTCAGATGGTTCCTTATGAAGCTCTCTATGGAAAGAAATGCAGGACTCCAACTTGCTGGGATGAAGTTGGGGAAAGAAAGCTATTAGGACCTGATCTTGTTGATGAGATGCCGGAAAAGGTCTGATCTATTCAACAACACATAAGAGCAGCTCAGAGTCGACATAAAAGTTATGCCGACAACCGAAGAAAAGACCTAGAGTTTGAAGTGGGTGATAAAGTGTTCTTACGAATATCTCCATGGAAGATTGTCATGAGATTTGGAAAGAAGGGGAAGTTGAGCCCTAGATATATCCGTCCTTTCGAAATACTAGATCGTGTTGGAAAGGTAGCTTACCGATTGGAGCTTCCACCAAATCTCTCTCATGTTCACGATGTGTTCCATGTATCTCTCCTGAGAAAGTACATACCTGATCCTTCACATGTACTCAGCTCAGAAGTTGTACCGCTGGAGCAAGATCTTTCTTATGAAGAACAGCCGATAGAGATTCTAAATCGTAGTGAAAAAGTCCTACGAAACAAGACCACTCGCTTGGTGAATGTTTTATATAGGAACCACCAATTAGAAGAAGCTACATGGGAGCTTGAGGATATGATGAGGGAGAGGTATCCTCATCTTTTTGTTACAAAGTGACGAATTTCGAGGGCAAAATTCATTTTAAGGGGGGTAGAATGTAACACCCAAGACTTTTATGAGAAATATTTTGTTTTTAAATCATCAAAGGAATCTTTCACTACACACAACACTAGATTGTCTTTCTTTACACGCAATCACGGCATTCCTCGATAGCTTGCGTCGTACGCAATACCGAGTTTCACTAAACAATGATATGTTATTAAAATATTATTAAAACAAGCTGTTATGAATAGTAATAACCACTTTTTGAAATTTTATAAATTTTATTTTTCAAAATGGACTTCATTTTTGGATTCAGAATATCGAAATTAGCCTAGGCTAAAAGTTTGGTATTTTTATGAAAACTTTCAATTTTTGATGAATAATGAAACCACTAAGTGGTAGTTAAAAAACTGAATTTTTCATAAAACTTAATTTTACCGCTTCTATGAGTGGAATTTCAAAAATCTGAGAGACACGGTTGATGTCATTAAGTAAAATGTGTTTCAATGAGATGAAAATAATTTTTTGGTGAATAGTAATTTTACTTTTATTTGCCACGGTTAAAAGTTAATAGGGTAATTAAGGGTAAAAATGATATTATTATTACCCTAACACATGTCCTAATTCTATTGGATAAGTGTAATTCGACCAAAAAAACCATAGGAATAAAATATGACCATTTAGTCCCACTTGGATTAGATTAGGACAATTATTATCAATTTACTTAAAGAAGGGTTAAAATAGTTAAAATCAAAGTTTAATAAGTAAATAATTTTTAATATGGGGTTATACATAAGATAAATTCGACTATAAATATTCATTAGAAAGATAAAATTATTTCCAACATAATGGTATTTTATTTATAATTTTTAGACATTAAATAATTTAATTTATTTATGACACAACAATGATGCTGTAATTATCTTATTAATGAAATATTGACATAATTGATGTTATAAATACCCAAATAAATGTAATTTGAGACTTTTTATGAATTAAACTAATTTTATAGGTTAATATGACATGTTAGTATTTATTTAATTAACTTTTTTATAACTAATCATTCTTTTATGATTTAAACAAAAATCAATTACTAAATAGTGTCAAAATTGACATAAAATAGTTTTTAAAACAAATATTATATTATTAATTTTTATTTTATTCCTCAAAATCTAAGGTTCGGAAAAATGACTTAGATAAGGTTATATATATTAATAATAAACAACTTGGGGTTCGTTTGGCTTGATATAGTAAGTTTATTAACGTTATAGTGTAAGAAAACAAGAAGACACGATAAACGTTAAATTATCTAACGTAAAGTTAAATCTAAATGATAAGGTAAAAATTGATACCTAAAATTGTCTAAATTCTATTGGATGAGAGGATTTATACCCATACCCACCTTATCTTCGTAATAAATAAATTTGGATCTATTTAAAACCGAATTTGGATTTATAATAAAATAATATTTTTAGTTATTCCAAAGGTGCCCCTCTCCTCCCTTATAAAAGGGCACCTCCTCCCTCTCTTCCTCACACCAGTTTGAGCCTTGAAGATCGGGAAACCCCTACCAATTTCTTCTCTACACTTCCCTAGAGACATCCAAGAGGTCCTGGTCTTCTTTAAAGACCAATTTTAGTGCCCTAAAAGGAGGTCTCAATTAAGCGCTTAAAGAAGAGGTAATGCCTGTTACCGATTCTTTCATCTTTATTTCTTCTTCCACTTCTTCTTCTTTTGTTGTTTCATAATTAAGTATTAAAATCAGTATCACTAATATACTGATATTTTATTATATTTATGAAACAACCCTATTTCACAATCTATCCATCCTACGGAAAATGAAAGCACCGCGCGTGCGTACGTATGGAATATCGTCTCCACTCCGTGGTGTAATCTATTTTCCACCACCACCTTACTTGGATGGGTATAATGGTGTAAATAATGAATATATATGACTATTGTAAATTGATATTGATTCTGAAATAGTATACATACACTCCAATACAATTCCACGATCATGGGAATGATATCATCGCTCGTGCGTACGTACGGAATACCGTCTCCACGATGTGATGCGACTTGTTCTACATGATATTCATTGAATAATGATTATATAAATGAATTGAATGAATGAATATCATATATGTTACACTAATACCATTCTGTAAATGAGGTATCTATAACCTAAAAAGAAGAAGAATAATTTATACGACAAAACACGCATAAGAACAAAAAGTAATAAACACCTGAATAACAAGTAACAATGAAATATTACTAATAATAAGCTAAGAATATGACCATATATGAAATCATAACAATGAGTATGATTCTGGAATAACTCAATGACATTATTTAAATCATTATACAGTAGTTTCGGACACTTACGAAGCAAATCGAACCAAAGGTAAGGTAAAATATCACAATCTCATTTTATCTGAGATTGTTTATACTTTGGTATTTACTGGGGGAGTATTTTATCATCCACATCCATGTTTCCTCAATATGTAATATTTTTTCCATCCACCTACAATTGTTTAAATCCAATTTTTCCCTTTCGGTGAGTTTTTAGTAAAAGATATAAAAGTAATCTTTTGTCGTTTTTTGTACGAGGTACTTTTTGACTTTTTCGAAAAACGTACAGGAAGAATGTTTTTTAACTTATACGGCATGAATGGATTTTTAAAACATTATTTCCAAGAAGATTACTTTACAAGTCTTCATGTTTATTTATAATCAACTTCTTTTAGTTTAAAATTGTATGACATGTTAAGAAAGAAAAATGTTTCTGAAGTAGAAAGGATATTTTCCTCAAGAATGGAGTTCAAGTGTTTTATCAAAATTATTTTCCATCTAAGATAATATAGGGTTCTATTTATATCCCTATTATTATATTGATTTGATTATGTTGTGATGGAATTATTTTTATGAATTCCTTTATCTTATATTAATTGTCTTATGATGTCATGTTGTTAAAGAAACCCATTTTTATTACGTGGGTTATGCAATGATGTATGATTTATGATTTTGTGGCACACATAAGAATAGTATCATTATGAGATGGGTGGGACCTATATCTCCCTCCAATGCATTGGGTAAAGATTTTATATCTCATGAGATAGACATGGCTAGAACGGCAGGTTAAATCAGTTTAGTGAAACAGGACTGGAACGAGGAGTGAACTCGGTTCAGAAATGGACTTTATCCGCTAAGATAGTCTTGGCAATGATTCTTGACTACTATGAAATGATTCTCTATGATTATGTTTGTATTCCACAATGTTTTATGTTTTAAGTTATGATTATTGGGATTACATTTCACTACTATGATTTATCCCATGTTATGAAATTATGATATCTTTTGAAGGTTAAGATTTCCAAAAGTTATGTTCTTATGAATATGATGTTATTGATATTTCTTTTGTTTACCCGTACAGAGAATTTTAGCTCACCATTCTGTATGTTTTCTTTCCCCAGATCAGGAAGAAGGTTATTAAGTAAGATATTCCAAAAGGGACTATAGATATGATGAAATAAATGGGAGACAAAGTAGACGCTTTATGAACCAGTTTTTTATGTTTCCCAGTTTCTAGAGACACTATACCTATACGGTCCTTTCCTGGTTTTTTTATATGTTGTAATAAGTGTGATTCAATTTTTATGTAATAACAATGTATTTAAAGTATGGGTCATTATACAATCCATTCCCATTATAGCATCAAATCCCACCAATGGAAGTATTACAAGATTTTCTGGAAGAATCTTCCCACATATGCCAATAGGACAAGATTCAAACACTTGGGATGCAGTGATTTCACCCAATGGTGTTTTTACAGATATTTTTACTTCAAGGTTTCGGGTCTTCGATTATATAGTTCTAGCAAACTTGCAAGATATAAAGGAATCCATAGAACCAGAATCATATAATACTTTTTCCATTCTTGAGTGAATAGGATGTGTACCTTGTACAACTTAATTATCTTGCTCCACTTCCACAGTATTTATGGAATAATACTTCCCTTGTTCCTTTGGCTTTGGTGGCTACAATCACCGATTACCCTTGAGAACTCGAGGTTTAGTGCACTGGCTTGCATAGTGCCCTAGTTCCCTACAGTTGTAGCATTGAACCATGAGTGGTTCTATCCATTCTTCTGCCACATTATCCTTCCTTTTAATGTCTTTTCGAAACTCTTGAGCATGGTGTCCTTATTTCCCACACTTGATTCACATACCCATCCCTTTTAGGCTGTTCTCATGGTGCAACTTCCCACATTTCTGGAATCTGAGTCGTCGAGTTCTCTTCCCACCTTTGTCATTAGATCCACCGGCTTGAAACTCCATCATTCGTTTATTATCACCATAGCCACAGGACCATTATAAAAACTCCATCTACACTTTGATATCACAACGAACAACTTCTTCATAACTCCCAATGTATCAAATTTCAAGAGCCTTTTGAAGGTGTGGTTTTAATCCACTAAAGAATCTATCAATTTTTCTATCATTGATGATAACAAAACCCAAAGCGTACCCTGCAAGCCGTGTAAAATTCTCTTCTTAGGTTGTGATATATTATCCTTCATTTTTATTGATCTCTATTAATTCCCTCTCCATATACATGTGAAGAGTTATTGGGGAATACTTGTTAAGAAAAAACAACTTAAAGTCTTCCCATTCCATCTCTTCAATTTCCCCCCTAGGCTGGGTGTTCTTAATCAACGCCCACCATTGATCAGCCTCTTCATATAGACAATAAATGTCTAGTATCACCTTCTCCATCTCAGAATAGTAAAGAATAGAAAATATCTTCTCCATGGAGTTGACCCACTATTCCGCAACTAGTGGATCAGAAGATCCACTAAACGTCGGTGGTTGTTGCTGCATAAAACATTCGATAGCAAGTTTCTCTCTATTTGGTGAAGGCAAATGTTCCCGATTATTATGGTTATTGTTCATAACATGATATAATTGGGTAAGAATCACTATGAAGTTTTTAACTCCACCTCCCAATTCATTGGGGATGTCGTTCAGGAAATCGTTGCATTGGCCCTCGCATGAGTGGTTGGTCTGGTTTCTCCTAGTTCCCACCATTTTCTAAAATTGAAATGGTTAGAACAAAACATAAGTCAACAAGTCACGAATAAATAACTTATTAATTTTTAAAATTTTTACTAAAATCATAACATATGGGATCCCTATGTAAAAATACTTGTGTTGATATTTGTACTTAGTCTCATGCTAGAGGTTTTCTCTAGGGTTCACTAATCCAAATTCCCAAATTAACTAAAACATTATTATGATACCAACTATAGAGACCCATCATTTTATTACATTAATATTACATAATTTTAAAGACAAATAACATAATATTATTACACATATAGGATTCGATGGTTTAGTGTCTTGCGAAAACTAGGACCATACATAACAATTACAACATTGAGCATAAACATTTATTCAATTTCTTCTTCACTAGATTTTTACTGTCACTTTACCTCTCTTTAGTACATGTAGTCACCTCAAGATATACATAAAAAGGGGTGAGATAGAATCCTAGTAAGGGGACAGATAAGAACAATATATCATGGGGTGAGCATAATCGTAACATAGGCAAAGCATCATGAACATAAGAGGAAGCATAAATATAAGACTTGAAATGTGGAAATTCATAAAAATGAAACAGCATATCTTAGTGGTTAAATACCACACATACTTGGAACATAAAAAGAATCATTTTCACACATAATTTTACATTTACTACTGATATTAATCACTTTACACAATGCATTGGAGCTCTGTATAATTCTGGGTGCACCCGTCACATTCAATCATTCATATTGTGCTATATAATTCCGAGCACACCTGATACATCATAAAATTATCATTATCATTCATTACACATAGAACATATATCAATAATGAAAATAACTAACCCATGGAACGGAATGGGTTTCATCTCATAAGAACACATTCATAAACTTTGGGTTCCCAAAAGAAAGGGGAATAACATACTTGATACAAGAACTATCAACCTTGAATGAGAGGTAAAAGGTGAGTTCTTAAAAGAGGAGTTCTTTTGGAAAACATTTTGTTAGATATAAACATCTGTATAAAACATTTATATCCCAGAAAATCTATGATAATGATGAAAATTTATTTTTAAGGAGTGACCCTACCAAATTTGGAGTGAAAGAGGGAGAACCCCAAGAAAGAAAATTAGGTTCGAGATTTTCCCCTTACCTTATATCTAAATGATTCATTCGCATTAATGTCCTGTATGACCACATTAGATTCATTAATTAATAATTATAGAAACTTTTTTACATGAATATGGCTCATTATTATTTCATTAAGTAATTTTATGTTCCTAAAAACATTGTTCAAGAATGTTTTTTATGGTTTTTCTTGAGCGTTTCACATGTATTCATGAATTGAAGTTCGTGTAGGACATGGATAAACATACAGAACATATATTCAATGTTATTAATGATATTAGAGAAGTTAAAATGTTCTTATAATGAATTAAATTTTAATCAATGTGGATGAGTCATTAGATAATAATTAAGTGATTATTGTTGGAGTTAATTTGGGCGGTTTTTCGACCACAACAAACTTGTTTTGATTAATCATTTAGTAATATATACATAAGTTAGTTCCAAAACATTAAATAAGACTTAATACATATAAAATATTCTGTTTCAACCATAATAATTGTATCATGACCATATCTAAAGGTAGAAATGAAAAAAAACTTGTCATTCCTGAAGGTGATAGATTAACACCTCAGAAACAACCTTTTCATTTATAAAATAAAAGGAAGAGGAGAAGGGGGTTCAATGATATAATTTCCCATTATTATAATAAAATTCCATTATATGTAGGATAATAGAGTTACCATACCATTTGGACAAAGATATGTGGGGATAGAATAAGAAAAGGACTTGAAACAGAAAGGGAATTAAAGGAGAAGAGGGAGAGAAATTACCTCTTGAATCCTCCTCTTGAGATCCTCCTTAAAGGGCCAAGGCTTGGTCTTTGGATGAGACCAGAAGCTCTTGGACGTGGGGTAGGTGCTTGGGAGGATTCTTGGGATGTGTTTAGTCAAGGATTAAAGCTTGAGAGGTGTGAGGAAATGAGTTAGTGAAGGGTCGTATTTATAGTGGAGGGGAGAGGGGTTTTCTCAATATACAATTCATTAATTTATTATTTCTCCACAAGACAAGGAAGAGTCAGTATTCCATTACCAAGAATAGTCATTTTATAATTTAATCCCGAACCAAGTGAGCTTAACTTAGTTGAAAATATAAAATTAATCTATAATAATCTTTTTAGATTATTTTTGTAAATTACAGGATTATACTATTCATAAAAAATTCAAGTATTTCAAAAAAATCCCAAAATTTCACCGCAACCATTTTTTGATATCTTGAATCAAAAAATGATTTCCATTATTCCAAAATAATTTTCTAAATATTAATAATTTAATATTTAATTAAAATCATATTTTACATGAAAAATACAGTTTTTTTAAAATTAAAACGGATTTTATAATGCTTTCAAAAATTATGTTGGGTCTTATAAAATTATCTAAAAACAATAAGACCAAGATTTTTTAATTTCTGAACACATTTTAAATATTTTAAATTAATTAATAAATTATAATTATTTATTTATGACTTACAAAAATTAAAAAACGTTTACTATAGTCAAATTGTCACTTTCTAAGATGCCTAAATTTTATTTAATTATTTAGGGGTAATGTTACTCTTATTTTGGATGATTTAATATTCATAAGAGTCATACTAATATTTATAAGGGTAGGTTACTATTCATAATGGTAGGTTACTATTCACCAAAAATTAAGTTTTTCTTATTGGACCCCAAAAATCATCTTGAACAAAACTGTGTATATCTGATTTTCAAAATTACGAACACAGAAGTGAAAAACATATGTTTAAAGGTCACTTAGCACATAGTAGTTCATCATGTTGTGTTTTCATGTGATTTTATGACATAATTATAAGAAAGGAATTTCCATTGAAAAACATTGGGTCGTTACACTATTCAATGGGACCTCTAATAAGTGATGTTGAGCAGCTTCATACAGGAGATAATTTGGTGGTTCTTACCCACATAAACCCCACACACCAACTAGATGGGTCATGACTACGAAGCCGTGGAAAATATAACTACACACCATGGGATAGATTACCAAGGCCTCTCTACTTTTCTCTTTATTTTTCATTATCTATACCCTAAATTTTAATAATTTTTATAATGTTTTAATTCTACATGTCTATAGGTTTTCCCTAAGTAGAAAATGCCTATGAGACTAGCTCAAAGCGTTCCAGAGAGTTCTCGATATCAGGTTCACTCGAACCTACCGGATAAATAAACTCCATGCTGTTTCTATATGTTTAAATTGTATAATCACTATATTTTTTTGTGCATGTTTTATGGAACATAAATGGAGAACATCATTAAAATGTGGGAGAGGGGAATTAAACCTATTTAGAGTATTTTCTAAATTCTTTCTAGTTACAATTTTTTAATACATAAATAAAAAAATCACTATTTTTTGTGTGTTTTTAATAATCTTATAAATAAATAAATAATATTTAAAAAAGTAAATATAAAAAATGAACACATATAAAAATGTTATATTTGAACATATTATAAATACCGTTTATCTATTTTAAATTTAGTTTCTGTCTTTGATTAAAATAATGACTAAAAATCAAATCTAAATCTAAAAAAAATTAGAAATCATTATATAATTTCTGTTTGTTTAAATATAAAAAACAAGAAACATTTTTCCATAAATAAAGTACTATAAAAAGATTTTTTATGGTTTCTATTTTGATTTTTAATCCTTTCCTTATACTCATTAATACTCTTCCTTTTTTGAAAATATTACACTATAATTGATGCAATTCACGGGTTACAAAACTGTAAGACATATGTGATTTCTAAGTGAATTTTCCACTATTATCATATAATTTTGGACTTAGAACTAGGAAATAGAGTTTTAGTGGAAATATGTTTTTGGATACAATTTTATACCATGAAGTAACTTGGAATTTTGAACTTAATATGAGGTAACTTGACTTATTTGAGAAAACAACATCTTAGGGAGCCAAATAAAATGAAGTTGATATAAGTTCATTGGACATGGATTAAAATTAGAATTTTGGAACTCACAATTGATCTTAGAGACAATGAAATAGTGTGTGTGAGAATCCATCTGTATGTTTTAATAAGTGATTTTTCATAGCTCTTGACACATACATGTGTAGAAAAAATTTAAAAAAATCAATAAAAAATAATATATTTCTGAGTAAAAAATAAATTAATTTAAGAGAGTTGAATATTGAACTAATGAAGTAGAAATTGAATTATATACAAATTAATTTGGGTTTTACCAATAAATTGGAATGCTGAACTCTAGTTTAACAAAACCCAGGACCGAGAAAAATCCAAGTTCCACTAGTTAAAATTTTAATTCCACTTAAATCTCATTTGATACACTCTTAAAATAGAAATTTTATTTGGGTGAAGTAAAATAATGACTCAATTCAATTATGAGGCATGATAGATTGAAAATTATAGAAATTTTTAATTACTTTTAATTATACCTGTTAAAATCGAAATATAGGCAGGATCACTTTCTTTGTTTTTTTTGATTGAATGAAATGAATTCAATGATAATATTATCTGTGAGTGCAATAGTTCAAGTATGGCGGATTGATGTGAGCTAAAATTTTAAACATTTTTTATATATATGATTCCTTAAAAAATACCTCTAATTGAAACAAATATCATGAAAATTAATTTTTTTTGTTTTTTTTTAAATTTTGACCTTACCTACTAAGGGAATTAAATAATGAATTTTCAATGTTTTATTTATTTTTGGAGATAATTAATTATTATATTTAAATTAAAGAAAAATTAAATTATTTTGAATCTAAACTGAAATCAATTATTAAATGGATTTAATTTTTTGACTTTCAGTTGATTTATTAATTCTATATTTAAATTAAAATATATAACATAAAATTATATTTCATAATAAATTGTGAACTTAAAATTCCACTTTGGAAATGAATTTATTTTTTAAATTCTAAATATATTTTGATTTGAAAATAAGACCGTTAATTGAATTAATTGAATTTTAAATTTATTTTTTGGAAGTTAAAATATATATTTTAATTGATTTATAATTTCTATAATTTGATTGAATAAAAATTTTACAACAAAAGAAATGTTTTTATGAATATTTCAGGCTGAAATTTATGAAGCAGTTCTTGATACTATTGGTAAATACTAATACCACCCACAACATAGACTACTAGTCGTACCCTAGAGAAATTGAGACCCTACGAGTTGCATTCAATGATGTGTGCTATTTTTTGAGCTTCATCATCTGTCGATGATCATCATGTACCACACTGGCCACTTTGGGGAATAAGATATAAACGTGCTTCCTTGGAACCTAGAAGCCAATTCACTCCCACCATGAACTATACCCATAAAAGCCACCCCCTAAGGATGAAAAAAGCCCAACCTAGCCAAACACCAATGAATAAGAAGTTGAAACAGAGAAAAAATGAAAAAGATAAAATAAAAATATAAATAAAAAGTTAAAAAAATAAATATAAAAATATATATAATAAAATTAGAAATAAAATAAAATAAAATAATAAAAATAAGTAAGTATGTATATATATAACATAATTTTTTATCATTAATTAATTGTTTTGTTTTTTTAATATTTTTAATGAAATCTAGGCCCAATGAAATCCAAAATAGAAGCCTAATTCTGAACAATCTCATATGACTATACACACCTAGAAGAACATCCTCACTACGCATGAAATTCAACAACACTGAATTTCTATTAAAGTTGTGAAGTACATAATTATTTTGACTGCATGTTCTCTCAGAGGCGTGTGCATGTGATTGTGGTAAAAATGATTCTAACTTAATCTGCCTTATTATATCCATGTTCTATACAAGAAATCCATCATAATAAACAAATAACTCCCTGCTACACTAAGGTTATGAAGAATCTGTCATTGATTATAAATATTTTTCCCTCACCCAACTTTAGGATAGTTCAATATCTATAAATTGTAGGATTTTCTTCCTCTATAATTCTTTAATTTCTAGATTTCAATTTAAAATATAATTCTCATTCTATTCTTATTTTGATTGTTATGAGATTCTCATATCCTCCTTTTCTTTATTTATATCACCCTTATGATGATCGTTTGATTGCAGAATCCATGATCATTAAGTGTTAACCCATTGCAGGTTGTCCAAGGGGAATCATATTAATGATGGTGAATTTATGTGTTTAATTCCCAATCTATCTACTATCATATTCTAGTACGACGGTGAAGGTGGAAAATAGAGTAGGAAATTATCATACTAAATTCCATTTACACTGCCACACCCTTGAAACTATTAAAATTCAATGTCTCTCTCTAATAAAGCCACAATTTTAACCGGTGGAGTCTTTTGGTTTGAAATGAAGAATTATATCTGACTTATTTTAGGTGTGTGAGTTAGTTATTTCACTTGATTAAAGAATATTATTAAACATTCACTGAGGAGAAAAAAAATTACTTGTTTTTTAAAGGATATCTGTCAAGAAGATTAGTGGCAACATACTAAATAAAATAGTGGATGATGAATTAGTGAATGACATTGAACCTCTTCATTGAATTATATGATTTAAAAGAAAATTAAATAATGATAGATCTCATTGAAATTCATCCTTATGTTCATTTGAATTTCTCACATTAATTTTTTTTATATTTATATTTTAATTTTCTTCCTTGTTTTCACCCATAAAAATAATAAACCCCCCATAAATCGATTGGTTTTAACAAAATTAATAAAAACAACAAAAAAAATACATAAGTTCTTGGATAGTGAGACTTCAAAACCTTTATCCTGGAAAGAAGACCCTTGTTAGGCACTGGGATGCATTTTTAGGTTTTTAAAAATTCTTTTTGACCATGTCCCACAAAACCACATGACCGTGAGGTCTATAGCATGTTTCTTGGGGGATTGTGGACTGATGGTAATTGCAACATGGTCTGAGGAGGCTATGTTATGGTCTAGTTATTTTCTACCTTTCTACTCCCTAGCCATGTGAGATATATTATGGTCTATGTTTTCATTATATTAAATAAAACAATCCCTATTTTATATTCTTTTTACCTCTCTCAAATCTTAAAATAATTCTTGGATCACGAAGGCTCCCAAGAGGTGTTTTCTCTCCTCTGAATTCTATTTTTCTCAGATCAAAGCACCAATTATCGCGTCATATCTCCTTCTAGTGAGTAAATATTCTATGATTTTGTTTCTTCTGATCTCTTCATATCATCTCCTTATATAATTATATATCATAATGTTTTGTATGAATTAATCTCCATTTTTATGGACCTTGATTCTATATTGATTTTATTGATCTCAAATGCCTTCATTCTTCATTGGAGGATCCTCTTGTAGGTATTGATTTGGCTTCATAAAATGATTAAATATAGGTGGATCTATATAATTTTAACAAAAATTAAAAACTTAATTTTCTGGTTTTATTTGAAATGATTTAGAACCCCGAATTTGAGATGAATGTTGATTTCTTTAGAAAAGGGAAAGGAAATTATGAAAAACACAAAATTTCAATGGAATAAGAATTTTTGTGTGTATTTATGAAAAATAATAGCTTGATTTTGAAATTTATTTTCTGAAATGGTTTTTATGGATTAAATTGAAAGATGATTTGAAAATTCACGATTTTATGAAAACCTATGAATTTCTTTTGAAATGAGAAAGGCATGTTGAAAACTGAAACATGGGAAATTTCATTTTGAATTGATTTGAAATGATTGATTTTCCCATGAATGATTGATTGATAGATTGAATAACACATGATACTAGTTATTTAGTTGGTAATTAGAACATTTAAACTATGATATAACATTATAAAAATAGATTTATAATGAAAAAAATGACATAAAATTACTACAACATGATTTTCCCTAATGAGAAGTTGATTCCCGACAGGATGAGCTGAGGGATGTGTACACAATTTGAGCCAAGATCACTAATGAGTATTTATAGGATCTTATCACTAAGAACTAACACACCAAGGGGATTATTACAAGGTGTTATGATATAGTTTGATTTTATAATTACATGCTAATTAATTATTGAACTATTTTATTCATTCCAATTAATTTATATAAATATTAAATATAAAATTTTCATTTAAGCCTTTTTTGATATCTCTTCCATATTTTTTAATTGAAAACATGTCTTTTTGAAAATATATTAATGCTATTCAGAGCCCTATTTTATTAAAATTGAAATCATATTTGGAATAATTATTATAGAATTTATTATGAAACCGTTTTTGATACCGTATTGCACTATTTAGCCCACACCCTACCTTTTCCTTTAGGTGTTTTTATATTATCTTATGTCATGTCCAAGAAAAATGTAAACTGACACTTAGAGGCGAGGTATGTTCTTAATCAATGAGAACCCAAGTGATAGAGGTGGTTGGTAGAGATGTTATCCACTAGTTTTATTTGTTCTTCCTATATTTTAATCTTTGTAGATATTATGTCGTTTAAAGATCTTTTGTTTGGGTTTTTATTTTACCAATTTGATTCCAGTACTTTCTTACTTTGGAATGTTGAGCATAATGAATTTTATCTTTTATCTTCCATTTTTTTTGTGGAAAAATAATTCCCATGTGTTTTTTATGATACTAGGTAATAGTAACCAACCTAAGGGATAGGTAATTCCCTTGAAGTTATGTGAGAGTTAGACCAAGTACTAGTGTACCAGGGTATACAGGATCATTCATAAAAAATTGGGATTAAAGGTAGGTTGTGCATCCTTCCTTGATGTCAGTATGCAGTTTCGGTTGTACTGGTTGGGAAGAGGTAGGATTATTGGGACATAGGAGGCACTATGAATGAGTTCATCACCATATCTCATAATAATAAGCCTTATGTTACCATTAGTGTTTAGAAAACAAGGTAAGAGAAACATTTTGAATTGATTTATATAATTTTCCTAGCTTCTCATTTGAGTATGTTTAAATCAAAATATTTAATTCTTCTTGATTTTTTTAATATTCCTCATCCTCTCATTTGAGTTATTGATTAGTGTATCATTGTTGATGTCTTTAGTGTTATCTATTGATGTTATGTAGCATCATTTTTATGAGAAGATGTTTAAATAAGTTGTATATTAAATATTATAGAGTACCAAAATAAGAGAATCCTCCAATGAACTCAAATATTATTGAGATTTTAGTGAACATTTTCTGATCTATAGGAAAAGTACTTGAATATGTTCCCATTTAGGCTCTGGTAGTGTAGCCTTTAAGGGAGGAGTCTAGAGAATATGATCAAGAGTTTCTTCATCTAAAACCACAAGCTTTATAGGTTTCAAATTATCTTTAAGAAGATGAAGATTGGTTGAAAATATTAAACTAATAATTGTGTTATTGGAAACTACAAAAGCTATAAAGGAGAAATGTGAAACATTTTAGCTTGAGGAACCTAGCAGGATATTGTGATATTCAAAGGTGAAGATGAATAAGTATGAGTGTTTAGAGTGGAATGGATTTAGAGTTATTTTACCTAATCTGTTCTATCCAGAGTATATGGTCTTGGTGAAGTCCTCAAATTTTCTTAACCTTTAAAAGTGTGAAAAGAATATGGAACTATATGTAAATAATTTTTCTGAGCATTGTTTATTTTTTTCCTAAGGTGGTCATAAATGAGAAACTAAAGGATAAAATATTCAATATGGGTCTTATTCCAAATATTTGATTGTATTTTTTCTTATTGAAGCTCACTTATTATGCTGAATTTCTTGATAGAAAATTGATGGTTGAACACGACATGGTTGGTAAGTCAAGATTTACAAGAGTTATTTTTTATCACAATGGAAGTAATATAGGTTCTCTTAAATGGAATAAGAATAATTATGATTCTCATGGTCGATCTTTATAGTAGGTATTTTATAGGCTTGTTGTCATGCCTAAAAGAGTCCATTTGACTTGCATTTAGTGTGGTAAGATTGGGTTTTGGAAATTAGTTTTACTTAAGGTAGCCATAATCTATAACTCATGGAATCACCCATGATACCTACATAAGTACTGCTATTTAGTTTTTGATATATGTTGTTTTATGATCTCATCAGTACCTAAAGGTGTTGTAGTGAAATTATATGCTTAAATAAATAAGGGTTTTCGACCACAAGCATCCATATTGAAGCCACTTCACATGGTGGAAGAGTCTCTAGAGGAAGCCGAGGTGGGCCTAGTGACTATGATAGGTATTATCATTATACTTTAATATTTAGTAACTAGTTTATTTGATACTATAACATCTCACTCACTTATATATACTCAGGTTTTGAAACTACAAAATATTTTAATTGATATTTGGTCTTATTTGATGGATATTACTATGCCCCTCAGTCTAATGATATATTAGGGTATCTATTATCCTTCTTGTGTTTTCTCTTTATGAGATATTTAGTTTACATGGAATATTTTTCCTTGACATTAAAACTTTATACATCATTTTCAATATGAATTAGTTGATTTCTCATAAATTAAATAATGACTACTACCTGTAGTGGTTCTTCTTTACTATGCCTAATGGTGTGTGTTGTGTCTTTTAGGGAGAATTGAAACCATGGTTGAGTAGAGTCAGGAAAAATTTTCTAGTGTTGGGTAGGTTAATATCTATGTCTTATTTTGACATAGAGGGAGAATCTTTGAGTAATAATATCCCTCTAGTTATCATTGAGTTTCCTAAAATTTTTCCTTCCAATTCCTCTAGCTTTCCATTAATAAGAGAGTTGAAAGTTTTCAATTTATTTAGTACCCGGTACATAGACAATTTATATTCCTTCTTACCATATGAAACCTGTTAAATTAAAAGAGTCGAAGGCTCAGATGGATTATCTTTTATATAAATCCTTTATTTGCCTAAGTGTATCAACATGGGTGGAAACTATTCTATTTTCAATGAATAATGATGGGACACTTCACCTCTATGTTGATTACAGGTAATTTAATTGAGTTATCATAAAGAACAAGTATCCATTACCATGGATTGGTAATCTATTTGACTAGATAAAAGTGGGGAAGTGGTTCTCTAAGAATGATATTCAATATGGCTATCACCAGTTTCCAATTAAAGAATCTAATATTCAAAAACAAACTTTAGGAGTAGGAATTTCCATTATGAATATATTGTTAGGCTATTTGTTATAACCAATAGTCCTACAGTTTGTATAGCATTGATGAATATGATATTTCTTGAGTACCTCGACTCATTCATGACAGTATTTGTGGATGATATTTTGTCATACTCTAAGATTTAGGAGAACCATGTGCATTATTTGATAAGATTTTTGGAAACATTGATAAATTATTGAATATATACAATGCTTTTGAAATGATTTTTTAGATTTGTGAAGTGATGTTCTTGGTACACATTGTTTCATAACATTGTATTTTAATTGAACCTGATACGGTGAATGATGTTATGAAATGGGAATAATTATTTAATGTTTGCAAGATACAATTATTCTTGGGATTGGTGGGATATTAACATAGATTATTTTGATATTTCATGATGTTATCTTCTTTTATGACTTCCCTTACTTGAAAAGGAGTGAATTTTGTTTGGGATGATATATTTAAAAGTTATTTTGTTAAGATGAAATTTATTTTTACTTATTTTTTGGTGTTGAATCTTCTAGAGGCTAAGAAGAGCTATGTTTTTTTTTTGATGTGTTAGGTTCAGGTTTGGGTTGTTTCATTGTGTTGGGTGATCACATGGAACCCTATGGTTCTTGATAGCTTACACCACATGAGATTAATTATCCAAACCATGATCTCAAAATTGTAGCTCTCAAGCATGCTCTTAAGAGTTTGTGGAATTACCTTTTCATAGAATGGGTTACCATTTATACGGACCAAAATATTCATCAATTATATATAAAAAATATTTGAATCTATGATAGAGGAATTGGTTGTAGTACCTGTAGTATTTTAATTTTGACATTACCTACACCCCTATAAAGAATAATTGTTTTTTTCATTCTTTGAGAGAGAGAAATCTAGCACAATACATGAAGGAATCATTATAACAATAGAATATAGTGGATCTCATTGGTAAGTTTCATTCGAGAGTCTAGGAGACTGAGTTTGAGATTGTCTTCGAAAGCATGTAGTTGACCTCCTATCTTCTTAAGATGATTATTTAGGAGTAGTAACTTGATGATGAATTCCATGGCATTAAGGAGTATATTTATGGCCAGGAGACCATTGGTGAGTGGTCATTCTCTTTTAAGGGTATCAAATGTTCCTAGATATGTTTTTTTATACCTTTTACTATGATAAAGGTAGTGATGTGTGACTACAATAGTTTCCCGTGGGTGATGAAACCTAGAACCATAAAGATATTATATGATATCTGTCGATGATTTTTGTGGCTATGTATGAGATGATACATTGATGACTTTGTATCTTCCTTTTATACCATCCAAAAGATCAAAAAAATGAGCACTAGATACCTTTGGGTTTTCTTCATCCACTTTTAGTTATGACTTGGATGTGGAATGAGATTTCTATAGACATTGTGGTTCTGTTTCCACATATCCCTCAAAAGAATAGTGCGATATGGGTTGTTATTAAAAGGCTGGCCAAATCAGAAAACATAAGTCCCATTAGAGATATCAACAAAAGTTGAGGACTTGGGATGTCTATATGTGCACGATATTTTTAGATTTCATAGGGTTCCATCTACTATAGTCTCAAATAGGGCTCCCCATTTTGCTTCTTTCATTTAAATATTCCTCTAGGAGGATATGAGATCCCATGTATGTTTGATAATTAAATATTATCCTCTAATAGATGGACATAAAAATTAATCTATACATATTCTAGAGTACCAGATATGAGATTGTGTTCATAACATTGGTGGAGGTATGGATTTCCATTTGGGACATGTTGAGTTTTCCTATAATAACGGTTACCAGTCCACTATAAGAATGGATCCATTTTTTGGACATGATTGGGCTGGCCATGAAGATCTCCAATATATTGGTCAGTTATTGGGGAATGTTCTATGGTTCGACCAAGATTGTCCAAGAGATGTTGATGTGGATTCAATTGATTCATTAGATAATATTCATGTAAAAGAAAAAACATAAATCCTTTTTGGAACTTCATCAATGAGTGTTGGATTTTTCTATTGGTAAATAGGTGTTATTGAGAATTTTACATTAGTTGGTTCACCAACATCTTGGGAAACATGGAATGATTTCACTGATGTTTTTGGGTCCTTTTGAGATTATAGAGAAGGTGGGAAAAGTGGATTACCATTTGGCACTTCCACTATAGTTGACTTTGATCCATAACTTGTTTCTGATATCCCAACATAGAAAGTATGTTTTTGTCACTTATCATGTTATAAGTTTGGATGATCTTGATGTTGAGCTTGATTTATCTGTGAATGAGAATCTAGTTAAGATTTCTGATTCTATGAAAAAAGGTTCTTGTTGAGAAGATGTTACCTTTAGTTTTTGTTTATTGGAATAATGGTTCAAATTAAAATAATAATTGAGAGAATGAGAAAATGATTATAGATTAGTAGCCTCACCTCTTTGATATGGACTCTTCTTAATAGGATTTCTGGGGAAAGAACCTTTTTATTCTGGGGAGGTTGTAACATCCCATTACTTTATTTTAGGTACTTCTTGACTCCTTTTTTGTTTTCCCTTTTTTGTTTGGGGTGAGTTTCAAATCATTTTAGGATGGATGGATTTAGTTATAGAAAATGGACTAATGTTTGGGGATGTATGATTATTTTGATTTAATGGTATCTATGTATAAATGTCTTAGTAGGGAGCTATGTCGTGGTGTATGGGCTAATGTGTGGAGAGTACCAACTACACTATGGACCATCATTCTATGATATAATGGATCTTGAGGTTAGATTGGGATGTGACATGGGTGGTTGACTACATCGTAGAGACCTAGAGGGTGGTTTTCATAGAAGCTTCCAATTTTTTCATAATTGTTCCATAAAGGGTTGACTATTCTGTGGATCCCCGATTTGGGAATTTTAGTGCTACTCAACATGGTTATTATGTTATGATGTATCCTTACCTCAGGTAAAGAATATTTGGGTGAGGTCTATGATATTTTTTTAGGAGACCAGTTGATCGGGGGTGGTTGCAACACTTTCTAGATTTTTTTTATCATTCTTATGCCATGGAAATGTGATTTCTGTTGAGTTTTGTGTATTTACAAACATAAATCCATATAGCCCCATTTTATATATTTTTCTCCTAACTGACTCTTATTAAAATTATTGTCTCTTGAAGTCTCCTAATAGGTATTTTGACTCTTCCAAACTTTGTTATTCTTAGATCAAAGCACTGATGATCATGATGAACCACCATTCGTTGAGTTAATCTCCCACCATGTAGTTTTTTATGATATCCTCACCTCATAGACTAGAGAGAAATAGGAAACCATGTGTTTGATGGATCTAATATCCATTTTGTTGGAACTTGATTCCATGTCGGATTGTTTGATCTCCTATACCTTTGTTCATTATTGGAGGATCCTTTTTTGGGTGTTGAGATGGTTTGATAGCAAGATTAAAGTTATATGGTTCCATATGATTTTCCCTACAATTAAAAACTTAAATTTATTTATTTATTTTAAATTAGTTAATAAATGATTTGAAAACATGTATTTGAGATGAATGATGACTGATTTTTAAAATTTCATGGAAATTATGAAAAACCCATAATTTAATGGAATTTAAATTGTTTGGTGTATTTGAGAAAACCGATGGATTGATTTGAAAATTTATTTGATGAAATGATTTTATATGTCTTAAATTGAAAGAATATTTTAAAATGAATGAATTTATGAAAAACTATGATTTACTTTTAAAATTAGAATGGCATGTTCAAAAATAAAACATGGTCAATTGCATTTTGAATTAATTTAAAAGATTGATTTTTTCATGATAAATTTATTGATTGATAGTAGGATGTGTGAGCCTGGGTAGTTAGTGGGAAACTAGGATAATCCCTAAGGGGTATGACCCCTATAAATGGATTGATGATGAAAAAACAGACATAATCTTTTTGTGGCATGATTTTCCCCAATTTGGAGTTTAATCCCTACGGACTGGTCTGAGGGACATGTGAACACATTGAAATGAGGTCGCTGATGAGTAATGTGAGGATCTTATTAATTGGAAATAATATAAAACATGGATTATTACATAATTTTATGATATTGTTTTATTTGATGATTAAATTCCAATAGATAAATGAAATGTTTTATTCATTACAACTTCATTATATAAATGTTTTATATAAAATTTTCATTTAATCCTATTTTGATATATCATCCATTTTTTTGAATTGAAATCATATATTTATGAAAATAGGTAAATTCCAATCCATGCCTAGTTTTATTTAAATTTAAAGTTTATTTCATTTAATTGTTATAGAATTGACTACGAAACACTTAGTGGGACCCTACAATGCAATTTAGGTTTCACCCTACCTTTTCCTTCATATGTTTATATATTATCTTCTTCCAAGTACACAAAAAATGGGATGGTATATGTGGAGGTGGTGGATGTTCATGATCCATTAGACCTATAGTGATGGAGGTGACCGGTGAAGATGTGATCCAATTTTTTCATGGGATATTCCTTTGTCTTTACCTTGGTAGATTTTGTTTCCTTTGTTGATGTACAATTTGGTTTTTTGTTTTACTGGTTTGATTCCTCAACTTTATCCCTTTGGAGTTTTGAGCATACTGACTTATATCTTTTTTCATCCACTATTTCATGAATGCATCATTCCCTTATATTCCCTGTATGATGTCAAGATCTAGTTGCTAACCTATGGGGATCGAGAATTCCCTCTAGGTTATGTCCGAGCTGGCTCAGGTCGTAGGGTACCAGGTTATCTGGGATGGTTTTTCAAAACCATGCCATTTTTTGAACTAAATTTTAAATTATTATCTTTGTTCTTAAATTAAAAAGAATGAAATTTTGTAAATTTGTTTTTTCTATTGAGGATAATGAGGAAAACATTCATTGAATTTCCTAGTAATTCCTTTAACATTATTTTAACTAACAATGTGAAAAATTATTTTGAATAAAAATATTCTCCCATTTTATTATTCAATATTGCGTATAATGTTAGGTTTTAGGTGTGCAAGAGAGGGTTCTTTCAATATTATTAACGATGCTTCAAAGATGTCCATATCAAAAACACCTAATTTTTTTTGGGAACCTGAATTTCCATACTATCTTACCAAGATAATTTTCCATTATAATTGGAAAGTTACTTCACATCCATTTAAATTATTTAATTAAAATGATTACAGAGTGATTTAGTAACTGTATTCATGATGAATTTGTTGAAAAACTAGGAATTGAAGTCGAATACTATATATCATTATGGAATTGGATTTATAATACAAGGAAACTGAATTTTTGAACGTTAACCTAGGTGACTCAAACTTTTTAAAACTGACACAATAGGGAGATAACTCAAAAGATAATCATATAAGTCCCTTGAAACTAGATTAAAATGGTCAATTTTGATCCCATAATTAATATCAGAGCCATTAAGATCTATAAAAGCAACTTCTACATTCAATAAGTGTTTTATACATTCATGGATTCAAAAAATCCCAATAAATTGCCTAGTTTTCACAAATTATTTCATTTTATGTGGGGAATATTGAACAGAAATGGTGTGTGGGGAATTTTATTTAAAATCTAATCATTTTCTTTGTATCAATTATGTGAAGTATCAATATTTAATCTTTGGAACCTAGGGGATAGTGGTAATTGAAGGATCCTCTTCCTTAGTATTTAATTCCACTTAAATGTAACATATCATCACTCATATATCTAGAATTGGAGTCATCATTGAAGTGAGACAGTGAGAATACATCAGAGAGGATGCATGATAGTCTTAATAATGAATTAATTGGTGACTTGTTACTTCACTGGTTTGTGTACTTGAGTATAGGTAGACTTATATTTTTAAGATTAATTCCATTTATTTACTAGGATTGAAATTTGATTAGTTCCATAGAGTTTGGTGTTGCTTATGTTCTTACACGTTTACAAATATATTTTTATTTTTTTTGAGGTTTTAATTTCTATAATGTGTAGATAATTAGAAATTCTAGAATTTTGTGTAATTTCAAGTTGAATTTTATGTTCATTTAATAATATTTAAAATTTTATGTTTGGGGGGTTTACGTGATGAATTACTCTTGGGGTTAGTTTTTTATATTTAATGAAAAAAATTATATTTATTTAAAATCATTCAGTTTTTTTAAAATTAATTCCATAATTATCCCATGTTTTTATTGTGAATATTTTTTCTTAGAATTAATTCTTTCATTTTACAATTTATTATATTATTGAAATATGAAAATGCATGTTCAATATAGTGTCCACACAAAATATTTTGGTAAACTCTCTAAGTGAACATGGAGTGAAGTGCTCATGTGTTCAACCATTATACCATTCCAAGTGTATTGAATATTTGGAAAACTTTTTAAGTGATCATTACTTTATTCAATTGACAACAAGAATAAAATAAAGCTCCCACACATTTGAAAATTACCAATGGATATAAACCTTCCCTATATCTCAATTGAACATAAGTTAGAAATCATAAATCGTAAGAAAAAATTACTTTTAAACCAAGATAGTCCACTGGAATATACTGAAATAAAGGGGTGGATCTACCATGAAAAGAAATGGATGTGTCATGGATGAGAAATTTTTATAGAAGTCGACTGCATTGGAAAAATAAATCAGACCCACCATTAAAATGAATCAACCATGATGGATGAAACCTACATTCCAATGTGGGATATTTACTATTCCTTTCTAAATTGATCATAGAAGAAAAAAATTGATATTTTGTAATATCCCTTTCCAAAACACTGGCATTATAATGTCGACATGATTTCTTGTTTAGGGAGATGATGTGCCCATAACAATTCTTTCATTCGTAGCCCATTAAACTCCTAAGTGAATCTTATATCAACAAAAATTTGAGATATAATAAAAATTTAATTGAATTTATATGGATATTATTGATCTCAATCCATGTTTAGTAAATTAGAGGATAGTAATGACCGAAACCTGGCTGAGAAAGATCAAAACCCGAACTCATTTGACAAGGGGATATCCAAAATGATAGGGACACACCATAATGAAAAAATAATGAAACCTGGGATTAGAATATAGTAAATTCACACCAAAGTTGAAGAATTTAGTTTATACAAATTTGATTCAATCTACAGTGTGAGATGATGACACTATTCATGATAAAAGAGTTTCCACTAATGAATCCTAGTGAAGGATGGATCCTGAATATGAGTCGTAGTTAAAAAATGGATGTCAAATGATGTTCATTGAAGGGTAAGACTAGTACTAGATCAAATATTATTGTATTACAGTGATTCATTTCTTGTGAAGTCCATATAAGAGGAGGAAGATGTTGGTATTCAAAGATACCCATTAACCCATCATTGTTATTAAAAATTGACACAAAAAATGTGCTTGATGCAATGTATATAATATCTATTGATGATTTTGAATGAACCCAGATCTAAATTAGATTTTTATTAGGCTGAATCTTAGAATTTATGAATGATGGGAACCATATTCAGTAATTTTATGTATCCTAGATGAGCACAAAATCTCTTCTACATAAGATGGTATTTTCAGAACTGATTGGTAAGAAAGTTCAAAATTGTACATCATCGAGACTGTCCAATAGGGTAGAAAAACGAAGTTATAAGTTTATTCATTTGAATGATATAGGATCCTTGAAAATATAATATTATGTGATTCTCATAGGCTTTTTAAATTCTAATACAAAGCCCAACACTCTCAAATTTACAAATCAATGACGATAATAAGAGTTTGGAGACAGAAGAATCACTGAAGATTCTAGAGAGCTCTAGGAATGCTCTGGGAGATAAAACCAAGATGGTAGTTAAACCATATATGTCATGTGAAAATGAAATTTTTCGATTAAAGAATATTATGGAGATTTCTTGATGTATAGAGGAAAACATTTGGTATTGAGGAATTTCCTAGAATCACCTATGAGGAAGATGTACAATAACAAAAATGCCATGTGGAAGTTGGAGATAAACTATGTGGTAGTGAATGTGAACTCACAATTGATATTGGTTAATAAATTTCAATTAAATTGAAGGAAAATGGAAACTTTAGTGGGGGATTTTGGAACCTAGGATTCGAGGAGACTCACAGGGGTAGAACAAAGAAAGGACGATGAACTGATTTAAGAGAATAAGGATTAGAGTAAGTAGGTCATATGTTACTAGAGTAGTAGGAGTAGGGATTTGAGATAATTTAAGGGATTAAATTCTTATTATTTTTATTTTCAATCTCTTATTAATGGATATTTTCATAATAAATTTCATAACTTTTGATAAATTAGTAATGATCCTTAGCTTAATTATTATTGAGGAATGATATCATTCTAGTTATTTATATTAATTAATTCAAGCATCAATTTGTTTAGATAATACTCTTATTTCTTCATTGACAATAAATAAAAAAACATTGAGTATTAGTGAAAATTGATTTTAATCAATTTTCATTATCAAATTGTTTAATCATTTTTTTGATTTAAATAGTACATAAATAAATCTCATGAGAGTAGAACATCATGATTAATTGATAAGCTGGGATTATTGCTTTACTAATTTCCTCATTTTTTAATTAACTGGGTTCTATAATTGAATAATTGTATGAATCATAAAATAAATGGTTGAAAATCGGACACGTTGGATATCCTTTTTAAATCATCTCTGGTGATTTTAATTTTTATGTATAAATAAAGGAAAAAAATACTTAAACCTATCCAATTAAATTCCTCTATCTCATCACTTTATCGCTTGTTGTTTACTTCGTGATCCGCCTATGATTTCCTCTAATTTATAATATTTTGTTCAATGCTTATTGGGACCTATAATATTCTCCTTCACTATTTCATCACCACTGTGATTTTTCCATGAGTTTATTTTATTTTTTAGACACACACACACATCATTCCTTTCCTGTGGATATAACACCATACTTACTTGCTCTATATGTTTAAAATAAGGGATTAAATAATTTATTTGACCCAAGACTAATAAGAAATCCTAGGTTTATTTCCAACCAACACCTCATGGTTATGGATAAGGATATTGGTAGAGTAGTTGGATATATCATGGTTGATAAAAGTGTCTCAGGTTATGTCTATAAGAGATAAGAGGACATTCCCTATTATAAGTAATGTCGGTGAAAAACATTAAAATACTTGAATAATTAAAATATCATAAATTTATAATCCTGTGAAGGTTGAAAAAAATTGAAACAATATTAAAGATAAGATATGGTATTTTCAAAATCTCTTCAAACAATCAAATTTATATAATTTTATGTTATATTTTAATCCATCTATTTTAGTTTAATCCATTTCTAAACCTTTTAAACTTTATAATAGTAAAGAATTTTTACCTCGATTACAATTCATAATGACCAAAAATGAATGTAACCATATTAACAAATTTATAAATTATAATTACAATTATATAAACCATTTTACCATATCTAATGCAAAAATATGTCACAAATACATTTTAAAATAAGCACACAAAACACAATGATTTTTGTTTGAAAAATACATTTTTAAGCATAAGATGGCATTTTTTCCAATTCCTTTCATAGTAAAAACCATTAAACGAATATTAAATTTTTATTGAATATATTATCTAAAATTTTCATTAAAATAAATATTCTATAGTTATTAATTTATTTTATAAATACAAAAAATCATTTTTTTCATAATATAATTTTTTTAGAAAAAAAATTTTACTCCATTAAATGGTTTTATTTTAATTTATAACAAATTGATAATAATTTAATTTATTTTATATATGTTTAAAAAATAATTCTACATTTATATAAATCTATTAATTAAATTAAAAATAAAATATAGATGAAAAAAATCAATTGTCATAAACAAAATACTTTGAAATACATTTTCATGATAAATAACATTTTCTAAATGAATTAGAAATAATTTTTAACATTTATAATTTCTTTAGAAACCATATATTTTGTTTAATTTTATAATTGATAACTATTATTCACATAAGTTAAGGTTTTTTTCTTCACGATATATCTAAAAAATTATTTAATAATGAAAAATATATTCTAAAATCTCATTGTTTTACATGAGAAATCTGCGATTCAGGTATAATTAAACTATTGATTAAGTATGGTATACCATAACTAAATCATTTTTAAATTTATATAAAATATCATTGCATCTAAACATTACACTAAGATAATGATTTTTCTAAAAATAATTATATAAAAATATTTTTCAAATACAAGAATATATCTACTGCTCATATGAGAAAATTAAATTCTATTACTGATGTAAGAGCCATGCTCCCTCAATAACTTGAGAATTCACATCACCCTTATAAATTTTGTTTTCTTCTATGGTTCATATATTTAGATACTAACATTTATGTCACATATTTTTTTCCAAACCCATGATAAAAAATTTCATTCATGGATGAATATACCTATTGTAGAGTTGTTTTTTTACTTCTTATTCAATTCACTTAAATTTCAATTCCCATGAATTTTCTTGGATGATACCAAGAAAATATACTCTTGTTTGATCCTCCACCAATTTATCTTTAGTTTCTCAAAATATTTTTTGAAGTTTAATTTGGAATCATATATTAAATTCTTCTTGTTTACCATATTAATTAATTATATTTATTTTTAAGATCTTATCAACCTGGAAAAATAATCCCAAATTATATTGAAGTGGGTTCTCCATAATATTTGTTTTATATTACTCAATGAAACTGATGTAATTAAGAGATAATTATAAAAAAATTATTTATTTAAATATCATCATTCAATATTTAATCTCAATTTTTTTAATCAATTGAGGTAATAAATCAAATTTAGTATATTATGAACAACTTGAATTAAATTTTAAATTTACATGTGTTTAGTGTAATGTTAATATCATTAATTTATTTCTTCAATTTATCCTTAAAAAATTCTCAAAGATGATAAAATATGGTATAAACAAAAATTTCACAATACCCAAATATTTTATATTATATTTTCTTTTAAAAACACTACTATGATCGATAGCAGGTAGAACATGCAACACTGAGCTTAATTAAATTATGAAATCATATTATTTAAACATGAATATTATAACCTAGTCAATGAATTTAAGAGTATGAATAAGAGTATCATAATTATGATATATATATATATATATATATTCTAATCAATAAAATTTTATCAATTAATCCTACATAAGTAAGCGATCAATTTTTAGTAATGTTATTTTAGGATTCAAAATTAAGTTTTATTCAAAAGTGCTTTTCATTTATTTTGTTGACTGAATATTATTATTATTTTTTGAAAAATTTAAAAAATTTATTTGATAACAGGATATATTTTTTAAAATAATCATATCATAATTATCTTTGGGTTTATTTTTTTATTTTTTTTAAAAAACAAAATTATTTCTCTAAGAACAATTAAACATACAGTTTTTTTGTAAAATAAGAAATTTATTTTCTTTATGTTATGAAATTTAGCAGTACCATTAAATTTTGGATTATTTTTTAAAGTAACATAATTAAAATTTTATTGAAAATAATCTAAATTATTACATTGGTTGTATCATTATATTTTAGTTTGATATAAGTTCATTTTTATGATTTAAAAAATAATTTTTTTTAAAAAATTTTTTATTGCTACTTAGGCATTTATATTTAAATTTATTTCTATATCTTATAGAATTTGAATATTGAAAAATAGATTCCATATTTTATAATTAGTAGTTTAATTTTTTTTTAAATATTTGCCTTTTTATTTTGGGTAATTATAGATAGAAACGATGGTACACAATTTTCACCATGGAAATGGGTTAATTAGGTAATTAAGGTAGAAAAATGTGATATGGATTAAAATTAGATCCAATACCTTCCATTATTTCACTATATTATAATTATTTAACTATATAAATATTATGTTTGAATATATGAAATTTTGTTGCTATTTTACATTGATAATGACATTTAAATTATTTTAAGAAAAGGATAAATACAAAATTCCACTCTCTATACTTTAATTTATCTTGTATGCTCTCATAGGGATAATAAGATGTCATAAACAAATATAAAAGTTTATTTTCTACATAATTTATTTAATTTTTTTTATAGATTTTTTTTTTAATTTTATGTGACGGTATGACTACCATAAATGCTTATACAATGATCACACAATTATTGTGTAAGTAGTAGAAAAATTAATTTAAATAAGTTTAAAAACATCAAAAGATATATTTTTTAAAGTGAATTATTGTGTCAAGTGAATTTTATTAATAATAATAATTTATAATATCTTGTTATAGATTTTATATATGAATTCCATTACTATCTTTAGGAAATTAAAGTCAAAGTATGTGAATAGTTATAAAAATTAATTTAACGGTATTTTATGTTAAATAAAATTCTATGATTTGATTAAAAATCTTAAAAATCTTAAAATTGGACCAAAATGGTGGGATACGATATAAAATATTATACCTTGAAGATTTTAAATCCTATTTTTATCTTATATGTAAATTTATAACCCATTAAGAATGAATAATTTGTTATTATAGTTATGGTTTTAATTGGTTAATGAAGGTGTTTAATAAGAATATGACGTTTAAAATGCCACATAAACCTCAAAAATATTATTTAGATAAGGTATTTTAATCTCACCACATATTATCATTAAATGTTTTCAATGTGGTTCTACATTCAAATGAAAAATATTTTATTATATTTAAATATTTTAGGAAATTCCAACTACATCCAATCCTTCACCATAAAAGGACACAATATCTCCTCTATTTTTCCCACAACCTTGCAAAAATTAGCCCCACAAATCATTGATAAAAAATATTTCAAAAAATTATATCTCTGAACTAGAGGCTCTATTCCAATAAAATCACTAACCAATAAGGATTGTGTTGTAATCTAAAGGTTATTTTGAAAATAAGGGGTTAACTCTAAATA
Organism: Viscum album; assembly: GCA_963277665.1. Taxonomy (NCBI): domain Eukaryota; kingdom Viridiplantae; phylum Streptophyta; class Magnoliopsida; order Santalales; family Viscaceae; genus Viscum; species Viscum album. The sequence continues at coordinate 906,990,863 of OY728165.1, read as the reverse complement.
AGTATTTTCAAATTATTCCCTCTTATAACTTCATCAAATATTCTATAATAATGAATATATAATAACATGATTAATAATAAAAAAATTTATTATTCCAGTTCCAAAACCATTTTTCATCTCCTTTATAACCAATGGGAAAATGAAAACATCACTCGTGTGTATGTATAACTTACCATCTTCACATAGTGGTGTAATTCGTTTTTCATCAAAACTTCACCTTGATGATTATAAAGAAAAAACTAATGAATATATATGATACTACTTACATAATTTTGAATATTTAAATATAATATATTACTTAACTTCTTACCCTTCCACCCATAAAAAATGACAACGTTACTCATGATTACGTGTGTACTACCACCTCCACAAGACAATGTGATTCGTTTTTCAAGTTATCCTTTAATGGATGATTATAAAATTATTTTTATTGTTTTAAAATAAATTTTATTTAGTTATTAATATTCTAGACGTTATGTAAACATGAACCCTTTGACCATGGTTAACCTACTTATGTTTTTATGTGATTACGAACTGATCATCCTCAAAACAACATACATAAACTAAACTAATTTAATAAATATGCAAGAAATGGTAATGAATGAAATAAAATGGATAATAATAATTTAATAAACCTAAAAAAGGTTCATGATAAATTTTAAAAATTAATATAAGTGCATTATATGTGACTTGAAATATATACATGGTCAGTCGGCCCTGAGGTAAGGGGTTACTTAACTCAAATTTTTCATTGGATTATATAAATTATTAATTGTTTACGTTATTCTGTGATTTTGTTTGTAATTACCTATGATTATTTTATGTTTTATTTACACTTAATTTATATTGATTTACATTTTTTTACACATAATCACTTCATTGATTAATTCTCACTTAAATGTTGCAATCTTTGTAAGGAGTGTTTATCATAGTTTCCACTTCAATGATATATATTTTATATTATGCACCTATTTTATTCCATATGGTGTATATATCAACCCTTTGTTATATTTAACATAAATCTCTATTTATTAATGTTACTTTAATTTTCAATTCAAATAGGTAAGAAATTGTTCTTATAATCACATTTTTTGGATTAATTATATTTTTATAGAAGGAATATTATAATATATAATTAATAAACCCCATATATGTTATTATCCTCACGATATTTAAGGTGTTTCCATGTTTTCTTCCAACTTTTCATCTCTTTGGAACCTGAATCAATCAAAAAAAGTTTAAAATAAAATCTCATATTATTTTTCTTCTAGATTGGTAATATTCTCTTACATATCCATATTTTTTGTTTCATGTATACGATTATTTCATAAACCATATACCATTTATATATATAGTGTTTTATGAAGACAATTATTTTATGGACTAATGAAATATTAACATTTTTTTATTTTTTATCAATAGATATATTTTTTTAGGAATATTATTTATGACCATTAGTATCAAATTTGTATGACTACCGTGAGTTGGGGGGATCAGTGTGGGATGAATATATATCACTTTAAAACTTTTATTCAGTTTTATACCTCTATCAATTATTCAAATAACGATTCTCGTTTCCTCTTAAAAATTCATTATCAAGCATGAACATAAAATAATAAATCATAAGAAAGATCTGTATTTTTCAATGAGGTTATCCTCCAATGTGGTGACAATATCCCCAATGTACGCTTGTTATTATCACACACACACACACAAATTTCATTTTATTGTAAAGAAAGGGTATGTCCTAGAACCTGTTCTCCTAGCACTGACTACACACAATGAAAGCTTTAATTTCGAAGCACAATATTACATAATATCACCTATAAATTCTAAATATATCAACAATGTATAAGTAGTATTCTTCAATAGACACCAAATAAATATTCTTTATCTTCCTCAACTTGGAGCAATCATAATTGCTTCCTCAAATACAGTAATCAATGGGTTGTCTTAGTATAAAAAATAAATGGGATGTCACAAATTATGTATTAATCAAGTGGGATACCTCTTCATCTTCTTCAGTCACAATAATATCAAGATGTTAGGGACTTTTATTTTCATGATTTATTCTCTCCCTTCATGTAACTAGGTTATCCCACATATCATTCTTCTTATTCACATACACTATAGTTAGTACACGATTCAAAGTACGAGGACTCAAAAATTATTTGTGGATATTTTTAATGTGTTACTTTGATGGTTTGTGGTTCTTCTTCATACAAGAGTTGTGTGTAGAAAAACTTATAATTTTCCTGAAAGGGACTTTTTAGATGCTCCATTTCTCTATAATACGAAAGAGTGTTCCCATGATTTTTCACAACCTAATCTTAGATCAGTCCATCAATATTTATAGACATGGAACCAATGACTATCATCTATGTTTTATTCTCTGTCAATAAGCTTTTTAATAATCTCTAACTTTAATTCCACATTAAGGTCCCATTTGATGAGTTGAAGATCTAGGTTATATCTCATAATTTCAAATGTTGGATTAATTCTGATGTTGTCGACATCACATGAAATTTATTTTTATGAAATCATAAAATTAATCATCTTATAATCCCTTCAAAATTTTAGACTCGTATGTATGTGATGATGATCACATGTAACACCTTAACTTAATATCACCCCTTCTCTCAAAAATAGGAAAGGACCTCTATAACATTGTTTTTCATTATAATTAATCTTATTCTTAATATTATCTCATGAATGAATATCTCTCATTTAAACACATTTTAATTTTAATTAAAATCATCAATAAAATATCTTGGAGACCTTTGTTTGAATATTCCACATGATATATGTATCCACATCCAACAATATTAATTCTTTAACAACATTTGATATTTTCACATTTTCATGAAAGCAGTAAGGGCGCAATTATTTTCTATGTCATAATTAGTTATATAGAAATTGGATACATGGTTCAAAATGAACATAGGATACATAACTGAAATAGATATAAGGAAATTGGCTATATATAAATTTTTTAATGTCAAAATTTCAACAATGTGGCTCACATTGGACTTTAGATATATCATTAAAATGGTTATTTGGAAATCAACTATATAGAAGCCAACTATATAAAAATAAAATATAAAATTTCTCAATTCGATAATTCATGGATATGAATATGTGAATCGACTACATGGATGCACCATCTAAGAGACTGGATTAGATATATTAATTGGATAAATCAACGAATCAGCCTTTTGAATTTTCTACACGTGTGATTCTACTATGTGAATTGGCTTTATGGATGAATCAGCTATATAAACTGACTATGTAGATCTAGAAATTAAAAAAAATTACTCAAATAAATACTAAATCTATTCAACCAAATTGTAGAGCTTCATAAAAATTCCTTCATGAAAAATATAAATATTTTTTTATAACGTTTACTTACACTTCTCTATGTATACTGTATATTGGGCTCCTCTATCCACCAAAACATGTCTTTGATTCATTTGAATATCATCTCATTAATCATTATACATAAATATACATCACAAAAAATATAATATGTTACCTTATATCTTCTTATAGATATATCTTATTCCAATATTAGAACTAATTTAAATATTTATTTTCAAAATATAAAAAAATATTTAATGTTATTGTTTGGTTTTTCCAAAAACACATCCAAGATTCTTTAATAAAATTTTATCTTTTCAATGTAATTATAAACTTAATGAATAGAGTTTCTTAGGAAACTCACTTCAGTCTTCAACAAACATGCTTGAGAACACCTATCAACATCCAAGATGTTATTATTTACTAAATTCATATTGACATCAAGTGTTACATATCTTAATTAATTATTAAAAAAATACAGCACATACACAATGTAGGATCATCAATGTCCCCCATTGTATTTTATATCAATACTAATGTAGAAACTGACATGTCAATATGTTCTCTTTGAATATTATATGATTTTATATTTTCTTATCTCCCCCATATTGATATCAAATGAAAATTACCTGAGAGGGTAGTACCATTTATTTCCTACGAAACATGCCATAAATTATTCCACTATAAGTCTACTTGGGGTAACCCATTATAGAAAACAAGAGGGTATAATTTGGATATAAATTTTATCCATTCTCAATTCAGAATATGATACCAGTTGATGTAGAGTAAATTTTTTCATTCCTTAGAGGATGTTTAAATATTCCCAGGATAAATGTAATTAGTTGATACCAATTGATACAAAGTAAGTGGAAATTTTCTAATACCACTTGTAAATAAAAATATCAATATAAATTTAACCTAAAATTATTACACTCATATCGACACACATATTAAAAAAATCAATTATAATAATTAGGTAATTTTCATGAAATTAGTCTTGGAAATTTTTCAAGATTATATCGGTCATTTCATTGATTAATTTAAGTTATTCGTCTTTTGATAATATTTCATTTCATTTTTTTGTAAATAAGGATAAGAGAGTAAGACAACATACCTCATCCATGAGTTCTTAAAGAAGTTCCTTCGAAATATATTAGATTTTGATGAAATATAAAGATATGAAAGCTTCTATGGATACTCCCCATTAATGGAAAATATCCAATTTCACTTCAACAATATTGATATTTCTATTAGTTTTTCGTCTTAATTCCAATTGATTTAAATTAAAAATGTTGTAATTGAATCCATGATAGTGACTTTAGATTTATTGATCAGCTATTACAGCTTGATCATATTCATTAAGGATGATCTTAAAAAATTTTAAACCATTAATCTTCAAGATATAAACAGATAGATCAAACAAGGATGGTGACATCCGTAAATAATGGAATAAATATTCACAATTCCAGATTCAATTATATAATCTTCATTAGTTATGCCCAGGAATATGTACATCACCTGGAATTCCATATATGTAATGAACAAAAAAATTATATAGGAATAATGTGGTTCTATATTTATTATTTGTGAGAGAAAGAAAGATGAGAATTGTTACTCAACTATGAAAATCCCTTATTTCCTCATTCATTAGATGGTGAACTCTTCATGTAGACTTTTTTGAATTTCATGGATGTTTTAGATAGTATAAATTATCTATTTTTAGTTTTAGTAACTTTTTATGGACATTTCATATTAACACTACCATCAAGGAAAATTCATCACTTAGTTATTTCTATATTTTTTCTACACCAATTCTTGATCATGATTTATGAACAAAAAATTATCTAAGATGTGTCCAACCTTTTTGTACATTCCACATAGAACTTTTGAAAATTTTTGGTCATCATTTGTTGAAAAAATATCATGAAATTCAATTTCTTCATGAGGAATATTATTATTTCCTTCAACAACTTCCTTTTTATGTGCTCATTCCAATTTTGTTAATAATTCTAGATTTTTTTGGTAAATTATTAGTATTTCATTTGAAATATGCATAAAATGAATGTTTCAACCACATGAATTATCAGGTGTCCACTTTACCACTTATGTCCTATTTGTTTTCTCCTAAACTGAATTCAACTTTTTATTCTTTTTATTTCTTCCATTCATTATTATACTCATTTACTAATTAAAATAATACATGTTGTGACCTATTTTCCACAAAAGAAGCATCTTAGTCTCTTTGATATAGAACCCTTCTTGAACTTCTTGGTTTTGTTTTATTGGATTATTTCTTTTGTAATATTACCTAGGTAGTATTATCTACATTATTCAGTTCATATGGTCTTTTATTAAAAATTGTTTTAGTCTAATACATGAATGATTTATACTTTGATACCTCTTAACCACGAAAACTATAATTAAAAACATAAAATATATTATTTAAACATCAAAAATTATTTGTAATATGATGAATCATCCCTTTATACTATAGAGTTTTATTTATTAATTATTTTATCCCACTTGATATATAATTTATTTTATTTTTATATATATTCATATTAAACTATAAATATGATTCCATATGATCAAATATTTAACAACACCAAAAATAAATGATAAATCACGATTTCTTCCTTGGAATAACAGTATAACTAAATTGAAATGCTTGCTATGTATGTTTCCTTTCACTATTATCCTAGTCTTTTTTAAGGGAAAAATCCATCAAATATTTTACATATTCACTATATATTTAGTGGTAATCACTCCTTTATCTTTCTCCATCCACTTTTTCATAGTTTTTATTTTGATCATATATTATACATAAAACCAAAATTAGTAAAAATATTATTAATAGAGATGGATGGTACATTTTTCATTGAGTCTTCTTGAGACTTAACATTGAATTATTTCAAGTTATTCTTTCTAATATGAAAATTAATTTTACGATAATAGTCTCCCTTAGACATTATTGTGGCTTCAGCTGTTACTATGATAATCCTTTTTTTCTTCTAAATGTGAAGAATCAACTATAATATTTTTAGTATTTTCTAGTCTGAATCCATGTTAAATGCATTTAAAATTTTGGATAGATTCATCAACCTCCACTAATTTCAGTATATATTCATATTCTTTCACAATCATAACAATCTATTATCATGAAATATGTTCTTCTCATATATCAAAGTGTCAAACTGCTTGAACTTGTTTCCTTTGATATCAAGTTGTGCATTATTAAAAATAATGATATTATTATAATTTTGTCCAAATTTATGAAGCATTCCCTAATGTCTCTCAAAACCCAGATATATATTTAGCATTTCATCAAAAAATCCTTACCAACTTTCGACCATCCTTCCTCAAGCTCCTCAATTCATTCACATTTTGAATTGAATTATTTTCTTAAATCTACCCACAATATTTCCTTTTGTGCTAGTTATATTTTTATTCTTTTATATTCTTCATCAATATGGGTATTATTCTTCTATAAATAAACTTTTGAACTTATACAACGATCTTTATAAATTTTGTTGAGATTTTCTTCTATATGGTTTGGAAAAAACATATCTGGTACCTCTTGAAGAACTTATGAGGATAAAAGGTTGTACATTTCACCGGTAATAGTTTGAACTACCATGTAAACTTCTTCAATATAGAAATTTTTAAAGCATGGGAAACAATATTCTTCTTACTATTTATATGATAAAGGAAATTTCTTCAGATTTCTCAATTCTTTCTTTATTCAATTATTCAATGTCTTGGATGAGATAAAATTCAGATCTATAGTCGATACAACTTCTGTAAGGTTTCAGTGCATGTTGAATTGAGAAGAGATATATCAAATCTTACATAGGATTCAAATATGAAAATCCAATCTAATGTGTGACTAGTTACTATAATACTGATTGTTAGTATCACTTCGGGACACTGAGTGGGGCGGAGAGAAATTGTATGGGATAATAATATATCACTTTAAAACAATTCCCTTTTTTAAACCTCCATCACTATTTCAGTGAAGGGTCCTATTTTCTTCTTAACCCTTCATTAAAAATAATACAGATAAAATAATAAATCACATAGAAAAAAATATTTTTTAATGAGTCTTGAAAAAAATTTGGAAGATTATTTCTCTAATATATAGTAGTCAGTTTTCTGAATTCAAATGGATTTAATTTTAATATCAAGAAAAGTTGAGGTAAGGGTAAGATCAGGAAACTCTTCTCCTTATATCAAGTAGGTACAATGGAAGAATTAACTTCAAAGCATAAGATTACATGATATTCTCCTGTCCCTTATGAAATGATCAACAATGTATAACAATTCTTCTTTAATAGAAACCCAATAGACTCTGATCAGCTTCCTCAACCTACAACATTCACAAGGGATTCTTCAAATACAATAATCAATGGGCTATCTTAGAATGGAAAATCAATGGACATAAGAAAATTATGTAGTAATATTGGGGGTATCAACTTCTTCTTCTTATTTATTAAATACAATATCAAGATGTTTCATATTGTTATTCTCATGACTGATTCTTTTCCTTTATAGTATTATGTTAAACCACATATCCTTATTCCTCTTCAGATACACTATAGTAATTGCACTATTCTGACATCACAAACTCAAGTTTTGTGGATCTTTCCATTGTGATACCTAGAAAGTATTTGGTTCCTTTTAAAATAGTTTTTTGTGGAATAAATTAGGCTTTTATCGAAAGGGACATTGTAGATGCTACTTTTCTATTCAAGAGAAACAAAATTTCTCATGATTCATCAGTATCTGCAACTCATCTTGATCCCACAATATTTATAGACGAAGAACCACAAAATATTCCCCCAGTTTTATAAAAATACAATAATCCTTATAATTATATATGATGAAAATTCCATATCAAGGAACCATTAAATAAGCTGAAGATCTATGATGTATCTCATAATTTCAAACATGGGATTCCTTTTGATTTTTTCGATATCAAATAACATCGAGTATTATAGTGTATTTTAATTAATCTAATTCTTCCCCCATTGTGAGTTTGGACTCACATTCATGTGATGGATTTTTCTTGTAAAACTGTATCCTAATCCCACCCATGCTCTTAGAAACATTAATGGACGTCTAAAACATCATTTTACATTCATCTGGATCTTATTCTTTATATTATCACAAGCATGTATATCTCTCATTTAAACTCATATGAATTTCCATTAAAATATTTAATTAAATATCTTGGATTCTTGGGATTCATTCTTCTATGCAATATATAAATATGTATGTCCTCAAATTTTTCTTATAAAATAACATTCTATATTTTTACATTATCATGCAATAAGATACATCACATCAATTGTCTACATCACAATCGGTAACATATAAAATAGATATGTGATTCACAATGAACTTTGACTACATTGCTAATATAACTACATGGAAACTAGATACATAATAATTTGGATACAATGTAAAATTAGCTACCTGGATCACATTGAAATTTGGATATGTCATTGAAATGACTATGTTGAAATAGACAACATATAAATCACCTATGTGGTTTTGAAATCGCCTACATCGCCAAAAAAACTACTTGAATTAACTACGTGGCTGAGTCGACTATGTGAATTAGCTACATGACTAAATCAACTACTTAAAATTTCTATGTTGTTGAATAAAAAATGTGCATCGACTTTGTGGGTGAATCAGCTACATGGGTGAATCGACTATGAGAGTTTACTCTGTGAATTAGCAATATGGATATGAAAAATTCAAGACATTGCTCAAAAAAATTATAAATCTATTCAACCAAAATCCATGCCTTTATAAACATTAATTCATGAAAAATATAATTATATTTAACATTTAATTTGTATTTCCACTTATCCAAATATTTTATAGACCATTCTCCCTTATCCACCAACACATGTATTTGATTATTTTTTAGACCATCTCACTGATCATCATACTTATGTCGAATGGACAAAAGGAATTATTTTTATTTATTTATGATAATCCCCCATTAAAGGGATGAGGGGAACTCTTACAAGGACCATAGACATAGAGATTACATGACTCATAGGTCTTAGAGAAAATATCCCGACTAAAACTACATATAACTACTCATCCCCATCATTTATATCCTGATGTAAGCTCTCTATCTTCACATGGTTGTTCAGTTGGGATTCTCATGCATGCACTTGCTAGTCCTGATGGCAATGTCGTACCATCTCTTTCTTCTAAATTTGTTATCTTATGCTCTGGTGATAAACTTGATCTGAATCCTCATCTGGAGTCCGCTCATTGTAGAGTATTCCTAGTCCATTAAGCTCAAATTCAGGTGGCCCAAAATCCTTGAGGTGGCCTGAAGGACTTGAGGTGGCTTTAAGTCCTTTAGGTGGCCTGAATTCCCTGAGGTGGCTTGAAATAATTTCTGGACTGAAGGCCTTGGGTTGCCCAAAGGCCTTAAAGGAACTGAGGACCAAACCAGTGGCCCGAAAACCCAAATAGATGAATAGTTCTTGTAAAATATAGTAATTAATAGTACTTACTACATTAGATTCTATAGTATTGCTACATTAACACATAAATTAAGTCTCCACTAGGATTTGAACTCAGGTCTCTTGGATGCACTTGTCTAGTGCTCACCAACCAAACTGAGGCTCTTGTGGCTCACAAATCATTATACATAAATATACATCATCCAAAATATAATATGTGACCATAGAACAATTTATAGATTTAAATTCATCAACGATTTTAACCTATTCAATTATTTCCTTGTAAAATATTGAAATATACCTTAAAGATATTCTTTGGATATACAAAAAACACAACTATGGTTCTTTAATCAACATTTGATCTTCACAAAGTAATTCTAAAATTTAGGCACATTTTTTTGTTGTATATTCACTCCAATAATTATAAAAATTCATGGGAACACTAGTGAACATGTAAGATGTTTTTTTTAAATTGATATTGAAATCATGTATTTCATCTATTAATGACTTACTGACTTTAAATAGAAAACAAACACAAATATGGATCATCAAAGATTAAAATTTATCATTCAATATATAAGGAATTCATTAGACATGTATCTATAGGTGGGGATGAGTTATATATATCCCATCGATGCATCAATAGATAACATGAGACAAAATAGTTTTCAAGCCTTATTAAATTGTTTTTCTGTATACATACCCATATTTGAAAGTATATTGACACAAGGACATGATCAAGAAAAATTAAAATATGAATTTCTTTCATTATGAATCAAGTTATTATTATCTATGTTATCCCAATTAGGTTAAATACCCTAATAGGGGTGGGGGTGATTCAGGTTATGATAGATGAAAACTCCTACCCCTTTGGATATTGTTTCGTTGTAAAAAAACGGTATCCCCCCAAACACTTCATGGTATGTTTCTCTTAAATAGATTCTAGTTATAGCCTATGTTTCATGAATCAATAATCCTAAATGGAAAAAATGGTTACTTATAGGAGAAATCAAAAACCTAGCCATTAATCTTAATGTTTCCAACTCTACAATTTGAATTTTAAATATCTGACATACACAGTTGTGTTGAAGATGATATTTAGAATCTGATAGAATTAACTTAATTTTCGGTGAATAATAATATATCCTTATGAATAGTAACCTACCATTATGAATATTAACTTACCCTTATGAATACTAATATGACTCTTATGAATAGTATCCATGCCCTTGAATGTATAAATGAATTTAGGCACCATAAAATGGAGATGAATGTTTTAAGTGTTTATATTTTTCAATTAAATAATTATTTTAATTAAATATTTAATTGATCATATTTAGAAAATTATTTTTGAAAAAATAACTTCATTTTGGTATTCTACGCATCAAAAAACAGTTAGGGTGAATTTTTTGAATTTTTCTGAAATACTTGAATTTTAGATGAATAGTAAAATCCGATAATTCACAATAAATACTAAATAGTGAATTTATTAAGTCATTGATGATGAACTGATGATGTAAGCCCAATTGGTTCAAATTCACATGCATATATTACTGTTCTTGGTCATGGAATACTCATTATTTGTTGTATTCAGAGGAAATAATAAATTAATGTTTATAATATCAAGAAAACTCCTCTACCCTCCACTATATATACCAACCATCATCCCCCTCTTCCACCCACACCACTAAAGCTTCAAGACATGCATAAATTCTGAAAAATACTATTCTCAATCCCTCTAACCACGTCAAAGACCTTATGGTCTCACCAAAAGGACAAAAACAAAGGCCTTAAGAAGATTCTCAAGCAGGTGTACTCAAGAGGTGAACCTTCCTTCCCTTTTCTCTCAAATTCTTTTACAAAGTTCCATTGTTTTGTTTTCATTTATCACCTCCCCTAATTCAAATTCCATTATAATCTCATTACCTTAAATTTACTGTATTTTAATTTTTCTAATGTAATATTTCTTCATAATCTCCAGTTGTCCCTCCTTTTATATAATAAATGCAAACACCATCTGAGATGTGAAAATTTATCAAACTCAAGGAAGACAGGTTTTCAATTTGCATTAGTATATTCAATATTGGACATGAAACCTTTTAAATGGTTGAAACAGGTCATAATATATGTATTTTATCTTGATTAATTTTCTGGGGTCTTTACACAATCATAATATGGAATAATAATACATAACAAGTTTATTGTGCACAAAACCGCCAAGCCCAATCTAGGCGTTTATTTTAACTCATCGAATGAGTCATCCTCATGGTATATAACCAGAAAAATTATGACATCATTTATATCTCTTTAATGTCTCTAATAACATATATTAACAATTTTGTATGTTTAACCACTTTTCAAAAGAACTTCCATTAATGAATACAAGTAAACAAATCCTGAATCCAAGTAAGAAAATGCTTCCAAAATAATAAAATTGAATCTCTTAAAACCACAAAAAGGCCATTAATGAACTTAATAAGGTTATAAAATATCAACTAAATGTTTATTTGGTTATGGAATTATTAATTAATGAATATAAATTTGATCATTCAGGTCGTTAAGAACAAAAAAGAACACCTTCGAGCATTAGGTAAGGGATCCTCTCTGTCACTTTTGTTCAAGAATCTCCCCTATGTTGTACACTTTTATTTTTAACTCCTAAGGATGGGGTATGTTTTTTCACCTCCCCCATTCTTCCCTTGTGACATATAAATAACGTAATACTCCTTTACCTCTCATTAATCTCTCACAATAACACTCGTTACCATGCTGAAATGTTTTTAAGGGGTTTCTCATCTCACTTTCATTTCTGTGATATTTTGATTATTCACCACTTATTTCTTGTATGTGGTATATGTGTACTTCCATTTGATATATAATAACATTATTATTATTATATTCATGTTATTAAATGATTCATTTGAGGGTTATTAAGTTCTGGTCAAATGATTTGACCGATTACATTGTGGTAAGAGACTTTGTCTCAACTTCTATTTTGTTGCGACTAATTTTGTATTGTGCACCTAATAATCCTTATGTGGTGTTCTTACTACCCATTTGAGATAAATTTTCATTTTAAAATTATATTAATATTAAATATCCTTAATCTCATATCATGGATATGTTTTTTTCCTAAACCGTATACCATTTTACATATGGTGTTTATTTGGAAAGTTATTTTAATTATAGAAATATTGATGAATTCATACACTCTACTCTATACGGATGTGGAAAAAGGCATATTATTATTGTATTGAATCAATTTATAAAGAATTATTTGGACATCCAATGGTGGTTGGGGCCCTCTATAGCCCCTTGATGGATCAGTAGTTCTCATGATACAAATCAGTTGGCGACAAACCCTTAGAGTTTGTTTCCAAAAAATCAGATGGGTTTCTACCCATAGAACTAAACTGTTTTAAGGGTATTATGGTTTCATGTTCTAGGTACATGACATCCAAATAATAATCATTTTATTTATTCATTATCAGTTATTATTATTAATGAGGTTTTCACTATGACAAAATCTATGGATGCAGTTTGATTCTCAGTTTATTAATGGAATTAGTTATTCATTTATTCGCCATGCCATATTGATTATGTCATATTGATTATGAATCACTTATTATTTTACTCATTATTCAACTGTTTTTAAACTTAACTGATCATTTGAGCTCACCCATTTTCATTTTTTACCTTCAACAAGTGATGAAGAGAAGGTCATTTATTGAGTTTCTGTGGTCGCAGTTTTTAGTTTTGTTATGTATTGTATCTTGTAAGCCTTTTCAATGTAATTTGTGTTACAACTATGTATCTAGTATTTTCATTAATACTAAAATAATCATTCCTTCAGGATTTTTCACTTCTTCTAACCATTCCAACATCACATGTAATGCACTGGCTCCAGTCTAGAGGGTTCGGGGCTTTATAGTTAATATCAAAGGAAGTTTAGTATAAAAATCGGAAACTAGAGTAGGAAAGGTATAATAGGTAACAAAGCCCTAAGGTAGTATTTGAGGATAAACATACAAGAACGTCTGGGTATTTTGGTAAGGAATAGATTATTTGGAACTTTCAAGCAACACATCCCAGTCGAGATACGATCATGTAGAGACGGCTCTAGCACAGATGTATCTAGGGGTAAAACCTGAAAACACCACTTTGAGCTAGACTCGAACAGGAACTGGTGCAGGACAATGGGCTTTTTTGCACTCTTGGTTACAACACTACTGGTGGATATTCATTGAATAATTCACATTTTCTTTTCAATCCATTATGAAATAGTTTAATTTAAATTTTTCCTTAGAGAAATAATATTTATATGAATATCTATGCATTGAATTTAAATCTATATTGGGTGCTTTTCTATTTTATATTCATAAACTAATCTACTGTATCCCATTATTTAGAAATGATGTCTAATGGAAGAAGGGGAATAAATACTCGTGGGAAAGGTAGGGATCTTCCTACTGAGCAAGTCAACACTGTCAATGTTGGAGAAGATCAGATCATTACCATATCGGGATAACTTATTCAGGTTGTAACGAATAACGATTCCACACCTATGTTGGATAGTTTTGTGTGGAAGAATCCCCCATCTTTTAGTGGTACTACTAATCTAGTGGTTGCTGAGCAATGGATCAAGTCCCTTGAAAAGAAATTCATGGAATTAAGATGCAATGAAAATGAAAAGGTAGTACTGGAAGTATATTGTCTCAAGGGCGACACTGATCAATGGTCATCCTTGATTCAAAATACCATGGAGGAAGAAGAAATATAAGATAATGAATGGAGGAATTTTGTGGAAATATTATTCGAAAAATATTTCCCTCATGAGAAATGAACTAAAATGAAGAGGAAATTCCTTAGCTTAAAACAAAGGAAAGAAGATAGTGTTGCAGAGTATGAGGCTACATTCACAAGGCTAGCCAAGTATGTTGTAGATTACGTATCTAACTTGGAAAAAAATATTGATCATTTATTTGAAGGTCTTAAGCCTAGTCTTCAAAGGGCACTGGCTTCTCAATCATTTTCATCATTTGATGAAATTGTATCAAGTGATATCAAAATAGAGAGGGAATTTTCTGGATCAAATATTTTCAAAGGAAACTAAGATAAGAAGCTGTAGTCTGATGACAAAGGAAAAGGAGAAGAACTAAAGAAGATCAAGGGAACAAAGCTATTCCCATTATATGAGAACTAAGGAAAGAATCATATCGGGAAATTCTTTAAAGGCATGAGAGTCTTCTATAACTACATAGAAAAAGGGTCATTGATATGATGAATGGAAGGGGAAGAGACAATTCAATGATTTTCAATGCTACAATTGCAGAGAGATGGGACACTATGAAAAGTAGTGTCCTAAACACCAAGAAAACATGCCTCAGAAAAATCCATGAGAACAAGGGAGAGCATATGCGATTACAACCATGGAGGTCGATGTTCATAAAGATGTAGTGGAAGGTACTTTAATTGTTTCCTCAAACATAGCCAACACTTTATTTGATTCTGGATCATTTCATTCATTTATATCTTCCATGTTTTCCAAGAAAATTAGATATGTCCAATTTGATTTAATAAAGGAGTTGTGAGTCAAAACTCTCAGGGGATGTATCATTACAAGAAAGGCATGTCAATTAGTCCCCCTCCAGAGACCAAAACATGCTTTATTTTCAAACCTTATCATCATACCAATGAATGAATTTGATATAATTCTTGGTATGGATTGGATGTCAAATTATGATGCGAAGATTTATTGTAAGAATGAAGTTACAATTTTGGAAAATGGTGTAGAATCCCTTGTCTTTAGGGAAAAAACTTTGCCACCTAATTCTTATCTAGAACCCCCTAGTAGCTCTATGGAATGCCATTTTTGGAGAGGAAGAGAACCTAATATTTGTGGGTGAGGAAAGAAATATTCAAATTGAAGATGTGCATATAGTGAAAGAATACATTGATGTGTTTCCATTAGATTTTCCGGGACATCCTCCAGAGCTGGAAATTGAGTTTTCCATTGACTAAATTCCTGATGAAAGACCTATATCAAAGACTCCCTATATAATGGCCACTGTGGAATTAGTAGAGCTAAAGAAACCACTAGAGGATTTGAGTGAAAAGGGATTTATTCGGCCTAGTGTTTCTCCATGGGGAGCCCCTATCCTTTTTTTCATAAAGAAAGATGGATCCATGAGGCTTTGCATTGATTAAAGGGAAATCAATGCTAATACAATAAAGAATAAGTATCATCTGCCCTGGATTGATGATTTATTTGATCAAATTCATATAGCTCAATAATTTTCGAAGATTGAACTTCGATCTGGATATCATCAGTTGCATGTGAGGAAGGAAGATATTCTTAAGACAACATTTCAGACCAGGTATGGGCATTACGAGTTTACAATGATGCCTTTTGGACTAAATAAAGAACCCTATATTTTCAAGAATTTAATGAATAAAGTTTTCAAGAAATATCTTAATAACTTTATTGTGGTATTTATCGATGATATCCTCGTATACTCAAAAATCTATGAAGACCATGAGAATCACTTGAGGGTTATTCTGAGAACTCTTAGAAGAAATAAATTATATGGGAATTTTAGCACGTGTGAATTATAGATTCAATCAATTTCATTTCATGGCTATATTTTTTCTAAGGATGGAATCCTAGTTTATCCTACAATGAAAAAATCAATCCAATAATTTCCTACGCCAACAAAAATAACTAAGGTACATAGTTTTATTAGCTTAGTAGGTTACTATCGGCGTTTTTTCAGAATTCTACCCGATTGGCTAACCTACTAACCAAGCTCACATGTAATGGAGTTATGTTTATATATACAAAAGAATGTACAGAATTCTTTGAATAATTGAAAAGAATATTGGTCAATGATACAATTTTGACTCTTCTATATGAAAGTGGTGGATTTTTAATATACAACAATGCATCAATGAATGGACTGGGTTGCTTCCTTATAAAAAATGATAAATATTTTGCTTATGCATCAAGAAATTTGAAGACTCATGAGAAAAATTATCCAACTCATGATATTGAGTTATTAGCCATAATATTTGTTATGAAAATATGGAGGCATTATCCTTACGGAGAGAGATGTAAGATTTATACAGACCATAAGAGTTTTAAATACATTTTCACACAAAAAGAAATCAACATGCAGAAAAGAAGATGGCTCGAGTTACTCAAAGATTACGATTGTTCGATACACTAGCTCCCATGAAAGGAAAATAAGGTGGAATATGCATTAAGCCGGAAAGATCATGGCCTTCTGACTCAAATGAGGATTGGAAGAGATCCAATATTCATGGATCTACTAAAAATGGATATGGGAATTGTTAAGGAAGAAGAAAAATCACTCCTCTATCAAATGATTTCTCAACCATATTTACTAGTGAATATAAAAAGATTTCAATCTGATGATGAGAATTTGCATAAAAAAATTAATACAGGTAAGGATGGGAGACAGGCTGACTTCATGTATGAAGAAAGAGTTCTGAAATTTGGGAAGAGGTTATGTGTTCCATTAGTACTTGTGCTAAAAAGGGAACTATTAGACGATGCTCATAGCTCAAATTTCTCTATACACCAAGGTAGCACCAAGATGTATAGAGATCTGAATGAATATTTTTGGTGGGATAATATGAAGTGGGAAATTTCTGACTACATGTCAAGATGTCTAGTTTTTCAACAAGTGAAGGCAGAGAGACAACATCCCAAAGGAGAGATTCAACCTCTACCTATTCCTATGTGGAAGTGGGATGACATTTCGATGGATTTTGTCACTGGACTACTAAAGAATACTAGAAGGAATGATGAAATATGGGTAATTGTTGACCGGCTCACAAAATCAACACATTTTATTCCAATAAGAGAGGATTTTCCACTTGAGCACTTATCTATAATTTATATTAATGACGTTGTAAGACTTCATGGTGCACCTCTATCAATTGTGTCTGATCGAGATCCCCGATTTACATCAAAATTCTGGAAAATTCTCTAGAAGGATTTGAATACTAAGCTTCATATGAGTCCTACTTATCACCCCCAAACTAACAGACAGTCTAAAAGGAATATTCAAACTCAAGAATTCAAGCTAAGGTCATGATCTCTTGACTTCCAAGGTATATGGGACTAATACTTTCTTTTGGTGGAATTTTCCTACAAAAATAGTTTCCATTATAGTGTCCAAATGGATCTATATAAAGAATTATATGGAATGAGATTTTGAACTCCAACTTGTTGGGATGAAGTTGGTGAGAGGTAACTTATAGGCCCAGAACTTATTGAAGAGACCATGACAAAGGTGAAGAAAATACAAGCCCATATTAAAGAATCCCAAAGTAGGCAGAAGAGTTATGCTGAGAATCAGAGAAAGGATTTGGAATTCTAGGTGGTAGATCATGTATTTCTGAAATTATCTCCAAGGAAGGGTCTCTTATGGTTCGGTAAGAAAGATAAATTAAGCCCCAGGTATATCGGACCATTTGAAATTATGGAAAGAATGGGAGTAGTAGCTTACCATTTAGCAGTGCCGCCAAATCTCTCCAAAGTCCATGATGTGTTCCACGTGTCATTGTTGAAGAAATAAATACCAGACCCAACCCATGTACTCACCTATGAAGAAATTCAACTGGAACATAATTTTTCATACTGTGAAATGCCTATTGGGATTCTTGACACAAGAGAGCAGGTGTTGAGAAATCGAAAAACTATTCTAGTAAAGGTTCTTTGGAGGAACCAGAATATGGAGTAAGCCACATGGGAACCAAAGGATTTCATGAAAAAGAACCACCCACATCTTTTTGGTGATATTCATACATAAAATTCCGAGGAAAAAATTTCCAAAGGAGGGAATAATGTAGCACATCAAACACTTCATGGTATGTTTCTATTAAATAAATTCTAGTTATGGCATATAATCATGAATCACTGAGCCTATATGGATCAAAACATGGTTACTTATAGGAGATATCCACAACCTATTCATTAAACTTAAATTTTCCATCTCTATAATTTGAATTTTGAAAATCTATCAATCACGGTTGTGTTCAAGATGATATTTAGAGTCTGATAGAATTAACTTAATTTTTGGTGAATAGTAACCTACCCTTATGAATAGTAACCTACCCTTACAAATAGTAACTTACCCTTATTAATAGTAATATGACTCTTATGAATGGAATCTATACCCTTGAATGTATAAATGCATTTAGGCACCTTAAAAATGAAGATGGTTATTTTAAGTGTTTATATTTTTTGATTAAATAATTATATTAATTATATATTTAATTAATCATATTTACGAAATTATTTTTGAAAAATAAATTAATTTGTAGATTCTACACGTCAAAAAATGGTTATGGTGAATTTTTGAGATTTTTCTGAAATACTGGAATTTTTGATTTATAGTAAAATCTGATAATTCACAATAAATGCAAAATAAGGAAATTATCGAGTCATTGCTAATGATATGCTGATTTAATCCCAATTGGTTAGAAGTCACATGCATATATTACAGTTATTGATCATGGAATACTCACTATTGGTTTTTTTGAGAGGAAATAATAAACTAATGATTATAATATCAAAAAAACTCCTCTCCCCTCCACTATATAAACCACCCCTCTTCCTCCCACACCACTAAAGCTTCAATACTTTCCTAAATTATACTAAATACTCTTCCCAAGCCCTCTCCCCACATCCAAGACCTTATGGTCTCACCAAAAGTCCAAAAAAAGTCATTTAGTAGATTCTCAACGAGGTGTACTCAAGAGGTGAACCTTCCTTCCCTTTTCTCTCAATTTATTATAAAAACTTCCATTATTTTTTTCTCCTTTATCACCTCCCCTCATGAAAATGCCATGATAATTCAAGTACCTTACATGTACTATATTGTCATTATGCTAATGGAATATTTCATCATAATCTCTATTTTCCCATCCTTTTATACAATAAATGCAAACACCGTCCTAGATGTGTAAATTTATCACACTCAAGGAAGATGGGTTTCAATTTGCATTAATATCTTCAATAATGGTCATGAAACCTTTTCAATGGTTAAACCGGGTCATAAAATCTGTATTTTATCTTGATTAATGTTCTGTAATCTTTACACGTTAATAATATGAAATAATAATAGAAAACAAGTTTATTGGGCACAAAACTGCCAAGCCAAATCCAAGCATTTATTTTAACTCATCGAATTAGTCATGTGCAAGGAATATAACCTGAATCATTATAAGATCATTTATATATCTTTAATTTCACTAATTAACTATATTAAAAATTCTGTATGTTTAACCACATTTCAAATGAACTTCCATTAATGAATACAAGTAAACAAATCATGAAACCAAGTAAGAAAATGCTTCCAAAATAATAAAATTGAATCTCTTAAACCGAACAAAAAGTCCATTAATGAAATTAATAAGGTTATAAAATATAAATTATATGTTTATGTGGTTATGTACTTCTTAATTAATGAATCTAAATATGATTATTCTGGTTGTTAAGAACAAAAAAACACCTTTGAGGGTAAGGTAAGGGATCCTCTCTCTTACTTTTGTTCAAGAATCTACCCTATGTTGTACTCTTTTATTTTTAATTTCTAATGATGGGGTATTCTTTTGAACCTCCCCCATACTTCCCTTGTGACATGTAAATAAGGTAATACCCCTTTAACTCTCATTAATCACTCGTAATGACACTTGTTACAATGCCAAAATGTTTGTAAGGGGTTTCTCATCTCAGTTTCATTTCTGTGATATTTTCATTGTTCACCACTTATTTCTTGTATGCAGTATATGTGTACTATCATTTGATATATTATAACATTATTCTCTTTATATTAATCTTATTCAATGATTCATTCGAGGGCTATTAAGTTCTGGTCATATGATTTGACCGATTATATTGTGGTTAGAGACTTTATCTCAACTACTATTTTGTTGTGACTAACTTTGTATTGTGCACCTAATAATCCTTAAGTGGTGTACCTACTACCCATTTGAGATCACTTTTCATTTCAAAATTATATTTATATTAAATATCCAAAATATCATACCATGGATATGTTTTTTGTATAAACCGTGTACAATTTTACATACAATGTTTATTTGGAAAGTTATTTTAATTACAGAAGTATTGATGAATCTGTATACTCAACTATATATGGATGTTGAAAAGGCATATTACTATTGTATTGAATCAATTTATAAATAATTCTTTTTACATGGAGTGGTGTGTCAGGCCCACTATAGCCCCTCGATGCATCGGTAGGTCTCATCAGACAAATCAGTTGGTGACAAACCCTTTGAGTTTGTTTCCAAAAATCAGACGGGTTTCTACCCAAAGAACTAAACCATTTTAACATTATTATGGTTTAATGTTCCAGATACTTGACATCCAAAAAATATGAATTTTATTTATTCATTATCAGTTATTATTATCCATGAGGTTTTCACTATAAAAATATCTATGGATGCAGTTTCATTCTCAGTTTATTAATGGAATTAGTTTTTCCTTTATTCACCATGCCATATTGATTATGTCAGATTGATTATGATTCACTTATTATTATACTCATGATTCCACTGTTTTTAACCCTTACTAAGTGTTTGAGCTTACCCATTTCATTGTTTACCTTAAACAGGTGATGAATAGAAGGTCATTTATTCAGTTCGTGTGGTCGCAGTTTTTAGTTTTGTTTGGTATTGTATCTTATAACCTTTTTCAAAGTAATTTGTGTTACATCTATCTATCTAGTTTCTTCAAGAATACTAAACTAATCATTTCTTCAATATTTTTCATTCCTTATAACCATTCCAATATCACAAGTAATGCATCGGCTCCGGTCTAGAGGAATTGGGGATTTATAAAAACACTCTTCTCTCTCTTTCCCATAGAAATGTATAAAGAATTGAAATTATGCATGAGACATAATAATTTTATTTGGTTCACCCTCACTGGTTTATGTCCAATGAACATAGAATGATGATGTGCCAATGTACCAAATCCAAAAAGGCCCACATCCAAATTACATGGTTCAATTTAAATCACTTCTATGCCTTGGCTCACTTCCCTTAAAATGTTTAGGGTCATCTCACTACTTTTCCAAGGGTCAACCAATAAATCTCTTTATCTATTGCACTACTAGTGTATATTATCACCTTCTTCCTTCTCCTTTTCTAACTACACTAGAAAGGATCCACACACTGTTTATAGAATTGTTAGTTCCTTAATTATCATTAATTAATGCTTCCTCAAATATAGGTATATTTTTTTTGAAGTCCCACTTTTTCACGTACTATTAGTTTTCAAAAATTTATTTCACAATTTGTTTTACTACCTTTTGAAAACTTTTTGGAATCGTCTACGAATTTCATGGATTCTTCAAAGAACTCTCTTGCACCACATAGCGCGAGTGCTTCGTGGAACAACTCTTCCTCCATGGACTGCTTCGGCTTCCACAGAGTATTTGTTCTTCCACATACACTTTTATTTTTAGAGATAAAGAGACACACAAAACCCTTTCTCAAATTTTTCTTAAGAACTACTTCACCCTTTGTGGAATCGTCCATCACGAACCACTTCTGTAACGACCCAAAATTTTGAATAAATCTTGTTTCCTAATTTGTGTGTTATTTTATTTTTTTTATACTCAACAGAAATGTTTCATTTGATAACATGAGTATACTTAAAATGAGACTGTTGGGTTTTTGACTGTTATATGACCATTGGTCAATATGACCGCTAGAAACTAAACGTTTTGATTATTGTCTCTAAATATAAGTAATATTGGTTATTTAATATAGAAAGAAGATTTTATGGCCTCACCCAGTAGTCTTGGACCAATCAAAGACCATCTAACAGAACATGGGAAGAAGGTAGCACTACTGGAATTTGCTCTAGACCAAACTCAAGCTGAACTTTATTGTGGGAAGCTAGAATGGGATCGCCTTCGTGAGAAGTTCAAACTGATAGAAATTACTACTCGTGCGATGTTGGTCGAGCCTCCCTCAGATTCTCTCACCTTAGCACACCTTACACTTAGGTCCTATGCTGGTGTGATAAGGGGCTATGTAAGGTGACCGTAACTGCCTTGTGTAATCCTTTGTTTTAAATAAAAATTTCTATTTCTTCTTACGATGAAGTTTATAAATTTTCAAATGACCGGATAAATATAGTATGCATATTTTTGATGAATTTTAGAAAAAGGATATTTTAAAAATGTTTATGTAAACCTTAAATAATTAAAAATGTGTAATGATTTTTAGAAAATGGTCTTGTACAATTATGTTCAGTACGAAATTTAGAGTCTAATAAGATCAACTTAATTTTTGATGAATAGTAAATTATGAATAGTGATTGTATGCTTAGGATTAGTAATGTGACCAAATGGACTAGTAATCTCATTTAAAGAAAGTATTAATATAATCTAGGCACCTTGATTAAGTAATGTGATTCAATAAAATGGTTAAATAACAGTTTCATATATTATTATTCAAGTATTAGTTTTTTGGGTGAATAGTTTTTTTTAATTAAAAATTTAATTAAAAATATTTAGAAAATTATTTTTGTAAAATGGATTTCATTTTTGAACTCAGAGCGTCGATATTATGTTAAGATAATTTTTGGAGATTTTTCTGAAAAAATGAATTTTCAGTGAATAGTGTATTTATTTAAAAATTAAATTAAAAATATTTGGAAAATTATTTATATAAAATGGAGTACATTTTTTTAATTAGAGCATCGATATTTGGTTAAGGTGAAATTTTGGGATTTTTCTGAGAAAGTTGAATTTTTAGTAAATAGTAAAAATACAGTTTTAGGGTTTCGGTATGTTTAATGACATCATAACTGTGTCATGATGATGTCATGAGATATTTTATGGCTTGGACGACCAAAGGTGATGAATTATTGTATTGGGGGCCCCATGTGGCCTAACTTCATGGGAAATATCTTGGGAGAACACATGGTTTTGAGAAACCCACTTATGAGGTGTCCCTTGAACATTAATGCCTTGTCCCCTCACTTTCCTTAT
Organism: Viscum album; assembly: GCA_963277665.1. Taxonomy (NCBI): domain Eukaryota; kingdom Viridiplantae; phylum Streptophyta; class Magnoliopsida; order Santalales; family Viscaceae; genus Viscum; species Viscum album. The sequence goes on along the minus strand of OY728165.1, from coordinate 906,966,958 downwards.
AAATACCAAGCCATTCTATCATCATTTGGACTCAAAAATCATTCTCAACTATGTTCTGGTCTCTTTACCTCCCAAGAATTCCTCCCAAGGTGTCCCCAAGCCCTCAAGGTCCAAACCTTTGAGTTTTAAGAGTTACGTTTTAAGGTAAGGGATCTGACCACTCTCTTTCTTTTCAAGTAATCTCTTTTATGTCATTTATTTTATGCTCCATGTTATTATGTTTGAGGATGTTCTTTTATCTTCATTATACTTTACTTTTTATGTTAATATGATGAGAGACCCCCTCTTACTCGCATCATTTTGTTTTATGAATGTTTATGTGGCGCCGTTAGGCTGCCGAATTTTTAAGGGATTCTTTCACCCTTCTCATTCTTTTCCATGTTATACTTTCATGTCAAGTCTTTCAAGTTCCTTTTAATTATGTTGTGGTATGATCTCTATATCTATCATACTGAACTCTTATTTTCACATGATGATAGACCCTATTTTATCTTTTCAAATCATTTTTTTGAAGTTTAAGTGACGCCGTTAGGCTGCCGAATTTGCATAAGAGAAATTTTATTTTTGTCTTCCTTTCATATTATTCATTTCATATGGTAAATCTTTAAAATTTCATTACCATGTTCATATATCCTTCTTATTCTGTCCCTCTAATGTTTTATGGATCATTTATGAATTTTTGACCTATGTCCCCTCTCTTTTCATTGTTTTCTAAAAACCCGAAACATAGCTGTTATGTTGCAGAATTTTCGTCTCAAAATGCCTCTCTCTTTTCTCAAAATTATTTTATGTTATAAAGTCAATACTCAAAGCTCTTATTTCTACTAGGGTATTCACATATATATCAAAATGTTCTATTTTAAATTCTGGTATTTACATACATGAAACCCGCTCTCCCCTTCCGTGGGTTTTAAGGTGACGTAAAGATCATGTCTTTAAAGTAGTTTTTAAAATGTTATGATTATGAAATGAAACCCATTTATTTTATGCTATATGGGTTATTTATGTTATTTTTGGTGATTATATATGTGTCTCACATGATAATAATGGAAAATTTAAGGGTCCGCCCTGATAGTGCTCCAATGCATTGGGAAATGATGTAACCACTATAGATTACAATTTTCACGATATCTTGGTGAATAACCTTGGTAATTTTCAAATGACACCTTGGGTATGGACCTTGGTGATATGTTCATGATTTTCTATGTTAAATGATGTAGCCACATCTTAAAGTTAGGAAAAATGTTATTTTTAATAAGATATGCCACATGATTTCTTTCTCTGGCCATAACGTTCTTTTTCATGACATAATTGATGTATCTCAAGTTCACATGTTAAATGTTTCTCTTGTTCCCTTATTGGGCCTTCTGCTCACCCTTTCTTTTGATGTATGTCCCCAGGTTATGAGATGCAGTAATGAACCTAGGATGAACTTAAGGAGAAGCCTTTAAAGTGTTTAAGAAGAATGTTTTATGTTGTTTTCATGTGTTATGTTCCTGGTTTCCAAGACACTAAAACTTAAAGATCCTCAGTTTTGTGTAATGTAATGAATGTTTATGTTATAAAAAGGTGTTATCCTATAGTTGGTATCAAAGGATGGTTTAGTCATTTTTGGAAATTAGGATATGAAAACTTTAGGAAGAATCCTATAGAAAAGATTATATATAGGAAATCCTCCTGACATTTTGGTGAGTATTGAGTAATGGGTTGCCAAACTAATACATCCCTGTCTAGATACGAGTAGGTAGAGGTGGATCTGGCACAGATATACAGAGGGGTAAAACCCGAAAACACTGCTTTGATCTAGAATCAAATGGGAACTGGTACACGACAACGAGCCTTGCTGCACTCTTGGTTACGACACTCCCAGGGGATATGCTTTGGTAAATTCATAAGCTTAGTATGAACCATTGTTAAAGGACAAAGATAAAATAAAATAAAGATTTGCATAAGAATATATGATCATGGATAACCTAGATGGGAACCTAGGGGATCACAAGTTAGGGTATACTATTCTTCTACAAGTTATCCTTATATGCTTTATGTTCCTTTTCATGATTATTGGAAAATTATTTAAGCCCTTAATTATACATTCTCTTCTTAGTTAATGGTGGGAAATGGAAGAACATGTCCCAACAACCAATGTGATAGGAAATGGGATGATTTCCATATTAATATGACAGAGATGATTAGGGGATTAAAAGATGATTATTATTTTGGAAGACGTTCACTATTTTGGGGACCCTATATGATCGAGGTAAATAGATTACTACAATATTTTCATTGAGGAGTACGGTTGACTTATATTTTGAAGAATAGATGAATTTAAGGTGGACTTATAGTAATTTAGGTTACTTATGGGAATGATTAACCTATCTTGGGTAAAATATTATTAGGTTAGCTACTTTTGTTATAAGATGTTAGGAGTGGTTGATGTTGTTTTGAGATGAGAAATGATGTTTATTTTGGAAGACTATGTTATCAAATCCTTCCTGTATTTGGGTTTCAATCTTAGTTTGGTTTATTTTGAGGGATTTAAAGGACCGTTATTTATGGAATGATTTATGATGAACTCTGGGTAGTACCGTGGAACATTGAAGATTTAAAAGTAGTTTCCCTTCCTATGGGATTATTTCTTTTTGAAGAGTTGTTTTATCTTACCCTTTCTGTTTTTGCCATAATGTTTAAAGATAGAAGAAATTGATATTTAATCTTTTATGGATTACATGATTCTCTAGAAGATGATTCTTGTGCTTTTGATGAGACCAAGTGTTTTGGAATTCTCATCATTTGGAGAAAATATTAGTTTTGGTAGAGACTTATTAAAGGATGAAACTCTACTTGAAGGTAGGTATATTTTCTTATGTTTCTGTTCTATGTACTAAATGAATTCCTCAAAATTATGAAAAGGAATGTAAAACAAAAACGTTGTTGGTTTAAGTTTCCTACTAGGTAATCAATGACCATTTACACACATCATACGTTTGGGATTTTCTTACGGTTGACATTCTCCTAATCATGTTTTCTATCACTCTCCCTCAGAACCTGACCCTTTTTTTCTCCTCAATGTCCATGTTTTCCTACATGGAATACTAGTGTGGGTTAACTCGGGTGACCTTTGTACTTCCCTTTCTTTCCTTTAAAGTAATAGTTTTACTGACTCCTTTTATGATGTGGTACTTTCAATGAAATTTCAAACCCCAATTTTAAAAATTGCAAGGACACAATTTCTTAAGGGGGGAAGATTGTATCGACTCGAAATTTTGAATAAATCTTGTTTCCTAATTTGTGTGTTATTTTTTTTATACTCAACAAAAATGTTTCATTTGATAACATGAGTATAATTAAAATGAGACTGTTGGGTTTTTGACTGTTATATGACCATTGGTTAATATGACCGCTAGAAACTAAACGTTTTGATTATTGTCTCTAAATACAAGTAATCTTGGTTAATTAATATAGAAAGAAGATTCGATGGCCTCACCTAGTAGTCTTGGACCAATAAAAGGCCATCTAATAGAACATGGGAAGGAGGTAGCACTACTGGGCTTTGCTCTGGACCAAACCCAAGCTGAACTTCATCTTGTGAAGCTAGAACAGGATCGCCTTCGCGAGAAGTTCAAACTGATAAAAATTACTACTCCTGCGATGTTGGCCGAGCCTCCCTCAGATTCTCTCACCTTAGCACACCTTACACTTAGGTCCTATGCTGGTGTGATAAGGGGCTATGTAAGGAGACCGTAACTGCCTTGTGAAATCCTTTGTTTTAAATAAAAATTTTGATTTCTTCTTATGATGAAGTTTATGAATTTTCAAATGACCGGATAAATATAGTATGCATATTTTTGATGAATTTTAGAAAAATGATATTTTAAAAATGTTTATGTAAACCTTAAATAATTAAAAATGTGTAATGATTTTCAGAAAATGGTCCTCTACAATTATGTTTAGTACGAAATTTAGAGTCTAATAAGATCAACATAATTTTTGATGAATAGTAAATTATGAATAGTGATTTTATGCTTAGGATTAGTAATGTGACCAAATTTATTAGTAATCTCACTTAAAGAAAGTATTAATATACTCTAGGCACCTTGATTAAGTAATGTGATTCAATAAAATGGTTAAATAATGGTTTCATATATTATTATTCAAGTATTAGTTTTTTGGGTGAATAGGGTTTTTTAATTAAAAATTTAATTAAAAATATATATAAAATTATTTCTATAAAATGGATTTAATTTTTGAACTCAGAGCATCGGTATTAAGTTATGGTAATTTTTGGGAATTTTTCTGAAAAAATGAATTTTCAGTGAATAGTGTATTTATTTAAAAATTAAATTAAAAATATTTAGAAAATTATTTTTATAAAATGGAGTTCATTTTTTTAATAAGAGCATCTATATTTGGTTAAGGTGAAATTTTGGGATTTTTCTGAGAAAGTTGAATTTTTAGTAAATAGTAAAAATACAGTTTTAGGGTTTCAGTATGTTTAATGACATCATAACTATGTCATGATGATGTCATGAGATATTTTATGGTTTGACCGACCAAATGTGATGAATTATTGTATTGGGGCCCCATGTGGCCTAACTTCATGGGAAATATCTTGGGAGAGCACATGGTTTTGAGAAACCCACTTATGAGGTGTCCCTTGGCCATTAATGCCTTATACCCTCACTTTCCGTATAAATACCAAGCCATTATCTCATCCTTTGGACTCCAAAATCATTATCAACGAAGATTGGGTCTCCTTACCTCCCAAAGAGTCCTCCCAAGGTTCCCCCAAACCCTCAAGGTCCAAACATTTGAGTTTTAATAGTTACGTTTTAAGGTAAGGGATCTGACCTCTCTCTTTCTTTTCAAGTAATCTCTTTTATGTCATTTATTTTATGCTCCATGTTCTTATGTTGTAGGATGTTCTATTATCTTCATTATACTGTCCTTTTTATGTTCATATGATGAGAGACCCCTCTTACTCTCATCGTTTCGTTTTATGAATGTTTATGTGGCGTCGTTAGGCTGCCGAATTTTTAAGGGATTCTTTCACCCTTCTCATTCTTTTCAAAGTTCTAATTTCATGTCAAGTCTTTAAAGTTCCTTTTAATTATTTTGTGGTAAGATCTCTATATCTATCATACTTAACTCTTATGTTCACATTATTATAGACCCTATTTGATCTTTTCAAATCATTTTTGTTGAAGTTTAAGTGACGCTGTTAGGCTGCCGAATTTTCATAAGAGAAATCTTATTTTTGTCTTCCTTTCATATTGTTCATTTCATATGGTAAATCTTTCAAATTTAATTACCATGTTCATATATCTTTCATATTCTATCCCTCTACTGTTATACGGATCATTTATGAATGTTTGACCCATTTCCCCTCTCTTTTCAATGTTTTCTAAAAACCCAAAACATAGATGTTATGCTGCAGAATTTTCGTCTCAAAATGCCTCTCTCTATTCTCAAAATTATTTTATATTATAAAGTGAATACTCAAAGCCCTTATTTCTACAGGGTTATTCACATATATATCAAAATTTTCTATTTTAAATTCTGGTATTTACATACATGAGACCCGCTCTCCCCTTCTGTGGGTTTTAATGTGACGTAAAGATCATGTCTTTAAAGTAGTTTTTAAAACGTTATGATTATGAAATGAAACCCATTTATTTTATTCTATATGGGTTATTTATGAAATTTTTGATGATGATATATGTGTCTCACATGATAATAAAGGAAAATTTAATGGTGTGCCCTGATAGCGCTCCAATGCATTGGGTAATGATGTAACCACTAGAGATTACAATTTTCACGATATCTTGGTGAATAACCTTGGTAATTTTCAAATGACACCTTAGGGATGGACCTTGGTGATATGGTCATGATTTTCTATGTTAAATGATGTAGCCAAATCTTAAAGTTATGAAAAATATTATTGTTATTATGATATGCCACATGATTTCTTTCTCATTCCTTAAAGTTCTTTTTCATGACATAGTTGATGTATCTCAAGTTCACATGTTAAATGTTTCTCTTGTTCCCTTATTGGGCCTTCTACTCACCCTTTCTTTTCATGTATGTCCTCAGGTTATGAGATGTAGTAATTAACCAAGGATTAACATAAGGATAAGCCTTTCAAGTGTTTAAGAAGAATGTTTTATGTTTTTTTCTTGTATTATGTTCCTGGTTTCCAAGACACTAAACCTTAAAGATACTCAGTTTTGTGTAATGTAATGAAAGTTTATGTTATAAAAAGGTGGGATGCTATAACTTCACATCATGGAATCCTCCCTCGTGTACCATTTTTAGCTTTTCTGAATTCATTCGATAGTGATGATATTTTCTAATGAACTTATCTCTAGTTATTGATATCATTATGTGTCTTTATATTGGTAAATATAACCAAAAAAACCAAAAAATCTAAATTTCCTAAAACATTGATGTGCTACAACCATCACTCTGTAGTACTATGCAGTCCACATTGCACCTTAATCCTTTGTGGTGGTTGATTTCTTCTCTAAACAAAAACCATTTGCATCTCTATAAATCACCTCCTCTATTTTACAAATGATGATCCTCCTGGAATTATTATCCTCCCACAAACTAAAAACCACCCATGAACTGATATCGTTATACATTCCACGGAGTATGGTTTGCAGTACGCATAGCACTGCTATAAAGAAATCCTTTATTTTCCAATTTTCATTTTATATTCTGCGTTACTTCTTTGTGATCTGATAACTTTGATTCATGATCGATGAACTATAAACTCCATTTCAGAAGAAATTCATTTTCAAAAAAGAAAATCCTGATTTTGAGTCCCAAAAATTTGGAAAACAATAGGAAACTGTGCCACCTTAAACATCTTATTTGGAAACAAAAACCATACTAATTCATTGTCATCTTCTGTTTTTAACAAACATAATCACCCAAAAAACATTAAGAGGAGGCCTCGAGGTATTTTTCCCAACAATCCATCATCCATCCAAATTAAATTTTTATTAAAAACAAAGCCATTTTAAGGGAAAATGGTAAAAGCATTATTCTTCAACAGAGAAAATAATATGTAATGAAAGAACTAAAAAACTGATTAAACACCAGGCTAATATTACTTGATTCAACAATTCTATAAATCTCCAAGTGCAGCATGCCAACCTAGGTGTTCGGATCCTCTCTGATAAGATCATCAAGGTGAGTGATCATCCTTTCCATTGTCTGAATAAACTCATCTGTGTTGATGTTTCTCTGATTGAATCCCCGGGCCATCATGCAATCTTGTTTGTCTAACCACACTTCTTTCTCCTCGGTAGCATCAACCTGAAACTGATGTTCATAAATTCTTTGGATCTCTTCTTCTGAGACATTGGGCCTACGGCTTGTTCCTAACATTTCTTCCTTAGAGTGCAGGATATGTTTCAATTACTCCCCAAATTCCTCTAACCTGTCTCTTGTATTTCTGCTCGATTATTCACATTTCCCCTTCTGAGCATCTTTACCTTCCTTTTGTATACCCTTCTTAGCTGACCGCATCTCCATTGGTTTTGGAAAGTAAGAGTAGTCCTTTTTTCCCTTCAATTTTTTCCCTGGACCACAATACATTTCCCCAAGTCACGCTTGCCTTTTTTCCCCTTCTTTCGTCTAGGGCTATGGGGTCTATTTCCTTGAATTTGTTCGTTGCTATTCACTGAGGGGTGACTATAACTACCATCATTGAAAGACTCCTTCTCATGAGAAAGAGGTGGTTCGTGGACCTCCAGACCATCAAAGCGGTTCCCCAGCTCTACTGCTACTACATCCGTGTGAGCAAACTGCGTACTCAACTCCTTACCTGATTTCTTCCCCAAGACAAAATATTTTCCCCCATCCTCAGCCTTCCTCAATACTTTGTAATGGGTATCGATGGTGTTGAGATCTATGGACCCCAAAACATCTCTATCCTTCAACCTTTCCTGTCCACTTTGAGAACCTATCACCGCAAGCCGGAAAGATTTACCCGGTATCAAATCCATTCCTGTGGGTTGTTCATATCCTCTTCCCCTGAACTGATGCTGCATGTTCGCAACCTCCCAACCCCGTCCATGAGAGACAACAAACCTTTTTTCCCAACAATACATGATATTACTCTATTTATATTATCCGTTGAGGCATTTCATGCTCTTATTTCTAATTAAATGAAATGTTTTTCAGTTATATTCCATTTTATATTAATTATTAATTATTTAATCATTATAGATTACACTTTACATAACCCTTACTGAGTGTTTGAGGAAACACATATTTTGATTTCAATTCTCCAAGATATGAGGGATAAATATTTAAAGGATTTTAAAGGATGAAGAATATTTACTTTTACTATGTTTTATATTTTACTTTCAATGTAAAGTGGAAATAAAATATGTATCAGGTTCTTCAAGACAACTAAACTAACCAATCTTTGGTAATGTGATCCCATGTATATTATAAAAATGTAATAAAATAGACAGTGAATATTAATTACTAGAGTTATGTTCATTGTAGTAGGTATTAAAGAATGTTTCCTACGACCACTGGGAATATGATTTAGGAAATAATATATTAGAGAACAAATGTCTATGATAGATTCTATGGATAAGTATAAGTATAGGGAAATATCATAAAACCTTTTTAAAGTATATATTGAGTGGTTTTCAAGAAAATACATCATTTTCTAGGTTTTGGAAACTAGATGCCTCTATGGAACAGATGTACCTATGGGTAACTATGTTGAATGAGGTTGATTGCATATTAACTTGATCACCACTAGTACATGATGATTAGACCTAGTACTACACAACTAGCTAAAAACTGTTAGGTATATGATTTGTTTAATTCCAATTACCTTTATGAATAATTATGATAAATGATAGGATAAATCCTATGGAAATATATTGTATTCCATAGTGATATGAAATAAAAACTAAAGTTTCATGGGTTTATAAGTACAAGGTTGATCATGTAATGACCTGAAAATTCCAAATAAATTATTTTAAAATTATTTGGGATTATTATGAGTCTATCACATTGGAACCCTTACGACATGGGGGTCCATTGGGTTACTTCTTTTTGGAACTTCATGGTAGTTGATGCATGACCGATATATTGAGGAGAAGATTCTACAGAACTCAAGTGCACTGAGTGATGGTAATCTTGTGTCTTGCTTTCAATTCCTAGTGACCCTATGTGGATCAGCATGCTAGAGACCCTTCGTGGATTAGCATCATAGTGACCCTGTGTGAATTAGTATCCCAGATACCCACTGTGGATCAGCAGTGTGCAACCTGAAGAGGACCATCCATAGAGCATACCATCCAGTATTAGAAACATACGACATTGTGTGGAACGAAAATGGAACAACTTCTTCATGGTTTAGTTGGGGAACATTATAAAGGAATAAAATTATATATCTTATGATTAATCGTCATTATTCATGAACTCCGAGTTGTATACCAGGTGTAAGCTGACATTTAGTGCTTTGTGTTCGAGGTCATGATTTGTGGTTTTTCCTTTGTAGAATTCTAGGATACCTTCTAGGGTCTCGGAGTCCCTACTGTATATTGTTATACTCACCCATGCACGGGTTTCGCCCGCACATTGTCGTGTCTTGTACCGACAATGAGCAGCTTGGATGAGTGTTTAGGGAGCTAGGACCAGGTGGTATATGGAGGTGATTGGTTGATGTGGAGAGCTATGGAGATGATATGTACCTACCCTTCAGGTAGGATACTTGGTGGACAATATCGTGAGCTATTTTCTATGGTAGTGGTATCTTTCAGTTTGTCTTGTATTTAGGCCCCATTAATTTCAGTACACACTATTAATAATGTAGTTTTACTACATGGTTTGAATCTTCTCATGTTCTTGGTTTGTGTGTATGTAGGCTTGATGGAAATTACATCCCAATTTTAGTTTAATTCCTTACTGGTGCTAGTTGCCAACCCCTAGCCTATAGAAGGTGGGCATGAGGTAGTCACTACATGGGCCTCAGGGGAATAGTTCGTGAAAAATTTGTATCAGAGGGTTTAGTTCTACCAGAATAACAAAGATTCTAGGTTTTTAGTGGAGCAATAGTTTTAGGTGTCTTGAGTTCATATTTCAGTCCAGGGAGTCTATGGTTGGTACGGCGGCTGATGTATCAATACACCAAAACCTAGAATTCTATTTTCTGACTTGGTACATGAAAACATTGACTGCATGTGTTTTTGAAATGTATTTATTTTGATCACTTTGGAGTCATCTCAACAGGTATAACTTATTGACCATAGTTCATCTTGATTCTCTTTCATGATGCATCCATGTAGACAGCCATTCAGGAATCCAATGTGTGACCATGAGGATGGTCCATAGTGTGATGAGGCTTCAGTACAAGGACTGTTGCCCAACATGGAACCTTCAGGTGGTGTACCAGAAATACCACTACCTGTTGGTCAGTAGTTACTACTAGCGCTACAGGTATAGGACACATATATGCCCAGTGACTTACATGAGTTTCAATGATAGAAAACCCTCAGGTTCTGAGGTGAGACCGACTCACATGAGGCTAAGGACTAGCTTGAGGTGGTGACTGAGTTACCATCATGTCGGGGAACCATTAGATTAGTTGGTGGTCTAGGAAGTGAGATTTCTATGTGGCTTAGCAGGGAGATAGTAGGGTTTAGATTACCCCTATATTATGATGAGGGGACTTTTTCCATGGATAGAGCTTATGAACCATCCTCCAAGAAAGGGGTCTCCTACCATGAAAATATAATGGGTTTGTGTTCCCAAGAGATTCTATAGTTTTGACAGGACGACATGTCATTGATTGAGTATTTTTTAGGTTTACCTACCATTGAAGGTACTCAATGAATACGATATGACCAGTGTTTCAGGGCTCTAACCTCTATGTGAGATGTGTATAGGGGCATCTCATCCAGCACTATTCCTCTGTTCATTCCAACTTATGATAGGGTGCTAAATAGATCCTTTATGGTTGAAAATTATTTGGTTGAGTAGATGTGTACAATAAATATTAGGAGTGGGAAAGTAGGAAACTGACGTCAGTATTAGAGACATAGACATGTAAAAAAATGTTTCGGGAAGAGGAAGTGATAGGAAAAAATGAATATGCAGGGCAATAGATGTGGAAGGGGAGCTAGGAGAGAATCGGGAGGTGGTGTACATTTCGACATGTTATAAACACCACCCCAATGTGGTCCCCACCAGGATTAGGGAGTTGGAGGACATGTGAATGGAGTAGCTGCATGCTGTCAAGGAGTGTGACCCAAGGGATCCATGAATCATTCAAGGTACAGTCTGGGTCTACTACTAGCTTCCGAAATTAATAAACATTGGTAATAATCATTCCTTATTATCACAAATATTGTTCGAGACCAAGAGTTTCTTGTTAAACTGTTGAATTGACCCTTACGTCTATATATACCTATGATAGGAGACTTGATAATCACACTTATGTCGATGGTGTGATCTGACCCTTGAGGCTAGAGTTTCGGTTGGAACCTCTTGGTGGCAGCGTCGAGGACTTACGATGTTAGTTTGGTTATAGACTGGTCATCCAATGTTCATGCTCATATTGACTATTTTAGAAAAAACGTTTATTGTATATATACAATATTAGAATGGGGTTTTCCTTCATCAGTGAAAAAGTAAACCCATAAAGCATGGGGTAAGATAATGCCTAGGAGGGTGCAACCGATCACTCTTGAGTCGTAAAGCCTTACCCTCATGGCAGTATGTGTTTTGAGTTTTCTATTCCCACCAGTAGTGGTAGAGTTTGATAACATCCTTTCAAAAGACATTTTCAGGATTACCACCCCTTAGAGAGAGGGGATTCTATTTTGGATTGTACCCCAGGATGACACCAATATCTTTAACATCATATCGGATGGCTCCCATGGAGATTTGGGAGATGAGTGTATAGTTGGGAGAATGGTTTTTTATCTACTATTATCACAAGAGTGTCAGGTATATCTTCTTACATAAGGACCTATACCTGAGACAACAACTATGGATAGAGTTCCTCTAGGACTACATGCTTGATATGGTCTGCACTCATGGGATGGGAAACCATAGTAGAATACGCACTCAACATGATGTCTGGGTTTCAATTTCTGAGTAAGGCGATAGAGAATATAGAAGTGTTAATGTTATCCTTTGTGGATAGTGATAGAGTCGCTTACCTCTAGTCTATGATAGTCACTCCACTACTTTTTTAGCATGTTATGGAGACATTGCTTGGGGACATTGACTGCGAGACCCGAAATGCTCAGATATCATTAGGAATGGCTCCTGAACAATTGTATGATGGAGGGGATCACATCATCCTCTTTATAGGATACAACATTGTACCAGTGGCGCTACAAGAGGAGGTGTTGAGGGAGTTCAATAGATCCCCTTTGGCAGTGCATCCTGGTGTGGTAAAGATATACCAAGACCTCCAGTGTCAGTACTGGTTTCCAGGGATGAAGCAAGAATTGGTAGAGTTCGTATCATGTTTCCTCACTTTTCATCAAGTGAAGGCTAAAAATTAAGTTCCAATAAGCATAGAACAACCACCTGAGGTATCGAAGTGGAAGTGGGATGGTATCTTTATGTACTTTGTGACAGGGCTACCACGTATGTTCAAGGGCCACGATTCTATCTGGGTGATTGTTGACCAACTGACCAAGTCAACCCAATTCCTAGCCATCTGAGAGTAGTGATCAGTAAAGGTCTTGGGATGTCTCAATGTATAGATGATTTTATGGATTCACGGGGTGCCATCGATGATCTTATCAGAACGATATGCTTTTTTTTCCATCCCACTTGGGGAAGGGATTACATGAGGTCTTCAAGAATCAACTACATTTGGGCACCCCCTTCCGTCCTCAGACCGATGGTCAGATGGAGCAGACCATAGAGAGACTCGAGGACATGATTCATGCTTGTGTCCATGATTTTGTCTGTCGTTGGGAGGACTATCTTCCACTGGCGTACTTCACATACAAAAACAGTTATCACTCCACCATCGGAATGGATCTTTTTGAGGCCCTGTATGGGCAACCGTGCAGATCAACTCTATGCTAGACAGACCCAGGAGTGTCAGCACTTATGGGTCCAGAGTTGGTATGGGCTACCGCTGAGAAGGTGTAGATCCTTGAGGAGAGAATGAACACTTCAAAAAGATGGTATATGTCTTATGGTGAAAAGAGACGAAGACCCTTGGAGCTTGAGGAGGGAGATCTTGTCTTCCTACGGGTCTCAACCCAACGAGGATTGTAGATATTTGGCTGGGGCGACAAGGTATCTCCAAGGATAATCAGATCATTCCAAATCCTCAGCAGAGTAGGCGAGGTGGCGTACCATCTATCTCTTCCCCTACAGATTCACTGGGTGCATAATGTTTTCCATGTTTCATAGCTGAGGAGGAGTGTGCATGATCCATCACATGTTTTCGACTGGGGCGAGCTGTCCATCGACGATGGGGAGACATTTGTGGAGTTCCCAATGGAGATAGAGGATCGAATAAAGATGGTCCTTCATGACCAGTCGATACCTATAGTGCGAGTTCTGTGGAAGCATAGGAACCTCTAGGAGAGAACATGGGAGTGGGAGGCTCGGATGCATGCTCAGTTCCTCCCATTTGTTTCCCTAGCATTTGTTGTAGCTCTTGGGGACAAAAATCCCTAAGGTGGGAAGATTGATAAGACCCCTAACTTCCATATAATTTTTTTAAAATTATTTGGGATTATTACGAGTCTTTGAAAATTAATGGTAAGAGATTTTGAGGCTCAGAAAGACCCAAATTGAATTTTGGACTTTTTTTAAGGTACATTTATTAAACATACGGGTGGATTTCATATCTTTTGAACCAGTGCTCTGAATTGAATTCTGAGGGAATTGTTTTATTCTTTGTTCAATGATTATCTTATGGGAGTCTTAACATCAACTATAGTAGTTCAAGAGAAAATTTTTGTTTTATAGACTTTTTGAGATAATAATAAAATAACACAATATTTTATTTCATTTTTCAACCACCAATTGAGTGACGGTGGCAGGGACTATAGAGGTGGTCATAATTTCAATGAGGGACACTAAATGTCCGGTTACACATTGATTGTGTAACCACACCTCATTAAAATAAGGTGGTTCATTAATTACACAAATTAATGAACCATTAATTGAAAAGAGGATTAATCTCTTAACTCATTCTTTTGATTTTAAAAACATTGGCAAAGGGATAGGGTGGAAGATATTGTGGGAGAACTTCATTGAATCACCAATGATCAACCCTTCCAACGAAGAACATAGGTTTGGAAGACATTGTTGGGGAAAACCATCATGGATTGAAAAATGTTGATGGATTCATCGAACGTGGATTCTTCTCCCACAAACCGTGAAATCCCATATTTTTTTGGGTGGGTATTTTATGTAAATTCAAGTGAATTTGTTACAGTATATTGTTCTTGAAAGACATGGCAAACACGGATTAACCAAAAATTAGTTAATCTGTGATTCAAAAGAAAATATTGGTGGATAATAAAAGAACATTTCAATAATTATTGAATCTACCTTTTGATGATTTGATTACGACAACATTGTTTAATTTCTAATGCGGAGGGAGCAGACCAGTAGAACAAGGTCCAGACCCTCTACTGCTTTTGGATTTGTCCCATTCATCATTGGAAAAGTTTTAACTTGATGGAAATTTGAATCTGGGGGCTAGACAGTGATGGAAGTGTCCTAAATGACCCATAGGTGAAATCAGAAGGGAAAAAAGACCACTAGGGAGAGGCTGCATGGGCATCCAGAGGTGCTTTGTCACTGAGGGAGGTCACATGGGCAACGAGTGGTGCTCTGTCACACGTCGCTGAGGGATGCCACAACATCGAGTCGCGGTGGAGGGGGACATGTGCCCCACAGGTCCCACTAATATAGGGGGTGGCACCACATGTCACCATCATTGCAAATAGAATGGACAAATTGTCCATTCGGAAGGGGAGTTGACCCCCACGTGGGTCGCTCCAAGCCAAGGTGGGACAGGGCGGTCCATGACCCAGCGGGCCGAGACCGCTTCCTAGTGGGTCGAGCTCGCTGTGGCCCAGCTCGCTAGGGCTGGCCCAACCAGTTCGGGCCAAGCTGGGTCAGACATGGGTCTGACCCAAACCAAGTCGGGACAAACCAGGATGGGGTAGGTCAGGTCGGTCCGACCGGGTCGGTCCAGACCCAAACCCTTTTGGACCGTATTTCCCTTAAAAGGTCGTAACTTACAAACCAGATGCTTGTTTGACGAACCACCCATAGAGATGGAATCCTTGAAAAAATATGGTCCTTTCTAGGTACTCCACATTATTTTAAAAGATAGTTAGAGTACGACCAGGTTGGATCAAACCCGAATCTAATTGGGTTGTTGGTACTAAAATTATTATAACTCACAGACCAGATGTCTGATTGACACGCCGTCTGTCGCATTGGAAGCCTTACGACATGGAGGTACATTGGGTTACTCCTTTCTAGAAAATATTTGAGGTTGTGGTATGACTGATATCTTGAGGATAAGATTCTACGATGCTCAAGTGCACCGAGTGCAGGGAATCCTATGGCTTACTGTCAATTCATAGCGACCCTATGTGGATCAAAATAATAGAAACCCACTATAGATAAAAATCATAGAGACCCTGTGTGTATCATCATCATAGAGACCCTATGTAGATCAAAATCATAGAGACAATGTGTGGATCTACATCATAGAGACCCTGTGTGGATCAACATCATAGTGACCCTGTGTGGATCAACATCAAAGCGACCCTCGGTGGATCAGCATCCTAGCGACCCTGTGTAGATCAGCGGTGCACGACCCGATGACGACCAACCCTAGAGCAGCCCATTGTAGATCAAAGACATAAAACCCAATGTGGATAGACAATGGAACACATTCTTCATGGTTCAGTTGTGCAAAATTTTAATGGAATAAAATGATATAGCTTAAGACTAACCATCTTTATTCCTAATCTCTGAGTTGTATACCTGGTGTAATATAACTTCATTTAATGCTTTGTGTTTGAGGTCATGATTTGTGGTTTTTCTTTTGTGAATTCTGGGAGAACATTGGGGATCTCAGGGCCCCAACAAATTACAGTTATACTCACCCATGCACGGGCTTCGCCCGCACATTATCGTGTCTTTTGCAGACGACGAGCATCATGACTGAGACAATAGGAAGCCAGGATCAAGTTGTACATGAAGGTGACTGGTTGATGTGGAGAGCTGCGGAGACAAGTTATACCTACCCTTCAGGTAGGATCCTTGGGAGATGATCTCATGATATGTTTTCTATTGTATTTTTATCTTTTAGTTGGGCTTGTATTCTAGCCCCTTTACTTTCAGTACACACTTATACTACTTTATTTTTAAAATGTGGTTTTCATCTTTTCTTATTCTTGGTTTGTGATTTTTTAGGTTTAAAGGAAACGCCTTCCCAATTTCATGTAAATTCCATACTTGTTCTAGACACCAACCTTTGGCCTATGAAAGGCGGTGTTGGGGTAGTCACTGCACGGGCCCCACGGGAACGGTTCATGATAGATAATAAGTTTAAAGTAATAAATAACCATTTTGATATTATTTATGATATGAGTTTGAGATGATTTAATATAATTTTATAGACATTTAAGGGAATGAATCAATTTTTATTAATAACTTTTATAGTGAAAATTCCATTTAAAGAATCATGATTTTATATTTTTTGGGTATAATTTGAAAGGAATTGATAACCTTTAGGTTCAAAATAATATTATGTTTTAATTTTCAAATTAGGATAAATGGGTTATTGAATTTTGATAATAAATTCATTATCATATTGATAACCATACGATTAAAAATTTATTTTTTAAATAAGTGATAATATTATTTTTGAAAAAGTTCATTTTAATTTGAACATTTTATGATTAAGGTAAACATTAATATTTTCATCTGTGATTGTATTTTATTTGAAGAATAAAGGCTGAGCAATATTTCGAAAAATATATGATTTCATTATGGTTCTATGAGGATTTATGTTGTTTATGGAAAAGATTAGAATATTTTGGATATTTTATTATAGGGAATATACATTTCTATTATATAACTTTATGATCAATTAATTTTGGTTGAAGATAAATATTAAATTAATCTTGAATGAATTTATAATAAAATATTTTGGGTTTTTGGGTTTTCAAGTTGGTCAAGAATATTTTTCTAAGTATTCTATGTTTAGTTACTTATGTGATGATTTAATTTGAACTTAGGGTGTCTTTATTGAGTATTTGTATTTTAATATATTATCTCATCATATCAAGGATTATTCATATTGGTTATTATTTTAATTTTTTCTAACCATTTTGGTTTTAGGTAAGAGGAATAAATTTTCATAATTTTTTGGATATTATAGTCAATTAAAAGATGGTTTTAGTGCTTCAAGAATGAAAAATTCATCATGATAATGATCATTCACATTGAAGAAATAAATTATTCTCACTAGATGGGAAGGCATAAGGAAATAAATTTTTATCATATTTTTTATACCAACGGTATTAGAATTTTTCAAACTCAAAAAAACTGATGATAATTCTATGAAGTATTATATAGAGTGTAACACTAAACTACAACGGTAAATTTTTGGAAACTCATTTTCAAGTATGCGACTTATATAAATTCATGCATAAAAGGCTTCGTGGTCATTACCTAGAAATTAAATTTTTCCAAAAAATAGACCAAATTTTATTATAATATTATATTCCGTTTATAAAAAATAAATAAAATTTTAGGAACATAATTTTGTTATAAAGGGGATTATTTAATAACACAATATTTAATTTTATATTTTCCTTTAAAAATAACAATATGTTTTATAGCATGTAGCACACACAACTCTGAACATAAAAAATTGTGAAATAATATTATATAAATATGACTATTATAACCTAGTCATTGAGTTCGTGTGTATGAATATGAGTAATCAATTTATAAAATATATAAATATATATATAGGTGATACAACAAAAAAATGTATTGATTAATTCTTAAGAAATAATCACTCAATTTCTAGTAAATTAATTTTGTGCTTCAAAAATATATTTTCTTAAAAAAGGATTTTATATATTTTTGTGAGTTAATATTATAAATAATTTTTGAGAATTTTAAAAATTTTAATTCATAAAAATTTTAGAGTTTCAAAAATATTCATATAAATTTATCGAATAGTTAAATTTTGTGATTATTTTAAAAAGATTCTCTTTTCTGTGAATAACGAAAAATTACGAATTTTGTATAACTGTTATATCACTTATTTAAATAAATTAATTTAAATGTACCATTAAATTTTGAACTAGTTTTTAAAGTAAAAATTGATAAATTTTATTGAATATAATATAAATAATTCCATTGGAATCAATATTATTTTTGATTTTAAAATAATTTCATTTAAGTCTTAAAGAGACAATTGTTTAAAAACTGTTTTCATTTCATTTAAGGAATCTATAATAAAATTGATTACTAAAAACTCTAGAAATTGAATATTAAAAAATAGAATTCATATTTGGAACTAGGATTGTAATATTTGGTGTATAAATCCTTTTTATTTTTGGCCATTATAAATCGTAAGCATGGTAAATACTTTTCACCATGGTAATGGGTAAATCGTGCAATTAAGGTTAAAAATGATGTGATAAGGCTTTATAGATATATCAAAAACAAAAAATTATTTCATCTTACTATAATAATTAATCTATATCTGTCATAAATTTTAATATATCGAATTTTGGTTCCATTTTCCTTTGATAATGACATTTATATTATTTTAAGAAATGGATAAATACAAAATGTCACTCCCTTGAATTCAACATCTCTTATATGTTCACATAAGGATAAGAGTATTTTATTAAGGAATATAGAAACTTGTTTTGAAAATTATTGATTTATTTTTATGATGGTAATTATTCATTAACTATCACGAACTAACCCGGGTCGACCCTGAACCGGTCACCCGAGCCGGTCCGCAACATGGCCCGAGAGGCGTTCTCGATCCTCCTGGGCTGGTGACAAGTGCCAGGGCATCAACAGAGGCTATGGGAACGATTTCGCCCAATATAAATAAATAAGACAGCGAAAATAATACAGAGCAGCGTAGAAAAGATAAACCAAATAAAGTGACTAAACAGGAACAAACATGAATCAAACTAACCAAACACGACGTCCAAACAAACTTCCTACGACCTTGCGGGTCGCTCTCCGACTCAACGATCAAGCGTCTCCCTAGGCGAGTGCACTCAAGCTATAGTCTTCACAAACACTAAAAACAGAAAAGAACTATAGGCGTGAGTATTAAAACTCAGTAGGGTAGCCCGATATCTATTCCCAATGCCCTACTTTTAAAATAAAAGAAACATCATTTCAAGTTTGAACTACAATCTATAAAACTATGTTTTTTTATAATATTCTACTTAAAAACAAAGTACGAACCATTTCCCTTGACCATTTCTAAATTCGGGTTTATTTCATTGGTGTCAATGACATTCCAGGAAAAGGGAAAGTGATGTTTAAATTTTTAAATTTGCACAAATGGGATTAAACACTTTAATTTGAAAACAATTTTTTAGAAACCAAATCAAAAGCAATTTACCATCATCCAAGGAAAACAATACACCAGAATGCACAAAATAAAACACACAACAAGGGCAATGTGGGTATACATGTGAGCATCATAATCATTACTGCAAGCTACAAAATCTGAATAGACATGGGTGAACCTAGGAGATCGAGAATAAACCAGAAGACACCAATACATGAGAAATCATCCGTATCGACATGTCACAATGAAATTTAAACGCACAATACGCTCGACCATCCACTCACGGGCAGGTCGAGGGCAAATCCCATAGTAATAAACCCAATATATCCACCTACTATGGGACACTGTTCAGTACCATAACCTACCAGTGCAGCAATCATTCTTAGAATATTCTCTCAATATGCCAGATTCCCATGTCTCAAGTGTTTGAAAAAATGGGTGAGCCAACTGATGCCAACCGAGCATCCAATCATATACACATATATATAGAGCACAACAAGCATCACCCCGAGCCACTCCGTGGAAGAACCTCATGCCTTTAAACTACTCACGTACCTGGGAGCTACTAAGCGCGGCCTCCCAAACAATCAATTGGGGCCAAGGCATGAGAGTCGTCCTAAGAGGGTTTTTATCAAAACATTTTCATCTCCTTCCATAAAGTGCCAAACGGGCATTTAATACATTTCACAGTCACTACTCAAAAAAAAAGTACACATCTTTATAAGACCAAACCCAGTTTAAAACAATTTAAAGAACCCACAAAACACTACTTCACAGGCTGCCAATATTTTTATAAACCAAACCAAACCATTTTCTTTTTCCAAATAATCTTTAAGAGCCAACCGGTCAATTTCTCAAACGAACCAAAGTATTTGTTCACGCTTCAAAAGAAATCATTTATCATTTAACCAGAACTCTATTTTATATTCCGTGAATTATGTTTAAAATCCAAACACGCATTCTTTCATTATTGGGTGTCCGCTCGTCAAAAGGATATTTCATGTGTCCTGCATAAAATAAACAGCTATTTTTTACACTAAATAACCATTTAAAATTTAACTATCTTGTATTAAAAATTAATTATTGTATATTATCTCATATTTATTAAAATTAATAAAACATTTATTTTGAACAATCAGGGTGCACAAACAGCAAGAAATAATATAACTTAAATTTTAAAAGCAGTGCAAAGGGAACCTACCTCAAGATCAAGGGCGACGACAAAACAACCTCAAAACCAAGGCCCGATGACACAACATGTGTCCAAAACCACGTGATCAAGTCCAACACTCTATATAAACAATATCGAGGACTCAGACACATACAAAAACTCACTAGAGCCTTCGAAACCAAGCGGCGGGAATAAACGCTCACCTTGAAACTAAAGCGCGGCGACGACGGAACCTCGGAAACAAGGCGCGGCGGTGGCGCTCACTCAGAAACGCCCTGCGCGGGTCCTAAAATTCCTAAGCCAACAAATAAAGACCCACCATCAACAAAAGTACGATGATGAAGATAATAATAATAATAATAATAATAATAATAATAATAATAATAATAACGTAAAAAAATATTATTAATAATAATGATAATAACATAATAATAAAAATAATAACATAATAATATTATCATGATAATAATAATAATAATAAGATTGATATAGTAATAAAAATAACATAAGAATAATGTAAAAATAGTAACAATAATAATATAATAATAAAATTGTTATTGACATAAGAATAATAACATAATAATGATTATATTAATGATATAATAATAATATTAACATATTAATAATAACAATGCCATAATGATAATAATGATCACATAAATCATAACATTATAATAAAATGTTAATAACATATTAAATAAAATGAAATAGCAGAATAAATTAAAATAAAAAAAAACTGACATGCGCGGCAGAGCGGAGGAAGGAGAAAGAAAAAGAAGAAGAAGAGAAGAAGAAGAAGAGAAGAAGAAGAGGAAGAAGGATAGAAGAAGAAGAAGGGAAGAAGAAGAAGAGAAGAAGAAAAGGAAGAAGGAGAGAAGAAGAAGGGGGGGGGGTCTGGCGTGGGTGCAGCAGGGGAGTAGCGGCATGCATGAGCAGTGCCGGGGTGAGGGGGTGCGCGCCAATAGAAAGGGAGCCGGGGCGCTGGTGGCTTGGTGCGGTTGGGTGGTCCGACGAGGAACAGCGGGAGTAGGGAGGCACGGATGAGCGGGTGAGGGAGAGGCCGGTGGGATGGCTGGGGGCTGCCGCGGATAGAGGTTGGGGTAGAGGGAAAGGGGTGATGCGGCTACAGGAGGAGAGGGAGGTTCGACGCTGGTTGCTGCAATAGAAGAAGGCTCGATGGGGCGGTCGGTCTTCGGGTGCTGGGGAGAGCTGCTGCACCAGAGCAGCAAGGCAGAGGGCAAGGAAGGTTGAGCGGTATGGCTGGATGCAGGAGGTTGGCCAGGTGCTGGGGCGCGCGGGGTGCGGACGGTGCGCCGAAGGGCTGGGTTGAAGAGGAGGCCGGTGTTGTCTGATGAGGGGAGGTGTTGCTTGGTGGAAGCAGGTGCTGGGAGCTGAGGCTCCGGGTTGAGCGCGAGAGGAAGGAGCAGGCTGGATCTCCGGTGCAGGGCAGTGACCTGGGGAGAGCTTGGCGTGCGCGGAGGCCAAGCCAAGGCGGCACTACAGGGGGGAAGAAGAATAGAAGGAGGCGGCGGCTCCTGCGGGGGGAAGGAAAAAAAAGATATAAAGGGGGTGGCCCACTAGGGTTAGAAGAAAAAGAAAATAAAAGATAAAAGAAAAATAAAAATTAAATAAAACAAATCATGATCATAATAATAATAAATTACAATAATAATAATAACAATAATAAAGATTAATAACAACTCATATTTAATAACGATTATTCTATTATCCGCAACATTAACAATTTCATTAATTTTTTATTTATAACATAATGATAAAAATAATAATGATAATGATAATCATAGTGATAAAAATACAAATGATAAAAATATTCATTTAGTCTTAAATAAAAAAAATAATTATTAAATTATAATAATAGATGTGCATGTTAAATATAAAGACTCTCTATATAAAAATTTTCAAAGACAACAGGATGTGCAAATACCCGGGTAGGGACATGCGGGGTTTCCGAAACAGGATCTGCTCGCGCGCCCAACGACGGCGCATCAAAAAGCACACTTTTTAACAAAAACTCAAAGACCTGGTCCGATACTGAACACGAACGGCATTAAAATAATTTAAAGTCAAATAAATTATAAAATAAAATAACTGCATGGTTCGGGGTGGGACAATTCTCCCCACCATAACGCTTTTCGCCCCCGGAAAGCCACAACATTACCCAGCCGATCGATCAATGCCTAAGGATTATACATTAACAAGATCCAACCTCTTAACCAAAGGACATTCCATCTACCATCTACGGGACTCGACCTCCTTTCATGAAACAGACCAACATTAGAGGGGAGGCCCAAATGGACTCCCCACCAGAAGAACTCCACTAGCCCCCGATAACGACTTAAGAGAAAACCCAAAGAGACTCATGGTGGGTCTCCCCACCATAAAGAACTAACCTACTAGCGACCAACCAGAAATCCAACTTAGGCCATATCGGGGCCTTTCCCAAGCTATAAAAAGCATAGAAAAAACATTTAAACCACTTACTCCCGTCCAAAGGTGATAGGAGTTGATCTGAAAAGTTTGCGCAAACCAAAAACCCTTACCCAATGGGTGGGGAGGGAGGGCCCAAGGACTGGATCACTGAAACTACGACGTATGACTATTCACGACCCATCACTTCTTGATAAACACAGCCCAAATTCGCAAGTGATTCACATGGGTTGTCCACACATGACCACCAATTGGCACCTCGCATCCAAACAAAAAGACACAACTATCGACATTGTGTGAGGGTAAGTTCATCGCGCGCTTTGTGATGAGGGAAAACTACAAAGATAGAGGAACCATAGCAACCACACCAAAACTATCTCACCACGACGATAGAGGCACTACTTTAACCAGTCTCTTTAAAATTTCCCCCCCCGGGGGTTCCTGACTACGCGCCAGCTTCACTCCGAGACCTTTTGGCTGGAGCTCTGATGGATGAAGCATGTCCTGCCTCGTAGTCAGGTCCTGATAATCCCAACAAGAAACATACATCTTGTGATCTGAAAGATTGAAGAACAAGATTTTAAAATTAAAAACACACCAGCATTGAAAGCCGAGGTTTGTCAAAAGTCCCATGAAGTTCCCATACATTTCAAACCCAAAAAAACACTCATACATAGGCCACGATAATAGATCACTTACACTGAAAGGAAACTTAAACTAAAAACTTTGAACAAAGACCCTACAACACATTACTTCTGATAACTTCCTCTGTACGCTTCCTTGCAACGCCCCAACAAAATCATCGCAAGTGACCCAGGCGTCCACATGCCTAGCAGGGCTTCGGAGTGCTTGGGCACGATGACTTCTTGTGACCCCTCTTGCCACACTGATAACACACAATAATCTCTCGTTCCTAAGAGGTTGATGAAAGATACCAAGGCCTATTGATTCCACGACCTGATCTATCCACTTCCATTTGCTTACTCATCTCCTTTCCAAAATCGTCACCAGTGCTCATAGGGATCGAAGGAGGGAGAACTACTTCGAGCACTCCTATCATCGCAGCTTCGAAATGAAATGCTTGTCTTGCCAGATTGACAAAAGAAGTTAGGTTGGACTCTGACACCTTCGACTGCATATCAGGGTGGAGACCCACCTCGAAGCGTCGAGCCTTTATGGGGTCATTTGTGGCATACTCTGATTCATAAGGTACTAGATCTACAAAGCACTGGAAATATTCCAACATGGATCAGTCGCCCTGCTACAGACAACACATCTCCTTTCCCTTTCTCACCCTTTCTTTCTCAGAGAAATACTGGCGAATGAACGAGGCCTTGAAAAACTGCCAAGTAATCTCTTGACGGGGCTTGTTCCGAGACACTGACTTCCACCACATCCAAGGTGAACCTTCAAGCATGAAGGTTGCAAACTTGACCCTCAACGACTCGGGCAACACAATGAGGATAAAGTCCCTTTCAATCTTCCGCATCCACTCCTCTACCACAGAAGTTTCTGCTTGACCATAGAAGAGAGGTGGATCCAACTTCCGAAACTCAAGCATTAAATCCTCAGGTTGATCAACCACACTACGATCACCCATTGAAGCTTCAAAGGGATAACCACTGGATAAGGGAAAGTCAAAAACCCAATCAAGGCAAACTCAATGAGTGAATAAAAACCTCAAAATCAAACACTGCATCGGTGATAAGTTCAAATTACAAGAAAGAAAGTTACCATAATAATCAAAACTTTTCTCTTTGAAAACATATTTAATTAAAAAAAACAAGCTTAGTGGGTTAAACCCTCGCCATTGGTATTCTTTAGAGTCTCACTCACATGCAAGTATTCGTGCCACCTCGGGCATCCATCCACCATACCAGAAATCCATCCACATTTCCAACACACCACAATGCATGTGAGTAATCATCGGAACACCAAGGACAAAACAAAGCAACTTCATTTTCCAAAAACAATTTATTCATACCACTTCTTTTAAAACAAACTACAAATTAAACATGTTGTAACGCCCCGACTCTAGTTGCCTAGAGTCGGTGCATTATTACATAACATTGGCATGATCACAAGAAAGATAAAATCTCGAAAGACCGATTGGTTTAGTAGCCTTGGAAACACTAGATACATCCATAAAGTTTTACATTACATCATAAAATGAAAAACTACCACAACAACATAATGTTTCCACAATCCACACTATTAACCCCTCATAAAATCCCTGCAGGTCATTCATAACTTACTTCTTCACATCCTGGGAAAAATAAAACATAGAAAAGGGGTGAGCTCAAATGCCCAGTAAGGATAACAATATAGCGGAAACTTTCACAAATAAGAATAAACATTTAAGGAAATGTATAACTAAAACAAAAGCCTTTTAAATATGAACTTTCAACATGGTATGGCATAAATAAAATGAAATAATGCCATTTACTTATTCACATGGATATTCTACTAATCGAATAATCACATGCAAAAATCAATAACCACTTTCATAATGTTGGAATGCATAATGCCAGACTATCATAACCACATAGCCAAGGCCTCGTGCCAAGACTACAAATAAGATTTTGTCAAGGCCTTGTGCCAAGACACTAGTTTGTCTCATGAGACCTACCGATGCATCGAGGAGCTATAGCGGGCTCCACCCGTCACATATTAAGTCCAATGCATTCCCATATGAAAAAGTTTAAACATAACATAAACATTCGTATTAAAACTAGCATACGAAATGTAAATACTTTCACCATAAACTATGAATGGTATAAAAATAGCACATCCACAGTCAAACATATCACAAAACCTTAAATACAATATATAAGTTTTGTATCATAATAAATCAACTTCAAATAATCTTAAAATCCATCAAAGGATGTTGACATAGATGAAATCAAAATTCTTTTTAAAGAAATATCTCCTTTTATTTTGAAATAATTTAAGATCCATATAAAATAAAACATTTTCTTTGAAAATATTCTTATAAGCTTGTAAGGGAAGCTTTGAAGATTTTATAACGGCGGAAAATAACCGTACCCACCGTATAAGTTAAAAAAACATTCTTACCTTAATTCTGTCGAAAAGGTTAAAAAGGACCTTGTTTTGAAAACGACGGAAAGATTCCTTTATAAACCTCTTATAAAAGTAAAACAAGGGTATAAATGACTTTAACCCATATTCTTGTAAATAATAAATATGTTTTGAAATACATTTCGAAGAAACATGGATGTGGATGATAAAGAAATCCCAGTAGATTATTACGTATAAACAACCTCAGATAATGAAGAGATTGTGAAATAACCCTTACCTTGTACTTTTCCTTGGTTGGGGTAGGTTAACCTCCTGTATAATGGTGAAATAGTTGTTATTATATTATACAAGAATCATATATATTAATATGATATCATATATGATCTTTTAACATTGATTTGTTAATAATATCTTAGAATTATCGTCGTTTCGGGAGTTAACTTACTCATTTTCTTTTATATGTTTTGTTACATAAGCCATGGTTGTTGTATCTTATTCATATCCTGAATGATATCCAGTCCTTAAACATCATTTTTAAATCATCAAATGATAATTATACTTGAATGGATACGATGGAGAATGAATCTCATCGCGTTCGTGGAGACGGTAGTCCGTACGTACGCACGAGCGACAATATCATTCTTTTGATATTAAAATAATATATAAATGGATGGTATATCATATATACAGAATAATTAACATGTTATATTTATTATTTACATGAGTTACACATCATTATTATACCCATCCAAATAATTTTATATTGAATAACAATTACACCACGACGTGGAGACGGTAAGCCGTACGTACGCACGTATGGTGACATGTTATTCAAAGGGTGGATAGAATACTGAATATGATTGTACCATATTTATTATAACATCACAGTATATGTGAGATACTGGAGTTATTATTTTAGAATGGTAAGAACAAAGGAAGAAGAAGTGGAAGAAGAAATGAACTTGGAGAAGGGTGGTGAAATCATTACCTCTTCTTCGGGTTCTTCTTTTTGATTTGATCAAAAGGGCTCCTTAGGTTGGCTTTCTGATCAAACTAAGGCCTCTAGGTTGTAGTGAGGGATGTTGGGAGAGTATTTGGGCAGATTTTGGCCGATCCAAAAGGCTTTGAAGGTGTGAAGAAATGAGAAGGAGGAGTGCCCTTTTATAAGAGGGGTGAGGGGCACCTTTGGAAAAGCTAGAAATATTAATTTATAATAAATTCATATTCGGTTTCTAATGGCTCCAAAGTTGATTATTCAAAGTTTAAGGTGGGGATAGGTCTAAAACCACTCAACCAATAGAATTTAGACAGGTTTGGGTACTTATATTAACCTTATCTTTAAGTATTAACTCTAAGTTAATTAGTTTCACTTTTACAATGTCTCTTTGTATTTTTATATAATATGGTTAATAAACTTACTATATACATCCAAGAGACCCCCAAGTGGTACATTAATGATGAACCTATCATGATATAAGTCTCTTTTCCGAACCTTATATTTTTAGGAATTTAATATCAATTAATAATATAATATTTTTTTTAAGAACTCTTTTATGTCAATTTTGACACTATTCAATAGTTGATTTTTGTGAAACTCATAACAGATTGATTACTTCGAAAAAAGTCCATTAAATCAATCCTAATATATAATATTATCCTAGAAAATTATTTTAATTCATTAAAAGTTTCATATTATATTTATTTGGGTATTTATAATATCAATTATTTTAATTTGTCTCTATTATAGTAATTACTGCATCATCATTGTGTCATAAATAAAATAAATTATATAATGTATAAAAATTATAAATAAATTATCATTATGTAGGAAATCGTTTTATCTTTCTAATTAATATTTATAATCTAAAATCCAACATATATAACCCTATGTAACAATTGTTTTTCTAAAAGATATATGCTTGTGTCATTTTTGTATTCATTTTAACTTAATTAAAATAAAGTGTCATTATCACTTACAAGTGGATCCATGGGGTCCCAAAATCGACCCAAAGATGCCCATGGTCGACCATGTATCAACCAATAGGGTTAAGACACGTTTTAGGGTAATTTAGTATTATTATAATATTATTTTTTAACCCTTATTTACCGGATTTACCCTTAACCATGGTAAATAAAATATTTACCGCAGTAATTATTCAAAATGTCTAAAAATAAAAGTTACCCATTTACACAATTTGAACATCCTGATTCCAAATATGGAATCCATTTTCCTAAATTCAAAACACAGAAGTGGCAGAAATTAATTTAAAATTAATTCCCGCTGTCAAAACAAAAAGCGTGTTTTTAAGAGATAATAACTATCAAAAGATTGACACTTGTTTATGTTCGGTTTAATTGTAAAAATATGTCCAATGACCAAAATTATATTAAATGGTAAAAATATATTCTAAATATATTTTAAAACTACTAAAATTCATAATTTATCACTATTAATTGTTTTGATTAAAAAAGTTGTTTTTAATTAAAATTTAGTAATTTTCACTATTCATCAAAATATGAAAGTTATCCGAAAAGTACCAAAATTTCACCTTAGGCTAAATTTGATATTCCGAATCCAGATATGAAGTACATTTTAAGATATAAAATATATATAATTTTGAAAAGTAGGTATTACTATTCATAACGGCTAGTTTGATTGGTTGTGGTGTGTGTTAAAACTCAAGGTTGCGTACAACACACGCTACTGTATTATTCAAAGAAAGCGTACCGTGGAAGCTTGGGATGTTTCATTTTAAATTTTTGATGTCCCCATTTAGTCAAAAAGTTTAAAATATTGTATTTAAAAAGGGTTCACTATTAAAAGTTGATAAAAGTGCAATACTGAAAATGAATTTGTTCTTGCATTATATCTAAGAAACTCATAATATGGATTCTAAAATTATAAGGATTATATAAAGTTTAAAATTTAGATAATACTATTCATAACCTCTTTTGAATGGCTTTTTTTTGTAAGTCATGGTGTTATTGAACTCGGTGTTGCGTGTAGTGCAAGTTATTGAATTATTTTGATGAAATAACACACTATGAAATCTTGGGGTGTTACATTCTCCCCTCCTTCAATAAATTGCGTCCTCGCAATTTGAAATTGTTCTTCGAAAATAAAAGGTTGAAAATAGAAAATATATTTGTGGGAAAACCCACATCGGAAATTGGGTTACTAAAATTTAGTCTTAATATGAGGAAAAGAGAAATGAAAGGGTCACCACCAAATTATGATCTCGATTAGGAGAACATTGGTGGAAATTAGAGATATATAATTGGAGGAAAAACGTAAATATTTATAGGTAGTGATTGAGGTCATCAATCACAAACAAGTATAAAATTGAGGTCCTTAAATTCATCAATCTATGATGATTTGAAATACCATCGGTTCAACAAAACATAGGGTATTAGGATAACACATTTTTGACGTTTCAAAATATCTTAGTCGAAATCCCACATCGAAAAATGAATTAATGAGGCCTCTATTTAAAATAAAGAGTCGAACGTATGAAGATTACCGAAAATAACACATACTAGGGTTCCATGTAGGAAAATATGGATATGGAAGAAAAATCTAACCATCAATTATCTGATGGAGAGTGGTAGAGAACATGGCTATGAAAAGGCCAACAATCCCAAAGCCATAAATTAGTGATGATTTAAGGTACCATCTAGGAAAACATTTTTGTTCTAAGTTTCTTTTCTTAATATTGAGGAATTTATTTATTAGATTGGCTAAGATCATAAAGAGATATACTTACTTTATAATTAGAGTTTTATCCATTAATAAATTTCTACCACAAACTCATCTTCCACTCTAAAAGATAAAAGAATGTAAAAAAAATTCTATTTACACTCTTCGTATAGGGTTCCAAAATAAACGAATTTATAATTCATCTACAAGATCTTTTAATAAAAACTACATTATTTAATCCAGTACATCTCGTGGGTCAGTGGTAGGTGATACACCCTTGTCTCCCTTCGGTTGCGGGTTCAAGTCTCGCAGCCTTGTCGGACGTGACAGGTTGCCGCCCGACCTCCGGGTTGTCCTTTTATGGCAATCCAAAATAATCCAAACTAGAACTATCCAAAATACTTCTGTCCAAATTCACAGTCCAACATTTATAAGGATGGTAAACATAATGTAGATCCTTTTTACCCCGTAATAGCATATGAATACCTTCATCATGTATTCTTTTAATACACTGAAACATCCTAAATTACCATATTCATTATTGATTACATTTATGCTCCCTTATTCCATATAGAATGCTGGATATACTTCATCAATCCAAAAATGTTTAAAACCCCAACAATGATGGAATATACAAATCATTAATCAGTTCCAAGGTAGTCATTAATATCCAATATAATTTATCCAAAGCAATCATGTATTATTCCAAAATCACTACCTCGGTATCAGAACTATATTATGGTTTATCATTCTCTCAACCATATATTTTCCAAAAATTTATCCTGCTATTGAGTCACTTTTCTTTGTTCCACACAATCTCAAGTCCTTAATGAAATAGTACTGCAGTACAATCCTTATATACTCCATAATTATTATAACAAGTACATTGTTGATACAACACTCAATTGACATAATCAACATAAGAACTGTAATCATTCCTCTTCATCTGTGGTAGTATCATAACTTGATTATTATCCAATAACATCATTTGTGACATAGTCTGATGACTGGGACATAGGTTCGCGTAGTGTCCAAACTCCTTGCAAATGAAGCATTGTACATTTGAAACCATTTTCTTACCCTTTCAGTCACGTACTTTGTGCCCTTTTTCTCCACACTTATAACAAACTCCCATTCCTTTCAGGCAAGTTCCAGGGTGTTTCTTTCCACAGTTACCACATATGGGAAAATTCGTCTTTTCCCTCTTCCCTTTATCCATCTTTCTCTCTTCCATCCTTTTCTTCTCTTGCTTCCCTTCAAAGCCATAGGTTTCAGTAAAATCTTTACTTATCTTATCAACACATGATATTATTTCTTCATATGATGATAATACATGGGAGACTATTTCTCTTATAAATTCTAGCTTAAGACCATGAAAGATATGATCCTTCCTTCTCTTTGGATCATGTGCATTTCTGGAGTTCTCATTCCTTCTACTGGGCACCATTTCTAAACAATGGCATACACTAGATCAGTTTATGAATCAAAATACATAATCCCATACTTATAAAACACTTAACATAAATTGAACTATTTATGGATATAATCCATAATAATAAAAATATCTCCTTTGAGGATGTATATACTCATAAACCCTTCATAATTATTTGTAAAGAAAATGAGAGTTATCCTAAGCATATCCCCCGGGAGTGTCGTAACCAAGAGTACAGCAAGGCCCGTTGTCGTGCACCAGTCCCCGTTCGAGTCTAGCTCAAAGCGGTGTTTTCGGGTTTTACCCCTAGGTACATCTGTGCCAGAGCCGCCTCTACCTGCTCGTATCCAGACAGGGATGTATTGCTCGGAAAACTCAAAAAATCTCTACAATACCAAAATTCTAGGAAGTTCTTCTACACTAATCCTCAAAGTTCATCTTAGGTCTACGTGCTCTAATCATAGTTTATCTAAATCTAGCTTCCAAGGTTTGTACTAAACTTCCTCTGATACCAACTGTAACGCCCCGACTCTAGTTGCCTAGAGTCGGTGCATTATTACATAACATTGGCATGATCACAAGAAAGATCAAATCTCGAAAGACCGATTGGTTTAGTAGCCTTGGAAACACTAGATACATCCATAAAGGTTTACATTACATCATAAAATGAAAAACTACCACAACAACATAATGTTTCCACAATCCACACTATTAACCCCTCATAAAATCCCTGCAGGTCATTCATAACTTACTTCTTCACATCCTGGGAAAAATAAAACATAGAAAAGGGGTGAGCTCAAATGCCCAGTAAGGATAACAATATAGCGGAAACATTCACAAATAAGAATAAACATTTAAGGCAATGTATAACTAAAACAAAAGCCTTTTAAATATGAACTTTCAACATGGTATGGCATAAATAAAATGAAATAATGCCATTTACTTATTCACATGGATATTCTACTAATCGAATAATCACATGCAAAAATCAATAACCACTTTCATAATGTTGGAATGCATAATGCCAGACTATCATAACCACATAGCCAAGGCCTCGTGCCAAGACTACAAATAAGATTTTGTCAAGGCCTTGTGCCAAGACACTAGTTTGTCTCATGAGACCTACCGATGCATCGAGGAGCTATAGCGGGCTCCACCCGTCACATATTAAGTCCAATGCATTCCCATATGAAAGGGTTTAAACATAACATAAACATTCGTATTAAAACTAGCATACGAAATGTAAATACTTTCACCATAAACTATGAATGGTATAAAAATAGCACATCCACAGTCAAACATATCACAAAACCTTAAATACAATATAGAAGTTTTGTATCATAATAAATCAACTTCAAATAATCTTAAAATCCATCAAAGGATGTTGACATAGATGAAATCAAAATTCTTTTTAAAGAAATATCTCCTTTTATTTTGAAATAATTTAAGATCCATATAAAATAAAACATTTTCTTTGAAAATATTCTTATAAGCTTGTAAGGGAAGCTTTGAAGATTTTATAACGGCGGAAAATAACCGTACCCACCGTATAAGTTAAAAAAACATTCTTACCTTAATTCTGTCGAAAAGGTTAAAAAGGACCTTGTTTTGAAAACGACGGAAAGATTCCTTTATAAACCTCTTATAAAAGTAAAACAAGGGTATAAATGACTTTAACCCATATTCTTGTAAATAATAAATATGTTTTGAAATACATTTCGAAGAAACATGGATGTGGATGATAAAGAAATCCCAGTAGATTATTACGTATAAACAACCTCAGATAATGAAGAGATTGTGAAATAACCCTTACCTTGTACTTTTCCTTGGTTGGGGTAGGTTAACCTCCTGTATAATGGTGAAATAGTTGTTATTATATTATACAAGAATCATATATATTAATATGATATCATATATGATCTTTTAACATTGATTTGTTAATAATATCTTAGAATTATCGTCGTTTCGGGAGTTAACTTACTCATTTTCTTTTATATGTTTTGTTACATAAGCCATGGTTGTTGTATCTTATTCATATCCTGAATGATATCCAGTCCTTAAACATCATTTTTAAATCATCAAATGATAATTATACTTGAATGGATACGATGGAGAATGAATCTCATCGCGTTCGTGGAGACGGTAGTCCGTACGTACGCACGAGCGACAATATCATTCTTTTGATATTAAAATAATATATAAATGGATGGTATATGATATATACAGAATCATTAACATGTTATATTTATTATTTACATGAGTTACACATCATTATTATACCCATCCAAATAATATTATATTGAATAACAATTACACCACGACGTGGAGACGGTAAGCCGTACGTACGCACGTATGGTGACATGTTATTCAAAGGGTGGATAGAATACTGAATATGATTGTACCATATTTATTATAACATCACAGTATATGTGAGATACTGGAGTTATTATTTTAGAATGGTAAGAACAAAGGAA
Organism: Viscum album; assembly: GCA_963277665.1. Lineage (NCBI taxonomy): Eukaryota > Viridiplantae > Streptophyta > Magnoliopsida > Santalales > Viscaceae > Viscum > Viscum album. Next base: position 906,933,094 of record OY728165.1, on the reverse strand, counting down.
GAAGAAGTGGAAGAAGAAATGAACTTGGAGAAGGGTGGTGAAATCATTACCTCTTCTTCGGGTTCTTCCTTTTGATTTGATCAAAAGGGCTCCTTAGGTTGGCTTTCTGATCAAACTAAGGCCTCTAGGTTGTAGTGAGGGATGTTGGGAGAGTATTTGGGCAGAGTTTGGCCGATCCAAAAGGCTTTGAAGGTGTGAATAAATGAGAAGGAGGAGTGCCCTTTTATAAGAGGGGTGAGGGGCACCTTTGGAAAAGCTAGAAATATTAATTTATAATAAATTCATATTCGGTTTCTAATGGCTCAAAAGTTGATTATTCAAAGTTTAAGGTGGGGATAGGTCGAAAACCACTCAACCAATAGAATTTAGACAGGTTTGGGTACTTATATTAACCTTATCTTTAAGTATTAACTCTAAGTTAATTAGTTTCACTTTTACAATGTCTCTTTGTATTTTTATATAATATGGTTAATAAACTTACTATATACATCCAAGAGACCCCAAAGTGGTACATTAATGATGAAACTATCATGATATAAGTCTCTTGTCCGAACCTTATATTTTTAGGAATTTAATATCAATTAATAATATAATAGTTTTTTAAGAACTCTTTTATGTCAATTTTGACACTATTCAATAGTTGATTTTTGTGAAACTCATAACAGATTGATTACTTCGAAAAAAGTCCATTAAATCAATCCTAATATATAATATTATCCTAGAAAATTAGTTTAATTCATTAAAAGTTTCATATTATATTTATTTGGGTATTTATAATATCAATTATTTTAATTTGTCTCTATTATAGTAATTATTGCATCATCATTGTGTCATAAATAAAATAAATTATATAATGTATAAAAATTATAAATAAATTATCATTATGTAGGAAATCGTTTTAGATTTCTAATTAATATTTATAATCTAAAATCCAACATATATAACCCTATGTAACAATTGTTTTTCTAAAAGATATATACTTGTGTCATTTTTGTATTCATTTTAACTTAATTAAAATAAAGTGTCATTATCACTTACAAGTGGATCCATGGGGTCCCAAAATCGACCCAAAGATGCCCATGGTCGACCATGTATCAACCAATAGGGTTAAGACACGTTTTAGGGTAATTTAGTATTATTATAATATTATTTTTTAACCCTTATTTACCGGATTTACCCTTAACCATGGTAAATAAAATATTTACCGCAGTAATTATTCAAAATGTCTAAAAATAAAAGTTACCCATTTACACAATTTGAACATCCTGATTCCAAATATGGAATCCATTTTCCTAAATTCAAAACACAGAAGTGGCAGAAATTAATTTAAAATTAATTCCCGCTGTCAAAACAAAAAGCGTGTTTTTAAGAGATAATAACTATCAAAAGATTGACACTTGTTTATGTTCGGTTTAATTGTAAAATTATGTCCAATGACCAAAATTATATTAAATGGTAAAAATATATTCTAAATATATTTTAAAACTACTAAAATTCATAATTTATCACTATTAATTGTTTTGATTAAAAAAGTTGTTTTTAATTAAAATTTAGTAATTTTCACTATTCATCAAAATATGAAAGTTATCCGAAAAGTACTAAAATTTCACCTTAGGCTAAATTTGATATTCCGAATCCAGATATGAAGTACATTTTAAGATATAAAATATATATAATTTTGAAAAGTAGGTATTACTTTTCATAACGGCTAGTTTGATTGGTTGTGGTGTGTGTTAAAACTCAAGGTTGCGTACAACACACGCTACTGTATTATTCAAAGAAAGCGTACCGTGGAAGCTTGGGATGTTTCATTTTAAATTTTTGATGTCCCCATTTAGTCAAAAAGTTTAAAATATTGTATTTAAAAAGGGTTCACTATTAAAAGTTGATAAAAGTGCAATACTGAAAATGAATTTATTCTTGCATTATATCTAAGAAACTCATAATATGGATTCTAAAATTATAAGGATTATATAAAGTTTAAAATTTAGATAATACTATTCATAACCTCTTTTGAATGGCTTTTTTTTTGTAAGTCATGGTGTTATTGAACTCGGTGTTGCGTGTAGTGCAAGTTATTGAATTATTTTGATGAAATAACACACTATGAAATCTTGGGGTGTTACATTCTCCCCTCCTTCAATAAATTGCGTCCTCGCAATTTGAAATTGTTCTTCGAAAATAAAAGGTTGAAAATAGAAAATATATTTGTGGGAAAACCCACATCGGAAATTGGGTTACTAAAATTTAGTCTTAATATGAGGAAAAGAGAAATGAAAGGGTCACCACCAAATTATGATCTCGATTTGGAGAACATTGGTGGAAATTAGAGATATATAATTGGAGGAAAAACGTAAATATTTATAGGTAGTGATTGAGGTCATCAATCACAAACAAGTATAAAATTGAGGTCCTTAAATTCATCAATCTATGATGATTTGAAATACCATCGGTTCAACAAAACATAGGGTATTAGGATAACACATTTTTGACGATTCAAAATATCTTAGTCGAAATCCCACATCGAAAAATGAATTAATGAGGCCTCTATTTAAAATAAAGAGTCGAACGTATGAAGATTACCGAAAATAACACATACTAGGGTTCCATGTAGGAAAATATGGATATGGAAGAAAAATCTAACCATCAATTATCTGATGGAGAGTGGTAGAGAACATGGCTATGAAAAGGCCAACAATCCCAAAGCCATAAATTAGTGATGATTTAAGGTACCATCTAGGAAAACATTTTTGTTCTAAGTTTCTTTTCTTAATATTGAGGAATTTATTTATTAGATTGGCTAAGATCATAAAGAGATATACTTACTTTATAATTAGAGTTTTATCCATTAATAAATTTCTACCACAAACTCATCTTCCACTCTAAAAGATAATAGAATGTAAAAAAAATTCTATTTACACTCTTCGTATAGGGTTCCAAAATAAACGAATTTATAATTCATCTACAAGATCTTTTAATAAAAACTACATTATTTAATCCAGTACATCTCGTGGGTCAGTGGTAGGTGATACACCCTTGTCTCCCTTCGGTTGCGGGTTCAAGTCTCGCAGCCTTGCCGGACGTGACAGGTTGCCGCCCGACCTCCGGGTTGTCCTTTTATGGCAATCCAAAATAATCCAAACTAGAACTATCCAAAATACTTCTGTCCAAATTCACAGTCCAACATTTATAAGGATGGTAAACATAATGTAGATCCTTTTTACCCCGTAATAGCATATGAATACCTTCATCATGTATTCTTTTAATACACTGAAACATCCTAAATTACCATATTCATTATTGATTACATTTATGCTCCCTTATTCCATATAGAATGCTGGATATACTTCATCAATCCAAAAATGTTTTAAACCCCAACAATGATGGAATATACAAATCATTAATCAGTTCCAAGGTAGTCATTAATATCCAATATAATTTATCCAAAGCAATCATGTATTATTCCAAAATCACTACCTCGGTATCAGAACTATATTATGGTTTATCATTCTCTCAACCATATATTTTCCAAAAATTTATCCTGCTATTGAGTCACTTTTCTTTGTTCCACACAATCTCAAGTCCTTAATGAAATAGTACTGCAGTACAATCCTTATATACTCCATAATTATTATAACAAGTACATTGTTGATACAACACTCAATTGACATAATCAACATAAGAACTCTAATCATTCCTCTTCATCTGTGGTAGTATCATAACTTGATTATTATCCAATAACATCATTTGTGGCATAGTCTGATGACTGGGACATAGGTTCGCGTAGTGTCCAAACTCCTTGCAAATGAAGCATTGTACATTTGAAACCATTTTCTTACCCTTGCAGTCACGTACTTTGTGCCCTTTTTCTCCACACTTATAACAAACTCCCATTCCTTTCAGGCAAGTTCCAGGGTGTTTCTTTCCACAGTTACCACATATGGGAAAATTCGTCTTTTCCCTCTTCCCTTTATCCATCTTTCTCTCTTCCATCCTTTTCTTCTCTTGCTTCCCTTCAAAGCCATAGGACTCAGTAAAATCTTTACTTATCTTATCAACACATGATATTATTTCTTCATATGATGATAATACATGGGAGACTATTTCTCTTATAAATTCTAGCTTAAGACCATGAAAGATATGATCCTTCCTTCTCTTTGGATCATGTGCATTTCTGGAGTTCTCATTCCTTCTACTGGGCACCATTTCTAAACAATGGCATACACTAGATCAGTTTATGAATCAAAATACATAATCACATACTTATAAAACACTTAACATAAATTGAACTATTTATGGATATAATCCATAATAATAAAAATATCTCCTTTGAGGATGTATATACTCATAAACCCTTCATAATTATTTGTAAAGAAAATGAGAGTTATCCTAAGCATATCCCCCGGGAGTGTCGTAACCAAGAGTACAGCAAGGCCCGTTGTCGTGCACCAGTTCCCGTTCGAGTCTAGCTCAAAGCGGTGTTTTCGGGTTTTACCCCTAGGTACATCTGTGCCAGAGCCGCCTCTACCTGCTCGTATCCAGACAGGGATGTATTGCTCGGAAAACTCACAAAATCTCTACAATACCAAAATTCTAGGAAGTTCTTCTACACTAATCCTCAAAGTTCATCTTAGGTCTACGTGCTCTAATCATAGTTTATCTAAATCTAGCTTCCAAGGTTTGTACTAAACTTCCTCTGATACCAACTGTAACGCCCCGACTCTAGTTGCCTAGAGTCGGTGCATTATTACATAACATTGGCATGATCACAAGAAAGATCAAATCTCGAAAGACCGATTGGTTTAGTAGCCTTGGAAACACTAGATACATCCATAAAGTTTTACATTACATCATAAAATGAAAAACTACCACAACAACATAATGTTTCCACAATCCACACTATTAACCCCTCATAAAATCCCTGCAGGTCATTCATAACTTACTTCTTCACATCCTGGGAAAAATAAAACATAGAAAAGGGGTGAGCTCAAATGCCCAGTAAGGATAACAATATAGCGGAAACTTTCACAAATAAGAATAAACATTTAAGGCAATGTATAACTAAAACAAAAGCCTTTTAAATATGAACTTTCAACATGGTATGGCATAAATAAAATGAAATAATGCCATTTACTTATTCACATGGATATTCTACTAATCGAATAATCACATGCAAAAATCAATAACCACTTTCATAATGTTGGAATGCATAATGCCAGACTATCATAACCACATAGCCAAGGCCTCGTGCCAAGACTACAAATAACATTTTGTCAAGGCCTTGTGCCAAGACACTAGTTTGTCTCATGAGACCTACCGATGCATCGAGGAGCTATAGCGGGCTCCACCCGTCACATATTAAGTCCAATGCATTCCCATATGAAAAGGTTTAAACATAACATAAACATTCGTATTAAAACTAGCATACGAAATGTAAATACTTTCACCATAAACTATGAATGGTATAAAAATAGCACGTCCACAGTCAAACATATCACAAAACCTTCAATACAATATAGAAGTTTTGTATCATAATAAATCAACTTCAAATAATCTTAAAATCCATCAAAGGATGTTGACATAGATGAAATCAAAATTCTTTTTAAAGAAATATCTCCTTTTATTTTGAAATAATTTAAGATCCATATAAAATAAAACATTTTCTTTGAAAATATTCTTATAATCTTGTAAGGGAAGCTTTGAAGATTTTATAACGGCGGAAAATAATCGTACCCACCGTATAAGTTAAAAAAACATTCTTACCTTAATTCTGTCGAAAAGGTTAAAAAGGACCTTGTTTTGAAAACGACGGAAAGATTCCTTTATAAACCTCTTATAAAAGTAAAACAAGGGTATAAATGACTTTAACCCATATTCTGGTAAATAATAAATATGTTTTGAAATACATTTCGAAGAAACATGGATGTGGATGATAAAGAAATCCCAGTAGATTATTACGTATAAACAACCTCAGATTATGAAGAGATTGTGAAATAACCCTTACCTTGTACTTTTCCTTGGTTGGGGTAGGTTAACCTCCTCTATAATGGTGAAATAGTTGTTATTATATTATACAAGAATCATATATATTAATATGATATCATATATGATCTTTTAACATTGATTTGTTAATAATATCTTAGAATTATCGTCGTTTCGGGAGTTAACTTACTCATTTTCTTTTATATGTTTTGTTACATAAGCCATGGTTGTTGTATCTTATTCATATCAAGAATGATATCCAGTCCTTAAACATCATTTTTAAATCATCAAATGATAATTATACTTGAATGGATACGATGGAGAATGAATCTCATCGCGTTCGTGGAGACGGTAGTCCGTACGTACGCACGAGCGACAATATCATTCTTTTGATATTAAAATAATATATAAATAGATGGTATATCATATATACAGAATCATTAACATGTTATATTTATTATTTACATGAGTTACACATCATTATTATACCCATCCAAACAATATTATATTGAATAACAATTACACCACGACGTGGAGACGGTAAGCCGTACGTACGCACGTATGGTGACATGTTATTCAAAGGGTGGATAGAATACTGAATATGATTGTACCATATTTATAATAACATCACAGTATATGTGAGATACTGGAGTTATTATTTTAGAATGGTAATAACAAAGGAAGAAGAAGTGGAAGAAGAAATGAACTTGGAGAAGGGTGGTGAAATCATTACCTCTTCTTCGGGTTCTTCCTTTTGATTTGATCAAAAGGGCTCCTTAGGTTGGCTTTCTGATCAAACTAAGGCCTCTAGGTTGTATTGAGGGATGTTGGGAGAGTATTTGGGCAGAGTTTGGCCGAACCAAAAGGCTTTGAAGGTGTGAAGAAATGAGAAGGAGGAGTGCCCTTTTATAAGAGGGGTGAGGGGCACCTTTGGAAAAGCTAGAAATATTAATTTATAATAAATTCATATTCGGTTTCTAATGGCTCCAAAGTTGATTATTCAAAGTTTAAGGTGGGGATAGGTCGAAAACCACTCAACCAATAGAATTTAGACAGGTTTGGGTACTTATATTAACCTTATCTTTAAGTATTAACTCTAAGTTAATTAGTTTCACTTTTACAATGGCTCTTTGTATTTTTATATAATATGGTTAATAAACTTACTATATACATCCAAGAGACCCCCATGTGGTACATTAATGATGAACCCATCATGATATAAGTCTCTTGTCCGAACCTTAGATTTTTAGGAATTTAATATCAATTAATAATATAATATTTGTTTTAAGAACTCTTTTATGTCAATTTCGACACTATTCAATAGTTGATTTTTGTGAAACTCATAACAGATTGATTACTTCGAAAAAAGTCCATTAAATCAATCCTAATATATAATATTATCCTAGAAAATTAGTTTAATTCATTAAAAGTTTCATATTATATTTATTTGGGTATTTATAATATCAATTATTTTAATTTGTCACTATTATAGTAATTACTGCATCATCATTGTGTCATAAATAAAATAAATTATATAATGTATAAAAATTATAAATAAATTATCATTATGTAGGAAATCTTTTTAGCTTTCTAATTAATATTTATAATCTGAAATCCAACATAGATAACCCTATGTAACAATTGTTTTTCTAAAAGATATATGCTTGTGTCATTTTTGTATTCATTTTAACTTAATTAAAATAAAGTGTCATTATCACTTACAAGTGGATCCATGGGGTCCCAAAATCGACCCAAAGATGCCCATGGTCGACCATGTATCAACCAATAGGGTTAAGACACGTTTTAGGGTAATTTAGTATTATTATAATATTATTTTTTAACCCTTATTTACCGGATTTACCCTTAACCATGGTAAATAAAATATTTACCGCAGTAATTATTCAAAATGTCTAAAAATAAAATTTACCCATTTACACAATTTGAACATCCTGATTCCAAATATGGAATCAATTTTCCTAAATTCAAAACACAGAAGTGGCAGAAATTAATTTAAAATTAATTCCCGCTGTCAAAACAAAAAGCGTGTTTTTAAGAGATAATAACTATCAAAAGATTGACACTTGTTTATGTTCGGTTTAATTGTAAAATTATGTCCAATGACCAACATTATATTAAATGGTAAAAATATATTCTAAATATATTTTAAAACTACTAAAATTCATAATTTATCACTATTAATTGTTTTGATTAAAAAAGTTGTTTTTAATTAAAATTTAGTAATTGTCACTATTCATCAAAATATGAAAGTTATCCGAAAAGTACCAAAATTTCACCTTAGGCTAAATTTGATATTCCGAATCCAGAAATGAAGTCCATTTTAAAATATAAAATATATATAATTTTGAAAAGTAGGTATTACTATTCATAACGGCTAGTTTGATTGGTTGTGGTGTGTGTTAAAACTCAAGGTTGCGTACAACACACGCTACTGTATTATTCAAAGAAAGCGTACCGTGGAAGCTTGGGATGTTTCATTTTAAATTTTTGATGTCCCCATTTAGTCAAAAAGTTTAAAATATTGTATTTAAAAAGGGTTCACTATTAAAAGTTGATAAAAGTGCAATACTGAAAATGAATTTGTTCTTGCATTATATCTAAGAAACTCATAATATGGATTCTAAAATTATAAGGATTATATAAAGTTTAAAATTTAGATAATACTATTCATAACCTCTTTTGAATGGATTTTTTTTTGTAAGTCATGGTGTGATTGAACTCGGTGTTGCGTGTAGTGCAAGTTATTGAATTATTTTGATGAAATAACACACTATGAAATCTTGGGGTGTTACACATGTCATTTCAAACAACCATTTTTTTTAAAAAAAATCAACTTTTCTGATTCAAACCACTTTCAAAAATCAAGGGAAACCCAAAACAAATCAAACAGGGGACTAGTGTCAGTGGGTGACTTGACCATATGGTTGGCGGCCATATGCCAAACACGTCAATGACACAGAGAACCTTCTTGGACCATGCCCCTAGCTCCACATGGCTTGCCAGGCCATGCGGCTTAGGACTATTAACCCAACTCCATTTTTCTTACCCCAATCGCAAAACATTTCCATAAAAACCCAAACAAACCAATTAAACCGAACTTCCCATGGAAACCTGAGGATCAGTACGGGCAAGAGTTCACGACCCTCTTCTCGCACCTACCCCTCAAGTCCAGACAATCCTACTCCATCTACCTTGACGTCCCAAATAACAAAGGGCGCTCTGAAAAGTGAGGTCTGCTAAGAGCAAACCTGCCTCTGATACCAATTTGTCACGAACCAACCCGGGTCGACCCTGAACCGGTCACCCGAGCCAGTCCGCGAAATGGCCCGAGAGGCGTTCCCGATCCTCCCGGGCTGGCGACAAGCGCCAGGGCATCAACAGAGGCTATGGGAACGATTTCGCCCAATATAAATAAATAAGACAGAAAAAATAATATAGAGCAGCGCAGAAAAGATAAACCAAATAAAGTGACTAAACAGGAACAAACAGGAATGAAACTAACCAAACACGACGTCCGAACAAACTTCGTGCGACCTCGCGGGTTGCTCTCCGACTCAATGATCAAGAGTTTCCCTAGGCGAGCGCACTCAAGCTATAGCCTTCACAAACACTAAAAACAGAAAAGAACTATAGGCGTGAGTATTAAAACTCAGTAGGGTAGCCCGGTATCTATTCCCAATGCAATACTTTTAAAATAAAAGAAACATCATTTTAAGTTTGAACTACAATCTATAAAAGTATGTTTTTTTTATAATATTCTACTTAAAAACAAAGTACGAACCATTTACCTTGACCATTTCCAAATTCGGGTTTATTTCATTGGTGTCAATGACATTCCAGGAAAAGGAAAAGTGATGTATAAATTTTCAAATTTGCACAAAGGGTATTAAACACATTCATTTGAATTTTTTTTTAGAAACCTAATCAAAATCAATTTACCATCTTCCAAGGAAAACAATACACCGGAATGCACAAAATAAAACACACAGCAAGGGCAATATGGGTATACATGTGAGTATCATAATCATTACTGCAAGCTACAAAAGCTGAATAGACATGGGTGAACCTAGGAGATCGAGAATAAACCAGAAGACACCAATACATGAGAAATCATCCATATTGACATGTCACGATGAAATCAAAACGCACAATACGCTCGACCATCCACTCACGGGTAGGTCGAGGGAAAATCCCATAGTAATAAACCCAATATATCCACCTACTATGGGCCACTGGTCAGTACCATAACCTACCAGTGCAGCAATCATTCTTAGAATATTCTCTCAATATTCCAGATTCCCATTTCTCAAGTGTTTGGAAAAAGTGGTGAGCCAACTGATGCCAACCGAGCATCCAATCATATACACATATATATAGAGCACAACAAGCATCACCCCGAGCCACTCCGTGGAACAACCTCATGCCTTTAAACGACTCACGTACCTGGGAGCTACTAAGCACGGCCTCCCAAACAATCAATTGGGACCAAGGCATGAGAGTCGTCCTAAGAGGGTTTTTATCAAAACATTTTCATCTCTTTCCATAAAGTGCCAAACGGGCATTTAATACATTTCACAGTCACTACTCAAAAAAAGTACACATCTTTATAAGATCAAACCCAGTTTAAAACAATTTAAAGAACCCACAAAACACTACTTCACAGGATGCAAATATTTTTATAAACCAAACCAAACCATTTTCTTTTTCCAAATAATATTTAAGAGCCAACCGGGCAATTTCTCAAACGAACCAAATTATTTGTTCACGCTTCAAAAGAAATCATTTATCATTAAACCAGAACTCTATTTTATATTCCGTTAATTATGTTTAAAAGCCAAACGGGCATTCTTTCATTATTGGGTGTCCGCTCATCAAAAGGATGTTTCATGTGTCCTGTATAAAATAAACGGCTCCTTTTTCCACTAAATAACAATTTAAAATTTAACTATCTTGTATTAAAAATTAATTATTGTATATTATCTCTAATTTATTAAAATTAATAAAACATTTATTTTGAACAATTAGGGTGCACAAACAGCATGAAATAATATAACTTAAATTTTAAAAGCAGTGCAAAGGGAACCTACCTCAAGATCAAGGGCGACGACAAAACAACCTCGGAACCAAGGTGCGATGACACAACGCGTGTCCGAAACCACGTGATAAAGTCCAACACTTTGTATAAACAATATCGGGGACTCAGAAACTTACAAAAACTTACTAGAGCATTCGAAACCAAGTGGCGGGAATAAACGCTCACCTTTAAACTAAAGCACAGCGACAATGGAACCTCGGAAACAAGGCGCGGCGGTGGCGCTCACTCGGAAATGCCCTGTGCGGGTCCTAAAAGTCCTAATCGAACAAATAAAGACCCACCATCAACAAAAGTACGATGATGAAGACAATAATAATAATAATAATAACAATAATAACGTAAAACATTATTAATAATAATAATGATAATAACATAATAATAAAAATAATAACATAATAATATTATCATGATAATAATAATAATAATAACATTGATATAGTAATAAAAATAACATAAGAATAATGTAATAATAGTAACAATAATAATATAATAATAAAATTGTTATTGACATAATAATAATAACATATTAATAATAACAATTCCATAATGATAATAATGATCACATAAATCATAATTTTATAATAAAATGTTAATAACATATTAAATAAAATGAAATAGTAGAATAAATTAAAATAAATAAAAAAAACTGACCTGCGCGGCGGAGTGGAGGAAGGAGAAAGAAAAAGAAGAAGAGGAGAAGAAGAAGAGGAAGAAGGAGAGAAGAAGAAGAAGGGAAGAAGAAGAAGAGAAGAAGAAAAGGAAGAAGGAGAGAAGAAGAAGGGGGGGCGCGGGTCTGGCGTGGGTACAGCAGGGGAGCAGCGGTGTGCAGGAGCAGCGCCGGGGTGAGGGGGTGCGCGCCGACAGAAAGGGAGCCGGGGCGCTGGTGGCTTGGTGCGGCCGGGCGGTCCGACGAGGGACAGCAGGAGCGGGGAGGTGCGGATGAGCGGGTGAGGGAGAGGCCAGCGGGATGGCTGGGGGCTGCTGCGGATAGAGGTAGGGGTAGAGGGAAAGGGGTGATGCGGTTACAGGTGTAGAGGGAGGTTCGACGCTGGCTGCTGCAACAGAAGAAGGCTGGATGGGGCGGTCGGTCTTCGGGTGCTGGGGGGAGCTGTTGCGCCGGAGTAGCAAGGTAGAGGGCAAGGAAGGTCGAGCGGGATGGCTGGATGCAGGAGGTTGGCCGGGTGTTGGGGAACGCGGGGTGCGGACGGTGCGCTGAAGGGCTGGGATGAAGAGGAGGCCGGTGTTGTCTGATGAGGGGAGGTGTTGCTTGGCGAAAGCAGGGGCTGGGAGCTGAGGCGCCGGGTTGAGCGCGGGAGGAGGGAGCAGGCTGGATCACCGGTGCAGGGCAGTGACCTGGGGAGATCCTGGAGTGCGCGGAGGCCAAGCCGAGACGACACTACAGGGGGGAAGAAGAATAGAAGGAGGCGGTGGCTCCCGCGGGGGGAAGAAAAAAAAAAGATATAAAGGGGGTGGCCCATTAGGGTTAGAAGAAAAGAAAATAAAAGATAAAATAAAAATAAAAATTAAATAAAAAAAATCATGATCATAATAATAATAAATTACAATAATAATAATAACAATAATAAAGATTAATAACAAATAATATTTAATAACAAAACATATTTAATAACGATTATACTATTATCCGCAACATTAACAATTTCATTAATTATTTATTTATAACATAATGATAAAAATAATAATAATAATGATAATCATAGTGATAAAAATACAAATGATAAAAATATTCATTTCATCTTAAATAATAAAAATAATTATTAACTTATAATAATAGATGTTCGCGTTAAATATAAAGACTCTCTATTTAAAATTTTTCAAAGACAACGGGATGCGCAAATACCCCGGCAGGGACACGCAGGGTTTCCAAAATAGGATCCGCTCGCGCGCCCAACGATGGCACGTCAAAAAGCACACTTTTTAACAAAAACTCAAAGACCTGGTCCGATACTGAACACGAACCGCATCAAAATAATTTATAGTCAAAGAAATTATAACATAAAATAACTGCATGGTTCGGGGTGTGACATTAACCATCCCTGATATCCTAGTACCCTGATACCTAAGTCGGCTCAGACATGACCTTAAAGGTATTCCTGAATCCCATAGGTTGGCAAACAGTACAAGGAATAATACAAGAAGAACAAAAGATATATTTTTCCAAAAATAGTATAATAAAAATGATACACCTCATTATTCTCAACACTTCAAAGGGAGAAAGTAATATAATTAAACTGGAAAAACAGTACAAAAATAGTACATCATTAAAAGACAATGTCTTCTAAGATAAAGCTAAAAGACATCCCATGTAATAGGGGGATCACATCTCCATCAGTCACTATAATAAATCCAAGTCCCAAATATAAAGATCATCCACCACCTCTAAGAGGATCTTTCCCATTGCTTGTATCTGGAAGAAGAGAATCCAAAAATGCTTGAATGAAAAAAAGCAGGGTGTGAGATAATCAACCTAGTAGGGTCCCACAAAGAGTTCCATAATCATTCCCATAATAATAAAACCAAACATGCTTTAAATTTAAATAAAACATGAAATGAAATTTTATTTATCTATTTTAAATAGAACATGCTTTCAATTGATAAAGAGATGGGTGATATATCAATAAAATTTTAATGACCATTTTATAATAAAAATATTTATTTAAATCAATTGGAATGAATAAAATAGATATTTAAAATAATTTAATGTAATCACAAAATCATTTATATTATAAAATAATATATCAATCCCTAAAACACATTTGTTTTCTAACACAGACTCCTCGCACTACTCATAATTGATCTCGAATCAAGGTCTGCAAAGTCCCATGGCTCAGGATATCGGGACACACAACTCCCCATTTGGGAAAATTCATGACAGAATATGTTTATGTTAGAGTTTGTATCATCAATCAAGTTTTATGGAGCTAGATTCTAGCATACATATCCTAATTACCCAAAAAAATACATAGAGTCACAATTTCTCTAGTCCACTAATCAAGCAATCAATCATGGTCCAATCATTCATTTCAAATCTGTTCAAAATACAATTTCCCAATTACAGTTTTCAACATACCTTTATTATTTAAAAACCAATACATAGGTTTTAATAAATTAATGCATTTTCAAATCATATTTCAATTTAATCCATATTAAACCACTTAATTAAATCAATTTTCTAATTAAGTCATTAATTTTCTCAAATCCTCCGAACAATTCCAATCCACAAAAATTATGGGTTTTTTATAATCTCCCTAACTTTTTCAAAATCATTCATAAATCATCTCAAAATAGGTTTTTTAAGTCATTAAAAAAAATTTAAAATCATTCAAGAAATTAAATGATTCATTTTTAGAGAAAAATAAAATGGAACCACCAACCTTTAATCACATGATTAAACCAACTCAATACCCATAATAGGATCTTCTAATGAAGAATAATGATGTAGGGGATCAAGAAATTAAATCTAGAATCAAGGATCACCAAAATAGAAACTTATATCCTTAAATAACTGGATGATTTATAACTCTATAATGGGGAGAGAATATACAATTGGACGAAACCACATGAGAATATATTTACTCACCACAAAGAGATATGATATGATCCCTAGTGCTCTAATCTATAAAGAACAGAGTTAGGAGGAGTTAAAATGTCTCTTGGGAGAATTCAAGATCCCAAAGATTGAATGAGATTTGATTGGGAGAAAAGGAACATAAAAAGGGCCTCATGGAATTTAAGTCTCTAAAAACATAGTCAATGTCCCAACCCCTATGCCCACCACATAGAAATGCTAAAAATATCCACACCACATGGCAAGTTCCTCATACCATGCCACAACCACCCTTGGTCAAGTGGCCTCCTCAAAACCTGTTTTAGACCTCACCTAGATCCACATCATTTGGGGTGAATCTATGGAACAACACAAGCACTACATTGTAGCTATAAAAAAATAGACAGTTGCATTAAAATTCATCTACTATTGATCCACATTATAATTGGCCCTCCATGGCCCAGCCATGCCAAAATTGGTAGTAGGTCTTCAAATTGGCTTATAGGGATACATTATAGAGCCAAAAGCCTATTTTTCATCCTTTTCCAACGTCAATATACCAAACAACATAGCCTAGTCATCCATGGTGTAGTTGAAACTATCCATGTCGTAAACCATACAACATAGTATGACTCCCTACTGAATCATTTATACTCGAACTTCATTAAACAAATAAATATATATCCCTAGACTTTATGTCATTTTACCCTAGTAAGGCTCCCTATCATCAAAAATCCTGAAACGTACCCAAAAAATGGAAAATAATGAAATTGAAAATTAGTACATGAAATAAGAGAAAATTTCATCATGTAAATTTTGAATGAATTTTAGTGACGTTATAATTACCTAAAATTATTGCACATTGCTAATACAATGTTTGTGAAACAAATTGAAAAATCAAAGTAAATAATTTTAAAAACATCAAAAGTAATATTTTTTTGATGAATTATGGTGTCAAAAGAAATTAGGGTTAATAATAATGTTTAATTTAGAGCAAATGATTTAATAAATAAATTTTATTCCCATCGTGGTATCTTGAAAGTCAAAATATGTGAATATTTCTTAAAATGAATTTAGTGGAATTTTCGGTCAACTAATATACATTAAAATGATTAAAAAATATTAAAAATCTTTAAATTGGACAATAGGCATGGGATATGGTATAAAATTTCATCCTATGACATTTTTAATCCAATTGTTACAAAGAATTAAGTTTATGAACCTTTAAAAATGAAAATGTTTTTACCATAATTATGGTTAAAATTGGTTGTTGAGGGGGTTAAACCAAATGAAAATGTTTAAAATTTCACACAAACCTATCAAAATTTTATTGGTTGACGTTTTTTAAACATCAAACAATCTTATATCTAAAATTTATACCACTTGGATAAAGAATCACATGAAAATTGTTTTTTTATATTTTTTTATTTTAAGTAATTCCAAGTGTTTCCAATCCATTAATATAAAGGGACATAACATTTCTTCTATACATTACACCACCTTGAAAAAAATATCTTGTCCATTAAATGAAAAAATGAATTCACAAAATTATTCCCCATTACATAGAGGATCTCGTAACATCATTTGACCAACTTATAAGACTTAATGTGTAAGAAAATTGGTTTTTTGATGAATAGGTATAACTCATAACCATGAATTTTCATTTTATTTACTATTCTACCACCTTCATATATTATTTATAAATTCACATATAATAACATCAATATAATAAATATACTTAAATTCAATTATGCTGGTGTCATAACCCTTATTTATCAACTCTCCAAACAATGTAAAATAAAAACATCATTCATGCGTACATACAACCTACCATCTGCACATAGCGGTGTAATTATTTTTTTCATCACCACATTACTAGGAAGATTATAAATATGACACTAATAAATATATATAATATTCATGAAATAATTATGATTCTATAAATATAATATATTACCTTCTATCTTACCCTTCCACCCCCTAAAAATGGTATTTTCCCTCATTCACAGTGGGGACTACCACCTCCATGAGGAAATGTGATTTGTTTTACATTTCCAAATTTCATGGATGTTTATAAATTTGTATTTAATGTATTCAAATGATGATTATTTCATGATTAAAAAACATGATATTATAGAACCAAGACCCCATTATCTGTATCCAACCTTCCAAAGTTGTTCTGTGATTATGAGCTGAACGTCCTCAAAAAATCTAACATGAAATTAAATGATTTAACAATAATATAAGTAAAGGTAATGAATTAAATAAAATGTATTATATTATGGTAACAAAACTAAAAAAATTTATTAATCAATTTTATAATTTATATAATTTTATTATACATGAGATAATGTATGTTTGTGGCGAGTCAAACTCAAGGTAAAGGGTTTCTTAACTCAATTTATTTTCAATGGGTTATATTACTTTTTCAATGTATATGTTATTCCAAGATTATGTATGCAATTACATTAAATTATTTTGTGTTTTATTTTCACTTTCTTTATGTGGATTTACATTTTTCACACACATTCACTTCATTGATTTATTATCACTTTAATGTTATGATCATTTTATGGAGTTTTCATCTCAATTTCTTCATCATTGAGACATATTTTTTTTATGATGCTCCTATTTTATTTTATGTGGTTTATATACCGACAATTTCTTAATTTTAACATGAATATTTCTTTATTCATTTTATTTATAGGTTCAATTCAATCCTACCTTTTAAATGGATGGAAAAACAAATGTTACCAAAGATGTATGGAATAATTTTTACAATATCATTTTTGGGATTACATATATTTCCATTTAAATAATATTATAATATATAATTTATAAAACCCACATATATTATTATCCTCTGGATATTTAAAAATATTTATGTTTTATATTAATTTTTCCTCTATTTTTTACCAGAATCAGGTAAATAAATGTTTAAAATAAAATCAGATCTTATTTATCTTCTTTAATAGGAATATTTTCATCTATATCCATATTGTTTTGAATCATAGAGATTATTATTTCCTAAACCTTATACCATTATTCATAATTTTTTTACTAAAAGTAGTAAAATCAAAATATTACACAATTTTTACTCATTATGGATATTTTTAATAAGGTATATTTTTTATGAATTAAATTGACCATTCGATATACGATGAATGCATTAAACAAGCAGGTACAGGTGGGGATAAATTTTAGATAGCCCCTTGATTCATTAATAGGTCTCACGAAGCAAACTATTTGGATATCCTTATTAAATTGGTTTTTTATATACCTACACGTATTGGAAATTATCTTATCACAAGATCTTGATCAAAATGTATTTCAATATTCATTTTATTCATTGAAAATTTAGTTATTATGATACATGATATTACTAAAATGATATTATCCATAGATGTATTTAATGCTCAAGTTATTGATTAAATTAATTTTATTTTCTATTATCTACATTTTCATATTTATTATTACATATTTACTCATGATAGCTTCGGATCTATGAAATCATTAATGAGTGTTTGAACTCACCCTTATTTTGTTTTCCTTTCCCCAATATATGAAAGAGAAATCATTGAATGAGTTTCATAGAAAGAGAGTAATTAATTTTACAATGTTTCGTATTTTATTTCCAATATAAAATTGGAATCATTGATGTATCAAGTTCTTTAATACTACTAAACTGATCTAACCTTGGTAATTTTATCCCCTGTATCTTATGCTAATATAAAAAAAAGAACATGTTTTCAGTTACTAGATTTGGGTTTATCATATATTTCGTCATTTTTCTTTATCAACTCACTGAAAAATTATGATAATATTATGAAGTAAATATTAAATATTTCATCCATAAGTCTCCTAAAATATTTTCACCTTCACTTTCTTCCATAAGTGACACATCTAGTAATGGGGACTCCAACACATACAATTTCCTTTTATATCATAGTACTACACAAAAGTGTATTTTCCACTCTTTTAAATTTATTCTAGTTACGATATATTCTTTGTTAAAAAATTTTTATAGTCAATTTTAATTATTAGTTTCCATTTTTATATAAAATAAAGCATTATACAATCAGCACCCTTATCCTAATTATTGGTTGTTATAAATTATAGATTTATTAATCTTAAATGACTTCCATTATTTTATTCAAATCTTGGTATCCTTCAAAAAACTGATTCAGAATACCCATTTGATTGATTATTTTAGGAGGAAGGTATATTTAAAAATATCTTTATAGCTTGAGATATAGAATCTGAACTACTTTGGGAGTCCAAGGTAGGATTTTGGCTTGCCAACTATATTAACTCATGACATCATGATTTTTTTATTCAAGTCCCATATCCCATGAATCCTAAATGTGTTTTCACTCAATACATGCCTCTAAAAATTTAACTAACATAGATATAACTACTTATTTGATGAAAATTTTATTTTAGTCGATTCACAACTATTTTCAGAACTATTAGATTGAAAGAGGAACCCTCACCATTCTTGTATTTTTAATTTTTTTTCTTTTTGACTGGAAGAAAATTATTTTTATCGTTCTAGTTACTATGTGTTCATGAAAAAAAAATTAACCATGAATAAATAAAATAAATTAATCCTACGTGTTCAGTTATTTTATATATGCATGCTTGATTACTATAATATGTTATCATGTATCGTATACACATTCGAAAATGATTATCCATGTATATAAAAATAAGTAATCAATGAAATTCTCATGGGTTGGTTTCTACTAGTTTTTCTATAGATATAACTATTGATCAACTAAGACCCTAGGGGAATTCCTTCATCCATTTTCCTACTAATATTTTAGAACCTATATTACTCCCATACATATTATTATTTGGTTCTGTGTCGACTATTAACTCAAACCATATCGTTGGAAACTACTCTGATCTATAAAATGTATACTCACATGTTGGTGAGGGAAAATCATGATGAGAGATTAAATTGTTATCACTCAAATGTGGACCACAATACTTTATACTTTTATATATATTGATATGATGTACCTATCATATACAAAGTGTATTTAATAAATATTTATTACAAAAACAACCTCCATTTCAATATTTAAAATTAAATTAATAAACACCCCAACTTTCATGGTTTGGTATTAGCTCATGACTTTTCAATATGTTATAAAACTACATAATAAAAAACTAATAATATAAAATTCAACTTGAGGGGATTTAGAATCCATTAAATGTTTTATCTTTTTAAATAATATATTTAATGTCTGGTAATTTTCAATATTTTTAATAAATTAGATATTTTTTTCCTATAATTTCGGATTTTTTTATAAATTTTCAGAATGATTTTTAAATGGTCCCTTGAAGGTTTACCTTAATAGGATAATTTAGTGAGGCCAAGAAGGTTGGGTCTAGCCTAACCCAACCTAACTGTTGGACCTGTTGCACATTAATGGGGTGCTCGACATGGGGTTCCAGTGTACCAGCGATGATAATATATTAGTGAAAAGGTTATTAATTTTTTTAAATTTGGTATTAATACTAACCTCACTAGAATTTGTCGCCATTATCCTTCCTCCCCATTGCCTTGTGGAGGGTGACCCATAACCACCCATTGAATATGGGTGGTTTTTTTCTAAAAAAATTTAATTTTTTTTTTAATTCCTTATTGACTTAGACCAGAACTGAGGCAACCCAAACTTAAATACATGTATATTACATTAGTTTACATGAATTTTTGTTTTTTTATCTCACAAAAAAACACACACCAAAAACTATTGGTTTAGTTTATTAGAAGATTATTCACAAAAAGAACTTATTATACAACATTTTAAATATATTTAAATAATAATTTTTCATGATATCAATTAGTAAAATTATATAAAACAATATTATTCATAACATGGGGAATATAAATATAATAAATGGTGAGATAAAATGACCAGTAAGGGTAATAATTTAAAATAATAATTTAGTATAAGATAAGCATGTGGTTATGATAACATAACCAAATTCAAAGGGCATAACATTATGATATCATAGTCAAATGAACATGGATCATACGAAATAAATTAAGGATCAGAATATAACCTAATACATAAGCCATAATAACATGAGAATTATGAAAGAATATAAATCTGGTTGTTTTGATGGAAAAGACGAAAACAACCTTATTAGGGAACCCTCCAAATAGGGTCTATATGTTTCGATAATAACTAGGATGTCTATCATTTTTAGGTGGAAGAGATGATTTCGTTTAATGAGTTGCCGCTAGGTTCAACATTTTTTTTTCAAAAAGAGGGGTTCATTAATAATTGTTATTAATGGTAACTGTCAATGGTTCCCACACCCAAAAATAGGTACATACATACTTTCCAAAGGTAATAGGTTAGTTGGGACGTCATGCATAATGGAACCTAGGAATTCACAATGGTTAATAGGATGGGAGGTTGGTCCCATCACACACTGGAGGGGGGACTTATTGACTACTTTGGGACCCTTTTTCAGATTTAAGATATGTTCATGAGTTTTTTTCTAATACTAATACAGGAGTGGTTACCCTAACAAAATGAACAAATTTTAAACCTCCTTCCATTCTAGATATGAAATCACATTCTCCCACAAAATGACCATATGATAAATTTCTTTTGTACATAAAGGGGAATATTTTAGTGAATCCATCTGTATATATCTGAGTTTCATCATACATTTACCTTGATGGGTAGCTACTTATAGGTCAGATATGTATAGAAGGGAACTTTATAATTTTCATCCTTGTAGGGAGGAATTTAATATGAAAAGGATGAGATTGAGCCTCTATGAGGCATCCTATTTATACTGATTATAGCCAGAGTCAAATCCCGAATAGTTCATTGAACCTGTACAGTTTTACATCATGAGGAAAATACATACGTGTGGGAATTTCTGCACCAAATATTTTAGGATGAATATTGAGGAGAAGTCATATCTATCTTAGTTATGGCACGAATTAGAGTTATCAAAGTTCAATCACACCCTTAGGACTGTCCCCAAGGTAGATGTCCTTATATAGTGGGAGTAATATCATGGAACTCATTAGGGCTTGCATATTGAGGTTTTCCTACATGGTGGAGGTTTACGTTGCACATGATATGACCATTGAAGCTCCATGTACCCACATGATCCACGCTCTGTGTCAGAAATAAGGGATAATTGGTAGTCATTAACACTATATATGGATGTAGGATTTATATACCCGTACAACCCTTAGAAGATTTAATATGAAGCTCAGGAATTAGGAAAGAATTAAATGTATCCTTGTTATTAAATTAATCAGAGTCATCATAGTTCAATTTAATTCCCATTCAATTGTTGGATGAGGTATAATGATCTACCTATTGAAATGATTGGGTCCCGATGGTTCAAATGTTGGAGAAATGGCCGGACTTTCACCGAAGTAGATTCCCATTTGAGTTCACACCTTAGTAAGGAGTCATACACATCTTAGTTATTTTAGGAATATTATTTTTCATAGTTTACTAAAAAAATTATTCTCATTATGGATGATGTAGAATGATCATCCCATATGAATGATTGGGTCTTGATGGTTGAAAAATCAATGACATAGAGGGACATAATCTATAGTTCAATTCCATTTGATCGTGGTCCTCGGGAAGGAATACTATATATCCTCATTATTTTATGAATCGGAGTTCTCATATTTCGGTAGATTCCATATTCTATTGGTGGATGAGGTAGAATTAATAGCCCAAGGGAGATATTGGGATTCAATGGTTGAAATGTCAGAGTCATGGTGGGTCCTAGACTGAAGTGGATACCAATTTGACCTCAATTATTAGGAAGGAATCATATATATCCATTTTTTGTAGGTATCAAAGTGGACATAGTTCTATAGATTGAGGGATACACACTGAGGTTGCCCTAGATATGGAGAATGGATGAGGTTATCATGTCACGGGATACCGGTTTGACCTGGATTTCTTATCTACCTCACATGTGTAGGTTGTCTACCTATCATGAATTTATTCTCTACTTGACATGTCGTAGGATATCTTTTTAACATGTACAAAGACAATCACATGATTTATTTAAATTGTCCAAGGGACATCACATAATTTGGATTTCATGTCTGAAGGAATTACATGACCAAGTCTAACTTGTCCAGAGGACATTGAAAGACCAGGATGGATGATCCCAAAGGCCATCTCTGGATCTCAACTAACATGATTGGAGGTGATCACATGATCCAGCTGACTTTCCCTGGATTCATCATAAAAGTTGGATGAAACTCCTAGATCATGTCATGAGAGTCAGTTTTATAAGTATATTGGTTGTTGTATGTCTTGGTAGACTTGTCCGAGTATCCTCACAAAATATAGATGACATATTCTAAGGATGTAATTAGATATGGATGTCTTATCTGGAGGACATAATGAGAGATAATTGACATTCCATGGTCTCATTGTGAGACTCAAATGACATATAATGGTGTCACCATATGATTTGGTCAACCTGTGTGAAGGAAATCACAAAGTCTGTATGGAAATCCCAAAGGTTTTCATGAGACTTAGGTGCCATTCCAAGGGGACACAATGTGACTTTCTTTATCATATCCATGGACTTCACATAATCCAAATAGTGTACCAAAGGATCTTAATATGATATAGTTGACATGTCTCAGGGTTATCGAATGACCTAGTTGGTTTATAAAAAGTACATGAGAATCAACTTATATGTTCATTACATAATTCACATGTCATTTTAGTCTTTTTTTCAACCCTTTATCTCACATTCATTAGATTTTCTCAGTGTTAGCCTTTTTTATTCTCATGTGATTCTACAGATGTGTGAGATGTCTTTCACATAAACTGTTGGAAGTCCTTCATGTAATCTATGAATGATCACACAAAGTTCCAATGCATTCCACATTATCACTTTGGTTGTTCCCAAGACATTATATTTTGGAAAACCTTTCTGATCAAGAGACAAACCTCTCTGAGAAATATTCTTTTCTTATTGGGTGAACCTGTGTAAGAATCCAAGGATTGCTTGTGTAAATTTTTTTATTATTGTGTGGGGTATTTATAGGAATATTCACCAAAATTATAATCCAATTGTGTGGAATGTATTATGAATATCTATTCTAGAGTCTGTGGATGGATTTGATTTCATGCATTTCAAATGATCTTGTTATAGGTAACTCTCGGGGTGTCGCATGATTTTCAGTGACCAAAGGACCATCCTATCAATGAACCATTTATTGGATTATATATAATCAATGGGATATTTTCTAATCATGAGTACATTACAAGGGGATTTAACATTATCCGGACAATATTTTCCTAGGTCTTCAAGTTATTAGGATTCATGTTAAAAGACTTTCTCTAGAACTATGTCGACTTTTTGGGGATCTTCCATGACAAAAAATATCGCTTTCCATGATTATTTCTCAAGATTAGGCCATAATTAAATAGATATTTTGTTTGGTATTATTGAACACACAAGCGCTTCACATGACGTTTATGACCACAAGAGGATAATTCCTTTCCCATTTTTATATCCTTGTTTATATTATAAGGGTATGGGGTCTTGTTAGTTTTCTCAAGTGTGATAAATGAAAAAAATATACCCATCGATGACGTGTTTCATGGAAAAAATTTCTTATTGCGATTCAAGAGCCTGAACATGGAGAAACCTTATGTTTGTCCTTAAAACCATTTGGGGAGAAAAATACTGCTTGGAATGTCTAAATCCCATAGTGTGTTGAGGGTGACATTTCAGCGGGTTCTTGGATGACCAAGAGAACACGTACTCAGGGCTTCCACAATGTCTTGTGAAGTATTTGGGAGAATCACATGAAGGGTTGTGATTGAAATATGTTCCCATAATATTCATATTCCCACCATTATTTTTCAAGTATGTTTTGATGGTTTCCAGTCGTGCATCACATGAAATATCACATGACTCAGGGGAGAACATGTGGAATCTACCACACAATCAGTGAGGGTCTTGGACACCTTCATAAGAGAAGAACGAATCTTCAAATGGGCTCCATGATATTTATTACCAGTTATGTGCTATATATGACCTTTTGAAGGTCATGAAAAATCATGTCTTCTTGAGGTTCACGCGATCTGTTTGATCATGGACACCATTTCTTAATTTTCACTTTAAGGATAATAATACCCATATTAAAGTACTTATTCCATTGTACATTTTTTATGATCATTTTTTGGGCATCAAGAAATCCCCCCTAGAAGAACATCTGAAGGGATAGAGGCTTGGTTACAAGGGATTTAATTCCTACCTAAGTTCTATTGTTGTTTTAATTTATTTTACATCATAAATTATTTCACTATAGTCTTGGGTATTTTATATTTGACCTCCTAACAATGATTTTTAGGGTATTCTATCTCATAACATTTACAACAATAGTTTACGGTCTTTTAGCTCAGACCTTCTATCATTTCATTTTAGGTTATTTTAGTTCATACCTTCTATCATTGAAGTTTATGGTAATGTATCTTGAATATTTTATTAATATAGTTTGTGTACTTTTAGTTCAGACCTTCAATTTTTTTATTTTAGGTTATTTTAGCTCAGACCATAGGATGCCATGTAGTTTAACATCTTTCTTCATGGACTTGATCGATGATTATGGAATATGGGATAAACATGGCATGGATGAACCAAAACATATTATGGTTCTATGTTTCATCATGGTATTGCTGAGGCACATGAGTATTAGATCTCCATTTCTATTAGGGGGAGATGCCTTTTCTTTGTAGGTAAAATCCACCATGCATTATTATAATTGTCAAACATAGGTGTACCCACTGTTTTCCAATGGTTATGGATGGTTTATGGGCATGATATAGGATAATGATGAAATACTAGAGATTCTAGGTCTATCTGGACAATTATAATTTATATGATGTAACAAAAAACCCAAATGCGTGGTTCGATTAATTTTGGAATGTACTCGGGATGTTCCATAACACCCTTAAATGCTAGGTTTGATCATAGGGTTATACCAATGCATGGGGTATTTTAATCTCTTTTATTCTGAATCTTGATCCCTATACCTGGTGGTTTAAAATCACATGATGTAGGACATTAAAAGGTTAAGTAATTGAGTGACACATCCATACTTTTAGAATGTGAACAAAACATGGTGACATAATGTCAAGGATGTCAAATCCTCTTAGATAGTCTTTGTATGGGGATTTTAAATCTTAGTCGAACATTTTTTATTCATGATGATTTTGTGAGAAAATGGTGTCGAGAATAAATTAGAACTCATTAAGGTGATGAATTTTTCCACGGTGACAATAGCTCTAACAAGGATCGAAAATCCATTTTTGTAGAGTGACATTTGGTTGTCAACTATAGGATTATATGAAGTATTCATGGGAAAAAATGAGTAGACAAAAAAATGGTCTATTGAAGCTAGGTATCCTTTTCCAATGTCTTTAGAAGACTAAAGTGATCCGAGGCACTAAAATAATGTGTTCATTTACTATTTCTCCGTACGAAGCCCATTGTTAGATGGCTATTTTGACCATTGCTAATATAGCCATTGAACAGTGATCACATGATTAGTATAAATATAGTGCTTTAACACTTCAAATTTTAATTAGACAAAAGAAGCGATGGCCTCGTCCAGTAGAATTACTCCATACAAAGCCCATTTTTTGGAGATCGAAAAAGAGGTGGCAACTTTGGGCTTCGCCCTTGACCAAGCGCAGGCTGAGCTTCGTCTTGTAAAGCTCGAATGTGACCGTCTACGGGAAAAGTGGAAGTTGATTGAATTTACCACTCGAGCGATGCTATCCGAGCCACCATAAGAGTCTGTCACCATCGCACACCTTACCCTTTGGTCTTATGCAGCTATTTTAAGGGGTTATGTAACAAATAAGTATTACTATGTTCATGTAGATTTTTTTTGTATATAATAATTAATATAATTTCTAGTCATTTTTGATACATTGTAAATAGTTTTTAAAGTACAAATAGCATTTTTAGTTATTATTTAACTAAGAATTCTATTTTATTACATTAATGGATTTTTGCATTAAATAATATTTTAATAAAATATTATTATTATTAATAAATTAATTTTCCTGAAATATAAATTATCTTATAATTTTATGAATGCAATTATAATTTTTATTATGGTTTGAAATCCATTTCTGTCCAAACCTGTGAATTTTCGATAAATGTAGGTTTTTATTTTAAAAGTGAAAATTAACATATTTATAAAATTATTTAGATAAAATAAATGTTATTTTTGGAATTAGGACGTCGAAATTATCCAACGGTGAATTTTTTCATAATTTTCTGATACAATCATGTTTTTGAGTAAAAATTAAATACCGGTTAAATATATAATGTGTTTTATGACATCATAATGACCCAATAGTGATGTAATAAAATACGATCATATTTATGTTTGTCCAATATATGTTTTAAAATTAAAATAATGTGATTTTGGGTTTGTTTAACTTACTTTTCAAAGCATTAATGGACCCCTCAAGACATATTCAACACCTTGCCTTTTTAAATTAATTTCCATGGGAGTGTGACTCACCTCCACATAAGCAACCCTAATATTTTAAGAATTTCGGACTTTGGACTTATAAAATATTGTTTTCCTCTTCCCTTTTCCAAAAACCATGGGATGGTTTGTGGTTTGGATTAATTTAATATAAGGGGTCCCAAACCTAAATAATAAAGAATTCCCTCACCTTTCCTATATAATCCCACCCAAGCTCCCACTTCCACCTCACTAAAAGCCTTTGTAGTTCGTCCATACTCGGCCCTAATCTCTCTAGAATCCTCCCAAGGATCCCCAAGATCCCAAGAAGCCTCTCACAATCCTCTCTCTAGACTTTGGAAGCACACTTCCAAGTAAGGGTTTTTTCTTCCTTTTTCATTTTTGTCCAATTTTATTTAAGTTGTTTTTCACTTTTAATTTCAATTATAAATGTTGGGGTATGGTTTCGCACCTCACTCATACTTCCCTCTTTATGTTTGAATGATTATAGACCCTTTATCTCTCATTAAATTCCTCCCATGTACACCCGTTACTATGCCGAAATTCCGAAAGGAACTTCTCTCTCCTCTTTTACATTCAAGAAAAACTTTTGAATCATGAATCTAAATTCCATTAAAATTGTTTGGACATGTATCTATATGACCTCATTAATTTTTATTATATGTAAATATAATTAGGAACACCTTTCTCTCTCATCAACCATTTTTATGAATTCTTATGTCATGTCGTTACGCTGCCGAACTCGCACCGATTTTCTAAGCCAATGCCATTATGTACTGGATACCATGCCCATTTCTCCATCAAGGGTATCCAACTTTATGAACCTTTAAATATTGATTAAAAAGACTCATGTATTAATTCCACATTCCTTTATCATGGAATAAATGATTATTTTTATGAATCCATGTTTAATAATCCATGTGGCACACTTATGCATGAAATGAAATGTTTAAGAAGGGTGCTCCCTTATAGCGCTCCAATACACTGGGTAAAGTATAGTATCATGATACGTCATGTGCAATGAGTGTTGAATCATGATAATTCAAGTGTAATGAGGGTTTACTCGTGCTTTATGTGAAATGAGTATTTACTCATGCTCCATGTGCAATGAGCCTTGGCTCATGCTAATTCCATGTTAAGTGTTGTTGCCACATTTCATTGTTATGATTATCATGCTTTATCATGCCTTTATGTTCATGTTTTTTATATGCTCTATTGATATGCCTATTGTCTAACATGTATTATACTGCTCATGTTATTCCATGTGTACTCCCTTACTGGGCTTTATAGCTCACCCTTTTCTTATGCATATCCTCAGGTTATCCCATGCAATGCTAAGTACAAGAGAATGTAGTGGTCATGTACAGAACTTTTTCAGTAAAGATGTTGTATTTCATGTTTTAAGTTTTTATGTAATTGTCCTAATCCCCAAAGACACTAAACCTCTAGATCTTCTTTTTTGTATCAAATGATGTTTTGTGTAATAAATCATGTTTATGTTTGTAATAAAAGCAGGGTTGTCATAGTTGGTATTAGAGGATAGGTTTAGTTATTTTTGGGATTAGTAAACCCTTGTAAAGCTTTAGAGACAAGACTAAGTATAATAAAAACATCCCTATGTTTTGGTAAGTACTGAGTAAGTGGTTTATCAGACAAATACATCCCTATCTGGATATGAGCAGGTAGAGGCGGCTCTAGCACAGATGTATCCTAGGGGTAAAACCCGAAAACACCGCTTTGAGCTAGACTCGAACGGGAACTGGTGCAGGACAACGGGCCTTGCTGCACTCTTGGTTACGACACTCCCAGGGGATATGTTTTGATAAATTCACAATCTTAGTATGAACCTTTATTAGGGGAAAAAATGCCCCTAAGAATATATGTTAGAAAGTAGATCATGAAAAGACTAGGTTGAAGCCTATAGACTCATGAGTTTAGGAAGTGAAAGTTTATTTATAAGTCATCAACATTTGCCTTTGGATTACTCTTTATGTGTTACCCCTAACATTATATTTATTCCAGCCAATGGCCGATAGTAAGAGGACTCAGGCTAACAATCCATGTGAAGATCAGTGTGATGACTGTACTAATGAGATGCCCAATCCAATGGGAGAGGGAATCGCAAACTTTGTCACGCTTCTCTCTCAGATAACTCAAGCATTGAATAGAAACACGGGTCAAGAGGAACGTTCAACCCCCCCTAAGAAAGAACAAGTTGCTGTTGAGAGCTTCATGAGACAAAGGCCTCCTACTTTTAGTGGATCATCTGATCCCACGATTGCTGAACAATGGATCAACTCCATTGAAAAGTTCGTCTCCATCCTTCAATGTTCTGATCAAGAGAAGGTTCTCCTGGCTGCCTATCGTATGGAGGGTGAAGCTGATCAATGGTGGACGTTGATAAAAAATACGAAGCCTAAGGAGAAGATCGAGGCATTAGAATGGAAGGATTTCTGGAAGATGTTTTTTGATAAATATTTTCCATGCACCCTCTGGCTTAAGATGGAAAGGGACTTACATTCCCTCAAGAAAAAAGACGAAGAATCTATTGGAGCGTACGAGGAAAACACCACAAGTCTTGCACGATACGCTTTCGGCTTTGTCGTTACCCCCGAATGCAAGGTTGACCGCTTCATTGGTGGGCTGAAGCCTAGATTATGGAAAGCATTAGCGATCCGTGACTTTGAAAGCTATGAGGAAATTGTATGATGTGCCCTTAAGGTCGAAATGGAGATCGGGGAATCACAGGGGTATCATGAGGACAAGAAGCGTAAGGTGGACTTCAATGCTGGTGGTCCGATGGATAAATCCAACGGTGCTAAGAAGATCCAACACCCCACTTGCCAAAAGTGCGGAAAGAAGCACCCTGGAAATTGCCTTAAGGGGACGAGAAAATGTTTCAGGTGTGGAAGAGAAGGGAACCTAGCTGTTAACTGTCGACAAGAAAGACTCACGGTTGCGACAGAGGAGAGGAATGCTCCATTCGAACCTCAACACATTGTTCAATGCTACAAATGCAAATAACCGAGTCATTTTTCAAATCAGTGCCCTAATCCGAGGGTTTTCGGAGGCGACCAACAACCTCAAAGCAACAAGGAAGTGCTTTTTCCTTCACTTCTTCCGAAGTGAACCCCGACAACAAAGTGGTGACAGGTATGATAGTTATTCATTCAAGAATAGAGAACGTACGTTTTGATTCAGGTTCTACGCATTATTTTATATCTCAAAAGTTTAGTAGAACGATCCCAGCACCACCACAAATCATGGAAGTAAAGATGTCGGTGAGTAAGGCAAATGGGGAAATCATTGCATCCCATGAATATATGTCCTCCCCTGTTATAATATGTGGAAATAATTTCCCGGAGAACCTCATCATACTCCCTCTTGTGGAATTTGATGGAATTCTTGGCATGGATTGGCTTTCCTTATATATAGCCAATATCAATTGTCGGGGGAGGGAAATCACACTCTATATAGAGAATCGACCCCCAGATTCTTTACAAGTGTTAGGAGGAAGATGAATCTCTTTTAGCTCTATCATCTCAAGCATGGATATTACTGCCTTATGAGCATGCATATCTGGCTCAGATGATTGAGTCCAAGGAAGAAACCATCCTTGAAGAAATACCTATTGTGAGGGAATTCCCTGAAGTGTTTCCCGACAAACTGTCTGGTCTTCCTCCTAGAAGATATGTTGAGTTCTCAATTGAACTTATACCTGGGGAGCTACCAATATCCAAGAATCCATATAGAATGGTTGTTGTTAAGCTTGAAGAGATGAAGAAAGAACTACAGGAGAATCTGGATAAAGGGTTTATACACCCAAGTGCTTCACCATGGGGTGCACCAGTCCTCTTCGTCAAGAAGGATGGGTCAATGCAGCTCTACATAAATTATCGTGAACATAAGAAAATCACGATAAAGAACAAGTATCCTCTCCCAAAAATTGATGACTTGTTTGATCAGCTGCATGGAGCACAATACTTCTCCAAGGTGGACTTGTGGTCGGGATATTATCATGTAAGGGTGAATAAGGAAGATGTCCCCAAGACTGCTTTTCGTACAAGATACGGGCACTATGAATTCATAGTAATGCCTTTTGGACTCACCAATGATCCAGAAATCTTCATGGACATAATGAATAGAGACCTTAGAGATTACCTAGACAAATTTGTGGTAGTCTTTATAGATGATATTCTAATATACTCCAAAACCAAGGAGGATCATGAGGAGCATTTAAGAACTATACTGGAGACTTTGCGCAAGGATATTCTCTATGCAAAGTAAAAAAAGTGTGAGTTCTGGTTGAAGGAAGTCTCATTATTGGGCCATATTATCACAAGCAATGGGATATCTGTGGATCCCTCCAAAATAGATGCAATTGAGGGATGGATGAGGCCAACATCGGTAACAGATATCCGTAGCTTCTTGGGGTTAGCTGGATATTATCGACAATTTGTGAGAAATTTCTCACGATTGTCCAACCCTCTTACTAAGCTAACTCAGAAGGGAGTATAGGTTTTTTGGAGTGATGAATGCGAAGAATGCTTCATGGAGTTGAAAAGGAGGCTTATCACTGCGCCCATGCTAACTTTACCCACAAGTGGGGAACTTTTTGTGGTATTCAGTGACGCTTCAAAGAAGGGGTTAGGCTATGTGCGGATGCGGAATGATAAAGTAATATCCTATGCCTCAAGGCAGTTGAAAATCCATGAGAGAAACTATCCAACACATGATCTGGATTTGGCGGCTGTGATCTTTGCCTTGAAAATCTGGCGGCATTATCTCTATGGAGAGAAATGTGAGATATATACTAACCACCAGAGTCTTAAATATATATTCACGCAGAAAGAGATTAATATGCGCCAGAGAAGATGGATAGAGATCATCAAGGATTTTGACTGTTCAATATATTACCACCCTAGAAAAGCGAACAAGGTGGCATATGCCCTAAGTAGAAAGGATCCAGCGATTCTATCAATGATGAGAATTGAGAAGGATCCAATCTTCTTAGACTTGATGAAGATGTACATGGGAATCATAGAGAAGGGAACATCATCAATCCTTTCACAAATGATTGCTCAACCATCTCTTTTTGAAAGGTTAAAGGCTGCTCAAAAGGATGATCTGGGAATTCAGGATAAAGTGGAAGCTATCAAAAAGGGGAAATCCACAGATTTTATTGTTAATGAAGAAGGAATTGTGCGGTTTGGGAAAAGACTATGTGTTCCATCAAGTCTGGAGCTGAAGAAGGAACTTTTGGATGATGCACATAGTTAAAATTTCTTTATTCACCCAGTGAGAACAAAGATGTATCGAGATCTCCGAGAAAACTTTTTGTGGGATAATATGAAGAAGGAGATCGCTGAATATACATCAAAGTGCATGGTGTGTTAGCAAGTGAAGGTAGCGATGCATAAGTCTAAGGGGATGATACAACCATTGCCCATACCAGAATGGAAATGGAAGAACATCACCATGGACTTTGTCACTGGACTTCCAAGGACATCCAAAGGCAACAATGCAATCTGGGTTGTTGTGGATCATCTTACAAAGACTGCACACTTCATTGCAATTCGGGAGGATTTCTCATTGGATCAACTAGAATGGATATATATCAAGGAAGTGGTATGGTTTCATGGAGTACCACTATCTATAGTGTCTGAACGAGATCCAAGATTCACCTCTAAGTTTTGGAAGAGTCTTCAACATGCTCTGAATACTGAACGGAACTTTAGTACGGCCTATCATCCTCAAACAGATGGCCAATCCGAGCGGACTATCAAAACACTTGAGGATATGTTGAGAGACTGATCAATGGACTTTAAAGGAGGACGGGATCAACATCTTCCTCTTGTTGAGTTATTTTATAATAATAGTTTCCACTCGAGCATCCAAATGGCAGCATATGAAGCCCTGTATGGGAAAAGGTGCAGAACACCGGCATGTTGGGATCAGGTCAGTGAACGTAAGCTGCTTTGACCAGAAATGGTCCAGGAAATGGTGGAGAAGGTGAAAACCATTCAACAGCATATCAAGGCAGCTCAGAGATGATAGAAGAGTTATGTAGATAACCGTCGAAGATACCGTGAGTTTAAAGTTGGAGACATGGGTTTTCTACGCATATCTCCATGGAAGAAGGTCACGAGGTTTGGAAAGAAAGGGAAGTTAAGTCCAAGGTACATCGGCCCCTTCGATATTCTTGATCGTGTCGGGGTTGTGGCCTATCGACTAACACTTCCACCTACTATGGCCAAAGTGCATGATGGCTTTCATGTATATCTCTTAAGGAAGTACATACCAGACCCTTCACATGTACTATCTTCTAAGGTGGTACAATTGGAAGACGATCTTTTTTATGAGCAGAAACCAGTGAAGATCTTAGATCATAGAGAAAAAGTTTACGAAATAAGACAATGCCCCTCGTCAAGGTGTTATGGAGAAAGCACAAGTTTGAAGAAGTGACTTGGGAATCAGAGGATATGATGAAGCTGAGTTACCGACATTTTTTTAGTGTGGGAAAATGAAAATTTCGAGGGCGAAATTTCTTAACGGGGGGAATATTGTAACGACCAAAAGTTTCATTAATGGAAATCCCTCTTGATCTAGTTAAATGTCTCTTTATGATTATATAAAATGTTAACTTCATTGGTTTTATATTAAGAATTTTGACCGTTGCTAATATAGCTATTGAACAGTGATCGCATGATTAGTATAAATATAGGTCTTTAACACATCCAATTTTACTTAGACAAAAGAAGCGATGGCCTCGTCCAGTAGAATTGCTCCGTATGAAGCCCATTTGTCGGAGCTCGGAAAAGAGGTGGCATCTTTGGGCATCTCCCTTGACCAAGCCTATGCTGAGCTTCATTTTGTCAAGCTCGAACGTGACCGTCTATGGGAAAAGTGGATGTTGATTGAAATTACCACTCGAGCGATGCTATCCGAGCCACCCCAAGAGTCTTCCACTAGTGCACACCTTACCCTTAGGTCTTATGCAGCTATTTTAAGGGGTTAGGTAACAAATAAGTAGTACTATGTTCTTGTACATTTTTTTGTATATAATAATGAATATAATTTCTAGTCATTTTTGATACATTGTAAATAGTTTTTAAAGTACAAATAGTGTTTTTAGTTATTATTTAACTAAGAATTCTATTTTATTAAATTATAGGATTTTTAAATTAAATAATATTTTAATAAAATATTATTATTATTATTAAATTAATTTTCCTTAAATATAAATGATCTTATAATTTTATGAATGTAATTATAATTTTTATTAAGGTTTGGAAGCCATTTCTGTCCAAACCTGTGAATTTTCGATAAATGTAGGTTTTTATTTTAAAAGTGAAAATTAACATATTTAGAAAATTATTTAGATAAAATAAATGTTATTTTTTGGAATCAGGACATCGAAATTATCTAATGGTGAATTTTTTATAATTTTTTGAGATAGTCAAATTTTTGAGAAAAAATTAAATACCGTTTAAATATATAATGTGTTTTAAGACATCATAATGACCCAATAGTGATGTAATAAAATACTATAATCTTTATGTTCGGCCAATATATGTTTAACATTAAAATAATGTGATTTTGGGTTTGTTTAACTTACTTTTCAAAGCATTAATTGACCCCTCAATACTTATTCAACACCTTTACTTTTTAAATTAATTTCCATGGAAGTGTGACTCACCTCCACATAAGCAAACCTAATATTTTAAGAAGTTCGGACTTTGGACTTATAAAATATTGTTTTCCTATTCACTTTTCCAAAAACCATGGGCAAAAACCATGGGATGGTTTGTGGTTTGGATTAATTTAATACAAGGGGTCCGAAACCTAAATAATAAAGAATTCCCTCACATTTTCTATATAAACCCACCGAAGCTCCCACTTCCTCCTCACTCAAAGCCTTTGGAGTTCGTCCAAACTTTTCCCTACTCTCTCTAGAATCCTCCCAAGGTTCCCCGAGCTCCCAAGAAGCCTTTCACAAGCCTCTCTCTAGCCTTTGGAAGCACACTTCCAAGCAAGGGTTTTTTCTTCATTTTTCATTTTTGTTCAATTTTCTTTAAGTTGTTTTTCCCTTTTAGTTTCAATTATAAATGTTGGGGTATGGTTTCAAACCTCCCTCATACTGCCCTATTTATGTTGGAATGATGGGAGACCCTTTATCTCTCATTAAATGCCTCCCGTGTACACCCATTACTATGCCGAAATTCTGAAAGGAACTTCTCTCTCCTCTTTTAAATTCAAGCAATACTTTTGAATCATGAATCTAAATTCCATTACAATTGTTGGGACATGTATCTATATGAAATCATTATTGTAAATTACATGTAAATATGATGAGGAACCCCTTTCTCTCTCATCAACCATTTTTATGAATTCTTATGTCACACCGTTACACTGCTGAACTCAAACCGATTTTCTAAGCCAATGCCATTGTGTAGTGGATACCATGCCCATTTCTCCATCAAGGGTATCCACCATTATGCACCTTTAATTATTGATTACAAAGATTCATGTATTAATTCCACATTCCTTTATCGTGGAATAAATTATTATGTTTTATGAATCCATGTTTTATGATCCATGTGGCACACTTACGCATGAAATGAAATGATTAAGAAGGGTGCGCCCTTATAGCACTCCAATGCATTGGGTAAAGTATAGTATCATGATACGTCATGTGCAATGACTGTTGACTCATGCTAATTCAAGTGCAACGAGGTTTTACTCGTGCTTTATGTGAAGTGAGGATTTACTCATGCTCCATGTGCAATGAGCCTTGGCTCATGATAATTCCATGTTAAGTGTTGTTGCCACATTTCCATGTTATGATTATCATGCTTTATCATGCCTTTATGTACATGTTTCTTATATTCTCTATTGATATTCCTATTGTCTAAAATGTATTTTACTCCTCATGTTATTCCATGTGTACTCCCTTACTGGGCTTTATAGCTCACCCTTTTCTTATGCATGTACTCAGGTAATCCCATGCAATGCTAAGTACGAGGGAATGTAGTGGTCATGTAAAAGACGTTTTCAATAAAGATTTTGTATTTCATGTTTTAAGTTTCTATGTAATGGTCCTAAGCCCCAAATACACTAAAATTCTCGATCTTCATTGTTGGATCCAGTGAAGTTTTATGTAATAAATCATGTTTAAATTTGTAATAAAAGCAGGGTTGTCATATTTGGGACATACCTATGGACTTATTAGCTATTTGATTCTCTATTTACAACCATCATAACATTTTTTTACCGTTTTTATTTTGATGAACATACTTGTTAAAAAACTCCATCTCAACTTTATCATCCCAACAAAAAAACATTCTTGTAACTTATAAATTCTTATGTGGATGATTCCCTTCATAACATGGTTTTGTCCCTAAGTAAAATCTATTAAACTTTTAATTAGTGTCTCTAATAAAATCCAGCACATACCAGGCCAATCATGTCAGTTTTGATTCATAAGAAGTTAATGAATCTTCATCTTTTTTCCTCTGTTCCAGGAATCATTTTTCCATTCGGAGTTGAGCAACCATTGGGAAATATTTCTAATGGAAAATATATTTTAATTGATCACATTACAAGGCATCAAGATTATATTTCTCTTTGTATTCTTAATAAAATACCACCATCGATAAGATTCACCTTCAAATTGATAAAGTGTAAGAGTTACCATTTGACATTCTAAACATCCCATGATATCAAATATATTCTCTAGGAAATTAATTAAGCATTCAGTTATGAAGAGTTCATATGATCAACTAAATGACAGAGGATGTTTCCTCCAGAAATGATCAACAATAGAAATATTCCTTTTTGCTAGATCATGTTACTATATAGAATAGACACCACCATCGTCGATATCTTATATCAATTCAGACATCATTGTAACAAAATATCCTATTCTAATTTCAAACATCTCCAGATCCTTATTTGGAATGATATTTTCCACTATGTGTATTCCCACTATAATATTCCTATTTCATTTATGGATAACCATTCTTAACCTAATTATTTTAGATTACGAAACATGGTAATATTAAAATTTTATTGCATTTCAACATAACCATAAAGTAAAATCATTCAAGGGTAAGATACTATCATTATAAAAAACTCAAAATTTTTCTAATCCAACCTTTGATACCTACTGTAGGGACCCAAAATTAATGATTTCATAATCTTTATTTTCAATCAAGAATTTACTATATTTCACTTTGAGAATCTTTTTTAGGATTAGAGTATTAGATAATTAGGTCATAAATCATAAATGAAAAAACCATATAATACAAAGTGGGAACTTCTGATCAATATCGATTTTTTCCATAGTATAAATATTATTTAACACAAAATATTATTTCGTTCAATTAGAACACTTCATAAATTTCAACTTTCCCATATCATTTCACTTATGAATCTTGTGAAGAAAATTTAAAAATGTGGGATAAGCATAAAAATATTAACTGGGGATATAAAAAAAAGTAAACCATAATTCTAGTGGAAATAGGAAAATGTAGTAAATATTTATGTTTATATCAATGTTAATTGAGCGAAAAGGGTAAATCAATTTCACTTAAAAAACACACACATGTTTTTATCCAATAAATAATTTAAAACTGATATGAAGTAATTAAAAACTCTTTTTGGTAACTTAGAACAAAACATTCATAACCCATTTCAAACCTGTATCAAAAGTAATTGGATCCCAGTTAAATCCATATGGAAATCACTTTAGTAACTCCCTATTTATTTTCCATTAAGACAAGGAACATTACCTAATTCATTGTAACACTATCTAGCCACAACCATAATTTAAGCTACAATGGGCTCACCCTGCACTATTTTGGCTGCCCTATCAGATAAGCTATAATGGGATCACCTGATGGTATTTGGGTGAAAAAATAAATCTTGTATAATGCTCAATTACATTATCAAAAATAAAACATTTTTTATGACTGAATATTTTCATCAAATTTTTTTTGAAAGAATCTTTTATAAAACCATATGAATATCACATTTTGATATCTAAATACCCATTTATTTTATAAACCAATTTTTAATACCAAGACACCCTTTTCATTGATTTTTTTTCAATACCAAAATATTTGAAAATAATAAGAAGATGTTTTTTCATTGAATAAAATAGGAATTGTTTCAAATGTAGCTCAAAATCAAATAATATGTATGATATTATAAATTTTATTGTCACCATATAAAACATTCCTTTCATCGTTTTTCAAAACATTCCGCATAAAAAACATAAAAAGATTCCTTTTTTAAAACCATTGAAATAAAGTAAATGAAATAAAATTTATATTATAAAATATTTTATGTTTATATAATAAAATTCATAAAATAATTTTAAAAACATAGAAATGGAACATGAATAGTTTGAAGGAAAACATTAATACATTCTTTTTTAAAGAAAAGTCAATTATCACATTGGAAATATCTGGATTATAAACCCCATAAAATAATAACACTAAAAAAATGAAATACTATGAGAATAGATAAATTCATTGTATTACCTCACAAATGGTATGAACATACACCCATTAAAATATTATAGGTTAGTAACATCAAAATATGCCTCAATGAAATAAAATTGAGACTATATCCCTTACCTAGAGTCTGACTTACCACATATGTCTTTATCTTCTAGAATAATAAACCTATATTAATTATTTAATTTCATGGGAGCCATTTTCTTGTTTATTATTAATTTTATTTCACTTAATAATATGTTTGATACAATTACTTAATCAGTTAAGTGTATGTCATATTTTTGACCATATTTGGCTTATGTAATGAAAAATAATTTGGTCAGATGACTATGAACAAAGTGTTAATTATTTAAACATCACCATAATAATAATCATAAAATAATTACCTTAATTATACATAAAATATACATTTAATATCAATCATTTAGTTTTTTTTTGAAAAATTAAGTACGTTATGATCATGGAGATGGTAGGTTGCATGTACACATGAGTAACGTTTCAATTTTTTTAAAAATCATTATGGAAAAGAGGTATGTATTATTTTAAATTGTAAGAATTATAATAAAACCATATATATCATATTATTTCTTTAAATATACTTATATATATCATCCATATGTTTTGGTGGAAAAAATAGATATTCATTTCTTCGTGAAGGAGGTATTCCACATGTACATGAACGAAATTGTCACTTTTTTAGTGAGTGAAAAGTTAAGAATGAAAATGATATATTATATTTTAGTAATGTTAAATATTTAATAAAAATCATAATTAATTCATATATATCAAATATATTAATTATAAATACCCTTATCACCTTCCATGTTATGCGTTAGTGAAAAAGAAATCACATCACTTTCTGAAGTGGTAGTCCGCTAAAACATGAGTGACGTTATCATATCCCTTAAGGAATGGAATATAAAATTCTATTTGTCATATAATTAATTAATATGTATAATTATATAATAAATATCATATATAATCTTTTTATCCATCATACTAAAAAATGTGAGATGTGGTAATGTAAAAACGAACATCATCAGTTTGTGAGGTGGTAGTCCACTGTACACCCGAATAATGATTGCATCACCAATTTGATAGAAGAGGAAAAGGGATTATGGTTTTAAATTAAAATAATAAAATATCATCAGATAAAATATATACCTTATTTTCTAAAATAATTTTTAAGAATAATTTGAGGAGGTAGAGGAATAAATGAAAAAATGCTCGTTGAAGAACGTTACATCCTCTCCGGGTAACTTCTTTTTGATTTCACCAAAGGCCTTTTTTCATTGGATTTTTGACCCAAATAAGGATCATTGGATTTTATTATAGAATTAAATAAGTTATTGGAGAATGTATTGGAATATAAACTAGGTTTTCAAGGTGTTAAGAGAGGAGGAGAGGGTTTGGACATTTATAAGTGAGGTGAGTGGCAGAATTTTAATTTTTGAAATGAATGAATTCAACCCACATTTTATTCTTGTCACAAGGATTAAATAATGAAACCTTATCAACAGTTGAAATTATAAGGTCAAAATAGTTCCATAAAATAGATTTTAGAGATGTTTTTAGGTTATTATAATACTTATCTTTTTAGTTTAACCCCCTGAGTAAATCAATTTTTACCTTAACCGCATTAATCAATTTTACTGCTTTCACTACTCAATTTTGTAAAAAATTAAGTTAAACTTATTATAAAATATAAATTATTTTTAGTTAAAATATTTAATATCGTTTTCAATATTTAATTCATATAATTGAAATTTTTTAATTTAAAACAAAACATACAAATGCGATAAAAACAAGTTTTTACGAAAACAATTTTTGGAGAAAAAGATGATTCTATATTAACTCTCAGACTAAAAATAATAACTCTATTAAAATAAATTTATATTTAATGATATATAATTCATTGATTTAATTTAAAACATTTACTATATTATTATCATTTTAATTAATGAAAATAGTGGAACACTATGAATTTTAAAATATTTTTTAGAAAAACATGTGAACAACCCCAAAATAAAAATTATACTAAAAACCAACAAAAATATGATTGAAAAGTAATTAAGTGGATTTAATATAATTAAATAATAATTATGTTACATAAAATAATATTATAAATAGATTTTTATTTTTTAAAATACATAAATTATTGAGAAGAAAAGTTTTTTTACAAAAATTGGTATTTTTCATTATCCAATAAAAAAAATATTTTCAAAAAAAACTCTAGAATGTCAGCAGAGGTAAATTTTATTATTATTATTTAAAAAAATATATTAATATTTTGAAAGTATAAGCATCAAATTTTTATATTAAACTTTTATTTAAAACCTTATATGAAAATAGTCTAGTTAAAACTATTTCCTTTTTGATATCAAAATTTCTTAATACTTTTTTATAACGAATATAACTATCTAAATCATATTAATAAATACGTAAATGATTTATTCTATCATTATCCAGATTTCAAAAATATTTAAATCTTTATGTGTGAATACATTCTTTAATGTTTTGTGATATGTATATTTATCAAACCCTTCAACATAATTATAATTCCTCTATATCTATAAATATAAAATTACTAAAGCGAATTCCAAATCAAGTGTCAGGAAATTTTTATCACAAACAATTAATTATCATGAGGAATAAGATAGTAAGATTTAATTAAACAATATAAAAAATACCATTCCTTTTTTTTATGATTCACTATAGATATAAAACTATGACACCCTTAGATTTTATGTTATATTATTTTAAAAAAATTAATTTCTTTGATGGATTGTGATACACGGAACCCCAAGTATAACTAAACCATAATGTTTCATAGAATTATAAAATATCTTCTATATAGGAATTATGAATATTAATAAACTCATTTTTAAAATATAAATAAAGGTTTTATACAAATAAAATATATTTTTAGAAAAGTATTTATAGGCTATAAAAAATATTTTCCTCAAAAATGGTTTTTATTACTTTTTCTGTGATAATAATAAAATTAATATTTTCCACTTATAGAAATTATTTTTTAAAAAATTAAATTTTTTTAGTTAATCATGTAAAAACTATCATATAGTTATTTTTTTGAATTTTTTGAAAAGGGTAATTTTTTGACATATAGTGAAAAATACCGATTTGTTTTTGAAAAATGTATTATTGTTTAAATACTTTACACAGTCCTATCTAGCTTTATAATGTTTTTAAAAGTAAAATTAGATAATTTATATTATTAATAATCACATTATGGTTATTTTAATTATTTGTATGTGAATTTTGGTGGAATAAAGTTTTATACTTAAGAACACATCTTTTTCCTGAAAACCGTTTTTTCATCATCTTTTTCATGTTTATTTTAAAGGTAATTTATGCCAATTATAGAGAATTTATTTGATAAAATGGATTTAATATTTGGGATCATAGTGAATTTTTTTAATGAGACTAATTTCATATTTAGTAATAACTATTATTAAAATTATTAAAAAAAATCATTACACTTGAGGCTAAAACAGGTTTATTTGGGGCAATTAAACTAATAGATAAGTGTACATTTTCAAATTTAAGTTTTATAAATCCTATTTTATCAACATATTTCTACATAATCTTATATCACATTAAAATATCTATAAATTTTGAGCCATTTATTTAAAAGTAATTTATTATATTTAATTCTTTTAATAAATTGCATGTGTGTCCACTCCCCCACTTATAAAATGACACCCCTTCTTTCTCTTATTTACCCCACATTCTAAATTTTAAGTAAATAAAAAAACTAAATTTATTTTAAACTAACCTATATATGATTCACATGTGATTTTATTCTTAAAAGTTAATATCCAGGTTGCTTAAAATAGGATCTAAAGTAGGCCAACCGAAGGAGAGGTAATTGTCTTACCTGACCTCTTTCAATTTATTTCATACTGTACCATATATAAATATATGTTATTAAAAGTAAATTAATATATTAAGTTTCCTAAATATAATTAAATTTTATAATTATTATGGAACCACCAAAATCTACCCTATATTCCATCAAATTTGAAGTGAAAGTATCACTAGTGTGTTTGTGTGGATTATCACTTCTATGTAGTGATACAATTCATTTTCCCTCACCATATTTCACTGATGGTAATTATTATGGGTGTATATT
The DNA here is from genome assembly GCA_963277665.1 of Viscum album. NCBI lineage: Eukaryota > Viridiplantae > Streptophyta > Magnoliopsida > Santalales > Viscaceae > Viscum > Viscum album. The sequence continues at coordinate 906,890,215 of OY728165.1, read as the reverse complement.
TTATATATTATATTTATGAAATAATAATTATTTCTTATTTTAATATCATATGTACCTTCTTATTTTTAAATTTTTTTGGAAAACAGTGACGTCGTTAATGCGTACGTGTGGACTACCACCCCCACAAAGCGTTGTGATTCATTTTTCAATTACTCTAATGTAATAAATATATTTTTAATTAATACATATTATATATATATTTTATGATAATTAATCTTTAATGGTGAATTAATATTTACCTTTCCTTCATTCGATCCTTCAAAAAGTGAAAACAAGATTCGTGTGAATGTATGACTTACCATTTCCACGAATGTTGTAAATCATATATCTATCTCCACACATTATGGTTGAATATATATAAATATAATGAATATATATGATATTTATATCCTGATTAAAATTATGTATATTCTGGAACCAAGATCAAATTACATTGATAAGAACCACCAAACGAAAATTCTCATGAAAAATAAAATATTTAACTCCCCAAAACAACGATTTGAATAATTAATTATTAATAAATGTATATCTAAATATTATAACTCGCTCATATATGATATTATAAATATTTAAATTAATTATGTACATAATTTTAATAAATTTTAATTTATTATATATGATTTTAGATCACATTCATTGCAAGTTGATCTTGATGTAACCATTTTGTGTTACAATCTCATTGTTTACTAAGATTGTTTATCATTATGTTTATGATGATGAAATTTCATGATATTACACTCAATAATATAATGAATTTTATTCTAATTTATTTATATGTTGATATTATGTTATTTCAATTAACTCCACTCCACTTAATTACTCAATAGAGAGAAAAATTATTTTTATGTAAATCTGACTTCATTTATCTTTTTAGTTAAATATACATTTTCTTCCATGCCCATGTATTCTAAAATTTTTTTAAAGAAATTTTTTAGTATTCTCTAATGATATATTAAATTAATTTTTATTATTTTAAAATTTTTACAAAAAAATTTAAATTTAATCTTCTTGTCATTTTCCTAATGAGGTATTTTTGAATTTTTATAAAAATTTTAAAGGAATATTAATTTTAACTTACACGACATGATCAAAATTTATCACCATTACACTTAATCAAGTATTCAGTGTTTTATTTTTTACTTTTCTACGTTTATTTTTAAATTATTATTTTTCTTTATTATTAATTAATGTTTTGGATTTTAAATAAGTTTATTCAATGTGAAAAGGGGTTTTCTTCAAGAAATGTTCTAGTGATCTTTTAAAGGAATATTTCATGTATTATAACATCATGTGATGTTACTTATTATTTATTAAGGATTTTATCCAATTATACAAATCACTTTCATTATTTTTATGGATTACGATGTTGATCTAAGGACGATTCTATGAAAACCATTTCCTTCCATCGATTAATCAAGTTACTATGAAATTTTTATAAACATATATCTTTTACACTAGTTTTGTTGTTATGGATTGATGAAATATTTATTTGACTTAGTTTATTTCTATAGGATATTATATGATGAAAGTGTTTTGATCATGTGGTGCATATAAGTATGATTTTTATTATGTGTTCGGATGGACTAGAATTATATATCTTTCCAATTCATTGGGTAAATATGGTTTTCTCATGAGAAAATAAGGACTGGAGTGGGGAGTTAACCCAATTTAGTAAGGGACATTATTCACTATGATAGTCCTCAGAGTGTACCTTGACTAAGGATATGATGGAATGAGGAGTGAACGAAATCCACTATGATATTATTGATAGGGAGTCTTGACTAAGGAAATTATTTTTTATTTTCATATGTTTGAAAGAAACTTATTTGTTATTCTAATTTTATACTCTTTTATCTCATATAATTTTATTCATTTATGATTCATATCTTATGAACTGTGATGATTAATTCCATAACTCAATATTAGGATCTTTGATATGTAGTTTATTTTTTAAAAATGTTAAGATCATGTTCACATACTGTTATGCTCATATTATGTTTAAGATATAATTAATATCACTCTATTTTACCCTTTTTCCACATCAAATATCACCCTTTCTTACATTTCATTTCCCTAGGTTATAAAGAATTTTTTTAAGCATTATATTTCTAATAAGGGTTCTAGTTGTGAAGAACTTAGTGGGAGATGATATAAATCTCTATTAAAAAAGTTTTTTTCTATCAAGTATCCAAATACACATAAACTATATGAATATTGCATGGATCATAATATTATGTATATAAAATTAATTTTATAAGATATATGAAAAGTATGGGACACTATAATTGCTATTATAGTAAGGTAAAATTGCATTTTAAAACTAGGATGTGAAAAAATCAGTGATAACTATTAGGATAATCCTATTTTTAAGAGAACATCATATATTATGATAATGAAAGGAGTGTTTTTTTCTTAGAAAACCATTCCTAAAAGGATAGTAAATTGTTACATGGTTTTGGCATAGATGCATATAGGGTTAACAACCCCAAAAATTGTAGGTTGAGTATATCATTCCCATCATTCTGGTGTACAGTGAGTGTTCACTTATTGTGCACATCGTTTGATACTACACAGGGATATTCTTAGATAAATCACATTTTTTTATGAACCTTTATGATGGATTTCAATATATGTTGACCATGAATGACCTAGGTTGAACCTAAGGTGTAATAAATCTAAAATAAGGTGTCATGAATTAGACATCCTATTGCTAATTTTTAAGGATTATTTGGCATCCTCTAGGATATTTTTTTCTCATAATATTCTTTTTGGGTTTTGTTATTTAATAGAAGTTAGTTGAATTTTATTAATGCTTAATTTCTTGGAAAATGTAATGATTACCTTCCTTGGAAATTAAATGTTATGGGTGAAGTAATAAAAAATCTTTTTTATATGCATGTGCAACTTTCTAAAGCCATGAATCATGATGAGATTTCAAATGAAAAATGTAGGGAACATCATTATTTTTATTCCTTTATAATGTAATTTTAACCTTATTTTAGTGGGTCTGTTGATCCAATAGTTATTATCCAATGGATCAGTACCACTAAAAATATATTTTCCATTATCTAGTGTTTGTAACAATAAAAAATTATTTTATTTATTAATCATTTTGAATGATAAGAAAATCAATGGTAAAATTTTATCAAGTATAGAATGTAATGGGATGAAATTGACTCCTTAGAGTGTGATGAGTTTAGTAACATAATTTTCAAAAATTAATTCCCTCATATTATTCATACAAAACTGGAGAAGTAATTCGTTGATCTAAAACAAAATTATGATGAATTAGTTAACACATATGAGGAAAATGTTATAAGACTCCTGAGGTGATTTATTTTATTATAATCCAAACTAAAAGTATTGTTGATTTATTATTTAGTGGAATAAAACCATGTTTCTGAAGGAAATTATCTATAAGGTACACGTGTAGATATAAAGAAATTATTTGTTTTGTTATTAAGTTTTATACGGAAATTGTATTTACCAATTAATCTCTTAGTTTTGACAAGAAAATAAAGATATAATTCAAATAAAATTATAAAGACTATAGAGAGAAGAAGATGATCTTTCTTGAGTGCTACATGTGAGGAAGGAAATATCGATGAAATTGTCTTAAGTGTATTGGTAAATGTCTTAAGTGAGGAAAGGAAGTTCATTGGTAAAAAGAATACTGAAATTATATGAAGATATCGGTTAATAAAAGCAACAATGAAAAATCACAATGAAATGACCCACCCACACTCTAGTGTATCAAATTCAAGGAGCTTGGAAATTATGCTAACTAGTTCTAAAATTTAAAGGTTAATGATGGTAATCAACATCAGAACCCTATTTATCCCATAGAATCAGTGAAATATCATGAAATGTAGTTTTGAATTGTGCACTCACCATCCAATCTAGAACTATTAAATTATTATTTGATTATGTATCTACCCGCTATTTTATATTTAAATAATTTTTGAAGTGTAACCCAATAACACCTCAATGATTAGATGTTTAATTTATAGTGAAAACCCCTAATGGTATGATGATCACACATCAAGTCTATTATTCTTTTTGAATTGAAGTATATTGAAATGTGATTCTTGTAAATATTTTTATTCTCTGTCTTATTGAATTTGATTTTATCTTAGTTGGGTATTGAATTTACTTACATAAGTCCCACCTAAATTTTTTAGGAAGGGAGTTCATATTATATATTTTGAAACAACCTATGACTGACTATCAATGTGGTAATAAATATAAACTTCTTTTATTCCTATTTAAAATAGGTGTTTATCTCAGATGTTTGGGGAGAAACTCAACATTTAAGATATGCCAATTATGTAGGAGTTTGTCGATGTCCTTCCAGAAAATTTTTATATTCATCCAATGAATTTTGAAGTTGATTTTTTAAAAGAACTCATACTTGGTGAAACACCTATTTCAAATACTATATGTATAATATCTTATATTAAGTATTAGAAACTGAAGAAGAAAATATAGAAGAATATTAACATGGGATTTATTCATCCATGTTCATTACCTTTGGTTGAACCTAATTTTTATAAGAATAAATACAGATCAATGCGACTCTGCATTGATTATCTGGAACATAATAAGATCACTATCAAGGCCAAGTATCCTATAACCAATATTATTGAAATGTTTGATCAATTGTGAAAATATCAATACTTTTAAAATATTGAACTTCATTTTGTATATCATCAATTGACCTTCAATAAGGATGATATATCCAAGATAAAAATATATAAAAGGTATATACACTATGAATTTTTTTTTCATTCATTTTTTATTATTAATTCTCCCATCATATTCATGGATTTAATAAATATTGTCTTTTAATATTACTATGATTAGTTTGTGGAATTCTCTATAGATGATATTCTTATATTTTCAAAGGGTAATAAAGGATAGGAATATCATTTTATAGTGGTACTAAAGAACCTAATGGAAGGTTATGTTTTATGAAAAAAATTTCCAAGTGTGAATTTTAGCTATAAAAAGTTTCATTTTTGTGTCATATTGTCTCAATTGAGGGTATATCTATGGATCCATCAATGATGGAAGTTATTTAATGTTTTCCCAAACTAATAAATATGATTGAGATATGTAATTATCTTTTTTATGGATACTATCAATTATTTGTAGATAATTTATCATGGACATCTAATTAAATCACCATGTTAACTCGAATTGAATATAAGTTCCCCTTAATGGATGAATGTGAAGAAAATTTCTATCAACATAAGGGAAGGTTAGTGTCTGTACCTATGATTACAGAATACAACAATGGGTAAGAGTTTTTGATCTATATTGATTCATAAAATATGTAAATGGGATGCATCCTCAAAGAGAATGATATGGTGATATATTTTACCTCATGAAAATTGAATGTTTATGAGAAAAATTACCCAACTCATGATTTGAATTTAGCAGTGGTAATTTTTTCATTAAATACATCGAGGTGTCATATTTATAGAGAAAGATGTGATATAAATAATGATCATAATTTTTTGAATTATATACTCACTAAAAATATCTAAATATATTCATATTAATATTGCTAGAGTTGATTAAAGATTATGACTTCTCAACACATTAACTCCCTAGGAAAGTGAGAAAAGTGGTGGATGATCTAATTGAAAATTATCTAGGAAGATTAGCTATGATGATGATGAAAAATGATCCAATAATTATATATTTTAAAAGAATGGATATAAAAATCGTGAAGGAAATATAGAAATATTATCTTGCAAAAATGAGCATTCAAACATCTGTCAAAGTGAGGATTAAAGAGGCACAAAAGGAAGATGTGGAACTATAATATACGGTGAAAAATATTCGAGAGTTCATCCTTGATTTTGATGGAATAATAATGATCATGAAAATTTTTTATGCTCTGTAAATACCTAAATTGAATATGTATCTAGTGGATGATGATCATAGTTCATCATTCTATATTCATCAAAGAAGTACAAATATGTGTACAAATCTCAATGAGTGTTTCTTGTGAAAAAGCATGAAGATATATATTACAGAGGGTGTATCTTGGTTCTTGGTATGTCAAAAAGTTATGGTTGAGAGAAAAAAGACTAAAGGGATGTTACAACCATTTCCCATACCAGAATGGAAATGGGTAAACATCACCCTAGATATTATTTTCAGACTCACCAAAATTTCAATGGGTCATAATGTTATATAGGTTATAGTCAATCACCTTATGAAGTCACTACACATCATTGATATTATAGAATATTTCTATTTTTATCATATTTACAGAATATACATTATGGTATTAGTAAGGTTTTATGGATTACCATATTCTATTGTATCTAATCAGGATCTTAGAATTACCTCAATGTTTTTTTGTGAAGTATTCAGAAAGATATTTATTCAGAGTTGTGTTTTAGTAATATTTATTTTCCATAGATAGATGGTCAGTACAAGATACATTCAAACCATGGATTATATGTTGAGGCCTTATTTTATGGATATCAAATGTGTTTCAGATCAACATCTTCCTTTTCTCAATTCTTTATAAATCAATAGCTTTATTTGGAGCATTCATATATCTCATTATGAATCCCAAAATATAAAAGTGTATAAATCCAATGTGATGGCATCAATTTGGAGAAAGAAAAATTATTAGGACCTTTGAGAGCTGAGAAAGTTGTTTAGAAATTCATAACCATTCAACAACACATTATATTAGATCATAGTTGATAGAAAATTAACACTATTATTTTTTAGACAAATTTGGAATTCCAAGTCGGTGAGAAGTAATTCCTATAAATTTATGTATGGAATACAATTATGATATTTAAAGATATTTTAAATATGATCCCTAGGTATATTTATATGTCCAGCATTCTTGATTGATTAGGTATGGTAGATTATCACTTGACGCTTTTTCCGAACCACTATCATAATCAAGATGTGTTCCATGATTCTTTCCTAAGGAATTACATAACAGATCCTATGTACAAAAATTATAGTTCATTGAACTTGATAATTATCTTTCCTATGAAGAACAAATATTAGGTATCTTGGATCATATAGATAAAGTGCTAAAAAATAATACTACTCACCATGTGAATGTTCTATGGAGGAATAAATAATTTAATGAATATAAATTAGAATCTATGGAGGTGATGAAAGAGAGAAATCCCCATTTTTATATCACAGTAATGAATTTTTTTTGGGAATTAATTTTAAGTGGGTTATAAGGTAACACCATATGTTTTCATGATATATTTTTTAAAATTAATTTAATTTTTTGATAGCTTATGATTGACAAAACCCCAAGTCTAAATGAACCCTAATATTGTATAGAATTACAACATAGTCATTAAATTGGTGGTATAAATAGTAATAAATAAATTTTAATTATATTTATAAACATTTTAGATAATTAAAATAAATTTTTTAAAGTCATTATATGCTTTAAAAAATACTTTTTCTACAAAAATAGTTTTTATCTATTTTTTGATAAAATAATATAATTACTTTTTTTTACACATTTTTAATTTTTTTTTGAAAATATTTAGTTAATTTTTAATATCAACCTATCAAATTTATCTTAGAGATAATTTTTTAATATCTTTAAAAAGCATTAATTTTTTTGCGAATAGTTAAAAACAATGATTTTAATTAGAAACATTATTTTATTTGAAAGAAATTTAAAGGTTAAATTTTGTTTTTAAATGGTTTTAAGGTAAATTTAGTAAATTTATATTATTTATAATTGAATTACGGTCATTGGAATTAATATTATGTGGATTTTTGTATAAAAACATTTCACACTTAAGAAATCATTTTTTATTGAAAACTATTTTTCTTCACAATTTGGGAGTTTATACTTTTTTTTGTAAATTTGTTAGATTTAATTTGATAAAATAGATTAAATATTTTGAATCATCATGTAATTTTTTTTACTAAGTGAACAATAATTTTTGGGTATAATGAATGGTTAAAGTAGTAAAAAAATCATCATGGTTATGGTTAAAATAGGTTTACCGGTGGTTAAAGAAAGTATTAAGTGTAAGAATTCCCAAAAAAACGTGTATAAATCCTATTGAATAAATATATTTGAAAATAATCTACGAAATTCAAGTCTCCAACCATTTTGAAGCATTTTTCTTGAGAATGACTTTATTATATTTTAATCTTTTGATAAATTCTTTGTGTCTCATGTCCCCCACATATAAAAGAACAACACTTTTTATATTCATTACACCAATTTTAGAATTATAGTGTGACATCCCAAACCTAGATTCCACTTAATAAGCTCCCTGATCCTGGTGGACCACATAAACTCAAGATTATATCCCCAAACACCAAAGGCAGTTGACTAGCAGTGGGGGCCTAAGGTGTGTCTGTGGGGAGTCTATTCCCTTATTACCAAAGTGTATCACATCATATAAATATATAAAGAGTAAAATAGTGGAAGAAATATAGGTAAAAAATAAAGAATAATAGAAAATATATACAACAATAAAAATAAAAAAACAGGAATAACATTTATGCATAGAACTGATGATGATATGTCATGTATCTAGAAAACTGGAAAACATGGATATAAGATAGTAGGCATAAAATATTCACCAAAAGTATAAAGGAAATAAAATACTATCCCAAGCATCTTGGGATCTGGCTCAGTCATCTTCAATCAGGATACATTCTAAACAGTAAGTAATCAAGTGTTTGAAGCAATATGCTAACCTTTATCAACACTTGCATTCATTTAATCTACTCTGGGTACCAAATGATGACCGAAAAGGGTGTGAGAAAAATCTCAGTTGGCCGCCACCAACAGTGTCTATAACATCTATCCCATGTAATGTAAATGTAATAGTGTGAAATAATAAATATATAAAGTAAAGCAGTGCAATGTAACTAAATACCCAAGTACCTTCTTCAGCCCTTGATTGGCATTTGAAAATAACCAGTCTAGTAATTGATTATTACTATTATATAAATAAGTCACATATTAATAATATTGAAGGTTACAATTTATGACAATTAAACCTATAATGTCATTTAATAATGAAGTTCTAATGTACTAACAAAGGTAAAATAGACCTCATGGGTCGGAACCCTAGTAATAACTATAGCCTGGCTAAGGGTAAGAATGCAATATAAGGAGTATATTTTTAAGAATTACACAATTATATTTTTACAAAATCCAAGGGGATCATCCAAGGTAAAACAAGGCTAAACAGAGAGAGGGCTCTATGGGCTGTAACCATGGAATATACATATTAATGTTGGATCCTAGGAGTGTGTCCAAGGAATCCTTTAATACTATGGGAGGGATCCTATGGTGTAATACTAGGCATCATAGAATAGGTAGGGATCAGAATCTAGGTGGGTATCAACCTAAGAAAGTGATATCCTTGAATCTTAATGGGGTTCCCAAGTTCTCATGGAATTCCCCAGTAAGAATACATGGGGATATCAAGTGTGTCCATTCCTGTTTGATTTTGAAGTCATGAAATATTTCATTTTGTTCAAGCCTTTCCTTTCATTTGTGTTAAAAGGTCAAGTAAAATCCAAACCTATATTAATTCCATTAAATGAATATTTATCAATTAAGGATCATTAAATTACCTTCCATTAATGTAGTAAGGGGGGATATAGACATGCAACCTATATTTCATTCACATTTAATACGGTCAAGTCATATAATTAATATACTTTCCTATTTCCCTTCCACATTTCATTATCAATTTGAAGCACTATCCTTATGTGGGTCGAGTGGTGTGAAAACATGGTACTTTCTATTATGCAAGTCACAATATAAATCAATCCATATAATATATAAAATCTTACCTTTAGAAGGTTGAAGGAATGTCACGCCCAAAAAGTGGATCGAATGTGTTGAATATTAAAAACACAATTATTGAATAACATCCTACATGGGATGGATGGAGTTTTGGGCATAACAAACAAAAATTTATCAAATATATGGGAAGAGAATAACCATATAGTTCTAATTATTATAATAATTGCATATAAACTCAATAAATGACACCCGATGAAATCGATGGACCTCACACAACAATTTCAAAATATACAAACTTGAGGGTTGAGTTATTGACCACCCACTTTATGATTTGATGAATCTCCTTCTCTAGTATTGGCCCTGTATTTAGCTCAGATTAGAGTATATCTAAGAAAAGAGTAAAAATGATCACCACATGATAACTAGTTTGAGGGAAAAAGGGAATGAGAAAGGGTTAAACAGACCCGAGTACTTACCGTTGGACATCTAATATGATGAAAATATCTCAATCGGATACTGGATGAAGGATATCTTCCAATCCCTAATTTGGACATCAAAAATCTCCTAAATGAGACCCATGTAGGTAAATCCTATGGGAAATCATTTTAGGGAAGAATAGAAGGCTTAATTAGATCATTAAGGGAAAAGTAGACATTTTAACAAAAAAATATCTTATGCATAGTTTTCCTAAAAGGTTTGAAAAACCAAGATAAAACCATGAACATGTAACTAGGAAGAAAGAAAACCTTCATGGATAGGCCACACAAACATGTCCTACTAGGCGATATGGTTCCGAATGAAGGTAGACCATCTCTACGGTTAGGTAAATCGTGCACCAACCATGAGATATGGCCAATTTCTAAATAAATGGGTTATAAGCTATTATTAAGAACAATAAATGCCTAAGACGTTTTCTAAATAATTAATAAACCATATTTATCCCAAAATAAATAATTATTTTGAAATTTAATGGATCCAAACCTGAGTGAAAAACTGGGTTCTTTCAGTCTTCCTCCTTAAAAGAACTCATTCCCAGGTTTACCTTCCCGAGGTGGTGAAACACTATCTGAGAACAGTTCTGGCCACTGAGAATTTATGTTGCCCTCTCTCTCCCATGAATCATCTGGAAAGTGGCCATGTTTCCATATCACTTGTACTAGTGGGATAGGCCAACCTCATAGAACATTCTTTCTCTGATCAAATATGTATTCTGGATACTACTCAAAAATCAAATCGACATCTAACTCAATTTCTGCAGGATCAATGGATTGAGATGGGTTGGAATGACGCTAGAAAAGATGTGAAAAATGGATGATGTCTTGCATGTAAAAGTAACAATATGGTAATAGGAACCAATAGGATACCTCTCCGATATGATATAGTATCTCAAAAGGGAATATGTAATGAGGTGAAAACATCCATTTCTTATGTAATTGTCTATTCCCTAACTTGGGAGATACCCGAAGGGAAAATAATCCTTGACCTAGAACTCTATATGTCATCGACGATAATCGGCATAAGATTTTTGTCAACACAAGGAATTATTCACATGATTCTCAATCATCTAAACCTACTCTGAAGTCTCCAGAATGAGATGAGGACCTAGTAGGGCTGCCTTACATCTCTCTAGGAAAAACATGTCTCAATGACCCAACCTACCATATAAGGCCTCAAAAGTATCCATACGAATTGTCACTTGAAATCTATTAATATAGTGAACTCAACATGAGGGATATGATTTTCCCATGAAGAACCAAAATCAAGGACACATGCTTAAAGAATAATATCTAGAACCATTATTTTTTGTTCTAATTATCCATATTTATGAGGGTGAATGGATATTCTTAGAAGAACAAGTGTTACCATATCTTTCTTCAGTCCTTGGAAAATTGTGACATGAAATGGGAATCCCTATATAACACAATTGTTTAGGTGACCACATGGATTCATATGATCTCACAGACATACAGTCTTCCCTTCTCATCAATTGAGAAAGTCTCCCAAATAGGAATGAAGTAGGCAACTTTCATTAGTCTATCAATAAAAACCCATACAACATCTCTACCTCTAGATGACCTAGGTACATTGACTATAATGTCCATATGAACATATTACCATTTCAATTTCTTGTTTGGAAGTGGATATAAAAAGACTATAGGCCAGTGGGGCTCCACCTTCACCTATGGACCGGTGGAACACATAGTGATAATGCCTTATATCTGACATTTCATCCCAATCCACCAATATTGGTGTCACATGTCTCAATAGATCTTCTATATGCCTGGATGAAATTCCCACTGTGATACAAGGGACGCTTTCATAAACTCATCTTTCATATCTCTAGGTAATCAGACACGTCCATGTATATATAGGATGTAGTCTCTATCTATAGACCAAACTAGAGGGGGATTATCTCCAGATATACTATCAAAGAGTACCAAGCATTTAGGATCTAATAATAGTCTACCCTTTACCTTCTCATGAAATGAAGAGGTAACTGTGAAGTATGAGAGATAAGACTTCTATTGGATATCATTAAACTCTAGGTGCATCTCAAAGAAGAGGGCCATTTACTTCAATTAATCACTGACTTACCATACTTCTTAGGCCTGACTTTTCTGACTTAGTGCATATACAACCATAGTTACCTTCCCAGAAATATAGGCAAGCTCAAAATAAAAGTATTGTAAATATTTGAATTATCATCACTGTCTAAGGTTCAAGTCACACTGAGTAAAGGTATATTTTAGGCTCTTGTGTTTTGGGTACTCTATAAAGCAGTCACCCAAAAGATAGTGTCTCTAGAAACAGAAGCCATGGACAACTACTGATAGCTCAAGGTCATGTGTCAGGTATTTTCTCTTATGTGGACTCACCTTTAGAGATCCGTACGCAACGACTATGTACTTCTACATCATCAATACTCCTAGGTTGATTCTTAATGAATTATAGAAGGAATTATATCCTACACCTGATTAGGGAATAATTAAAATAGGTTTTGAGAGAACCCTCCCCTTCAGATCCTGAAAGGCTTTCACGCATGCATCTATGAAATGAAACATTACACCCTTCTTTGTAAGGCTATTAATAGGGGAATAAATGTGTGAAAAATATTTTATGAAATTCCTATAATATCCAGACATCCCCAAGAAACTCTCTATATCAAAACAAATACTTGATATTCTCCTAGGAAACTATATCACTAACCTTTTCAAGGTCAACAGAAACTTTTGATTATGATATTATATGCCCAAGAAGTGATCTTTCTTGATCCAGAAGTGGAACTTAGCAATATCGTGTAATTATAATGCTCTCTCAGTGTACTAAAAATGATCTCAAGATGTTTGTCATGATTTCTATGAGTGTGAAAATACACAAACATGTCGTCCACAAAGACCATGAAAAAATTTCCCAAATGTGGGTAAAATACCCTATTTATCATATCCATGATAATTTAGGAACATTTATAAGACTGAACAACATAACAATGTACTCATACAAACTATATCTTCTATGGAAATCTATAAGAGGTATGTGTGGTGGCCTGACTCATACCAGATGATAAAATAATCTTAGGTCAATCTTAGAGAATACCCTTACTCCTCAGAGCTGGTCAAAGGGATAATCTATTTGAGTTATTGCATAGTAGTTTTTGACCATAGGTTGGTTCACATTTCTGTAATCCTCACATAGACATCAGGTTCTAACAACCTTATTAAAAAATTAGTGGAAAATCCCAACAGGATTTACAAGGCTATGTAAAACCTTTTTCCTATAAATTCTCTAACTACCACTTGATCTCCTGAAGCTATGTAGGTTCCATTATGTATAGAGAAATATACACAAGAACTAGTCCTGAAATAACCTTGATTGTAAAATATGCCTATGTCTCAAGAGGCAAGACAAAAACAATATTAAGAAATAAATCCCTGAAATGATCCACTATTAGAGGGAAATAAACTTTTCATAACCCTGATTCTATATAAAGAGATTTAAAATATGGTCGATCATTCCACCAATCCCATGATTCCCTAGTCTATATTTAGCATCCTAGACATCCCACTCAACCTTATATAGAAAAATGCTTCCCACTGGTGACATAAATGATACCCTTTGGCAATTAATGTTTAGAAAAACATGATACATAACCAACTAATCCATATAAAGAATGAAATTTAAGCCTGTCATCTTGAGAATGAAGAGGTTAAATAAGAAAGGAGAAATTCGTACCAATAGGGGGAAGTACCTACACAGGCTCATGCCCTCTGTTCTTACCATTAACGGCATATATAGTTTCATTAAACCATAGTAATACTATGAATCTAGTCTGAGACATTCCACAATAGATATAGAGATAAAATATTTCTAAGAACCTATATAAAATAAAGAAGATATTATAGTAGATGCCATGAGAATAGTACCTTATACTATATATAGTCTCATAGTCGGATCCTCATGTATTGGATATAGTACATGCAACTGACCTGACCCACGAACCTATAAAACAGATGGACTACCACTATCATAACTACTTTGATGGTGTTGTGGGTAATCAAGGGTCTGGCTTCCCTTGCCACAACCTACTTCTAGACTAGTCATGATGATGCTATTCCAACTGCCTTCCTGACACGGCATGAAAGAACCTTCTCATGAAGGTGGAGCTGGCACAGATACTTTTCCACTCAAAGCTAGTGGAAAGGTATTGTAGAAATACAGGAGATGCCCTATATGACTGTAATCCCAACAATCTATTGGGTATTTATCATAATGAGGCTTTAGGTTCCCCCTTCATGCACACAAATGAAATAATTTGAAGCTATTGAAACAGGATCTCTGGTTTTTACTCCCCAAATGAGAATTCTATATATAACATTTCCTCCACCTAAAAAGCTACTAGACTGACACCAAACTATTGTTGTATGCCAGATATTATTTTCGTTCATCAGGTCACAGATTGTGATAAGAGCCTAATTGACTATTGAAGAGAGGGTAGAAAGGTGAAAGTCATTCACATTTGTATGGATGGAAAACAGAAGCCCATTTTTGAAATGTCTAGCACGCAAAAGCTCATCACTAGCTAGAAGTTGTGCAAAGCACTGCAAGTCCGTGAAATGGGATGAATACTCCATATCTGACATATAACCCTTCTCAAGATGCATGAATTTTGTAGCTATGTCAGATCTCATAATCCGAGGAAAGAACTGATCATTGAAGGTAGCCTGGAATTCAATCCATAACATGCCCTGATGATGACCAGCCTTGGTAATCACATCCCACCAACGCTGAGTAGAATCTCAAAGTGTATATGTGGAAATATTAACTCTCCACTTTGGAGGTATCTACATATTATTAAAGATTCATATGTTGGATTCTATCCAAGACTTAGTATCCTATAAACCTTTATCCCAAGAAAAGGTAGGAGGATGCTTCAGTTGGAACTCATGAGTCAGATCATCCATCATAGGTGCAAGTAGTGGAGAATCATGCATAGAATGCATTAGATGTAGGAAACTTTCATGAACATAGGAATTATTTCTCAGATCAGGTACATCAAGTAGTTCATTGAGTGGTACTCCTAGAGAAAAGAGTGGCGACTTAGGGCCCACCATGTCTAGTGCATGGTCATTGCCACCATCCAGGCATGCGATATGAGGATGTAGTTGAGACATTAGCTTACAAATTCAAATCACACGCCTCAGAATAAGCTTAAGCAGAATGATAGAATCACTAATGTAAGTTTAATTAAGGAAAAATTCCTACACAAGGAAAACTACCCCAACTACCCACATAGACAACCAGGTATCAGTAAGTACTCTAGTATAAGTTTCATCTAATTTTACATTTAATTTTCCATGTTCACTCATTTACCTTTCATAAAAGTGATAAGGAAGGAAAAGGATGTACAACCAATTCATTTTAGATTTCATGATTCACTTTATAATGGATATCCACTTCCAGTTAATTAGTTCCCATACACATTATAACTTGAAATGACACCCATTTATTAATAGTAGAATGGATTGACTCTGTAAATTACTCATTCCTACCCATGAGGGCCCATACACCTCAGGAATTGAGACATGAAATCTCTCAATCACAACCAAGAGTAATACATGAGTAAGAAATGTAACATCCCCAAATGATAAAGGGTTATTTGACTAAATTATATGACTCATGTCAACAAGGTGCACCTTCCTTTTTGGGAGCCTACCTGGTTAGAACTCCATAGTAAAGCGTGCTTGACCTGGAGTAGTGATCAGGATGGGTGACTTTGTGGAAAGTTTCCTAGGATGCATGCGAGTGAGGACAAAGTACACTGGAAAGGACAAGTGTTGGCATGTGGGGACTGTCATTAGTCAGATATCCCGTTCGGGCACGTAGGTAGGACCTACGGTGGGGCCCACGTGTCTGCGGGGCAGCTGGTGTGCCGAGCCTGGTTATTACAGTTTGTATCAGAGGTGGTACACAGCCTTAAGTGTGGTGCACTGCCTGGGTTAAGATGTAGGGCCCACAATGAGGGCGTTGTGCACTAAAGGGGGGGGGGGTGATTGTAACATCCCCAAATGATAAAGGGTTAAATGACTAAATGATATGACTCATGTCAACAAGGTGCACCATCCTTTTCGGGAGCCTACCTGGTTAGAACTCCACAGTTAAGCGTGCTTGACCTGAAGTAGTGATCTGGATGGGTGACCTTTTGGGAAGTTTCCCAGGGTGTGTGTGAGTGAGGACAAAGCACACTAGAAAGGACATGTGTTGGCCTGTGGGGACTATCATTACTCAAATGACCCGTTCAGGCATGTGGGTGGACCCTGGGGTGGGCCCCAAGTGTTTGAGGGGCAATTGGTGGTACCTGGTAGGCCAGGACTCGACGACCATGTTAAGGTGGGATGGCTGTGCTATCACCGGGACCCGGTTGTCACAAGAAAACTATCACAACATCACTCAAAAATCACAGGAATATCAATTAATGAAAACAATGAAATGCACCTATATGGTGTGGCAATATGCATGACATGAAAATTATAGGTGCCTATCATGATTAATTCAACAATGATCATTTCCCTCATATCATTGGGACAAGGATGAAAGAAAATTCTCAAACAGAGTAATAATCAAAAACACCACACAACATGTGAATCACCCAATATTGAAATAAGGTCATCTTTAATATAAAAAATTGAACAAAAATTATATTTTTGGAAACTCGGCTTTTACCTCAAACATGGGTTCAAGATGCCCAAGTACGACTTACAAAAGAGTTCCTACCATTCCAAATATCCAATATATTTTCTCCAAATAGTAAAGCAGAAAAGAAAACTCTTATGATACCACTTTGGATTTTCCTAGACCCAGAAACCACTTAATACATTCTCTTAGCCCGGTGGGCCGCATGGCCCCAAGAGTATCTCCCCAAACTCCAGAGGTTGGTGACTAGAAGCGAGGTCCTAGGGTGTGTATGTGGGGATACTATGCCCTCATTACCAAATCGTAGCATAATGGATAAATGTAAACATGGTAAATAGTGAATGGAATAAATGTAAATAAAAGGAACAACTAAAAATAGACACAATAGTAAAAATAACTGAAATAATTTGAATAACATACATTTATACAACCGCTGATGATATGTCATGTATTTAGAAAATCGGTTAACATGGATTCAAGACAACAAGAACAAAATGTTACAAAAAAGTATAATGGATATCATAATACCATCCCATGTATTCCGAGCTCCGGATTGGTCATCTACTATCATGCACCATCCTAAATATAAAGCAATCATGTTATCAAAGCTGTATTCTTCCCTTTATCAACACCTAAATTCATGTAAACTACTCCAGGTACCAAATGACACCCAAAGATGGTGTGATATAAATCTTAGTGGGCCACCAGCAATGGTGTTTATAACATCTTACCTATGTATTGGAAATGAAACAGTGTGCAAGAATTCATATATAAAGTAAATCAGTGCAATGTAACTAAATACCCGAGTACCTGCTTCAGCCCTCGACTGGCGTCTGAACATAACCACTCCATTAATTAATTATTACCAATTTTTAAATAAGTAGAATGTTAAAAATATCGATGGATCCAATTTATCACAAGGAAACATGTAATGAAATTTAATAATAAAGTTCCACGGTAATAACCAAGGAAACGTGGACCTCAATGGTTTCCAACCTAGTAATAACTACATCATATCTAATGGTGAGAGTGTAATCCATAGAGAATATTCCAAGTCATTCAACAATAATATTCCTATCGAATCAAAGGAGATCATCCATGATAAAATGAGGCTAAACAGAGATAGGGCCTGATGGGCTATAACCATGGCACCTACTTGTCAATGTTGAATCCAAGGAGTGTGTCCAAGGCATCCTTTAATACATTGCGAGGGATCCAATGGTGTCATACCAGGAATAAAATAATTGAAAAGGATTGGGATATGGGTGGGTATCAGTCAATGAAATCCATATCCTTGAATCCGAATGGGGTTCTTGAGTTCCCATAGAATTCCCTGGTAAGAATCCAAGGTGATCTTGACTCAGACCATTCATGTTTAATTATGAATTCTTAAAATATTTCATTTTTTTAAGCCTTGAAATTCATTATTTTGATAATGTAATGTATCATGAAACATTTATTAATTCTATTAAAATCATATTTAATAATTAAGGCTCATTCCACTACTTTCCATTAACGTGTTAAGGGGTTCTATGGACATGAATCATGTATTTCATTAACATTTAATACGGTCAAGTCATATACTTAATATACATTCCAATTTCCAATTCACATTTCATTAACAATTTTATTTACTTACCTTAGGTGGGTCAAGGGGTGAGCATACATGGTACTTTCCATTATGCAATTCACAATATAAATTGAGTCATTTAATATAAAAAAGCTTTGCCTTAGAAGGGTCAAGCCATGTCCCACCGACATGGAATCACAAACATGTCAAATACTAATAACCCAATAATGGAATAATATCCTACATGAGGTGAATGGAGTTGTGGGTACAACCATGAACTATTAATCATAAATATTTAAATATCATAACCATACAGTTATAATGATTATATGAATGGCATATAAATTCAATAAACAACAACCGATGAAATCAATGGCCCACACATGACAATTCCAGAATCAGTGAACTTGAGGGATGAGTTATAGACCACCCATCTTAGGGTTGTATGACTCTCCTTCTCTAGTATCGGCCCTTGATTTGGCTCAGATCAGAGTAGATATAATAAAATAAAAAATTCTCACACCGTGATAACTAGATCATGAGAAAAAGATAAGGAGAAAAGAATAAACATACTCAAGTACATATTGTTGTGCATCCAATGTGATGAAAGAAAGCTCAATAAGATCCTTGATGAAGGATTTATTTCAATAATAATATTTAGCCTCAAAAAAGCTCCAAAATGAAAGCAAGGGAGGTAAATCATATTAGAAATCATAATAGGGAAGAAGAGGTGTCTTAATTAGATAGTTAAGGGAAAATAGAAATTTTACATAGAAAAATAGATTATACATGGTTTGTCCGCAATGTTTGAGAAACAATGTGAAAACCATGCAAAGGTACATAGTAATAAAGGGCACATTCATTGTTATGTTGCATGGTCGTGCACCAACCGTGCGATATGTTTCTACCTGAAAGTAGACCATCCACCCGGTTTGGTAAACTGTGCAACGACTGTGCGATATGTACAGTTGCCCAATAATATGATTTCATTCCCCTGAGCATTCCCCAAACACCCCTAATACATTTTATAACTCATTAGGCATCCATATTAGGCTGAAAATAATTAATTAGATTAAAAATTAAATGATCCATACCTATGTGAAAACCCGAGTTATTACATATAGATTGACCAAAACATGCATAAATATCTTATAAAATTATTTATCTAGGAATTAGAGATGATTTTATACATAAAATACGATTCCAAGGGTCTTTAAAAATGTATCTAAAGGAGGCTAACTGAAGTAGATGTAATCTTCGTACCTGGCCTCTTTCCAATTCTTTCTTCTTCTACCTCCTATAAATATTTTGTATTAATCATAACATAATTAATAAATTATAATAAATATAATTTAATGTTATTATAATTATATAAACACCAATATACACCCTCTATTCCCTCAAATTGGAAGTGAATGAATCATTTGTGCTTACATGTGGATTACCACCACCACGAAGTGATACAATTTATATTACATCACAATAATTCATGTATTGTGATTATGATGAGTATAAATTTTATATATGATATTTATGAAATAATTATTCTTCTATTGTTAGAATATAATATATATCTTCTAACGTTCCAATCTGTTTTAAATTGATAACATCGCTTGTTCTTATGTGTGGACTACTGGTTCCATGAAACAATGTAATTCATTTTTGGTTTACATGGATGTTAATAAGGATTTATTTACTGAATGTATATGATATAATAATTATTCTAGAAATATATTTTAATATTTATATTTATGTCATTCTATCTGTTGAAAAGTAAAAACATCATTCATGTGTACGAACGGCTTACCATATCCATGAATACTATAATTAATTTTTCTATATCTTTCCTTTATAGATGAATATAATTTTATATATATACCAAAAATATGTTATATTTATATCATTATTGAATTTATATATATAATTTAATTATCATCAATGACAAGGACCCGAACTACCAAACCAAAATTCTCAGGAATAATGAAAGTGTTATCACCCAGAAACAACAATTTTAATAAGGAATTATTAATGGATGGGTGAAAAAATATTATAACTAGATCATATATGATTTTATAATTATTTAATTTAAAATATTAGATAATTATAATAAATTTAAATTTATTATATAGGATTTGAGATAACATTCAAATCAAATTGAACATGACATAATAGTTTTATGTCATAATCTCATTCTTTAACTATATTGTTTATGATTAAGTTTTCGATAATTAAATTTAATGATATAACTTTCAATAATATCATTAATTTTATTCCCATTTAGTTATTTTTATAGATTACATGCTTTCCATTCCTTTTTTTCTCTTTAAGTACTCCACAGAACAAAAAATATTTTTATGGAAATCCAAATTTATTTATCTCTTTGGTCAAAAATCCTTTTATTCAATGTCCTTATTTTCTAAAAATATTGTAAAAAATGATTTTACGATTATATAATTATTTTTTACATTAATTTTCAACCATTTTTTATTATTATAAATATGTTTTATGAGGAATATTTTTTTTCATTTTCTGATCATGTCACCTTTGACTTTTTATCAATAATATAAAAGGAATCAATTTTTAACAAACCCAGCATGAGAAGAATTTCCCATCATAATGAATACTCAATGCATTAAATATTCATTTAATTTTTTAATTATGCTTTTAAAGAAAATGTTTTACATAATATTTGGGAAATTTTTATATTTTAAATTAGCGATTTCAAAGAGAAAAGGTCATTTTTATAATGAAATGTTGAAATAATATTTTAAAGGAATTTTTCATCTATGAAAACTTCCTTTAATGTTACATATTATTTAATAGGGATTTTATCCAATTATACCATCCAGTTTTATTATTTTGATGTCTTATGATGATGATATAAGGATGATTCTGTGAACTAATTTTATTTTTCATGGGTTAATCAAATTATGATGAAATATTTTAGAAACCCATTTCTTCTCTATAGGTTTTTCTATGATAATAATATGAAATTTATATGAAACCCATTTCTATTACATGTGGTATGATATTATAAATGTTTTATGATCTTTTAGAACACATTTTTATGGTTTTTATTATGTGATGGGTGGGACTGAAGTTATATATTCATCTAATGAATTGGGTAAAGATGGATATATTATGAAATTATGACATGAATAGGGAGTGAACTATGTTCTGTAAGGGACTCTCTCTACTGTTATAGTAATGGGTGTGAATCTTGAATAAGGATATGATGTAATGGGGAGTGAACCCTATCCACTATGATATTATCAGAAGTGGTCCTTGACTAAGGAAGTGATTTTATTTTATTATTTGTGTTCCATAAACTTATGTCTTATGAAAATGTTTTCCTCTCATGGATTATGTTCTTTCATTCCTTTATGATTCATGTCTTATAAAATTACATGATTTATTCTATAACTCATTATTACGAGCTAGGAAATTTATGGTAGGATTTAAATGTTATACCTTGGTTCTCATACTCTTATGATGATGTTATGTTTAAGTGATCACTAATATATCTCTTATTTACCATTACTGAGCATCAGAGCTCATATTTTCTTATGTATCATTTCCCCAGTCTTTAAAGAAAAGTTTTAAGAATGATATATATTATAAGGGTACTAGTAATGAAAAAACTAGTGGGAGATTATGTATTTCTCTTAGGAATAAGTTTTTTATGGGTACAAGATTCCAAATACACAAGACCTATATGATTATGGTATGGATCATAATGTTATGTATTGAAAATTCATCTAATAAGAACTTTGAAAAGTATGGGTCACTATTTAATCCCTTCTCCACTATAGGGTAGTGTAAGTACCATTGTGCTAATCTCCTGTCTTTTTATTTCAGGGTTTTAGTCCCCGATTATCTCTAGTGTTTTATCCCCTCACATCTCTTTTACATTTAAGGATTTTTCTCCATTTTCTCAAAGGTTTTCAATCCCTCTATTTCTTTCTTTCTCTTGGTGATTTTGGGTGTTTTTCTATTGGGGGTATCTTATTTCTTTTGTTTATTCAACGTTGGAGTGTTGGTGGTGTGGTGTCGATATAGGGAGGTTTTGTGGTGTGACGTGGATGGAATCCCTGGTTCATGGCCCTAAAGTGATGGTCTTGTACCTATTTTTTCCTGCAAATCCCGTTTTTCTCTACTCTAGATCTAGGCTTCCACCATTCTCTTTAAGGTGGAACTCACTATGTTCTCTAAGGTTCTTTGGGAAGTGAGGTTGAGCGGGCGAATTCAGGAGGTCGTTGGTGACGACGATCGATCGACGATGGAAAGGTATGGTACCATTCCAATGATGATGATGATGGGTTCAGTGATGAGGTTTGCAGACAAGGTATTATGGTTTATGATGACTCGATGTGATGAGGGTTCATTGAAGACGGTGCAGGTGTATAGTGGTGGGAGGTGATCCAATGGTTTTTTCTAACCGGTGAGGAGGTGACTTAGCATATGACAGATCAACGTTGGGTAGGAATGATGATAGTGTGATGATGACTACTGGTTGTGGTGATGGTGATGTGAGTGTGATATTCGATGGTGCGTTATTTCTGGGCTTTGATTTTCATGGTTGTGGACTTTGTTTTTAATTTTGATTTAGGACCGTTTTTAATTATAAATATGTATGGTGTAATCGGACTAGTGCGGTTCCCAGTTATCCCTTAAAGGGGAATTTTATGAAATAAAAAAAATTATTCATATTTTCATGCTCTTCCTTAGTCTTATAATATATGATAATATCGCCTATAAATACTACCACAAACTGATCAAGGTAATATTTAAAGACTATATTCAATATATCTATGAAGTTAGATTGGTAATTGGTAAATCCAAATGGAATCACTTCAAATTCATAGTGTCTATACCTCATATGAGAAGCTATCATGGATATTTTATCCTTTATAACCCGCAACTGTTAATTTCCAGATTATAGGTCAATATTTTAATAGTATTGATCTCCTCTTAATTGATCAAAAAAATTATCAATACGGTGTATAGGATAATTGGTCTTTATATAAATATTGTTAAGTTATTTATAATCAATAAAAAGACACATTGACACATATTTATTGTCAATTAATATAACAGTTTCACCCAATGGCGGCACACCTAGTTGAATGAATCCCTTATACATATTATCCAAGATTTTCGTAATCAATTTTTGTAACAAATTTGGGATCATTATATTGGTAGTATTTGAAATTGGTATACCACCATCTAAGATTTATATTTAAAACTAAACATCATGATTTAGGGGTTGAGTAGGCAATTATTCAGAAAATACATCAACATATTCCTATACAATATGTATATCTTCATTGATGAGTTTCTACCCAACCCTTTGAGATAAATATCATTCATGAATAGGTAGTTATACCCATAAAATGGAAGTAATTTTAATTTTATGTTTATATTCATCCTCACACCAAATTAAAATCTTATGATGATTTGGAATATCAAATTTGACTTCCCTTCCTCAACAACTGATATGGGATCTATATAAATACAACCAATCCATTCCCAAAATCACAACATATTCAACAAGAGGTAGAATCACATGATTTATAGGAAGCATATTCCAAAAAAATTCTATTAGATATGAGCTATAGACATAATATGTGATCATTATACCATTGACTTTTTTCATCAATAATTCAACATCTAATTATTGTGTTGATAATATGATACCCTTATAAAATTATTTAGATATAAATTATATGGGTAAAACCAAAATAAAATAGAAAACTTATTGTTTTATAATGGATTATAAGTATAACCTTCACTAATTCATTCTCTTGTCCCACTTTAGTAGTTGTGATCAAATTTTATTCTCTTAGAGACAATTCTCCCCATGCTTGTTTTAACTCTTTTGACGTAAAGGAAGATTCAATTTCATTCCTTGATGTCTTTTATTATTATAATTTCATAAAAACTCAATATTTCTATTCTTAGGAGAACCATGATAATTTTGGGAATATCTACTCTCCATTTATAGATTAAGATCACCCTGGACGTTTTTTATAGATACAAATTCCCTTTATGGATAGTTCTTTTTGGTGAATTGGTTTTAATCCATTGAATAATTGATCAATTTTTCTTTAATGGTCAATAATAAAATCAGAAGTAAATGATCCAAATTTTCTAAAAAATTCCTCATACATACCAACAGATTCATCATCCTTCTTATTATTATCATAGAATTCCATTTTAATTTTCTGATGTAGAGTTTTGGTAAAGTACTTATTTAAAAAATGGCATCTTAAAATCATTCCATTCCATGGATTCAATTTATTCCTCTTGACCCATATTCTTAATATTATTCCATGATTGGTAAACTTTTCTATATAACCGATACAATATCATGAAAATTTTATATTTCTATAAGAACTAGAGTATAAAAAATTTATATTTAATGGTACTGATCTATTACTCATAAACAAGTGGATTAAAGGATCCAATGAAACATGGTGGGTATTGTATAATGAAAAAATCAATGGTTTTTTTATCCCTCCTTTGATCATTTGGAAGATCAGTTAGATACATTTCTTGAGAGAGTTGTGTGATCATAACAAAAATATTTTTCATTCCATTTCATTTTCTATTTAGTTACCAAAGTAAAAAATCATTAAATCTTCAGTCATATTCATTTTTTACATGATTTCTCCAACTTCCATCCATTTAATAAAAATAGAAAGTGTATTTTAATAATAAATATACAATAATCATATTGAGAAATCTTATAATTTTGAAATTAATTCCTATGATTTACTAATGTTTTACACAATCTTATCAACCTATGACACACTAAGGTTCACTCTATATCATTTTTATTTCTACATTGGTTTTCTAATGTTTTATCCTCATTATCCTCATAAAATAATTTCCAAAAATAGCCAAACCTTGATCTAACACCAATTGGGGAAACCCAATCATCACATACTTAAATATTTTTTTCATTTTAGATGATTATTTGTTACATTTTACAATAATACATTCCATATATCTATAAATGTTTGTGTGTTTGGAGAATAGATATATAATAAAATTATTACAATAAATTTATTCAAAATGTCCCAAAAATTTATTCTCTCATAGTAACCTTTTTAGATATTTATTTCATAATTCATTTCTTCCTAACTTTAGGAAAATGGAAAAATAAGAAATGGTTATCTCATATGTTCAACAAGTGTAAACATGAGAGATATTAATTGATGATCAGAAACAATAATAAAATAATAATAAGCGTGTGAGGCATGATCAAAACTTATGATGTTCATAACTAGTCATTCATTGATTACAAATCACGAGTCATGGAAAACAACTTTAAAATTTCAAAACACATGAACCATAATAGTAAGGAATCGTCATTAATCAATAATTATCCTCGAGAGTGTATTATATACATTATAACATGTTATAAAAAATATAGAACAATCATAATAATAAATAATAATTTTATTAGTCTAGGTTCACTTCCATTTCAATTATAGTGGACAATATTCCATAGTGGATTGGGTTCTCTACCCATTATATCATTTTTCCGTGGTTTACTCCCAAAAATCTCATAGTGGACAAATTCCCATACTAAATTGAGTTCACTCTCCATTATAGCCTATATTATCTCATGAGATTTCATTCATAACCCAATTCATAGTATTTAATATACCTACCCATCTCAAAATTAAAACCATACATATTTACGTAGTAATATCATAATAACAGTAATCAATTCATCCTAGCATAACATGTTAAAAAGAAATGGGTTTGAAAAGAATTTAATAATAACATAATCATAAGAACTAAAAATAAGGGACATGGATGATATCATTAGATCATATCCATGGTTAATCACAAAAAAATCAAATTATGTTGATATAAAATAAAAAATACATTTAAAAGATTATTTAAAAATTTCTTTGAAAATATGTGAAAATATTCTTTTCCTTTGGTATATTTAAAAATAAAAATTTCCAAAATATTCCGAAAAAAATTATTTTTAAATAATAATGGAAACATCTAAATGAATCTTCAATGAAATTAATGGTCATTATAGTGTTAAAATTTATTCATTCATTAAATGTTAATATAATTATTCATTTCTCACTTTAGGTAAAAATTCCAATGGTACCTTGTTTAGAAAAAAATAAGAAGATTAATTTTAAAATTTTAAAAATAAATTCAAGGTAAAAAATGAATTTATATAATCATATGATCATAGAAATGAACATTATTAAAAACATTTCAAATAACATAGACATGGAAGAAAAACATCATCAACCAAAGAGGTGCAAATGTCATTTTTTAATAAAAGCATTTCCTCAAATGTTTTCTGTAATAATGAGTAAAAAATGGAATTAATACTTTAAAAATTGAGGATTAAATAGAGGAGAATAAAATATATGGTTTTTAGAGGATAATAATCATATAATTTCCCTAGATTAAAATTTAACATAATTTAAAAAAAAAATTAAATTGTAACTTAAACCCTTACCTCTGGTTTAGTATTTATTCATAATCATTCTTAATATCTTGTATAATTAATTTAGACACATTATGAATTTATACTAGAACCATATTAATAATTTTCAAAAATTAACATTCTCCTATAATTTTCAATTAAAAATTTATCATTAACTTTTAATTAAAATAAACATTTAGGTGAAAACTAATTTATTTTCAATGCATGTTCTAGTTCAATGGTTCTAATCCTTTCACATTTTCATGGTTTAATCATACCAAAAATTTTAATCATGTTATAAGTATCATATTTTGTTATTATATACACTTTTTTAACCACTCTTATAATTTGGTGATGGAAAATTAATTACATCACTTGGTGGAGACAATAGTCTGTACGTACGCATGATAAATGTTTCCATTTTTTAGTGAATAGAAATAAAAAAATATAGGTAGTAACATATAATTAGAAATAATAATAATATCACAAATATAATATATATTAATTAAAATCATCCATATGACTGGATATGTATGACAGTTATGAAAAATGAATCACATTGAATCATGGAGGTGATAGTCCACACGTATGGATGAACCCCGTCATCATTTCCCATAGGATGAAAATGTGATTGAAAATGGATGTACCATTAACATAAAAATATTTTATTATATTAAATATACAAATATCATTATCTTAATATACATATAGAATATTTAGAGAATGTTAAGTAAGAATGAAACAAAAATAGACCTTTAAATTCAATTACCATGTTTTTAGGTATCCCCTTTTGAAATGAACCTTAAGGATTTTTGGATGGGTATTTTGGGATGACTAATTACTCAAATTATTTTTATAAACTTTTATGCATCTATTTTTTGTTTTTATTAAGGATTTAATGGTTTTAATGTTCTAATAATGGTAATTTTAGTAATTCGAGGTAATTTGATGTTGAATATGGTATATATTTAATAATCTATAAAATTTTGATATTTTTTGTGTTAAAATTATGAATTGATCCTGGGGTTAATTTTTTACATTTATTTTAGTACATCGATCATTCTTGTAATTTCTGAAAACTCTCCAAGAGACCATATAGTGAAGTGTTCATTTATTTTATAGTGCTATAATGCTAAGTATAATGGAAATTTGGATAAAGTTTGGAGTGGTTGTTCCTTCATTCGATTGATCACATAAACAAAATAGAAATCCAAAATATTTGAATGTTTGAGAAGGAAATCATCTATTCTTGCATCTCATTTAAGTATAAGTTGGAAATTGAAAAAGGTAAGATACCATGCCAGTTAACCCAATCTATCACATGATAAGATATTTAAATAGAGGGGTGGTTTTAAAATGTGATGAATTTGATGTGAGATTAATGAAAATTTTTAATGGCAGTTGACCAAGATTGAAAAATCTATCAACTTCACAATCAAAACAAATCAATTATGCGAGATGAAACATGAATTTTGGAGGAGGAAATTGATTTTTTCATACCCGATGGACTATAGAATAAGAAAAAATAAATTTTATGAATATGACTTTCCCAAATACAAGAATTCTAAGTTCTGTATAATTTAATATTGAATAAGATGAAACCACCATTTCAGATATGAAAATAATATCACACCAAACCAATAAATGATGTCGATATCAAACTAAATCAATGATTCCATGAAATTAAAACCAAAGATAGATAGATATTATTCTGATCAAACTATGTTTTGTGATGTTTAGGATGATGAAGACCTAATCAAGGTCAGGAAAGATCGAATCCTGAACTCATATGAGAATGGGATGTTGGAATACATCTGGAAATAGAAAGCTAATCCAAGAAAAAAATAGGGGGTTTGGATCTATGAAATTCACACCACTGATGAAGAATTTAGTTCATTGTCATATGATTTGATCTATAAAGTACTGAAATAAACTAATTCAAGGTAGAATAACAATCACTAATGAATCCCAATGAATTTCATACATTGTATTCATGTTGTTGCTGAAGAATGGATTTTGAGCTATATTTTTTGAAGAGGACAATTGTACCTAGAACAAAGATTATTTTCAACTATTTATTCATTTTATTTGAATGTTATAAGAGAGGAAGATGATTTTTTTTATTTTAATCTCTCAATCTATCTATATTTATTTTTAATGTTTACAAGAACTATTTTTTCATGAATTGGATATAAAAAGCATTAAAGAGTTTAAAAAAACCAAATCTGAATGAAATTTTTATAAGGTTAAATATCCAAATTGATGGTTGAGGGGAATCTGGTGTGGGTTGTTGAAGCATCCTATATGTGAACTGCAAATATTATATCCAAGCTGGTATTTGTAGAACTAGATAACAATGATGTTTAAGTATATACAACATAAATAATATATAATTGGATTGTAGAAGAAATCTACATGGTTAAAAATAGTTATGATGAATGATATTTGATAATAAAATCTAATACACTACTCAGGTTCTGATGAAATTCCAATAAAGATCCCTAAATTCCAAAATTATAAATCGAAGATGGTAACGGGTGTTTGAAGCTACAAGAATCAATGAATGGTTATGGTGAACCCTAGAAATCCATGAGGATATCAAACCAAGAAGGAAATTAATATGTACCAATAATGTGGAGATGATGGAAGAATATTCTAGATATTTTCCCATGAAAATAGGAGGAAGTTCAGTTTTGAGGGATTTTATAGAATAACCTAGGAGGAAGATATATAGTGACACACATTCCATTTTGAAGTTAGGGAGATGTTACTGATTATGGACATAATGTTGTGATTGAGATTGGTGAATAAATTCATAATAAATTAATATAACTAATAATTTTAGAAAAGGATTCTAGAAAATGGGATAAAAGGAAACTATAGGGGGTAGAATAAATAATATGAAACCCTTGATTTTATAGGAGGTGGATAATAGAATGTTGGTGAGATATTATAGGAGTAGTTGGATAAGGGATTGAATCTAATCGAACAGATAAGTTTCTTATTATTTCTTTCGCCAAATTTTTTTAATGTATTTGTTTATTATAATTTTTTTAACTATTGTAGAATAAATTATGATCTTATACTATATTTTTATTGGGGAATGTGATTTTTTTAATTATTATTATTACTTCATCCATGCATAAATTTTTTTGGATGCTAATCTCATTTATTTTTAAAAAGAAAACTTTTAAAAACATAGAGTATCAATGAAAATTGATCTTGAAAAAAATTAATTCTAAAACTATTTTATAAATATTATACTTAACTAAAAATTAAATCAATACCATGAGAGTATCATATTAGTATTAACTGAAAATTTTATCTTTATTATTTACAAGTTTCATAATTTTGTTGTTAAGTGAGCCCTATAGTTAAATAACTATATAACTCATATGATTGTAGGTTAAACATCTTATAAGTTGATTATAGTTTTTAATTTCGTTTTAGTGACTTTCATAGTAATGAATGAATTAAGGGAAAAATTAAAACCATCCAACTAAATTCCCAAATCTCATCACATGGACATTTCTTATTTACCTCATGATCTTCCCTTTATTTCCTTAGTTTTTTTTCTATGTTTAATACTCATTTTTCCCAGTCATATTCTTATTCAATATTTCAGTATCATTATTATTAGTCTATATATGTTTGTTTAATATTTTTAGTCACACACACACATCAAACATTCTATGTTTTTGTGACACCTACATTACTTGTTATACTAGTATTAAATAGTGTTTTAATTATTTAATTATACCCAAGCCTAGTCAACAAATTAGGTTTGGTGCCAAATTTTGGAACTATTGTTGGGGTGGGTATGTAGGACCAAGTAAATAAAAAAATAAATACATAAGAAAACATATATATAAACTAAACAACAATTCTAAATTTGTAGAAAAAAGAAACTCAAAAAATATATTAAATCTATAAATGAATAAGAGATCTATTATTAAAACACAATAGCCTTTTATATCTAAAATAAATTGGAATTTAAGTCCTGCAGAACTAAAAAACAATATTGAGATAGAAGATAATCAAGAAAATAGAGAGAATCAGAATAATTGACAACTTGAAACCATAAATCCAGCTATAAATTATCTAATAGAGAGGCATAGTCTGATATAATTTTTCTTACCTTATATCTCTAACAATACATTATGCATCCAAATTTAAAGTCTATGAATTATAAGATAAATCAATCAATGTTGTCACAGCTAATAAAATTCACTTAAGAAAATATATTCAAACAACCCCCACTATTATTTTACAACATTTAGATTGATCCATTACCCACCCAGTTGGTAGTGTGGATGACCTCTTAGTGGGAGTAGGAAAGTTAATTTTTCCAACAAAATTTCTGATATTTTATATGGAATGTGACAATGAGATTTTGATTAATCATATTTAAAACTTTATTGCCACATTTTTTTCTATCATTGATGTGTAAAATGAAATATTAATTTTAAATTAGGTGAATATAAGGAGGAATCCAATGTAAAAAAATAAATACCACATGGGCCAAATCTATTCAAGAGAAGAGCTATATGATTTAATGAATCCCTTAATGAGGAGGAATATGAGTTTATATGGATTATAGAAGAATTAAATGGTGCACCAGAACCTATATAGTTATTGGTTATATCCAGGAGAAAGATCATTTAGATGAGTTTGAGGGGGAAATCCTAGAACACTCAGATAATTTTTCCTTAGAAAACATTTTTACCCCAATCAATGAATTATGTAATGAGATTCAATTCTATGGGAACAATAGTTATGAATAAGATTTTTTCTACTCTATCTTCTTTAATAGGATAAATTAGGACCATAGATATCCTAGATCTATGTTCTTCCTATCTAGTTAAAATCACCTAATCTAGAGCTCAATCTCCCACCATCTCATTTCAAATATTCATCTTATTGGGTGAGATCTCATCACTACCAATCATTATCTAGTCCAAATTTGTATTAATTTAGGAGGATAACTATATGGGTGTATTGTAAATGTTCATGTATTTAATGTTTTGGTCTATTACTAACATTTATGTTTTAACTCCATAATAATACATGCTTAAAATCCTCATGGAACCTGAGTGTAGATGAAGAGTTTAATGGAATATAAGACTTAACCTAAAATAAAAGAAGTCGTCTGAGTTGAAGTTAATATATAGTTTGATGATGCAATAATAATTTACATTTTAGACTATACATGGGTGAGTCTTGACCAAGTAATTCTGAAGAATAATGGAGTTATATTTATTAACAATAAAACAAATGAGAAAACCCAAACACAAAATGTGAAAAAATAGAGGGTCTATATTGACTAAAAGAAATTTAATGCCCCTATTAGGAAATTAAATTTCCAAATTTCATTTTTATACCAAATACCTATGTAGTTATTTAGAAATGATTTATTCTTCTTCCTTGATGGATATTTTGGTTAAAACCAAATTTCCAATGCTCTAGAGGATCCGAAGAAGACCACCTTCACTTTTCTATTTGGGAAATGTTCATACCAGTGAATTCCCTCAAGGTTGTGTGGTGCACCAATACTTTTCAAATATTCATTATGTATATTATATTTGACATAATAAAAATAATAATTGTTGATTTTGTGGATGATATTTGTATTGTTTGAAGTGAATTTGAAAAATTCCTTAAAAATATAGAACAAATTTAAAGAGATGTTGGGAGGCATATATTGTTTTAAATTAAGAAAAGTGTCAATTCATGGTTACTAAAGATTTTTTTGGGTCATAAGGTCTATAATAGGGTAATAAAAGTAGAAAATTCTAAGATTAAGGTTATATAGAAGCTTCCCCCTCCTAAATATGTGAATGAAATTTGGAGTATCTTGGGAAAAGATGGTTTTCATTAGATATTTATTGAGGATTTATCTAATATAACTATCCCATTGTGTTCACTAATTGTTAGGGGAAAAAATTTTGTTTTGATGATAAATTAATATAGTCCTTTAACCTACTAAATAGAAACTCACAACTTCACCAAAGACCACTACCCCAAATTGCAAATTTACTTTCATGGTGATCTGTAATGTGAATGATGTGGTTGTAGGTGATTTTTTTTGGAAAAAGAAATGATAAGAGGATTTATGTTATTTATTATGCGAGTAACCATTTGGATGATTCCCAAAAATATTATACCAAAACTAAAATGGGGATAGATACTGCCATTTTTATCTCAAGAAATGGTTAGAAAATACTTAATAGGGTATAATGTTATCAGTTTCATTGATCATTATACATCATGTACCTACAGGATAAGAAATACTCAAAACCAAGGCTCATGAGATATAAATGTTAGTTAAAAATATTGATATAGGAATAAAGTATTAAAATGGGGATGATAATGTGGTTTCTGGACACTTCTCTAGGTGTCCCATGACCCCATTTAACTATCTAAGGGATACATTCACCTCTTTCTTATATGAGAATATTTTTGTTTCTACACTGAATCAATATGATTAATATTAGGACTAATTTTTTTTATAGATATAGGTTTTATTCCTAAGGACATTTCATATAACCAAATGAAGAAGTTTCCATCTGAATTAATCTACCATTTTTAGAGGATCCACTTGTTTTTTGGAGATATGATGAACATAGTTTGAGGGGATGGGTGCTTAAAGAGGATATGTTACCCATCCTTTAGAGATTGATTCATTTCCTTTAGGTGATACCCATGGTGGAATAAGAACTTTGTATAATGTATTACATGCTAGTTTCTATTGAATAACATTTTTTAAGGATAGTAAGAGTCTTTTGATTAGCTATGACAAGTTTCAAATGCTTGGGAATGTTGGAAGGAGATAGGATATTTCCCCAAAGGGGATTCATGAGGTTGAAATATTTTATGTGTGGGGTATGGATTTTATAGGACCTTTACTATCTTAGAATTGAAATAAATATATTCCTGTGACTGTGAAATATGTGTATAACTGGGTTGAATAAATAATTATTCCAAATAATCTAACAAACTATTATTTTTAAATTCATCAATAAGTATATGTTTTCCATGTTTGGGATGCCAAAAACATTCATAACTATTAATGGAATGCATTTCAATAATTATAAATTGAAATTATTGATGGTGTAATATATAAGTGCTTACAAGACAAGAACTACTTACCACCCATAGTCCATTGGATTAGCAGAACTTTCTAACAAAGTGATCAAATAGATTTTTTAAAATATAGTTTCCATCTTAAGGAATGAATGGGCTCTTAAGTTGCATTATGATTTGTGGGACTACATGATTTATTAAAAGACCCATATGGATTTATCTATATAGGATTCTCCCTATAAAGATATTTCATATTATCATCAAATTAAATCACAAATAATGATTAGTAGTGATGGCCCTGGACTACGATTCAAGTTTTTTGGATAAAGAATATTTCTAGTGTTGACTGTGATGGAGTATGTTAAGAAGGATTCATAAGAAAGTGATGAAATTTACCAAGAGATTAAAAAAATCCTTTCAAGACTCAATAATTCAAAATTGGGATTTCAAGGTTCGTAAAAGGGTCTTTATATTCAATTATATATTGAATATTTACCCAGAACAGTTGAAAACCAAGTGTTCTAGAGCCCTAAGAAATATTCGAAGAGTTCTTTTAATGGTGATATTTAGCTATTTGGAGAGGATCATCCATCATTATTGGTCAATGGACAGATAAATTACATTACATGTAGGGGAAAATGACCATCTTGGATTTCATCTCCTTAATTGAAAGATAAGATTACACTAAGTCTAACTAAGGACTATAAACTCCCTATTTGATGGGAACTAACACAATTGTTTGTTATTACTATCTTTTCATTTCTTTAAATAAAAAAATCCTACTCTTGTGCTATTAGTTCTTTCTAGATCCATTAATTGCGTGGGGAAACAAGATACTATACAATATTTTTTAGCAACCTCAAGGAGGATCTACATCATGACACCTTCGTTATTTTTTTCCAAAACTCAAAATTTGGCTGTTATTCACACGGATCTTTAATATTATCCTTTTTAATGCTTATCTATTTACATTTGTAGTAACCTAAATAGATCAAATTTAGGACTTGATAATGGATAGAAAGGGAGGAAAACATGCACTAAAATAATAAAACCTTCCACATCCAGTGTACTTTTTTTATTATTTTATTCATTTATTTTTCATGCATCTCGAAAATAAGTGTAGGGGAAATTACATTATTTTTTTAAAATTTGAAACTATTTTATGTGTTAGTTGTTTATCTTTCTTTTCACTAGGGTGTTTAAAATAAATTAGAGATAAATTTCATACCCATCTAGAACCCTTTTAAATGTATTTGAATTAAACACCTATGACTATACATAATTGTAAACATTTTAAATCATGTTACCTTTTTCAGGTACTTAATAACTCTTTTCTTGTTTTCAATTTTTTTTATTTGGGTCTATTTTGAAAATTTAGAGTATTTAGTATCTTTTTTTGGGGAAATGATCTAAATATCATGGATGTATGTTTTTTGGATTTAATTAATTATGGATATAAATGTGTCAGTAAAGAGGTATGTCATGACATATGGGCTCTGAAATAGAGAGTTTCAGTTGTGTCCTGGACCATCAAGTTGTAGTGCAGTAGAGCTTGAGGTTGGATAGGGTGAAGGCTTGTGTGGTTAACTATGTCATTGGGACTTTGATTCCTTTTATCATAGCTACTTCCAATTTTAGCATCGCCGCACTCTTGAGGTTCGACTTCATTGTGGAGATTTGGTTCGTGCATTTTAGTGCTACTATCTATTTGGTCATATAGTTGTGTCATGGTTCTTGTACTGCATTATAGATTTACATCAGGTGAAGAAGATTGGTTGAGGTGACGTGCACTGAATTGTTAAACATTTTTGTCAGATATTCTTTTAAATTACCCCTAATTAAAATGAATATCATGTAAATTAATTATTCTTGGTAATTTTTTTGAAAATATAGTACATATTTTTTTAATGTAATTAAATATTATATTTTAAATAATTTATTCATTTCCTGAGATAATGAATAAATTCATTGATTTTAAATAAAATTTAAAATATTTTTAATTCAATCAAAAATCAAATTTTAAAAGGATATAATTTTTTTGGGTTTCAACTAATTTATTATTATTTTATTTAATTGAAAATCCACACATTTAAATTAATTTGATACATTAATAAAGAATTTTTAATTCCTATATGGAAATGAATGTGATTTTTATATGATGAAAATATTGTGTTTTGAAAATCTTGTTTTTTAATTTAATTAATTAAATTTGAAATTTACATTTTTAGAAGTTGAAATATTAATTTTAATTGATTCAAATATTTTTTAATTTGTTAAAAAATTCATCACGAAAAAAATGTTTTTTTGAATATTATTGATTAAAGTTTCTAAAGCTCAACCTGCTACTGTCAAAAAATTCTACCACTACCCTAAGAACCCATAAAATACCCCCACTATGATATTATCCACATTTGGTAATGGTTTCACACTTCTACCATCCATTAATCTTCCTCTATCCGACAAAAAAGTACAATATACACTCATGGTAGCAAACCTAAAACCATTCCTCCTCTCAGGGTACTACAATTCTAGAAATACAACACCAGCCTTCACAATAACTACCACTCCCCTACGTGATATACTGTCCCAAAACCAAAATATCTTATGCTACAACTACACACCCACATTTCTTCCACCACAAAAACTACCACCACTACCGTTCCTCCGATAATAGCCTAACCACCAAACGCTAGAGACCATTGGCCAAACCCTAAAGAAATTGAGACGCTTCATGATGCCTTCAACCCTATTCACCATTTTTGAACTTTCCATTATTTAATGACAATAAATAATCCACATCATCCATTGTGAGGAAGAAGAGATGAACATATATTCTTGAATACTAGAATCCAAACCACTGCCACCACAAACCATATTTATTGAAGTAGAAATAGTCCAAGGAAAATAAAGATGGTTCCCGTCATCATGCCAAAATCTTTTTCCTAAAAAATATTGTATCAAACCTTAAACATTCTACCACCCCTGCTTTCTATAGAAGAAATGCACACCCCTATATCGATGCCTAAACAAACTGAGATCTACCCTGATTTTCTGTGAAGAACCAGATCCACACATACTGAAGAAGCCATGATGAACGCCTACCAGTGATATCTTGATCTATATCCAGACTGAGTAGAAGGCCACACACCTATATTCATATATAATCGACCTTCAACTGATGATGTAATACCATCCTAGCTATCCACGATTGAAGATGAATCCAAAACACATGAGAACATGGATAAAAAACAAATAAATAAAAAATGAAATAAAATAATAAGATAAATAAATATGTAAATATATAACTCAAATTAAATAAAAATAAAAATAATAATAAGTATATATATAACATCCCATATATATATATATAATAATTTTGTTACATTAATTAATTAAAATGCGTTTTTCCCTTTTGTAGTGGCATCTTGTCCCACTAAACCCAAATTAGAAGCCTAATTATCAACATGCTCAAATTATTGCGCACACTTTCTATCATGTGATCATTTATTATACAATGTCATAAATATCAATTTACACTTAATATGTGAAGAAAAGAATCATTTCGACATTAATTTTTCTCGATGGTGTTTGTGCATGATCGTGGGTTGAAGATACTTCGAAATGATAATGTCTTGCTCTATCCAGGATCTACACATGGCATCCATGGATATAAAGAAACAACTCACTAACTCACTAAGGCATTGAAGAATATTTCATTTCTTATAAATAATTTTTCCTTTCCCCACTTTAGGATAATTTAGTATCTTCCAATTATAGGTTTTTCTTCCCCACTATTTTATTTTTCATTTTGGCATTTAAATTTTAATTGAAATTTTCAGTCTATTTTTTTGTTCAATTATTATGTGCTTCTCCTCCCCCATTTCTCTTTATGTATATCTCTCTTGTGACATCATTGTGATCCTAGACTCTATTATCTTGGAGATATATCCCATTATGGGTGGTCCAAGGGAAATCATAGTGATGATCTTGAATTTATGAATTTAATTACCAATATTTATCCTCTATGATTCTAGTGGGATGATGAAGGTGGAATCAAGAGAATTTTATTTTCACACTAAATTACATTGAAAATTCTAAACTCTTCCAACCATTGAAATTAAATTTATCCTTCTAATCAGACCACAATTCATACGAGTGGAGTCATGTGAATCGAAAGGAAGAATGATATATGATTGTTTTCAAGTGTGTGAGTGATTTGGTTAACCTGATTAGAGAAAAATATTACTCATTAATCAAGTAGAAAACATGTAATTAATTTTATGTTAAAGGATATATCAATTAGATTAGTTGTTTCATACCAGGGAAAATTATTGATAGTGAATAGGTGAATGATATGGACTACTTCATTGAATTTTTTTTGATTTAGAACCAAATTATAAAATGATATAAAACAATAGAATTCATTCATAGGTCCATTTTTATTTCTCATATTCATCTTGTGTTTACTTTAATTTTTATTATCTTACCTAAATGCACCTATTTGAATGAAAAACCCCTCAAAACACTAGTTATTTAAAAAGAATATAATAAAAACTCCATCAAAAATAAATAATCACTAGGGTAGTGAGACTCCCTAACCCTTTTCATTGGGAGATGACCCTTGTCATCCATTTGGATGAATTATGAGTTTTTTAAAAATTATATTTAACCGTAGCCCATGAAAACATTGTGATCAAATTTATACCATAGATAGTGATTATGGGTCGAATATTCACTATTTTAACACATTTGTAATTACCAATTTTCTTATTTTTATTTGTTTCCCTTGTTTTTCTTTCTTGAAATTTTCTCCATAATCTTAGATAAACATCCCTGTGGGACCATTATTTAATGGATCCTCACTCATTTTCCTAGTGCACATTCCCACAATATCTCTAGAGAATAACTCTAAAAGTAAATTACAATAATAACTTTTAGTGTACACTAATTTGTAGGAGGTTAGATGCTACAACTTGAAAGAACCGAACTACCGCAAAATAAAAATCCCACATACACAATAAAACTGAAGAAGAGATCAAATTGGATGAAATTGAAATCAACTAATCTCTTCTTGAGGATATTTAAGTGAAAGAGAACCAACTATTAGAGAAACACAGGGAAATGATTTAGGAGTTAGGTCGAATATCAACTTCAATCGCCCCCACCTTACAAAAACTTGTAGAGAAAAGGAAATAATAAGAATATGAAGGTTTAGATCCATTGGTATTTTCTTAATAAGATATTTAATAGGTGGAGGGAGATGTTTTATAAACATAAGACCTTTCACTATTTACCCTTTAATACATCATCCCAGAGTTGATATTCTATGAAAAGAATTAAAAATTTGAAACTCTTGAGGGATATAATTTTTACAACATTTCATTCTCATATTTTATTGAAACCCAGTAGTCTTATAACCCCCTCCAATTGTTATTTAAAACAATGAATCTGAAGAATTTTTGTAGGTCATGGATGCTGAAAATGAAGAAGTGGATGATATCTATTTTTAAGAGAAGATGGAATGCCCATTAATATGCCATATTTACATAAGAAAACATCAATGAGTCATTATACCCTGAAAAAATGCTACCTGATGAAACTAAAAAAGAGAGATTCCCATAAAATGGATCATTTTAATTATAAATTCAAATAATTTGAACTATCTATCAATGAACCTAGTTTTAGTTTTAAAAACAATTCCAAAATGAGCCTATCCAAGATGATGAATATGAATGATGTGAGGGATAATCCTTTTAGGAAAAAATTGATGAACCAAAAGGTATAATCATTTCAAATGTCCTTTAAATGGTGTTTCATGAACAACATGAGTTATTTTTTATGTAATATGATGGAGTAAATCAACACTTAAGCTAATTTGACTTTTCAAAATCTATTTTACAATTTTACCTCCCTAATTTTTAGATTCCAGAACCCACATCATTTTTATGAACCTGGATGTAGAATATGGATAACCTATGTAGTCTCCCTAAAACGAAACACTAGAGATAGAAATAGTAAAATACAAACTCGATCTTGTAGAAATTGGTTATGAGTCTAACAAATAAAAACTTTATGGGGATTACTCTAACAATTTGATCATATATTCTCTTGAAGAAGACCCCTTAGTGGCTAGAAAACCTGAAACATGTTGTAATATAAATCCTATGGAATATGAAAATGTACAAATATTCTTATAATTGGTTCAAGATGAAGATTATATGGTTCCTATATAGAAGGAACTACTCCCTCAACTCTAGATTGAACACTATATAGTGTGAGAAATAGAAGAAGAGTAATTACTAGAAGCTTCTCATGCAAAATTAGAAGTAGAATCTACTGCATATGAATAGGGGTATTTTGAGTTTAACTCATCATGTTTAGATTTTTTTTAATTTGAATGACCTATTGACTCCCAATTTATTGAATACTAGGAAGTATAAAATTTGGATGGGCCACTATATAAAGAAGGTAAAACCAGTGTGAAAACCCAAGGAGACACCATACCTGATGTTTCCACCCCCACATACCAATTTCATCACAATGAGGAAGGGGTGAACCTGAAGAACTCTATCCAATGGTATTTCCAAGAATTGAAGTTGAGAAGCTTTATATAGAAGATAATGTGGTGGTTTTTAACACAAAGACCCCACCAACCAACTGACATGGGACATGACTATCTCTCCATGGAAAATATAAATACACCCCTTGGAGGGATAAAAAAGGCCTCTCTAATTTTCTATTTCTTTTTCATTTTATTTACCCAAAATTTTAATAATTTTTTATAATTTTTTTAATTCTATGTGTCTACAGGTTTAACCTAATTATACAACATTGAGGAGTCTATTTCAAAGCAATATAAATCGAACTCGATGTCAGCTTTACTCGAACCCGATGGATAAATAAACACCATGTTGTTTCTATCTGTTTACACTGTATAATCGCTATATTTATTTTTACATGTCTGCTGGATATTAAATTGAAAACATCATTAAAAATAATGAGGGATATAATTAAACCTTTTTATATTATTTTTTAAATTATTTATAGTTACTATTTTAGAATATGAAAATTAAAAAAAATCACTATTTTTTGTATGTTTTAAATATACCTGTAAATAAATAAATAATATTTAAAAAAGATAATGTAAAAAATCACACATATAAATAAATGATCTATTTATATATATTGTTAATACCCTCTATCTATAATAAATATAGTTCTTGTATTTTATTAAAAAAGAACTAAAAAATAAAAAAAATCTGAAAAAAATAGAAATCATTAAATAGTTTATATTATTTTATAAATAGAAAACAAGAAAAATTATTCAATAAAGGATGTTCTATACATAGCTTTTGTTCTGTTTCTATTTTTATTTTTCAAAACATTCAAAATAATAATTACTACACTTCTTATTTTGAAAATATAACACTAGTATTGAATTAATTCACTTGTTACAAAACCGTAATACATATATGACTTCTAAGTGACTTTGTCACTATTATAATAGTTATTTAGAATTTCCACTATGAAATAGAGTGTGAGTAAAAATATTTGTGCGGATCCAATTTTATAACATGATTTCACTTGTATTGTTGAACTTAATATGAGTTTAGAAGACTTAATTAATAAAAAATTCCTTAGGGAGCAAAATCAAATGAAATTGATATATGTTCTTTGAACATGGATTAAAATTGGAATTTGGGAACTCACAATGGATCTATGAGAGAATGACATATTGTGTGTGAGAATCCATATCTAAATTTTAATAAGTAATTTTTCATAGTTCCTCGAACATACATGTGTGGGAAAAATTCAAAATGAAAAATCAATTAAAAAATATTATGTGTCTATGTAAAAAATCAATTAATTAAGGGGAGCTAATTATTGAACTCAGGAAGGGAAAAATTAACATATATAAAAATTTATTTCACTTAAATAAATAAAATGGAATTTTTAACTCTTGGTTAACAAATCGTAGGAAAGAAAAAAATGTATGTTCCACTTGTTAAAATATTGATTCTGCTTAAATTTCAATCGATCCACTGCTAAACTAGAAATGTTATATGAGTAAAGTGAAATAATGACCCGATTCAAATATGAG
Source organism: Viscum album (assembly GCA_963277665.1). Lineage (NCBI taxonomy): Eukaryota > Viridiplantae > Streptophyta > Magnoliopsida > Santalales > Viscaceae > Viscum > Viscum album. The sequence continues at coordinate 906,848,016 of OY728165.1, read as the reverse complement.
TCATGATAGATTGAACATTCAGAGAATTTTTTATTACTTCCAATTATACTTATTAATTTTCAGTATATAAAGGATGAATTTCGTTGTTTTTTTGGTTTGATTAAAATGAATTCAATGATAAAAATGTTTGGGAGTGAAATAGATCAAGTGGGGTGGAGTGATGTGAGATAGAATTTTAAACATTTTATATCCATTATTCATTAAAATTACATTTAATTTAATCAAATTTCATGAAAATTAAATGATTTAGTGATTTTTTTGAAAATTTGGAACTTAATTACAAATGGAATTAAATATTTAATTTTTAATGTTTCATTCATTTTTAGAGATAAGAAATATTTTATTGATTTTAAAGTAAATTTTTATTAGTTAGAATCTAATCTGAAATAAATTATTAAATTGATTTATTTTTTAGAGTTTCAATTTATTGATTTATTATATATTTTATTGAAAATATATTCGTTAAAATGAATTTTCATAATAAATTTGAATTTATATTTCCACTTTGGATATGAATTTTATTTTTAATTGATGAAAATACTTTGTTTGGAAAATCATAATTTTAAATGAATTAATTGAATTTTGAATTTATTATTTGGATGTTGAAATATATATTTTAATTGATTTATCATTTCTATGATTTGTTTTAATAAAAATTTTTACCACTAATGTAATGTTTTTGTGAATATTTCAGGTTGAATTTTTTGAAGTGCTTCTTGATACTTTTGGAAAATGATGATACCACCACCTACACAGACTATGAGCCACACACTATAGAAATTGAGGCCCTCCAAGTTGAATTCGACACTATTTTCCGTTGTTGGACTTCACAACCCATTGATGATCATCGAGTATCCACTCTAGCTACTTTGGGAAATAAAAGATAAGTGTGCTACCTTAGAAACTGGAATCCAAACAACTCCCACCATGAACCAGATCTATCAGAGCCACTCACTCAGGATGATGGAAGACCATGCTAGCCACACAATAGTGAATAAAAAGATGAAACATGGAAATAATGAAAAAAGATAAAAAAATATATAGATAAATAGAAAAATTTATATAATAAAAAGAAAAATAAAATAAAATAGAATAATAATAATAAGTATGTATGTATATATATATAAGATAATTTATTAACATTAAGTAATCAAAATGTTTTTACCTATTTGAAATGACATCTAATACCACTAGAATCCAAAACAAAAGCCCAATTTTTAACAATACCCTATGATTATACCCACCTACACGCACATTTTCACTGTTCATGAAATCTTGAAACACTCAATTTCCACTAGAGATATGAAGTACAAATTCATTTTTAATACAAGTTTTTTCAAAGGCATGCACACATGATCATGGGGTGAAAATGCTTCTAACATAATATGCCTTGATTTATCCAAGCTCTACTCATGAAATCCATATTGATGAATTAACAACTCACTATTGCACCGAGGTTATGAAAAATATTTCATTTATTATAAAAATTTTTCCCTCACCTTAATTTTAGATAATTTAGAATCTTTAGACTGTAAGATTTTCTTCCATTGTAATTTTCTTAATTTCTGGATTCCAATTTCAATTCTAATTCTCATTATATTCTTCTTTTTAATTGTTCTGAGATTATCATATCCTTATTTTCTATATGTATCTCATTCTTGTAATGTCTGTGTGATCCCAAACTACATGATCATGGAGAGATAACCCATTTCCAGTTGTCCATGGGGAATCATAACGATGATCTTGAATTTATTTGTTTAATTCCCAAACTATCTACTATCTGTTTATAGTACTATGGTGAAGGTGGAATATTGAGTAGGAAATTATCACACTAAATTCCATTGACACTGCCAAACTCATCCATCTTTTGAAATTCAATGTCTCCCTCTAATTGGGCCACAATTTATACCATTGGAGACTTGTGGATTGAAATGAATAATGATATGTGACTTATTTTAAGTGTGTGAGTTATTTATTTCTCCAAATTAAGGAATGTCCTTACATATTCACTGAGGATAACATATAGAATTACATATCTATTAAATGATCTTGCTCTAGAATATTAGTGGTTACATGATAAAGAAAATAACGGAGGATGATTAAGTGAATGATATTGAACCTCTTCATTGAATTATTTGATTTAGAACAAAATTAAATAATGATATATCTTATTGGAATTCACCCTTATGTTCATTTTAATTTCACGCATTCATTTTGTATGCATTAACATTTTTATTTTCTTCATTGTTTTCACCCATAAAAATTATAACCCCCACATAACTATAGTGCTTAAAAAAATAAATAAAAAAACAACAAAAATATATATGTTCATGGATAGTGAGATTCCATAACCATTATCCTTGAACGGAGACCTCGGTTAGGCACTAGGATGCATTAAGAGGTTTTTAAAAATTATTATTGACAATGGACCATGAAAACCACATGAACACAAGGTATTCATTGTGTTTATAGAGGTTGGTTGACTAGGGGTAGCTGCAACATGGTCTGAGAAGGCTGTGATATGGTCTATCAATTTTCTGCCTCTCTATTCCATGACCATGGGGGATGTAGTGTGGTCTGTGTTTTTGTAGTCTTAAAATCACCAAACCCCATTTTATATTCTTTTTCTCTTGCTCAACTCTTATTAAAATTATTGGCTCTTGAAGGCTCTCAATTGGCGTTTTGTATCCTTTAAATTCTGTTCTTATTAGATTGAATCACTAGTGATCGTTTCAGATATCTTTCTAGTGAGTAAATATCCTTTCATGTGGTTTCTTTTGATCTCCTCATCTCCTCTCCTTATATAATGATATATCATAACGCTTTTGATGGATCAATCTCTCTTTTTATGGACCTTTATTCTATATTGGATTAATTTATCTCCTAAACCATAATTCATTGTTGGAGGATCCCATTGTGGGTGATCAGTTGGTTGGATCACATGATTAAATATAGGTAAATCTATATGATGTTTACCTAAAATTAAAACCTTAATTTTCATGTTGGATTTGAAATCATTTTTTAAATGATTTAAAAAACCGTATTTGAGATGAATGGTTATTACTTTAGAAAAGAGAAATAAAATTATGAAAAACACCAAATTTCAGTGGAATCAGATTTGTTGGGTGGATTTGAGAAAAATAATAGCTTTGATTTGAAAATTTATTTAATGAAATGATTTAATTTGGATTAAATTGAATGAGTATTTGAAAAGGAATGAATTGATGAAAACCTTTGAATTGGTTTGGAAATTTGAAAGGCATGTTGAAAACTAAAACATGGTAAATATTATTTTAAATAGATTTGAAATGGCTGATTTCACCATGAATGATTGACTGATTCACTCAGGAACAGGTAATCCCAAGTATTTAGTGGGTAATTAGAACATTTAAGCTATGATATAACATCATATAAATGGATTAATGAAGAAAAAAATTACATAAACTAATAATGACATGATTTCCCAAGATACAATGTTGAGTCTCAATAGGCTAAGTGGAGGGATCTGTACACAATTTGAGCCGATATCCCTGATGAGAATTTTTAGGATATTATCCCTAAGAACTAACATACAATAGGGATTATTACAAGGTTATATGATATAGTTTGATTTTATGATGACATGATAATTAATTATTTAACTATTTTATTCATGCCAATTGCTTTATATAAATGTTTAATATAATATTTTAATTTCGTCTTATTTTGATATATCTTCCATATTTTTTAATTGAAATAAAGTTTTGTTGAAAATATGTAAATGAAATTTCCAGATTTGTTTTATTAAATTGAAATTATAATCAGTATAATTATTATATAATTGATTATGGTACTCTTTTTGATACCTTATTACATATTTAGCTCACCACAACCTTTTACATCATGCTTTTGTTGATTAAATTATGTAATGTACAGGAAAAAGGGAGAGTTACACTTGGAGGTTGGGGATGTTCTTGATCATTGAAATCCTATATAATAGAGGTGGTCAGTAGAGATGTTATCCACTTGTTTTGTGGGATATGCCTCTATTTTAACCTTTCCAGACATTATTTACTTTAATGATGTAATGTTGGGATTTTAATTTTACATATTTGATTCTAGTACTTTCTTAATTTTTAGTGTTAAACATAATGAATTGTATCTTTTATCTTCCACTTTTATGTTGATAAATAATTCCCCTGTGTTTGTAATATGATTTTAGGTGATAGTAACAAACCTGAGGGATATGGAATTCCCTTTAGGTTATGTGAGAGATGGATAGGGTACCAGTGTACTAGGGTATTTTGGATAATTCATAAAAAAAATTGTATTAAAGGTAGGTTTTACATCTTTACTTGATGTTGGTATGTAGTTTTGGTTGTACTGGTAGAGAAGAGGTAGGACTATTGGGACATAAGAGGCAGTTTTTGAGTGAGTTCCTCACTGTCTCTCATCGTAACGAGCCTTAAGTTACCATCTGTGTTTGGAAAACATGACAAGAGGAACATTTTGAATTGATTTATATAATTTTCCTAGATTCTAATTTGATTATGTCGAAATCCAAATATTTAATTCTTTTTTATGGTATTAATATTCCTCTACCTCTCATTTGAGTTGTTGATTAGTGTATCCTTGTTGATGTCTTCAATATTACCTGTTTATTTTTTGTAGCATCATACCTATGATAATATGTTTAAATAGACCGTAAATTAATGATTCTTGTTAACCAAATTATGAGAATACCCCAATATACTGAAGTATTGTTGAGATAATAGTGCACATTGTCCAAGCTATATGATATGTACTTGCATCTCTTCCTGTTTACTCTCTTGTAGTGGATCCTTGAAGGAAGTAATCTAGAGATTTTGATCAAGATTTTCTTCATATAAAACCACAAGATATATAGGGTTAAAATGATCCTCAAGAGGTTGATTATTGTGTGAAAAAAGTTAAATTGATATTTGAGTTAATGGAAATTATATAACATATAATGGTAAAATGTGCTACATTTATGCTTGAGGGACCCAACAAGAAGATGGTGATATTCGACGGTTATGTTGAATAATTATGATTATTTGGAGAAGAAGGGATTTAGAGTTACTTTACTTGATCAGTTCTATCCATACTTGATGGTCTTGGTGAAGTCCATGAAGTTTCATAACCTTTAAATGGGTAAAAATAATATGGAACAGTATGCAAGTCATTGTTATGAGCTTGATTAGTTTTCACCTAAGGTGGTGATAAAGGATAAAATGAACGATAAACGGTTTAATATGAGTCTAATACCTAATATTTTATCTTAGTTTTTCTTATTAAAGCTCAATTTTTAGGCTAATGTGCTTGATAGTGAATTGATTGTTTAACATGACATGGTTGGTAAGTTAGGCTTTACAAGAGTCATTTTTATCAAAGTTGATTTAATATTGGTTCCCCAAAATGGAAGATGAATAATGATGAGTTTCATGGTAGATAGAGACAGCAGTCATTGTCCAGACTTGCTGTGGTGCCTAAAATAGGCCCTTTGACATGCATTTAGGGTGTCAAGGTTGGCCGTTTTGAAATGAGTTTTACATCAGTCAACCAAAATCTATAGCTCGTTCAATCACCCTTGATACCTAGATAACTATTATTATTTATTTTTTGATCTATTTAGTGGGATGATCTCATCATCACCTAATGTTTTTATAGTGAAATTATACACTTTAAGAACTAAGGGTTTCCCACCATAGGCATCCAGAATAAAGCTTCATCACATAGTGGAAGAGTCTCCAGAGGAAGTGGGTGTGGGGACATTGACTATGAGAGGTACCATCACTGTACATTAATCTTTTTAATTAGTGTGATAATATTTTAAGGTTGATATCCATCTAGTTATCATTGAGTTTCCTAACATTTTCCTTTACAATTTCCCTATATTTCCACCGATAAGAGTGTTATATTTTTCTATTGATTTAGTACTTAGTACTCAACCAATTTCTATTCTTTCTTAGTGTATGAAACACATTAATTTGAAAGATTTTAAGGCTCAGTATGATGATCTTCTAGATAAATCCTTTATTTGACCGAGTGTATCAACATGGGTGGAACATATTCTATTTGCAAATAATTCTGATGGGACACTTCACCTCTATGATGATTACTGGTAACTCGATTGAGTTATCCTAAAGAAAAGGTATCCATTTCAATCGATTTATTATCTATTTGACCAGATAAAAGGGGTGAAGTGGTTTTCCAAGAATGATATTCAATATGTCTATCAACAATTGAAATTTATTGAATATAATATTCAGCAAACAACCTTTAAGAGTAGGTATGTTCATTATGAGCATCTTGTTATGCTATTTGGTCTAATCAATAGTCTTACCAATTTTATGGAGTTGAGGAATAAGATATTTCATGGGTACCTCGACTAATTCATGATGGTATTTGTGGATGATATTTTGGTTTAATCTACGAATGAGGAGAACCATGTGAATTTATTAAGATGAGTTATGGAAACTTTGAGAAATTATTGATTATATATGAAGCTTTTGAAATTCCGTTTTCGGATTTGTGAAGTGATGTACATAGAACACATAGTTTCAAAACATAGTATTTTAGTTTATCCTCAGACAGAGAAATATGTTATGACATTGGAGTAATAATTTAATGTTTTCAAGATACAATGATTCTTGGGATTGGTGGGGTATTACCATAGATTATTTATACATTCCATGATGTGTTATTATCATATGACCACTCTCCCTTGAAAAAGATTGAAGTTTGTATGGGATGAGAAATGTCAGAGTTCTTTTGTTGAGATGAAATTTATTTTTACTTCTATGTTAGTGTTGAATCTTCATGAGGCTCAGAAGAAAAATGTATTCTTTTGTGATGTGTCAGGTTTGGTTTTGGGTTGTTTCATTGTGTTGAGTGATCACATGGAACCCTATGGTTTTAGATAGCTTACACCACATGAGATTAATTATTCAACTCATGATCTCAAGATCACAACATTGATGAATGATCTTAAGAGTTTATGGAATTACCATTCAATATAAAAGGTTACCATTTATTCTGACAAAAAAATATTCGGTTATATCTTCTATAAAAAAATATTTGGATCTCTGATAGATGAATTGGGTGTAGAAGATGTAGTATTTTTATTTGAAAATTACCAAAACCCCTAGAAGGAGGAATTCCATTTTTTATAATTTGAGAAGGAAACATCCAACACAATCCATGAAGGAATCTTCAAAATAATGGAATTTGATGCATCTCTTTGGTCATTTTCATTTTGGAGTCAAGGAGAATGATTTTGAGGTTTTTTGGAATGTATAAAGTTAAAATTTTCTCTTATTGAGATGATTATTTAAGAGAAACCACTTGTAGATGAATTCTATGGAATTAAAGAATCTATTTATGGTGGGGAGACCATTGGTGAGTGGTTATTCTCCTTTGAGGGTATCTAATGTTTTCAGATCTGGTTTGTTATCCCTTTGACTATGAGAAAGGTTGTGATGGGGGACTAATATAGTTCCCAGTGGGTGATGCAACCTGGAACCACTAAGATATTCTATAATATGCTGTGATTATTCTGGTGGCTAGGTATGATATGATACTTTTATGACTTTTTACCTTCATTTTATACCTTCCAACATATTAAAAATGAGAACAAAATACCTTTGTGTTTTCTTCATCAACTTTTAGTTCTAATATAGAATTGGAATGAGATTTACATAGACTTTGTGTTTGTGTTTCCACATATCCCTCAGAAGAAGAATACAACATGTATTGTGATTGATAGGCTGGGAAAATTGGAAAACTTTATACCAAATAGTGATATCTACCAATGTTGAGGACTTGGGACGTCTCTATGTGTAGGAGACTCTTAAATTTCATAGAGTTCCATATACTATAGTCTCAAATAGGGATCCATATTTCACTTATTTCTTTTAATGTGGCCTCCAGGAGGATATCATATCCCATGTATGTTTGATAATGGAAAATTATTTTTCAATGGATAGACATAAAATGTTATCTATAAATATTCTTTAGTTCAAGGTAAGTGATTGTGTTCATAACATTGGGGGAGCTTAGAATTTCTATTTGGGTCTATTTGGGTTTTCATATAACAATAGTTACCAGTCCACTTTTAGAATGGATCTTTTTTAGGCCTTGTATGGTTATCCTTGAAGATCTCTATTGTGTTGGTTAGTGGTTGGTGAATTATCCTAGGTTGGACCATGTTTTTCCAAGAGATAACGATGTGGATTCATTGTATTCATTAGAGATTGTTCTTGTAATAGTGACAATATCAATCCTATGTTGAACATCGTATATGAATATTGTATTTTTCTATTGGAAAATAGGTTTTTCTAGAGTGTTTTACCTCAATTTTTTCACTGACATATTTGGGAAACACGGAAATATTTCACTGAGGTTTGAGGGTCCTTTTGAGATTATATATAAAGCGGGGAAAGTGGTTTACAATTTGGCACATCACTATAGTTGACTATGATCTATATCTTGTTTCATGTATCACAGTTTCTAAACTATGTTTTTGAACCTTATCATGTTATGAGTTAGGTGGTTCTTGATAATAAGCCTGATTTATCTATAAATGATAATCATGTTAGGATTTGTGTTTCTGAGAAAAATGGTTCTTGATGAGAATATTTTACCTTTGGTTTGTGTTCTATGGAACCACGATTCAAATTCACATGATATATGGTAGCATTAAAAAATGAGGATAGAGTAGTGGCCTCATATCATTGATATGGACTCTTCTAAATATGATTTTCGGGGATAGAAACTGTTTATTTTAGAGAGGTTGTTATATCCCATTACTTTCTTTCAGGTACTTTTAACTCTTTTTTTGATTTCCATTTTGTTTGGGGTGAGTTTCAAGCCTTTTGAGTATGGAAAAATTTTGTTATGGAAAATTTTTTTTATAGAAAATGAACTAATGTTTGGGGATGTATTTTTGTTTTGATTTAATAGAGTTTTGGTATAAATTTATTAATAGGTAGTTATGTCATGGTGTATGAGATACAATGTGGAGATTCCCAACAACGTCGTGGTCCATCGTTCTATGGTACAAGGGTGATTGAGGTCAGAAAGGGCTTCGACATGGGTAGTTGACAACACTATAGAGACCTTGAGGGTGGCTTTCATATAATCTCCCAAATTTTAGCATAATTGTTCAATAGAGGTCTAACTACACTGTGGAGTCCCAATTTTGGATTTTCGGTGCTACTCAACATGGTTCTTATGATATAATGTATCCTAACCCCAGGTAAAGAAGATTTGGGTGAGGTCTATGGCATGTTTTTAGGAGATGAGTTGATTGGGGTGGCAATGGCATGGTCTAGTTGCTTTCATCCATTTTGTGCCATGGACATAGGGGTTGCGACAAGTTCTGTGTTTTTACAAACAAAAATTCATAGATCCCAATTTTATATTTTTTATCCCACCTAAATTTTATTCATATTATTGTCTTTTGAAGGATCCTAATAGGTATCTTGGCTCCTCCAAACACTGTTATTCTCAAATCAAATCACCTCTGATTGTGTGGGAACGCCTTCCACTTTGTTAATCTCATCCTAAAAAGTTTTATCTGATATCCTAATCTATTATCCTTTGAGAGAAATAGAATCTCACGTTGTTGATGGATCTAATATCCCTTTTGATGAAACTAGATTCTAGTTTTGATTCTCTTATCTCATACACCTTTGTTCATTATTGGTGTATCATTTTATGGGTGTTGAGTTGGATTGATTACCTAAATAAAAGTGTTTGGATCTATATGATTTTCCCAATAATTGAAACATTAAATCTATTTATTGATTTTAAATGAGTTCTTAAATGATTTTAAAAAAGATATTTGAGATTAATTGTGATTGAATTGGAAATTGTCATAAAAATTATGAAAAACTCCTAATTTAATGGATTTGGTATTGTTTTGTTTATTTGATAAAACTTATGGCTTGATTTGGAAATTGATTTGATGAAATGATTTGATATTTCCTAAATTGAAATATTATTTGAGAAGGCATGAATTAATGAAAACATTTTATTTTGTTTTGAAATTAGAAATGAATGGTCAAAATGGAACATGGTCAATTGTATTTTGAATTGATTTAAAATGATTTATTTTCACATGATTGATTGATTGACTACAACATGTCTGATCCTGGGTAGTCAGTGTGTAATTAGGATAGTGACTCTAGGATCTGACCCCTAGAAATGTGTTTATGATAACAACACTAACATAAATTACACTAGAATTATTTTCCCTAATTGGGAGTTTATTCTTGATTGACTAATTTGAGGGACATGTGAACATATTGAACTAAGATAGTTGATGATTAGTGTGAGGATATTATTACTCAGAAGTAATATACCACATGGATTATTACATTGTGATATGATATAGTTTTATTTGATTATTATATTTCAATAGATTAATGAACTATTTTATTAATTCCAACATCTTTATTTTAATGTTTTATATAAAATGTTCCCTTTATCCTATTTTGAAATATCTTCCATCATTTTGAATTGAAATCATGTATTTCTAACAATATGGAAAATCCATACCATTCCATTTTATTTAAATTGAATGTATATTTAGTTTAATTGTTATGGAATTTATTATGACACACTTTGTGGGACCATACTAGACAATTTAGGTCACACCCTACCTTTGTATTCTGGTGTTCATAGATTATCATCTTCCATATCCATGAAAAATGGAAGGATCCACATAGAAGTGGTGGATTTTCATGATCCTTTGGACATAAAGTGATGGAGGTGACTGGTGTAGAAGTGATCTACATTTTTAGGGGATATTCCAATGTGTTTACCTTGGTAGATATTGTTTCCTTGGATGATGTACTATTTTGTTTTTTTGTTTTACCATATTGATTCATGAGATTTCTCCATTGGGAGTGTTTATCATACTAACATGTATCTTTTTTCTTCCACTATTTAATGAAAAAAACATTCCCCTATGTTTCTTGCATTATATTAGGTGTTATTTGCTAACCTATGGCAATCAAGAAATCCCTTTGGGTTATATCAGAGCTAGCTTTGGTATTAGGATACTTGGTTATCTTGGATGGTTTGTGAAAACCATGCCATATTTTGAACAAAATATTATATTCCGATATCTCTTCTTAAAATAAAAAGAATGAAATTTTGTAAATATAGTTTTCTTATTTAGGTTAATAAAGAAAAAACTATGTGAATTTTCAGGTAATTTAAATGATTACATAGTGACTTAGTTATTGTATTCATGATGAATTTGTTTAGGAAATTGGAAAGAAAGTTTGATAGGATAGATCTTTATGTAATTGGATTTATAATATAAGGAAACTGAATTTTTGAACATGAACCTAGGGGACTAAAACTTTTTAAAACTAACACTACAGGTAGATAACTAAAAATAGAATCATTTAATTCCCTCTAAACTTGATTAAAATGGGAAATTTGGACCCCATAATCAATATTTTAGTCACTAGGTTCTAAAAAATCCACTTAAATGTTCAATAAGTGTTTTATATATTCATGGATTCAAAAAAACCCAATAAATTTTCTAGTTTTCCAAAATGATTTCATTAAGGTGAGGGAAATATTGAACCGAAATGATGTTTATGAAAATTGATTTATAAGATAATCATTTGATTTGTATCATTTAAGTGAATAATTAATGTTTACTTTTTGGAACCTAGGGGAGAGTGGTAATTGAAGGAGACTCTTTCTAAAGTTTTAAATCAACATAAATCTATCATATTATTAGTCAAAGTAATAGAATTGGAATTGTAATTAAAGGAGTTAGTGGGAATAATTCTGAAAGGAAGCATGATAGTCTTAATAATGAATTAATTGGTGACTTGTAACTTCACTGGTTTGAGTACTTGAGTATAAGTATATATATATTTAGAAGTTTAATTTCATTTATTTAGTATGAGTGTAATTTGATAATTGTAGTGTAGTTTGATACGGCTTGTGTTTTTACACATTTGCAAAACTATTTTTTATATTTATTAATGTTTTATTTTCTAGAATGGGTAGATTATTAGAAATTTTTGACATTCATGTAATTTGAAGTTGAATTTTTTATTTATTGAATATTATTTAGAATTTCATGTTTTTCGGTTAATATGATAAATTATTCTTCGGGTTAATTTTTTATATTTAATGAAAAACTTTTCTTGATTTTTTAAATCATTTGGTTTTTTTAAAATTAATTATATAATTATTCTATTTCTTATTATAAATATTTTTTCATGGAAATAATTCTTGACTTTTACAATATTATAATATTATTTAAATTTTAAAATGCATGTTCATTATACTAACTATACCAAAAAATGGTAAACTCCCCAAGTGACCGTCTATGGAAGTGGAGAAGTGCTCAATGGTTCTACAATTCCATGTATTGTGGAAAATTTCAAAACATTTTAGGTGATCATTCCTTGATTCAATTGAATGTATACATAAAATAAACCTCCCACACATTTGAAAATTGTCAATGGCTATCGACCATCCATGTATCTCAGTTGACCATAAGTTTGAAATCATAAATGTTATGATATAATGACTTTAAATCCAAGATACCCCATGAGAATATATTTAAATAAATGGGTGGATCAACCATGAAAATAAATGCATGTGCATTGGCTGAGAAAAATTTAAGGCAATCGACGACACTGGAAAAATCCAACGGACACACCCTTAAAATACATTAACTGTAATGGATGAAACTTAAATTCCAAAGGTTGAGATTGAATATTCCTTTATGAATTCATAATATAAGAATATTAATTGATATTTTTTAATATCTCTTTCCAAAAAAACATGTATTCTAATGTCAACATGATTTCATATTGAGGAAGACGATGTGCCCATTAAAATTCCGTCAGTCGTAGCCCACTGAACCCAAAAGTGATGCTGATATCTACCAAAATTATAGATGTCATGAAAATTGAATTGAATTTATATGGATATTCTTTATCTCGACCCATGTTGAGTAAATATGAGGATAGTGATTACCCAATCCTGGCTGAGAACGATCAAAACCCATACACATACAAGAAGGGGATATCAAAAAATGTAGAGACACACCAAGATGAACCACGAATGAAACATGGGATTAGAATATAGTCAAGCCACAACAATGTTGAAGACTTTAGTTTATAAAAAATTGAGTTAATATGAAGAGTGAGATTATGAACCTACACATGATAAAAGAGTTTCCACTAATGAAGCATGCTGAAGGATGATCCTTGAATTTGAGTTGTAGTTAAAAATGGATGTCGAGTAGTGTTCACTGAAGGTTTGGACTGGTACTAGCTCAAATATTATTTTTTTTATAGTGATTAATTTCCTTTGAAATCAATCTAAGAGGAGGAATATGTTGGGATTTAAATATCTCAATTGACCCGTCATTGTTATTAAAAATCAACACAGACAACGTGTTAGACACATTATCTATATGATCTCTTGAAGAGTATGAATGAACCTGGATCTAAATAAGATTATGATTAGGTTGAATCAATGAATTTATTATTTATGGAAACCAAGTGTGGTCTTTTTATGTATGCTCGATGAACACCGAATCTATTCTCCGTAAGATGATATTTTCAGAAATGCTTGGCAACAATATCCGAACATGTACATCTTCGAGACTATCCAATGGGATTCAAGAAGGAAGTTAGAAGATTATTTAATTCAATGATGGTGGATAATTGAAAAGATAATATCATGTTATTCTCACATGATTTTTAAATTCTAATATAAATCCATAAATTCTTAAAATTACATATCAAAGATGATAATAGGATTATAGATATAGAAGAATCACTGAATGATTCTGGAGATCTCTAGGAATGCTTGGAGAGATCAAACCAAGTTTTAATTAATCCTTGTATGTCCAGTGAAATTGAAAATTGTTCATGAAAGAATTTTATAGATATTTATTGATTTATATAGGAGAAAATTTCATTTCGATGGATTTTTTAGAATCACCTATGAGGAAGATGTACAGTAATGAGAATGCCACATGGAATTTGGAGAGAAAATATGGGGTAGTGACCATGAACTTAGGATTGATATTTCTGATCAAATTTCTATTAAATTCATGGAAAATGGAAAATTTTGGAGGAGTATTTTGAAACATAATACCGAAGGAGACTCTCGGGGGAAGAATAGAGAAAAAAGATGAACTGATTTGAGACAAGGGGGATCAGAGAAAGAAAGCTAGAGTTTTCTAGAGTTGTCGGAGTAGGGATTTGATCTAATTTTTTGGATAAGATTATTATTCTTTTTTTCTATTAAATATATTTTTAATGGATTTTATTAAAATAAATTTCATAAATTTTGATAAATAAATTATTATCTTTAGATATATTATTATTTGTGAATGAGATGGTTCTAGTAGTTTTTATTAATTCCTTCATGCATCAATTTGGTTAGATTATACTCTCATTTGTTCACAGACAATAATGTTTATAAAACATTTCGTATTATAGAAAATTAATCTTGATCAATATTTATTATAAAACATTTTAATAATTATTTTATATAACTATCCCATAAATAAAGGTTATGAGAGTATCACATTTTGATAAATTGATACATGGATATTAGTGCATTAATAATTTCATCATTTTGTAATTAACTAGGTTTTATAATTGAAGAATTGTATGAATAATATAATCAAAGGTTAAAAATCCTACAAGTTAGTTATCCTTTTTAACTCAACTCTAGTGATATTAATTGTTATATATGAATGAAGGAAAAAATATTTAAAACTGGCCAAGTAAATTACCCCATCTCATTTATTTATCGTTCGTTGTTTACTTCGTTTTTTTCCTATGCTTTCCTCTGATTTTTTTCTTTTATGTTCAATGTTCATTAGTACCTTTAATATTTTTCTCCACTATTTCATCACCATTGTGATTCTTTCCTCAGTTTATTTTATTCTCCTAGGAACACACACATCATGCCTTTCCCGTGGATACAACACCCAACTTACTTTCTCTCCAAGTTTCATATAGGGGTTTAAATACATAATTTAACCAAAGGCTAATAAAACCCTAGGTCTAGTTCCAACCAACACCTCAAGGTTGTGGATAACGATGTTGGGAGATTATTTGGGTATATCATGGTATGAAAAATGGCTCATGTGATTTAGAGAAGAGATACTAGGAGGTTTCCTTTTAAAAGTGAGGTCAGTGAAAATATTTTAAATACTTCAGATATTAAAATATTATAAATTTATAATCTAGTCCGGTTTGAAAAGAATGAAAAAAGTTTTGAAGATAATATATCTTATTTTCAAGATCTCTACAACCAATCAAATTTAGACAACTTTATGTGATATTTTAAACTTTATCTTTTAGTTTAATCCCTTGTTAACCCTTTTAACCTTTACCATAGTAATGAATTTTTACATTTATTACTATTCCTAATAACCATGAATGAACGTAACCTTATTTAAAAAATTTTAAATTCTAGTTAAAATTATATACACCATTTAACCAAATTCAATTAAAAAAGTGGCATAAATTAATTTTAAAACGAGCGATCAAAACACAATGATTTTTTTAGAAAAATTATTTTTTAAGCCTAAAAATGAATTTATTCCAATTAATTTCCTAGTAAAAATAATTTAATTGATGTTAAATTATTTTATTGAATATATTATATAAAATTTTCATTTAAATCATTCTTCTATAGTTATTAATTTATTTAATTATGAAAAAAACACATTCTACGCATAAAATAATGCTTTTTTTTAAAAAAATTCCCTATTAAATGCTTTTATTTTCATTTATAACCAATTTATAATCCATGAATTAATTTATAAATTTGTAAAATAAAATTTTTCATTAATATAATTATATAAATAAATCTCTAAATAAAATATATATGAAAAAAATTCAATATTTCATAAATAAAATTCATTGAAATAGTTTTTTTAGATCAATAATATTTTCTAAATGAATTAGAAATAATTTTCAACAATTGTGATTTATTTAAAAACCATATAATGTGCTTAATTTTATTATTTATTTGTATTATTCACATAAGTTAAAGTTTATGTGCTTCATAAGCTATCGGAAAAAATTATTTAATATTGAAAAATATATTATAAAATCCCATCATCTTACATGGGACCTCTGTGATTCAAGTATAATTAATCTATTGATTAAGTATTGTATACCATAACTAATTAATTTTTGAATTTAAATAAAATCTCATTTCCTCTTAATGTAAAACTAAGATAAACTTTTTTTTTATAAATTATATAAAAATATTGAATACAACAATTTATCCACCAGGCATATGAGGAAATGACATTCTTTAGCTGACGCCTCAATAACGTGAGAATTCACCTCACTCTTGTAATATTTGTTTTCATCTATGGTTCATAGATTTAGATACTGACATTTAAGTCACATATTGTATCCCATACCCATGAAATAAAGAAATATTACATTCATGGATGAATATACCTACTATAGAATCATTTTTTAATTCTTATTCAATTCATTTAAAATTCACTTCCCATGACTTTTCTTGGAACATGAAAAGAAAATATCTTCTTATTTGATGAACTCACACTTTATCTTTAGTTTAATATAATATTTTAATGAAGGTTCTTTTGGAATCATATATTAAATTCTTCTTGATCACCATAATAATTAATGATATGTATTTCTTTAATATATTATCATCTTGGAAATCCTAACCCAAAATATAAGAAGTGGGTTCTCCATACTATTTTTTTATAATTCACAATGAAACTCATGTAATTTAGAGAAAATTATAAAATAATGTGATATATTTAAATATAATAAGTCAATGTTGAATCTCAATTTTTTAATTCAATTATTGTACTCTGTCATATTGATAACAATATGAACGAACTGAAATTCATGTTTCAAATTTCATGTGTTTAGTGTATTGATAATATCATTAATTTACTTCTCTATTTTATCCGTAAAAACATCTCATATATGATAAAACATGGTGTAACCATACATGTCATAATAAACCGAGATTTTAAATTATATTTTCTTTCAAAAATAGCACAATGTTCGATAACATGTAAAACATGCAACACATATCTTAATGAAACAATGAAATAATATTACTTAAATATGACTTTTAAAACCAAGTAATTTCATTGAATAGTATGAATAAGAGTATCCTAATTATAATATATATATGTTTCATAATCAATAAAAAATTATCAATTAATTATACGGAATTAAGCACTCAATTTTCTGTAATGTTATTTTAGGCTTCAAAAATAAGTTTTCCTCAAAAATTGGTTTTATTTACTTTAGTGAATTAATAATATATTTTTATTGGAAAAATTTAGAATTTTTTATGACAATATGATATATTTCTAAAAATAATAATATCAAAATTATCTTAATTTTAATTTTTGAATTTTTCTAAAAAGTTTTGTTTTTAGTGAATATTGAAAATACCGCTTTTTATAAAAATGAAATATATTTTATTTAATTTATGATATTTTAAAACTTCCATTATATATTTTATTAGATTTTAATTTAATATAATAAAAAAATTGTTGAATATAATCTGAAATATAACATCGGAATTATCATTATACTTGATTTTGGTATAAGTTCATTTTTATGCTTTAAAAATAGTTTTTTTAAAACCGTTTTTACTGCAATTTATGCATTTTTTATTAAAAATTATTTTATCCCCATATAAAAAAAGAATATTAAAAAATATATTCCACATTTATAATTAGTAGTTTACTTTTTTTAAAAAAATTTCCTTTTCATTTTGGGTAATTATGGATAGTAACCATATTAAAGATGTTCCCCCACGGTAATGGTTAAATTAGGAAATTAAGGTAGAAAGATGAGAGAAGGATTAAAAATATATCCAATACCTTCCTTTTATTTTACTATATTATATTAATTCTACTATTTAAAACCTATCTTTTATTATATGACATTTTGGAGCAATTTTACATTGATATGATATTTATATTATTTTAAAAAAAAGGATCAATACAAAATGTCACTCTCTTGACTTTAATTTCTCTTATATGTTCCCATTTGGATAAAAAGATTTCATGAAGAAATATAAATTTATTATTTTCATCATGATTAATTTATTTTTATTATGGAATTTCTTTTAATTTCAATTGATGGTTTGATTACTTGCTTACACAATGATGACACAATTCCAATGTAAGCAGTAGGAAAATAAATTTAAATGATTTTAAAAACATCAAAAGTAGTATTTTTTAGATTATTTGTAGTGTAAATTGAATTTTATGATTAATAATAATTTATAATTTATGTTTATAGAGTTTATATTTGAATTAGATTCCTATATTTATGACATTAAATTCAAAATATGTGAATGGTTTTAAAAATGACTTTAAATGTATTTTATGTAAAATAATATTCTATTAAATGATTACAAAATAATAAAATTATTAAAATAGGACAACATGGATGAGATATTAAAAATAATATCACACCTTTATCATTTTTAATCCAATTTTTATCTTATAAGTATATTTATAACCCTTTAAGAATGAAAAAGTCGTTATCATAGTTATGGTTTTAATTGGTTAATTAAGTGGTTTAACCAAAAGATAAGGTTTAAAATTCCATATAAACCTCTAAAAATATTATTTCATTAAAGTATTTTAATTCCAAACATCTTACCATTTAAATGTTTCAATGTGGTTCCACTCTCAAAAGAAACAAAAACTATATTATATTTATAACATTTATGAAATTCCCACTAGGTCCATTCATTAACCATAAAACGACCCGACCTATAATTTATTCTTCACACAAACTTGAGAAAACTATCTCTACCAATCATTAAAAAAATACCTTCTTAACATTCATCTCCATGACCTAGAGGCTCTGGTCTTACAAAATGACTAACCTATAAGAATTATGTTGTAATCTAAATGTTATTTTCTAAAGAAGAGCTTAACACTAAATAAGTATTTTCAAATTATTCCTTATTATAAATTCTGAAAATTTTATATAAAAATGAATATATAATAATATAATTATATTATATAGAGTAAAATGTTATCATGTCGTTGTCACAACCATTTTTCATCTCCTTTCTAACCAATGAAAGAAAACAAAAACATTTCTCGTGCGTACGTATGACCTTCCATCTCCACATAGTGTGTAATTCGATTTTCATAATCACTTATCTTGGATGATTATATAGATAAAACTAAGGAATATATATAATATTAATGAAATAATTATTAATATTTAAATATAATATAGTACTTAACTTCATGCCCTTCCACCCCATTAAAAATGGTCACATCACTCATACGTACATGTGTACAACCACCTCCATAAGGAAATTTGATTCATTTTTCAAGTTATCCATTTATGGATGATTCTAAAATTATATTTCAGGTATAAAAAAGGAAAAATATTTAATGATTAATATTTATATATTATATAACCATGAAAGATTTGACTATTTTTATCCAACTGATGTCGTTATGTTACTGCGAATCAATTATCCTCAAAACAAAATAAATAAATTTAACTGATTTAATAAATATATAAGACATGGTAATGAATGAAACAAAAGGTATAATAATAGTGTAATACAACTAAAAAAGGTTCTTTGGAAATTTTAAAATAAATATAAGTTTATTATATATGAGATAAAATATAAACTTCGTGAGTCAGACTTGAGGTAAGTGGTTTCGTAACAGAATTTTTTCATTGGGTTATATTACTTCATCATTGTCTATGTTATTCATGGATTATGTGTGTAATTACATATGATTATTTTATGTTTTATATACACTTAATTTATATATATTTACATCTTATTAACATAATCCCTTCATTTATTATTTTTCACGTCAATATTATAATCTTTGTAAGGAGTTTTCATCTTATTTTCCACTTCATTGATACATATTTTATAATATGCACCTAGTTTAAATTATATGGTGTGTATTCCACCCCATTTTTATATTTAACCATGATCTATATTTATTAATGGTCTTTTAATTTTCAATAAAACTAGGTATGAAATTTTTCTTAAAATCACATTTTCTGGATTACTTATATTTCTATTAAAGTTGTATTATAATTTATTCTTCATAAACCCCATATATGTTATTATCCCCAAGATATTTAAGAAGTTTCCATTTTTTTTTCCAACATTGTTTCTCTTCATAACTTGAATCAGTAAAAAAATGTTTCAAATAATATAAGATATTATTTTTCTTTTATATTGTGAATATTTTCTAACATATCTATATTTTTTTGTATCATGGATACAGTTATTTCCAAAACCATATACCATTTATACATATGGTGTTGTATGAAGAAGGATATTTTATAGACTAATGAAATATTGATATTTTATATTTTTTTCTTAATAGAGATATTTTTTTAAGTAATATTATTTATAAATGTTACTATCACATTGGTATAACCACACTAAGAGGAGTTATCCCATTTTATACATCTGTCAGTTATTCAGTGAATGATTCTATTTTCCTATTCACCAGTCATTATAATTCATAAACACAAAATAATAAATCATAAGAAACATAAAGATTTTTTAATGAGGTTATCCTCTAATGTGGTGACTAAATATCCAATGTATAATAGTTATTATCATACACACACAGATTGCATTTTATTATAATGAAAAAAAATGAAAGGGTATATCAAAGAACATGTTCTCCTGACACTAACTAGGTAAAATGAAAGCTTTAATTTTGAAGCATATTATTACATGTAAAGACTTGTAAATTTCAAGTAAATTTTTTTCTTAATTTCATTGTAATTTTATGAGTCCGCGGTTTCTAACAGCACCTGATTCCGAGGCCCGATGTCCCCGGAATCAATTTCTGATGTTTTGTTCTAGTACGTTCAGTAAACATACGTGTGGGTTTTTCTATCTTTTGAACCGGTGCTCGGAATTGAAAACCGAGGACACTGATGAACTCGCAGTACTGGTATTCACTTAAGGGGACCTTTATCGCAGTTTCTTTTACTCGGGAGGAGAAGTTAATTTTTAAGGATTCGTTAAGAATTAAATAAAATTATTTTGTAACAATTTTATTTAAGTGGAAGTTATTTCCTCCAAAAGGAAGTTGGAGGTGGGGCCCACACCCAACCTAACTTCCCATGGGAGGATATAACTAAGGGTGGTGGGGGCTGCATGAGCCCCTAACTTATCACCTCCCCTCAGCTCCCTTGAACCCCCCCCCCCCATTTAACTCCCCTTATATTTATTTTGAAAACTCCCCCTCATTTAATTTGGTGGAGCCTCTCCACATTCCACCCTCTCCATTAATATGCCAACCTTATCAAATTAATTAAGTGAGCACCCTTAATTAATCTATTCTTTTGAATTAATTTGAAATGGCATGGCATATCTATTAAAAATTGGGGGAAGCCTTATTATAATTTTGGCTTGGAAAATATTGTGGTGGGAATCCTTGTAGAATTAAAAGAGAGATTTAACCTTCCACGAAGAACGACGTCTACTTTGACGAAGAACATAGATTCCATCAAAGAACGACGATGTGACTTCCTTCCTATTTCTTTGTGAGAAGAGAGGAGACTCCACTTCCTATACGGATGCACCCTAACGTCCACGGAATCGACATCCATTATCCAGGACGCCCGACCACCGCAACGTTCATCTTCTGTGGATAATCGATGAATGAACCTTAATCAAGGTAGGGGGTTTGCTTCAATTTTAATTGAATATAATTGTTATTCATCTCTCGTTGAAACCATGTTTAATCTTTGGCCATATGGTACAGCCTAACGCGGAGGGCGTGGGCCGAACAAACATGGTCTGACGACCCTCCGTTGATCCTTGTTCTTCTTCGATGGAAACGGTGACGGAAGGGGTGGCTGCGACCAGAGAAAGTGGCGGCCGTAAGCAAGCCGCGTGGAGAGGGACCATGGCCAGCAACCACGGGCTGTTTGGCTGAGAAATAACTGGCCAGCTAAAGCCAACCGAGCCAAAGGGAGACCGTGGCGCCCCAAGTAGCCACACTGTGGAGATCTGCGGCCCGCACTCCACGGGCCGCTTCGGTTTGTGGACCGGACGGCTCGTCAGCCGGCCGGGTTGGAGGAAACCGCGGTGCCAGCTGGCGCCGCGTGCAGTGGATAGCGGGCCGCTCATGTTGGAGAAGCCAACCTTGTCATGACCCGGTCCTCCCCGGGCTCGATGCGCAACAACCCCAAGCCCGCCTCCATAGGCCAAGGGATGGCGACCAGCACCAAAGGCACAACAACTCGGGGAGGCCTTTTCCTAAGTACCTGTATACACTCACAGAGCCCACTCAATGCAGAAGTGCAGAGTAAAATAGAAAAGACAAGTTATGTAAAGGGGAAACTACTATAAATAAACCACAAAGTGAATCGACCTATAAACAGTAGAAAGCAAGTGCTGAATGTAAACTGAAAAGAAAAGGGGAAAAACACGCGCCCAACCAGAAAAGTGCCACAACCCGACAACAGGTGAACACAAGTAAACAGCTGGAAGGGTCCCCCACCTGGAACCCAACTCCGACCACCACACGCTGTCCAAGCTCCCGATCTCCTAAGCTCTGCTGTAGTCACGACCAACCTGTCTGTCGTCTGCAAGGGCAGAAAAAGTGCGGGCAAAGCCCAAGCATGGGTGAGTATAAAAATAATTAGTAGGATACCCCGAAGGCTCGAGGGAGCAACAAAGGAGGTACCGAAGGGTGAGCAGTAGATCGAACAGGGGAATGTAAAGGATTAAAACCGAAATTGCAGTAAAGAGTACAACAAGGAGTGCATTAGAGTAACAGTAGAGATTCTGGCTCAACCCAACAAGAGGAAAAAAGGTAGACTCATCCAGACATAAGGAGCTAGAAATGGTGAGAAGATGAACTTCCCGTCAAGTCTTCGCTACCTACAGTAGGAGAGTAGACTCGTCCAACCACGAGAATCTAGACACGGAAAGTACATGGCATGACCCACGCGTCTTCGCCTCTCCTGGAAGAAGAGTAACCAAACCCAAGAAGTGGGTACTGGAACAAGGTATATACATATCCATATGCTGAATCAAGATGCCTGAACAAGATCTTAAGGGGATCTCCACCCCGTAGCTCAGCCCATGAAAGTGAGTAGCCAATAGTCCCAAAAGAGAACACCATCGATGCCCATAATCCCGCACGTCTGCCCCGAACTACAAGTCAAGGGGCCCAAATCACCGCACCTTGACACTATTCGCTTTGGGAGGCACTGACTCACCCGCATGGTTTTAGGTCGCATCGCAAGGACGTGTTTCGGTGGGGATATCACCCCTTATACTTGAGAGTTCTGGGGGAACGTCAAACCACACCACGTCACAACCCCGCAGTCGAGAGGTATTCTCAAAGTCAAAGTTTTCACATCACTGACCCATACAAAAGAGGGTCACGCTCTGGTAGTCACGGAGTAAAGCTGCAGACTAGCCTAGTAGAAAGGAATGGGTCTGAAATGTCAATGGGTGACCCACTGCCAAGCCCTGCTGGATTGTAAACCCTAACCAGATAACGGGTGACCCACTTCCCAGCCCTGCAGGAGGGTAAACCATAATACATCATCAGGTGACCCACTTCCCAGCCCCGTTGGAGTGTAGACCTGGAATAAGTCGACAGGCGACCCACTGCCTAGCCTTACTTGAGGGTAAACCCTAATACATCATCAGGCGACCCACTGCCCAGCCCCGTTGGAGGGGAGACCTGGAATAAGTCTACAGGTGACCCACTACCTAGCCTTGTAGGAGGGTAGACTTGGAACTAGACGACGGGAGACCCACTACCCAGCCCTACTGGAGGGTCGACCCTAAGAGGTCATCGGGTGACCCACTGCCCAGTCTCTGCTAGAGGGTAAACCCTAGAAGTCAGTGAGCAACCCACTACCCAGTCTCTACTAGAGGGTAAACCCGAAACTGCTCTGGCCATCCCTACTAGATGGTGCAGCACTAGCCAACAGAACCCGGAGTGGGTATCGTGTAACCACCCAACTCTGGAACAAAACCAGGGGAAACCGCTCAACCCGGCTGATCTAAACCATCGTGAGCCGGAGGAACCTCTATGTCGTGAGAGGTCAAAGGTATGCAAAGTAAAACACGACACGAACATGGGGCCCATGTGACGTGTGGCCCCAAGCCAACTCCAACCAAGCGCAAAAACTTTCTCAGGTACAAAAAACCATATGTACCTCCCAGCATTCTCACATAATCCAAGAGTATGCCACGTCTCCAGCCCAAAGGCTAACATGCACACGACCCCCAACATCAACGCGAAGGTGTAATCGTATCAACTCCAACTTTCCACCTCAACGGATGAGGCACGGCCAACCACAGATCTTCAAGAATTAGTTCACTCACACAGGAGTGCACGTGATCTCACGACAAGGGTTCGCTTCCGAACACGGCAAGAAGAACCGCCACCGGAGCACCTTTTATATTTCTATATTTAATAAAATCACGTAAGAGGCTCCGATCACCTGAACAGATTACACAGTTGTAATCCTCATGAAAAAACACGCGAGATAGACTACTTACTCACCCGAAACAGTCAACCTATGAAAAAAGGTACTATTCACCGTAACCAACCCCTGTGGGGCCCACCCCAAGTTCCAGAAACTGAACAAACGGATCACACCACTGCGATCCCCTCAGAAAAACACATGGGATTGACTACTCAATCGCCCAAAATGGACACCCGGTGAAAAAGGTACTATTCATCATAGCGAGGTCGAGTGGGACCCATACCACGTCCCCGAAAAAGGTCGGGCAAACTACACCATCATAATGATCTCGGAAGAACACGTCAAATTGACTTCTTTACTAGCGTGGAACGGATGTTCGGAGAAAAAGGTGTGTTCCAACATACCGAACATGGGCGGTGATGCGTGGGACCCGCATCCCGGTTCCAAAACGCTGCCAATGGATCGCACCATTACAATCCTCTCAAAAAAGTACACAAGATAGACTATTCACTTTTCCAAAATGGACGCCCGGTGATAAAGTTGGAAATCACCGCCAACTCCCAAAACTGCCCCCATGGGGCCCGCACCATCATGCTGAATTAAAGCGGGCGAACTGCGCCATTGCAATGCCCTCGGAAAAACACCCAAAAACGACTGCTCACACGCCCCGAACGGACGTCCGATGAAAAAGTTGTAAAGTGCTGCACACATCTCGATAGAAGGGTCGTGGGGCCCATGCCTCCACTCCGGTTTCAATGCCCGAAACCACACTGGAAAACTCTGGCTCAACGCCAGGGGTGCATCGCCATTGACGGCGCACAAAACAGACATCAGATGCGTCTGCGCCGCTCAAAACACGAAATTCTGGAAGAACGCCCACGCACTTAACGGTCGTTCCATGCCCCTAAGCCCCTCTTCTCGAGAAATACAAATTCTCGAGACCATCTCAAAAAGTCTGCTTCGACATCTGGTGTACACTGCCGCAGAGGGCATCCAAAACAGACGTCCATAGAAAAAGATATGGGCGCCCAAATTTTTTTAGTGGGGGGGGGGAACCCCTTTGGGCCGGACCGGGCCGGTCCGGCCGGTCCGCCTCGCTCGGGCCGGCCCGCGGCCTAGCTGCGTGGTGCGGCCCACCTCCACCAACCGGCCGACACGGCCGGTCCCCTTTTCCACGGAGACCTGTGGGACACGGGTCTCAGTCCACTGTCGGGGTCGCGCCGCGACCCTCATCACCGCGCCCTGCCACCGCCGAGTCGAAGGCCGCTGCCGCCTGCCGTCCTCCAAAGCCGCCGCCGTCCCAGAGCCATCGCCGCTGTCCTGAAGCCGCCACCGCCGCCTGGAGCCGCCAGAAACTGCCGGACGCCGAAAAAAAACCCAAAAACCCACAGAACTTCGGCGGACGATTGCGATCACCTCAGAGCTCGGAATTCAATTCTGGAAGA
Source organism: Viscum album (assembly GCA_963277665.1). Classification (NCBI taxonomy): domain Eukaryota; kingdom Viridiplantae; phylum Streptophyta; class Magnoliopsida; order Santalales; family Viscaceae; genus Viscum; species Viscum album. Next base: position 906,822,071 of record OY728165.1, on the reverse strand, counting down.
AGCATAAAAAAGCTCAGAACATACTCTACGTGGCTATGGGAATGCATCAAATATCGGTCAGAAATTTGACACTAAAATCCCAGTTCAAAGTAGGTACGGGAATTTAAAAACGAGAACAAAACCTCCTACCTCGTGGGCGTAGCCCGAAGATTCACCGTCGACCCACCGGAGTGGCCGCGCCTCACCGGAGCTGCCTCATCAGAGTGGAGGAGGAGAGGGAGGGGAATGCCGCCTGCCGCTGTCCAGGTGAATAAGAAGAAGAAGAAGAAGAAGAAGAAGAAGAGGGAGGGGGTGTGTTTAAGTAGAAAACACTTAAACCGCCCGCCCGGCACACCCCCAACTCCGCTCCCGACGCAGAAAAACAGGATGGCGCCCCGGGGGTAAACACGACGCTCCCAGCGCAACGGTGGTCTCTGAATTTTAATATGAGGTCCCGTTCAAAAGTTATAAAATTTAACGACCAAGACCGCTAAATTACGAAAATGCCCTTGGCGGCGTTTTTCACCAAATGTTCATGCCCGCAAAAATTACACCCCTCCTAGAGTAAACAGCACGTTCCAGACTCAACGGTACCCTCATTTTCCAAATCTGAGCCACCGTTTAAGAGATACATGAGTTAAGCCGTTAAAGGAATAAATTAATTATTTAATTTATCTGTTCCATGCTCCGATAGTGAGCGAGGGGTCCAAACATCCCGTTCCAACATGTTTTATGTCGTTCCAAGGGTAAACACCCCATTCCGGACCCATATGTACTCTCAGATATCTGATCCGAAACATTGTTTAGGAGTTATCCCATTTATTTGGCGTGCACAGTGTGAACGCACTGAAAATTAAATTTTGTCCACTTCGGGGCTCAGAATCGCACGTCGTCTGAAGGCGCTGCTCTGGAATAACATCAAGTATATTCCAAAGTCCTTTATGAAAAAAAACCAAGTTCTAACATCATTCCGCCCTTTAATATTTTCATCCCCAAAAAGCAAAACCAGGGAATAACTCAGGGTACTAAGCCCACACCTGGCTCTCCCGTACCCAGAAGAACTCATGCACAGTTCTACGCCACCACACATAGACCAAAGGATTTGATATGTTCACACGAGGTCTGCCCTTGCCGATGACGTGCATAGGAGTATGCACACATCTTCTCGGGTAAGTCACGTGGGAGACGTCGTGTACCCACTCTAGACATTGGGGTTAGGGAAAGACGGTAGACAACCTCGCCATCCCTTCGCACAGTCTCAAATAGCCCGAAGGCTCTCGGGGGTACCTCACCTCCCCGAACGAACCCCTACGTTGCACGCCGCGACTGGAATCACCGCTTGGACCTAGGACAAGGCCTGGTGATTCCCTCCTTCAAAATATCCATATGGTGAAACACCCAAGGATATCTGGTCACGCAAGATCTCACAGTAGTTTTCCCACAACCAATACCCTCTTACACGCTCAGAAGCAAAGGAGTAAACACCATCGATTGAAGATAAAGGTTCCACGCTTTTTACTCTACCGACACAGGGCCACACTGATGCCCCGCGTCACCCTGGTAACACCTTAAGCATGTATTATGGAGACGAGTCATTTCACACACGGAGTCTAACAAGTCTACTACAAAAAGTAGAAGAGTTGTAGAGCGTACCTCTTATCACCTCATGGTCTGCAGTATCGTAGACATCCAACGCTCGCGGCTGTCTGTGGTCCCAACTGTCCACACCCGAAGCCTGACGTGGACCGCCTAGTGGTGATGGGAAGACCTTGTAAGGTCATCCCCCACTACCAGATCCTCCTGCTCCTATGATAGCACCACCTCTCTGGGCACTACTCCGATCATGGAGCTGCCTCCATCATGGTCGGGCACCTACTGCCTGCCCGAAGCTCTCCGCATGCCTGGTCGGGCTGTCCCGTGTAAGGTGACCTCACCCATCGCAAGCATAGCACCGACTCTCTCCGGGCTGCACTGGTTCCCCCCGGAGCCACTGTGGTGTACGAACACGCCCCTAAGTCAGGTTGTCAGAAAGCCACCTGCGTCGAGGTTCTGATTGCTGATGCCCACTAGATGTGGCCGACGTCTCGGCTCCAACGTGCCTGCTGCCACCACCAAATCTAGAACGTGACAGGAAGCTCTCTGTCACTAGCGCCTGCTCTAGAATCCCGACGTATGTGGAAATGCTGAAGGGTACTATGACAGTACGAATATCTCGGTGGAGACCCTACTCAACCTTCCGCGCTTGGATGTTGTCGTCATGGACCATGTCCGGATAAAAACGTGCACGGTCTGTGAAACTAGCCAAGTACTCAGCCACCATCATCCCTCCCCACTGAAACTGCAGGATCTCTTGAATCCGAACGAATCATAAGCAGGAGGGGAAAAACTCCTCACGAAAAAACAACTGAATGTGGCCCCATGAAAGAAACGACTCATCAAGAAACTGAGACACCAGACTCCACCAATGCCAAGCTGCTCCACAAAAAAGGTTGGCGGACAAAGCCACCATAAGATCTATCGGCATCTGCACAATCCTAAAAAGGTGAACCACTATCTCCAGCCAAACCTATGCCACCTGAGGGTCTAGATCACCACTAAACCTCTGCAGTCTCTGCCGTTGGAACCCACAGAGCGCACTCAACCTGCGCTCAAGCCCCGTCTGCTCTGCTAAAGTTGTCTGCTTCTCAACAGGTGGGGGTGCTGCTACTGGCCCACCCAGAGAAAGGGGATCAAATGATGGGTCCTGGACTGAGGCCTTGTAGCTCACATGGTTATCGACACGAACCAAAGATGTTATCCTAGCTGACTGCCTTCGCGGAAACATCCGGAATATTATCAAGTAGTGTTGCAGTCAGATGAACATATATGTATATCATAACAACAACAAAAATGGGGAGCTGACTCAAGAAGGACAGTCAAAGACTCAATCCTATGTGATGCACAAACCAATTTTCCCTGTAACGAGTGTCTCAGCATGCCGAGTCGACAAGCAGGTTATCATGGTCCTGGTGAATGGATACGTCGGCTGTCGCACCATCACTAGAATCCCTGTCCTGAGAGACACTCTCGAGACACGTTAACACTATTGCTCTAAATCCCAACCAATTCCTTTTATTTTAGGGACTTCCGAACAGTGTCCCAAGGAACGAACCACCTCTGATACCACTTTTTCACAACCCGACCCTACACGGGCTCGAGCCACAACTATCCCAAGCCCGCCTACATCGGCCAGGGGCTGGCGACCAGCGCCGAAGGAAAAACAACTCGGGGAGGCCTTTTCCAAAGTACCTGTACACACACGCGCAACCCACTCAATGGAGAAGTGCAGAGTAAAAATGAGAAGGCAAGTAAAGTAAAGGGGAAACTTCTATAAATAAACCACAAAGTGCATTGACCTCTAAACAGTAAAAAGAAAGTGCTGAAGGTAAACTGAAAAGAAAAGGGGAAAAACACCCGCCCAACCAGAAAAGTGCCACAACCCGGAAACATGTGAACAAAAGTAAACAGCTGGAATGGTCCCGCACCTAGAACCCAACTCCGACCACCACTCGTGGTTCAAGCTCCCGATCTTCTATGCTTTACTGTAGTCACGACCAACCTGTCCGTCATCTGCAAGTGCACATCAAGTGTGGGAAAACCCAAGAAGGGGTGAGTATAAAAATACTCAGTAGGATACCCCGAAGGCTCGAGGGAGCAACAAAGGAGGTACAAAAGGGTGAGAAGTAGATCGAACAGGGGAAAGTAAAGGAGTACAACTGAAAGTGCAGTAAAGAGTACATCAAGGAGTGCAGTAGAGTAATAGTAGAGAGTCTAGCTCAACCCAACAAGAGGAAAGAAGGTAGACTCCTCTAGACACAAGGAGTTAGAAACGGTGAGAAGATGAACTTCATGTCGAGTCTTCGCTACCTATAGCGGGAGAGTAGACTCGTCCAACCATGAGAATCTAGACATGGAAAGCACGTGGCATACCCCGTGTTTCTTCCCCTCTCCTGAATGAAGAGTAACCAAACCCAAGATGTGGGTACCAGAACAATGTATATACATATCCATATGCTCAATCAAGAAGCCTGAACAAGATCGTAAGGGGATCTCTATCCCGTAGCCTAGCCTAAGAAAGTGAGTAGCCAATAGTCCCAGAAGTAAACACCATCAAGGGCTAGCATCCTGCACGTCTACCCTAAACTGCAAGTCAAGGGGCTCAAATCACTGCACCTTGACACTATCCTCTTTGGGTGGCACTGACTCACCTTCATGGTTTTAGGTCGCTTCGCAAGACCGCGTCTCGGTGGGGAAAGCGCCCCTCGTACTTGAGAGTTCTCGGGGAACGTCAAACCACACCACGTCAATGTCCCACAGTCGAGAGGTCTGCTCAAAGTCAAAGCTATCACATCACTGACCCGTAAAAATGAGGGTCCCGCTCGGGTAGTCACGGAGTAAAGCCACATACTAGCCTATTATAAAGGACTGTTTCTAAAATGACAACGGGTGACCTACTGCTCACCCCTGCTGGAGGGTAAACCCTAACGAGATATCGGGTGACCCACTGTCCAGCCCTGCTGGAGGGTAAACCCTATTACATCATCAGGCGACCCACTGCCCAGCCCCATTGGAGGGTAGACCTGAAATAAGTCGACATGCGACCCACTGCCCAGCCTTGCTGGAGGGTAAACCCTAATACATCATCAGAAGACCCACTACCTAGCCCCGCTGGAGGGTAGACCTGGAATAAGTTGATAGGAGACCCACTGCCCAGCCTTGCTGGAGGGTAGACCTAGAACTAGACGACGGGCGACCCACTGCCCAGCCCTACTGGAGGGTATACCCTAAGAGGTCGTCGGGTGACCAACTGTCCAGTCTCTGCTGGAGGGTAGACCCTAAGAGGTCCTCAGGTGACCCACCACCCAGTCTCTGCTAGATGGTAAACCCTAGAAGTTAGTGAGCAACCCACTATACAGTCTCTACTGGAGGGTAAACCCAGAATTGCTTTGGCCATCCCTACTGGATGGTACAGCACTGGCCAACAGAACCCGGAGTGGGTATCGTGCAACCACCCAACTCCAAAACAAAACCATGGGAAACCACTCAACCCTGGTGATCTAAACCATCGTGAACAGGAGGACCCTCTATGTCACAAGAGGTCAAAGGTACACAAATCAAAACACGTCACGCACATGGGGCCCACACGACGTGTGGCCCCAAGCCAACTACAACCAAGCGCACAAATGTTCTCAGGTACAAACAACCACATGTACCTCCCAACGTTCTCGCATACTCCCAGAGTATGCCATGTCTCCATCCCAAAGGCTAACATGCACACGGCCCCAATGTCAACGCAAAGGCATAATCCTATCAACTCCAACTTTCCACCTCAATAGTTGAGGCACGAAAAACCAAAAATCTTCAAGAATTACTTCATTCACATGGGAGTGCACGTGATCTCATGCCAAGGGCTCTCTTCCGAACACGGCAATAAGAACTGCTACTAGAGCACCTTTCATATTTCCACAATTAATAACATCATATAAGAGGCTCTGCTCGCCTGAATAGATTACATTGTAGTAATCCTCATGAAAAAACTCACGAGATAGACTTCTTACTCACCTGAAACAGTCAACCGGTGAAAAAAGGTACTATTCACAGTAACCAACTCATGTGGGGCCCACCCGAAGATCCAGAAACTGAACAAACAAATCACACCACTGCGATCCCCTCAGAAAAGACACATGGGATTGACTACTCAATCACCCAAAATGGTCACCCGATGAAAAAGGTACTATTCACCATAGCCAGGTCGGGTGGGACCCCCACCACATCACCAAAAAAGGTCGGGCGAACTACACCATCACAATGCTCTCGGATGAACATGTCAAGTTGACTGCTTACTTGAGTGGAATGGATGTCCAAAGAAAAAGGTGTGTTCCAACATATCGAACATGAGCGGTGCTGCGTGGGACTCGCATCCCGGTTCCAAAACACTACCTACAGATTGCACCGTTGCGATCCTCTCGAAAAAGTACACAAGATGGATTATTCACTTCTCCAAAACGGATGTCAGGTGAAAAAGCTGGAAATCACCACCAGCTCCCAAAACATCCCCCATGAGGTCCGCACCATCATGCAAAATTAAAGCGGTGGGACTACGCCATTGCAATGCCCTCAGAAAAACACCCAAAAACGACTACTCGCATGCCCCGAACGAACGTTCCATGAAAAAGTTGTAAAGCTCTGCACGCAGCTCGAAAGACGGGCGGTGGGGCCCACGCCTCAACTCTGGTTTCAATTCCTGAAACCACACTAGAAAACTCTGGCTCAATGCCAGGGTCACAATGCCACTGAGGGCGCACAACACGGACGTCAGATGCGTATGTGCCGCTCAAAACACGAACTCCCAGAAGAACGCCCATCCGCTTAACGGTCGTGCCGCACCCCCTAGCCCCTCATCTCAGGAATTAAAAATTCCCAAGACCATCTCAAAATGTCTGTTTCGACGTCTGTTGTACACTGATGCAGACGACCTCAAAAACGGACTTCCGTAGCAAAAGTTATGGGCGTCCAAATATTTTTTTGGGGGGGGGACCACTTTGGGCCGGACCGGCCCAGTCCGGCTGGTCCTCCTCGCTCGGGATGGCCCGCTCCGCGGCCCCGGCCCATGGCCCAGCCACGGGGTGCGGCCCGCCTCCACTGACCGGCTGACATGCCCAGTCCCCTTTTCCACGGAGACCAGTGGGACGCAGGTCTCGGTCCGCCGTCGGGGTCGCGCCATGACCCCACTCGCCACGCCCTGCCGGCGCCCTCGACCTACTGCCGCCTGCCATCCTCCGAAGTCGCCGCCGTCCCGGAGCCACCATCGTCGTCCTGAAGCCGCCACCGCCGCCTAGAGCCACCGGAAACGTCCGAATGCCAAAAAAAACCCCAAATCCCACAGAACATCGGCGGACGATTGTGTTCACCTCGGAGCTTGGAATTCAATTCCGTAAGAAGCATCGCAAAGCTCAGAACATACTCTATGCGACTATGGGCTTGGATCAAAGATCGTGTAGAAAGTAGACCCTAAAATATCAGTTCAAATGAGGTGCGGGAATTTAAAAAAAAAGAACAAAACCTCCTACCTTGTGGGCGTAGCCCGACACTTCTCCGTCGACCCGTCGGAGTGGCCGCGCCTCACCAGAGCTGCCTCGCCGGAGTAGAGGAGGAGAGGGAGGGGGTACCGACTGCTGCTGTCTAGGTGAAGAAGAAGAACAATAAGAGGGATGGGTGTTTTTAAGTAGAAAACACTTAAACCCCATGCTTGGCACGCCCCCGACTCCGCTCCCAACATAGAAAAAAGAAGGTCGCCCCTGGGGTAAACACGACGCTTTGAGTGAAAAGGTGGTCTCAAAATTTTAATCTGAGGCCCCGTCCAAAAGTTATAAAATTTAATGATCGAGGTCGCTAAATTACAAAAACCCCCCTGGCGGCGTTTTCCACAGAGGGCCCGCGCCCGTAAAAATTACACCCCTCCAATGGTAAACGGCATGTTCCGGACTCAACAGTTCCCTCGGTTTCCCAATACGAGCCACCGTTTAAGAGATACTTGAGTTAAGCCATTAAATGAATAAATTAATTATTTAAATTATCTGTTCCACGCTCCAATAGCAAGCAAGGGGTCCAAACATCTAGCAACGACATGTTTTATGTCGTTCCTAAGGTAAAAACCTCATTCCGGATCCATCCATACACTCAGATATTGGATCCGAAACATCATTTTGGAGTTATCCCATTAATTTGGCGTGAATATTATGAACGCACTGAAAATTAAATTTCGGCCACTCCGGGGCTTAGAATCGCATGCTGTCTGAAGGCGCTGCTCTAGAATAACATCAAGAATATTCCAAAGTCCTTTATGGCCAAAACCAGTTTCTTACAGGCCGGCTTCGGCCAGTCGGGCAGGAGGGCTGCGCCGCCATTTCAGGATAGCCCCCCCCCCCCCGCATTGCTCGGCCACTGGGCCGAGCCGTGGCCAGCCAGGCCGGGCCGTGCCAGGCAGGGTCGGGCCGCGCCCCACCGGGCCGGGTCACGCCGTGTCGGGATGGGCTGCGAGATTCACCAGGCCGGTTCGACACCATCCGGGTCGAACCCGCCAAAACCGGGTTGACCCGACCCATCATCCATTGGGCTTAACGGGCCGAGCCCGTTACGCTTAAGTGCGAATAACATCACAACCATGAATCCGATCGACGCACCATCTGCAGCATTGGGACCCTTACGATAAAACAGTCCTTTGAGATTCTCTAAGTGATTTTTGGATGACTTTTGAAAAACGGCCGGGTTGGTTCGAAACTGAAACCAACCGGGACCCTGGAACAGAAACGCTTATAAAATAAGGACCGAATGTCTGATTGACGTGTCATCAACTACGCTAGTTTCCTTTTGATGAGACGGTTATTTTGGAATACTCCACATGGGATTCAGAAGAGATTGGAGTATGTTTGGGTTGGTTTTATATTAAAAACCAACTGGGCATCTGGAACAGAAAATTCAATAACCCACAGACCGGGTGTCTGATTGTCGCGCCGTCTATTGCGCTGAGACCCCTATGACGTGGCGGTCCATTCAGATACTTCCACATGAGACTTCGTGACTCTTGGAGTATAAACCAGTAGCTTGTGGAGCTGATCCTCCTAGAGATGAGCATGCGAAGTGCGGATACCTAGTAGCTGTAGACCTGATGAATGCTTAACCAATTCGACTCAGAGTGATTCGACTAGCCCAGTAGACGGATCGACCAGATTGGTGGCAGACCCATGGGGGATGGAGCACCTGGCTTGGTAGCAGACCCATGATACTCGACAGGAGGAGTACCTCTGACGACTATTAGGGGAGCGCCTGTTTTGGCGGCAGACCCACAGCAGACGGAGCGCCCGATTAGGTAGCAGACCCACGGTACTTGACCGGAGGAGTTCCTCAGCAGTCTAAGGTTAGTGAGTAGTGCCTCAGAGTCATGACAGGGCCACTATACTCGACAGAGGAGAAGTCTTCCATCATATGTGGTTTCAACATCATGAATAAAAATCTTGGTTTGAGCTGAGTCAATGACCTTTGTGTTTTCCTCATGATTGAGATGGGTTACTTGATAACTTAGGTATATTTATGGGCATATACCTAAGTAATGTTTATCCATTGATTTCATACTTATAGGTATATCCTTGTTGGATTTTGTGAGACCGTGAGGGTCTTGGCATCCCTATTGAGTATCGTTATACTCACCCGTGCACGGGTTATGCCCGCACCTCGTTGTGTTGGATGCAGACGACGGACAGTGCTGATGGAGGCCGAGAGCGCCAGGACTAGATGGTACCAAGAGGTGGACCATTCGGTGTGACAAAACATGGAGCATATCGATATAAGTGGAGTTATGAGGAGGATATCTGTACCTACTCTTCATGTAGTGGCTCGGAGGACGATCCAGTAGCTGCTTTCACCATTCAGCTATTTGTCTTTTTCAGTTGTTCTTTTTTCAGTTGTAGCTGTACCTTTTTGTTGGGCTTGTATTTCCGGCCCCTTTGTACTTTTAGAAAACATTTTATACTACTATACTTAGTGCTTTCTTCCGCTTGTACTCTGGTAGTGTGTGTTATGTTTTATAAATTCAATGCCTTCCCAATTTTTAGGGAATTACTCCTTTGGTGCTAGTCGTCAGCCCCTGGCCTATGGAAGGTGGGCTTGGGGTAGTCACGATACGGGCACTGGGGGATGGGTCATGAAAATTTTGTATCAGAGGAGTCGGTTCTACCACATAACTTAGGACTCCGATATTCTTTTTTGTGAAGCAATAGTGTTAAGGGTACCATGTGTGGTTTTCAGTTCAGGGAGTCCAGTGTTGGTGGGGCGACCGACGTATCCATACAACAAGACCCTGACTACTAATTTCTGACTTAGTGCCCGAAACACTGATTGTGTTTCCAAATGTTTTCTTTAAGTCATATCAAACCAGGTCAGCTCACAAGGTATAATCATTTGACTGTTTCATATCTGTTCAGGATGACTCCATGAAGATAGTCAGTTGGAGTTCCTAGAGAGTAACCAACGACGGCCCACTAAGCGACGAGGCTCCGGTGCAGGGCCCTCTTACTATGTTGAAACCTTCGGGTGGTTTACTAGCATCACCACCACCTGTTGGGCAGAAGATTCCACCATCCGTACTAGCAGAAGGTGCACGCCAACAGAGCACGTTTCAAGAGTTCCAGCAGTAGTTCCCTCTGAGGATTGAGGTGAGACAGATTCCCAGGCAGTAGAGCACTGGCTGGAGGCGATTGCTAGAGTTTTCCGCTAGTTGAGACACCGGTAGAGTGGATGGTGGACTTAGCTACTAGTGATTCTCAGTGAGTGACCATGAGGATGGTCTTAATAATGATGTTACTTTGGTACATGGACCATTTCCTGATATAGTACCTTCGTGTAGTGTGACAGCTATATCACTACCTTTTGATCATTAGTTACAACTGGTAGTACCGGTAGAGGAAACTTGTGGGCTTAGTGCCTTACACGTGTTTTAGCATCAGATAACCCTCAGGTTCTGAGGTGAGCCTAACTCACAGGCGGCTGAGGACTGGCTTGAGGAGTTGGATGAGAGTTTTCTAGAACTTATACAGCTTCTTCAAGACAACATGTCGGTAGCTGAGTATTCATCGAGGCATACCGATCATTCCGGGTACTCGATGAATACGATACGATCAGTGCATTAGAGCTTAGACCTATGAGCAAGGTATGTTTAAGGATATCTGAGCTAGCACTTTCTCCTCTATGAATTCCTACTTATGCCAGGGTGCTAGAGAGAACCTTTGTGATTGAATGTTATTTGGTTGAATAGATACAACTAGTGAATGATAGTAGTGGGAAAGCATGGAACTGACACCTGTCTCAGAGACATGGGTGTTCAAAATGTTTTAAGAAGAGGAAGTTTTAAGGACAGATGAATCAGCAGAGCAGTAGACATGGAAGTAGATCTAGGAGGGCAGCACGTTGTGGTGTAAATTTCGACATGTTACAACTGCCCACCTTTGTATTCCCCGCTAGGCTCAGGGAGCAGAAGGGCAGGGAAAGAGAGTAGCTACTTGCAGTCAAGGAGTGTGACCCAAAGGATCTAGGAATGATTCGAGGTACAGTCTGTTTATATTACTAGTTTTGGTATCAATAGACATCAGTACCAATCATTCCTTCCTTCCACGAATCTTGTCCCAGACCTTGAGTTTCCGGTTAAGCCATTGACTTGACTCTCACTTCTGGAGATACCTTTGGGAGGAGACTCGATAATCACAATTACACAAATGATGTGATCTAACCATTGAGGAGAGAGTTTTGGTTGGAACCTCTTGGTGGCAGCGTCGAGGCCTTACGATGTTATTTTGGGTATGGACTGGGCAACCACAGTTTATACAACGATTGACTGTATTAGGCAATAAGGTTGTGGTTTACCTACAACGTTGGGATGGTTTTTCCTTGGTTGGAAAAAAGTGAACCCCAGGAAGAACAGGATGGAATCATGCATAAGTGGGTGCAGTTGATCAGTCATGAGTCAGCCATACTTAGATTTGTGCCAGACTTCTACAGATTCACTACACCGCTTTCAGTATTGACGAAGAAGGGGAAACCCTTCATGTGGTCAGAGAGATGTCAATAGAGATTTTAGGAGCTGAGGCAGAGGTCGAATAGTGCGCCCATCTTCAGGCTCTGATGGATAAGGTGCAGATCATCTAGAAGCGGATGAAGAATGCACAGAGCAGATAGAAGTCCTATGCTGATAAGATATGGAGACCACAGGAGTTTGAGGATGGTGACCAAGTCTTCTTACGGGTCTCACCTCAACAAGGTCTACAAAGAATTGGTCAGGATGACAAGTTATCTCCATGTTTCCTCGTGCCTTTCCATGTCCAAATAAGAGTAGGCGAGGTGGATTAACTTCTGGCCCTTCCACCTCAGTTGCACCAGGTGCATGACATCTTCCAGGTATCTCAGCTGGGAAGATAAGTGCACTATCGGTCCCCCATCATCGACCACGGGGAGATGGACATCGATGACAGGGAGACTTTCACGGAGGTTCTAGTGGATATTGAGGATCTACAGGAGTGGGTCATGTGTGGACGGTCGATTCCGCTTGGGTGTGTTTTTTTGCATCACAAGAACCTCCAGGAGAACACATTCGAGAAGGAGGCTTAGATGCGTGCTCAGAACCCACATTTTTTCCATAGTGGGTGTTGTAGCTTTACGGGGACGTAAAGCCCTATGGTTGGAGTAATGTAAAGACCTAGAAATTTCATGGAAATTTTTTTCTTAATTTATTTGGAATTTAACGACTCTGCAGTTTCTGAAGGCACCTGATTCCACGGCCCGGTGTGCCCAGAATCAATTTCTGACGTCTTGTTTGGGTACGTTCAGTAAACGTTTGTGCGGGTTTTTCTATATTTTGAACCGGTGCATTGAATTGAAAACCGAGGACACCGATGAGTTCACAGCGCCGATATTCGCGTAAGGGGACCATTACCACAGTTGTGTTTACTCGGGAGGAGAAGTTAATTTTTGGGGATTCATTAAGAATTATATATAATTGTTGTGTTACAATTTTATTTAAGTGGAAGTTATTTCCTCCAAAAGGAAGTTGGAGGTGGTACCCACACCCCACCTAACTTCCCATGGGAATATATAACTAAGGTTGGTGGGGCCCACATGAGCCCCTAACTTATAAACTCCCCTCAATTCCCTTGAAACCCCCCCATTTAACTCCCCTTATATTTATGTTGACAACTCCCCCTCATTTAATTGGGTGGAGCCTCTCCAAATTCCACCATCTTCATTAATGTACCAACCTTATCAAATTAATTAAGTGAGAACCCTTAATTAATTTATTCTTTTGAATTAATTTGAAATGGCATGGCATATCTACTAAAAATTGGGGGAAGCCTTATAATAATTTTGGCTTGGAAAATATTGTGGTGGGAATCCTTGGAGAATTAAAAGAGAGCATTAACCTTCCACGAAAAACGATGCCTTCTTCGATGAAGAACACTGATTCCAATGAAGAACGATGTGACTTCCTTCCTATTTCTCCACAATAAGAGAGGATACACCACTTCCTCTTCAAACACACCCCGACGTCCAAGGAATCGACGTCCGTTATCCATGACGCCCAACCACCGCGACGTTAGTCTTCTGTGGCTCGTCGAAGAATGGACCTTAATCAAGGTAGGGGGTTTTCTTCAATTATAATTGAATAAAATTGTTCTTCATCTCTCATTGAAACCATGATTAATCTTTGGCCATATGATACCGCCTAACACGGAGGGCAAGGGCCGAAGGAACAACTCCCGATGACCGTCCGTTGAACCTTGTTCTTTTTAGATGGAAACGGTGATAGAAGGGGTGGCGGCGACCAGAGAAAGTGGTGGCCATAAGCCGACCGCCTGGAGAGGAACCGCTGCCCACATTTGGGGGCCGCTCGGCCGAAGGAGAACTGGCCAGCTAAAGCTGGCCGAGCCGAAGGGAGACTGCGGCCACCCAAGGTGCTGCGCTGTGGAGATCCACGGACCACACTCTGTGGGCCGCTTTGGCGGGTGAACCGGCCGGCTCATCGGCCGGCCGAGTTGGATGAGGCTGCGGCGCCGCGTACGATGGACATCGCGCCGCTTACGCAGGAGAATCCGGCCAGCTTTGGCCGTCCGGGTAGGAGGGCGGCACCACTCGGCGCTGTCGGTTTTGGAATGTGCCACCCCCCCCCCCCCGCATAGCTTGGCCACCCAGGCCGAGCCGTGGCCAGCCCAGATGGTCCACGCCACGACGGGTCGGGCTGTGCCTCGTCGGACCGGGCCGCGCCAGAAAGGGTCGGGCCACACCCCGCCGGGCCGGGCCATGCCACACCAGGCCAAGCCACACCCCTTCGGGCCAGGCCACGTGCTTCACCGGGTCGGTCCGACACCAGCTGGGTCGAACCCGCCAAAATCTGGTGGACCCGACCCGTCATCCACTGGGCTTAACGGACAGGGCCCGTTACGCTTAAGTGCGAATAACTTCACGACCGTGCGTCTGATCGACACACCGTCTGCGTAACTGGGACCCTTACGATGAAAGAGTCCTTTTTTGATACTCTAAGTGAGTTTTGGATGAATTTGGAAAAACGTCCGGGCTAGTTCGAAACCGAAACCAACCGGGAACCCAGAGCCGAAGCGCTTATAACTTAAGGACCAGATGTATGATTGACATGTCGTCAACTACGCTGGTTTTCTATTTATGAGAAATTTCTTTTGGCATACTCCACATGGGATTCTGATGCTATTGGAGTATGGTCGTGTTGGTTTTAGCTTAAAAACCAACCGGGCCCCTGGAATGGGAAAACTAATAACTCACCGACCGGGCTTCGAATTGACGCGCCGTCTGTTGCGTTAAGATCCCTATGATGTGGTGGTCCTTTGAGATAATTCCACGTGAGACATCATGACACTTAGAGTATCAACCTGTAGCTCGTGGATCGGATCCTCCCAGAGACGAGCAGGCGGAGTGCGAATACCTAGTAGCTGTAGACCTGAAGACTGCTTGACCGATTCGACTCGGAGTGATTCAGCTAGCCCAGTGGACAGAGCACCCAGTTTTCCGGTATCCCCATAGAGGAAAGAGCGCCTAGCTTGGAAGCAGACATGTGGTACTCGACCGGAGGAGTACCTCTGACAGCTATTAGGGGGAGCGCCCGGTTTGGCAGCAGACCCACAGCGGACGGAGTGCCCGGTTTGGCATCAGACCCGCAGTACTCGACAGGAGGACTACCTCAGCAGTCTAAGGTTAGTGAGTAGCACCTCAGAGACATGACAGAGCCACTGTACTCGACAGAGGAGGAGTTCTCCAGCAGCCGTGGTTTCGACATCGTGAATAAATTCCTCGTTTGAGCTGATTCAATTGCCTTTTTGTTTTCCTCATGATTGGGATGGGTTACTTGATAACTTAGGTATATGTATGGGAATATACCTATGTAATGGTTATCCGTTGATTTCATACTTTGTGGTTTATCCTTGTTGGATTTTGTGAGACCTTGAGGGTCTCGGGGTCCTTACTGAGTATCTTTTTACTCACCCCTGCACGGGCTATGCCCACACCTCGTTGTGTTAGATGTAGACAATGGAAAATGCTGACGGAGGCCGAGTGCGCCAGGACTGGATGGTACCTGGAGGTGGACCACTCGGCGTGATGACACATAGAGAAGACCGATAGATGCGGAGTGCTGAGGAGGATATATGTACCTACCCTTCAGGTAGTAACATGAAGGACAATCCAGGAGCTGCTTTCACCATTCAGTTGTTTGTCTTTTTCAGTTGTACTTTCATCAGTTGTAGCTGTACCTTTTTGTTGGGATAGTATTTCCTACCCCTTTTTAATTTATGCACACTTGTTATACTACTTTATTTAGTGTTTTCTTCCTCCTATGCTCTGGTAGTGTGTGTTACATTTTATAAATTCAATGCCTTCCCAGTTTTTAGGGAATTACTCCTTTGGTGCTAGTCGCCACTCCCTGGACTATGGAAGGTGGGCTTGGGGTAGTCATGATATGGGCCCTGGGGGATGGGTGATGACATTACATGATATTGTCCTCTGGCTTATAAAGTTATCAACAATGTATAATATGACTTCTTCAGTAAACACCCAATAAACTTTGACCATCTTTCTCAATATGTTGTAATCACAAGGGCTTCCTCAAATAAAATAATCAACGAGATGTATTATAATAAAAACTACATGGGTTGACACAAATTATGTATTAATCAAGAGGGATACCTATTCATTTTTTTAATCAAAATAATATCAAGATGTTAGAGACTGTTATTTTTAGGATTTCTTCTCTCCCCTCATGTAACTAGGTAAGCCCACATATCATTCTTCTTATACACATACACTATAGTAAGTACATGGTTCTAACAATGTGGACTGAACAAGGTTTCGTGGATATTTTTAATGGGCTACCCATAAGGTTTTTTTTCTTCTTCACGAATTATTTGTGCATAGATAATCTTATTTTTATGAAAGGGACTTTGTAGATTCTCTATTTCTCTTTAAGACAAAAGAGTGTTCTCAAGATTTTCTAGCAACCTCATCTCAGATAATCCATTAATATTTATAGAAAATATACCACTAACTATCCTATATGTTTTATGCTCTATTAATAAGCATTACATTAATCTGTGAAAAAAATTATGCTTTAAGGTCCCATTCTAAGAGTTAAAGATCTCAGTTGTATCTTATAATTTTAAATGTGGGATTTGTTCTTATTTTTCCTATATCACATGGAATTGATTATTATGTAATCTTCACATTAATCATCTTCTTCCCCCTATGAATGTTTAGACTCATGTGTATGTAATGATGAACACATGTAACACCTTAACTAAATATCACCCATTCTCTCAGAAATAAGATATTCTTTCTTAAACTTTGTTTGTCATTTGACTAAAGCTTATTCTTCACATCATCTCATGTATGAATATATCTCACTTAAATTCATTTCAATTTTAATTAAAATAATCAATAAAATATCATGGAGACCTTGGTTTGAATATTCCACATGATATATATATCTTCATTTTAAAAATATCAATTATTTAATAACATTTGAGATTTTCACATTTTCCTGAAATCTGATAGGTTACATCAATTGGATATTTTACAATTAGTTACGTAGTAATTGGAAATATGGTTAAAAATTAATATTGGATACATAACTAAAACAACTATATGGAAATTGGATATGTAGAAATTTTTCTATGTCACACTTTTGACTATGTAGCTCACAATGGTCGTTAGATATATCACTAAAATGGATATTTGGAAACCAGCTACAAAGAAATCAACTATGAATTTTCTTAATCGGACAATTAATGTAAATGACTGATGTTTTTACTATTTTCATGACTTATTATATACTCCCTTACTCCATTTACTTATTTTATATGAAATGTTCATAATTTGTGTGAAATATTAATGTTTTAATACAAAATATAAATTTTTAGCATTTTTAGAAGTATTCCAATTGATCTAGTTTACTATTTTATTTATATTTATCACCCCACTAATTCAAATTCTGTTATTATTGTTATTTAGGATTCTTAATTCAATATATAACATTTCATTATAAGGGATCATGGTCCAATTCTTCCATTTGAAGGCCCATATGGACCACACAAGAGGGCCTATAGAATCTGTGATGAAACTGGACCAGCCATGAAGGTTTATTTTTTGAGCTCAATAAGGAAGTCCAAATTGTTTTATTCTCCTCCAATGTTCATGGGAAAATGTAAGGAGTCTAGGATAAAAATTCCAAGGACCAAATTCAAATACAAGGGGCCCAAATGATTCATTTAATCTCAGCCTACCATTCTACCTGGAAATTAAAATCTGTACAGTATTAATTAAGTTTCTCTTGATATATTCATCAAATAAACAAGAGA
Source organism: Viscum album (assembly GCA_963277665.1). Taxonomy (NCBI): domain Eukaryota; kingdom Viridiplantae; phylum Streptophyta; class Magnoliopsida; order Santalales; family Viscaceae; genus Viscum; species Viscum album. The sequence goes on along the minus strand of OY728165.1, from coordinate 906,804,633 downwards.
GTTTTCTGTGTAAAATAGGAGATTTAGGTGGAAGAATTTTTGAATAATTTATTCAGATTTGAAGTCTTCTTAATATACCAAAATCCATTAACATTTTGGACAATGAAAAAATAATGGATAAAATGGATAGTTTAACATTGTTTATTGAAACCGCCATAACATTGTCTCCATAGGTCCACATGCCACCAAATTTTTTGAGTTGTCAAAAAACCGTATTTTCTACAACTTTGAAGAATTAGATATCTCGAGATTCGTCTGTCTGGATGGCGAAATCGTCGAGCCAAGTGGAAGGATAGATTGGGAATGAAAACAGTCCACTTTCATGGGCTACAAATAAATCCCCCTCCTTTACTTCAAAGGGGTTGGCATTTCAGAGAAAAGGAGGAAAGGTTTGAAATATAAAGGCCCTGTAAAAGTCTTGGGAGGATCTTACATACTCATGTTCTTACTTGAGAAACCATTCTTCCTGGCTTCCTTTCATTTACTTTTGTGTTGTTCTTCAATTGTAATTTCGTAAATGTTTGTATTTTTAATTCTGTTTTAATGCATGTTTTTTCTTATGTATCTCTTATTTTCATCTACCTTATGTATTTTAATATTAATTTTAATAAAATAAATTAAATACAGTTGAATCCCCTTCCCTTCTTTTTCATTCTCATCCAATCTAAAGTTCATTTTTAATTGAAATCATCATTTTTGTGTCTATTCCCGCACCAAAATTTCTTATCCCTTTATTTTTCTTATCTTTTTAAATCAAGCTTTAATTTTTCTACATGAAAGAGGATATATAGGTAGCTGAATTTGTTGAAGAAATAATTCATATTTAAAGGCATCTTACTATTCCAAAATCCATTCACATTTTCTCCATCGAAACAAGAATGGATAGAAATGGACAGTTTAACATTGTTTATTGAAACTGCCATAACATTGGTTCCATAAGTCCAAATGACTCAAACGTTTGAGATCAGTCGTCCACCATAATTATACAAAACTTTGAATAAGGACATATCTCTAGATTTGGCGTTCTGATTCTCCAAATCATCGACCCAAATGGAGGTACATATTGGGAATGCAAACAGTCCACTTCCTTGGGATATAAATACACCCCCCTGCTCTCCTTCAAAAGGGTTGGCATTTCAGAGAAACCTATGACAGGTTGGGAAGACCAAGTCTTTTCCAAAGGCTTGGGTGGATCTTCCATACACATGTTTTTACTTGAGATACCATTCCTCCTTGCTTCCTTTCATTTAATTTTTGTTTTATTCTTCAATTGTAATTTCGTAAGTGTTTGTATTTTTAATTCTGTTTTAATGTAAGTTTCTTCTTAAGTATCTCTAATTCTCAACAAACTTATGTATTTTAATATTAATTTTCTTAAAATAGTTTAAATACAGTAGAATCCTTTTCCCTTCTTTTTCATTCTCATTCAATCTAAAGTTCATTTTAAATTATCACCATTGTTTGTGTGTGTGTTTGTCACACCAATCTTGTCTTATCCCATTATTTTTCATATCTTCTTAATTTATTCTCATAATAATTATAACAAGATTACTAATTATTTAAATGTATGAGTAAATCTCCCATTGGGGTGAGTCATTATTTAGATATGTTAAGCGATTGAGAGCTTTTTCTCGATTAGTATTCCTAAATTTAACATTGTGTATATTGGACTTAACATGTCATTGATTAATGACATGTTTTGTTTAATGAGTGGTTTCCATGGATTATTAGAACCATAAATACACTACCATTTACAAGATATGATTAATATTAGAACCCTAAGTTAAGTTAATTCTTGATTTAAAGCCTTAACACTTGTGAATTGCAATCAACGTCAACTTGTGACATTGGTGTTAATTTAATGAAATATATAAAGCAAAGCTCAAGGATATCACAAGCTTAAATACCTAATGATGAACTCACCCCAATATTTATCAAATTGTTAATCAAACACTAATCATTAATAACTTAATTTATGCTATTAAAACGAAACCCCTCCAATCAAAATACAATCAACTAAAATCATTTAAATATTAAAAAAGTATCATTGCGGAGGATTCGACCAGAGTGCTGCTATACACATTAGCAGAGCATCAAAACATTGACAGGTCGATAAGTGACAATTGACCACTCCTTCAATGACTATGTTAATAGGATACATGGATGAATCTTATATGTAACTAAATCAGATATGTAAGTTTGATATGTCACTCAATCATCCATGCGAATCAACTACGTGTATAATTCTTCTATGTGAATGGGAATTATGGCTGAATCAGCTACATGAATCAACTATATAGATATAGAAAATTAAAAAAATTACTCAAATAAATACCAAAACTCTTCCATTAAATTCTTGGTAATCATAGAAACTCCTTTTTGATAAAAATAAATATATTTTTCATGTAAATTTTACTTACACTTCTCAAAGTATATTGTATATTAGGATCCTTTATCCACCAACACATTTCTTTGATTCATTTGAATATCATCCCATCAATAATCATACATAAATTTACTTCATAAAAATATAAAATATTTAATCATGGAACTTCTTATGGATGGATCTTATTCCAATATTGTAACTAATATAAATATTTCATTTCCAATTAAAAAAAAATCTAAAGTTGTTCTTTACTAGTACCAAAACCACATCCAATATTCTTTAATATAAATTTTAGCTTTAAACATAACTTATCAATATAATGATCATATTTTCATGGGAAATTCACTAAAATATTCAACAAACATTCTTCAAAACACCTATGAACATCCAAGATGTTATTCTTTAATAAATTCATATTGAGGTCAAGTGTTACATAATTTAATGACTTATTGAAAATAATACATCACAAACACAAATTAGGATCACTAATGTCCCCCCATTGTATTTTCTATCAATATTAATATAGAAATTGACATGTGCATATGTTCTCTTTGTATCTTATCCGTTTTTTTCATATCTCTGCCATATTGATAAAAATTGAAAAGTACCCGAGAGAGGGAAGTACAATGTCTTTCATAAGAAACATGCCTTCAATTATTCCACTCTAAGTATACTTGGGATAGCCTAGTGTATAAAACAATAGGGTGTAATTTAGATATAATTTCTATCTATTATCAATTCATAATATGATACCAATTGATGTAGAGTTAATTTTTTCCTACCTTAGAGGCTGTTTAACTATTCCCAAGTTGAATGTAATTAGTTGACACCAATTGATACAATGCAAGTGGAAATTTTATAATACCACTTGTAAAGAAAATATAAAGATACATTCAACCTAAAATTATTACACCCTTCTGGACAAACTTATTAAAAAATTAAATTATATTAAGAAGGTAATGCTCATGAAATTAGTCCTCATAATTATTCAAGAATAATTTACCAATTTCATTGATTCATTTATGTTCTTCCACTTAAGATATTACTTCATTTAATTTTTTTTAAATAATGATAAGATATTGTGGAAACTTACCTCATTAATGAGTTCGTGAAGAATTAACTTCTAAAGATACTCGATTTTGATGAAATATAAGGCTCTAGAAACATATATGGATACTCCCCATCAAGGAAAGATACCATATTCCACTTCAACAATGTGGATCTATCTATTAGTTGTTCTTATGTCTGGAAATTAACTTAAATAACAATTATTTTAATTGCATCCATGATAGTGAATTTAGATTAATTGATCAAATATGATATCATTATCATATTCATAAAAGATGATCATAAAAATTTTGAAACCAATAATCTTTAAGTTATCAATTGATTCATCAAACGAAGTTGGTAGAATCTATAAATAATGGAATAAATATTTCAGGTTGTAGATACAATTCTATAATCCTAATCATTTCTCCCCTTGAATATGTTCATCTACTTTAATTTTCTATAAGTAATGACTAGAAAAGTGTATTTGAATAACGTGGTCCTCCTTTTATTTTTGGTGAGAGAAAAAAGAATGAGAATTGTTACTCAACTATGAAACTCCCTTATTTCCTCCTCCATGTGAGGGTGAACTCTTCATGTTGACTTTTCTGAATTTCATGGAAGTTTTGGGTATCATGGAATATCTTGTTTTATTGTAGTAAATTTTTATGGACTATTTGTATTAACACTACCATCAAGGAACATTCATCACTTGGTTCTTTATACATTCCTTTCACAACTCTTCTTGATCATGAGTTATGAACAGAAAATTATCTGAGATATGTCAAGCCTTTTTGTATATTCCAAATATGAATTTTGATATTTTATAGTCATCATCTATTGAAAAACTCGCATGAAATTCAATTTATTCATGTTGAATATCCTTTATTCCTTTATTATCTTCCTTAATATGTGTTCTTTCATATTTTCTTAATCATTTTAGATTTGTTTGGTAAATTACTAGTATTCCATTTGAAATATTCATAGCTTGATTGTTTGATCCACATGGATTCTCAAGTGTTATTTTTACCTCTTAAGTCCTTTTATTTTTGTCTTGGAATTGATCCGTCTTTTGATTCTTATTTTTTCATCCATTCATTATGATTATCACTTCCTACTTACAGTGATCCATGGTGTGACCTATTTTTTAAAAAAAGAAGCATCTTATTTTCTTTGTTCTAGAACCCTTCTTGATATTCATGGTTTTTCTTTATTAGATTATTTCTTATGTAATATTCCCTTGGTAGTATTATCTTCATTATTAAATTCATATTGTATTTTCGTAAGAATTGTTGTATTTTAATACTTGAATGATTAATACTTTGGTACCTCTTCAATATGACAACTATCATTGATAACACCATATATATTCTTCCAACATGAAAATTTATTTGTAAAAGGTTAAATATTCCCTTTATAATGTAGAGTTTTATATATTAATTCTTTTATCCCACATGATATATTCTTACTTTTATTTTTACATATAGGAATATTAAACCATAAATATGATTCCATATGCTCAAATATTTAAGGAAACCAACAATAACTGATAAATCATGATATCCTCTTTGGAACAACTGTTGGACTAAATTGACGTGATTTCTATGTCAATTTATTTTCAATATTTTCCTAGTCTTCTTTATGAAAAAAATTCCTTCCAATATTTTACTTCTTCTATATAGATTTAGTGGAAATCACTTCTTCATCTTTCTTCATCCACTCTTTTTACAATTTTTGATTTTTAGCCTATATTATGCATATAACCAAAATTAGTAAAAAAATTATTAATATATATGGATGGTACCATTTTATGTGAGTCTTCTTGAGATTTAACATTTAATTATTTCATGTTATTATTTTAATTATGAGGATTTATTTTAGGATAATAGTATCCCTTAGGAGATTTTGTGGCTTCATCTCTTACAGTGACAGTTCTTTTCTCATCCCTTTTTGAAGACTCTCCTTAAATATTTTCAATATTTTCTAGTTTGACACCATGTTCAATGCATTTCAAATCTAGGATAAATTTTTCTTCCTGCACTAATTTCAGTCTATTTTCATATTATTTATCTATCATATCAATCTATAATCATGTAATATATTTTTCTCCTCTATCAAAGTTTCAAACTCCTTGATCTTGTTTCATTTGATCTTTAGTTGATAATTCTTGACGTTAGTGATATTATTATAATTATTTCAAAATTTGTGAAACATTCCCTCAAGGATCTCAAAACCAAGATACTTCTACAGGATTTCATAAAAAAACTTACCAATTTTGGGGCATCCTTCCTCGAGATCCTCAATTATTTCACCCTTGGTATTACATTCTTTTGTGAAATCTAAACTCAAGATTACCTTTTGTGCTAATTATATTTATATTATTTTATTGTCTTCATCAATATGGGTAATCTTATTTTGTAAATTAACTTGTGAACATATACTATGATCTTTGAAATTTGTGTTGATCTATTCTATTGGATAGTATTTAAAAAATCATTTCTAGTGCCTCTTGAAGAAATAATGAGGTTAAAAGGTAGTACATGTCCTTGGAAGAAGTTTGAACTACCATGTTAACTTCTTCTGTTTTATAATTTTTAAATAATAGGAAACAATATTATTCTTACTCATTATATGAGAAGGAAAATTTATTCATATTTCTCAATTTCTTCTTCTTTTTATTATTTAATGTATTGGATGAGATTTAATTCAGATCTATATTAGATGCAACTCCTATAAGGTTTCAATGCATTCTGAATTGGGAAGAGATATATCAAATATTCTATAGGATTCAAATATAAGAATCCAAAATGATGTGTGACTAGTTTCTATAATATTGATTATTAGTATCACTTTGGTATGACCACACTATGTAGGTGGGGTTGAATCAGTATGGGAAAAGAATATATCACTTTTTAAACCTCTATCACTATTTCAGTGAAGGGTTGTATTTTATTCTTCAACTATCATTAGAAATAATGGAGAGAAAATAATACATCACAATGAAAACAACGCTTTTTAATGAGGATTTAATCAACATTGTTTGACTATTTACCTAATATATAATGGTTATTATACCACATTCACATATATTTCATTATATTATCAACAAAATAATGGGCAATGTTACGATGTTGGAACTTTTATCCTAGCATCTAGCATGTACAATGAAAGAATTAACTTCAATGCATAAGATAACATGATATTGTCTTATATATTCTAAAATAATAAATAATGTATAAAAATTATTCTTTAATAGACACCCAATAAACTTTGATCAACTTCCTCAACATGAAACATTTTAAGGGCTTCCTCAAATATAATAATGAATAATCTATCTTAAAATCAACGATCAGTGGACATAAAAAATTATGTAGTAATATAGAGGGCTTCTACGTCTTCATATTTTTCAATAAAAACAATATAAATATGTTTCATATTTCTATTCTCAATATTTATTCTCTTCCTTTATGAAACTATTTTAGAAAACATATCATTATTCCTCTTTATATACACTATAGTAACTACAATGTTCTGACTTAATGAAATCCAATTTCTTGGATCTTTTCATCATGATACCAAGATGGATTTGGGTTCTCTTTTTAAATTGTTTTGTATGGAAAACATTATTCTGTTATCAAAAGGGAATTTGTATATTCTTATTTTCCCTTTTGGAGAAACAAAAGTTCTCATGATTTTTTAGCAGCCACAACTCATCTTGGTCACTCAAAATTTATAGACAAATATCAACAAAATGTCCTCCATGTTTAATGATAAGTGAATAATACTTATAATCATCCATCATTAAAATTACTTATCAAGGAACCATTCAAAGAGAGAAATATATCATATGTATCTCATAATTTTGAATGTGGGGTTCCTTCTTATTTTTTCGATGTTGCACAACATTGAGTATTATAGTGTATTTTAATTAATCTTATTCTTCTCCATTTTTGAGTTTGGAATCACTTTCATGTGATGGAGATTTCGGGAAAAAACGTAACCTGATCTCACCCATGCTCTTAGAAACTTGAATTGCCTTCTAAAACGTCATTTTAAATTCATCCAAAGTGAATTATTTACATTATCTCATGCATGAATATATCTGAATTAAACTCATATGAATTTCCATTGAAATATTTAGTTAAATATCATGGATACTTGGGCTTCATTCTTCTATGAAATATATAAATATGTATATCCTCAAATCTATCTTCTACAATAATATAAAATATTTTTACATTATCATGCAATAAGTTACATCGAAGGCTACATCATAATTGGTAACATAGAAAACAGCTACATGTTTCACAATGAGAATTGACTTTGTGACTAAAAAAACTACATGGAAACTAAATACACAAAAATTTGGATACATCATAAAATTTTCTACCTGGATCACATTGAAATTTGGATATGTCATTGAAATGACTATATGGAAGTAAGCTACATAGAGATCAGCGATGTGTTTTCTCAATCGATTAAATCGCTAAAAAAACTACGTGAATCGACTGCATGGATGAGTTGACTATATAAATTATCTACATAACTAATTTTGCTACATAAAATGGCTATTTCACTTAATAAAAAATTTATATCGATTATGTTGTTGAATCAAATGCATGGATGAATCGACTATGTGAATTTACTATGTGAATCAGTAATGTGGATCTGAAAAATTCAACACATTACTTAAATAAATTATAAAACTCTTTAACCAACTTTAATTCCTTCATAAAATTTAATTCAGGAAAAATAAAATTATATTTTATAAGAAATTTATGTTTCCACTTATCCAAATATATTATAGACCATTCTACTTCATCCACCAATACTTGTCTTTGATTCTTTTTAAGAACATATCACCAATCATCATACATAAATGTAATTCATCCAAAATATAATATGTGACCACAGAACTTATTATAGATGGAACATCATCAAATATTATAACTATATCAAATATTTATTTGGAAGATATAGAAATATACTCTAATGATTTTTTTCAGAAGTACCAAAAAAATAACTAATATTGTTTAATCAACCTTTGAGATCCACAGAGTAATTATCAAATTTATTCCCATAGTATCATTAGAGATTCAATCCAATAATTAAAAATAATTCATGGGAACACCAGTGAACATGAATTTTATTATTATTTTATAAATTAATATTGACGTCAAGTATTTCTTCTAATAATGACTTATTGACCATAAATACAACACGAATACAAATTTGGATCCTCAATGATTAAAATTGATCATTCAATATATAATGAATTAATTAGACATGTTGGTATAGGGTGAGATAAATTATATATATCCCATCAATGAATAGACATTTCACAAGATACAAAATAGTTTTCAAGCCTTAATAAATGGGTTTTGGTGTATACCTACCCATATTTGAAAGTATCTTCACACAAGGCACTGATCAACACATATGGCATTATGAATTTACTTAATTGTGGATTATGTTATTATCCTTGTTATCCCAATTAGGTTAAATACAATATGAGGGGTGGGGGTGAATCCAGGTATGATAGATTAAAGCATCATACCCTTTGGATCTTGTTTCGTTGTAAAACAAAACACTCTTCTATATCTTTCCCAGATAAATGTATAAATAGAATTGAAATTATACATGAGACACAACAATTTTATTTGGTTCACCCTCACTAGTCTAAATTAAAGGAGAATAGAATGATGATATTCCAATGTTCCAAATCTACTAAATCTCATATCCAAATTAAAAGGATTGTGCTAGATCGCATCTATACCAAGGCTTGTTGCCTTTAAAAAGTTTAGGGTTAGCTCACTACATTTCCAAGGGTCTACCTCTATGTATCTATCTCTGGCTCACTACTGGTTTCAATGATCAATTTCTGGATTTTCCTTTTATCACAACTCGGGAAAGTGTCAAAAAATAGTTTATGGACTTGTAATTCCCTTCATTATCACTAATGAATGCATCCTCAAATGTAGTTAGATGATCTGATGAAGTACCACTTTTCTGTGTACTGATAGTTTTCAAAAATAAAATAACAAATTGTTTTAGTGAATTTTAAAACTTCCTTGAATCCTTTTTAAACATCCTGGATTCCTCCATAAACAGTCTTGAACCATGTGGCATAAGTGCTTCATGGTCCACCTCTTCTTTCGCGGACAGCCTCTACTTCCACGAACTGTCAGTTCTTTTATAGAAACTTTTCATTTGTGAGCTGCAGAGCCCCATAAAATCTTTTGACAAACTATTCTCATGAACTAATTCACCCTTTACAGAATCCTCTCTTTTGAACCACTTCACTTTGTGGAATCCTCCCTCATGTACCAATTTGGGATTTGTCGAATTCTTCCCAGAGTAATGATCTTTTATATGGAATTTATCTATATTTATTGATCTAATTAGGGGGATTTATATAGGTAAATAGACCTACAAAACCCAAAAATCCAAATTACCCAAAACATCAATGTGGTATAGCCTTCACAGTGTACTACTATGGAGTCCACATAACACCTTAATCCTTTGAGTTTGATGAATTATTCTGCAAACAAAAACCCTTTTCAGCTCCAAAAATATCTACCTCTATTACATAAATTATGAATCTCCTAGAATGAATATCCTCCCAAAAATTGCATACCACATGTGAAAAAATTTCACTACATGGTCCAGATAGCATGCTCTGTGGACCTCTTAGCATGCTCTGCGGTCCTCAAAGCACTTCTATGCCGAAATCCTTCATTTTCCAATTTTCCTCTTCCATTTTGTGTACCTCCTTTATAATCCATGAACTTCGATTTGCAGTCCCTTAAATGTGCACTCCTTTGTGGAAAACATTACTTTTCTAAAAAACTCATGATTTTGAGGCCCAAAAATTTGACGAACATCGATAAATTGTGCCTTGTTAAACATGATATTTGGAAACAAAAACCATACTTATTCATGGTCATCTAAATGTATCAATAATCACAATCACCCAAAAAAAATGAGAGGAGGCCTTGATATATTTTTTTCCAATAATAAATGATATTACTACATTTATATTATCTATTTGTTCATTTCATGCTCATGTTTTTTGATCAAATTAAATGTTTTTCTGTTATATTCCTTTTCATATTGGTTATAAATTATTTAATCATGATTGATTCCACTATACAGAACCCTTTACCGAGTGTTTGATCATTCCCTAATTTTGTTTCCTTTCACTATGATATGAAGAAGGAATATTTGAATGAGTTTCAAGGATGAATATTATTTACTTTTACTATGATTTATATTTTACATTCAATTTTAAATGGGAATCAAATATGTATCAGGATCTTCAAGAATACGAACCATATCAGTCTTCGGTAATGTGATCCCTTGTATATAATTAAATTTAGAAAATTTAGACACTGAATCTTAGTTATTATAGTTAGGGTAGTTGTGGTTGTTATTAAATATTTTTTTAGGACCACTAGGAATAATATTTTGGGGAAAATATATTATAAAAGACAAGCCATTGATAGATTCTATGGATATTTAAATGTACAAGGTAATATCATGAAACCTTGTTAAAGTGGATATTTGGTGGTTTTCCCTGAAAATACAACATTTTATAGATATAGGAAACTTGATGACACCATGTAACAATTATACCAAGGGGTAACAACTCTTCATGGGGATGAATGGGTATTAACTTGATCATAACTAGTACATGATATGTGGACATAAGACTACACACCTGGCTAGATACTCTTAGTTATATGCTTTAGTTAATTCAAATTTCTTTTATGAGCCATTTTGATGAATGAGAGGATAAAACCTATAGAAATCTATGTTATTCCATAATAATATGGGATAAAACTAAAGTGTCAGGGGTTGAGAAGTACAAGTTTGATCATAAGTTTAAAGGGATAGATACCGCTTTTGGTATTGTTTTTGTGATAGGAGTTTAAGATGACTAAGGATATTTTTAGAGACACTTATGAGAATACATACATTTGTTTTAAAAATGTTTTTAGTGAAAATATTATTTAAGGAAGCATGATTTTATATTTTGTGGATACAATTCTAAAGGTATTGATAACCTTTTGTTTAAATATTATATTTTATTTTGTTTTGTTTATTTTGATAAAAGGGTTATTTCATTTTTATAATATATTCTTTATCATATAGATAAACATAAGATTAAAATTTAATTTTTTTTAAATAAGTGATCATATTATTTTTGAAAAAGTTCACTATATTTTGAACATTATATGATTAAGGTAAATGGATGTTTTGTTAGATAATATTTTATTTTATTTAGAGAATAAAGGATGAGATATATTTTGATGGAATATATCATTTCATAATGATCTTATGAGGATTTAGGTTATTTATAGAAAATAATATCATATTTTGGAGATTTTATTATATGGAATATACATTTTTTATATATGACTTTATGAGAAATTAATTTTGTTTATAGATTAATGTTAAATTTATCTCAATAGAATATGTAATAAAATCTTATAGATTTTAGGATTTTCAACATGGTGAAAAATATTTTTCAAAGATTATTATGTTTAGTCACTTATGATATGAATTAATTTTAACTTTGGGTGTCCTTATTGAGGATTTGGATATTATTATAGTATTTCCTCATATAAATGAATATTTATATTGGTTATTATTTTATCTTGTTCTAACCATTTCTGTTTCAGGAAAGGGGAATAAATTTTCATCATTTTATGGATATTATAGTCAATTAAAAGATTATTTTAGTGCTTCAAGATAGAAAAATTCATCATGATAATGTTGATTCACATTGAAGGAAGAAATTATGGAAGTACATTTTATTCCAACTATAATGCAATTTCTCCAAATCAAGAAAAATAAAGATAAATCTATTGAGTCTTATGTTGAATGTAACACTCGACTACAATGGTAAATTTTCTGAAACACATTTTCTAGTATGTGGATTATATAAATTCATGCATAAAATTCTTCTTGGTCATAAACTAAATTTTAATTTCAATGAAAAAATAAAATTAATATTATTACAATATTATATTCAGTTTCGAAAAAAAGAAATAAAATTATGGGAATAGAATTTCTGTATGAAGGCGGAAATTTAATAACCCAATATTTAATTTTATATTTTATTTTAAAAATAGAACCATGTATTATGGTATGTAGCACACACAACACCGAGCATAAAAAACCGTGAAATAATATTATATAAATATGGCCATTAAAACCTAGTCATTGAGTTGGTGGGTATGAATAAGAGTAATAATTTTTTAAAATATATAAATATTTATAAAGGTGTTAAAATATAAAAATATATTGTTTAATTATTAAGAAATAATCACTCAATTTTTAGTTAAGTAATTTTATGCTTCAAGAAATGTTTTCTTAATAAAATAATTTTATATATTTTCTTGAGTTAATATTATAAATAATTTTTGAAAATTTTAGAAATTGTTTTTTATTAAAGATTATATAGTACGTGAAATATTCATATTCATTTATCTAAGAATTAAATATATTTATTTTTCAAAAAAGATTTACTTTTCATTGAATAGTGAAAATAATGATTTTTGTAAAACTATTATATATTTTCTTCAAATAATGTAATTTTAATGTTCCACTATATTTAGAATTAGGATTTAAAATTACATAAAATATATTTAATTGAATATAATTTAAATAATTTTATTGGAAACAGAACTATATTTTATTTTTAATAAGTTCATTTTAGTATTAAAATAATAATTTTTTAAAAACTATTTTCATTGAATTTACGAATTTATATTAAAATTGATTTCTAGAAACTCTATAAATTGAATATTTAAAAATGGATTCCATATTTCGAACTAGGAGGTTCATATTTGGTAAAATTGTCCGTTTTAGTTTTGGTCATTATGAACTGTAAGCATGATAAATAAGTTTCACCACAGCAAAGGGAAATCATGCAATTATGGTTAAAATTATGTGATAAGACTTTAAAAATATATAATAAACAAGAATTTATTTGATTTTATTAGATTAATTAAACCATATCCTTCATAAATTTTAATATATTGAATTTTTTTTCCAATTTCCTTTGATAATGACATTTATATTATTTTAAGAAAATGAAAAATACAAAATCTCACTCTATCGACTATAATATCTCATATATGTTCACATAGGGATAAGAAGAGTTTATTAATGAATATAAAATACTGTTTTTAATATAATTAATTTATTTTTATGATTTTAATTTGTTATTAACCATACCATATATCTTGGTACCTTTATACCTAAGTCAGATTTGATATGACCTGAAGGGTATTCCTGATCCCCATAGGATGGTGACTGGCACTTGGAATCATACAAGAAGAACAAGGGAATTATTTTTCCAAAGAATAGTAGAATAAGAAAGATTCAAGTCATTATTATCTACACACTAGAGGGAGAAAGTTCTAGAATAAAACAGGTAAAAAGTACTCAAATAGTACATCATTAAAATACAATGTCTTCCATGATAAATCCAAAAGACATCCCATATAATAGGTGGATCACATCTCCACCATTCAACTCAAATATCAAGATCATCCACCACCTATAAGAGTATCTTTTCATTTTCTTGAACCTAGGATAAGATAATTTACAAATTCCAGAAGGAAAAGGTAGGCTGTGAGATACGCAACCTAGTAGGGTCTCACCAAGAGTCCCATAATCAGTTCTATAGAAATTAAATCAAATATGATTTAAATTTAAATAATACATATATTGACATGTTATTTACATATTAAAAAAAATATTCTTTCAATTGATAAAGAAATTTGAGATATATAAAAATCAACATAAATGATAATTTTATATAAAATATTTATATAAATAGTTAATAATACCTTTGAAATGAAAAACAATGGAGTCGCATGGCAGGGAGTTTGGGGGGAACACTAGTTCTGATGATCCTGATCGAATTGTGATGGAGGCTGATAATTCCTTACATGTTAATAATACACTTATCGGTAAGAAGTATTGTTTTGTCAGTCATTCGGAGATGTTTAGCTTTGCGATAAAAAAACCCATGGTGGTTCCTGATTTTGATGCATTGGGACTAAAGAAGATGTTTGCAGACATCCTTAAATCTTCTGGTAATTTCCCAGAATTTGATTGCCCGCCACCTAGTAGGATCATCAGTATGGGGTGAGTTTCCCATGTTGCATCAGATCAAGTGGCTATAGAAGAGCATGTTAATCTCTATCATTTGTCAATCATATCCTTATTTCTTCCTCTAAAGGTAGTAAATCATTAGAAATTTAATGATCATACCTAATGAATTTGATAGACTTGTGGGTTTGATGATTGGAGGATGATTTCTCTGGGTCAGGGTTATTATCATGTTCCCTTTTCATATGAGGAGTCCAAGCACATAGCATTGAGCTTTGGATATGTATCGTGGAACCTTAGATTTATCTGAAGTTAGGAGTGGGACAGGAATTTCGATCTAGATAATGTCAAGGATACTCATGCTCAGGTATGGATTCTAATTCGTAAACTAAATTGGCTTTACTGGTATCCTCGAATTGTATGGGTGACTTCCTCATTGGTTGGAAATCCCATTCGGATTGATAAACATATTGAAATTCCTAAATTTGGTCATTTTGTGAGGGTTCTTTTTGTAGTAGATATGTCTTATACACTAGTTAAAATGGTTGTGTTGACAACTAAGGATGATAATTTTAATCTATATATTCAATATGAATGAAGCCTGATGTTTTTTCTTAGTTGTCACTTCTTTGGTCATATGGATTTTGAATGCAACATAAATTAGTTCTGTGGCATGTGTAATCTTAATGGCTGCACTGATGCTTTTTGTAGGAATAATATTCTGAATGAAAATACCTTTGGACAATCTATAAAGACAACTAACCCATTGCTGATCCTATTATTAAGGATTTAGTCTAGGTACCAGTTGAGCCTTCTCATCCCACTACTGAGCCTCTTTCTCATGATTTAGTGCAAGAAACTTTTGAGATTATTAATCCAATTATTTAGCCTATTATCCAGGTTTCAACTTAGGTACCTATTAAGTATTATCATCCCACTACTGAGCTTGTTTCTTAGGACTTAGTGCAGGTACATGTTTACCTTTATGAGACTATTATTCAGGTTTCAAAGCAGTTACTTATTGAGTATTCTAATTCTATTTCGGATCTTGTTTCTCAAGATATATTTCAGGTAAGATTTGACCCTATTTCAGAATATGATGTAGCTATTATGTCTCCTAATCATATGTTGGAATCTATTGTTACTTCTACCAAAAAAAATGAGAATTTCATAACTAGTGAACCTCTTATATAGGATCTGGTTCAACCATTTTAGAATGAATTTGATGGTTTAGATATTGATAAGGACACGGTCCCCCAATCTACTGATGGTAATATGAGTAGTGCTAGTAAGAATCAGCTGGTACAAGATGTAGATTGATCCTTCTCTGAAGTCCCATTATTAAAGGTTGTGAGTAATCATTTTTTTCAGGTCAGACAGGAACCGGTTAAAAAATTGAATAAGTTCACTCCTCTGAGTGGTTCTTATTGATCTGATGATAAGGAGGACAATTCCAATAAATAGAAGTCTCAATCTTTTGAAGGTACAACCTATATTCTTGGCCCATTGAGAGTTTCGGTTGTTTCCTCACCCGAAGAAGGTAAGGGAAAGAAGAATAAGAGTGAGAAGTAGGTTAAGAATGTACAATTTCAACAGAATGATGGTCCTAACACCAGGTCCAAATCTATTCTCTCATGAAGATTTTCATTTGGAATTTCTAGGGTCTTGGGAATTCCCCCACAGTCACCACCCTTAGGCATTTTCTTCTGGAAAATAAACCTAGCCTCATTAGAATTGTTGAGCATCATATGTCTATTAGTAAATAGAAAGCTTTTAAATGGTAAATCTTGTGTATTCTTTTGGGTAATTATTGGTGATTCTAATTTAGTGGTCTGGCCTATGGACAATACCTGGAATTGTTTTAATAGGCGTGATACTAATGAGTTCTCTTCCTGCCTTGATTCTAGTAATTTGATTGAGGTTCTAATCATGGGGGATTATTTTAGATAGAAAAGATACACATTAATTCACTACAAGGAAGCAAGATTTATAGGTGTTTTTGTCATGTGGATGGGAGAACTCAGGATATTTCATTGTCTAGAATCACTCTTCCAAGAGGTCACTCCAGCCAGAATCCTCTTTTAATGGATCTGCATCTTAATAGTATGAGATCATCTCCTTTACCTTTTTATGTTTAATAATGTCTTCATAGCTATTCAAGGTTGTAGGAAGATTATTATTGTGGCTCGGGATACCACTTTCATTACAATCCCTTTTTACATATTGGTTATAAAGATATTGGTTGTGATGGAAAATCTCAAAGAGTGTATTAAACAATAATTTTCAGGCCTTGACCATGATATTCAAAGTTCCTAAGATACCCTCCTACAGTGTCTAAGACATAAGAAGGTTTAGGATGTTATATCTAGGGATGAGATACTAGCTCTTTCTAAATTTAATGAGCTCTTATCCTTAAAGGAAAACCTCTCCTAGAATCAATATAATGTTTGGTGGCTGAAATATGAGCATAGAAATACAAAAATAATTCATTTCATGCATAGGGGAAATAAGCTGAAATGTGGAATGAATGCACCCATGGTTGATGGAGTTCTTCTCAGTTTAAAAAAGATATTTTCGGTTCATCTTGTAGCTATTTTGAAAATATTTACAAGGATTCAAGGATAAATAATACTCATAAAATGTTTAGGAATATTTATCCTATGGTTGAGGCCTATCAGAATGATATGATCACTAATATACCCATAGAGGAGGAAGATGAGAAATTTGTCTTTTCTATGAATGCTTATTTTGTGGAAGGGCTAGATGTTTTCTCCAATAAAATGTTTAGGATTTATTTGCATGGTATTCACACTGAGTTTGTTAATGTAGTTAGAGATTTCTCTTATCATGCTTCCATTCCTTTTCATTCCAATGCTAGATTTATTTCTTTGATTCCAAAGAAGGTGAATGATATGGATATTTAGGATTTCAGCCATGAGGATATAGGTAATAGTCTTCAGAAAGTTATTAGTAATGTCTTGGAAAATAGATGGGGAATTATTGCAAAAGTCTTTATTTCAACAAATCAATTAGGCTTTGTTCCTAGAATGAACATTAAAAATTGAATGTATACAGCTTCTGAATGTGTCAATATTATTAGGAAAAAGGTGAGGAATTGTTTCATGTATCTTAATGATGATATTTTGAAGGCTTTTCATATAAATAAGTGGAGTTTTATTTTTTCAGTTTTTTGAATTCATGGTTTTTTATAATGGTTGTATCAATTTGATTTGCTACATTTTTAAGAGTTCAATGCTCTATGTTCATGTTAATGGCTCTTTAAGAGGATTTTTTAAGTGTTCTATGGAATTGAGACAAGTAGATACATTATCAGGATTTCTTTTTTCTATTGTAGAGGATTACTTAACTATATGTCTTTAGGACCTTGTGCATGCTGGTTTGATTTAAAAAATTACTCTTGGCAGAGCTATTTTTTCTCCTTCACATTTTTTATTTGTGGGTGATACCCCATTATTTCAGATGGTAGATAGAATCACTATTCAATATATTATGGCATCTTTTGAGCATTATAAAGAGTTTTTTAGTCAAGTTATTATTTGGGAGAATTCCTATGTGTTTTTTATGAAAGGGGTCATCATCTCTATGAAAAACAGAGTTTCACGGAGGCTTGGGGTCAAGAGAGGGTCTCTACCATTTAATTATATTGAGGTTCCTATGTTTTCAAGAGTTCTTAAAAGGTCTCAATAAAATGGCTGCATGGAAAGGAAAATCTATATCTCAGGAAGGATGTGTTAGTCTTGTTAATTTTGTGATAACCTCAATGTGTGTCTGTTTTTTCTCTATACGTATGGCCTAAAAAACTTCTTAAATAGTTAAAATAATAGATTCATAATTTTATTTAGATTAGATCATTTAATGAAAGGAATATTGTGATAGATTCTTGGATTTGTTTCATTAGGCCAATTGACATGGGAGGCATGGGGATCACGGTTCTTAATATTTTTAATGGATCTCTCATTAAAAAGTTTAGTTGGTCTCTCTTGACTTCTAATGATTTTTCTTAAGAATTTATGTGTAATATAATTTGAACCAGACTGTTAAATGGGTATCTTCTTTATGTACCTTTCTCGATATGGCCATCCATCAAGCATCCTTATTTTATCCTTTCACAATCCTCGAAATGGGTGGTGTGTATAAAGTCCTCTTTGGTTTTCTGGAAGATAGTTTTGTTATCACGTTCTCTCGCTGAGGATATTAGGATCCCTTGTTCCTTGAAGGTTATTTATTTTTCTGAATTTTACAATAATGTCACTACTCATGGGTTTCTTTCAAGTCCTCTAAAACTAGAATTATATTGTTATCATTATTCTAATATGGATACTATGATTTGGTTGCCCATTTTAACTGTAATATTTAACACTAAGGAGGACAATAGATCCATGTGTGCTGAGTCTTGGTTGGTCCATTATTGGATGTTTATGTTCCATTATACCTTTAATTACCCTACCCATTATTTGATTATATGGAAGATTTGTAAGTGTAGACTTCTTTTTCAAAGGATGTTGCAGCGTGCTGGATTTTCTCTTGCACCAGTTTGCTTCAATTACCTTGCTGCAGATGAAACATTTGATCCCTTATTTATATCATGTCACTCTTCATCTTGTTTATGGAGTTAATTATAGGGTGTTTCTGGATGCTATTTGAATCTGTTGAGTTGCGTCCTACTTATGGAGTCTATTTATCGGGCTAATTTCAGTTCTCAGGTAAAGCTGCAGATCCTCGTTGTAGTTTCAGCACTGATTTATTTTATCTAGAGGGCCTGGAATACAGTTGTTTTTTAGAAAATAATTATACCAACCTCTAGTGGTATTTGAGAGATCCATATTGGTGTTATGGTTCCAACACGGGCTCAAATTCTCATCTTGCAGAGTGATGTTTCTGGTCTGGTTGTTTTGTGAACTCTAGGTGTTTCTTGAAGATACAAGAAGCCGATTATGATGAAACATGTACAATGGATACCTCTGATATCTTAGTTTTTGAAAATTAATATTTATGGAGTGGATTCAGGTGCACTAGTACCTTCAGGTTGTGGTGGACTCTTCCACACTTATAGGGGCTTCGTTAAAGTAAATGTTTTGGCGATTGGGGATGAGTTATAGGAAATGGTTAAGGCTGTCTCGTATGCCTCTTATCATGGCTACACAGTTTTATGGATGGAATATGACTCAACATTGGTGGTTAAAATTCATAGAAATCATTCAAGTAATGTTCTATGGAGGATTCTTTCAGCCTGAGATGACTGTCTCAAGATTTTAGAGAAGTTTTTTTTGGTTTTCACTCATGTTTATAGAGAGGAAAAGTAGGTTGCGGATACTCTTTCCAAGAATTCTTTTGAGGTGGTTAACTCTTTGTGGTCCTTTGTTACACCAACCTTCTGTTCTGGGTTGGTGGATGCTGATGCGCATGGTGATGAGTATATATGCCTTTGTTAACCCCCATGTTTCATTTTTTTGTTTCCATTATTTTTTTTATTAATAAATTATTCTGGGAGTGAGCTTTCCCACTCCAGAGTTTTCTGATTATTTATATAAATTAGATGGAATAAATAAAATGGTTATATAAATTAATTAAATTTAATGATAAAATCAACTATATTATTTCACAATATATAAATCCCTCTAACACATTTCTTTCTATACATAGACTCCTCACACTACTCATAAGTGATCATACCTAAAGATGTGCACATGTCCCATAACTCAGACCATCGGGACTCAACTCCCCATTGGGGAAAAATTCATCCCCTAATATGTCAATGTCAGTGTTTTTATCATCAATCTAGTTTTACGGGGTAACATCATAGCGTTTATATCCTTATAAACAACTAAATACATATAATAACATTTTTTACAATCATCCAATCAATCAATCACGCATGGGTTAATCAATCAATTCAAATAAGATTAAAATAAAATTTTCCACATTTAGTTTTCAATATAGCATTCTCATTTCAAAACCAAAACACAAGTTTTTATAAATGCATGAATTTTTAAATATTCATTCAATTTAATCTATATTAAACCATTTATCAATTAAATTTCCTAATTATGTCATAAATTTTCAAAAATCATCTCAACAATTAAAATTCCATTGAAATTATGGTTTTTTTATAATCACCTTGGATTTTTCAAAATCATCCATCAATAATCTCAAACCCAGGGTTTTAAAAAATTTAAAAACTAATTTCAAATCATTCATGTAATTAATGGCTTCATTTGTGGGGAAAATAATATGGAACCACCTACCTTTAATCATGTTATTAAACCAACTCAACACCCCCAATATGACTCTCCAATGAAGAATAATGATGTATGGGATCAAGAAATTCAATCAAGAATCAAGGATCACCAAAATAGAAACATATATCCTTTAATAACATGATTATTAATACCTTTATAAGGGGAAGAAAAGATATGATAGGAATAAACCAAATAAGAAGATATTTAATCAGTATATGGAGATCTAACATGATCTCCTGTGCTCTAATCTAAGAATAAAGGAGTTAAGAGGAGATAAAACATCTCTTGGGAGACTTCAGGAACCAAAAGATAGAATGAGAGTTGATTGGGAGAAAACAAACACATAATGGGGCTCATGGAATTTGAGTCTGTAAAAACAATGACCACAAAGAAACCCCCATGGCCACCACTTATGAAGTATAAAAAT
Organism: Viscum album; assembly: GCA_963277665.1. NCBI lineage: Eukaryota > Viridiplantae > Streptophyta > Magnoliopsida > Santalales > Viscaceae > Viscum > Viscum album. The sequence goes on along the minus strand of OY728165.1, from coordinate 906,783,386 downwards.
AGCTACACCACATCGCAATCTCCACATACCATGCTGCAACCACCCTTGGTCAATTGGACTCCTGAAAACATGCTGCAAACCTCACTCAGATCCACTTCATCTGGGTTAAATCTATGGCACAAAAAAAGCACTAAATTTTATCTATAAAAAAATAGGTAATTGAATTGAAATTCATCTACCATGGATCCACATTGTAGTCGGCCCTCCACAGCAGAGGCTTGCCGAAATTGGTAGCAGCTCTACAAATTGGCTTCTAGGGATACACAGTAAAGCCAAAATCCTATTTTTCCGCCTTGTCCGACCTCAATCAACCCTACACCATAGCCTAATGGTCTATGGTGTAGTTGGGAGTATTCGTACCGTAAATAATACACCACAAAATAGCTCCCTTCTGAAAAATTTACAGTTGAACTCCATTAAACCAACAAATATATATCCCCATTCATTATGTCATTTTACTCGACTAAGGATCCATAACCTCAAAAATCCAAAAATGCACCCAAAAAATGGAAAATAAATAAATTTCCAATTACTAAATGAAATAAAGGAACATTATGTTGCAAATTTTTTTTATTTTTTTCTGATTGTATAATTACCCAAAATTACTACAGAATACTGATACAATGTTTCTGAAATAAGTAGAAAAATAAAATTAAATAATTTTAAAAACATAAAAAATAATATTTCTTTGATGAATTATAGTGTAAAAAAATTAGGGTTAATAATAATGATTAATTTAGACTGAATTATTTCATATTCAAATTCACTTCCCATCATGATATATTGAATGTAAAATATGTGAATTATTCTTAAAATGAATTTAGTTTTATTTTATGTTAACAAATAAACATTTAAACGATTAAAAAATAAAAAAAATATTTACATTTGATAATAAGGATGGGATAGGATATAAAATTTCATCCCTTGACCTTTTTTTATCCAATTTCATCCATATATGTAAATTTATAACACATTAAAAATAAACAAAATTACCACAATTAAGGTTAAAATTGGTTATTGAGGGTTTTAAACCTAAAGGTAATGTTTATAATGCCACATAAAACTTGGAAAATTTTATTTTTTGAATTTATTTAAACCAAAACCAATCTAATATTTGAAATCTATACCACTTGGATGAAATTTCACATGAATGTTGATTTATTATATTTAAATATTTTACATAATTCCAAGTGTTTCCTATCCATTAATATAAAAGAACATAACTTTTATTCAATTCATTATATAACACTAAAAAACTTATCTCGTAAAATTAATGAAAAAATAAATTGAAAAACTTCTTTTCCATTACAAAGGGGCTTTTTTATCATCATTTGACTGAATTAAAAGGCTTAATGTTTAATAAAAGTGGTTTTTTGAAGAAGAGGTATAAATCTTAACCATGTATTTCCATTTTATTTTTTACTCTATATCCTTAAAATATTATTTAAAAATTAAAATATAATAACATAAATAAATTCCATATACTTAAATTCTATTATTCTTGTGCCACAACCCTTATTCATCTCCTCTCCAAACTATGTGAAATAAAAACATCATTCATGCATATGCATGACCTACCATCTCCACATAGCGGTGTAAATTAATTTACATCACCATGTTAATAAAAAGAATAAAAATATGGTATTAATAATATATAAAATCTTCATGGAATAATTATGATTCTATAAATATAACATATTAATTACCATCTAACCCTTCCACCCACTAAAAAATGATAGCATCACTCATTAATAGTGTTGACTACCACCTCCACGAGGACATGTGATTTGTTTTACATGTCCAAATTTCATGGATGTTAACATATTTGTATTTAATGTATATAAATTATAATTATTTCATTATTAAAATTATTTATATAATGGAACTAGGACCCCATTGACTATGGTCAACCTACCAAAGATGTTCCGTGATTATGAACCAAACCTCCTCAAAATATACAACATGAAATTAAATGACATAACAAAAATACAGGTCCTATTAATAAATTAAATAAAAGGGATTATACTGTGGTAACACACATAAAAATGTTTATGTATCAATTTTATATTTAATATAATTTTATTATACATGAGATAATATATGTATGTGGCGAGTAAAACTCAAGGTATGGTTTTTCTTAACTAAATTTATTTTCAATGGGTTATATTACTTTTCCATTGTATATGTTATTCCAAGATTATGTATTCAATGGACTCAAATTATTTTAGGATTTATTTTCAATTTCATTATGTGGATTTACATTTTTTACACATTTCCACTTTCAGTGTTACGATCTTTGTAAGGAGTTTTCATCTCAATTTCTACATCATTGAGGCATATTTTTTTATGAAGCACTTATGTTCTTTTATTTGGTTTATATATGTAACCTTTTTTAATTTTAAGATGAATAAATATTTATTCATTTTATTTAAAGGTTCAATTCAATCTTACCTTTTCAATGGGTTACAAATCAAATGTTACCAAATATGTATGAAATTATCTTTAAAATATCATTTTTGGAATTACCTATATTTTCATTGAGAGAATATTATAATCTATAATTTATAAACCCTATATATATTATTATCCTCTGGATATTTAAGAATATTTTATGTTTTATTATTATCTTTCCTCTCTTTTTCACTTGAATTTGGTAAATAAATGTTTAAAAGAAAATTAGATGTTATTTGTCTTCTCTATCAAAAATATTTTCGTTTATATGTATATTTATTTGAGTCATGGAAATGAATATTTCCTAAAACTTATTCCATTTTGTCATAATTTGTTTTATTATAACCAAAAAAATATTAATATTCCATATATTTTAATTAGTAGGGATATTTTTTAATAAGGTATATTGATTATAAATTAAATAGATCATTCAATATATGAGGAATGAATTTGACGTGTAGTTACATATTGGGACTGGTTTTAGATATCCCCTTTATGTATTGATAGCTCTAATGAGACAATCTAGTTAGATAGCCTTATTTAACGGGTTTTGTTGTATACCGACCAATATTTGAAATTATCTTAGCACAAGGCCTTCATTAAGATGTCTCACGTTATTTATTTTATTAATTGAAAATTTAGTTATTATTATTCAAGATATTACTAAAATGATATCATCCATATATGCATTTAATGCACAATTTATTGATTAAATTACTATCATTTTATATTATCTAAATATTCATATTCAATAATACATATTTACTAGTGATATATATCTTTATAAGAAATCTGTACTGGGTGTTTTATCTCACCCTTATTTTGTTTTCCATTCCCCAGTATATGAAAAAGGAATCATTGAATGGGTTTCTAGGATAAAGACTACTTACTTTTACAATGGTTTATATTTTATTTCCAATATGAAATTGGAATCATGTGTGTTTCTGGTTCTTCAAAACTACTAAACTGATTGATCCTTGGTAAGGTTATCCCCAATATCTTATGCTATCAAAATAAAAAGTGAACCGATTTTATTTTACTAGAGATAGGGTTATCACACATTTCCTCATGTTTATTTTTCAACTCACTGAAAATTGATGATAATTTTATTATGTAAACATTAAATATTTCATCCATGAGTCACCAAAAATATTTTCACCTACACTTGCCTCTTGAGGTGACACATCTGGTAGTGGGGACTCTAACACATACAATTTCCTTTTATATCAGAGTAATACACATAAGTTTCTTTATCATTATTGGAATTTTTTCCAATGAAGATATATTATTTGTTAAAAATTTGTCATAGTCTATTTTACGTATTAGTTTACTTTTTTATATGAAATAAAACTTTATAAAATTATAAGTTTTATCTTAATTATTGGTTATTATACATTATAGATTTATTAATCATAAATTATTTCAACTATTTTATTCAAATAAATTTATATGTCAAATAATAGATTCAGAATACCTAGTTTCATGATTATTTTAGGGGGGATTTATCTTTAAGAATATATTTATGGCTTGAGTTATTGAATCAAAACTAATTTGTGAGTCTAACATAGTATTTTGGATAACCAACTACATTAACTTGTTTCCTCTTGATTTATTGTGTTGAGTCTCATATCATATGAATACTAAACATGGATTCACTCAATAATTTCCTCAAAAATTTACCTAATTTAGATATAACTACTTATTTGATGTTAATTTTAGTTATGTTAATTCATTACTCTATCTATAACTAATGGATAGAAATATGCACCCTCACCTTTGATGTATTTTTATTGTTTTTGTTTTCTTTGTGACTGGAATAAAATTATTTTTATCATGCTATATACTATGTGATAATGAATAAAACTTAAACATGAATAAATAGAATCCATTAATCAGACATATTCATTTAGTTTATCTATTCATAATTGATAACTATAATATGTGATCAAGTATCATCTACACCTACCAAAATATTTAACCATGCGTATAACAATAATAAATAAGGACATTATAATGATTTTATTTTTATTAGTTGATATATCAAGTGAAATATTGATCAACTGAGACCCTAGGGGAATTCCATTAGTCATTTTCCATCTAAATGTTTATAACCCAAATGACTCCCATAAATTTTATTATTTGGTTCCATGGCTGCTATTAACTTGAACTATATCATTGCAAAGTCCTCCAACATTTACAATGTATACTCACATGTAGTTGAGAAAATCTCAAGATGAGAGATTAAAATTTTATCACTCAAATGTGGACCATAATCCGTTATACATTTAAATATGATGATATAATGTTTCTATCTTATTAAAAGAATATATGCTAAATAATTATTAAAAAACAAAAAAAATTAAAATAATTAAAATTAAATAAATAAACACCCAAACATGCATGGTTCGTTCTTAGCTAATGACTTTTCAATATGTAATAAAACAACATAATAAAAATTAATAATGTAAAATCCAACTTTAGGGGATTTTTAATATTTTAAAGATTCATTATTTTTTAAATAATAAATGTTAACTCACATAATTATCAATTTGTTTCAATAAATTAGATGTATTTTCCTATAATTTATTTTTTTTTTTTAAAAATATCCAATACTATTTTGAAATTGTTCCTTGAAGGTTGACCATCCTGGGATAATTTAGTGAGGCCAAGAAGGTTGGATCTATCCTAACCCAACTTGAGTGTTGGATGGGTTGCACATTAATGGGGTGCTCAACATAGGGTATCAGTGTCGAGACATGATTTCATACTAGTGAAAATTTATATTGATTTTATTAAACATGTATTCAATTAATTCCACACTAGAATGGGTCCTCATCATCCATCCTATCCATTAGATTTTGGGGGGTGACCCACTACCAACCAATGAATATGGGGTGGTGTTTTCCAAAAAAAATATATTTTTTAAATTCCTTATTAACATAGACAAGAACTGAAGAAAACCCAATTTTAATAAATGCATATTACATCAGTTTACTTGAATTTTCTTTTTTTTATTATCTCACAAAAAAACACACCCCCGAACCCAATGGTTTAGTGTCTTTTAAGACTATACACATAAATAACGTATTCTACAACACTTTAAACATACCCCTAAGATATTTTCTCATGCTATCCATTATAAAAATCATATATAATAATCTTATTCATAACATGGGGAATATAAACATGATAAATGGTGAGAGGAAATTCCCTGTAAGGGTAAACAATGAAAATAATAATTTATCATAAGATAAGAATGTGGTTATGATAACATAGTTAAATTAAAATAGCATAACATTTGGATATCATAATCAAATAAATAGGCATCATAAGAAATAAATCAAGAATCTGAATATAACATAGTAGATATTCCATCATAACATTACTATGATGAAAAAATATAAATGTGGTTGTTTAAATCAAAAAGAAAACAACAACCTTATTGGGGATCCCTTTGGATAGGGACTAGATGGTTTGACAATAACTAGAAAGTCTATCATTTTTATGTGAACGAGATGATACAGTTAAATGAGTTGGCTCTAGGTTCAACATCTTTTTTTAGAAAGAGGGGTACATTAATCAATGTAGTTAATGTAAACTCACAATGGTTCCCACATAAAAAATAAGTACATACATTCTTTCCAAATGCATGAGATTAGTTGGTGTAATGACCTGAATCTAGAGCCCTTCCACTAGTGCCCCATACCCGGTTCGCCACATTACCTCAAGCGTGTTTCCCCAAACGCCAGAGGCTACCAACTAGCAGCGAGGGCCTTGGTGAGTCCGTGGGGAAACTATGCCCTCATTTGGTAAAGTATGCAGCGGAAGAATAAAAATAAACAATAGCGGAAGCAGTAAATAGCATGAAAAAACTGAACATAAATTAAAAGAAAGGTCTGATATAACAATGATGCAGGATGGTACATGTGTCTATAGAAAGCAGTAAGCAAAACAACATGCTGAAATACAACTGAAACCAAATTACTATAAATAAACAGCAACTCTAGAAGCATCACGGGCCAAGACCCAGTCCCATGCTCTCCAGCTCTGACCAGAAATCAAGTACCTGAGGTTCAAGGGCCACAATCCCTACCTAAACCTGCAACCATATAATCTGTTTGGGCCAAAAAATAGGACCCAAATAGGGTGTGAGACTAATTCCAGTAGGCAAACACCACAAGATTTGTGTCCTACTATCAGTGAGTGATATAGAAAAAGTAAAGGTAAACAATACAGTAAAAAATTCTACCAATTTCCATTCACATTCATTTAATTACACAACCAGGGAAAACCAACAAAGTTTTCTATTCCAAGATAAGCAAGTAACACAACAGGTCTCTAAAAATACTACCTAACACAAGCAGTACAAAACCCAAGCTTGTTCTTTGGCTTGGTGGACCTATCACAACCAACCATAATAAAAATCACACTAACTCTCTGGGTGGATTAAACTAGTAGACCCCTATAGTCCAGTAATCAAACAAGGCACAGATACTCTGGGAAGATCTTACGTCAATTCCCCTATGGTCTTGCAATAATAGCTACAGACACTCTGAGGAAGCCCTTACGTCTAAATCCTCATGTGGTCTCGATGCGTGGGTAAAAAAAGAACACTCTTGGGGAGCACAAAGTCTGATCCTCGTAGGTACTGCGTACGAAACTAAAACCAACAGACCCTATAGGGAAGCACTTAATCGTCTATTCCCTCTTTGATCTCCCACACCAGGTTCTCACGGCCCTCAACAGTCCAGTCGTGCGTAATCAACTGTTAGCAGCCCGAAGTAAGTTAAACAACTACTTGGCTAATAGCTACAAAAATGCATCCACAAGTATATAACAGCAGGAAATACAGCAATCAAGTCAAAAGGCATACTAGAAATGAAATAGGGGTTTCCTCATAGGAAAACCATGCCAAATGGAAAACAACAACCAACACAAGGGAAAACACCCATGGTTTGATCCTCAGACATAATAACAAGCAACTATTCTCCATCTAATAACCTTAAGAATACAAGCCATCTAAGGAAGATAAATAAATAGGATCAAAACCCTATCCCAGGATACCTGATACATGGGTATCCGGCACTTTTGAAACCAAAACTCAAAGAACTTCAACTTAGGGCAACAAACCACCTAACTTGATCCTTGGAGATCGATATACTTGAACCACGGCTCGTGAATCAGCCTAGAACGGAGTAGATCTGCAAAAACGTCCAAAATGATCAGCCTCAAATAACTCACGCGAGAGGAAGAATCAGGAAACGAGGCTAAAGAAGAACAAAGATCTCACCGCTGCGATTCTTCTACAATCGACAGAGTTCGATTCAGAAAACCAGTGAAGGATCGGTGGCTCAGAGAAGAATCGACCTCCTCAGACGCTCTGGACGGAATTAGGCAGAGAAGAAGTTGTTTACGAGCATTAGGCATGACCCCGGTCTTATTAATGAAATAAAAAGAAAGTACACAACATGTACTTCTTGAGTACACAGTGTGAAATTCAATTTTCCATACCACGAAATAACCAACCTCCACCTTAGCCTTACACACCGTGTGTGTGGCCCAGACACGGCCAATCACACGGCTTCGAGTGGTAGAGGAGTACACGGCATGTACTTATAAAGTACATGACGTGTACTGTGAAAATCTCCAGATACACACCATGTGTGTCACCCGGTCTCGGCCCACACACAGCTTAGAGTGTCCGAGGAGTACACTGCGTGTGATCATAAAGTACACGGCGTGTACTCTGAAAATTTCAAGATTCTCCATTTTTCCTTAAAAGGCCCGTAAAAGAGATCCGTACCTGAAACCGAAGCTCCGGGTTCTTACAAACTTCCCCCCTTAAAGAGATTCGTCCCTGAATTTCCTTAGCAAGGCGTAGAAGAGGAAACCTTGAACAATTCTGGCCATTGTGATCGTATATCAGCCTCCCTCTCCCAAGTCTCATCTTGTATACGGCAGTGCTGCCATAGCACCCTACCAGAATAACAGACCGGCCACAGAGCACTTTTGTACTATGATAAAAAATCCTGATAGGATGCCCCACAAAAGATGCATCCTACTCCAACTCAACCTCCTCAGGTTGCAAAACATGAGATGGGTCTGAGAAATACCATCGAAGTTGAGAAACATGAAAGACGTCGTGCATAGCCTAGTATCTCAGAGGTAACTGAAACCTGTAAGCAACCAGCCCGACTCTCTCTAGAACCTCAAACCGCTCGACGTATCTCGGTGAAAGCTTACCCTGTCTATGAATTATCTTGTGTCCCAACCTCGGTGCGACAAGTAGGAAAACATAATCCCTGGCCTCAAACTCCATAGGTCGTCTCCACTGATCAGCATAAGACTTCTGTCGAGACTGTGCTGTAGCCATCCTTTTCCGAATCAGCTCTATCTGCTCTGTAGTCTCCGGAACAAGATGAGGCCCCAGCAAAGCCGACTCTCCTGCCTCTAGCCATCATAAAGGTGATCGGAATGGCCTACCATACAAATCTTCATAAGGTTCCATATGAATAGTCTCCTGAAAACTATTGTTGTAGGCGAACTCCACTAGAGGAATATGCATTTCCCAAGATCCACCAAAGTCTAGAATGCAAGCTCGGAGCATATCCTCAAGCACCTGGTTTGTACGCTTGGACTGGCCATCAGTTTGGGGATGGTATGCTGTACTCAAAAGTACCTGTGTACCCAATTCCCATTGTAGCCCCTGCCAGAAGTGTGAAGTAAAACATGCATCCCTCTCTAAAACAATGGAGTGCAGAACTCCATGAAGACGTACAATCTACCAGATGTACAACCGTCCAAGCTCATCAACACTGAAGGTCTCCTTAATCGGCAAGAAGTGTGCAACCTTCATGAGCCTGTCCACTACAACCCAAACTACATCATTTCCTCGAGGCGATCTCGGTAACCCTGTCACGAAGTCCATCGCGACATCATTCCATTTCCACTCAAGAATGGGTAACTGCTGCAAAAGCCCTACTGGCCACTGATGCTCTGCCTTCACCTAATGATAGGTGGAACACCGCATAACAAAACCAACCACATCCTTCTTCATAACTAGCCACAAATACTAGTGGTGCAAGTCTCAGTACATTTTGGTGACACCAGGATGAACTACCCAAGATGAGGCATGAGACTCCCACATCATCTCCTCACGTATGTCTGCTGAAACCCATACGCGGCCATGAAAACGTATCACCTCGTCATCCCCCACTGTCCACCCTGGAGTAGGGTCTCTATCTGACACACCCTCCCGTAGGACTAGGCCATCAGGGTCTGATAGTTTCCTCATTCGAACTCGATCAAAAAGGGTATAGGTAACAGCTACGGAAGAAAGAACCGTCTGACCCTCTCTGTTGTCTACCTCCAGATGCATCTCAGAGAACAGATCCATGGGCTGCCACTCACTGATGGCTTCCTAAACTGCCCGCAACTGAGTCCTCCAGCTCAGTGCGCCCGCCACAACATTACCCTTCCCAGACGTATAAGGAAGCTCGAAGTCGAAAGACTATAGGTAATCGACCAACCTCCACCATCTCAGATTCAAGTCACGCTGCGTGAAGATATACTTAAGGCTCTTGTGGTCAGTATATACCACGAAATTCTCTCCCATGAGATAGTGCCTCCAACAACTCAAAGCATAAACAATGGAAGCCAACTCCAAATCGTGCGTAGGGTAGTTCTTCTCAAGTGGCCTCAACTGATGAGATCCGTACGCGACAACACGATCTTCTTGCACAAGAATTGCACCAAGACCGAGGCCAGATGAATCACAGAAAACTGTATAACTCTTGCCCAGCTCTAGAAGAACTAGAATCGGTGCTGAAGTTAATCTCCCCTTCAGATTCTGGAAGGCTGAGTCACAGGCTTCTGACCAAACAAACTTCACCCCCTTCGTAGTCAAGCCCATAAACGGTTATTCTAGGTGTAAGAAGTCCTGTATAAACTGCCTATAGTAACCAGACATCCCCAAGAAACTACATACCTTGAAGACATTATTCGGCTACTCCCAGGTGACTAATACTCTCACCTTCTCTGGGCCTACTGATACTCCTGTCTCTGAGATGACGTGACCCATGAAGTGAATCTCATCCATCTGAAAGTGGCACTTTGAGAGTTTAACATAATGTTGATGCTCCCTCAGTGTACTCAAAACGATCTCAAGATGGGTTTCATGGTCATGTCTAGTGTGAGAGTACACTAAGATATCTTCCACAAAGACCACGATGAAAGAATCCACGTAAGGATGGAACACTCGGTTCATCAGTGCCATGAAAACTGCTAGCACGTTCGTAAGTCCGAACGGAATAACCGTATACTTGTAGAGGCCATACCTGCTCCTGAAGGCTGCCAGGGGTATATCGGAAGGCCTAATGCATATCTAATGATAGCTGGATATCAAGTCGATCTTCGAGAACACCCGAGCTCCTCGAAGCTGATCGAAGAGATCATCAATCCTCGGCAAGGGATATCTGTTCTGGACCATCAACTGGTTCAACTTCCAATAATCCATGCAATGTCGTAAGGTACCATCCACCTTCTTCGCAAACAACACAGGTGAACCCCAAGGGGAAGTACTGGGTCGGATGAAACCCTTAGCCTGCAACTCCTCCAACTGCTTCTTGAGCTCTTGCAGTTCAGGCGTATCCATCCCATAAGGAGGTATGGATACTGGTGCTACTCCTGGCACAAGCTCAATCGAGAAGTCTACCTCACGCTCCGGAAGAAAACCTGAAAAGTATCATAGAAAGACATCTGGAAAGCGATCAACCACTGGATGAAAATCCATCTTAGAGGTCCCTTGATCATCCAGGTATAAACTACCAATTTGGGCCGTAACTCTGCCCAACCCATGATGCTCTGGTCTAGCTCTGCTTTCCTGGACATCCCATTCGCCCTTGTGAAGAAAAGACCTACCCTCTGGTGATGTAAAAATCATCCTGTGGCAATAACAGTCGAAAAAGGCCTGAAAAGGAACTAGCCCGTCCATTCTGAGAATGACATCATAACCTGTAATATCCAGGACATAAAGATCCCACACGAAGTGACACCCACCGATCTCATGGGGGAACTCCCTGCACTGACGCACATTAATAGTTCTATGTCCCAAAGGAGTGTCTAGTGCCAAAGTATCCTCAGAAGTAAGGAAAGTGAGTTTAAGGCTCTCCATAGTGTGCATAGAAATAAAGCTATGAGAAGCTCCGGTATCGAAAAGTGCAGAAGATAAAACTGAGGCTACTAGGATCGTACCTCGAACTGTGGAAGGTCCAGGATCTTTCTCTCGATGAATCTGCTCTACTGCAAACGTTTGGCTAGTACCGCGGCCCTGTGTAGCAGCCTGATATCCCTGAGTTGATCCCCCTTGAGCCTAACCACCGCGTCCACGACCTCTACCTTGGCCTGAAAGACCTGAAGAACTCTAGCCCCCAGTCTGCTGTGGGACAGTAAATTATACTCCGGAACGAGGGGTAGAAACAGATCCTACATCACTAGACAATGGAAGATGAACCTTACAAAAATGCTGTAGATGACCCATGTTGCCATAAGATTGGCACTCCACTGGATCTCTCAGGCACTGAGGCTTCTTATATCCACTCTTTCCACACAAATAGCATACCACTGGGTTTCCTGAAGGAAGATCCCGTCCTCCAGAAGATATACCCCGCTTCCTCGAGTCACCTCAAGTAGTCCCTCAGTGGCGCCTCCTGCTGTCAGTATGAAACGACTCAACCTTGGGTGCTGAACCACCCTGGTCAACAGCTCCAGTCTCCCTCATATTTCATTTAGTGATCAGCACTTGGTTGACTAGCAGAGTAACAGAAGTCAACTAGAAAATGTTCACCTGTGATCTGATCTCTGGTTTGAGGCCTTCCGCAAACATCCTTGCTAAAAACAGCTCGTCATTTCCTAGAACGGGAGTGAAACACTGTAACTCAGTGAAGCGGGAGGAATACTCCATAACTGAAAGAGTACCTTGCTACATGTTCATGAACTCCCTGGCCCTGTCGGCCCTCAGCATCACTGGATCGAAGTAGTAATAGAACGTACACTGGAATTCGTCCCAAGACATAGTCTTTTGGCGCCCTACCTGTGAGACTACATCCCACCATCTCTTGGAAGAATCTCATGGAATGTAAGTCGCGAGCTTCACCTGTCTGTCTGGGGGTGTCTCCAGATGCTCGGAGATAGAAAGAATGGTTTCTATCCATGACTATGCAACCTGAGTTCCTCCATCCCCTGTGAAAGTGGGAGGATGCTGCGGCTGGAAGACTCGCAGAAGATCTGCCATAGACGGGGTAGGATGATGAGCTCCCTGGAAGGCCTGTATGAACCTCATGAAACCCTCTCTGAACTAAGCCTCCACACCAGTGTTTGGAATCACTGTAGGTTCCATATCCGGAACAATAGGTGGAACTACAGGTAGTCCCTGGTCTGTCGTATCAGGCGTACTACCACTGCTTGGTTCCTGGCATGCAACGAGAGGACATCTTGGTGTCATAACCCTGAAACATCAACAAAACACTCCATATTTAGGAGAAACAAGGACAGAAAACACAAGATTAAAAAATAGGAACAGGAGAGAGAAACACTTAAACTAGAAAAACTGAACTAAACGACGTGTATTTAAACTAGATGGTGTGTTTGTTAAATCCATTTACATGGGCGTGTAATTCTGCCACTAACGGTCGTGTAACTTTCCAGACTACACGGCGTGTTGTCCAAGAACACGATGTGTACCTGGACTCCACTCCCCTTCTCGAGTCTCCTTCCACATTTAACCTACATGATCCTCTAAAACTAGACCACATGGCATGTTCACTGAGGACACAGCGTGTACAAGCCAAGCTTCGGAGGTCCGTGTAACAAGTTACACAGCCGGCCACACAACTAACCCCTTACACGGTGTGTTCCGAACAAACACAGCGTGTATCCGAGAAGATAACACCGACCTGTGTTGTTCGTGACACGGTCGGGTTCCTAGAAGAAAACTACACTGCGTGTTCTTCTAACACACGACGTGTACTAGACAGGCTCGGCGACCTGTGTAGCAGGTTAAATGGCCAAGTACACGGCTGATCCCCTACACAATGTGTTCCGAAAAAACACGGCGTGTATATGGATGGATAACACCGACCCGTGTTGTTCGTGACACAGCTGGGTACCCAAAAGAAACTGACACGGTGTGCACTACACGAGCTTCCCCGACCCGTGTTATTGGCGAAACGGTCGGGTACACGGTTGACTACCACACGGTGTGTACATAAGGTACACAACATGTCCCCAAATATTTTCCGACACCCCGTGTTTTTGTTTACACATATTGTAACACAGTTTAAAAACTACACGGTGGGTATGAAGGAATTACACGCCGTGTATTCTGGGTTTTTCCGGGCAGTAGCTCTAAAACTGCTCCGAACGCCAGAAACACTGAAAAACAACCAGCTATGTGCCAAATTCTGATCTTTGGGGACCCATACTCCCCAAGAATCAATGCTTGGCATCATCACAAATGCATACAATAAATAAACATCATAAAAAACAATGATCCACTAAATTCCGATCCTCAAGGGCCCATAACACCTCCAAGACCAGAGCTTGGCGCCCATGCTAAACAGGCTGTAAAAGAAGTAATACTCTACCAGCGCAATAAGTATTTCAATCATAGAAACTACCACAACATCATGCATAATTTATCACGGCATATATCACAACAGCATGCAATTCTAATGCACCGTAGATGGCATGGTAAAATGCATGACCAGTGATTTCATACCCATTGCCTATATGATGCATGAGATGGCACACCCTCATCTCATCGGGTTTCAACCAAATAGAACCTTAATCATATAAACTGAAACAACACAAAACATGTGCATCACCCAACGATGAAATATAATAAACTGTACCACTTGCAAAAACTGAAAATTGCAATTACAAGGTAATATAGCTTTTCATTGTACACGGGTTAATTACTCCCGAGCAGAGTTAAGTACTAACTACCCAGTTCTTCATATCCCTGTCTATGGTCACAAAATAGTAAGGCAATAGAAAGAAGGAAAACTCCTCTGATACCACTTTGTAACGACCCGAATCCAGAGCCCTTCCACTGGTGCCCCGTACCCGATTCTCCACATGACCTCAAGCACGTTTCCCCAAATTCCAGAGGCTGCCGACTAGCAGCGAGGGCCTTGGTGTGTCTGTGGGGAAACTATCCCCTCATTTGGTAAAGTATGCAGTGGAAGAATAAACATACACAATAGAGGAATCAATAAATATCATGCAACAACTGAACATAAAGTAAAAGAAAGGTCTGATATAACAATGACACAGGATGGTACATGTGTCTATGGAAAGTAGTAAGCAAAACAACATGCTGAAATACAACTGAAACCAAATTACTAAAAATAAACAGAAACTCCAGTAGCATTGCGGGCCAAGACCCGGTCCCATGCTCTCCAGATCCGACCAACAATCAAGTACTTGAGGTGGAAGGGCCACAATCCCTACCTAAAACTGCAACCATATAATCTGTTTGGGCCGAAAAACAGGACCCAAACAGGGTGTGAGACTAATCCCAATAGGAAACAACCACAAGATTCATGCCTTACTGTTAGTGAGTGATATATCAAAAGTAAAGGTAAACAATACAACAAACAATTCTACCAATTACCATTTACATTCATTAAATTACACAACCAGGGAAAACCAACAATGTTTTCCATTCCAAGATTAGCATGTAACACAACAGGTATCTAAAAAGACTACCTAACACAAGCAGTACAAAACCCAAGCTTGTTCTTTGGCTTGGTGGACTTGTAATAACCAACCATAAAAAAATCACACTGACTCTCTGGGTGGCTTAAACTAGAAGACCCCTATAGTCTAGTAATCACACAAGGCACATACACTCCGGGAAGCTCTTACGTCAATTCCCCTATGGTCTTGCAATAATAGCTACAGACTCTCTGAGGAAGCACTTACGTCTAATTCCTCATGTGGTCTCGATGCGTGGGTAAACTAAGAACACTATTGGGGAGCAAAATGTCCGATCCCCATAGGTCCTGCGTATGAAACTAAATCCAACAGACCCTCTAAGGAAGCACTTAATCGTATATTCCCTCTTTGATCTCCCACACCAGGTTCTCATGGCCTTGAGCAGTCCAGTCGTGCGTAATCGACTGTTAGCAGCCCTAAGTAAGTTAAAAAACTACTTGGCTAATAGCTACAAAAATGCATCCACAAGCATATAACAGCAGGCAATACATGCAATCAAGTCAACATGCATACTAGAAATGCAATAGGGGTTTCCTCATAGGCAAACCACGCCAAACGGAAAACAACAGCCAAAACAAGGGGAAACACCCATGGGGTGATCCTCAAACATACTAACAAGCAATTATTAACCATCTAATAACCTAAAACATACATGAAATCTAAGGAAGATAAATAAACAGGATCAAAACCCTATCCTGGGATACCCGATACATGGGTATCCGACACTTTTTCATCCAAAACAAAAAGAAATTCAACGCAGGGCAACAAACCACCTACATAGATCCTTGGAGATTGATATACTTGAACCTCGGCCTGTGAATCGGCCCAGAATGGAGTAGATTTACAAAAACGTCCAAAATGGTCAGCCTCTGATAACTCACGCGAGAGGAAGAATCAGGAAACGAGGCTAAAGAAGAACCAAGAACTCACCGCTGTGATTCCTTTGTAATCGATGGAGTTTGATTCGGAAAAACGGTGACGGATCGGTGGCTCAGAGAAGAATTGGCCTCCTTGGATTCTCTGAATGGAATTAGGTGGAGAAGAAGGTGTTTACGAGCATTAGGCACGACCTGGGTCTGATTAATGAAATAAAAATAAAGTACACGGCAAGTACTTCATGAGTATACGACGTGTACTTCAATTTTCCGTACCCCGAAATAACCGGACTCCACCTCAGCCATACACACCGTGTGTGTGGCCCGGAAATGGACAATCAAACGACTTCGAGTGGCAGAGGAGTACACGGCGTGTACTCATAAAGTACACGACGTGTTCTCTGAAAATCTATAGATACACACCGTTTGTGTGGCCCGGTCTCAGACAACACACGACTTAGAGTGGCCGATGAGTACATGGCGTGTGCTCATAAAGTACACGGCGTGTACTCTGAAAATTTTTATATTCTCCATTTTTCCTTAACAGGACCATAAAAGAGATCTGTTCCTAAAACCGAAGCTCCGGGTTCTTAAAGTTGGAGTTTTAGGCACAATGGAAATTAGTAACTCACATTTGTTGAGAGGATGGGAGGTCAGTCCCATCACACCCTTTGGGGTGGATTATATACGAATTTGGGAATATCTTTTATATTTAAGACATTTTCATGAATTTCTTCCAAATCATAAAATAGAATCAGTTACCCTACAAAATAACCATATTTTAATCCTATTTACATTCTGGATATTAAATCGTCTTCTCCCAAAAAATGACCATATGTTAAATCTCTTTTATACACAAAGGGGAATATTTTAGTGAATCTATATGTATATATATAGTTCTTTATAAATTTACCTTGATGGATAGCTTCTTATAGTTCAGAGTCATATAAGAGGGCACTTCATAATTTTCTTCCATTTATAGTGGAATTTAATATTTCAAGGATGGGATTGAGCCTCTATAAGGAAACCTATTTATAATAATTATAGAAAGAATCAAATCCCACATAGTTTATTGAACCTGTACAGTTTAACATTATGGAGAATGTTTATATTAGTGGGAACATAGGCACTGGTTATTTGTGGTTGACTATTGAGGAGAAGGCATATGTATCATGGTTGTGGAATGAATCAGAGTTATCATAGTTCAATCATGCCCTTAGAACTGGCCTTAAGGTAGATATACTTATATGGAGTAAGTCATATCATTCCATTGATTATGGATTACACAATGAGGTTTCCCTCGATGGTAGAGGTTTATGTTGCAAATGATATGACCATTGAAGATCCCTATGGCCATGTGATCCGTGATCGATGTGGCAAACAAGGGATAATAAGTATTCCATCACACTATATATGGATATAGGACTTATGCACCAGGAAAACCCTTTAGAGATTGAATATGGAGATTATGCCTTAGGAAGAAATTCAATGTATCCTAGTTATGGAAAAAATCGTAGTCATCCTAGTTCAATTAACTTCTCAATCTATTGATGGATGAAGAATAATTATCATCCCAATGAAATTATTCGGACTCGATGGTTGAAATGTTGGAGACAGGATGGGACTAACACCAAAGTGGATGTCTATTTGAGTTCACACCTTAGGAAGGAGACCAATGTATCATGGTGATTGTAGGAATCATATTTCTCAAAGTTATGGATGATGTAGAATTATCATACCATGGGAATTATTGGGTCTATATGGTTGGAATATCAAATACAAATATGAAATTACTATAAAGTTGATTTCCATATGATCTCAGTCCTCAATAAGAAATCCTATATATACTCATTTTTATAGGTTTCAAAGTTCACATATTTTGGTGGATTCCTAAATCCATTGGTGGATGTGGTGGAATTAACAACCCATGGGAATGATTGGATTGTGATTGTTGAAATATCATAGACATGGTGGTACATATATTGAAGTGCATTTCTATTGGACCATGATATTTAGTAAGGCTTCCACCATATCCTGTTTACTACAGGTATCAAAGTTATCATAGTCCAATAGATTGGGGAATACACACTTAGATTTCCTTGGATATGGAGGCTAGATTAGGTTATCAAGTCCTGGGATACCTATTTTACTTGGTCTACATAACTGCCTAACATGTGTTGATTGTCTACCAAACATGAATTGATTTTCTACTTAACATGTCAGAGGATATCTTCCTAACACGTACAATGAAAATCTCATGATCTGGTTGAGCTATCCAAGAGATGTCACATAATCTTGATGGAATGTCTAAAGGACATCGCTTGAACACGACTGACTTGTCCATAGGACATTGCAAGACTAGGCCAGATGATCCTAGATTCCATCATATGATATCAACAGACAAGAATGGAGGGCATCACATGATCCTGCTTTCTTTCCATGGTGTCATCGGAAAATCTAGAAGAAACTCTTGGAGGTTGTTATGAGATTCAGTGTGACACCTGTATAGGGTGTTGTATTTCCTAGAATACTTGTTCGAGTTTCATCACGAATGTGAGATCACATGTAACAAGGATGTCATAAGATATAAATATCTTTTTCGGAGGACATCATGAGATCCAATTGACACGACCTGGTTCTATCTCAAGACTCAAGTGACACGTTTGAAGGACATCACAAGTTCTTGATGGAAATCCCAAAGGGTTTTGTGAGACTTAGGTTCATCACCAGGGGACACCATGTGACATTCTATGGTATGTCTAAGGAAAAAAATACTTCAAAATAGTATAGAAAAGGATCCTCATGTTATCTAGTTAACATGTATCAATGGTGTAGTTTGACCTATGTGGTTCATACAAAGAGATTTAAGATCAACATATATGTTCTTCACATAAGTCTCCCATATTTTTGGTCTTCTTAGAAAACCTTTATCACACATGCATTAGATTTGTTCAGTGTTATCTTTTTTATGTATCATGAGATTCAATAGATGTGTGATATATCCTTCAAATAACTTATTAGAAGACCTTCATGTGATCCATGAGTGGTAACACAAAGTAATTATGCATGCGACATGATGACTTAGGTTGTTCCCTAGACATTACCTAATGGAAAACCTTTCCGACCGTGAGATAAGACTCTCTGAGAAATCTGATTTGCTGCTTGTGTGCACTGGTGCAAGGATAAAAGGATATTAGGAATGCATTTTTCATTCTAGGTGGGATATTTAATTTCCTCTCTATCATAATTATAATCCACTTACGTGGAATGTACTGTGAAGAACTAGGATAGATTCTGTGGATGGATTTGATTTCATGAGTTTCTTAAGATCTCGATGTAGGTAAATCTGGGGGTGTTGCATGATTTTCACTGACCAAAATACCATCCTATAAAAAACCCATTTATTATATTATATCTAATTAATTAGGAATTTTATATTTATGTGGACATGCCCATGGGCTTTCACATTGTCAAGATAACATTTCCATGGGTCTTCGACAGATTAGTATGCCTGATGAAAGACTTTCTCTTGACCTGTGGTGACTTTTTAAGGATCTTCTATAAGACAAATACTAATTTCCTATGGTATTTCTCAAGATCAGTTCATCATTATATAGGGATTTTGTTTGGTCTTATTGATAACATGAGTGCATTACATAACATTTATCACCACAAGAGGCTCATTCATTTTCCCTTATTATTTCCATGTTTATTTTACAAGGGTAAGGGGTCTTATGAGTTTTCTCAAGTGGGGTCATAGACAAACAATTTCCCCATCAGTGATGTGTTACATGTCCAACAAAGGGTTCTATGGTGATTAATGATCATGAACGTGGACAACACTTATGTTTTTCATTAAAACCATATGGGGAGAAAAAGATGCTTGGACATGTCTGAAGCCCTTCGTGTGCTGAGGGTGACATTCTAGAAGGATCTTACATGACCTAGAGAACATGTATTAGAGGCTTCTATAATGTCTTATGAACTACATGGGAGAATCACATGAATGTTTAAAATTTAAAGAGGATCCCATCATTTTCATATTTCCCCATTATTTTGCATGTATGTTTTGATGGTTGACAGGAACACGTCACTTAAAATGTCACGTGACTCGGGGGAGACCATGTGGAAGCTACCACACGATCAATGCGTGTCCTAGACACCTTCATGAGATAAGAAGGAATATTCAAAGGGTATCCACGAGATTTCTTCCAGGTTATGTTCTACCCGTGACCTTCAAATGGTCATCTGATCATGTGTACTCTTGAGGTTCACACGATCTATGTGATCTTGGACACCTTTTATTCCTTTTCTCTTTAATGAATATAATACCCATATTCAGGTACTTATTCCATTGCATATTTTTTATTCTCATTTTGTGGGAATCAAATTCCCCCACCCCTCTCAAAGCAACATTTGAAGGGGAAGAGGCTCGGTTATGAGGGAATTAAATTCCCGCATAAGTTTTGTTGTTTTAGTTTAGGGTATTTTAGATCATACATTCTATCACTGTAGTTTAGGGTCCTTTAGATTAGACCTCATAACAATGTAGTTTAGGGTATTCTAGCTCAGAACTTTAATAAATGTAGTTTAGGGTATTTTATTTCAGACCTTCTATTATTACAGTTTAGAGACTTTTAGCTCGGACCTTCTATCGCTAGATTTTTATGGTATTTTTTCTTGGACCTGCTATTTCTATAGTTTATATCCTTTTAGATCATTCCGTATATGATTATATTTTATGGTATTTTAGATCAAACCTTAAGATTCTATGTAGTTTATCATCTCGCTTCATAGACTTGACTAATGATTATTGAATATGGGACAGACATGTTAGGGATGACCCAAAACACCCTGGGGTGCTCTGTTTGATCATGGTATTGTTGAGGCTCAGGAGGATTGGATCTCCTTTCCTAAAAGGAGGATATGCCTCCAATTGGTAGGTAAAATCCTCCATGCATTGTTATAATTTTCAAACATAGGTGTATCCACTCTTTTCCAAGGGTTATGGATGATTTATGGGTGTGATATTGGATAAGGGTTAAATACTAGAGATACTAGAGATACTAGGTCCATCGGGATAGTTGCAATTTGGGTGATGTAATTCATAACCCTAATGTTTTATTCGATGAATATGGGATGACGAAATCATAATGGGGATGTCCTATAATACCCTTACATGCTAGGTTCGACCATGGTGTTATCTATGCTCACAAGTATGAGGGTTCATTTCCTACAAGGAGGAGATTCCATTAGTTTATGGTCAAAGACCTTATGTGTTGATAGCATAGTCAAGGAATGATGATCTCCACTCCTTTTTTAGGGATATTAAAGATTTATATAGAATCAGATGTCTAGATGATGATGTTGGTTATGAAAATAAAGGTGATCTAGGAATGGCTATGGCACCATAGGAATGTTAAGCTCTTTAATTGTGAATCTAGATCCCTACACCTATTGGTTTCAAATCATGAGATGCGGGCCATAACAAGGATAGACAATTGAGTGTCACATCCATACATTGAGAATGGGAAGAAAACATGGGGAAATAACTTCGAGGATGTCAAATCCACTTGAATAGTCTTGGTATGGTGATTGTAAATCTTGGTCCAATGTTTTCAATTCAAGAGGATGGTGTGAGAAAATAATGTAAGTAATGAACTCGAACACACTAAGGTGATGAGTTTTTGTACAGTAATTTCATGGCTCACATGGATTTAGAATCCCTTTTTGTAGAGTGATTTTTGGTTGAAAACTATAGGTTCATTTTCTGTAGTCTTTGGCATAAATTCATAGACAAAGGGTCTATCGAAGCTAGGTATCCTTTTCCAAGGGCTATGGAAGACAACAGTGATCCGAGGAACTCAAATAATAAAGTGTGATTTATAGGGAATGTATTATTCAATAAGGGTTTGAGTACACTAAATGTCTGGTTTTCTCCCACTGAACACGTTATCACAATGAGGAGATGTGAAAAATCATTAAACTAACTTTTTCTTGGACTGGGGGGTCCTGCAAGAAAAACTCAAATTTTACTAGGGACACAAAGTGGACGCTATGAGATTTATGCCTAATTTATTTCCCCCTTAATTTTTTCTTAATAATTTGAGATGACGTGTTTATCAAGTGAAAACTTTTTTATTAACCCACCCTTTATAGGGTTTTGACCTGAAAGGTTTTCTATCTCTTTTGCTAGAATTTTAATGTATTTATATTATGACCATCAAAGGATAGAGTTTAAGGTCACACATATTTGACCGAATGAAAGCAAATTTTTGGTTATGACATACATGGACTGATATAAGGATAGTGTTACAAAATAACCCACATAGGATACCTAAGGTCAAGAGTAATCTAATATCTTATAGGTAATGATATTGGAAAATCCTATTGGGAATGACCTAGAATAGACTGAGGTGATGAGTTCTGTTATGGTGACGTCACACTCACAAGGATTAGGAATCCGTTATTATTGATCCATGATTTTTTTTGTTGGTATGTATAATACATTATGAATTGATAGCATGGTCATGATGAGAGACATGTTTTTCATTCCATGTTCCAAGAATGGTTTTTTTAAATCCATGTAACTGAAGATATGAATTGTGATTTATAGTTTGAGGGTCTTAAAAGACGATAGAAGAACATTATACTCTAGTTTACCAAGGTTAGGATCACATGGTCCTTTGATAAGAGATGAAAATGGGTGATGGTTTTCATAGTTTAACATCATATGATAGAGCGTTATTCGCTATGAAGTTTTAATGTCTTGATATTTGGAATATTTCCTTGCAGTTTAACCTCATGCGGTAAGGACTTATTTTTTTCCCTGCTGTTTAAAGTCATGCAGTAAAGACATGAGAACAAATGTGAAAAATTGTGCAAGATATATTACAGGCACAATAAAGAAATATGAAGATCTGACTAACAAATATGTGAAATTATTTGTATTTCCCAACCCCAATGCAGTAGGAGTAAGTTTCATTCATAGGTATGACCCATACGTAGGGATGGGGGATTATTTTATTTTATCATGACTAGACCCATGAATCTAAGATCTGTGGGTCACTATGTATCCTGTGAGGACAAGAATCAAGCAACACATTGTTTTTGAATGTGAAACTCTCTATGTTGGTTTGACCTATATGTAGAAGTGGTATTTTTCTTATCTATTATTGTAACTGGGTGCATGATTTGAGATCCAAGAATCACTACATAACCTATGATAATAGGAATAATGAGACACATAGTTCTTGAACAGGAAACACTCTATATAGGTGTGACTTATACAAAAGGGGGAATTGTTCCTGTTTATTTTTATGGCAGGGCCCTGGATTAGTGATATTTGTGTCACTATATATCATGATATTATAGGAATAAAGAAATAAGTAGTTCATCAAAAAAATACCTATGTAGTTCTGAACCATATGAAGGGAGGGTGAATTTTTATGTCGATTTTTGTATCTTGGAAATATATTAGAGATCCAAGCATCACTATATATCCTTTGATGGGAGGGCTCAAGCCACACATAATTCTAGAAACCTATGTAGTTTAGTGTCATATGGAGTGGAAATGAACCATGTAGTTTAATGTCATACAGTTAGGACTCAGGATAACCTTACTATGAACTAATATGTCTCGACCATGTGGGGAGAGACATTACCAAAACTCCTATGCTCAAGTGGGATATGCTCGGTATGATAAACAAGGAATGGGAAAGGTTACCGATGAAGTAGATAGAATTGGAGGATAGAAAGATTCATTTTGTACCATGTGGTGGCTGGGCTAGGATATATGATCCATGCAAAACAATGTATCTTGTTATAATGAGAATCAAGCTGTATATAATGCTGATGACTTGTGGAGTTTAGTATCATGTGAAATGGACCTCAGTCATGGAATTTAACATCATTCAATGAGGAACTAGGTGGATTATCATGAAATATGAGGAATGTTGGGGATCAGTGTAGTTTTATGTTATGTGGTAAGGATATATTCAATGCATTTTAGCATCTCGAGGTAAGTACATGTGTCACCTAACATGTAAAAAAACGAGTATTAAAGATGGAACCTAGAATGTAGGTCTAGTCACCAATAAGTATCAAGTGATTGAAGGAATCAAGACACGTATAGTTCTTATATGAGGAGATTCCCTATGTGGATCTGACTCCAATACAGGGCTAGCATAATTTCATCATTCTTTTGCACAGATCTAGCTTATATACGAGGAATTTTAAGTGAGATGTTGATTTCCCTGAAGTTTAAAATCATGTGGTGGGGAATTTAGCCTTAAAATTTATCATTTTTTTAGTAAGGATGAATGATGGTATAAATTTTTTCATCATTCTTTCAGGAAAGGTTCTATACAGTTTAACATAATTTGGTTAGGATGAGATCCATATATTTTAACGTCATATTTTCAGGACGAGAGACATTGTATAGTTTATCAACTTACTTGTAGGGATATTTTTTTTTAAAATCATGAATCTATAATGATAGAAGCATGGTCATAGCTATGAAAAGTACTTATTGATAAATCATGCATTAGTGGGGGGGGGTGTGACACATTCCTTGTCTATCATGGCCATAATGTAAACATTATTTTGATAGAGAATATTTATGATATAAGGCCTTCCACTTATGGGTTATGGATTGGGAGGCTTATTTCATAGTATCATTGGGGTCCTAAGAGCAAATACCATTTTCCTTATAAAAATGAATGGAGGAATACCATATAAATGAAGGCTAATGTGATCCAATTTTGATTGTCTTCAATGTTATAAAATGTATATAACCTATTCTCATCAATGCACTCTAACTTATGTATCCTCTTTTGTGATTTCTCATCTTTAGAGAGTTATTAAAAAATGGCTATTCAAAGTGAAGGCAGTTGGACTTGTATGGGTAACACTGCCTCAGTCTCATACACCAATGAATACGGTATTTCTTGAGTACTAGTACTTGTGCTGTTATGGTAGGTCCATAAATTATGAATGAGATTGTCCATATAAGATTAATTGTCCCCATTCACCATCTTCTAGAGTATATTTGATAGTCTTATTAAAGTCCTTTATCTATCCATTTTTAATTACATAATAGTGAGATGAATGATTTGAATTGATGTTATACTCCTGGTACAATTTTTTAAACTTTTTAGAATTGAAGTTAGTGTTGTTTTCTATCAGTATTGAGTGAGGGTCCCCAAACCTGGTGATGATATGGGACTATAAAAAATTGTTGATGTTTTTCATCCCAACCACTTTAAGGGAATTTCCACAACACATTTAGAGAATAAGTTGGTAGTAGTAAGTATTTAATTTAGAAGAAATATATAGGAATAATTAGCTATTATTATAAATTTTGAGAGTTTATGGATGATGTTTTGATGGATTTGGTATGAAAAAAGTTTAATGGTGAATTCCACATAGTCTTGAATCATGGTTTTCCTACTGTAACCCAACCTCCTGATTTGGTGGTAGTTCCCGATCCTATATTGATGAGCACTGAAGGAGCCCTCATGGAATTATTCCATGATGGAGAAAGACTCTCTTATTGTTAGTCATGTAAGGAGGAATCTATCAAAGTGTTCATATAGAGGTATTTCTTCTCATTTGGACCATCCATATGGGTAAATTTCCCCACTTTTTACTGAATCCGTTAGTTTCCATCTTAGTCTGCTGGGAGAGTTCCATTTTGTAGATAAAAAATTATAGGTTCAATCCATCCATGAGTGTATACTAGTTAATCATGATTAATGGAATTTTTTACCTAATTTATTTTCCCTATATCACAAATGGTGATCGATGGGACAATTTTTTTTGGTTCATGATATATAAGATTGCTTCCTCTTGATTAGGGTCGGTTAAGACTATGGCTGCATTAGCCAATGTATCAGCACAAGAATTCTATGATGAGGGAACAAGATACAGTATGGGATCTAAAGGGAACTCTTCCATTAATCCCCTGATGTAGTTATAGAGAGGGGAAAATTATTTCCTTTTGATGGCATATTCACTTTTGATCTACTTTCTCACTTGTTCAAAATCCCATTTGATGTTGTTGTAGTGTATTAGAAGCTATAGTGATAATTCCAAGCCAGTGATGAGGGATTGGTATTCAACCTCATTATTTGGTCATCTATAAAATAGTTACAATGATTAATGAAATTTTTTCTGGAGAAACAAATAAAATCTATAAACCGACCTGATTGAGTCTTAGGTTTTCCAGTATCTTACCGATATGACTCTAGGAGGTACTATAGAAATACATACTCCATGAGCATGGAGTGTCATGGGCATATAAAATATATTCATCTGTATGTTTTGTGTCTAATTTTGTGCTTTCTGGATTTAGATGTGTTGCAAGGAAATTATCTAGGGCCATTCATTTCATTGAATTATATGACATGAACTGAATATTGTATTGTTGAAAAATAACCACCCAATCAGCCAAACACCCAATTAGCATGGGATGGGCAATGATGTATACGAGTGGGTCAATATGAGAGAATAATGGAACTTCATGGTTCTTTATTTATTGCCTTATCTTCTGCACTGTAAAGATGAGTGTGATACAGTTCTTCTTAAAATCTATGTTCGGGCCTCAGTGCTTATCATCATTCAGATGCGGTAGTATAATCTATTCTCACTCCCCACATCATTATTCTGTGTGAGGTGGGTACCTAGTAGGAATTCCATGGTGGCCACATGTAAGATGAGTTGACTTCCTGCCACTACAGGAATCGTTATTGGTGCGTGCTGTAGGCATTGCTTTAGACTCTCGAAGGCTTCCTAGTAGTAGCCATCTTGTAACATCCCCAACCCGGGTACAAAAATACAGTGCCCTGAGCTGGGTCATCACATGACCTCAAGTATGCATCCCTATATTCTAGGGGATGCCAACTAGAAGTGATGGTCTAGATATATCACATCAGCAGACTATATCCTATTTCTAGAGTATTCCACAGTAGAAAACATATAAACAGTGGACATAAAATGAGCTAATTAGTGAACAATAATAAATAACCATTGACAAACTAGTTACAAACGACAACAAACATTTAATATGTTATGCCATTCTACACTACCAAGTGAAAAAATACAGAAATAATTTTGAATATAATAATCCCTTAATGGTCATGAATTCATGTTTGGAACCTCACCTATGCATATACAATGTACAACTCAACTCCCTATGATATGGGACGTTCCCTTGTCCAGGCCTGCAATTAATAATTCTACTCAGGTACCCAGTGGTGTCCAAAGAAGGGTGTGGGTAAAACTCAGTATTCCACCATCAATGGTGTCAACAAATAATCCGTCCAAAAGATATTCCATGAAATTGTAAATAAATATAATTAAAGTAAATACAATTTGGGGCCACTAGTCAACAATCTATACTTAGCTATTACTAACCATGGTACTATTTCATTATGTCTATATTGTTAATAGTTTATCATCAATCATGAAAGGTTCATGGAATTCATCATTTTTCAAAAGATAATATGTAAATCCCTAACTCACTAGAGATACCATATCATGACATCACAATATCCTCACCTCGAAGCATCTGTTCAGGTGGAATAAAACCGTTAGGGGATTAAAGCTTTATCCCCTTCCCTTACCTGTGAATTATGGGTAGAGTTAGAGTATCTATACAACTTGACTTGTGGGAGGAGACTCAGTCCTTTTTCCCACACCTTAGTCCATGTTCACACACTTATCCACCCATTCACCACACACAACCATATCCCAACCAAACACAACCAATACATACAAAAATCACAATCCATAATAATCAACATGGTAAATCATATTGTGCCATATCCCATTAACACATTTTCCACTTACAACACTTACTCCATTTGGCACAATTCTCATTCTTATGACTAGATCACTAATCATATTCATTAATTACCTTATATCAACCCATTACACATATTCATAAATCCCCTTATGAAATTCATGTCAACATATTTTACCATTTCGTATAACATTATAAATTTACCATATTCACCATTTAACATGCACTGAGTCACTTGGGCACAAAAAATATATTTCATAAGCCTCATACCCTAACAAAAATTAATCAATAACACATTTGTACTTCCATTAAGAATATCACATACTCAATAAGGGATCAACTTGATCACACAAATACCTAGAACTTACCTAGATAATTCTAGGTCCAGAAAGTATTGTTGAATCCCATGGGTGGACTTAAATAGGTGAAATCGTCCTTGATGCATCCCTTGGGGACCGTGATGGTTTACATTCATAATTTAGACACCCAAAATTCAAAATTTTAACAAGGAATCCAAAATCACAACAAAAAATGAAAAGGAAAAAATTAGACATGCAAAAATATACAAAAAAATATGGGTTATATCTTGTAGACTACCCACCACAAACATGTTGGTGAACACACTCTCAATCACTGCCTTAGATCCAGATTAAACCAGATCCTAAATATTCAACATAAATTTCCCTAGAAATGAAGCGTTATAGGTATTTTTTTGGAGAGGAGAGAAATATACGAATCCAAATAGAAAAAAGGAAGCAAGGATTATATTAGACACACCCAAATCATCGATCTACAACTGAAGAGGCTCCAAACATCCTAGAGATGAAATAGATTCCCCCTTGGAAACACTTAGGATATCTTGTTCTTCACTAGGGTTTAGTGGAGGATAAAAGAGGAAAATACCAATGAGGATTTAAAATCCAGAAGTTAATT
Source organism: Viscum album (assembly GCA_963277665.1). Classification (NCBI taxonomy): domain Eukaryota; kingdom Viridiplantae; phylum Streptophyta; class Magnoliopsida; order Santalales; family Viscaceae; genus Viscum; species Viscum album. The sequence goes on along the minus strand of OY728165.1, from coordinate 906,754,547 downwards.
TTATTAAAAAAATTCAACTTTACTAGGTTTCACGGTTTACTCGCATGGTTTTCCAAACCATGTGCAAACCATGAATGGTCCACTATCTCAAAATTACCATCCTTGCCCCAGTTTCCTTTGAGTTCTGCATGATCAGTTTAATCATGCGATAACTATGCAAAAGCCTTTATCCAAGGTTTCATGGTTACCTAGGATGCTCTGCACAGTTTGCACTAACCATGAGAAAACCATGCAACATTCCAAAAAAAAATACTTTTCTTCATATTTCATGTCCCAAACACCTAGAACACCCTCGATCCTTCTCATGAACTTTGGGAAACAATTATTTGAACAAATTAAAAGAATTAAACTAAAACAAAAACAAAAACATACCTTAAAAATCCTACATCTTACAACCTCCCCACCTTAGGATGGATCATCCAAAGGCCATTATTCAAGATCATTATTGAGATTTTGAAGAAAATAGATGGGGCCAGTGGACCCACATATTTTATTATATCTACCAATTTTATTCCTGAACATTTACTTTCTACCATAAAACTCTAACCGAATTCACAGTCTTTCCTCAGAATACATTCTCACTACAGTCCACAATACTCACCATAAGCTCTTGAAAAGATGCATCAACCTACCTCTCTACATAATCAACATTTATAACATAAGATGGATTAGGTTGATACTTACAGAGTTTTGAAACATGAAAAAAATTATGAACCTCACTATACTATTGTGGAAGATCCAATCATTAATCCACCCATCTGATCCTCTCCCCAATCTCAAACAACCCCACATACCTGGGTGCCAATTTTCCCTACATCTAAATTCGATGGTTTCCCAACCTTGGTAAAACCTAAATAAACACACTATCACCCATAAAGAAATCAAGGGATCTATGATACTGATCTACATATGGCTTCTGACTACTCTAACCCATTTATATATTATTTTGAATCAACTGAACCTTCACTGACATATCCTACAAAAGTATCATTCTTAATAGTTCGGACTTCACAACTTCTTACCAAAACAATATAGATCTATATTTCATCCCATAGAGTTCCTCAAAAGGAAACATATGAATAGTATATTGAAAACTATTCTTGTAGGAAAACTCAACAAGAGATAAATTATTTTCCCATGACCCACAAAAATCCAGAACATAGGATCTCAACATTTCATCTAGTGCATGAATTGTATGCTCTGACTTCCCATCCGTTTCTGGGTGATTTGATGTACTAAAAAAACATGGGTACCAATCTTCTTATGTAGACCCTTCCAGAAGAGTGATTTGAAACGTGGATCATGATTCAATCCATATTCCCTAGTAAACCATGAAGCAGCGCTATCTCTAGAACATATTACTTAGTGAACTAGTCGAATGTATAAGTTTCTTGGATCAACATAAAATGATCCACATTATTCAAGCAATACAAAACTACCCAAATTGAATCTTTCATTAAAGGTATCCTCAGAAGACTGACTATAGAGTACATAGTTATGTCATTCCACTTCCACTCATTAATGGGTAATGAATGTAATAACCCACCTGGACACTGATGCTCGACATTCAATAATTGATAGGTAAGGCACTGTTCCAAAAAACCTACATCATATTTATTTATTCACATCCATTAATACTATTGAGGATGATCAAGATACAATTTAGTCAATTTACGATGTAACTTCCACTTTGTGTCATGGAACATGCATATCAACTCTTCACTTGCACCCACTTGTACCATAACATGACCATAAACATAGACAAATCCATCGTAACCAATAGTCCAACCCAAAGGTGACTTCCCACCTTTAAGAAATTCCTTCATAGCCAAACATTCTTGATCCTCTACCTAACACTTTTGACCAGACTCAAACCAAATTTTTGTAGATGTAAGGGTCATTTTTTCATGCCCATCTTGCACCTCCTAGTGAATCTCAGAATTAAAGACATCATTTTCCATTCATAGTTGGATTCCTAAACCACCTAATCTTGAGTTCTCTGGATTAGAGAATTTAAAACACTATTTCATTTCCCTAGTGTGTAAACCAATTAAAAATCGTATGATTGTAGGTAATCAACACAACTTTCCTATCAAAGATTCAAATAATTCTAATAGAATATGTACTTCATAATTTTATGATCGGTAAACACCATGAATCATTCCACCAATAAGTAATTCCTCCAAAACATTCAGGAATAAAAAAGTAGAGCTAGCTCAAAATAATAAGTAGGGTAATTTATTTCATGAGTCCTCAACTATATTGACCCTTAAGCTACAACCGGATCATTATGGCATCAATATTACCCTGAGTATAATACTGGACGCATCACAGAACAAAGTGCACTTCTTAACACCTTTAGGTAATATTAGAATCAATGTGATATTCAAACACTTCTTCAATTCTGAAAAATTAGTCTCACACACCTAGGAACACTCACACATAACACCATTATTGGTTAATATTGAGTTTGGTGCTTCCAAACAAGAGAAATCCCCAATGAACCTTCAATAATAACAAGACAAACATAGAAAATTTTGAATAATGGAAACATCCTTAGAATACTCCCAAGACACCACAGCCTGAACATTCTATGGATCTAATGGAACACATGTCTCATAAATGATATATATCCAATAAAATGCACTTGATCAATATAGAACTAACGTTTTGATAGATTGGTGTAAACAATATTCATTCTTAGTGTACTCATGATGATGTCATGACATTTGACATAATCGTCAATAGTTTGTGAGTACATAAAGATTTCAACAACAAATATAACTAGAAACTAATCTAGATAGGGGTGAAATATCCAGTTCGATAGCACCATAAACACAACTATTTCATTGGTTAACCCGAATTACATCACCAAAAATTCATACAACCTATACCTACTACGGAAAGCAATTTGTGATATGTTAGAAGGTATAACCCTCAAGTGATGGTATCCTGATCTCAAATTAGTCTAGGAAAAAACCAAGGCATCTTTCAATTGGTCAGACATGTCATCAATTATGGTAATTGGGTATCGGTTCTTAATTGTCATCTGATTCAGCTTCCTATAATTGACACATAACCTCAACGAACCATTAGCCTTCTTATCAAGTAGAATCGGTGATCCCCATGGTGATGTACTAGGTTGAATGAATACCTTTTTCTCATGATCTAATAGCTGAAACCATAAGTTCCAAGAGTTCTCCTGGCACCATTTTATATGGTGTAATACAAACTGGTTATTACCTGGCAGTAACTCGATTGTGAAATCCACATCTCTTTTGGGCAGTTGTGCTATGAAATTATCTGAAAACACAACATGAAATCGATCCAACAAAGGAGGAAAGAAATGTTTCTCCACCTCTCCCTTATCAATAATAACACATGCCACTTGTGAAGTGAGTTCCCCCAACTGTAGAAAAATTCACCTTGGACGGCCTTCCCGAACATCCCAGTTACCACGAAAGGAATAATTTTCTCCATCGGGATATGTGAATGATACCCTTTGATAATCACAATAGATATTAGAATGATACATCACAATCTAGTCTATACCCAAGATCATGTAAAAAACTAAAATGATGAGGACATGTAGGTTCCATATAAAATGATAACCCCCAACATTTAAATCACAAACTCCACACTATCTGATATCCTCAACACGCACCCCCAATGATGTGTCAATTTCCATAACCCCAAAAACATGTTCCATGGCTAGACCTAACACAACAATGAACTGTGAAGTGATAAGAGAGTGTGTGGAAGCTGTTTTAAATAAATAATTAGAATGTGTAGAAGCTACAAGAATCATACCTCGAATGGTAGATGGTCTAGCCTCACCACTTCTAGGTGTAGGCTGAATTGCATGAAGATGGCATATCCCTCTACCATGGGATCTAGCATAAGTACCATTCACTACACTACCATTCTAGTGAGGATGGTCTCATCTTGGAGTTCCATGTCCACCACCCCTACTAGTATGGATAGTGGATCACCTACTACATACCAGATATGGGTTGATCAATTCTAGGCCCGTACTCAGTATCTGCCTCTGACTCCCATCTATTTCTAGCTACCAAGGCTTCTTGCAGAACCATTGTATATGTCACAACTAGCCAAAATATAGAAACTAAACCGGTGGATGGGTGCATTGACCATGCATGTGCTCTGACCAGCCAAACTGATAACAAAATACCAGATCACCACCTTGAGAAATGAACCCTATGTTCTGACTATTCAGATTACTTTCACCTTATTGGAAACATTCAAAATTATGCTTTCCTCCCTAAGAGGATTTACCACATGTCTACTCAGTTGGAACTATAATCCCACCCCATGAACCTCCCTTCAGGTTACCTTCTTAGATAAGGGTCTGATCCACTACCTTAGTAAACCTCTTCACAGGGAGGATGTTTACCTGGGACCTAATCTCATGCCTGAGCCCATCCTTAAATCATTTTTCCATAATTCCCTCATCTCCTTCCATCGTTAGGATGAATGGGAACAAATTAATGAAATGGATAGTATAATATATCACTGACGCATCCCCTTGAGTCGAACTCATAAACTCTATAGTATTATCCTACCTTAAGGGGTCCAGGTAGTAATCTTCCAAAAAAAAATTCCTAGAAATAATTCCACTCTATTCCTTCATCCTACTCTATCTGAAGCATAATATCCCACAAACACTTATCCTGACCTCTTATCATGTAAGATTATTACTTGAATCTCTTCTCAAGAAGAGTTTCCATATGATCTAGAATAGTATGGATAGACTCTATCTAAAACTCTACTACCTCTGGGACACCCACTCAGGTGAAGGTCAGAGGGTGTTACAGCTGAGACTCCCTAGTCAGCATGAATATACACGACACAAACTATACTATGTCTCATTCCATAATTTATATAAAATGAGCAATATTCTCACAGAACATCTCTTCCCTATTATCTTGAAACACTGAATCTTCTTACTCTACTACTAGGGGGCATTCCTAGCAACGTCATCCATTCACCCAACCATCACATGTCATCATTGAGAAATTTCTCTACAATGCCAAATATTATCTTTAGAACACAAACTATAAATCTTTCAAAAATATAAAGGATGGATCTTCATTATCCCCCAACAAACAATTTCACATAATCTACCCAAACTGGTCTGATCAGACCTGACACACTACCCTCAACAATCCCTACCAAGGTCATGGCTAACATGAGGTAACTGACTCACACTACCCTCAAATAAAATTTCATTTCCTATACCACCCTTTATCGAGCATAATTACTTAATTGTTGTTTTACATTTCTCTCCCCTTTTAACCAATTTTTATTGTTTCGGTAGAAACAATTTTCTCCACTTTTTGGAAATTCATATATGTTCTACCTTCTATGTACCACACACTCATACATTATATGTGTGTGTCTACTATGATGAATGTAACTTATATACATAGGTTCGTAGAATGATTAATGAATGAACAATCTCATGCCTTTCAATCCATGAGAAAAATATTATAAAACTGTCACACCACACCACATGTGCATCATCCAATGGGGAAATATCATCAAATGTTACAACACACAACAAGAACAATAATTCATACCATATTTGATCTTAGGATTTCCCTTATACTTGGGTAAGATACTCATAGGAACAATCTCATTACCAATTCCTGACACTATCATAATCTCTTATATACCATCCCCAAATAGTAATAAAGATAAATAACTCCTCTGATATCACTTTGTTACATCCATGACTTGGGTGACACTAAACTGATGCCCCGAGCTAGGTCGTCACATGACCTCACTCATGCCTCCCTTTATTCCAGAGGTTAATGACAAAAAACGAGGGTCTAGATTAATCATGTGGGGAGGCTATACCCTATTACCAGAGTAAGACACAACAGAAAACATATAATCAATGGAAATTAAATGATCTATTAACCGAACAAGCATACAAAACCATTTTCCAATTGGTAACACACCACAACCAATAAGAAATATGTTATGTCATGCTACAATTCCAAGTGAAATGAACCCAAAAATAAAGATAAATAATGGAATCCCTAAAACAGTCTTAACTTCTTTTCTAGAACATCATCCATGCATGTCCCATGTACAATTCAGCTCCCTAGCATGGGGACATTCCCTTCTGCTGACCTGCAAGCATGAAGTCTGCTCAAGTACTGACTGGCGGCCCCACTAGGTTGTGAGTAAAACTTAGTAGGCCACAACCAATGGTGTCTACAGACACCCAGTCTAATAGATAGTGCATGCAAGTATAAATAAATAACAATAAAGTAATGGAAATTTAGGGGCCACTATTCATCAATATCTACTAACTATTACTAACCAAGGTGTCAATTCATTATGTCTATATTATTACCAGTTCATCATCAATCATGAAAGTTTCATGGCATTCATCATATTTCATAAGAGAATATGTAATTCATAGACTCACTAGGGAAAAAATATCCTGACATCATAATATTCTCACCTAGAAACCTTATTTTTGGTGGAATTCAACCCTTAGGGGAATATTTCTCCATTCCATTCCCCAACCCAGGATTTTTGGTGGAATTTGATCCTTAGTCTGACTAGACCCATGGGATGAGCCTATGTATTTTATCCCAAACCTCAATCCATGTTCACACAATTTTCCATCCATTCATTACAAACAACCATATAAAAACAAAACACAACCAATACATACAACAATCAGAATTCATAATAATCAACATGGAATATCATATTGTCACATATCCCATTAACACATCTTCCATTGACAACACTTAGTCCATTTGGACCAATTCCCATTATCAAGCCCAGATATCTAAGAATTTTCAATAATTCCTTTATATCAACCCATTACATAGATTCATAAATCCCCTTATAAAATTCCATTCAATATATTTTCCCATTTCACATAACATTATCAATTTAGTATATTCACTATTTCACATGTAGTAATTCGCTTAGGAACATCCGATATAATTCATAGGCCTTATACCCCCAACAACAATTAACCAATACCTCAATTTTACTTCCATTAAGAATATCACATAATCAATAATTTCTCTACATGATCACACAACATCCTTGAAATTACATAGTTAATTCTAGGTCCAGAAAGTATCGGCGCACCTCATGGGTGTCCTTAAATAGGTAAAATTATCCTTGATGTGTACCTTGTAGACCATGAGGGTTTCTATTCAACATTTAGACACCTAAAATACCAAATCATACCAAGTGTTTCAAAATCACAACAAAAATTGAAAAGAACAAAGTCGGACATCCACCAATCTATAATGAAACTTTGGGATATGACCTATAGACCACCGACCTCAGATCTGTTGGTGAATGAACTCTAAAATGTGGAATTAGATTCATAATCCACCACCTATTAATGCATCAACCTAGATTTCCCCAAAAAAATAAGTGTTTTAGATATTCAGATGGACAGGAGGGAAAGATACAAACCATAATCAAGAAAAGGAAGCAAGGAGTAGATTACAATCATCCCGAGCTTCAATCCAAAAACGACGATGCTCCCAACGACCTATAGATAAAATGGATCCACCCTTGTAATATTTGGGGAGCTATTTTTCATCTCTTGGGTTTAGGGGAGGATAAAGGAGGAAAATCCAAAATGAGGCTTTAAAATCCCATAGTGGTAATTTTGTAAATTTCTCAACTTTATTGGGCTGAATGGTTTACCCGCATGGTTTTCCAAACCATTTGAAAACTATGTGTGAGCCACTATACCAAAATCACCCCTCAAGCAGTTTCCAAGGAATTCCACTTCATAACCATGCGATAAATATCTAAAATCCTATGTTCAATGTGGCACAGTAACCTAGGATGCTCTGGACAGTTCTCACTAACCATGCAAAAACCATGCAACATTACAAGGAAACTCTTTACCCCTGACATTGATGCCTGAACCCCTAGAACACCTCTGATCCTTCTCATGAAATTTGGGAATCACTTATTTGACCAAAAAAGGACTTAAACTGAAACATAAATAAAAACACAACTTAATAAAAATCCTGGATGTTATACATCCCATTGAAAGTCGATTCCCATCCTTATTATCTTGGGGAATGGGAGATATTTTAAAACCAATTTAGCTATGAAATGCATAATGTAAGTGAGGTTATCTTGGAACTCCCTCATTTCATTGATATCCTGAGGGGGTAATATTTTTAGAATAGCACTATTTCATTCAGGGTAATCCTTGAACCCTCTGTGGAATAGCAAAAATATATGGAACATTCCTAATGATACATAGAAATTGAATTTTAGAAGATCCATCTTTATAATATGATTCCACCTAATTTTTAAGAGTATTTCATGATCTGTGAAGTGAACAATCACTATCAAGGTTTGAGAACTAGGTATTTGACATAACATTTGTCTATTAATCCCAAGAAAGTCTTGAATATATTATGCATCTAATGTTTATATGCATAAAAATCACTATTTAATCCAAAGGGCATGACTTGATAGAAAAATATCATATGTGGAACTATGAAGTTAGTGTATTCCACATCATTAGGGCCCATCTTCCTCTAACTTTACCCTGGGTACCCATCCATGAAGGATAATTATTGGAATCCAATAGTGGCATCAATCTAGAGTTTTAGGATCAAAAATAGGAAGTCATCCTTTGGGAAATATTGATTATGGTATTTGAAATAAATTAAAACCTTAATATTTTCCATTATTATAAAATTACTAGAGAAAACATATCAATGTTGATTTAGAAATGAATGTACATCTCTTTCTCCTCAAGAGTCTTGAAAACACAAGTCATTATAGGCCATAGGCCTTCTTCTATTCCCAGATTTATCTTCATGATCTCATAAATGGTGGTTGATACACCTTCCTAAAATGAAGGGGGGACATTCATGAGGTCATCTTTCTCTTATTCCACCTCTAATCCTATAGAGTCATTTTTAGATGAAGTCATTATTCTGGGGTAATCACTTTCACTGTCGAGGTGAGAGTTTCCATGAAAAAATTACACTATACTCGCCTATTTCAAGATTCATTGTAGAGTGATTCTGGAGATTATTATTTTTACACTGTTACTAGGGATAGAAGGGGATTGGAAAACTGGGATCAAGTATATTACCTCAACTAGATTTATATGGAGCACATAGTCACTTTCGAGTATACTCTAGGGATTTTGATGGGAGGTCCCCAAGTTTCTAGGGGATAAAACCTACATATCATCATCCACCATTGTATTTTATCCTTTCTTTTTGTATAATCACGCTTCAGCATATGTGGCATCACATGTGTTGAAGATGGAACTATCACCATGTATATTTCCTACTTTTCCATTGATGTGGTATTTCAAACATTGATGGAATATTGTAGGTAACGCTGCATGGAAATGAATATAGGGCCTTTTGAGTAGGACATTGTTTTTGGTGTCTTGTTGGATGACTAAAATGTCAATTTTATAAGTGAGATCCACAAATTGAGTTTTATCTTGATCTTCTTAGTATGAATTTTCTCACACTTTTTGTACTATTGAATGGTAAAATTTATGGGAGACAAATCCACTTCGCTATACAGAAAATTTTAGAGGGTCCGAATTGAGATGAGATTGATCCTAGAACCATTGTAAATCTGATCACTTTGGATTAATAAATTATTGAGTATAACATAAACAAATAAGAGTCTAATGTCTCCCATGGTGACCTCTTTCTAATCAAAATCCATGAATGGTATTGTGACATGAAAATCTATTGGCATGGTCTCCAATATATATACCTAGACTATAGTGAAATCTGTCTTGAGCTCTTGTGGACATTGGAGGGATTCAACATGTGGCTCCCTCTGTTATTTTGAAAGATCGAGTATGTGCAGGATTGAGAACTTTGGGAGAAAAAATGCTACCTATTTCAGAATGTCATACTTTTGGGCTAGATGTCGACACTTCATTAGGTGTGGTTTCTCTTTAATATTTGGATCATGAGTTGAGGTATTTTAGGAATATGTGATTTGAATTTGTGAAGAGGTTGAGGGAGTATCTGTTTCTAGTCGATTAGGTCATTCCTTCCTTCCCCATTTCCTAGGCTGATCAAAAAATCATATCATCGCTAAGCAGCAAGTCAAGATAACCTAATGTTGTTGATCAATGGAGGATATTGAGAGATCCCCATGTATATTCTAGGCCTTATAAAGTCATTTCCCATGAGTCTCAGCATCATATATGTATTATTTAGGTGAATGACCAAAATATTGGGCCTAACCACACCTGTGATATCTCTTGAATCCCTATATCTTACTCATTCATCCTCAGGTCCCTTAGTTATGTGCATTGGATTCATACTCAGAGTCATATTCATCATCAAATATGGGGTCTACCAAGTGTACCACATTGATATAACTGAAGATGAAATCATCTTATGATTAAGTTTTCTTTTGGTGGGGTGATGCTCCTACATCTAATGTTGTAGGGAAGATGTTTTCAAGAGCCAAATATTTCTTCACCACGGAATATGAATCTTCCTATACAATTTATTATTGTGTCTTCTGGTCACATCGACCATTTAGAGACATATATGATGTCACCTTCACAGGTGGAGGAACTATTGTGGGTCTGTGACGCTGTAAACTTAGGGTGGAATGAGCTCAGTCAACTTTCATATGAGTCATCCAATTGTTGAACTTCTACCCATGCATGTACAAAACATTATTTCAATCCTCTAATTATATGTCTCGGTGATGGTTATGCAAGTCATCTACATCAATGAGTTATGAAACATCACTTGTCTAGATTCAACGTTGCCTTGGAGTACATCCTTGAAGATAAACAAATTTTGGAAGTTATAACCCAATTTCCTATGGAATGGAAAGTTGTGAGGCAATTCATTGAGGTTGAACTCCTTGGGATTCTAAAGATATTGTTTCTCGATCAAGTTATTTTCCATTCCTAGTAAGAAATAACCAGACTTTTTCATTTATAAGGAAGTATTCTTTATTTATTTATTCCTCAAATAATGGGTGACCTTGATCTCTTCTTGCTTCTGGAGAAGGGAGTCTCTATGGTATTTTCCACATTACTTGAGGCGTTGAGTGGTTTTAGACATGACTCAATGCTTGAATGGTAAAAATTGTTGGTTTTAGGGTAATAATGATATATTCTACATTTCTAGGACTTTTTCTAGTGCTGAGTGAATATGTCATGATTTAACTCAGGTTTTTAAATGGAATTTTTGAGAAGTTGTTCCATTTTTTAAAACTCAAGGTACCCACCAAGATACTTCATTAGGATCATAGGGGCTTGCAACTCATCCAAGAGATTCTAAACATAGAGATCTGAGAATTTCTCATGTGCAAGAGGGATGCTGAATGATTAGATCAAACCGTTCAATCTATCTATGAAGTCAAAAAACTAAGTCATTTTCATGTTTTTTACAGTTATTCAAGTCAAAATATTTCATTATCCTCACTGTGGAGATGAATTGGTATAGGGACAAACAATGAAGGTCTTCCAATCCTAAAATGGATCCAACTGGAAAGCTATTGTATCAAATAAAGGTTGGTCTTACCAGAGTATGTATAACACACCTTAGATTTATTACCACATATGGATCTCAAGGCACCATCATCATCCTACATTATGCTAAACAGTTTGTTAGATGTTGTTCAGTGTCTCCTACACCATCAAAGGAAGAGAAGGCAGGGTTACCAAAAAAATTTGAAGGAAAAGTTTCATCCACCCATTTGAGTTACAGATTCTTCTCAGGCTACACAGGTGCTCTTTTCCCTTCCATGATTTCTATTCGATTATCTAGGGACCCTACGACATTGGAAAATTCAGGAGGTATTACTATTGGATTCACCTCCCATATTCAAGGAGTGAGTGAATCTTTCCACTATTGTCTTGTTTTTGTCTCCTAATGATTCTTGATCCATAAGTAGATAAATTTATTACCCTTGATAGGGAGAGAATACCATCATAATGGAAATAATTCATGATCAATTTGATGTCATCATTTATATTGACCAGAAGGCTCAATCCAGATCCTATATTACACTTAAATGGAACTCTTGAAGGAATATTGGCTATTGGAGGAAGAATATTCATCACTTACTGTAGATGATACCAAGTGGGAATATTTCCCTTGAGTAGCTCCTTATTGAGTTGTCTGGGAGTTTAAATCTCATGATCATATTGTGAAAATTGTTCCTTAGTGGAAGGAACCTTTATTCTATCAAGGAGTTGGGATGTATCCATGAATTTTCCATTATATTTTGTAGTGTCATTCCATAGAGTTAGAAACTCAATATTTGAATTTTCTAGGTTACGGAACCTTCCATGATTATTGGTGCATGTATCCTTAGTTGGTGAATCTATATCACTCTCATCTCAAGGTAGGTTGTCCATTTTACGACCCTTTGTATCTAATTATTAATACACATGATCTATTTTGTTGAAAGTTACCACATATATATAGGTATATCATGAAATTGTTGTTGTCTCATTACCTTCAATACAATAGGATGATTATTTTATACCTATATTAGCATCGTTCCTTGAACCCCTGTCCATATTGTCCCTTTTTTGTATTACGAACCCTGGGGGGTTTGATTTCATTCACCATAAGATCCTCCAATCTTAACCTGTTACTAATGATATTGAGGTTTTTTCTGGTAGTGACTATCGAATAATCCCTGAATAACACATGATTTTCTTGCTGTAGGAAAAAATATGGGATGTCGACCATTTATATTTACCTCCTAACATATAAAAGACTGATTACCTATGTGGTGGTGATGATGATTCAAATACCCTCAACCCTATGGGCTGGGGATTATTTGGGGAAAAATTTCTATGGATTGATCTTATTGTCGGGGATACAATGATTCCAGTTGTGGATTTGATGACTCTAGGGATAGAAATTGAGATATAAATGCCCATTTCCTAGCAGGCTAGGGTTGATCTAGATTCTACATTGATTTCACCAAGACCGAGTCAAAGGACGATGAACCCGTGGATATTGATTGAGATATTATTCCCCCAGCCCTATTGGTTGGGGTTTGTTTTTAGTTATTTTTTATATATCTTGAATTCCCTTGGGAATTGATGATCCTAGGGTTGAAGGTGGTGGTAGATATTCCATCATCCCACTGGGATGGATTTTCTCCTAGATGGATTCTACGAAAACTGATAGTGTGGCCTATTTATTATGGTGTAACTGTTCACATGTATGATATGATTTCAATAGTATCACATGTCAGGAGTTAGTTTTTACTGGAAGTTGGTTAGTTGATTTCAACTTCAGATTCTGTGTCTAAAATACATTGTCATAGCTTTTTGGGGCCCAGTTCAAAGCACTTTGGGTTATCCTATTCCCTTGTTCATGATGTATTTCCACCATTTAAGTGGGGGAATTCTTTTTTAGTGACTAATTCGATTTTTTGACCTCATACATAGATTTCACTAGATGATATGGATTTACATGACACCATATCTATGGGTTTTTTCTATTCTAGGGATGTGATGAACTATAACTCTCCATTCATTCAACATCCTCTAATAAAAAGGCATGACATAGATTCATAGATCTGTTATCGAAGAGTTATTATGAATTGGTGGAAAGTGTATTATTGATTTGCACTTTCCTTTTTTGATTTTGGATTCCAGGCCATGGAGATAGTAGCCAGGTCTAGATAAAAATAGATTATCTTGAAGTTCTTAATGCGACCCTCATATCATGGATAAGGGTGGTGTCTTGAGTTTAGTCACTAATTATTTTCCCATATATTTTGGTGTAGATAAGGTATGAACTCCTTTTATAGCTTGTTTATATTCGGAATGGGGAGGATCCAGAACATGGTAGGTAGGCTGTTTTTGTTTAACTATATATATATATGAAAATGTTGGTCTCCTCTGTATCCTACTTACATACCTCCATCTAATCAGACCACAAAAGTTCCTTTTTGAAGTTTTATGTTGACTATAGTGGACTGTTGCTAGTATTTGAAGGGGAAATATATGTGGTTAGCTTCAATATTTCAAGAAAAGCTCTATATGAATCTATCTGAGTTATAAAAACATCAATATACTGTGATGTATGGGAAAGGTGAGGATTTTCTTTTCCATTGGAGATGTCACCATGGGGAGGTTGACCATGAATGATGTTAGGAGTAGAGTCCCTGTGAACTATATCCACACTACCATGAGTAGGAAAATCATTGAAATGTTTGTCTTCTTCCACACTTGAAGAGTTGACGTACCCTTGGGTTGTTTAGGATATGTATCAAACAACCTCAAGGGCATTGACATTGACCCGATTAGGGATATAAGCCTCATTCTTTATCATGGAAAGAATATATAGGCCTTAATTTTGAAATTTTCCATGGATATTAGCCTAATTTATAATGATTTATGAACCTTGTCGATAACCATCTAGTGATATGGGAATATGAGACCACTGTTGAGAAGATTCTGGAGTATTCTAGTGATATTATTCATTATTTTTAAGAATATGATCCTACCCTAAGGAATGTAACACTATCTCTTGGTGAGCCTCAGTTGAGATGGTGATATGAACCTAATCCTGAGCCTTTTAGATATGTTTTCGGAGATTCTTGATAGGAATATAATCCTATACCGAGGTATGTGCTACTCTCACTTGGTTATCCCCAGTTGGAGTGGGCGTATGAGCCCAGTCCAAATATTCATTCCTCATCAGAATATACCTTTAAACATCTAGAATGGGAGAAGGGATATGAACCTCCTCTTGTATTTCCTCTGAAGGAGACTAAGGGAATCATTCATCGATAAAAGTAGAGATATGAGTATAGCTTATTGGATCTTATGGAATATGCCAAAAAATCATTAATAGAAATACGATCCTGTCCTAGGTAATGTTCCTCATTGACATGTTGATCCCTGACTAGAATGAGGATATGAGCCTGATTCTAGGTCTTTGGAGTATTAATATTTTCTTCTTTGATAGTAATATATTCCTTTCTCGGGGAATGTGCCCCTCCCACTTGGTGGCCGCCAATAAGAATTAAAATATGAGACCAATCATGGACCTTTGAAATATTTTGATGGTCTTTTTCTGTAGGAATGTGCCCCTATCCGGAGTTATTTTACACTCTCACCTAGTGAGCCACGTTTTTTAACATGAATATGATCCTGGTCAAGTCCCTTTTCCTTTACAAAAATATTCCAATAATCCTCCTGGATGGGGGCAAGAATGTGCACTTTCTATAGAGAAACCACTTGTTCATGATGATCAGAGTGTTGTGCTACCCGTGCTATTGAGATAAGAATACGCACCTATCTCTATATCTGTACCAGTACCAGAGTATTCCAACATAGTTCTGCAGTTTTTTCTAACATGTAATGACACTTTAGAAAAGTGTTCACAAGAATATAAGTCTTCTCATTATCTATCACCACTATATACTAGAAGATATCTTCGAATGAAGAAAGAATATGATGCAACTTATGTCCTCCTCGTTCCACCAGAATATGCTGATGGGATTCATGCATAGGGAAGGAATATGTTTCTCCCCATGCCAGCTAGAGGAATATGCCTACAGACTTGTTCCGAGTAAGTAGGGGTATACACCTACTCACTAGTCACTACTAGAATATTCCAACATGCATCATCAATAAAAGTGTGGGATATGATACCACTCATGATTATGCCAATCCTTCCTTGTATGATGTGTCTTCCTTTTCTCCCATGAATGGGTATAATAGGTGGTAGTGTGATGGGTGGTACACTTAGATGGTGTCAGAAGAGTACTGGTGGGATAAAGCTAGTGATGACGGTTAATAGGAGCCATCATCGATGGCCCCTAAACAAGAATGAAGCCATAGTTGAATCCTAGTTCCTCCTTTATTATATACAAATGTTGAAAATTGTTTCACTCTAGTGATGATCCCCTGAAGTGGTTTGATGTAGTGATGAGTTCCACTACATTTACTCATATTTCCTTGGATGAGCTAGAATCATTGGTTTTATTGCTTGTAGATCCTCATGGGAAGCCTCAAGGTTTGGGATCATACCATGTCTATGGTACTTTTGGAACATTGTAGTCGCCACACTACACTAAAGATTTAGGGTGGGAGAGGGAATTCTGAGGCCCGTAGGGGTTGAAATTGTATTTTATTTTCCATAATGGTGTCTAGTTGATGAAATGTTGAATCTAGTTATTATTTTTCAGAATAGGATCTACAGTCATGAAGAGAACATGGAACAAGGTTGATGATTGGTGCATCAATTTAGGCATTATATGTGCCCAATTAGATATATATGGGTAGCAAAATTGTCCATTTATTTTTGATCTGGCCATTCAGATCATATCGACTTTTCAAAGTGAAGATGGACTAATTATTTAAGAACCATTACTATAGAGGATAATTTATAAGATTCATTGTATGTTTTCAACTTGTTCATCTTACGTGAAAAGAACATTTCCCAATTCAAAGTAAACCAATCATTCAGTTATTTGAGAGGTTCACATCGATTTTAACATTTTTGTTTGCGTATGGCATGAAATAAAATGCCATGATACATGGTCAACCAATCATTTTGTTATTTGAGATATTCACATCAGGTTCACCATATTTGTTTGTGTATGGTGTGAAAAAATGGCTGATGCATGGTCAACCAATCATTATGGTATTTGTGATATTCACATCAGGATAACCATTGTTTTTCAATAGAAAAGAGAAAAAATGACCTTCAGGGGGACCCTCATGATAGGGACCAGATGGTCTGATGATAACTGGACAGTCTATCATTTTTATGTGAAAAATGTGTTGTCATTAAATTAGTTGGTTCTAGGTTCTCCATATTTTTTTTGAAGGAGGGGTTCATTCTTCAAATTTCATAATAGAAAATCCCAAAGTTTCTCACATCCATGATTGGGTACATATCAGATTTTCTACGATTTCTGGTTACTTTGGGTATCAGTCCCAATTGAACATTGTAACTCGTGTCGATTGAGAGGATGTATAGTCGGTCTCATCAAACCCTTGGGGGGGGGATTTCTTCCTACTCCATGAATCTCTTATAGATTTAAGATATATTCATGAATCTCTTCCTAAACATGACATGGGGTCGGTTACACTAAAAAAATGACCATATGTTAAACCTATTTCCATTCCATATACGGAATCAGTTTCTCCCACAAAATGACAATAGGTTAAAACTATTTTAGACACAAATGGGTGACTATTAGTGAATCCATATGTATGTATCTTAGGTTCTTCATCCATATCCCCTAATGGATGGATAATTATTGGTTGGAGCCATATAGATAAGTGCTTTAGAATTTTCTTCCACACATGGAGGCTTTTAAAATATAAAGTTTGTGATTGAGCCATTATGAGTTGTCCTACAAATCATATTTAAAGAAAAAATCAAATGAAACATATTTGGTGGAATGTTTCTAGATTAAAATCATGCAAAAAAAGATATATGGATGGGAACTTAGACATTGGGTTTTTGAGGTTGAGTCTCAAGGAGACTTCCTACATATCTTGGATGTGTAAAGAAACAAAGTTGTTATAGTTTGATCACAACCTTAGGACTAGTCCTAAGGTAGATGTTTTTGTATGGATGGAGTCATATCATGCCACTCATCAGGGATTACACACTAAGGCCTCCCTGGATGGTGGAGTTTCCTAATGAAAATGATGTGACCATTACAACACCTGAGGCCCACATGATTTATACTTGATATGAGAAATAAGGGATAGAATATAGTGAGTATCACTGCATATGGATGTGGGACTTATGTACTCAAAAAAACTTTGGAGGTTTAGTAAGGAGCACATGCATTAGGAAGCCATCCTCCTCATCCTGGTTATGGATGGAATTAGGGTCATCATAGTTCAATTCACTTCTCAATATATTGATAAATAAGGTAAAATGGTCATACCATTGAAATTATTGGGTCCTAATGTTTCAAATGTGAGGAACATGATGGTACATACACCAAATTGGATTCCCATTTGAGCATAGGCCTTAGGAATTCATTCTATGTATCCTTATTATTATAGGAATCAGAGATCTCATAGTTTAGTACACTTCTCATTCCACTGGTGGATGAGGTAGAGTGATTATCTAATGGTAATGATTAGGTCACGATGGTTAGAAAGTAATATTCATTGTTGGACTTATCCTGAAGTGGATGTACATTTGAACTCTATCCTTTGGAATTCATCCTACATATCTGGGTTATTAAAGGAATCAGAGTTCTCATTGTTCAGTAGATTTCCTAGTCCATTGATGGATGAGGTGGAATGATCAGCCCATGGGAATGATTGGGTTGCGATGGTTGAAATGTCATAGACATGGTGGGACATGCACTAATGGGGATTCCTACGTGAGTTTGGGAATTAGGAAGCTTTCCTACATATCCTGGTTATTGTAGGAATTATATTTATCATAGTTTAGAAGATTGGGACTTACATATTTAGGATTCCCTGGCTATAGAGGCTGGATAAGTTTATCATGTCCTTGGACACCAGCTTGACCTGGGCTGCATATCTGATAAAATGCATTGATTTTATTCATAAATTTAATTTATTGACAACTTTACATTTTAGAGGATATATACTTGATATTTCAAACAACATTCATATTATATAGTTGAATTGACTGAGGAACATCATATAATATGGATGGAATTCCTGCAGGTCATCACATGACCAAGGGAGACCTATTCGATGGACATCGCATGACCGGGAAAGCTGATCATAAAGTCCACAAAATGATCTCCATTGACTTGATTGGAGGCCATAACATAATATAGATTACATGCCATGGTGTCATCATGATAGATGTATGACATGCTTGGAGGGTGTCGTGAGAGTTAGTGTAACATGTCTAGATGGAGTTTCATGTCCTAGATGACTTTTCTGGGTTTCATCACCAAATATGGATGATATGTTCAGAGGATTTTTCAAGATATAGATGGCTTGTCTGGAGGATGTTCTAAGAGTGATTTGACATTGTCTAGTTCCATTGAATGACTCAACTAACATATACTAGTTCTGCCATATGATTTGGCTGACACGTTTGAAGGACATCAAATGGTTTGGATGGTGAGCCAAAAGGGTTTTTGTGAGACTCAGGTGGCATGAACAGGGGAGCCATGTGACATTCGATGACATTTTTATGGGCCTCTACAAGACCAAAATAGTATACCAATGGAGTGTCATGTAGTTTGTGAAACATTTCACGATGTGGTAGCATGACTTGGTTGGTTCATGAGAAGCCCATGAGGGTCAACATATATGTTCTTCGCATAACTATCCAATATATTTAGTTTTTTTTCAACCATTTATCAAAAATTATATAAATTTGTTCAATGTTATCTTGTTTACGTCTCATGTGATTTAGAAGATATGTTTTATTTCCTTCACATGACCCATTAGAAGTCTTTCCTATAGTCCATGAGTGATCACATGAAGTTATAATACTTATCCTATGATCTCATAGGTTGTTCCCTAGAGTTTACCTAACAAAAAACCCTTAGGATCATGAGATCAAATGCTTTGAGAAATCTTATTTGTTGCTTGGGTGTGCTGGTGAAGGATCTATGGATTTTATACCTGAATTCTTCATGCTTGGGTGAGGGAATTATTGGCCTCACCACCCCGATTAGACACCACTTTGTGTGGTGTGTATTTCATATATCCAGGTTGGAGTTAGTGGAGTAATTTTATGTTATGAAATTATTGAGATCCTATTGTAGGTCATTTTAGGGGGATCACATGATTTTCATTGATCATGAGATCATCTCCTCAATGCCTCATTTATTGGATTACATCCAATTAATGGGGTCATTCCAAATCATGTGGGAATGATAATAGGTTTTCACATTGTTAGGCCAATATGTACAAGAGTCTTCATGAGATTAGGATGCCTGTTGAAAGGCTCTCTCGTGAACTGGGATTACTTATCAGGGATCTTCCATGAAGAAAATATGGCTTTCCAATGGTATTTCACAAGATTATGCCGACATGCCAAATGAATTTTTCAAGGTCTTGCAGAGTGAATGAGCGAGTCTCATGATATTTATGACTGCAAGAGGCACCCAAATTTTTCTTTTTTATTTCCTTATTTATTTATCTAGGTTATGGTTTTTCACATGTCTTCTTGAATGTTATCAATAAAAAACACTCTCCTCATTGGTGATACGTCACATGACCAAAAATGGGTCCTATAGTGTTGCATGATCCTAAACATGGACAACACTTCTATTTGTATTTGGAACCAGTGGGGAATCATAATAAAACCTTTACATGTCTGAAACCCTTTTCATGGTAAGGGTGATATGCCTACAGGTTATTAATCGAAAACGAAGACATGTATCTAGGTGTAATGACCCAATGTTTTATCAATGGAAAATATCTTCTTATAATTATTTCATCTAGTCACATGAAATCACAACACAATGAACTACTAAGTAATATGTGACCTTTAAACATAATATTATCATTTCTATGATTTGAATTAGAAAATCTAACATACACGATTGTGATGAGTATGATGTTTGGAGTCTAATGGAATAAAATTATTTTTTGGTGATTAGTAACCTACTATTAGGAATAGTAACCTACCATTTTGAATAGTAATATAAACCTTATAAATAGTAAATCATCCAAATGAATATTAAACTCACCCATCAATGTATAAATAAAATTTAGGCATCTTATAAGTGTTAATATGACTATAGTAAAAGTATTAGTATTTTTTTGTAAGTTATAAATAATTATTTAAAATTAATTAATTAATTTAAAAGAAAATTTATTTTCCTAAAAGTTTTTCATAAATTAAAAATTTTATATCAACTAGTTTTGAGATAGTTTTATAATACCTTATATAATTTTTGAATGTAATAAAAATCAGTTGTATTTTAAAAATCTGTATTTTTCAATTAAATTATGATTTTAATAAATAAGTAAATTATTCATATTAAAAAAATATTTTTTAAAAAAGGAGATAATTTTTGGATTCTACAATTCAAAAAATTGTAAGTGATATTTTTTTGGATTTTTCTAAAAAACTTGAATTTTTTATTAACAGTAAAATATGATAATTCACAATAAATGCTAAAACCTGAATTTATGCATAATGCTTGAGTCAGGGATTATGTAAATGGAAACTGGTTGAAATTAAAATGAATATATTACTATTTTTGGTCACAATAATTATTAATATTTATTTTTTATTGAAAATTTATAAAAAAATAAATAAAATATTAAGAAAACCCTCCTCCCCTCCACTATAAAAACCACCCACACTCCCCTCTTCTCTTCATTCCTCTCAAAACTTTTTCATTCCCTATATTCTTCCAAAATCTTTACCCAAGATCCCCCCCACTTCCTTAAGACCTTGGTCTCCTCAGAAGACCAAATCCTCTTGCCTTAAGAGGCTCTCAAAATAGATAAACTCAACAGGTAAATTCGTCTTTCAGATTCTTTTATTTTTTCCATGTTATGTTCTTTTCTCTTTCATTCCTCACATTCCTTCAACCAAATGGTATGATAACTTCATTAAAATACATGTACTTTAATTTTTTTATGCTAATGGGATATCTTATAATAATCACTCCTTCCCCCATCTTTTATACTATAAATGAAAACACCATCCGAGGTGTGTTGATTTATCATATTCAAGGATGATGGGTTTTCAATTTTCTTTACCATATTTTAGAATATCCATGAAATCATTTTAATAGTTTAATAAGATAATAATATATGTATTTTATCGTATTTAATTTTCTTTAATCCTTATAAATTCATTATTTCAAAGAATAATACAAAACATGTTAATTTTGAGAAATATAACCAAATTAATCCTAGCATTTATCATTAATGTTTTATGTAACGATTCACATTCACTCCAAATAACCAATTGAATTTTACAACCATGTAACATTATTGATGTTAAATAATAAAATATAACTTCAATTATGTACCACCACTCTTATCATATATGTGTATCCAAACATGAATATAACTGAACTGACCATTAAAACCAAGGAAACAAATAGACCCGAACAATTTAATTGAACCTCATACCAATGTAAAATGTTATTAATGAACTACAAATGGTAATAATAAATAATTTAAATGTAAAATAAGTTATTTAATTATTAATTAATGATCCTAAATTTAATATTTAGATTATTTATATTATGTGGAGAACACCATCCTGCTTAAGGCAAGTGATCCTCTCTGTCTGACATTTATTCAAAAATATCCTCTATGTTATTCCTTGGAATGTATAATTCCTAATGATGGGGTATGACTTCAAACATTCAACATACATCCATAATTATTTATAAAATATGATAAATCCCTTTCTCTCTCATTAATACCTCGTAAGTACACCTGATACCATGCTGATATTCCGTAAGGGATTGTACCCGAACCACCTTTATTCTTTCAGATTACTCTATCATTCTATTTACTGAAATTAATTGGTCTTTTATTTTTATGTAAAAATTATAAATACTTTTTATATGCCCTAAAATCATGTTTCAAGATCCATCCCTAATTCTCTTTCAAGGATATACAAGTTTTTAAGTGATTCCCTCCTCGATATAGCCCAATAAGAAAACTCATTTTAAGGGAACTTCCCAAATTTTTACCCAATTTCAGGTGCACACTATACTTTTTTATGACACCATTATTTTTAAAAAATCTTCCTTTTTATTATGTAAACCTTTTTGTTTCACTTCTGGTTTTATATAAAATATTATTCCCTTTTCAATTTTAAATGTTCTTTAGTATTTTCCTTAAAACCGCAGTAAAATGTTTTAATGATAAGAATTTCCTAAATAATGTTATTACATGTTATCAGTTATGTTTTAAATCACTAACCATGTTATATTCCTATTTACCTTATCAATTTCCATATCTGTTTTAATTCCTTCCTCACAAGGACACTTGTAGGTTGCGCCCATTCATTATGCTTTATGGTAAGAATGTGATTCCCATTTCTCCCCATGGGTTGCCTTATGTTTGTGTATGATTGATTATGTATGATAATTTAAGTGGAAATCATATTAATGAAAAGGTTAAGATGGGTGTTCTCAAATATTACTCCAATTCATTGGGTAAAGTATATTCTCATCAGACGTTATGTGAAATGGTCTTGGTAGTTAGCCTTGACTCTTGCTACCATGTGCAGTGGTTTTAGTGGTTAATCTTGACTTGTGCTTCATTATATGCAATTAGCCTTGACTAATACTATAGTCATGATTTATTTTTCTATCACATTACTATGAATTCTTATTTATATGATCCCATTTTTATATGTTATGATTCTATATTCCATTTTATATCTTTATTTCATGATCTCTTACCCCTGTGTTAAATCCTTATTATTATGTTTAATCCCTTATTGGGATTTTAGGTCGCCCCTTTGTCAATGTGGTCCCCATGGTACCCTATGCAGATGTAAGTGATCAAAGGAAATTAATATCCCATTAAAAGATTAAATAAAGAAGTGTTTTTACTCTCATGTTTTATGTTTTATGTACCTAGTCTACAAAGACACTAGACTTCACAATACTTAGCTTGTAATATAATGTTTGATTATGCATAAAATCATGTACTACAATGTGTAAAAGGATAGTGTCTCTATAGTTGGTATCAAAGTATGGTCTAGTTATTTTTGGAGATTAGGAATAGAGAACTTTAGGAAGAACCTTAAGGGTGATACTAAGTATCATAATACCCCCGTAAATTTTGGTAAGTATAGAGTAAGAGGTTTATCAAGAAAATACATCTTTGTAAAGATACAAACATGTAGAGGTGGCTCTTTCACAAATGTATCTAGGGGTAAATCCCAAAAAACTTCGCATTGAGCTAGACTTGAATGGTAACTAGTGCATGACAATAGGCCTTTCTTCCCTCTTGGTTTGACACTCCTGGGGGATATGCTTTTTTAAATTCATGATCTTGGTACAAAAAATTACTAAGTGAATAGAAAAAAGACCATAAGAATATAAGATAAGAAACATGTCAAGGATAACCTAGAATAAATTATATGGAATCACAAGTTAGGAAATACTTAACCTTTACAAGTTTATCCTCTTATGTTCAATGTTTCCTTTTTATTCTAAATAGATAAGTATTCAAGCCCTCTAATTGTATGTTATTTTTTATTGTTAATGGCTATAAAGAGAAGAACACATGCCAACAATCGATGTGATATTGTCATGATCCCCTCCCCACAAGGTGTACCCCTTCTGGGATAGTAATGTTATAAAGGAGATGATGAACCATGAGTCCCACCTCTAGTAGGCTCTGGGTTGGCGACTAGCACCAAGGGTATACTAAACCCACAAATATGAGGAATTTCCCTCTAAGAGAACACATGTGAAACAGAGAGATTAGGCAGTCAACAACCAAATCCAACTCAAAAAACAATATAAATGAAATCCAAAGTACACATATGTAATGTCAGGCAATACTACTACAACTAAAAGGGGAAAAACTAAAAATACCAAAGGAAAGTAAAAACAAATACAACCAAAATCCTGAACAACTCCTACAACCTGAATCTAGTAGAAACCATCTTGATTTACAACCTGCTCCAAGTGACCTGAAAAAAAATTATATATACATAGGGCGAGTACAAAAGTATACTCATTAGGAACCCCCTGAAGCCTCTCGTGAAAATGTAATGAAAGCATGCTAAATCATATTGAACAACAAGTGAATCTATCTCATCACCTAAATAGGTATACTCAGTTCCCATACTAACAGTGGATACTCCCACCAAGTAATGAATATAAAAGTATATAATATAATAAATAATATAAAGGGTTCCCTACTATTACTTCCCCACTGGGTTGAGTTTTTCCCTAATGTCGCACGTCCTATGAATCTCCCTCTAAAAAGGCTTGCCCGCAGACACCTAGGCAAAGCACCACAACATGAAAATCATGCAATGAAACAACCACGTACACATAAGAAAAGTAACCCGATAGCTTCTGAGAGGCACCACATCTCGCATAACGTGTATCATATGTTGGGTATTAATCCTCAATCCATTATAGCCCATACACCGGGTAAGTATCCTCAAGACATCATAGCTTGTATACGTTACACCTATTATAGTCTATAAAAAACTATATCCATAATTTATGTGTGAGAATAACAACAATCCATTACATCCCTCTACACACATATATGGGGAAAACTAACCACTGTTCCTACCAGCAAAAGTAACTACCAAAAAAAGAGAGCGGGACCAAAGGGGGTAGTCAGCCATCCATCCTCCCACCAGAATATTAAGGAAAACACCCCCATGGAATATAATCCCTGAGGTGTTAGTTTCCTTAACTGACGGGGTGGAGTAGCATATAGAAACCCAAAATGTACAGAATATAATATAGCTCATAATCACACTATGGGAATAACCTAGTCTTTGACACAACTGTAGTTAACGTCTCTCGGACTCCCGACCTCCACATCTAAGACTAGTTATCCTATATGAAAACAACCATTTAGAGATCTTTATTACATTACTCCATTACTTTTTATTAGTTTCACTTTACATAATTAATTTTCTAAATATAAATTAACCATTAACAATTCCACGTTATTTTCATTAGCATCACACCCCAAGACCATTGTCCCTAGCATTGCATCCTAGCATTCTATAATCCCATGGGTTTACAACATTTATTCAATTATTTATTTACAAAATTACTTTCCCATATTCCCAGGATTTTTATAAAAACATTCTATGCTACTTAAAAAAAGGGTGATCAACACGGTGAGTAGATGAACTACACATTGAGTCTTTTCTGCCTATAGCAAGATCATAGACCCATCCTCCCTTGAGAAGATAAACACATAAAGCATGTGGCATACCCCACTTGTCTTCACTCCTTTTGGAAGGATGGTATGAAAAACCAGCTACCTTGAGCAGTGGGGAATGTAAAGAAGATAATCAACCAACAAGAATCATCAAGCATCCAAACATTCACATGCAGCCCATTTCATCATCCTCAGTGTCATTCCTGACACCCACATGCATAAACTGATTCATCTCTCCACTCTAGGAATCAACTACTACAACAAAAAATAGGCCTCCTTAACACCACATATCACAATGGCCTTCCAGGCTCACATGAGAACACAAGTAGTAGGAAAATAACCATAATATAAATTGGGCTCTTGGCCCTTAAACAAGCAAGAGGGTAACTCAGAACTCTATAAGGAATTGTCTATTATCAAAAAATTAGTTCTTTAATCCAACTTGGATTAACTGATTTATTATTCGTACATTACAACTTCGGAAAACCCAAATAGTAAGCTATCAAAAATAATTAAACATGATTACTGCATCAATTTTATTAGCATCAAATTACAACAAGAAGAACCAGATTCATCTACATGCCACTTTTACTTTATCCAAACAATTATCAATTAATTTTGGTTTGCGTTCTTTACCAATTTCCATCTAGAACAAATATATAAACAATGAAAGAATAGATATCACACTATTTAACAAAACAAGAAGCAATAAAAAACGATCAATATCAATTTCTTGATCCAGTTCAAGTATTTATTATGTCAATTCCATTATGATCCAGTGGGATAAAACATGTTAACAATGTAGTTGCACATAAAATAAAAGGTAAGTAAGGAATCCCCTAGCTTAAACAGTTCTTGACGTTCTTTATACGTGAATGAGCCACATAACGGGTTCCAATCTCCTCCCCCCATGACAACTGTATCCACCTGATGATGCATAGACACCACCACACAGGTCAACACCAATGAAAAGTCCATTAGGAATATGGAGATAGAATTCCATAAAAGTTCAAGAAGAAACAGAAGGAGATGAACCAAAAAGAATGGTGATAGATCATACCTTATATAGAAGATTTATTGATACTACTTGGTTGCATCAAAATAGAGGGGAACCAATCCAGCAAGGATAGTTTTATTGTGAAACTCCTACATGGTGGAATGAAAGTTTCGACAATATCATAGTTGAGATAAAATATTAAGAACTAGGGAGGAAGATATATCATCCCTTTAGAAGATTTAATGGTATAATGGATTATGATACGCTGGATTTTCTATTAAAAACGTATCGCATTGAACCACACATTTTGACCATGTTAAAACATCTCGAGCCCTAGGGAACTTATTTTAGGAGTTATGGCCTTTGAATTGGCCATAGAGTCCTTATAACAAGGTTTTAAATGAATTTTACATCAATGTAAATGTTAAAGATGTGAAACTATAGGATGATGGAAACACTGTTCATGAACTCAAATTTTGGAAAAGGAAAAACACTGTTCAGAAACCTCATTATAGAAACCTCACTGTTCTGGAATCATTGTTCATGAACCTCGCCGTTGAAACCTCACCGTTGAAACCTCACCATTAGAACCTCACTGTTATGGACACAATGTTCATGAACCTCAATGTTAGAACCTCACCTTTTTGGAAACACTATTCATGAACCTTACCATTGAAACCTCACCGATCTGGAAACATTATTCCAGAACCTCATCGTTGGAACCTCAATGTTCTGGAAACACTATTCACAGAATTAAAAATTTGGAAATGTGTTGGGGATATGACACCATAACCCCCCAGAACACCTCAAACAAGATATTTCAGAAAAGGAATGGACCTGAGAGTTCCAAGACACTACATCAAATACATCTCAAAACATTCTTGTCCTCAAGAATTCAAAACCATCCAAAAAGGGAACATACAAGAATTATGAACAACCACCCATCGAGATACCTCTCAAAAGAGAAAAAGGCATAAGAACCAATTGACGAAATCCATCTTGTAAACACGAAAGGTCTATAACCACAAATTGGAAATTGTTACATCAAAAGAGGTAAACATCAAACAACTCTGGGTTCTAAGCACGTATTTGTGACTCACATTCCCAAGTACTCTCATCAACACCACTATGTGGCCACAAGACATGAACCAAGGGAATATAATGCTCATGAAAAACCTTCTATTTGAGGTCTTATATCTCCATAGGTCACTCCTCAAAGGTCTCATTACCATAAAAAATGATCTATCCCCAATCGATGATGTGAGAGTCATCATTAAGATAATGGCGGTGCTTTGAAACAAGAAAAACATCGTACATTCAGCTCATCTTCATGGGAAGTGGTACCTGATATGTGACAACTTCAACATGAGATAACACCTCAATAGGCCCAACAAACCAGGGAGAAAGCTAACTCCCACAGCCTAACCTTCGCTTCCCATGATGGGGAGTCACCTTAAAAAACACAGGACCCCCAACATCAAACTCCAAGGGTATCCTATTTTGATCGACATATGATTTATGATGATCTTTCACTATGTTCATCCTCTCATGAATCACCTGAACCATCTATTTTGTGTTCTGCACTATTTCTGGTCCAATAATTGCTAACTATCCAACCCTAGTCTAGAACAACAGAGAGAGGCAAGGCTGGACATACAGGGCTACAAACGGCGCCATTCCGATGGTGGAGTGAAAACTATTTTTATAAGAGAACTCCACTAAGGGTAAATGCCTCATACATGAACCTCCAAAATCCAAGACAGAAGATCGTAACATGTCTTCAAGAGTTTTGATGGTCCACTCTATCTGACCGTCTATTTGAGGATGAAAAGAAGTGCTAAGGCATAGATGAGAACCAAAAGCATAATGGAGACCTTTCTACACTAAAGAGGTAAAATGAGGATCTCGATAAGAAATGATTGTCCTTATGAATCCATAAAGTCTCACCACCTATTCTAGATAATACCTCAAAAAAATATCCCCTGAGCTCGACTCCTTGATTGTTATAAAGTTGGAAGATTTATTTAAACAATCCACTACCAGCCAAATAGAATCATGTCCTCCCGGATCATGAGGTAAACTAGTAACAAAGTCCATTTAGATGTCCTCCCACTTCCACTGAGGAATATATAACGGATGGAGAAGACCACTAAGAACATGGTGTTCGGCCTTCACCTTCTAGCAGACCAAACATCGAGACACAAACTCCACAACTGCAAGCTTTAGCCCAGGACACCAAAACCAACTCCTCAAGGTTTGGTATATCTTTTCCATGACAGGATGCACCACTAAAAGAGAACTATGAAAATCATTGGGAAATTTCTTACGCATCATCAAAGGAACAAAAACCCTTATATGAAACAATACTCGGTGTTGTTCATCCTCAGACCAACCATCACACACCTCACCACAAACAACTCTGTCTCTCCAGACCTCCACCTCAAGATCCCCTAACTGGGACTCTTTTACTTGCTTCACCAGAGATGACTTCACCATCATCTGAAAAAGATAACCTTTACCCCCAACTTCTCTCACATCATGATGTAAAGCTGGCAGTTCTTCTATTACTATCCATGAATTAGTAGATTCATGCACTCCATCACCACGTGCCTTCATTCTCAGTGAATCAGATACAACATTCCCCTTTCTATGAGTATATGATATTTCAAATTTGTATTCTTGTAAGAACTCCATCCTCCGACCCTGTAATAATTTTATGTTACACCAGGAGAAAACATACATTAGGCTCTTATGATCGGGGAAAAACACAAAGCGCTCTCCATTGAGGTAATGTATCCACAGATTTAGAGAAAACACCATGACTACCAACTCAAGATCATGGGTGGAATAGTTATGTTCATGGGTATGTAACTGCCGAGAGACATAAGAATAAACTGATATCTACTACATTATAACACATCCTAGCCACATATGCGAAGCATCGCAGAAAACATCAAACTGAACTCCCTCTACTGGAAGACAAAGAACATGAGCACTTACTAACTTTTTCTTTATATACATGAAAGATATCTGACAATAATCAGTCCATAAGAATGCTTGATCCTTCTGGGTCAAAGCTATTGGAGGAGTCACAACTCGAGAGAAATTGGCTACAAACATCCTGTAGTAGTATGCGAGACCAAATAAACTTTGTACCTCAAACATTGTCTTGGGGGATTCCTAAGACACAACTGCTTCTATCTTTGATAGATCCACAAATAATCCCCACTGGGACACAACATGCCCCAAGAAACAGACTTATCGAGCCCAAAACTCACACTTCGACAACTTCCCAAATAGCTGATGTTGACAAAGGACTCTTAAAATGGCATGTAGATGCTCTGCATAATCCACCTCAGATGTGGAGTACATAAGGATGTTGTCGATTAAAACCACCAAGAACTTTTCCAAAAACTCACAAAACACAACGTTCATAAATCCCCAGAATAAAGCTGGAGCATTATTCATACCGAATGACATTACAATGAAATCATAATTCCCATGATGAAAATGGAATGTAGTCCTCGGTATATCCTCATCCTTCACACTCATCTGATGGTATCCTGACCGCATGTCGATCTTTGAGAACCAAATTTCACCCTTCAGTTGATCGAATAAATCATCAATACATGGAATAGGATAGAGATTAATTATTGTCACTTTGTTTAAGTGACGATAATCGACACACAACCACAAACTGCTATCATCCTTCTTCACGAACAAAGCTGGTGCACCCCACGGTGACACACTCAGTCGAACAAAACTGCATTGTAACAGACCGTCATGTTGTATACGTAACTATCATAAATCAGAAGGGACATCCTATATGGAGACATAGATATAGGAGATTCTCTCAATTATAGATTGAACAAAAAATTGATATCTCGTCGAGGGGGTAATGGTACAACCTCTTCTGGAAAGTCATCAGGGTACTATTCTACGACCCTAGGAAATGCCAATTATTAAACCACTAAATAGATCATTATCAGCTTATCCATAATGGATGATAACAATGGAACACACCTCTGACCCATCTAAGGGTCTCGCTCTCCAATGAACACCACTGGCTCTCCATTGGTATATAAGAACACAACCTGTCTCCTGAAGAAATCCATGATAGGAAACACTGAATACATCCAATCCATGCTGAGAATGAAGTCCTATGGTTGTACTCATAAACAAAGGAAATCTATCGAAGATTAGTGCTTCCCCAACACTATCTCATAGTCCCAACATACTTCAAACAAGTCGGATTGGCCTCTAACTAGAATAGTAAACGCCAAGGGAACTGGATGCCTCTCTACCTCGAGCCCAAAAGCACGAACAAGGGCAGGTGATATGAAGGAGTTTGTCACTCCTGAATCAAACAAGGCATACACAAAGGTAGAATACAAGAAAAGGGTACCTCAAATGACGTCAGGCTCTCCTAGAGCTGGAAATGCTAAAGTGTGAAGTTGACCACAACCTCCTCCACGAACTCTCTGACATTAATGAAAAACACCACCATGGCCATACTCTACTATTTGAGGATGGGGAGCATCACAGGGCTATTCTATGCCTTCCCCATCTACCCTCTACTAATCCAAAGCTGGTACAGCCTACTACTGTTGCTGCCTCGGCTAGAACTGCCTCAACAGAGGAACCTGGAGTAGAGCACCTAGTGCATGATGATTGCTCTGAAAGCTCGGTCACTCGCGTACTGTTGATGACCTTGACCACCACAAGAAAAAAATTCTGGATCCATTGGCATAGGCATTGGATCTTCCGACCTCATAGAAATGAGATGCTTAGTGCTGAGACCTACCCTTAGCGGAATGGAAACTCTTCTACCTGGAAAACTGGGAACCCCAAACCATAGATCTGCTTCATGAGGAATCATAACTACTCCCCTCCCATGATGATCTGGTTCTGGCCATTGTCCTCTCGACGACCTATGCCCTATCTAGCACCTCAATATATGTCATCAGCATAAATGGGGAGACCTAGCGCTAGATATCCAGAGGCAAAGCTTCCTCAAAATTCCATGCCCTAGACTCCTCATCTGGCAATAGGTCTGAAGCATATTGTAAATGGTTCATAAAATGGATTCCAAACTCTTTCACATTAGAGAATCCCTCTCGAAGGGTATGAAGCTCCTAGCAACAGGACCCCTTCGCAGTCGAGGAAAGAAACGTAACTCTAAAATTGTCTCGGAACTCCTCCCATGAGATCGATGACTCCTCGCAATCCTGGATGAACAAGAACCGACACTGACTTGCTTCTCCACACAACATCATCACAACCAAGGACACCCAGTGCTCTTTCCGAGAATGGATTTAACTGAAGCCTATCTCGACCTCCTCCAACCAGCCTTCCGTGACTTCATCTGAAATAGAGCCCTCGTACTTATGCAGACTCAAGCGCTAAAACTCTCGGAGTGTCCTCCTCCAAGTGTCATCGGTGTCAAACTCTACCCGGTAGGGATCTTCTAGCCCAGCTCACTGGACATCTTTTATGTGATCCTGAAAAGGACATCGACCTGGAGCCATACCTGTAAAATTAAAAATAGTTAGAGCTCCTAGACCTGGAATATGGAAGACACAACATTAATTAATTAATTAATTATTTTATTTTATTAATTTTAGGTTAACCTATCCAAAATTATACCAATACAAACACAGGTACAAAGAATAATGATGCATGATCATATCCTAGGTCTCTACCCTGCAACTAGTATCACCTCATTTTGTAGCCATTGTAAACTTGAAGGTCTATACATCATATCATTGGGAGTCCAAAACACCTATGTCTCAGCCATCTCCAGTGTTTACATCAATTGCTAAACATGACTGACACAGTATCCCTACAAACCCATGAAAACTCACCTGTGCCTAACACCAAACTCTATCCTATCTCCCATCCAGACCTTTGATTCCACTCTGTCATGACCCCATCCCTAGAAGGTGTACTCCTCATAGGCCGATAATGTGAGAAGGGAGATTATGACCCCTGAGTCCCCCCTCCAGTAGGCCTTGGGTTGGCGACTTGTACCGAGGGTATATTAAACCTAAAAAGGAGATACATCACCCTCTAAGAGAACCCATGCGAAAGAGAGAGATAAGATAGACACCAACCAAATCCAACTCAGAAAAAAATATAAATAAAATCCCAAGTACACATATGTAATGTCAAACTACTACAACTGAAAGGGGAAAAAGTACAAATACCAAAGGAATGTTAAAATAGCAGCCACCACAAGATCAAACAGCTATGTAACCCCAAGATATTAGAAACTGGCATGAACTCCAATCTACTCCAAGTGACCTAAAAATAGATTATATATACATAGTGTTAGTATAACAGTATACTCAGTATGATCCTTCCCGAAGCCTTTCATGAAAAAGTAAATGAAGTATTCTAAAGCATAGTGATCGACAAGTGAAACTAACTCGTCACCTAAACAGTTATACTAAGTTCCCAGCCTCTCTATGGCTACTATCACAATGTAATGATTACAAGAGTATATAATATAATAAAGAATATCAAGGGTAACTAGCTACTACTTCCCCCCTGGTTTGTCTCTTTGCCCAAACATCGCACGTTTTAAGCATCTCTCTCCAAAAAGGATTGACTGCCGACACCTAGGAGAAGCACCACAACAAGAACCTCATGCAAAAACCCACCACAGACATGTAAGAAAAATAACCCGGTAGTTTTTGGGAGCCACCACAGCTCGCATAACATGTATCATATGTCAGGTATAAATCCTAAAGCCATTATAGCCCATACACCGAGTAAGGATCCTCAATCCATCATAGCCTATACATGTTGCACCTATAGTTGTCCATAAAAATTATCCAAAATATATTTGCGTGAATAACCACATTCCATTACATCTCTATACACACATATATGGGGAAAACTAACCGTTGTTCCTACCATCACACATAACTACCAAGAGAAGAGAGTAGGTCCAAAAGGGGTAGTCAACCATCTATCCTCGCACCGGAATGTTGGAGAAAACACCCCACAGGGCTCAGAATCCCAGGGGTGTCAGTTTCCTTAACTAACGGGGTGGGGTAGCGTATATAAACACAAAAAGTACAAAATATACTATAGATCACAACCCCACTAGGGGTATAACATAGTCTTAGACACAAATGTAGCTAACATCTCTCGGACTCCCAACATCCACTTCGGATACTAGGTATCCAATAAGAACACAACCATTTAAAGTGATTTATTAAATTACTCTATTACCTTTTTATCAGTTGCACTTTACGTAATTAATTCTTTAAACATTAATTAACCATTAAAAATTCCACATTATTTTCATTAGCATCACACCTAATGTTTGTTGTCCTCAACATTGCATCCCAACAAGTTTCAACCCCATGGGTTAACATCATTTATTCAATTATTTATTTATATCATTAATTTCCCACATTCCCATGAATTATAGAAAAAAATTCTATTCTACTAAACACAAGGGGGATCAACATGGTGTGTAGATGAGGAACCCGTAGTGTCTTTTCTGCCTATAGCACGAGTGTAGACGCATCCTCCCTTGAGAAGCTAAACACTGAATGAACATGGCATACCCTGCGCGTCTTCGCCACTTTTGGAAGGAGGGTAAACCAAACCAGTTGCCTTGAGTAGTAGATAATGTAATTTAGATAAACAACCAACAAAAATCATCAAGCATCCAAACATTCACATCCAACTCCTTTCATCATCCCCAATGTCCTTACCGACACCCAAAAGTATAAACCGATGCATCTCGCCACTCCAGGCATCAACTGCAACCTCAACTAGTTGGACTCCCTCCCCCCAAATATAAAAACATCCTTACAGGATCACATCACAACACAAGCAGCAGAAAAACTGCCATCATATCAATTCGGATTTTGGTCCTTAAAAAAGCAAGAGGGTAACTCAGAACCCTATAAGGAATTATATTTTTTTCAAAAAACCAGTTCATTAATCCATCTTGGATTAACCGAGTTATTATTCGTAGGTTCCAACATTGGGAAACCTAAACAGTAAGTTATCACAAATAATTAAACAGGCTTACTACATAAATTTTATCGGTATCAAATTACAACAAGAAGAACCAGATTTATCTACAAGCTTCTTTATCTTTATTCAAACAATTATCAATTAATTATGGTCAGTGTTCTTCACCAATTTACATCAAGAATAAAAATATAAACAATGGAAGAATAGATATCACACTATCTATCAAAACCAGAGGCAACAACATTCAATAGATATCAATTTATTTATTCGATTCAAATATTTATTATGTTATTTCAATTGTGATCCGGTGGGATAAAACATGCTAACTATACATTTTCACATAAAATAAAATAGAATAATTGAATCCCCAACCTCAAACAGTTCTTGACGTTATTTATACATGAACGATCCATACAATGAGCTATGATCTCCTCCCCCGTGACAACTGTATCCACCCGAGGATGCAGAGACGCCACCACACCAGTCATAAGCCACAAAAATTACATTAGGAACACTAAGATAGAATTCCATAAAATGGCAAGGAGAAACAGAAGGATATGAACCCAAAAGAATGGAAATAGATCATACCTTATATCAAAGATTAATCGGTACTTCTTGGATGCATCAAAATATTGGGGAACCAATCAAAATAAAAATGTTTTATTATGAAAATCCTATAGGATGGAATGAAAGGTTTAAGCATCTCACTGCCACGAACATAGAGGAAGAACTAGGGAGGATGATATATAATCCCTTTAGAATATTTAATGGAGCAGTGGTTTAAGTTTTGTTGGATTTTACATTAAAAGAGAATCACATTGAACCACATGGTTTGACTAAATAAAAACATCCCAAGCCTTCGTAAAATTAATATAGGATTTGTGGTCATTGAATTAGTCTTAGATTCCTTAAAACGAGGATTTAAAATCATTTTACATCAAAGGATGTGTTAAAGAGGAGAAACTGTAGGAAGCAGGAAACACTATTCAGAAACTCAAAATTTGGAAAATGAAAAACACTATTAATGAACCTCACCATTGAAAACTCACCATTAGAACCTCACCGTTTTGGAAAAACTCTTCAAGAACCTCACTATTAGAATCTCACCATTTGGGAAACACTATTAATAAACCTCACCATTGAAACCTCACCGTTCTAGAAATACTGTTCATGAACGTCAACCTTGGGACCTCACCGTTCTAGAAACACTGTTCACAGAATTGGAAATTTTGAACAGTGTTGGGGATATGTCACATTGTCCTCCCGGAACACCTCAAACACTATATTTATGCAAAGGAATGGACCTATGAGGTCCAGGCCATTGCAAATACGGAATGTGAAGATTACCTTATTGATGTGCCTGATATGATGCGAATGAGTGATACAAACTTCATGACAGTACTTTCTTAGCCTGCTCAAGTTATGAATAGTAACTTGAATCATGTGGCACACCCTCCTCCTCCAAATAAAGAGGAAGTTTCAATTGAATCCTTCATGCATCAAAGGCCTCCCATGTTTAGTGGATCTTCTGATCCCCTCCTCAAGGAACAGTAGATTAACTCTATTGAACAGATAATCTTGGTTTTCTAGTGCTCAGAAAAAGAGAATGTCATATTGGTAGTCTATCATTTTGATAGGGAAACATATCAATGGTGGAAACTAATTAAGAATGTTAATCCTTATGAGGAAATTGATTCCATCGATTGGGAGGAATTATAGAGAATGTTTTTTAATAAATATTTTCCTAAAACCCTCCATCTCAAGATGGAAAGAAAGTTTTTCGAACTCAATAATAAGTATGATGATTCAATCAAGGAGTATGAAGAAAACTTTACAAGGATCGTAAGCTATGCCTCTAGATTTTACATGAACATTGAAAGCAAGGTTGGTTGATTCTTTGGTGGTCTAAAGTCAAGTCTTTAAAAAGTGCTGGAAATTCGATACTTCGACCGCTATGAGAATATTGTATGTTGTTCCATTAAAGTTGAAATCGAGATTAGAGACTCTTAGTGGTATTATGGGCCCATTGACAAAAATAGGAAAAAGTAATCTAACGTGGGTGGTCCCACAAATTAATTCCACGATGGAATGAAGGTGAATCGTCCCATGTGTAATAATTGTGATAAGAAGCATCCTGCGAACTATCTAAAGGGAACCGGTAATTGCTTCAAATATAGAATGTTGGGACATCTAGCTAAAAAATTATGATAGGATATGTAGAATCCCGCTAATGTAGAAGAAAAAAAGGAAGGTTCAGATCAACACTTAGTCTGTGGTGCAATGTTACCACTACAAGGAGGAAGGGCATTATGAAAAAAATTTCCCTAAGCCAAGGGTTGTTAGAGGAAATCAACAACATCCCGCAAGGGAACAAGGAATGGATTCTGCTATCACACTACTGTGGTGGAGTCAGAAAATGATGTAGTGACAGGTATTATAGTTATTCAATCAAGAATTGAGAACATACTGTTTGATTCAGGTTTTGAACATTCTTTCATATCTTGCAAACTTAGTAGAACTCTTCATGCACCACCTCAAAATACAAATCATAAGTTATCTTTGGGAATAGATAATGGTGATATTATTGAATCCATGGTTTATAACTCATCCCCAGTTAATGTTTGTAAACTGAAACTCCCAAAAAATCATTCCATACTTCCTTTATTGGAGTTTGATGCTATCTTGAGAATGTTTTGGCTTTATTTTTACAAATACAACACCAATTTTCTGAAAAGGAAGATAACTCTTCACATCGTTAAGCATCCTCTAATTATTTAAATGTGTAAGGAGGAAGATGAATCTCTATTAGAATCATTGTATCTAGTGTGTATATTAATTCCTTATGAGCAAGCATGTCTAGCTCAAATAATTGAGACGAAGGAGAGAATCATTCTCGAAGACATGCCCATCAACAATGATTACACTAATTTATTTCATAATGAGTCTCCTGGCCTTCCCCTTGACTGAGAGGTTGAGTTATCAATTGAACTTATTCCTGGATCTCTGCCAAAATCAATGCCACCTTATAGAATGACCACAGTAGAGATGGAAGTGGTGAAGAAGCAGTTACAAGAGAATCCAGATAAGGGTCTCATACGCCCGAGTACTTCACCATGGGGTGTTAAAGTCCTCTTTTTAAAGAATAAGGATGAATAAATGTTCCTATTCATTGATTATCATGAGCTTAATAAAATCATGATAAAGAACAAGTATCCCCTGCCATAAATAGATGACTTGTTCAACTAGCTTTGTGTGGCCTGTTATTTCTCTAATGTGGACCTTTAGTCAGGATGTCACCAATTAAATTTGATGAAGGAAGATATTCCCAATATTTCCTTTCAAAGGTGGTATAGACACTATGAGTTAATAGTGATTCCCTTTGGACTCACTAATGCTCTATATATTTTAATGGATTTAATGAATAGTGTCTTTAGATATTACCTCAAAAAAAATGTGGTAGTGATTATCAATGATATTCTGATATACTTTATGAGAAAGGATGAACATGAGGTGAATTTAAATATTTTGTTAAAGACATTGAGAGGGTAGAAGCTATATGAAAAGTACAGTAAGTGTGAGTTCTATATGGAGGAAGTATCATTCTTGTGGCATGTTATCACCAACAAAGGGATATATGTGGACCCTTCCAAGACAAAGGTGATTGAAGAGTGTCCCATGCCATCATCTATAATTGAGATTCGTAGTTGTCTGGGTGTATCTGGGTATTATCAATGATTTTTGAAGAGATTTTCATGTTTTTAAAACCCAATTACCATGCTTACTTCCAAGGGAGTAACGTTTTTCTAGACCCAAGAATGTGATGTCTTCTTTAAGGAGTTGAAAAAGAGACTAATCATTTCATTAGTACTCAAACTCTCAACAAGTGGTGAAATATTTATGGTGTACATTGATGATTCAAAGAAGGGGCTAGGTTGTGTGATGATGAAAAATGATAAATTGATAGCCTATGCCTTAAGGAAGATGAAAATCCATGAGAAAAACTACTCTACATATGATCAAGAGTTGGCAGTTGTGATCTATACATTAAAAATCTAGTGAAATTATCTCTATGGGGAGAACTGTGAGATATATAATGATCACAATAGTATCAAATATATATTCACACAAAAAGAGATGAATATGAACCAATAAAGATTGATTGATCTCATTGAGGATTATGACTACTCAATCCACTACCATCCTGGTAAGGCAAACAAGGTGGAATATGCTCTAAGTATAAAGGATCTTGAATCTTCATCAATGATGGGAATTGAAAAAGATCCGATCTTCATAGATTTGCAGAGGATGGACATGGGAATCATTAAGGTAGGAAAAAAAAGAAATCCTTTTTCAAATGAATTTTCAACTATCCCTCATAGAGAAAATAAAAGATTCTTAAAGAAAATAGGGGGAGATTTTGAAAATGGTGGAAGCCATTAAAAATGGTAAATCATTACAGTTCAAGATTGATGAGGAATGAGTTGTAAGATTTAGGTCATGGTTATATGTACCGTCTGATCTATATATAAAAAGAAGTTTCTGAATGACGCACATAGCTCAACCTACACTATCCACCCAGGGATCACACTTTTGTTTCAAGATCTCTGAGAGACCATTGAGTGGGACAATATGAATAAGGATATTTATGAGTATACATCAAAGTGCATAGTATTTCAACATGTGAAGGCTTAAATATAGAAGTATAAGGGAATGATGAAACCACTACCCATGGCAACATGGAAGTGCGAGAACATCAACATGGACTTTTTCACTAGACTTCTAAGGACATATAGAGGAAACATTGTTATATGGGTCTTTGTGGATCATCATACAAAGACAGAACACTTTATCACAATTCGAGAGGACTTCTCATCGGATCAAATTTCGCAGATATAAATCAAATAGGAGGTAAGGTTTTATGGAGTACCACTATCTATTGTATCTAATAGAGATTCTATATTCACCTCAATGTTCTGGAAAAGTATCTAACATGCTCTAGACAATGAACTAAAATTCAATATGATCTATCATCCTAAAATTGATGGCCCGTCCCATAGAACTATTCAGACACAAGAATTTATGTTGGAATCATGTTCTATGGACTTCAAATGAGGATAATACCGACATATTCCATTAGTTGAATTCTCCTACAAAAATAGTTTCCAATTATGAATCCGAATGGAACCATATAAATACCTTTCTGGTAAAATGTGTAGAATACCGGCATGTTGAGGTGAAGTCGGCGAGCGTAAGATTCTAGGACCTAAACTGGTTGAAGAAATTGTGGACAAGGTGAAAACCATTCAACATCACATTAAGGAATCCCAAAGTCGAAAATAGAGTTATACATAAAGTCATAGATGAGACCTTGAGTTCAATGTTGGAGACATGGTATTTCAACACATATCTCCCTAGAAGAAGGATATGCGATATAGGAAGAGAGGAAATTAATGTCCCTAGTACATAAGCCCCATCAAAAGTCACGATCAGGTCAGGGATGTAGCCTATCGGCTGGCACATCAACCTACTGTGTCCAATGTACATGATGTATTTCATGTATCCTTATTTTGAAAGTACATATACCATCTCTTTCACATGTACTCTAATAAGAGGTGGTACAGTTGGATAGTGTACTTTTATATGAGGATAATCCATTGAAGATCTCGTATTGTAGAGATAAACTTCTATTTAACAAGACTACTCACTTGGTCAAAGTACTGTGGTGGAACCATAAGTATGATAAGGAAACATGGGAGCATGAAGAGGCAATGAAGAAAAAGAACCTACACCTATTTATGGTTTACAATGTAAAAAAAATAAACTTCGAGGGTGAAATTTCATGAGGGGGGAATAATGTAATGACCCAATGTTTTATCAATGGAAAAAACTTTCTTATAATTATGTCATAGAATCACATGAAATTACCACACACTAAACTACTAAGTATTATGTGACCTTTGAACATAGTATTTTAATTTATATGATTTTAATTTCTCAAATATGACACACATGGTTGTGATAAGTAAGATGTTTGGAGTCTAATGGAACAAACATAATTTTTGGTGAGTAGTAACCTACCCTTATGAATATTAATATGACCCTATTGAATAGTAAATCATTCAAAAGAATAGGAACCTCACCCATGAATGTATAAATAAAATTTAGGCATCTTTTAAGTGTTAATATGACCATAGTAAAAGTATTGGTATTTTTGTAAGTTATAAATAAGTAATAACAATTAATTATTTAATTTAAAATAAGATATATCTTCATAAAAGGTGTTAATAAATTAAAAAATTTA
Source organism: Viscum album (assembly GCA_963277665.1). Classification (NCBI taxonomy): domain Eukaryota; kingdom Viridiplantae; phylum Streptophyta; class Magnoliopsida; order Santalales; family Viscaceae; genus Viscum; species Viscum album. The sequence goes on along the minus strand of OY728165.1, from coordinate 906,713,411 downwards.
TGTCTCCTGGTTTTAAGATAATATTATAAGGCCTTATGAAATTTTTTAAAGCATTATAAAATCAGTTTTATTTTTAAAATCTATATTTTTCAAGTGAATTAGGTTTTCAAATATAAATTAAATTAATCATATTTAGAAAATTATTTTTGGAAAATTGAGTTTATTTTTGGTTTCTAAATGTTATAAAATGGTTTTGGTGATTTTTTGTTTTTTCTAAAATTCTTAAATTTTCGATGAATAGTAAAATACAATAATTCATAATAAATGCTAAAACCTGAATTTTTTGCATCATGCATGAGTAATGGATGATGTAAAAGGCCATTTGTTCAAACACACATGCACATATATCAATTATTTTTCAAAATAATCCATACTATTGCTTTTCTTATATAAAAATAATAAACTAATGATTAAAATATTTAGAAAACCCTCCTCCCCTCCACTATAAAAACCACCAACACTCCCCTCTTCTCTTCACTCCACTAATGCCTTATTACATCCCTAAATTCCACCCAAATATCTCAAAAAATATCCTAACCCATGTCCATAATCCCATGGAATCCTTAAATGACCAAATTATCTCCCTTTAAGAGGCTCTCATAGGAGATAAACTTGAGAGGTAAATTCCTCTTCCTGAATATTTTATTTTCTTTCAAGTTATTTTCTTTTCTTTTTCTTTACTCACCCCCTTCAACCAAGTTGTATTATAACTAAATTATGATTCATGTACAGGAATGATATTATTCTAATGAGGTATTTTATCATAATATCTCCTCCCCTATCCTTTTATACTATAATTGAAAACACCATTCGTAATTTGTTGATTTATCACATTCAGGGACGGTTGGTGTTCAATTTCATTTACCATCTTCTAGACTTGTCATGAGACCATTTTTATGGTTAAAAAAATTGTAATATATAAGTTTTATCTTATTCAATGTTCTGTAATCCATATAAATTCATGATGTAAAATAATAATACAAACCAAGTTAATTATGAGAAAAATAACAAAATTAATCCAAGTGTTTATCATTAATGTTTTATATAATGATTCACTTTCACTCCAAAAAAAACAAATGAATTTTACAACCATGTAACATTATTGATGTTAAATAATAAAATATAAACTCAATTCTAGATGACCACTCTCATCATATATGTGTATCTGAACATGAACTCAAAAAGTTTATGAATGAACTCAAAAAGGTTATAATAAATAATTTAAATGTAAAATAGGTTGTAAAATTATTAACTAATGAATATAATTTTATCATTCACTTCATTAATATCAAATGGAAAACACCATCAGACATAAGATAAGGATCCTCTTTTTCTCACATTTATTCAAGAATCTCCTCAATGTTATACCCTTCTATGTATATTTCCTAATGATGGGGTATGATTTCTAACCTTCCCCATACATAACTCATGATGTATAAAAGATGATAAATTCATTTATCTATTATTAATACCACCTACGTACACCCGATTCTATACTAATACTCTGTAAGGGATTCTACCCGAACTGCATTTATTCCTTCAGGTTTCTCAATCTTTTTTTACCCTAATGAAGTTTTATTTTCATTTTATATAAAAAATTACATACTATTTATATTCTTCAAACACATTTTTGAAGATCCATACCTTATTCTCTTTTGGGAATATACGTTCTTTCAAGAGATTCCCTCCTCGATACTTCCCAAAAAGCAATATCATTTTAAGGGAATGCCCCAATTTTTTACACAATTTCAAGTGTACGCTACCATTTTCTTAATCCACCATTAGTTTTATAAAATAATTATTTTTATTATTAAAAAATTATTGTTTCACATCTTGTTTTATATATAAGATTATTCCCTTTTCGATTTAAAATGCTCTTCAGTATTTTCCATAAAACCACACTAAAATGTTTTAATGAAAAGAATTTCTTAAATACACTTCTTACATGTTGTCACTTATGTTTTACAACACATAAAATGATATATGAATATTTACCTTATTAATTTCTATGTATTTTTTAATTCATTTCTTTCATGTACTTTTTTATGCTACGCCCTTTCATTATGCTTGATGACCTGAATGTGCTACCCATTTCTCTCCATGGGTTCCCTTATATTTATGTATGATTGATTATGTATGATTATTTATGTGTCAAGAAAATTCATGAACATGATAATATGGGTTCACCCAAAAAGATCTCCAATGCATTGGGTAAAATTTAGTCTCATGAGATGTTATCTGCAATATTCTGGGCGGTTATCCTTGACTTGTGCTACCATGTGCAATGGTATTGGTGGTTAACCTTGACTTGTACTCCTCTATGTGAAACGAGCCTTGACTCATGCTAGTGTCTTGGTTTATGTTACTTCCATGTTACTTATAATTCATGTTTATATTATCCCATGTTTATTTTATGTGATTATATATGCCATTTTATGTCATTATGTCATGATCTCAAACCCTAAATGTAAAGCCTTATTCTTATGTTTAATCCCTTACTAGGATTTTAGGAAATAACTTTGTTCATGTGATACCTAGGGTACCCTATACAGATGTAAGGGATCAAATAAAGTTAGGATATCTTTATTAAGATTAAATATTGAAGTGTTTTTTAGTCCCATGTTTTATGTTTTATATACACAGACTTCAAAGATACTAGAATTCTTGATCCTTGGCTTTTACTATAATGTTTAATTATGACTAAAATCTTGTAATGTTATGTGTAAAAGAAAAGGTTATCTATACTTGGGCTTCCATTATGTCTTTAAAATGATATGGGAACATAACATGAGGGATTAAAACTTCATGAGTCTCCCATATTTTGGATATTTCCCCCTTATTTTGCAAGTATGTTTTTACAGTTGTCAAAAGTACATAACCAAGGATGTCGTGTGGCTCGGGGGAGCTCATCTGGAAGCTTCCAGATGACCATAAAGTTTCTTGAACACATTATGAAGACAATAATTACATTTTAAAGGTTCCCCACAAGATTTACCATAGGTTATGAACTACAAAGGACCATTAGATTGACCTTGTGAAGGTCATGCGATCACAATTATTATTGAGGTTAATGTGATTCTTTTGATCATGGACACCTTTTCTTCATTTACATGGTAGGGAAATAAAATCCAAATTTAGGTTATTCTTAATCTGTTTATTTTTATCTATTTATTTGGTGGGAGTCTACAGTGGTGCAAATATAATAATAGAAATCCTAACATAGGGGATCTGGAATCATGTTTCTACCACCCATAAAATATAGATCATGAATCATGCTCTTTCCTCTCATATCATAATAGATCGTGAATCACATTTCTTCCTCCCATAATATAGTATATTATTAATCAAAATCCAACATCCCAAAATTATATCATGAGATGTAAAACATTACCCAATTCATTGGAGGGATATAAAACTCCAGGTCCACTAATCAAAAAATGATAAACCATTAATATGTGCTCTATAAAATCATTGAAACATTAATAACTTTATCATAGCTCAATTAACCCATGAAAAAGAAGTGGGATACATTATAAAAAGATATATATAGATATTATTTGTATTTTTTCATTTAGAGTATATTCCAATTATATCATAAGAGTCATTGATTGATATTAGCATAGATTAAAAACACATTTATAAGAATATAACAAATTTACTTGGATAAAGGAGATGAAATACCCTCATTTTTCTGATACAATTTATTAGAATATTTTAACAAAAAAAAGTAAATTTTAATTTCATTGAAAAAATATAAAAAATAAGAGAGTAATATTCATAAATACAACTAATTAATATTTGTGAAAATTTGTTAGTACAGAAATAATATAAAAGAAGATTTCCTTTATATTTTGTAAGGAATGTTTATGTTGGTGGAAAACAACCACAATAAAATTTTTAATAGATGATTTCATTTGTAAATTAATTTAAACACGTTTAAAATACCATAATAAATTATATATGTAGAGATAGTTATAACCATAAAACAAAATGAAGAATATAGACCGGGAAAAAAGGATTCCCAATCATAAAGAAGAGGCAAGGTCAGTTTCTCATATAAGAATCCCTCCAAGTAAATTATTAGCCAAAGGGGAAGTAAAATTGTTAGAGGTCATGTAAAACAGATGAAAAATAGAGGATGAGAAAATATATATGGTTTTAGATATAAATATTACACAATTTTTCTAGATGGAAACACAGTAAAAAAAATCTTAAACTCAAAATGAGATTGGAAAGAAAACCAACAACCTTTTCTCCCATGTTCTAAAAAATTTATTAAGTCACATGTATAATAAGAATAACAGTCATAATAAAATTTTTCATAACATGATTCATATATATTACTATTTATATTTTTCTAATTATAATCATTAATTGTATATTCATGAACCCTTTCATTTTTATTTTTATCATCAGATGTTATTAATTTCAATTTCTTTACATACATTTCAAAATGGTGACATAGAACCCCATTTTTGATACGGCGTTATTAATCCATAAATTAAAAATTATATCCATATAAATGTGTTTCAATTATTTATGAATTCCCATGTTGATTTTCTGGAAACTATGGGCATGGTTTGAGAGATCAAGATCTATGATGATCTTATTTCATGTAATTTACAGATATCATCAAATTACTTTATAAGGATATTTTTAATTCATAATTTCAAAAATATATTTATGAAATATGTTAAAAATTAATATCATATATATACTTACCAATATATTTTATAACCATACATGTAAAGAAGTTATGAAAAAAGAAATACATTGTTCATGGAGGTGATAGTTTTCACATAACCTGAGTAAATTTTTTATTCTTTTCAATTGTTGGGATGAATGTAGAAAATGGTTACTCTATAAAAATAATAAATTTTAATCATATTTATAATAATGATGATATTAGTTTATCATGGGAGGAATATATTTTTAAGAGGTAGAATAATAAATAAAGGAATATAAATGAAAAGGGAGTGATTTGGAATTTTGACCACACTCATTCGAATAACTCCTTTGAAAATTAGACTAAGACATAGAAGGGTGATGTTTTGATGATAAAAGGACCTATAGAATGTTTATATAAGTTTTATAGAAATATTTGGGAATATTTTGGTCAAAATAATAGGTTTAAGGGTCAATGAGAAGTGTGGTGGTGAATGCATCTTTTTATATGTGATAGGAGTACATTTTTTGCAATTAGAGATTCACTAATAAAGGAATGTGGATCCAAAATTGATAATAAAGGATAAGGGATATTTTTTGGTCTAAAAAGACTATAACCACACATATTTATTTTGTTTTTTGTGATAGATGTATTTTTTATGATGTAATTTTAACCATTTTTCCTTGTTATACCTTTACTATGGTATGTTAATTTTCACCTCATCAACTTATTCTTATAACATAAAATGAAAACGAAAATATTACATAATTTGGATATTTTTATTACAAATAGGAAACCCATTTTATATTAATAAATTTAAAAATTTGATAAAATGTAATTCTAAAATGATAAATGTATAACACATTAAAACAATTTAGGAAAAATACAACTTGTCTTCCAAAATGTTGAACATATGTTTTAAAATTAAACTTCATATTTTTAGACATATAATTTTAATTATAAAATAAATATTTGGATATGATATTTTATAAATAATTAATTGAAATTTATATCAGGGGGATATAATAAAAGTTATAATATTTTTTGAATTTTAATTATGTACCATTTACCTGAAAATCAATATTTCCAGAAAAATAAAAAAATAACCCTAAAACAATTTCTTCACGAAGAATGAAAAAATAAAGATCATTTTATAAAATAAAAATAAAAAAAATATGAATTAAATTTTTCAATGAAAATATAAAATATAATGAAAATATGTTTTATATGAAAATGATGTTTTTTAAATACTAACCATTATTATTCTTATTTCCTATAAATTATTAATTACGTTAGAGTTAATCTATTTACCTTGATTTTTTCATCATTTATCAATAATATATTTAGTTTACAAAAATAAAAACATATAGTTCATAAAAAGAAAATTTCAAGAAAACAAAATTTAAAGTATAAAATTCATTTTATTATTAATAATTATTATATGGATATTAATTTATTCTCTTGTAAATATTATCATTAAATTTCATTAAATTTATTATTTAGCAATGAGTAAATGAAAATAAATAAAACATTTAAAAAACATTTCCTTTGAAGATAATAATTTTATTTAAACTATTCTTCACCATATACAATTAAAAATAATTGTTAATACCAAAAAATTGTAAATTTTATAGTCTATTGATACTAAAATATTTCAATGAATTTTATAAATACATCATATAATAATAATGTGTTCCACACACACACACACACACATATATATATATATATTATATAATAGAATATATTAGTTTAATATTATCTTTTAGATTCATTATTTTATTCTCATAATTTATTAATTTTATTCTTCAATATTCGTGTTTTATCTTAATATAATAGATCATGGGTTATTTTAGTTTTTTTCTTTATTTTAAATAATCAATTTAAAATATTTTTATTAAAGGATAATACATTATACAATCATGGATTAATACATTCTACCCCCATAAAATAATTTCAAAAACAAAATGTATTTCTCAAATAGAAACAAATGAGGATACCTATAATTCATTACCTCTTCTAGTTCCCATGTTACATATTTGAACTTAAGATTCCTCCATATAACTTTCAATATATGAGAAGTATTATGCAATAGTAATGTATCTATATGATCTATGATTTCTATTTTTTCATTATAAGAGATACGATGTCCTAGTTGTATGACCTCTTAGTTCAGTAAATGTTATGGATTGAGAATTCACTTCCTCTGAAGTGATACATGGAATACCTCATGTATTAAAGATATTTTTAGAGGAAGTATAATATGATTATACACTATGCTCGTATGATTAATGATTTAAAATGTACCAATGTATCTAGGTCTTAAATTCCACTTCTTTATAAATTTTATATAATTATTTCATGGTAATATTGAGAAGAATTCCCTATCTCTAATGTATAACTCCAAATCTCATTAACAGTTATCATCTGAACTCTTCTTTTGACTCTTCATAAATTTAATGTGATGTTGAATAGTTTATATTTTTTTATTAAACTCCTAAGAGAAGTCATCCCCTATCAACTTATGTTCCCCCACTTCTTCCCAACATGTTGGGGTTCTATACCTTTTTTCATAAAAATCCACACATTCATCCATTTCAAATCCAAAATGATTTTTTTGTATGAGAACTCCACTAGGGGAATGTGTTAATACCAAATTTCTTTCAAATCCATTAAATATGATCTCAAAATATCATCTAGCTTTGGAATGTTTCATTTATATTAACCATCAGGATTACAAATAAAAGAACTATTAATTCATAGATTTGTTGCAAAATCATTTTGAATAATTATTCAAAACATTAAGGTGAAGCTCATATCCCTATCTAATACAATCAATAGTGGTACACCATTTAGACTTACAAATTATCTTATATATATCTTGGAAAAAATTTCTAGCTATAAATATTCTCTAATAGAAATTAAATACATTGAATTCCTAAATTGATATACTACGACCTAAATATAATTATGGCTCATAGATATTTTTATGATTAACTTGATGGAATCCATAGAAATATTCTATTATTTACATGTTATTATGGTTAATGTTTGCATCATCCAATTAGATTTATATTTTTCATCCTTAACTTGATGACATAACATGATTCAAGATACATATTCTATAGTCTCCCTGTTCATGTTATCCAGCTAGATAATCTCATTTAGATCAATGCACAATTTTATGCCAGGATAGATATAAAACGATGAATTATATGCATCAAAAAACCACACCATCAACAATCCTAGAATTTATGGGACATATATTTATTTCCCTAATTTTCAATGTAGAACTTTCAAATATCCCCCACTATATTATATAGCTCTATAAACACCTTTAATCCCTTGATATTCACATATATAGATGTTTGAGTCTTAATTTGGTTAATATGGGGTTTCTTACCTCACCTTTTGATTTCATGGCTAGTATTTTATAAATATATGAGTATTGACTGTTTTTCTAATCCTCATCATGGATAGGGTATCATGATCTATTATTTTTAGAGCATCTACCACATTATTTTCTTTCCCTAGGTGGTAATATATTGAGAAATCATAGTATTTGATTAGTTAAAACCATATCCTTTAGCACATGATAATCTATTTTTGGGTGAGTATATACTTTAATATCCCATTGTCAGTATAGATATCACATATTTCATTATAGAGATAATACTTCAAAAATTTTCAGTGAAAAGACTATTGTCCCTAACTCCATATCATTTGTTGGGTAATTTTTCTCAAGAGTCTTTAGTGGAAATGAATCACAATTTCGTACCAAATCATTTTTAACCAGGAAACACCCCAAAACCTTTAGTTTGGAATCATAATATATTGATAACCTTTATCCAATATAGGGTAATGTATGAATAAGGGTGATGAATATTATCTTCTAATGTTCCATAAAACATTACCCACATTTTTTTATCTAAAGAAACTTTACAACCTTCCTTGTTAACTTGGTTGTAGTATTGAAAAATCATGATAAATATATCACAAATCATCGGTACTATCTCCCTATTCTAAGATAAAAATTAATTTTAATCATAATGTTTGTTAATATCCATTCTTCAATAACTCATTTCTTTGAATGATCCATAGTTATACCTTCAGGTGTGTTTACATGAACCAATAAGAATATTTTTGCAGCTAAAATTATTAGTTTTAGAAATTGGAATTTAATTTATCCTTTTATAGTGTATTTAGAATAATTTTAAAATGATCGTTAGGATTTTTATTACTCTTAGAATATATAATAATAACATCATTAAATATTAATAAAATTAATTTCAAGGTACTATTTGTAGACTCTATTTAATATATCTATAAAGATAATTGGATATTTTTTAAGTCTGAATGGAATCACTATGAATTCATAGGGACTATAACTTATGTAAAAGGATGGATTAGGTAAATCATTAATTTCCAAACATAATTAATTATATATAGGTTGAATTTAAATCTATGGGAAATATGGATCCCCCCATAGTTGAAAAAATAGATCATCAATATAGGGAAGAGTACATTTTTCTTTCATCGTGATCTTGTTAAGTTCATGATCGTCATTATAGAGATACATTGGTCCATCTTAACAAAGAGAATCGGTGCACCCCATAGATAATTACTCAAGCATATGAAAAATTTGTCAATATTTTATTAGAGCTATTTCTACAATTCCTCTAATTAAATAAAATACATTTTATAAGGAGTCTTAGATATAATCATGGAACCAAGTATGAGTTCAATTGAAAATTAAACCTAATGATCTAGGGTAATACAATAAAATTCCTCATGAAATAAGTTGATATATTCCCACACAATTGGTATATATAAAATTGAAAGTACTTTTATAACCATTTTAGCTAAATAACTATCATATTTTGGTATTAAGAACCATATAATGGAATTAAATTTTGTAGTAGGTTCATTTTCAGACATCAACTAATAAATGATAATGGCATGATTTTAAAAATTAATTTGAATTCGTTATCCAAATAATTAACATGAGATATATTTAAAGAGTGATATTATATTCCTAAAATCAAATCAAATTAAACCAAATTAAGGATTAAAATATTTTTTGGAAGTATACTACCACAAAATTCTATCATAGGGGATTTATAGACTTGAGAATAAATTATTGATCCACCATGAGTTTTCACAAGAAATTAAGTATCCAATCATTAGGGTGGAGATTTCATTACATTATAAAATTATATATATATATAAGAGTGTGTATATCCAGAATTATATAAAATATTTTATGTTTTATAATTGACAATAAGTATACCTTTCATGACTAGTTTCTTATTCCACTTTAGTAGTTGTGATATCATAAGTTTTACCATATTCTCTTGGATTAGGAGGATGTTGATGTTGATTGTCTCTATTATCCCTTTGATTAGTGCAGTGATTCTTATAGTTACAATATTCCTTACAATGGAAGCAATGGAGTGTGTTTTGTGAGTTTAGTAGATATTTATTATACTCAAATTCATTAACCATCCTCCTCACCTCTTTTCATGAATCTTGTGCCTGCTCAACCTCGTTTCCACATTTAAAACAACTTTTTGACCCTTTAAGGAAATTTATCCCATGATTCCTTCCATATGTTTGGCATACATTAAGATTAAATTTCTTCCCAACATATGATTTACCATTTTAGTTTTGTTAAATCTCCATTTTTCTTTTCATTTCCACAAAACAATCAAAATAATGAGAGTCTCCAATCTCCATTTCAACAATATGATGGAATTAAAAAAAACTATTCATAGCTTTCGAACACTCTAATAGCTAATAATATTAAAATACATGGTTTTTAGAAAATAAATTATCATTTGACCTTATTTTTAGGGTTAGTGATAAAACAGGAGGTGTACCCTATGAGTCTCATGAATTTTACTTCATACAAACAAATGTATTATTACTCCCTTTTCAAATACATTAATTATCTATCCATTTTCTATGAAGAGTTAAAGGAAAATATTTCATAAAAAATATTTTCGTGAACTCCTACTATTACATAAAGTGAATTTCCTTGTTTAGATTCATATTATTAATAATTTTACACTATTTTTCTACCTCACATTATGAATGATGAACAACTAAAAAAATGTTCTCATGGTATGAGAACTAAAGAACAAAAAATATATTATCTATTTTATTAATCCACTAATAAGTAATTATTGGGTTAGAAAATCCACCAAAAGAGGGTAATCAATGATGAATAAAGGACTCAATAAAAAGTTTCTTATTCCTTGGTTTATTTTATAGCTTAACATGATTTTTGTTATTGTTCATATCATGGTATTTTTGAGTGAGTATCACCATGATATTTTATACTCCAACTTCCATCTCAATAGGAATGTCATTGTGAAAATCAATGAATTTCCCATTGTATCCACTACTAACTCAGTTTTTCCTTTATTTACCAATTTTTTTTAAATAAAATAAGGTTGAAATTAGAGAAAATTAATAAATTAGTAAAATATAACTATAAACATAGGATAAGTAACACATAAATTATGTATATAACCAAACATATTAATTCATATGTTTCAACTATATTATACTTGGAAATTTGATTATTAGGTTCTCAAACCAGATTTTATATATATTACATAATCATATTATTTTTAAATACATTAAAATAGTTCATAAAGTAAATATGAATAAAAAAGAATATCCATAGATAGTGTCAAACTAGGTGTGTAATTAGGCCCACTTATTATGCACTTAGTGGAGATTATGTAATGAGAAAACTAGCCTTTAGGGTTATTACCCCAAGGTTTATTTTTGTAAGGGTTTGTATCCACATTTATGTATCTTTAAAGAGATATCATTTCATGGAAACCACACACTCTATAATATATAATCATTTTTGTGATGTTTTCCTCTATTTAGGATTATCTATTGGGTTTTTATTAATTTTATCTACCCATCATTCTTGAAAATATCTAAAACCCGCTATGATACCAACTAAGGTAATCCATAAAAACAAACATGCATATTAAATAATTTTATGATAATATTAATTTCATCTCATAAAAATCAAACATTAGAACATAATGTTTTAGAATCATTGGTGTTTTGATATAAAAAAATATTCAACAACATTTTAAACATCTCCCAAACAGTATTTTACAAGATATCCTTTAGATACATCATACATAATAATATTCTTTATAAACTATGTAATAAAAATATAAGAAAGGGGGATCTTATATGTGCAGTAAGGTAAAATAAGGAAAATCAGATGTGAGTATAAGATAATCATGTAGGTAAAACAACTTAATCAAATTCCAAGAGTATAAAATTTGGATATCATATCCAAATAATCATGGATCATAAGACCCAAATCATGGATATGAGAATAATAATAGACATATCCCTCCATAACATGAGTATAATGAAAAACAAATGAATGTGGCACAAAAATAACCATAAAAACATAATATAGTTGATTATGAATCCTGATCTTGATTCCCTTAAATATGTGTATAATGAATCACATTTATTCATCTCGTATCATATTGGATCAAGAATAATATTCATGAAATCCATTTTATAGTGGATTAGAAATCACATTACGACCTATAATAATAATTTAATTTGATACAAAAATTTTCCCTATTCATTGGAGGGATATATAATTTGAGTTTAACCCATTAAATAATGATAAACCATACACATGTCTTCTAATGTTTTTTGGGACATTCATAATTTCACCATAGTTCAATTAACTCGTGAAGAAGAAGTGTGTTTCATTATCAAAATACATCTAGTGAAATATTTTAGATGGTGTAATTTAGATTAAATTTCCAATAGATCAAATAAAAAATTTAATGATGTTAAATTATTTGAAAAAAACATTCATAAGAAAAAAAATTATCAGAGAAAAGAGAAGAAACACCCTCCTATTTTTGCTACATTTCAAAAAAAATATTTTTGAAAAAATATAATTTAAATATAATTTAAAAACAATAAAACCCATAAAAACTAAGTGTAGAATATTTTTAAATAAAAATGAAGATGGTGGGAAGAAAATATGTTAACATAGTAATAATTTTTAATATTATTCCTTTTAAATTTTGTAAATAAGTTCTATATTGGTGGGAAATGACCATAATGAAAATGTTAAAAGAAGATTAATTTTTTATATAAAGTGTAATGAATAATAAATAAAATAATAAATCATTTAATTAGAGATAATTATATAACTAAAATAATATATAGAATATATACATGGAATCAAAGGTTTCCAGATAAGAAATAAGAGGAAATTTTAGTTTATATTAAAAGCACCATTTTAAGTGAATTACGATCTAAAGGAAAAGTTAAATAGTGGGAGGGAATGTGAAACTTATAAAAACCAATTTGATAAAAAGATATTTTTGGTTTTAGAGAGAAATATCACTCATTTTTTCAAGATTTAAACTTAGTCATAAAATCATTAATTCAAAATGAGATTAGAAAGAAAACCCTTACCTTTTTTTCTTAACTTATATACAAGTAAATTAAACTACAGAATAATAAAAATAACCACCTTAATAAAATATTTTATAAAATTTTCCATATCTATTAAATTATTTATTATTTAATAATAATCATTCATTATAAATTCATTACCAAATTAATCATTCTTTTCACAATTAGATGTTATAAATATCAGACGTTTCAAACATGTTTCATAATGGCCACATTGAATCCAATTCATATGATAAGAATTTTTTCATTATAAAATTTTTAAATGTGTTTATGTAATTTTTTTCGAATGATTTTTGCATCCCCGTGTTATTTTTAGGGAAAATATGGGCATTGTTTGAGAGAATAAGATCAATGATGATATTTTTTCAGGTAATTTACAAATATCAAAAAATTACTTTATATTGATTGTTATTTTATTCTAAACATTAAGAATAGTATTCATGAAATATATTAATGCCGAATGTTATATATATTTTAAGAAAATATTATATAACCATATATGTTAGACAATGAATAATAATGAAACAAATTGTTCTTGGAGGCAGAAGTATACATGTAGCACGAGTGACATTTTTATTTTTTAAATAGTTGGGATAAAGATAGAAAATTGTTGTTTCATAAAACTAATAAATTTTTATTATATTTATGAAACTTTGGTAATTATGTTATCATTTTTATGATATATTTTGAAGAGGTATAAGAATAAAAAGGGAAATATAAATGAATAATGAGTTATTAGAAAATTTTACGTTACTCCTTGGAGAAATTCCATTGAAAGTTGGATTAGTCAATTTAAGGGTGGTATTTTGATGATAAAAGGAACTCATGAATGTTTATTGAACTTTTTTTTTATCTAATTTAGTAACATTTATATTTAATTATGTCACTTAATGTGTGATTATAAGTTTGTTAGTGAAGGGGTCAATTTATAGATGAGAGGAGTGCTCGTTTTGTAATAAGAGATTCCCTATTAACAAAACTTGGCTCTAATATTGATAATAATAGTCTGGGATAGAGTTTGTAAAAGAAATAACTCAGCCAAATAGTAATAGATAGCGTTTTCTTGATATTATTGAGTTTTTATCACTTAGTTTTATGCATTTTTACTTTGTTTTACCTTTAAAATTGTAAGTAAATTTTTACCTCGGTATCTTTTTCTTGACTAAAATTGAAATTTATATTATTATATAATATAAATGTTATGGTAAAAAAATGAAAACCATTTGATAATAATAAATTTATAAAAGTGATAAAAATAATTCTAAAAAAATAAATGTATAACCCATATTATCATTTTTAGAAAGAAAAAAACAACTTTGATTTCAAAATTTCAAAAATATGTTTCTAAATTAACCACAATATTTTAAATTATAAAATTTTACTCAAAGAATACAAATTTGGTATAAATGGTTTGATAAATCTATAATTAACTTTTGTATCCTGATAATTTTAAAAAATTTACTCCATTTGTAAAAACTGTATTTTATAAAATTTACCTAAAAATAAATCAGTCCAGAAAAATCCTAAAAATTCAATGTTGTCTAATATTTACATGTTGAATAAAAAATTGAATTTCATTTATTAAAATATAAATTATAAAATTTTTGAATTCAATTTTTTAATTGAAACATAAAATATAACGTAGAACTGGTTTATATGATAAAATAATTTTTTGAATATTAAATGTTCTTATACTTTTTTGTTATGAATTACTAATTAAATTTGTATTAATTTATTAATAGTAATATTTATTATCATTTAATCATAATATATTTAGTTAAATAAAATAAAAATTCTTAGCACAAAAAAATAATTTTTTTAAAACACATTTTGAAGAAGAAAATAATTTTTCATTAATATCTGTGGGATAGATGTTAATTTATTTCGTTATACACATTATAAATAAAATTTCAACCAAATAATTCTTTATTAAAGAGTAAATAAAATTACACAACAATATTTCTACTAAATCCTACTTTATAACCATTAGTGTGATGTTGTGATGAAAAGTGAATCACATCATTTCATGGAGGCAATATTCTATACATATGCACAAGAAACATTTTCATTTTCCATTGGATGAAAATATGGTAGAAAATATTTCGTCCAAAAAACAATTTAGTAAATTAATGTTACTGATATAATTATAATTGGATGTTTATAATATATTTAATGGAAGTATGAGAAGGAAAAACATGAATGAATTTGGTCAAGATTTATTTCTCCACCTTGGATATCTTCCTTTTATACACACCTTAAGCCTTATACAGATTGGTAATTTGGTGAGATCAGGACATCTAATAAAAGTGGAAGGGAGTTTAGAAATTATTTGGGAATATTTTGGTTTATATAATTTGATTAATGTTCATGGAAATTTAATGTTGGAGGATTACTTTTATAAGTGAGAGGAGTGGAACCCTTAAAAATATTATGTAATTTTAAATATACTAAATGTATTTATTCAGGAATGTCACTAAAATTCAGTAAAATTTCTAACATAGGATAATCTCTTGTTTAAATAAAATCAAATAATAAAATATAGTCATTTTTAATGATATTTGAAACCATATCTCTTTGTTTAACCCACCTTTTAAACCCTTTTAACCCTTACCGTGATGAAAAAATATTAACATGGAAAATATTCCTTATGAATAAGAATGAAATTTAACAATTTAAAATTTTTTAAAATTATATTTCTAAATATATAAACCATTTTCATTGATTTAATCTATTTAAGTGTTAAAAATTACAATTAATATAAATATCCATAAACCAATAAAAAACTATTACATGAAAATTGTTCTTTTAAAAATAAAATAATTTTTCTTGTAAAAATGATTTATATTATTGATTTCCATGTTTTTTGGTATTTTATTGAAAAATATAAGTTTATTATTCATTTATATAAATCCAAAACTGAATGGAACCATCTAACTTCTCAATTAAATGCATTGTAACAAGAATATTATTTTATTAGATTAAAATATAACTTAATTTCAAAAAAAGTAAATATTGGGTTTCCAAATTAAATATAATAATTTAAATTAATTTATATTACTCATTAAATACCTATTTTCTCTATAAAATGTTTTTTTGTATTTTTAAATCATTATTATATTTTAATGATGTCATAAAAGTAATGGTATTTGTAAAATCAGTATATTTCACTTTTCAACCAAAAGAAACCCAATAAAAAAACAAAAAAATCACCCTTATATGATTTTGAAATGATTAATTAAAAATTTAATTTAATTTCATAAAATAAAATTTATAAAGGTGATAAAAATTAATTCTAATATCAATTCACAAAATATGTAAAAACTATTTTTATAAAAAATAATATATTTGAAGCATAAAATCAATTTATTCTCATTCCTTACATAGTAAAAACCATTATATTATTGTTAATTTATTTTATTAGAAATATTATCAATAAATTTCATTATAATAATTTATCAATATTGATTAATTTAATATATTAATATAAAGGTTCATTGTACACATAAAAATTGTGTTCTAAAGAATTATCACTTTTTTCCGACAAATAATTTTATCATCATTTCTATAAAATTTATATTCAATGTATGAATGATTCTACAATATTTTAAATATATAAAAAATAATTTTCTAAAAAATTATTACTCTAAATCTGATAATCGATGCTTATAAAAATATATATAATATATAATAAAAATAATGTTTAAAAATAAAACATTTTTTTACCTAAGAAGTATTAAATTAATTGTTTTTTAAATAATTTATAATTTAATTGATATTATTAATTTATTTTACTAATTATTACTTTAATTTTTATCAATAGATTGATTTTTTACCCAAAATTATTAAATTTAACAAAAATACATAATTTGCCAAAATAGTTAAAAATTGTTTCTCTAGAATAAATCATATTTTTTAAAGAGATATAGAACCCTTTTAACTATAAAAAATTATTTATTTCAACATTTATGTTTCATTTATTCCTCTCTAAATCTCTATAATATTGTATAATAACAATTAATTATTCACATCAGTTTGTTTTTTTGTGTAACATAAGATATCAATGAAATTTTTCTTTAAAAGAAAGAAATTATAAAATTTTAGAGTTTTACATTTCACCACTAAATTATGACATTATCACATTCCACATGATGAACTATGATCCATTAACTCTTTTTTCCTCTCATTATTACTTAATGAACTATCAATGTGTAAAATTCATTTCCGGAGTAATATTTTATCAAATTTACTTTAATAGTCATATAACTTATGTAAAAATTGAGAAATAAAATCAATTTTTATTACTATAAACTAAAATAAGATAATTTATTTATTTTACATATGATTAGTAGCACTAACACATTCACTAACCCACTCAGACGTGGGACTTAATTATTCACAAGCTCGAATTCATTCATATTTGTTCAACTTTTGGAAACACTTTGCGTCTAACCCACTATGAATTTATCTGGAATATAATGAGTAATAATCATAGACCAAAAAAGGTATTCAACAACATATCATATACCCTAAGGACATAAAAATAATTTAGAGCTACGAAAACCTCCTATGATAAAAAACTATGCATTAAAATCTCTTTATGTAGAGACATCTGAAAATGTATGATGCATTATTTGAGTCATTATCCTTTATGTAACACCCCAAGCTTCCTCGGTATGTTTCCTTTCGAATAATGCAATGGCGTGCATTGTACGTAACTTCGAGATTTTAACACACCACAACTAATTAAACTAGCCGTTGTGAATATTAATACCTACTTTTTGAAATCATATATATTTTATATTTCAAAATGGACTTCATTTTTGGATTCGGAATTTTGAAATTAGCCTAGGGTGAAATTTTGGTACTTTTCAGATAACTTTTATATTTTGATGAATAGTGAAAATTACTAAATTTTAATCAACTTTTTTAATCAAAATAATTAATATTGATAAATTATGAATTTGAGTGGTTTTAAATTATATTTAGAATATATTTTTACCATTTAATTTAATGTTTTTCATTGGACATAATTTCACAATTAAATCTGACATAAACAAGTGTCAATCTTTTGATAGTTATTATCTCTTAAAAACACGCTTTTTATTTTAACAACGGGAATTAATTTTAAATTGATTTCTTCCACTTCTGTGTTTTGAATTTGGAAAAATGGATTACATATTTGTAATCAGGATGTCCAAATTATGTAAATAGGTAACTTTTATTTTTACACATTTTGAATAATTACTGCGGTAAATATTTTATTTACCATGGTTAAAGGGTAAATCTGGTAAATAAGGGTTAAAAAAATAATATTATAATAATACAAAATTACCCTAAAACGTGTCCTAACCTTATTGGTGGACACATACCCGACCATGGGCATCCTTGGGTCGATTTGGGGACCCCTTGGAGCCACTTGTATGTGGTAGGGACACATTATATTAATAAAGTTAAAATAAAAATAAAAATGGCATAAGCTTACATCTTTTAGAAGAACAATTTTTACATAGGGTTATACATGTTGGATTTTCGATTATAAATATTCATTAGAAAGATAAAAAGATTTACTACATAATTATATTTTATTTATAATTTTTAGACACCAAATAATTTAAATTATTAATGACACAATAATGATGCAATGTTTACCTCATTAATAAATCATTCAAATAAATAAGATTATAATGATTAAAATATTATCTAAAACCTCTCCAATTCTTATTGGTTGATGTTATTTATAATATGAGTCATCTTATATTAGACCTCATTGATTTTTGGACCATTATAAACCGAATATAATTATATTATAAAGTAATACTTTCACTCTTTCCTAAAGAGCCCCTCCTCTCCCTTATAAAAGGAGACCACTTCTACTCATTCCTCACACCTCTCAAGCCACTTGACTCGTCCAAACCCTTCCCAAATAAGCTCCCCACATCCCTCTACTCCTCCTTGAAGCTTCCCCTTAGGAAGAAAGCATTTCAATAAGTCCTTTGGTTCCAACCAAAGTGAGTTACCTATATTAAAGGTAACGATTTCTCTTAAATTATTTTCATTTATTTTGCTTCTCCAAACCCCAAACTATTTTTATTTCCTTTCTTTTGTAACAAAAAAAGTATCCTAAATATACTAGAATGTTTTTATAAGAAGTATTATAACTACACATACACACACCTCCATCTAATGGATGATGAACATAATGTTTCTGTGAATGGTAAACTAATGCCTCACGAAAGGATGATTGTTCAAATACATCTTACCACCTCTCATGGTGGCCATTATGATGGCACTATAATTAAGTTTGATATTAATGATACATATTTTATATATAAGCTTCTATAATTACATTTTATTTCATACCATTATTCGTTTCATGTTGCATATACATACGATAATTTCATTTGAGGAAGTGCAGACTACCGCCCCCTTAAAATGATATGACTCGTTCATACCACACATGGAACATATAAAGAATGGTGTTAATGAACATAAGTAACATATATAAAATATTATATTATACTGGAATAATAATAATCCTATGTATCATTTGGATTCAATTCTTTTAAAATGAAAAATTAAATGGAAGTAGCGTTCGTGCGTACGTACGGACTACCGTCTCCACGAATGCGATGAGATTCATTGTCCATCATATCCATTAAAGTATAATTATAATTTTATGATTTAAAAATAGTATCTAAGGACTTGATATCATTTTGGATATGAATAATATACATCCCATTAATAACGAATATGGCTCACATAACAAAGAATATAAAGTAAAATGAACCCGTTAACACCCGAAATGACGATAATTCTAAGATATTATTAACAAATCATTGTTAAAAGATCATATATGATATCATATTAAAGTAAATGATTCTTGTATTATTAAATAACAATTATTTCACCATTAAACAGGAGGTAAACCTACCATCTACCAAGGAAAAAGTACAAAGTAAGGGATTTTCTTATCTCACTTTCAATTCCGTGAGATTTCCATTGTTCGCCACTAAATTATTGAAAGTGGTGTATTGTGTACTTCCATTTGATATATATTATCATTATTCTCTTTATATTCATTTTATTCTGGAAATCATTTGGTGGTTATTAACTTTTGGCCATACGACTCAGTTGATTAACGTGGTAAGGGATTTTCTTATCTCACTTTCAATTCTGTGAGATTTCCATTGTTCACCACTAAATTATTGAAAGTGGTGTATTGTGTACTGCCATTTGATATATATTATAATGATTCTCTTTATATTCATTTTATTCTAGAAATAATTTGGTGGTTATTAACTTTTGGCCATACGACTCAGTTTATTAACGTGGTAATGGATTTTCTTATCTCACTTTCAATTCCGTGTGATTTCCATTGTTCGCCACTAAATTATTGAAAGTGGTGTATTGTGTACTGCCATTTGATATATATTACATTGATTCTATTTATATTCATTTTATTCTAGAAATCATTTGTTGGTTATTAACTTTTGGCCATACGACTCAGTTGATTAACGTGTTAAGGGGTTTCTTATCTCACTTTTAATTTCGTGAGATTTCCATTATTCACCACTTAATTATTTCACGTGGGGTATGTGTACTGCCCATGATTGCATTCATTGTGTAATATACTTTAATTTATGGGTATTTACATCATCAGGGTATGATACTTCTTTCATGGGTGTATGTTTCGTAAGTTACCTAATCGATAAGGGAATTTGAAATTTCAATTTCCACTCATTTGGCTTTACGCATATTTCATTGATTATATTACCCCAAGATTATGTGTGGAATCACTATTCATTTGATTATGTCATAATTTCCACTCCCCTTCCTGTGGATATAAGTTTGATACACATAATCACTCCATTGATAATTCTCAAGTCATTGATATGAATTTGATAAGAGTAATTTTAACTCATTCTCTATTTGTTGAGTTAAACATCCAATTCGTTGGTATTATTTTTACAAGAATATGTGTGAATGTCCTTTGATTGTTTTACACTAAATATCCAATCATATTTAGTGTATTTATATTTTTCACACATAATTATGTCATTGATTTATCCTTAACCTAAGGATACAACCTTTATGAGAGATTTCATCTCAATTTACATTCCATTGAGACTTCTTTAATGATATACACCAAATCACTTTTATGTGGTGTATATAATGTACTTTGACATAGTATATCATGATTCCCTTTATTCTCATGATATTACAAAGTCTTGATTACCTCAATTATTTGTATTCAAGTGTCTCTTTTGGTTAGAATCTCTAACTAAAATACCATTTTTAAATGTTTTAAAGACTTATTCATCTAAACCTTTCTCATTAATGTCCATGTTTTAAAAATGGTTTTAAGGATTTATTTATATGGACATTAAAGTTTAGAAATCAAAACTCCTTTTAAAAAGTTTCAAAGTGGTATGGGACACTTTGATTCAAAAATCTACTTTTAAATGGCTTCTTGACAAATAGTGTGACTTTTAAATGTTTTCAAGAAAAGGGGGATATTTCTCTCAAATAGTTTTAATGATTATTTTCATCTATGTCAAAATCCTTCATTATTCTTGATTGAGGTTAATTTGATACAATACAATCTTACATATTGTATCGAATGAGTTATGTTTGACTGTGGATGTGCTGTTTTTATACCATTCATGGTTTGTGGTAAAAGTATTGACATTTCGTATTCTAGTTTTAATACGAATGTTTATGTTATGTTTAAATATTTTCATATGAGGAATGCATTGGACATAATAAGTGACGGGTGGAGCCCGCTATAGCTCCTCGATGCATCGGTATGTCTCATGAGACAAACTAGTGTCTTGGCACAAGGCCTTGGCAAAATCTTATTTGTAGTCTTGGCACGAGGCCTTGGCTATGTGGTTATGATAGTCTGGCATTATGCATTCCATCATTTTGAAAGTGGTTATTAATATTGCATGTGATCATTCGACTAGTAGAATATCCATGTGAGTAAGTAAATGGAATTATTTCATTTTACCTTTTCCATTTTATGCTGAAGTTCAAGTTTAAAAGTCTTTTGTTTTAGTTATAAATTTCCTTAAGTGTTTATGCTTATTTAAGAAAGCTTCTTCTTTAATGTTATCCTTACTGAGCATCTGAGCTCACCCTTTTCTATGTTTTATTTTTCCCAGGATGTGAAGAAGTAAGTAATGAATGACCTGCAGGGATATTATGAGGGGATAATAGTGTGGACTATGGAGACATTATGTTGTTGTAGTAGTTTTTGAATTTATGATGTAATGTAAAACTTATGAATATATCTAGTGTTTCCAAGGATACTAAACCAATCGGTCTTTCGAGATTTGATCTTTCTTGTGATCATGCCAATGTTATGTAATAATGCACCGACTCTGGGTAACTAGGGTCGGGGCGTTACAGTTGGTATCAGAGGAAGTTTAGTACAAACCTTGGAAGCTAGATTTAGATAAACTCTGATTAGAGCACGTAGACCTAAGATGATCTTTGAGGATTAGTATAGTAGAACTTCCTAGAATTTTGGTATTGTAAAGATTTTGGGAGTTTTCCATGAAATACATCCCTGTCTGGATACGAGTAGGTAGAGGTGGCTTTGGCACAGATGTACCTAGGGGTAAAACCCGAAAACACCGCTTTGAGCTAGACTCGAACGGGAACTGCTGCATGACAACGGGCCTTGCTGCACTCTTGGTTAAGACACTCCCGGGGGATATGCTTTGGTAAATTCACAAGATTAGTATAAACCATTATTAAGGGAATACAAAAAAAATGCCCCTAAGAATATATGTCGGCAAATAGATAGTGGATAACCTAGATTTTAACATAGGGTACCCCAAGTTAGGTTATATTGTTCAATTAAAAGATTATCCTATTATGTCTATTTTTTTACATTATTATTAGATAAGTATTCAAAAACCCTAATTGTATTTTCTTTTGTTAGTTGAAACATGGACGGAGCAAGATCACGAACAACTCTTCTCTCTCTTCCTGAAGAACTACTTACAATTATTATCCAGAAGTCATGCGCAGAAGATGTTGAAACATTTTCAAATGTCCAAGTTACATGCAAACAACTTTATGAGACATCCAATACCTCTAGCATTGCATGATTATTTCAAGGATCAAGTACCGACTATGGGATAATTTTGCGCTCTCAACTTTCTTACCATGCTAAGCGTGGGAAGTACCATCAGGGTCTTTTCAAATTATTCACTTTATCTCAAAATTACGATGCACTAAATGATTTTCTAGATGCTGCAGAAGAGGGAGACCTTCGAGCAGCCTATATGTATCAAATTATATATTTAGGTCTTTTGGGATATACGAAAACTGATTTACCAAAACCTTATTTTGAAATATTTGAAGATGAATCAGTGAGAATTTTTCTAAAAAAACATGTTAAAGATGATGTCTCTAAATTATATATAAGAAATACCTATTTTTTATGATGCATCGATGCTTCCATCTATATAATCCAAAATGGATGAGGAGTTTCTGGGTAAAGGAAGTAAATAATTTGGAAAACTTCCTGAGGTACCACTGTGACACATGAACGCATTCTACCAAGAGGAAAATCCGCCTAGTTCCTCCAGAGTTCATGTTGTGATCCACATATCTCTAGTGACAAAATACATGCCTGACCCAACGCATGTACTCCCCTATGAAGAATTATAACTGGAACCCGATCTATCTTATTGTGGAGAGCCTATCAGAATTCTTCATACCAAATATCAAGTGTTGATAAACCGGATGAATCGTCTGGTAAAAGATCTATGGAGAAATCATAAGATGGAAGAGGCAATGTGGGAACCCGAGGAACATATGATGAAGAACCTATGTGGAAATAAATGGATGTTGAAATGTTTAAAAGTGTTAGTGCTCTTTATTGATGGGATTACTTTGGAATAATTTTCTCTTGTATGTGTAAACCGGCAATTTATTATGTGAAAATGATATTTGAGGAAGAATTATCTTTTCTGTTCCGGATATAGTTATAAATAACCATTTGGTCTTATATGATCATTGGGTTGGAGGAAATTATATGTTATTATAATTTGGGATGAAAATGGAAGGTATGAGATAAGATTTTTGGTTAAATTATGTTATGGTATTTTGAGGAATTTATCTCATTTTGGTAATATTATAAAATATAGTTTTTGAAAAAGGACAACACGTAGACCGTGTGACAACCCGTCGCGTCGGAAAAAGCTGTGGGAATCGAACCCACAACCAAGGTGCGATTGGGATTTATCGCCTACCACTGGACTACGTGAATTCCCTGGTTAGTGTGACTATTTTTTTAGTTAAGTGATTTTATTGATCAATAATAAGTTGATTTGGGTGCTTATGTCTTATCAAATGAATACCCTTGGTATAGGAAAATGATTTGGTGATTAAGTGATAAAGGTTATTTTGGAAGATGTTCTCTTTGTTGGGAACACTATATGCCCAAGGAAAATAGAATACAATGGGATTTCATTTGTAGAGTAATGGTAGATTTTTTATCTACCTTTTTGTTGTGGATTTATAGTGATTTGGGTTATTTATGGAAATGATTAACCTATAACTGAGAATATGTGATGATGTTAATTACTTTTAAGTATGTGACTTTAAGATTATTTGATGTCATTTGAAGATACAATATAAAATGGCAGACTACATAATCAAATTCTTCTATGTTTTGGGTTTCAATATTAGTTTGAATTATATTGAAGGATTTTAAGGACAATTGATTATTGAATGGTATTTATTTAACTTTGGGGTATTGTTGGTTTAATTTTAGAAATTAAGATTAGTGCATATTTATCTCAAGGAATATCCTTTTGGGGGATCATTAGATCATTCACTAACCATTTTGGTTTTGATTAATCTTCAAAGACAATGTAAATATATAGTTTATCCTGCATGGATCATGTGATTCTATAGAAGTTTATTCTAGCTCTTCCAGTGTGAACAAGTCTTCTTGAATACTCATCGTTTAAAAAAAAATTGAGTTAGTGGTGGAAATTTATTAAAGAATGAAACTATACTTAAAAAGTAAGGATATCTCTTAATGTTCTTAGTCAATATCATAAATGAATTCCTCGTCCTTATGTAATGTAACTTAAAACAAAAAAAATGTTGTCTGTTTACTTTCCTACTAGGAGACTAATGATCGTTTGTCCCAACACAAGTTTGTGGTTTTCTTATTGTTAACTTTCTCCTGATCATGATTTCTATCCCTCTCCATCAGAACTTGACACTTAGTTTATCATCCATATCCATGTTTTCCTATATGGAATCCAAGTATGGGTTATCTTGGATGACCCTTATACCTCTCTTTCTTTCTTTTAAAGTGATAGTTTTATTGACTCTTTTTCCGATGTGGGACTTTCCATTATATTCCCAAGCACAATTTTAAAAATTGCGAGGACAAAATTTATTGAAGAAGGGGAGAATGTAACACCCCAAGCTTCCTCGGTATGTTTCCTTTCGAATAATGCAATGGCGTGCATTGTACGTAACTTCGAGATTTTAACACACCACAACTAATTAAACTAGCCATTGTGAATAGTAATACCTACTTTTTGAAATCATATATATTTTATATTTCAAAATGGACTTCATTTTTGGATTCGGAATATTGAAATTAGCCTAGGGTGAAATTTTGGTACTTTTCGGATAACTTTTATATTTTGATGAATAGTGAAAATTACTAAATTTTAATCAACTTTTTTAATCAAAATAATTAATATTGATAAATTATGAATTTGAGTGGTTTTAAAGTATATTTAGAATATATTTTTACCATTTAATTTAATGTTTGTCATTGGACATAATTTCACAATTAAACCAGACATAAACAAGTGTCAATCTTTTGATAGTTATTATCTCTTAAAAACACGCTTTTTATTTTAACAACGGGAATTAATTTTAAATTAATTTCTTCCACTTCTGTGTTTTGAATTTGGAAAAATGGATTACATGTTTGGAATCAGGATTTACAAATTATTTAAATAGGTAACTTTTATTTTTACACATTTTGAATAATTACTGCGGTAAATATTTTATTTACCATGGTTAAAGGGTAAATCCGGTAAATAAGGGTTAAAAAAATAATATTATAATAATACAAAATTACCCTAAAACATGTACTAACCTTATTGGTGGACACATACCCGACCATGGGCATCCTTGGGTCGATTTGGGGACCCCTTGGAGCCACTTGTATGTGGTAGGGACACATTATATTAATAAAGTTAAAATAAAAATAAAAATGGCATAAGCTTTCATCTTCTAGAAGAACGATTTTTACATAGGGTTATAAATGTTGGATTTTCGATTATAAATATTAATTAGAAATCTAAAAAGATTTTCTACATAATTATATTTTATTTATAATTTTTAGACATCAAATAATTTAAATTATTAATGACACAATAATGATGCAATGTTTACCTCATTAATAAATCATTCAAATAAATAAGATTATAATGATTAAAATATTATCTAAAACCTGTACAATTCTTATTGGTTGATGTTATTTAGAATATTATTTATCTTATCTTCGACCTCAATGATTTTTGGACCATTATAAACCGAATATAATTATATTATAAAGTAATACTTTCACTCTTTCCTAAAGAGCCCCTCCTCTCCCTTATAAAAGGAGAACACTTCTACTCATTCCTCACACCTCTCAAGCAACTTGTCTCGTCCAAACCCTACCCAAATAAGCTTCCCACATCCCTCTCCTACTCCTTGAAGTTTCCCCTTAGGCAGAAATCATTTCAAGAAGTCCTTTGGTTCCAACCAAAGTGAGTTACCTAAATTAAAGGTAACGATTTCTCTTAAATTATTTTCATTTATTTTTCTTCTCCAAACCCCAAAATCTTTTTATTTCCTTTATTTTGTAACAAAAAAAGTATCCTAAATATACTAGGATGTTTTTATAAGAAGGATTCGAACTACACATACACACACCTCCATCTAATGGATGATGAACATAATGTTTCTGTGAATAGAAAACTAATGCCTCACGAAACGATGATTGTTCAAATACATCTTACCACCTATCATGGTGGCCATTATGATGGCACTATAATTAATTGTGATATTAATGATACATATTTTATATATAATCTTCTGTAATTCCATTTTATTTCATACCATTATTCGTTTCATGTTGCATATACATACGATAATTTCATTTGAGGAAGTGCGGACTACCGCCCCCTTAAAATGATATGACTCATTCATACCACACATGGAACGTATAAAGAATGGTGTTAATGAACATAAGTAACATATATAAAATATTATATTATACTGGAATAATAATATACCTATGTATCATTTGGATTCAATTCTTTTAAAATGAAAAATTAAATGGAAGTAGCGTTCGTGCGTACGTACGGACTACCGTCTCCACGAACGCGATGAGATTCATTGTCCATCATATCCATTCAAGTATAATTATAATTTGATGATTTAAAAATAGTATCTAAGGACTTGATATCATTCTGGATATGAATAATATACATCCCATTAATAACGAATATGGCTCTCATAACAAAGAATATAAAGTAAAATGAACCCGTTAACACCCGAAATGACGATAATTCTAAGATATTATTAACAAATCATTGTTAAAAGATCATATATGATATCATATTAAAGTAAATTATTCTTTTATTATTCAATAACAATTATTTCACCATTATATAGGAGGTAAACCTACCATCGACCAAGGAAAAAGTACAAAGTAAGGGATTTTCTTATCTCACTTTCAATTCCGTGAGATTTCCATTGTTCGCCACTAAATTATTGAAAGTGGTGTATTGTGTACTTCAATTTGATATATATTATCATGATTCTCTTTATATTCATTTTATTCTGGAAATCATTTGGTGGTTATGAACTTTTGGCCATACGACTCAGTTGATTAACGTGGTAAGGGATTTTCTTATCTCACTTTCAATTCCGTGAGATTTCCATTGTTCGCCACTAAATTATTGAAAGTGGTGTATTGTGTACTGCCATTTGATATATATTATCATGATTCTCTTTATATTCATTTTATTCTGGAAATCATTTTGTGGTTATTAACTTTTGGCCATACGACTCAGTTGATTAACGTGGTAAGGGATTTTCTTATCTCACTTTCAATTCCGTGAGATTTCCATTGTTCGCCACTAAATTATTGAAAGTGGTGTATTGTGTACTGCCATTTGATATATATTATCATGATTCTCTTTATATTCATTTTATTCTGGAAATCATTTGGTGGTTATTAACTTTTGTCCATACGACTTAGTTGATTAACGTGGTAAGGGGTTTCTTATCTCACTTTTAATTTCGTGAGATTTCCATTATTCACCACTTAATTATTGCATGTGGGGTATGTGTACTGCCCATGATTGCATTAATTGTGTAATATACTTTAATTTATGGGTATTTAAATCATAAGGGTATGATACTTCTTTCATGGGTGTACGTTTCGTAAGTTACCTAATCGATAAGGGAATTTAAAATTTCAATTTCCACTCATTTGGCTTTACGCATATTTCATTGATTATATTACCCCAAGATTATGTGTGGAATCACTATTCATTTGATTATGTCATAATTTCCACTCCCCTTCCTGTGGATATAAGTTTGATACACATAATCACTCCATTTATAATTCTCAAGTCATTGATATGAATTTGATAAGAGTAATTTTAACTCATTCTCCATTTGTTGAGTTAAACATCCAATTCGTTGGTATTGTTTTTACAAGAATATGTGTGAATGTCCTTTGATTGTTTTACACTGAATATCCAATAATATTTAGTGTATTTATATTTGTCACACATAATTATGTCATTGATTTATCCTTAACCTAAGGATACAACCTTTATGGGAGATTTCATCTCAATTTACATTCCATTGAGACTTCTTTGATGATATACACCAAATCACTTTTATGTGGTGTATATAATGTACTTTGACATAGTATATCATGATTCCATTTATTCTCATGATATTACAAAGTTTTCATTACCTCAATTATTTGTATTCAAGTGTCTCTTTTGGTTAGAATCTCTAACTAAAATACCATATTTAAATGTTTTAAAGACTTATTCATCTAAACCTTTCTCATTAATGTCCATGTTTTAAAAATGGTTTTAAGGATTTATTTAAATGGACATTAAAGTTTAGAAATCAAAACTCCTTTTAAAAAGTTTCAAAGTGGTATGGGACACTTTGATTCAAAAATCTACTTTTAAATGGCTTCTTGACAAATAGTGTGACTTTTAAATGTTTTCAAGAAAAGGGGGATATTTCTCTCAAATAGATTTGATGATTATTTTAATCTATGTCAACATCCTTCATTATTCTTGATTGAGGTTAATTGGATACAATACAATCTTCCATATTGTATCGAATGACTTATGTTTGACTGTGGATGTGCTGTTTTTATACCATTCATGGTTTGTGGTAAAAGTATTGACATTTCGTATGCTAGTTTTAATACGAATGTTTATGTTATGTTTAAACATGTTCATATGAGGAATGCATTGGACTTAATAAGTGACGGGTGGAGCCCTCTATAGCTCCTCGATGCATCGGTAGGTCTCATGAGACAAACTAGTGTCTTGGCACAAGGCCTTGGCAAAATCTTATTTGTAGTCTTGGCACGAGGCCCTGGCTATGTGGTTATGATAGTCTGGAATTATGCATTCCATCATTTTGAAAGTGGTTATTAATATTGCATGTGATCATTCGACTAGTAGAATATCCATGTGAGTAAGTAAATGGAATTATTTCATTTTACCTTTTCAATTTTATGCTGAAGTTCAAGTTTAAAAGGCTTTTGTTTTAGTTATAAATTGCCTTAAGTGTTTATGCTTATTTAAGAAAGCTTCTGCTTTAATGTTATCCTTACTGAGCATCTGAGCTCACCCTTTTCTATGTTTTATTTTTCCCAGGATGTTAAGAAGTATGTTATGAATGACCTGCAGGGATATTATGAGGGGATAATAGTGTGGACTGTGGAGACATTATGTTGTTGTAGTAGTTTTTCAATTTATGATGTAATGTAAAACTTATGAATATATCTAGTGTTTCCAAGGCTACTAAACCAATCGGTCTTTCGAGATTTGATCTTTCTTGTGATCATTCCAATGTTATGTAATAATGCACCGACTCTGGGTAACTAGGGTCGGGGCGTTACACTTTAATACATTATTTATCTCTATTTACCATTGTTGGATAGACTTTCCTTTTGTATACTACGACCATTTATTTAGTTAAGTCACTACTATCCTAGTTATGTTAAAAAAATATTTACTTCCATTTAGAGGGGACAAATCCTATTTTTCCCATTCAATAAATTCTACACCACTAATGAAACACTGAAAACAATCTTCATTTTCATAACATAAATTTCAAATTTTTTTCATTGTGTCAATGTATGAAATAAAATTATACACATACAAAATTATTTCATGTTGGGAGATCAATGCACATGATCATATATAGGAACATTTAATGGAACCCAAAACATGTAGTGGTCTTATTGGTGGGTAAGTATTCATGATCTATTATTATTGATTTCATGATTTGAAAACATCATGAGAAAAAGTATCAATGCTCATGAGTACCTAAAACCTAATATTCATACATCATTTGAGTCCCATCAGAATTATATATCTAGATGATAATTCATATATTTAAGATTATCATCATAGTATCTTGAGGTTTTCATTATAAATAGGAACCTATATAACCTTTTAATATGAAAAATAATCTACGGTAATAAACATATAAATAGTGATCATAGCAGTAATAACACTATTATGATAAGATAAGTTCATTAATTAATCTATATAAACAAGGTATGGTAATAAAAAAGTATTTCTAAATGTGGGTCTATGAAACTCAATTTTATAACAAAACACACATAAATGATTGATAAAGTGAAAATTTCTTTTTTATAATAGGAAAAATTTAATATATTCATAAATTTATTTAATAATACTTACAAAACCAAATATATGTGTTATTATCTATCATATCCAATATGAAAAGACCATAAATCCCCATATTTTTGTTGTATATTATTGGTAATTTAAACATATAACATTGTATATAACACTAGTTATGCCTCAATGTGATACCTGATGTTTCCTTGAGATTACAAAGGAATTTTATTTATATAAAACTATGTTAGAAAAGTGTTTTTGAGTTGAATAGTTAAATTTCCTGAGTCCTAGGAATTATGTTTAGAGTATTTTTTTAAATTGACTAGATGATAAGTGTTAAAGTGAACTAATTGGTCAACAAGATGACTAATGGAGGATTTTTTAGTTTTAAATATATAATTACAAAATAATTACAAAATAATTACAAAATTTAGGATGATCAAAATATTTTAAATGTATGGAGAGATATAGTTTTACAAAAGGGTTCTCTATAAGTTTAGTTTGGTGATGCATGACCTATCCTTAAAATTCCAAAAACATCACTTCGGAAAAAGACAAATAGTGATTCAAGATGATTTGGTTGGACAATAAGTTGACTAAAATAATGTTTTATGTCATTTATTTAGAAAATGAATGGAAAGAAATATGTGATATCATAAGAATCTAGAGAAACATAAGACCATATAACAATTCATCCTCACTGAACGAACATGAAAACATGGGATTTATTTATGTCGTGAAATTTTAAAGGTGAAATGATAAAGATATTATCCAAAGTCCAAAAAAGGTAGTTGAACTAATAGATAAAAATTAAAAGATTTTGTGGAGTTATACTAGTGTTTTTTGGAAGGACACAAGGTAAAAAAAATTATGTTGTGATGAGATAAAGGTAAAACGAAAATATATCTAGTGAATTCTATAGTAGGTAGATCCCCATAATATTCTGATTTAGTTCAAAAGAACATCATAAAGTCACAATAATTATGAAGATTCTAGTAGTGATATTAAAAGTGATCTTTCATAATGGGGAGTTGGTGATTCAATATTAGATTTATGGATCAGTTGAAGATCATTGCTTCCAGTCATCGATACTTCTTTGACTTAATCAAAATGGGAGTTATTTAAAGATATTAGAGGAAAATGAATTCAGGATTTTAATAGAAGGAATTTAAAATTTATTCATATGAAAAACTAGATTTATTAGTGTATATCCAACTATATAAAAGGGAGGGCTAATTTCAATGATGGTTTGTTGATGAAATTGAAAATTATGAGGGAAAAATATTATAGACAGCCCAACCTATATTCATTGGAGGATAAAATAGGGAAACAAAGGAGATTACTTAGTTTAGTTGGATGATAGTCGCACAACCAGAACATAAAAGATCAAAATTTATAGGTTCCATTGATTAAATTTTGTGATCAGAATTTTTTTTCAATTAAAATTACTTGAAGGAATCTATATCTTGTAGCTTGTGGGAAAAAGTATAATCATACTATTAGTAGATACAACTATGGGATGCAATTTTGGGAAAATATAATTCCTTTCCAAACCACTATAATTTATAATATATTATAGTGAAAAAATTATGACTTTAAATGAAAATAAAGCACAATAAGGAGTAGGATCCCTCATTTGGAACAATCCATTTAAAAATAAATAATCATATATTTATTGTTTATATTAATTCATATGAGTAAGAGTGTGTTTTATTACATGAGTGGATCAAAATTTTAACAAGTCACCAAGTTTAACTTAATTTTAAAAAATAAAAAGGCACCACTGCTTCAACCCCCCTTCTTAGTGGTTCACCCATTATTTGGTTTCCAAAGGGGTATCAAATATGGTTCATTCTATTGGTTGTAGGTTCCTTCATGGATTAAATAATATGATGTTTCCCTATCTCATAACTCTTGTCTTAGAAGTTTTGGTTGTCTCTGTAATAGGTTTACACCCATTGAAATGGGTAAATCATTTAATTTTTAAAACTAATAAAACATTGACATTGATGGTCAGGCTCATAAATAAATTCTCATATATTTTCCAAAAATAAATTATTGTATGGTGATTGGTTTTTAATCAACTAATGAATCTTAAAATATGTTTCAAAGTATAATTTAATGTATTTTAAAATTAAAGAAAAAAATATCAAATCTAAAGAAGTTAGTTTGAGAACATAGAGATGGATAATGAAGAAACTCATGATTATTATTTCACAAGAGTTAACTAAATCTCTAGTAACATCAAGGGATATAGATACACATTTGTGGACTCAACTATTGAGAATAATAGAATTTTGAATTTATTTGATATATTTTATCCAAAAGTCTCAAACTTATAGGATTAATATGATTTATCTCAAGATAAATTTAGAAAATCATAGTAGCATATGAAATTAAGAAAGATTAAACATGTTAAAAAATTTAATGGAAGTAATGGATTTAAAATATCAAAATAAACTCAATATCAACGCAATAGAAGACAAACCATATATTGAATTATAATATAAAACATATGATGAATTAGTAGATAAACCTTTAGATGATGAGAATTATATGGATAAGGAGTACAAAATAATAATGTCTATTATTTCAAAAAATTCAAGAAAGGAAAAGGGAGGAATAAGGTAAATATTTTTTTTAATGATTTTAGTGTGTCGTAGTTGGTAAAATTACCATTAATTTCACTAGAAAGAAAAGGAATCAATTTTAAAGATGATGATCCAGCTTAAGATCCTTATATGAATAAATTTTAAAAAACTTAAATGAAGTAAGAAATTTAGAATAAGGGAATAAAGAAAGATTTTCAATAAAAATGGAATGGATTTACTAAGAAAATATTATAAATATGAAATATAGTAATATGTATCATCTCATATATAAATTATGGGGATATTCATGAACATTTTGGCTATAGTGATATATGATGGAAAAAACAATTTAAGAAGACGTGAAAAGTGAAATAACTTACAAGAAACATATGATGAAATCATAACTTGAAGCTTGTATTGAAAAAAATATTAAAATCCAGAAGCAAATTCATCTATTAAAAAATTAATGATATAATAATAAAGAAAGTGAATAATATTTTTTTAAAAGGATAATTCATACAGTGAGGTAATAAACATAATGTTTTAGGTGCCTGAGTAGGAAAATATTTTGAAAGTTTGAGGGGAAAATTGATCTGAAATGAAAGATAAATTAGGAAGGACACACACTAAAAGTATTGATGTTGAAAAAATTATGAGGAATTTGAATGCTGATTTTAACATGGAAACAAAAGATAATTTTAAATATTCAAGAACTATTGAAAATTCCCTATAGAAAAACTAGTGAATGATATTCTTGAAATATTTAAATTTATTTTTTTTACTAATAATGCATGTACATAAACTAAAAATTTTCTAACTTACATTGAGGTTAATTATGAGAAACACTCTAAAAACATAAAGAAATTTATGAAAGATATTTTGATATAGGATCAGTAACATATAAGAAATAGGATATTATATCACATGATGAACCAAAATAGTCATTCTATAACCAAAGTTTTTATCAATATCCGGGAAAGAGTTTTAATGGTCATTTTAGGTGATACAAAATCATTTGAAACAATTCTATAATTACTGTAAATAAATTTCCCTCCCATGGAGTATCCAAGAGTTGTGGGAGATAATCCACCAAAAAATTATGAAATAAGCATATTGAGAAAACATATTTAAGGGAAAATAAATTTGAAAAAAAAACGTCTATCAGGAATCAATTTTCTTTCATAGAAGTAACTTGTGGGAGTTATTCCCAAATAAATAAATATACATAATATTTTATTACTATATTACCAAGAGAAAATTCATGTTCCAATATATATTGGTAAAATGGAAAAAAGTAGAATAAAAGTTATTTATTGTTGAATTTTCCCTAAAATATTACTACAATGAGAATTTATGGAATCTTGATTGAAGATGCTCCTCACATATTACATGAGTTGTTATGGTTTTGGAGAAATAGTGAAAGAAATCATTGAGGGTGTGTTACAATTGAAACAGATAGTTCCCTAAAAATAAAAGAATAAAAAAAACTTTCATAGGTAAACCAAAGATAATGTTTGAGGTAGTTCTATTTGTCAATGAACATAAAAATAACTTACTAGTTGAAATACATCCATGTGATTATACGAAAACATTTTTTGTTTAGGGAAAATTTTGTATCATTTGGTGATTGAATAATATAAAAAATATATCTCGAGTAAGAATTGAGGGAAATATATTTCATATTTGAGATCATATCAACTCATGTTACCATACTAAGAAAGAGGAAAATCAATTATAAAATTGAAGGGTGGGTCAACATGGGAAATAGAACATGTAAAAAATATCAAAGGATGAAGCGATAAAATATTTACCTATATTGAAATGATAATGGACCATTTTTTGGGCAGATTATTAGAATTAAAAGATAACTAAAGGTATATATAAATTGGGAGATATTTAGTCTATCGGACCTATTAAAATTAAATATTTAGATGTATGATTATTGATGATATATTAATCCAGAAAGGATTATTTATAATTTATAACTTTTAATTATTAATTTATGTAGATGAGAACTATTTTTTATGAAAAATAATATAATAATGTATAATGTTTTTTATAAAAGGGAATCTTAAAAGGTACTTGGTGCACATATCTAGAATATAAAAATATATAGTGGTAAGGAGTTTACATACAACACTTTTGTACTCTATTTATCAAAGTACAACTTACACTCATTAAAAAAAGGGGTTGTAGAAAGGAAAAGAGAATTTTTCTTCAAATTTGAAGGATTGTGACTATGTATTATAAAATATCAAAATTCTTATAAATGGAATCTATTTGTAAAAATATACATGTTCAAAATATATTATTACTAAAACCAAAATAATACATTTCTCCTATAAGATATTTTATATGATGAAACCAATGGTGAAATATTTTAAATTTTATAGAAGTCCTTTACTATTGAAGATAAGATATTAAAACATAATAAAATTTTATAAAAAGGATAAATAAATAATTTTCTTGGTTTATTCTAGAAATAGAAGGATTTATAGGAGATAAGACAAAAAATTACACAAAATAGTGGAATTATGTTATGTTAAAGTGTTTAATATTAATTTTAATATAAATATAAAGAGAATAATGATTATGATGAACCAATGAAGGATGGAATAGAATCATATAGAAATAGTATTGAAGGATAAGTAATTTATGAGTCCAATATCATAAAAAAATGTTATAATTAATTTATTAATTAAGACGGCTACATTAGAAATATAAACTCAAAGTTAAGAACGTTATATAATATATTTGAACTATATAATGTCATCAAAAATTGCAAAGATCTAGAAAGATGATGGGAAATATAAGAATAAATTATTATCAGAAGAATTTGAGCATATTGAATGGTTAAAATCCCTGAATGAGGAGTTATATTAAAAAGAGAATAATTAAACCTAGGAAGTAGTTCCAAGTAAGGAAGAAAAAAATATTATCAAAACTAAATATATGTTTAAGAATAAACTCAATGAAAAATTAGAAGGTTCATAAAATATTGAAAGTTTTGATTTCAAGGTATATTCATAGGTGGAAGGTGTTAATTTTTCAGAAATTGTTTCCCTTATTATAATGTTTGAGACCATCCTACTAATTCTGGATGTTGTTTCACATAAAAAATATATGGTTTATCAGATTGGTTTAATGTTATCATTCTTGAATGGGGAATTTTAAGATGAAGATTATATTTAAAAACCAAGGGTATTCATACTTAAAGGTGATGACTGTATGGTTTGTAAATTATGGTATAATATTTATGTGTTGAAATAGCCCATCAAGCCTATTACTCTAAATTACTAAATTTCTTGATGATATTGAACATTTATTAATGAAATGTTGATAAAAACTTATATATGAAGAAGTAGAGTTATGAAACGCTTATATTTTTTTGTCGACAATATATTATTTTTTTGGTTAAAAGGATCACTCATGCAAGGAGTTATTAGAGTAAATTAAAAAGTACCTTGAAATATAAATTCTTATGGAGATGAACTTATTTCATGGTTTATAAGTTGTATAAAATGGATGGGATATATTCCTATCATGGAAAAAATTATTATAAGTTCTATTGATAAAGTTTGAAATTACATATTCAAAGGATGTTAATACTCATATTTCTATTGGATTAAAGATGAGTAAAGATGAATCCAATAAAAATAACAATGAAAAAATCATATAAAAGTTAATTGTATGTTTACACTATCTAATTGAATCTAATATAGACATTGTATATGAAGTCTATTTTTACACAAAATATCTGATTGAACCATGGTGATCATATATGAAATATATGAATAGAATTTTTATGTATATTAAATGAACATAAAACATTTCATTGATTCATCAAAGAAGTAATGAGATAAAATTACATGGATTCATGTATGATGATTGGGTTGGTGATTATGATGAATGAAAATTTTCATCCGAAGGATCTTTATTTTTAGGGTATGTTTTGTTTTTTGGAATAGTAAGTAACACAAATTAGTATCTCTGATTAAAATTGAATCATAACATATCATGATGTGGATGAAAGTTCAATTGGAAGACATGAAAGTGAATAATGAAAATCTATTTATAATTTTCTATGATAATCAAGGTATTGTTGATAATTAATTCCACTCGTTAGAACAATATAGATAAAAACATATTAACATGAAGTTTAATTTCATCAAGGCAAATATTTATTCTAGAGAAGTAAAATATTATTCGATTTCAATAGTGGATAAAATTGATGAAATTTTCACTAAATACATGAAAAAGGAAAGGTGTGAGGAATTATGGAAAAAAATTCACATTCAAACATCCCTTTTCCTTTAATTTAAATTATGGTATGTTCCCCAACTATGAATTGAATTTTTTTGTTAATATGGGAGAATGGTGTAAAACTTTGTTAAAGGTAAAAGAAATAACATTTCTATCATTTGAAAAATACAGGCCAAAATTTTTTAAAAATGGGGAGGAATTGTAAATTTTATTAATTGAGAGGGAGTACAAAAAAAACATTTCCATAGATACTTTTCACCATGAGATTAAATTCTATCAAAAAATTTCTTTATTTGGTAATGTGGCGTGGTGAATTTTTTCCTTGAGAAAGGATATGATTTTATGGAATGTAAAAATGTTGAGCAATGAAAATTGTAATGTTTTGAACACCTCAAAAGGGAGATATTGAAATTACCTTAGGAAAATAAAGGCATTGTATTTTTTAACAACACTATTTGGTAGAATTTTTGGGGTTGACTAGTAAATGTTTTTTAGTTTAGTGAACTATGTATGGTTGATTTTTCAAATTGAACAGATGATAATGTTTAATGTGAACTGATTAGTCAATAAAATAGCTGATGTAAGACTATAAGGTTTTCACAATATTATAAAAAAAGAGGATATAAATAATGATTACTTGAATATTTTGAATTTGTAGAGTGGTGATGTTTTAGTAGATTAGTCTCTAAAAGTTTAGTCATGTGATGCCTGTGATGAATGTGTTTCCCTTTAAATGTAAAAAAAATCAATTTGAAAGAAGACCAATGGGTTTTCAGGATGAGAGGGTATGGTATTAAGTTTAAAGTAAGAGTGTTTTATTTATAATATTCAAAATAATCGGGTTTGTATAATCTATTATATCACTAGAATATGGAGAATGAAAATAATAGAGAGTGGGTCAGCCTCATCTAAAGAACATGCAACCTTAGGATTTCTCAATGTCCAGAAAATTAAAAGGTGAGATTATTAAGATGTGATCCAAAGGATTGAAAATGTAATTAAGCCAATGGGTAATGATAAAAAAACATAAGATTAAAACTAAAGTTTGTTTGATGTTGAAAAGAAAATGAATGTTCAAGTGGTGAAAAGAAAAAGGTATTACCAAAAGAAGCTAAGTAAAATCTATTTAAATTAGACCACTAGATTATACTGAGTGACTGAACCTAAATATCATGATGTCACTATCTTTATGATGACACTATGATTGATTTTCAAAGTGAAATATTCTTGAAATGGAGTTCATGATTCGAAAGATAATAATTTTTATGGGTAAAAGATCATTGACACCAGGATTTGTGAGAGTTTTGACTGAGTCAAAACATGATATCCTCATATGAAATTGAATATATTTTACTATACAGGTTTGTGAGAAGTAATTTCAAATTTATTATATGGTTCATAGATTTATTTGAGTAGATCCAACTATATAAAAGAGATTACCTCAGTCAACGAGGGGTTCTCAATAATGTTGATAATTTTGGGTGAACTAGATTACCAAGAGATAAACTTCTGTTTTTCAAAGGATACAGTAGGATGAAGAATAATAGTGTTGAGTTAAAGAGGAATGAAGTTGATGATATAGAAGATATACTTTAAGAATATCTATGTTTATGATATTGAATTATTTGATTTAAATCTTTTTTCCATTTGAGAATGCTTTGACGGTAATACATATCTTGTAATTGTTTTGAATAAATATATTAATATTGACATGAGACCAAATTGTGTGATAAAATTTTATATTAAGGAATATTTCATCCCAAACCATTGAAATTGATAATTTATTATACTTTAAATTTATGGTTGGGGACGGAAATCAAATATAACAAGCATCCATCATTGAAAATAAACCTTGTAAAAATCATTGTGAATTTATTTCTTGTTTACTTTATTGAATATGAGTGAGAAGAAGTTTTATTATTTGAGAACACGAAGACCTCAATAAATCAAAGTGGTTAACTTTAAGTTAAATAATCTTATAAAAAGGAACCCCTGATTCACCCTACTCTTAGTGGTTCAACCATTTATGGCCATCACAATACCCGTAACCAATCTAATAAAATACTTTGAATAATATTTTATAGTGTGATATCATCCATGAAGACATATTATTTGAATAATGGTGAGATTATACTAAATAGTCCTTATAATAAAACGGTGTTAATTTTAAAATAATTTTATTTAATGTTACAATGCTAATAACTTCTACTTTTTCAAATAATATGAACTATTGTAGAATTTATACTGTCATCATCTTGAAATGTTTCCATTAAAACAATTCTTTAATATCATTTGGTATCAAATTTTAATTTTAAAACATTATATTAAGATCTTTCTTTAATAACTTAACCTAAAAATTTTTTGGATATAAAGTGAATTTAATTATGAATTAGACTTATATAATTATTTATTTTTTACTATTGGAACTTAAACTATCCTTGAACATTACTCTATTGAGTCTCATAAAAATTATATATTTTTTAAAATATATTTATAATATAGAGAAATAAATTTTTGAAATAAAAGAACACATACTTCAATTTATGTGGATATTGACACTCAATTTTCATGCTTATTTTTACACATATTTCAATGGTATTAAATGTTTTTTATCTAAATACCCACGTATTAAAATGTTTTATTAAATAATGGAAAATTATGAATATGTATTTAAAATGGATTTAAATGATTAATTTGTTATGTACTTAAATTTTTTATTTTTAATATTTATTATGGGTTTTTAACAGTTTCATGTTACGAAACAAATTTTCCAACAC
This sequence comes from Viscum album, assembly GCA_963277665.1. Lineage (NCBI taxonomy): Eukaryota > Viridiplantae > Streptophyta > Magnoliopsida > Santalales > Viscaceae > Viscum > Viscum album. The sequence continues at coordinate 906,672,670 of OY728165.1, read as the reverse complement.
AAGCCATCAATAAACCAAGGCACCTTTCCATATACCTAAACCCAAGAGGGGGATAGCCAAAAAAGACACCATTGGAGATTCATCTTGAGCTAAACAACATGTGCATGGGGAAATCAAGAAATTAAAGAGGTTGAGAAGAATAACATGTGCATGGTGGAATCACAAAATTAAACAACATGTGCATGGGGGAATCGAGAAATTATACCACAATGCATGGGGGAATCAAGAAATTAATGAGGTCGAGCTAAAAAACATGTCCATGGGGGAATCAAAAATTTAAAAACGTTTTTCGCATTGGGGTCAATCACATGGGGGAGTTGTACTGGGGCCAAGCCCTGTTTTTGCTACATAGTGTGCACGACCCACATCTGTGCATGTGTTATAGGAGGACATGTCCCTGCTAAAAAAGATATAAATGATTTCGACATGCTCTAGCTTATAAAAAATTTCATTGATCACTCGCTATTTTTATGTGGGATTGAAAATGTGGGTAACAGTTCAACCCTTTAAAAATCCATTTCACCATCCTCGGACACATGGTGGTCACCGAATCCACCATGCTCCACCACTGTCACCTTTGCCTTTAACTTTGGCCACGACTTCTTATACACAAAAGACACCATTTCTACGCCCTCATAGCCAGATATTAAGCTCATTCTCCATTTCTGCACCACCAATCACCAAGGAGAATTTTAGAATCCATGGGCGACCACCATGGAGCCCATTTCGAGTTCCCTCTAGCCATTGTAATGGATGGAGGGGTTGTGCTGCTCCACCAAGCTATTGTCACTACTTCCACGATACCTTCTCCACTAACACATGCATGAAGGTCATCCACATGAAACCTCCATGTTCACACCCCATGAAATCATGTATTGAATCCATGCACTACTTCGAACCCACTACCCCATGATTTTTAGTCCAAAATGAAATATAAATACCAGATATCCATGAGAATTTCCAAATATTTTACCTGGGTCTCGCAATTGTGAATTTGAAGATATATATAGTAGATTGTTATTATAATACTTAATGAGGTTCAACAACATCTATAATTGGAGGGGGGTATAACTAGTGCCAAAGGGTTCACACATCGTAGGGAGGGAATGCACTAATTGGTTGAAGCATAATTTTTTGTTTTTTATTCATTATAGTTTAGTTTTATTATAAATTAAATTTTAAATTATTTTCCTTTGAAATAGAAATTCATTGACCAGAACTCATAATTGAACTATATAACTAAATAAAATAGTAGTAATTTCTTGTTAGTATAAATTATATATTTCTAAATGCATTTTATATTTCGAATAACTAAATAAGAGAGTAGTAATTCTTGGATGAGGTCTCATAATTTAACTATCTAACTAAATCTGAATATAAGTAGGGAGAATAATGTAACCCATAGACCAACACACAATGTACATATTATTTCGTTTCTTATAAAAAAATTTCATTGCATGTGAGTATAAATTTTAGAATTTCATTCATATTTTCAATTCCATTATTATCATATAATACAAAAAAAATTAAAAATAAGTATTTTAGGTGAATTATTTTAAGTGAGTAAATGATATGAAAAGATTCCCAAGAGAGACAACAATGGCCAACCACTGTGCTGCATTAGGAAAATAAATTTTCATTGGTCTTGCGCTAAAATAGACATGCATAAAAATTGGCATTGTTAATTGGGATACAATATATAGTTTATTTTATTTTTCTATTTTAACATAGTAGATATATTTTATTCCTTTTAAAAACTATAAAAAAATATTTTTCCATCTCTTTTTCAAATGATCGTTTTTTCAATTCCAGCAAAAAATACTCCATGGAGAATGATCAAAAGAATGTCCAAAATAATTCTTAGAAGGCCCTCTTACAAAGGCTCGACGAGATCACAAACCGGGGATAGAATAAATTGAATGGTCATAAAACATGAATTTTATTTAATGAGATGGAAGACATGTTTGAAAAAGGGAAAGTTTATTATCAAAGACTGGTGTCCTAGAAGAAAGTGCCACTAGAGTTGCCTAATTTGACTAAAGAAATCAAAGAGGTTGAGGCCCAATTCAAGGAATATCAATTACTAAAACATTTTATAAACCATATTGAGGAGAACAATGAATATATACAGAGTGGATGAAGACATACATTCTAATACGTGTATAGGAAAAGATTCTGATATGTTTTACTGTAATTGGGAAGAAGATGAAATGCAACATGATTGAGTAATCCACACCTGACTATCTATTTATATCCTAGTAAGAAGAATACACCTCCTAAATGGTTTATTTTGAGGAAAATATGGGGAATCCCAACTACCTGCCTCCATCAACTAAATTAACATTCAGAAGGAACTTACTATGGAGAAACTGAATGAACAAAAAAACTAAGGGAGATGATCATATTTTGTATTATTTATTTTATTGTCTTGTTTTATCTAATTTGAGTATAACTCCTAAATAATTTGAATTTTAATATTTAATCAATCTATATTTCTTCCTTAGAGTAAGATGATGAAACTGAACATGCACTTGTTGAAGAACTCATGGAGATCCCGAATTTTGATGAACATGCATTTGAGGAGGCCTGTGAAAATTTAAAGGTAGTTGATCCTAAGGAAACCAATAGAGAGGCTTATCATTATTAAATTGATTATTATAATTTAAATTTTCATCAAGTGAAAACCCCTTTTTATATTACCGTTGATCATCCAAATGATTCATCCCATGTTGAGCTAACACTGGAAAAGTAAGAGGAGATTTCCAAAGAGGAAACCAAGAAAGAGGATGGTCCATACTTTATCATACCCCCTCAATGTAAGTTGTACATAATTTTGAAAGAGGTGGATCTAGAATAATATATTTTTGGATCATTAATCACCAAAAAATAATAAGTTCAAGATAAAAAAATCTATATATGTTTGTTCAAGTCCAAGAATAATTACCCATTATTAGATTCTAGATAACAACTGGTACTTCCCTATAGATGTAGTTCAAATTTTGGGCGCACTAGGGTGATCATATGAAGATTTATCTCTAAATTATTTCTAGTAATTTAGATTTTATGTTTATTCTTAATATTAGTCTAGTATCCTTTTCACTCCCTCTATTTTTTTATCTTAATTGACACGATACTTTTGCTTAATTGAGAATTTCACTTTTCTGAGACCATTATGAAAAAAGGAATCATCCAAATAGTAAAGTAATATCACTTAAGCTTTAATATAATTGGTATTTCATTATTATATTATTTATGTTAAAACTTCATTTATTTTTTTGTGTAAAATAATGATTTGAGATTTAAATTGAAAATTGCATGCCCATACTTAAATTATGATTTTCATGAATTATATAAGAGACATGAGTTTCTGAGGAATATTATGATACCATGTTTTAGATTTCATTGTAATGAAATTGAATGAGTAAAATAGAGAATCAAGGTATTAAAGTGAATAAAGGATATTAAAATGAGGACTCATTATTTGGGGGAATTAGTTGATTCATGTAAATGAAATTTCCCTAACATTTTTTCACACATTGAATATATGAAACTTATGTGAATTGATTTTTTATTATTAACAATTACTTGAGTGATTTTACCAAAATTAATGTCCCATTCACTATAATATTTACAAACTAAGAAAATCCTATTTATTCATTAGAAGATTTATCGAGTGATATTGGGACATTCCACCGACCAGGACATTCATTGAAACTTTTAAAAGATATGACTATGAAAATAATCATTTAAAATTATTGAAAAATATTTTCAAAAAATATTATCCTTAAAAGCACATTTATATTAACCATTTTTATACCATAAGAACAATGAATAGCCTTTTTATGAATTCCCATGTTTCAAACCATTTTTATCTTTTCCCCTCATCCTATCTGTATTTTCATGATATTTGTTTGTAAATTTTTTGGGTGTAAATAAGTCACAGTGGAAGGAATGAAATACAATATACAGAAAGGTTTTGGGGGTTCTCTCTCTCGATATTAAGGAAGGGTCATGATTCATTCAATTTCCTTTATTTTCTCCCATATTTATGAAAATGGAAAAAAATAGGAATGGGTTTGTGGCTTAAAATAATAACAAATCATCATGAATGTTCTAATGATTTTTTTATCATTTTTGGTTCGGTTTTGGGTCTAAGATTCATTGTAAGAATAACATGAGAAAAATAAAAAATATGGAAAAAGAACATTGAAAAAATCGATTTAAAAGTTTTAATAATTTTAAGAAGGATAATAAATAATTCATTTTTCTTTATTTGGATCATAACCTTCACTCTTAGTTTTAGGAAGGTAAGAGTTGTTATTTTTAAATGGGATAATTTCATTGATACTTTACTTTTGATATCATGATTTATACTTAATAGAGAAACCTCATCCATTGAGCCTTAATTTATTATCATCAATTACTACCAAACATAAACTTCATAGTCATTAGAACGTTAAAGTAAAGTCCTCATGAATTTATGTGCATTTTGTCTTTACAATGTTGATAAAAAGGTCCTTTACAAGAATATGGATATGGAGCAGGTTCTCATGATATGTGTAAAACTCTATTTTAATTATATCTTGAGTGATGAGTGAAAATATTCAAAGGAGATATAGATCATTCTTAGTCATGTTTAATAATAAGTAATTAAGTAACATGAATGAATGAGTAAATAAGTTACATCATTTTCAAAAGGGATAAATTAAAATAATTGAATTGACTGTTTCTTCAAAAAATGGGAAATTGAATTGATATTATATGTCTCATTTGAAATTTTTATTTAACATTGATAATTGTTTTATTTTATTGCATGGGAATTTGAATATTGGTGTCTTTGGTGCTCTCTGATTTATAATGTTGATATTTTATGCATGAGTAAAAGAACGGTTTAAGTGTTGGAGTATTTGACACACTCAATTTTTATGCATATTTTTAAACATATTTCAATGGTTTTAAAGGATTTTTTAACTAAATACCAATTTATTCCAATGCCTAATTAATTAAGGGGAAATTACAAATATGGAATTATAATGGTCTAAAATGATTATGTCATTGTGTGTTTTTTTAAATATTCTGTTGATTTTTAATTAAGGGTTCTTAACATTTTTAGGTTCCAAAAAAATTATTCCAACTCAAGAATCCCATTAACCTAGGAAACTCACAAAATAGCAAATACCATGAGAGCTAGCTGGCCATGCCACCAAGGGACTGTGAACTTGAGCTAGCCAGCATGTTCATGGGGGAATGAGGCCCATGTAGTGGTTCCCTATGGAGGTTTAATCCTATGAGGGAGAAGCTCTTATGGAAATCCCCTCAGGGGCCATATAGGGCACACAACTCGTGTGTGTAAATGTTTTATGTGGGATCCCATCCTCACTATAGGTGACCTAATCACTTTCCACATGCTATGATTTATAAACAATCATCGCTCTCACTTGCTGCTGAATGTGAGAAAAAAATTGCATGTTATTTTTCAACCCTTCAAAAATCCCGCTCTCCCGCCTAAGAAATATAGGCATCACTAACTCTTCCATGATCATCCATTACTGCTCACAGCCAGTAACCACCATTTCCATGGCACTGAATTTTTATCTCGAACTCATTCTCCATTCTCGCACCACTGATCGCCATAGAGTATCTATGAAGCCTTTTACAACCACCGTTAATACAATTTCGAGTTCTCTCTGATCATTGTTAAGGCTTAAAGGGTTGATGATCTATACCAATCCACCACTTCCAGTTCCATGATTTCTTATCCACAGTAAACACACCCACACCCATGAAACCATGCACATAATCAATACATGAAGTACAAATCCTTTTCCCCAAGGATTTCAGTCTATGACGAAATATAAATACCAGAGATCCATGGGTGTTTTAAAATCTTTTACCTAGGTCTCACAGGTCAGAATTGGAAGAGAGTTCAAGGAGATTTTGATTTTAATTTTAAAGGAGGTTCCTCCCCATATTTAAATAGAGGGGGTATCACCACTGTTAGTGGGTTCTCACACATCGCAAGGAGGTATTCCATTGATCATCCTAAGATCTTATTTTCTTATCTGTTTGGGTTTTTATATTATTATTATTAGTTTAGTTTTATTTTAAATATATTTTATAATTATTTTTCTATAGATATAATTTCTTGATAGCATTTATTTTATAAAAAAGTGTTCCAACAAACCACTTATTTTTCTCCTCATTATTTTTCTACTTAGAGTTTAAACATTATAATTGTTTATTTTATTTAATATTTTATTACTATTTTATTTTATTTTATTATTATCTCTCTTTTTTACTTTTTTTTATTTTTATTCCCGCATTTTTTTATTCTATTATCTCTTCTTTCCACAATGATATCTTACCCCAAAAAAGACAGTCTAACGCAAGGCTTGTCCTAGAAGAGGTAAATGATGTTTAAATTCATTCTAAAATTCAATTATAATGTTTTATTACATTTCTGGTGAGCATGAGTGAAGTTCATGAGTGTGGAGATATCCCACCATGACACTGAACACAAACCCATTTTTATTATTTTATTAAATCTTTTACCTCTTTTCTACTAGATAAAATATCTTCATATAATGGATTTGATCCTTTCGGTGGATGAAATGACATATTATGGAGCCAGGTCCTAGAATATGTCAGACACTGGATTGAGGTGTTCCATCAACCTTGATTATAGGAGGATGTGGAATTTATATATATAAAGGCATTCAATATTTCATGCCACTAAATTAAGGAATATTAATTCATGCATGATATCCCAAACTAAATTACCAAACTAAATGTAAAAACCTACAAAGAGAATGATGGAACCCATAAATAAAACCAAAAAAGGGCAAGTTATTTCTTTTATAATCACATTAATTCATTAGTTGTTAGTGTAAATTTTTTCATTTCAATTATCTTCTAAATTCCATTATTTTCATTAAATAATAAGAAAACCCATAATGCAGTAGTTTTGGTGGATTAGATTATGTGATTGAGTGAAATAAGAATCTCTTCAAGTGAGAATACCCTAGTCAGCCTCTGTACTTCATTAGGAATATAAATTATCTTTTTTACACACACTATGACTTGAATGAGTCAAATATTTGACAAATAAACTATAAATAATCATATCTCATACGAAATTTCATATTCTTAGATTAATATTATTAGAATAAATATTCTCATCTATTAAAATATAATATTAACATGTGGAATGAACACTTTACCATATATTTTTAAAAATAAAGTGGATAAAAAAGTTTATCTTGGAGAAATTTCCTTTTATATTTTCTTTTAAAATCATTTTACACAATGAATTAAATTAAAAAACTTGTGTAACCAAAACGTCATATCATTTTTCTAACAACCATTATTTAAAAGCAAATTATTTTATCTCATATGAGAAAATAAAATATGAAAACATAATAGTTTATAATTTCTGTATCATTCAATGATTAAATAATCTTTTAAATGTCATATCAATAACTCTTTCAACCTTATTTTAATGGAATATTTAAACTTCTTCTATTGATGACTTAAAAATTTTAAAATCCTATACATATTTATTATATTTCTTAATATACAATTCATATTATATATCATTCAAAATAGAAAAATTGATTTCTATAATATTAATACATAATGTTGACTCTCTAGAGAATTTTTCACATCCATTTTGGTATTCTTGGTAAATTTTCCTCCAATTTCAAGATCATTAATAACAGAATCATTTTTCTTTTTCACACATCCTTTAGGTTTCAATTACCATAACAAACTATTAAACCCTATAATATATTTTTTATAAACGAAGAATGAAAATTTATTCTAAATTTTCATTATAGATCCAAATCCTATACCTCTTATGTACCACTCTGTTATCCTCAATATATTATTAATATGACATAATATTTTATTTAACTCATTTGTATCATAATTTATAAAAATTTCTTACAAAATAGTTAATGATTTTAGAATACTTTTTTATATTGATCAAACCATAATAGATTCATTACACTCTATAATATTTTGAAATTCCCAATCACATTGATTATATGAGAAGAGATTGAAGTTCCTTCAATCATTTAAATTCTAAATATTTCTTTAAAGTCTTGTATATCTCATTAATTTATTATTCTTGCTGTTAGATATAGGATTAAGTTTGATTAATATATATTCTGATAGCATTGAAGTCTGATTTTTTATTTTGTTTTGAAATTTAGAAATAGTAATAATTTTTTATAAACACCTTGCATTGTTTAAAAATAAATCACATGTTTAAGTGTGATTATTATTATTTTTCAAAGCATTAATAAATAATTATTTTTCAATTATTTATCTATTTAAAGTTTGTTATTTTTTTTATAAAGGGATTCTATAGTCGCATTGTTTTTTATAGTTTTTTCAATTTTAGTTTTTCTTCTAAGGATAGTTATATGATTTTTCAAAGTCATTAAAAACTATTTTTTAAAGTCAAATGTTATAGATAATAAGTCATATTAAAACTTTTATTTCATATATGAATGATTTGAAGGATTATGTGATTTCATTGTAAATAAATGTTGTTTATGCACTATAAATTCATTCTAACACTGATATAAAATCATGTTTATGCACGCTAGTTTCTTTCTTATGAAAACTAAATTTATGTTTCATAATTTCAAACATGATACTTATTTTTTAATTCATGATTATGGGTGAGATGATCCTTATGGTAAATTGAAGCTTACCAACAGTCATGCTTACGAAAAATGACCCTCATTGGATTTTATTTCTTATAAGATCTACATGTTTAAGAAAATTAAAATTATATTTATATAGGTATCAAAAATGATGCTTATGCAGAATGTAATTTATAATTTGGAGAAAATTTTGATACACTGTTTTCATAAAATATTGAAATTTTAATTTACAATAAGTTTATATGATTTTGTTTAATTGATTTAATAAATTTTAAAATACATATACATGATAACAATGATATTTGAACTATTTTTGAATTGTTTAATGTGGTATTAAGCATGGGAAATTTCCATATATAAGACAATAATATTATTATATGTTTTTATTATTTATAATCATAAATACCAATGATTAATTCTCAAGAAACAATAAAATGATATGAATATAGTGGATTTTATATAATTAAAATTATGTTTGGAATAATTTGGTTATAACTTCTATTTGAGGGAACTCTAAAGAGATATCATTTTCACATACTAAATCACAAAGTGCTGAGTTTTTTTCCACTATGACCACTATGCTACAGTACAATCATAATTTTTTTTTCCCAATTACCATTATTTATTAAAGTGATCAAGCTACATCATAGTTATTATATTATTCAATTAATTATGGGTTTCCATGTTGCATTACTTTTTCATCTCTTTATTCTATTTTTATTTGTTTATATTTTTTTCCAAATCAAAATCACATATGTGTTATTTGGTATAACACCTAAAAAGGAACATATTTGGGTTATGAATCATAAATAATAGTCAGGTTTTATTGGTAGTGTCTTGGTAAATAAAAAATTAGGTATATATTTTCTAGACCATGCCTCTAAGTGAGGAAAATGTAGGTTTATTAAAAATGTTATTACACCTTTAAAAAGTGAATATTTTTTAGTGAGTACCATTTATCTCACCAAGTATAAAAGATTTAAGATTATATGTTAGATCATTTGATCAAAACTACTATAAAACTCATGTGTTCATATATTTTTATTTTACATGGCATTTTTATTTTTTCAAAACCATAATGAAATATATTGTTATTTGTGAGAATATTTATGTAATAATAAACTATTATTTATTTAATTTTTTAAAATTTTAAAAGGTATATTCAAATAGCGACCATTCTAGGAATTATTTTCAGCCAAATTAGGAAAAAATTATTATAAAAAATTATTCTTTTTGGGTATATGTTATTTAAATTATAATTTTTAATGTGATAAACATGTCCTAGACTGAAAAGTATATAGAAAATTATTATTTCTAAGATAAAAGGATTGTAATTAAATGAGGGTTTCATACTAAAAAAACCACTATATTTGAGGGTAATGATTATGGTTATTAGTTGGAAAAAACGGAGTCATACCTAAAGAACATGAGCACTGGCCATTAGATGATCATGGTGAAACCAAATAAGCCACCTGATATTGGTCTAGATTCACTTGTTAGTAATGACTTTGAAAATTTTGTTTTAAATTATATTGTAATTAATATCTTTTACTATGTTATAAGTTTAACTCTGTTTATCTATGTCTAATATTGTAAGATAACTCTATGAAATTGGTGAATACTTAAAGTATCTCATTACTGTAATAGCCTGAACCCAACAAGCCCAGATCCAATGTAATGGTATCATTAAATTAATATAAGATACATGTAAATTGCATCCCGAATGACAAAACAATTTAGGAGTCTTGTTAAACTAGATACATGCACATGTAATGTATTACAAATCAATACACTAATTAAAATATTTTTTAATAAAATATAATAATAACTTTATTCCATCTAGTGTATACTTTAATATCTTTCTTATTATACCTCTTAGGTTGGTTGGGAATGTAAATATAATAAGCTGGAGATAAAATGATTATCAAGGATAAGGTATATAAAAAGTGATAATAAATCAATGAGCATAGTCAATATGTCATAGTAATAACTGAATATACATGCCATGAAATCAATTAAATGAGAATAATGTGTGTAAAAATATGGCAAGGTAAATAAATGGAAACACATTCCATTCAAATTTGAAGATATGATATAACAGAAATGGTAAGGTAAGTAACAGAAACAAAATCCATTAATTAATAAATTGACAATGAAGTGAATCCATAAATATGAAGACACAAAATCTCATGGATAAAGGAAACCTAAGTCTAAATGAGGTAAATGCATAATTATTGTACACCATGTTTCCTAGGTACAAAGTACATTTACCATCAATACATTTTACAAGATGGTTTAGCATATCAGGTAGAAATCCATATAAGGCTAACTAGTTGAATCGTCCCATTATACTAAAAATACATTGTGGGGTTATAAATAACTATACCTTCCCATGTCATACATTTCCAAATAATTCATCATATATAGAATAATCGATTTAACAATGTGCCTTATCAAATATCTTTATGGAGTAGAAGATATATATTTATTAATGTCTCCCTAGTTAATCAAATAACTATCAAGTATACATCATATGTAAAAATGGTATACGGTTTATGAAATAATCGTATCCCTAAAAAATGATATGTATATTTAGTAGAAATTAAATGTTTAATGGTTATTTGAATATTTCAATGGGACTACCAAAAAATAAATCAAGGAAGTGAATGTGAAGACAACCATTGTTCAACTAATTAATAAAATATGAAAAGGAATAATAAGGATGGTATAAATATTAAATTTTCCAAGTGGTTTAAAAATAATGGGTTTTTGTCATTAATGAATGGAAATACTATAAAACTATATTTTAAAAATAGTCCTTAGGAAAATATCATTTTTATTTTGAAAAACCTTTTGAAAATCATTTTCATTAAAAATAAATTAAAAAAAAACTCATTAAAAATTATCCTTTTAAAAGTGAAATAAAATCTTCAAATAAATTATAGTGATTTAATCTATACATGTCTTATGAGGACAAAATGACATTCCTTTTTCATGGTAAAAACGTTAGAAGAATTCCTCATTTGTAAAGAGATTGGAATAATCATGTGAAAATATTATTAAAATACAAAAAGTGTAAAAAATTATTTACTGAATCATTTTTTAATGGTTAAAAAAATTAATGAAAAACGTTTTAGGAAACAAGGGTTTTAGAAGAAAAAACGTTTTTTTAACTAAAGAGGGAAATGAAGTTGGGTTTTCTTAAAAACATTTTCTAAAAAATTTTGTTTACCAATGAGTGAAAAAATTGAATTGTTACATGAAAAGGGTCATGAATAAATATAGGTTAATTAAATGAAAGAGTTTACTATAAAATGAAAAAATAATTTCCTCTGATGTAATGTCAATTTTTAACAATCCTAAAAAAATAATAATGTAAAGTAAACCCTTGAAAAGACCATAACATTGATGCCAAAATAAATCAATGATTAGATTATGTTTGTCAAATATAAATCCACATAAAACAAGTTGAAATAAAACAATATATACTGAAAAGGTGATTAGATACATAATTATATTATATTATTCAAAATGAGTAAGTAATATAATTCAATGAGAAGAAATTGGGTTTAGAAATTGTTTTCCACTCGGGTAACATTAAATTTAAATCTCCTTAGATGAAATCATTCAAAATAAAACACAAAATATCATAATTAATGAATGAATCATGATATTAAATTTCAATTTAGAAGTATATACATAATATAATTAGGTACAAAAAAATAAATTTTTTCTCAATGAATTTAAATTCCATTGAAATATCATTAAAATTACTCATGATAAAATAATCATTAATAATTCCAAAGTGTTCCATAACCCTTGGTAAAATTTAAATCATAAGCTAAATGTAGGAATAAAATTAAATGAAATCTTTAAATACCATAAATATTAAATATTTCATGATTTAATATATCAGAATGGAGAGCAGATACACCACACAAAATAAGTATGTGGTGAATATGACATTTATCTCACAGTAGTATAAAGTGATATGAAAATAACTTACCTTGAGTCTGACATGTCATGTGTGTATTTAACATCATGAATAAGAAACATATTTTAATTATATACTTTATTCAGAAAATTTTACATGTTTATCATTACTTTTACTTCACTTATTATAATTTTGAATAAAATTACATAAAAAATTAATTTTATGTTGGGTGTTTTGACCAAGTTTGGTTCATGTGTCAAAAAAACATTTGTATGTTTACTATGGTCAAATGGATCATTATATAAATATATCCATAATAATGATCATGAAATAATTTTCATATTTATATATAAATTATAGTTTTATAACTAATCATGAAATATGGTTATAAAAAATGAACTAAATTATAGTAATAGAGATGGTAGGCCGTACAAACGCATGAGTAATGTTCCAATTTTAAATGATCGTTATGGAAAATAGGAAAGAAACATTATATATTTACAGAATGATCATTATATAATAAATACCATGTAATTTAATCATATATACTTATATACAGAATTATTGTTTTGTAAAAGGAATCACATTGTGTTGAGGAGGCGGTAGTCTACACGTCCATGGCCGACATTATCACTTTCTAGTGTCTGAAAAGGGTAATAAAGAAAACAATATATTATATTTTTCAGAAAGATAATTATGTAATGAATATCATATATATTTAATTTATTTCACATATTTATAATTAAGGTCATATTTTATACATTCCATGTATCATGTGAATGAATCACATCGCTTTGGGGGAGGTAGTCAATACTTCCACAAACAATGATATCGTATTCCCATAAAATAAAGTGCATTAAGGTATCCATTAATAAATACGTAAATAAAAATAAAGACATTATTAGTATCATATATATACTCTTTAAATTACTTTTCTATCACAATTCTCAACCATGAGATGTTGTAAAGGAAAAATGAACAATTATTGTTTCGCGGGGTGGTAATTCACCGTACCCGAACGGTATGTTTGTTACCCATTAGATTGAAGTGTGTGTAAGTGTATGAAGAAATCATAAAAGAATAAAATATGAGTATATATGGGATACATAGGTTGTTATATAATAATTTAATAAGGATAATGTAAATAGTGTAAAGATATATGAAGCTAAAGAACATGAGGAAGGATGTTACCACTTATTTGGGTAACCCCTTTTGGTTTTCACCAAAGGGATTCCAGGGATAGATTTATGCCAAATTTTATAATAATAGTTAGATTTTATGGTTTTTATTAGATATTTTTGGAAGATATTAGTTGATAAAAAGTGGTTTAAAATGTGTGAGGAAGTGGGAGGGGTGAGTGTATTTTTATAGTGGAGGGGAAGTGACATTCTTGTAAATTTTTCGAAACAGAATTACACCCAAATGTTACTAGTGGAAATTGTATAAAATAACAGTCCAATGTATATCCAAGGGATTACAGGGTCAAATTAGGGCCATAAAATGTATTTTGGACAAGTGAATAGGTTATTTTAGTCTTTAAGATTAAAGATTAGTTCCTTGCCAAGCTAATTTTCCTCTTAATCACTGTAATCAATTTTTATTCCATTCACTAATATTTTCTATTAAAACTATTTTGAACTTATTATAAATTACAAATTATTTTTATTCAAAGTATGGAATCCTTTTTTCAAAATTCAAATAATATAATTGGAAGAAATTAATTTAAATTTAATCCTGTAGTCGGGACAATAAAGTGGGGTTTTAAAGAAAAAATGTCCAAAATTTTGATAAGTTTTTATATCCAATTTCAATGTAAAATTGATTAAAATGACTCAAATTATATTAAATACTTTAAAGTTTATCTAATTATTTTTTTAATCTAATAACAAATTTAATTTAACTTTATAAATTTACTAGACAAAAAATAAGTTTTGAATTAAAATTCAGTATTTTTTACAAAACATTAAAAATGAAACTTCAAAGAAAAATACCAAAAATTCACCATAAATTTTTTTTTAATATGAGTTTTATTTTTTACTTATAAAAACTATAAATATTTAAAATATTATATTTAAAATAGATTCTCCATTAAAATATGGTCAAGTTCACATTATAAAAATATAGGTTGTTATACATAAAATTACGTTTATTATTTTGTTATGAAAATAAAATATATTAGTTGAATATCACAAATATATAATACATATTACATTAATATCACTCATGAATTTTAATTAAATTAATTTATTAGGGTAAATAATTTTTTGGACATTAAAATTGCATTTTTATATATAAAAAATCCTTTATATTCAATTGAATAATATTTTCATTTCAAATTAATTACCAACCAATGAATTCATCATATATTTTTAGAAAACATATATTTTCATAAGTTAGTTAATCATATTTATAACCGATAATTTAATAGTTAGGTCTATTTTTATTATACTAAAAAATATTATTTTAATAGTAATTTCATATTTAGTAAAACTTGGTCTTATATGTAACACAGGCTATCAAACATGGTCATTATTTCATGTAAGGAAATATAACATAGTATTTGTGTGTATTGAAATCTATATGATAGTTTTAATTTATTTCAATTAGTAATTATATTGTAAAGTCTCTGGATATTATATTCTTTTATGCAGTTAGTGTTTTGTGTCATACTCTCTATCGAATACAGTGTTCTTACTTTAGAATTTATGGGCATTATATTCTACCCAAATTAAATAAATTGAATCCTATCAATTTAACCTCAATATTTGTAATATATTGGGTAATATTTAAAATTTTGAAATTTCAAATCATGACAAGGGTTTATAAAACATCCTCTAAAAATTATTGATTGTAAACTAGAATGGTCATGTGGACAAACATATAACTAGGTCTCTAATAAAGAAACCATTTGTGGAAAGTAGAGATACTACATGGATGAAAAGCCTAAATATATATGGGGTGATTGAGTTTATCAATAAAAAAGTTGACGATCAATGAAAATTTAAGAATCTCAAATCCATAAAACTATGATGATTTAAAAGACTATCGGTTGAAAAAAAAATTATGTATTAGCAGAACATTTTTTTAAGATACTTTTCATAATGCTGATGAATTATTTTATTTACCAATAACATAAGGAAAAATATTTACTTGATACATTTCATTTTCAAATTAAAAATTTAATAATTTCATTTCTCTTCATTCAAGTTCTAATTCATATATTTTTTTCAAAAAATTAATATCCAAAAAGGAATTTATATTCCTGAAGCACTAAAATAAACACTTAATGGATTGAAAGACCCATAAAG
Source organism: Viscum album (assembly GCA_963277665.1). Taxonomy (NCBI): domain Eukaryota; kingdom Viridiplantae; phylum Streptophyta; class Magnoliopsida; order Santalales; family Viscaceae; genus Viscum; species Viscum album. The sequence continues at coordinate 906,656,756 of OY728165.1, read as the reverse complement.
TCTTTCTATTTGTCACTAAATGATCTCTAATTCCAATAGGGTTAATATATTAATCAAAAAACCTTAAATTTAACACAATAGATTCAACATTAGTATTTATTCATCAAATCTTTTAACTAAAAAAATTTCATATTAACCCGTGAATTATATTGGTCAATGGTTAGTGTAAAAGAATTATCATTATTTTTTCATGGGTTCAGGCCCCGTGTCCTTGTTAGACATGGTGGGTTATCACTCTACATACATGTTTTCTTTTTCTAAAACCATATTAATTTAATTTGCAAAAAAATATTATACGATCCCTTGAAATAAGGTTAATCCCTAAATAAGGATTTGACTAAGGTTTTCAATACAACCTCAAGGCATAAATAATTCAACTCTTTTATTTCAACATACGTCCTTCCTTGGTATAAGGTTTAACCTAGTTCATTCAATTTCATTTTCTATTCAAAAACATTATAATGGTTTATAAATAAGAGGAAAATTATCCTAAGTGTATCCCCTGGGAGTGTCAAAACAGGTCTGTAGTATGAACCATTTTCGTGTTCCACGTTACACCGAGTCAAGCCTGACACACCCTGATAGAGTTTTTACCCCCATGTAAATCTTTTCTATAACCACGTCCAATTTTAGTATTTATAATTTCATGTTTTTAAGAAAACTATATAATCACTATCTAACATAAACTTTATTATGTTCTTCTACACTTATCCTAAAATTATTCCATAGATATATGTTCTCTAATATTTGTTTTCATAATTCTAGTTTCTATTGATTCCACTAACATTTATTTTATACCAACTATAGTAACCAGACCCCATCAAGCCTAGATCCAGTGTCATGCTACAATTACATTAGCACAAGACACAAGTAAAACATGTCACATAGTACCAACCAGTTTATTAGTATTGGTAAATTAGATACATACATGATTCTTATATTTAAAATTAATACACTTATTACATTTTTTTCATTAATAAAAATAACTTTATTCCATATAGCCTAACCATTCATGTCTCTATTATTACACCTCTTGGATTCCTTGGAAAATAAAATAAAATAATGGTGAGCTAAAATGATCAGTATGGCTAATGTATAATGAAATAAATAATTAATCGATAAGAATAGTCAATATGGAATGGTAATAACAAAGTATAAATTCCATGTAATCAATAAAAGTATAAGGATGTTGGTAAAAAATATACCATGGTAAATAATTGGAAACACCTTCCCTTAAAATAAATGGATATAGAGTAATCAATATTGAATGGTAAGAAACTGAAACACATTCGATTCATCTGTAAAATGAGATTTAAATGAATCCATATATATTTTGATAAAAAATCTCATGGATAAATGATAACAAAGTCTAAATGAGGTAAATTAATAATTATTGGACACTGAGTTTCCAAGGTACACTATACCTTTACCATCAAGACCATTTACAAGGCAGTTTAGAAAATCTAGTAAAACCCCATCCAAGGCTAGCCAACTGACTCTTCCCATGATATTATCAATGCATCAAGGGGATATCTATAAGTAATATCCACCCATGTTACACCATTACAAATAATTCCTTATATATTGAATAATCTATTTGATAATTTTCCTTACCAAATATCTGTAAGGAGTAGAAGATACATACTTATCGTTATTTCCCTAGTTAATAAAATAACTTTCAAGTACACAATATATGTAAAACAGATATAAAGTTTTCCCAATAATTATATCCATGGTAAATGATATGGATATTTAGGGGAAAATCAATATTCATTGGTCATTTGAGTATTTCAAGGGGACTACCGAATATGAATGTAGAATGTGAATGTGAATTTTATACTTGGTCAAAGAAATAATAAACCATTCAGTGGACGAATATGTATGAAATTAATAAAACATACTCCAAGCGGTGTAAAAATAATATTTTATTGTCTTTGATGAATAGAAATACTATAAAGAGCTATTTTAAAATCATTTGTGAGGAAAATATTGTTTTTATTTTGAAAAATATTTTGAAAACACTTTATTTGAGAATCCGTTAAAAAAAACTAATAATTAAACTTTAAGAATTGAATGGATGATTAAAATAATTGATGGTGAGTAAATTTGTATATGTTGTATGATGTAGAAAGAAAATTCCTTTTTCATGATAAATATGTTAAAAATTACTTATTCAGAAAGTGATAAAAATATTTGTATGAAAACATTGGTAAAATAAAAAAAGGGTAATAATTTATTTAATAAATCATTTTTGAATGATTAAAAACATTTTTGATAACCTTTATTTAGAAAAAAATGTTTTTAGAAGAAAACAGGTTCTCTGACTAAAGAGAGAGAAAAACTTGGGTTTTCTTAAAAACATTTTCTAAAATATTTTTGGTACTGAGGTGTGAGAAAATTGTAGTATTATTTGATAACAGCCATAAATAACTATATGAGAAGAAAATGAAAGGTTTTATTAAAAATTTATTATATAATTTCCTTTGATTTAAATTCAATCGTAAAAAATACATAACAGAATGAGATTGTGAATTAAACCCATGAAGAGACAATAACATTGATGTGAAAATCATTTAATGATTAGATTATGTGTGTCGAAAGTAAATCCACATAAATTTTTTTGAAAAAATAAAAAAAATTATATAAAAAATGATATTACACACAAATTAATAGAATATTAACGAGAAAAAGGAAGTAACATAACCCAATGAAAAGAAATTGGGTTAATAAATTGTTTTACATTTGGGAAACTTTGAGTGTAAATATCTATATATGAAATAATTCAAATTAAAACAAAAAAATATCATAATGAATGAATGAATCATGTTGTTACATGTAAAAGTGGATGTATATACACTATATATATGAAATTCAGTGCAGAACAATAAGTTAATCCTCAAATAATGGAAATACCATTGAATGATGAATAAAATTATTCATGTGGACAAAAATCATTAAACATTCCAAAGTGTCCCATACCACATTGAACCATTTAAACAATAAGACAAATAAAGGTATAAAATTAATTGACATATTTAAATACCATAATGTTAAAATAATTCGTGATATAATATATCAAAATGTATAGTAGATATACCACACAAAAGAAGTAAGTGGTGAATATGACCTTTATCTCACAGATGTAAAAAGTGTTATGAAAAACCCTTACATAGAGTATGACTTGTCACGTGCATCTTTATGTTCATGAAAGATAAAATTATTTTTAATTATTTAATTTATTAATAACATTTTTAATGTTTATTATCACTTTTTATTCACTTATTACAATGTTGTATACAACTACTTAAATAATTATGTTTTTATAGGGTGTTTTGACCAAATTCGGTTCATGTGTTAAAACGAGTTTAGTAAGTCAACTATGGTAAAATAGATCATTATATAAACATATCCATAATAATTATCATTAAATATTTATCATATTTATAAATTAATTATACTTTAAAAACCAATCATGAATGATAGTTATAAAAATGAAGCAGTGTTACAATCATTGGGACGATAGGTCGTACGTATGCATGAGTAGCCTTCCAATTTTAATTAATACTTTGGGAAAGAAGGTAATAAAAATTTTGTATTTATATAATCATAATTGTATCATAAATACCATTTTTTAGCCCTATAAATATATATATTCAATTATTGTGATGTGAAAATAATCACATCGTGTTGAGTTGGCGGTCTTCCACACATCCACAACCGACATTATCACTTTTTAATATGTGAAAAGGGTAACAATGAAAATGATATATCATATTTATAGAATAGTAATTATTTCATGAATATCATATATATTTAGTTTATGTAAATATATTTAATTAAAACCTTCTATTATATATTTTATGTATCACGTGAATGAATCAAATCACTTTTGGGAGACGGTAGTCCACACTTCCACAAATGATGTTATCATATTCCCACAAAATAGAGTGAATTACAGGTTTGTATTAAAAAAGAATTAAATAAACATAAATACATTATAAATATCATAAATATCATATATAAATAATTTTTCCATCCTAATTATCAATCATGAGATTTAAGTGTATGTAAGTATCAGTGGAACCCATAACATAAAAATATATCAGTATATTGGGGATACTGGTGTTATTATATAAACATGGAATAATGATAATTTAAAGAGTGGAAAGAAAAATAAAACAAAAGATCTTGAGGAAGGATGTTACCTCTTATTTGGGAAACCCATTTTGGTTTTCACCAAAGGGCTTCCTATGATGGAATTATGCCCAAGATAACAATTCTAGGGTGAGTGTTGGTATTTTTATGATCTATTTGTTCAGATATTTTTTTATCTAAAGTAGGTTGAGAGGTGTGAGGATGTGGGAGGGGTGGGTTTTCATTATAGTGGAGGATGAGTGGGATTATTATAAATTTTTGGAAAGGGAATTACAACCATGTTTTTTTCCATTTAAAAGTGGATCCAATAATGGTAAAAAGTTGATAAAGGGAGGATAGAATCAAAATATTTCTAGATATTATATTTTTGACAAGTTTCTAGTTCGTTTTTCCCTTAAGTTGAAGGTTTAATCCCTTATTATGCTAATTTTCCTCTTAATTGTTGTAATTAATTTAAATTACTTTCTCTAATATTTTTGGTCAAAACTATGATTACATTATTATACACTATAAATTATTATAATTAGAAATATTTAATCCATTTTTACCAAATTACAATTACATAATTTTCTGAAATTAATTTTACTTTAATCCCGCAGGCGGGACGACAAAGTGGGGTTTTAAAGTAAAAATGTTCAAAAGTTTGCTAAGTTTTTATATCCAATTTCAAATAAAAATTGATTAAAATTAACCAAATTTAATTAAAATATATAAAATTTATCTAATTAATATTTAAAACATTTAAAAATATTCTAATTTAACCCTAGAAATTAATTATACATAAAACCATTCTGATTTAAAATTCAGTATTTTTCACTATTCATAAAAAACAAAACTTCATATAAAAATTTAAAAAACTCACCCTAGAATATTTTTTCTTATATTTAAAGTATAAAGTTTATTTTGACTTATAAAATATATTAATGTTCCAAAAATTGGATTCAGAATTGGTTTTTCACTAAAAGGTGGTAAAACTACCTTTATTAAAATATTGGTTTGTATAAATAAAATTTTTTTTGTTCTTATCTTATGCCTATAATCTATTGGATGAATATAATATATATATATATTTATATTACATTACTATCACTCACTAATTGTGATTAATTTAATTTATTGGGGGTAAAATAGCATTTTGGGCATAAAATAGTTTTAAAAAAAACATCCCCTTTACATTAAATTGGATTGCATTTTCATTTATAAATAATTTGTAACTTATGAATTCATATTATATTTTTATAAAACATATATTATTCAAATCTATTTAATAATATTCATAACCACTAATTTAATAGAGAGGTGAAGTCTTATTGTATTAAATGATAATATTTGAATAATATATTGTAGTTTGGTCAAACAGGGTCTTGCATGTATCATATGATATCTAACAAGGTATTTCTTAAATGTAAGGAAAGATAAATTATTATTTTCAATAATTGAAATATGTTTTCTAGTTCGAAATTATTTTAAATAATAATTATATTTTAAATTCTTGGGATATTATATTGCCTTACATGCTTGGTGTTATGTGTCATACAAACTATCAAATACAATGTTCTTACTTTATAATTTTAGGGATTTATATTTACGGTTTATAAAATATTAAAATAAGAAAATTATGAATTATACATAAAAATACCAGGAATTTAAGAAGGTAAACGATGAATCCATTAACTCTATTTTTAAATAATTTACAATAATAATAAATTTAATGAATTCACTTGGAGGTGATTTGAATAAAACTACTATGGTCGACATACTGTTACAATCACTATCATAGAAGTGGAGTGTAAAAAAAGGTGAAAATTAATGAATGTAAGAACATTATGAAGTAAAACATAGATGAAATCATTGAATCACTGCTGTGGTATAGACTTAAGTTAAATAACACTATATATGAGGAGCCTTTAAAGAAAAAAGGTGTAAATTTTTAATAAAAAAAATATATTAATTCTAATTCTTCTCATTTCGTGTTGTAGAAAAGAGAGAAGGATGAAAAAAATAATTTCACTTTAGGGTTTTATAAATATATGAAATAATTATTGGATTTAAGAAGAGATCTATAATTGATCATTAAAATGATGAATAAAAAGTATTTAAGAAAGGTAATAATAGTATATATAAAAATTTATCAGAATTAATATGATATGTTAATAGAAATATAGTACACATCAAGTCATATTATCAACAAATTAAATCATTATAGAAAAGATAATTGATATAATAAGAAATAGTGGAAATAATTGTTTGGTGGATGGAGTTGCATTGAGGATTCTTCCTTAATCGGTGATTATTTTTAGGGTGAGAGAGAATCTGTCAACATATTTTTAGTGCAAATGACCGTGAATGATTTAGGTAATGACTTTTATTCTAGTTCATATTTTGAATCAAAATCTGAAATTTATGTTAAAGAGTTAACAGATAAAAATGAAATATTTCAGAAGGATATTCTGTGAATTAATGAGTTATATATATAAATACAAAAATAAAATAAGAATCTTGTTAGATAAAAAAATAATATTACTCAAGAAACTGAAAATCATAATATTTTATTTAATGACAATGTTAGTTTTGATTTAGAAAATCAGAAATTAAAGAAAAAAATGAGAAACTTATGTATGAAAATTATTGGATCAAATATTTTATTTATAGTTATAATAAAATTAATGAAAGGGAATTAAACAATTTTTTGTATGATATAACCCAAATTGAAAAAGAATATAAGAATACAAAGCAGGAAAATTAAAAAATATGAAATAGTTAATCATTTCAAAGGATAAATTTTTTTTTGTAACATGGAAGATACTAAGAAATAGAATGAGATTCTTCAGAAATAAATTTCTAATTTTGAATATACTTCATATATTTTTGTTTTAAGAAGGAAAAATTTTATAAGATCATGTATATGGGAAACATAAATAAATATAAAATGTGTTTTTTATATAATAGATAATTACCTATGTTGTATAAAACATCATTTGTTAAAATACATGAAGGAAATATTTCTAGTGCTACATGATTTATATGTAACATGAGTGCTAAATACGAAAATTAATGTTTATTAAAATTTTATAAATCATTAAGTACTACTAGAGATTTCATTTCTAATAATTTATGTTCTAGATTATCCAATAAAAAACGTTTTTTATATATATAGGTACTTCATAATTCTATTATTAATCTAGTTTTACAATGATATCATAGAAACCAAAATTATTATCTTCTTGATGAGTTTTTTTAGAAATACTCCTTAAAAATATCAAGGACACATGGAACATAGAGAATGACTGCACCATGAAAATGAAAAGGGACCCATAAAATTTATAACTTTTAATCAATTTGAGGGAGGGTGAGTCACTTATGGATACGATTATAAAGTAATGGTCAGATTATTTTGATAATTAATTATAGTTAAATATATCAAAATTTCTAAAGTATTATATACTAAAGTACTAAAACAAAACTAGATAAGTATATCATAGATATATGGTGATGGAATGACTATGGAATTCAATGATAATTGGTTTTTACTTTATAAAGATAATTCTATCATATTTTATGAAATTTAAAAAGATAACATTTATTCAATTAATTTCTAAACCAAGTAAGAATAATGTTTAGTGTATCAATTTTATAGAAATAGATTATAAGAAGAACGACTCCAATAACCTAGAACTATTTTTTAATTTATTAAATTAGAATAGATATATGGGGTCAAACCCTGAAGGATATATCACTTTTTTGGACTTAGAGATACAAAATCATACCTGATGCACATTTCAAAATGAGGATCAAATATCAAACATAGTAATGGAAATAATTTATCATCCTTGAACTCATTTAAATAATCCTTCTTCATATCCTAAGTAAAGGAAACAAAATAATATTAATCTCAAATTCATAGTAAGGGTTACTTAAAATGGAATATTTCATGAATTAATAGCACATGAACAATTTGGTATATTAAATAATTAGAAAACTCATCCATTGAATCAATAAAAATAGCACAAAGAGTAATAATGGATGAATAAATTATAATTAAATAATTACATATTAAAAATCTCATGATGTTGAATCTAATCCATGGGTAATATCAATACGGTAATCTCATGGATAATAATATCTAAATTATCAATGAAGTAAATGTATAAAATTGGGTGTCAAGATCTTAGACATCATGAAATCTATACCCTCAAGACCTTGTACTAATGTCATTTAATACCATGAGTAAAAACCCATATAATTTGGCAACCAGATTTGTCTCATGAGACCCATCGATTCATTGAGGGGATGTATAATCCTCCCCCCATCAATGAATGTCTAAATCATTTGTCATATATATAATGATCAATTTAATTTATGAACAATAATCCTTATCAACAAATATCCATATTGTGTAATCAATACAAATTTATCAATATTTTCAGTGTTAATAAAATAATATGGATATTTAATAGATATCCAATGTTAATAAATATCCATATTGGGTAAAAATGGTATACAGTTTGAAAAATAATAGTTTCCATGATACAAAAAATATATATATCTAATAGAAATATAAAATATAATAATAAATTATCATTGTAAATTTATTTTTTTAGATAAATTTGGAAACAATAAAATTAATCAAGAGATGACGGGTGACCATTGATTCATCAGAAATATAGGTTTTGAAATTAAATCACATACTTTTGCAGAATAAAGGTTATGTAAATGAAATATTAAAATATTCTTTCATAAAACCTTATATATTTTTAAATACATTAAAAAAGTGTCAATGTAGCAAAATTTCATAAAACTATTAGGGTGGCGTGGAAGTAATTTATTATCGTCTACATTAAAAAACATTCATTTTCACTTTGTATTGAAGACATCACTTTCAAAATAAAAGGGTCCTATAAAAACATTGAATCATTTAGGGATAAATTAAATTTAATTAATTAATAATTTAACTAAATAAAATAAAATTTTTAAAACAATTTTGAAAAACATGAGAATTGTAGAGAGAAATATATGATAAATTGAGAAATAAAATTAATTTTTCTTTTAAAAATATTATTTCTTGATTCATGTAAAAATATGGGAATATTAGATGAAATATTAAAACTCCTTAAATACCTATAGGATATGAAAATTATTGGATCATATGAAGGATAAATTATAATATTCCTTCAATGAAAATGTACGAAATCCCAAAGGAATATGATATTTTCAAATATATTTTTACCTCTTGGTAACTTTTAAATTGTAACCCCATGAAAGAATGAACATGACAAGAAACATAAATCACCATGAATCCAAATTTATTCATGTTAAATACATAAATTTTCCGTATATACACTACAAAAAATGTGATTAGGTTCATAATAACAAATACATCCCAATATAATAGAAATTGAGAAGAAATTACCTTACCTCACAACCCCCTTAGTAAAACATTCATTAACCTCCTATATAATAGTTTTAATAATGTTATTAATTTATCTTATAACCACATTCATATTTATAATATCACATATGATCATTTTATAACATATTATCACCCATTCATTAATATTATTTCATTATTACCGTTGTTTCCGATGTTTAATACTCGTTTTATCATTCATGTTTTGTCATGGAGGATATGGTTCATCTGCATAGGATATAGATACATCATCTTACAATTTTTATTAATTTTATACATATCATTTTTTTTATTTGACCCCTTTTTAGTACGATTCTCAAAAACTGGACAAGAAAAAAGAATCAAATTTCATTGTGGAGACGATAGAATGTATGTACCCACAAGTGATGATATCATTACCTTAATTGGTTAAAAGTGTTAGGAAGTGGATGATGTAGTATGTTTTTAGAATTAAAATAATTTCATATATATCATATATATTTATTATTTCAATCATTATGAAAATCCATGTGATACGGTGATGGAGAACAAAATACATCTATCTTCGGGGAAGTAATACACCTTACACATGACGATGGCTCTGTTTCCAATTTAATAAAGAAGGATATAGATAAATATTATGTCATCAACATCAAAACATCTCTATGTATTGAATATACTAGAGATTTTATATTTAAATTTTGGAAAAATAATTGATAGTGATAAAAGAAGAATTAGAAATCTGTAAAACCTGGATATTTTTAAATAATAACATTATGTTTAAAAGAATATTGGACAAGAAACAATGAGTATAAATGACACACAAAATATATGACCATTATAACATATCTATTAAATTATAAAGTATAAATAGTATTAACTAATTTATGAAATAATTAAATAAATAAATAAATATGTATACATGTTCTTCCGAATATAAATATTGTGAAAAATTCCTTGTAAATATTCACTGAATTTCCGGTAATGTCATTTTATTCATCAAAAATATGTTTTATTCAAAAAAATTATTACTTTTTGTGAGAAAAAATTGTAATTATATTATAGAAATTTGGGAAAATTTATTTTATAAAATGAAATTAATTTTTGAAATTAGCTTGTCAAAATTAGTTAAGGGTGATTGTTTTGGATTTTTAGAAAATATTGATTTTTAGTGAATAGTTATAAATACTTATTTTTGTAAAACTATCATTTATTTTCAAGAAATTAATAAATATAAATGTACCATTATGAATTGAATCTTATTTAATGTCAAATAATTATTATTTATTTATATTTAATCTAATTAATTAAATTTAAATCATCTTTAAACTGGAGTTTAGTATAAGCTTATTTTTAGGATTAAAAACCCAATTTTTTGAAAACTATTTTAATGTCCATAGTGTTTCTCCATTTTAATTAATTAATGTGACACATATTGTGTAATTATATAAATGAAATTTTTATATTATATATCTATAAATATTAATTTAAATTCATATAATGATTATAACTAGTCCTAAAGTTAATATAATTTCATGTAATGCTTGAAAAATACATTTTAGGAAAAACTGTTTTTTATCAAATATGTGGGTTTTATTTTAAATTAATTTCAACCAATCAGTGAATTTTATTTGATAAAATAGATGAAATATCTGTAATTAGAATAATTTTTAATAAATAATAATTTTAATAGATTTTTTATCTTAATGAATTGTGAAAATAGTGAAAATATTTTACCATGGTTAAGGTGAAAAAATATTTACCAAGGGTTAAACTAAAAATATAAGGACTAAAATGACTTAAAAACATGTTTTAATTATATTAGATAGAAATATTTTAATCTTATATTATCTAATTATCTATAATGGTTCATTATAGAACCTTATAGTATGTCTAAAAGTTGTTATAACTTTTTTCTTTTCAAAACATCCAAGTGTGTCCACTCCACCCCTTGTGAAAGGCCACAAACTCTCATATCCTATATACACATTAAAAGAATTTTGGTTCTGATAAACCCACCCAAATAAATTCCCAAATTCTATACCAAATCCCTATAATCCATTTTTTATTATAAAACCCTTCTAAGAAGGATTTTGGTTCCTAACTAAAGAGTTCATCTAAAGAAGAGGTATCATTCTTAGCCGACCATTCTATATTATTTCTTCTTAAACCTTCTTAAAATATTATTCAACAAAGATGAAGTAATACCATAAATATAACATGTATATTTATATGTTAGTATAATAATCTAAATCCATCGCTTATTTCTTCAAATCAAAAAAGAAACCATCATTCATGTGTACGGTAGACTACCTCCTCCCGAACAGATGTAATTCATTTTCCATCATCGCCACAAATAGATGTTAATGATGATGAATTTAAGGGTTATATATGAAATTTATTACATATTTATCTCTCTTAAAATAAAATATATCATATAATTTCAACCATTTCCATTCATTAAAAGACAATATTTTTGTTTGGGCATACATGTGGACAACCACTTCTACGAAGCGATGCGATTCATTTTTAATCACCACATCACATGGATGATATATATAAATTTTATAATTGAAATAAAAATGTAATTATGATATTAATATAATTATTGTAAGATAAAAAACACTAACCTTCTTTCATTAATGATCATTGAAAAATGGAAACATTGCTTAAGTGTATGTATGAACAACCATCTCCGTGATTATAATGTAGTTAACTTTTCATTATCATTTTCATGGTTTGTTTTTAATGTATAATTGGTGAATAAAAATAAAAAATATTTCAAGATTATTATTCTATAGATTATGGAATAATGGTACCTCTAACAAAGTTCAACATACCAACACCATTTTGAAAACAAGGAATGAACGTGTCATGATTCCCTTCCAACAAAGATGTTGAAATGATGGGAGGGAGATAATGACCTCCGAGTCCCACCTCCAGTAGGCCCTGAGTTGGTGATTAGAATAGAGGGTATAAAACTATCACATCATGGGTATAATTACACTCTTTAAAATAAATAGAATCAAAATATATGATAATAAATCACCAAATAACTCCAAAAAAACTATACAAAGGTAAATCAAAACCATTATATAATGTATGAATAACATAAAAATAATATGTAAAAATGTCTCCAAAGTAAAATTGAAAAAAATAATAGTATATGGTAGTGACTCAACTACAACTCTAACCTAGACAGTAATTTACAGATCAGTCCCCAAAATCATCCTGGGCACCTGAAAATAGTTTATATACATATGGTGATAATGACAGGTATACTCAACAGGGATGAAACCAAGGCCTCAAATTTACATGTGAGAAGAGAGTGCTAATGTTCCAGTGAACAAACAATAGAACCAACTAGCACACATACAAGTTATATAACCAAACCCATTCTCACTATTGTTTACTCACCAAATCACTCATCCAATATTAAAATATAACATCATGTCATAATAAGAAAGGAACCCCACCACTTCATTCCTATTGATTTTCTTCACTCATAACCCCAACATTGAATGTCCTATGATCCTATAAATATTTTAAATATCACATCATATTTACCCTGCACACACCTAGGACAAACATCACATCATATCCTACCCACAAACACTTGTGCCACACATCACATCACATCCTGAAGGCAGTTAGGGTGACACATCAAATCTCACCTCGAAGACACTTGGGGACACATGTCACAACTCATAGCAACGACATCTAGGACCAGATGTCACATATCATCACAAATACCCTTAGTACTACACATCACATATCATCCTAAATACAACTTGGAACACACATCACATCTCACCTATAATAAATCTATGACCAGATATCACATTTCATCTGAAAAAACATGGGCTACTACATCACTACTGAAGGAAGAGTGAGTGAGAGGGGGTAGCCAACCATCCATATTTTTATAATCCTAGATATTGGGGAAATTACCTAGAACCCAAAACGTTTGAGTGTTGTAAAGGTTATCCAACTATGGTGGGAAACACATAAAATAACATAAATATACATGATATATAGAGAGACCAAAGTACGCATCCTATATGTTTACGTTGAATACACAATCACACACCACATCTCCACCACGTATCATACACCAACTGTCAGAACCTCTTCCACTACTATATGAAACACACCACAAAAATCTAAACAACATTTTCAACCTTCATCTTACATGTTTAAACACGTTTATTTATTAAGACATTTACCAAACCTCAACTTCAATCCCATTACATTCAATTAATAGCCCATTCAATTGTTCATTTAAATTTAAGCTATTTATCATATATTTGATTCCATCCCATCATATTTATTTACCATCCTATTTTGTTTCATTCATCATCACAATTTATCCCATGGATAACTAGGAAACTATCTCAACCATTCCACATAATCGTCCCATCAATCATAACCACTACCATGACACCACATGTCCACTATAGATTCCATATAACATCTACCAGCCATCTTTCAATAAAATAACTGTGAATATCATTTATCGCACAACCACAATCAACATGTATCACAACCACTATTACTCCCCCACTACACCACATCACAAAAATTTCCACAACACCCAACATCCCACAGCACTCAACTTCCCCAAAAAATCCATGCCATCTCATCACAAGGTCGCCACCCCACATACTACACAACCCAGTTGGTCACTAGAATCATTTCTGAAAAACTGAAATCCACACAAAGAACCACAACAACCACAACCACCCACAATAATAATACATCCTGATGTCACATTTATTTAGGGGTTTAATGACATCACATTTTTATATAAGCATAAGAATTATTATAGAAACCAAATATCTAGGGTAAACCATTTATTATCTAAATATAAATTCTTTAACCTTTTATTTAGGTTTTATCACACAACAACATGGTATAAGATATAACATCAAGACAAGTACAATACAAGAAAGGATTCCAATATTTGATATTTTTAGAATTAGGGACATGCTTGCATTATTACATCAACAACATATAACAAAGAAAGAAAACATTTGATAACTCCACATACCCATCAATTTCAGACATGAAAATTAATCATATGACTATGGTAACCCTTATTATCCACCCAAAAAATAATAAAAAGAAAGAATATCCCAGACATATCATGTAAGAGCGAGTATGAGTATCCCCAACCTCAATGATGATTTATAAACTTTCTACGCACCGTACGGAAAAGAAGAAACCCCCAAAAACCACGACAGCACTATGAGAAACTATAGATAAATCTACACCACAACAAAAGACCATCAAAATGTATCTTAAAGACACAAACCAGACCAAAACAATCAACTAATGATAGACTAAGAAGAATAATGAAAGGAAACATATGAGAATGAGAGGATAATCTAATATCGATTGAATATGGAAAGCTGGGAATCAATCCACAATGAAAGGAATCCTTAGATGCCTCAAAGGAGCATTATCGACCATATGGGAAGAGAGAGGGACTGTAGGGTATCAAGAAAAACCTAAGGTTTTACAACTCTTAATCACATTGTATAAGAAAATTAAACAACATTCATACTTCAAAAATCCTATAAATGTTGAGTTTAAATATCTAACGAAAAATGTGTCGCCACAAAGGATTAATATGAAATATTATTACATGCTGTGAACCAGCCCTACACAAAAAGTGAACCCCACTATCATGTCCTATAAAAATTATATGGCACGTATTTCCTCTTCTTCCAACTTCTAGCATCCAAACTCCTCCAAGATTTCTCTAGTACTTCTCTAAGAACCTCCAACAATAGATACTAGAAAGGTAACATACTAGGAGGACATGAACTATTAAATTAGATACCTATCAAATGATGCTCACACTATTGAACTCAAAACCATGATTAGAGAAAAGGAGGTCAGAACAACCATACAGTGAGATAGATCTCTATAATCTCATTATAACTCAGGTTCATCCATTGGTCATACACACCAACCCAACTATCCATAAACATCCCACTGAACCTCATCACTAACTCTCACCGAGCACAACACCACATCAAACGATACCAACCACATCCACCAATTTTCCAAAAAACTATCACACAACCATATAAAAATTACACAACCAATACCAACAAGACACACTACCATGAACATAATAATAAAGGAATTCTATCTACCATATCATGATAATATCTTATCTAGGCATCACTAACTCACCTGTATGGGTTTAATCACATCATTGTTAATGAATCTCAATAAGGATTCAGAAACCACCCTTTATACATGTTGAGGTTTTCATTACATATCGCGCATCACAAAATAGGGAAAACAACTCAACAGATAAAACAATTGTCCAAACAACACATCTGAAGAAAAAATAAGAAAGGAAGAACCCAAAAAAATCGTGGTATTTTGTGTGAATCTACATATCTCACTCTCAAGTATTATCCTATAGTCCACCATGAATCTATAAAACACAGACTAAGGGAATGATACAACCATGAAGACACTTCTCTCAATGATCCTTGATCTCTACTAGCTGCTCCATGAATGTTGTGTAATCCTCGACATCAAACTCCCCCTGGTCAATAACACACTATTCATCATAAAGATATCAATGAAGCTTGGACATGTAGAAGATGTCGTGGTTCCTTTCTAAACTCAACGGTATTACCAACTAATATTCCATATCGATAACATACCCCAACACCCTAAAGGTACTGATAAACATAAGAGAAAGATTACTTCCCTTCCAAAACATAGACTTCCCACACCATGCGGAGACTCTCAAAAACTCATAGCCACCAATTTGAAACTCTTGGTGCCTCTTCCTACAATAAGCATATGCCTTTTGATTTTCCTAAATCACCGTCATCTACTTTTGAACCTATTGAATCCTCTCTATCATTCTTCTCACTACATCAATACCATGAACTACCGACTCCACAACCACCATCCAACATAATAGAGAGTGAAATGGCCACCCATAGAATGCTTCACACATAGTCATACCAATGGATGATAGGTAGATATTGTTGTACAAAAGCTCAACCAATGAGAGTTTTATTACCAAAGATAAAACAAATTCTAAGACGTATGTCTATGAAAAATCCTCCCATGTCGTGGATCCTTTCTAAACTCTACGATATTTCTAACTAATATTCCACATCGATAACATTCCCCAAAACCTAAAAGGTACTGGTAAACATAGGAGAAAACTTACTACCCTTCCAAACATATTCTTCCAACACCATGGAGAGACTCTCTAAAACTCATAGCCTCCAATCTGAAACTCCTGGTGACTCTTCCAATAATAAGCATATGCCTTTTGATTGTCCTAAATCACGGTCATATACTCTTGAACCTATTGGATCTTCTCTGTCATTCTTCTCACTACATCAGTCCCATGAACTACCGACTCCACAACCTCCATCCAACATAATAGAGAGTGCCATGGTCACCCATACAATTCCTCAAATAGAGTCATACTAATGGATGAGTGGTAGCTATTTTTGTACGAATGATCAACCAATGAGAGTTTTATTACTACAAATAAACCAAATTCTAAGACGCATGTCTATGAAATATCCTCCCATTTGTCTAATGGTCGAAAGTTGTACTAAAGAACAATTGGGAGCTGAAATCATGATGATATACCCTCTAGAATCATGAGGTAAAATAAGGATCCTGATCATAGATGATAATCCATGGTACCTATGGAATTATAAATACATCATCTATGTACTGTCTCACTAAAACCTCCATGACAATCGAATCAAGAATCGCCATAAAGTGAGTAAATTTCGTCAGCAGATCCTCTATCACCCAAACTACATCAGAACCTCCATGAGTTTAGGGAAACACTATGACAAAATACATCAATTTTCTATACATTTACACTCAGGGGAATCCAAGGACAATAAAACTCCTTTTAAAACATGGTGTTATTCTTTCACCTACTTAAAAACAAGACATATTTCCACAAAATCTTCCACCTACTGTTTCATTCTTTAAAACCAAATTTGTCTCCTAAAGCCATGATGCAACTTTGTCACACTAGGATGTATCTTAAAGGGTCAGCTGTGAAACTCATGGAGAACTCCATCATGCATATCATGTGGGAAAAACATCCTCTCCTAGAATAACAATCTATTTTGACCATCTTATGACTATCCCTCAGGGGTATCACTATGGGAAACATGTCATTCTTTACCTCTTCCTCTAAGTCTCCCCACAGACTACACCTATTGTATCATAGAAGATTCCATGATATTCTGATAATGTCAACCTCAAACAATTCTGTCAATAATGTCACGATGAATCACTACAAGATCCTCATTTCCTTTCCATAAATCTGAAGACTTTTAAGCCATATCCCCTCAGGACTTCTGACTCAATGCATCGACAACCACTTTACCTATTAATAGGATTTAAGAGATCTAAAAATAGAAATATGAATGAAAATCCATCTACATATATTGGGGTAGATTCAGATCACATTGAGATAAAACACATCTTATAATTTTTTGATCTGTGAAAACCACAAAATGCTCACTGATGAGATAATACCGCCATAACTTTTAGGGTGAACACAAATGATAACAACTCTAGATAATGAGTGGAATAGTTATATTCTTGGGGATGTAACTTCCTACAACCATAAGGGATTACCCTTCCCACACTACTACATTAACATGAATCCCAAGTCTAAATGAGATGCATCATAAAAAACCTCAAACAACACACAAAACTCGAGAAACTGAACCACATGAGTACTAACTAACTTCCCATTTAGGTAAACGAATGTTGTCTGTCACTTATTTATCATCAAATAATCCTAGTATTACCTATTTAACACTATAAATGAGTTTATAACTTTATGGAAATTGGGTATAAACCTCCAATAATAGACCATGTGACCATGAAAACTGCAAACCTCTTCCATATTCTAGGCTGATTCTATATAAACGACTGCATTGACCATTGATGGGTCCACTGCCACACTCTGATGGAACCCTAAATTCCCATGGAAACACTCATCTTATTTACAAAAATCACATTTGGAAAAAATCCCATAAAGATAGTGGCGAAGAAGGCCCTATAAAAGTACTCTGAGATGTTCAGTATGCTCCTCCTTTGAATCTGAGTAGACCATGATATCATTGATGAATACACTGACAGATAGTTTTGTGAATTTATAGAACATGGAGTTCATAAGTCACATCAATGGAACTTGTATGTTCGTAACACTGAATGACATAACCACAAAATTGATGTGCCCATAACTGTATCTAAAGGTATCCTTTGGGATATATTTATCCTTCAACCTCAACTGGTTATATCTATAACAATGAGAGACCTTTGAGAACCATCTAGATATTTTCAATTTTTCAAATAGGTCATAAATCCTTGTCATAGGGTAACTATTATTGACTGTTTCCTAATTCATCCTCCGATAGTCAGTACACAACCTTGTACTAATGTATACCTTTTTGTAGAGAAAAAATGAATAACCCCATGATGACACAGTAGGTAGGATGAACGACCTCTACATATAGTGTTCAACCTACATCATCAACTCATGAAACTCTATGGGCACCATTCGATAAAGATCCTTTAAATCAGATATGCACATAGATGAAACTCTATCCCATACTCGACAACACGTTGAGGAGGTAGTGTCCTAACCACCTCAAGAAAAAATCCATGAAATCCACCAAAACCAAGGGAGAAATATCAACCTAATATTTTACAGATAGCTCTACAAACTACGATAAAAGAGGATCCTATTTAGAAACACACAACGAATAAACATTCTTTCCAACTAATGTCACTAGTTTTCCTTCAACATCTGAAGAAAAACACTTCTCCAAAAATAGTCAATGAATGTATTCATATGATAAAACCAATCCATACCAATTATAACAACGTATGGAATTATCTATATACAGAAGAATTCACCCACTGAATGATGCTACCCCATCACCAATCTACATCCCCATCACACATAAAATAGGGAATCCGAAACTATAACTGAGGTAGATCACACCGAGAGAAATGAAACCTCTCAACACCCAACGCCAACATACAAAATAAAGGAGTAAAAATGGAGTGTGAGGTTCCTTAATTAAAAAAATCACAAACAAGGGTATATGATACACTGATCATACCTAAAACAAATCCATCATTGTTGTCACTTCGGCCTCTAATGTGTGCATCTGACCTGTCAAGCTCTTATACATCTCTCATGTCAGCCTCCATGACCACAGTCTAGACTGGGGCCCAATGGATGGGGACCATAAGGAGGATTACCTATGCTAACCTCACCTGATCTAATCTACTAAAAAAACAACATATGTTCTCTACCAGTAGAACTATCTTAGAGACAATTATTACTTCTAAAAGGGTCTTGACCACCCTTCTAAAACGGGCCTCTCCAAGTGACAATATACCAGATCATTGGATGAAAATCTTCATAAAGGCACTACGCTCTGGACTCCACATCTAGAAAAACATCCAGAACAGTGTACGTGAGGTTTTTTTATGAAAACATAGGGTGATAATTAAATCTCATAATTATGTGTTTGTATTTCATTAGAAAATACCTTTCATGGAAATCATTAAACTTATTTCAAAAAAAATTATAATATAAAATATTTTATAAAATAAATAATTAATATAGAAATATATATCTAAAAATCCATTAATAGTATTTTGACATTGAAAAAAATTAATTTCAAAAAATAAAAAATTCATTGATTTTACCATTAAAAACCGTTGAAAATAATAAAATTATATGGGTTAATTTTAATACTCAGAAAACCACAATGAAAAAAAAACATTTCTCCACTAGCATTATCACACGTGGGATTGTGTCCCCTTCTAATCTTGAGTTCACTCCCCATACCATATCATATTATTTGATACTCATGTGATACATTTTATGAATTGTTTTATAGGTTCTTCCTTTCTAGTTCATAAAACAAAAACCATTAAAAATATTACATAGAATACTTTTATAGAAGTAAATAAATTTTCAAATCCATTAAATGGGAAAATATCATTCTTATTAAAATATAAAATAACTAGGAGAAATAAACTATTCCAAATATTTTAAAATATTTGAAATTCAAAAAAATAATTCATTAAAAATTAAAAAAACATGTTTTTACTAAAATATATGAAATCAAACATTATCTGTGGATGATGGCCATATCCAATATTATGATCAAAATTCATGATAACTTTTATTATTTAAAAAATATTTTAAATGTAAAAAACATAAAATTATGACTTCTATTGAATTCAAGATCATACATTACATAATGATACTTTAAAATATATATTTTAAAAATTCAAACATCCATAAAATTCAATGCTAAAAAACAAAAAAAAAGGTTTTCTTATTTTTTAACATAAAAGATTAAAATGGAATTTTTTATTTTATTTTCATGTATAAAACCATATATTAATTAATTAACTTATTAATGTTTTAAACGAAAACATAATATATACACATATAATTTTTTTTAAAGATTAAAAAAAAATAGTTAAAATTAATAACATAAACCTTACAGAAAAATTAACATAAATTCAGGGACATTAAAAATTAAAACATAATTTTATAGATTAAAAATATTAAAATAAAAACACTCATTACAAAGAATTTATAATACTAAAATTAATAAAACATATATTATCTTTTGATTAAAGTGAAAAACAAAAACATGTAATCTACTAATTGATATATCTTGATTAAACAAGAAAGAGAGTATATTTTATGTGTAAAAATACTTTGTCAACACCATAAGTTTAGAATGGAAGTTTTAGCCACTAAATGATGGATTTTATAAACATATTAATCAATTTTCAGATAAAATAGTGGAATATAAATAATATATTAATTTTCCATATGATGAAATCAACAATTATCAATAATATTCAAAATAGTTTTCCAAGAAAAAATCTTTTTGAGAATTATTGTATATTTTATATTTCATGATATTTACATGCATGAATTTAAGAATAAAAACAATGAATCATAAATTAAAATTGAATGAATAATATTTGAAATAGACACATTTTGATCAATTTCATTGGGTGATTTTGCATCAAGATTCTTATAACAACCAACTATAAAATTGGTATAACCGAAGAGTCAATCAAAAGAAAAAATTATTTTGATCCCAATCCATTCCCAAATCATGCTTACACACTGAAGAGACCAAAAAACTAATACAGTTAAATGATGATCATAAGTCAACTGACAATGATTGATGAAGAAAGAAGAAAATGATGAGAGTAATACTATTCATGTTAAAATGATCCTTAACATAGGATCTCAAAGAAGATTCAACACCCAAAAATAAAATATATACTTTTAAACCATGATTACAGGAGTATAAATATTAAGAACATCTTTCTATCCACATTCCAAACCCCTTCACAGTCAAAACCACTTCGCAGTCGAAACCCCCATTTGGTCGGACCACACTCGGACTCCCTCATCGTCACATCATACCTCATCCTATGGATCATCCACTTCGACTCGAGCTCTCGTATCAAATTGATCCCTATTCCAGTGCTCAAGTCCTCTCCAAGCCCTTGTTGTCCTCCCATGAAATGAATCCATTGTTTTCTCAATCCAAAAAATGACCATTCATTTCAGTCCCCCCATTTGATGATTTCCTTTCACTGTTTTTATTTAATTGTTTCATCATCTTATTATTCATATTTGAAATTCAATTTTTATAGTAAAAATATAATTCTATTAATTATTTTTATTTATAATCTCGAAATTTTATAAAATAAATTTATACTAGTTTAAAATATATTACCTTAATTTTATAATAAAAAAATATTTAATTTAATACTCAAAACATTGGTTATATATATTTAATATTTACTATAATTCTAATATTGATATATATGTTTATCATAATCTAATTTATTTATTAATATATTTATATCATTATAATATAATATTCAAATATATGATTTTGAATCTTTTATTTCACAATCCATATTTTACAAAATTTATAATACCCTTATAAAAAATTATTTCATTTGTAAATATACTTGTAAATTAAAAAATTTATAAAAAACTATATTTCCATTATTTATTTTAACTTATATTAAACATATTTTCTAAATTAGGGGAACCTGTATATTCTATAAAAAAATATTACAATTCTTATAATTTATTTATTTTCCTTCAAAAAGTATTATTTCATGTTTCTATAATTACATTTGTTTTATAAAATTATAAGTTAACTAACATTGATTAATGAAAAAAATTAGATTTAAAAACTATTTCTTATATTAAAACATATTTTAGTGATTTTTAATATAATATATTATTTGATATAATTATTTATAATATTTTCATAATTATTCTACCTTTAAAATAAATTTTTTATTTTTTACACAAAAAATAATTTAAATGTATACTAAAATAATCTTTTAGACAAAATAATACAACATTTATATATTTTTAATTTTTTTGAATATTAATTTAAATTCACAACTAATCTATTGAAAATAATAATATTATTATAATATTAGATTGAAAAATAATTTTTTTCATTTTTTTATTTTTTTAATTGATAATGGTATATATTAAAAAAAATTGACAAATATTATTATTTCTAGTTTTAAATCAAGATACTAATAAATAATTCTATATTTAAAACTTAGGATGTAACATTCTTCCCCCTTAAATGAATTTCTACCTCTCAATTTGTTCATTGGACTTAAGAAGATTCTCAATTTAAATATTTTAAATGAGAATGACAGGGATTTTATATTATTATGGTTATTTATTTACTTTGAGGTTCAAAAATAATTTCTACTGTGTATATTTTATTTTCCAAGAAATACAATGGTTAATCTTTATTTTTTATAGACAATTCCCTGGATACCAACTAGTAAGCCTTGAATCCCCACTTTCATATTCATCAGTAAAATGTACTGTTTAATTATTTTTGATAAAAGAAACTAAAAAATACACAACAAATTATAAATTCTAGGAACTTTTTCAATATGGATTCTGGAGAATTATACAACACAATAAAAATAATTAGATATTGTTCATAATTTATACAATTATCTTCGCATATGATACCAACATATATGAAAAAAAACATCATTAGAATATCAAATAAACCTATAAAATAATTTAAAACAAAGGGTGATGATTAAATTTCCTAATAAGGGGTTTTAAATCCATTAGAAAATACTTTACATTGAATATAATAAACCTCCAGGAAAACATTCTATCAAAAAAAATATTTGATAAAATAAATACATAACATTGAAATATCAATCTAAAAATCATTCAATAATATATTGACTTTAAAACCTATTTATTTTCTTAAAATGAATAATTATTTAACATAATTCTTGGACTTATACTTTAAAAACCTGTGAAATAGAAATCATTTATGGGTCAATCTTGATACTTGGCAGACCCCAAAGAAAAAAACACATGACCTCTTGTAGTAACACCTGCAGGACACTACCCTAGTAAGATCATGGGTTTTATCCCCAAACATTATCATATCATTTGATACTCATGTTTCAAATTTTAAGAAATCATTTCAGAGGTTCTTCCATTGTCATTCATAACCCAAAAACCATTAAAAATATTACATAGATTACTTTCGTGGAAGTAAATAATTTTACTGCTTCTTTATATGTAAAAATATAATTATTTTAAAAATCCAAAAGAAATATATGAAATCCAATATTCCAACTAATTTCCTTTATTTTAAAGTCATAATAATAATCTCTTTTTAATTAAAAGTTATGTTTTTACTAAAATGACTAAACATTCAACAATATATATGGATGACAGACATATCCAATATTATGAATGACGTTCATGATAAATTTGATTATTTGAAAATTATAAAAAATGGAAAAAACATAAAATGATGACTTCTATTGAATTTGAGATGATACTTTACGTAATTAAATATTAACATAGAAAATTTAATAACATCAAACATCTTTAAAAATAAAAGCTATTCAATAAAAAATAGGGTTTGTTATTGTTTAACATCATAGATTATAATAAGTTTTTTATTTTGTTTTCATGTATATAACCATATAATAATTTATTACTTTATTAAGGGTTTAAATGAATGAATAAAATATACCAATATTGTGGAGTTTTTGGAATATGAAAAATAAAATGGTTAAAATTTAAAATGTGGACCTTACAGATGGTTTAACATAAATTCACATACTTTAAAAATCCAAACATAGTTTTATTTATTAAAAAATTAAAAATAAAATCATATCTTACCAAGAAATTCTAAAAAAGTAATTTATAAAACATATTATACTAACCTTAACATGAACTAAGTCAGCCTGCAATATACTTATTGAACTCACTTGATTAAATAAGAAGGAGAGGATTTTGGGTCTGTGACACTACTATATCTAAACCTTAATTTTGGAAATGATATTCGAACCATCAGATGATTTATTTTACAGCCATATTCATCACAGTTTATATATAGTGATGTTATATATACACACACACATTAGTCTTCCATATGAAGAAAACAAAAATTCTAGATTCTTATCCCAATATTTGTTCATAAAAAACACATATCAAGAAATAATGAATATTTTATATTTCATGATGTTAACCGGCTTTAATTTAAAAAGGAAAATGATAAAGAATAAATTAAAATCGGATGTAGAATAGTTGAAATAGACCTGTTTCATTAAATTTTTGATGGGGCCTTCAGCATGAAGCTTTGAATAACTACCAGTTATAAAATTCGTATATGTGGTGAGTCAAAAACAAGAAAAAAATACTTTTTATCCAAATCTATTCACAAATAGATTATACAAATTTAATAGAACACAAAATTAATATAGGAAAATGATGAAAATTGGTCGGTTAATGACTTTTGATAATGAAAGAATAAAACAAAAAATAATAATACAATTAATGTGAAAATTATCCTTCACATATGATCTCAAAGTAGACTTGACACAAGAAAATAAAATAAAAACTAGCAAATCACGATTACCTGTAAATGAAGACTACGAACACATCACCTACCCTATTTAGAACCTCTTCAAGATTAGCACCACTTCACTATCAAAACCTTTATTTGGTCAGACTTCGCTCGAACTCCCGGATTTGTGCCTCATCCCTCATCTGACTTCCAATCCCATTAAGCTTCAGATATCCACTAAAATTAATACATATTTTAGCACTCCACTTCTACCAAATCCCTTGTTTTACCTCCCATGAAATAAATCTCTCACTCAATCAAAAAAATGACCATCAATTTCTCTCCCCCATTTCATGATATCCTTTCTCTCTTTTTTTATTTCATCATTTTATAATTTTTATACATATAAGAAACTAAATTTTTATATTAATAATATATTTATCAAAATTTTATTTATTTAAAATCTAAAAATTTTATAAAACAAATTTATTATAGTTTAAAATATATTGCATTAATTTTTTAATTAAAAAATATATTATACTTAATATTTAAAATTTGATTATTTAGATTTCATATTTACTATTATTAATATATTAATAAAAAAAATTCACATAATTTTATTTTCTAAAAAATATTTTCCAAGATTTCAAATATAATATTCAAATATAGGATAATGAATCTTTTATTTCATAATTCATATTTCCAAAAATCAATAACATCCTTATTATAAATAATTTCATTTTTAAATATGTTTATAATTTCAAAATATTATAAAAACTATATTTCCTTTATTTAGTTCAAATTATATTACCCTTTATTTTTAAACTAGGTACTCATGTATATTCTATATTACATTATTATAAATCCTAAAATAAATTTATTTTCATTATAACAAAATATTATTGAATCATCAAAATGTCATAATATTTCATAAAAATTATATGTAATTGTTTCGAGTCCGCAGTTTCTGACGGCGCGCGATTCTGAGGCCCAGAGTGCTCGGAATGTTTTCTGAAGTTTCTAAGTGCGTTCAGTGTGTTTTTGAGTGGGTTTTGGTATCTTCTGAACTGGTGCTCGGAATCAAATTCTGAGGGCACTATTGAACTTCCAGCGCCGATGATTTCTTAGTGAGACCTTCACATTAGCTACGTTCAGGCTAGAGCGTTGGTTGAGTTTTCACCCACGTTGTTAGTTTTTTTATATAAAAAAAGAAAAAGTAATATAAAAATAAAATACATGAAATGTATTATAATTTTTATTCAAATTTATTTGAATTAATGTGGGGTCTGCAACCCAACATTAATTCAAGTAAATCCTCCCTTAATTAATTAAAGGAGGAGCCTTCTTAGTTAGAGAGGAGGATCCTCTGGAGAAAGATCTCCTGCCTTCTCCTTTCTACACCACCTTCCACCTTCTTCTTCCACCTTGCTGGATAAGTGAGAGGCACCACCTTTGGAGGAAAAAACTTCTACCACCGATGACGTACGATCTTATTCCGCATCAAAGGAGGAGAAGCCGACCGGGTAGAACGTCGCCAACGACGACGACATCTTCCATCGTCAACGAATGACAAATGAGGTAGGGGTCATTTTGATTGATTTCAATCTTCGTTCTTCATCGTTCTTAAGCTTCAATAATAGATGTTTGATATCACCCTAACGTGGAGGGCATGGGCCAAACAAACACTGCCTGACAACCCTCTATTATTTCTCATTCATTGATGGCAGTGGTGGCGCAACGGCGCTGCCGGAGGAACGGGATGCGGCCGATGGGCCTTGGAAGTAGACATGGAGACCGGCAATGAGCCGGCCATGGAAGAAGCTGGTGACACAAGGGCCACCGGGCCGCTGGAGGGGTGTGACACCGTCGTGACGCATAGAGAACTAGGTCACTGCAAGGTGGGCCACGGAGGTGTCGGAGGGGCATGGTATCATCGCATCGTGCCAGAGGAAGGTGCATCAGCCATGAAGGTCACGGCGGTCATACAGGATGGGCACATCGCCATCACACCGCGCAAGAGGAGAACTGCGGTCATAGGCCGCGGTGGACGGAGGAGGGCAGCCAACTGAGCTGGCCATTGGCGGGCGCGCTACAGGCGAGACCCGAAGGGTCCTGCGGTTATAAGGCCGATGCCATGCGCCGGCCATTACTGAAGACGGGGGGAGGGTGTGGCCCCCAATTGATTGCTAGGGCAGGCCCCGTAGGGCACGGTCCCTCGCTGGCACCCCTGTTGGCGAAGCGGGCCAGCTGAGCAGGGCCTCCGTGCCCACTCGGGCTGGGCCACCGATACGGGCCATGTGGGCCGCACCACCCGCGGGCAGGGCTTCTATGCTGGGTCGGGCCGCCGCACTGGGCCTGGCCGCCGCGCTGGGTCAGGCCGCTGCCACTGTGCCGGGCCGCAGCCGCTAGGCTGGGCTGGTCCCGGTAGGCCGGGTCAGACCCGTGGACTGGGTGGGTCCCGGCAAGCCGGGTCAGACCCGTGGACCGGTTTGGTCCCCGGTCCCAATCAAGACCCGGGTCGGGTCAGCCCGAACCGGGTCGGCCCAGACCGGGTCGGGTGGGGTCGGTCCGGCTGGGCTGGACAGGACCCGGACCCAGTTCTGACCCATTTCACCTTTTTGCCCATATCTTGGGCTATGGGTGTATGATTAACGTACTGTCTGCAGATACGGAATGATTAGAGAGAGATGGTTCTTTTGGAATAACTCCCTCAAGGATTGGACGCAGTTGGTGTACTTCCGGGTTGGATTGAACCTAAATCCAACCAGGCCCTCGGAACGGAAATGCCAATAACTCTCAGACCAGGCGTCCAATTGATGCACCTTCTATTGCGATGGGTTCCTTATGAAGATATGGAACTAAGAGATACATAAACATGGGACTACGTGACAATTAATGTATTGACACTTGGATTGAGGAGCGGACCCTCCCGGAATCAAGTGTGCTTTGATCAGGAACCTTGTGCCCGGCTACTTTGAGATGATGGGATGATACATGGGTTCGACAACAACGACCACTGTTCTGAGATCCGATGTGGGTTCGACAACCACAATTATTGTTCCGGGATCCTATGTGGGTTCGACATCGATGACTACTATTCCCGGATCCTACGTGGGTTCGACAACGGTGATTACTGTTCCAGGATCCTACATGGGTTCGACAGAGGAGATGATTCTGTGAATCCATCTAATCATCTATGGCCTTATACATGATTTTTATACATATTTGATCTGAGCCTTGACTATATGATGTTATCATCAAGATGATTGATCTATTTCCTTTATGGTATAGAATGTTCTTGAGCTCAAGAGTTGGTGCCGGTTTTGATTGGTAATGTAGGTATATGTATGGGAATATACCTAAGTTGGGATGGTTGATTATCTGTGTTTGTATCTTGCTACTATGGTTTATCCTTGGTGGATTCTATGAGACCTTTGGGGGTCTCGAGGACTCTACAAAGTATTGTTATACTAACCCCTGCACAGGCTTCGCCAGCACCTTGTTTTGTTCTATGCAGACGACGGTCAGCAGTGATCGAGGCTGAGGGAGACATACGGGAGGCTTCTCGGAGATGGACTAGATGGGACATACCCCAGGGATGATTTGTTCAAGATATGTACCCACCCTTCAGGTAGGATTCCACGGTGGATGATCCAGGAGCTGTTTTACATTTTAACTTGTACTTGTATTTCAGTTGGGCTTGTATACTGGCCCATCTACTTCTATCACTCTTCCAATACCAGTATTTGTTTTACTGCTTCTTGTGTTTCAGACTGTGTGTGTTACAGTTTTAAAGGAAATGCCTTCACTTTTTAGGAGTACGCCTTTTTGGTGCTAATCGCCATCCCCTGGCCTATGGAAGGCGGGCTTGGGGTAGTCATGACACGGTCCCCGAGGACGGGTTGTGAAAAATTGGTATCAGAGGAGTCGGTTCTACCATAGAACTTTGACTCTAATTATTTTAATGGAAATAGTGTTAATTGTTTTGGGTGTGGTTATCAGTTTAGGGAAATCGGTGTTGGTGCGGTGGCCAACGTATCCATACACTAGGACTCTGACTTATGATTTCCAACTCAATGCATGAAAACACTGATTGTGTATGTGTTTCCTTTGGAAAGTTTTATATTTGAATACTTCGTGTCAGATCACAAGGTATATTATTTTGACCATGGAACACCTGTTTATTTTCAAAATGCCCCCACGTAGGCAGCCATCCGGGGTTCCGGGATGTGTACGAGATGGTATCCCATCGAGCGACAAGGCCTCTATGTGGGGCCTCATCCCAGTGGAGGCACCAGCGGTACCACTACCTGCTGGGCCATCGATACCACCAGCTCCAGCAGAAGAGAGTGCACGCCATCTGAGTGCATTGCACGAGTTCCAATGCCAGAGGCCGCCCAGGTTCAAGCGAGAGACGGACCCACATGAAGTTGAGTATTGGCTGGAGGCTGTTGTGAGACTTTTCATATTAGTAGGGCCACCAGCTGACCTTATGGTGATCCTTTTCGCGAGTCTCCTACAGGTAGCAGCAATAATATGGTGGAGCCTGATGCTCCTGGTGCATGATGAGACATCACTTCTCTGGGCAGACTTTGAGAGCCTCTTCCAGTAAGAGTTTGTTCGAGCCACCCTTCGTGTGGTGCGGATTCGGGAGCTGCTTCGTCTACAGTAGGGTAGCATGATGGTGGAACTGTACTCAGCGAGGCTCACCGACCTATTGCGCTACTCCACAGATATGGTGTGAGACCCATTTTCAGGGTCAGGACCTTTAAGTAGGGACTTAGTCATGAGATCAGGGCATCGATGATCTCCCTCAACATCACGACGCATGCAGGGGTGCTGGAGAGAGCCCTTCTTGTGGACAGTTTTATTGCTGATCAGTCACCGGCAGTGAGACCCACCAATAGGCGACACATAGCGAAGTCTTCTGTATCCGGAAATTGTTTGATGTCGTAGTGGTCCAAGCAGACCAGGCCATCCGGTGGGCGACCCCAGGATACAGGTTCGATTTTGCGGGGCACACGAGACAGAGCCAGCCATATGAGGAGCAGGTAGTGCTATACATGTGGCGGGTAGGGCCACATGGCTCGTGACTACCCGACCCACCATGAAATTGAAAAGTAGACAGCAGAGGGACCTCCTAGGAAGAGGCATAGTTTCGACCATGGTGGTCCACAGGGAGCAAGCGGACATGGCAGAGGAGCTGGCCGAGCAGCAGGTGATGGATGACGTTTTGAGGTCCTACCACCACCAACACCAGGAGGTCCACCCCAACCACAGGGAGCTGGAAGACAGGTGCGGGCTCAGCTTCAGGCAGTCGAGGCCTATGACCACGGTGCACTTGAGTTGATTCAAGGTACTATCTATGTCTACTCCACCCTTGCTGCTGTACTTATAGACACAGATGTGAGTCATTCTTTTATTGTCGTTGCCCTCATGTAGAGCTCAGAGATTCTGGTGGAGCCGTTGGCTTAATCCTTATGTATAAAGACTCATATTGGAGAGGATTCGATGATTACACACTGGTTCTGGTATTTTGAGCTCACTCTAGGAGGTGAGAGCTTCGGCTGGGATCTTTTAGTAGCGGCATCGAGGCCTTACGACGTCATCTTGGGTATGGGCTGGTTATCCACAATTCATGCTCAGATTGACTGCATCAGGCAGAATGTGTGGTGTGTCCGCGAGGATGGGATGAGGTTTACCTTCACTGGCGATACGGGAGCCTTTACAGTGCAAGATGGACTTACATAGAGAAGGGGCAGCTGATCACACATCAGTTGGCTAGACTCATTCTCAGAGAGGTTGATGTGCGGAGTCCGAGTTTTCCCGTTGTGGTGGATCAGTACACAGATATCTTCCCCGATAACGTTCTCAGACAACCTCCTCACAGAGAGGAGGACTTTTACAGTGACTTTCATACCGATACGACACAGATATCCACAACAGCATATTGGATAGCTCCCGTAGAGATTCGTGAGCTGCGGGTACAGCTGGAGGACATACAGGGGAATGGATTCATCCGACCTAGTGTTCCACCCTATGCATCCATGATTTTTTTCACCAAGAAGGCGGATGTGAGCTTTCTACTGTGTTTTTATTATCGGTGCCTAAACCAGGTGGCCGTGAAGAACAAGTACCCACTCATAAGGATTGATGAACTCTTTGATCAACTAAAGGGAGCATGTTGGTTCTCGAAGATAGATCTTTGATCGGGCTATCACCAACTCAGAGAATGGGATGAGGATGTGCAGAAGACGGCCTTCAGATGCTGGTATGGCCACTATGAGTTCTTGGTTATGCCATTACTCGTAACCAATGCGCCTGCTGTGTTCATGGGACTCATGAACATGATCATCCAACCATACCTTGATTGCATTGTGGTAGTCTTAATCGATGAAATTATAATCTACTCAGCTACCGAGAAGGAGCACACCTACCACTTTTGGGAAGTACTGGACACACTTCGAGAGCACCAGAATTATGGTAAGCTCTCAAAGTGCCAGTTCTGGATCCGAGAGTTACACTTTCTGGGACATGTCATCTTAGAGGCTGGAGTTGTAGTGGATCCAGTGAAGATCGACTCAGTACTCGCATGGGAGCCACCCCGGGGTGTGACGAAGGTATGATGTTTTCTGGGTCTGGCTGGGAACTATCAGAGATTTGTTCCAGACTTCTACAGAGTTTTAGCACCGCATTC
Organism: Viscum album; assembly: GCA_963277665.1. Taxonomy (NCBI): domain Eukaryota; kingdom Viridiplantae; phylum Streptophyta; class Magnoliopsida; order Santalales; family Viscaceae; genus Viscum; species Viscum album. The sequence goes on along the minus strand of OY728165.1, from coordinate 906,624,556 downwards.
ATTATTGACGAAGAAGGGGAATCCCTTCGTGTGGCCAGAGAGATTTTAGTGGAGTTTCTAGGATCTGAGGAAGAGGATGACTAGTGCACCCATCTTGAGGCTACTGGAGAAGGGCATTGGGTAAATAGTCTATTACAGTGCATCAGGGGCTGGGATCGGATGCGTCCTGATGCAGGAGTGAGCAGTGATAACATATGGTTCTCATCAGCTAAGACAACATGAGAATAACTACGATACTCATGACCTGGAGTTCACAGCAGTGGTCTTTTCCTTGAAGATGGGGTTGCACTATCTTGTGGGCGAGCATTTTATAGTCTACTATGACCACCAGAGTGTCAGGTATATCTTCTCACAGAAAGACTTGAACCTGAGACAGTGACGTTGGCTTGAGTTTTTCCCGGACTATGAATTCAAGATAGTCTATACTCAAGGGAAGGGGAATGTTGTAGCAGATTCTCTCGATAGGAGATCAGGCATTCAACTACTAGGAGAGGCGACAGAGCAGCTGGCCGCGTTGCAGATATCCTTTGTGGATCAAGATAGATTAGCCTTTCTGCAGTCTCTTACAGTAACACCTCTACTTATTCAGAGAGACATGGAGGTGCAACATGTTGATGTTGACATAGAGGCTAAATGTGCATTTATATCCACAGGGTAGGCATCTAATGGATTTTCTATAGATGGGGATCACGTAATTATCTTCAGGAGAAGTACCATGGTACGAGAGTCACTTTAGGAGGAAGTGCTGAGGGAGTTTCAAATGTCACCTCTATCAGTACTTCCTGGTGTGGAAAAGATGTACCATGACATCTGATGATAACACTGGTGGCTAGATATGAAAAAACAGTAGCAGAGTTTGTCTCACGATGCCACACTTGTTAGCAATTGAAGGTGGAACACCAAGTTCCAGCAGGTTTAGTTCAGCCCTTAGAGGTCCCAGAGTGGATGTGGGATGGGATATCCATGGATTTCGTGATGGGACTACCACGTACATCCAGAGGTCATGACTCTATCTGGGTGAATGTCATCCGACTCACCAAGTCGGCCCACTTCCTACCGATCAGAGAGAAGGGTTCAGTAGAGATCTTGGGATGCCTCTATGTATAGAAGATCATATGGATTCATGGTGTTCCATCGACGATCGTCTCTGATCAAGATGCTCGTTTCACTTCCCGGCTATGGAAGGGGTTGCAGGAGGCTTTTGGGATGCAGCTTCACTTGAGCACCGCCTTCCATCCTCATACGGATGGCTAGACTGAGAGGACCATTTAGACTCTCAAGAACATGCTCTGTGCTTGCATCCTTGACTTCGGTCGCAGCTGGGAGGACCACTTACCCTTGGTAGAGTTTGCGTACTGTAACGACCTGAATCCAGAGCCCCTCCACTGGTGCCTCATACCCGGTTCGCCACATGACCTCAAGCGCGTTTCCCCGAACGTCAGAGGTTGACGACTAGAAGAGAGGGCCTTGGTGAGTCAGTGGAGAAACTATTCCCTCATTTGGTAAGGTACAAAACGGAAGAACAACCAGACACAATAACAGAAATAGTAAACAACATACAACAACTAAACTGAATAGAAGAAGAAATGTATAAAACAATAATGATGCAACAAGGTACATATTTCTATGGAAAGCAGTAAACAAACCAACATGCTGAAGTACAACTGAAATACAAAGTGCAAAAGAAAAAAAAATTAAACTCCTCAGCATCGCAAGCCACGCCTTGGTCCCATGCTCTCCAACTCCAGTGCAATCAAGAACCTGAAGTAGAAGGGCACTTTCCCTTATCAATACCTACAACAACATAGTATGGTTGGGCCCAAAATCATGGCCCAAATAGGGTGTGATACAAAGTCCCAGTAGGCAATCACCCAAAGATCTACCCCTAAAAGTCAATGAATACATGGAAACTAAAGTACAGGAACAATAAACAAAAAATACACAGCAGTTACAGTCCACAGTTCTAGAATATAAAGTACACAAGTAAACAACCAGAAACAAGAAGAAAACAGGTAAACCTATGGGTAGCTCTCATAGCCTAACCCATATGGTTCAACCTAGAAGCACTAGCAACCCTCTAGGAGGCACACAAATTCTCAACCTTCTGGTTCAGGTAAGTAATAGACTTTCTGAGGAAGCACTCACCGTCAGTTACCTATATAGTCTCGTATCGTGCTAAAGGCTCTCTAGGGAAGCACTCAACGACCCATTCCCCCTGTGGACCACGTTGATGAAATACAGACTCTCTGAGGAAGCACCCATCTTCAATTCTCCATGTGGTCTCACATCATATTAAAAGACACTCTAGAGAAGCCCTTACGTCCATTCTCCCTATGGTATACTTCACTTGGTTCTCACAGTCCTCTGTGAAAATAAACATGCTCAGCACGCGTGCATCGCCCAAGTAAACCTCAAAAACTACTTGGATATCAATCTAAGGCTCAACAGCATAACAAAGAAACAGTTCCACTATCCTAGAACATGGCATGGCAACCAGAAAAACGCCAAACAAGCAAAACATGCATGAAAAACATCCAAAGTATAGTAAAAACTACCATATACATAGGAGAATACATCTAATCAAGGAATCAAGCAAAGAAGGAAAACAACAGGGGAAAAACAGGAAACACGCAATACCCCGTTCAATGGTATTGGTGGAATTTTCACAAAATACTCATCGACTTTCTATAGAAAGGAACAAACCACCTACCTCGATCATAGGAGATCGATATACATGAACAACGATGACCGATTTTCCTTAGAATGTCATAGATATTAGAAAACATCTGAAAAACATAAACCACGATAAATTGAAAAGGATGAGGAATTGGAAAACAAGGGTCAAGCATAAGGAAGAACTCACCGCTACGCTTCCATTGCAATCGACCATGCTCAAATTGGAGAACAGATAGAGAGGTGGCAGTTCGAGGAAGATCTGATCGTATGGGTCGCTCTCAGACAAAGAACCTGGAGAAGGGGTGTGTTCTTTCCGTCAGGCACGACCCCAGTGCTTTTAGTGAAAAAAAAAGAAAGTACAGGGCGTGTACTTTTAGAGTACACGGCATGTACTAGGTCCTTCTGTACTCTGCCAAAATCGGCCTCCATGTCACCCCTACACACTATGTGTGTGGCCCGGGCACAGCCAGGACACGGCTTCGAGCCAAAGAAGTGTACACGGCGTGTACTCAGAAAGTACACGACGTGGAGTTCAAAAATTTCCAGAAAGATTATTTTTCTTAAAAACACCAGAAAAAGGATAGGCGTAACTGAACTGAAGATCCGTGTTCTTTCAAACTTCCCCCTTAAAGAAATTCATCCCCAAATTTCCCTAGCGAGGCGTAGAAGAAGAAACCCTAAATAGCTTCGGCCACTGCGATCATTCATCGGACTCCCTCTCCTAGTTCTCGTCTAGTACTCGTCCATGCTGCCATAGCACCCGTACAAGAGGGATAGACCGCCCACGGAGAACCTTCATACAGTGATCGACAATCCGGATAGGATAATCCTCAAACGATGCATCTACTTCGATATCAACTTCCTCAGGCTGAAAGGCATGAGAAGGGTCTGAAAAGTAATGTTAGAGCTGAGAGATGTGGAAGACGTCGTGCATGGCCCAATACCTCTGGGGGTAGCTACAACTGATAGGCGACCGGCCCAACTCTCTCAAAAACCTCAAACGGCTTGACATACCACAGTGAAAGTTTACCCTGCCTTTAAATCCTCTTGTGACCCAGCCTCAGTGTGACACACAGGAAAACCTGATCCCCCACCTCGAATTCCAGAGGTCGCCTGCGTTGATCAGCATAAGACATCTGTCGAGACTGTGCTGCGGCCATCCGCTTCCGAATCAGCTCTATCTGCTCTGGGGTCTCCAAAACCTGATGAGGTCCTAGCAAAGCTGCCTCTCCTACCTCCATCCAGTATAAGGCTGATCAACATGGCCTGCCATACAAAGCCTCATATGGTTCCATCTGAATAGTCGACTAAAAACAGTTGATGTAGGAGAACTCCAGAAGAGGGATATGATTCTCCCAATAACAACCAAAGTCCAGAATGAAAGCTCTGAGCATATCCTCTAGCACCTAGATCGTACGCTCGGATTGGCCATCTGTCTGGGGTTGGTATGTTGTACAAAAAAGTACATGTGTACACAAGGCCTTCTGATGTCCCTGCCAGAACCGAGATGTAAAGCGTGCATCCCTGTCTGAAACAATAGAGTGTGGAACGCCATGAAGACAAACAATCTCTCTGATGTAAAGACGTCCCAGATCATCGACACTGAATGTCTCCTTGATCGGAAAGAAGTGAGCAACCTTTGTGATCCTATCGACGACAACCCAAACAACATCGTTCTCCCGAGGCGACCTCGGCTACCTGGTCACGAAATCCATCGCAACATCGTTTAACTTCCACTGTGGAATGGGTAACTGCTGAAAAAGCCCCGCTGGCCGCTGATGCTCTGCTTTCACCTGTTGACAAGTAGAGAATCTCATGACAAAACCAGCAACATTATTCTTCATACCTGGCCACCAGTACTGGCGATAAAGATCCCGATACATCTTGGTGACGCTAGGATGAACTGCCCAAATATAGGAGTGAAAATCCCGCATCATCTCATCGTGTATGTCTGCTGGCACCCATATGCGTCCCTAGAAATGCAAGATCTAATCCTCACCCACTGTCCATCCAGGAAGAGGGTCCTCTCCTGACACACTCTCCCGCATGACTAAGCCTTTAGAGTCTGATAATTGCCTTATCCGTACCCAATCAAGTAGTGTAGAGTTAACAACTATAGAAGATAGGATGTTTTGTCCCTGTATGTCGTGCACCTCCAGATGCATCTTGGAGAATAGAGCCAGAATCTACCACTCACTACTGGCCTCCGGAACCACCTAAATCTGAGTTCTCCTTCTCAACGCATATTCCACTGCGTTACCCTTTCGCGACGTATAGGACAGCTCGAAATCAAACGACTGAGGATACTCGACCCACCTGCACTACCTCGAATTCAGATCACGTTGAGTGAAGATATACTTGAGAATCTTGGGGTCGGTGAAGACCAAAAAGTTCCCTCCCAGAAGATAGTGTCTCAAATAGTGTAAGTCATGAACAACAGCTGCTAACTCCAGATTGTGCGCAGGGTAGTTCCTCTCATGTGGCCTCAACTGCCGAGACCCGTATGCAACGACTCCATCTCCCTGCATAAGCACAGTGCCTAGAACGATACCTAAAGAATCAAAATATACTGTATAGCTCTTGTCTAGCTTTGTAAATACTAGTATCAGTGCTGACGTCAGCCTTCCCTTCAGCTCATAAAAAGCTGACTCGCAAGAATCTGACCATAAGAACTTCGCCCCCTTCTTGGTCAGTCCTGTCAAAGGTGTTGCTAGGCGTGAGAAGTCCTGAATGAAGCGTATGTAGTATCCATCCTTCCCTAGGAAACTCCATACCTGAAAAACGTTCTTCCACTGTTCCCAGGAGACTACATCTCTTACTTTCTCTGGGCCCATAGATACTCCTTCCTCTAAGATGACATGACCCAAGAAGTGAATTTGTTCCATCCAAAAGAGGAACTTCGAGAGTTTAACAAAAAGACGATGCTCTCTCAGTGTACTCAAAATGATATCAAGATGTGTGGCATGGTCATGTTGAGTGTGAGAGTACACCTAGATATCATCCATGAAGACCACGGTGAAGGAGTCCAAGTAAGGATGGAACACTCGGTTCATCAGTTCCATGAAAACTGCAGGCACATTCATGAGACCGAATGACATGAATGTATACTCGTATAGACCATACCTACTCCTGAAGGCTATCAGAGGTATATATGATGGTATAACGTGCAACTGATGATAACCGGACCTCAAGTTGATCTTCGAGAACACCCGGGCACCTCTAAGTTGATCAAAGAGGTCATCGATCCTCGGCAAGGGATATCGGTTCCTGACCGTCAACTGGTTCATCTTCTAATAATCCACACAAAGCCGAAGGTTACCGTTTGCCTTCTTCGAAAACAGGACAGGCGAACCCCTAGGAGAAGTACTGGGTTAGATGAAACCCTTTTCCTGCAACTCCTCCAACTGCTTCTTGAGCTCTTACAACTTAGGTGTAGCCATCCTATAATGAGGAATGGACACCTGTGCTGCTCCTGGAACGAGCTCAATAGAAAAGTATACCTCACGCTCGGGAGGAAAACCTGAAAAGTCCTCTAGAAAGACGTCCCTAAAACGGTCCACCATTAGAGGAAAGTCCAACTGTGAAGTCCCCTGATCATCTAGATAAAGACTAGCAATATAGGCCATCACCCTTCCAAGACCATGATGCTTGAGTCCTGCTCGACTCTCCTGAACATTCCATTCACCTCTATGATGAAAAGATTCACCCTCTGGTGAGATAAAACTAACCCTACAACGATAACAGTCGACGACTGCCTGGAAGGGAACCAACCAGTCCATCCAGAGGATGACATCATAGCCTGTCATCTCTAGGATATAGAGATCCCTTAAGAAACGATACCCCATAACCTCGAGAGGGCACTCTCTACACTGGCATACACTAGATATCCTCGTCCCCAAAGGTGTGTCTAGTGTCAACGAGTCGGCCTAAGAAAAGGTACAGAGCCCAACCCTCTTCATAGTAGAAACAAAGATAAAGCTATGTGTAGCACCAGTATCGAAATGAGGTGATGATAAAACTGAGGCTACTAAAATCGTACCTCGAACTGTAGAAGGGCTAGGATCCTTCTCCTGATAGGTGTGCACCATGGTGAATGACTGGCTTGCAATGCGGCCTTGTGCCCCTGGCTGACCACTCTGAGCTGAACCTCCCTACTAGTGTTGAGGGTCGGGTGGCTGACTGCCACGGCCTCAACCTCCACCTCGGCCCAAACAACCGAAGAACTACAGTTCCCCAACTGGTTTGAAACTGGTGGGGCTGCTCCTGATTGAGGAGTCATGGAAAAACCTCGTTCACCAGCTGCTGGTGAGAAAACCTGGCACAAACGCTGAAGGTGACCCATCTTGCCGCAAGATAGACACTCCACATGATCTCTCTAGCACTGTGGCATCGTGTGCCCTGACCGGCCACCCTGGTAGCATACCACATGGCTACATAAAGATGCATATCACTTCCTCAGATCACCGTTCGTAGACTCCCTACATCGATTCTTGCTATCATATAGAGGAAAACTAGCTCTGGAAGCAGAACTATAACGACCCATACTTTACATACATTTTTAATACTTCAAAATTGAAGCACACTTATTAAAACATATGACAAAACCACAAAGGACCGTATAGTTATAGTGTCTTTAGAAACTGGGAAACATAAACAACTGGTTCATAAATCTTCTACAGTGTCTCCCATTTATTTCATCATATCTAGGGTCCCTTTTAGCATATTCTACTTAATATCCATCTTCCTGATCTGGGGAAAAGAAAACATAAAAGGGTGAGCTCAAATGCTCAGCAAGGGAAAATAAAATAAATAAAAATCATATCATATCTTTTTGAAAATCATAACCTGCAAAAGAGATCATAATATCTTAACATGGAATAAATAATAGAAGTGAAAATGAGATGCCCATAATCATAACATAAAACTTGAAACATTGTGGCATGCACACATAATCATGGAAAATCATTTCTTGTTAGTCATGACTCATTGCCAAGACTATCTTAGCGGACAAAGTCCATTTCTGAACCGAGTTCACTCCTTGTTTCAGTCCTGTATCACTGAACAAAAATAACCTTCCGTTCCAGCCAGGTCTATCTCATGAGATATAAATCTTTACCCAATGCATTGGAGGGAGATATAGGTCCCACCCATCTTATAATGAATCCTTTCTTATGTGTGCCACATAATCATAAAACATACATCATCACATAACACATGTAACAAAAATGGGATTCTTGAAACATCATGACATCATAAAACAAACCATATAAGGTAAATTACTTCATAAAAATAATTCCCTCACAACATAATCAAATCAATGTAATAATAGGGATAAAAACAGAACCCTTTATTATCTTAGATGGAAAATAATTTTGATAAAACACATGAACTCCATTCTTGAGGAAAATATCGTTTCTTCTTCAAAAAAACTTTTCTTTTCTTAAAATGTCATAAAATTCTAAAATAAAAGAAGTTGATTAAAAATAAACTTGAAAACTTATAAAGTAAGCTTTTTGGAAATAATGTTTTAAAAATCCATTCATGCCGTATAAGTTAAAAAAACATTCTTCCCGTACTTTTGTCGGAAAAGTCAAAAAGTACCTCGTATGAAAAACGACAAAAGATTCCTTTCATATCTTTTACTAAAAACTTAATGAAGGGTAAAATTGGATTTAAACTATTTTAAGTGGATGGAAACAATATTATATATTGAAGGAACATGGATGTGGATGATAAAATACACCCCAGTAAATACTTATGAATAAACAATCTCGGATAAAAATGAGATTGTGATATTTCCCTTACCTTAGGTCCGATTTGCTTTGTACGTGTCCGAATCTCCTGTATAATGGTTTAAATAATGTTATTGACTTGTTCCAGAATCATACATATTTATATGATATCATATATGGTCATATTCTTAGCTTCTTGTAAGTAATATTTCATTGTTACTTGTTACTCAGGTCTTTATTGCCTTTTGTTCTTATGCGTGTTTTGCCGAATACATTCTTATTCTTCTTTTAAGGTTATAGATACCTTATATCCAGAATGGTATTAGTGTAACATATATCATATTTATTCATTCAATTCATTTATATAATTACTATGAAATGATGATCATGAAGAACGAGTCGCATCACATCGTGGAGACGGTATTCCGTACGTACGCACGAGTGATGATATCATTCCTATAATCGTGGAACTATATTAGAGTATATATATATATTATTTCAGTATCAATATTACTTTATAATAATCATAAATAGTTACTAAATACACCATTATACCCATCCTAGTAATGTTATGGTGGAAAAATAGATTACACCACGGCGTGGAGACGGTATTCCGTACGTACGCACGCGCGGTGATTTCATTTTTTCCGTAGGATGGATAGAAGGTAAATTAGGGTTGTTTCATATTTATAATAACATATCAGTATGTAAGTAATACTGATGTTATTACTTTATCATGAAACAACTAATGAAGAAGAAGTTAAAGAAGAAAGAAATTGAAAAGATCGGTAATGGATATTACCTCTTCTTTGGAACGCCTCTTTGAATCCTCCACTTAGGGAACTAAGATTGGTCTTTGAAGAAGACCAGGACCTCTAGGATTATTCTATGGAAGTGTAGAGGAGAAAATGGAAGGGTTTGGCCGAGCTTGAGTGCTCAAATTGGTGTGAGGAGGAGGGGGAGGAGGTTCCCTTTTATAAGGGAGGAGAGGGGCACCTTAGGAATATCTCAAAATATTATTTTATATTAAACTCAAAATCGGTTTATAATGGTTCCAAAGGGTCTTATTTCGAAGCTAAAGTGGGGATGTGTCTAAATCCTATCAACCAATAGGATTTAGACAAGTTTAGGGTATTATTTTAACCTTATCAATTAGATTTAACTCTAAGTTAAATAATTTAACTTTTACCGTGTCTTTTTGTTTTCTTTCACTATAAGGTTAATACACTTACTATAACATGCCAAACGAACCCCAAATTGTTTATTATTAATATATATATCCTTATCTAAGTCATTTGGCCGAACCTTAGATCTTTAGGAATAAAATAACAATTAATAATATAATATTTGATTTAAAAACTATTTTGTGTCAATTTTGACACTATTTGATATATGATTTTTGTGAAAGTCATAACAGAATTATATGTTCTAATAAATTTGATTAAATAAACACTAATATATCATAGTAACCTAGAAAATTAGTGGAATTCATAAAAAGTCTCAAATTACATTTATTTTTGTGTTTATAACATCAATTATGTCAATATTTCATTAATAAGATAATTACTGCATCATCATTGTGTCATAAATAAATTAAATTATTTAATGTCTAAAAATTACAAATAAAATACCATTATGTAGGAAATATTTTTATCTTTCTAATGAATATTTATAGTAGAATTTATCTTATGTATAACCCCATATTAAAAATGATTTACTTATTAAACTTTGATTTTAACTATTTTAACCCTTCTTTAAATAAATTAATAATAAATGTCCTAATCTAACCCAAGTGGGCCTAAATGGTCATATTTTATTCCTAAGTTTGTTTTTGGTCGAATTAAACTTATCCAATAGAATTAGTACATGTGTTAGGGTAATAGTAATATCATTTTTACCCTTAGTTACCCTATTTACTATTAACTGCGGTAAAAAAAAGAAAAAAGTTACTATTCACCAAAAAAATTATTTTTATCTCATTGAACCACATTTTTCTTACTGATATCAACTGTTTCTATCGGATTTTCTAAATTCCATTCACAGAAGAGGTAAAATTATGTTTTATGCAAAAATTCAGTTTTTAACCTACCACTTAGTGGTTTCACTATTCATCAAAAATTGAAAGTATTCAGAAAAATACCAAAATTTCACCCTAGGCTAATTTCGATATTCTGAGTCCAAAAATGAAGTCCATTTTGAAAAATAAAGTTTATAAAATTTCAAAAAGTGGTTATTACTATTCATAACGGCTAGTTTTAATAGCATATTGTTGTTTAGTGAAACTCGGTATTGCGTACAACGCAAGCTATCAAGGAAGGTCGCGATTGCGTGTAAAGCAAGCCAAGAAAGTGTTGTGTAGAAAAAGATTCCTTTGATGATTTATATGACATAAAAGTCTCGGGTGTTACATTCTACCCCCCTTAAAATGAATTTCACCCTCGAAATTCGTCACTTTGTAACAAACAGATGAGGATACTTCTCCCTCATCATATCCTCAAGCTCCCATGTAGCTTCTTCAAGTTGGTGGTTCCTCCATAAAACTTTCACCAATCGAGTGGTCTTATTTCCTAGGACTTTTTCTCTATGATCTAGAATCTCTATCGGTTGTTCTTCATAAGAAAGATCTTGCTCCAGCAGTACAACTTCTGAGCTGAGTACATGTGAAGGATCAGGTATGTACTTTCTCAGGAGAGATACATGGAACACATCGTGAACTTGAGAGAGATTCGGTGGAAGCGCCAATCGGTAAGTTACCTTTCCAACCCGATCCAGTATTTCGAAAGGACCGATATATCTAGGGCTCAACTTCCCCTTCTTTCCAAATCTCATAACCCTCTTCCAGGGAGATATTCGTAAGAACACTTTGTCACCCACTTCAAACTCTAGGTATTTTCTTCGGTTGTCGGCATAGCTTTTCTGTCAACTCTGAGCTGCTCTTATGTGTTGTTGAATAGATCTGACCTTTTCTGCCATTTCATCAATGAGATCAGTTCCTAATAGCTTTCTTTCCCCAACTTCATCCCAGCAAGTAGGAGTCCTGCATTTCTTTCCATAGAGAGCTTCATAAGGAGACATCTGAATACTGGAGTGAAAGCTATTATTATAATAAAATTCCACCAAAGGTAGGTGTTGATCCCAACCTCCTTTGAAATCCATAGAGAAAGCTCTCAACATATCTTCTAGGGTTTGAATTGTTCTCTCAGACTGACCGTCTGTCTGGGGATGATAAGTAGTGCTGAAACTCAACTCTGTATCCAGAGTATGCTGAAGACTTCTCCAGAACTTCAAGGTAAATCTCGGATCCCGATCAGATATAACAGAAAGTGGTACTCCATGCAATCTTACCACTTCTTTTACATATATCCTGGCAAGCTGATCTAGAGAGAAATCCTCTCTCATAGCAATGAAGTGTGCAGACTTTGTAAGACGATCAACTATGACCCAAATAGCATTATTTCCTTTGGATGTTTCAGGAAGTCCTATGAAAAAGTCCATAGTGATGTTTTCCCATTTCCATTCGGGTATGGGTAATGGTTGTAACATCCCCTTAGACTTCTGTCTCTCAGCTTTAACTTGTTGACAAACCAAGTATCGAGGGACATATTCAGCAACATCTCTTTTCATGCCATCCCACCAAAAGTACTCTTTCAGGTCCCTATACATCTTCGTGCTTCCAGGATGAATAGAGAATGATGAACTTTGAGCCTCATCCAGTAGATCCTTCTTTAATTCGGGGATGGGAGGAACACAAACCCGATTCCTGAACTTTATTATCCCATCACAATCAAGGTTGAATTCAGGAACATTTCTCACCTTCTTTTGTAACTCGACATCCTCTTTCTGTGCCTCTTTAATCTTCACATGTATAGATGGTTGAACATCCATTTGATAAAGATAAGATTTTTCCCCTTCCATTATAATTCCAAGATCCATCCTTTGTAAATCCATAAATATTGGATCTTTTGTGATCCTCATCATGGATAAACTAGCATGGTCTTGTCGACTTAATGCATCTGCCACCTTGTTTGCTTTCCCAGGGTGGTAATGGATTGAGCAGTCGTAATCCTTAATCAGCTCCAACCATATTCTTTGACGCATATTCAACTACTTTTGTGTGAAAATATACTTTAAACTTTTATGATCAGTATAAATATCACACCTTTCACCATAAAGGTAATGCCTCCAAATATTTAATGCAAAGATTACCGCAGCCAACTCCAAATCATGTGTTGGGTAATTTTTCTCATGGATTTTCAACTGTCGTGAGGTATACGATATCACCATATCATTTTGCATAAGAACACACCCCAATCCTTTCTTGGATGCATCACTATAGATCACAAACCTTTCTCCACTGCAAGGAAGTGTGAGCACAGGTGCACTGGATAACCTTCTTTTCAACTCCTTGAAATTCTCTTCACATTCCTCTGTCCAGACAAACTTAACTCCTTTCCAAGTCAACTTGGTGAGTGGATTGGATAATAGTGAAAAATCTTTTACAAAACGTCGATAATATCCAGCCAAACCAAGAAAACTTCGGATCTCAGTTACTGTTGTTGGTCTTGGCCATCTTTCGATAACCTCTGTTTTTTCTGGATCCATAGATATCCCCTCTTTTGAGATTATGTGACCCATAAATGCAACTTTTTGAAGCCAAAATTCACACTTGGTAAATTTGGCATAAAGCTTCTCCTTTATCAGGGTCTTCAATATAATTCTCAAGTGATCTTCATGCTCTTCCTTGCTCTTTGAATAGACAAGATTATCGTATATAAAGACTACCACAAATTGATCAAGATAGTCTCTAAAGACTCTATTCATTAGATCCATGAAGATAGAAGGGGAATTAGTAAGACCAAATGGCATCACTATAAATTCATAGTGTCCATACCTTGTACGGAAAGACGTCTTTGGTATATCCTCCCTTTTGACCCTAATTGATGATACCCTGAACGAAGATCATTCTTGGAAAAGTATTGAGCTCCGCGTAGTTGGTCAAATAAGTCATCAATGCATGGGAGATGATATTTGTTCTTGATAGTGATCTTGTTAAGTTCTCGATAATCAATGCAGAGCCTCATTGATCCATCTTTCTTCTTAACAAATAGAACAGGTGCTCCCCAAGGTGACACACTAGGGCGTATGAATCCCTTATCAAGATTCTCTTGGAGTTGCTTCTTCAATTCCTGCAACTCAATTGGGTCCATTCTATAAGGTGTCTTTGAAATTTGCAAAGCACCTGGTACAAGTTCTATTGAAAACTCAACTTCACGATTTGGTGGAAGACCCGGTAATTCCTCCGGAAAGACATCATCAAACTCCCGTACAATGGGCATATTCTTAATCATGAGTTTCTCACCAACCATTTGAGATAAATAACCTTCATTTAGTGGAATCAATACCCATAAGATGGAAGAAATTTCCACTGGAAGGTTATGTTCATCCTTGCATTGATAGACGATCGTAGATTGATCTGGAATATGAAATGTGACTTCCCTTCTTTGGAAATTGATATGAGCTCCATGTAGAGAAAGCCAATCCATGCCAAGAATCACATAAAATTCCACTAAAGTAAGGATCACAAGATTTGCAAGAAGCACTTTCCCACAAACTTCGATCGGAGAAGAATTATAAACTTTTGATGCGACTGTTGTGCCATTAGGTGTTGTCACAACTAACTCAACATCTAATTGTTGAGGTAGTATGGTGATACCCTTAGAAAATTTTTCAGAAATAAAAGAGTGGGTGGATCCAGAATCAAATAATACATTTGCTACTTTAGAGTGGATGGTAAGTGTACCTTTCACCACTTCGTTATCGTACTCCACATCGCTGATAGAAATTGCATGTGACTTTCCTTTGTCTTTAGCCTTAAGATTTTGTTGACGTCGACCATCATCATCAACCCTTGGATTTGGAAATTGATTGGCATAATGCCCCATCTCCTTGCACTTGAAACATTGAAGTGTAGTAGGATCATTCTGTGTATCCCTTCCTTTGTTTGCATCATTAGACATCTTCTCCCCATTATCGCGGCATTCAAATACCCGATGACCTTCCTTTCCACATTTAAAACATTTACTTGTCCCTTTAAGACAACTCCCTCCATGTTTCTTTCCACACTTTGAGCATAAGGGAAAGTTCATCTTCTTTTCAGTGTGCTCTTTAGATTTTCCTTTGAATTCCATCTTCCTCTTCTTATCAAACCCATGTGACTGATGGGTTACTCCAATATCCATCTCGATTTTGAGAGCACATCGAACGATTTCCTCATAGATATTGAAGTCCCTTATGGCTAACGCCCTTCGAAGACTTGGTTTTGAGCCACTAAAGAATCGATCAATCTTACTCTCAGGTTGGATAATAATACCAGAAGCGTACCTTGCAAGTCTTGTAAAATTTGCTTCATAGGTACCAACAGATTCATCATCCATTTGCTTCAGTTCAAGAAACTCTTTCTCCATCTTTGTTCGGAGAATACGAGGGAAGTACTTATTGAAAAATAAGTTCTTGAACTCATCCCATTCCATAGACTCAATTTCATCCCTTTGCCTCGTATTCTTAATAAGATTCCACCATTGATCAGCATCTCCTTCCAAACGATACACTGCTAGGATGACTTTATCATGTTCAGAACATTGAAGAACTGAAAATATCTTTTCAGTAGTACTAATCCATTGTTCAGAAACTAATGGATCAGTAGACCTGCTGAAAGAAGGTGGACGCTGCCTCATGAAGGATTCAACAGAATGTTGCTCCTTCCTTTGCTCATTTGGAAGTCCTGCATGATTCATAGCTTGAGAAAGTTGTGTGAGCTTGGATACAATATTTTTCATTCCAGCTCCCATATCGTTTGGTTGCTCAGGGGGACAATCATTGCATTTCCCATCGCATTCCGCATTAACACGGTTCCTTCAGGTTCCAGCCATTGACTAAAACCAAGAAGAATAGTGTGAGCAACACTAATTATAATAGGAAAAACACATAATTCAAGAATAAAATTTTCATGCTTAAGATCTTATCCTAGGGTATTCATGGCCATTTCTAAAACACTAAGATTGTGTTCTATGCTTAGACTTATCCTTATGGTTCTTACTAAGGCTTTCACATCCTAGTTTCCAAAGGTTGACTATACCTTTCCTCTGATACCAACTATAACGACCCATACTTTACATACATTTTTAATACATCAAAATTTAAGCACACTTATTACAACATATGACAAAACCACAAAGGACCGTATAGGTATAGTGTCTTTAGAAACTGGGAAACATAAACAACTGGTTCATAAATCTTCTACAGTGTCTCCCATTTATTTCATCATATCTAGGGTCCCTTTTAGCATATTCTACTTAATATCCATCTTCCTGACCTGGGGAAAAGAAAACATAAAAGGGTGAGCTCAAATGCTCATCAAGGGCAAATAAAGGAAATAAAAATCATATCATATCTTTTTGAAAATCATAACCTGCAAAAGAGATCATAATATCTTAACATGGAATAAATAATAGAAGTGAAAATGAGATCCCCATAATCATAACATAAAACTTGAAACTTTGTGGCATGCACACATAATCATGGAAAATCATTTCTTGTTAGTCATGACTCATTGCCAAGACTATCTTAGCGGACAAAGTCCGTTTCTGAACCGAGTTCACTCCTCGTTTCAGTCCTGTATCACTGAACCGAAAAAACCTTCCGTTCCAGCCATGTCTATCTCATGAGATATAAATCTTTACCCAATGCATTGGAGGGAGATATAGGTCCCACCCATCTTATAATGAATCCTTTCTTATGTGTGCCACATAATCATAAAACATACATCATCGCATAACACATGTAACAAAAATGGGATTCTTGAAACATCATGACATCATAAAACAAACCATATAAGGTAAATGACTTCATAAAAATAATTCCCTCACAACATAATCAAATCAATGTAATAATAGGGATAAAAACAGAACCCTTTATTATCTTAGATGGAAAATAATTTTGATAAAACACTTGAACTCCATTCTTGAGGAAAATATCCTTTCTTCTTCAAAAACACTTTTCTTTTCTTAAAATGTCATAAAATTCTAAACTAAAAGAAGTTGATTAAAAATAAACTTGAAAACTTGTAAAGGAATCTTCTTGGAAATAATGTTTTAAAAATCCATTCATGCCGTATAAGTTAAAAAAACATTCTTCCTGTACTTTTGTCAGAAAAGTCAAAAAGTACCTCGTATGAAAAACGACAAAAGATTCCTTTCATATCTTTTACTAAAAACTTACCGAAGGGTAAAATTGGATTTAAACTATTGTAATTGTATGGAAACAATATTATATATTGAAGGAACATGGATGTGGATGATAAAATACACCCCAGTAAATACTTACGAATAAACAATCTCGGATAAAAATGAGATTGTGATATTTTCCTTACCTTAGGTCCGATTTGCTTTGTACGTGTCCGAAGCTCCTGTATAATGGTTTAAATAATGTTATTGACTTGTTCCAAAATCATACATATTGATATGATATCATATATGGTCATATTCTTAGCTTCTTGTTAGTAATATTTCATTGTTACTTGTTACTCGGGTCTTTATTGCCTTTTGTTCTTATGCGTGTTTTGCCGAATACATTCTTATTCTTCTTTTAAGGTTATAGATACCTTATATCCAGAATGGTATTAGTGTAACATATATCATATTTATTCATTCAATTCATTTATATAATTATTATGTAATGATGATAATGTAGAACGAGTCGCATCACATCGTGGAGACGGTATTCCGTACGTACGCACGAGTGATGATATCGTTCCTATGATCGTGGAACTATATTGGAGTATATATATATATATTATTTCAGTATCAATATTACTTTATAATAATCATAAATAGTTACTCAATACACCATTATACCCGTCCTTGTAAAGTGATGGTGGAAAAATAGATTACACCACGGCGTGGAGACGGTATTCCGTACGTACGCACGCGCGGTGATTTCATTTTTTCCGTAGGATGGATAGAAGGTAAATTAGGGTTGTTTCATATTTATAATAACATATCAGTATGTATGTAATACTGATGTTATTACTTTATCATGAAACAACTAAAGAAGAATAAGTTAAAGAAGAACGAAATTGAAAAGATCGGTAATGGATATTACCTCTTCTTTGGAACGCCTCTTTGAATCCTCCACTTAGGGAACTAAGATTGGTCTTTGAAGAAGACCAGGACCTCTAGGATTATTCTAGGGAAGTGGAGAGGAGAAAATTTCAGGGGTTGGCCGAGCTTGAGTGCTCAAATTGGTGTGAAGAGGAGGGGGAGGAGGTGCCCTTTTATAAGGGAGGAGAGGGGCACCTTAGGAATATCTCAAAATATTATTTTATATTAAAGTAAAAATCGGTTTATAATGGTTCCAAAGGGTCTTATTTCGAAGATAAAGTGGGGATGGGTCTAAATCCTATCAACCAATAGGATTTAGACAAGTTTAGGGTATTATTTTAACCTTATCAATTAGATTTAACTCTAAGTTAAATAATTTAACTTTTACCGTGTCTTTTTGTTTTCTTTCACTATAAGGTTAATACACTTACTATAACATGCCAAACGAACCCCAAATTGTTTATTATTAATATATATATCCTTATCTAAGTCATTTGTCAGAACCTTAGATTTTTAGGAATAAAATAACAATTAATAATATAATATTTGATTTAAAAACTATTTTGTGTCAATTTTGACACTATTTGATATATGATTTTTGTGAAAGTCATAACAGAATTATATGTTCGAATAAAGTTGATTAAATCAACACTAATATATCATAGTAACCTAGAAAATTAGTGTAATTCATAAAAAGTCTCAAATTACATTTATTTTGGTGTTTATAACATCAATTATGTCAATATTTCATTAATAAGATAATTACTGCATCATCATTGTGTCATAAATAAATTAAATTATTTAATGTCTAAAAATTACAAATAAAATAACATTATGTAGGAAATATTTTTATATTTCTAATTAATATTTATAGTAGAATTTATCTTATGTATAACCCCATATTAAAAATGATTTACTTATTAAACTTTGATTTTAACTATTTTAACCCTTCTTTAAATAAATTAATAATAAATGTCCTAATCTAACCCAAGTGGGCCTAAATGGTCATATTTTATTCCTAAGTTTGTTTTTGGTCGAATTAAACTTATCCAACAGAATTAGGACATGTTTTAGGGTAATAGTAATATCATTTTTACCCTTAGTTACCCTATTTACTATTAACCGCGGTAAAAAAATGTAAAAAGTTACTATTCACCAAAAAATTATTTTTATCTCATTGAACCACATTTTACTTACTGATATCAACCGTGTCTGTCGGATTTTCGAAATTCCATTCACATAAGCGGTAAAATTATGTTTTATGCAAAAATTCAGTTTTTAACCTACCACTTAGTGGTTTCACTATTCATCAAAAATTGAAAGTTTTCAGAAAAATACCAAAATTTTACCCTAGGCTAATTTCGATATTCTGAGTCCAAAAATGAAGTCCATTTTGAAAAATAAAATTTATAAAATTTCAAAAGGTGGTTATTACTATTCATAATGGCTAGTTTTAATAGCATATTGTTGTTTAGTGAAACTCGGTATTGCGTACAACGCAAGCTATCGAGGAAGGTCGCGATTGCTTGTAAAGGAAGCCAAGCAAGTGTTGTGTAGAAAAAGATTCCTTTGATGATTTATATAACATAAAAGTCTCGGGTGTTACAAGAACCGCCCTGGCTCGCAGCTCCAGAGTCTCTCAGGTTGTGCTACACAATTAGTGCCTGATTGACGATGGAAGTGATGGTAGTCAATCGGAAGATATTCACATGCGATTGGATCTCCCTCCTGAGACCATCCACATGATTCCTTGCTAAGAACACCCCACTCCCATCCCATAGTGGTGTGAAACGCTGCAGCTCAGTGAAACGAGAGGAATACTCCATGATAGAAAGAGTACCCTGCTCTAAGCTCATGAACTCCCGGGCTTGGTCGACCCTTAGGGTCTCTGGGTAGAAGTAGTCATAAAAGACGCGCTGAAACTCCTCCCAAGCCATGAATTTCTATTGACCCACCTGTGAGATCATGTCCCACCACCTCTTGGCGGATTCTCGGAGCATGTAGGTAGAGAGCTTGAACCGCCTCTCTGGAGGCGTCTTCAGATGCTCGAAGATAGTCATCATGGATTTCAGCAATGACTCGGCAGCCTGTGGTCCCCTTCCCCCAAAAAAGTAGGAGGACACTACTATTGGAAAACCCACGTCATGTCTGCCATAGTCGAGGCAGGAGGCAGTACTCCCTGAAGGGTATGGATCATCCTTATAAAAACTTCCTTGAATTGTGCATCAGTGCCTGCAACTGGTATGACAGTCCGTGCCAAGGCTGGCCCAACTAGAGGATCGGCATGAAGTCCTTGATCAGCCATATCTGGCGTCTGATCACTGCCTGACGACAGACGTACAACAGGAGGACGTCTCAGAGGCATAACTCTGAAAGATCAAAATCACGCCTCAGATCAGGATTAACAAAGACAGAGAACACAAGAGTACAAAATGGGAACAAGAGAGAAAACAGTTAAGTTTTACAAAACACGACTACACGCCGTGTATAAAAAATACACGGTGTGTTCACTTAATCCATAGATATGGGCGTGTAATTCTGCCACCCCTGGTCGTGTAAAACCCCAGACTACACGGCGTGTTGTCCCCACACCCGGCGTGTACTTAAACTCTACTCCCCTACCCGAGTCTCTTTACATGGCTAAACAACACGGTCTTCTTAAATTGAGACTACACGGCGTGTTCCGCACAAACACGGTGTGTACTCAATGATTTTCCCGACCCGTGTTGTTGGAGACACGGCCAAGTACATGGCGTGTTCCGAACAAACACAGCATGTATAGGAGGGGAGAACATCATCCCGTGTTTTTCGGGACATGGCTAGGTACTGAGGATAAGGGTACATGGCGTGTTCATACAATACATGGCATGTATGACACGAGCTTCCCCGACCCATGTTTTTAGTGACATGGCTGGGTACACGGATCACTACTACATGGTGTGTACCTTCCGTACACGTAATGTTCTTGAAGTTACATTCACGACACCGTGTTTCTATTCACACGTTTAGTGACACTGCCTGAACACTATATGGCGTGTATCTAAAAAGCACACGCCGTGTATTCTGGGTTTTTCTGGGCAGTAACTTAGAACTGCACAGAATCCCAGAAACACTGAAAAAAAAACAAAGAGCTTCCAAATTCTGATCCGTGAGGTCCCATACTCCCCACGAATCAAATCTTGTCATCTCTTACAGTCACATACAATAGAAAACAGGATCATGATCCACGAATTTCCGATTTAAGAGGGCCCCTAACACCTCAAGAATCAAAATTTGGTGTTCATTTTAGAAAAGTGGAAAAAACAATCCTCTAACAAGGAAGTAGAGATTCTATCAAGCATCTATCACGAAATCATGCATAATCTACAAAAAGTCTATCACAATATCATGAAATCGCTAATGCATCCTTGATGGCATGGCAGGAATGCTTGGCATGTGATTTCTACAAGTGCCTATATGATGCATGAGATAGAATACCCTTATCTCATTGGGTTGCGACAGAAATAGAACCCCAATCGTCAAGAAATAAAAACACAAAGCATGTGATTCACTCAAGGTGAAATCCTATCAATCGTAAAATTTCAAAACCAGCAAACTGCAATTAACAAGTTAGTATGGCTTTTCCCTGTACATGGGTTAGCTAATCCCAAGCACAACTTAATACCAAGTACTGAATCCACCCTATCCCTAGATAAAGTCTCTAAATAGTAAAGCAAGATAAAAGAACCCCTCTAATACCACATTGTAACAACCCGAATCTGGAGCCCCTCTACAGGTGCCTCGTACTCAGTTCACCACATGTCCTCAAGCGCATTTCCCCAAACGCCACAGGCTACCGACTAGTAGCGAGGGCCTTGGTGAGTCGGTGGAGAAACTATGCCCTCATTCGGTAAGGTATACAGTGGAAGAACAACCATACACAATAACGGAAACAGTAAACAACATAGAACAACTGAACTGAACAGTGGAAGAAATGTATAAAAAAATAATGATGCAACATGGTACATATGTCTATGGAAAGCAGTAAACAAACAAATGCGCTGAAGTACAACTGATATACAATGTGAAAAAGAAAAACAAAGTAAACTCCTAAGCATCGCAAGCAATGGCTTGGTCCCATTCTCTCCAACTCCAGTGCAATCAAGAACCTGAAGTAGAATGGCGCTTTCCCTTATCTATACCTGCAACAACATAGTCTGCTAGGGCCCAAAATCATGGCCCAAACAGGGTGTGAGACAAAGTCCCAGTAAGAAATCACCCAAAGATCCGTGCCTAACAGTCAACGAATACATGGCAAGTAAAGTACAGGAATAGTAAACAAGAAAATACATAGTAGTTACAGTCCACAGTTCTAGCATATAAAGTACACAAGTAAACAACCATCAATAAGAAGAAAACAAGTAACCCTTTGGGTAGCTCTCACATCCTAACCCCTATGGTTCAACCTACAAGTACTAGCAACCCTCTAAGAGGCACACACAGTCTCAACCTTCTGGTTCAGCTAAGTAATAGACTCTATAAGGAAGAACTCATCATCAATTCACCCTGTAGTCTTGTATCATGCTAAATGCTCTCTGGGGAAGCACTAAATGTCTCATTCCCCATGTGGACCACGTCGAGGAACTACAGACTCTTTGAGGAAGCACTCATCTTCAATTCCCCCTATGGTCTCGCATCATATTAAAAGACACTCTGGATAAGCCCTTACGTCCCTTCTCTATATGGTCTACTACACTAGGTTCTTACAGTCTGCTGTGAAAATAAACTTGATCAGTGCGCGTGCATCGCCCAAGTAAACGTCAAGAACTACTTGTCTATCAATCTAAGGCACAACAGCATAACAAAGCAATAGTTCCACTATCCTACTACTAGGCATGGAAACCGGAAAAATGCCAAACAAGAAAAAAAAGCATGAAAAACATCCAAAGTACAGTAAAAACTACCATATACATAGGCGAATACATAAACTCAAGAAATCAAGCAAAGAAGGAAAATAACGGGGGAAAAACAAGAACCACGCAGTACCTCGTTCAAGGGTATTGGTGAAATTTTCACAAAATACTCATCAACATTCTATAGAAAGGCACAAACCACCTACCTCAATCCTAGGAGATCGATATACGTTAACAACGACAACAGTTTCTCCTTAGAATGTCGTAGATCTGAGAACAAATCTGAAACACATAAACCATGATAACATGAAAAAGAGTAGGAATTGGAAAACAAGGATCAAGAAGAAGTAAGAACTCACCGTTGTGCTTCCAAGCCAATCGACTGTGCTCAAATCGGAGAACAGATGGAGAGGCGGGGGCTTGGGGAAGATCTTGTCATATGGGTCGCTCTTGGATGAAGAACCTAGAGAAAGGGTGTGTTCTGTCCGTCATGCGCGACCCCAGTTCCTTTAGTGAAAAAAAGAAAGTACACGGCGTGTACTAGGTCCTTCCATACTCCACCAAAATCGGCCTCCACGTCACCCCTACACACCGTGTGTGTGGCCCGGGCACGGCCAGCACACGGCTTTGAGCCGGAGAAGAGTACACGGCATGTACTCAGAAATTACACGGCGTGTACATCAAAAATTTCCAGAAAGTTTATTTTTCGTAAAAACTCCAGAAAAAGGAAAGGCGTACCTGAAATGAAGATCTGGGTTCTTACACGTACAACAATAGCTACCACTCCACCTTTGGGATGACACCTTTCGAGGCACTATACAACCGACCTTGTAGATCACCTTTGTGCTAGAATGACCCAGGGGAGTCAGCATTAATGGGACCAGAGATGGTGCAGGCTACAACAGAGAAGGTTCAGGTCATCCAGGAGTGGATGAAGACAACACAGAGCTGGCAGAAGTCCTATGCTGATAGAATAAAGAGACCTCTGGAGTTTGAGTACGGTGACCACGTCTTCCTAGGGGTCTCACCTCGATGAGGTTTACAGAGATTTGGTCGGGGTGGAAAGTTATCTCCGAGGTTCATCGGACCCTTCTAGGTCCTCAGAAGAGTAGGCGAGGTGGCTTACCGCATGGATCTTCCACCTCAGTTGCACCGGGTGCATGATGTGTTCAATGCTTCACAGCTGAGGAGATACGTGCATGACCCGACTCACATCACAGAATGGGGCGATCTCGACATCAACGACGTGGAGACTTTCTCGGAGGTTCTAGTGGAGATCGAGGATCGACAGTATAGACTCTTATGTGGGATGTTGATAACTCTTTTTCATGTATATTGGAAGCATAAGAACCTCTAGGAGAGCACATGGGAGTGGGTGGCTCAGATCCGTGCTCAGTACCCCCATTTGTTTCCCTATTTTTGAGTTTTGGGTTTCGGGGATGCAAAGCCCTGATTTGGGGAGAATGTAATGTCCTGTAAAATCCCATGTAATTTTTTTTAAAAAAATATATGGAATTTTTCTGAGTCCTCAGTTTCTGACGGCGCATGATTCCGAGGCCCGGAGTGCTCGGAATTGTTTTCCGAAGTTTATAAGTGCATTCAGTGTGTTTTTTAGTGGGTTTTGGTAACAATTTAACCGGTGCTCGGAATCGAATTCCAAGGGCACTGTTGAACTCGAAGTGCCAATGATTTCTTAGTGAGACCATCACCTAGCTACGTTCAGGCTAGAGCGTTGATTGAGTTTTCACCCGCGCGGTTGTTTTTTATAAAAAAAAAGTAGAAGTAAAATAAAAATAAAATATAAGACATATATTTTAATTTTTATTCAAATTTATATGAATTAATGTGGGGTTAGAAACCCCACATTAATTCAAATATCTCCTCCCTTAATTAATTAAGGTAGGAGCCTTCTTAGTTAGAGAGAGGGATCCACTGGAGAAAGATCTCCTTCTTTCTCCTTTCTCCACCACCTTCCACCTTCTTCTTCCACCTTGCTGGAGAAGTGAGTGGAAACACCTTTGGAGGGAAGAAATTCCACTGCCGATGACGTATGATCTTCTTCCGCATCAAAGGAGGAGAAGCCTCCCTGGTAGAACATCACCAACGACGATGCCATCTTCCATCATCAACGAACGAAAAACGTGGTAGGGGTCATTTTGATCGATTTTGATCTTCATTATTCCTCTTTCTTAAGCATCGATAATAGATATTTGTTATCACACTAATGTAGAGTGTGCGGGCTGAGAAAACACGGCCCAACAACCATCAGTTGGTTCTCATTCATTGATGGCAGTGGCGGCGTAACGACGCCATCGGAGGAACATGCCACAACAGTACATGCAGCGACCAGAAACGAGCCGGTCAGAGAAGAAGATGGCGATGCAAGGGCCACCGGGCCACCAGAGGGGCAAGGCACCATCACACCGTGTGAAGAACCGGGTCACAGCCAAGTGGGTTGTGGCGGTGCTGGAGGGGCGTGGAGTCGTCGCACCACGCCGGAGGAAGGATTCGCGACCACGCAGGCCATGGTGGTCGAACGGGCTGGGTGTGGTTCCATCGCATCACGAAAAAGAAGAAGTACGACCATAGGCGGTAGTGGATAGAGGAGGGTGGCCGACTGAGCGGGCCGCC
This sequence comes from Viscum album, assembly GCA_963277665.1. Classification (NCBI taxonomy): domain Eukaryota; kingdom Viridiplantae; phylum Streptophyta; class Magnoliopsida; order Santalales; family Viscaceae; genus Viscum; species Viscum album. The sequence goes on along the minus strand of OY728165.1, from coordinate 906,599,467 downwards.
GGCGGGCGCACTATAGGCGGGAAACGAAGGGTGCCATGGTTACCGGGACAGCGCCATTTGCCGACCGTTTCTAAAGACGGGGGGGGGGGGGGGTGGGGGGGGGTGGGGGGGGGGGGGTGGGGGGGGGGGGTGTAACCCCCCCTTGATTTCAAGGGCGGGCCCCGCAGAGTGCCTTCCCTAGTTGGCACCCCACCTGGCCAAGCGGGCTGACTATGCAGGGCCTCGGCACCCCCTCGTGCCGATCCACCGGCACGGGCCACGCAGGTGACGCCACCCGCGGGACGGGCTGCCGTGCCGGCCGGGCCACCACCACTGGGCCGGGCCGGTTCTGGCGGGCCGGATCGGACCCGTGGACCGGGTTAGACCCCAGTCTGGATCCATACCTGGGTCGGGTCGGTCTGGTTGGGCCGGACTGGACCCAGACCCGGTTTTAACTTATTTCACCTTTTTTCCCATATCATGGGCTACGGGTGTCCGATTGATGAACCATCTTCAGAGATGGAAATTTTGTAATGAGATTGTACTTTTGGAATACCCCACTCGAGTATTGGATGTAGTTGGGGTATGACTATGTTGTATTGAACCTAAATTCAACGAGGGCCTCAGAACAGAAATGTTAATAACTCTCAGATCGGGCATCTGATTGATGCACCGTCTGTTGCGATAGTTTCCTTATGATGAGACAGAACTACGAGATACATCAACATAGGACTAAATGGTAGTTAATGTATCGAAACTTGGCTTGAGGTGTGGACCCTCCTGAAATCAAGCGTGTTTCGAGCAGGAACCCCATGTCTGGCTGCTTTGAGATGATGGGATCCTACGTGGGTTCAACATCGACGACTACTGTTCTGGGATCCTATGTGGGTTCGACAATGACGATTATTATTTCGGAATCCTATGTGGGTTAGATAGAGAAGACTATTGTTCCTGGATCCTACATGGGTTTGAATGCGACGATTACTGTTCTAGGATCCTACGTGGGTTCAACAGAGGAGATGATTCAGTGGCTACATCTTATCATCTCTATCCTTCTACATGAGTTGTATACCTATGTGAGCTGTGTCTTGACTATGAGATGTTATCATCATGATGATTGACCTTATTCCATTGTGGAACGGAATGTTCTTGAGATCAAGAGTTAGAGCCGGTTGTGATTGGTAACTTAGGTATATGTATGGGAATATACCTAAGTAGGGATGGTTGATTCTCTGTATTTGTATCTTGCTATTGTGGTTTATCCTTGGTGGATTTTGGGAGACCTTTGGGGGTCTCAGGGTCTCTACTGAGTATTGTTATACTCCCCCCCTACATGGGCTTCACCCTCACCTTGTTTTGTTCTGTGCAGATGATGGTCAGTAGTGATCGAGGCCGAGGGAGATGGACATGAGGCTGCTCGGAGCTGGACTAGACGAAACGTTCCTCAAGGTAGAGTTGTTAGAGATCATTATCTACCCTTCAGGTACGATTCCCAGGTGGAAGATCGCGGAGATGTTTTCCATTTTTACTTGTAATTGTACTTTAGTTGGGTTTTTATACTATCTCTTTTACTTCCACCACTCTTCCTATACTAGTATTTAATTTACTCCAACTTGTGTTTCAGACTGTATGTGTTACAATTTAAATTCAATGCCTTCCATTTTTAGGGTTACACCTTTTTGGTGCTGGTCGCCAGCCCCTAGCCTACGGAAGGTGGGCTTGGGGTAGTCACGACACAGACCCTGAGGATGGATCGTGACACCTAGCCAGTCATTATGGCCGTTGGCATGCACTAAGGTCAACTGGCACTACTGCCATACCAACACATGTAGTCCTCACTATTACTAACTCCACAATACATTCATTCTCTCAACCATTAGCCTATGATACCACTCTATCACTACCCCCTCCCACTAAAGATGTCACGATGAATGGAGAGAGATAATGACACCTCTATTCCTACCACTAGTAGGCCCTAGGTATGAAAATAGCACTGGGGTATAAAAATGACACTGTATGGGAGGAATTACCCTTTATAAAAGGCAAAGGATCAAGAGATGGGATAAAAAATCACCACACAAATCTATAAGACTATATGAAGGAAAATCAAAACCATTCCACAATGTATAAATAATGTAAAACTTACTCATACAAAAATATCCAAAAGTGAAATACCAAAAATACATGTGTATGTAAGTGACTCAACAACCACTCCAACCCTTCTAGTATTGTTTATATCGGTCGTCAAAGTCCTCTTGGATACCTTAAAATAGTTTATATACATAGGGTTAGTATAATAAGTAAACTGAGTAATGAACATAACCATGGCCTCAAGTGCACATGTTAAAAGAGAATTCTAATTTACTAGTGAACAAAAAAAAGAACCAATAAGCACCTATATAGGTAATCTAACCAAACATACCCCCACCTTGACGCACTCACTAAATCACGCCTCCAGAAAAATAATTTCACATTGAGATCATAAAAACCAATTCACATTGCTGCCTCTTCCAAACTGATATTCCACTCTCATACCCCCAATGTTGAACGTCTTATGCTCTCATCCATAGGTCACATATCACACACATCTCGCACGCAGACACCTAAGCCACACACCACATCACATCCAGTCGGCACACAACTGGGCCACACATCACATCACGTCCCAAAAAAAACCTGGGTCCACATATCATATCTCATCTAGAAGACACCTGGTACCACACATCACATCTCATCTTGAAGACACCTAGGAACACACCTCACATATCATCTCGAAGACAACTAGGGCCACACATCACATCTCATCCCAAAGAAATATGGGACCACATGTCACATGTCATCTTGAAGACAACTATGACCACACATAACATCTTAACCAAAACATATGGGTCATCACATCACTAATGAAGGAAGAGTGGGGCAGAGGGGTTAGCCAGCCATCCGAACTACTACCATTCTGGATATTGGGGAAAACACACGGAACCCATAAGCTCTGAGAGTTGGTTAGGCCATCCTACTCAGGTGGGGTGCATATGAAATAACATAAATATACATGATATATATAAAATACACAACAACCAACCTAAAAGTTCATATTATCAACCCTATTACACATCACATGGTCACTACATACCATACACCAGCCGTTACAACAACTTAAACTAATATTTGAAACACACCACACAATCCACATAATGTTTTCCACTTTTAGATTATAATTGTTTCACATTTATTCATTAGGACATTTACCAATCATCAATTTCTATCCCATTACATTTAATTTCCAACCTATTCATTTATTCTTTTTAGTTTTATTTATTTATCACAAACCTTTTTCCACCATAACTTGTTTATTTACTAGACTATTTTGTTTTGTTTTTCAAAACATTCATCCCATGTCTAACATGGAAGATATCTCAATAGTGCCACACAACGAACCCAACCAACCTAACTACTTCCATGACACCACATGTCCTCCATCGCCACTTCACTTTGACACTACCATCATTCCATAAAACAACCATGTATCTCATTCATCAAACAACTACAACCACTATGTATCTCAACCACTATGCCATAACCACTATGCTACATTTAAAAACATCCCATGACACACAAATTCCCACAACACACAACTTTTCACAACACCCAACATTCCACAACATGTCTATTTGAGATAATAATTGCATCATTGCTTCATGTACTACACAACATAGTCGGTCACTAACATCCCCACACAACAACTTCAAGATACACTATGCACAAAAATAGGGACAACTAAACAAAATAACAACACTTCTTGGATTCAAATTCATTCAAGGGATTTATCACGGTAATTATTTTTATTATCATGGTTATTATTACAGAAAAATGATATCCACAAAAATCAATTATTATCTAAATAAATGCTCTTAATCCCTATTTACAGGTGTGATCAGACAACAACACAACAAATTACATTACAACATAAAAACTATAGAACAATTAATGATACCTATAACATATATTTTCATAAATGTCCATGGGCATGCATAATGAAATCATCTACATATAATGAAGAAATAAATAATGCAATAACTCACCTTACCCATCAATTTTAGACATTCTAATTAATTATATGATTACGCCAACACTAATTATCCAACCAATGGTCATAAAATCCTGTAGATCCCACACATAGCATGTAATATTGATTACATGGATCCCCTACCTCAAATAAGCTTTCCAATATCACTTCACACCATAGGGAGAAAATTGAATCCCACAAACAACAACTACACCCTGATAAAACAAAAAATAGCATACACTACACCCAAACACGATCAAAATGATTCCAAAGATCAAAACCCAATCCAAAACACCCCACCATAGTGAAAAATCGAATAAAAATAAAATGAAATGGATAATAATGATATGAGACCTCATGACACATCGAAGATGGGAATCTAGGATTCAATCCTCATAGAAAGGAGACCCAAGATGCCTAATGGGAAGACCTTCAGCCGGTTGGGATGATAGAGGGAATGTAGTGTTTGAGGAAAAAAATAAGGTACTCAAACTCTTATAATTGTAATATAAATGGGAATTACATGGTCTGTACCCTATACATGGCATGTAAATTTTGGGTTTCAAGTTACTCTGAAAAACTATTTCTTTGTACGATTAATCACCTATATTATTACACATAGTGACACTATAGGAAAACTAACCTATACCAATGATTTGGAACCGTTGGTATAGGCCTCCAAACCATTGGTATATCCTATACCAATGGTTTGGAGAACCGTTTCCAAGTAAGCCGTTGGTATAAGTAATATGAAAATCTATACCAATGGTTATGGAACTGTTGGTATATGTATTTCAAAAAAAAAAACATTCACTGAGATTTGATCCCAGGACCCCTAGTTTATCATTGAACGACTTAACCACTAACCTAACATGACTTTTGTGAACATAATTACATAAATATATATGTATTATCATAGTTATTTTAAATTTTGATTTATATAATGTTCTCGGTAAGAAGAATTTAAAAAAATCAATGGATCAATACCAATGGTTGTCAAAACCGTTGGTATAGACCTATACCAATGGTTTTGACAACCATTGGTATAGATTTTGATTCTGAAGGTTGATATATGGGGGACCTTTCCCAACATTTTGGCCAAACTGTTGGGAAAGGGTACCTATACCAACGGTTTTTACAAACCATTGGTATAGAAGTGTTGGGAAAAGTCATATTTCTAGTACTGTGAACCGGCCTTGTAGAAGACATGAACCCCACTTACATGTTGTTTAAACCTTTCTCAACTATTATTTTCTATGATTACATCTTTTAACTTCCAAAGACCTATAATCCTTCTCTCGACCTCCTCCAACCAGCTTCAACACCATAAAATGGAAATGTAACTGATTAGGAGGACACACATAATTACAGAAAGAGTTAAAAACACCAAATGTAGAAATAGAAGATATAATATTGAAATACTTCATTAAAATAAATAAAATATTTTGTTTAAGCATAAGTTATTAAATGTGGAAAATTAATTTAATAGAAACAAGATAATATATAATTATAAAGGGGTTAAAGGACATACTGGAAAGTCTAAACTCGAAGTAATAGCTTCACATATCATTTTTATTTCTATTTGTCACATTCCATATTCAACACATCTTTTTATTATGTGGTTTATATGATTAAAAATAATTCATTCAATGATTATATTCATGATATTTTAACTTATTTAAAATTTCCATTTTAGGTTATCTCTTGCATAATGATTTGATCTTGATATTACCAAAGATGTAATGGATTTCATATCAATTTACCTTCATTGAGGAATATTTATTGTTATGAACATAATTTCAATTATATGGTGTATGTACCACAAATTGACATGTTATATCATGAATCCTTAATAATTATTTATAATGTAAGTTAAAATTTGAGTTATTTCATCCAAAGGTATTTGAAATTAAAGATACCCAGTAGTAAAGGGGTTTAATAACTCAATTTCATTACATTTTTTATATGATATTATTATTTGAGAAATTACCTATAACTATATTATGTTATATTTACAATTTTTTTGATTTACATTTGTACACATAACTCTCCGTTGATTAAATATCAATGACATGATATGATCTTTTTAATGATTTCACAACTGAAATTCCATTTCATTGAGACATATGTTTCATGATATGCACCAATATTATTTTATCAGGTATATATATAGCACATTTGATATGTAATATCATGAATATATTTATCTTATTTATATTTATGTTTTCTTTTATGTTATTATTTCAAAGGAATTTTGATTTAAAATTTACCAAAGTGGCAAAGGATTTTAGTTACAATATCCTTTATTTTCAGAACTGTAGATGTTCAATGTTCCTTTATAAGTAATAATATGCCATTATTTTGTTGAAACAAATATATTTTATTCTATTCTGATTTTTAATGTTGTTTGAATGTTTAATTTCCACATCCTCTCATATTTATTAATGAAACAACAATGAGGTCTCTAGTAAGTGACCCTAAAACTATACCTTCTTTTAGATCAAGAATAATTGTCATCCATATCCATGTTTTCTATTTTTTTTAAAAATCATCTATTATAAAGATAAATTATTTCATAAATATAATTCACATTTTCTTTTACCATCTTTTAAATTGTTTAAATAGGAATTTCAAAACATTTTCCAAATGGGTTACTTTTGACTCCCACTACAAAATGTTTAAAAATAATGTTTATTTATAAGATTTAGGTTATGAACATATTTTCCCACTATCATGATCAATATTTTATTTAAATATAAATTTATATTCTTCCAAGGTTATTTTCAAAGAAGATAATTTTTATAATATTTTTTTAATTTTAATTTTTTTTAAATTAATTTTCAATGTGAAAATATTATTTTTCTTTTGAAAGATTTAATGATATTTTATTGATATTTAATTTTATCAATTTCAAAAACTATTGATGTTAATTAATCTAAATAGGGATATTTGTTAATGATACCATCCTTTATATTCTACTTTATAGATTTTTTTTTAGATTGACATGGAACTCATTTATTTTTTGTATGGCCCAAATTGTGCGCCCAAGGGGTGCAGTGAGACATAGATGATAGAACTTGGAACTATGAAATGCCCTCAGAGGTTTGAGTGGAGTAAATTAGGAATAAAACAAATTTCTTCTATTTTTTATCCCATTTATTGGTCGTAGTAATGGACTTTGAATCATGAATCTCTTTGATTTGTTCTGTGATTACTTCTCTTAAGTCTCATGTGACCTAGCGGGTGCGTGGAATGTCAATCGTATGTCCCTATAGAAGTCCGTCACAATATCTATAAGTGATAACATGAATCAGTTAGGCATGTTTCTTGGAACCTCTAATTTTTCATTGAAATCTTACTAGGAGATGAACTTTACAGTCCTGAGATCCATCGCTCCCAGAAATCCTCTATCACACCAGTGCAAGGTTTCTAGGGTTCATCCATCCAAAAAGAGTAGAGGTTAATTTTTCATGTTGGGGTTGGGGAGTTATTTCCCTCACCACCCCAGTTGTTCATCAATTTATGGGCCTTATGACATTCAAATCCTGATTCAGAGAAGGTCTTTGGTGTCATGCGTCTTCACGAGTCTCTTTCATGGATCACTTATGAGGGCACTGCCTAATTTTCAGTGACTGTGTAACCCTATCTTAAATGTCACCTTTATTTGATTATCTTCAATTTATAGGGACTTTTGTAATCACGTGGGTAAGTCTAAGGACATCCTTTTTTTCATATTTACATGTACTAGGGCCTTTTTGAGATCAGGGAGCCTATTGGAAGGCATTCTCTTGAGATCGAGTGACTTTTCTAGGACATTCCATTAGACAAGAATAGATTATCATGGGGCCTTCATACAATCATAACAACATGTACAGGAGTCTTATGAGACTATTCTATAGAATTCATTGTCACGTTGCAAGGTTTTTATGGCCGTGAGAGGATTCCAACTCCTCCCTTGTTCATTTTTTTGTTTTACTTTGAAAGGTTAGGGGTCATGCAAGATTATATGAGTAATGCCAATAAAAATTACTCTACCTCCTGAGGATGTGTCGTGTGATAAGAAAAGGATCTATGGTGGTGCATGAATATTTCGTTGAAAAATACATCTATTTTTCTTTTGGAATTTAAATGGGAAGTGAGAGGTCATCTGGACATTCCCAAGGTTCTTCACATGATGCAGGTGACATGCCGATAGTCTTTTGTGAGATGAGTCTATCATGTCATCGTGGTCTCTCAATGTCTTGCAGACCACTAGGGGGTGTTGTATTTCTTTTATGACCAAGATTGGCTTCCTCCACTTCCACTTTTAGTTCCTTTGTTTTTGTATAATGGTCTGGGTGTCTCGTGAGTTTTCTTGGATGTTTTCAAGGAAAATTAAAATTATCATCAGTGATGTGTCTCTAGATCATTATTACTGTAAGATGCCTCCACTATTTGGGTATCATCCTTCTATATTCAAAGGATTTTCATGTGGTTTTGTTAGGATCCTGCCGATATCAAACTGCATTGCCCAGGGGAACTCCTTAGGCTTCCACCATGTGGCCATTGGTATTTTGGAGCACCTTTGTTCGAGTTTGAGGGCTTGTTGAAAGGGGACTTATGGGATTTTTGGTAGGTTATAAGTTGAGCATAGAGTCTTAAAATTACCTCATGATGTTCATGTGATCGTGTATCCCTTGGGGGATTATGTGATCTTTAGGTCTTAGGAACGTTCTTCTTCCTTTTCTTTTGTGGGAAGGATAATAGCCACATTCAGGTATTTCTTCCTTCGTGAATTTGTCGATGGTCATTTGGAAGGCATAATAAATCCCCCCCCCCCTAAGAGAAACGTCTACAAGGATAAGGGCTCGGTTATGAGGATTGTAAATTTTGGACGGATCCTTTAGTATTGTTGAAAAATAGCATCTTTAGAGATATTTGGTCTACCAAGCAATTATTTTCATTATAATAAATGCCTTATATATAGGGTGGGAGAGTCATTCATTTCACCAGATATAACTTCTATAGATTTGTCTCACCTTTCCTCTATCATGTGCCTCTGTTGTGAGACCATTGTACGAGTCTTGATTGAAAGACCTATTTTCAGTCATTCACTGTGAGCCCATTTTGCAAGAACTCTTTTTTAAGAATTATTTTTCTCAGGAACCTATCTAATCCAACTAATAACCTTACTTATATAATTTCTTGAGCATATGTCATAAGTATTGTGATTTTATTGAGGGTTTGGTAGGATCTGTGGGATTGATCATATGATTGATCGATTAACATGAGATTCATGTGACCATGTATTGTTTACGTGATCTGGAGTATCAAAAGGGGTCATGCGATTGTGTGATACACATATGGGTTATATGAACAACAAGTCTTTTGTGGGTCAGGTGATTCACAAACCTCCTTATGTGATTCTTGAATCCCTTGATGATTCATGCAATGCACATTATGCTACTACTTTAGTTCCTTACATTTATAGGATTTTATTTTATCTATCTGAAATATGACATTTACTCTTATTCAAATGTATTCTATTTCTCATCACACATATTGAATGTCTTTGAAGAAGGATGTAAAGATAGTGATAACCCATCACGTTGCTATAGTGGTGAGTGTGGACCCTTCTTGTCGTCATGTCATTAAGTCACCGAAAAAAAGTCTAATAAAAATGATGGTATTAAAACTCTCAAACTATCCATATTAATACTTCATTACCCATTATATATTTGGTCTAACTAATGATGTTTTTATCCAATCACTGAAGTCATCATTTATACCGTCTTCCTAGATTCGAAGGACCTATAACACTTTCTATGTGAAAATATCATCAGGGGATACTTTATCTCAAAGGGGGGCCATAAAGAAGGTCACCTATTAACAATCATGTCCACATACTTTGAGAGGAATAATTGTTCTCTTGATGAGGATGTTAATATATATCACTGGAAAATGCAATAGTTTGCACTCGATCAGAAGTTTTTCGGTTTCTCTAGTTGGGACATTCGATTAGGAGGTAGATATGGATTGGATAGGGTATGGACATTCTAGGTTCAACGTTTTATTTATCAATTTTATAGAGAGATGAATAAAATTTTAATGAATGAGGCCTTTTGGATACACAAATGTCTTCTTATTACAACAAGGGTCTGATTGTGGAGCTATTCAGTAATTGGAGCTTGGGCCCAAACACTTTCAACCTCATATATAGTGTGGTTGGAATCAATGTTTAGGGTATGTAACAAATCTTTGGTGAACCTATACTCAGTGTTATATATGAATATTTCTTTCCTCCACAATCTACATGGGATGATTGGATGGGGACTCCTCCTCTAACGTTGGAGCTGATTAAGCTGGCTGAGATGTCCTTTTTGAAGGAGACTATTTGCGGAGTGGATATCGATTTTAAGACTTGTGGAGATTGCATCAGTAAAAGACTATCTCTAAGATAGAGGTGAAGAATCCAAATTCATGGCCCAAGAAAGATACTAGTTGTGCATCGAGAACTTACTATCCAATAGTTTAAGAGGGGAAATTTATTGAATAAGGATAGTAAATACTCCATGACATTGTTCGGTTGATCCAAATGGATGGATTCGTTTCCATTAACCTGGTTGGGTACCTAAATCCCAAGAAATAAAAAGGTGAAGTTAGGGTTTCCAATTTTTTGATAGAGACATCTGTGGGTGGAGGAGAGCACATTGGGCTAGTTTTCCCTTTGGTACACAAAATCTATCGCCTCCTAGGCTATGTTTATATTGATGAATACCCTTACAAGAATGTGGGCCCCTTCCAAGTATTATGGGGTTATCTAGCATCTCAAATGGGAGCTTATGAATATAATATTATTAAGGATATTCCTAATGACCATTTCATGCTGTACCTACAATGCATCAATTGGGTACGACCCGTTACATTGAAAAATTGAGATATCAAGGATGACATGAGTTATTATGAATGTTTGTCTTTCAAAACATATGGACTTGTTCTATTAGTGGATTTTTTTGAGAATGGTGGGGCCAGTCTCGAGGAGATATCTTATATGATGTCTCTCAGTGAGGGTGTTCCTTCTACATGCATTGATATAGACCTCATTTACGAGTGGTATGCACCGTAATAGTTCAGCCTCAAATTATTATGTGTCCAATAAAAATTTTCTCACTCTATTTATATTTTATCTGAGGATCACCTAATGGTAGCTCTCCGATTTTGGTTAATGTTTTCTAGGGAAGATAATGGTGGAGAGATACACCTTCCTCCCCATAAAGCAACAATCAGATTATCTCGTGGTTATGCAGATGCTTGGATTTACACATATCCTAGTGGAAAATTATCCAATATGGTAAGAGAGGCTTACCAACCACCAGATTCTAAGGAAAATCCTATGTATGAAATGAAGCTGGCTTATAAAGGGCCAGAAGCCCCGAAAGAATACTGTAAGAAGGAAATCCACATACCATTTCCCAAAGAAGCTCCTACTAACACGGGTACATAAAATGTTGTGAAAGTGGGATAGAATATTATAGAGTTAATATTTACTATCAAGTATTAATATTGGGTTACTTAAATTAATCATATTTCAAAGGCTAAGCTCTAGAGTTTATTGTGTTACTTAGAGGTTTTTTTGAAAGGGTTTTCTTACATCACTGCCCCTCATGGTATCCACTTTGATGAAACTTTTGAGGAGGTGAAAATTTTTCTTCATACTATGGAATGGTTTTAGAGGGAATCAAGGGTAACTTATTTTACTCTCCACCGATTCACCAATCGGTGGTCCATGGCACATTTCAAATTTTTGCGGATGAACAGGGTTATCCGGTTTCCAATAAAGTTGTACGTCAGGTCTCACTATTGATCCTTTTTTGTATCTTAAAGGTTCATTGTTTCATTGAAACTATATTGATGTCCTTTATATTTTTACATAGTGGGAGGCCACTAAATATCATCTGAATCTTCCATTCCCTTAGTATGGTCCCCATGGTATGACTATGCTAGAGGAATTCAGCGGTGACTAGGAAACTAATGATGAAGGGTCCCTAGGTCTATAAGGTTAGTTGAGCGAGGTGATTTCTGCTTCCATTGAAATAGTTTTGGATTTGTGCCTTTTTTGAGGGCCTTCTTTGGAAGAGAAGAATAAGAATAAAATGAAACAATCAGTATTATCAAATCCTTCTCCTCTACAATCCTCAAGTAACTATGTAATTTCACTCCCATTTTATCTTTAATCATTCTCATCACATATTCTGGTTTTTGAAAAGATTCAGGTCCCCAGTAGGCTCACTAAGAAAATCATGTGTCTGTATTTGAGGATGTGGGTGAGTGTTTGGTTGCTCCAGAATACCCTTTAATATTTGACATGACTTGTCAAGAAGCGAATGTGGCCTAGGTTTCTATTCAATGATTTTTTCTTCTAGCTATAGACATTTCAATGATTGTACAATTTTTTCTAGTACCTATGGATTTTCCTTTGGAGGATGTTGACAAAGGTGGATATTTTTATTTCATCTTATCATTAGTGGAAGATAGTTTAGGTTAAGGTGAATGCTACTTCAAGATTGGAAACTTTGTTTACTTATTTTACATCACCTGATATTATATTATTTTCTTGTAGTCCTCAATATTGGTGAGTTATGTTCATATTCAAGAATATCACTAGAGGTTCCATAAATCCATTCATCATAAGAAGGAGTTGAATCTTCACCCGAGTATGGGGTTGGGGTTGCGGATGTCACAAATGGCATGACCAAGAATGGTATGTTTCTATCCTTAATAATATCTGTTGATTACCTAGTGATTTCATATTATTTATCCTATAACTAATGTACCCATGATCCCCTTTATATAACGTCTTCTCCCTTATGTTCAGAGTCTTTGGTACATTCACCCCTAGGGGTCCCTCTAAATGGTTCAATCAATGTGGAAGTTAGTTCTATTCCCATATCATATAATACTGTGAGAAAAACACACTCCCTCAGTGATCTCATCCGAAAATATTTTCTTTTTCCCATTTTAAGTCTAGACCAAGGCTTTGGGTCTACATTACTTTATTAGTCGATTTGGTAATATATGTTGAGGGAGGTCATGATTTTAGCATCAAAACCCCCATTTTATTAACTGAAGGACTGATTAGGCAATCTTCGATTCAAGTTTCCCCCCAATGGTTATGATGGTCTTGATTATTCTTCCCTTCACTCTCAGGTGAATGAGATGATATCGACAGGGTAATTGAATAGGTCCCTTGAATTAAGAGTGGAAGTTGCTGAGGATTCCTCTTCATTGAATAAGGATTGGGATTAAGATGTGAATTAAAAATCCTGATGTGCAGTGGAGGCGACTGCTCATCGGGATACAATAAATGATGGGAATATGGAAACCAATTGTCTCTATATGAAATTAATAATTTTATTATGAAATAATCCTTTTTTAGTAAGAAAGACCCCAGTTCTAATATGCACATTAAATATTAGGAAATTCTATAATAGAGAATAATGAAATGATTCATATAGTGGAGAAATCCAAACATTGTTTTGTCGCTAGAGTGGATGAGATGCAACATGTCATGGAGGTGGATATTGAATATGCCAATCAACTACTCCAATCATTGTATTCCCTAGAGCAGAGAAATTGTTAACATAAGGACTCGACTGACCTTATTTTGTGATGGTATCATATTCTTGCGATATTGATGTGGCACATACATCCTTAGGAGGGGATCTTGTATGTAGATATTCCTCATTGTGAATGGTATTAATGAATAGATTTACCAAGATTTATATGTTTTTTGCACTTTTCCTTTCATCCATGTTGTGCATTAATTCCCCATTGATCCTATATTATGTGAATCACCAATGATACTCCTCCTTTGAATGATATCAATTAAATATGAATGTCCGGATCTGAATATTTAAATGATAACATATTTTATTTGGGTAATCACTCACAAATACCCACCAACATGAAATTACTTACTGATAAATCTGATCCAGTTATCTTGAGATCATATGATTTTCAACAGGGTAAGTAGGTAGAATATATGTCTCAAAGGGAGAGTGCTCTGATTATAGAAGCTAACAGTCTTGGTGAGGGTAACATGATTTTCTAGGTCCATATAGCAGGGCTTACAATATTTTTCATAGTGAATCACTGTTACACTATAGTGTTAGGTTATTTTTGGTTGGACCTGATATTTCATTAGTTTATGGTTTTTTAGGTTAGACCTAAAATTGCTTTAGTTTAGGGTATTTTAGCTCATACCTGATATAAGATTATTTTATGGTATTTTAACTTAGACCTGATATTTCATAGTTCAAGGACATTTATCTAAGACTTGATATTGCTTTAGTTTAGGGTTTTCTTGATCAGACTTGATATCTCTTTATTTCAGGGTATCTTGGACTGGATATTACTTTAGTTTAGGTTTTTTTAGCACAGACCTAATATTGCTTTTGTTTATGGTCTTTTAGCTCGAACCTATAATTTCTTTAGTTTAGGTTTTTTTAGCTCAGAACCTATATTTCTTTAGTTTAGGTTCTTTTAGCTCGGACCTAGAATTTCTTTTTTTAGGGTCTTCTAGCTCAGACCTAATATTTCCATTGTCTAAGGTTCTTTATCTCAGGCCCGATATAGATTTAGTTTAGGGTCTTTTAGATTAGACCTTACATTTAATTAGTCTAAGGTCATTTACATCATACCTTATATTTCTTTAATTTGGGGTTTTTTAGCTTGGACTTGATATTTCATTCATTTAGGGTCATTTATATCAGACTGTATATTTCTTTAGTTTACCATCATTTAGGTCGGACCTGATATTAATTTATTTTAGTGTCTTTTATCTCAGTCCTAATAATGATCATAGAGTACGGTGGAAACGTGCTTGGAATGACCCAAAACACACTGAGGTGTTGGTAACTTCCATGGTTCTATATGAGTTCACAAGGATTGGAAATCAATTTTTTTAGAGTGATGTATTTGGTTGAAGACCATAGGTGAATATTTGGGGACCATAGGAATATATTCATTATCATGAAATGGTCACTGGAATCTAGGTATATTTTCTAGGGTCTTTGGAAGATTTATTTAGGAAATATCGGTTAGAGGGAGGAATACTAGGAATTCTTGGTCCACCTGAATAGATGAAATATGGGTGATGTAAATCATAACCAAAAATTTTATTTCAGTGAATATGAGATGCAGAAGACATTACATGTATGTCCCAAGACATTATGATATTCTAGGTTCTGCCACAATGTTTCTAGGTCTCACAAAGATTGAAGCTATTTTCTAGGAAAGAGGTGATACCTTTAGTTAGTGGGTCAGAGAGTTTATTCATTAGTATACTGGTCAAAAAAATATGATCTACACTTCTCTTTGAGGGCCATAGAAGATTTTTAAAGACTCAAAAATCCAAGATATGAGGTTTGGTATGGTGGGAAGGCTATATAAGAATGGTTTTGGAAACCAAGGGAAATTTATATCCTAATTATGGGCTTGATACCTACACCTTTTGGTTTCAAATCACAAGGTGTGGGCCATCAAAGGCTTGGGAATGAAGCATTGTAGTCTGTCCTTGAGAAAGGGTATGAAACACGGTGGTATAACTTCTAGGATATCAAATCTACTTGGATTGTTGGGGGCGGGGATTCTAAGTCATGGACTATAATGCTCGGGTTAGGATAATGATATGGGATAGTCATACAGTGAGCGGTTTAGATCACACTGTGGTATTGAGTTATGTTGTGTTAGTGTTATGGCTCACAGGGATTGGAAAGCCCTTTTTATAGAGTGATGCATTTGGTTGATGGAAAGAGGCACATATACATGATCCTTGGGCATATCTGTATAATCATGTAAAAGATCGGTTATCACTTCCAAGGGCCATGTATGGTTGTGATGATCTGAGGAACCCAAATAATGATGTGTGATTTTCGGAAAGCATAATATCCAAGAAGGGTTAAAGTACCCTAAAATTTGTGCCACCACCAATAAAACCCATTCTCATGGAGAAGAGATGTGAAAAATCATTATTATAACTTTTTCATACACTAGGGGGTCTTGTGATCATAGATTGATTTTTAATAGGGTTACCAAGTAGACTCGATGAGATTTAGGCCATATTTATTTATTCTCTAAACCATTCCTAAACTCAAATGATGAAGAGTCTAGTGACTAAAGATATTAATTTTTTATAGGCCTCCCATAGAAGGCTTTCAACCTACCAAGTTTTGTGTCTCTTCCCCCAATAGTTTATGGTCCTTCCATTTAGACCATAATAGGATAGAGTTTTTGGTTGCAAATTTTGACCAATGTCTAGGCTATTTATTGTCTTGATTCTCATTGAACTAATTTTTTGTATGATACACATGATCTTATTTTGGATACCCAGGGTCAAGAGTACCATATCATCATTCTAAGAAGGAGATGAAAATATTATAAGTCATGAATCTAGGTTCTTAGGCCTTGAGTGATGATATGGGACTATTATACTAAGAGGGGATGAAATCACATTTGGGTGTTTAGTTATGTCATGGTGGTGTCATGGCTTACAAGGATTGGAATGTCCTTTTTCTAGAGTGGCGTATTTGGTTGACGACCATAGGTTCATATGAAAGATCCATGGACATGTATGAATATTGAAAAAGGGTCCCTTGTACCTGGATATCCTTTCCACAATACATCATATATTTTTGGTAATCTGGGGTACTCAAGGCATGAAGTATGGTTTATGGATTAAGGTGATTTAAAAGAAGATGGATGCACCCCATACTCTCATTGAAAGGGGTAAGGTTCTTGTTTTACATTAATAAACAATAAAACATGTGTGGGGGTTGGAACAATTTATTTTCATTTTGTGGGGATGTATTTTATTCCCTGTAGATTAATGTCAGGTGGTTAGGATGTGTTTCATTCAGTTTATTATCATGTGGTAGAGATGTAATTCCTTTTTGGTTAACGTCATTTGGTAAGGTTATACTTCCATGGAGTTTAATTTCATGAATTAAGGTCATGCTACATGAATATTTTTGACATGTGGTAAGGACGTACTTCTATTCAGTTTAACGCCATGCAATAAGCATGTACATCCTTGAAATTTAACATCATGTGGTAATGATATAATTCCATGTATGTTAATTTCATTTCGTAAGGACAAGAGAACCAAATTGAAATGGGAATTGTGGATGGACCCAAGGATATAAATTCGAGTGTCAGCATGTATCCTATGTCAAAAGAAATAAATCCATATGTAGTTTTGAGTGGTCGTGCAGTTTACTATCATGTTGTGAGGGTGAAGATAAACCGATGTGAAATTAAAGGACTATTGTGACTCAACCCAAGGGTGGTAGTTCAAGCATCACTATGTGTCTTGGGAGGATGAGAATAAATCCAAACATAGTTTTGAATGATGTTTCACAAAATGTTCTGACCCATACACAAATAGGGGGAATTTTAATAATGTTTTATTATGGCTAGGTGTGGATTTGGAAACTTGAGTGTCACTACGTATCCTATGATTCCATGAATCACATCACATGTGGTGATTGAATAGGAAATGTTCTTCAAAGTTCTGACCCATATTCATATGTAGAAATTAATTCTGTCAATTATTATAGTTGGGCCCAGGATTGAAGTTCCGGGCGTCACTACATATCATGTGATCAAGGGAATAAATCTAAACATAGTTCTTAAGGGACCATGTAGTTTAATTTCATGTTGAAAAGAAAAATATGGAACAATGTGAAAAAATAGAGATGCTATATCTGGGCCTAATGGTGTATGTTTGGGGGTCTTTACGTACCTCATGGAAATGAGAGTCAAGCCACATGTAGTTCATGAGGATGGAGGTGTGTTACAATACCAACACCAATTGTTATGGTACACTCAGGCGAGGTTTGCATTAGTGTGCAATTTTATGTTCTGCAAAGGACATTAATCATTAAGCTTAACATCATGCACTGAGGAATCATGGTATGCCTTTTAAGGTCATTCTTTTAGGACTAAGATGAGCATGTTGAAAGCTGTTATGACTTGTTCATGTAGGGAATCCCTTTTCAAAAGTACTAAATCCATGCGAGCTATGATCGGTGTGATAAAGAAGGAATAAAAATGGATACTATCACCATGAAGTGACATTTGAGAAAATTATAGGGTAATTTCACATCATGTGGTGGCTAGACAAATATATTATATTGAGGAGTTCCTATGTATCTCATTAAAATGAGAATCATGCCATACATAGTTCTTGGAAACTCACACAGTTTAATTTCAGAAGAAAAAGACATATGTTGTGCAGTATAACATTATGAAATAAGAACATGGATCACTCGATAAGAGAGAAATGGAATATTATGGATCCATGCAGTTTTACATCATGCGGTAAGGATGTGGGTAACTGGATGTAAAATATAATTTGGGATGGGACCAAACCCAAGGTTTAGGGGATCATTAGGTATCATGTGATGACAGGAATCAAGAAACAAGTATTTGTTAATTGCCTATTTAGTTTAATGTCGTGCAAAAAGGACATCTCTAATGAAGCTTAATGTTATGTGGTAAGGATGTGCTTTTATAGTTTGACATCATCTAACAAGGATGATCTTTTACAATTTAACATCATATAACTAGGAAAAACTTTTTTATTTTTACATCATGTAACTAGGATGAGTTTGTATAGTTTAACATCAAGTAACTAGGAAAAACTATCATTGTCTAGTATGATGTAACCAGAATGAATTTCTGTAGTTTAACATCATGTAACATGGTCCAATAGTGGGACATAAACTATATTGGATTCCCAATTGATGACGACAATGAAATTTATTTCTTATGGAACCTCTCATTACTATGTGTGGGACACACTCCCCATCCATTGTGTCCAATGAGTAAACCTTATTGTGATAGACCTTATCTATGATGTAAGGTCCCTCTTATATGGGTTCCATTATTGGGGACTTCATGACTGGTATCATTTGGGTTCTAATCACCAATATTAGTTCTTATTAGAGGAATGAGTGGAGGGAAGCCTTTTTATTAATGGCCTTGGGTGATCCAATTTTGATGCACCTACTAGTTTTGTAGGGTGCACAACCTATTCTCATTGAGCTGATCCAATTCATCGAACTGATTTTACGATTTCTCATCATCATAGACCTATCCAAAAATGTCTATTCAGAGTAAGGGTAGTTATAATTATATGGGTTACACTACTATTGGGAATAAATTAATGGTGGTGGTGTTAGTTTTCATGTGTTTCATTTTATTGTCAAAGAAGAATTTGATTAAAGAAATAAAGTCACCTCACATGGCATTCAAGAGGACCAGATCCCATTTGAAAATAAATTGGACTATTCCTATTAACAAAATCAGATCTTTTTTTTCCAATAAACCATAGTCTAATTTCTGGAAGAATCAGAGTTTGTTTTTTGAGAGAATCAGAACCTAAATTTTGAAGAATTCGGTGCCTATTTTCTGGTGAATTCTGAGACTTTTTTTTGACTAATTTAGAGTCTTCTTCTTGAATAATTCAATGTATTGTTTTCAATGAATTTGAAGTCGATTTTGGATGATTTCATATTCTATTTTATGATGAAATCAAAACATATTTTTTAGAGATATTCGAGTCTATTTTTTAGAAAAATAAAAGCCTATTTTTATAGAAATCAGAGTCTCTTTTTTGAGAGATTATGACTTGAGGCCTTGGTTTCTATGATGGAGAATTAGAGTCATTATGACTATGATACTTTTTAAATGTGATGATGATTTGTTGATTTGAACTTCTAATGAATCGTGAGTTAGGGAAAGAACTCATGATGAAATCTTGATGAATGAAAAGAGGAGTCGAGAAGTGTGATTCTAATGGGTGATGAAAATATGATGCCGATGAAAGTAAGTCAAGATGAGTGTTACTGATGGCCGCTTAAATATAGATAATAGTGGAAGAAGTGGTACCTATGGGAAAAAAGTGTCGAAAAGAATGATGTCATACCAATGGAAGGTGATATCAAGAGAAAGGTTGTCCATTATCAAGATGATCATACCCAAGATGATTAGAACCTAAGATGAATGTATCTAGAAAGATTCTTACTCTAGATGGTCTAACATTTCCTTCTTCTAGTGGGTCAAGGAAACAGAAGAAGTTTGGATTACTATTGATTCAAGAGAGGAGAAGAACCAAGGTTATTTTCAAATGGTTCAAGTGATGTAAAGAAGAATCTTTATCTTCACCATGTGGATCAAGTGTAGTAAAGGAGTATGTTTTCTCAAGTAAGACAAGTAAGAAGAAAGGAGACTGAGGTTGTTGAATGAATTATTGAGGGGGATTTGAAGCCGTCGAAAAATATTTTGATTCAAATCTATTCTGATGAGTCTGATTCTAGAATTGGCATGGGTGAATTGGAACCTAATGTATGTACCCTGGAGTTTCTACTGAATGTACTCAGTCTCAACAATCAGAGTCTGAGGAAGAAAATGTAATGGCTGTAGAAGCGTCGTATAGAATTGAGAATCATTGAAAAAGTTAGTGTTGCCTCAAATTTTTAAATGGAAATTAAATTCTTTGAGTGGGATGGAAAACATGTTTTAAATTCCCACCTAAACTTTTTGGGACACCTATTAAAGGCATGAGAAAGTAAATTGTATGGTGGAGATTTGACAACTGAGTACTATTCATCATCGAAGAGAGAGATTCTCTGATTACTCAGAGAGAGAAAGTGATACCGACTATATTGTATTGAAAATACTTTTTCTGGATATATGATGTGTTTGGATGACTGTGGTACATGGATCTGTTAATCGGAACCTTATTATCATACCGGGAAAAAATAATAGGAACAAGATTTCTATACTGGGTTTCATCATATAGGGTTTCTCGAACATCAAGAAGAATATGAATGATGTTTTCTTATAGTTTTTCACCATACAATGAATTTTTGGGCAGAAAAGAATTGATATGAGTTTCATAACACATAGGGGTTGTTGTGAAGCTGATTCAGCAGTGATAGGAGAATCTTAGTCTAAGAAAACAAACAAAGAAATAAGACTATGAGTTTTTTAACTTATGTCTTTGATGTTCTTACCATTCTTATGGGTAAGAAATTAACGAATTTTGTTACACTGGTATAAACTTGTTGAAATTAAAAGAAGTGTTGGTAACATGAGTAGTTACCAAAGATGTTGAAGTTTCCCTGCTGTGCTAAAAGGGTGCACATGCACTGGTGCGATTATTTTCTAAGTGCTTCGTGAGTGTCAGGGTATATCCCACACATTGTAATACATGTATTGTTTTCTTATTGGATTTTATGGTATTGGATTTAATCCAACCATACCAAGGACACATCTATTTTTATAGAATAGTTATCCTTAAAAATACCTATGTTCCTTTGGATGTGTTATTGTTTTTTTCAATAGGAAATTGAATCTGTAATAGGAGGCAAAGGTTGTTGCAAATGAAATGGAACGTAAATGAAAAAGATTTTCACTGATTTACCCCCTCCACCTCACAGTGAGACATTATACTGACCGAGAACTTTCAACTACCTCAGTCTTGTACACTATTTTGTGTGGAGATTCTTTTGTAGTATTACGTGTGGTCGTATAGTAGTCCTATAGAGCATGAAGGACTTTGTCTGGACAATACTTCTAATATTTGTTCACCATATTCTGAATTATATTCAACAGAGTCATTTTGAATTCATACATCTATCAATTTCCCACTTCATGATAGATAGATGAGTTATTGAACTCGATGTTTTACTCTTGGTAGAGTTTCTTCAACACTGTATAATATAATTTGGTGTCGTTGTTCATCAATATTGAGTGATGGAATCGAAACCTAGTGATGATTATGGAAATTATAATGATTATGATGTAATGTTTCCTGACATCCTTGAGGGGTGTTGCCTTATCCCATTTGAAAAAGAAGATAGTGTCAATAAGGATGTACTTGAAATTCTTTGTGGGGAAGCGGGATATAGTCCAACGAAATCCATTCCCTAAATCAAAAATGATGAGGAATATTTAGTTGTATGTAAAAATTCCATGGGTTGATGGATGAAGTTTTCATGAATTTGGAATGCATGGATTTCATGGTTTATTCCTCACAGTCCTGTAGCATAGTCTTCTAGTAACAACCCAACCTCCTGATTTGATGGGAGAGCCTAGTCCTAGATTGATGGGTACCGTAAGAGCCCGCAAGTACTTCTTCCATGACGGTATAAATCGCACCTTATACTATGAATTTGATGAGGATTCCATCAAAACCATGCTTATATAAGGTTTTATTTTCATTTGGACAATCATATATGGGGAAGTTCACTACATGACACTGAATCTATTCCCTTCCACCCATATTTACTATGAGAGTCCCTTTTTAGAGATAACCAATTATGGGCTCTATCAATCCTAGGGTGGACATTGGTTTATCACCCTATGGGGTGGTGTTGACCTAATTTATATCATCCATATCACAAATGAAATTTTTGAGACCATTCTTTTATGTGTGATACTAATTATTGCTTCTTCCAAATTGAGGTCATCCAGGATGGTGTTTGCATTGGCACATGAATCGGTGTGATCATTCTGTGATTAGGGAACATGATGAAATATGGGATTAAAGGAGAAAACTTCCATCATTCCATAGATGTATCCAGTTAGAGGGGATAGTTCTTTATTTTTTATGGAATATTATTCATTTATCTACCTTATCACTAGCTCCGAGTCCCATTTGATATTAAAATAGGATATTTACAATTGTAGAGCCACTTTCAGCCTGAAATGGGGGCTTAGTAGCCTACCTCCTTTTTCAAGTAGCAATCAAATAGTGAGAAATTGTAGGTAAAACCACTTTATTGGGAGGAAAAAATATGAGCCTTATTCCAGTCGGATAATGATTTGGGGTTTCCATCCATTTGTCAACAAGACTTTGGGAGGCACTATCAAAATACATCTATTACGTTCAAGAGTGTCATGGGAATAGAATACATCATCATCTAGATGCCTGGTGTCCACCGGTGAATTTTTTAGAATAAGATATGCTATATGTAAATCAATTAGGGCTTTCCATATCACCAATTTCAATGATAGGAAATAAATATTGTATTTTTGAATAATAACCACCCATCAGTCCAAGAACCCAAACATCATAGGATGGCCAAGGATATACTTGAGTGAATAAATATGAGAGACTAAATGGACTTTGTGGTGCTACCAATAATGACTTAGTTTTTTCACTATGATTATGAGTGAAAGGCAGTTCTTATCAACATTGGAGTATCAAAACTCAGTATCTAGCATAGTCTTGATAATGTAATATAGACAATTCTTTCTCCCCATATCATTTTATGTATGAGGATGGAACCCGTTGAGCATTCCAAGAGAGCCACAAATAATATGAGTGGCCTCCCTTCCATCGAAGGAATTAAGATCTGTGGGTGCAACATGTACTACTTGATACATTCAAAGTCTTCTGAGAAATCATTATCCCATTGATAGGCAATTCAATTCTTCATTATCCTTTTGAAGGGGATAGATTTTCTAGCCAGGTTGGCAAGGAATCACTGAATATATGTGAGGTTCTCTTAGATACCACTAAACACATTGAGATTTGGTGTGGGGTGAAATTTCTATGATATCACTAGTCTTCTCTAGGTCAACCCCGATGTCGCGATGGAATACAAAAAATCCAAGGAACTTACATGATGTTACCCACAAAGAACATTTTAGCAGGTTCATCTTTAGACTATGTTGTCGCAACTTGTCAAAGACTATTTGAAGGTATTTTAAGTGATCACATCTCTCTTTGGATTTGACTACCAGGAGGTTGACATAGAATTCAACTATCATTCCCAAGAATTGACTAAAGATTTGATGCATGGTGTGTTGGTATGTTGCGCAAGCATTCTTCAAGCTGAAGGGAAATACCTGATAGAAAAATATCCCTTTAGGTGCTCTGAACTTACTAACATATTCATCTTTATGGATCATTTTTATTTGGTTATACCCAAATCAACCATCCATAATGGAATGTTCTTGGTAGATGGTAGTTGAATCGATCAAGATTTATGTGATTGGTAATGGGAAATTGTCTTTTGGGAAATGCATATTAAGGTCCCTAAAGTCAATTAAGACCCAAATCTACTTGTTCTTATTTTTCATGGGGATAATGCCTAAAAGAAATATTTCGTATAGTACTTCTCAAGAAAATTTGGATTTCATAAACTTCTTGAATTCTACCTCTACATTGGTGGAATTAGAGGGGTGAATCCTCCTTGATTCTTAGTTGAATCCCAAATTCTCATTGAGCAGCCTGAGATGGTGTATAGCCACATCTGTATTTAATAAAGGCATGTATGTGTTGTTCTATGTGAAAAAATATATGTGTTTCTCCAAAAATGCAATGCACAACTCTTACTCATCTAGGGGCATGGAGACATAATCAGTGTAGTTTGCCAGACTTACTCTATTCCCAGATTAATCTATATGAGCTTCCAAATGCTTTTGGAGATTCTTTTTGTGAATGTTGGAGGGGATTTACACGGGTCATCCTCATCTTCATCCACCTATTAGTCTATGGAGTCATTTTTAGATGAAGATGGAAATTTTAGGGATTCTCTGTCAGTATTAGGGTGCCAGAGGCCATGAGAGGACGCATTATCATCCCCTACTGCCTGAGTCATTGTTAATATATTTTAGATCGGATTTTATTTTTTGATTTCATAGGGAATAGAAGGAGCTTGGTCCTCATGGGTCATGTCTATTACCTCAACCAAATTTATGGGGAGCACATAGTCACTACTGAGTATACTTTAGGGATTCACTGGGGTAGTCCCCAAGCCATTGGGGCTCTAACCTACATATCACCACCATCCATTGGTTGCTTTCCTCCCCTTTTTAGAAATACGACTCAACATATATGGTTCCTCAAGTCTCCAAGGGAGTGTTTTCACCATCCAGTATGTCAGATTTTCCATTAATGGGGTACTTCAAACACTGATGGAATGATGATGGTACCACCATGTAGATATGGAGATAGGGCCTTCCAAGAAGGAAATTGTATGTGGTGTCTTTTTAGATAATCACAAACTTGGCATCATATGTGGGATCCCCAAAATTCTCTTAGTGCTTGATATTCTCGAGAGGTCTTTTCTCACACTTATCATACCCTTGAATGGTCAGCCTAATGGAAGAAAAAACCCCCTCTCCATATCCAAAACATCACAGGGTTCGAACCGTGAGGAGGATATTCTTGAAACCATTATCTATCAGAGCCCTATGGAAATTGACATAATTTAGTCTTCCTAAAAAATATAGGGTCTGTATGTACCGTTGGATGAGCTGTTCCAGATCTGGTCTCTGAACAAGATGATGATATAGAATTCTAATGACATGGTCACCAATTGATATACCTTGACTACAACCACTTTTGTTTTGAATTCTTGTAGGCTCCAGGGGGATTCAACAAGTGCCTATTTATGTAATTTTCAATGTTGAATTGCATTTAGTATTATGATATTTATTGGAACCATTGCCAACTTTTTTAGAACATCAATGTTTTGTACCAGAGGTCGGTCCTTCCCAATAAGGGGTTGATCCTAGACATGATGCTTATAAGTGAAGGAATTTAAGGAGGATGGGACTGGTTCTTTCATCGAGGACGATGAATTATTTGATTCCAATGGAATGGTTCAATCATCATTCCCCAATTCTTATGCTGATCGAATTATTGAACCCTTGTTAATCTATCATGTAATACTGCTGGCTGTGGGTGATCGATAGAGGGATCTAGGAAACCCACTTTACTCTTTTGATCTTTCTAGAGTGATTGAATACAATTATCATTAGCATATATATCATATGTGGGTATGTGACAAAAATATTAGGTCTGGCCACACCCTGAAAACCCCCTATATCCTCAATTATGTCTCATGTGGCCTTCTATTCCCTGGTTATGTGCATGAATGTCATTCTAGTGTGCATATTCATCATCAAATAAGTAGTTTGGAAAGTGTATCATGTTGATAGAACCAATTATTAAATCTTTTTCCTATGAAGATTGTATTTGGTGGCATGGTGGCCATTCTATAGATATTATAGGGAAGAAGATGGAAAGATTCATAACTTGATTTGGAGTAGAATATGATTCCTACTCTTCTGTTTCATCCAACATACGGTGGTCATTCCCACCTTTGTTTGGCATATCTAATGTCACCTTTTTGGGTGGTGGAGATATTCTATGTCTACATAGCTATTCTCTCAAAGTGGCATGATCTCGATAAAATATTTTTCGAGTCATCTAGTAGTCAAACTATCATGCATGCATAGCTAGGACCTTCTTCCAATCATATGATTCCTATGTCTGGGAAATGGTTATGCAATCCATAAGATCTGAGGAGTTATTTAACACCACCAATCTATAATGGACCATACCATGAAGAATGTATTCAATGATGATGTTGATTGGGATAGTATGACCCTTCCATCTATGGAAAGGGATGTAGTTGGGATGGTCAGTGAGGTTGACCTCCTTGGCCCTCCTAGGATATGGTAGCATGAGCAGATTGTCATTCATGGCTACCAAGAAATAACTATGGACTTTTAAACATTGAAGGGATTATGATTTATTCATCCATTCCTAAAATCCCAGGTAACCCTAATTTCTCTACGCTTCTCGATTGGGGAGATTAAGTGGTTGTCGCTGCTTAAAAGGAGGTGGGCGTAGTTTTGGATTTGCCTGGGAGTCTAGATAGGCACTACTACTAGCTTGAAAGTGACATCCATAACTTCTTCTTTTCCTAGATATTTCCCAGGTGACGAGGGAATGAGTCAAATTTGGTATCTAAATCTTTGAATGGAGTCTTGAAGATGTTGTACCATTTCTATGAACTTACAAAACCCACCTGGATAATTCTTTAGGATTTGAGGTTTTTCTAAATCATCTAGAAGATTTTCAGCACATATTTCCAACAGTTTCTCCTATGAAAGTGGGATGATGAGTGAATTGTTCTAACCCTTCCACCTTTCAATGAAGTCAAAAACCCTATCTTTTTCATGTTTTTTACAGTTCATCTGGTTGACGATTGTCATTTTCCTCAATGTAAAATCCAATTGATAGTGGAACATAGGACAGAGGTCTTCCTATCCTACAATAGATCCATTATCCAGGCTTTTGTACCAAACAAAGGATGGCCTTGTCAAGGTCTATTAAAACACCTTAGATTTGTTGCCTCCTTTAGATCTTGAGGGTCCATCATCTTCCTACATCAGCATATGATGTGTGTGGGATGTTGTTCAGGGTCACCCACACCATAAATGGTAGATATGATAGGATATCTGATATTGGGTGGAGGTGGAGTATCATTCAACCATTCGGGATATGGTTTTCTTTTAGGCTGTATAGGTTTGTGTTTAACTTCCATGGCTTCCATTAAATTATCTAGGCCCATTATGATTTTATGAAACTCTAGGGGATTGATCTATGAGCCATATTATTCCTAATGGGAGAAAACTAGGGTTGATGAGGTGGCCCCATGATTTCCCCATGGTAATTTTTTATTCACCCCAACTGTGAATAACTACACTGAAGAGGGAGAGGCTATCACCAAAACAGAGGCAAGTCACGATCATTTTCAAATTCCTTATTTATGTAGACTAGCTTATTAAATCAGGAGCCAGTTTGATGCTCAGATACCACTCATCTGGAAGATAGAATATGGGAGGATGAATATTCATCTCTGCTTGAAGATGATACCCAGTGGAATTATTGGCCCTGAGTAGCTCCACATTGAGATGTCTCAGAGTTTGTATCTCACTCTCATATTGTGGAAGATATTTCTCTTTAGAAGGAACATTAAATACTCATGTTGGTGATCAGTATCTAGTTGTTCCTTTTCCTTTTCCTTTCGTAGTGTTCTTCCATAGAGGTGGAAACTCGGTATTCAAATGTTCCAGGTTCCGGAGTCATCCTTGGTTCTGGGTGCATACAACCTTATTTGGTGCATAAAATTAAACCTCCTCACTAGGTAGGTTTTCCATGTTGTTGAAATCTGCATTTTTGTTTGATTCATAACATCACCCATGATGACAATGTCGATATTCAGCGAGGAAAATTAGATAACGGGGGTTGTTCCATTTTTTTCGACGCAACAGGCTGATTCTGCACTCCCTTACTCAGGGTTGTTATTTGAACCCTCAGATGTATTGGGACATTTTAGATTGTGACCCCAATAAGGTATAATATCCTTCCCCATCCATTCATCCCTTCTTTCTCTATGAATAGTGACCTTGAGAGAGTTTCCATTCATGATTGATAAACTGGCCCTGGGTGGTAGTGATTTTTCTTATAGTGGGAGGATCCTCTGGAATATCGACCATTAATTTTTACCTCCCAAAAAAAGAGAAAACTAATTCTCTATATGGTTATTATGATGATGAGAATTCCCATAGCCTTATAAAATGGGGGTTATTCAGGGTCACAATGGGAATTTATTGGTCCCGTTGTTGAGGATTCAATGCTTCTAGTCGGGGATTTGATGACTCCTGAGATAGTCTTAAAGATATAAATTCCCTTGTATCCCAGTAGTGGGTTTGATATAGAATCACCATTGATGTCCCCAGGGAAATCTCAGGCGACGATGAACCTTGCGATGTGGATTGAAAAATAAATCCCCCCAACTCAGTGAGCTGGTGTTTGTACACAGCAACTGCTGATATGTCCCAAATCCTCTCAGGAATTGACGATCTACGGGGTGGAGGTGGTGGCAGATATTTTTCCAACATGGTGAGATGGGTCCTCTTTTGGATAGCCAATATAGAAGCTACTATTATGGTCCATTTTATGCAGTGTATTTTTAATCGCGTATGAGTTGGGTGAGATGCCAACCAATGATGAGAACCATTCACTACTAGAAGTTATTCGGGTGATCGAGACTTCGAACCCCAGGTATGATATGAATTCTTATAACATAGAAGGGCCTAGTTTGAAATATTATTGTACATCCTATCTCTTATTTTTTGTTATCTAAGCCTCATTGAATTGGGATCATTCCATCATAGTGACCAACTAGCCAAGGCATTACCCAGTTCCCAAATTTTTTCAAAGGCTATTACACTATAGGACACCGTTTCTGAGAGGTTATGCTATTATAGAAGTGTGGAATAGTGTAATGCTCCATTAATTTCCCATACTCAAATATAGATACATGATGTTTCATTAGAGATCAGGTTCCTAAGAGTTGTGATGCAAAGGAATAAACAATGTTACTTATGTGTGTTGTGGATTTCTAGTTTTGGTTCCTATGCCATGGATATAGTAGCCATGTCTTGATGAAAACATACAATCTTGATGGTTTAATGGTGACCCTTTCAACCTAAATAAGGGAGGTTTCTATCATTTAGCCACTAATGATTGGACCAGATATTTTGGTGTAGATAAGGCATGGAATACTATTCTAATTTGTTTGATATCTCTTATCCAGAAGTGCTAAGGGGAAAAACATGATGGGGAGGTCGAAATTCGATATCTCACTCCACTTTTAAATGTTAGCATCCTCTTTATCAAAATTACAGGACTCCATCCGATAAGACCATAGAAGATGATTCTGATGGTCACCCATTGATGAGAGTAAATTGTTGCTGGAAGTTGAAGCCAAACTATATACTTTTGACCTCTATGTTTAAAAAACTCCACATAATAAGGTGTTAGAGTTTTCAAAACATATCTAGATGTTGGTTTCTAGGAAAGGGTAATATTTCCATGTCTATGGAAAATATCACTGTGGGGAGGTTGACCATGATGGATGTCAGGTGTAGAGTCCCTACTATCAATTTCTACACTACCACGAGGAGGACTATCGTGGTAATGAATGTGTCATTCTTGAGTGGAAGAGTTGACAGACCTTTGGGGTGTTGATTATGTGACTCGAACAAACTCAAGGACACTAGCATTGATCATATTAGATATATGGGCCATGATCTATGTTGTGGTTGAAATATGCCGACCTTCTATTTGGGATTTATCTAGGATATAATCATGATGTATGATGGTTTCTATAACTTGTTTATAACCATCTGATGCTAAGAAAGTATGAGACCATTGCTATGAAGATACCGAAATATACCAATGAGATGTCTCATTATCATCAGGATTATGAGACTCTCTTTGGGAATGTGTCATTATCACTTGGTGAGCCTAGATTTGGACAAGAGTATGTGCCCTATTTTGAGCCTTTGGAATATGAAGCTAGTATTTATTGGAAAGAGTATGATCCTACCCTGAGGTATGTACCACTATAAGTTGGTGAGACCCAGTTGGATCAGGAATATAAGCATGGTCTGAATGTTCGTTCCCCATTAGAATATGCCAACAAAGCTCTGGATGGGGAGGAGGGGTATACTTCTCCTCATGTATTGCTTTATAATGATGCTAGCATAGTTTCTCATTGATGGAAGTTGGAATATGTGTCTGGATTCCATGATCTACTATAATATTCTAGGAAAATTCACTAATAGGAATATGACCCTATCTTGAGTCGTATTCCATTCTCACATAGATATACCCATCCAAAATAGGTATATATGCCTGATACTAGGCCTTAATATTATGCAGATGGACTTCCTTGATACGAATACGAACCTATCTAGATGCATGTTCTCTAATCACTTGATGTGACCCATCCAGAATAGGGATATGAGCGTGATCCTATGCCTTTTGAATGTGTAGTCAGACATTTTTTACATTCATGTGCCCCTATCCCAAAGCATGTTCTGGTTTCACCCAGTGAGGCTGGGTTGGAACTACAGTAGGATCCCAGTTTGATGCATTATCCTTTATCAGAATATGCTGATAATACTCCTAGATGGTAGAATGAATGTGTGCTTGAATATGCTGGTAAGAATCATCAGCAGGAGTCGGGATATGATCCCTCTCGTAGATATCCAACATTATCCTCCCCTGATGAGCCTTCATTGTTTTCCATGAATGAGGGTTAGTGGTGGTAGTGTGTTGGGTGGATCCCTCAGAAGGCGACTGGTGGGTACTACTGGGATGATGCTCATGATGGTGGTTGGAAGGATCCCTCTGGAGTGGACCCTAGACTAGAATGTAGAAGTATTTGCATTCCCCTTCCATCTTCATCATCTATGGAAGGTGGAAATCATCACACTCCATGGATAAGATCCCAAAGATATTGGTTGTAGTGATGAGGGCCACTAGCTTAACTACAACTTTCCCTTGGCGGTGCAGACTCTTCACTTTTTGTTCTCGGAGAACATCATGGGTAGCTTCTAGGTTCTTGATTTTACCACAGCAGTGGTATTTCCAGACCATAGTTTTCACCACCAATCATCAAATATATCAATTAGGTGTGATCATTTTGTGACCCATGAGAGTTTTAGCCATGTGTTATTTATCTGAGTGATTTTTAGATGAAGAATACATTGTCTCATATCAGTATAATGTTGTTGAGATTAGTATTTTTAGCCAGTTAGAAAACAAGGAACAAGGTCATTGATTAGTGAAATATTATAGGCATGATGTTCCCAATTAGATATGCATGGTTTAAACAATTCTCCTAATTTGATGATCTGGACATTCCACTTGTTTGGACTTATAAATGCGAGGGTGGAATTGTTCCATGAGAACCCTATTTAAAAAGGATTATCTGTAAAATAATGCTGGTCTTACTTCTTTGTTTGTATACAGCATTCAAAAAAATTATACTGACCGATTATTCACTGATCATTCTATTATGGTATATATTTATGTCAATTTTACTATTTTTTGTTTGCATATGGGGGAAAAAAATTTCGATTAAAAATAACCAAAAGTCTGTTATTAAAGATATTCAAAATGGAATTTCTATTTCTATTTTCATATGGTGTTCTAATAAAATTACATGATGGAAAATAAGGAATCATTTTTTATTACAATGTTTCCCGTTGGGTTTACCATTTCTCTTTTAATATTATGTGGAAACAAAATGGCACTAAAGATAATAACCAATGATTTGTCCATTAGAGATATTCACATGAGGTTCACCATTTTGTTTTTTATAGATAAGAGATGACTAGGGAAACCCTAACTAAGGAGGGTTCAGTCGAGCCTGGTAGTTGATTTTGGGGGGTTTGACATTTTTCACAATCATTAACATCAGCTTTTTTTCTGTTCTTAATAGAAACTCTAAATGGTTCCCTCACCTATAATTGGGTAAGAACCTATTTTCCAAAGGCAGGTTGTCAGTTTGAGTTTCAGACCCAGTGACACTTATGAACTCACATTGGTTGAGAAGATGGGAGGTCAGGCTCATCATAACCTTTTGGGTGGAATAATTTCCTACACCAGGGATCTCATAAATATTGAAGACATGTTTTTGAATTGATTCCTAATCCTGATAAGAGATCAATTACCCTAACAAAACTATTATATGCTAACTCTCTTTATATGTAAAATAAAGGGAATCTCATTAATGAATAGAAGAAGGAGAATCTCATTAGTGAATTAATATGTATGAATCCATGATTCTTCATCTATTTCCCCAATGATGGGTATCTTCTTTATTTGCAGAAGTAATATAACAATATTATTTAGAATATGATTCCACACAGGGAGGTAGTTAATATTTTGAAGAGGGGATTGCGCCATTATGAGGAGTACTATGTATCTGGGTCATTGTAGGAATCAAAATCAACATAGTTCATTAAACTTTCATAGTTTAACATCATGCAAATAGGACATATGTGTGGGTACTAAGACACAAAATATGTGAACTCGAGTCTTGAGAATACGTGCTATGTATTTTAACTATTGATGGAATCAGAGTTCTCATAGTTCGAGCACTCCCTTGGGACTGACCCCAAAGTATATTCCCTTATATTAGTGGTTTTAATATCATTCCACTCATTGGGGATTACATGATGAGATTTCCTTAGCTGGTGGAGATTCATGATTCCAATGAGGTGTTCATTTCATCTCCCTAATCCCAAATGAGCTATGCTCAGTGTGAGATACTTGGGATAAAAAGTGATCATCCTCATGACATATGGTTGTGGAGTCTTATTCACTTACTCTAGCCTTAGGATGTTTAACATGGATCTTGGGAAATAAAGATGAATCCTATGTATTCAGATTATGGTAAGAATTAGAGTTATCATAGTTCAATTGATTTCTTAGTCTATTGAGGGATGAGGTAAAGTGGTCAGCCTAAGGGATCAATGGGGTCTAGATGTTTGAGATGTCCGAGCCATGGTGATTAAATCAAAATGGATGTTTATTTGAGGTCGGGACTTATGAAGGAATTCTATATATTCTAGTTATTTTAGAAATTAGAGTTTGTATAGTTCAATAGGTTCTTAGCGCACAGGTGGATGAGGAAACATGATCAACCCATGGTAATGATTGGGTCACAATGGATGAAATGTTAGAGACATGGAAGGAAATACAATGTTTTAGATTTCAATTTTTGTTTGGGATCAGGCCTTAGGAAGGTGTCCAATGTATCTAGGTTATTGAAGGAATCAGACTCATCATTGTTCAATTGACCAGTACATACACTCTGTGGTTTCCCTTACGATTTGTGCTTACCAAATGAGGTTTATTTTTCCCTCATAGAGGCTTATAATGTAAATGATATTATTATGGTAGCTCTTTAACCCCAAGTGATCTGTGATTGATGTGATAAATAAGCGATGAAAAATGATCAGTCTCATTACTTATGGATGTGGGATTTATGTTCTGAGACATCCCTTAATGTGTTTTAATATGTTGCTTGGGACTTAGGGAGTCATCCTATGTATCATGGTTATTATAAGAATCAGATTCATCATAGTTCCCTTGATTGGGGCTTAAAACTAACATTTACTTCTCTTTAGGTAATATATTATTATTATTCTCATTAGGTCTAATATAATGATTTTCCATATGGTCGATGCTTAGAAACTAAGGGTGGAAAAGGTTACCAACCATGGGATTCCCTATAGACCTGGCCCGCTCACCTACCTTCAATGTAATGACTATCTACTCGACATGCCTTGGTTTTCGGCATGAATTGTGAGAAAATGTATTACTAACATGTAAAATGGTAATTATATGATCCATTTCACTTTTTTAGTAAACTTTACCTATCGAGTATGGAATTTCTAAGGGTTGTTGCACGATCAGGGTTAAATTTTTTGGAAGACATCGCAATACCCAAATGGTATGTCCTAAAATCCATTGCATGAAATGAGTGATTTTTCTGTAGGGTGTCACATGACCAAGCTAACTTACCCTAGTGTCATCGTGAGAGATGGATGAAACATATGGGGGTGTCTAGAGAGTCAGTGTGGTAAGTATCATATTGTGTTTCATGTCTAGGATTAGATGTTTGGGGGGTATCAAGAGACATGGTTGGCTTACCATTAAGGCGTCTTGAGAGTCAGTTGATATGCCTAAGTGTTAGCGCGAGACTCAGATAACCTCAACTAGCACCATTATATGATCCAATTGGTATTTCACTGAGGTCATCGCATGGATTTAGTGGGAGCATGGAGGGCTTCATGAGACTAGGGTGAGACGCCAGAGGGGTGCCTCAAGACTTTCTTCGATATGTCAATAAGAGTTACCATGACCCAAATGGTGCACCGAAGTGGTGTCATGAGACCTGGGTGACATACCCTAGTGTTATGACATGTCCTGAATGGTTCGCATGGAGTTCATGAGAATCAACACATATGTATTCCCCTGTTTCTTCTTTTTATTAGTCTTAGTTTTAGCCTTTAAATCATAAATGCCTTATATTTTTCTAGTGTTATCTTCTTTGTAGTATCGTGTGATCTAGAGGGAGTGTGATATTTCCTTCTCATATACTTTGAGTATTTTTTGTGATCTATAAGTTATCACACAAAGAACCTATGCTTGTTCCATGGACCCTCTCAGTATTCTCCAATCTCTTACATAATGAGAAACTTTCTGGTCACGATATCCAACACTCCTAGAAATCTTTTATTGGGATGGTGGGAGTTTATGAGGATTTTTCCATCCTATAAGAGCAGTGGTTAGTTTTCCATGCTGGGGTGGGGGATTTATAAGCCTTTCCACCCCACCTTCTCATCAGTTTTTGTGGATTATCGCACAAGAATTTGGGCTGGAGTTGGAAAATGTATATCCTCCCTAGTGCCTTTGCGAGTCCCTGTCATGGATCACATCCAAAGGTTTCACTTGATTTTCATTCACTATGATTCCCTCTCATCAATATATCCTTTATCATATTATCTCAAATTGATGGGGACTTTTTTGAATCCTATGAGTATGAAAAATGACTTCCTTTTTTCATATTGACATATCCAAGATCCTTCACACGATTGGGGTACTTGTTGAAATGCCTTCACATTAGCTCAAGTGACTTTTCTGGGACATTCCCAAAGATAATAATGGATTGTTAATGGGACATCGTGCAATCAAGATGACTTTTCTAGGGGTCTCATGAAACCGTGCTATGGAATTCCTTTCTACATCATAAGGATTTCAAGACCGTGAGAGGCTTCCACCTCCTCCTTAATTTATATCCTTTGTTTTGTATTGAAAAGATCAACATCCTTGTAAGAATACATGTGTAATGTAAAATAAAATCCATCTTCATCTTGATTAATAATCATGTGACCAACAAAGGTCATATGGGGGTGTGCGTGCATTTCAAGGAAAAATTTGTCCATTTGTCCTTAGAGAGCCAAATTTGAAGTGTGAAGTTACATAGACATGCCATAGGCTCTTCGTATGATGTAGGTGACATGTCAAAGGGCTTTCAAAAGACACTGTGTTAATTTTTCTGAGGTCTCATGGTGTATTTCATGCGTCTAGGGGAGTGTCACATGTCTTTTAAGGCCGCAAGTTTCTTCATTATCTCCCCCTTTTATTTCCTTTTTTTATTTTAAAATAGTTTGGGGATCTTGCCAGTTTTCATGGACGTTTTCATGGAAAATTACCCTTCCCCTTCTTGATGAACCACATGATATTTATAACTGCAAGATGCCTCCTCCCTTTGGGTATTACCCTATTATTTTTAAAGGATTTTAAGTGGTTTTGTTAGGTACTTGCCGATGTCAATCCACATGGCCCAGGGGAACTTGTTTGGAGACCACCGTTTGGCCACTGGTTGTCTAGAGTACATTCATAAGATCATAGAGGCTTGTTACAAAGGGTTTCATGGGATCCATTTTAGGTTATGCACTATGCATGGAGTCTTTGTGTCACCTCATTATAGCCAGACAATCCTGTATCCCTTGAGGCCTCATGCGATCTGCAGATTTCAAACACCTTCTTCTTCCTTTTATTTTTCTAAGAGGATAATAACCATATTTAGGTATTTCATCCTTCGTGAATCATCAAATGCTCATTTCATGGACGTCAACATTGTTATATTGAAAAGAGAAAAAAATTATTTATGAAGGGTACTTGAAAATTATTGATGACCATGGGTATTCCGAAATAGTGCTATGTGAGTCTAATATGTCGTAAAGAGTTGGTGCGCCCAAGTAAAACCGGGTGATCCCAATATAACATATACGATGGGTGTGCCCAGATAGAATTATGTGACCCTATTATAGATTTTAATGTCCTTAAATTTATGTATAGTTTTATTTAAAATTATATTGAATTATTTTTGAGAACAGACATTGAGATGGCATGCGATTCTGAGGCCTAGAGTGCTCGAAATGATCTGTCAAAAAATATTAGGCTCTTAATTTCATGTGTGAGGGGATTTTCAGAAAAAAAATGGAATAACTATTAAATGGGTGCCCAAATTAGTTATATGAGGTAATCCTTGTATTTAAGATGGTGGTTTTACCCTAGGTACAACTTAAGATTCATTAGTGTAACCCTTTAATGAGAAAACATGAAAGTGGCATAACTGTAAAAAAAATTATTAAATAAAATTATTTTATTTTTCAAATTTTTATAACTCACTAAAGGTAACTCAGATTAAAAATTTGAGACCACCACAGATCTTTTAAGGGTATTATTTATTTAGGTAGATCCAAACATTGGCTGTGGTGGGCCAATAGTGGATGTAAGTTTTTAGCTGTAAATAAAATAATTAAGTAACAAATATTTTTTTTTCAAATCCTTATAACTCTTAAATGGTAAATACGATTGAAAATCTAAGAGTACTGTTGATCTCATGGGGGCGTGTTTTCCTTAGTAAAAGCCGAACCATGACTATCACGGGTCGAGGGTGAAAGATAATTTATGAACATGTTTTTAAGGTAATTTATATAAATGTGTGAATGAGATTTTCTAACATTTGAACCAGTGCTCGGATCTAAAATGTAATGGCACCATTAAAATAAAATTTTTGGGATATTCCTATAAAGGACTTAACTTTAAACGACAAAGGTAAGATGGAAAAGTTATTTTTTTGACATTTTTAGAAAATAATATAACAATATTAAAATATTATTTTATTTCTTTTCTCAATTATTGAGCTGCAGACGACGGTTTTGTGGTGCAGTGACGAGGAGACGGTGTGACACATTAATTGAAGCCCCTTAATGGATCATTAATTTAAATCGTAATAGTTACGCTGTTTCATAAATTAAAAAACATAACGACATAACATCACAGCATAAAAAAACTGAAATGTGGTTATTTTTTTAAGAAAATGCGTTGGAACGTAGGGAATTCATTTGTGGGAAATTCCCTGATGATCCTTCGATGAGTTTCCTATCTAATGAAGAAATAAGAATGCCAGAAGAACATCATTAACATTTACATGCCTCAATGAATGAATCTGTAAAGTGACGAATGTCATCGACCTTGTGAACCCTTGAGGATGGAATGCTACGACAATAAATGTCAACAAAAGTAGGGGTTTAAGCTAATTAAAGTTTCCCTATTCTTATTCCAAAAAACGAACGCAGATTAAACCACAAATAGGTTAATCCACAGATCAAGAATTCTTTCAGGAGGGTGATTTATTTTGGTATTTCCCCATCTGGTATTAAATTATAACTTTTATTTATTGAACTACAATCCATGGACCTCCCCATGTTTCTAAATATCTAATGCGGAGGGCGCATGCTGACATGAAAAAGGCCTGAGCCCCCCCCCCCGCTTGTATGTTATTCATGAATGAATTCTAGAAAATGTGAAAAGAAAATTTAGAGGTCTTCACAGTGATTGTGGAAGCCTCATGATCCTGTAGGTGTATATGGATTGAGAAACAAACCACTGGAGCAGCTCTGGTGGCATGCAGAAGAAAACGACAATGTCAGTGGCTGTCGGCAGCCGCAGGCAGAGGGAGGCGGCAAGCTCGTCGGTGCACCATGACAGCAGAGGGTTGTAGCCAGCTAGACATAGTGGCATGGTGGTGCAGCATTGACCAACACTGTGTGGAGGTGACAGACCATGTTAGGGCCACCCGAGAAAATGATGGAGGCTGCGACCACTACGGTCGTGGTGCGGGAGACCCTCGACACCTCATTAGCGCTGCGTTGACCGATTCACCCCATATACATGGTCAATAGGTGATACAGAAGGACATTTCCAGTCATCCATGTTGGAGGCCGCATGCGACCTGATGCATGGTGGGATGCAAATTCTCGATCGTAGCGGAGGGTAGGCCATGTGGTGAACCACGGGGCTGCAGGGGTCCACACAAATAGGTCCTATGTTGGTGGATAGGGCATGGTGCGGTCTGCCCATGGAAGTCCAAGAATGTTTTAGTCCGTCCACTTAGGATGAACCCACCTCAGCGGGCTGGACCTGCCATGTTGGACCGACCCCATGTCAGATCTAGGTCGGGTCAGACTGGACCCGACTGGCCCCTGTTTCACTAAAACACTCGTATCTCTCAAACCAGGCATCCAAT
Organism: Viscum album; assembly: GCA_963277665.1. Lineage (NCBI taxonomy): Eukaryota > Viridiplantae > Streptophyta > Magnoliopsida > Santalales > Viscaceae > Viscum > Viscum album. Next base: position 906,560,605 of record OY728165.1, on the reverse strand, counting down.
TGACGCTATGTTAGTGGAATTGGTACCCTTGAAACAAGGAGGTCCTTCTGAGATACTATAATTTTGTTTTGTAAGTGGTTGGCATATGGCCATGTTTGATCAAGCTTGAATCGAACTCGGCCCTTTTTACCAAAATGCCTATAACATATAAACCTGGCGTCCATTCAACATGTCGTCTATTTCTTTGGGCCCCTTATAATGAGATGGTACTTTGGGTTATTTTATGTGGGGATTTTTGGTGGTTGAGGTACAACTAATGGATTGAGGAGAGGATCCTCCTGAAATCAATCATGCTAAGCGTGGGAATCTAGTATCTGGTGGTGGCGTAAAGTATAATAGTGACCCTGTGTGGATCAGAATTATAGTGACCTAGTGTGGATCAAAATCTAGAGACCCAGTGCAGATAAGAATCCAGTGACCCTATGCGGATCATCATAATAGAAACCCTTTCTGGATTAGAATTGTTTGACCTTGTGTGGATCAAAATCTTGTGACCCTGTGTGGATCACTATCTAGATAACCTTTGTGGTTCCGCATCTATCAACCCTCTATGGATAAGCATTTAGAAACCCTATGAAGCTCAGCACTTAGTGACCCTATATAGGTTAGCACCGAGAAACCCTTTTTCGTTCTTCTCCATGAAACCCTATGTGGTTCAGCACCTAGTGACCCTGTGTGGGTCATCTTCTAGGAACCCTATGTGGATCAACACCTAGAACCCATGTGTGTATTAGTAGTAAATCATCTCAACTGTACAAGATAATCTAGCTTTACCACTAATCTTATTTACTACTATACTTAAGTTATACATTGTGTGTGCTATGTCTTTTACTTTGTTTAATGTATTTGTGATATTTCTTGGTGCTATTACCTTTTTGGTATTTCCTTTGTGGTGTTATCCTTTGGAGATTACTAAGTGACCTTTGGGGGTCTTCAGGTCTATACTGAGTATTGTTATACTCACCCATGTACATGCATTGCCCACACATGTTGTGTCTTGTGTAGATGACGAATAGCTTTGACTGGGACATTGGGGAGCCAGGGCTAGATGGTACTCAGAGGTGGATCAATAGACGTGGTGTGCTGTAGGGACATCCAAAATAGAGTTGCACCTACCCTTCAGATATGATCCTTGGTAGATGAATTATAGAGCTTGTACTTCCTTTTTTTTACTTTCCTTTCGAATGAGATTTTATTCTAGCCCCTTTACGTTCAATTTACACCTTTTACTCTCAGTGTTGGTACTTTGTGGTGGTTGTATTTTATTTCTTTCCATCATGCTTTTATTTGAGTAGTAAGCCATGTATGTGTGTGTACAGGTTTAAAGTAAATGTCTTCCCTTTCTAGTATATGTGTTTCCGGTGCTAGTCACCAGCCCCTGGCCTATGGAAGGCAGGCTTGGGGTAGTCATAACATAGGCCTCAGGGGATGGGTAATGAAATATATTATATAATGGGTGAACCCAGATAGTATTGGTTGAGCCCAGTACAGATTATATGACATGTGAGCCCCATTATCACTCTCCAATGAATTATTTAATGATGATGTTCTCCTATGAATTATTTTGTAAGATGGCCATATGATTAATGCAATTAGCATGGGTTTTTTGTTTATATGAATATTATGTTCCAAATACCAACTCATTTTCATTATTATTTCTACGGGTTATAAATGTTTCCTTTGATTAGGATTAACATCACATGGATCATGAATACTTATTCTCATATCTCTTTCCTTTTATTAAATCATTATTCTATGTTTCATTGTTGATTATCTTGGTATTGATGGTATAAGGACCCAGACTTATTAGATACATAATATTGAATTCAGTTAAGAAAAAAATTCTTTCTTACATTGAGTATCTTTTCAAGTTTAGAGCTTTAGAGAATTATGACATAACACATTCATAAAATTACATGTTATTACAAAGTGGATTCCATGAAAAACAGTTTCCTTTTTTCAAAATACAAAAAATTAAAACGTAAAATATGATTCTTTGATAATTTTTCAACATTTAACATGGATTCATTATTTTTCCTGCACATACATTAACATTTGAAAATCATTTAAAAACTTGGGATGAGCACAAAAGCTCAGTATGGGATGGAAACGAATGAAAGAGCACATTAGTCTGAATACTTGTAACATACTAAATCACATTCAAAATACATGTTTGTCACCCATATGAACATACTTTTTAAAATACGAGATTTACAAAATAAAAAGGAACATATGTATAACCATAATGGTATCTTGGGGCATTACTTAGATAATCTTGTATCCCTCTCAACTACCTTATAAATTGTTACCCTCACGACAACCTTACTATTTGTGTAACCATCACAGTTACACATGGAGTAACCATATATCTGACCACCAAAATATACATAACCAATGATTTTGAGGGAAATATATGTCCCAAAATACATCATAATCAATTCCTAATAACCAAAATATAATCATAAAACATTAATAATTCCATAAAAACATTTCTTTGGAATTTCGTAAAACTGAATTAAAAACAATATTTTAAAAGGGTAGTCTATGATAAATATCATATAATTGAAGCGAAACTTAATATAGTGGATGAAATATGTATAAACACTGTATATACACATAAATGAACATAATATAGTCAAACAAAATCACACAATAAATTTTAATACCAACTAAATAACGAAGTAGAAGGTTAACCCAATGAATGAAAATCATGTTAAGAATTCCCTTACCTCTGGTTTGTCATACTTAAAACTTGTTTAAAAATCATGTATATTGGTTAAAAGAGTGTTATTAGTATTTTATAGAAACTTTTTCTTGTTTATAACATCTTATATTATCATTTCATAACAAAATTTCACCCTTTAATTGTTAGTATGTTTCTCCTTGCACTATTTTTGGGTGAGTTCTTTACATGATTTCCATGATTAGTTCGTGGTGGATGTTCTTGTCGATTGGAAGTGAAACTAAAGAATTGGAATTAAGTAGTATTTAAATATATAAATTATAATAAATTATACCATTTATGAAAGAGCGCTGTCATGGGCGCCCTCAAATGATTAGTGTAATTTGGGGTACTTAGGTGCAGCAGAGTGGCTAACCAAGGTCGTCTCTCAAAGGAGGAAGTGAATTAAAAAAAATTTTAGAGGTATTATAGAAGTAAAATAAAAGATAATAAAAACACTACTTGAAAGGATGGGGGTGGTTGTTTATAGTTTATGAATCTAGAAGAAGTTTGCTGGAAGAAGATTGCATTTTTTTTTTGTTTTTAATTTTGAAAGGAAGTTTCGATTAGAATGACATAACAAAAAGATGTTTGTTTAGACAATATTTAAAAGACGTAATCGATCTAACTATACCTCTTCAATAATTTATTAATCATTATCATTTAAATTAATATTCACTTAATTATGATCCCTTAATTTGTTAAATCCCAAACCCTACGAGAATTAACTTTACCACGGAGATTAAAGTGAATTTAACCTTAGGCTAACTTCGGAACATGCAATCGAAACACCCTGATTTGATTGATGTTCTATGATTAGCTTATGGTCAGTGGTAAATTAAGGCACATATCCACTCTGGAAATGAGGATGAATTGTGTTTAGGGATTATATTTGAACTCTACAAATTTATCCCGTGTGGTCTTGTATTACCGATTAAGATCGCGCTCTCACAATTTACACAAAATCCCGAGCTCGCGTGTTTTTGTGTACATTGTTCAATTGCTTGCTTAGTTTCTTACAATTTAAAAACACAATTCATGGATCATATTAAGTGAATTACATTAGCTCATTGATTCAAAATAATTAAATGAAGAGGGTAGAAGATAGATCGATTACTAAAAGACTACTCTTCCATGGGTGGCGTAATCATCGTAGAAGCGTTTTGCATGTGCAAAGGTTTAAAATGGGTATAACCCAATAACGCTTCTACTCAAGAATTCCAGACCAATTAGGAAGATTAAGAGAAGAAGAAATTTAAACAAAACATAATAAACGATAAGAAATAAAAGAAGAACAAATAAGTTTATTACATAAACAAAATCATTACAACATGAAGGAGAAGAAGAAGGCTTCGTCGAAGGGATCCTTGCTTCAAGAGCTACCCTTATTGAAATGATTGGAGAATTGGAGTGGATCCACTTCTCCTCTGCACTCAACTTCCCAATGCACGTCCCAACCCCTCCAAATGAGAAAAAACTCCAATTTATAGAGGGGAGGGGGGGAGAGGTTACAAGTGGTTTCAAGTGTGAATGTGGAAATTCGGCCAAATATTTTATTCCAACTGTCACCGCCCATTGGACCACCCAAACGCGTGAATTGGCCAGCCTTCAAGAAGGATCAAATGTGAGGATATGTGTCTTATATCTTCTCTCCAAATGTTGCCTCAATACAGGCCCATATGAAGGAGTTATGGCCGAAATACAATAGCTTCTCCATTCTGGAGAGCCCAGCCCAACTTTGACTTCATGGCCCAATTTTAACAACCCAATGAACTATTTAGCTATAGTGTCCTGAATAAAAGTTGTAGATAATTAAGTTAGGAACACTGTTACAAAATTTCAATTTCCAATAATAAATATAACAATATTTATCGTTGAAATAATACAATGCACTATTAAGGGTAAAACTGGAATTTTCACCAAATTTTCAAATGAATGATCAAATCCCAAATATTTTATAAATAAACACATTTAACACAATGTGAGGAAATTATATAATTTATTATCAATAAAATATTCAATAAAATAGTGTTTTATCAACTCCCCCACACTTACCCTTTTGCACACCTGGGAAAAACCTCATATCAAGTAAACATCAATATCAAATCAAAACCAATTTTAAAACACATATCCTTAAGATCAATCAATTTCACACCAAGAATAAAAATATATCAGCCTCATAAAAAACCTTATTTCAAGTTCTCCATTTATATCATTCAATATATTTCCACTTCATTTATCCACCCATGCACAAAACACTTACCTCGCTTGAATTTTCTCTCATCACTCAAATATCAATTTTTTTGCAATGTATTTCTCATCCAAACTCATACAAGGGTCACCATAGGCTTGATAGATTCCTACATCGCTACCCGATGTGAGTCAAGGACATATGTTTATCATGAGTACTTTTCAGGGTTGTTCTGTGGCTTTCGGTTGGTAGGATTAAGATGTGAAAAACTCTGAGGCTGAATGAGGAGGGCTTGACTCTTTTGAAGCAAAATTGCATTAATCTAATTTTCACTTAAATATGGTCTTCTCTTCAATCCCCATAGTATCAATTCAGCTCCATCATCATGAAAAGTCATGAAAGGTTTACACCATTCATCATTTCAGCATAAAAAATGTCAATCTTCTCAAACATGATTTTCTTGAAAGCTCCAGATGGGCACAACTTTCCACCTCAATTAGAAGCTCTAGAAAAAGGCACAGCTTCACTTGTCATGAAAGCTCCAGAAAAGGCACAGCTTTCAATATAATGACTTTCTTTAGTAGCAAACACATCTCTTCAGAATTTAATTTTCCACCCAAAGTGTCACAGAATGTGGTGGCAAAACCCAAGACAACTTCCCCCACACTTAAGCTCAACTAGATTATGCAATTTCACTTCAAGAGTTGGTTGGATAGGGAAAATTGGATTGTAATGTGGCTTAACCTAACAGGCTGTGCATGGCTTCTAAGGGCTACAAGGATTAAATATTCAAGGTAGGCCATTATAAAAAAGGATTCTTTGAAATAGGGTCTTTAATACCAAACAAATGCCTCAATCATTTAAACATATGTACCTCAAACCCTCAAGTTTTGACCGGAATAGATCAAATTCTGGTTAAATCAAGCATGGTTTGGTTCTCTCAAGAAGTGAGGTGAATGTAAAGAATATGAAAATAATGGTTTAGAAGCCTCACAAGAAAGTGATTTCAAATATAAAGACAGTGAGATTGGCATGGGATTCAAAATTCAGCGTACTTTTCATGAAATTACTAAATATTTGAACTTGAAACAAAGTCATTTCAGCATTCATTTAAGCTTAGATTCAAGGGGTAAATTGTTTCACTTATTGATATGGATTTAAAAATGGCGATGAGGATCATTTCAGATCAAAAGTTTCAAAAACACACAGATAATTGTAAAATAAACACACAAAATTTGAAAAACACACAATTTTTTTTTGGTTTTTTAAACAGGAAAACAATTGAAATTACTAAACTAAAAGGTTCCCTCCCCCACACTTAAAATATTTCATTGTCCTCAATGTGAACCCATGAGATGATATATGCACATGAAATGCAGAATTTTTAAATAGGACAAATAATATAAAAGTGAAAGGGTTAGGAACAGCCTGATGTGATCAAGTGATGATGGGGTCATGCAGTGTGATAAAATCCACTACATCAGTAGGATGTCCCTCAATGTATCTCTTCAAACGTTGCCCATTGAATGTAAAGCTCCTTCTAGTGTCCTCTTGTGTGATCTCCACTGCACCATAAGGAAAAACATTAGACACAATATAAGGACCTAACCATCTGGAACGCAACTTACTAGGCATCAACTTCAGTCGTGAACTATAGAGAAGGACTTTTTCTCCAACATGAAACTCCCTTTGTTGGATCATTTTGTCATGAGCTACTTTTGATCTTTCCTTGTAGAGCCTTGAGTTCTCATATGATGATAGTCGAATCTCCTCAAGCTCTTGAATTTGAAACTTCCTTTGAATTCCAGCTTGGGCCAAATCCATGTTACATTTCTTTATAGCCCAATATGCCCGATTCTCGACTTCCACGGGGAGATGACACGCTTTCCCAAAAATAATCTGAAATGGGGACATACCAATGGGGGTCTTGTATGTTGTCCTATAAGCCCACAATGCATCATCCAAGCGCTTGCTCCAATCCTTCCTATTTGGCTGCACGGTTTTCTCCAAGATTTGTTTCAACTCACGATTTGAAACCTCAGCCTGGCCATTTGTTTGGGGGTGGTATGGTGTTGATGTTTTGTGTGTCACCCCATACTTTCGAAGGAGGGAAGCAAAATTCCTATTGCAAAAGTGTGTCCCTTGGTCACTGATTATGTCTTTTGGTACTCCAAACCTACAAAAAATCTGTGCTTTGACAAAGTCCACAACAACATGAGAATCGTCAGTCCTGGTGGCCTTGGCCTCCACCCATTTACTCACATAATCAACAGCAACCAAAATATACAAAAATCCAAATGAACTAGGAAAAGGACCCATAAAGTCGATGCCCCATACATCAAAAATCTCACAAAATAGTATGGGTTATTGGGGCATCTCATGTATCCTAGAAATGTTCCCAGTGTGTTGGCAACGAGAGCATGACTTACAAAACAAATGGGCATCATGGAACAAGCTAGGCCAATATAATCCAGAGTCTAAAACCTTCCTAGCTGTCCGTTGGGGTCCAAAGTGTCCACCACAAGCAAGTGTATGACAGAAATGCAAAACAGACTCAAACTCATGATTGGTAACACACCTCTTAATGACTTGGTCACTACACATGCGCCAGAGGTACGGATCATCCCACACATAATACCTAGACTCACTTTTTAATTTTTGGACTTGATGCTTCTTCAAATTTACTGGGATTTCAGAGCCAACAATGTAATTAACTAAATCAGCATACCAAGGATGCTTACCTAAGATGGTATAGATATTCTCATCAGGGAAAGTGTCCCGAAGTGGTACCTGGTCCAAGGTGTCACCCTCTAGTGTGTGAGTAAGCCTACTCATGTGGTCTGCCACCAAATTCTCTGACCCCTTCTTGTCCTTTATCTCAAGGTCAAAATCTTGAAGAAGGATCATCCAACGGATAAGTCGTGGCTTTGCATCTGGCTTCTTTAGGAGGTACCTCAAAGCTGCATGGTCAGAAAAAACAACTACTTTAGAGCCCAATAAATATGAACGGAATTTATCTAAAGCAAATATGACAGCAAGAAACTCTTTTTCTGTGGTAGTGTAGTTTGATTGGGCTTAATCTAGCGTCCTCGATGCATAGGCGATCACATGTGAACGTCCCTCCACCCTTTGAGATAAGACAACTCCAACCGCGAAGTTGGAGGCGTCACACATAAGCTCAAAAGGAATCTCCCACCGTGGGAGCTGTATGATAGGTGGAGTGTTCAGACGTTGTTTTAGCTCATCAAATGAATTCCTGTAAGAAACATCAAACACAAAATCAGAATCCTTTTGAAGTAATCTTGACATAGGAAGAGCAATCTTACTAAAAATTTTGATGAAGCGTCGATAAAATCCAGCATGCCCAAGGAATGATCGAACATCACGCACACATGTAGGATATGGTAAGGATGAAATAATGTCTATCTTAGATCTATCAACCTCTATCCCATGTTTGGACACTACATGCCCTAAGACAATGCCATGCTCTACCATGAAATGACACTTTTCAAAGTTCAGGACCAGATTCTTCTCAATACAACGATTCAACACCTTTCCCAAACTCTTTAGACATTCATCAAATGAGGATCCATACACTGTAAAATCATTCATAAATACCTCCATGCAGGTCTCAATAAAATCATAAAAAATACTCACCATGCATCTCTGGAAGGTACCTGGGGCGTTGCAAAGTCAAAATGGCATCCTTCGGCAGGCAAAGGTACCGAATGGGCAGGTGAATGTCGTCTTCTCCTGTTCCTTCGGAGCTATAGGAACCTGAAAATATCCAGAAAATCCATCCAAGAAACAATAGTGTGTCTTCACAGCTAGTCTCTCAAGCATCTGATCAATAAATGGGAGGGGGAAATGGTCCTTACGAGTGGATTGATTTAGTTTCCTATAATCGATACACACTCGCCAACTGTTTTGTACTCTCACAGGAACTAACTCATCATTTTCATTTTTTATAACAGTGAAACCAGTTTTCTTTGGTACAACCTGAACAGGACTTACCCACTGAGAATCTGAAATGGGAAATATTATACCTGCCTCGAGCAATTTCTCAACTTCCTTTTTAACAACTTCCAGGAGGGTGGGATTGAGTCTCCTTTGTGGTTGTCTCACCGGTTTAGCCCCATCCTCCAAGAGAATCCTATGCATGCAAATAGAGGGGCTAATACCTGATATGTCAGCCAAGGTCCACCCAATCGCCCTGATGTTCTCCCTCAAAATATTCAAAAGCATTTCTTCATGTTCAAAAGGGATATTGTTAGCAATGATAATAGGTAATCTCTCACCAGTCAACAAGTATGAGTATTTCAGATTTGGTGGCAATGGCTTGAGTTCTAATGAAGGAGGGTGTAGTATGGATGGAGACATTGAAGGAACTGAAATATGTGCACAAAGAGCATCAGTATCAGAATAGACATCATCAAAATCATAGAATAAAGCATCAAATCCATCAGCATACTCAACAGCCATTTCATAATCAGAGTGAACATGACCAAAATCAGAATATGAATCCACATCAAAATCAAATCCAAGATAGGATTGTGTATCAGAAACATGTGCGGAAGTGCTCTTAGACATCAAACTCGAACCAATACTCATAATCTTCCTAAGAATAAGACAATAATATTCTATGGAGTTTTTATTTGGTTGTTCAAAATGGGAGATAACAAAAGCAGAATGGTCCTCTGAGGGGTACTTCATGGAATCCATAACATTAAATATCACAACTTCATCTCCAAAATCCATGGAAAGTGTACCCTCATTGACATTTATGATAGTTTTTGCAGTTTTGAGGAAGGGCCTACCTAAGATAATGGGGGCATGAGAACTTACTTGATCATACTCCATGTTAAGCACATAGAAGTCTGCTGGAAAGATCATGTCTCTTACCCGAACAAGTACATCCTCAAGAACTCCCACTGGATATGCCGTAGCTCTATTCGCCAATTTCACCACTACTCTTGTTGGCTTCAACTCACCAACCTGCAAGGAAGAGAATACAGAGTGAGGCATCACATTTATTGAAGCTCCTAAATCACAAAGAGAATCAGAGAAGTGCAACTCCCCTATGGTACATGGGATGGTGAATGTCCCAGGATCCTTGCACTTTGTAGGCATTGCTAGAGTTGGTGTAATGAGTGTCGAGACATTCCTTCCAAGGTTGATCCTCTCATTCCCCTTGAGCCCTCTTCGATTGGTGCAGAGTTCTTTTAAGAATTTGGCATACCTTGGGATTTTCTTAATGGCTTCAAGTATAGGAATGTTGATCTCCACACGCTTGAATGTGTCCAAAACCTCCTTTTTCATTGCTTCTTCAGCCATCTTCTTGGTTTGAACAACCCTGTTTGGAAAAGGAAGGGGTTTAGGAGGAACATCATCAATCTTTTTCTTACCTTTATATTTCTCCTTGGATTGCTCATCAGTTGGTATGGAATGCGGCTTCTCTGAAGTTGAGGTGAATCCTGGTGGAATGGTAGGTGCAGATGTATCGTTCATTTGCTTCCCACTTCTCAATGTGATGGCACTAACATTCCCCTTTGAATTTGGAGTGGGTTGGGAAGGTAGATTTCCAGAATTCTTACTCACAAGTTCATGGAGGGCGGTGGCAATCTGACTCATTTGAGTCTTCAACTCTCTCAGCTCTGAACCTTGACTCTTCAGCTCATTCTGTTGATTAAGAACAATTTGTTTCAAAAGATCATCAGTGTTAGAGTCTACCTTGTGTTGGATATTCCCTTGTTGCTGACATGTTGATGTTTGAGCTTCAAATCTCCTTTGGGGTTGTTGGAAACCCTGTTGGTAAGGTGGAGGCTGCTAGAAGTTTGGTTGAAAAGGGGGCCTTTGTTGTTGTCCAGAGCCATACCTCATGTCCGCTAGATCTTTCCACCCTTGGTTGTATGTTGGATAAAACTTCTTTTGGGGATATGGTTGTTGTTGTTTCTGCTGAAATGGTCTCCCAGGGAACACTGCTGCACAATCTTCTGTTTCTTGGAGTTGTGGGCAACAGTCAATTGGGTGGCTTGTCTCAGTGCAAATACCACAAGGCCTTGAAGGAGGGGGTAGAGATGTCTTTTGTGCCAATGCAATTTGCCTCACCATAGTTTTCAATTATTCTAACTTAGTATCAATCAGATGACTTTCAAGAGAAGAAGGACTTACTTGATGTACTCCTCGAACATGTGGTGTACCTCTATCACCAAATTGTTGGGAGTTTTGGGCCATCTTGTCGATCAACGCACGTGCAGCTACTGGTGTCTTGTCCACCAATGCTCCTCCAGCCGCAGCATCTACCATGCTTCTCTCCATAGGTGTGAGTCCTTCATAGAAGTACTGAATGAAGAGTTGCTCACTGATTTGGTGATGTGGGAAGCTTTCACACAACTTCTTGAATCTCTCCCAGTACTCATACATTGACTCCCCTTGGGCTTGCTTGATCCCCGATATCTCCTTTCGAATGGATGTTGTCCTTGATGCTGGAAAAAATCTTTGTAAGAAAAGACGTTTCAAATCATTCCAACATGTTACATCTTCAGGTTGCAAATAATACATCCAATCTTTTGCAGCTCCATCAAGTGAGAATGGGAATGCTCTTAATTTAATTTGATCTTCAGAAACATTTCTCGGTTTTAAAGTTGAGCAAACCACATTCAATTCCTTAAGGTGTTTGTTGGGATCCTCACCAGATAAGCCATGAAACTTTGGAAGAAGGTGAATTAATCCAGATTTCAATTCAAAGTCCGATTCGAGATTTGGGTGTGCAATACAATTTGGTTGATAGTTAATATCAGGTGCAGCCAATTCTCGAATGGTTCTATTAAGTTCATTTCCATTATTTCCAGCCATTGGTTCCTCTTTTATGTTTGAATTTGAATTGATTCCAATTTCAATGTTTCTAGAAGAGAGGAATTCACCAACTGGTTGAATATTGAAACTTCCCGTAGATTGAGAATGTCTGATTCGTGCCCTAAGGCTACATTCAATCTCAGGGCAAGATCTAAGAGATCTTCGGGATTAGTTCATATCATAGATCAAATAAAAATGAAAAGAAAGAAAGTGGACCATAGTAAAATAAAAATGAGAAGTTTGAGTTGATGGTCCAAAAAGAAGTAGAAGAAAATAAAAGAAGAAGAAGAAAAATCAGATTGGGTAAAGATGGAAGAAAGAAGAGAGGAAGAGAATAAAATGTAAAATAAAATAAATACCTCTAATTGGTTGAAATAATTACTTGCCTCTCCGGCAACGGTGCCAATTTGATAAAGCGCTGTCGTGAGCGCCCTCAAATGATTAGTGTAATTTGGGGTACTTAGGTGCAGCAGAGTGGCTGACCAAGGTCGTCTCTCAAAGGAGGAAGTGAATTAAAACAATTATTAGAGGTATTATAGAAGTAAAATAAAAGATAATAAAAACACTACTTGAAAGGATGTGGGTGGTTTTTTATAGTTTATGAATCTAGAAGAAGATTGCATTTTTTTTTGTTTTTAATTTTGAAATGAAGTTTCGATTAGAATGACACAACAAAAAGATGTTTGTTTAGACAATATTTAAAAGACGTAATCGATCTAACTCTAACTCTTCAATCATTTATTAATAATTATCATTTAAATTAATATTCACTTAATTATGATCCCTTAATTTGTTAAATCCCGAACCCTATGAGAATTAACATTACCACGAAGATTGAAGTGAATTTAACCTTAGGCTAACTTCGGAACCTGCAATCGCAACACCCTGCTTTGAGTGATGTTCTAATATTAGCTTATGGTCAGTGGTAAATTAAGGCACATATCCACTCTGTAAATGAGGATGAATTGTGTTTAGGGATTATATTTGAACTCTACAAATTTATCTCGTGTGGTCTTGTATTACCGATTAAGATCGTGCTCTCACAATTTACACAAAATCCCGACCTCGCGTGTTTTTGTGTACATTGTTCAATTGCTTGCTTAGTTTCTTAAAATTTAAAAACACAATTCATGGATCATATTAAGTGAATTACATTAGCTCATTGATTCAAAATAATTAAATGAAGAGGGTAGAATATTGATCGATTACTAAAAGACTACTCTTCCATGGGTGGCGTAATCATCGTAGAAGCGTTTTGCATGTGCAAAGGTTTAAAATGGGTATAAACCAATAACGCTTCTACTCAAGAATTCCAGACCAATTAGGAAGATTAAGAGAATAAGAAATTTAAACAAAACATAAGAAAAGAGAAGAAATAAAAGAAGAACAAAGAAGTTTATTACATAAACAAAATCATTACAACATGAAGGAGAAGAAGAAGGCTTCGTCGAAGGGATCCTTGCTTCAAGAGCTAACCTTATTGAAATGGTTGGATAATTGGAGTGGATCCACTTCTCCTATGCCCTCAACTTCCCAATTCACGTCCCAACCCCTCCAAATTAGAAAAAACTTTAATTTATAGAGGGGAGGGGAGGAGAGGTTACAAGTAGTTTCAAGTGTGAATGTGGAAATTCGGCCAAATATTTTATGCCACCGTTCACCGCCCATTTGACCACCAAAACGCGTGAATTGGCCGGCATTCCAGAAGGATCAAATGTGAGGATATGTGTCTTCTATCTCCTCGCCAAATTGGGGCTCAATAAAGGCCCATATGAAGGGTTTATGGCCGAAATACAGAAGCTTCTCCATTCTGGAGAGCCCAGCCCAACTTTCACTTCATGGCTCAATTTTAACAACCAAATGAACTCTTTAGCTCTAGTGTCCTGAATAAAGGTTGTAGATAATTAAGTTAGGAACACTTTTTCAAAATTTCAATTTCAAATAATAAATATTAAAATATTTATCATTGAAATACTACAATGCACTATTAAGGGTAAAACTGGAATTTTCACCAAATTTTCAAATGAATGATCAAATCCCAAATATTTTATAAATAAACACATTTAACACAATGTGAGGAAATTAAATCATTTATTATCAATAAAATATTCAATAAAATAGTGTTTTATCAATTTATCATTCTGAAATCTTTCATGAGGATGATTCATAAGTTAAAACATTAATGATGATCGTTTAGATCATTTTAGTTGTTCTTTAATAATAACGACCTCATTTTGTTTTATAAATTAAAACCATGTGTAAAAAAATTCCAGAACCATTTTTGAGACATAATAAATATATTATAACATGGTTAAACCATAAAAATGGTATTATTACCATACTTGAAGGAATTAATGCAAATTGAAATCACATCACCCACGATGTCGGTAATTCGACACATCACAGACCATATTTTTAATTCGTTGAACAAGTGGGAAGAGAAGAATATTGATGATGAATTTCCCCTGAACATGAGAACAAAGAATATACATGATTCTGGAGAATTCATGCCTCTTGGTTAAGATGATGTGAGGAAATAAGAAGAGAAGAAAGGAATCTTGAAATAAAAGAAAACATGAAAATTTCTCACAAAAATTTGGCAGCCTAACGTTGTCTCTTAAAGTTTCATAAAAATTGTTTGATGAGAGAAAGGGGATATATCATCAATATTTCATAATATAGATATTAAGGGGGGATATGAAATGAAATATCCCAACATAAGCCAAAGAAAAAGGAAGATAACAACGTAAAATGAATGAAAAGAATGAAAATAAAAGAGGATGTTTACCTCTTGATCTCTTCTCGTTGAGATCATTCTTAAGGGATTCGATTTTGGTATTTGTGTGAGACCATCAGCTATAGGACGTGGGGAAGAGACATTGGAGGAGTATTGGGCAGAACTTAGGTATGGATCAAGGCCTGACAGGTGTGAGAAGAAGACGGGAGTGAGGGTGGTATTTGTAGTGGAGAAGAGGGGGTATTTTTCATTATTTTAATCATTATTATAATATTTTTGCCCAAGATTATGAATAGTCTTAGTTCATGAGACCCCAAATAGTAATAATGGCATGTGAGTTCGAAACATGTGGACTTGCATCACTTATGATTTCTTTAATAGTGAATTTTACTGATAATTAGATTATTCGGTATTTAATCGTATTTCACTATTCATCGAAAATTAATGAATTTCAGAACATTCCCAAAAATTTACCTTAACCATTTTTCAACATGTAGAATTCAAAAATGAATTCCATTTTTTGAAAATAATATTCTAAATATTATTAATTTAATTTTTAAATAAAATAATACTTAATTCAAAAATTAACAATTCTAATTACATAACAACTTCCATATCATGATGAAAAATTAACCATGATGTTATTATATTAAAGCCGTAAGAAAATAAAAAAATAAAAAAATATTTTATTCATTAGGGTCATATTACTACTCATATTACTATTCATATGGGTATGCTACTATTCACAAAGAACACAAATTGGCTTCATCGGACTCCAAATAACATACTGAACACAATTACAAAAAACCATTTCTAGAAATTCAAAACATAGAATTAGGAAATTATGTTTAAATGCTAGTTATAAATATCTACATAAAAAAAGTTCCAGGAATTTATATTTATTTTTAGAAAAACTTGGGGTGTTACATTATCCACGTCATCTATAAATTGTATCCTCGCAATTTTATTTATTTATTAAAAAGATAAGGGTACTTTTTCCTGATAGCATTTTCAGACTCCCATGTTGCTTCGTCAACCATGTGGTTTTTCCAAAAAACCTTTACCTGGTGGATTACCTTATTCTGAAATACTTTTTCCCTTCAATCAATAATCTGAACTGGTTTGTCTTCAAAAGAAATATTATCTTCAAGTTGATCTTTTTATGGGCTCAAGACATGTGATGAATCTGGCACATACTTTCTCAACATCGAAACATGAAAAACATTGCGTACCTGAAACAAACTCGGAGGCAAATCTACACAGTATGAAAATGTTCCAACGTTCTCCAATATTTCAAAAGTACTGATGGACCATGGACTTTGCTTCCCTTTCTTACTGAAATGCCTCACACTTTTCTAAGGAGAGATTTTAAGGAAAACATGGTCACCTACCTCGAAAGAGAAGTCTTTCCTTCTGTTTTCTGTATAACTTTTCTTCCTGATCTAAGTTGTCATCATGTGCTGCTGGATCATCTTCACTTTCTCAGCCACTTCTTCTACTAATTCTAGCCCCATCTACTTTATTTCACCGACTTCACCCCAAAATTATAGAGTCTGACACCTCTTCCCATATAAGGCCTCAAAAGGTGCCATATGAATACTGGAATGAAAACTATTATTATAAGAAAACTTAACTAAAGAAAGATATTGATACCAAATTCCCTGGTTGTCAATTGAAGAAGCTCTAAGCATATCTTCCAAAGTGTGAATCGATCATTCTGACTACCAATATGATTGAGGATGAAAAGCTATACTGAAATTTAACTCTTTACCCAACGACTTCTGAAATCCCTTCCAAAAGTTAGAAGTGAACCTGGGATCCCAGTCAGATACAATGTAAAGTGGAACTCTATGTAACCTGAAAATCTCCTTGAGGTACAATTGAGAAAGGTGATCCAAAGACATTGTATCTTGAATAGAAAGAAAATGTGCAGATTTTGTCAGCCGATAAAAAATAACCCAAATTGCATTTTTACCTTGAGAATTCTTTTGTAGTCCCACCACAAATTCCATGGATACATTCTCCCATTTCCACTCTAGCACTGGAAAAGGCCGAAGCATCCCATTTGGTAACTGCTTCGTTACTTTAACCTATTGACGTGTCAAATATCTCATGGTAAAATCAACAATATCTCTTTTCATTCCATCCCACCAATAATACTCCCGAAGGTCCCTATACATCATAGTACTTCCAGGATGAACTGAAATTGGAGAACTATGAGCTTCAAATAACAATTATTTATTCAACTGGGAATCACGAGGCACACAAAACCTTTTACCAAATCTTAAAACACAATATTTATCAAGGTTAAATTCAGGAAACTTACACATTTTAACCAATTCTACATTTTTCTGTTTCTCACGTTCTTCCTTACGTGCTTGCTTAATTCTGTCTAATAATAATGATTGTACTAAAACCTGAAACAAAACAGATGTATTCCCTACACCAACAACTTATAATCCAAAATTCGTCATATCATTAATCATGGTATCATGTTCCAAATGTAACATGGTTAATGATGCATAATGTTTCCAACTCAAGGTATATGCCACTTTTTTTGGTATTTCCGGATGGTAATTGATCATGCAATAATAATCCTTTATCAGTTCAAGACATCTTATCTGCCTCATGTTTAATTCTTTATGAGGGAATATATAATTTTGATGTTTATGGTTAGTATATATTTGACATTTGGTTCTGTATAAATATTTCCTCCAAATTTTCAAAGCAAAAACCATAGCTACCAATTCCAAATCATGTGTGGGAAAATTTAACTCATGAGGTTTAGGTTTTCTTGAAGCATAGGCAATTACTTGATCATTATGCATCAAAACACAACCAAGTGCCTTCAAAGAAGCATAATTGTAGATGACAAACTCACCATTTCGGGAAGGCAAGGCCAAAACTGGAGCATTCATAGATTTTATCTTCAGTTCCTGAACAAAAACACCACATTCTTCTATCCAAAAAATTTAACCCCTTTTCATATTAACTTAGTTATCAGGCTAGATAATTGAGAAAATTTCTTAACAAAACATTGGTAACAACCTGCTAATCCAAGAAAACTATGAGTCTCTGTAACATTTTTGGGTATTGGCCATTCATCAACCACTTTCATTTTAGCATGATCAACTATTATTCCATCCTTATTTACAATGTGGCCTAGAAAAGAAATCTTTTGCAACCAAAAATCACATTTTCTGAATTTTCCATATAGATTCTTTTCTTTTAAGGTTTGTAAAACAACCCTTATATGTTTTTCATGCTCCTATTTATTTTTAATAAAAACCAGAATGTAATCAATAAATACATCCACAAACTTATCCAAGAACTAATGAAATACTCTATTCATAAGATTCATGAATACAGCAGGTGCATTAGTTAATCCAAATGGCATAACAACAAATTCATAATGCCCATATCTAGTATGAATGTCTGTTTTCAGGATGTCATCCTCCATCACCTTCAGCTGATGGTATCTAGATCTCAAGTCAATCTTGTAAAAGTACTGAGCTCCCAGGAGATGATCAAACAAGTCATCGATATGAGGAAAAGGATGTTTGTTTTTAACAGTGATGTTATTCAAAGCTCTATAATCACTGCAAAGTCTCATGGAACCATATTTTTTTAACAAAAAAAAATAGGGGCTCCCCATGGTGAAGTGCTAGGATGAATGAAGCCATGGTCAAGAAAATCCTGCAACTGATTTTTTTAATTCAAGAGGTTCTATTGGAGCCATACGATTTTGGGGTTTTGAAATTGGCATAGCATCATGAACAAAGTCAATTTTGAATTCGAATTCCCGAATAGGTATGACACCCAGTAACTCATCAAGAAAAACATCAGGGTATTCATTAACCACTGGAACATCATTAATATGAATAGTTCCCTTGTTTTCAATAATATGTGCAAGATAAAATTCATTTCCTTCTTCTAATAGTTTCTCAGCTTCCCGATATGTTATCAATTTTATGGGTTCATTCTTGTATAAAAACTGAAACTCATTCTAAAAAACAACTTCATTAGCTCTACAGTCAGTCTTAGAATAATAATCAAAAAGCCAATCCATTCCCAGAATTACATCAAACTCGACTATGGGTAAAACAACAAGGTTTGTAGGTGAAGTCTTTCCACATAACATAATAGAAAGTCTCTTACAATTCCCCTTTTCTATAAAATTTTCCCCTCGTGTGTTAACAAAAAGATCTGGTTTTTTTGTTGAGGTGATACTTCTAATTCACTAGAAAATTTCTCAGAGTTGAAGGAATGTGTAGACCCCATATCAAAAAAAAACATTAGGAAAATCTTAGTGAACAAACAAAGTACCTGGTACAACTTCATTGGATGGCCTTACATCTATGGACATAGTCACAAAGGATCTCACTACACCTTTCTGCTTGTAGTCTGACTTCTATGAATCATTCAGATCTCTCATTGGGAAGACATTTGAATAATGACCCATTTCACCACATTTAAAACACTTTACAGTCTTCTTTTCATGATTAGTCTTAGGATCATTTTCATTGCTATCTTGGGTGATATTTCTAAACTTACCACATTTATAACACTTAACAGTTTTGCTAATACATTCCCCTGGGTGTTTCTTGTCAGAATTTTTACAAATTGGAAATTTGGTTTTTTTAGCATCAGATTTCTTTGGTTGATTATTACCCATAACTTTCCATCTAGACCTCTTCTTATCCTTATTTCTAAAATGAACATGATCATCAACAAACTCCATCTCTACCCTCTCAGCACATCGGATAAGTTTCTCATAACTTTTGAATTCACAGGAGGCCAACACCCTTCGATACCTTGTCTTCAGTCCTGAGTAAAAGTAGTTGATTTTTCTATCATGATCTAGAATAAAATTTGGAGCATACCTTTATAGTCGAGTGATGTTCACATAATAAATAGTCACTAAATCTTCCTACTTCTATTTCAATTCAAGTAATGTTTTCTCTATCCTATGTCGCACCACCTTAGGAAAATATTTTTCAAGGAAAAGACTTTTAAATTTATCCCACTCTAAGGCATAAAAATCTTCTCTACCCCCAATATTCCTTACCATTAACCACCACTGATCAGATTCCCCTTCAAAATGATAAATTGAAAGACTTACATTTTGATTTTCGGAACATCCCATAACATCGAATATCTTTTCAAGGGTTTTGATCCATCCTTCAGCTGCTACTAGGTCAGAAGATCCATTGAAAAAAGGAGGGTGTTGTATCATAAAATGTTCCAAACATTTCACGTTCTATTGTGGTACCTATGGTTGTTTTCTTGCATGGATGACACCACTATTTATTTCATGTTTCAGCTGAGCCATTACTGTCACAAACTTCCCAGTTCCAATCCCTACAATTCCAGGCTGTAGTTCCGGAAATATGTCATTCTGTTGGTGCCTCTCCTCTTAAGCATCCTTGTCCCTTATACGGACAACCATTCTAAAAAAACATATCTTAGATGAAGAAACATGGTAATATTTAAATGTTATAACAGTTCAAATTAAACGTAGAGTGAAAATCATTATGGTATTCTATTAACATCACCCTAACCCCTAAAGTTATTTAAAAAATCCTTTGAAACCAACAATACAGACCTGGCCTTATTACATACATAATCTTGAATTTAGTCAAGATAAAACTTTCTTATTTCATTTAGGATCTTTTAAAGCTTAGAGCTTTAGATAATTATGACATAACACATTCATAACATTAAACATTATTACAGATTTGATACCATAAAAAATAGTCACCTTTTTTTCAAAATATAAAACATTAAAACATAAAAAAAATTCTTAGACAATTATTCAACATTTAAAATGTCTTCCTTGTTTTTCTTACACATCCATTAACCAGTGAAAATCATTTAAAAACTTGGTATGAGAACAAAATCTCATTGAGGGATGGTAAAAAAAGTAAAGAGCACATTAGTTCTTGAATACTTGTAACATATGAAATCACTTTCAAAAGACATGATTGTCACCCATATAAGCATAATTTTTAAAACATGAGATTTCCAAAATACATAAGAACATACGTAGAACCATAAAGGTATCTTGGGAATTACATACAAAAGCTGGTAACCCTCTCAGCTACCTTATAAATTGTAACCCTCACGACTTCCTTACTATTTGTGTAACCATCGCAGTTACACTTGGAGTAACCATATGGATGACCTCAAACTTATACATACCCAATGCATTGGAGAGAAATATAGGTCTCAAACTTCATCATAATCAATTCCCAAGAACAAAAAAATAGTCATACAACATGAATAATTCCATTAAAATATTTCTTTGGAATTTCATAAAACTGAATAAAAAACAGATTTTAAAAGGATAGTCTATGATAAATATCATATAATTGATGTGAAACTAAATAGAGTAGATTTAATATGTATAAAAACTGTATATGAACATAATTAGAAGTAATATAGGTAAAAACCATCACACAATCAATTTTAATACCAACTAAATAACTAAGTATAAGGTTAACCCAAAGAATGAAAATCAGGTTAAGAATTCCTTTACCTCGGGATTGTCTTACTTCAAACATGTTTAAACATACAATATAATGGTTATATGAGTGTTATTATAATTTTACAGAAACATTTTCATGTCTATTACAGCTTATATTATCATTTAATAACAACATTTCACCCTTTAATTGTTAGTATTTTTCTCCTTGCACTCTTTTTGAGTGAGTTCTTTACATGATTTCCATGATTGGTTCATGGGGGATGTTCTAGTCGATTGGAAGTGAAAATCATGAATTGGAATGGATTAGTATTTAAATATATCAAGTAACATAAATTATACCATTTATCATTTAGAATTCTTACAAGAGGATGATTCATAAGTTAAAACATTAACAATGTTCATTTAGATCATTTTAGTTGTTCTTTGATAATAATGACCTCATTTTGTTTTATAAATTAAAACCATGTGTACAAAATAATTCCAAAACCATTGATCATAAATAATACATATATTATAACCTATTTCAACCATAAAAATGGTTTCATGACCAGAATTTAATAAATTAATGCAAATTGAAATCCCATCGTCCACGATGCCGGTAATTCGACACATCACGGAAAATGTTTTTAATTCCTTGAACAAGTGGGGAAGAGAATATGATTGATGATGAATTTACCCTGAACAAGAGAACAACCAGAAAATAAAAGATTCTTAATCTTTAATTCCTCTTGATTAAGAGGAGGTGAGGATAGAAGAATAAAAGAAAGGAATCTTGAAATAAAAGAAAACTTGAGAAATTTCTCACGAAAATTCTGCAGCCCAACTGTGTCTCTTAAAATTTCATAAAAATAGTTTGATGAGAGAAAGGTGATATATAATCAAAAATACATAATATGGACAGTATGGGGGGATATGGAATGAAATATCTCAACATAAGCCAAAGGAAAAGTAAGATAAAAACATAAAATGAAAGAAAAGAAAGAAAATAAAACAGGATGTTTACCTCTTGATCTCTTCTCCTTGAGATCCTTCTTAAGGGCTTCGATTTTGGCCTTTTGGTGATAATAGAAGATCTAGGACGTGTGGAAGATCCTTGGGAGGATTATTGGGTTGATAATAGGAATGGATCAAGGCTTGAGAGGTGTGGGAAGAGGAGGGGAGTGAGGGTGGTATTTATAGTAGAGGAGAGAGGGTAATTTTCATTATTTTAATCATTATTATAATATTTTTCCCAAGATTATTAGTAGTCTTAGTTAATGTGACCCCAAATAGTTATAATGGAATGTGAGTTCAAAACAACTTTCCTTTCATCACTTATGATGTCATAAATAGTGATTTTTTCTTATAATTTGATTATATGGTATTTAATCGTATTTCACTATTCATCGAAAATTAAAGAATTTCATAAAAATCCCAAAAATTTACCCTAACCATTTTCCATCATGTAGAATTGAAAAATGATGTCCATTTTTTTAAAATAACTTTATAAATATTATTAATTTAATTTTAAAATAAAAGAATACTTAATTAAAAAAATAACAATTTTAATTCTATAACAACTTCCATATCGCAATGAAAAATTAACAATGATGTTATTATCTTAAATCCTTATGAAAATAAAATAAAAATAACATTTACTTTTCCTTAGGTTCATATTACTATTCATATTACTATTAATAAGGGTATGTTTCTATTCACAAAAAAACAAGTTGGTTTCATCAGAGTCCAAATAACATACTGAACACAATTGTAGATGATAGTTTCATGAAATTCAAATCATAGAAGTTGAAAAATTATGTTTAAAGGCTAGTTAAAAATATCAACTTAAATAAAATTCCATGAATTTCTATTTATGTTTAGAAAAACTTTGGGTGTTACAGATGGGTATTATTTCTCTTATATTATGATCATGCACTTTTATTATGTCATTATACCCTTACACGCTTCTTTTTTTTTCAATGATGACATTTAATTGTTAATGATTATACATACACTTACTAATAATTTCATCTCAACCTTGTTATGTTTTTTTCACCTAGTTAGAATGAATTATGTTAAATGAATTATGTGTATAAGGGCTTCATATATGTGGTGATGATGACCTAATATAGAATATGAGAAGTTGGGTAGAGTGGGAAAAGTACACTCCAGAAGTCATGGGTATATTTTTGTAAGATTTTATCAGAAATATCTAAAAATATAAACTTAACATTTCCTTTGGTATATAAGTGATCTATTATTTACATTATTTATTATATTCTTTAGATGAAAAATATTAGGTCATGTTTAATAGAATCAAACCATAATGTAAAGATAATTTGTTTACCACCGGATCCAACAGTGAAGGTTCAAGACTATTATATTTGGTATCAAATCCGGGTATAGATATCATTGGAAATTAGAATTTTTTAATTTGAGGTTATATTAATTGTTATGGATACCATCATGGGTTTAAAATATTTAGTTTTATTATAAGATTAACATCTTTGACACCCCTTTTGAGGTTTTAAGTGATTGAATTTTGAAGAGATTAATGATATATTGGGAGAATTGTTGTTGGGTATAAGTATATGTAATTCTTAAGTATATCAAGTGGTTTAACATGAAATATTATTTTTGATTAATGATATTATAGTGTTAGGGAAGTAAGCGTAATGGTATGAGATAATATTTAAAGTTATTTTTTTAATATTGAGGTTATTGAGGTTAATTAAGATATATGGTTATTTTTTTGTAATGATTTAGTTTGAACACTGGGTATTACTATTTAATTTTTGAGATTAATGTATTACTTTATCATAAGATGATATATTCATTTTGGAAGTAATCTTACCATGTGATAGTCATTTTTTTGTTAATGTATGAATAATGTAGGAATATTTTTTTATTCGTCTTATTTTCATGTGATCCATTATAACTTGATTATAGTAATTTAGGCATTAAAATTCATCTTTAATACTCTATGTAAGAAGAAAAATATGAAAATATTGTGGAAATTTATTAAAGGAAAAAATTAATATCATTAAGTAACTGTATTTCATTTTTTTTATTTGTTGAGATAATAAAAGTATTCCTCAACTATTGGAAAAATATCATTAAATAAAAAAAATTTCCTATTAACATCATTTTTTATCAAATTTATAGTCTCTTTCTTACCACTTTTCTTTATGGTTTTTTTACTTTCAAACAATCATTCACATCCTCATGATCAATGATTAATGTCACACAGTATAATTAATTGGTAATTGTAATTTTATTACAGGTCCATATCTACACTTCCCATCAATGTTATCTTATTTGAAAACATAGTTATGTGTTCTTCCAGATGACCATCATATTTTCTTTTCCCTATTTTCAAATGAAAGTTTTATTAACCCTTTTTATAATACAAGATTTCATGAAAGGTATTTTAAAATTTAAAACCATTAATAATTGAGATCAAGTTGAAATTGAGAGGAATAAATTTGTTAAATGGTGGGTGGGGGTGAATGTAACACCCAAATATTTTAAAATAAGAACATTATGTTCAATAGAGTATATGACAAGAAACACTGTTTGTAAACGACCCGTAAAATATATGACCATTAAAACATAGCCATTAAATTGGTGCATATGAATTATAATAAAGAATTTATGATATATATTTATATATCATACTCAATATAAATGTATTGATAAATTCTAATTAAATAATAAATCAATTTTTGGTAATGTCATTTTATTTATTAAAAATATTTTTCCATCAAAATTGTTTTTAGTTATTTTTGAGATAAAATATTATAAATAACTTATATAACTTTTGAAAATATTATAATGAGAAATTAAATTAATTTTTAAATAATAATATTAAATTTAATTGAGGATGAAATTTTGGGATTATTAAAAAAAATTGTGAACACTGAAAAATACCAATTTTTGTATATATGTCATTTCATTTCAATACGTTAATTAAATTAAAAGTAACACTATTATATGAAAATGATTTAATTTAAAATAAATATTAATTATTAATATTTAATTTTATTAATTATATTTTAATCATTTTTTGGTGTATTTCAGTGTAAGTTTATTTTTGTCTTAAAAAACATTTTCCTGAAAACTATTAAAAAGGGAAAAATGTCTATCCATTTTATTTATTTTAAATAATACATAATTAGGAATTATTTAAATAAAATTTATGGATTATATATCTATAAATGTTAATTTAATATAATATAATTATTATTACTGGTCATAATTTTAATATAAGATCATCTTATACTTGAAAAATTCATTTCTTGAGAAATAACTTTTTTATCGCGTCTTCATGTTTTATTTTAAATTATATTATGCCCCTAATGTAAATTTAATTTTATAAAATTGATTAAATATTTTTAATCTGAATAATTTTCATTGTATAATAAGATGAACATAATTTATTTTTATAATGAATAGTGAAAACTGTAAAAATATTTTACCACAGTTAGGGTGAAAATGGGTTTACCTGGGAGTGAAACTAAAAAGATAATGTATAAAATGACATATGAACATTCAAAAATTTTATTTTATGAACATATTTACACCTTATATCATATAACTCAAAATAATGGCCCATCTTAGATCTTTTTTAATGGGTAAAACATGGTTATAACATTTTCTTTCAAAACATTTAAAAACGTGTCATCTCCCCCACTTATAAAAGGCCACCCACCATCTTCTTATATTCACACCCTAAAAGCATTTTTTAAATTCAATAACTAACTAGATAAATTCATAACTTAAATCATAATATCCTATAACACATTTTTAAATTATAAAACTATCCTAGGAATGATTTTGGTGAAAACTTAAAGAAGTTTTCCAAAGAAGAGGTATCATTCTAAACTTGGTGTTCTATTTTATTTCTTCTTCAAAATCATTATAATATTTTTTTTAAATTATTATATAATAAATTAATTATAAAATATATAATGAAATGTTATTTTTTAACCAAAATCCATATCATCTTCCATCGAATGGGAATCAAAACCATCATTCGTGTGTATAGAGGTCTACCACCTTGCAAAAAGATGTAATTTGTTTTCCATCATCACCTATCATGGATTCTCGAGATGGTGTATTTCATATTAATATAATATATTCATGGATTTTTTTATCATTATTAAAATATAATATATCATATGTTTTCTTACCTTTCCATTTATGGAAATATGATAAATTTGTTCACGTGTACGTGTGGACTACTGCCTCCATGAAGAGATGTGATTATTTTTAATAACCACATCACATGGATGGAATATATAAATTAATTTTAAAAATTAATATGATATTTATGGTGTTAAAATTAATATATGATCAAAAAAATACTTAACTACTTTTCATAATGATCATTGAAAAATGGAAATGTTACTAATGCGTACGTATGACCTACAATCTCAATGATTGTGACATAGTACATTTTTCATTACCATTATTCATGGTTGGTATTAAAAGTATAAATTATTTATTAAATGAAAATTATTTCATGATAATAATTATGGATATTATTTAACAATGAATACATTGACCATGGACGACATACCGAAGCCATTTTGAAAATATGGATCGAACATCCTCAAAACACCCAATGTGGATAAACAAATAAAATATTTAAATATGTAACTAAATTAATAAATAAACTATTAAAAATAATTTATTAAACCTTTAAATGTTTCTTAAGAAAAAAATAATTTATATAATGTCATTATATTGTAGTTAAAGGACATACTGGATGGTCTAGACTAGAGGTAAGGGTTTCTCGTCTCACTTCAATTTCTGTGTGAAATATGCCATATTAACTAGTTATTTTTATTATTTGGAATATATACTACACATTAATGTATCCTATTATTATTTTGATGAATATTTTTTTTATTTAAACAATTATATTTGATTATATCCTTTTCTTGGGATATTATCTACATATTACAGAAGTAGTGAGGGATTTTGTCTCAATTTCCTTTCGTTGAGGCATATTTATTGATATGCACCAAATTTATTTCATATGGGGTATATAATACCATGTTAAATTTTATATCATCAATACATAATAATTAATGTTATTTAAATTTTCAATTTTAATTATTTAATCCAAGGGTATTTTACATGAATGTTAATAAGTGGCAAGTGGTTTCATAACTTAATTTCTATAACTAGATTATATTACTTCTTTATTGTCATTGATATGAGATGATTATGTGTGAAATTATATATAACTTTAATATGTTTTATTCATATTTTTTTTTAATTTAAATTTGTTACACAAAATCTATCCAATTATTAACACTCAATTCAATAATAAGATCTTTGTATGGGTTATTCATTCCAAATTCCCTTTCTTTGGGACATATATTCAATGGTATGCACCCATATTCTCTTATAAAGTTTATTTACTAACCATTTTAAATAAAATGTCATTAATATCTATATGTTCATGATATTTAAATTTTCATTTTAATTTATTATTTCATGGGGATTTTGATGGAAAATTTAGCAATTTTTCAAAGGAATTATGTTACAATCTCTTTTCTTTTCATGATTTTTAATGTTTAAGGTTAATTTAGAGGAAATAATATGATTATATTTTATTGAAAAAAACATATTTTATTCTATTATGATTATGAATGAGTTTTACATTTGTATTTTAGACTTCCTACTATATTTATTAAAGAAACACAAGGGAAGTTGCTAACTAGGGACAACAATCTTGTAAGTTATTTTAGATCAGAAACCTTTGTCTTCTGTATCCATGTTTTATAATTTTTTTAAAAAGAAAATTATTTTATGAATAAAAAATATTTCCAAAAAATATTTTACATGGTATTTGAAATTAATTGAAATGTTTATAAATTTAATTCCTTTACATTTTCCAAATTGGCCACTTTTGACTCCATTTAAAAAATGCTTGAAAATATGTTTATTTTTAACATTTACATCATGAAAGGACTTTCCCAATATCATAACCATTATTTTATTTGAATACACAGTAATTAATTTCAAAGTTTATTTTAAAAACTATTTTAACAATATTTTATGAATTTTTAGATTTTTAAAAATAATTTTCTACGTGAAAAGGTTATTTTCCTCATATTTTTTTAATAATATTTTAATGATATTTCCATTCATCGACATCAACAAAACTTGATATTTCCTATGATCCAATGGAGATATTTTTAAATGATACCATCCTTACTATTTCTCTATATTCATTATGATATTGAATTATAACCCATTTTTTTGACTGATGAATCAATAAATGAAATAACAATTATATTTGTTATGTCGAATTGTGAAATATTATTACTTTTTTACCCGTGAATGGTACTTGGATATTATTGATAATCATTGGTGAACTCAGATATTGTTGAGTGATATTGATATCTTATACAATGGGTGTTGCTAAATATCATTGGGTAATCCCAATATATCTATTTTGATGGGTGCACACTGATAGCACTAGGTGTTCCCGATATTTCTTATATGACAGGTGTGACCCATTACAACTCAACAATGTATTGTATAATGAATATATTCTCTAGATTATTATATTATTAGTAAGAAATGTTATTATTCATGTTTTTAAGGGATTTATAATGGTTATATGAATATGACATTCCATGTGTCCATTACTTCTTTTTATTCTTGTTATGATTTACAAATATTTCACTGATCAATATTTGCATCACATGGATCATGATTTTGGATTCTTATTTATCTTACATATTAAATATCAATTCTATGTTTTATGATTTATGATCCAAGTATTTATAGTTATTATTTATCATAAATTATTCTCATGAAATTTTATTATTTCATCATACCGTTATGCTCATATTTTTCACACTAATGACATTTTGTTATGAAGGATTTTGTTTACCCTTACTGAGAATTTGAGCTCACACTTCTCAGGTTTCTTTTCAATCAGTTTATGAAGAATTATTTTAAATTACTTGTGACTAGAAGTTTTTCATATGGATTATTTTTAGGAACTACTATGGAATATGAAAAGATTAGTATAATGGGAAAAATACTCCCATGAATTAATGGGTATTGTTTTTGTAAGCGTTTGTCTAAATTCACTAAAACTCTAAAACTAAAAGTCACTTGGGTATGTAAGTGGACTACTATTTACTTTTTCTGTTATATTTTTTGTGTGTAAAAAGTTTGTCCATGATTATCAGTATCAATTCAAAAATGAAAAGATATTTTTTTGCACCAAATCCGGGAGTGCGGGTCTGGGGTTAATAGTAAAAGAATGAGCTTAGTGAAGATAATTATCTTCACCTTGAAGAACATCATATAGATCTATTATAATGGACCATATGGTTGGTATTTTGGGAATAACAGTAGATCAAGAATGTGGATAAAGATTATAGGGAATGATTTTTGAAGGGTCTGGTTGAGCTAAATTTCATGAGATGTGTGAAGAAGTTAGGGGAGAGTTCCATTTTAAAATTTAAGAAGAGTAAAATATTGTAAATACCATAAACTATTCAATAATGGGAAGTCACTCTCAAACCAGGTTCCTATAAATTTTTCAATATTGGGTTATAGGGATTATAGCTTCTATCAAAAACTCCAAAAAATCTACCACTAAAAATAATATTGTTTTAAATATGTGGATTCTTTTACCTCCACAGTTACTCACTTTTACCATTTTGGTTTCCTCTATGGTAGCTGGTTTCTTTAACCTGGGTAATTTATCCATTAAAGCTAAAATTAAATGATACTATTATATAATTTATGACTAATGATTCTAAATATAAAATAAAAATTACTAAAAAAATTATATATTTTTTGAAATTAATTTTAACACAATCACATGTATCGCGTAAAACCCTATTTCAACCTTAACATTGGTATTTAGTTTTTTATATTTTACTTTTGATAATGAAAAAAATTAATTTGATCTTATTAAATAATAATAATAATTATTATTATTAAAAATATAGAACCAATTTTATCGAAATATATTCATAAAAGTGGCATAATTTAGTTTAAAAACCCATAAATTGTGTCGAAAAATGATTTTTCAAGAAATTAATCTTTCAACTGTAAGATAATATTATATTAACTATATGAATAGTAATCATCCTTAAATGGATTTAAATTATTATAGTCAGATACATAACCTATAAATTTCATTTAAAATATTCATCATTAATGATTATTTTAATTAATCAAAATTGATAGGCATTATGCTTAAAAAAACAGTTTTCCAAAACAATTATGAAAAAAAAACTTTTATATATAAATGATATTATATTTATTTATATCATATTTATAATTTATAAAATTTTAATTATATTTATCATTAATGTTTATTATAAATAAAAGTATTAATAATTAAATAGTAAATTTATTATTTTTGATAAAATGCAATTTCTAAGGGAAAATTTTAAAAAATAATTTTAGGCTTATTTTGACCAAGTAAGATAAGAATAAATATTCATATTGTCATTTTAGAATTTTTGTTCCATGAAATATTAAGTGGGAAATTTTATTATGTTTTTATTAAAATAGTATATTTACTTTCTATAATTGAGGCTCAGGTGTTAAATTCTTACCGCCAATAAAAATATTATCTATAAAATTTTTGTGGATATTAACTTCTAAACAAGAGAAGGTGGTTATTATTCCTAACATATTTTGGTTCCAATATTGATTCCTCCATTTTATTATTTTAACAAATTTATTTTATCATTCGAGTCATTTAATTCCTCAATATTTACTCTATAGTATCAATAATCTGAATATGATCTTAATTGTAAGAAATAGGAGATTCCAATTCAATTTCGTCAGAGTTGAGGACATGTTTTGGGAATGAAATTTAATTTATTAACAATTATATATATAACACATAATTTAATTTATATAATGTTATTGTCATTTCTAATCGATATTCTACACCAGTAATTTTTTAAAAAATTTCAAAGGATTCAATATACCTACGACTCCATTTTCCCTTCTTATTGAACCTTGTGAGACCCTTACACAAAGTCATTTTTATAGAAATGTGATCTCCCACTTCAAATTCCAAATATTTATTATATTTATAAGAATAACTCCTTTTCCTTCCTAGACTAATTAGAATTGATCCTAAAAATTCGTTAACATTTTCATTTTATATTCAAAAAGTTATGGGACTTAATGTATACACTCACCAACTTGATCCCAACAATTTAGAGTACAAAACCTATTTCCATACAATTCTTCATATGACTCCATTTTAATACTTGAATGGAAACTATTATTATAGGGAAACTCTACCAAACATAAATACTAATATGAAATTTCTAGAAATCCTATTAATAATAACCTCAATATGTCTTCAAATAATTATATAGTCCTTTCAGAATATCCTTCAGTTTGAGGATGTAGGAAAATCACAAATAAAGCTCATTATTAAGTGATTTTGAATAATATTCCATAATTATGATAAACAACAGGGATCCTAATCACAAACAATCAGAATAGCTACAAAATTAAGTCTTAAAACATTATTAAAATATATACTTTTAAGGTGATGAGGAGGTAAATGTTCTCTTATAGTTAAAATGTTCAAATTTGTTAAGTGGTCATCAATTTCACATATTCCATCATTCTTTCTATGATTCATTGATAGTATTTTGAAAAAATATTGAGTAATATCATCCCATTTCCACAAATGAAGAAGAATAGGTTACATTATGTATCTAGGAAGTTGTCTACTCACCATATCCTATTGATAAATCAAGAATCTTGATACACAATCTAAAGTTTTCCCCATTTTGTTATCCCACAAAAACATTCCCTCAAATCCTTATACATCTTGGAAAAACTAGGGTGTATAGATAAATTTGAGCTATTATCATCATCCAAGAAGTCAATTATTATCTTAGGTATAGATTTCACACATATTATCTTTTCAAATATTAGGATTCCATCTTTAAAAATGACATTTTCTAACTTCCAATCATTCAATGCTATAATTTTATTTTAAAAATTCCCTTCATCAGATTGAGAATTTTTTTTATTTTATATTAAGTATGATTTTAGTATAATTTTAACAACAATTGATATATATTATTCCTTAAAAATTTCTTTACCACTATTTACTAGATCCATGAATATAAGATCACTCTCAATCCTCACATGGGTAAAAAATCCATGATATTTCCAACTCAATGATTATAAATACTTATTTTCCTTCCCTAAGTGGTAGTGTATTGACAAATCATAAACCTTGAGTAGATAAAGCCATTTTATTTACAACCTATTAAGCTATTTTTATGAAAAATTTATTTTAGTCTCTTATGGTCTATGTATATCTCACATATTTCACCACAGAGATAATGTCTCAATATCTTCAAATAAGTTTTTATAGTTCCTAACTAAAGATATTGGGTTTCAAATTTCTATTCAATATTCCCTAACTACCTTGAAGCATATTTAATAACTTTATTATTTTTCATAAGGACCCAACCAAGTCCCTTCTCTGATGTAGAACTATATATGCCAAATTTTTCATTTCATGATATTATATTTATAATCGTATAATTGAAAAATTTCATATTTGTTCCTCAAAATATTCTTCACAATCCATTTTCTATATAAAAATAGCATCTTTATGTGTAAGCTTAGTTAATGTGTTATCAAATTGGGAAACGTTCTGGACCAATTGCTGATAGTAACCTACCAAACTAAAAGAACTATGTATCTCAATTATGTTTATTGGTAAAAGCCATTCTTCGACTGCCTTTTTATTTATAATATTAACTGAGATTCCATCCTTGGAGAAAATATAGCCCAACAAAGAAACTTCATGAAGCCAAAATTCTGACTTTCTATATTTCCCTTAAAACTCTTTTCTTCTAATAGTCACAGGTATGATCCCTAGGTGATTATCATTATCCTCATAGATCATAGAATACAATGAGATATCATCAATGAATACCATAACAAAATCATCAAGTTATTCCTCAAATAATTTTTTACTAGATCCATAAAATCAAAGGGGTCATTACTAAATCCAAATGGTATTATTTTAAACTCATAATTTTTATAACTTATTTGGAATATTGAACTCAATATATATTCCATATTTAATCTCAATTGATGAAGCCTATAATGAAGTCCAATCTTATTTAAATATTTAGATTTATTAATTTGATCAAATAAATCATTAATATGAAGAATAAATACTTATTATATATAATAATAGAATTTATTTCCATAAAATAATTCTTTGATCTCATGGATAAAGCTTCCTTTTAACGAAGTGATAATGGGACCCCCAAGGTGAAATAAGAGGGTGAATAAATCCCTTATCACATAACTCCTCTAGTTTTTTCTTCCACTCCACTAACTCCATAGTATACATTCTATAGGGAGTATTTAATATAGCTATTTTATTGGGAATTATAAAAATGGAAAACGTGACATATTTCTTTGGTGGATTTTTGGATAATATCTTATGAAATAGAAGAATATATTCTTATATAATAGCTACATCCCCAATTTGAAGGTTAATTTTTCTATATGTAGTTTTTATTTTCACTGCTTATCTGAGAATCTCATTCATATGTACTATTGGGGTAGATATATACATGAATCTAAGGATTAAGTCTTCACACTAAATATAAGGACTTAAACATCTTCTCTATAAATCCTAATTTCTTTATCGTTGAAAGAAATTTTTGGATCATATTTTGAATGTTTTTATATATAAAATATTATATCAAAGTAAACTGTAGTTATGATAATAAAGATAAAAAATAAAGAATGTTTATGTGTTCAAATAACCTCTCATTCAATTAGTTCCCGTCGAATATATAGAATCTAGAAAATTCCTTCAATTTTTTATGGTGGATAATACCATTTCATCATATGATGAAAAAGTTTGAGAAACTAGTTCCCTTAAAAGACTTGGTTTAAGACATTCAATGAAATGGATATTATTCCATTCCATATTTCTTATATAATCCATAGAATATCTAGATAGTATTGTAAAGGTAGAATCATACAATAAAACACATTGTTTTCCATTAAATTTAATCTATAGATCTTTCATTTCATTGTAGTTTTTTGCTCCTGATGGAAATATATGTCAAATATTATTTCATTAAAATCTATACATTTCATGTGTTATATTTTTTCTTCCCCCACAATATTATATATCAATTACCATTTTTTATTAAAATCACCTCTGAGGAAATATACTAAAAGTATGACCTTTTCATTTTCATTTCACCTGAGGGCTATAAAAATATTTTATATGGACTAAAACCTTTTCTCGTCTACCACACGATTAATAGTCCCACTAAATTATGGGGGATTTTATTTCATGATGAAATCCAACATAGTAGAATCATGTTATGGAATAATAGGTTTATCTATTCAGGAATTTTTTTTCATAACCTAATTAAGCTACCCTAATATTGACATGACCTACTCAGTTTCAATACCGACTATATTGGGTTTCTTTGTTGATAAATTTACACATTTACCATGATTTTTGATGGAATTATTTCTTCCATTATCCATTTCTAAAAAATGGTATATCTAATATTATCTCATAAAAATATTAATTCTGAATAATTATGTTTATTTATAAATTTGACGTTACACTTAACATAAATTGAAAATTATGTATTTTTAATCATACAATATTATACGTGGATTATTTTAGGAAATCACTACTTTATAATTCTTCATAATGGTTTCCAAAGAAAACATGAATTGTCCTATGATTATACAATAAGAGTGTTAAACAATGTGCGCAATATGGCCTTCTATCATACACCAAGTGATTCTTGAGTAGAATATAAATGCTCTCTTTTTTGAATTATTACCCCCAGTAAAAATAATGTCAGAACCATGTAAATGTTATAGTATCCAAATAGGTATTTATTGATAAGAAGAACACATCCGAGATCTAATACCAACTGTAACAACCTCGAATCAAGTAAAACAATGCATGTTATTGATTTATTACATTGGAAAAGATACAGGGAATCAAATCTTGAAAGACCGATCAGTTTAATAGTCTTGGAGTACTGGATATATATATGATACCAAGTTTACATTAGGGAAAAAATATGAAACTTTATAATGGAAAATATTTACAATAATTGAACTCATTCAAATAATTATTCTTCATTTCACTGGTAAAGAAAACAAAATAAGGGTGAGCTTAAATGCATAGTAATTGTTTTGTATAGTAGAAGATATAATAAATAGATAAGTCATATATAATATTTCAATGTAAATAAATGAAAATAAAATATCTTTAATCAATACCTTAGGTGGTGCCTTACATCAATCGTCGTGGGTTCACCATGAAAGTTAGTTTTTGGATGTAAATGTCCTTAAAATATTTAATAAAAATATTTTATTTTGAATAATTATTTTTTTTATTTTAAAATACTGCCTACTGTTAAGAATATAGAGTTATGATATAACCCTGGAAATCCTCTAAGGCAAGGAGAAGGAGCTCCCTCTGACGTACATTGAAGGATTGATTAATCAAGAGCAAACGAACCTCAGATTCAACAGATCAACGAACGACGATGACGTAGCTTCACCCTTCATCAACGACTGATCCAAACTCCATGTAGGGTATTGTTTTATTGTGGTTAATTCCTCATTATACATTTCAGATATGAATGTGGACCAACCCACGAACAGGTTGATCCACAATTCAATTGCTTTCCAAATGGTTTTATTCTTTCATTGATTTAAATTGGAGACAGATCTATGTTTTTCTTTGTTCTTCACAATCCTGGTAATAATAAAAAATCAAGGTCAACATGAAAAGAGGCCAAGATCCATTATTTATGTCTTCATGAGATTTATTTCCCCTCTCAAGATTATTTCTTGGTTTCATCATTATTCACAAAATACGAACTGAGGAACATTGCACCATAGATCAGTGGCACAATGATCTGAGACTGGGGATGTGGAATAGAAATGACACCACAGAGGTGAGACAATGAAGTCGTGATAGAAATTAGGAAATAAAGATGCTTGTGGCAGCATAAGGTGGGGGTGAACGATGGTGACTAGACCAACAGTTCTGATTGGTTTTAGCATAGAGTGAGGTAGATAGTGGGTTGCCGGTGGTGGAGCCAGCATACTACCCGATAGGGTCTGGACTAAGGCGAGCGTTATGTGGAATATGAGGTGGATGAGCCACCGGTGGGGTGGCCGGTGGAGGAGCGCAAGGTGGTGGAGGCTGCGTGGGAGGCCGGTGAACACATTTGATGTCTGCATTGGTTGTGATGGTACCATGATGAATTGGAGCATGTGGGTGGGTCAGCCACGTGAAAGTGAATGAGGAGGGAATGCATGCATCAGTGTGGGATGGGTAGACCGAGCTACTCTAGTGGCCCAGTAGGATGGTTCGGGTCAGGCCATGTCGGGTTGGTCAAACCAGGTGGGGTTAGACTCAGATGGGGACCCTAGTTTAAATTTTTCACAAATAATGGTCTTAAATTTCAAATGGAAGGTCTGTTTGATGAACTTTCTACAACATTGGGATCCTTGTGATGAGGCAATCCTTTTGGGATGGCACTGTGGGTTTTTATCCTGGAACATTATAGGAGGATAGTTTCTGTTGGTTTTTTACCCAAGGTTTTAGTATGGAATTATTTCACAACATTGGATAATAGTCCTCTCTAGTGGCTGAGTCCCAAATAGATTTATGGTTTTCCTCATTGGGATTGGAGAGGTCCACTATCACCCCTAATAGAGTTTTGTGGGAATTGATGTGACCAATGAGTATAAGGAATTAGTCTTCCATATAGTGGGCCGTATTGATAGAGCATTTGGTATTCTTAGAGAAGGATTCCTTATGTTATGAGTAGCATTAGTATGTTTGTTAGTATTCTCTAAGATGGATTCCCTACATTACAGGATAATATTGATTAGGTTGTCTGTATTCTCTAGGTAGAATCCATTCTTTGTATGTTATGATCTTTGGCCAGTTTATTTCTCTTTAGGTGGGGCCAAAATTAGCGGGACCTCTTCATGAGAGTCTTTTATGATATCATGGAATGATGAGTGATTTCTCTTTGAATGATTAATCCTCGAGAAGAATCCTATTGCAGTTATTTTTTGAGACTTACGTATTTTCATTGTGGTTGGCTATGTGTATATCTAGATATCCTCGGTATATTTTATATATGCATATAACTATGTATACATGATTTTACTTCATTAATTATTTTGGTATACTTCATGTATTTCATTGTGGTATTCCTTTGTGGTTTCAGGGTGTCCTACTGAGTATTTATTTACTCACCCCTGCACTGGATTTTCTGGCACGTGTCGTGTCTTTTGCAGATTACTGACACTTTGACGGAGCTCTAGGTGTGCCATGAACCGATGGTACATAGAGAGAGAAAACATAATTGGTGTTATCATATGGTTTCATAAAACATCCGTACACCTACCCTTCACGTAGAGTTTTTTTAGATGACTTTCAAGAACTTATGTGTTCACTTTTACAGGCTCTTTCATTTTCTGGGATTGTATTTCAGCCCTTTTTTCTTTCTAGTTTTCTACTATCGTACTCTGTGGTTTGTATATCAATGTATGCATTTTTTTTACTTAGTTATCCTACATTTCATAATTTTTGTCATAGAGATATGTGTGTGTACATGAAATTAGGAAAATTTCTCCCATTTGTGGGATATGCATGTTTGGTGCTAATCACCATCCCCTAGCCTATTAGAGGAGGGCTTGGGGTAGTCACATCACGTGCCCTTATGGGATTGGTCGTGATAGTTCCTTTAATAGAAACACACACTATAATCATGAATAATAACACATCCTTTAAAAAAAATTGGAAACATAATGGGTACCCAAAGTAACACATAACTAGTTTTCAACATACGATTGCACTAGTTCCATGTGAAAATATGGACTTATAGAAAAAGTGTAAATATTTTTAGGGAGTGATTGAGGTCATAAACTAGAAACTATAGAATTATAAATAAAAATCTGAGGGCATAAATGTCATAAATTTATGAGTATTTATAAGTACATTGGTTTAATAAAAATAATGGTATTTGGGAAAAAATTCTATATCATTTTTCTAAAGTTAAATAATTTTCAGGAAAACAAATACTTTCATTATTTTAGTACAACCTCACCCTTTTCTATTGCTTGATAAACATATAAATCATCTACTATTTTACGAAATGATGGTTAATTTATCATTCCTAATGCATTATCAATTTATAAGATCCATAAATATAATGATAAGTGATTCCATATGTATTTAGTTAACATAAAAATTGGTTTCAACAAGTTATCCAATATAAATAAATCTTCATATAGTGAGACAATAAATTAATCTATAAAACCTCATCTAACCTTTAACATTAAATATTCCATAAATGGTTATCCTTATAACACTTATGAAATATGAATATCTATAATTTTGAAATATGGTCACTAAATTGTTTCAAAAAAAACTTAGCATTAATCCCTATTATATCATAATGTATATCTTGTTTTTCACATACAGAACATGTGAATAACATTATCTTGTATTTTATTAAAATATAGTAATAACCTGAATTACCAAAAATCCTTATTTAAAACATGCATGTTTCCTTATTCTAATGTTTATTGGATATATTCCTTAATTTCAAAAATGTTGTATACTTCTTCCATGATACCATTGACCACTTTTTTGACAAATACTTAGTCAATTCCAACATAATCAAAACCATCTGAATGTATTTATCCATTCCAATCATCTCTTTATCAAAGCCAAAACAATTTATTAATATAGGGTTCACATTAAGGGATACCTTTTCATAACCAAAATATCACCATTCGATTAAATCACTTTTCTAAGTCATTAGAACCGTCCAACATATCCTTTTCAATCCTCAATGAAATTATTATACTGAAAACACTTCTATATATCATTATTTTTATAACATAATCCTTGAATTCTAAAACTTATACACTTCAGTCATATAACTTTATTATTAAACCATTACTCTCGATTAATCATCATTTTCCTTAGTATCCCTTTCCAAAAATATGAAATATGAATCATGTCTTAAGGTTACATAAGTTCAATATAATAGTTCTTCTTCTGTTTAATGTAAATAATACTGGAAGAACATCTTATACCTTTCACATGACATTTTCGGTCTCTTTATCTTAAGCAGTATAACCAATATGAGTGGACCATCCTGATCCACTTCCTAAGATTTCCACTTTAGAAATCAATTTTCATTATTCCCATAATTTCCACCTCTAAAAAGTTCAATGTAAACTAAGTTATTTCTAGTTTCTTCTATTTAATAAACCTATAAATAATAGGGTTAAAAATATTTACCAATGTAGAAAACCACAAAACCATGAAATATTACTTATAGGATATCAAAATAATTACACCTACTTATTTAATCTATGACACCTTAGGTTTATCCTCAGTTATTCATAGTCATCCAATATTTAAATCCTTTATGATGGTTCATAAATAGTTTTTTAATTCCTAAAGCATATCATCCAAGTGTGTGAAACTAGGAACAAAGTAAATCCTAATGTTGTGTACCAGGTTACACATGATTTATGATTAATACACCATGTCAGAGTTGATACACTTATGTACATATTTTCCAGAACCAAACCCACCTTTAGTATCCAGACATGCATTTATTTCTAGGAAACCACTCACTCTATCCATTACCAAAATTGTAGGACATTTTACTAACCATTAACTCATTTTTATACTTATTCTTAGAGACACCACAAGAAATATCCTTTGAAATATCCTTAAGGGCCTAAAAAACATTTCTCATCAGAGTTTTCAATATTGACTAAAGGTTCTCTATCCTACTAACTATAACAACCTATTATTATCATACATAGACATTACATGATTTTGGTTGAATACTTAATGAATTACACAAATAGATTCCTAAAGACCATATTATTTTTGTTTGTTTTGGAACATGGAATCATAAAAACTGGTACATAAGTGACCAACATTATCTCCTACTATGTTCTCCATGAATAACACCCTTCTTAGACATTTCATATATAATACATATCTTCATAACTTGGGGAAGGAAACATGAAAATGGGTGAGACCAAATGGATATTAAGGGTAAAAAGGGATATATGTAAGAACAAACATGAACATAGATGTATGAGAATGTGATCATAACATTATAAGATCATACCACACATATCAATGATCATAAACATGAACCATGGTATACAGATTGGCAGTTCATAAAACTAGAATCATAAGTGAATCAAGAGAATATGTCATGAAATCATAATAGAGGTGTAAGACACGGAGTTTTCTAATACACATAACAATATAAAATATTAAGTCAAGGCTAGCTACCAATACCATCATACCATTTTTGGCTCGGGATAATAACCCATGTACCTTCTTCAGGCTTGGGATTTCCTCACATGTACCTTATTGTTTCAGTCTAGGGATTCCCTATCTTGTACCCTATTATTTAAGGCATGGTATTCTCTCCTATCTACCGTCTTGTTTTGGGACTGGGATTCCCTCTCATGTACCCACCTATTTCTAGCTTAATATGCCATATTTTTTCAGTCATGGGATGCCCTCCCTTTTACCCACTTGTTTCAGGATTGAGATTCCCTCTTTTTACGGGATTGGGATACCCTTCTATGTACCCTTGATCTCATAAAACATTTATCATCACCCAATGAAATGGGGGGAAATATAGGTTCCACCCATCACATAATGAAAATAGATATGCAGGTTCTATAAGATAATAAAAGATGTCATCATATCATGACCCATAAAAAGAGACGGGTTCTATAAACATCATATCATAAACATTGAAATTAAATATTTATAATTAAAATTTACTAACTTAATAACTTTTGGAAGATATATAAATTTCATAATCATTTAATCAAAGAATATCTCATGAAAATAAGCGGGATTCCAAATCATATAACCCGTGGAAGAGAAATGGGTCTCATAAACAACATTCCATCCTAAACATAATCCTATCAAAGAAAGAACCAGAATGGTGTCCTTGGAACATAACCCTAGTAAAAGATAAACTGCATCAATGAATATCACCTTATATGGATAAGGATTTTGAAAGATCCCTTGGAACATAACTTTTCTTCTAAACCTCTTTTTAAAACATATAACATTTTCAAAACCCCTCTCTTTATAACCACTTTGAAAACGTATATCGAAATCATGAATAAATATTTTAAAATTTCTCTGGAGGAAAATATAATTTTTTTTAATTTTTTTTAAACATAAACACTTTTGAAAACATTTTTCTTTCTAAACATTTTAAAGAAGCATGAAATCATTTTGAAATCCTTTTTATTTGAAAATGTCTTTAAAAACATATAAAGAAATCTTTGAACACATTTTTAACACATTTTTCCTTGAAAATTTATAAAAGAATCTTGAAAATAATTTTAGACCCATTTTACTTGAAAACCTATAAAAGAAAATTTTAATAATTTTTTTTAAATAAAACATTTTTTAAAACATTTTTAGAAAACATGGTTTTGAAAGAACACATATTTCTGATCTAAGAGAAAGGTAAAGACAGACATTTTAAAAAACATGTTCTTAATTATCTTATGTACCCAATACTGTAAAAATTGTAAATTTACATGAATATATCATTAATATCAATAGGGTAAAAAATCATGAGTTTTCATGAAATTTGTATCATTAGTGTTAATCATTTGAACCATAATCATAAACAATCTTGATAAACAATGATACTATTTCAATATACTCTCAGCACCTGGGAACATTAAACCATAATAACCATGTATGGAAATGAAAGTAAATTAACCTTAACATGTTATAAAATGAATTATTTTCATGATATAAAATTTAAAATGTCATTATATACACCTTGTAAAAGAATATATGTGCGTAATAAAACACATGTCTCAAAGAAGGTGAATTGAGACAAAATTACTTTTACCCATTTTTTATTTTTTCAAAACATTAACTTCATGAAATAATGATCATAAAACGGTTATTTAAATAGCCATAAATTTAAGTACAAGAATCATTGAATATGGACACAGACATTATATTCACCACATATAAGAAATAAGAGGTGAACATGGCTTGTGTCTCGTGGGAAATAAATGCGAGATGAGAAAACCCTTACTACATGAGTAACTTTAGAATCAGGATCCAAAAGATAAAACAAAATAATTTAAATATTTTAATATCATTAAATAAATTAAATTAATTATATAAAATTTCATATGGAAGTATATACACCACAATAAAAAACAGAGTGGTGAATATGGCATGTATGAGATAGAAATAAAAAGTGAGATGATATCCCCTTACATTAAGTATTCTCTTTCTTTTTTACATGTTAAAACCTCCTAAATAATAAATATTAGTTTACTGTAATTCTATAAAATAACAATATTATTATATATAATACCATATATGATCCACTCATGTCTTTATATTACCCCGTTATTAACAATTCCATGTTAATGTAATTTTTTGAGTAATAATTGCTTTGTTAATCGTACACGTTTTGAATTATTATTCTTGATCCCTTTACTTAGATCATGATTTACTTATTTCCATAATGTAAAAAATTATTTATATATCCTATATATTCCGTATATATATATATTTATTTTAATCTATAAAAATAACAATATTAAATAAAATACACTGTTCATAGAGAAGATAGGTCGTACATACGCATTAACGATGCTTCTGAATTATTATCATATTAAAAGAAAGTAAGTAAATGACGTATATTATATGTATTATATAATATCATTATAGTAGAATAATTATTTCATATATATCATATATTTTTACTAAACACATCCTTAATACATTCCATGTAAAGTGTGAACAAATTCGAACGTTTTGAGGAGGCGATAGTCCACACTTCCATAAATGAAGTTATCGTAGTTACAAAAAATAGAATAGAGTTACATTTTATATAATAATTATAGAATAATAAATAAATAATAAATATCATATATATAATATAAAAATAGAGTTTTCGACATACTTCCTAACCATGATATTTGGTAAAAGGAAAAAAATCATTCCGTGAGTCGGTAGTATGTCATACACAAAAACATTAAATTCATTAGCAATTAGATGGATGTGTGTGTAAGTGTAGGTAAAACCATTAATATAACAACATTTTAGTATATTTAATATACTGAGGTCATTATTTAATCATGGAATAAGAATAATTTTGGTGGTGTAGAAATGAAATATAGAAATGGATTTTGAGAATGGATGTCACCCCTGC
The DNA here is from genome assembly GCA_963277665.1 of Viscum album. Lineage (NCBI taxonomy): Eukaryota > Viridiplantae > Streptophyta > Magnoliopsida > Santalales > Viscaceae > Viscum > Viscum album. The sequence continues at coordinate 906,517,309 of OY728165.1, read as the reverse complement.
TTTGGGTAACTCCTTTTGGTATGCACGAAAGGGATTCCTTGGTTGGAATTCTTCCCAAAGCGAGGATTAAAGAGTAAGGGAGGTATTTTGGAAATTTATTTTTTGTAGAAATTTTCTGAACATAAGTGGTTTGAGAGGTGTTAAGAAGGGGGATTGGTGGTGGCCTTTTGTAACGAACTCTGGAGGCACACATGCAATTTTTAAAAACAAGTTAGGTGTATGCATGTTTTTACCTAAGAAAAGTAATAAAAACCTACCAAAAAATAATATAAGGTTTATGAAAGAATTATTTCTATAAAATGGGTGTTTTAAATGTAAATAGGTCATTTTCCCCTTATTTCTAATGTTTATTCCCTTATTATGATTAATTTTATATTAATCGCTTTAATTATTTTAAATCACTTTCACTAATTTTTTTCGTCAAATATTAATTTTTTCTTATGAGACTATAAAAAATACTTATTAAAATCATGTATTTATGTTTATATAAATTAAATTCATAGAATTATCAAAATTATGTTTAATTCTAATCTTGCAGATGTAGCAAGAAAGCATGTATTTAAAGTGAAAACGTTCAAAAGTTAATTAATATTTTATATCATAATTAAATAAAAAAATGATTCCAATGGACTATATTGGATTAATAGATACATAATTTATTTATTTTTACATTAAAACAAATTTAAAATATAATTTAACATTATAATTAATTAAAATATATGGTAGTTGTCTATAAAAATGCTATATTTTTCACTATTGATCAAAAAATGAAACTTCTTAGAAAAATCTACAAAATTAAGATGAATATACTTTGAAAATGATTAATTCAAAATATTATGTTTATTATATATGATTCAATTTCTAAAAGTGTCAAAAATTAATTTTATTACTGTTCACTGAAGGAAATAAAAAGTAGTTCATTTCAGAAGATAGGATTTCCAAACATATAAAGACATTACAAATAATTATGTGTATTTTATTCAATATGTTTTATTCATTTAAAACCATTATAAACACTAATTTAAAGTTATTTATTATTATTATTCATGTCACTATTTTTAATGTTTATGTTATAAATATCTTGTTTAAATAATTATAAAAACAAAATGTTGTTTCATAGAAAATCAGGGTTGTGTGTAACACAAGCCATATTGGTGTAGCATGTAGTGAAAGAATAAATTTTGGTAGCATAAAAAAAAGAAATAAATTTTTGATTTAATTTAAAAATATATATATTTAGTGTGTCATGAAATGAAAAATATCAAAAAGATTAAATTAATACAAAAAAAATTAATTCAAAAAATCTACAGGTGTTAAAGAGTGTGTCCCCCTGAGGTAGTTTTTACACATAGAAATTGGTAGAATGTTTCCCCATAGGGTAAAATTATAAAATTGGTGTTTAGTGGAGTGATACCCTATGGGGGAATATTTTACACTTGGGATTTGGTGGAGTTTTCCCCTAGGGGGGAAGAATTCACACTTGGAATTTATTTGAGTGTGTCCCCTTGGGGAAGATTTCACATTGGGGATTTGGTGGAGTGTGTCCCCCAGGGGGTGTTATTTCAAAATTTGGATTTGGTTTGGTGTTTCCTAATAGGGCAATACTTCAAACAATGGATTTAGGGATGTTTTTCCCAATTTTCTCACTTTTCATACTTAGGATTTGATTAAGTCTATCTCGAGGGGAAATATTTCACAATTTGGATTTGGTGGTGATGTTGGGGTGTTGGGATTGACCCTCATGGAGGTGGAGAACATATGATTTTTTTATCTAGGTTAAAAAATGATATATTTTAATTCTATAGTTTAATGATGAGTGAGAGGATTGGAAAATTCAGTTTAATGTCATGTGGTAAGGACACTCGTGTCGCGAAAGGAGAATCAATAGGGGATGGTGTGGGGATTATGAAAATGGAATGTGTAGGGGTTTTGGATGAATGGTGACATTCTATAGAGTGGGAGGATTTGAATTTATGATGATCATACCTGGAAAATCCCATACCAGTCACTTGGGATATGGATACAGTTTAACAACATATTTTGAGGGTGATGTCATGTAGTTTAATGATGTGTGAATAAGAGGTAGAGGTATTAATTTTGTTTCAGGAATATCAGAAGTGGATGTGGCTACACCCTGAGGGATCCATGTTAAGAAGAGAGGAGTTTCAATAAAAAGCACTCTCTATTGATAAAGGTAAATATTTTCCCTTAGGTATTCCAACTTTTGGACTTATGTTTCTTATGCTCATGCACCTCTAGGTAGGGTATGGCATAGAAATTACTGTAGAAGAGTAGAAATCATGTATCCTGTTGGTAGGGTGCCTATACATAAGAGGAAAAGGGAATTACAGTGTCGATGTTTAAGAGAAATGGTAATTGTACTGGACCAGACCCAATTTAATGTAATTTGGGAAAACACATGTGTTGGTATTACTAGGCACATGTAAATTTGGGGTGTGGTTAAACCAATTATGGATTAGTATAGTTATTTCAGAAACATGAATTCTGAAAAAGGGTATTGGATGAAAGGGGCACCATGGTGAGGCCTGCAAAAAGGGTTTCATGAAATATGGTGTTTCATGGCATTTTTTTGTTCTTGAAGGCCAGTGATCTTGATATGGTTAGGGGTTTCACAAAAGAATATGTTTCATGAAATAGGGTGACAATACCATTGAGTGAAGTTTTGGTTCCCATGGGGTTGGTTTCATAGAGGATAATTATCTTGAAAACCCCCAAGATCCATAGTGGGATTTACTCTTAAAAAAATTCAATAGAACTTCATGAGGGAATCTACACCATGGGTGGAGGTTATAAAAAACCCTTGGAATAAAATTTCACAAAAGGTGGTTAGCTTTGAAATTAAATATCTTCTCTTACTCACAAATCTTATAAGGTTTACAAATTTAGGTATTTTCTCTGAAAATAAAAGGTCAAATTCACATGAATTTCATATATTGGGTTTTTTATAGGCCCAATGGTTGTATGATCATCAGTTTTTTTCCATAATATAGAGGCCTCCATGTAAGATTACGATCTTCATAAAGTTGTGGGGTTTTGTGAACTGGAGTTATGTTTGCAATGTTTACCGCCTCAACTCTGTGAGGGTGGGAAGTTCAATAAAATGGATGTCCATTAACTAGAAAGATTTTTCATGAAAATTTACACCTAATCACCATGTAGCTATGGACTTCGATGAATATGATCCATTCAAAATGCTTTTTACATTCACAAACCAAGTCTTTATGTTGATTTGATGTTTTTTAGAAAGGGTTTTCTTCGAATCGGATGTACCTTACTTGAACTATCTCATGAAATGAGTATCTCATCATCAAAAATATTCCACCCTATCCTACATAATTAGATCTTATAAGGGATTATAGGGTATTAGTTTTGGGGGAAACCACAGTAAATTTGTGATTTTAAATCCTTATTCCTGAAACTTTATCTAACCGTGTAAAAATAAATAGTGGTGTAGGTATATTAACGGAACAAAAAAATTTCAAAAAAGATAGTCTAGTACACTATTTTCTTGAAACTCATGACGTTAATGAGTGTTTTTTGACATTCATCCTTACTACTCACAAAACTAGCCTTTTTGTGATTTTTATCTCCTTGAGAATACATCCTAAAGACTTTAAAGTTTCATGAAAATAACCATCATAGATAGAACATTATGAACCTGCCCCAAAGAAATTCCATGTATTGGTTAATATTTCTACCAATGGGATGAATTATTCACTTATTGGTGAAGGTATATAGCTAGAAACCTTATGATTAGAGAGATATTCTGGATTGAGTTAACTTCTGACACCCTCACCACATTTCTGAAAAACATCAACAGGAATACTCAATGTGTAAGAATCCTCCTGTATTTGGTTTCAGAATGAGGTATGATGTGTTCATCTCTAGTACCAATTGGAATGAGCCTTCCTATTAGTTTGTGATCATACATGGGAAGTACCAGTTTTACAAGGCTATTGGAGGTCACATCATGAATGATTACACATCTCTTATAATGCATACCCTTTAAAATCATTTGGAAGAAATCAATGGGAAGGAATTTGAAGAAGAGGAATCCCCACCTTGGTATGAAACAATTTTTAAGTAGTGCTTGATGGACCCAATCAAGGAGTGGATAGAAGTATAGGACTTAATATAGGTAAAAAATTCACAAATTAATAGAGCTAAGCATACTAGGTATTCCGGACATGCCCCGAGATTTAAGTGGAGATTAATTAGGTCATCCTTTATGAAGTGGAATGGTTCCCACAGGTCCATGTCTACTATAACAAGGACATTATTCAAGAGATATTTAGAAGGTGGTCACTGGGGTCCAGGTCATTTCATTTTCACTATAGGGTGGTTGGAGTCATCTTTTGGGACCTCTTCCATATTTATGGGATCCTGATCCAAGTGTCCATGTATGACGAATTTCTCCTCATAGAGGATTTTTGGGAGGACCATGAGAAAATGACAACAATAGTAATGATTTTTCTACACATGGTGTGTGTGTGTGTGTGGGGGGGGTTCCATAATCCAGGGATAAAGGATATCCCCATCAAGCAGTGGTTTAGTTACTTACTCAATGAGCCTGTGATCAAATTACCAGGGATTCCAAACAATTCTATAAGGCACTCCAATGAGGCAAGGAGCACTCATACAGGATGATTTTAGAGGTGAGCTAGTGGAATCATTAGGTCTATAGTGTGATTCCCAAGGCTCCTATGGTCATTGTAGTAGGATTAATTATCATGAAGATTCGTGAGTGGATTTTCCCAGTTTAGGATAGGTATATGGGGGTGTGACTGAGTACCTTTCTCATAGTGGCATTGTTGGTGATCTGTCATCATGTCGGCCTAGAGATTCTAATGCTAGAAAATTTGTTCAAGGTGTTGTGTCACATGTAACATCCCGGGTAAATAAAGAAATAATACATTCTCTTTTTCATTAATATTTGTGAATTAAATATTAATTTTACTTTAAAGGGGTTTCAATGTTCATTAGTGTACCCGATACGCAACAACAGGTTTCTAAGAAATCTTACGTTGCACACTAATAATAAAATATTATTATTTTAAATGGTATTTAACTCCTAGAAATTGTATTGGTTGGAATGAAAAAAACTAACTAAAATATGATTATATATGTTTGTTAAATGTATTTACATTTATCCAATGAATGTTAGAGGCTTAAAATGTGAATGAATCTAATTTTAACTATAATTTACATTAAAAGGTCGATTTACCGCTTTTAATGGAGAACCCTCTTTAAATATAGTTTTTATCACATTAAAACATTATATTTGATCAAATAAAATCCTTCTTTAGAATGGGGACATCAAAATTTACTTTTTGTAAATTTTTGGAATTTTTCCGATAAAGTTCATTTTTTAATGAATAGTGAAAAATATTGTATTTTAATTCAAACTGTGTTTTAATCTAATTTATTTATATGGATAGATTAAAAGTTTTAATTTGTTTTAAAGTGTAATTAGAATATATCTTTACAATTTAATATATTTTTGGTCATTGGAATTAATTTCACTTTGAAATTGGACATAAACAAGTCTCAATCTTTTGATAGTTCTTGTTTCTTAAAAACACGCTATTTTTTTAACAAGGGGAATTAATTTTAAATTAATTAATGCCACTTATATATTTTTAATTTGAAAAAATAGACCTCATTTTTTAATTCAAAAACACATATAAATCTTGGGCAGAATTTTGGTTATTTTTCTGAAAAAACTTCAATTTTTGATGAATAGTGAAACCACTCAATAGTAGTTAAAGAAACTGACTTTTTCATTTAAATTAAATTTTACCACTTCTGTGAATTGAATTTAAAAAATACGACATACAACGAGGTTATCAAGAAGTAAAATGTGGCTCAATAAGATGAAAATAATTTTTGGTGAATAGTAACTTTCGACTTTTAATTACCGCAGTTAATGGTAAATAGGGTAATTTAAGTTTAAATGAAAATTATAATAATTCAAAATTACCTTAACACTTGTCCAAACCTTATTGGTTGATTCATTTAATTCCATGGGCATCTATGGGCCGATTTTGGACCCCACTGAGCCACTAGGGAGTGATAATGACAATTTAGATTAATTAATTTAAAGTAAAGACAAAAATGACATAAACAAATATCTCTTTGTAAATTAATTTTTACATGGTGTTATATAAGTTATATTTTCAACTATTAATATTAATTGGAAATAAAAAATTATTTCCTACTTCATGGTATTTTTTTATAATTGTTAGACAAAAAATTAATTAAATTAGTTTTGACACAATAATGATGCAGAGTTTACATCATTAACAAATGATTTTAATAAATAAGATTATAATGATTACAATAGTATCCAAAACCTGTCCAATTCCTATTGGATGATTTTATTTCGACTATGAGTCATATTATATTTGACGTTAATGCTTATTGAACCTTTAGAAACTGAATATCATTATATAATAAAATAATATAATCACACATTCCTAAAGAGCCCCTCCTTCCCCTTATAAAAGGAGACCACTTCTAACCAATTCCCCACACCACTCGAGCCTTTTGGCTCGTCCAAACTCTGCCCAATTAAGATTTATACTTCCCTCTTCTCCTCCTAGAATCCTTACCTTAGGCATAATACACTTCAAGTAGTCCTTTTGGTTCAAACCAAAGGAAGTGACCCAAATTAAAGGTAACGATTTCTTTTAACTTCTTTTCTTTTATTTTATATCACCAACCCCTATACTCTATTTATTACTTTATTTTATAACAACACCAGTATCCTCAATATAATAGTATGTTTTTATTAGAAGGATTCGAACTACACTTACACACACCTCCATCTAATGGGTGAAGAACATAATGTTTCTGTGGATGGAAAACTAACGCCTCACAAAAGGATGATTGTTCGATAATCTTCTACCGCCTCTCATGGTGGCCATTATGAGGACATTGTATTTATATATAATATATATTATTTTTATATTTTCTTTATTCTTCTATAATTTCCATTTATAGCATGCATTTATGGTTTCCATTATGGGTAAATGCGATAATCTCATTAGAGGAAGTGCGGACTACTGCCCCGTCAAAGTGATATAGCTCATTCATACCATATGTGGTACATATAAAGGATAGATTTAATGATATTATATATGATAAAATACTGGAATTATCATAAAACTATGTATCATTATGTTTTAATTCCATTAAATATGAAATAGAAATGGAAGTAGCGTTCATGTGTACGTACGGCTTACCGTCTCCATGAATGGTGCATTTCATTTCTTACCTCTAAATGTTATGTACTATTACAAATACATGTATATGTGGGATATATATGACATATATGATATCCAAATCATGAATATCATTCTAGATATAATGAAACTTTGACCACATGAAAAACATTTAATTATAAGAAGTCCATTTTTGACTCATGTACCAAATATCGACAAAATGAACGTTATTAGCTTAAATGATTACATAATGTTTATAACATGGTAATAAGTGATATAAAAGGAATAATAAAGTTGAAAAAGGGTTTTTAATCAAGTATAAATTAACTTTAGTATATTATTCAGGAGATTAAAGAATGATCGATTCAAGTAAGACACGAGGTAAGGGACTTCGTCTAAATCTCTTTTCATTGAGGCATATTTCCATTTATACAAAACTTTCATTTATACGGTGTATAAAACCCTTTGAATTTTACTATTATTAAAAGGGAATCTTTTTCTACGAAGTGTTTTACTAAACAATAAATAATAATTTTTATTTTAACGTAAGCGGTGACAATGAACTTTTCCACCGCCATGAGTATTATTTGATCTTTGGATTCCTCCACAAGACGTAATGTTTTTAAATGAAAATAAATACAATATACTATCTTATATATTTTGGTATTGAAAATGGTTTTGATAATGAAGTTGATATTTCATTATATTTAAGTGATAAATTGTGATTGAAATGTGGAAATGTTTTCTTTCCTTTATATTTGTTTTATGTCTTCTAATTTTATAATGGTACTTGGACATTTGACGGGTGGTTACATGATAAACCAAATGACGAGTGGGGACGTGAATACCAGGATGGGTGGTAACGTTATAACCTCCAATGCATTGGTTATGGAAGTCGGCCGTATAGATATTCTATTTAGTGATATGCGTGGAAGTCGACCGTATGGTTATTCCATTTATGTATGTTTATGTCCCAAGTTACTTTTATATGTTGTGTGTTCTTAATATGAGTTTTATGGTAATATTTAGGTTACAAAAGGGTCAGTAATGATCTTTAATTTAGTGAAGTGTATTTACTACTTCATAAAGGTGAAACGTATTTCTTATGATAAAGTATTCATGGTTTACCAATTGTTTTGAAAAACTAACAATTTTCCTTCTTTGTGTATCCCTTACTGAGATTTTTTATGCTCATCCCAAGTTTTTGAAATTCTTTTCACAGGACATAAAGTGGAGTAGGGTTAAGGATGGAATCAAGGAATATTCATGCCATCTAAAACATGTAACTAGACATGACTCTTTTTTTAATGAGTTTTTTTATGAATAAACGGAAACTGAGTAGAATTGTCTACCTTGTAAAATTTTGCAATGTAAGAGTTATTACCTAACTCTCTAAAACTCTAAACCTGAAAAGATCCTCAATATGAATTATTCATTTAATTCAAGATTATGTAATGTTTTAAGGCCAGGTCTTTATAGTTGGTATCAGAGTTCGGTTTAGATAACTTTAGGAGTTAGGGTATTGTTAAATAAATGTCCATAAATTAAGTTATCGTAATATTGAAATGATATAGCATTTAATGATTACCATGTTGTGTTGCCTGAGATATTTCTGTGTTCAGAATGGTTTTCCATAGAGGAAACCGGGCAGCTATATTGGGATGACATCAGGAGGAAGACAACCTTACAAATCAGCAATCTAAGATAGTCGAAATTGGAACTGAACAGTTTTATTTCAGTGATGGAACCATTGAATCAATCTATAAATGGTGGTGGTATCCATGCACGAGATCAGCTAGATTAATCGCAGAGGAACATGTCAGTAGTGGAGCATTTCATGAGTCAACATCTCCCATCATTCATGGGATCATCTGACCCGGTGCCAGCAGAAGGGTGGATTAAAGCACTGGAGAATATTTTCGATGTCATGTGTTTTTCGGAACATCAAAAGGTTAGTCTCGCTGTTTACTGTTTTGAAGGTGAAGCTGATCAGTGGTGGTCGATGGTGAAAAAGTCAGGGATAGTGAGAAGATTTATTCTCTTGATTGGGATGAATTCAGAGGTATGTTTCTTGAAAAATATTTTCCTAAGGTGGTTCGTCTTAGGATGGAAAACAATTCCTATAATTGAGGCCGAATTATGAATTAGTGGTTTCTTATGATGAAAAGTTCACTCGACTGGCAAGGTGTGCACTAAATTTAATCTGAGATCTTGATAGTATGATAAATTGATTTTACTCAGGACTGAAGCCATGATATCAAAGAGCGTTATCCTCTCATGAGTTCAAAAGTGATGAAAAACATTTTCGATGTGTGAAGAAGGTTGAAATGGAGTTTGAAGATGACCTGGTGTTCTTTGACCAACAACAGTATAAGAGTTTCAATTGGTAGGAAAAGGGGAATAATTCATCAAAGAAGCCTAGAGGTAAGAAAAATAAATATCCATCTTGTGAGAAGTGTGGTAAAAATAATCCTGGAGAATATTTATCAATGTCTGGAAAGTTCTTCCGGTGTAGTAAGTCTTGTCATATTTCTCGAAACTGTAAAAAATATGTTCAAGCAAGAAATGAAAAGACATCGGTAAGATGTTTTAAGTGTAATGAAATGGGTAATTATGAAAATGAGTGTCTATAGAAGAACTCAACTGAGAGAAAGAAGCCAGACTATAAGCAGAATGGGGTGGTGAAATCCTTTGCAACTACTTCATCAGATGTTGGGCCATCGAATGAAGTGGTATCAGGTACACTGTTTGTTTGTCCAGATTATGCTAATGTGTTGTTTGATTCAGGGTCTACACACTCATTCATTTCTGATAAGTTTTCTAGTAAATTGGGAATTCCAACTCAATATATGAATACTGAACTTATGGTAAAAACACCCGGAGTAAATGTTGAGACAAAAAAAAATTATAATAACCATCATGTCCTTTTGTGCATAAAAAAACTACATGAGAACCTTTTTTTTTTGCCTCTAGTAATGTTTGACGTTGTTTTGGGGATGGATTGGATTTCTACTTATCATGCTAAGATTGATTGAATAGATAAAGAGGTTTATTTTTAGAAAGATTTATAGTTTGTGTACAAGAATAAACCCTTTATTTTGATAACATTTCAGGAAGTTAAGAAACTAGTAAAATATGTAAACTAATGTTACCTTGCGCAAATTGTTTAAAATAAAGGAACTATTCAGATTAATTATGTGCCAGTGGTAAATGAGTATCTTGATGCTTTTCCTGATTAGTTTCCTGGTATAATACATGAACAGGGAGTTGAATTTACTATTGACTTAGTTCCTGATGCAAATCCAATTTCAAAACCCCCTTATCGAATGGCTCAAATTGAACTTTTAGAGTTAAAGAAGAAATTGCATGATTTATTAGATAAAGGTTTCATTCAACCTAGCACATCACCATGGGGTGATCTTGTATTGTTTGTTAAAAAGAAAGATGTTTCAATGAGACTTTTCATTGATTATAGAGCATTGAATAACATTATTGTTAAGAACAAGTATCATTTACCTCATATCGATGATTTGTTTGATCAGCTCCATAGAGCTCTGTATTTTTCAAAGAATGACTTGAGGTTAGGGTACCATCAGTCGAAATTAAATTAAGTATACATTCCGAAGACCGCATTTCATGCTAGATATGTCCATTATGAATTTGTAGTTATGCCTTTTGGTTTAACCAATACAACAGCAGTATTAATTGATCTTATGAATAGAATTTTCTGTGAGTTCGTGGATAAGTTTGCGGTTCTGTTCATTGATGATATTTTGGTTTATTCCAAAAGTAAATAGGAACATGAAAGTAATTTAAGGGTCATCTTGAAAACCTTAAAAGAAAAGAAACTATTTGGGAAATTCACCAAGTGTGAGTTTTGGTTACAAATTTTTTTCCTTGGTAACATTGTTTCAAAAAATGGCATAACTGTTGATGCTAAAAAAACAAAAGTTGTTGAATAATGGACAAGACCCACAAATATAACCAAGACTCATAGTTTTCTTGGTTTGGAAGGTTATTACCAGAGGTTTCTTGAAAAATTTTCATGGTTATCTAGTCCAATGAATATGTTAACTTGAAAAGGTGTCATGTTCATATGGACAAAAGAATGTGATGATTGTTTTCAAGAATTGAAAAGGAGATTGGTAAATGCTTCAGTTTTGGAACTGCCATCCTGAAATTGTGAGTTTGTTATCTACAGTGATGTTTCATTGAATGGAATTGGTTGTGTCCTAATAAAGAATGATCAGGTAACTACTACACATGATTTGGAATTAGCTTCTGTTGTTTTTTCTTTAAAAATATTGAGGCATCATTTTTGTGGAGTAAAATGTGAAATATATACTAACCAAAAAAATTTAAAGTATATATTAACTCAGAAAGAATTGAACATGAGATAGATGAGATGGTTGGAATTAATCAAGGATTATGATTGCATTATCCATTACCATCCGAGAAAATAAAATAAAGTGGTCGATGATTTGAGTCGAAAAAGTAATGCATCATTAACTATATTACATTTAGAACAAGATACTTTGGTTTTTGATTTGATGAACTTTGGTATAGATGTTTTTGGTGCAGGAAATTATTTTGTTTTGTATCAGGTGTCAATGAGATAATCTCTATCAGACAGAATAAAGCAAGCGCAGAAAGAAGACAGTGAGTTACAGAAAAAGGATGAGTTGGTTCAGAATGGTATGTTGCCTGATTTTAACATTGATAATGATTGTGTTTTGAGGTTTGGAAAGAGATTATGCGTGATTTATGATTCACAGTTGAAGAATGAGTTGTTATTTGATGCTCATAGTTCCCCGTTTTCAGTACATCCAAGAAGTACTATGATGTACATAGATCTTCGGGAGTATTACTGGTTGGATGGAATGAAAAAAGATATTGCTGATTTTACTGTGTAGTGTTTGAATTGTCAGCAGGTTAAAGCAGAGTGGTAGTTACTGAAAGGGATTCTTCAGCCTTTACTAGTGCTAGGGTGTAAATGGGAAAATATATCCATAGTCTTCGTTGTGGGATTACTGAAGACATATCAAAGAAATAATGCAATCTGGGTTATTGTTGATCGATTGACTAAATCTACTCATTTCATTCCTATTCGAGATATATTGTCTCTAGATCAACTTTCTCGGTTGTATGTTAAAGAGATAGTCAAGTTTCACGGAGTTCCCTTATCCATTGTATCCGATTGTGATCCCAGGTTTACTTCTAACTTTTGGAAAGGCCTTCAGAAGTTGTTGGGTACTGAATTAAATTTTTGTATAGCTTTTCATCCTCAATCAGATGGGCAATAAAAATGAACAATTCAGACATTGGAGGATATGTTACGTGCTTTCTCTATAAATTTTCAGGGATGTTGGGACAAACATCTTTCTTTAGTTGAATTTTCATATAATAACAGTTTTAATTCCAGTATACAGATGGCTCCATTTGATGAATTATATGGAAATCGTTGTCGAACTCCAATTTTTTGGGATGAAGTATGTGAAAGGAAGATAATGAGACCATAATTGGTAGAAGAGATGGTAGAGAAAGATCAATTGATTCAGAAGCACATGAGACCAGTTCGGAGCAGACAAAAAAGTTATGCAGATAACCGAAGGAAGGATATTTCTTTTGAGTTAGGTGATCATATCTTTCTCAATGTTTCTCCATGGAAAATTGTGATTAGTTTTGGTAAGAAGGGAAAGTTGAGTCTGAGGTTTATTAGACCTTATGAAATCCTTGATAAAGTTGGATCATTTTCATACAGAGTGGTTTTACCACCAAGTTTATCCCAAGTACACAATGTTTTTCATGTTTCGATGTTGAGAAAGTATATGCCAGATCAATCTCATGTTTTGAGCCCAGAGGTAGTTCAGTTGGAAGAGAATATCTTATATGAAGAAAAAATAGTTGAGATTATTGAATTTAGAGAGCATGTGTTGCGGAATAAGGTAATTCACCAGGTAAAGGTTTTGTGTAAAAATCATATGATTGAAGAGGCAGCGTGGGAATCTGAAAATTCTATGTGGGATAAATACCCCCACTTATTTTGATAAGTGAATAAAAATTACAAAGACACAATTTCAAAAGGGGGGAAGGATGTAACATCTTGGGTAAATAAAGAAATAATACATTCTCCTTTTTATTAATATTTGATAATTAAATATTAATTTTACTTTAAAGGGATTTCAATGTTCGATAGTTTACCAGATACGTAACAACAGGTTTCATTGAAATCTTATGTTGCACACTAATAATAAAATATTATTATTTTAAATGGTAGTTAACTTCGAGATGTTGTATTGGTGGGAATGAAAAAAACTAACTAAAATATGATTATATATGTTTGTTAAATGTATTTACATTTATCCTATAAATGTTAGAGGCTTAAAATGTGAATGAATCTAATTTTAACCATAATTTACATTAAAAGGCCAATTTACCACCTTTTAATGTCGAACCCTCTTTAAATATAGTTTTGGTCACATTAAAACATTATATTTTACAAAATTAAACCTTTCTTTAGAATTGGGACATCAAAATTAACTTTGTGTAAATTTTTGGAATTTTTCGGATAAAGTTCATTTTTAATGAATAGTGATAAATATTGTATTTTAATTCCAAACTGTGTTTTAATATAATATATTTATATGTTTATATTATCTTTTTAATTGGTTTTAATGTGTAATTATAATATATTTTTACAATTTAATCTAATTTTGGTCATTGGAATTAATTGCACTTTGAAATTGGACATAAACAGGTGTCAATCTTTTGATAGTTATTATTTCTTATAAACACATTATTTGTTTTAACAATGGGAATTAATTTAAATTAATTAATTCCACATATATGTTTTTAATTTAGGAAAGTCAACATCATTTTTGAATTTGGAATATCAAATAATGCTTAGGCTAATTTTTTGGTATTTTTTTGAAAAAACATCAATTTTTAATGAACAGTGAAACCACTTAGTAGTGTTTAAAAAACAGAATTTTTCATTTAAATGAAATATTACCGCTTCTGTGAATTTAATTTCTAAAGCCCAACTTGCACGGTTGTTATAAAGAAGTAAAATGTGGTTCAATAAGATGAAAATAATTTTTGGTGAATAGTAACTTTTGACTTTTATTTACCGCGGATACAGGTAAAGAGGGTAATTTAAGGTTAAAAGAATATTATAATAATTAAAAATTACCTTAAAACATGTCAAATCCTTATTGGTTGAGTCATTTACGATCATTTGAATCTTTGGGATGATTTTGGACCCCATTGAGCCACTTGAGAGAGATAATGACAATTTAGATTAAATAATTTAAAGTAAAGACAAAAATGACACAAACAAATATCTCATTGTAAATTAATTTTTTCATGTTGTTATATAGGTTATTATATAGACTATAAATATTCATTGGAAAGATAAAAATATTTCCTACATAATGGTATTTGTTTTTTAAAATTTTTAGACAACAAATAAATTAAATTAGTTATGACACAATAATGATGCAAAGTTTTCTTCATTAATAAATGATTTAAATAAATAAGATTATAATGATTAAAATATTATCCAAAACCTATAAAATTCCTATTGGATGATTTTATTTCAACTACGATTAATCTTATCATTGACTTTACTTGTTTTTTGACTTTTAGAAACCAAATATCATTATTTAATAAAATAATATTATCACACTTTCCTAAAGAGCCCCACCTCCCCCTTATAAAAGGAGACCACTTCTAACCAATTACCCACACCTCTCAAGACTTTTGGATTGTCCAACCTCTGCCCAATTAAGCTCCCTATATCTCTCTCCTCCTCCTAGAAGCCTTACCTTAGGCATAAGGCACTTCAAGACGTCCTTTTGGTTCAATCCAATGGAAGTCACCCAAATTAAAGGTAACGATTTCTCTTAACTTCTTTTATTTTATTTTACTTCTCCAACCCATATACTATTTTTATTCCTTTATATTATAACAACACCAGTATCCTAAATATATTAGGAAGTTTTTTTGATATGGATTAAAACTGAACTTACAAACACCTCCATCTAATGGGTGAAGAACATAACGTTTCTATGGATGGAAAACTTACGCCTCACGAAACGATGATTATTCCATTTTCTCCCACTGCCCCTCATGGTGGCCATTATTATGAAACTTTATTTATATATGATATATATTATGTTTATGTTTTCTTTATGCTTCTGTAATTTCCATTTATAGCATTCCTTTATGGTTTCCATTATGGGTAAACGCGATAATTTCATTAGAGGAAGTGCAGACTACCGCCCCCTCAAAGTGATATGACTCGTTCATACCATATGTGGTATGTATAAAGGATAAATTTAATTATATTATATATGATAATATATGGGAATTATAATAATACTATGTATCATTATGTTTTACTTCCATTAAATATGAAATTGAAACGGAAGTGGTGTTTATGCGTACGAACGGATTACCATCTCCATGAACGGTGCATTTCATTTGTTACCTCTAAATGTAATGTACTATTAAAAATACATGTATATGCTGGACATATATGATATATATGATATCCAAATCATGAATATAATTCTGGATAGAATGAAACTTTGGCCACATGAACAACATTGAATTATAAGACGTCCATTTTTGACTCAAGTACCAAATATCGACAAAATGAACGTTATTAACTTAAATGATTACATAATTTTTATAACATGGTAATAAATGGTATAAAAGGAATAATAAACTTGAAAAAGGTTTATTATGAAAGTATATTTTAACTTTAGTTTATTATTAAGGAGACTAAAGAACGATCGTGTCAAGTCAGACACCAGGTAAGGGACTTCATCTCAATATCCTTTCATTGAGGCATATTTATATTTATACACAACTTTATTTTATACGGTGTATAAAACCCTTTGACGTTTACTTTTATTCAAAAGGAAAAATTTTCTATGAAGAGTTTTACTAAATGACAAAAAGAATTTTCCTTTTAACGTAGGCGGTGACAACGACCTTTTCCGCCGCCGTGAGTATTATTTGATCTTTGGCTTCCTCAACAAGCCTTAATGTTTTTAAAAGAAAATAAATTCCATATAATCATTTATGTATTTTTGTATTGAAAATGGTTTTGATAGTGGATTTGATATGTCAATATATTTAAGTGATATATTGTGATTAAAATGTGGAAATGTTTTCTTTCCTTTATATTTGATTTATTTCTTATGATTTTATAATGGTACTTGGACATTTAACGGGTGGTTACATGATAAACCAAATTATGGGTGGTTCTGTGAATACCAGGATGTGTGGTTACATTATAACCTTTGATGCATTGGGTATGGAAGTTGGCCGTATGGCTATTTGATTTAGTGATATGTGTGGAAGTCAACTGTATGGTTATTCCATTTATGTATGTTTATGTCCCAAGTTACCTTTATATGTTATGTGTTCTTTATATGAGTTTTATGGTAATATTTTGGTTACAAAAGGGTATGTAATGATATTTTATTCTGTGAAGAGTATTTACTACTTCATAAAGGTGAAAAGTATTTCTTATGATAAAGTATTCATGGTTTACCTGTTGTTTTGAAAAACTAACAGTTTTCCTTCTTTGTGTATCTATTAATGAGATTTTTATGCTCATACCAAGTTTTTGAAATGATTTTCAAAAGACATAAAGTGGAATAGGGTCAAGGATGGAATCATGGAAAATTCATGTTGTCGAATACATGGAGCTAGACATGATTCTTTTTTTCAAAGTGTTTTTTATGAAAAAATTGAAACTCAGTAGAAGTGTCTACCTTGTAATAGTTTTCAATGTAATAGTTATGGCCTAACTCTCTAAAACATTAAACCTGAAAAGATCCTCAACATGAATTATTCATTTAATTCAAGATTATGTAATGTTTTAAGGTCGGGTCATTATATCACATCAGCTAGAAGAAACCCCTTATAAGTGCGTGGGACCTTCCATTTTATGTATGGATGGGTTACTACACACATGGGGGTATATGAGAATCTTAACCCCATCTCCTCTCTTGATACAAATTTTTGGACATCAATCATCAACACTATAGAGAGTCAACCTCTCATCCTAGGCACAATTGACATGATGGAGAGGATCAGGAAAGAAAAACACTTAATTTTACACCTATTTCCATATCTTATGGGATGGTTACCAATTAAGGCACATGGAATAACATGTAATGGTAGTAACTCTTAGCCTTTAGAGGTGGGTATTGATGGAAGGAGTTGACTTCCAAGTTATTTTCGAACCAAATTCCCCACAAAAGTTCACGAGGTAGGTATAATGCCTATATTGGATCACTTTCAGGGTATAAACGGGGGAACGTAGTGAATAAAAACATTGATCCTTAGATAGATATAATACATGTTTTCACTTGAATATGATAGGGGATGAAATTAGCTTCCACATCCTTGTGAATCTTATGGGATCATCTATGATTTTGCACTATGTTAGGAGAGCATGTACCCAGAGATATGCTGAGGCAGTTAACCAATTAGGAATATACGGAAGAAGGTTTCCCAAAACCACATGGTCAATGGAAATCAGCATAAAGGGAATACCGTATAGGTGATTCTAGTCCAATGGGTGGATAAATAGCTATTAAGATGATAATTTTGGGTCCTACATAGGTAGGAACTATAGGTAGGAGAGTAGTATTATACTCAATGATCCCTGGTAAGTGACTCTGGGAGGAAGGTATACCCGTAGAGTTATTTTGATGGTAGACGTAAAACTTCCAGGGAAGCAACCACATCACCCAAATTTCCCCATTAATGTTGTTTTTATTAACTCTTGGTAGAGTTGGGGAATCCAAAGAAAAATCACCACTCTTCATGCGATATAGAATTGTCTCAACTCTGAGGGGATATTTATTACCTGGTTGTGTCAAACATTGGTAGGATTCCATGTCTCCCAAGTTGAGGTGATGTAATACATGATAGATATAGAATAATTGGTCCAATATAGTAACATTGTTCATCCCTTAACCAAGCGACTGAGGGTGTTTCTAGGAATTCCATCTCCCATAGAACTCTCAAAATGCGACATAGATATAAACATGCCTCCATAAGAGGGGTTATATGAGGATTCATTGGGAATGAATTTCTACCAAGAATCTCTCTCAGATGGATATCCTACCATTGATCAAGTAATTCCTTTGATCTTGTACGTGTTGGATACTACCAAACCCTTAATATCTCTTCTTAAATCCCTTTTCACATTATGTATGAATCAGTTAAAAAAGTGGTCAGTTAGGTTCAAGATTATACTCATAAATAGGATTAGGGAGAGTTAACCCTTGAGGGGGTGAGCATGGGGTCTTCCCTTAATGTTGTGGTCATATAAAGCCAACCATTGGTTTAAGTGATTCCCACAAATGAGGTGACAACTACTTAGGGAACTTCATCTTCTAGGGGGTTTCCCATGGATCTTTCTAAAATGATATTTGGGTTGTACCATTCTTATAATCCATTTCCCCTTTTCACATTTCCTTCATGTTGTTACTTTCATAAGTCATTTTTGGATAAAAATATGCTTTAAATGGACGTTCTAACCATGTTTGGATCTCATCCATCCATGGTGATACTAGATCCTAGGGACGTGATAATAGATAAGGTTGTGCCTTCGAGGATGGTTGGTGATAAGGCCATGGTGGCTGATCCTACCATATAATTTCTATAGGATGTGTTTTTTAGAGATGAACCTCAATGGAGGTGGTGAAAATATTCCTACTAACCGATATTATTTAGGAGTTTTTGATGAACATGCCTATATTAGAAGTTCTATCAGTCGTGGATGATGGATCTTAGACCTCGACTAAGGCTCTAAATAATTTTCCACTGATGTATCTTGTCAAGGAGGTTGTGCTGGACAAGCCTTACTCATAAATGTCACTGGAGGTAGCTGGGGAATCCATTGTGGGTGAGGGGTTTAGTGATGAAATGATTTCCTAAGTAATGGGCCTAAGACTACTTTTGGAGCATCCCATAGATATTTTTTTCACTAATTTGTTGGTGGTATTCCCCTAGTACAAGCATATGTTTCTTGAGGACACTGAGGATTCTTTCATGGATCCATCCAATGACACATGATTCATTCAACACATGGCATGGGGGAGTGTTCATAATTTCATTACCGACACTCCACTATTTGATCTTCCAATCCGGACGGGACCCCTCTTCCATTATCTAGTCATCATAGGGAGAGAAAGTGTGGATTCTAGAGGCCTCCACTTACTAGCTCAATACTTTCTCATTATGTAGTAATGTGTTTAGTTCCATGAGATTGATGTATCCTTGAATAAAAATATGTTTATGGGATCTCAGAATCACCAGGAGGTTGAGGAGGATATCACATGCCTGGATGGGAGGTCTCAAGAGCATGCATCCAACTTCATTTCCCTTGCAGAGATCATTGGCCAATTGAGTTCTCAATTTGTGGAAAATTAGGACAAAAATGTGAAAGATAAATATCTAGTGGATGAGTTCCAATATGAGTTGGATCAGGTGTGAATTATAGTCAACGATGTTGTTCTTATCACAATGGAGGATGTCAGTATCCTCCTAGAGTGGTACCTGACTTTGGAGGATACTCAATAGAGAGTGACCGAGATTGAATTCTCAATCACCGGGGATGAACCTTAGGTAATATTATATTATTCTAAAATAAAATAAAGGCTAAAACATATGGATTAACCTCCTAAACATTGTATGGTTAGTTTTAAATTATGTGCATGCTTTAAAATGGGTTTTTTCTTCATCTCAACCACATTGGAAAGACATCCAGAAATTAATCCCAATGTCCATGTGAGTCATACATTGGGTGAGAAATAAGTTAAAAATGGAAGATTTATCATTAATGTGAGTTTTCTAGAAAAGGGTAGAAATATCATGGTCTGAAATTTTTTATGAGCATCCCAAATAGAAAGTCTATGGTCAAAGTATGAGAATCTCTAAACAATCGACTTTATTTCTCAACATGTGCTAGTTCATGAGTGGGGTAACACTAGGGGTGTTGAATTATACAAGAAAAATGGTTGATGAAAAGATTGAATTGAGATGCAAAGAATTTGTTACATAAATGGGGTTCCATGATGATAGAGGATAACTACAAAAATATTCCAAACAAAAAATGCATTATAATTTTTAAAGCATAGGGACAAGAAAATGTGGGTCAACCATCGACCAAGTTCGAAACATGGAACCTATCTAAAAATATAATCAAAATTATATTGGAGTGTATACCTAAGATTGTAGGTGATCTAGTGTGGCTAGACACCATAACTGTTAGGGGGCATGTTAAGACGTCATGGTTTGATGGGGATCCATGTAATGAGAGAAAAAAACACGGGGATGAACAAATGGAATGTTTGAATGGAGTTCAAATCTCTTGTAATTACACCATAGTATATTTGATTAAATTGGGTTTGTGTATTAGTCTAAACTAATGTTAGAATCGACTTCCATGGAGACTGTCATCTTGGTTTTCGAGAAACTTTTAAGGATAATAATGATGTTGTAGATGAATAACACCAAATATGGAAATAGGATTCTTAGGTGAAAGTCTAAGATGATTTGTAGTTTTATGTAATGAAATTATGCTAATGGGAACATATTATAATGTCACACGGTGAGTAATATGCATCATAAAGTTTAGCATCATGTTATTAGGATGTTAATAGCCTAGATTTGTATCTCATGTCTAAGAAATGTGATCCAATGTGAATAACACCTGCCCGGCCATGTAAGAGGGTAAAACAATTGTGGTGCTCCCTAAGGGAGATCATGAGAAAAGTGGAGCATAATATTTTGAAATAAAATTTTCATAAACCAATGGATTCATCGATAATTTCTAGGTTTTTCAGGGGTCCATATTAATCCTCTACTGGATTTTTACATCTTTCTCTTTATCCCTATAATTTTTCCATAGTCATGGGAGTGAATCGGGAGGGGGAGTCTAACTCTTGCTTAATTCTTACACTTGGTTTTAAACATAAAAAACATTTTCTTCTTTTTACTTTTGTATTTTAATGTCGTAATAGTCATACCAATAAGTTTCTGATAGTTTATTGTCTTAATTCTTGGACCACTGGGTTCCAATTGTTATATGTTCACAATGATCAGACTATGTGGTTGCACATAGATTTTGGTCATAATTCTAAAACCATGAATCATAGTTTAATGTAATATATAATGGAGCATGGTTCTGTAAACAGTTTAAGGTCATAATTCATGGACATGGGGGTGGATCACTATAGAATGGTTCTTATGATTCCTAAGGGTTCAAAACCGATGGGAATGGTGTGATAAGGAGTACCTGCACTAGGAAAGAGAATTGTGGTGAGTCACACTTAGTTTATGGTCATGATACTTAAATGATGGGATTCATGTCTCAATGTAATGCATGTGGAATAGATGATAAGTAACACAAAAAGAATTAGGATTCTTGGTGGTCCTCTTACATGGGACATCTCTGAGGAAACATGGTCATAGTTCAATGTCATGTTTCCTGGACCTGGGATCTTAGTTTGAGGTCATAGTGTTTGGATTTATGGGGAAACCCAAGCATCTCAACTTTTATTGATGAAAAATTTCACCCAACTCATAATCCCGCAAGATATATTCTAGGAGAGAAAAACAAAGAATGATATATAGTTCTCATTGTATGGAGGACATAAAACAACAAGTGGAAAAAGTGACTAACTCGAGGAAGTACTTTGAGGGGGAATCATGAATTTGAAGACCTACATAGTAAAAGGGTAGGGATCAATGGGTAGGGAACAACTGTTGAGTGTGTTTGAAATACATGTTATATACCTATGATAGACAAGGATTGGGATAAAAAATGATGGATTCATCACTGACCAAGTTTGAAACACAGGACTTATTATATGTTTCCAAGGATCCTTTGAGCTGTGTGCCAAAAATAGTAGGTGATACTATATGGTAAGGAACCATTACTACTAGCCATCTTATTCATATTGGTAGGATAATTATTATCCCAATCGAATAAATCACGATGCATGGGAGTCGAAGTGGGGAATGTCCTGAAGGGAATGTTGAGTGGTCTTGGATTTATTCTTCCACAAGCTCAAATGTGTTGGGTGAACATGTGGTTTGGAAAGGATCATGACTATTTCAAAATGGGGGAGGGGGTCCTAAAATGAGTTGATGGTATGGCTGGACCAATGACATGAGATTCAGGTGTCACTCTATATCCCATGGGAATGGGAATCAAGTATTAAAAAGTTTAATAATATAGAAAGTTAGGACACAGTCACTAGAGGGGAAGTGTCCTCTCAGTTGAGGACAACAAATCAACTCATATTGTCTATATAAATAATAATATGTTCATTTCATAAGGCAATAATATAGTCTAGCATAATTTTATATGGTCGTCAATTTTGGGTCATGCCGTACTTTTTATATGTGTCATTCTAAATTTATACTTGTTTAGGCTTCAATTTAACATCACTTGTTGAGGACATTGGTTTTTGGTTATCCCAAACATTTCATATGAGGAACAATTGATTTATATGATTCAAGGCTACAGTTTAACATAATGTGATAATGATGTTGAGTTTTTATCATCTAATACTTTTTTCATATGAGGCATCCTAATTTTATACAGGGTAGTGATATATTTTAACTTTGTGTTCTGAGAACATTGGTTTCTGGTCATCCCATAATTTTTTGTATGAGGAATTTGGGTATTATATGGGGTATAACCATAGATTAACATTATGTTATTTGGAAATTTGTATACACACATTAAGGTTGTATAACATTGACTTTTGATTCTACTAGTTTATGTATATAGTGCTTGAATCATGGGGGAATCTATTAATTTAAGGTCAAGGATATCGGACCAAAGTGTGTGGGTGTTCTTATGAGGCTTATATGGAATTAATGAGTAATAACTTGACATGAAAGGAGAGAAAAAGAGTCCCTATGCCACACAAAACATGACAAATTGTACTGAAGTCAAAATGATCATAATGATGGAAATAAAATTCCATGATGAGCTGATGGTGGAGGATGGATCGAGGATAAAAGATATGGGTGTCACTAAAAATACCATGAGAATGGGAATCCAAAGATACATAGTTATGGATCTTGACATTGGAGAAGACCAATGTAGTTATGGTTGGATCCTCTCGAGTACATGTGCAAGAAAAACTATGAGGGGCATTGGATTGATGAAACACAGGGGGTGAAGTAAACTATAATAAGAGGGGACAAAGTGAGGACAGATTAATATAGTTTAAGGTCAGGATTTTTGGACCAATATTAGTTACATATAAGACATTTGGGTGGTTCCAAATCCTTAAAAAAATGAAGAATCCTAGGAGGTTCTACACCACACAATGAAATCATGAAACTAGTTTCACATGGTTTAAAGTCGTAAGGTTTGGATCAGGGGGAGGAGACAAAATAGGTCAGTGTTAAGGCTTGGACTAGGATGTTGGATCTTGTAATCCCTATGTATCCGACTAGGAATGTAAATTATTCCATATATATCTATGGAAGGCAGTGTGGTAGGAGACTAATGTTGGTACAACAGAGTTATATATGGAAAGGACACTAAATCATCACAAATTTTTGATATGGGTCATCCAATTTTTTTATAGGGTAAATCTATAAGATAACGTCATGTAATGAGGATGTTGGTTTTGTTCATATACTTTTTTCATATGAGACATCCCAAATTTACACAGGGTGAGTATAGTTTTTAACATCATGTGGTAAGGACACTTGTTTTTGTTCATCCCATATTTTTCAATTATGGAATCCCAGTTTCAGATAGTGTAATGCGATAGTTTAATGTTATGTGTCAAGGGAATTAGTTTTCTTCATCCCATATTTTTCATTTTAAGGATACCAGTTTCGTATGGGGTAAGGATATAGTTTAACATCATGTGATGAGGATGTGGATTTTGTTCATCCCATATTTTTCATATGAGGTATCCCAGTTTCACATGCGAAAAGGATACAATTTGACATCATGAGCTATGTATGTGGGTTTTTTGTTTATTACAAATTTTTCTTATGAGGAATCCCAATTTTTTATAGGTTAAGGATATAGTTTAACATCTTGTGATTAGGACATTGGAGGGGGGTTACACATTGAGTTGTCTATTCTTTTCTTCCTCATGTGGGGTCATGATGTAATCTCATTAACTCGCATGTTGTGGAATTTTATTGTGACTTATACCTAAATAGGAGGCCCATGAGGGAATTTAGGGTTGATAGTACTATAGGCAGTGGGTGGTTTTTTGATGAATTTCCGGTTGGTCCTGATGATATAAGGTATAGGCTTCACTACATATCTATGAGAATGGGAATCAATCCACACATTGTTGTGTAATATTGTATGGTAGAAGACAAAATCCCAAAATGGGAGGTATTATCCACTTGGATGGGTATACAACATCTATTCTATTTTTTAAACATAAGACATAATGACACTACCTATGATGCATTAGGTCATGAAACTAGGACCAAGGGGACATTAAAAAGATGTTTAAATTCATAATTATGGGATTGGGGAATTGTTTTTAGGGAACTTTTCAAGGAATGAAAGAGGAAATCCCATGCAAAATGATGGTGATGAAATACCATTTGAGACATAAATATATAGAAAAAAATTTCATATATTTTAAGGTCATAATACTTGGAATATAAGTGGAAACAAAGGGATGAGTGTTAGTGAGAGAAATTCTGTCCCCTGAGGGGAATGGTTTAAGATGAATTGGTGGATGGTCCATAAGACAGGGGGTCTTGGAATAACTATATATCCCATAAATCTGGTAATCATTCCACACTGAGTTCTAGATGTTTTCCCCTATAATGAGAGAATTGGGGAATCCCATGGTTTTTCGGGTGCATCCCATGTTTATGAAATTGGGTAAAGTTTTAAATTAAAATCATGTTCTAATGATGTTGTGATTTTTATTCATCCCACACTTGGTATATGAGGTATCCCACATCTATTTCAAGTGGTAAGGCTAAAATTTAATGTCCCGTACTGAGGATATTAGACTCCATAATTTAAATTCATATAACTCATACTATGGTTGCTACTAGATTAGGATCATGGAGATTGGACTAGAGGGGCTTTGAATAGTTTATGGTCATATTACTAAGAAAAAAGGGGATGTAGTTAGTTTAATGTCATACAACTCATACTCTAGTTTCTATTGTTTATGGTAACATAGATTTGACCATGGTTGATGTCGTTAAAGGCTATTTAGCGTTGACCTTAATGTTGTCACAATATTCTAATTGAGAAACATGGAATCGGTGGTGGGTGTGGCATTCTCTCCATCCATGGTAATTAAATAATATTCTCCATTATAATAGACCTTATGGAAAAATCATCGACCTTCCCCTTTGGGATCCATTTTCAGTTTCTTTTTTTTTTGTAACATCGGTGTTTTATGAGGCAGTACCAATTCACCCAGAATGATGGAGCATATGTCAACCTTCCCATTCAATGATCTCACTATCCTTTTTGGTGCCTCTATAACTTGTTCAAGGATTGAATCCTTTTTTTCATAAGGTCTTTTAACTAAACAAGATAAAGTTTTTCCATTATTTCTGGGGTCTACAGGTCATAAATAGTTATTCAGAGCAATGGAACCTAAAACTTAATGGGTAAGACAACCTCTATTCCACACACTATATAGTATGTGGTTTCCTAGATGGAATTTCAAGTTTCCATATTATATGATCAAATGGAATTTGGTAGATTTCTATACCTACTCTTTTTTTATAGAATTTTTTTTCTATATGTTAGAGATGGTCTTATTGAATTTCTCAATCTTCCCATTTTCATATGCATGGTAGTTAGAAGTACGGCTGTAATGGATATAGAACTTGGTATACAATTTATTCATCTTGGAAGCCTATAATTTGGTGTCATTATCTAGGAGAATATCACAAGCTGTCCCAAAATTATGGATGATGTGGTAGATCATGATGTTAACAAAAACTGGGTTTTAATTTCTTAGGTTGAACTACTTCTACTCATTTTGAAAATTAGTATATTGTGGTAAAAATGAACCCACTCTGTCATGTTTTCACTGGTGGGAATGGTCCCATGATATCGATTCCCTATACCAAAAATGGCCAAGAATATTTCAGAGTATTGAGATTCTCTAGTGGTCGATGATAAAAATTAGTGAGGATCTGTCATGCATGACACCTCTTCGAGATCTCAATGTAGTTATGAAACCAAGTGGAACAAAAGTATCCCAACCTCAAAATTTTGTTGGAGAGTTTCATCCATGCTCGATGATCCCCATAAGAATTGACATGGACATCCAACATAACATGAGTTATATAATATCCTTTTACAAAATAGAGTATACTTCCATTGAACCCATACCTGTAGAGGTTCTTATCAAGATTAATCTCACTCTAGAGGGTGAAAGGCACTACACATCGGTGGATTCACTCATTCATGGTTGGGTCTGATGGGAGAATGTAATAATGGAGATACATGAAAAGTGGACACTTATAATAATTTAATTTATTATTTGTGGGAGATTCAAGGGACGCAGTGTTGAAGTACGAAAAGACCCTTGATTTACCTATTGGTTTCCATTATTATCGGGGTAGGGGTTATGGCTCTCTAGTGTGCCACATAAATAACCTGGTCATCCTGGTTGGATTCTGAAAACAGAACTTCTAATCTTTCCTAAACATTGTCTTATCCATATTGAAACCTAGGAAAATGGGTCACCTTCTGGTGGGAATGGAACTAGGCCATTAGTTGATAGATACATTCCAGTAGGAGGACATGATTATTCTATCGAATGAAGTAGTCAACCTTGATCATTTTGACTTCTAACTTAGTGTTTTTATTCAAGAGTATATAGGATGAATCAATCTCTAGGTCTTACTCAAGACCCATAACAAGGGCCTAGTAATTTACCTCATTGTTAGTACATCATTTTTAAAATTTTAACAAATATAAATATATGTCCTATGTCAGGGTGATGAAAATGATCCCCATGCCAAACATATTTTTCATGGGGTTATTGAGGTTTCTATCCATTAGGATCCATTGGGAACCCTCAAAATAAATTTCCCAACATGGTATTGCCTAATCCACTAAGATAATTGATTCATCTAGAAAATCAATATACAGGGGTATATTGCTAGGAAGTCATCCAAGGAATAGCCTTTAATATCCTTCTTCTAGAAAGACCTCTTGTCAAACTTCTAGAGGATTACCACATAAGATATGAATCATCACATCTATATGGGGTAATTGAAGATATACATTAGTGGGTCTACATAAGACACCATGTAGTTCTTATGGTGCTACAAATAATGTCGCACCTTTTTCACTATAAATACCAGTGTGAGAAAAATTTTCTCGATAGGGTATTATCTAGTCTCCATTAAAAAGAGTATATGACTGAGATAATAGAGGTTTTTTCCCAACCCTAATTGTTCTTCTAGGATAGAAGGGTGTTAAGGGAACATTCTAGAGAGGTCGTGTGAAAGACTAATGGCATTCCTGAAATGGGTGTCATCTGAACAAGAGTTTGTAGAAGCCACTACTTGATATATTCAACAGTATTCTGGAACTCCTCAATTGACTCGAAAAATACACATTTTTTATGATACCTGAAAATGGATTACATTTTCTTGAAATATTTCGAATAAATCATCATATGTAGTGTAATTGGACTTATAAGAATATTAATATCTAAAGATTTATTTTGGGTGGAATTTGATTGATATAATTTATTTTCATGTAGCTAACCTCAATGCCTCTGTAAATTACAAAAAAGCAGAGAAACTTTCTAGATGTAACCCTAAT
Organism: Viscum album; assembly: GCA_963277665.1. Lineage (NCBI taxonomy): Eukaryota > Viridiplantae > Streptophyta > Magnoliopsida > Santalales > Viscaceae > Viscum > Viscum album. The sequence goes on along the minus strand of OY728165.1, from coordinate 906,489,217 downwards.
TTTAAACCTTAGGTGGTTCATGTTTAGGATTTGGGAGTGGAGAAAATTGACCAAATTCTCTAGATCATTGATATGGTGTTGATTTTGGAATGATTTGACAACCAGTTCATCCATGCAACACTCCACCAATGTCTTAATAATTTTATTTAGTATGTGGTCCATGGAAAACTTATGTGGATACGTCATTCATTAGTATTGAAGACACAAACTAGTAGTAGAAAGTCCTTTTGAGTTCATTTAATGTAGTGAACTCCTAATCCTTGGGGATCATCCATATCTGGTTATACCTATATTATATGTCCTTAAAAGAGATGGCATATAACTTACCCATAAAATCAATAAATTGATCTGTCACCAGAATGGGAAAATAATTATTTATATAATGGTGCATAAAGTCTCAAAAATAAATTCACACTCCGATATTCCCATTATTCTTCCTAAATGGGACAATGTGGAAAACCCAATTAGGGTATTATATTTCACATAAAAATCTTGATTTAGTAATTTATTAAACTTCAGACACAACCATATCATTGTGAGAGGGTTGTATTTTTTTGGGATGTTATTTGAACGTGTGATGACTAACTAGGAGGCCAAGGTGATGAATGGAAAACTGAAGGTCCAGCCTTGAATATCATCATATATCTAGGTGAATACATTGTGGTTCTATTTTTGGAAGGACACATTCTATTACTACTCCAATAGGGACATGGCTATGATGATCAGTGTTGGAATAAAATGTTCTTCAGTACCAAGGATCTCCCTGATTAGTTCATCAATAGTGGTGGATACACCATCTTTAGAGGTTGGTGGGATGTATTTTAAATCCAATTCTTCATCTGTTTGTTTTGAAAGGTGACCACAAGGAACTTACATAAATAAGTAAAAAGATAAAATATTATGAATGAATGCCTCATACATTTATCGCTTTTTAAAATTGGAAGAAGGTCATTAGGGTGAGTTTTAGAGAAAATGGAAGCCTCACAATTAACTCTCTTTATTTCAAGTTAATATGAAAGTTCATTGGCTTCATGAAATTTGTGCATGGTAATATAGATCTTGGATTAATGTTGATGTAGTAAATAAATCCAATTAACTATTAGTTTCTAAGGGATATGTACCAATCTAGTTTTCACATTATGGACCATGGTTGTGGAGTTAGACTCAGTCCCAATTTTTTTCAAGTTCTTCTGCTTTGTAATGGAGATAACATTTACCAACCCATTCATTTTCTATTCCATGTCTAAAGAAGTGCCACAAGTTCCATATTGATATTCAATAACATCTACACTAGAGTCCCTAAAGACAAGGCCATAGCTTGTTGGAATTGGGTTTCCATGAGAGGCACCATATGAGTTTCATTTTATCTATCCAGAAAAAGGATTAATCCAGAAAACATCAATCATGTTCTGAGGTTGAGAGGAGTCACCATTAACCTTTAGTATCCTTCTCACCATGACGACCTTAACCAAATTACTGTAGTGTTTAGTGTACATCATGTAAGCATTCTATGCTTCCATCACAACTTCCGCAAGTGAGTATTTTTCATTCAAGAGATACATATCCTGTATGGATTTTTTTCCTCTCTAAATGGCATGAACAAGTCCAATACAGGATTCCTTGAAGAGGATGTCAATCTTCTTCAAAAACTGAATATCGAGAAGTCTATAAAAAATATATAAGCATATATTATCTTTGTGGATGGAACTAAAATATATAAAATATAGTATTCCAAAGTGAGGATTCAGTTTTGTAGCAATGGGAAATATAGACAACATAATTATGGTGTTTCAATAAAATCACACACCTAGAGTAGATATTAATACCGACCTACTAAAAGTTGATATCAATGAGATTTTGTTGGAGGGGTATCCTCCAATGTAGTGTGAATCTAGACAGAGAAATCCATTTCATGCGAAAATCATTAATACCGACCTACTAAAAGTTGATATCAATGAGATTTTGTTAGAGGGGTATCCTCCAAAGTAGTGTGAATCTAGATAGAGAAATCCATTTCATGCTAAAATCACCTATCCATGTATGGGAACCCTACAAAAAATGTTTATATAAATCCTTGAATAAATTTGTTCATTTGATTCCAGATCCCATATAAGTTTTTCTTCATGTATTATGAATTCATAGTGTGAGACAACCAGTTTGATTTCACGAGGAATATCATTTAGATTGGACATTATGTCTTTGATGGATATGATATAGTAAATTATATTTACAATGGAATAAATATAATCCATGAGAGGATTACCAACCAAATTACCAGTCTATAACTGCAGAAAGGATTTAACACTAACTAGCGAGTGAGACTGCCTGATGATTTTGTGGAATATAGCCTTAATCCCATTCCATATCGAAGATTCCTTGTAACAGGTGTGTCCAATTTTTAATATTTCAAAAAACCAATATCTAAGGAAGGATAGATAATCTAATGTATTTTTAGAGGATTACAAAAAAATTGGGCTTAAAGATCTTTCTCAAAAAGGGAAATGTTCTTGAGGCTGAGGCCCCCAAGAGAATATGGCATAATAATTGCTTCAAGGAGGCTGTAATAATATATATATCCAAAATAATGTCACTCCAATTGATGTTCATCATCAAAAATTTGATGGATTTAATAAACAAGGAGGGCTAGGTGTATCCCATGAATTAATAAACCATCTTTAATATAATCTCATGCATGAAAAAGTATGCACTTATAGACGTAGAAATAGATTTACCATTCCAATATGACATATTTATTTTGACCTGAATCAGAATGTTGGTGTAGTAGGATGCATGAGGTATAACCCTGAACATGGGAACACCAAGATAAATAAATGGTATAGATCCTTACCTTATTCCCAAATCATTTATCATGCTAATTTTACTAGAGGTTGGTATATTCTTTCCAAAGTAAATGAAGGACTTTCTCCACCTACCTTTTTGACCTGAAACACATTCATAATACTAAAGGGTCTCCTTGATGTTTTTGATATTCCTTATATCTCCCTGATTAAATATTGAAATGTCATCAAAAAAAAATTAAAAGGATCTTAAATAACTCACACCACCCTGATGGTTTTTAGATCACCATTTTTCACCATATGGTGTAAGATTATGCTGAGACAATCTTCTGAAATTAAAAAAATTGTAGAGGAGAGCGAGTATCCTGGTTTCACCCCTCTTAAAAACATTAAGTATTCCTTCAATGAGCCATTTATTAAAATAGAGATTCATACAAAGCCTAGTAATAAATATAAATTCTAATAAAATATTCCTTAAAGCCAAAACACAAGATAAACTTGAATATGAAGCCTTAGTAAATAGTGTCAAAATATTTTTTGATGTTAAACTTGAGAGAAATGTTTCATAACCTAGTTGATTTCCAATTAAGGTTCACAAATTTTGAGTCACAAATATAAAAACTATGTTTGTTTCTTACTTACAGTAATCCAACCAAATTTCAAGATATTATTTGTTTTATGATCTTAGCTAGTTTGTTGGCCATAATCTTGGAAATTATATTGTGTTTTGTGCTGACCAAAGAAACCATGATGAATTGAATTATTTTGTGAGAATTTTTCAAGATCATAATGAGGGAAATAAATTGGTCATTGAAGCCTTGAGAGATGAATCCACCCTTAATAAATTCCTAACTATATTGAAAACAACAGCCATGATGATCTCTAAAAAATAATGAAAAAAAATAATTGGTGAAGCCATCCTATCCAGGTGATAATCCCATGTTAAGACCAAAAATAGCATCCTTAAAATAAAAATAAAGGAGGAAAGTTTTGAGGATCACTTTTTCAGCCTCAGTGACCATCTTTGGAATAATTCATTCCCTTAGCAGAAATTTTCTTAAAGGTCCATTTCATATATTTTTATATAAGGAAATAATTTATCAACAAGGGGTTTCTGTTCATTAAGAATTTGTTCTCTATTTTTTAAAATAGAAATAACCTAATTGTCCCTTCTATCCATTTGGAGAGAACTGAGGATCTTGGTGTTTTAATCCCCATCACTAAGCAACTTTTCCTTGAAAATGTCTTTTTTAATTTTTCCTTTGATCCTTATAATTTTTTTAAACAAAAAATACATTTCTTCATCCAGAATGATGACTACTAGGAATATGATATTGGTGATTTCCTCTTTAATGGAGTGAAGATATTTTTCCAAGTCATCAAATAGCATCATCAAGATAGATGAAACATTTTCTTCTCAAATCCTTCATAGAAACTTTTTGACTTTTCAGTTTGGGAATGAAATAAATTTGGTTGTCATTGTTTTTAGTTTCATCCCAATAGTCCTGAATAATTCTAGGTCAATCAGGGTGTTTTTCCCAAGCATTGTTAAACATGAATGGGATGATAAATTTCTTATCATTTTGGTAGATTTATACTATAATGGGGAGGTGATCCAAATCATGATTTTCTAGAGTGACAGATGAGATAAATCTACAGTTTCCTAGTGAGGCATCATTCACGAAAGATCTGTTGATTCTTCTAGCTATCACACCATTCAGATTCTTTATGTGCTATATATATTTGGCTCAGGTGAGGATGAAATCTATAAAATTGGAATATTCAGTATAGTCAGTGATGTCCTTGATGAAGGCTGAACTAAAAACATGCCCCATCTTTTCATTAGCCTGTAGATTTGAGTTGGAATCTCTAATAATCACCCAAGACTCCATGATGGAATTAGAAAGTAAATTTATTTATATCTATAAATATATCCTCTCAATGTAATTATTGAAATCATAAATAACAGTGCATAAAATATTATTGTTATCCTTGGAATAACAACATGTGATGGGTTTCTCTTCCTCTTAAAAAATAGTAGGACATTCTACTGTGATGTGAAACAGAATCCTGAGTCGATCATGAATTGTGGGAATCTGAGTTTTTTCCAAGAGATTATATCCACTATGAGCAAGAAATTTCTCCTTCTTGGTTAGGCTATTCAATAGATCATCCACTCCAATTAGATCATGTTTATACTTACCTACAATGATCTATAGAGAACTTTTAGTTCCAAGGATGGTTGTGCATTGTCCGTTACAGATAATAATTCTCATTTTGACCTTGAATTGGGGGTACTGTATCCCTTTCATTTTTATTTAATTTTCTTATTTCTTTCAAAATTTCTAGGATTGTTCTTTGAATTTGGGATGGGCAGTTTTTTGTGGCCCATTTCGCATCACCCAGATTATTTACATTAGTTCCACTACACATCACAGTAGTCTTAACAAGAGTATCTCTTGATGTAAAGTTAGTAATCTGCTGCTCATGCAACAATGCCAGCACTAGGGAAATGCCTAGTCTCTATTCAGATTCATATAGAACATTAAGATCCAATTGAGTTCTAAAACCTTCTGCTCATTCATCATTATAGGTACCCAATTTGTGTCTATATTCTGTTCCAATTAATCAGAACCAACACTATCTAATGAAATGGATTATGTTATATCATAAGAGATAATATCAAAAAAATATTCCTATGTTTAAATAAATGATTTAGTGGAGATAATATCTGATGAAATATATAGAACATTCTCATCACAATTCACCTCAATATAGCCATGATTTCTTATTTCCTCTTTTATATTGTTATCCTCCTGTTATTCGTCCGATTAAAAAAGATTTTTCTACTCCTCCTCCTCTTCATCAAATTCATCACAAGATTTTATTATGCTAGCAACATTACCCCATTTCACTCTTTTAACATGTTTAGGCTTTTCATTCTTGAAATTTCCCATTGATTTTTTCTTCTTACATTTTGAAAATTATCACTATGTTGTAATATAAAGAGTTGTTGAAACCATATTCTTAACCACTCTACTATTTTTGATTTCATGTACCACCATCTTCTAGTGATAACAGATGGGTGGAAGGTTCTCATATTCAAGCCTATCTTCTAATTTATGTTAATTCACAATGAGATAAATTTTATATGGTGGTAGAGATTAAATATTGATTTCAACATGAACACTTGAATTAAGCCCAAGGTAACCATTAATGGTGTGATGATCAATTATAAGAGAAATAACAAATCTAGTGGCTAGGTTTTTAAGGACTTTGGTTTTCTAGTAAACCAATTGAATCCCATGAATTTGTGTCCTCATCTTTGAATTTATGAGCTTATGAGTGTGGTGATTGATGTTGGCCTCCCATTTTGATTGCTGAAAAACAACAGGGTTTAAATTGACGTTCCATATACATCATACTACATTGATTCCTTATTTCCTATCTAGAATAATGTGAGAATATGCTTTTCCAATTGGTATGAGCCTCCATTTAGTGATGTTCCATCATAGCAAGATCATATTCTTTATATCTACATATGACCAGGGTTTAACCCCTTTTTCATTAGCAATGTGACGAAACAATGAATCCTTACATAGGTATATCATTTGTTTAATCACTTCCGGATCATCCACCACTAATATTGTGCCATCCTCTGATCAATGTATGATAGGAGAACCACTAGAACCTTTCCACACAACCATGTTTCTTTGTTTTTTTGTATGTATTAGTTATAGAATTAATAGGTGAAAAAATAAAATCACTTACATATTTCACAGAACCCATGAGATCTTCCTCAAAGGAAATACTTTTCTCATTTCATGATGAAGGGTTTCACCCTATGCCTACATCATTGAGAAGGGATTTTAAAGATCATTCCTAGTCCATATTGAGTGAATCCATGAATTAACAAGTGTGATTCAGAGTGGATGATTTCCATTTTCGAGTTGAATGTTGATATCTCTCATACTTTCCATCCAATCCAATCATCCTTATAAATAATTATTCTTCATATGTAATAGGGTGATCAAAAGGAGGAAGAAAAAATCTCGAGCCAGCTATCCTTGGGTTAGAACCAGTGTCTACTATAGAAAACATAGAATACTTAAGGAGAGGTTTACATCCTACTGATGCTATTTTGAAGAATCCATTGATCTAAATATGTTCAGTTCACAACTGTGAGGTCCAATATTGATGTACAAGAAATTTTGATGAGTTAACCTTCATTGAGTGAGCCTTTCTATATGGATCATGCTATAATTCCATGGATTAGTTTCCTTGCGCTAAACCTCTGAGTACTTCGTAGGAGTAGGGTCTTCTAATATCATCTAGGCGTGTTCATTGTAGGAGTATATTGTCATTTATGAGGACTAATGTTTCTAACAGATATTGATACAACCCCTAGGTATGGCATCATAGTCTCTAACCAATAAAGAAAGAGAAAAATCTATATTTTAAGTCTACACATAGTCTAGATATAGTATTTGTTTCATCATTATGGGAATCGATGCACTCAATCTCATCAGTCAAGAATTTATTTCCATCCCTTTTATAGTAACCATCATCGAGATAATATTCTTCATAGAAATAAAAGGGGTAAATATCTCCCTCTAGTACCCCCACTTGACAATCAATGTAGTACTTGTCGCATCAGTTGTATAAGGAGGGGACGACTATTTCCAAATGAATATGGGGTCATCCTTATAGTGCATTTTAGGAAATATCCTATGAGACTAACATAAACACAGTTCTTTATACAAGTCCTCCAATTGTATTATTCATTAACATTTTAATTCATAGTATCTTCTCACCCTTGTAATACCCCATGATTGTTAGGTTGGGGGAGTCATATCATCATCTGTAATTCCCATATTAGAGGGTTTCCATGTCATGATGATACTTGTGAAGACCCCTGACTCACTCTTACAAATTCAGTGCTAAAAATGCAGTATATTTTTTATAAAATACAACTAAACACAAATAAAGAGTACATATTACATTTTAGGAACATTTTCATTCTTGGTTCTAGATAATTAGAAAAACTTTCACAATTTTATCAGATTTGAAAAAAGATAAAACAAAAAAATCATTTCACTTCACATGTACTAACAACTTAATTGAAGATAAATCTATCTAAGGCATCTAAGTGATTTAGAAAACATTTTATAAAAAAAGTATCTTGATCATACATTCCCAATAAGAGTTTTAGAAACCTATTAAAACCTTTTATAAAAATTGTTTTTGAATGTTAATTTAAAATTATTCATTTTAAACATAAATATTATATATATATATAACCAATAAAAAATACTTATTTGGAAAATTTATTTCAAAAAATCTTATTTGAAAACATTTTTATTTCTCCTTTAAAATTCATTTAGAATATAATACATTCTTTATGGATTATTATGGTACTTTACAAATCCTAAAAATACATGCGACCACAAGAAATATCACTAGTAGGAAAACGTCCTATGAGGTTGTGGGTTCACTTGTCATTCCTTATTCTCTAGAATGACAACCAACTACCAAATAAAAAATTTAATAAATTTTTTTTAAGATCATTATTATTCAATTTAAACCCATCAAAACATTTTAAGACTCTTAAAAATTATTTTCATAATTGAAAATAATTTTACATCATCTAACATTAATAGATCACTTTTTTCAAAAATTTCGTTGGAGAAATAAATATTTTATAAAAACAATAAAATAGGTAAATACTTTGAAAATTACTTACAAAAAAATCTTAAATACATTCACAATTAAATATTTTGTTTTAAATTCTTTTTTAAATAATAATTTCCATTAAATACTTACATACAAGTCATATAAGTAAAATGAAATATCTTTTTGAAATTAAAATAGTTCATTTAAAAAAAATCATTATATGTAATGAGTGATATATGATGACAATATATTATATTTATAAATAAAATTCATGATTGTACATGTACTTTTCAATCTTAAAATGATAGTTTTTATTATTTAAAACATAACTTATATAATAATCGTAAAATGATATCATAAAATAATATTATAAATGTATATTTCTTTGCTCAAAAAAATAAATCATATATTATAATAAATAATGTCTTGCTATAATATATTTTTGAAGGAATAATTAATAGATAATCATTTCATTCTCTATCATCAATAGTAAAAGACTAATTAATAAATAATTATTTTACCTTTTGATCATAATATTTTAATGGGATAAATATTTGAATATAATTGTTATCTCCCTTACAAGTAAATTTCAGTATGATTACAATAATTTATATAAAAATTATAGAAAATAGATCATATCCTTTACCTTATATTGAACTAAAAAATTATATTGTCATAGATAAGAAGGACCGAAGTAGATGGATTATTTCTCTCTTAATTGTCTCAAGAAGGGCGTGCAACACCCAAGCAGTTCCTGAAACAGTTCAACCTGAAAATTCAGTGCATAAAAACCAACAAGGTAGGTAGAAATGATGAATAAAGATCCCTTTTTATAAGATAAATCAAACTATTAGTTTTGAGTATAATTTTTTATGATCTTACCTATTTCAATTCATCGTGCCTCTATTAGTATATGAAGAAAAATATATTCAAATTTAATTATTAGAGAGAAATAATAATACATACGTTGAATAATTTGTATAAAAAGTAAAACAAAAAAGAATTGTATATTAATTAATTTATCCACATACAGTAGATGAAGATAACCAAATAGTCAATATGACTCGAGTGTAAAGAATTCCAAAGAAGAAGAAGAATACCCAGGATTACAATATTAAATGCAATCCAATGGAAATTTATAAAAGTATGAAACAGAAGAGAATATGTTGGAAATAATTTATAATTATAAGATAATAATTCTATAATGTATTCATATCATTAAACATATTTTATAATATATCATTGGTTCACCACCAATGTCGGTAGAAGGAGATTTGTGGAGAATAAATTAAAATCATGCACCGCTAAACCAACTTTTTTGATTAAAATGATTCCATCATTGAAACCCATTATTTAAGAATAACATCAAGACGAACAAGAAAAATAAAAGAAAATCATCAACCATATTTTGGACACCTTAAAATTAAAATACCCAAACATCTACCAAAAAATTCATTACTAATGGTAGAAGATGATGGAATCATTGTTCCTTATCATCCGAACTAGATTCTAACCATGATCGAAACCATATCGGATCATATATATACCTCTGAATCAGATCCTTTTCAAGATCTATCCTCCTTCTCTAAGCTTGGTTTCCCCTTGCTCAAACTTCATATAGCCATCAATCAAAAAACTGAGCTCTAACCCCCCCTTGATCCATATTCATTCGTCCTTGCCACTTCCCAAATATAAACCCCCTTTTCCAAGATCATGGTCTTTATTATGCTCGGTTTTTCCTAAAATGAGACCCTTCAATCCCTTAACTATTACATATTATATATCATTTTTTTTAACATTTCACTACATCACATTTTTTACATAGATTTCAAAATTCAATTTTTTATAGTAATAATATACTTTTCATAACTAAATTTTTTATAATACTCAAATATTTTAACAAAATATACTACATAAATTTAATAATAGAAAATAATATATATATATATATATATATTCATAATTATATTATACATTATAATTTTAAATGTAAATAAATATTGATAAAATTATATTAATATTTATTCTTTTAATGTTATATATATTTATAATAAAATTTATTTATTTAAGTATTCACAATTACGAACACACAAATATTATACATTAATATTTTTATAATTTCATTTATCTCATATATTTAAATTATGTTTCATTTAATTTTAATTTTTAACCTTTTTTATGAAATTAAAAATAATTATTTATAGTAATTTTATAATCCTTTCAAATATAATGTTGTTTTTATACGAACATAATCAAATAAATCTACATAAAATAAATTATTATTTTTAAATAAACTAAAACCATGTTTATAAAAGAGTATTTATAATATATAATATTAATTTAATTATCATGTTTTATTCCCTGAAAATTATAATTTACATACAAATATTATAAATTAAGATATTAAAACTTTAAATTTTATAAAATCACAATAAATGATATAATTTAAATTGGTATTATATAATTTTAAATATTAAAATTTACTAATAAATAAATTTTTGTTTTGATTATTATTTAATCAATTTGAAAAAACATTTATAAAAAGAAAAAGTAGCTTATAATTTCTGGGATGTTACATTCTCCCCCTCCTCTTAAAAGAATTAAACATTAAAATTTGTTCGTCATACTTTACAAAATTATGAATTTCTATCTTCAAAATTAGAATGAATGTACTTCTAAGGGAACATAATTATCTAGAAGTTTCAAATTTAGTTCTATCATTAAGATTTTTTTCCTCAATAGAAAATGTCAAATATCAAATGTTTTCTAAACCATCACTCTAATAAAAACTATTAAGACCCCGAACATGTGATTTCACATTAAGTGTAAAAAGATATAATGTATTTATTTATAAAATATAATTGATAAAAATAAACTGTACTTCTTAAATTCTCAGAACATTTTCAATCTAGATTCTAGAGAATTTGAAAACACATTACAATTTTATCAGACATTAATAAATATAAAATAAAACAATAATTTCTCTTCACGTGTGATAACTTCTTAAGTGAAGATAAAAATCCATGATACTTATATTTTATTTATTAAAAATTTTATAAAAATTGTAGAGTGATCGTTATTTCCCGGTTAGGGGTATAAAAAAATAGTAAAAAACTTTTACAAAAGATCAGTCTAAATTTTTTTAAAATTATTCATGTCAATATATATATATATATATATTTAAGGCTTTCAAAAATATTTTTTTTGAAAATTTATTTCTCAAATACTTCATTGAAAACATTTGGATTTTTCTGTTGAAATTCATTTTGAAAATAATAATTTCTTTATGAATTATTTTGATACTTGGAAGATCCTAATAAAACCATGTGTCAACAAACAATATCCCTGGAAGGACATCGTCTCATGAGGTTTCTTCTTCACTATTAATTTTTCTTTCTCCCGCAGGATACCCATGTTTCAGAACAAAATTTTATGAAAACATTTGAAGATATATCTTTCCCAATTACAACAAATAAAAACATTTGATAGCTTACATAAATTATTTTAATCCAAAAAAATTATTTTTTATCATCTAACATTGATAAATCACTTTTTCAAAAAAAATCTAGGAGAATTTAATATTTTATAAAAAGAATAACATGGAAAAATATATTGAGAATTACTTATAACAAGCTATTAAAAACATTCAAAAATAAAACAATGCCTTTTAAATAATTTATTAAATAATAATTTCCTTTAAATACTTAAAAACATATCATATAAGTATATATCAATGTCTCATTTAAATTAAACTAGTTCCTATAATAAAAATTTATGATATGAAATGAGTTATATATTATGGTCTTATCTTATATTTATAAATGCCATTCATGATTTTACATGTACATTTCTCACTTAAAATGTTAGTTTTTATAATTTAAATGCAATGTAAATAATAGTCCTAATAATATATCATAACATGATATTATAATTGTATAACCATTTTCTCAGATACTAAATTATATTTTAAAATAAATAATTATTATATAAATATAATTTGAATGAATTAATGATAAAAAATAATTTTAAATCACCATAATAAAAAGTAAATAATGAATTAAAAATTTATTATTTTTTCTTCTAATAATAAAATTCAAAGGAATGAAATATTTGAAAATTATTAATATTTCCCTTAAAAATTAATTTGAACATATAAATTACAGTTTTTAAAACATTAATAATAAATAGATAATCTCCATTACCTAAATATTGACCTAAAGCAGTCTATTATCAGAGCTAATAAAGACCTCATCAGATGATTTATTTCTCTTTTAATTATCTCATAAAGGTCATGAAACACCCAATAATTTCCTACAACACATCAACCAAAAGATGCAGAGCTTCAAAATTGACAAGGGAGATAGGTACTGCTGAAAAAATCTATCTTTTTGTATGCTAACTCGAAATATTAGTTTTGAATACAATATATTATGATCTAACCAATTTTCATTCATTATAATGCTCAATGAAGATGAAGAGAAATATATTCCGAAGAAATTCTTGGTGAGAAATCATAATATATATATTGACTAATCAATTTTAGAAGGAAAATAAAGAATAATTTTATATTCATTTATTTCTCTGCAACCAGTAGATGAATAGAAAAAGAATACAGTGATTCTCCAGCATAAATATTATCATGAAAACTGAAAAAACCAGGATTTGTAGGTTTTAATGTAATCTGTTAGAAATTTATATAAGTCTGAAATAAAGAAGAAAATGATGGAACTATTTTTTTAATAGAAGATAATCATGAAGTAATGCATTAAAATATGTAAACCTAGTTTCTAATCTTTTATTGGTCTATAACCAGTGTCGGTAGAATGAGATTTGTGAAAAATAAATTAAAATCAACCAATGATAAATTAAAGTGTATGAAAAAAATGATTGAAATATTGAAAACCAATATTTATGAATAACATCAAGACAAATTCGATGAATAGAACAAGATCTTCAACCATATTTTGGACACCCTAAAATCAAAATACCCAAATTCCTACCATAAAAATGATTTTTTAATTGTAGAAGATGATGAAAAATCCATTTCTCATCATCCACACTCGATTTCAACTATGTATGGAACCCAATCGGATGATACCAATACTTCTGAATTAGAAGCCTTCTAAGATCGATCTTCCTTCTCTGAGCTTGGTTTTCACTTTCTCGAACAGTGTCTGGTTGTCAATCTCACAACCAAGTTCGAACCATCCTTGATCTGCATTTTTTCGGCCTCACCTCCTCCCGAATCATAACCCCCTTTTTCAATGCTCCCAATCTTCATTATGCTCGGTTATTACAAAATAAAGACACGTGAATCAGTGAAATCTTTTTAATATTTTCTTATTTTATTTTTTTATTTCATGGTTTCATCTTTTTTTACAAAGATTTAAAAATTCAATTCTTTTATAATATTAATTACATACTTATCATAATTAATACTTTTATAATTTCAAAATATTTTAACAAAATATACGACATAAATTTTACAAGTCAAAATAACACTCATATATATATATATATATATTTACCTTAAACTTCATAATTTTAAATGTAAATCTATGTTCAATAAATTTTATTAATATTCATTCCTTAAATATAAAATATATTTCATAAAAATATATATTTATTTAAATATTCAAAATTATTAAAAATCAAATTTTATTGATTAATATTTTAATATTTCCATTTCTTTTAAATAATTAAATTATCTTTCTTTTAATCATTATTTTTATCAATTTTTATGTAATTCTAAATAATTATATATAATTATTTTATAATCATTTCAAATATAATTTCAATTTGTTATAAAAAATAATCAAATATATATTTTTATAATAAAATATTATTTTTAAAAAATAAAACCATGTTTATAAAGTTGTATATATTATTTAAAGTATTAATTTAATTATCAAATTTTATTTCTTGAAAAAAAATAATTTATTTCCAAATATTATAACATAAGATATGAAAACTATATGTTTCGTAAAAAAATAATTGATGAGATAATTTAAAGTAATATTATTTAATTTTAAATATTCAACTTAACTAATAAATCTATGTTTTTTGTTATTATAAAATAATAAATTTAGCACAATATTTATAAAAATAAAAATAAGCTTATAAGTTCTGAGATGTTTTATGGCTAATCCTGGATCCATTATCCACTAAGGAGAGGCATATTTATACAACATTGAACTAGCCTGTGATATACAATGTGTGTATGTTCCCATGGATAGTGATACCATAATCTTTCATATAAAATGAGATAAAGGACCAACATTCCTCTTACTCAGCCTCCTTTACCTAGTACGCCTCAACAACAACTACCTCATCCTTGAACTGAATGGCGGTTTTCATGGATTTGGAAAGGTCCTTACACATTTCCATTGATATGTGGACTACCTTAAGAATCTATATCCTCATGATTATGCAGATGAGGTGCTTCAACACATCAGACATTAGTAATAGGGGAATATTTTTGTCAGTCGAAGGTCTCTCTTTTGCTGAGGGCACAACACATTCTGTTGGACGAACCACTCGGTCCAAGCTAATGCTAGAAATATTCTATTTCAAGATAGGTAGTCTGATATAAAAAAATAATGGATGGGTGCTGGTTGACTAAGGTTAGGACATGGGTGGAAGTGCCTGATCACAACATGCTTGTGGCTAAGCCGCATGGTCATCCAATACAATTTTCTACCAAGCAACCCATGACATATCAAACTAGGAGGACTTGGTTTGGTGAACTTTGTGAAAGTATTGTTTCCTATTTTCAATAGTATGAATATCCTAGAGAAAATAGATGTCCTGATAATTCTAATGTCTTTCATGCCCTCTACCTCTACATCATCGATGTCAGTTGGAGGATCCAGAGTATCTACGTAGAATTCCCCATTTTTGGTAAATGTGAAGCAGTCCACTAGTTCAAAAAAATCATTAATATGTATTACTACTCATCTTCAATGCAACAGTATTGGTTTAGATGGACTCTAGGAACATTTCCCAACTCAGGAGGTGTAAAGTCTCCAACAGTGTGAGCTGGCTTCGACACTGGTGGGGGAATCTGATTTCCGTTATTCCATTGATGTTAGTTATTACAATACTTGGATGGTTATGGTGTATATATGGAGATAGTAGTCATAAGATGTTTGGTAACCACATGTGGTTCAGGATTACGTAAGAAGGAATTAATTATAACATGGTAATTAGTGACTATATTACAAACCTACCATTCATGTAACATATACATCCCATGGAAGGGAACTTATTTCCACTCACCAGGGACTTAACTATCACTGTCACAATTAGTAGAAACATGTACCACATGCACTAGAACATCACTCAATTTCACTAATTCATGATCTACTTGGTTATAGATCCAATATTTTTTTTAAAAAAATAATTCTTTTATAGTGTTTCCAATGATTATGTATTATGGTAAGTGAATGACATGGCTAGTGATTTTTGACTCATGTGGTCTATTACATTTCATCAACTTCAGGATTACATTTTCTAGGGTGTAGATGAAATATCTAAGGACCTATGAATCCTTGGTAGAGTATGTATTGTTCCTTCCATTTAATAAAGTCACCCTAGGAGCTTGGTCCTAATGTAGGTTTGGAGCTGCATTCTCTTTTCGAAGTGGTTGTTCTTGGTGAAGATTTTTCTGGTGAGGCTGCACCGAGTGAGGCTATGTCTAATGGGGATGAACTCAGGGAGGCTGATCTGTAAAAGGGAATCTTAAGTGTACTAGTTTAGGAGCCTCTATATGAATGGTGAAAACTATATCTTCTTTTATGGGCATTCTCTTGAGAACTAGAAGGGGAAATGGGTGCGACCATTGTTTGGTATACTGCTAGAATTATTCAATATGATAATATATATAAAATAACTCCCCAAATCCTCATGGGTAGTTCATGTAGATTAGAGTAGGGACCAGATAATAAAATAAATTCTCCACACAAATTCTAAGAATATGTTTTTTGAAAAGTGGAATGTCTAGAAAATATGTGTGTCCATTCCATTGGGGTATGAATTTTGTGACCCTCTTATCGGGTATCTGTTTTTATTTTAAGAGGTCATAAATTATTGTCTTGTGCGAGGTGGATCTAAACTAGTATAGAAACTTTCTATGAAGTTCCTTCAACTCGACAACAGAACCTTTTAGTAGCTGATGGTACTATAAAAACAGAAGCCTTTCTAATGTATGGAGAAATCACTAAAGCATTGCAGCTTCCTGTTGTTCTCGTATCCCAAAAATAGGATAGAACCTATAATGGAAATTTGGAAAATACTATAGGACACCCATTCTATTAAATAGGTTAAATATTGCAGTAGTCAACTTTGGGGGTTCTTGAAAATGGCCCACCCATATTGGTTACAAATTTTCCTCAAGAGGAATCTCCACCTGTCATGTTTACAGAGCCTCGAGGTGGGTGACAAGAGATGCTATCACATCATATTGGAAAAGATTTTTGACTACCAGTGCATTAATAGGCTCATTAACCTATGGAGGACCATAACCTTTTTCATGAGGAAGATAATCACACTTCTCTGGTGGGGTGGGAAACTCATATCTCACTCATTTTTCATATCCCCCAGCTTCTTCCATGATCAAGTGCTTGGGTCCACCAAGTTCAAATTGGGGTGCTTGGAAGAGGATGACTGGATTCCCCATTTTGGGAGAGATAGGCCCCATAAAAATTTATAAAAGTCTAGGAACTGATCATTAATAATATTATTAGTGAGTTTTTTGTAGTCTTAAAACCCCTGAAGTAAGAAGATTATCCTAGGGTAAAATTCATCTTTTGGAACAACTTCAAACGGGTAGGAAGGCTCATAATGTCAATTGAATTTGTTGATGTATCCATGAAAAAAAAACAAAAACTAATTTGGGGGACTCTCAAGGCCAAATGCCTATCTTTAAGGATGGGTATATAAACATGTCATGGGGTCTCAATGGTGATAAATCATCCCTTATAGTGAATTTCTTCTATTTATATGATCCTTTACAGGGTTGATTGTGGCCACTTCACTATGTTGGTGATCAGGGAGTAATAACCACTAAAATTAGGCTGCCCAGATTGACGGTCCTGTCATTTCTATAGGATAGGGATGAAATGGAAGGAATTATACTATCCCTTTCCTCTATATTTCATGAGTTGAAATACCTATTTTATAACTTAGAGAGGCACAATTAAGCTCCTGAAATATGTTTTCTAGACATAATGGTGGTAGAAATGTAATTCTTAACATTTAGATATAGGGTGTGATGAAATTTCAACCCTATTAAACTATTGGTGAATGGAATCAAGGTGCTCTTGGATCCCTAGATAGGTCAACTAGTGGTCCTAAAGGGGGTGGTGTTTTTTCCAGATATTCTACAAAAAATATATTGGACCTCGGCCAGACTCTGGGCTGAAAAAATATTGTTTTAAAGGTGTTCAAAGCATGATTGATAGTTTGTAAATGGCCAAGAGTTCACAAAAGACCTCATTTACACTACCAGGGGGTTGATCATACTTTTTTTCATCCCAATCCTAGATTGGTTTGGGGTAAGATATGGGCAGCCAATCTTGCATAAAACATATTTTTTGCTGAATTTTCAAGAGAGGGAGAGCCAATCTGGTAAAATATCTACTACATAATGAAATTTATATCATAAATAGATCCAATTTAAAGATAATATCTATATAGGATGGCATTCTTACTATTTAATAATGTGTGATAGCAGTAGAATCCCATTGAGGCTCAGCGTTGTTTCCACCATCATTTCAGTGTGTCAAACTAGATCCTAACATATCTGTATCCTTTAATGTGGAGGTGGATAGGATGGAAACTTATTGTGATTGAGATGGTTTCACTATGAGTCCATATAAGGATACCATAACAACCTCCACCTACAGATTTTGAAAAAGGGACTTAGGTACCTTGAGGACTTCATCTTCCAATAATTTAAGCCTCAATTGATGGGATTCTTCACCTAGCTACGATAATGGAAGTGAAGGTTCCCTCATCGAGGTATCCATATCTTCATAATCTAAGAGGATAATGGTGAAATGAAATTTTCAAGGGTCCCACATTTGAAAGAATTATAATTATCTAACTTGAGCTACTGACAGTCACCTGGGTTTCTTCCATGTGCATTGAAGCATGTTCTGTGAGTACGATCTTCATGACGAGTGTTTTACCTCAAGGAATGAGATTATTCTTCAGAATAGGGATTGTTTTCGACATAAGGAGTATATTTTTTCTCGTTTATGGTTGTGTGGAGAGGACCTATGAATGGGTACTCCTCATCCCATGATTGAATGTAATGGATTCAAGTGGCAATGGCCATTGAGAGAGTCAACCCGACCTGCCTAAGAGGTAGCTAGGTTCGCGATCTGAGGCGGGTGAAGAAGGATAACCATTAACCTATTACGAGCATGTGATGGGATATGATGGTGGTGGAAAGGACCACTGGAGTAGAAGAAGATGCCTCTTGTCAAGAAATGTTTTGGGTCTACCCCTGGTATTGGCACTCGGTGTTCGGGACTGAGGATAATGGTGTGAGGAGAGATTCAACCCTCTTTTCGATATATGGGACCAGAACATTTTTACTCTTATATGGATAGGTGGTAACCCTCCTGGTTGGATCTCTAGTTTTGGTCGTGACGGGTATTGATTAAACATAACTTAACTCCTTGAGATTATGTAGTGAGCTACCAGAGCACTCTGGGGAGAGGCCCCCAAAGTACTTTACTATTGGAATAGGGGTTGATTCCAACTATGAATCCCTTGTCAATAGTGGTTTCGATGAGGCTTTGATTCCCTATGATCTTTTCGAGCCATATCCCTGGTGTGAATGAACCCTTCTTTCTTGTATCAGTGAAAAATTGAACCAAACACCTTCCTTTGAATGAGATCAGTGGGTGAAACAAGCTGTGGGTTCCCATCACCTAAAGGTACCATGGTTTTCAAGGTATAATTATTTTCATGAGGGATTTCCATGTGAACATTTTTTCCCTCATTCTTGTTTCTGTTAGGTCATCGTTCACTTAAATATAGAGTCCTGTAATGTAGATTGAATCTGGTGTTAGTATAGATACAGTGAAAGTGATACCCAATTCCCTAATGTGTTCAATTCTCTATAAATAAGAGAAGGATTAAACATTGATGATGTCACAAACTAACGATTCCAAACATTATCTTCTATACGCTTTATGAAAGTTTCATGTTGGGAAAACCACTTTCCATGTGGTAAATCGAACCAAATATCTTGATTTGGTGACATGAAAATCTAATGGTGCCTCAATGTTACTAGTACCCAAAGCCAAAGGACTGTAGTTTCACGTCAGGTTTTCCATTTTCGTTTATGATGAAAAATACTAGGGCTACGTGATGTGTCTCCATATAGTGGGGGAACCCTTTCTTATTTCCATGCATTACTTATTTTCAATTGTGTGTGACCTATATCCTATTTATCAGTGACTTAGTCTTCTGGATCCAAATCTTATGATTGAATGTTATTTCCTCCTTCCATGGATTCATCCTTGTATCTTTTTATTAGTTTTGTCTCACATAAATATTTGAGACATGTATGTAAAACATGTTCCCAGTTCTATCTTGAGGTTGATGTTAGTAAATTATGATTATTCTATCTCAAAATGGTTGAAACATTCCTTAAAATTGATAGTAATGTTGGGAATGTATTCTCATTTCTGGATGTTTTTTTTGGGCACCTATAAGGTATTCCTATTTTAATGGGCATATAATGTGTGAGGCATATTGGGAGTGGAACCTATGGGATCCCATGATGTCCATGAGTTTGTTGATACTACGGGAGTAATGCATCTAAGGGGTTTTACCTTAGGAATACCATGTTTATTGTATGTGGTATGGATTATAGATCAGGTTAGATGTTTAACATCTTATAGAGATGGTTTAGTGGCTATGTGTCCCCCCTAGAGGAATATTTCACACTTGGGATTTGATAGGTTGTTTCCATCAGGGTGAAGATTTCACACATGGGATTTTGGGAAGTGTGACCCTAGGGGGAAGATTTCATACATGGGATTTGGTAGAGTATGTCCCCAAGGAAGAAGATTTCACACTTGGAATTTAGTGTATTGTGTCCCTAAGGGGGAGCATATTTCATAGTTGGGATTTTGTGGAGTGTGGCCCTAGGTGTGAACATTTCACACATGGGATTTTATGGAGTGTTTCCCCATGGGGTGATTTCAAAATTGGGATTGGGATATGTATTTACCAATGAGGGATGATTTTTCACTTTGGATTTGGTAGATTGTTTCCCTAGGGAGAGATTTCACAATTGGGATTTTATTAGGAGTTTTCTTAGGGGAAATATTTCACACTTAGTATTTAGTGTTGATGTTTTGGTGTCAGGATTGAACTTCTGTGAGGTGTCTTACATACATTTTTTATGATAGGGATCAAAAAACATGTAGTCTGATTTTGTATTTTATGGTCATGTGATAAAACTAATACATGTAGTTTAACATCATATTTTAAGGATAGTCGTGTCATAGAAGAGTCCACAAGGGATGGTGTGGGGATTATTTATATGGGCATCCTAACGGTGCTATATGAAGGGTAAAATTATATGGATGATGAGAAGTGGTATCAAATGATAGTCGTGTATAAGAAATACCATGGTCATCACATAGGGTAAGGCTATAATTTAACATCATGTACTCATGATTTTGTAATGTAGTTTAATGTCATGTGAGTAGGATTTGGGTCTAGCTAGTTTTATATTTTATTGCTCAAAAGTAGATTGGGATGAACCCAATGGGGGCCAAGTTAATTTGAGAGGATGATATAAAAAATATTCACTATCGATATGGGGAATTTTTTCCCTCATGATGCCTCTTTTATGGAAAACATTTCAACTGATCTTACACCTTTGGGTGGGGTATGGCATAAAAACCACTGTAGAGGAGTAACAGTTAAGAGGACCAATGTGAGGATGCTTATTACTAGGAGAAAATGGCATTATAGTGGCTTTTCTTAGGATAAAAAGAAATGTTAATGACCCATGACACACTTGAATCAATGTGGGAGGACATAAGGTTTGGTGGTTCCATTCACAAAAATATTTCAGGTGTGGTTGAACAAGTTTTGGATTGGTATAGGGGACTTGAGAAGTCATCTTTCATAAAAGTGTACTGGCTAAAAGGAATCCTCATAGGGAAGATTGGTATATGGGTTTCACAAAATTTTCTGTTTCATGAAAATTGGGGGGTTTGTAAAGGCCATGAGTCTCATTACGGTTATGTTATTCATGAAAGAACTTGTTTCATGAAACACGGTGACCTTACCTCATACTGAAGTCTTAGTTCACATGGGGTTAGTTTCTTAAAGGATAATTATCTCATGAAATCCCAAGATCCACAATGGGATTTACTCTTATATAAAGTTCATATAAATTCCTTAAAAGAATCTCCACCATGGGATGAGGTTCTCCAAAACCCATGGGAGGTGGTTTTTTGAAAGATAGATATATTTGGAAATCCATCTCCTCTTGTGATCATGAAGCTTCTGCGTTTTGAGAATTTATAGATTTTCAGGGAAGTTTAATGGTCGTGTCCACTTAAAATTAAACATAAGGGGATGTTTATAGGTATATCATGGGAAAAGTAATTTGTTTTGTGAGTGATCACGAATTCCATGTAATATTATGAGCTTAGTGAAGTGATAGGGTTATGTGAACAGTAATTAAGTTGTGAAAAGGTCCGTGCCTCCACTCTACATAGATGGGTAGTTCTATGAAATTGAGGTCCATGAACTGGACATACACTATATAAAGTTTACAACCTAAGCTCCACACATCCAGGTAATTCCATGAATTGGATCTATTCATAAAGCTTTGGAACATCATAAACAAATCCCTTAAATGGAGTTTATTCCATTTTGGTTCGAATATGCTTCGAATTAGCTGTGTCATCCTCGAACTTTCCCATGAAACAAGAATTTTGAAATAAAAACCTATAAAGATATTGTTCTATGTTATATCAAGGTATAAAAGGATGTTTTACTTAAGTATCAATCTAATGATGTTGATAACAAGATAAAAATGGAATTCAATGAAAAATCTGAATACGATGGAGAGAAGATGATGATATTACATTTATTATCAAGGTGTGGAATGGAACCTGAAGGGAATTTTCTTATGGGAACAAGTAAAAGTTTTAAGTGTGTAAGGTAAGGTCATTAGGAAATCAAATGATGATGTGATTGAAGGAAGTTAGCTAATTATGAAAATATATAGAATGTTTCACAAAATACACCATTCAAACTCAAGTGTTTTAATTTAAATTTGTATAAGTATTATGTGAATCAATTCCCCAATCTAATGGATAATGAAGATGACAAGCCAAAAAAACCTCTAGGGAAAAAGTACAAAGCAAAATCTTATGGAATTATGATTTTTTAATTAAATATTGATAATTAGGGATCACATATCCTCCACATCCTTGTAGGGAAGTTCATGTTTAATTTTGTATGAATAAGCCCAATTAAAATATTATTGTTCCTCCTTTAGTGAAATTTCATCTGATTTTCAGAATTTATTATCTCACTCTACATGGATTACCTAATAATGAAATCACATTCAATATTCTATTGGTACAAAGTTTAACCCAATATTCTAATAGAAATGTATTTTTATAAGGTAAGAGATTATTTAAGGAATAAAGGGTGAATTATCTTTTGGAATTATATTTGTCTCCAAGAAAATTAATTTACATGTAATGGAAACCATCATGGGTTTATGACATTAAATTTGATCATATGTTCAAAGTCATATAAACCACTTGCGATTTTTTATGTGATCGGAGTTTTTCTAGATTTTGGAAATTTTAAGAGATGTTTTTTATAATACAACCCTTTGTTTTTATATTTGATTCGATGAAATAGTTATTTGAAGAGGAATGCCTTTAAAATTTCTGAAAATATGATTAATGGTGCTGGGAACCTTTAATATAGTAACCCTCTCTTCTCATACATTAACATTACATTATTTTTTTCGGAATATATAATACATTACATAAACTGATGCCTAAAGACCATATTAGTTTAGTGCCTTTAGAATCATGGATATGTAAACACTCGTATATAAGTGTTCTACATTATCTCCTACAAGGTTATTCGTGTCTATCACCATTATCAGACACATCATACATAATACATATCTTCAAAAGCTCGGGAAAGGAAATGTTAAAAGGGGTGAGATTAGATGCCTAGAAAGGTTAATCCTAGGAGATACATAAGTATAATCATGAGAATAAGTGTACGAGAACATGATAATAGAATTATAATACCATACCCTATATATCAAAGATTATAACCATGAATCATGTAAAAAATATTGGTTTTTCATATAACTTGAATCATTTGGGAATCACGAGTGTATGCCATGAAATCATAACATAGGAGTGAGACATGGAATTGTTTCATAAAAATAAACATGTAATATCATTCCATATAAGTAAATGTTCATTTCATGAACTTATTTCGGAACTTAATAAGGACTACCCATATTGGTCGATATGCAACACCATCTATATTTAGAGTCCTCTCATTATAAGGGATCATGTTTTCCCATCATCCCATTGTGGACCATGTTTCCCCATCTTCTCATAGTGGATTGGGTTTCCCCATACACTACCCCAAATCGGCCAAGGCCAGCGCCACCATTTATCAGTGCTAACGAAAAAATGGTGATAAAGGGGGTACTTTTATCAGCGCTAAAAAAAGCGCTGATAAATGTACCCCTTTTTCAGTGCTTTTTGTAGCGCTGATAAAGTCACCCCCTTTAACCGTGCTTTTTTTAGCACTGTTAAAGGGTAACCCTTTATTAGTGCTTTTTTTAGTAGCACTCTTAAAGGGGGGTCTTTATCAGCGCTTTTTTTAAGCGCTGATAAAGGATATACTTCCAAAAAAACCATTAAAAATATATTAATATTTAAATATATAGATATAGTTATATTGATATAAATATAATATATATTTTTTAAATATAATTTTAAATATATTTTAGATAAGTATAAATATACAGTTACATTAAATATATAAGATATTTAGTGAAAATGACTTATAAAAAAATTAAAAAAATATTTTTAATTAATAATTTTCTAATTATTAAGGAGTAATATTAATTTAATAAAAAATTTAACACTAAAAAACTAAATAAAATTAAATAAAGATCCAAAAAATGTTGAAAACGCAACCCGAACTTCAAACAGCCATAACATTTGATCCGGGAGCCCGTTTGATCTCTACCATATATCAAATCATATCCTATGACAAGCTCTACACCCCTGTGACAAGGGTACCCCGGTCTAGGTTTTTTCGAGGCCAAAAAGGCCCATAAGGCCTCCAAAACTGAGTGTTTAGTCGGGATACCCTGATTTTTTATAATTTTGTGGATTTTCAGCCTCCTTTAAGGGGGTATTATTGGATTTTTTAGTGGGGACTGAATTTATTCCATGTTATTACATTCATATTGATATTATGACCTTGAAATTTTATCATTTTTTTATAATGAAATGCTATTTATAATCAAATATATAACAATATATAAATATTTTTTATATATTCACCCATAAAAATTTAACTATAAATATAAATAATAAAATATATTTACATAAAAAAGATATTAGCTTTATCTAAATAATAACTAATATTCATTTTATTTAAAATACAAATAAATGAATATTGATATACCTATATATTAATCTAACTATATATATATATTAATATAACTATATATATAAATTAATATAACTATAAATATATATATTAATATCACTATAAGTATATATATATATATTAATATAACTATATATATATTAATATAACTATATATATATTAATATAAATATATATTACTATACAAATAAATATAACTAAATAAATATATATATAGAGATATCATGTAATGGAAAACAAATCAAAATAGAGGAGTGGTAAGGGCTTAGGCGCACAGGGGGGGGAGGTCTAGAGTTCTAAACCTAGTGGAGGTAGGGGCACGCACGCATGAGGTAATATGAGAGATAGCACTGATAAATGGGTGGGGTATAGCACTGATAAAGGATAGAGGGGGGTGTGTGGGGGCGCTGAAGGTGTGGGAAGGCACTGATAAAGGGGGGTCTCAAGCGCTTTAAAAAGAGCCCCGGAGATTCCCCAGATATTTTTTTTAAAAAAATTAATTATTTTTTAACTTTTATCACAGCTAAAAAAAAGAGTTGAAAAAGGGGTCTTTTATCAGGGGTAAAAATAAAGCGCTAATAAAAGACCCTTTCATCAGTGCTTCATTTTTGTGATGATAAAAGACGCCTTTTATCAATGCTTTTTTTAGTGCTGATAAAAGCGGTCTTTATCATTGCTTTTTGCAGTACTGATAAAGGGGACCCCCCTTTATCTATGCCGGCTTTAACATCGCTTTTATAGCATTATTAAAGGCCATTTTTAGCGGTGATAAAAGGGGTATTTGTAGTAGTGATATTCTATACAAGATCAATCCCATCAAATTGATTCCCATCACTATATCATGAGATATAAAAACTCACCCAATGCATTTGGGGGAGAGACAGGTCCAACCTATCACATAATAAAATCATACATGCATTTTTCATAAGATAATAAAACATTCATCATATCATCAACCTTAAAAAGAGATGTGTTTTATAAACATCATATCATAAACCATGAAATGAAATTTGTATCATAAGAATGTAAACATATCATAACCTATGGAAAATTTATAGGTCTCATAATAATCTCATTAAATCATAACCTGCAAAAATAACTGGGTTTCAAAATCCTATCGCTCGTGAAACATGAACGAGTGGCATAGAAAAATTATCATCCTAATCATAAACCATTAAAATAAAGAATAATAATGGTGTACTTGTATCATATACATAGTAAAGCAGAAACTATTTCAAACTATTTCATCTTATATGGAAAATATCTTTTGAAAACATTTTTTGAAGAAAACATCTTTTTGGCTTTGAAAAATGCTTTTTTAAACCATAAAACATTTTTAAAAACATTTTTATTTAAAAATAGATATGAATTATATAAAAAAATTGAAATAATTTTTCCTTGAATGTTATTCATGAATAAACGTTTTGAAGAAAATTTTTAAAATATATTTGAAAACATGGTTTTCAAATAAAACAGATTTCCTCCCCAAGATAGAAATAAGATCAGATTTTATTAAAAACAATTCCTTCCATATATTAATTACCAAATAGTTGTATAATTTTAAAAATACATGAATTATAATGAGTAAAAATTGGATGATAAAATTAAGGTTTTTTCTTTAGAGATGGATCGTATGATTCCATCAATGGAAGTGTAATCGTAAATAATCTCAATAAACGATGAGATCGTAGAAATAAACTCTTACCCCTTTTGTGACAAAATCCCCACGAGAGAATAAAAATAAATTACATTTAAAATATAATTAAAAGAATAATATTAATGATATAATGTGTTAAAGAGAAAATATATACACCTCTTAATGGAATATAGGTTCATAACAAAGCTTTCATCTCAAAGAAGGAATATTGAGACAAAATTACCGAACTAATTTGGAATCTTTTGAACCATAAAACAAATGAAAGAGAAATAATGAAATGGATATGTAAATAACCATTAATTTAATTATAATTATCATATAATATATTTATGGTCATTATATACATCAAACAAAAGAAATGAGTTGTGAATATGGCATAAGTATCTCCGTAATAAAAGTGATACTTGAAATCCCTTTACCTTATGTCTTGACCCTATTCTTACTTGGTCAAAAATCATATATAATAAATATAACTATATTGTAAATATATTAAAGAACCATATTAAATTATATAATACCTTATATTAGTTATTTACGATATTCTATTCCATGTTTATTAAAAATTCCATGATAAAGTGACATATTGGGTAATAACCACATTCTCATTTCCATGTGTTTTCATTTTTTATTTTTTTGGTCCTCTTACTTTTATCATGATTTAATAATCTAAAGAATTATAAAAATAATATAAATATCCAAAATATTCATTATATATGTATTAATAATAATCTATAAAATATATAAATATAAAATGAAAAATGACATTCATGGAGACAGTATATCGTATGCACGCATAAACACTGTTTCTGTTTCCTTATCATATTGAATAAAATAAAGTTAATGAAATATATGTACATATAAATATATAATATCATTATAGTATCATTATTATTTAATATATCTCATATACCTTCTCTCAACCCATCTTTAATACATTCCATGTAAAGTATGAACGAATCATGTCACTTTGAAGAGGTGATATCCAAAACGTCCACAAACAAAGGTATTATATTTAAACAAAATGGAAATCATGAAGGTATGTGTAATATAATAATTAAATAATAATAAATACATATTTAATATCATAAATATCATATAAATATATAATTTTATCATTATTCCCAACCTTTAATGGTGGCAATGGAAGAATGGATGGCATCGGTTCGCGAGGCTGTAGTCCACCTTACACACAAATGATGATTACGTATCCCATTTGATTGAAGTGTGTATGAGTTTAGGTAAAAACACATAATATAACAACATAAATGTATATTTATTATACTATTTTTATTATGTAATTTTGGAAAAAGGAGATTCTTGGGGGTGGAGAAAGAAATAAAAACAAAGTGCTTATTGAAGGGTGTTACCTCTTCTTTGGGTAACTACTTTTTGTTTTCCCCAAAGGGATTACTTGTTATGAATTCTACAAAATTTTATTATTATAAGATGAAGGTAGGGGAGTTTTTAGTAGATTTTGGTAGGTTTTTTGAGCTAGTTTTCTTGAGAGTTGTGAACAGAGGGGGAGTTGAGGCGAACTTTAATAAGTGGAGGAAATGACACATTAGGTATTTTTGAAAATATTTGAGTGATGCTCACGTTTTACTTGTCCTAGAAGGGTTAAAAATATACCAACTAAGAACCTTAGAGGTGGAATGGTTTCAATATGTATATAAAATATTTTTAGACAAGTTTAGGGAAATTTTTACACATTATATTCTAATATTAGTCATTATTTAAGCTCATTTTTTCCTTAATCACTGTAATTAATTTTAATTAATTACGTTAATATTTTTAGTCAAAAACAAAATTTAACTTATTAAAATTTATAAATTATTAGGATTCCCAATATGGAATCCATTTTTTACAATTATAATCACAAAATTGGAAGAAATTAATTTAAAAATAATTCAGCAGACTAGTTTTTAAAGTGACAATGTCTAAAAGTTTAAAATGTTTTTATATCCCAGATCAATGTGAAATTGGTTAAAATGAACTATATTGGATTAATTTATGTTTATTTGATATAATTTTATTTTAAAACCAAATTAAAATATAATTTATCTATATAAAGAAATTAATTAAAAATTTATTTTAGTAATAAAATTTAGTATTTTTTACTATTCATCCAAGAAATGGAGTTTTTAAGAAATATTATTAAAATTAAACCCAATATAAATTTGACATTATGAATTGAAAAATAGTTTTTATTTTATCAAATTCCTTTTCTAAAATAAATTAATATTATTATTATTATTGTTCATAGAAGGACATAAAAATAAGTTCTTTTAAGGAAATAATATTATCAAACTTATAATAAATTTACTATTGTAAAGGAAATTTAAAAAGTATTTACTAATATTTATATTACAATGTTTAGTAGATATGTTATCACCATATAATTTAGATAATTATAATAACAAAATGTAGTTCTGTAGAAACTCATAGTAGCATATAATGTATGCTAAGTCAGTGTTACATGTAGCATATTCTTAACATGGTGTAGCGTATAACAAATGTTTGAATTACTGTAGCATTCAATGAAATAAATAAAATAATTTTAATTTATTTTAAAAATGGTTAATAAACACTCGGGGTGATACATTCTTCCCCCTATAAAATGATTTTACCCTCTAAATTCATCATTCTGAAACAAATAAATGAGAATACTTCTACCTCATTAAATCCTCAAGTTCCCACATAGATTCCTTTAACTGGTGATTTCCCAAAAAAACATTGAATTGGTGATTGGTATTGTTTTGTAGAACATTATCTATATGATCCATAATTTCAATTGGTTTTTCTTTGTAAGGGAGATCCTACTCCAATGGTATGACCTCTGAGTTCAGTATATGTGTAGGGTCATATATGAACCTCTTCATGATAGATATATGGAACACATCGTAGGCTCGAGAGAGATTTTAAGGAAGTTACATGTGATATGGTGTCATCCTGATATGATTAATAATTTCAAAGGGATATAAATACCTAGGGATAAGTTTCCTATTTTCCTAAATCCCATAACCTTTTTTTAGGGAGAGATTCATAGAGGCACCTTTTCACCAACTTCAAATTCTAGATCATGCCAACGGTTATCAGAATAACTTTTCATCCCACATTGAGCTACCTTGATATTATGTTCAATGGTTTTAACTTTCTTAAAGATTTATTTCTCTAACATTGTCCTAGAACATTGTGGATCTACATTTCTTTCCATATAGGGTTTTATAATGAGTCATGTGAATGCATGAGTGAAATCTATTGTTGTCAAAAAAACTAGAGGAAGGTGTTGATCCAACCACATTTTAAATACCATGAACAGAATCTCAAAATACACTCTAGGGTTTTAATTTTTCATTCAGGCTGACCAACCATCCAAGTATGATATGAAGTGTAGAAACTCAATTTCATTTAAAGTTCTAGTTTAAGACTTAACCAATACATTGAAGAAAACCATGGATCCTTATCAGATACAATGGAATGTCGTATCCAATGAAAACTTTCCATTTACTAAATTTCTATCTTGGAAATATGATCAAGAGATAAGTATTATCTGATAGTGAAGAAGTTCACTAACTTAGTAATACAACCAACTACCACCCATATAGCATTATTCTCAGTACATGTTTTGGGGAGTCCAATGAAAAAATACAAAGTGATGTTCACCAATTTCAATTATGGTTTGGGTAATGGATGAAAAAACCCCTTATAATTTTTTCTTTAATCCTTATATTCCTATAATATGAAGCACCGAGATACAAAATCTATGATAAAGCTCTTCATTCAATCCAACCAAAATTATTCCTTTAAATATTTATACATCTTTGTACGTCTTTGATGAATAGAGAATGAAGAACTAAGAGCTTCCTATAAAAACACCTTCTTGAAATATCGTATAAAAGGATTTAATACACATTATCTAAACATTATCATTCAATATTGAGCAAGATTAAACTCAAGAACATTTATATCCTTCATCTTCATCTCTATATCCAACTTCTCCGCCACTTTAACCATTACTTGGATGGATGGTTTATCATTAAATTGAGAAAGACAAAATTTGTCCATTTCTATATAGATTTATAGATCTATCCTTGAAAATAAATAAATATTGGATCTTTTGTGATACTCATCATGGATAAGTTAGCATGATTCTTTCAACTCCAAGCATTCACCACCTTGTTCACTTTCGTAAGGTGGTAAAGTATTGATAAGTCATAAACCTTTATCATCTCTAACAATTTTATCTTTCAGATGTTCACCATCTTTTGTGTGAATATATATTTTAGAATATTATGATCATTTAATATATAAATGTTTTCCCTATAAATATAATGCATCTGTACCATTAATTTAAAAATAACCACAGCTAACTCCAAACAATGATTTGGGTAATTTTGATCATGAATATTCAATTATCATGAGTCATAGGATATATCCATGTTATTCAAAATAATAACACATCTCAATCCTCTCTTTGGTTAATTACAATAGACTATAAACCATTATCTACTATAGAGTAATATAAGCATATGTTCATTGACTAACCTTATATTTTGTTCCTTGAAATTTTCCACACACTCAATTTTTAAGAGGAACTTGGAAACCATTTGTGTTAACTTGTTCATAGGATTAGATATTCAAGAAAAATTCTACACCAAATTTCAATAATATCATGTTAATATAAGAAAAATATGTATCTCAGTCACTGTAGTCTGTCTAGTCCAAAATTCAATAGCCACTGCATTTGATGGATCAGCTTCTATACCCTCTATTAATATTATATGACACAAAACAAAATTTTTCACCCAAAATTTACACTATTTAAAATTTTTATATAGTTTCTTGTTCCTTAGGGAATTTAGAAAAATCCTCAAGTGACCTCTGGGATCTTCCTTACTCTTTTAATAGATAATAATATCATCTATAAAGACTACCACAAATTGATCATGGTTATCTCTAAAGACTATATTAAATACAACCATAAATATAAAAGGGGAATTAGTAACACTAAAAGGAATCAATATATATTCATAGTGTCCAAGCCTTGTACATAATTTCAAATTTTGTATATAATCTTTCTTGAACCTCAATTGATGATATCTAGAATGAAGGTCAATGTTGGAAAGGTACTGTGCTCTCTATAGTTGACCAAACAAGTTATCAATATGTGGAAGATGACACTTGTTATTGATCTTGGTCTTATTCAACTCCAGATAATAAATACAAACTCACAATGATCTATTTAGCATTTTCACTAAGTGAATAGGTGCACCCAATGATGAAAAACATGTCCAAATGAATCATGTATCTATGTTTTCATAGAGTTTCTTCTTTAATTCATGAAACTCAATTGGGTTAATTCTATATGGATTCTTTGAAATTGGTGTGGAACTAGGTTTTAGTTTTATTGAGAACACTACTTCTAGTTTTGGTATAAGGATAAGTAACTCTTCCAAAAAGTCATCCCAAAATTCAAAAACAATAGGTATTTCATCAATGATGATTTTCTCCCTAAACATTTGGAATAAACAACCCTTTTTAATAATAATTAATACCCTTAAATTGGATTTATTTTCTATATGAAGTTCATACATATCATCACATTGATAGATGATCATAGTTCGGTGTGAAATTTAAAATGTAACTTCCCCTCCTCAACAATTGATATGGTGTTTATTCATAGGAATCAAATCCATTCCTAAGATGACACCAAATTCAACTAGAGGAAGAATTAAAATGTTTTTTGGAAGTACATTTCCACAAACATCAAATGGAGAGGAATCATTGACTTGAGATAAAATTATTGTAGTATTAAGGGTTTTCACTAGTAATTCCACATATAATCATTTGGGTTGAATCATAATACCATTATAAAATTATATAAATGTGAAAGAGTTGGTAGAACCATAATCTAGTAAGACATTACCATTTCTATGGTGGTTGATAAGTGTATATTTAGAAAATTCATTATCAAAACCCTCGTTAGAAAGAATGATCAAATGAGATTTCCCCTAGTCCCTCGACCTAAGAGGTTTAAGATGTCGATCATCATCACTAACCCTCAGGTTCGAGAACTAGTTAGCATAATTCACATTCTCCTTAAAATCGAATCTCTGAAGTGTGGTAGGTGAATCTTGTGAATATTTCTCTATATTTTCATCATTAACCAACTTCTTATCATCCGTTTTACAATCAATTTATAGATTTACTTCCCTCAAAAACATAAAACATTTATGAAACTCAATGAGGCAATTTCTTACTTTCTTCATTCCTTCCATACAACATAATGGAAGGATCATATTTTTCTATCCCTTGTTTTATATTTTCCTTTGAACATAATATTCATCATCCTTTAAAAACCATGTGATTGATATATAAATACATCCTCCATTTCATCCTTCATGTGAAAATTCAAAATATCTTCATAGATATTAAATTCTCTAAGATCCCACACCCTTATGAGAAATGGTTGCAAGACACTGAATATCCTATAAATATTAATTTCATGTTGGATAATGATAACATAAGCGTACCTTAAAAGTCATGTGAAATTAGCCTCATTAGTACCAATATATTCATCATCCCTCTGATTTAACTCAAGGAACCCTTTCAACATATTTGTATGAATATTAAATGGAGAGTACTTATTCAAAAATAATTTCTTGAACTCATCACAATCCTTGGATTAAATTTCAACTTACATACTTGTATTATTTATTAGAGTCCACCAAAGTTCTACTTTGACTCCTAATCGATAAACAACCAGAATGAATATCTCATGTTCCAAACATTAGATAATAGAGAATATCCTTTCAGTGGTAAAGATCCATTGTTCAGAAATATTGGGATCAGAAGACCTATTGAATGGTGGTGGATTTTTCCTCATGAAAGACTCAACATATTGTTGTTCCCTTATCTCATTTGTAACTCTAGCATGGTTCATAGCTTGATAAATTTTGGTGAGCACAGAAATAATATTTTTTAAATTAATCTCCCATTGAATTTAGTTTTTCATTTGTAAAATCATTTCATTTTCCATTACAGTCACCATTAATTAGGCTTTTTTATGTTCTATCCATTGACAACAACAAAAAATTATTGAGTAACAAACAGTTGTCAAAGTATGGAGCCACATAATCATTAAAACCCACTAATAGGATGTCTAAATTATGACTTATTATTTAATATATAACACCTTAGTTTTATC
Organism: Viscum album; assembly: GCA_963277665.1. Lineage (NCBI taxonomy): Eukaryota > Viridiplantae > Streptophyta > Magnoliopsida > Santalales > Viscaceae > Viscum > Viscum album. Next base: position 906,455,169 of record OY728165.1, on the reverse strand, counting down.
TGAGGTTATTTATAGCCAACTTTTAAATAAATAATTCATGATAGTTCATAATGTTTTTTTAAATTACCAAATCATATCCACCGAGAATGTTGAACAATATGTGAAACAAGGCCAATTTCCATGCACTAGTTTCCAACCGAGTCTAGATCAATACGGTGTATTCAAGGTTGTTTCAAAAATATATATTTATTCCAGTGTCACATCCACTTGTAGTATTTGGATAGGGATTTATTCCGAGGAATCCACTCTCTTTATCCATTACCAATATTCCAGGACATTTTCCTACACTTTTACACATACATAGAATTATCCGTAAAATGTCCTTAGGGTTATCACTAAGGTTTTATTATCCTATTTTACAATGGTTAACTAGTTTTTCACTCTGATACACACAATAGAAACCCTATCTTCTTATACATTAACATTACATCATTTTTTCTAAATACTTAATAAATTACATAAATAGATACCCCAAGACTATATTAGTATAGTTCATTTGGAAATATGGAAATGTAAAAAAGGTACATAAATGGGATATATTATCTCTTAATAGGTTTTTCATGACTATAAAACTTCTTATACACATCACAAATAATATATATCTTCATAACCTAGGGAAACGAAACATAAAATGGGTGATCTCAAATGCTTAGTAAGGGTAAACAAAAGCGATATGTATGAATACTTACGAGCATAAGGGTACGATAACGAGATCATAACTTTTGATGATCATGTTCTACATATCAAAGATCATGAACATGAATCCTGGAAAAAATATTGGTATTTCATAACACTTTAATTCTAAGGTAACTATGATCAAAATCTATGAATTCATAACATAGAAATAAGATATGGAATTGTGGAATACATAAAAATATATCATTACCTATATGTTAAAGCACATTTACATGAATTAACAAGGAAACTCATGGGGACTACACCTACTGGGGGAGACACACAAAAATCCCCAGTTTCAATCATTTCACTATAATGGATCAAGTTTCCCTATCTTCCCATAGTGGATTGGGAATCTCGATCTTCCTAGTGTGGATCAGGTTTTTCCATCTTCCCATAGTGTATCAGGTTTCCCCATCTTACTATAGTGGATCGTGTTTCCCCATATTCTATAGTGGATCATGAACATCAACTAGATTTGAATTATTGTCTCATGAGATATAAATATTTATCCAATGTATTGTATGGAGATACTAGTCCCACCCATCACATTATATAAACTTTGATACATATACCGGAAGATAATAAAAATTTCATCATGTCTTGACCCATAAAAGTAGATGTGTTTTAAAAATTATATCATAACCAATGAATTGAAATGATTATAATAAACATGTCATCATATCATAGCCTATGTAAAAGATATAGTTCTCATAATCATTCCATCAAAGCGTAACCCATGAAAAGAAGCATGTTTCAATAGCATATAACCCATGGAAGAGGAATGGGTGACATAAAAAACATGTCATCTTAAGCATAAAAATTTTAATGAAGGAATATTAATTTTATCCTTATATTATAACTAAATTAAATAATAAAATATTTCAACGTATTTCATCATATATAGAAAATATATTTTGAAAACATTTCTTTTGGAAAATATCCTTTCTGCTTTGAAAAAAGTTAATTTTTAAACTATTTTCTTTGAAAATAGAATTGAAAGAAAAAAAATAAATATGAAATTATATTTCATTGAATATAATTTAATAATATTTTTTTAAACACAGTTCTTGAATAAAATTGATTTCCACCCCATGATAGAAATGAAGTTATATTTTATTGAAAATAATTAATTACTTATCTTAAAAATGAAAAGAACGAAATAATTGTACCAATTCACAAATTATAATGATTAACCATATGAGAAGAAAATTCATGATTTTTTATGAGATATGTATCATAATATTCCATCAATGTAAGTATAGTCATAAATAATTTTGATAAACGATGTGATTGTAGAAATAAAATCTTACCACTTTGGTAATGTAATTCCCATGAGATAATAACATAAAATGTAGCTTATAATATCATGTCAATAAGATTATTAATTATATATCATGTCAAATGGAATTTATATACACATTGTAAAGTAATATAGGTGCATAACAAAATATTTTTCTCGAAGAAGGAAAATTCAGACAACATTACAATACTGATTTGGTAAATTTTGAACTATAAACCCCATGAAAGAGAAATAATAAAATAAATATTTAAATATGCTAAAATTTAAGTATTATTATAATATAATATATTCATGGGTAGTATATACATGGAAAAAATAAATGATTAGTTTATATTTCATAAGTCTCATAGAAATAAAAGTGTGACTCCAAATCCACTAACCTCTGGTCTTCACCCTCTTCAAACTCATTAAAACCTCTTATATAGTTAATATAATTTTACTATAAATATTTTAAATGACCCTATTCAATTATGTAATATCATATATAATTTAATTATGACCTAATATTACCCATTTATTAACAATTCCATGATAAAGTAACATTTTAAGTAATAATTGCTTTGTCTTTCACATGTATTTTGATATGTTATATTTTTGGTCTTCTTAGTTATATAATGATTTAATCATATAAATAATGATAAATAGTAAATAAATATCACATATTTTAAGTATATACATATTTAAAATAATCTATAAAATATATAAATTGAAAATGAAATACACCTTTCATGGATACATTAGGCCATAATTAAGAATGAACATTGTTTCCGTTTTCTTATCATATTAAATGAAATAAAAGAAAGGAAATATATGAATATTTAAATATATAATTTAATTAATGTATAACTATTAAATCATATATATCAGATACATTCACATAATACAACATTAATACATTCCATGTAATGTTTGAATGAATCACATTACATGGAGGAGAAGGTAGTCCACATGTCCACAAATGACGTTATCACATTTACATAAAATGGAATGCATGAATGTATGCATTTTATAATAATTATATATCCATAAATAAATCAAAAATACCATATATATCATATAAAAACAAAATTACATCATCATTAACAACCTTGAATGATTGAAATGGAATAACGAACATCATCAGTTTGCGAGGTGGTAGTCCGCTATCCACACGAATTATGATTGTGTATCCAATTTTATGGATGTGTCTGTAGATATAGGTAAAAACATAATATAAAAAATATATATTTATGTTTAGGATACTTATTATATTATTTACATGTTGAAAATTTATATTTTTTGGGGTGGAGAAAGAAATAAAAACAAAGTGTCTATTGAAGGGTGTTACATCTTCTTTGGATAACTCTTTTTGGTTTTCAACAAAGGGATTCCTTGGTTGGATTTTTTTAGAAAGAGATGATTCAATGATAATGTTATGATATTTGGGAGGAGATTTTTCTATGTTTTGGACAAGTGAATGGTCTTTATAGGTTAGAAGAGAGGGGGAGGAGATGAGGCCTTTTATTATTGGGGACAATGATGCTTTGGGTATTCATGAAAATATTTGAGTTCTACCCACGTTTTAATTGACCCAAAAGGGGTTTTAATCAACCATTATAGATACTTAGATGCTTAATAGTCGAAACATGGGAAGAAAATAATTTTTAGGCAAGTGAAGGATCATTTTTACACCATATATTCTATGATTAGGCATTAATTAAGCTCACATTTACTTTAATCATTATAATTAATTTTAATTATATTCAATAATATTATTGATCAAAAACTAAGTTTACCTAATTATAAATAATAAATAATAATTATTCAAAATATGAAACAAAATTTTCCAAATTATATTCATAGAAGTGGCCAAAATTAATTTAAAATTAATTTCATAGATACGATGAAACACTATTTTTTAAAGTGATAAGGTCCAAAAGATTGAAATTTTTTAATATCCAATTTCGATGTGAAATTGGTTAAAATCACCTAAATTTGATTACTTTATTTATAATTTTTATAATTAAAATTTAAAACAATATTAAAATATAATTAATCTATATAAATAAATTACGCACAAAAGTAGTTTTGAATTACAATTCAGTATTTTCCACTAATCATAAATGAATGATGTTTTTTTTAAAATACTTAAAATTTACCCTAAGATAATTTTGATGTTATGAATCTAAAAATTAATCTTATTTTATAAATTTAATTTCTTAAATTATCTAAAATTAATATTATTATTATTCATAGAAGGACATAGAAAAGCCTATCTTTTAAGAAAATAGAATATTCAAACATATAAATACTCTACCATTGTAAATGAAATTTAAAAAGTACATAATACTATTCCTATTTCTATGTTTATATGCTATGTTATAACCATTTCATTTAAATAATTATAGTAATAAAATGTTATTTCATAGAAAATTAGTGTTTCATGTAATGTAAACTAAGCCAGCATTGTGTTTAGCACAATCTAAACATGGTGTAGCATATAACAAATGTTTTAATTAGTGTATCATGTGATGGAAGATGTAAAATAAATTTATTTTATTAAAAAATCATTATAAAACTCTGTTTGTTACAATTAGGGTTTATCTTATATTTGATATTGATGTAATTATTAGATGTAGTTGATCACCTTATGATGTTTTCACACTTAGTTGATATTAGAGATCATTTATCGTTGGATTTGATCAATAGATTATAAATTTAATATGTGGTAAGATATCATAGAGTACCATTTTTAATTTTATCTAATTGGGATCCCATGTTTATAATGGTGTTTTAATGATGTATTCACTAGGACTTTGATATAGAGTTGAGTTTCATCACTTTGTATCATCCTTTGATAGATGTTTAGTTTAAGAGAGAAATTCATACCATATATGATATTCTAAGATCTTGTTCAATGGATTTCGAAGGTGTTTGGTATCAACACCTTCCTCTTGTTGAGTTCTCTTACAACGTTATCTTCCAGGTGGGATTTCATATGGATCCTTATGGTTACCTTTATGTAAATAAGTATATAAATCCAATATACTAGAATGAAGTTATAGAAAGAATGCTATTGGTACCTGATCCAGATAGTTAAATTGAAGAGAATGTTATATCCATTCAGCAAAAAGTATGATAAAAGTTAAAAAAAATATTTCAATAATCGTAGATGTGATCTTAAAATAGAATTTTGGAGATGGTATTTCTTTGAATTTCATCATGGAAGGAATTAGGGAAAATGAAGCCCTAGGTATATCAGTTTATTTCAAATACTTGATCGTATCAAGATAATAGCATATCATTTGGAGCTTCCACGGAACCTCTCTCAGGTTCATGATGTGTTCTATCTATGTCTCTTGAAGATATAAATAATAGATCAATCACATGTACTGAGCTTATTGTTCATATCAATGGATTATGATTTTTGTTATGAGGAACAACCGATGGAGATTTTGGATTGAAAATAGAATGTTATATAAAACAAGACTACTCATCTAATCAATGTTTTTTGGTGAAACCACTAGCTTGAGGAAGATATGTGATACCTGAGGATGTAATGAGGTAGAGATATCCTCAATTGTTGGTAAAAATTGATATATCTTGAGGGTGAAATTTATTTTATGTGAAGAATAATTAATACATTGAGATATTTTGAAATATTTTTTTCAAATAAATTAATTTTTTTTTCAGTACATGAAATCCACTTTTAGAATGTGTTACACACAACACCAAATTTATCTTTAATTACACACAACTATGAGTTTATCTTATGTTATACAAAACACTAGTTTTATTTTTTCTTTCATTCAATACTACTGTTTTTGGAATTACACACAACACTATGTTTAAACAAAAAGTGCTATACTATTAAAATATTTCTATTTAACAAGAGAGTTATCACCAATCCATTGGAATGGTGGGTATGAATAAGATTAAAAAATTTATGAAAGTACATGATTTTCACATGTAAATAAAATAAATTATTTGGTGAAGAATAAATTATAAACTCAAATAAAAACCATATTAAAATAAAGAAAATATTTTTTTCAAATAGTATTTTTATGCACACAAATGTGTTTTACATGAATAAATTAAACATATCACTATTAATTAATTTTTTTAATGAAATTTATTTATTATATATTCAATAAAATATTTAAAATTCATATTACGTGTTATCTAAACAAGAGTTATGAATTAATCTATTTCTACAATAAAAACGTCTATTTTTCTAAAAATCATTATTGTATGCTTTTGTGCATTTATTTTAAAACTTATTTTTAGACATTTAGTAATTTTTTTAAAAAAATTTATGGTCATTTATGAAATTATAATGTCAAAATTATATTAGGGTATATTTTTTAAAAAAAATTGAGAAGATAAATGTTTCGATGAAAAGTGAAAAAATATTAGTTTTATTAAGCGCTTTTATTTCTTTTTAATATTTGAAAAACGTATTAATTATTTTAAGATGGTTTATATGAAAAATTAGTTCATTTAAATATATATTAATCTAGTTTAGGTTATTTAAATCAATTTCAAATTGAATATTGATATAAATATTTTTAAATATTTTTGAAATTTTCTCTTTCAAAACCTTCTCTCTCATCATATTTGTAGGATTTATTTTAAATTAAAGTTTTCCACATATGTAACACCCCAAAAATATGAAAGAATAACATATTTTTAATATATTATATTAAATTAATCACAAAAATATAAGTTAATCTAAATTCCTAAAAATTTATTATATATTAATTAAATTCAATTTATGATATAGCTTTCTGAGGATATAACAAAGAGTTTAGCTTGCAATACATGTAACAACAAGTTCGAATGAAGTATTATGTTACACACAATCCAAAATTCTATAAAATTTAATTAATATTATTAAATGTATCCTAAACATTAAATTTTTGGTTATAAGTTAGATTAAATAACCAAAAAATAAATATTATGGATTTCATTGGATTCTAATTTAGTAAAAATGATTATAAAAACCAGTTGAATATATATGAAATATTTGTATAAAGAAATATTTTCAAGCTTACAAATGAATTTGTATTAATAAATTTAATTACATACTATTATTTAATTACAGTAATTAAATATATAAATTATATATTAAAAGAAATATTTTTGGACATTCACCCACTATATTTTGTTGGCATAACATAAGAAAATATCCAATTTTACGCATAAAATATGTATTTTTTTAAAGGTAGTTATGTCATTTTTAATAGAGAACATGTTATGCATATATATTTTTAATCTTTTTATAAATCACATTTCAAAAAATAATCTTAATTTTTTAAATTGTAAAATAAAAATTGAATTAGGTTGAATTTTTGTTATTTTAATGAAATATTTCAATTTTTAATGAATTATGAAAAATAAAAATTTTCAATTGAAAAATACTTTTCTGTCTAAATAATTTATATTATTAAATTAAATTTGGATTTGGATTTAAAGTATAAATATATAAATTATATATTAATTAATCTAAACTATGTCATCAGAATCAATTTCACACTGGCTTTTGATATAAAAACAATTCAATCTTTGAACATTTTGTTTTTGAAAACCCTCTGTCATTCTATTTACAAGATAGTTTTAAATTAATTTCTACCACTAATATGGATTTGATCTGAAAAAATGGATTAAATATTTATAATCATCATAATTTATAATTCTTATTAATTTGGACGTAGTTTTTACCAAAAAATACTTTTAAAATCAATTACAATTAATTATAATGATTATGGTGAAAATGCGTTTACATAGTTGTTAAACATTAATCATATGTAGACAAATAACTATGAAATATTTTAAAAAAACCATTTTATGGAAATATATATACCATATACTACCTTTTATACAATTTTTTTTTTCATTATTTTAATCACATGATGTGTGGGAGACCTCCCAATAGTGTATACCATTTTATATTTATAAGAATTCCACTCCACCTCCACTATAAAAGTGCCCCAACCCACTCCCTTTTTAACACATATAAATCAATTTTTTCATAAAAAAACAAAAATAATCTACCAACATCCATAAAATCATCCTAGAATTATATATTTGGGAATAAATCTATCCAAGAAATTCTTTTCTTATAAACCTTAAGTAGTTACCCGAAAAAAGAGGTAATATTTTTCAACGAGCACTTTTGTTTTATTTCCTTATATGATCCTTCAATTATTCTTATTACATGATTATATAATAAAAATAGTATCCTAAAATTAAAAGGTTTTTTTTTATTTTAAGGATAATATCTACACTAACACACACTTCCATTAAATGGGATTCAAAATAATTGTTCATGTGTATAGCGGACTACCGCCTTGTGAACCGATGTCATTCATTCATTCGTTACCAAAATTCAGGGTTGTGAATAATGATGGATTAATAGTTTTCTATATAATATATATTATATTTATAATATCTCAATACTTACGTAATTACAATATAAGAAATACCTTCATGATCTGTAGGTCATGGGAATATGATAACTTTGTTTGTGGACATGTGGACAACTGCGTCCTCAATACGTTGTGAATCGTTCAAACATTATATGGAATTTATTAAGTATGTTTTTAATAAAAATATGATATTTATATTTCATAAATATGATATTGAAATTAGAATATTCAAATATATAATTGAAATTTTTTTTAATATGATATGAAAATGGAAGCATTGTCTATGCGTACGCATAACCAACTATATCCATGAACGATGCATTTCATTTCCTATCACCAAATTTCATAGTTTACACTAAATAATATATATATATATATGAAATTTATATCATTTTTGAGCTTATATGGGTAATAAAATCAGCATCTATTTAATAAAAATAAAAAATAACACATCAATACATACTCGAAGAATAAGGAAATCAACACACAAAATGATGAAAACAATGAATGATTATTAAAAACAGGTAATAATATGTTATAAGAGGATGATGTATGATATCATAAATATTTATATGGTTCCTTAATAAGTTAATAAAATGTTTAATACCATTATACATGAGTTTAAAGACCATTCTACTAAAAGGAAGTGTAATGTATGGTATTTCATCTCAATTTCATCTCATTAAGGAATATTATATTATTATGCACCCAATTTTTTTGTATGCTATATATAATTACCATTAACATGTAATATAATGAATAATTCACTCTTAATAGTAATTTATGTTTCACTTTCGATTATTTCATTTAAGGGTATCTGAATTAAATGTAACAAAGTGGAAAAGAATTTCACAACCCAACCCCTTTCATTAGGTTATATTACTTCCTCATTGTCTCTAAAAATTTATGATTATGTGTATAATATATTTTGGTTATATATTGATGTATTTACACATGTTTTATGGTTATTTACATTTGATACACATAATCAATTTATTTAATAATTCTCATTTCAACGTTATTATCATTTTAAGTTTTTACTTCACAATCTCATTCTAATAGAGATTGTTTATTAATGAATTCCCATAAAAGAAAATTATTTGATCACTGTTTAATAAATCCTTTTATTTTAATCCTCTATAGTTATTCATTATATTTTCCTGAAATCGTACAATTTTTTCATCTTTGTTAGTCAAAATTTTTTAGAAAATGTTTTTTGAGAAAACCATACCTATTTTCTATGTTCTGTCAGAAATATATTTCCTCTCAAAACCATGTTTTATAAAAAAAATTCAAAAATGTTTTTGACCATTTAGAAGATATTTATTATAGATATTATCTTTATTTTCCATTTATAAAAATTTTCAATGTAATCTTATTTTCCCTTTCTAAAAAGGGACTTTTCTAACCTTTTATAATGCAAATGGAATGTTATTTATTTACCATAAATGGAATTACTCACTAACATTTCATTTAAGATTAAATTTTATTTTTACAAATATTTTATTAGGGAAATTATTTTAATGAAGTTATTTTCAAATAAAAATATTTTCAATTTTTTTAAATGAATGGGTTATTTTGCTAAAAAAATTATTATTAAGATTGTTTTATTTCATCGAACACAATAACCCTTATTCTTAATCTAATGGGTATTTGTCGTATTGATACCATACCTATTGATACATTGGATATATTATGATTATTTTGACAAAGTATAGTATTTCCATTAACTTCCTTGAATGTTTATTTGTAGTCATTAACGCCCCTTGAGTTATTCACTTTTCTTTAATCATTAAACATTAAATTTCCTATAAATATCCATATCATTTATCATGGATATTATTATTGTATAAACCATATATCATTTATACATACTATTATTAATTTATTTTATTTTATTTAATGGGGAAATATTGATAAATTTGTATCCTTTACTCAATATGGATATTTTATATGGCACATTTTTTGAGAATTAAATCATTTATTCGACATATGAGGAATTATCTAGACATAAAAGACATGAGTTTGGGACTGTTGAATTGAATCCCATTGATGCATCGATAGTCCCATGGGATGAATGATTTTTCAATATTGGGTAAATGGGTTTTTAAAATGTATTTTTTACACTATCTTTAGGATATATCTTCATGGTAAAGGTATCATGTTCCTAGGAAACATGATGTAAGTTAATTAAGAATTTCATTAATTTTGATTCAATTATTATTATCAATGATATTTTCAATATGAAATAATATATGGATATAATTAATTCTCAATTTATAGATTAAATGGACTGATTTTCATTTATTTATATTTCCATATTTATTTTTACTTATCCAGTGTTATAAATTGCTTATCATCTCAGTTATTTTCCATCCCATGTTAATTATTATTATTGATTAAATATTGCTTTCGTTGTACTTTACCCTTAATAAGCATTTACACTCACCCTGATTTTGTATCACTTTCCTTGGACTCGATAAAGTGTACTGAGAAAGATATTCATGATATACAATAAAGAATGAAGATATTATTATAAAAAAAATTCTTTTTCCTATGTGTATTCATTTTTAATACAAGACTCAAGTATGTATCTAGTTTTCCTAGACTAATAAACTATCTAGTCCATTGGGAGGAAATTTAGTTATATATTATTCCAAGGTAAATGTAGTAATACCCCGGTATCAGGGTTACTAGGTTCAATTCACTATAATTGGTATCAAATAAATTACAGTAGAAATATTGAAAAATATACTTATAAAAACATAGATTAAGGAACATAACCCTAAGATAGAGTTTGAAGATTATTATAGAAGAAAATTTTATAGTTTTGATAAATTGGATATTATGTGGGTCTTCCTTGTAATAAATACCTATATGGATAATAAAATTGGTCATAGTTTAGGTAAAAATGTTCTTGTGGGTTAAAACACTAAAAATGGTGTCTTGGGATTTACTCGTGCATAACATGGTACATGAAAATAAGCCTTATTTTGTACCTAGTGTTACACTCTTAGGGGATATGCATATGATAATTAAAATTATCTTTATAAATCATTATGAAGGATTTGAATTAATTATAATAAGGAAGAACATAGGATAAACGTAAGGCATTTTTTAATGAAACTAAAATGTCAATAATTAGATATCTTATAAATGGTTTTGTGGTCTTCCGAATATGATAATTTTTTCTCAACCTATGATTTCTAGTTTTGGTTAATGGTTAGATCCCAAAAGGATCATGATAACATTGAACATGAAGGAAATTGTTTTGATTACAATGAGAAACCAAAGAAAATATTGATAGGATTGAAATATTTTTTTATGATTAATCGGGTTTCTCAAAATATGATTAACAATTAATACCTCAACCAACTACCAAACTCACCAAATAAGTTAAGGAGAGTGTTTTCTAAGAGCTAGTGTGGTGGGGACCATGGAGAAATGAAGGATCGATTTCCATCTTGTAATAAATATGGAAGGATAATGCCATGAAACTATATAAATGGAATGAAGAAATGTTTTATGTGTATAAAAGGTTGTTAGCAAGGAAAAATTATAAACAAAAAATGAAAGAGTATGATAGGAATAAATAAATCTCATTCTGAGGGTCCTTTTAAGCTTCATTTACATTAATGTGGGAACCTAGGAATTACCTCAGTAAAATCCATATTATAATGGATAACCCCCAGACCATGGTAAGACTTAAGTGGAAATTAATTGTATGAAGTACTTATGTATTCTGATTCAAGAAAGAAATTGTTGATGATTTTTACCAATAGTATTTTATTTATAAGAATCCTGAAACATCTAAGGACTTTGTTAAATTTTAGAATTGCATGAATATTCATCATATTAAGTGTTATAGATTCCATCACAAGATTATGATATTAAGGTATGTCATAACATCCATGACTTAGACATATCTTTTAGGCTTTATTTAATTTTATTCTAATAAGATTAAAAACATTTTGAAAATAATTTTGGGAAAGTATATGTTATAGTGAAAAATTTATTTGAGGAATAAAACCATTACATATTATATTTATAATATTAATAGTATTTACAAGATTTATGGTTTATATGATCATTATTGAAATTTTAATAGTAGTCAAATAATATTATTTTAATTTGTTAATGAAAAATAGGTTGTATTGAAAACCCTAGTAAAAGTGTTATTTAATGACTAAATTTAAAGGATATCCATCATATTTTTATCACATTATATTAATTATATTAATATAGTTTAAAAAGAGGGAAATATACATATTGGGTGATAACTAGTTGGTTCTAGTGAGGTGGTGGGGCTTGAACCCATGATCGAAGGATAATAAGGGTTTCACACCTACCATTGGAATTCACAATGTCTTAGTTAATATGTTATTTTTTAGGTAAACTATTTGAAAAAAGTAATTAATGATGAACTAGTATTATTAATTATAGTTTTAGAGATTAATTTATTGACAAAAATGGTTTTGGAAAATAGTTAAAGACTAGTTTAACGACTTGTTTTAGGGATCTTACGATTCATAAATATAAGTGCTTTAGGAATTACTTTTTTTATATTTGTTTATTGAAGTAATGGATGAATTTAAAATTGATATAAGAAAAATCAAAGGATGATATTTTTTAAAAAAAATATATATCATGTGAGTATATTTCCTAATATTCTTATGGAGTAAAAGAATTAATAAACTTTAGAAAAAGGATCTTGGAATAAAATTTTATCCTAGTACCATAATTTATGATGATATCAATGACCTTTTCACACCAATTGGATCTATTATTTTGAGTCCCTTAATATTCCATTGATCATTATCATGTTTTTTTCACAATTACCTCAATCACTATATATAATTATTTAAGATTTTTATGTAGTTCTATATCATCTCTTTCCACTAATTTTCTCTTATATAGAAACATAGTTATATGTTATTCCTTGTGACCTTTGTACATCCGATTAACTATTATAAAGAGAATATTTTACTAAATTTTTTATGATGAGGTTTTTTCAAAAAATGAGTTTTCAAATATCAAACTTTATATTACCATGATCATGTATAAATTGTGAGGATGCAATTTATTCATAGTGGGGAGAATGTAACACCCCAAAATTCAAAAGGAATTACATTTTGTTCAATATCAAGTATAAAATGCAACCCCAAGAATAGACAGGAATATACCATCCGGATAATTTATCATATATTATATAAATTCGATTTATGCTCTATATTTCTCTACAGAGAACACAAATATTATCTTGCAATACATGAAACATTAAATTCCTTTGAAGGCTTATGTTACACAGAAGACTAAGTTTTAACAAATATTATTAATATTATAAAATGTATTCTAGTCATTAAATTCGAATTTATGAAAAGTATTAACTATATTTTAAAAATATATTTTTGAATTCATTAGTTACCAATTAAATATAAATGAATATAAAACTAAATTTCATATATTGGAAATATTTTTATAAAAAACTATTTTTATGCTTCCAAATGTGTCGGTCATAATTAATTAAATTATTTACTATAATTTATTTTTATTAATGGAATATTTATATTATTTATAAATATTATATTTTTAAATTCATTCATTAAATTTTTTATGAAAAGTATAAGAATCAATCCAATTTTATGAATAAAATCTATATTTTTTTAAATGTAGTTTGGTTTCCTTTTAATGGTCCACTAGTGTAAAATAAATTTGTTTAAAGATTTATAAATTATATTTTGAAAAATTAACCACATTTTTTAAATTGAAATATAAGAATAAAACTTGGGTGATTTTTTTGAAATATTTCTTTTTTTAATGAATTGTGAAAATGCTATATTTTATTTGAAGACTTATTTTTCAACTAAAAGAATTATATTGTTAAATTATATTATAATTTTTTTGAAGTATTAATAGATAAATTAAGTATTAATAAGTACAATTTAGATCCCTTTAATTAATTTCAAATTTAAATTTGAAATAAATACATTTCAATCTTTTGAATATTTTCTCTTTAAAAACATGCTTTGCTTTCTCATATGTAAGATTAATTTTTAATAAATTTCTACCACTTCAACTCATGAAATTTGTAGAAATGGATAAAAAATTTGGAATAATATAATTTATAATTTATATTAAGGTCATCATAGGTTTTTAAAAAAATATTTGTTAAATACACTAAAATTACCTTCATCCATTATGGTGAAGACAAGTTTATATAATGGTTGAAGTTTGATTTTATGTGGCCAAATGACTTATAAACCAATATAAAACTCATTTTATGGAACAATTTGGACCATATATTCTCTGTTATAAAATTTGGTTTATTATTTTATTCACATGATGTAATGTACACCTCCCAACAGTGTTTACCTTTTTTTAGTTATAAGAATGAAACTTCTCATACACTATAAAACGACACTCACCCCCTCACTTATTCACACATTTAAAGCCCTTTGGATAATCCAAAATATTCCTAAATAATATACCACCATCCATAACCTCATCATATAATCCTCACATTGGGAATAAATCCAAAAAAGGATGTCTTTTGGTATAAACTAAAAGGACTTCACTGAAAAAGTGGCAACGTTCTTCAAAAACCACTTTTGTATTATTTCTTTATATAATACTTAAATAATTCTTATTAAATGGTTATATAATGATAAAACATTCATAAATATTATTATATGTTGTTATTTTAAGGGTATTTCATATAATCACACACAATTGTAGCAAATTGGATATGCATTCATTATTCCCGTGTACAACAGATTTTCGCCTCGTAAATTGGTGTCATTTGTTCATACATTTATTCCTATAAATTTACGGAATAAATATGTATTTATAATTTATTTATGAAATATATGTTATATGTAATGTATTTATTCGTATGAAATTAATTTTTAAAAAATACCTTTATGGTCTCCATGTTGTGGGAATACGATAACATCATTTGTGGATGTGTGGACTACCACCTCCTCAAAAAGATGTGATTCATTCACACATTACATGGAATGTGTTAAGGATGGTTTTAATGAAAATATGAAATTCATATTACATAAATATTATATTGTAATTATAATATAAAAATTTATTATTTACTTTTCATTCTTTTAAAATGTCACGAAAATGGAAGCCGTGTTAGTGCGTATGTACAGCCTACCGTCTCCATGAATGGTGCATTTCATTTCCTATCGGAAAATTTTATGGATTAAAATAAATACATATATAAAAAATATATATGATATTTTCATCATGGTTTACATTTTTTAAATAATTAAATCATGATCTATTTAATTTGAATGAAAATAACCAATCAATACATACTCAAAGAACAAGGCAATTAACATCCATACATTGATCATAATGAAATATTATTAACAAATGGGTAATAATATTTTATAATACGATTATATATAATATCATAAATATTTATATGGTTTTGGTATAAGTTAATAATATTTTTAAAACCATTATATATTATTTTAAATGGCATTTGACCTAAAAGGAATCATAAGGTAAGGGATTTCATCTGAATTATATTTCATTGATGCATATTTTATTATTATGCACCTAATTTCTAATATATGGTATATATATTGCACCTTAACATGTAATATCCTGAATAATTAAATATTTATGTTATTTTATGTTTCAATTTAATTAAATCATTTAAGGGTATTTTATTAAAATTTTATTTAGTGGTAAATAATTTCACAGCCCAACTCATTCCATTAGATTATGTTACTTCCTCATTGTCGTTAATCTTATAATATTACATTAATAATAATTTTTTAAAATATATGTATTTATTTAAACTTGTTTTATGTGTATTTCTACATTATAAAAATAATCTATTCATTGATTAATTTCAACTTCATCATCACAATAATTTTATGGGTTTACATTATAATCTCATTCTAATCGAGTTGTTTATTATTGAATTTAAATTAAAAGAAATTATTTGATAATTGTTTAATAAACCAATTAATTTATTTTAATATTGTTATTCATGATATTTTTTTAAAAATAATACCATTTTCCACTCTTTGGTACTCAAAATGTATTAGTGATTTCTTTAGAAAACATGAATTATTTTTTCTCTCTAATCACAAATATATTTCCTTGTTTGAAAATTTATTTTTACAATTTTACAAACTATATATTAAAGAAAATTTTTACCCTTTTGTCTTTTATAAATTTTTTAATAGGAAAGATCTTGTCTCATTCTAGACAATGAATTTTTCTAACCTTTTACGATGAAAAAGTAATGTTCATTTTACCTTGTACAAAATTACCCGCCACCATTTCCTTGATTATTATTTTTCAAGTTTATAGATATATTTTTAAATGAAATGTTTTTAAATAATTTATCTTCAAATAAAATGATTTAAAATTTTTAAAAAAAATAGAGAGAATTTTTTCCTAAATTGTTTTTTATGATCTTTTTATTTCATCAATAACAACAACCCTTATTCTTACTCTAATGGGTATATATTTTATTGATAACAACCTTATTTCTCCTTTGGAAGGATTCTGATTAATTTGACCAAGGATAGTACTGAAATTTACTTCCATGAATCATGTTGTAGTCAATAGATTCCCCTTTATTTGTTTACTTTTGGTTGATAATTGAAAATTAAATATCCCCTAGATATCCATATCAATTATCATGGATACGATTATTTTATAGAACAAATATCATTTATATATTCAATGATTACTTTGAAATTTATTTTATTAACTAATAAAATATTGATAAGTATATATCCTTTACTCAATATAGATATTGGATAAGGTTCATTGATTATAAATTAAATTTATTATTCAATATATGATGAATGATTTGGACACTCAAGAAATGAGTTGGAGACCGTTTAATGTAATCCACTATATGAATCGTTATCCTCATGGGATGAATTATTTGGCTAACCTTATCTAATAGGTTTTTAACCAGTATATTTTAAACCATCATGAGGATAAATATTGATGGCATAGTTATCATGTGCCAGGGACACATAACATCATATAATTAATAATTACCTTCATTTTGATTTAGTTATTTTTATCCGTGAGATTTTCTCTATGAAAAATCCATTGATGCATTTCATTATCATTTTATTTATTAAATGGTTTGATTTTATGTTATTTATCATTGCATACTGATTATTTCGTATTAGGTTATTTAAATTTCTTGTGTGCTCAATTATTTAACATTCCTTATTGATTATTCTCATTGATTCATTATTTCTTCTGGTGTATATTTCCCTTTCTGAGAATTTGAAATCAACCTTATTTGGGTTCATTTTCCCAAGATTCCATGAAGTATACTAAATAAAGATATGAAAGGGTACACTATATGGAATGAGGTTATTATTATCAAATAAATTATATTGTATTTTTTTCATTTTTATTATAGGAATCATGTATATATCTAGTTTACCAAGAACAATAAACTATTTGGTCTTATGGGATGTGATTTCCTTGTATCTTATGGCAATGTAAATGTAGTATGACACCTACTCTAGGCTTATTATGGTTGGGTCACAACAATTTATGTGAATGAATTTTTTTAAAAATGATTTCATATTTAGAATCAAAATTATTTATGTTATCTAATATGTCCACCTTCATTTATGAGAATAAATAATATTAAAACCAGAAAAAATTATTTATGGTGGTTAAGGTAATAAATTATTTACCGATGTGTTTAAATAAAAAGATAAGGGTTAAAAATGACCCAAATCTTTTCAAAAATCCATTATATCCATATTTAGTCCTTATATATTATATATTATATAATAGGACATTTAATATCCTTGTTTCATGGGAAAGATATCGGTACATGTTTTTCTTTTCAAAAAAATTAATAGTGTGCCACTCATATAACTTATAAATGGTGACCCATTATCCAATGTTATTAAAAGTTTCAAGACAAATTTTTTTTACCAATAAATGACTATATCAAATCCTTAAATCCCTCCACACATCCTATAATCCTTACCTTTTCAAAAAATCAATCCCAATAATCCTTTTGGTGTAAACCAAAAACAGGTGTTAAAAGAAGAGGAAACATCTCTAACTGAGCAGTTTATTTTATTTATTCCACTGAATCCTTAAAATATTATTAAACAATTATGATAATATTAAATTTTTATCTTCCGTATAATAATATTTTTCTTTTGTTAAGTTAATGACGTACAACAATATCCTCTTCAATAAAATGGGTTATGAAATCATCATTTGTGTTATGGTGGACCACAACCTCACAAACCGATTTTGTTTGTTTTCCATCACCACCTATCAATGATGTATATGATTATATATTTTTTTATATAATATTTTTGATATTATTCTTCTTCTTTAATAATTATAACATATGTTACTTCTTTTATTTCATTCTGTGGGAATACGATAATGTCGTTCGTGTATACGGAGAAGTACCGCCTCATGAAGCAATATGATTAATTTACACTTTATATGGAAGGTAATAAGGTTGGTTTTAATGGAAAGAATTAATATTTAATACATTAAAATTATATGTTAGTGGTAATTAATTATATAATTTTCTTTCTTTCAATCTGTAGATAAAATTGAAACAATGTTCATTCGTGTGTACGACCTACCATCTCTAAGAGTGGTTAATTTCATTTTATATATCTAAATCATATTAATTACCCTAAAAATACATATAATGAATATATATTATATTTATATCATGGTTTAAATTATTTATATGATGTAACCATGATCATATCAGGAGTGCCAAACATGAAAAATTAAAACATACATAAAAAACGAAGCAGTTTTTTCCCGAAATGTGACATGGACAAGGAATTGTTAATAAAAAGGTAATGAAAGGTAATAACTAAATGGTATACGGTATGATATATGTAATTATTTTAAAAAAAAATATTTTTAATAAACATATATTTTTTACAAAGTAGGTTTGAACATGCATGAATGATGTTGGTACATAATGTAAGGGATTTCAATCTCACTTTCTTTGAGGCACAAAACATATTCACCGTGTTTTTCTTTTATGTAGTGTATATATATCCCATAAATGTGATTTATGTTTCTTATCTTGAAAATTATTTGTATTTATATATCAATTTTAGGATCTCTCTTTCATAGGCTTTACGATCAAAAAGTTACCAAAGTGGTAAGGGTTTTATGATATGATCTCATCGTTTATCAGGATTGTTTATGTTTATGATTCCAATAATGAAATTTTATTATTAGTCTATAAATAAAATAAGAAGTTTTATTTTACTCTGTTTATCTCATGAGAATACATGTTACACCTTTATTTTTATCTCTTTATGTACTCAATAGTTCAAAATAATGTTTTAAAGAAAAATTACCTTTATTTCTCTCTTTGATCAAAACCCTTTTCTCTTGGAAAGCCATGATTTATAAAAATGTTTTCAAAAATGTTTTTAAAATTATCCAAATGATTTATTAAATTATTTTTTACAAATTGTTTTGAGAATAATCGTCCTGTCATTTTCCAAACAATTCCATTTTGTATTTTACCTAAAATATTAAAGGAAAATTTATTTAAATGTGTACATCATGAGTGAAATTTACTACAATCATGACTATTTTTTCAGTGAATATTCATTTATAATATTTCAGGTTATTTTCAAAGAATATTATCTTCAAAATTTACTTTGTTTTAAATAAAATGAAAGAGGAAAGTATTTTTTCCTTAATAAATGTTTTAGATGAATTTTAAAGATTCCCTTATAAGTTTAAATATTTATTTTCAATTAAAAGCATTTCTAAATTGTTTTATGAAATTTTAGTTTTAAATTTTATTTTCAAATAAAAGATATTTTTCTTGAGAACCATTACAAGTGATTTTCCATCAAAATCATTATCCATATAATATGACATCATTTTATGTTACTTATGATTTACTGGGGATATGAACCAATGATACCATTTTTAGTATTTCTTATAATTTTTTTTGTTGATTATGAGAAGATTTTTTTGAAACATGTTTATATTTTATGGTTTATAACATGATAAAATACATCTAAAACCCACTTATTTTTCTATGGGTTAAGCTTAGAGGAAATGAAGAAATGATTATGAAAGCTATTTCTTATCATGTGTTTGTATATAATGAATATTTTATAATACTGTTTCACACATATATATGATTTTCATCGTGTGATGGGATAAACCTATATCTCCCTCCAAAAAATGGGTGATAATTAATTTTATATGAGCTCAAAAGGTACAACTGGTGTTATCCCTATCCAGAAATAGGGTATATGAGATGTTATCACAAACCCAAAATATGGTACATGAGAGTTTATCCCAAACCTGAAAGAAGGTACATGAGATGTTATACCATTCCCAAAAGGGGTACACATGATGTTATCCCAACCACAAATCAGGTACATGTCTGGTAAGAACAATCCTAACATGTAATGAATGTCTTGGTTTGTATACATGACATAAGATTTTCTATACTAATGTATATTCCACAATTATATGTATTATGCCAATTTCAGGTTCTTGGGTATCATTTTATTTGATTTCATTATGATACATGTCTTATTAAATTCCAATATCTATTCCATGACTCAATATTTTAATCTTTTATATATAGAGTATGGGTTTTAAATGTTATGATCATGTTGTAAAACCCATATTTCCTTGTTATGTGTATATATATCCATCTATTACCAATATTGATCATCTAAGATCATTTTTTCATATGTTACCTTTCCATAGGTTATGAATAAAGTGTTTAAGTATGGCATGTCTTAGAAGAGTACTATGTGGGAAGATATTTATGGGATATGTATAAGATCTTACCTGAAATAAAGGTATTCTCCTCCATGTTTCCAAAGTCATTATAACATTAGGATCGTAAATAATGTGTTTGTGTAATATAATAAATATTAAACAAAAATAATGTAATATTTATGTATGAAAATACTGGGTCACTATTAAAACACTATAAAAATCATGTCTTCATATTCTGGATTTCTCCACTTCATTTTTTTATCACCAAACCACACGACACTTCTCTTTCTGTGTATTTGAATACAATAACAATCATTTATTTTCAAAAAAATTGAAGGTTTAGTCACCCCTTATAGACCTTATTGTCATATCATCTAGGCCAACTCTTAATAAATCCTTCCAAATTTATTTGTCTTATACAACAAGTTAATATTTTCACGTGTTTTTTTAAAAGAGGATACATAGATACAAGAATGAGAGTTGATATATCATGTGAATTTTATTTATAAATCAAGAAAGAATCTATATCCACTTATTAAATAACTTCACTAGTCAGCTGATCCATAAGGGGTTTCTTTTACATAAGAAAATTTTCTTTTTTATTAATGAAAATTTCATAAGACTCTCTATATGTCAAATAATTTTATTCCATTACGATTCTCCTTTTGAAATATTTATCTATATGTTTAATTTTATAATGATAGTATCATTAAATTGATGAATATAATATTTAAAAATTATTTAATAAGGGATTATATTAATTTTCACTTATTAAAATGATAGTTCATTTTAGTATATATCATATATATTAGTGGACCAAGATCTATGTTTCACTAATATTTGAGTCACTTTTGTATTTATATAATAACTTAACTATTTAGGTTAACCAACATATAATTTATATCATTTATAATTCTTGGATAGTTGAGTAGAAAAGTAATTTTCATAATCCATAATATGTATTGTGCCAATTTTGCTCCTCGAGGAACATGATCTATTAGAGCCATATAGCTAAGTGTAACCTAAATTTTTCATAAGATTTAAACACCTAATATTATTAGGTTCACCCATATCCATCTATCCTTATACATGATAATCATTGGCCACCCTGATTTTTGATGGCATACCCATTTGGATGATCAATGCGTTGAAAAAATTTTGCTTCAGAGGGAATCTAACACTTATTATTTTTAATAAGTACTTTAATATCACACCAAATTATATCATATATTCCCTTAATATATATATGTATATAATGATTTAGTTTTATATCAAATATCTGAAATTAATATATTCCAAATATATTAATATATAGAGCTTTATACAAAAAACATTTTATGTTACTTACACAAAAATAAAATAAAATATTTCTATACATATCCAAATTTATCTTATGCAGAAGTTATTTGAATACATTTTCCAAAAAATATTATAATCATATTAAACCAAAATCACTATGATAGAAAGTCTTTTGTATAGATAACCCTCACTTTTATAGTCAAATACAATGTTCCCAAGCGAGTCAAAAGTCCAAATTAAGTTCCAATGTCCATATTTCATTATTCTAGATAGACCTTAATTCTTATTGAATCCAAACAATTAATTTGAATAATTCATAACTATCCTTTACTATTGTGTTCAGAACCCATAAAAAATATCCCATTCATGGTTGAATGTAATAAAATTATATTTCAAATGTAGCATATAACTCTTTATCCACAAGGTATAAAATTTATAAAAATAGATCTAAACAATTTATACTGAGCCATTCATCCAATCATAATATAAATACTTTATAAATATAAATAATAAATATATAGTGAATCAATAAATAATAAATATTTGAAATATTTATGCAAGTGATAAATTTGTTTAGATATTTTATAAATATAGAATTTATAGACACACTATAGTTTAGAAGTTATTCTATGGAAATTCCATAACATATTAATATAATGTTTTAATTATATCACAAATATGAATAGTTAATATTTCATTATTTTCCTAACATTTATATGAAAATCATAAATTAAAATATATTATTCTTTAATAAGTAAAAATCATTTATTTTCCATAATATATAAATAATTTATAAAAGAAATGAAAACAATATATATTATTTTAATATTATATATTTTATATTTATTTAATCATTTTATTAAATGCACAAAATTTATTTTTATTATTTTAAGTAAATTTTAGAAATATGGAAGTTAAATATAAAAAATTTATATCATCATTTATGAATATTTAATATGACAATATAAACTATTTTATACTTATAATAATTTGAAAATTTATAAAATCTTTATTTCTTAAAAAACAATATAAATTTATTTTAAACCTAGATCACATCAACAAAAAATGTTTAGATTCAATATAGAACTCCCATTGGATTTATCATATGCTCTATGGGCCCGTGTGGATGAGTGTTTTTGGAGAGTGGCCTAAACAAATTTTGTCTTTAATAATTCATAAAACCATTTCATGTTTTATAATAATCATTATCATGGAACTTTTCATATGTCTATAGATAATATAAGTACTTTTTAAATATTTTTATTATAAATTATTAAATTCAACCCCCACAATATGATAATAAACAAGCTCAAATCACATTTTTATTATATTGTGTAATATTGAATATTACAACAAAAACACTAAATTGTTATGTAATTGATTTAATTAATATTATTTGTTAATATTTCAAATTTATTCATTGATTAAGTTAATTTTTATGATATAAAGGTATGAAAATAACAATTTTTCATCTAATTAATGGTAAAACTATGGTTCTTAAGGAAGGGAATAATTAAACTAATTTTTAAGAGGGTTACAAAAGATTAAACACTTAGACTGCATATGATACGTCCCCTTTTCTAAAAAATAAGGCTCTATACTGGAAGTGTATGTGTAGACACAAAATTATGATAACCACATATTAATAGATGTCGAGTTAGAAATTAAACATAAATGTAATTGGAAATCGATGTATGAATATTTTAGACAACACATTTACTATATTAATATTTGAACGTACTACAAGAAATGGATGAGTGGGGCCAACCTTGTATGATTAAATAGTGAATATCGAGTTGCATGTAAGATTAGTATGTATCTATTTAAGAATACAATAAGACCTATGTATGATTAAAAATAAAATTTAAAAGGCTATATGTGATTAAAAAGGGATTGGGTAAGAGTTATCAAGGGTCACATAATGTTTTCCACTTGGCCAAAGTGATTCCTACCACCCAAATAAGAATTAGTCAAACCATGAATGTTGAGAATGAATCATAAGTTTTTGACGACCAAGATGATCCCTGTGGATTTCATGAAATCATCAGAGTATAAAAATGGAATCTATTCATGTCAAACTAAATCAGGTATTCTTTTATAAGAATCTCACATGGAAGACAATCAAAGAGAGGGAATATGGAGATGATCATGGGCACTGTAACTCATGTGGATGCTTAATACCGAAGGAATAAGGACATAATAATTCCTGGGGTGTATACATATAGAGATGGTAAGTTTCAATAGGGCATCCCCATGTGGGATTATTATATTTATTTATTCAACATTATTCTATTTTTAATATAGTGTGCCTGTTTCTTATTCAATGTCTCAATTGTATTTCATATATGGGAACTCTTATCACAATAATAATGGATATATAACCCATGATTCTTTTATGGGAGTATACTGCGATGATCTTGAGTTAGTATTCGACAATAATTCATTCTTTTTCTTCGAGTCTACATTTAATCGATTATAGAAAGGTGTTGGGGAATATTCCCTCAATGTTTTTCATGGTTAATATTCTTCTATATCTACAAATATTCTCCAAATTTTGACTCCGTTATCATAGTATATGATGATGATATAGTGATTAAGAGCTGAATGGGTATGATTAAAAACCTGAATATTGAGTTTGGGATCTCTCTCAATCATGGAGACCTTTTTCATTCCAACTAAATAGGAAGTGGATATGAAAAGTACTAAATAATTTTTTAGTGCATTGTGAATTAAAATTATAAGAGTATAATGAACCATATTTTCATTAAAGGTATGGATCTTTAGGTTTTCAATTTTAATTCCTTAAAAATCATTAATACAGAATCCAAATCAATCCGTGGAGGTCTCGGGTGTGTCTGGGGCTCGTCTGGATCCCATGACCATGAAAAGGGAAGATGGAACTGGGCCACACAGTTTTTTGGAAACCAGGAGACATAGGGCACATAATTACGTGGCCGGGTGCAAATTTGGGATATGTCCATTTTCCATGGTTTGAACATAGTTAGTCAAACTGTGTGATTATCCATGTTGTCTGTCCCATGTAGTAGTAAACTAGTCATATTTTGGGCATAGTTTTGCCAAACTATGCGGCCAAACCGATCACTTATGTATTTTTTAAGAGAAATTTTATTTTCCCTTATTTAATATAATAACCTTATTTTCATCTTCAAATTTCTCACTCTAGTGGACCATCCCCTTTCCTCCTTCCAAAGGCCCCTTCTCCTTCATTTCTTGGATCTTTGATAACACCTTTTTTTGGTAACTGATTCGAGATCTTTCAATGGCATTGAACTCCTTGAGGTATGTTCTTCAATTATCTTACATTAGACCTATGTTTTACTTTGAATCTGTATCCTTTTTTAGCTTCAAGGTCATTTTACCTATTTTTAAAGTGTTGGGATATTTCTTAGATTAAAAACAACCAACTCTGAATCAGAGACCAATATCAAGGGAGTTATCATGTTTGTCTTTGAGGTAGGTGGTCACATCATTATCCTATTGAGTTTTTTGCTTCATAGTTATGTTGTTGGGCCAAATGCCGTATTTTGACAAGAACCACCAGTAATTTGGTTTCTTCTTGTAAAATTTACCCATGTACTTTAATATATTTGTATTAAAACTTTTTTGGAAATTTAAAGGTTGTAGACACCATATATGGTCACCCTATAGGTGTGACAATTCAAATTGTCCCTTGTAGCTGATTGATAAATTTCTTAGAAAACCTAATTAGCTTCCGGATTGGATTTTAAATGATATTTTCCTCATTGTGTAATTTTTTAATTGTGTAAAGGTACCCAAGGTACCTCCAAATCACATTCCCCTCCTATCCTTAGAATTCCCTATGCATGTAATTAACATCTTATCCTTGGAACCATATAAAATCACCCCTCGAGCCTTTTGAATCGATTTACCTAGTCTTAATGAATAAAATGGGTTGATTCTATTGAATATTTTAATTAAGTGGAATAGATAATGAATTTTGGTTTTATTTCTTTTGAGGAATATAATAAATTACATGAGATGGTTTTAAGGGTGGTAAGTTCACCACACCTTTTTAGGATTTGATAAATGCAATTTTTATAATGTAATACCTTACTATAAATGAACTTGATGATTGAGTTCAATGGGATGTTTTGAGTCATTTATTTTGTTATAAATATGATTACTCCTCTTTTATATGTATATGGGAATGATGAAAATATAGAATTGGAGGTTATTCCTCATGCCAATTATAATTATGATGATGCCTTTATAAAGGCTTTGACATAATAGTAAGGGTTGTTGAAAATGGTGGATAATCATTCACCCTTACATTAGGTGTGGCATATAAAATCTCTCACCATTGAAACAATATGGGAATTGGGCTTTATGCACCACATTCCATGATTAAAGCTATGACCTGATGGCTTATTCAACATCCTGAGTGTCGTGCTTGAAATCTCCCACTCATATTAGGATGTAGGGAATGAACCCTATTGATTGTGCCTATAAGATTGTTAGACTGGTATTGGATATATGATTTATGCCTCGATCCTTCCAGTACTACTATTTTAGATATATGGGAACTTACCTCTGCACATACATGGTTCGTATTGGTGGATGAAATTTATATAATCATACTACTTATATATATATATTACATATAGATATATAGTGACTGTTCAGACACCCCTCCCAAAAATTAGCCAAAGTAGGTAGAGCCATCAAGTGGCCTTTAGGAACCTGGGCAGACTGATTATTTATTTATTCAACATTGCTTTATTATTCTCCATATTCCTGCACACTATTTTGTTATGAGGATGCTTGGATTACATGTAGACATCATTGTTGGTGGATTAATGCTATTTTATATGACAAACTAACTGAGATGACTTTGGTTCCAAAGAAGACTATCTAACAATAGGTACAGATAAGGTATAGAGACCTTACATAGGGTTTTTGACATGATTTCTTATAGATGGATCTTAGGAGCATATGATCGATCATTCGCTTGAGATTCTAATGGAAAAGATTTTTTTTCTTTTTTTTCTTTTATATATAGTATACTTTTAGGCTCATTCCCTAGTTATATTTTTTTATTTTATCATTCCATCTATACATGTACCATAGAAATCCTAGTGACATTTTATATTATTCTATAGTTTTTTATTTTATTATTATTCTTCTACTTATTCATTTTTTCTGTGGATTTAAGCATCCTAAGTTTATTAATTATGTTTATTTACATATTCTTTATCTATGGATTATTATTAATTGTGTTCACTAGGCCATTCTAATAATATTTTAACAACAAATGATTTTATAGTATATCTCTTCTTAAATAAATCCAATTTCATCAATATTTTATGATTCACGCAACCCCAAGTTCTAGCGCACCATGATCTATCAAACTAGCCATATAAAAAGCAGTTAGGAATAATTTTAACCAAATTCTGAAATTTATACTCTTTATTTTCCAAAATACTTAATTATTGATTTAATAATGACAAATTTTTCTAATGGAATTTTTTTGGTATTTTCTAAAATGTTTCAATTTTTGATGAATATTAAAAAATAATGCATTGTTGTTAAAAACTGAAATATTCATTTAAATAAATATTTTACATTATTTTTTTAAAGTCAAAATAGATAAATAAAACATATGTTAACGCAAATTAATAAATTATAATAATTTATATAATAGAATTACATTTAAATATTTATTGATCTTTGGAATATCTCTTTTACCTGTCGTCCAACCACATCTATGAGATTAGCATTAAACATAATTTTACCGAATTTGTGAATTGAATTTCAAAAAATAGACATAAATGGTTATAATTAGAATTAATTTTAGGATCTACTAGGGTCAACATAATTTTTTGGTGAATAGTAATTTTAGTAATTTTTATTTATTTACCACTGTTAAGAGTTAATCTGGTAACTACAGGGAAAAAAATAATATTACAATATTTAAAAATTACCCTAAAACATGACTTAATTTCATTGTATAATTTTTTTAGGCCAAAAACCTTTTTAGGTATAAAATATGAATCTTTCGAGCCACTTGTGTTAGATTTATAAATTTAATGTATTTTATTTAAAAATATTATAAAATATTATATTCTATTTTTAGTAAGTATACCATCTTTAATACGATGTTATATAAGTGATATGGGAGTGTATAAAAATTATTTATAGAAATAAAATATTTATCTACATCATGGTAATTTATTTATAATTTTAGAAATGTATTATTAGATTAAGTGGGGACACAATGATGAAGTTGTAATTGATTTATTAAAGGAAGAATCAAATAAATGATATTAAAAATATTAAAATAAATATAATTTAGATATATGATGCCTTACATGAATTTTTGGGATGAATATGAAATGTTAGATATGAGTTATGACAGTTTTTTTTAACAAATAATGTTGTTATAATTTTTTTTAAATTCAATTAAAAATAGAGTGAAAATTGACATAAATGAGATTGAAATTTTTTTTATTAAGTGATATGAAATTCAAAAAAATATATAACTCAACCAAAGAACTATGATAATGTAATATATTCCATAAATGATCTAATTGTGGTTCTTTTGGAATTTTATAACAAATATATTAACCGAATAGTATAAAAAGATAAGTTGTCATGTAAGAGATAAATTGTTTAACTAAGGGTCAAAGACAAAAGATAAGGATAATTTTGTGACCTAAACATGTCTAAAATTAATTAGTTGAGATAATTTAGACCCATACTCATATTATCATATAAATAACTCACATTGGAGATATTTTAAATTGAAAATCATGTAGTAATAAATTAATAGTTTGGGAGTTTCCAAAAAGTGCCCCTCACCTCTCTTTTAAAAGGGAACCTCTCCTTATCCTTTATTCAAACATATAAATCCCTTTATATCAGACATAACTGGCTCATTTCTCCTCCCAAATTCTATCACATCATATTATAGGCCTTAATTTTTATTTAATTCCATCCTATTAATTCCTTGTGTGCAAATCCAAAGGAGACACTAGAAGAGGTTGTAATTGTTTTACCAAATATTTCAAAATACTTTTTAATATTTTACTATTATTTACTAAGTTGATTCTCTAATAAATTAATAAATACATAATAAAACATATTATGAGATGTTTTTTTATTATGTTACAACCCTATTTCTCCTTTTACACATCCCATGAAAAACAATATTACCATGCATGTGTACGTATGACTTACCATCTCCACGTCATGCTGTAATTTTTTTTTCATTTATACTTTATTTAAATGGGTATAATGATGATATAATGGATATAAATAATTAATGTGACATGATATTGAATTTTTATAATTAACCTTCCATCCATTTTTGTACCCCTCTATCATTAATGAAATGATATCATCGATCGTGTGTACGTACAACTTACAGTCTCTATAACGTGATAATATTCATCTACCGCACTAACCATTCAAGAATAATTATAAAAATATATGTAAGTATGAAATATATGAAATAATAATGCAATTATAATAATATATATACACACACATATATTTTATTTACTTTCTTCCATTCAATATGATAACAAAATGGAAACAACGTTTATGTGTACATACAACCAACAAACTCCATGAATGGTGTACTCTATTCTATATATATATATATATTAATATAAAGAATATAAATGATATATAAATAATTTTTTTTTATATTATTGACGTAATAAAATCATGATCTATGTGATACAATCAAGAATAACAAGTCAAATCATATTTGATAAGAAAAAGTAGTTATTACCGAAAATGTTTCTTTAACATTGACTTTTTAATAAATGTGTAATGTAATGTCATAAAGGAATTTTATATATTGTAATAAATATGATTATTATTATTATACAGGCCAATAATATGTTTCAAATGAATATACTATTGTTTCTAACACGTATGGAAGGAATTGGACCTACATTGAGGGTTAATTTTTCAAATTCATTATTATCGAAGATTGTTTATATGTAAGTGTTTTCTAATAAATATTTATCATCCATATGCATGTTTCTTAAAAAAAATTTCAAAAGGAATGTTTTTTAGGTTTTATGTATGGTACTCTTTAACAAAAACGTCATTTTAAATGTTTTAAATATTTATTCTTCTAAAATAATTCTCATTATTGTTCATGTTTTCAAAACGGTTTTAAGGATTTACTTATATGGACATAAATTTATTAAAATGATAATTCCTTTAAAAAGTTTCAAAATGGTATGGTACAATTTAATTCAAAAATATATTTTTAAATGTCTTCTTTTATAAGATCGAGACTTTTGATGAAATGATTTCAATGAAAACGGTACTTTGTCTCAAGATATTTTTAATGATTTTAATAGAGTATTTTAATATATATCCACATCCTTTGTTAAATATTATACTTAATTAACATTGATCTCTTATAATACCATTTACCACATTTTATTGAATGGTTTAAGATTCATTTTGTCTTCTTATGTTTTATTTAGATATCATTCCTGGTTTAGGTTTAATGTATTCACATTTCACATGATAGTTTTAAATATTAATGATTATGTTGTTCATGCTTCACCATTTTAATATGAAGAATGTATTAGACATAATAAGTGATAGGTGTGGCCCAGTATAGCCACTCAATGCATTAATTGGTTTCATGAGATGCAATTAATTGGTGGAAAACCCTTCATGTTTGTTTTTCTAGAATTTTATCATTGTCATGAGGATAGATCTTGACATAAATCTAACAGGTTTCTTCCCACAGATAAAAAATTTCATGAGGACAGATCTTGAGAGTAGCTATCTCGAGGATATATCTTTATAGTGAAGATGTCTATAATTATATAGTCCCTAATTATGATATTTATTAATTCTATTCCATGTGATTATTCAACTAGTAGAATATCCATTGTTATGATTATTTTATATGGTATCATTCATTCATTCCATATTATGCTCAACATTATGTTTATAGGTATTATGTTTTAGTTATACCACATTCCTTAATGTTTATGATTTTTATTCATATTATCTCACACTATACGCTTATATTTATAGAGTATATTAGCTCACCCCTTCTTATGTTTAATTTTCCAAGGATTCCAAGAAGTGTATTATGAATGATGTGAAGGGTTAATCTATGAGAATAATGGCGTTCTCGAAGGTTTATCTATGTTATTTTAATGTTTTTGAATTTTAATGAAAACTCCATATATGTAATCTATTTTTCCATGTTTCTTAAAGAAATTTTTCCTTTGGGATTTGATTCCTTGTAATCATGAAAATGTATTAAAATATTCCATTGGATCCAAATTTCTAGGGTCGGGGCATTACAGTTGGTATCTTAGGATGTTTAACAATAACCTTGGAAACTAGATTTAGAAAACATATAATAGGGAATAGAACCAAATTAATATTTTTATGATAAGAATATAAGAACATCCTATAATTTTGGTAATGTATACATTGTGTGATTATTCATAGAAATACAACTTTTCTAGATACTAAAAGTGGATTTAGTTCCCATACAAATGTACCTATGGGGTGAAAACTCCAACAAGGTGTCTCTGCACTCACTTGGGGTTACATGGTACATGAAAATGGCCATTACTACGCACCTGGTTTGACACTCATATGGGGATATGCTTAGTATAATTCAAATTTTATTTTCAAATCAGCATGAAGGATTTATAAGTAACTATTTTCCCCAAAAAAACATTTTTAAGATTATGGGATTATATATGAATAAAATTTTCAATTTGTGTTAAGTATTTTAGTAGTTTGGAATTGTGAATTTTGATTTATAACCGAATTTAGTGTATTCCATTATTTAGAAATGGCACATAGTGAAATGAATGGAAATGGTAATAATTCTTGTAATCAATGTAGAGATGTCCCTCATATTCATGATAATGATGTCGAAACTAGAGCTACAACTGGTTCCAAGAAACCTATAACTATACTAGGATATTTGAATCCAGTTATGAAAAATAACCTTACTCATATGGAGTATCCCGGTCCACAATGTGGAGGAACAATGATAGACCGCTACATGAGACAATAGTCTCAAAAATTCCATGGGACTCCAAATCCATTTTTAGTTGAGATGTGGATAAGTTCCTTAGATAAGATATTTCACGCTTTGGGAAGAAATTAAAGGGATAATGTTGTCATGGTATCTTATCCTCTCTCTAGATATGTGAATCCATGGTGGCCATTGATTCATAACATAAAAGAGGAAGATGAAATAACAAACACAGAATAAAATGATTTTAAGTAAAATTTCCAGGGAAAATATTTCCCTCAAAAAAAGAGAAGATATGGATATGTAGTTTCTGAGTCTAAATAATAAAAAATATGAGAATGTTGCAAAATATGAGGCCAAAATTACTAGGTTTTTAGGGAATTATACATACTATATATGTAAAATTAGGAATAATAATGATCATTTTTTTATGGATTAAATGAATTTCTCTAAAAGGCATTGGTCTCCCAAAAATTCTCATCATATGAAGATATAGTCTCATGTGATATCAATATAGAGAGAGAATTTTATATATATTTTGACCTTAAGGGAAAACAAGAGAAGAAGAGAATGGTAGATCATGATATGGATAAAGGGGTAAAGGGAAAGAAAGACTTTTTTAGATGTGATAATTATGGAAAGAAAAACCCTAGGAAATTAATAAAAGGATTGGGTGTTTGTTATAAGTTTTTTGAAAAGGGTCACTATGATAATTAATTCAAATAGATGAAAGAAGATATAGATATTTATTTTTTCAACTATTGGGAAATGGGGTACAAAGGAAACAAATTCCCCTAATATCAAGGAAAAATAGATCAAAAATCAAAGGGATCGAGGCCAATCTTGTGTTGTTACTATAGTAGAAATTGAATAATTAGGGTATTTGTGTTTTTAGGATTCAAGAAATATGTAATTTGAATATTTTATTTTCAATGAACATGCTATAATAATCATGGAATAAATGAGGATTGTTCTGAAGTACTTTTTCTTTGTAGATTTTGAAGCAAGAAAGTTTTCATTAAGTTTTAAATGTGATCAAGGTATTCATATTTTTGGTATGTTATAATAAGAGAAACATTATGCTTGAGGGAAATATTATGTTAAGATTGATATTGGAAATTTATAGATCTTTTTAGATTATTAATTTTTACAGAAGTATTTCGGAAAGGTATTAAGGTCAGAATGGAGTAAGTTGAATGTTGGATACTATTGTTTAAGGTAAAATTATGATTTATTGTATACATTGGGCTAAAAGTTTTGGTTTAACTAAAAATTAAAAGGATGAAGGGAATACTTGAGGGACTTTTGATTTTTCAAAAGTGTTTTAGGAATAAAAAAATCGATTTGAACATTCTTTTCCATGTGTATGGGATGAAGTAAAAATAGATTGAAGCACAACCAAAGGAATAGATTATTCTTTTGGCATGAAAAAAATAAATTAACTTATTATTTTAATTTTAAAATAATTCATTCACTCTATAAAAATGATCTTTAAATATAAAATGAAATCTTAGTACTTTTTCAGAAAAATCAAATAGACCTTTGGATCATCATAGATTTCAAAGTTTTTGTTTATTAAATTTCTCATAACTGTGTTCTCTATCACTCATTCACAGAACTTGGTGGATATATATTTTTTCAATTCCATGGCTTCCTACATCGGACCCTTGTATGAGTTAACTCTAGTAACTTTCATACCTCCCTTTATTTATTTTAAATTAGACCCTTTATCGACCATTGTTCGGATGTGGTATTTCAATAAAAAAAATTGAATAGTCAAATATTAGTTACCGAACACGAATTCAAAAACTGAGAGGAAAAAATTTATTCAAGTATGGGATATTGTAAACACTCCAATATTTTATAGTTTATATCTTAATAAATAAATTCAATTTATTTCACAGCTTACGTTGCACGCGACACCGAGTTTGAGCGAATCACAATCTATCAAACTAGTTGTATAAAAATAGGTTATGAATAGTATTAACCACATTATGAAATTTATTTTTTTCAAAATAGAATTTATTTTGGAATTAATAATGAAAAAATTATATTTGGGTGATTTTTTTTATTTTTTTGAAAAGATTCAATTTTTGATGAATAATGAAAAATAATGCATTGTTGTTAAAACCCAAATTTTCCATTTAAATATTTATTTTACTTTAAATTGATTTTAATGTAACAATAGATTAATAATACATATATTAATGTAATTTAGGTCATGGGTATCATTTTTATTATTGAATTTGATATAAATATTTATTGATCTTTTGAATGTCTCTTTTACCCACCTTCTAGCCACATCTCTAGGATTAGCATTAAACATACTTTTACCAATTTTTTAAATGAATTTTCGAAAATAGACATTATTTATTGTAATAAGTATGAAAATTTTGATCTAATAGGATCAAAATAAATTTTTGGTGAATTTTAACTATTGATTCTTTTAATTTTTTACCATAGTTAAGAGTTAATCAGGTAATTATAGGTAAAAAATAATGTTGTAATGTTTAAAATTTATGCAAAAAATTGAAATATTTTCATTGGATATGTGTTTTTAGATGAAAGTAAAACTTATGTCAACAATATGATCCTTTTTAATCCACTTGGGTTATATTTGGAAATTTATTATATTTCATTTAAAGAAGAGTAAAAAATGTCATATTTAAATTTTAATAAATATATCATATTTAATATGAGGTTATATAAGTGATATGGTCAAATATAAATAGTAATTAAAAATATAAAATTTTTATCTACTTAATGTTAATTTATTTATAATTTTATAAAATATATAAATAAATAAAATGGTAACACAACGATGATACAGTAATTGATTTATTAATAGATGAAACAAATAAATTAAATTTATAATATTAAAAAACATATCATTTGAAATATTTTATTCGGAAAAATAATTTCTTGGGTGAGAATGAAATTTTAGGGATTTAATAATGTAGTTTTTTGAAGTAATAACATAGTTATAATATTTTAAAAATTCAATTAATAATATGTGTCAAAATTGACATAAATGAGATTTTAAAATAAATAATATTTTATTAAAAGATATAAAATTCAGTAAAACCTATATCTCATAAAAATGATTAGGATAATGTTATGTATTTTAAAAATTATCTAATTGGGTTTTTCTGGAATTTATAGTAACTATATTGACCCTATAGTGTAAAAAGACAAGGTGTGACAGTAAGAGATAAATTGATTAACTAAGGGTTAAAACCAAAAGAGAGGGATAATTTTGTGACCTAAACATGAATAAAATTCATTTGTTAAGGGTATTTTGACACATAATCGAATTATCCACTAAGTAACTCACATTGTATATAATTTAAATTGAAAATAAATTTATAAAACAATTAATAGTTTTGTAGTTTCCAAAAGGGCCCCTCCCCTCTTTTATAAAAGGGAACACATCCTTCTCTTTTATTCACACATAAAATCCGATAAATTTGAAACAAACCTGACATATTTCTTCTCCCAATATCCATAAATTCATCCTAGAGTCCATACATTTTATATAATCCCATCCCAAGGAGTTATTTTGTGAAAATCAAAAGGCGACATTCGAATAAGAGGTAATTGTTTCACTAACTCTTTCAAAGTCCTTTTCTTCTTATAATTCCTTTTTGTAAGTTATTTTCATACTAAAATAATAACTCTAAAATAAAATATATTCTGAGTTATAGTTATTATTATGTTATAAAAATATTTCTCTTTCACCCATCCCATGAAAAATAATATCACCATGCATGTGTATGTATGGCTTACCGACTCCACACCATGGTGTACACTATTTTTCCTCTATACTTCATTTTAGTTTGTATAATGATGAATATAATTGATATAAAAAATCAATATTATTTGATATTTACTCTATATTATTAACATACAATCCATTTTCTTACCCATTTACCATTATAAAATTATATTGTCACTCTGTGTACGTACAACTTACTGTCTCCACGACGCGATTAGATTAATCTTCCATGTTAACCATTCAAGAATGATTACATAAATATCTATAGTGAATAATTATGAAACATACTATATATTATTTATAATAGAATGTATATATATATATATACATTTGTGTTATTTGCTTTCATCCATTCAATAGGAAAATAAAACAGAAACAACATTCATGTGTAGGTACAGCCTACCGTATCCATGAATAGTGTATTCCTTTCCATATTATATATTTATATATATTAATATACTGAATATATAAGATATGTAAATCATTTTTTATATTATTTAAGTTATTAAATCATTATATAAGTGTTACAATCATTAATAAAGATTCAAAACACATACGATAAACAAAACAGTTACTAACCAAAACGTTACATTAACATTGAATTGTTAATAAAATGGTACTATAAAGTCATAAATGAATCATATATTATATGATAAATATTATTATGATTCTTGTACAAGATAATAATATGTTTAAAATATTATTCAAGAGTTTCATACATGTATAAAGGGAATCATGCCTACGGTAAGGGTTAATTCCACAATCTCATCATTATATGAGATTGTTTATACGTAAGTATTTACTATGACATATTTATCATCCATGTCCCTGTTTTTTAAATATATTTTTCAAAATTAATGTTTTAATGGTTTTATGTACGGTAATAATTTATAAAAACATCATATTAAATGTTTTAATGATTTATTCTTCGATAATCTTTCACATTAATATCAATGTATTCAATATGGTTTTAAATATTTATTTCTATGTACATGAATTTAATAAAATGATAATTCATTTAACAAGTTTCAATGTTGTATGAGACACTTTGATTAAAAAATATCCATTTAAATTTCTTCTTTTATAAGTTCTCACCTTTTGAAAAAATGATCTCAATGAAAAATTGGAATTTTTTCTCAAGATATTTTTAATGATTTTAACATATTATTTTCATATATGTCAACATAATTTTCTGAATCTTATGCTTAATTGAGGTTCAAATCTTATGATATCATTTACCATATTTTATTGAATTGTTTATGATTCATTTTTATTGTGGATATTCTATTTAGATACCATTCTGGGTTTATAGTTAAAGTACTCATATTTTTTATAATAGTTTTTAATATGAATGATTGTATTGTTTATGTTTCAAAATTTTGAAATGAGGAATTCACTAGACATTGTATGTGGCAGGAGGGGTCCTCTATTACACCTTGATACATCAGTAGGTCTCATGAGATGATATTAGTTACCAAAAAACCCTTTGTGTTTTTTTCAAGTAGTTTATTATTATCAGGAGGATATATCTTGACCCAAATCAGATGGGTTTATACCCACACACATAAAATATCACGAGGATATATCTTGAAAGTATCTATCATGAGGATATATCTTGTTAATGAAGATTTCAGACATTATGCATTCCCTCATTATGATATTAATTATGGATTTTCCATGTGATTATTAGACTAGTAGAATATCCATGGTTTTCCTTATTTTATATGGTATTATTTATTCATTCCATATTATTCTCAAGATTATTTTTAAAGGGATTTTGTTTCTGTTATACTACTTTCATTAATGTTTATGGTTATTTATTCATATTATATTCTATTGTATGCTTACCATTACTCAACATCTGAGCTAACCCCTTTCTTGTGTTATCTTTACCCAGGATTCCAATAAGTTTATTATGAATGATTTGCAAGGTTTAAAAAATAAAAATAATGGTTTTCTAAAAGGATTATCTATATTTTATATAATGTTTTTATTTCTAATGTATTGTTAATATATGTAATCTATTTTTCCATGTTTTCTAAACTGATCAGTCCTTTTGGATTTTATTACATGCAATCATGACAAAGTATTAAAATAATTCACTAGCTCTATGCTTCTAGAGATGAAGAATTACAAATAGGGTATAGTCAACCCATTTTAATATATTTACACCCTTACAACTAGTAGGTAGCCTCTACTGTATGGGGAGGCATTCATGAGGTCATGTGACCCACTAGATTGGGGTACTGGTAAAGTGCACCCTAGGTCGGGATGTTAAAAATTGGTGTTAGAGCATTTTTTTCCTTTGTCATACTATTTGAGAATTAGACAGGATATTAGGAGTAAATGGAAATTGGAATTTACCATATTCTTAAAAGTAGCTAACCCATGTACATGGGAAACCCATATTGTCTTGGATGGGTTACTTCATATATTGATTATTCCATTTATTGTTGATACGATAACATTGTGGGGTGACACACTTCATTTATTATGTTATTATAATTGGTATAATTGAAAAGAAATTTCATTTACATTGGCCTGATGAAATGAGGGCTTTTCATTAGACCATGCATCTTTATAGAAACACTAGGATTTATATGCAACAAATAGTTCCCTTACATATTTAATTTTCATCTTTCATTTTCTTGTTATATATTTTTTATACCTTGAAAATGTATTGAATTGGGTTGAAACTTATTATAGGGACTAGAAAGAATAATTGATACATAGAGTTCCTTCCTTAACCTCACATTATTTTCTTGAATATGTTAAAGAAACACCTTATGTATTGAATTATGGCACATTGAGCCATGGACCATTTGTAGCATGGGCTAGAACGTGTTGCAGTGTATGTCAAGTGGATTCCATGTTTTGGGTTTATAAAGATTATGGGCCCTGATGGATTGGAAAATTAGAGACCATCTGATTAAACAAGTTTATGTGATTCAAATAATTGAAAAAATTCTATTTAAATAGAAAATTACTTTTAAAGAAATGAAATACATCTTATATATATCATATAGAGTCTTGGACCCGATCCTGACCTTAGTTTTGGGTAGTAGGGTATCTTTTATGTTCTTACATCCTTTTAGGTCTATTTCAACCACCTAGTATTGGTATTTAGAGTAGGGATAGAGGAATAGAATTATCTATAGGAAGGCATTATACATGTCCTACTTTCTGAAAAGAAATCTCTTAATTTTATTAAATTCCTTCTGAGGAATCTATTTGGTGTTGTCACATTATTCTGCCATGATGTCCTCCAATCACAAACCCTGAAGGCAATGATGATCATGCTCCTAAGGTGGTGATACATAAGACCTTAATGATCCCCCCTATAGTCCCATATATGGAACCTTTTCCAGTTCCATATATGTTCACTGATGCACATTTCTGAGTGGTTTTCATAAATATGTTGCAGTCTATGCAAGATGTAGTTTGACTTACCACAAGCATGGAAGAGTTGACACATGAGCTTGAGTAGCAGCATCCTCCCCCGTTTTAATGGGATGGAAGACCTCATGCTATAGATTCTTGGCTTGAAGCAATCCTTTCTATATTTGAGCATCTGGAAACACCTATATAATATAGGGTCAAGTTAGTTTTGTATATCCTGCATGATTCCACCAAGCGGGTATAGGATGCTATCACCCAAGAGGATCGACATCATGACATGGTCTAGGAATATTTTAAGATAATCATCTATAAAATTTTCTTTCCCAAGACTCTAAGGGATGACCGATATTGAGAATTCAAAAACTTGCATCAGGGGAGTATGATAGTTAAGGAATAATCTTCTTGTTCCTCTGATATGTAGTAGTTCTCTCACACTCTACTAGGAGATGATATCCTAATCGTAAGGATATTTGAGGATGTGATGTTATACACCATCCGATCGTAGTTCATCATTTTTAGGTTGACTATAATTTATGAAATTGTCAACCAATCCCCTATCAAATAGTGGAATCTCATGGATGATGTATGTGAGAGTCGGGGTGGTTTGGATTCTTATTCTACCATTGGTTCTTCTTCAAGAATTAATATATGCAATAAAGATACTCA
The DNA here is from genome assembly GCA_963277665.1 of Viscum album. Lineage (NCBI taxonomy): Eukaryota > Viridiplantae > Streptophyta > Magnoliopsida > Santalales > Viscaceae > Viscum > Viscum album. The sequence continues at coordinate 906,414,856 of OY728165.1, read as the reverse complement.
TGTTTGTGTTAATAGTCATACCCAACATGGATAAAGTTTCGTGATTTGTCACCAATGCGGGTTGCCTATATGTACGAAACCTCAACTCTTGTAGGATTCAGTAGAGTATGGATGTTGTTGAAGGATGGTATATATCTAGTGATTCTATAGGACATTTTGATAGTTCATAGTGAGTAGGGATTGAAACCCACTCCACGATTAGGAGCGGGTCTAGTAGGATCATGACAGGAAGGTATCTAGAATACAAACGATCGATCATGAAGAGGTGGCAATTGAGGAAGATGTAGTCAGATTTATGATTCCCAGCAACAGCATAGCGGGATTTCTTAGGGAGTTCATACAGTGACTGAAGGCCATGGTACATGCTAGTTACATGCAATCTAGCCTATTGTGGAAGAATAGTGTAGCAGACCTTATACTATGTAAGGTATTTTTCTTGTACCCTCCACTTTATATTCCTATTTATTTGATACAGGATAATATCACTCATTTTTATAAGGTTAAATCTCTCAGATCCTCAACAACAAGATCAAGAACATTTATAATGCTTGAAACCCCATTACGTATCTAATCAGAGGGTGTTATCCATTGTAACGATTGTCCTCCTGAGATTGGTGGTTACATTTTCACTTGGAACCACTTTTTTGCGAATGTGATGTGTATTGATATAATCATCAAGATGGGATGGTTAGTTCCATACTAATTCGATATTGACTACAATAATCATAGGGTGACATTTAAATCATCAAAGGGCATTAAGAATGTTCATAAATGAGAATAGGATGTTAGTGTGACTAGAGGTGGAACTGAGTAGTAGAATCTAGGTAGTTTGAAAACTTATATTTCTAGTATTTTCATAGATGACCAGGGGTTGCGACCAAATGATTTTCCTCCAATAATGGATCATTCCAAAGAAGGTTTTCTTGAGTACTTATTTGGACTACCTTATATTATATAGTTATATTTTACTATTGATATTGTTCAGGGAGTAGCACCAGTGACCATTCCTCTTTATTTGATGACACCTAAGGAGATTTTAGTGTTCAATGACCAGTTGGAAGATCGAGAGACTAAATACTTTGTACACTCCATCACTTCCCTATAGAGTTAACCAGTCCTTTTTCCAAGGAGGATGGTACCCTCAGGCTTGGTTTGGATTACCTTCATTTGTATCAGCATAAAATAAATAATTGGTATCCACTTCCTAGAATATATGACCACTTTGATCAGATATGAGGATATAAGGTGTTTTTAAAGATAGATTTGTGGCTGGGCTATCATAATGTCTGTTTCAAGACTACAGAAAATCATCACACAACATTCAAGAGTTGGTATAGTATATACGTGTACCACGTTATGTTTTTCAGACTCACAAACACACCAAAAGTCTTAACAGATCTTATAAATCAATTGTCCACCAGTATCTAGATTAATTGTTAATAGTATTTGTTGTTGATATCTTTATGTATTTACACTCTAGACAAGAACACGAAACCTATATTGATATCATTATGAATACACAAAGTGAGTATAATCTCTATTCTAAACTAAATAAATACCTCTTTCTGATCAACAATTTCCACTTCTTGGGTTAAATTGTCTCAAAGTCAGGAGATTCAGTAGACCTAGTGAAAGTGATATCTGTAGTTTCTTGGGAGTATCCCAATAATGTCTTTTAAATTGGTAGTTTCATGAAAATTTTTGAATACTATAGGCTCTTTATCCAAGATTTCTCACCCCTTGTATCTTTTATTATGATCATGAAAAAAGGGTGTGAAGTTTGATTGGTCATAAGCATTTGAAGAATCATTTCAGGATTTGAAGCGATGATTGAATTTAGCGCCGATATTGATCCTACCAAAGGTAAGAAGAATATAAACTCTACAATATGAAACATCAGGTATTAGACTTAGAGGTATTATAATCTAGGATGAGTGATTCATTGTGTACTAGTCTTGTCAGTTGAGGCCCCATGAGTGGAATTACCTGACACACGAACTCAATCTAGATGATGTAATTCATGCTCTAGGCTTTTGGAGAAACTATCTACATAGAGATTATTTTGTGGTGTTCACAGATAAATAAATCCCAAAGTACTTCTTTACACAGCAAGATCTGAATCTCAGATAGTTTAGGTGGGTCGGGTACCTATAGTCATTTGATTTCGAGATGGGATGCATGCCATATAAAGGAAATACAATGTAAAATTATTTGAGCCTAAAGGCTCAGACTCAGAATGTACCTGAATCCTATGGGGAATAAAATATTGTGGGATTATTCTCATAGATACACATTGAGTTTTAGCATGACCATGGAAAGACTATCCTACCAACCTTATTAGTGACCTCTACTCTTCTAGAACATGTAATAATGAGGAATATATCTTCTCCTGATAGCCTTTTCCTAAGTGAAAGTATCATAGATGATGATACATATTAATGTTAGAACATGGATGGCGATGATAACTTGTTGTTTCATGGGAGTGTATGGCTCCTAGAATACATCTAAGAGGAACTGATGTAGGAATTCCATGCCTCATCATGGGTGGTTCACTCTAATGTAACCAAAATGTATTGGGATCTAAAATGTCAGTACTGGTGGCCTAGAATGAAACATGATATTTCCAGTTTCATCACTCAGTGTTCCACCTAACAATATTTGAAGAAAGAACATCATTTACTGGAAGGGATTTTATAGCTAATATGTATTCCTAAGAAGAAATTGGATGATGTTTTGATGGATTTTGTGACTGGTCTACCTAGATCACCTTGTGTCAAAGATACTATAAGGGTTTTCATGAATAATTTGATGAAGGTTATGCACTTAAGAAATGTGTGAGATAAATTATTATGAGAATAAACTATCACCTATAGACCGATGGAGTGACAGATCATACAATTTAGGTTCTGGAGGACATACTTAGGGCATGTGTCCTTGAATTTGGGAGTTCCTGGGACAAACTCATTCCACATGTTGATTTCTTTCATAATAATATCTATCAGGATATCATCAAATGGATACTTATGATGACTTATATTGTAGGATTTTTCACTCACCTTTATGGTAGATAGAGAAACGGTGGGTATTTATACATGTAAAATGACTCATTTATGAGAATATAGGGTAGTTAGAGCTAATCAGAAAGTGTATGATGACAGTTTAGTCTATATAGTAGTCCTACACCAACAAACACCGACGACCTCTCGAGTTAGAGGTTGGAGAATGGACTTCCTTGTGAGCCTCTCCTAGGTTATTATATAGAGATATTCATAATTAGGGTAAGCTCTCACTGAGACTGTTGGACCATTTGAGGTCACAAAATGGATCAGTCCACTAGATTAGCAGTTGGAACTTCCTTAGAGGTAACGGTCTTTGCACGGTTTCTTTCATGCATCATAGCTTCACCCCTAATATCTAGACACATCGCAAGTCTTACATCCTCATAAGGTTGAGCAAGATGTAGATGGTTCCTTCTAGGAGTATCTAATTCATATTGTAGATTAGAGCATGAAGAAACTTTGAGGAATGTCAGTTCCTCTAGTATGGGTGTTGTGGAAGCACAACCGAGTACATGAAGAGACCTGGGAATAGGAAGCCAATATATGATGTCAGTGGCCAGAACTCTTTGATGACAATACCTCTTTACAAATTGAAGTATAACTCATGGAAGAGATTCTTAAAAAAGGGTAGGTTGAAATTACCCATCTTTTCAATGATGTTACTAATATTTTTTTCAATTTGAATTCATTAAATGGATAGAATATTGTTTTGTAATCAAGTCAATGAGTTATTAGGTGCGTTTGATCCTCATTCGGAGCCCAAGATCCCCAAGCGGGAAGAATGATCTCTGTTTCATGGTTTTTATGAAACCGTATGACACAGGGCATGACCATGTGGCCAGTTGTTGGTTTGGGACAAAGCCATTTTTTATGGTCTATGCATGGTTTGAAAAAATGTTTGCCTAACTCGGCACCTTTTTTTGAGGTGAACTTACATTTTTCCCTATTTGAGTATAATAACCAAATTTACCTCTACCTATTACTCACTCTAGCATTCTATCCCCCTTTCCCCCTCCTAAAGCCCTCTTCCCCTCCATTTCATGGATCATTGATAACTCCTTCGTTCAGTAACCGATTTGAGATCTATCAACCACATAAGACTCCTTGAGGTTTTATCTTCTTGTCTATAACTTTGGTATAGGTTTTCCTTTGAATACATAATGCTATATAAGTGCCATCTCATTTTCCCAATTTTCAATGCATTGGAACATTTCTCAGATTTCTCCCATCCAAACCCGAATATGAGGTTGATACTGAGTGAGGAATCATTTATGACATTGAGGAATGTGGTGAAATAGTTTTCCCTTTGAATTTTTTTCTTTAAAATCCTGCCAATATGCCGCACGCCATATTTTATCAACCATCTCCATTAATTTTGTTTCTTCATTTCCAATTGACACATTCAACATGTTATATATGTATTGATCCTTGTTTTTAAATTTAGAGGTTGTGAACACCATATTTAGTCACCCTATGGGTGTTCCACTTAGAATTTTCCCTTGTATCTAATTGATAAATTTATCAAGACACTTAATTAGAATTCATCTTGAATTTTAAATGATATTTCCCTTATTTTTATTTATTTATATCTACATAGTGATTCAACGAAGTGTTTGGCCCTCCTATCATTGAAATTTACATTCTAGGAAATTTCCATTTTGGCTATGGAACGTAATCAAATGAACACTTGAGCATTATTAGTGGATTTTCCATGTCTTAATGAATTAAATGGGTTGATTCTATTGAATAGTTAGATTAAGTGGAATGGATAATGCATAATGGTTATCTTTCCTTTAATAAATTTAATGTTTTAAATGAAATTCTTATAAGGGTTGTTAATGCCACCCTCCTCAATTATTCTATGATAACTGATCTTTTCAAATTATAATTCCTTATTGTTAATGATTTTGACCCTTGAGTTACATGGGATGTGTTTCCTCATGTATTATGTTATAAATATGATTATACATCATTTATATGTTTATAGGCTGGATGAAAATGTATCATGGGACGTTATAACTCATGCCAATTATAATTAATATGATTCTTTTATAATGGCTATGATGCGATGGTATTTGGTGTTGAGAATATCAGATAATTATTCTCCCTTACATCAGGTGTGGTGTACTGAATCTCACACCATTGACACTATATCAGTGTTGCGATTTATGTGACACATTCCCTGATTAGAGTGATGAAATGATGGCTCACTCAATATCCCGAGTGTCATTCATAAAGTCTCACACTCTTCTTGGGATGTTAGGAATGTAACATATTTATTTAGCCTATATGATTGTTAGACTGGTCATGGATGTCTTAGTTACACCTCAGTCCATCCGTTACTAGTATTCCATGTATATGGCCACTTATGCCCCCACATACATGGTTCGAATAGGTGGATGAAATATGTAATATTAAACTATATGTATTACTATAATATATACATATATTGATTATTCAGAAACTCCTCTGGAAAATGATCCAACGTTGGTAGGGTCGTCAAGTGTTTTTTTAAAAACATGAGCAGCCTGGTTATTTATTTATTCTAAATTGCTTTGTTGTTCTACTTATGCTTTCACACTATTTATTTATTATCACAACTTGGATTAAACATGGAAAACATTTGTGACAACTTGCTAGTTTTTTATCCCATAACCTATTAGTGTTTCTTTTGGTACCCGAGAATATAATATGCCTACATGTATGAATACTAGATAGATCCCTTTTATAGGTTGTTTATATTCTTGCTTATTGATGGAGCTTGGGAGTAGGGAACTAAGAATTCGATTGAAATGATAGTGGAGAATCTTTTTGTTCTGTTTTTACTTTTTATATAGCATTCTTTTATGCATGTTCTCAAATTCCATTTTAATTTTTTTACATTAAATTCATACATTTAGCTGGCCCTACATAGTGGCATTTTATATTATTCTACATCTACTAAGTTTATTATTCTTCCATTGCTTATTTATTCTGTCTATTGATTTACAATTCCATAGTTTATTGATTATATATATATACATATGATTCTATTATTGATTATTACTAATTGTATCCAGTGGGCCACTCTGATAAGAGGGTATAGTCTCTCCATTGTACTACCTTTACACCCTCACTGCTAGTCTGTATCCTCAGACATACAGGGTTGCACACTTGAGGCCATGTGACCCACCGGATCATGGCATAGGTTAAGTGGAACCTGATTCAGAATGTAGCAAAGGGTAATAGGGGATGATTACGTTAAAAATTAAAACTATATTCATTGAGTGGAATTGAGATAAAACAAAGATAAAATTAAGGATCACACTGGATAATCTTTTGTGGAGTATCAAATTTTGTTCTAACTCATTCTATTTGAATTCTAAATTACAGGATTACTTTCCCATTCATTCATGACTGCACAATCCATCCCTAAATTTTATGATTTAATATTATTCAATGAATAAAAATAAGTTACAATGAATTTAGTAGATACAATTATCCCCTTAAAAAATACTATTTTGGCATCCCAAAATGGAATATTTTAAAATTTTATGTCATTCTCGAGGAGGGACATCAATATTTTTGTTGATTACTATTTTTTAAAATTGATGTACAATGTATTATATCTATAAATTTAAGATGGAATATATTTTTAACTCACCCTTTACATTATGTGAAAAAATTTCACTAGTTGTAACATAATTATAGTGACTTTATGACTTTATTTTATTAGAGATGGTATTTATTTAGTTATTTGAATAATTTCTTGAATTTAAATAAAATGTGGCTGGAAAAAAAATGTGTCACTAAAATTCCCTCTATTAGATGATGATGTGATCCTAGAGGTTGAGTCTACATTTGATGGCCACCCATTACAAAACCATCCCAGTTACCTCCCAATGGACCTCAATGAATAACAACTACAAGATTAAATATATTATGGATTTAATTATAATTTTTATTCATATTATTATAATTTTTTATAACCCAGCATTATATTGTGATCCTTTTAAATATTCAATAAACTTTTGGATCCATTATATGTGGATGGTGAATATAAGGCTACAAAAGACGTTAATGGTTTAGAAAAGAAGGTGAAAGATTCAAATGTGTTGTTCACTAGTGTATATGATGATTATTGTATCAAACTATATATAACTATAGTATAATTTTTTAATAATGATATAGAAGAGAATCCACAAAATATAATATAGATTCTATCACCTGTGTAAACCACTCCTTGAGTTTAAGAAGAAAGGGATCACCCATTCCTTATATACACGTCTTCGTAAGTCTATATGATCTATAATACTAAGGAGGGGGAGATAAGTAATATATTTATAGAGTTATAAAAATATAGTTTGAAGTGAAAATATTTGGACAAAAGTAAATTTGGTGGTTCCTAACATATAATATAGACCCCCCTTAGACTGGGGGTGATCAATTTAAACTACATGCCTATATTAAAAAAACACAACACATCTTGAGGTATGATCCCATGTTCTTTTTATCTTATATTTATTTTTCATAGTTAAACTTTTAAATAATTACTTATAGTTTAGCTGACTATATCATATGATTTAAAGGTGGTTAGTAGAAGAGGAAACATTTAAGATCAATGACAACACATTGGAAACTATTTCAACTAAGAGGCTATCTATTAGATTTATTTAAAATGTCTATTTTGTTTACCAATAAATAAATAATGAATGATGACTATAAGAGAAGCTTGAAAATTCTTATATGAAGTGAAGAAGGATAAAATTAATTAGAACCACATTTAGTTTATTTAAGAAGATATTAATGATATACAATGAAGTCAATGTTTGAGGATGATGATGTAATATCTAGTGAGGAAGTTTTGGAGACACTATAGTGGCTATATGTAAGAAGTTTTTAAGAATAAAAAAACTACCTATAAAAAATTATATATCAAGTTATTAGCAAATAAATTTTTTTATTGATAGTGTGATTCTGAATGCATAATTAGTGAAAGGTATGATGTACATAAAAGTGGTTAATATTATTTACTAACATATTATAGAAACCATGAGCTTGTATGAAATGGATTGAAAAATTCTAGAATTCATTTTATAAAGGATGTGTAAATCACACAACAATAATATTTAAAACACTAAAATAGGAATGTAATTGAGATTAAATAGTGTCTATGTATGGATAACTCAAAAAACACCAACTGGGTATGTAAGATTAATTATTTACTAAATCTAGAATACTGCATCATGGATGAAGATGAACAAGCCACACATTGTGTAACAACCTAAACATTTATGAATAAAATTCCATTTCGTTTAATTAAATGTATTATGGATACAGAAAACAAATGAAATCCTTTTGTTTTATTATATCCAATTGTATTAAAATGATTTTTAAGTATCCTTACCATTGATAATATAGAATTTGAACAATGATCACATGACTAGTATAAATATACGATTTTAACCAATTATTTTGGCACATAAAAAGGATGTGATGACCTCAACCAGTAGGATTATACCCTATGAATACCATTTATTAGAGATTGAAAGGGATATATCATTTATAGGATTTTCCCTAGGCCAATCCTAATCCAATATCCCAAAATGTTAAGTATGAGAAAAACCGTTTTTGGGAGAAGTTCAAGCTCATCACGACCATGACCACGAACCAAACCATGTTCATCGGACATCCCTAAGAAATCCACACCATTGTACACCTTAATCTTAGGGATTATTCTGGTGTAATAAATGGATATTTACTAATACCCTAGAATTATTATTATGTACATTATAATGAATATACTTTCATTCTATTATTGTTACTTTGTAAATGACTTTCTAAAGCATAAATAGTATTTTTTGTAAATATTTAAATTCAATTAAGGAATATATATTGATGAATTAATGTATTAATGAAATATATAATATTATAATAAAATATTATTCTTCAATTACATTTATTATATATTAATGATCCTATAATTTTTATCAAGTCAAAAGTAACTTTTATTAAAGTTGGAAAACATTTTTTTCCTAAACCCGTCAATTTCCAATAAATGACAGCTTTTACTTTAAAAGTAAAAATTATAATATTTATAAAATTATATAGATAAAATGAATTTTATTTTTTGAATCATTACATTGAAATTATCCAATGGTTAATTTTTTATTAATTTTCTGAGATAGTCTAATTTTTTGTTAAAAATTAAATACTGTAAAAATATTTATTGTGTTTTATAACATTATAATGACCCAATTGTGATATAATAAAATATTATAAAAGGTATATTCAAAAAATATATATGTTTAAGATTATAAAAATTTTATTTTACATATTTTTTATTTATTTTATAAAGACTTAGTGAATCCTCTAAGACTTATAAAATACTTTATGATTTTTAAATAATTTCGTTGAGATTGTGACTCAACTTCACATATTATAGGGATATATTTCCATATATTCAAAACATAGCCTTATAAATTTATTTATACCACTCCCCTTGGATAGAAACCGTGGGTAAAATCATGGGATGGTTTGTGGGTTTGAATATTTTTGTGTGTAGTGTTCAAAACACAAATAGTAAGAAATTCCCCCACCTTTCCTATATAAACCCACCCAATAATCCATTCCTCTTCACTCAAACTCATTGATGATCATCCACACTATAATATATAATCCATAAATTCCTCTAAAAGTATCTCGAAGCTCCCAATAATCCTCTCCCAATACTTTGGGATCACACATCCAAGTAAGGTATTCTCACCTTCTTCTCCTCCTTTCAATTCAAGAACAATGTTTGAAATTTTTATTTTTAATTTCAACTAGTAATATTTTCATTATTTTATAATAAATTACCTACTATAAATTTGATGTTATTTCAAGGACATATCATTTATCCTCCCACATTTTGATCCTTACCTAAGCTGTTACTATGCTGAAATTTTGTAAGGGTTCCTTCCTTTCTCAATTTTTGTCCACGTTTCCATATTTTGTTACATCCTTTTATTTATAATTAAAAATTATGGGGTATATTTTTGAACCTCCCCAATGCTATGAATATTTTTTATTAATTATTAGAGGCCCCATTATTTCCCATTAATCCCCACCATGTACACCTATTACCATGCCAAAATTCTATAAGGGATTTCCCTCTTCCAAATTCCATTCCGAATTTTCTTTTATATTATGCATATAAATTCCATTTCATATATTGGGATATTATGGTTCATGATACTCCTACTATCCATTTCATGTATAAATGATCAGGGAACCATTTATCTCTTATCAACCCATTTTATGAATGTCTATTTGACGTCATTATGCTTCTTAAATTGCACCACGATTTTCTATTCCAAAATCATCATGTAGTGAATACGATACCCATTTCCCTATCAAGGGTATTCACCATTATGATCACGTACTTATTGATTGGGTACTTACATATATGTTTTCCACATTCCATGTTCATGGAATAAATTATGATGTTTAATTAATCTATGTTGTATGATCTATGTGGCAGACTTATATATGAAAACAAAATGATAATAATGTTTGTGCGCTGATAATGCTCCAACATATTGGGTAATGGATAATAACATGATATGCCATGTGAAATGAGAGTTTAATCATGATAATTCATGTTAAATGAGGTTTAATCATTCTAATTAATGTGCAATTAGGGTTTAAGCATGCTAATCTATGTGTAATCAGCCTTAACTCGTGCTAATATCAAGTTGTTTGTTGTTCCCATATTTCAATGTTATGAATACCATGTTATATCATGAATTTATGTACATGTTTCTTTTATTATATATTGATATTCTTATTGAATAACATGTATTTTATTCCTCATTCTATTCCATTTTTATTCCCTTATTGGGATTTATAGCTCACACGTTTCATATTTATGTCCTCAGGTTATCCCATTCAATGTTAAGTATAAAGGAATGTTGTTGTCATGTAAAACATTTTTTCTATAAAGATGTGTATTTCATGTTTTATATTGTTATGTAAGGTTCATAATCCCAAAATATACTAGACCTCATGATATTTTGAGTTGTATTAAGTGCATTTCTATGTAATAAATCGTGTTTAAATAGTAAATAGAGAGCATCGTTGTTATAATTAGTATTAGAGGATATGATTAATTATTTTTGGGATTTGGATGAGAAAACTCTAGTGAAAGCCTTAAGGATATGACTATGTATAAGAAAAGAATCCCTAAATTTTTGTGAGTATAGGTAATGTTTTTTATCAAGAAAATACATCTCTGTCTGGATACGGTCATGTAGAGGTGTGTCTAGCACATATTTATCTATAGGTAAAACTAAAAAATACCGCTTTCAGATTGACTCAAACGGGAACCGGTGCACAAAAACAGGCCTTCATAGACTCTTGTTTTGACACTCTCAGGGGATAGCCTTTAATAAAATTTACAAGATTAGTATTAACCATTGATATAGGAATAAAAAATATCAATATAATATATGATAGAAAGTATATCATGGATAACATAGATCGAATCCTAATAATACCTTAGTAATGTGGATAAATTTAATTTATAATTTATCCCTTTAATTTCCTTGTATTTCCATTTATGTGATTAATAATTTAATATACATACCTAGAATTTTCCTTTTATTCTAGATAATGGATGTTAATAGGGGAATCTGGCTAACAAAAGATGTGAAGGGAAATGTGATGATTTCCAAAATGAGATTCCCAATTAGATGGGAGATCAAGAAGGACATATCATGATTATACCAAACCAGCTATCAATAATCATGATTAAAAACTGGTACATTATGGAATACAAAAAGGATTCAATTAAGAGGAATATGACATCTCACGAAAGTCCATCTGATAATAGTGAGAAGGGATAGAGACCCAATTTCTTTCATACACAATGTGTGGAAAGAGGCACTAAGGGAAATGTCACAAAGGGACTATGAGAAGTTTTATGTGTTGAAAGATAGGGATCAATGTAGACAATTGGTGAGAAAAAATGTATAATATTATTGATGTAAACAAAGTTTTATATAAAGAATCATACATATTTCTATGTCATGAATGTGGAAATTTTTTTCATTATTCCATATGATGATCTATTTTAGGGGTTGAGAAGAATGATGAGAATCAATAATCTCCAAGATCAAGGGATCATTTAAATTACAAATCTAGGAAAAATAATGATGAATGAATTAGATTTATCCACTACAAAAAAGTATTGTATTTAGTAATGTATTTAAATTAATGTTATATTTTTATATCTTTTATGTTTTATAAGATCATTCAGTCTCCACAAGAAATGAAATTAAATAATTAGAGAAAAACACATATATGTGTTGCATTACATTTTGATGTTTTGGGGAATGTTATTATGAAAAATATTATTTTGAGGCAAAATGAAAATGTCATTTTCATATGACTCAAGGTAGTTGAAAATTGTAGAGAAAAACTATCCTACACATGATCTGGAGTTGGCGGTTGTGATCTTTATTTTGAAAATATGGCAGCATTATCTATTTGAGGAGAGGTATGAATTATATACACATCACAAAATCCTCAAGTATATATGCACATATATTGAGTTTAATATGAACCAAAGAATATGGTTAGAGATGATCAAAGACTATGAATTCTCAATTCATTACCACCCTCGGAAAGAGAACAAGGTGGTGGATGCTCTATGTAGAAAGGACCCAACAATTCTATCATTAATGAGAATTGAAAAGGATTCAATATTCATTAATTTTATAAAGATGGACTTGGGAATCCTAAATAATGTAACATCATCAATCCTTTCACAAATTATCTCCCAACCATCTCTTTCGGAAAGGTTAATGGATTCTCAAAAATTATATGTGGGAATTTAGTAGAAATTTGAAACTATTAGAAAATGGAAAATCCTCAGATTTCAATGTTAATGATGAAGGAATTTGAGATTTGGGATGACAATATATACTCCATCATCTCTTATGTTTTAGAATGAACTTTTGGCTGATGCATATTGTTGAAATTTCTCCGTTCACCCAGGAAACATGAATATGTATCATGATCTCCTAGAGAACTATTGGTGGGACAATATGAAGAAAGATATTGTAGAATATTCATAAAAGTGCCTCGTATATTAGCATGTAAAGGTTGAGAGGCATAATTCTAATGGGATGCTGTAACTATTACCAATACCATTATGGAAAAGGAAAAACATAACCGTGGACTTTATCACTGGACTTATAAATACATCCAACAGAAATAATTCTATCTAGGTTGTTCTAGATCGTCTTACAAATAGAACACAATTTATTGAAATTAAAAGGGATTTCTCACTAGATTAACTAGAATAGATATATATTAGACAAGTTTAAAGGTTTAATGGAATACCACATTTTATTATTTTCGATCGATATACATGATTCAATAGTAATTCATGGAAAAGTATCTAGGATTCCCTAAACACAAAGCTAAACTTCTATACGACTTATCACACTCATCCTGATGGATAATATGAGAGGACTGTCCAGACACTTGATGAAATGTTGAGAGAATAATGAATGGACTTCAAATGTGGATGGGAACAACATCTTCCTCTAGTGGAGTTCTCTTACAATGATAGTTTTCATTCAAGCATCCAAATGGATCCTTATGAAGCCCGTTATGGGAAGAGGTTTTGAACACTGGCATGTTTGGAAGATGTTTCGGGACAAAAAATTATAGGTCATGAAAATGTGGAGAAGGTTATGACCAACCAGAAACACATCAAAGCTACCAATAGTTGACAAAAGATCTAAGATGACAATTATCGATTAGACCTAGAGTTTGATGTTGGAGACATGGTTTTCCTATGAATATCTATATGGAAGAGAGTTTTAATATTTTGGAAGAAGGGAAGGACTAGTCCAAGGTACATCATCCCTTTTGAGATCCTTGATCGCGTTGGAGCAGTGGCCTATTGACTGGCCCCCACCGAACTTGTCTTTAGTATATGATGTGTTTTATTTATCACTCTTAAGGAATTACAAACACGACCCATCACATATACTCAATCTAGAGGTGGTAATATTGGATAATGACCTCTCTTATAGGGAGAATCCAATGACGATCTTAGGTCGTAGCAAAAAATTTCCATGAAATAAGATGAGGCCCCTTGTCAAGGTGCTGTAGAGAAAACACATGTTTGAAGAAGCAATGTGGAAACTAGAGGAAGTGTTGAAGTAGAGTTTCCCTCATCTTTTTTAAAAAATTTAAAGGAAATTTCATGGGTGAAATTTCATAAGGGGGGAAGGTTGTAATGACTTGAACATTAATGTATAATATTCCCTTTATTTTAATTAAATATCTTAAAGATAATTAAAACACATATAGTTCTTTTGTTTTATTATATACAATTTGATTTAAATGAACATTAGTTATCCTTACCATTGATAATATATTTGTTGAATAGTAATCACATGATTAGTATAAGTATATGGGGTTAAAAAGCCATTTTGGCACAGATAATGGAAGTGTTGGCCTCAACCAGTTGGATCATACCCTATGAAGCCCATTTATTGGAGCTTATGAGGGAGATAACATTTTTTGGATTTTCCATATACCAAACCCATGTTGAGATCTAACCACATAATCCTGAGGCAAATCATTTATGGCAGAATTTCAAGCTCATCGAGATCAAGAACGAAACCATGTTCACAGAATGACCTGAAGAAGTCCCCAACATCGCACACCGTACTCATATGGAATATGCTGGTGTAATAAAGGTATATTTATCAAGAAACCAGCATTATAATTATGTACATTATAATTAATATACATTCATTCTATTATTTTTTACTTTGTAATTGAATTTCTAAATAACAAATTGTATTTTTGTTTAATATTCAAATTAAATTAAGGAATATTTTTTGATAAAATAATTTATTTTTTAAATAAATATTATTTTAATAAAATATTATCAATAAATTACATTTATCAAATATTAATGACCATATAATTTTGATGAAGTCTAAAGTAACTTTTATTATGGTTTGAAAACTATTTTTTCCAAAACCCGTGAATTTTCAATAAATGATGATTTTCATTGTAAAAGTGAAAATTCAAATATTTAGATATTAATTTTGATAAAATTAATATTTTTTTGTAATTAGAATTCCAAAATTAACCAGTTGTGAATTTTTTTCATAATTTTCCGAGACAATCGATTTTTTTGGAAAAATTATATACCAAATAAATATATAATGTGTTTTATGTCATCATAATGAATCAATAGTGATTTAAGAAAATTCTATAAATCATATATTATACTAAAAATATAGATTAATTTTAAAATAATATGATTTTGTAATTTTTTTTTTATTTTTTAATAAAGCCTTTGTCAGTCCTCCAAAACTTATAAAATATTTTATGATTTTAAAATAATTTCCTTGAGATTATGACTCACCTCTACATAATCAATGGAAATATTTTAATATATTTGGACATTAGCCTTATATAATAATGTATTGAACTCCCCTTGACCATAAACCATGGTAAAAAACAATATGATGGTTAGTGGTTTTGAATATTTTAGTGTTTAGTGTCTAAAACCATAATGAAAATAATTTCCCCACATTTCCAATATAAACCCACCCAAGAACCAATTAATCTTCACTAAAACTCATTAATGCTTGTACACACTCTTATATTGTCTCCCTAGAGTCCTCCCAAGTCCCCCCTACTCCCATTAAGCCTATCCCAATCCTTTGGTATCACACATCCAATTATGGGATTCTCTCCTTCCATTCATCCTTTCAATTCATGAACTATGTTAGAAAATTGTATTTTTAACATCTATTGGTTATATAATAATCCATTTATAATAAATTTACTATGATCTATTTGGTTTTATTTATATACCGGATCATTTATCCCCCCCCCCCCATTTGTACCCTTATATAAGTCCTTACTATGTCAAAATTCCCTAAGGGTTCCATCCTTTCACAATTTTGTTTCCATGTATCCTTATATTGTTACATAATTTTTTAATGTTAAAAACGATAGATTATTATTTCAAAACTCCTCCATAAAACCATTATTGTGTTTTAATTATGAGAGACCCCTTTCTCTCCCATTAATCCCTCCTGTGTACACCCATTACCGTGCCAAAAATCTGTATGGGATTTCTATCTTCTCCTTTTCATTCACTAATTTATTTTATATTATGCATCTAAATTCAATTTCAAATTTCGGGATATTATGTTACATGATCCCCTTACTATCAATTTCTAGTTTAAATGAATGATATCCCTTTCTCTCTCATCAACCCATTTTTAATATATATTTGACGTCATTATGATATCGAAATTGCCCCATTATTTTCCAGGCCAATATCATCGTGTACTGAATACCATACTCATTTATCGATCAAGCGTATTCACCTTTATGATCATGTACTTATTGACTGGGGGAATACATTTATGTATTCCACATTCTTTATTCATGGAATAAATTATGATATTTAATGAATCCTTATTGTATGATCTATATGGCACACTTATACATGAAAAAGAAATGATTATGAAGGGTGTTCAATGATTATGCTCCAATGCATTGGGTAATGTTTAGTATCATGATTCTCCAGGTGAAATGAGGGTTTACTCATGATAATTCATGTGCAATGAGGGTTTACTCATGTTAATTCATGTGTAATGATGGTTTACTCTTGCTAATTCATGTGCAATGAGCCTCGTCTCATGCTAATATCTTTTTGTATGTTGCTTCCACATTTCCATGTTATTAATACCATGCTATGTCATGACATTATGTTTATGTTTATTTTATACTCTATTAATATTACTATTTACTTACATTTATTGTCTTCCTCATGTAATTCCATGTTTATTCCATTACTGGGATTTATAGCTCACCCTTTTCATATGAATGTCCTTAGGTTATCCCATGAATTTCTAAGTACGAAGAAATATTGTGGCCATGTAAAATATGTTCTCAATAAACATGTGTATTTTATGGTTTAAGTTTTTATGTAAGGTATCTAATCCCAGGATTCACTGGACCTCACAATCTTCTGAGTTGTATTGAGTGCAATTTTATTTAATAAAACATGTTTAAAAATGAAATAAATATTAGGGTCCTTATAACATGAGTCTTATATAAGAATTAACTACTGAGATATAGATTATATCGAACTATGAAGGAGAAGATCATGTTTTAGAGGAATATGTATAGGAATAAATTTTGAATAAAATAATATTAATTGTATTAGTGAAATAGAGAAGTATCATGCCATGGACTTGATGACCATTTAACAAAAGAATATATGGAAGGATAAAATTAATGTTGAAATAAAGAGAATAATATTAGATCACACAATAATTCTTATCCATGAGAATGATGTGAATTATTTTTTTACACGATGAATGCATCAAAATGTATGAAATGAATCACTCCACAACTGGAAGGGTGCTATGAAGAACAATGTAGTAAATTAGTGATTATGTCATGGGGGAAACATATTTGTATATAATAATGAAATGTGAATTTAATGAGGGATAAATTCTTTATTCCATGAATAAAAGTGTCGCACCATGAAATATTCAAGATCATATGATATTTAAAGATATTTAGAGTATCTTGTCTAAGTCTTCAAAGGATTGTTAAATGTGAAATTAGATAGATTTTTTTATGTAGTTATTAACTATGAATCATGAAGATAGAGATAAAACAAATTTAAATATTTATAAGGTAGAAAAATAAAACACTATAGTAGAAAATATCACACCATAGTCTCTCTAGAGTTATGTCATATTATGAAGCAATGATTAGTATGACACTATGATCAGGTCATTTCAAGAGTATCTTAAAGATTCTACATTAATTTTAAAAGGAGAATATTTATATCATGATTTTATATTTTAAATCAAGTAAATAATAATGTTTTCACTGTATTATAATGTTTGTTAAATGTGGATTAATTTAAAATTATGAGAGAAATATAATTGACCCGAACCATATAATTAAGGGTTGGAGACATAGAGAGGTTATCAAAACATCTTGCAGAAGTTTTGAGAGAGAGATTAATGAATAAAGTTTTGTGTCTGGATTCAAAATAAATAATAGGTGAATAATGAGAGTCATGTGATTCACTTCTATATATTATTCTTAGAGAGAAGATGTAAAACAAATAATTTCCTAGAAACATCTTACTATTGGAGAAGAATATAGACCATAACAAGATTATTGAAGAGGGATAATCTGTATCTAGGAAATATATATTATATATAAAGTGATTATTTTGAATGAAAATGATAATACCCTTACATTAATAGATCCCCCTCACCTATCATTAGAAAATAGAATTCTAAATTCTCATATAGAGGTGTTTATATCATATACTATATTTATATTGGAATATTATTATGGTAGAGATCAACATGACATTAAATGTGGATTTGAAAATATAAGGAGTTATAAAAAATTAAGATGATATGAAATTGACCATCATGTCTAAAAACTATTAAAGGGAAACTCATATCTATAAAATGACTTTTCCTTCAACAAATTAGTGTATGGAGGAGGAGAATAGGTAGTAACCCTTAGATAAAAAAAGGATCCATTCCTATACTATGTAAGGGAAATGTGACTTTTCATGAAGTAACCATCACATAAAAAGATATATGTACTCTATAATTAATGAGGGTAGATTATACTTCTCTATAATATCATTGTTTGTATGCTATTTGGAATATACCATAGTGGTAAACCATGAAAAATCTATTTATGTGCTTATTCTTTAATTTTTTTCATTATTATTGATTATTTTGTGTTTCTGATGATTAGAGAAAGTGGGATTGAATATGTTCCATCCAATGAATGAAACAAATATGTATAAGAAATGATACTTTAAGAAAGAAAAGAATTAATTTTATTTGAACCCTAATTCATCACCTTTCTGGGTACTTACATTTTATTTGGTCCCAATTTCTCATATTAAAACCCAAAGATTATAATTTGAGGTTCAATATTTTAATATTTTTTCAGATTTTTTCAATACATGAATTCATCAATGAAGCCTTATATAGTAACTGGAACTAAATTTCATAGATAGAAAACGAATATTTATAGGTTATTATATGATTATTGTAAATGTATCATGGAATATTTATAATGATAAGTTAAGAAAGAAAAATGAACTATTTTATAGTGAGGAGATAAAAATATTATGAATCGAGGTATATTTAGTGAATTTATCTAAAATTATTTCATTGTTGTAGTGCCTTTAATATTTATATGTTTTAGGAGAGGAATTATGGAAAATAAATATAAGTAGGTAATATCAATTAATTTCCCCAAAATAAAATTAAAATTATCATTGTGATGATAAATAAGTTCAAAATGTGGTTGAATGCTTCCTTTTACCAAAAATAATGAAGATGAGGAATATGAAGAAGCATTTTGATAATAAAAACACATAAATTGATGAGTAAAATTTTAATTCTTTTGTTAAATACCATTATTAAAATTATTTACATGATACAAGAAAAATTAAAATTTTAAGTTTCCTATAAATAATGATGTGTATGGTGATGAAATGGGAGTATACATAAAATCAAGTCTTAAATCTTGTGAATGATCAAGTGATCAACAAGATAAGACATGATCCTTGTTTGAGAAGGAGGATAAAAATGAAATTATGCATGGAGTATAATATGCATTAATAGAAGATCTGATCTCGGGGAATAGTAGATTGATGTAAGTGGATGTGGAATTGAATAAATAAATTTTTGAAATGGCTGAAAACGGTGGTTCAATGTGACCTAAATTAAGAAATTAAACCCTATGTGGAAACTAAGAAGCCATGTATAAGGAACTAAAAGTGATCATTATCCCTATAAAAAACAACATTATGATGATATAAAATCAAAAAATTAAGCTTGTTCAAGGTTAATGTAAATGAATTCTCAATAATGGGAGATATATGAGAAAATTAAGGATCATGAATAAAGGTTAAAACTATAATGAGAAGAATACGATCCTTATTATAGAATCATCAAATAGTGGATTATGATTTTTTTTTGAAATTAGTGATTATGTAGAATATTCAAGAAAAATATAGAAGTGGAGTCTCTTAAAAAATGTATCTAAAAATTTATGCTATTATGGAATGATGGGACACACCATTAATGTGTCTGCAAAATCCCAAATATCTATTTGATCAAAATCTCAGTCATGGAGAAATTATATGAGGATTGATTTTTTTGGGAGACACATTATTTATGCTAACCATTGTCATATGGAAAGACAATGAAACAATAATTGAGATAAAATAATCATAATCAAGTACAGTATTCTAATGAAAAAAAGAAATAATATTTTCATCAAAGTAAAATTTATTACAGTGTAAAACAAATTTACCATCACGGCTGAAAAAAATTATAAAGAACAAATAATGGTTCCTCAAAAACCTATAATGGCTTTCTTAGAATATAATTTATGCAAATAATAAAAGAAAATATAGAGGAATTGGAAATAATATAATCTTGCACTGATAAAGGTGGATAAACATGTTAATAATGATTCATCAAGGATATAAAAATCTGAGGTGGCTCGATTGACTATTGAGGATAATGTGTATGAAGTATGCTGAAATGGTTCAAAAAATCAGACTATAAAAAAATTGGTGGAGACTAGTTGAATATCCCCACTATAGTGGAGAGAACATGATTATGAATGAAATTATGTGCCACTAATGAATGAAACTTGTTCTTGTGGGTTTACTATCATAATTACGGTGAATCCAAATACAAAGAAAGAAGGAAAACTCTAAATAAAATATCAAGAATGACTTTTTTACATGTGGTTAAAAATGTAGAACCACTAAAAAGTATTTTATGTGAGTTAGAATCAAAGTGGTGGTTCAAAAAGTCAAACCACATCACGAAATACATCCATACCCATGTGTTTATTATTTTAATATGTGTTATAAGTGATACTGAATTAAATAAGAGACACAATCACTAAGGTCTGAAAAATGAAAGGGAATTCATGAAAATAATGGTGTTCTAAAATGAAAAAATTGAATCTAGACTTAATCTAATTCAAAAATGGTGTTACGAAACCACATTAGATATCAATGATGAATATATAATTTCTTTTTTTGATAATGAATCCCATCATGGAATTATAGTGGTTTAATGCATTATCAATGATAACTAGTTGTATAAATAAAACATTGGGTGACCAATAAATGATATCAGACCACATTCCAAGTTGAATAATACTACATAAATGAATAATATAGTTTAAGAGAAATGAAACTATATTATTTGATGAATATAAAATCTATTTATGTAAAATAAAAAAATTTATTATCATCAATGTTTTTTCTATGATAAATAATGATTTAAAGAAGAATTTTTCTTGACTAATGAGTGGTATCCCTATAAAATCATTTTTTCATTTTTTTTATTAGGAGCTAAAGAAGGAGATTTTGTGATGAGAATTAAATGTTTATTATCCTCATCTAGGATAGTATAATCCCTATAAAGAAATTAAATTCATGGATATCACGTGTTATCAAAAGTTTAAATTTAAAAGTTGTATCAATTGATTCAACATTTTATATGACTCACACATGAGTAAATTATTGTT
The DNA here is from genome assembly GCA_963277665.1 of Viscum album. NCBI lineage: Eukaryota > Viridiplantae > Streptophyta > Magnoliopsida > Santalales > Viscaceae > Viscum > Viscum album. The sequence continues at coordinate 906,393,173 of OY728165.1, read as the reverse complement.
TATTCATAAAAAAGTTTATGCAAGTACAATTGAGGTCACATTATATGTTAAATAAAGTAAAATATTACATTGTATGTATTTTGGGATTTAATAGAGTGATATTTAAAACACCAAGTTATTTAATTATACTCTTGTTTCCTATATTAAGTTCCTACTCTGTAGAATTTGAGGATTGGTTAATGATTCTTTTATAAATGGAAAATTCACTTCATAAATGTATTTTATAAAAATAAAGAAAAGAAAATAAGTGGTTTAGATATTGAAAGGTGAAAATATGGAGAAAATCAATAAGAATTATCATGAAGAAAGTGAATAATTCTTAGTTCTAGTAGTTATACATAGTGTCATAGGTTTAGAAAATAAATGGTTGGGAGAGCCAAAGGTTTTGGGAGTTCTAGAAAGAATCAAATGATAATGATCTATAGAATATTTTGAAGTGGTTGAAATTAACCATTTACTTTGAAGATAATTTTTGAATTTATTGATAGATATGAGTGTTTTGGATATCAAAAAGTGGTATTAAATACGTTGTGAATGAGTTTCATGAAATTTGGGGAGTATTAACTCTTTTATATATAGTTTTAACAATTTGAGGTTTTTGATTTTGGTTCCCTAGAACCAAATTTGATTTAACTTAAGATTATTTATTTTAATTTTTTTTAATATTAGTAAACTATTTATCACATCATGATTGTTCCACTATGTAACGTAGTACGTGATAATATCCTATGAGTATATATCAAACTAAAAACTCATAGTAGTTCTACACTATGATAATAACCAATAAGTTTCATGAAAATATCCTTTAATATATGTTCTATAGTGGCATTGAATAATTTTAGGAACACAAGTAATATAGGCTGCCAAGGGTAGAGACTCATAGGAAATTTAGACAACTTCTCATGGTGTATTCCCTTGGTAATTTCTAGTGTAATCGATTATTATAATGAGATATACCGATAGAAAATCCACATTTATATATTTAATTGTATATTCCTATTTATGGATATGTGTATTGACACTTAGACTTTGATATTATTGTTAATGGATATTATGAGTCATTAACTTTGATGCATTGATGAAAATTATGATAAAATATGTCCATGATGAAGTCTGATACATTGGGTACATCATGTGTAATATTTTATTAATGTGTGATGTGAGAAATGGTCTTTATTATATATTCATTACTAAAATTTAATATCTCATTCTCTTTTATGGATGTGATATATCCTAAAAAATACATGACCATGGGTTTTGGGGGGAAAGTTCAATTTCGATAAAATCAAAGAAAGAGACATCAAGCACAAATGTTGATGGAACCAGCTTGAAACATGATTTATTAAAAATATCATGATAAATGGATTCCATTACCTTGAATTTCCCTATACGAGGTTTTATGTCATTGAAACTTAAAATTATTCTTATATGGGTTACTTGTCATGTTTCTAGATGTTAACCTTGAACATTTGGCTTCTTCACCTAATTGCACAAATAATGAGACCTAGAAGGTCACACACTAAGTGTATCCAAAAACTGAGTTAAATAATAACTGTATTTATTATTTAACATGTTAAACAAATAGTATTCCTAGAAATAGTTTAATAATTATTCAAGTTTACTTTATAAAAAATATTCCATCACTAGTTATTCAATATAATCTTTTTTGAGAATAATATTTAACAAATATTTATTTTATTTATAGTGAATATGATATTTATTTATATATTATAGAATAATGTTATGATATTTATTTATTAAATAAATATCCATTACTCAAGGGCCGAAAAATATTGTTGAGGAATTACATACTGAGTTTAATAGTCTATTGAGAAATAATATATATATATATATATGTATATATATTAAATATTATTTGAATAAATAATAATTAATTAATTCCTTAGTATTTGATAATGATGCACTGAGCCTTAAATCTTATTTTTGGGCCTTTTGGCCATGTGATGGGCTTAATACCCATTTGGCCTTCAGGTGATGTACTAAATAAATAAGTCTTTATCAGTGGACTATCCCTTAGGGGGATATGTATTTCCTTTTCAGCCTATGTGTATAGTGTGTGTGTTTAATTTAATTATAGCCCCATTCACAATATATATATGTATATATAAATTGGGTTCTATAGGGATTAATAAAACAATAATATAGAATGTGAAATTATTATTTTCTTACCCTATAACTATTTAAACCTGTTTTTTTTAAGATTGGCCCCATTTTTTTCTTCAGAAGACTATAATTTGAAGAATTATCTCAAATACCTAGAGAATCCCCTCTCTATGAATTCACTGTATAATAGAGGGTTACCTTCCACCACTACCTCTCTCAACTCATGATATATCCAGGAGAATAATTCATGAAGAAATTCTATGGGAAGTCAAATAAAAAATGACCCAAGAATTAGTATATACTACAATAGATATAGAAATTTCTATGGTAATGTTCATATGTTTGTGGAGAACTTATGGATCACCACTGGAGGGAATATACCCTTGATTATTACAATGTAATGGAGATAATACATAGATAAATTGTTAAATTCCCCAATAATGAATAAATTCATCCAAGGAAATTCTTAAATTGATTAAAATAATTTGAATTCATTATGTGATGATCATGTGTTTTATTTATAGTATTCTCATATTAAATAATATTTGATTCAATTACATTATGCACAACGTTTATCATCAAAGTTAATCTCAGATTAATCATCGATTATGACCAAAATCCAAATTAGACATACTGCATCTGGTGATTCCACTACACGTGGAACATACAATTGGTATCATAGGGGTTTTATATTTATTTATAATAATTTAAATATAATTGATTTGGTTTTTTTATTTATTTTTAGTTTTCAATTCCAGTAACTATTTTTTAATCTTAATCATGATATCTTCTCTTATTCCACCATGTTCATGAAAATAAAATCATTATTGATTAATTTTATGAGTGAATAACAATCAATGAACTCATACAGAGGTGCTAAAGATTTTGGTCAAATATCACAAGAGTACATGTCATGTTTCCATTTTTTACACATCATCAAACTGTGTTTAATGTAAATTGTTAATTTATAAATAAATTTATAATTAATTCAATCTCTGTGTGTTTATTAATTGAAATTTCCATTTAAGTACACTATGTGTTAATCGAGTCATCCTAGTGCATGTTTAGTTGGAAAACACAATGTGTCGCATTCATACATTACAAGTTTGACATTTACCTAACTCATTTATACCATGAAATTACAGTATCTTTTGTGTATACCACTTACAAAATGAGTAAATAATGAATGAATATAATATACATTGGGTATTTCAAATGGGTACTCATTGTTTTGCCTCCAAGGTATACGTTTTATGCATAGTTAATTTAAAACAAATTTATTTAATTTGTTTAAAATTATTATGGATGAAAATATTATGATTTTTTATGACAATTATTAAAAAAATTAATTAATTAGAGAAGATAACTAATTGATTCAAGTACGAGTTATCTTAAATAATAACGATTCGAATTGAATGACTTTTTTAAATGTATAATTCATTTCATGTATTTGGAAGATCATGAGAATAGAAGAGAGAATTATATGTAAATTGTTTCCTTTTAATTTATTATTATATTCAATTTATGGCATATGCATCATCCCTCCTTTCATTATGTAAGGGTCTGCAGGCCCACAGTTTCCTTTTATTTAAACCCCTTAACCAATTAATTCATTCGCATGAACTATATGTGAGTAAAAACGCATGTAATTTATGGATCTCCCAAGTGATTGGGAGATTCATGTTTATATATGCGGATAAACCAATCCAATAGGTATGTGGGTGGATAGGTGAAAGATGCAACATAAACCAAGTCATGATTGAAGGTGTTTTTTCCCAAGGTCGATGGTTAGTTTTTCATTCACATGATAAAATATCCATTAGTAAAATCTCTTTATCATACCACTATGTTATTTTATTTCCATAAATTATCCTGGTTAATTTCATTATGTATGTTCAATCATGAACATATACATTAATTAACTAACAATAATTAAAGATAGGACTAGGATAAATATGATTATGCGTAAACATTAGCTAAGACATGGTTAATAACTTATGTAAATCCACTTATTATTAAATTCATGTAATAAAGAAAAAATTGGAAATTTTCACATAATGAAAAAAATACCATAACATTTTATATTATGTTGGTGTAACATTCTACTACTAATGTTTAAATCAAATCATAGTTTAAATTTCTTGATCAGGACACGTCAAAGTGCTTTCAATTATTATGGAATTTTAGCTAGATGTTTTAGGAAGAATTAAAATAGTTCATATCAAGGGTTGAATGCTCAAGTAGGACTTGGTGTAACTAAGAGGAAAAGATTGAGGAAATAAAAATTATGTATTTTAGGATTGGGGATTCCACTCCACAAATAAAAGAGTTGTCATTTAATGCATTTGTAAATTTTAATTCCTACCAAAAACCATTCAAATAACCTATCAAGCACAATTCTAGGTCATCAGAAGGGGTATATGGGTCCTTTACACTAGAATTTCAAAGAAATATGATACTATTATTCCAATGGGGAGGTCTATTGTGTTTTTATAATATATAGGGATATTGATAAATATAATATTTTTTTATAGATTTATTAAATAATGAATGAAATTATACTCTTTTTAATTGTAAAAATGATAATAAATATGAATTCAAACATATCACTGTGATCTATACTTGAGGAGATAACCTCCTCATTGGCACTAATTTCTATGAATGGAAATGGTGATTACGCATTATCCTACACCGTGAAAGGAAATTATATATGCTAGAATACCTTATTCTTAAAGTGGCCAGCCAAAAAGCTAGTGAGGAAGTGTGGTATAACTACACAAAACATATATATAATTCCATAGATGTCCAATGTTTCATGTTTTAATCTATGAAAAATGATATTATAAAGAAATAAGAGGATATAGATCCATATAGTGTGATGCATCCCTTACATGATCTCTATTAAGAGATGGAAAGATAAGAGAAATACAAGATATAAAATACATAATTTACATGATGTTATAGCAGTCAGCATGATTTGGGCCTCATATGGTCATGATTATTGGTTATATTGAATTATTAAGAATATTGGGCATTATATTTCAAGTTGATTTTCACACTAATCTCATCTTTCCTCACAAACCAAGTCATTATCTAGTTTTATTGTTAATTATAAAATGATAAATAATTATAAGAATATAATGTTGATGGGGAATGTAACCTTAGTTTAATCCACGAGCGGGGGGAGTAATTTTTCAGGAACCAATCAGTTCAATGATCATTATATTTAATTATTTATAAGGGAAATTTGACTCTATTATTGACGAGTCTTTCTCCATTTTCAATGGTCTAGAGATATATTGATAAAAAGTGATAATTGTCTCTCTATTGAAACTTACTTGATGCTTATCCACAACTCTATTCAAGTCCATATTGAAACTCCATGGTTCATTTTATATAAAATTTTGTGATTCAATGATTTGATAAAGAAATATATGGACCTATTCCATACATAGAGTAAAGGGGAAAAGGCTACTAACATTCTAGTTTCAAGGGATAATCCAAATAGTATGTGAAAACACTATAATAGTATTGGATCCCATCCCCCCAGCCATATTGATATTACAAGAGATGATTAAATTAGGTTACACTATACTAAACCATCATGACCCTCATTTCAACATTTCTTATGAATGACATTATTATAATTTTTTCTTACTCTTACTCACCAGGTTGATAAGGATATGTGGTGTTACAAACTATGTTTCTTATGGTGAATATGAAAAGTAAGAATAAGTAAATGGAGAATGATAATCATAACAATTCTAAACTATACATCGACATCCATACAATAAGAGGACAATCCACAATTGGTAATAAGAAAATGTGTAAGTATGTTTACCATGTGGAAACCAAGACCATTAGAAGAAGAACTCCACCCAAAAAACGGGGAAGCTAAAGGTTCTTTCATTATTGAGTTTAATATTTCTATATCTACACATTGGGTATTAGACACAGTTTTTAGTTCTCATATATGTATCCAAATGTAGGAAGATAGTATATTCTAAAATATTTCTAAAAGATATGTGTATTTGAAGGCTTCCAATGGTGTGAGGGTAACAACTCCAGACAGTGGAGATAATGACCTTTCATTTCCAATATTAATTATCATTGTTTTGAAAGATTTTTATTATGTAGAGACCATTAAGAAAAACATAATTTTTGTATACTTATTAGATATAGTTGGTTTTGTTTTAATGATTAGATATAAAATATATTTCTATTATAAATAAAACATATGTTATCATATGTATGATTTAAATATTTTTTGTATAGATTGAATTATGAAAACTAGGTATTGTAAATTGATAAAGAGTCATGCTCAAATTACTCATATAACACCACACTATGGAATCAGTATTTTGGTCATGTGAATGAAAAGCATCTAAAAAATAGCAATAATTTTATTTATTTAGGATATTTTAAGATAAAAACTCTTGAAATACATCACTATTATTTACAAGGAAAATTTACAAAACTATTATTTGGTGGAATGGGTGAAAGGTCCCCAATTATTTTAGGATTATTACATACTGATCTATAAGGAATATTTATAATAAAATTTGGTGGTGGGTATTCTGATTCTAAATTTTTAATAATGACTTTAGTAAAAATGTATATGTGTACTTGATGAGGTATAAGTCTAAGTGCTTTGAAAAATTAAAAGAAATCGGGAAATAAGTAGAGAATCAATATGGAATGAAGGTTAAGAAGCTTCTATATGATTGAGGTGGTGAATATCTTAACCAATATTTTATCAAATTTCTACATGTTTTTGAGATTCATTCTCAAATAACTCCAAATTTCACAACATAGTGGAGTAGTGTTAGTGAAGGGATGGACCTTGACTTGATAGAAATAGTAATGTAGATGTTGATTCATAGATATATTCCATTACCATGTTGGGGATATTCATTACAAAATATGGAATACACATTCAACTGAGTACCAACTAATTAATTAAATTGAATTACCTTTGAGTTATGGATTGGAAATGATATTTTTTTGTCACATACAAGTGTCTGTGTTGGTGTAGAATTTTTAAATTCAATATCATGAAAAAAATTCATGCTAGGGAAAAATGTGTATCTTTATAGGGTATCCAAAGGAAAATAGTAGATACTCCCTATATAACCCCTCAAAATAGAAAGGGGTTTTTTCTATAAAAACTATATTTATTTAGAGGTAACACATCATAAAGAATAATAGTGACATAAATATATACTTTCATGATTTTGATTATCAAGACACACAATACCTTGTACATGAACAGATTCAACAGGTCTCCATGAGAGAATTTGTTCCAAAAACATATCTTCTGCATGAGACTACCAAAGAGGTCACTAAAACACAAATATATATTTTGTAGTCACCAATGATGGTGACTCATTGTTGGTTGAAAATAATGAACCTATGTCATATATAGAGGATATATAGAGATCATAAGCGACAATTGTGAATTAATACATAAATTTTGAAATGGATTTTATATACCATAACCATGTGTGAGTTTTTCTAAATCCACTTGTTTATGTCAACACAACCAAAAGAAAATATATATTCCAAAGAAAACTAGATAAGAAAGGTAAAGTAAGAACCAATAAATCAAGGCATGTCTCTAAAGGGCTTAAATATCGATAAGAAATTATCTATGATGAAACCCTTTCTCTAGTTTATGTATTTAAAACCATTAAAATTCTAATTACTATTGTCTCTTACTACGACTATTTAATTTGGGAGATGGATATAAAAACATATTTCCTTAATGGGAACCTTAATAAATATGTATATATGACACAACTAGAAGGTTTTGTGACTCTTGTTGATTCCAAAAAGATATACAAGATATATATATCCAATTATTAATTGAATTAGACATCCTTTTCATGGATCATTTGGCTCTATGATGCTATAAAAAAATATGGTTTCATTAAGAATAATTGTGTTCCATATGGTTACAAGTGGTTTAGTAGGAATGTGTTCATTATCTTAGCTGTATTTTTTGACGAAATATTACTTATTATAAATGACATACCAATCTTATAGTCTATTAAGGACTAGTTAAAAAAATGTTTCTCAGTGAAGGAGTTATGTGAAGAAACCTATATTCCAGGGATTAGTATCATTCATGATGGATCGAAGAGGATTCTTGGACTAAGTCAAGGTATATACATTGAATATATACTAAATATATTTGGTATGGAATAATACAAGAGGGATTGGTTCCAATGTCACATGGTATAAATATTACCATGAAAATGTGTTCTCAGACAAAATAGGAGAAATAGATAATGAGTAAGATCCCACACACTACAGTTATATGACCAACCATGTATTTTATGATATGTACTATGATTTATGATTCATACACATTAATCATAGTAGGAATATTTCAATATGACATAGGTGAATAACTTTGGGCTAATTTTGTGGATATCCTTAAGTATATGATAATAACTAAGGATATGTTCTTACTATATAGAGGAGATGCATATCTCGTTATGAGAGGTTATAATGACTCTAGTTTTTAAAATAGATCAAAATGATATGAACTTTTAGCTAAGATTTTTCTTCAATCTCAATCGAGGAGCTATGAGTTAAAAGAGTTCCAAGAAGCTAACACTCAATGATTTTATAGTGGAGACTATGAATATAGAATTTTTATTATGGACAATGAAGAAATTTGGTTTCAAAGCATTTCTAGGAGCTAGATGTTCTTCTTAGAAGTAAATAACCTATCACATTACATTGTGATAATACTGTTATGGTGTCTATTAAAAAACTTTCAACGTCACTCCAACATAAAAAGTACATACTTTGAAAGTATTACCTATTTATGGATTTTTCTCAGAGGTTTCAAGTTTATGTAAGCATAGTATTTTCATTAAAAAATCATAGTGTACCACCTAACTAAATCAGTATGTCAGTAAAATCATTAGCATCATGTGAGTGCTAGTAGAATAAAGGTTATTAGTAGTTGTTTCTAGTTCAAGTGGGGTTCCGTTAGAGTTCGATCCACTGAACAAAATTCATGTATACAATATAATTACATGTATTCAAATTTTTTAATTTTAGTAATCTATTTATCCCATAATGATTGTTCTTCTATGTAACAAAGTATGTGATAGTTTTCCCAGAGTACTTATCAAACTGAATAGTCATAAAAATTCCCTATTATGATGAGAACATAGAAGTGACATGATAGTGATATTAAATATATGTTATATATATTTATGAAATCATTTCAGAGACCTAAATAAAATATGATATCAGAGGTGGAGACTCATGGATTTTTAGGAACCTTTCTCTCGTGTAAACCCTTTGTAATTTCCACTATAAGAGAATATGAGAGTTAGAATAGCCCATAGAAATACATAATTTTATGTGTCTAAGATGTTTTTATATGAGGAAATCTGTATTGAACTTTTGAATTTAATATTATTATCAATAAATGTTATGATTCAAGTACTTGGATATATTGATAAAAACTGTAAGGACATATGTTCTTGGTTAATTATGATTTATTGGGTGTGTCATGAGTAATATTTCATTAATGAATAATGTGAGATGTATTTTTATTTTATGTTATTTAATGTAAGTTAATATCTTAGGCCCTTTCATGAATGTGATACAACATAAATAAATCCATTTCCATGGTTTTTTCTGGGACATTCCAATTCTAGAAAAATCAATGAATGATACTTTGAGTACATAGGTTAATGAAACCTCTATGAAAGCTTCTTGATTTGAGATATCCAGGTGAAGGGATTATATTACCAAGTTTCCATATGAGGTTTTATGTTACTATAACATTATCTTATTTCTTTATGGTTGAACTGTTGTTTTTTTATATACTAACCTTTGACTTTAGGAAGCTTTGCCTAATTCCACTGAGAAATATCCCTAGAGGGTCACACACTAAGTGATTCCAAAACATCAGTTAAATAAAAATATTTTTTATTATTTTAAATGTTTAATGAATATTATTATCAAATTTGGTTTAATAATTATTCATGATTTATTTATCAAAAATATTTCATCACTAGTTATACAGAGAATATTTTTTAGCATTATCTTTCAAAAAAACATTTATTTGTTATTTATATTATGCTATTTATTTATTTATTAATGTAAAATGTAGTGATAATTATTTTTCAAATAAATACTCATTAATAAAGTCCAAAAAAATATTTTAGAGGAATGGATGACCGTGTTTAATGGTATAGTGAGAACTAATATACATATATATATATATATATTAAATATTATTTGAATAAATGTTTTCTAATTATTATTTTTTATTTTCATTTCAAAAAATATTAATAATAATATTTTTATTATTGATTTGGGTTTTATATGAATTGATAAAATAATAAGGGTAGATGTACAATTATTATTTCCTAACCCTATCAATATTTAAACCCAATTATATAATCTCCAATGGTTGGACCCTTTTGTTTGGTAGTGCACAAAAACACCCAGAGAATTTTCTAAAATAACTAGAGAGATCCCTCTCCAAGATTTATGTTTAGAATATAGATATATTCTCTTCCTCCACCATTATTGATTCTTGAGAGATCCAATTGAATCCTTCTTGAATCAATTATCGGGGTGATCGATGATGAAGGCATTAAGCATTAGGATATACTATGCTATAACACCAATATTACTACCTTGATGTTCAAGGGTTTATATAAATTGTATGGATAATCGCTTGAGTGAATTTATACATGATAAATAGAATTAAATAATGATACATTATAGATATATTTTTATATTTATCATAGAAGAAATAATTCATGACAAGGTAATTATTGTATTATATAAATAAATTATAAATAATTATATGATGATCCTAGGTTTTGGTTCCGGAATTCTCCAATCAATTAATATTGGATTCAATTACATTAGTAAAAAAATTTATCAGTGATGTTCATCTCATATTAATCATTAATTTTTTAAAAAACCCAATTTGTTAATACCCCATATTGTGATTCTTCTATGACCAGAACCTATAGTGGAAACTTTACATGGTCCCAAAAAATGGAATATTCATTGCTCGAATTGTAATGAAAATGGAGGGAGAAAGATGAGAAAATGACTCCATGGTGTGTATATATTGAAGAGGAGAAATCATTAATGAGAAATATTAAAATAATAAATAAATATATGGTGAATAAACACATTATATTTTATTGAAAAAGGTGGAGTGAGAAGAATGCATCATTAATATTAATATAACATTAAAGATTTTGGATTTTATTTATGGAGTTGGATTTATGGTAATATTTTTTTGAAAAATAAAAGGGGGGAGTATTTTATCTTGGAGGTTGTGTGTGGACTTTTTTTTAGAATAGATGGTTTATTTTTTGATATGTTAATAAAGTATGATGATTATATGAGAATCATAGAGGTTCTTGTATGATGTGAAGATGGTTATAACTCATGGGATCTGTATTCAAGTTATTAAGGTTAGATAATGTGGGAAAAATGGAATTGGAAATTTTAAATTGATCATGTCATATCTGCTGAGGAAGTTCAGGATCCACCACAGTAGATATACAGAGAAATATATGAAAAATATAAAAAAACATTGATACTTATATATATAATTGTCGAGGAATAAAGACATCAAGATTTGGACGGTGATGATTAATATAGCATTGATGAAAGGTATTATATTCAAAACACTTCTTAATATGATATACTAATGTATTAAATATATCATCAGAATTTATTTAATAGATTGGAAAATACTATAATTGATATGGTTAATGATATACAGATTACATAGTAACATTAGTCATCACATTGCAATCCCACCTTGTATGTGATTAAATAGATTATATATAAGAATAAATCTATAAATCAATTGGTAATGTAACATTAAATCTAGGATTGAGATGGGGTATTTCACTAAGAATAATAATAACCATTCCAAAACCAGGATGTTGTATATGAATTAATTGGTGATATAAAGAAGGTTAGAAAATGTGATAGATAATAACATGCTATAGAGGGTGTGTTTGCATCGTATCGTTGTGCGGTGGAGGCGCTGCTGCTCATAAAGGCTTTTGGTGAATGGTCTATGATACTATTTTTGGTTTTGTTTGAATTATGGAATTTGTTTTCTTAGATGGTTTATTTTTGAATGAAGGAATTATATGGAACTGGACATGACTTCATGGTATTTGCTTCAAAGGAGGATCCAGAGATGAAGATCAATCTTTGCATAGTATTTTGAATTTGGATGTTTGAGAGGGTATGGCGTTAGCCATCGGATCAGGCCTGTGATTTGACACAAGAAAACTGTTTGCTGAATAACCTTGCAACGATGGAGAGCTTCATCACGATCAAATGCTAGGGAGGAGCAACCTCATGTTGTCATTCTGGTTTTATTTTTTCTACCGTTTGAGTGTGATTTTCCCTATATCTATGAATACTTCATGGGTTTCACCCCATTCATCCCTTAAAAGGGGGTTTTATCATATAAGAAAAAAATTTAAGGCCTTCAGGCCGTGGGATGGATGATAATTCCACAATAGATAATGTGAAATATTTAAATTAATGGTGATTTTAAAACTATAGGATGAGGTCATGATGTAATGATTGGCTATGAGAGCATGGTGTAGTGATATTTTGTGATAGATGAATAAATCATATTGTAGTACATGAATCATCACACTACTATTATAGTGCTAAAAATACTTTACTTTAATATAGTGGTGGATTCATGGAGGATTCATATTTTTAAGTAAGGAATAAATCAGATTTGGCTATTGGAAAAGATACTTGAACAATGAAGATAAGTCCCAATGACAAGATGTTCAAGATCAGAGATGATTTGAGGATATTTATAAGATCAATCCATGATATTTATAGGTATTTTAAAAGGGGTATTATATAAACTTTTATGGATTTTCTTTAGTCAGTATCATGATATAAAGGTGTACAATGTGTCAGAATTAGGATGAGTTACCATAGCTAAAGAGATTGCACAACAGTCCAACTAGATTTTAAGCATGTCCCACCACAGTTATAAGTTTCACAACATCACCAAGATATTTAAATAATATCTTAAAAATTCTTTTTAAAATTAGTAAAAGATGAAACACTTGTAGTTTTAAATTATACGTAAATATTATTATAAATTTGTAGCGACCATTCAATAAAACCAAGGTAGTTTCAATTTTTATAGTTTTTAATCATTTTTTACCATCCCATAAATTTATCTAGAGTTTGAATTAAAATGGTGAATTTGGAAAAGGATTATTTTAAACTCCCAACATTAGATTTATTTTTTCTATTTTTATTTTGAATAATTTCAAAATAAATGTAAATTTATTCTTTGGAAGATGAATAATAATTATTTAAACTATCATTCTATATTCCACATTAAAAATAATATCCTTTATAACCATGAATTCACAAATTTTATTATCAAACACTGAAATAATATATTTTAAATTTTCATTTTCTTTAACCAACATATTTTTTTTCTTATGAGTATTATTATGATCTATATTCAACTTCTTATACATTTTATATTTTTTTCAATTTCTATTTATATTTATAATAAATTTAATTACCTATTTAATTTAGGTTTTATGAAAATATTAATTATAATTAAAATCAACCTGAATTAGAATTGGCCTTACATGCACATGAATCTATTTTACTCAAATTAGTAGCATTTAACCAATCGTAAAAAAATGATGTTTCCCCATAAATATTTTCAATCCATTTAAGTTTAACAGATATCTTCTTACATTAAAATTCACTACTAGAATCATAATATTTAGTGTACATCCATCCACCATACATATATTTATTATACATTTTTTTCTTTTCATTTTTTTATTTTCTTAAGTGATTTTATTTTGGATAGAGAGTCATAATATATCCATTAGTTATTCATTTATTGTAGGTTAGTTATAAAACAACATTATTTTTACTAGTATTAACTTTTCTCTTCCAATTTTCAATTTACATATTATTCTATCTATCCTTGAATGTTTTTCTATTATGTATTATTCTTTTTATGAAATTTTTAATTTTGTTTAATTCATATCTTTTTTATAACTATATGAACAAACACATTCATTAGAAGAGTTAGAAGAAATATTATTTGATGATTTAAAAGATACTCCTATCCTTTTATTAGTAGTTTCACAATCATTATTCTTTAGAAATAGTTCATATTAATGTTGAGATCTAATATGTTCATCTATGGAATAACCAAAAAATATATCTAACTTATTTAAACACTACCTTCTTAGAGTTCCACTTTTATGATAAACCTTAAATTATTAACTCAATGAGAAAACTATTCGTTTTTGTCTCTACAAGAGAAACCATGATTTTTACAATTTTAGAAAATCAATTGTGTATATAACTATTTCATTTCTGATCAAACAACTTGAATTATTGAAACTCATCCCTATGAACACATTACATGGTTCTGTATAGTTTATTGTTTCCTTGATGAGTGGTTTTCAACATCCTATAAATATATGTAAAAAATTTAAAATGAAATATGGATTCAAATTCTTTTATTTATGGAATAATAAATAAAATTCATATGATTTTAATTTTACAAATATTTAGTAAAATAATTAATTGTAATAGTTTCAATTTTATCATCAGGTAATTTATATGGATTTTCTATTATAGTCCAACATCCACGACCTATATTTTTTAGAAATACCTCTATTCTGCTCTGCCAATATCCATAATAACTTACATTGAAATGGGATTGTCTAAAAGGATGGGAAAAATTAGTTTCCTAACATCTTTTCACAGAGAAACTTATTTTAGCTTAGTCTTTTGAATGACCAAGATAACATGATATCTCAAAATACATAACAATAAAAAAAATATAATATAAAAAGATTCATTAGATTTGATGCTCGGATAATTCCAATAGGCCCAATGTGAGTTGACAAAATAGTCTAATGCAAGTGTATATAACTCTTTTTTTTGAAAAAATAATTAAATCCTAGTTAAATAAATTATGAATGTGAAACAAATAAATCATGAATATTGAAATTATAGTATTCAATAAGATAAGTGGTTCAAATTTAATAAAAAACGATTAAATCATGATTTTTATTATAGATTGGATCAAGAGATCTTATATGTTATCTTTAAAAACATTACAACTAATTTAGAGTATTGGGATCTGCTATAACTAATCTTATTTTATAATAGAATAAACCTAACCTGTATAAACCCCTATTTGAAATATGTTATCCCTTTATTATTATTTTTTAAAAATTTAATGTCATTGGGAAAATTTGAATTGAAGTGTTTTTTGGTGTTATAGGAGGAGAAATTGGAGTCTAGATACTTGATTTTTTAAGGAAACATTTCCATTACAAAATGGTTTCACATCACGAATTGTTTGTCAAAGATTTCATAAAATATTTCAAAGAATGAATGATTTTACTTGGTCAATTTAGTATGTGAAAAAATTCACATCGTGAAATAAATTTCTCGTGGAAAATAAGACTAGGTGATCTGAATTTCATCGTATGTGGTTGCTGGAAGAATTAACAATGTTAATTCCCAATTCAAAACAAGATACCATTGGGATGATACAAATTTACATAGCCTATGGGTGTAATATTTATCATATGGTTTATTCTCCTCACTCTCAACATACAAGGATAATCTAGGAAATTTATAGAAAAATTCAATGTTGAAAATCAATTTTCAATGAATGTTTGTACATCCATTTGTGAAATCAAAGGATAAGGTCACCTCCTTCCTCATCTTGAATATTATTGATTTGTTTCACCTAGAAACCAAGGTAAATATTTAAGACATTATCTATGGGTTTTTATGTTTTGTGATGACATCTTCTTATATTTTCATAGAGTAATGAAAGGTAGATGTTGATAAGTGGAATCATTTAAGATACAATATGAACATGAAATTGAGGTATGTGGATTCTCTCCCACCATATTGTAAAGGAACTTTACACAGTGAGTTTTTCTAAATTTTTGTTCCACCTTGATGAAAATCATTTGTGAAATTAGTTAGGTACCTCCATATTTATGTTATTTCAAAGGGGTGGTATTTGTAAAGATGAAATCTTAAGAAAATAATTTCTTTATTAAAATATGGTATACTCAAACATTTTGGAATGTGTTAATATTGAATTGTATGAGGCTTGGTGACACAAACTATTGCTCAATTATAGCATAGAAGGGAAAACAGGGATACCAATGGTGATGACTATGTGAGGGATGGATCACTACTCATGCGAGTATAGTGGTTTTCATTTTTAATGCATGTGGTGTGAGTGTTGAACATGGAATGAGTATTCCAGTGGAAAACAAACAAAGAATGTTAAAGGATTTATTTTTTTTAAAAAAATTCTTTATATATTTGCCTTTAATAAACTTTTTTGTTATTGTCAACCTCTTTTTTATATACAATTTTCTAAAATAAACTTTTCCTAGTTGCGTGTGTTGAGAATTCATTGGTGGGATCCTTCTGTGACATATACTCACCCCATTCTTGGGACATTTTGTGTGTTTACATATTTAATTAATAATGATATTGGGAAGGGTCATGTTTTTTAGTTCTCTAGTGGTGATCCTTAATGTCATGTTTCAGTTACTAAATATAGAGCTGGATATGTCTGCATATTAGTCGGGGATGGTTCCACTTTGGTGTTAATGTCTATCTATATGTAGTTTTTCCTTGTACCTTTATTTATCTATTGTTATGCATATATTTTTCTATATTGTTATTGTATTGAGTTTGGTAATTATTTACTCGTGATTCTTGTAGATGACTGGATATTTATTTATTAGTGAGTTATATTTTGTTATCCTTAAATAACAATCATCCCCTAATTCTTTCTTAACACCTGATATTTTATTTCCACCCATTGGTGTCTCATGGAAATAATCTAAGGTTTGTATCATTTTTCCTCTTCTTAAGAAAATGAAGGAAGATGGGGTGTTAATAATGGTATCCATTTTTTCTCCTTGAGTTTCATTAGTTGAATGTATATAGGATTGTTGGAAACTAAAATCTATAGGTTAAAAATATGTATCTAACCATTTTATGTTGAACATCATGTCACATGGGTTTCTGAGAAAAAATATATTCTAATGAACTTTTATAGCTATTTTTATATCATTATCATGGGATTATCTAATGGTTAGTTTCTATAATTAAATAGTATAAATACTTCCCAATAAGACTATTTTTTCATATTCTATTCAAATGATTTGTAGAAATGGTAAAAATGATTATTTTTTAAATGAAGGTTTTACTGGTTATTTCTCACGGTAATGATAATTTTTTATAATGTATTTGGAATTTATTCAAGGATTTAGTTACTAGAGAGAAAGGGTCTAAGTGGTGTATTTTTCTTATTATAGAAATTTCCTCTAGGAAGAAACCATAGAAATCAGTTTTAAGAAGCTACTAAAAATGTGGTTTCATAGAGCTTCAAGTGAACCAAAAACTTGTACAAAGTATTGTACAAGTGTTTTAAGCTACTAAAAAGTAAATTGAAATGATGAATCAAAATAATTTGATTATTATGTATCACTTTAGAAGAAAAATTCCCTTCTTATTTGAGGGTATTCGAAATATAAAAAATAAGATGTGTTGGTAGAATGATTGAATATGATATTTAATTTTCTTGGTACACTGACATATATGAAAGTGGAGCTGACTAATTATATGTTAAAAGATCATGCACACTAATGGTAGGATTTAGCTATCCAAGCTAAATGTAACCAAGAACATATGTGGGGGTGGATTTTTCAGAATTGTTTAATAAACAATTTTACCCACACACATTACAAATATCAAAAATAACAAATTATTTTATCTTGAAGCAAGAAAAACCCTCTGTGATAGAGTATACGACCATGTTTATGATCTTAGTTCACTTCTCCATGGAAGTTTCAACTAGTTCATCCCTTAAGAAATGTATCATTGAGTCCAGATTATGACTACATATTTGATCCGAGATTGTTGTTCCCAGGGTTACATATCATATAGAGATGGTTTAGTGGCCAAATAATGGTAGAAAGGGATCTTGTTTGGAATCCCATTGAATGTAGTGTATTTATTCCCATGGGGACCAGTTTCAACATTAGTACTAGTAATAAGAAAAAGAGTTATGTTTATTCTTATAATGGTACTACACCTTAGAATCATTCTAAATATTCAATTAAATTTTATGGAAGATCTAATACCAAACTATGTTTTTTATGTAGTTCCTTAGCACACATGAAGAGTGAATGTAATGCACTTCCAATAATTTTACACTATTGTGATAATATAAGCAATATTAAGAAGTTTTTCACAAACATCAGATATATTTAGTTAGAACATGCTTAATATACACCCAAATGTTTTCATCTTAGATGGAACATTCCCATCACACTAGTTTGCATCCATAGAATCAGATGACCTGGGATGTTTCAAAGAACAATTTAGTTATTTATTTGACACCCCATTTGGTAATTAACATTTATCTCATGATAGATGAATAATATTTTTATAGAGTAGGACATGATTTTGTGATTGAAAATAAAGGTCCCTCGATAGTGTGAGGTACAATTATTTTGAACTCTACTCTTATTCAAGTATTTTTTGATACTAATGTTTCTAATTTCTTTCATTCTTATTTTATTTATAAACAATTGAAATATTACATGGAAATTATTCCTTATGTCTTGAGTATCAAGACACACCTTTGACATCGCATGTGAAGTGATTTAAATTCTCAAAAAAATTCCATTACCATTAATATAATTAAGTTTCTCTATGATTTTATGATACTAGAGATGGAAATTTTATATTTAATCTTTTGTATAGATTGGTTGGTGGGATTTAAATCCCATATCGACAATTACAATTAGCAGGTAATGTATATATCCCTAGATGGATTTCTTGACTCTTTCAATGGACATGAGATATAAATGTTGGTATAAAAGAACCTTTATTAAAATTTAATTGAGAAATATCATCCCAATTAGTGGAAATTACTTTGGTTTTTATTGTTTAAATATGGGATGAGACTCTTCCAAATACAGTTGGTTGAAATCTAGATGTTTCTTTGAGTGATTTCTCTGGGTTACCACCTAAAAGAGAAATTGAATTTAAAATTTATTTACTCATAATAATGAGACCTATTTTACTATAGTCTTATCATAGGGATATAATTAGTTTGTGAGAGTTGAATGTCTATGTAGAAGAGTTATAGAGTAAAATATTTATCAAACCTAGTACATCACATTGGCCTGCACTAGTTTTATTTTTAATGAAGGTAAATACTCTGTATAGGTGTTGATTATCAATATTTGAATCAAAAAACAATTAAATATCAGTATCTTATTCCTCATATAGTTTATTTTTTTGATCAATTAATGTAGGAAAAGTGGTTTTCAAAAATTGATCTTTGATCCTGATATCACCAGCTTAGACTCAGAAGAGAGGATATCCTGAAAACATCATTACAGAGATCCTATGTCCATTATGAATATGTTTTCATGAATATTGGTTTCATAAAAACATCTATTTTTTTATCACATTGAAAAATAATATCTTCTATAGTTACTTCAATTATTTTTATTTTTTTATGATAATCTAGTTTAATCTATAAATATTAATTTTTCTAAGGAGAAATTGAAAATTGTAATGAGTACGTTGTGGGATCAATGTTTTTATGATAATTTTTCTAAATGAGAATTTGGGATCCAAGAAGTATGTTTCCTCATGAGTGTCGTTTATGAAGTAGGAATATCAGTTGAACTAGGGAAGATTGAAGTAGTTGTCTCTTTGGAGGAACCAAAATAATGTTTTTTAGGTACTTAGTTTTTTGGGATTAGATGGATATTATAATGACTTTTTCTAAGATTTTTTATGGCACTATTCTATCATGACTACTCTAACATGAAAATTTCTTCCATTAGTATATAATGAATAATGTTATAAATACTTCTTGGAACATTAAACTCATCTCACCTTGACAACCATCATAATGTTACAAGAACCATACAATAGATATGGGGTATATTATGATGATTTTGGATCTAATATTGGTTATGTTCTCATGCATGAAGATGATTTCATGGCCTGTTGTTCATGATAGTTGTGAGTGTATGAATATAATTATACTATTAATTACCTTTAAGTAACTATAGATGTATATTCCTTTAATACATGTAGTAATTACCTTTTTATAAAATTTCACCATTTTCACTGACCATAAAAAATTGAAATACATATCATCTCAATGAGACTTGGAAGTAAGGAAATGATGATAGATGGAGTAACTCCATATGTTCAATTTTGAATTAGTATACACACGTGGTAAAGGGAATTCTATAACAGATTCCTTGAGTCAGAAATCGTGTAATGAAGTTCTCCAAGGAGCTTGTGATCAATTATAGTTGATGAGAATGATTGATGATATAATTTAGATTTACTTGAACAGGATGGCCATGCAATTTTATTTCCATTAATTCTTATTATATAATTGATAAACCTTGTTAAAGAATCATATATAGTAGATTATAATTGTATCATAATTAGGTCAAACCTAAATAGTGGGATAATATTACCGAATTCACAAAAGATGAAGACTCGTCTTTCCATTTTCAGAATCAGATTATAGTTCCTCAACCTTGTTAGGAAATGATTATTTCAATGTCTTGCCATTTAAAATGGGATATTAATCCAAGAGCTCATAATATGTATATGTTGATGAAAGTACATTTCTAGTGGGTAGGTATTAAATGCATTATTTCATACTATGTGATGAGTTTGGAATGTCATTAGTTAAAGGATATAATTCAAATATCACCTGGTTTGTTGTAGTCTATGCCAATACCTATATGGATGTGGAAGAATATTTACATGGATGTTTTCACAGGCCTACCAAAAAATTTATGGAAATATGATAATATATGTGTGGAAGAAGATCGAGTTACTAAGTCTTAACACATAAACCCTACAAAAGAATCTAACATGGTAGAAGAATTCAAAGAAATATATATTCAATAAGTGGTTAGGTTACCTAGAGTTCCATAATTTTCTTGTATATGATTTAGACCATAATTTCACTTCTTGATTTTAGAGATATTTACAATAGTATCTCGTAATTCGATTTACTAAAATAACTACATATCATCCAAAGACAAATGAGTAGTTAGAAAAAACTATTTAGACATTGTAAGTTATTCTTATGGCATGATTCTGGGACTTTGGTAGTTCAGAGGGGGATCATATTCTCATGGTTTAATTCTCATATAATAGCAGTTATCAATATTCAAAGAAAATTTTACTCTTTGAGGCTTTTTAAAGATATCCTTGACGTTCTCTTTTATGTTTGGTGGAAACATGAGAGACTTATTTGATTAGACTGAGTCTTGTGCATGATACTATAGATAAAGTTTAAATGATCTGGAAGAATATGGCTATAGAATAATGAATACTAAATTTTTTTAAATATAGTCATCAGGAAAATTTAAATTTTTTTGTTAGTGACCATGTTTTCTTAAATATGACATCGAAATAAGTTCATTTACACTTGGGGAAACAAGGGAATCTATCATCTTGTTATATTTTACCGTTCGATGTTATAAAGAATTTCAGAATTGTTGATTACAAGTTTTATTTACTAAAAATATTTAATAATATTTATATTGTCTACCATGTTTATCAAATGGATAATTATCAACCTGATTCATCACATATGATCATCTTGGATCATGTTAATCTTAAGACATGGGTGGATTTTATCAATAAACCACAATGGGGTCTGGAATGAATTGAAAAGACACATAACGGAATATCTATATCCTTGGTGTAAGTACTATGGAAATTTCATAATGTTTAAGAGGAATCAGAGGAATTTGAAATGTTTATACAGGTGTAACAGACTGATTTATTCCATCTTCGCAGGGATAGAAATCCCAATAGTTGGGAGAGTGCAGCACCCCAAGTTTGAGGTACTCCATCTCCTCATTCATATTATTTTAATGTTTATGTCATTTGTAAAGTTTAGCTAGAAGTGTTTGTTGGTTTAAGTGAGGACATCTTGGAGTCATCCTATTAGAAATTTCTACATGAAACCTTCATATCATGAAAGGGTTTCATTTCATGAGTTGTTTGGGGATGATTCCACAAACCATTTAAAAGTGTGATTGATTTAACCAAGTTCATTTAGGATGTGAAAACTATTCTTGTCATGAAATCAGCTTCTCCTGGAAAATAATACAAGGTAATGAAAATGTCAGTTTATGTAGCCTCTTGAGGAATTCACAATCTTAATTCCCATTTCACATAATAAATCCATCGGGCCTAGATAGATTTACATATCATGCATTTGCAATATTTTTTATATAGTTTTTTTTCTTCTCTCAAAACTTTGAGGTAAAGTATATGTAACTTTTAGGGAACATTTATGTCCAAACACTTTTTGAAATGAATATTTTTACATTATTTTATGAAATC
Source organism: Viscum album (assembly GCA_963277665.1). Lineage (NCBI taxonomy): Eukaryota > Viridiplantae > Streptophyta > Magnoliopsida > Santalales > Viscaceae > Viscum > Viscum album. The sequence continues at coordinate 906,370,556 of OY728165.1, read as the reverse complement.
AAAGGTTAGATTATCCTCTTTCGTCCTCATCTTGGATCACCTTGAGTTATTCCACATGAAACCCTTGATTTGATTGTATGTATGAATCCATGGGTTTGGATTTTTAATGATAATTTATTATTGGGTTTTGATAAAGGAATAGAAAGAAGATATTGATATATTGGATCATTTAAAATCCTTTATAAAAATAAAATCTATATAGAAGGGTTCCCTCCCACTCTAATATTTTGTAACTTTTTTACTTGAGTTTTTCTAAAAAAAATTATCTTACTGAACTCATTTATGAAATTAGTTTGGAAAATTCCTGTTGATGTGATTTAAAAGTGGTAGGTTTTGGAAAGATGAAATATTGTGAAAATAAATGTTTCATTGGAATATAATCTTGGAATACATGGTGTTTGCACATATTTCATTTTACGAGGTGATGTGAAATGGACTACTGCTTGATGGAAACTTAGTAAGGCACAAGGGGATATACCTAGTGATGATAAGGTGAGTAAGGGATCTTAACTGTCACAATTATATTATCTTTCATTTGGCATGCATGTATGTGGGAGACCGAAACATAGAATAGGTGTAAAGGGGGGGAGAAAAATTGGAAGTATTTATTTTATTCAATAGTTTTCATTAAATTTTTTCCTTTGATGAACTATTTTATTATGGTCACCTGATGTATTATATAAAATTTTCTAACATTCTCTTATTTTAGTGTCATGTATTGGGATGTATTTGGGGAAATGCAACTGAGGCAAATACACAACCCATTACTAAGAACTTTTGTGCATTTTCATATATCATTTACCAAGATATAGGGAAGGTTCATATTTTTGACAACTCTTGTGGGGTTCTTTGACATCATGGTTGTAAGAACCCGGGTTTTTGTAATGGGTCAAAATCCCGACCCTGTTTTAATTTTGACTCACTTTTTAGAAAACTAGAGAAAATGGAAAATTCAGGGATAAACTTTTAATAGTTGGGGAGGTAATGAAGGGGCACACGGTTGGTGCACAGTCTGAACAAACCATGCAGGAAAGTCATGTGAAGTCTCTAGGTGAGACAGTGGGCTCTGCATGGGTAGCACACGGTTTTCCAAACCGTACGGGTTGGTCATGCGAAGTTCCTGGGTGAGGTAGTGGCTATCGCACGGTTGCACGTGGTTTTCCGAACTGTGAGGGTTAACTGTACGACCACATAAAATTAGTGTTTTTAAGTCCCGGACCACCCGGGAATTCACATTCTCCTCTTTTTTCTTCCTTCCACTCGTGGCTTATGACAGGAGAGCTGACCGGAACTTCAAATCCCTCCTAGATCTTCATCCAAACTCCGTTTTGAGCACCATTTGATCTTTTGGAACCCCCTCGGTATGGCCTTGATTCCTCTTGAGTCGTTCTTCTTGATTTCTGTCCTAGAACGAGTTGTTTTGGTTTGGGAGGTTTTGTTTCTTTTGTAGATCTACCACGTTTTAGACCTAATTGGAGGTTGATATTGAAGGAGTATCATCATACTAGTTAGAGGTTTTTGGTGCATACCTTGTTTCATGTTTTCGTGGAAATTTGTGTGGCGCATGCAATGACACATTTTAGGGTATTTTGAGAGTGACCCTAATTTATATACTATTGTATCTTAAGTTGTTTATTACACCTGTGGGACTCCTTTGGGTATGCCGTTTCTCCTGTCTTGATTGAACAGGGTCGGGTGAGAGGTCGTTTCTCACATGAGACATTTTGGTCGGGGGTGCCAAAATGATAATACTTGAAATTTATTGGTTTAAACTGTTAGGTTTAGTTATTTAAACCTTGAAATGAATTTCTGGAGACCTTAGAAACTTCAGTGCTGGTATGGGGAATCACTTTCTTAGTTCAATTCATCTGTTTAGATGTTTTTCCTCATATGTGTTTTATTAAAATGCGATTATATATGTGATGTGTGATTTTTCATATGCTGGAACCTACTGGTTGTGATGGGGATGGCCCGAGTTACATGGGTTGTTTTTACCACGGAATTTGGCGTCATGGACGTTAGCTTGAGGCAGTATGACTGTCAGGTTGGGCTCGGCCTGAGATTACTTTGGGTGGTTTTAATAATGGGTTTGGGCATCATGGACATCAGTTTGAGGTAGTATGACTCTCAGGTTGGGCATAGCCTGGGTTACTTGGATGGTGAGGCCATCAGACTTGAGCGGCATGGTCACAGGGAGACAAGGTGTAAGAGGTGTGGTGGCATAGGTACTCTTTTGGTGATTACTGCTCACCTGAAACTTTGATTAGTGTGCACACAGAGATACTCCATGATGAGGTGGTTTTGACCACTTGTGTAGGTAGAGGCCCCCATAGATTTGGTTTAGGTACTTTGGTTTGGGGTGCACGCAGTAGGAAGCCACGTGAGAGGTGAGGAGCCTCCAAGGGATAGCATGAGGCTATCGGGTTGGGGGCAGAGGCTCGCTGTGATTTGAGGGCGGACATCATCGTCCCCCAAGTTACTTGATTTGAGGGCATGTATAGCTGTTCCTCGAGCTATTTATTTGAGGGCAGACATCGATGTCCCTCCGGTTATTATTTGAGGACAAGCATCTTTGTTCCTCTGGGTTACTCTTGGGCGTGCCTTCAGGTCCTCGGTAATTGAGGCATGAGGTGTCAGGATGCACAAGGTGCTGGGTTACTATTCTTGGGTGTGCCTTCAGGATGTCAGAACATGAGGTACGAAGTTTTAGGAGGAACAAGGATTCGGGTTCTTATCCATGGGCCTGCCTTTGGGACATCGGTACTTGAGACACATGGTGTCCGGGGAACATGGTGTCGGGTTACAAGATAGAGATTTTGGCGTTGGCCGAAGTAGGTGACACTCCATGGTGGCTGTTGAGAACCAGTGGATATTGTGTTTATTTGTTCATCATACTATTTATTGTTTTCCTTATAAATGTATGCATGATTAAACACTTATATTAGGTATGCACCTTTGGGTGGTATCCTTCTGAGATTTTTCTCACAACCTGCACGGGCCCTTCTGGACGCGTGTAGACATTATGGATTTTCATGAAGGAAAGAGGCCAGCTTTAGGAGCTGGGTTATATTATCTGTGCATGGATATGGTATGGACCTTGAGGTCTTGCCTAGCTGGAGTTTACATTGTTATGTTTTTGTTCCTGTATTAGCATGTTTGTTATGTATCTACAGTTGGTTAGCCATTGACGCCCCTTTTGTATATTGACTTGCTATGGATGCATGTTTGGTTTGTTAGTTGTTACCAGTGATTATCATGATGTTGTGTTTACTTTTGGCTGCAGCTATTCATATTTATTGCTTCCACTGTTTATCGATATTGAATGTTCTTCTGCTCTGTGGGTCTGGTTCGAGTCTTCTGAGTCATTTGTTTCGCTGCATCATTATATGATATAATCGGACCAATACCATTATTATCCACCGAGAGGTTATATCCTCCCCACTATACCTAAAAACCCTTTCTTCTAGTCAGAATCCTTTTCCGTTCAGGGAGGTGCGCCTAAGGTAGTAACACCCTACTCGTTTAGCACTGTTAGTGTGGCTGCTCAGGTCCGGGTCATTACAAAGTGGTATCAGAGGAGATCTAGATAGGGATTTAGTAGTAGTGCCTTGCTAATTACTATTAATTTAGAGACTTATTTATTTATTTATGCTAGTTTTACTATTTGGGATATGGTAGATTGGATATGGGTTGTTTCTAGAACTGGGTTTCTAGCTTGGGCTTGGGTGCCTGCAGCCCCAGTTACGAGGGGTGGACCAAGTTTCCATGGGTGGTAATTACTGTTTTCTTTTTCTCAGATTATAGTTTATATGATTTCCACCTGGGTGGCTCACTTGGTGGGTGATGTTATTGAATTTAATGTACAACCCTTGACCCGGTGCGGTCAAGAAGAATTGGACCCTGGCTCGGTATGGCAAGGCTTGTTTTCTTGGTTTTTATAGGCACATTTTCGGGTATTTCAATTTCATAACTTCATGTATTCTTTTGAATTGATAATAACATGTGAATAAAATCAATTTCCATGTAGTATTCTCTGAAATGTGAATAGGTGAAATTCTTGTTAAAATTTCTTGTTGTTCCAAAGTGTATGCTATGCTTTATATTTGTCGAATTTCATGGGGCATGATATTTATGTCTAGCTCTTATGAGGGAAGGAAAGTACTATCAATTGAGGGGATTTTGATCACCAGGAATGGGCAACTCGGTCGTCAGTTTGAGGCAACGTTAGTTGTCAGGATGGGCATGGCCTGAGGTACTTTGGATACATGGCTTTATTAAGGGTGGGTTAGGAAGCCATGAGGTCGGGATGCCGTGGGGCATGGGTTTCAGTGGGGGAGAGTAAGGGTAGTAGTTATTTAGTGCCTTTTACTTCCTTCTTATCTGTATTGAATAAATATTGTTACATATAAATATATTTGGGATGTCTGGCCATTTATGGTATTAACCGGGTTTCTCCTACACGTCTCGATGGAGCGTTAGGCAAGAGATGGTACACTTCTGTAGGTGCAGGATTAGGTTCAGGATCTGGGACAGGAAGAGAAGGAGCCATAGGTATAGGATTAGGGACAGGATCAAGTTTAGGATCCAATGCAGGCAGGACAACAGTCAGGTTTGGCAGTGTTCTGGAAATGTCTCGACAAGGAACTACGAGCAATCCTGGTAGGTGTATTTTAGGGGATCGACAGAGGTGCGCAATGTACAAAGCCATCTTTGGCGTATCTGACATGAGAGTTCTTGTCGTAGCACCTCTCACTTTTTCAGGGTGAGGTTGGTCCACAGGAGGCTGAGAACTGGATCGAGAGCATGCAGATGATCATCGAGCAGCTCGAGATTCTTCTAGGGCAGAGGGTCAAGCTGGCGATGTACATGCTGTGAGGACCGTCAAAGCGCGGGTGGGATGTGCAAGTTCAGGATCGCAGGCATGAGGGACTATCATTAAAGGACTTCGATGATAGGTTCTTTGAGCACTTTTACCCAGAGACACTAATATCTGAGATAGCTCACGAGTTCATGAGTATTCAGTAGGGAGACATGTCCTTCATAGACTATGTAGCTACTTTCACTAAACTGTCTCGCTTTGCACCTAGTATGGTAATAAATGATGTGTCTAGGGTGAGGCACTTCGAGGATGGATTACGACACACCATTCGAGTCCAGGTGAATATTTTTATTTTGGGTTTCTTTTTAGAGGTGGTAAATCAGGCGCTCATAGCGGTGGGTAACCATAGGGATAAGCACCAGGTTGGTCAGACGACAGCTCTAGGTGACGGTTTGGATAGAAGGAAGCGAGAACGGGAGGAGTTCTAGTAAGAAAATTAGGCCAAGGACCCAGCTAGACAACCTCGTGGTAGTTCTTCAGTGATTTTCTTTCAGTGTGGACAGCTAGGACATGTTCGGGCTTAGTGCGATAGGCCTCCAAAGTAGTGATGGGCATGTAGACAGGTCGGGCATCTGGAGAGGTTCTGCAAGCATCCTTCTTAGACAGCTGCCAGGCAGGGACCAAGACAGACAGTGGCATCTAGAGTTGGTTTTGTTTTGGAACCAGAAGAGGGTAGCCGAGGTTCAGCTACACATGGCGAACATGACAGAGATAACAGGATCCAGCTGAGGGGTTAGTGGATGGTGTCTGGACCAGCACCGCAGGATGGTCAGGCATTAGACATCCATACTTCAGGCCAGGTGCATGTCGTGGAGCTTCCAAAGGCTGAGCAGGCTAGTGAGCCGATGACAGTTACAGGTACAACACAGGTGTGGCCGTGATTCCCGTGTTCTCTTTTGGAATGACTTGTAGAGGCATGTCTGCATTCAGTGCATGTGATGCACAAGATCTATGTGGACTGACTAGATGATGGTCAGTGGGGTTAGCTCTATCTCAGGTGTGTGTTTCTTTTATATTTATATATGTATGTATGAGATGCGTAGCATTGGGAGCATCGAGGATTCAGGTTACATGAGGTGTCATGGGAATCGGGGCATCGAGGATGTGGGTTACGTGAGGTGCCATGGGCATCGGGGTATAGAGGATGTGGGTTTCTTGAGGTGCTCAGCACCAGGTTCGATTTGAGAATCCATGGGATGAAGGACCTCGTGAAGGTAGACACCGATGCGGTGCGGGATACGTTTGGGTGTCGAAAATGAAATGGGACCTCCAATGAGGGGAAGCTGTGACGATGCATCACGGGAGGACATAGTGTCCAGAACATAGGTTTTAGAACCTTGGCTTGTTTTGAGTTTTATCGGGTTTAGATCGAGTTAGTCGATTCCTAAGGTGGGGATCCCCTTGATGAATTTAGCCAGAACATCTTGTCTTGGGAATGTCTGGGGTTCTTTGATTGGGGTGGAATATTTGGTACCAACTCTAGGTTTCTTTTGATAGCTTGGGGATGAGCTATGTTAAGGTGGGGAGATTGTAAGAATCCCTATTTTTGGAATGGGTCAAAATCCTTACCCTATTTGAATTTTGACTTGCTTCTGAGAAAACAAGATAAAATGGAAAATTCAAGGATAAACTTTTAAAAGTTGGGGAGCTAATGCCGGTGTGCATGGTTAGAACACGGTCTGAACAAACCATGTGGGAAGGCCATGCGAAGTCTCTGGGCGATACAGTGGGCTCCACACGGGCAGCGCACAGTTTTCCAAACTGTGTGGGTTTCCCGTGTGAAGTTCCTAGTTCAGGAAATGGAAACCACACTGTTGGCACACGGTTTTCCAAACTATGAGGGTTAATCATGCGGGCACATAAAATTATGGTTTTTAAGTTCTGGGCCACCCAGGAAATCCCATTTTCCTCTTTTTTCTTCCTTCCACTCGGGGCTTTCGTGGGGAGAGCCGGAAGGACCTTCAAATCCATCCTAGATCTTCGTTTGAACTCTGTTTCGAGCACCTTTTGACCTGGTGGAACCCCCTTGGTAAGGCATTGATTCCTCTTGAGCTGTTCTTCTTGATTTCTCTCCGAGAATGAGTTGTTGTGGTTTGAAATGTTTTTTTTCTATTGTAGATCAACTACGTTTTAGACTTAATTTGAGGCTGATATCGAAGGAGTATCATCATACTATTATGAGGTAGGTGGTGCATACCTTCATTCGTGTTCTCATAGACATTTGTGTGGCTCATCCTATGGCGCTTTTTAGGGTATTTTTAGAGAGACCATAATTTATCTGCTATTGCATCTTATGTTTTTTATTACACCTATGGGACACCTTTGGGTATGCCCTTGGTCTTGTATTTATTGAGCCGGGCCATGAGATTGGTCGTTGCTCACATGGGGCATTTTGGCTGGGGGAGCCAAAATTATAATACTTGAAATGTATTGGTTTAAACTGTTGGGTTTAGTTATTTAAACATTAATATGAATTGTTGGAGACCTTACAAATTTCAATGCTGGTATAGGGCAACACATTCTTAGTGAAATTCATCTATTTAGATGGTTTTTCCTGTTATGTGTTCTGTTAAAATGTGATTATATATGTCATGTGTGATTTTTCATATTCTAGAACCTTCAGATTGTGATGGGAAGGGCCTGAGTTACTTGGGTGGTTTTGACCACGGAATTGGGCATCATGGATGTCGGCTTGAGGTAGTATGACTATCAGGTTGGGCTTGGCCTGAGGTTAGTTTGGGTGGTTTTTACCACAGGATTGGGCATCTTGGATGTCGGTTTGAGGCAGTACGATGGTCAGGTTGGAAATGGTCTGAGATACTTGGATGGCGAGGCCATCGGACTTGAGAGACATGGTCGCAGGGACACGAGGTGTCAGAGGTGTGGTGGATTAGGTACTATTTTGATGATTACCACTCACCCAGAACCTTGAGTATTGTGCACATAAAGATTCTCTGTGATGAGGTGGTTTTGACCACTCGTGTGGGTAGAGGACCCTGATGATGCAGTTTAGGCACTTTGGTTGTGGGTGATTATTGTAGGAAGCCACGTGGGTGGTGAGGAGCCTCCAGGGGATAGCTTGAGGCTATCAGGTTGGGGGCTAAAGCTCTCCGTGTTTGGAGGTCGGACATCGTCGTCCCCCTTGTTACATGACTTGAGGGAAGGTATCGATGTTACTCCAGCTATTTATTTGAGGGTATACATCGCTGTCCCTCTAGTTATTATTTGAGGATAGGCATCGCTATTCTTCCGGGTAATTCTTATGCATGCCTTCGGGACGTCAGTACTTGAGGCACGAGGTGTTAGGAGGCACAAGGTTCTAGGTTACTATTCTTGGGTGTGCCTTCAGGACGCCGGTACTTGAGGCACGAGGTGTCAGGTGGCACAAGGTGCCGGGTTTCTATCCTCGGTTGTGCATTTGGGACGTCGGTACTTGAGACACGTGGTGTCAAGGGGAACATGGTGTTGGGTTACATGATAGAGATTCTGGAGTTGGTTGTAGCAGGTGACACTCCATGGTGGATTTTGAGGACCAGTGGAGTTTCTGTTTTTTTTGTGATTTGTATTGTTTAGTATTTTCCTTATGAATGCATGCCTACTTAAACACTTATATTATGTACACACTGTTGGATGCTATCCTACAGAGATTTGTATCACACCCTGCATGGGCCCTTCGGGACACATGCAGACTTTATGTATTTACGTATAGGAAAGAGGCCAGCTTCAAGGGCTGGGTTGTATTATCTATTCATGGAGATGGTATGGACCTTGAGGTCTTGCCTAGCTGAAGTATTCTATGTTATGTTTTCGTTCCTATATCAGTATTCTTTTTATGTTGCTATAGTTGGTTAGCTATTAGAACCCCTTTTGTATATTGACTTGGTATGGATGACATCTTGGTTCGTTAGTTGTTTCCAATGACTATCATGGTGTTGTGTTTACTTTCTACTAATGTTGTTCATATTTATTTCTTTCGAGGTTTATCAATATTGAATGTGCTTCTGATCTGCGGGTCTGGTTTGAGTCTTCTCAGTCATTTCTTCTGCTGCATCATTATATGATATACTCGGACTATTACCATTATTATCATCTAAGATGGTATAGCCTCCCCACTATACCTAAAATACCCTTACTGCTAGTCGGCATCCTTTGGCATTCGGGGAGGTGCGCCTAAGGTAATAACACCCTACCCGTTTAGCACTGTTTGGGTGGCTACTCGGGTCTGGGTCATTACAATGGCTTGATTCTTTAAGATGGAGTTGGAGAGAGTATACATCTTAGTTTGGGATGGTTCCACTTTGGCACCAATTTCTTTCAATTTGGAGTCTTATTCTTGAAAATTTATTTATTTTCTGTTTTTTACTCTGATATTGTTCTATATTGGGATTTAATTGAGTTTTTTAATTATTTACTCATGAATAATGTATAGGATTGGATGATTATCTCTCATTTTTGTAATATTTTTATCTTTAAAGGGAAAATTTTCCCCAATTGTTTTCTTAATCCTTTTGGAATTTCTTTTTAGCCTTTAGTGTCTAGGGGAAGCCACCTATGGGTAGTATATTATTACTTCTTCATAATCCAAATATGAGGGGAATGTTGTTCCACAACCTAAAACATTACCTTTTACCTGTATAGAAATAATCTAATCATTTATAAGAAGAATTCCTAAGCTATTATTTTTATATGATCAAGAATAACCTTTGTGGAACTTCTTCTTGATTAGGTTATGTTATGTTAAAAATAAATGAAAACTTTAAATCATAAAATATAACAACAAAATGAAACTAATATAATGATAGAACAATATATAGAAGTATTAATAAATACCAGTGGAGAATAAGTTTCTTTATCCCATCAAGGTTTAAAATCAATAACAAATCTTTGGGTGAACTAATAAGTCTCAATAATTTAAATAAGCAGAGTATGAAAAATGTAGCAGAATAAAATCCTTGATGGTTTAGTATAAAATGAATCCTATCATGATGTGTCTTGAATGTATTTTTCTCAAGTGCATCTATATTTATTTATAGAAAATTTATCAAATTGTAAGAATATGACCTCCCTAAACATTAAAACATTGTGGGTCTTTATAAAGGACTAAAAAAATCTCTACATCTTGAAATAATTTGAATAAGGAATCATTTATTTACATATTTATGGAATTATCCCATCATAATTTTATATTAAATAGTTATTAAAAAATTTAGATATTTTCATTATCATATATATATATATATTAATTTTATAAATTAATTAATTAAATATAGAAAAACATATAAACTTATTGTAAATAAAAATATAAAAAATGATAGATAATAAAGAATTGAAATTATTAAAAAATAATAATAAATTTTCATAAATATCATTTTAATTTTGTCTAAACATAAATTTATATGTATAAGAATCATTTTACATTGGGTGTAAACATGAATATCCAACAAACATGAATTTTTTTGGGAAATTTCATATTTCTATGTATGAATTAACTATGAATATACATAAAAATAAACCTAGTATATATAAAGATTATTCTATAGGATCATAAGAATGAATTCACAATGCATATACATCATTTTTGGTTTTTTACATGAGTATTAGAGAAATCATGAGACTTCATAAAACATTTCATAAGACTTAAAACACTCATTTTCTGTGGATTTGAAGTAAATAGAATGTAATTGAATTAAATCATTTGAATTTAATGTAAATCAAAATAATTTTAAGTAAATAATTTATCTTTTCAAATTTCATTCGATTTTACAGAAAAATGTAAAACTTTGGGATAAAGAATTACAGAAAATATAATAAAATGAAATATAGTGACTGTAAAATATTTTATTCGAACTATAAAAAAAATTATAAATCATATCCAAATAATTTAAATATAATGTTTCGAATGCTATTTGAAATTTGAGTTATCTAATTTTAACAAGTGATGTGATTTTAAACAATTTATTGTATTTTTACTATTCAAAACAAACAAACAAACAACAATACTAAAAAACACCATCAACTAGTATTAGTCAAAACACTAATAATAAAAAATTTATTTTAGTAGTTCAGGGTGAGAGATAACAAATAATGGAACTGAATATCTAGATTTTAAAAAATTAGAAATGAATTATAAGAGTCATGAATTTCAATGCCATATATAGTTCATGGAGAGATGTATAAAAATAATAATCATTTTCACTTTTATACCTAGTTATTAGAGAAGAAAACATAGCATAAAAATTCTATTCACATCATATAATATTCATCTATAAAAAGGTATTTTTAGTAATATGATTATATGTGAATAAAACAATTCACCCATCACTCTTCTCTAATAATGGATGATACAAAACCTAAACCTGACATCATGTTATTGATCTTATCCATCCCCGAAAATTGGAAGAGAAAAAATGTATAGATCAATAGCACATCAAATTTAGACTTGAAGATATATTAAGTTCATCACCTATTCTTGATATGGGAGATACCTTCTGGTCTGTAAACTATAGAAGTCTCAATCATGTCTATAAATGGAATTTTACTTCACTCAAAGAATATATGGAGGATAAGAAAAGGGAGTTTCCATTTAATTAATTTTGAGTAGTTCCTAAAACATATAAATCTATTATTCCATGGGAAATAATACCTATGATATAAAATATATATATCCCTATAATAGTTTATGATAGTGGATTATAGTATACTTACACATCCCCTTGTGTATTCTCCTTAGAATATCCCCTAGCGATAAACCATGTAACATCCTCATGTGCACTTGTAATTTAATTTCAAGATTTATATTTAATATTATCTTGTGATAGATGATGAGAGAAATAGAGATTAAATTTATTTCTTCCAAAAAGAGAATACAATATAGACAAGTAATTGGAATTCAAAACATAAAATATTAAATTTATTGTTTACCCAGATTCACCCCCCTTCCAATTAGGGTGGTTATATTTATTTTGGTCCTAATACAATTATCTATCCTAACAATCTTGTTGTATTCGTATATCTCACCAATTTTATACAACTGAACTCAAAATTTTAAAAAATATTATATTCATATTTGAGATTCAATGTATATAGTAACATTTTATTATGTGTGTGGGGGGATTTACCTTCTTTAGGATTTGTACCTTTTTTCCTTGTTTTTTTATTTTTGGTGTTATTGTATAGGGTACATGAGGTGGAATGAATATCAAAAATACCCTTGGAATTCTAGGGTGTTTTTTATTTGGATTACTTCTTTTCTTAAATTAATTTTTTTAAATGATTTTTGATATGTTATAAATTTCAATGGATTGTATTTTTAATAATATTTATGAGTTTCAACTAGATATTGAAGTTAGAACCGATGGGTGGCTAACCAGAGTTGTATTTCATGCCCCACAAGGTGTTCTAAACGTTTTTTGAAATATTTTTCACAGTACAATCAGTTTTTTGCGAAATTAGGGATTTATTTCAAACTATAAATTCATTAATCATTTTTAAATATATTTTCTTCATTAAGTGTTTTAATGTGATTAAGGAATTTATTTTACAAGACCCACATTTACCTTTTAGACCAACCATATACAACATACCTTATTTCTTTATAAAAAAGAATTGTTATATATGTTTAATCCACATTTCAAGTTGATTATCATACCCACCATAACTCTGAATATATTTCATGGTTATTCGTGTTTGAGTTTCGGGGAAGGCATTTATTTGTATCTTTGTGATGAATTTCATTGTATGGGTGATGTGAGGGTGATTTAATCTTTTTAGATATTTGAAAAATCAATGTGCATGAGTTAAAATCATTACATGCATTTATAATACTATTCTTCTAAAAATATATATATGAAAATGTTAACATATAATAATAAATAAATATTCAAATAATGATTTGTATATATTGACAATATATATGTAATAAATGGGGAATGATGAATGAATTTTTCATTGTGCATTATTTGTATGGAACAAGTCATAATCTAGTGTAAAGAGATCTTATTGGATATAAATTTTGGAAAATTATGTATTGATTTTTTCATGGATTTACTATAATTTTCTTGAAATGTATTTAAGAGTAAATGCTCCTCATTTTAGCCTTCTCATTGAAAAGTCTACTCACTAACGATATGTCACATAAAATTACTAAAAAATAATTTTTTATTGAATTCGTTTTCATTATTTCATATTTTAGTGAAATTAATATTTTTCTAATACTATAGTGAACATGAATTTTCATTAGTATAATCGTTACTCAAAATATTTATTTCTTTCAGTGAAGAGAAATAATGAATTCCCAATGAGATAGGTTACAAAAAAAGAATTAATGGATATAAAGGTTTTACAATAATTTGGATAGGGGAAATGATTTCCATTGGAAAATAATTCATAAAACGTTCATGATAAATTATTTTTTTTGGAAAATGTGAAAAAATACCATACATTTGATTTCAGCAGTTTAAATTGGATTCAAATATAAATATTTTTCCAATACACAAAAATATAACTGTGGGGGTGAAATGATACAAAATTAAGTATTTTTGAAAAATATTATTTAAATATAACGCCCAAAATTTGTTAATAAATGGGTACAAATCAAAATTTTATTATATTTTTATATTTTTCAGTTTATTTCCAAAACAAAATTTTCATGGTGTATAAATGATTTAATTATTATTTTTTATTGTGTTTTTTATAAAATAATGGTAGAAGAAGACCATCCAGAATTGTACCCAAGAGTAAAATGAATGTTTTGAAGGCCATGGATGATTAATGTATTTTTATACATATTAAATAATATTAAATTCCAAGGATATGTAAAATATTTCCCCTTTACCATGGAAACAAAGAACATTTCCTACTATGTAATAGTAAACTCTAAATGATGTTGGATATGTAATAATATATACAAAGTAACCCATTATATATAAGGGTAGTTAGGGACCTAGATAATTATAATTCCTATTTTACGAATACTATGTAATGATTTATACCTTCTACAATAAATGAAGGAGGAAGGATAGCCACATATGATTAAATAGAGAATATAAAGTGCTATGTAATAGTAACCTGCACATATATAAGAATAAATTGGGACTTTTGTATGATTAAACTAAATATTTCAAAGGACATGTGTTACTTGAATGAAATTTTCTGAGAGTCATAAAGTAAAGTGTAAGGTTTTATACTTTTCTAAAGTGATTATAATCACTTATGTAAGAAAATCACAAAACATTAATGGGATATAGAAACTCTATAGTTATTTTTGAATAAGATGATCTAGATTGATTACATGAAATCATATAAGGAAGAAAATAAAATCTATTTATAAGCTTACCTATCCAGATTTGGTTTTCATTTAATAAGAATGGAACGTGAAATGTGATTTAAGAGAGAGAATATACATACCTTCAAAAGAGATAAAACCCTTGACACAACATACTATTAATGGAATAAATGATAGGATAATTTGTGTGGATTGTATAAATATTAGCTGGGGGTCTATTTTATTAGGGATTACACAAAAGGAATTGTTTTATATACTTTAATAAAACTATATTATGATTTAAATATAGTGTTTTTGTTTCTTCTTTCCATTCTCTATATTTAATTTCATAGTTGGGATCTCTCATCTCCTAAATGATGAAGAACTAACCTATGGGTACTACCAAAGGAAAGATTATATGATGATCTTGAGCTTTTTTTTGATAATATCTCATTATTGTACTTCTATTTTTAGTTTGACTATGGAAAAATAGTGTGTGTGTCGGGGCAGGTGGGGGGGGGGGTTGATGATCCTGACCTCATGACATCTGTTGTCTATTGATCTTATTCTTTTTCTAAAATTACTTTGTTCCCATAACCCCATTATAATTGTAAACCATATAGATATAGTTATTTTGTGTTGAATTCATGTGTCCACATACTAGGGAGGTCAGTTTGGGAGTTCTCTTGATTGAGGATATCATTTGCATTCAAACCGAGGAGGTGGTTTATATAAAAATTACGTGTATACTATTGAGTTAAATGGTCCTTAAAAACATAATGGAAGTCAATGATGATTTCATGAATCTTTTTGAGTGTATTCATAAACTATTAATGATAAAAAATAGATATAATGATGAATGACATGGGAAAATATTTTCTGAATCGTCACCTTTCCTTCTTACATATTCTTTTTGGATTCTGGATTGCATGTTTACTTTTATCTTCTTTAATGACCTTGAAATCCACCACCAAAATTTGAGTTTATTTATTCTATTCAAAATAAAAATTAGTTATAAGAAGTTTAGAATATAATAGTGTCCCTTATTGACATACATCCTATGGTCTTCCCCCTAGAAATTAATATGGGTTTAAAAATACAATTTTTGAAACCGTAAATGTATATTATCATTAATAATTTTCAAATAAACAATGTAATTTTTTATTGGGAGAATCCATTTTGGGAAGAAATTATAAATTCAAACTTTTTGAAGTAGCCAAATGAAGAGGTTGTATTTTTTCAATAAGGGTATGAGAATTAAATTCACGGTATACTAAAAAGTTTAGCAATTTTACATGTTAAATCGAAAATATATTGAGGATATGGCTTGGAGTTCACCACATAGACAGATATAGGAGATATAATCATGGAATATATGATGACTGTGTCTTTTTATCTTCAAGGATATATTAAAATTTTTGACAGAGATGAGAAAATAGTTTGAAACATGTGAGGAAAAATATGGGATACTATAAAAATATTTCATAAGAAATTATTTAATATGTTCAATGTTGTCTAAAGAGGTTTTTAGAATGTTCTTAATTGATATAAATTAATTATATAATGAATGTGAAGGATAACAAGTTAAGAGAAATAAAAAATATATTTCTCTTATTTCTTTTAATGTACATCTTTTTTTAATAAATTAGTTCTATACATAAAATATTTTATCTTGTTCATATGATATTTAAAATGTGAAATAGTTTTCGTAAAAATGGAAAAGAAAAATCATCCATATAAACATTTATTGGCTACTACGTAAAAAAATTCATCCAAGTGAAAGATATTTTACCTGTTTAAGGAATCATTGAAATAGAATATTATATTTGAGTTATCCTAAAAAAATTCAAAGAGAAAAATCCATATGATATTTTAAATTTTAAAATCCATTAAGGCTTAATCATTTGACTTTAAGAATTTTTTAAATCATTCGATATTTCCTAATAATCAAGAGGATGTTGATATGCTATTTTATGGAATGTAAAACTTCATCAGATGTATTTTTTTCACTATATGACTTTTATCTAGATCATAAGACATCATAATTAGGCTTCAAATTGTATAACTTTGAGAACCAATGTCAAATTTCACATGGGAGAATCATATTTCCTTATATGACTTTGTTGTTAGAAACCTATATGACTTCCTGAGTGTTTGGTTTTGTCTAAAGTTGAAAACTCAAAAATAAATGAGGACATCATATGACATAAAAAGTCATCCGAAATGATGAAAGAAAGAATTATGGATTATATATTATGAAGGGAAGTTAAATTGTCTTAGATGATGCACATTTTGGTCTTCATGGAATTTATATATCATAATCACTCGAATAAATTATAATACATGTTGAGATGTATCCTTGATTTAAGAGGATGATTCCACATCAATGTTCTAGGAACATATAGATAATTTAAAGGAGTTAAAAAGTATATATTTCATGGAGCATAAGATATGATACATTAAATCAAAAAATGGAATATACAAGGATAAGTCTTTTGGAAATTTTAATGTTATCATTGAATCAGAGTTCAAACTAAAATTGAATGAGAATTTAAAACTAAGAAATATATTCTAGATGTAAAATATTATTTCCTATACACTCATATTGAGATAATTTTCTAATACGAATGGAAACTATATATTAACAATGTTTTTTGAATATAAATTATAAAGTCACTAAAGATGATGGATATAAAAAGAAGGAAAACTCATAAACATGAAGATTATTTATTATGGATATTTATAATCGCCTCTATATAATACATTATTGAATGAATATAAATGATTTATAACCTGTGATTTATTTGTGAAAGAGTCATGTTATATTCCCAAGTATTCAAATATACTAGGAGGAACAATTCACAAGAATAAGAGGGGGGCTAAGAAAGATGT
This sequence comes from Viscum album, assembly GCA_963277665.1. NCBI lineage: Eukaryota > Viridiplantae > Streptophyta > Magnoliopsida > Santalales > Viscaceae > Viscum > Viscum album. Next base: position 906,353,523 of record OY728165.1, on the reverse strand, counting down.
ATTTCAATATCTTTATGAATGATGAGGTGTATAGGAATATGCAAATAAACATGTGATGACATATATATCCCCTACTTACGAATGAATGTAATTATCAAGAGGTTTATAAAATTCTAGTACAAATCCCAAGGCCATTCTTATTTTTTCATCATTTATTGAGGAATTGATGTTTATTCTAATGTATTCTGGAATCCAGTCCATGGTGTATTATATATGGATAATAATTCATTATAATTGGTTGTAGAAAATTATTGATGATAATGGTAAAATCCATGATTGGGGTAGGAGAGGAAATCAAGAAAATAAGTAGGCTATTATTTTAAAACTTTGTAAATACTATGTATTTATCCCTATATTATTATTACTTGGAATGAGTAAAGGATATTAAAATTCATTGACTAGACTGATAAACTAAAAAAGATGAAGATGTTAAATTGAGAGTTTATAAAAGAAGAGAAATAATTTTCCCTCCTCCCCCATGGTGGTCAATCATCCATAGAGAATCATAAGTGGTATCAAAGAAAAGTTCCAGGTTTCTTCTAAATATAAAAATGGTACTAAAGATAGGTATTCAAAATTCTATGAATAGGTTAGGTTTACCTATGTTTTTTGGAATCAACATCCAAAACTAGATTAATAAGATATCATCCTACCTTTTATCTCCTTTCATAGAGTTATGAGATGTTTTCCCTCCCATTCAAGAGGGAGGATCAATGAAATTCACTAATAAATTAAATTTAGAAGTTGATGAAAATGTGAAAAATTACATTTTTATGTCCCTATTAGAGAATCTACATATGAAATTTTTGGGTCTTAAAACTACTAATGAAATGTATGATAATTAAAGTGAAATTTTTAAGTAAACATCAAATTCAATGAAGTAAATGTTTAATTATAAAGTTTTATATTTTGAGACATAAAAAATAGATGAGGATGGGAACATTGAAGACAATTTTACAAGTTTTAATGAGATTCTAAGAAACAAATGGACTTTAGTGAGAATATAGGAGACTACACAATTTTCATGAATCTTATGAGATATTTTCAAAATAGATTTGATCTGAAAATTTTATCCCTATATTATCTAGAAATTTTTTATTATATGTTATTCCCAACATATTTATATCTTATTAAACGATAAAGGAAAATTATTTCAAGAAGAAACCTAAAGCTGATAGGGATTTCGAGGTCATGGGAATTGCAGAATTAATAGAAGATGAAGTCGAATGAGCAAATGAGATAGATGATGATGTGGATGATGAAGACTTCCAAAAACATTTCATCTCTAAAAAACATTCTAGATAGGAGAATGTAAAGGAAAAGTTTTAAAATTTATAATGTTTTCCATTTTTTATGATATTATTCATATTATAAATTACATCCTATATAAGCATGTTGAAGTACAGAAATAAGATGAGGAAAATAATAAGATAAAGAAATATAAAAATAGTATGAATAAGAACAAGAATATCATTTAAAAAATAAGTAGTCTTATAATGATTGAAGAGATAGATTACACATCTATCAGAATAGATTATCTATTCCGATTTATTAATCATGTTGAGAGCGAGTTTCATAACATTATCTATGACGATAGAGAATAAAGGACTGAACTTATGTGGTAGCAAAAATGATAATTAGAAAACTATCATGAGTAGATTAATCATCTCAAAAAATAAAAAAAACTACCCCAAGATAGGAATAAGACTATAGAAGAAAAGGAGGATATGGTTATAATGTACGAAACAAATGTGGATTAGACCATGAAGCACAATCTAATGATTGATGAATAAAGAAAATGATGTGAAATATTGAAAAAACTAGCTAGAAAAGAAGAGGAATTAGATGAGACACAATCAATTTCTCTTGAGGCTCAATATATGTTAAATAAAATAGATAATACTACTCAAAATATAATGAGAAAAAGGTAATGTCTTTCCATATTGGTGAGATGAATGGTTTTTATAGGCATCATAAATTACACCTTATTTATCCCAAGTTAAATCTATTATTTGTAACAGTACATGTGAAAAATGAATGGATGATTTTTTATTTGACAAGAATAAATTAAAGGGACCCTATTGTATATTAAAATGAGATAGTAGCACTATAATAAATCCACTCCCCATAGAAATAAGGAGGCTCTATATTTATAAGGAAAACAATTTAATATTTCCATAAATATTTCTTATCAAAATAAAAGGTCCAACATTAATGTATTTCTTTAGTGATGTGGTTGGTATGGAAACAAATAATTTTATTTTTTGTTTAATATTTCATTTGTAGTTATGAATCAAGAACCAAGAGGGTGTTTTAGGGTTTAAATTATATCTAATTAACAAATAAACAACATTTATACATAACAACACCAAATCTATCCACTCAAATAAATCGATTACTTTGAAGATATGTATGTATGGTTGGGAAAATAAGACCATTAAGATGAAACTTTTGGGACTATAATTATCGGATATGATCCATATGGTGTAAAAGGGAAGAAATTTCAAGGGAATGAAAAATAAAATTCATGCAATAATGAGGATTATAAGAATGTATATAAGAAACAAAAGGTAGTTGGGAATATCTAAAAGTAGTTCTCGTTAGTTTGGCATGATTGGTTTGCATTATGTAAGATAATGGAGAATAAATTTATAAGTGAAGTGATAATGGATATGAAAGTAAGTGGTTGCTCTAATGAAAATGATTTGGACAATTTATATTAATAATATCTTCAATATATTTTGCCACACCCATCATAAAAATAACAAAAACACTAGCTAAAACAAACCATGAAATATTAAAATTACAGGAATAATATAATCATTAGTGTATAAAAAGACAACATTAAATTATAATAATTAAATATAATTTTTTATAAAAAAATTGATTCCTTTAGAATAACCATTAAAAAATAGGTCATCGTTTTTTACCTTAACAAATTAATTAATCATTGTCAAAATTTTACTATAATAATTAGTATTTATATTTATAAACTTATATATCAATATTCAATTATTAATAAATATATATGAAATAAGATTAATAATACCTTAAGTTCAAAAGGGTAATTTTTTTACAAATTTAGTTTCCTTTATATATTTTATTTTCGTTTAAAATAAGATATTAAAATTTTAGAGTTTTAATTTGAACATTAATCTTTATTTTATGGATTTATAATGTTAATATTATTTTAATATGAATTTTTAGAAATTTTTCTAAAAAAATTATGTTAGTAGTGAAAAATACTATTTTTACAAATATAACATGACTTGTATGAAATTAATAGTGAATAAGTATATATTAAAATTTTATAAAACCTTTTTATAAGATTAAATATTTATTTTAAAAGTGAATTTAATATTTTAAAAATGATTTTTTTTTAATTTAAAACCCTATATTTTTCATTTTTAAATGTACATTATATTTTTTAAAATAAATTAATTTTTATTAAATTATATATTTTGTATTTTAAAATTAATTTTCATTAAATTTATAGAATTGATATAAAAAAATGGATTTTAAATTTATAATTTTTAGATAAAAATTATGTAATAAGGACCAATTTATTTTCAATTATAATGATTAAATTGCTTTTTCAAAAACTTATTACCTTGGTAAAAATAAAAAGGGGTAAAAAATGTTAACCAAGATAAAATTAGGACAAACATGTTTTAAAAATTAATTATAATTTTGGTTTGATACCATTACAACATTATGTATTTCCCTCTCTACTATTCCACAATTTTGAGCTACATTCCTTCAATGTGATTTCCCATTATTAATTTCTTTTTTGTATATAAAAATGCCATCCCTTCTCACTTATAAAAGGGTCACTCCTCTCCTCACTTCTCATCACACCATAACCCACTTAGTTCATCTAAAAAACTTACCAAACATATCCATAAAATTCATATACACCTTCAAGAGGTAACTTTATACTCTAATAACCATCCCTTAAAGGTTTATCCCCCTTGCCAATGGAGATAATCCAAGAAGTGAGTTATAAGTATTGAACTACTCGTTTATAATTTATAATTTTTTATGTGAATTTATTATCACTAAAATTCGATTAAAAAACATAAAATAGTTACATACATGTCATTATTATATTGATATGTTATTATAATTTGGGTATGGGCGTTAACCACCTTTCCTGTTTCTATTAAGAAAAACAAATCGACTTTTATGCGTTGTGCGGACTACGACCTCCACTATGCAATGTGTTTTTTTTCGTACCATATATACAAGGATGGTCATAATAGGTAATTTATTATATATTTATGGTATATAAGAAATATTATTTATTCTTAAATGATAATCTATATTACTCATCTTCTCCATTAAATGGAAAATGAAATCAACATCTATGCGTACGTGTGGACATTAACTTCACTGGAATGATGGGTTTTGATTTATATTTTAATAAACATCTTACATGGACTTCATGAGAATGATTTTAATGTATAAATACGATTTTTATTAAATTATACACGTTATGGGAAGGCAAATTTTATTAATATTAAATAATATGATCAATATACATCTCTGGTAAATTCAGCCATCCAAAAAAGCATTCTATGAGAAACGAATGATTTATTTGTATTATGAAATAACTTTTTATATGTTATATTATTCTTATAATTATTAATATTGTGTTATATAACCCTAAATAACACTAAATACGATCATTACACTTCTTTTATAATTATATTACAAATAAATCACTTTATAATGACCCATTAATTATGGTACGTTCTTGTTTTGGATTGTTTAACCACGTACTGAAATAATGAAATAAACATATATCATGGGTGAATATGATAATTTAATTTCTATTAATATAAGATATAAATAATTAAATAATTTTTTATGTTTATTAATTATAATATAATCATTTATATCACTTTCAAGAAAACATTTCTCATTCTCTAAGAATCATCGAAACAAGATCACCATCAAATTCATCATTAAGTATCACAAAAAAACTCTCATAAATTGAAATTATAACATTATAAATAAATATAAAAAAATTCGAGAAAATTGTTTTATTTGGGATTAAATAACTTTGGGATAAGAGGGGAAAGCAACACCATTATTAAAATCTAATTTTAAATGATAAATACTACTGACACTCGATATCCAAAATAGATACTAACTAACTTATATACATGTGGAGAATAATTATAAATGAAATTTAGGGTTTTAGATATAAAAATAGTTCTAAAATGGTTTATTTTGATAGATTATTTTATATATTGGAGGTTATATCACGTTTTGACTAAGAATTAATTAATTTATGGGGGTACTTTGTCTCAAATTAATTTTGCAAAGACTTATATTCATAATGTGCACCAGAATAACTTTAATATGGTTATATTACTATGTAATTAATTTATTTTACCATATTCATAGAATTGGAAGCTATATTTTGATTACTTTCTTTAAATTTTATTTTGATTCAAAAGATACAAAATTTTAAATGGAGTTTTGATCAAAATGTTACTCAAACACAAAGGTTTCGATTTCCAATATAATTTTCAAAATCAATATTGTTTTAGAAATATTATTCGTCTAGATTATTTTTTTTAAAAAACCCCTTATAATTTTCATTGTATATTCATGCATTCTTATATTTCCCCTCAAAATCTCATTTTCCCATGACTCATATTTTACTTGAAGTGTTTCTTTTAAGTGAAACTGACCTCGTCCCTTATTGGTTTGAAAAATCCGTTTTTACATATCCTTATTCATTCAATGACTATTCAAATTCCCTTATATTTTTTGAATAATTTATTAACGTCATTATATATTACCTTACCTTATTTTAAAAGATTCATAGTAATTTTAACATTTTATATATCAGTCATTTTTTAAAAATGTTAATTGCTTCAATTTTTTATTTTTATATGTAAACACATTATTCCACCACCCGTGTGATTTTATATAAATATTATTATGTATATTTTCATGGTTTATAAAATGAATTATTTTTTTTATTTTTTTATAAAATATTTTTTTGTAAATTATTTAAAAATATATGGAATGTTTCCTTTAGCCAAAGAGGTTTTTCTAAAACATAAAAAAGTTTTTTATTTCAGTCATTATTCTTAAATATATTTTATACATGATCAAGGAAATTATTCAAATGATATCATACACCTTAATTATCTATTTGTATTCTTTAATTTCCATCTCTTTTATAGGAATGATCTTGTACTATGTTTGTCTTATCCACTATGTATAATAATAAATTTTTACCCAATTTCCTTCCTTTTGGAAAACTACATTTTTATTCCATTTATTTAAGAGTGTTCACCTAGATTCCATCTATTGATTAATTGGGGAAATTATTTTCTAAACCATATAACCCTTATCTATATTGTTTAAATACCAAATTATATGTTATCTTTATAGAATTATATTTATCTATAAATTTACTTGATGTCATTCGAACCCAATTTATTTTCCAATGGTTTATCTAGTTTTGATTATTGATAGAGTTATTAATTATTTCACTATGTGAATCTATTTTAAAAGAATATGAAACTCGTTTCCTTTCCATGGGATCTATAAGATGTTTTCAAGGAAACACATTTTCTTCCCATTTATTTATTATGCTAATAAAATAGAATAATTATCGTTGGAATGTTTTATAAAACCGATTTTAATTCCTTGTTTTATTTATGATGTAATACGTGATTGATTTAAAAGTGGAAATAATTAGTATATATGAATGAAAGTTGGGGTCCTATATCACCCTAAAATAAATTGGTTAAAATATTATATCTTATAATAGAACTATTCATTAGTTCATTTTAATTGATTGTAAGCAAGAGAAATGTTGGTGTGGCTCACAAAAGTAATGTTTCCCTATAGTAATTTTTTTTCTATATTTGAAATATTTTCAATAGTCTTATTCATTTTATCATGTCTATGTTATTCTATCATATATTGTGTCAATTGAATCATGTTTCCAAGATATTTTGAAACATTTATTATTTTAATCAAATCCTTAGGACATGATTTACGATTTATGCTTTATTAGAAATAAGTTTCTTATTTATCCTGATTATACAAATATGCACATCTTATGATCACTTGTTGTGTTTTATTGTTAACGTTTATGTTTACCCTTACATAGAGTCTAATCTCACCCATTTGTTTTGTGTCCATTTCTATAAGTTGTAAAGAAAATTAATATGTAAGATATATGTAGAATATTAACTTGTTTGGAGGATTTGTGGGAGATGTTTTATGGCATATTATGGATAATTTAGTTTCATATATAGTGGAAAAAATGTCTACTATTTAAAAATAAATGGTTTTTTCATTAATATTTTTCCAAATTATATAAAACTCTAAAACTAAAAAGTCAATATAATTTATTTTAATAAAATATCATATTTTAGTTATATGGTTAATCTGATGATGTTTTTGGGCTACTATCGTTGGTATTATGGTAGTTTCTAGATAATATTATAGATAAAGATGATGTATTTTGAGGATAAAGTTTGAGTTCAAAATTTCATCAAATGTTTATAAGTTACATTTTATTATAATTTCAAAGATATTTTTTACCCTTAAGGTTAGTTGAGGTAATATTCTAAAGATTAATATAATACAGATTTAGTGAAAACCCTAGAGATGAGTTTAAGGTATAAGTATGAGTATAGGATAACATCCTAAATTTTTCCAAAATTATAGTTTTTTTTAAAATAAAATCTCAATATGGATATTAAAAGTTAATAAAATATTTATTAAATATTTAGCTTGAGGTAATCATCTTAAATGGTTTATTGGGTGTTAAATCAATTTTCACATGGTGCATGAAAAATAATCTTAACTACATAGATGGTTTGAAACTCTCTATGGATTTTCCTTGGAAAGTCACATTATAATTATGATCCCTTATAAAGGATTATTTTCCTAATCATTTTAATGGAATAGGTTAATAAGTATGAGGGAGCACAACATAATGTAACCTAGGTAGAAAAGAGAGAGTTATATGATGAAGTGTAACTTATTTAACATTAAAGTATCGATGGTTGAAATGAATGTGTCTTTGGAGAAGACATCTTGGGATCAATATTGAATATTTATATTATAATTCAATTTGATTTTATTATATATTATCGTAATAATTTTGGTTTTAGTATTTGGATTCCACAAGATCACAAAAAAGAAGATTAGGAAGGTATATATTCATAAACAACTATTTCATATAATTTAACAAGGAAGAATATTTAAAAGGTTTATAATTTTTTTTATTATTTTTATAATGGAAAAATGTGAGTATGATTTTATTATATAAGTTTTGGAAGTTTATATATTAATATAAATTAATGATTAATACTCTCAACTATTTTTCTCATCACGTGACATTTATCAATGATATTCTGGTATATGTCAAAATCTATTCCAATTATGTGAATCATATATGGATCATTATTTATTAATTTTTTTTAAATGTATGGAAAGATATATTAAATGTTACTAATAAGCTTGAAAATTCATTTATGATATGGTTATATTTTTTGGGATAACTATTGGGGACCATATGGTTGAGGTATGAATAACTCTTAGGTTTAATATATAATTGATGTAGAGGTAATAAAAGATTTCTGATTTTGAAAAAAGTAAGTTATATAGTTTTTATTATCTTGTAATTGATTTTTTATTTAATGAATAACCAATCCTTCATATTTTTAGTTATGTTTATCTCATTTTTTGTATCATGTTATATATACACTAGTGAGTAACATTATGAACTAGTGGTTAAAGACAAGATTAAATTTTTGAAGGAATTTATTTTTTATCCATGGTTTAATTTACTATAGACTCAAATGGTTTTTGGTAAGTAATGTAACTGATTTTATATGATTATTGTATGTACTGGTTGGGGAATATGATTGTATGAATGATTAAAATTATTTGAGGAAAGATAAGTAACCTGGTATAACCAAAGATAGTAATGTAAATGTAGTATTATAAGTTATATCATGAATGATGGATATATTTAGATTACCCTCACATACTATAATCAGTGATCAATAAATAAAACTATGATGATTGAATTTATTTAGTGGGGGTAGAATTTAATTAACTAATATTTTGGGCCCTTTAAATTAATATTATCTTCAATAGTTTGTGTCAAACACAACACTAAATTTTTTTAATACTTGACTACAATGAACTATATTATATTAAAATTAAATTAAAAATATAATCATTAGTTTATAAAATGATAACCATCAATTAAAATAATTAAATATTATTTTTTGAAAAATGATTCTTTTTAAAGAAAGATTTTTAATGGGGGGTTGTTGTTTACGTTATTAGATTAAATTGGTCATCATTAAAAGCTAATTATAAAATCTAATATTTAAATTTATAAAATAATATATAAATTTAAATTATTTAGAAATATATATGAATTCATATTAAAAAAATGATGTTTAATCTGTATTTATGGGATTTTTTCAAAAAAAAATGATTTGTGGGGGAATATGGAAAAGAAAATTATAAATAACATGACTTTTATGAAATTATTATTATATAAGTATTAATTATAAATTCAATAAACCTTTTTATATGAAAAAATTGGTATATTATAATGGAATTTCCACTTCGGGTTTCCATTTACAAACCCATATTTTACATTTTAGAAAATAAGTTTCATTTTTCAAAGAAAATGTTTTAATACATTATATATTTAGTATTTAAATAAAATTTTTTCAATTTTATAAAATTAATATAAATAGTTTTTATTAAATTTAGAATGAGTTTTTATAAGTTTTTTAATTAGTACCAATTTTTTTCAACCAAAAGGGTTAAATTAATTTTTAAAAAACATGTTGCCTTGGTAAAAATAAAAGATGTTAAAAAGGGTTTAACAAAGTTGGAAAGACCAAAAACATGTTTTAAAAAATCGTACAGAATGGTTTTTTGAGGAATATATTTACCATATCCCTTACTATATAGATTAATGACATATTTTTATCTAATTTCATTGATATTTACTTCCCATTATTAAAAAAGACTATGGTATTTACAAAAACAATCATCACTTCTAACTTATAAAAGAGGCACTCATATCCTCACTTAACCTAACAACAAACTCCACTTATATGCGCCCAAAATTAGACCAAACCCCTCCTACACATTCTTATAAACCTTAATGATATTTTTTATTCACAAAATACCACCCCTCAGAGGATTAACACCCTTTATAAAGGAGATAATCTTGGAAATGAGGTATAAATTTCTAACATCCATTTTCCAAGTTCTATTTCTTTGTATGAATTTATATTTCCTATAATTAAATTAAATAATATTTAAATTATAAAATTATTATTATTATATTTTGTTATGTTATTATAATTATGGTATAATCATTCACCATCTTTCCCTTTTCTGTTAAGAAAAAAAATTCATTCATCAAATGTGTTTATTACCACCTCAATGATGCAATGTGTTTAGTTTCACATCACTAACATAAAAGGGTTATCATATTATTGAATTTATTATATAATTATAATACTAATAACTTATTTGAAATTCTGAAATTATAAACCACATTACTCTTTTCCCCATTCTATGGAATAAAAATCAATATCCTTGCATATGTGTGGACAAGTGCCTCCGTGGAATGAATTATTTCCATTTTTTTCATTATCAACTTACATGGTTAGTCATGATAATGAGGTTAATGGATATATTTTATTTTTATAATATTATTAATGTTTTGGAATAAATAATTGGACAACCTATAGAAAATATGATTAATAAATATTATAGAAAATTCAATAGTAAAAAAGAGTGTTCTATGAGAAAAGAATGATTTATTCGTACTATGAAATAACATCATATAGCTTGTATAAATATTCTATTTACTTAAAATTATGAAATATTACAATATTAAATAATTCATATAATTATTCTTCTTCTATTATAAATTTATTACAACTAAATTACTTCATAATCATCTACTAATTGTGGTATATTCTTGTTCGGATTTGTTTAACCACCTCCTCAAAAAATTGTATAAACATATATCATCAATGACAATAGTAATATTATTATTAGTAATATATTTAATAAATTGGTAATTTTTTCCATTTTGATACTGTTAATATAAAAAATTTACTCATTATTTTCGAAGACACCCTACATTATCTATGAATCATTGAAACATGATCATCACCAAATTCAACTTTAAGGATCATAACAAAAAAATCCCAAACAATTAAGTTATAAAATTATAAATAATTAATGTAGATAAATTCTAGTTCCTTGTATGATCTGGTAATGATTAAATCTTGGAGAATAAGGAATAAAAACATAAATATTACAAACAAGTTCAAAAAGACCATGATTACTCACACCTAATATCCAAAATAGATAATTGATAAATAATATATATATATATATAACAATATATTAAGATTATAATGGGTTATGTATATCAAATATTTAATGAAATGGGTTATAATGATAGTTTATTATGTAATACTGGAAGGCATTGCACATTTTACCTATGAAAGAATAAATGTAATGGGGTTATTTCACTCTAACTTAATTTCATGATTCTTATTTAATAATGTACACAATGAAAACATTAATATGGCATGATTATAGCCCAATGAATTTATTTTACCATATTCCATGGGTTTTAAGATTAATATAATTTAATTTCGTTAAATTTAATTTCATTCAAAATATACCAAATTTGGAATGGATTTTGATTAAAATGTTACTCAACCCCTAAGGGTTTCGATGTAAAATATTATGTTTAAAATAATAATTCTTTTAGAGAGATAATAAATATTTTTTTTATTATCTCTGAAAATACTCATCATTGTAATTATATATTCACAGAGTTTTAAAATCCTCTCAAAATATCATCTCACTTTGACTAATATTTTACTCGAAGTGTTTATTATAAGTGAAAACAATCCCCCGTCATTTTTATCATCTCGGAACCCCCCTTTTCTATATTCATATTAATTTTACCTTTTAATGTTTTTTATGATTATATATTTTATTAAGTATGTTTTCTACTATTTTTAAATTAAAAAAAATAGATAAATCTTACGTTTTTTCATATGGGTTGTTTTATTCAAAATGCAAAAAGCTTCTATTTGTAATGTTTACATGTAAACACGTTGTTCCTCAGTATTTGTAATTTTATATGAATACTTCGTTCTCTTTTTTATTAGTTTCTAAAATAGTTTATTTTTATCCTAGTTTTAAATTTTTTTAAAAAACATTCAATCAAATAATCAATAATACATCTTATTTCCAAACTAGGTTTTATAAAACATCAAAAAAAGTGATTTTATATAATTAATTATTCATTGACATATGTTATACCCGATCAATGAAATTATTTAAATAATATCATCCAAATTATTTCAATTTTTGTCTTATATAATTTTATTCACTTTTAGAGGAAGGATCCATTACCGCCTTAATCTTGAAAAATAATCCTCTATGTATAATCCAAAATTTTCACCATATGCATTTACTTTGTGAATACCTTTTTTTCCTTTGATTGATGGGTGTTCACATATATTAAATTCATCGTTTTATTGGGGTAATTATTATCTTAAACTGATACACTTTCATTTCTATTGTGTAAATAGTATAGGCTTAAATATATTTTTTGAATGTTATTTACGTAAAATTTTACTTGATATAATTGGAAACCAATTTATTTTTCAGGGGTTTGAAATGTTTTGAATATTTACGTAATTATTGATGATTTATTTATGTATATCCACTTGAAAATGATGTGAATACCATTTTATTTACATGTTTTATTTATTATTTGTTGAATAAACCCCATTTTCTTTCCATGGGTTATTTATAAAATAAAAAGTGGATTATTTTGACTTCAAAGTTTTAGGACACCCATTTTAATTCCTTTTGTTATTTGTGATTTTATAAGTGAATGATTTTATGCTGGAACAAATAATTATGGATGGATTATTTTTGAGATCCTATATCAACCTCCAATGAATTGTTCAAAATTTTATATCTCATGAGACAAGTATTCATGAGTAAATTTTAGTTTTTAATAATCATGGGAACCGATTGTGTGGCTCATGAGAGTAATATTTCCATATACAAATATGTGTTACATGTTTGAAATATATTTAATAGTTTTTTACTTGTAATCATGATTTTTTTATTCTATCATGGATCATGTTTATATACTTATGTTTCCACAGTAATTTGTTTCATGTTTTATATTAAGAAATGACTTCTGCGATGAATTATGATCCATGCCCTATTGGGAATAATATTTTTATCATTTTTTACCCATATTCATATCTTATGATTACTTTTGAAATTTGATTTTTAATGATTATTTTTACCCTTATAGATCATCAAAGGTCATCCCCTTTATATTTTTTTAATTCCACATGTTATGATGAAAAAAACGTATGTTATATCTAGAAGATTATCCTGCGTAGAGGATTTTTGGGAGATGTTGAAGCGTTGTTATTGATTCTGTAGTTTAAAATATAGTGGAATAAATTTCCATTAGTTAAAATTTATTGGTTTCTTAGTTATAATTTTGTCATAATTCTATAATACTCTAAGCCTAAATGGTATTGAGAATTTATTTTAATGAAATAATTACTTTATGTTTTTTTTGGATAAGAAAATCACATCGTCGGTCTAATATAGTTTCATTAGAATAGATTCATGGAGTAGTAAATATTTATGCATGATTCAATATAAAAATTCAATGGAATCTATGTAAAAGGATTTTGGAAACATAGGTATGGGACACAATATTGTATGCCAATATTACTACTATAAAAATATGCTATAAGAAAGATAATATATGATCATGAGAAAAATGTTTTCATGACATCTGATGGGAATAAGAATACTTCACACATGGAATAAATTCATTATAAGAAGATGAGTATGAAACCTATTATGTTTTTTTTAACAATTATGGGGGGAAAAGGGAATTTTTTTGAAGAAGAAAAAGACATATTTTAAATAGGGTTGATAGGTAACCCTTACATGACCCAAAGGCTCAGTGTAATGAAGACCGGTTATATTTTGATGGCCCACAATCCCATTAGTTGGTAATTGATGAAGTGTTGTAAATATGTCACTACATGAAATAAATAATATTTTCTTTAGGGGATGTAATTTCTAACAAGTCTAAACCCAGATTGTATACCATGATTGGGAGAAAAATTTATGTTGATATATCATAATATCTTATGTGGTATCACTAGTTGTGTGAATCTATGCCACATGAATTGATGTTCAACCCCTTGTAATATGAAGAATAATGTTTTTCAACAACACATATATAAATTATTTATGGTTTTTAAAGTATATAAAATATTAGAATAGTTGTTTAATTAAATAATTTGATAAAGGGAGAGTTTTATTAATTTCACATGAACTATTTTTACGTGTTTGTTGAGATGTATATAGTTTACACATCGATTGATCATTCTATATGAGATATCCCCAACACTGATCATTGTGTTGGTGTCACATGTAAGTGGACCAATGTATAACATTGATAACCATAGGAAAATACATCTCAGATGTTAAAGTGGGTTAGACCTAGAGGACTTTGAGTGTACTAACTAAATGATATTTTTAAATGAAAAAAATGTGGTTCCATACTTCTCTGAGAAGTGTATTAATTAGAGAAAAATATTTTATGAAGGCATGTTTTGGAGAAGATGATTTGAGAAACATCCTCAATATTTCCTTCTAGTTTATTGTTAATAAAGGTATATGAAGTTATTTAACTTTGGATAAAATAAAATGGTAATTGATAAAAAATTATATGGGAATGATTAATGTTTCCAAATGAATAATTTGTTTCTAATTCCATAAGACTATGAGAAGTATTGCTTTACTTCTCATTACATCTTTTCATATAATCCCCTTTCTTTCTATTTGTTTCCATTTGTAATTTGGGGTATATTTGGACTTCTGAGTATGGTGAACATTTTTTGAGAACAATATCCATGATTTCATGGATGTATGTTTCTTTAAATTAATAGAGCCCATGTATAAAATTTTAATGGATTATTGGGGTTCTCACAATGTTTATAGAACACCTGATTTGGTTTGGGTTTTCATTTAATAGCATGAAATGTTCAATATCTACTAAAAATTTTCATACCGAGTAATGGGTATTCATGATGTGTAATTTTATATGGTATCAAATCATGAATTTAATACACAAAATGAAATATTACATTATATGTAATGTTAAAAATCATGTTTAAAAATAATGTGATTGTGAATTTGGTAAATATGATCCCCAAGGATTACATGATGTGTAAAGGTATTACACACCATGTAAATTTCTTGAGTTACAGATTTTGGGCCCAAAAAGACTTAATATTACTTCATTATTTCATTTCTATCACCCGTAAGAACCTAGATGTAGTATTTAGTGATTTAAGAGACCTATATCCCTTCTAGATCATTTCATTTCGTGATTAATCATCATTGTAGATGTATAATATTTTTCTAGGTCATTAATCCCTTACAATTATTAATTTCAGTTGATTAGTATTGAACCATTATGTTGCATTATCATATCCACTGACTTGTGGTGTAAATTCTATGGATTACTTTTTAGATCTATTGTGTGATCTTGTTATGTGGGATGATCTATTGTTGGTAGTGGTGTTGTGAGTGTGTTTTATTGAGTTATGTTGTGATCTTTCCTATTCAATATCCCTTTTGTTAAATTGAATCAATTTTGAGATGTTTAGATTGATTCTAGGGCCTTAGTTTTCATTGTTTTATTCTTCATAGTGGTGGATTCTCTTATTGGTGTGTCTGACCTGAGTTTTAAGGTAAGTGGATCTGTCTCTATCATTTGTTGGTGATCTGTATAACACTAGTTTTTTATAAATTATTTTATTAAACTAAATAGAATGATTTAATAATTTTATTTGTATGTGTCGAAATGGTTTTATTATGAAATATGTTTCCCCTTTGGTTTTGGTAAATGAAAAACATTTTTCAATGAAATGAGAAATGGTTTTATGAAATGGGTTTCAAATCTTGAAATGATGATAATATATGATGAAATGGTTTTACGAGAAGGTTTGGAAAGTGGATCACATGGTATGTCTTAGGTATATAATTAGAATTTGTAGTAAAATTCCTCTTCCACTATCTTAGGCTTTTCTATTGGGGCTTTCATCTAATCCCTATGCATGTTGTTCTAGGGACATGTTAGACCTGTTGGTGGGGTTTACATTATAGGGTGTTCCAATTCTCTCTAGACATAATGCATATTTCTAGAGTCTTGACGTGTGTGTGATTTTTTATGTTTATGTATGAGTTTCCTAGCTATCACGACATAGTGTAATCCTTGGTGGGATATTAACATTTCTTTTTTTCTAATTAGGGTTGTTTTGTTATGTACTATTTTGATTTTACATCCATGTATTTGATATTATATGTGATACATTATTTGGATGGATTTGATATATATTTTTTGATATATGTATAAGAAAATATTTGAAACTGATTTACCTGCTTTATTTTGAAATGTGGGAAAATGAGAAATTAAAATGTTTTTTGATGTTTTTGAGAAAAAAAACATCAAAATCTACATCGTGAATCATTTTCTTTAATGATCATCATGATTTGTTTTATTTCTCAAAGACTTGATATGGAACACCTAGGTGAGACCCTGATGAACCTATTATTTTACATCATGTGTACCCCGTCGATGATGCATTGACCTAGTTATGAATTTTGATGTAGTGAAATGGAAGGTGATGCAGTGAGGTGATAATGATTTCTATACACTGGGTTTGGGTAGATTGATGGTGAGATAGTTTGGGATTTACCATGATATAATATAGAGACTATTGGAGTACTTTTTAGCTTTTTCATTCATTAAAACTAGACTAATTTCTTAGAGATTATTTTTCTACTTTTTTATTTGTATCACTTCTTTTGTTATATTTCTTTTATGACACATATATATTCATGTTTTCTTATGATGTTTCTTTATATAAAAGTGCATATATGTAATTTTTTCTACTTCAGGTTGGGATAAATCATTCCCTCTCATTTTATTAGTTCCCAGGTTCTAGATGACATACCGTGGGGATTGTGAAAACCCTTCGAGTATATGGAAATTATGTTTGGTTACCAGTTTGAGAGGGTATTCAGGTCGGGTTCATCATAATTTGGTAACAACAGAGGTTAATTATGAAGCTTATTATCCTTGGGAATTTGGGCAGACTAGATATAGTATTGTTGGAACATAAGAGGTAGGTTGTGTTGAGTGTCTAACAAGCTCTTTCCCTGATGAGACTCAAGTTACCATGTTATTTTGGGATATGTGTCTCCTTTTTTATGTACAGGAACATAACAATAGTTTTTTCTTATGGGTTTTCTAGATTTAACGAACATTATTCCATTGTATGATTATTTCATTTGTTTTGGTTTGAGGAGGTATGTCGTTGATATGTGTTTTGTGAGTTACTCTGAATGGATCTGCCAGTTCACCTCAATGGAATCTTCTTATGGATCAAAAATTTGTCAAGGCAATCATGTAGGCAGTTTATGCCATAGATCAAAATATAATGAAGATCATAAAAAATTTGGTTAGATACAACAAAAAGCTATTGGAGAAAGCGATTGATCATGGGAGTACATTCCTGAAAATCCACCATACATTATTGGTAAGAATAAACCTGAGGACTATATTGACCTAATAGATAATATTTTTGAATTCCTAGATACACATGTTAGTATCATGGTGAATTTTTTGTTGTTCAGATTTGAGGGTCCTAACAAGCGATGGTGGGATTCTGTGGTGTATATGGGTATGAATATTGGCATAGACTATAAGGGTTTTGAGACTCCCTTATTCAAGAATTTTTATCCGGATTCAATAATGAAAGATAAGTCTCTTGAGTTTCTATCTTTGAATAAGAGAGACCATTTAGTGTCAGAATACACGATTTAGTTTGTGTATCTCATTTGTTTTTTTCCAAAATTTTATAAATAATAACTAACAAACTCTAATAATTACCTTCGAGGTATTCAACCAAATAACAAATCACGATTATTTATGATGAATCATTCAATCTTTGTGAAGATAATCCATTGGGATATGGTGGAAGAGATGAATATGGAAGTTAATGTTTGATATTCTACCCCTTATCATCCCTTAGTGGATGCTTTAGTGGTGCTTCATGGAAAAAGAGTACGTCGTAGGATCATTATAGGAGTGGTGGAGGTGATTCTTAGTAGCATAACTCTTTCGAATATCCAATTGTAGCTAGTTCTATGCCTCTTACTTCCTATCAGTGTGGACAGATTAGACTTACATGACATTCATGACCTTCACCAATAAAGATGTCCAACTATTTTAGACATTATGGTCATCTATATAATTTTTTCTGGAGTATGTCTACACCTCAATATGGTCAAGGATCGTTGGATTCAAGGGCTATTACAGAATAGTCAGATGCATATAAGGAAATAGGGATCTATCCACATTGATTGGGAGTGATAAACCTTCTTTTTGTTTATGAGTTTGTGATGGAGTTAGGTTTCAGTCTAGTAATAGTGATAGGTATAATTTTTATTGAATCTTACCTAGTAAGTTCTTTATTTGGTACTGGTGCTTCCCACTCATTTATATGTGGTCATTTTTTTATATTCTTAACCATCCAATAGAGCTCATTTTTTTATGGAGTTAGAGACACTCTTTATGTAGAGGAAAGAGTAGGGATTTTAGTGTACTTTTGTGCTATTGATAGCTGATGCAGAGTTAGTATGGGATTTTCTTATTCTTGATCCTGATTTTTTTTGGCATCTTCATAGGGATGGATTGGATTTTTTATCAACGTGTTGAGGAAATTTATTATCGTTATTGTTTCTTGTTTCTTGTAATCGATGGGAGATCATATGAGTTCTAGAGAGAGTGATATCAACTGTTTGTTTATGCAAGACCTTCCCACCCAGAGCTCAAGGGTTTTCTGTCTACTATTGAAGTTGAACCTGATGTTGTTTCCTCTGTTATTCATCTTCACACTATATTTTGGGATTTTCTTATAATTTTCATGGATGATTTATTTAAGATTATTCTAGAGTGGGAGGTAGAGTTTAGGATTGGCCTAGTTCTAGGTACATAGTCAATTTGGGTAACAACATATCATGGGGCATTGAAAGAGTTGAAAGATATCAAGATTTAGTTGGATGATATGATGAAGACATGTGTTTTTTAACCACGTGTTTCACCAAAGTTATCCCCTATTTTCTTTTCCAAAAAGGAATACGTTTTACTTTGATTATGTGTAGACTATAAAAAGGTAAACCTAGTAAAAGTTAATAA
This sequence comes from Viscum album, assembly GCA_963277665.1. Lineage (NCBI taxonomy): Eukaryota > Viridiplantae > Streptophyta > Magnoliopsida > Santalales > Viscaceae > Viscum > Viscum album. The sequence goes on along the minus strand of OY728165.1, from coordinate 906,334,151 downwards.
AAAGCATCATTTGCCTTTTGTTGATGATTTATTTGACTAGTTAAAGGGGGGAAAGTGGTTTTTGAAGATTTATCACAATTATGGTAATCATCAGCTCAATGTTTGGGAGTCTAATATATTGAATATGGCTTTCTAGTGTAGGAATTCAAATTAAAAATATCTTATTATTCCATTTTTTATCACTAATGATTCTATAGTTTTTATTGATTTTTGAATTGAATATTACATTAGTATAATTACAATTTTATGGTAGTATTTTTTATGATATTTAGTTTTATTCAGGATTTGTGAATGGGAACGAGTACTATTTGGGTTTGGTTCTAGAAATTCTTAGGAGTCAACATTTTTATGTAATGATTTAAAAATAAAATTTATGGATCAATGAAGTGAAGTTATTAGGGAATCTGATTTTTGAGTAGGGTTTGTCATTTGATCCCAAGAAGGTAAGGGTTTTCTTATCATTGGAAGAGACAAGGAATGTATTTGAGATTCAAAGAATCATTGGCCTTGTTGGATATTAGAGATGGTTCATCAAGTATTTCTCAAAGTTAGTGTCGCCATTGACTTTTCTTACTAGTAAAGGGGTGAAATTAATATGGTATAATAAGTGACAGTATTTTTTCATTGAGATTAAATAAATTTTATCATCAAAACTTATCCTTAAGTTTCCTAAGACCATTAAGGGGTATGTATTTTTAAATGATACATCTATCATTAAATTGGGTTGTGTGATCATATTTTTGGATCATATTGTAGCTTAATTATCTCATCATCTTTGAAAACATTATAAAAATTACACCACACATGATTTAGAACATGACACAGTTATACATGTGCATAATTATTGGAACCAATATCTTTTTGGGGAGTGGTTCACAATATTTTTCGATTATAAGAGTTTGAGGTATATCCTCTCTCATAAGTACTTTAATCTCATATAGATATGATGGGGGAATGACTTTTGATTTTTGACTTTGATATTACCTACACCATGGGGAAGGGTTATGTTGTAGCAGATGATCATAGCAGGAATGTTCTATCATAGGTTGTTCAGGAATTGAAGGATGAGTGAAACCTCATTGGTCTTTTATCTCAATTGCATTTGGATTCTCAGGAGGATGTTTTGGGTATAGTTTTGACCAGTGTTCTATTATCCTATTCTCTCATTGAGTCCATTCTATAGAGTCAATTATAGTATGATGACTTCAATGGAATTCAAGAAACCTTATAATGTGGGGAGAGAATTTCTTCTTAGTCTATCTCTTCATGTGGTATTCTTAGTTTTGGGGATCAGTTTGTTGTTCCAACATCTATGGGGATCTCTATTTTTTTTATTTTCATAGTTCTTTAGGGACCATTCATCAAGACACTATGAATATGATGAATGACATGAGATGAAAATTCTGGTGGCAAAGTATGAAGCAATAAATTGATGATTATGTATTTAATTGTTACACCTAATAATAGATAAAGATATATCACCAGAAACCTTTTTTTACTAAAGAATATTACGGTAATAGTTTGTAAATGTGAACAAGTATCAATGAGTTTTTTAGTTTGGTTACCACATAGTCTTCAAGGAATGAATTCTATCTGGGTGGTGATTAGTTGGTTTAAAACGTAAGCTCATTTAATTTTGAATAATGACACCACTTATAGAATCCCATGTTTTTGTACCGGAGGAAATTATAAGGGAATTTGAATTTTGATGTTGGGTTGAACGTATATTTTGTGAACCAAGATTTTTAATGGAATTAAAAGAGTTGGAACACATTAATTTATTGTTTTTAGATGGGGTTTGAATCCCAAGTGGTTCCCTAAGTGGTTCATTGATTTTCATGACTACTTGGCTCCAAAAACATGATGTTTCATAGACAAGTATGGGTGCACGGTTTGTCAGAAACCATGCATCGCACCAGCGAATACCTTACAGCTACTACATGTGTGCAGAAGTGAAACACAAGGGATGCACAGAACTTCCCAAACCATCCACCTAGCCCATACACATTTTTCTATATAGGCATTATGTGTTCACTATTTTTTGTATAGTTGGTGCACGGTTTGGCCAAATATTGTAGCCAAAACCTGCGACGCTTCCTTCTTAGACGTCATCATAATCGTAGTTTGCATATTGTTTGGACAACCATGCAACAAAACCATTCACCACATTTATGGGGTAAAATTCCCATTTTTCACTTATTGGAATATTTCTTTTTTATCCATTCATTTTTCTTCATCCTCTACACACAGTATCTCCTCTTTATGGCATTTTTTCTCCTCCCCTAGGTTTGAGGATATATCCCTCATATGGATTCTGATTTGAGCATTTGTAGGTGAGTTGGAAGAATCTTAGTAATTCTAAGACTCCTGTTAATTCTTTTACTTCTTTATCATCCCTCTCAGAAAAATATTTTGTGTGATCTAATCCACCCTAATTTTAGGGAGTTCATCCATTTCTTATATTTTTATCGAATCAAACCAAATCAAACCTCAATATTGGAAAAGTGAGTCATCAATTGTATATAGTAGGTGCTCTTTAAATTTTCACTTAAGTTTTTTATCTTGTGTGAAATACCTATGTGTTCCACATTCCATACTTATTTGGTTTTTCTCCAAATTTAATTTTTATCTTCATTAATGTTTATTAAATTTCTTTGTGTAGTGTTTAAGTTCCCCTTATATGGGTAAAGGTTATAACCTCAACCTAAACCATCGTCAGGAGGTTTATCCTTTTTGTTCATATATAATTATTTTTTCTAAATAGGTATGAGCTATCCATTTGGGGTTTCCTTCTTATTAAGCATCACATTATAAAGCTAGCTTATATAAATACCACATTATTGTAGGTTGTTTATGTATTCTGATGCTTCCTACTTTAAAACCTCCAAGGTATGGGTTCCTTTAATCCTTGTGATGAACTTTAATTATTTAATTAAATGAAATTAATTTTTTTGTACCATGTCATGATATCTAATAAAACCCTTATGTAGAGGTGTGTTGTCTTTAATTAGAATGTGTTGTAAATGATATGCCTTGCATGGATTTCTGGTTGAATGTGATAGACCTCAAACTAATTGTTTTGAGATATAGTTTGGCTTACTTATACAACATAGCCTTTTAAATATAAAATTAAATAGAAAACTGGTGTGGCCCTATAAATGATCCTTTGTCTTTTGTTATGATAATCCCAGTACTTTTCCTTTCATTTTATTTAAATAATATGGTTAAATTAATGGTGAATTCTTTGAGTGATACTTGGTCATTATTTTAAAAGAATAATAAGGAAGGGATCATTGTTCCTTTGATTAGTATCCTAGATAGATTGTGTATGCACTGGGGGTGATACTAGTATATCCGGACAGGCACAACATGTATTCCTATTACTTTAGTACCAGAGATACTGGTTCCCTAGGGGAGAATTCTTTGACGGGATTGTTGATGAGATGGTTGTACGAGGCCACAAGTGAGACATGGTCCCCAATGTGAGATACCAATTTTGATCTTATAGGCTATTGTCTCACATTAGTCCAAGATATAAACTTTCAAGACCATTTAGGTATTACATTGGACAGACTCCAATGGTAGGGAGATTTATGGTGCTCGTAGTGCGGTACCTGGGTTCCTTATTATGGTTCACCTCAGATAGGTCTACGATGCTTCTTTATTTAATATTGGTTGTTACTTTTATGATAAATCCTAAAAATTCATAGGTGTTATCCATTGGATCCATCAGAAGAGATAAATCACATGCTTGGGTTATGTCTACCTCAGTATACATATTTATGACGCTTTCTTTATCACCTTTTCCTTCTCATTTGAATAGGTTTTTTATGGTTCTGACAGTACCGGCATCGACTGAAGAAGGTATGGTTGTTCTGGGTTTCCTTAAGGAACCTGAGTCCAACTTGGTTATTTATTTAATTTATCATTGTTTCTTTACTAAGGTATACATACAGACTGATTATTTTGTAGGCACAAACTAGATTATTTTTTAAACACCATTGGTGGGGGCCTACTGGGTATATCTCACACCCTGATTGGGTCACCATTACATTAGGGTACCTGAGAAGACTCTTGCTCATAGGTCCTTGATCAATTACATTAGATGCACATAGTACATGGGTGTTAGGAGAAAATTTCTTGTACTCAAGATGCTTGGGGAGATACTCATTGGGCTTCACTATTTTATTACATTGTAATTATTACTATATTTATTTATTCTTGTGCTTGTAGCATCATCAAGCCATGAATTCATTGTTGACTGTTGGTGTTGGACATTCTTATTCTATTATAATATTTATCTTCTATTTCATTATCTTATTAATTTACACTTCTTATGTTGATGTTGGTCGCTTAATTTATGATATATGGATGTGCTTCTCCAGTTTTGATGGCATAGTCTCCCAATTTTACCATTATTGGACCCTCCCTACTATTCAGCAACCTCTGGAATATGGGGAGGCATGCTTGAGGCCATGTGGTGGTCGTTCCAGCTACCGGTTTAGTAGTCAATTGGGCATGGATGTTACAAATTGTTATCAAAGCCTTTTTTTCTTTTTTTCCTCATTTAACTATTTTGTCCTCATTTACAAAAGACTATGAATGTTTGATTCTTTGTAAATATTAAGGACTGGAAGTGATCAACCAATGTATGAGAAAAAATACAAGTGGCTAGGGATGGGAATGAGGTTCACATTTTTTTATTACAACTAATTTTATTTCACATTGATTTATTGGATTATATTTCACTGGTTACAAATTTATGAGATTTAACATTTATCCTTTTTCTCGTATGGCAAGGATAAATCATTACATGCATCATTACAAAAGCATAGTAATTCACATGTCTTGAATATTTCATTCCATATAGATTACATTGATATATTATTTGAAATATGTTGATGTTCATTGCATGTTTGATTTTCATGTTGTTTATATTCCATGTTAAAAATTTCAAAAACATGTTTATTTTTCACCTATTATGTATTTGATCATCACGGTTCTTTAATTTAAATTATCATTCCCTACTTAGTTACTATGTTTATATTACATAATTTTTCTTATTTATCATTATTAGTTATTCTTTTAGCATGTCTTATTTCTTACCATGTAAGATGACTAATAAGTGTGCTTGTTTTCAAATTTCCATGATTATATGCTTGTTTATCATGGGATGAACATTATAGATATTATTAAATAGGAATCAACATTCAATTTGTATTTTTTGGTGATAAACGTATAAATAAATAAGTGACGACCCATATAATAAAACAATTTTAAACATGATTTCTATAATTAGAGACAATTTTATAAATATTTAAGATCTTAAAATTTTCCTTTATCAAAAATAGATTGGTTGTAGTTAAATGCGATCCAGCATCCAATTTTTAAATTATATGGGTTCTTTATGAGTTGGAACAAGTGAGCCATACGATCAAACCATTTTAGAGATTCCCTGTATATTTAAAGATTATTCTTTAGAGTTAAAGTTGTTGAAAATTTTCTGTATCCAAGAAAAACTAGTTTTGATTATATTGGGACTTTTAGTAACATGTAAAGTGTATGGGTACATTATAAATAAATGGTTGTAATCCATAGGAATCGAACAATCTATTATGAACCTTTTACTTAGAAACTATTGAAAAAATAAATGCTCTTAAATTTTGATCTTGAATTATACATGTGCCTTATTGAGGTTTGTTCCTCTATTGTTAAGCTTAAGGACTCAAGTGGCTAATTTATTGAACGCACAATTTGATCTAAGTAGTTATGTTGGGGAATCATACATATGTAATGAACCACTATGTTTTTTAAGTCTAATGGTTATAAATGTTTGGGATTCCTTTTTATGAACACAGAATGGATCGAATAGACCCAAGTAGGCCACCCTTATTTTCACATGCCATAATGCTTAACCACATGGGGGTATGTTGTGTTACAAAAATATGGTTTTATGATTTATTATTATATGGGGATTCTTACTTGACTAGTACCCCATTAATTAATAAGATACCTTTTATTTTTATTGATATGTTTGTGTGAGGCCTTATAAATAAATTAACAATGTTTAAAATCAGTTTATGTGATAAAATAACTGAATTAGAATAGGATCTCATTGAATAATAATGTTCGAAAGGGTATCTTAAAATATATTTATTATATTTACATTCCAATAGTGTTGGGTTTTCTTTGAAACTGAACTTTTAACAGTCAAATATTTACATGAGTTTTTGTTTAATTATTCAAATGAAACATTAAGTGGTGTTTTATCATGAACCTCATGTAAGGGTAGTATAATTCTTTTTAGAATATTTCCTATGTATCTACCTTGAAATAGAAATTTAATCATTTTCAACAGTCTTCCTCTTTATCATGTTTGAATCTAAATTATATGACCTTAATCCTAGTGAACTTTCATAGGCATGCCTTTTTTTTGGTCAATTCTTTTTATTTTGATATGGGGGACTAGCCCTAGGTAGGTTGCACACTCAAATTTTTAGAACCGTTGCTTGATTCTTATGTTTAGTTTTTATTTTTTTGTAATGTGAAGGGGACATAGTCTCATGTAGTACTCATAGTTTCTAAAACAACAACATTTGTTTATAGGTGGTCCTATTTTTTACCCTTTATCTAAGTGTGAGAATTTCAAAATTATTATTTCTTGTAGGATAAGCTTGAAAATGGAATGGTCATCCCTTTAGTATGCCATGTGACCCTTCTTTTCATTTCTTTTCATTATTGGGTGACTCAGGAGTTTTCCAGGTTATTATAAAGCCTTATGGAATAATGTTTCATAGAGTTAGTTCTTCACATGTAACATCGGATATCAAAATTCATAGTGATGATAATCCTATGGATGGTATCAAGTATGTGTTGTTTGATTGTGTAATTTCAGGGTAGTATGCACTGATATACATGATACCTTTCACTTTTATAAATCATAAAATGAACCATTTATGTTCAGTAGTACACGGTTAATATTTTAGAATTTTTGTTTTGTTCACAGGTCATCTTCAGGGTACATTGACTTGGCATTGTAGAGTTTAGTTGCCCAAACAATTGGGATGACATCCTGTGGAGGATCGGGTGTTAGCACACCAATCAGTTCAATTGGGAATTTAATTTTAGTGTCTCATTTCTTGGTGCATGTGGGAATAACTCTTGGGAAGTTCCACATGTCTACCCAGAGTAAATATGGCATACTACACTTGTAGGTGGATTGCTTCATTATCGTCAATTTAATGATTTTTAATGTTTTTTGTCCATATCCATTAACTATAGTAGTGGTAAATGGAGCATCCATCAGGTGATGAGTTCCGTTCTCATTAAATTTTATGATAAGGAAACTACTAAGGTTGTTAGTGTCACATCATTTTTGGTTAAATGTTTCCTTCCAAGTATAGGGACACAACCTAGTGGATCCATCTAATAACCTCCAGTGCTTATCTTGGTCTCCCATGAGGATGATAATCTTGTGTTGAGTTATTTCTTTTGAGGAAACACAATTATGAATGGATGGAAATGTATGAAACCTTTTTAGACATAGTTAGTCAAGGAATTATTTCAATGGTTGTTCTTGAGTGGTCACATAATACCTTGATTAGAAAGGGAGTTGTGATCATTTAATGGTGATGTGTCATAAGTGGTAGGTGATCTCTTCTAATAAATTGGACATGTGGTGGTTAACTATTGTGGTTTTTTCATTTTTAGAAATGATATTTCCATAGACTTACCAAGTGTTTCATCCTTAATATGGTGGAGGTATCTCATATACTTTTTGGGAGATCATTTAAAAACTCTTAGTGTACTTTCATATCAAATATATCCATGTTCCTCATCTTGGTATAGTTTGAGTATAATGAGAGTGAGTTGGTCTTACACTACAATAATGTTTTAAAGTATATTGGGATTTTTTAGTGGGGTTTTCAGAGTGTGATTGGGAAACCATGGTTGTTTTAGTAGCTGGTTAGACATGAGTAATACCTATGTTTTCAGGTGGGAACACCATGAATAGGCTTGTGGACACCGGTTGTTTCCCTTTCACTTGATCTTCATAAGGATTCCACTTTGCGGTTAGTCAGTGATATAATTATGATGAAATTCTTCTTGAATTGAAACCTCTCTTGTATACACTAGCATGTAGAATAACATGAATAAGCTACTTGGAACCTAGTGCATGATTATGAGGATACCCAAAACATGCTTTCATGCTCAGATTCTTTGGTTCAAGTGGAAAGGGTCTATGTATAGTTGATCAAGCAGGAACCTATGTTTGTGTTGAGAAACAACATCTTAAGTGGGGTTTTGGAAAGAGATGTCACCAGAATCCAGTTATGGGATTTGATGATTTTGTTATGAGGAAATCATGACATACATTAGTTTAAATGCTTGAGGTTAGATTTGAAATACACCATCCATCTAATCCTAGCATTTTTCTAATGGACAGTCGGTAGTTGTTTGACCTTTCTTCCTACGGTTTGATAAAATAAGGTATGTTCGGAATCAAAACATATTTTAATTTTTATCCATGTATTGAGTGTATTTGGAATGATACAAGAATTTTTTGAAATACAATTTTGAGGGTAGAAATGATGTGTTGGAAATTGGCCTTTATATTTCAGAACTAGTGCTGGAAGTTCTATAAGCTAGTGGGTAAATAGATGATGTGCAGATCATCTATCTAGTTTGAAGGGCCAATGTAATATTTATCTCAATGCCCCAGTTTAGAAAAAAATCATTTGGTTGGTTTATACAGACCTTGTAGCATATGTTAATGAGACTCTTAGAAATTTTTTAGGAATTTGGAAATGTAACATTACCATTTAAGTAAAAATTCACAACCTTAGTAGGTCAATCAATGTTATATTATATTCTCTCGAAGAATTATAAGTGATAATAAGTTTTGTGGTGTGGGTATTTTAGTGTCATGTGTTTTTGGACAGAAGGAAATTCTAATGGAATTTGAATCGTGACATTTGGTAGAAGGTTTATTTTTTGAACCAAGATTCAAAGTGGAATAACAATTGTTGGAACACATTTTTTTAGATTTCAATGGAATCCTGAGAGGTGCCTTAGGCAGTTCATCGATTTTCAGATGTTTCATGCACTAAAAACTAAATGTTTCAAGGACTGGTAATGGTACACATCTCGCCTAAAACTGTGCAGCCCACTAGTAGAAACTGTGCGTATTTTATAGTTTTGTATAAGTAAACCACCCAGAATGTGCACATATTCCAAAAACTTATTCCTAGAACTCATGATCTGTACCATATAGGTAGTACGTTTCACTATTAATCACAAGGATGACATACAGTTTGGAATAAATGGGTGGCTAGACAGTGTGAACCATGATCCTTATGTAGAAAAATGAGCATGGTTGGATCATGGTTTGGACAACCGTACAGTCAAACCATTTTCCTCATTAATATCTATGTTGGATTATTTATTTTCTATCCTTTATGTCTCCTTCCTCCTCTATGAGTGGTTTTTCTTCCTCCTCTAGGAATGACTAGATATCCCTTATACGGACAACGATTTAAGAACTGTCAACTGTGTTGGAAGTATCTTATAAATTTTAAAACTCATCTTGCTTTGTTTCCTCATTTATCAACCCTCTCATTGTGAAATTTTTGTGGATTAAAATTCTCCTTATTTTTAGGTCGTTCATCTGTTTCTTTTATTTCCCTCAAATAATACCGAATCAAACCATGATATTGGATGTTTCAGGAATCCATGATCTAAGGAAATTGGTCTATATATTGTCCCTTAGGTTTTGTCTCTTTTATAAAATGTAACCATGTGCCACATGTCAAACTTATCTGATCATGCAAAAAAATTATTTCTTATCTTATTTAATGTTTCTTAAAAAATATTGTTTCATGTTTAAACCTCTACTTATATGGTTGGATATTATAACCTCACCTAGAACCACACTTTGGGGGGTTATCCTTTTTATTCATATTTAATTATATTGTTTCGCTTAGTCTGAGCCATCCCTTTGGGTGTTCCTTCCTATTATGCATCACATGTTGATACTATCTTATATAAGTTCCTCTTTGTTGTGGGTTGTTTATGTTTTATGATGCTTCCTACTATAAAATCACCACATAATGTGTTCCATTAAGCCTTTTGGTGAACATAAATTATTTAGTTAAATGTAGTGAATTATTTTATACAATGTCATGATTTATAATAAAACCCCTCTATTGAAGTTTTTGTCATCAATTGTAATGTATTGTACATCTTATTCTTTTCTTAGACTTATGGTTGAATTTTGTGGCCCTATGAACTAATTTTTTGATAGGTGATGTGGATTAATTATGCATGTTCACCATTTAAATTCTAAAATGAAATGTAAAATGAGTGTAACCCTCTAAATTCTCTTTTTTCTTATGTTATGGCATGACCACTACTTGTCCTTTTGTTTTTTTAATTAAAATGGTTTAAGGAATAGTGAATGCTATAAGTGATACATGGCCATTACTATCAAAGAAATTCCAAGGATGGGATCATAATTCATTAGATTAGTTGTGATGATAGATTGTGTATATACTAGGGGTGATACTGGTATACTAGAACAGGATCAACATGTGTTTCTCTTACCTCAATATGAGTCATACCGGTTCCCTAGGGGAGACACCTTAGATAGATTGTTGGAAATATAGTTGTACCAAGCCATGAGTGCGACTTTTTCCCCTATGTGAGATACCATGTATGGGATCATAGGTCATTATATCACGTTATTCATTGAGTAATACTTGTGAGATCATTCAAGGATTTCACTAGATGGACTCTGCTATAAGTGAGCGTTATGGTCTCCTAGTTCAATTCAGGGGTTCTTTGTTAAGGTTTGCTTCAGATGGTCCCATGATTCTTATTATTTGATGTTGGTAGTTACATTTATAATAAAGGACAATAATTCATTGATGTTATCTATGGGATGCATCCACCAAGACAAATAACTTTATTGAGTTCAGTTTGTCTCACAATACTGATTTATGGCACTCTTGCTACAACCTTTCCCTTCTCATTTGTATAGGTTTTCTATGGTTTAGGAAGTACCAGCTTAGGCCGGAGAAATTATGGTTTGGCCAGGCGTCCTTGAGAAACCTAAGCCCAGCTTGGTTATTTATTTTATTTTTCATTATTAATTTACTAAGGTATACATGCACACTTATTAATTTTTATTCATGAACCATATTATGCATTAGACACCGTTGGTGGTGGCTTACTGAGTATGTCTCACAACTTCACCGGGCCACCATTACACTAGGGTGCCCAATAAGACTCATATTCGAAGGTCTTTGATCCTTTGATTTTTTTTGTTCATAATACATGGGTGTTTGGAGCACATGACTGAGCTAGTACATAGGATGCTCGAAGAGCTAGTCATTGGGATTCATTATTTTATTTCATTGTAATGCTTATTATATTTCTTTCATACTGTACATCTAGAATAATCTATTCATGTATAAATTGATGAGTTTTACTGTTTGGAATCCTTATTATGAAATTATATTTGTCATCCAATTCTTTATCTTATTTTTTTACACTTCTTTCATTGATTATTGTAGCTTACTTTTAGATATATTTTTGTGCTATATTTATTTTGAGGGTATATCCTCCCCGATGTACCATCATTAGACCCTTTCTTCTAGTCGGTAGTATCTAGCGTATTTGGAGTCATGATTATGGCCATGCGGTGATCAGTGTGGCTACCAATTTAGTGTTCAGTTAGACTGGGATGTTACACCACTAAATTTTAAGATCTAGGTAAGTTTTATGTGTCTAAAATTATGGCGTTATATGGGGTTACTTCTATCATTACTTCAAACAGGGATCCTGGGTTCACTTAAAGGTTTTGAAGGAGTATCCAAGAGGGGATGGGGACTGATGTCTGATTGAGTATATCTTATCAACCAAAGACATTTTTTTAAACAATTAACCATATTCAGAATTTGGAGGATATTATGTGTACCTTTTCCTTGGATTTTGGTGGATCTTGTGATGGCCATATGGTTTTTTTTGATATTTCCAATAAGAAAAGTTATAAGTCATAAATTAAAATGGATCATTTGAGGATTTGTATCACTGCCCATATAGATAACCTATTTGATGGGTAAAGGTGGGAGAAGAATATTTTTTTGGATTGAGTTTGGTTCAAGAGATGTCTGTGAGGATTCTAGATTTATGTCAGCAGCTGGTTACATCTCAGAGTTAACAGAATTCTTATGCATATGAATAATGTCCTCCTTTAGATTTTTCCATAGGTGACCAGATGTCTTGAATTTTTTTTCGTGGTTGGGTCACCATCCACTTGGAGAATAAGGAATTTTGGATCGAAGATATGCTTGACCATTTGAGGTTGCAAATCAGGTTGGGAAATTTACATATTTTTTATAATTTTCAATTCAATTGAGATATATTCATGATTATTTTGACATATTGAAGCTTAGGAAATACCATCTCGATCCTTCACATGTTTTGATATGGGAAGATTTATACTTAGATCTAGATGTTTCTATTATAGAGTGGATAGTAGATATTTTTTACTCACAAGTGAAAGTTTATCACCAGAAATCAATATTGTGGGTCAGAGTGTTATGGAAGTATAGATCAAATACTCATGAGAGTTGGTTGTGTGATTCATTAAATATGGATTAGTGGAATCACCTCTTTACTAGTATTTATTCTTATAAAATACTTCATAGTGATGAAAATTCTTGTGGTGGGGAGTTTATATTATACCATTTCCTACATTAGGTAATTGTTTTATCTTTACATGTTTTAATCTTTAATTGGGTGTTTTTTTCGACACCAGAGGATGGATAAATTTTCTATGAAAAATGAATTAATGTTTAGGGATGTATATTTTATTTAATTATTAGAGTCCATGTATAATTGTGTAATAGACTAGTGTGGTTCTCATTGAGTTTGTAGAACAACCTAGGTGGTTTGGGATTTCATTTAAGAACTTAATGTTTTCACTATCTTATAAAAATTCACACACTATTTAATGGGATTACATGACATATAATATTTCTTAGTCTCATGTCGTGAGCTGAATAAAAAGCGTTAAAGTGTATATTTCATGAATTGGTTACACATAATGTAATGTTAAAAACTTATTTTTTTAATAAAAAACTAATGAGATTTTTGGTATATATGATCCCCATGGATTACACAATGTATAATGGTATTACACGTCATGTAAATATAATGAGTTTTGAATTTAGGTAATTATATGGAAGAATGTTATTTTATTCTTCTACACCCCTCTCCCCTATCGACCTAGAAGCACTCACCAGTGATTTTGGAGACCTCCAACCAATAAAAATAATTTCATTTAGTGATTGAAAATTGTTTCAGTTGATGTTCATTTCTCTAGGTGTGTAATCATTTATTATTTTCTTTTTATTTTGATCACAGTAACACCATTTTGTTGTGTAATCAGATCTACTGATTTGTGTTCGTAATTCTATTGATTCCTTTCTAGATATGTTGTGTGATCTTTTTCTGGGGGATGATCTATTGGTAGTGGTGCGATGGTTGGGTGTTCTTGATTTATGTGGAGATATTTCCTATTTTATACCTATTTTTTTAATAAATATCAATTATGATATGTGTGGATTGATTCTAGTTCCTCCGTTGCAATTGTTGTGTTCTTTCTATTGGTGGACTCTGTTATGGGTGTGTGCAACCTGTGTTTTGAGGTAGGTGGTTCCATCTCAAGCTTGTAATAGTAAACTTAATTTACATAGTTTTTGATTAATTATTTTGTTAAATGAAATGGAATGATTAACTGACTTGATTTGTGTGTCTGGAAATTGGTTTTTGAAAAAAAAAATAGTTTTCCCCTGGTTTTGGTAAACTAAATTACCTTTTCAAATTTTTGTTAAATTGTTTTATAAAATTTTTTTCAATGAATAAACCGATGAAAGGATATGATGAATTGGTTTTTAAAATTGATCACTTGGGAAGCCTTGGGTACTTAGGTGGAAGGTTTAGTGATAGACCTTATCAACTATTGTGTGGTTTTCTTATCCGGTTTTCCTCTACTCCCTAGGCCAGTTGTTTTAGGGACATGTTATGATTTTTTAGGGGTTCACTTTCTAGGGTGTTCATATACTCTCTAGACTTGATGGATATGTATGGATTATTAATGCATGCCAAAGTTTCTATTTTAGTTATGATTGTCTTGGACAATCAGGCATAGAGTTATCATTATCAGGATGTTGCCAATGCTTTTGGACAATTTTAGTTGTTTTGGTTTGTACTATTGTGATTCTAATTACAAGGATTTGATATGATATGTGATGCATGAATTGGTTTGATTTGATATATCTATTTTGATATATGTATAAGGAACATTTTCAAACTAATTGAAGTACTTTATTTGGAAGTGTAGGAAATAAGGAAATTAAAATGTTTTCCCTTTCTTTTGAGATAGAAACTTCTATGTTGTATATCATTCCTTTTTTTATTTAAAATTAAGAATGCATGGATTATGGTTTAGATACATGATATTGAACACCTAGTTGAGACCCCATTGATCCTGTTAACTCGATCATAAGGTACACTTTATGTGGTGTGTAGTCTTGGATATGTCTTCTGAAACATTCAAAGGCAAGGCTATAGAGTGACACAATGAGGTTTTCTGTCAATCAGGTTTGCGTAGCTGGATCATGAATGTGGGGGGGGGGGGGTCCCAATATATAATATTGAGACTATTGGGGTAGTTTTTTAGATTGTTCATCATTTTTAATTTGTAATTTTCCCTTTGGATATTGTATTTCTACCCTTTCAGTTGTACCACTTCCATCATTATCTTTCATTTATGACACATGTAAGACCATAAAAATTCTAAAATAATGAAATTTTATTCAATAACATATATGAAATTAAAAAACAAGAATATAAAGGAATATAATATTTTGATAATTTAATATATGTTTAAAATTTTAAATAAATTCCATATATTCTATATTTTATAATTCAATCAATATTAATTTATATTGCATCACACACAATAACAAAATTCTTTGATAGCTTGCATTACACACAAGACTCGGTTTCACCCAATAATCATAATTTTATTATAGAAATGTAATATTATATACTACCTATTATATTAGAGGTAATTAATAATATCAATTAACTTATGAAAATATATAGTTGAATTCATTAGTTACCAATTAATTATAAATGAATATTAAATCTAATTAAATATAAAGGAAATGTTTTAATAAAAAAATTGAAGCACTGAAAGAATTTAATATTAATAAATTATATTAATTAACATTATTTGATAGTGATTAAATAAGTTATATGTTATAAAATGGTTTTACATTCATCCAATATATAAAAAATGTGTAATGTAAGAACAAATCCATTTTTACTCATAAAAAGCTGTATTTTTCTTAAGGGGATTTTTTCTCCTTTTAATGACACAATTATTTTAAAACCAAATTGTGAAACTTTTAAACATTTTATTTGAAAATTTTTTCATTTTATAATTAGTAATTCTAAATCTATTATAGTGTTATTTTTTTCTAATAAGTTTTATTTTTTGAGGAATAATGAGAAATATGGAATTTTAATTGAAAATTTATTTTTAATTTAGATAATTTATATGGTTAAATTATATATTAAATTGGTTTTAAAGTTAAATCCCGTAAATTATATATACATTAATCCAATTTAGTTCATTGGAATCATTTTCATATTGAATTTGAATATTAAAATATTTCAAAATTTTAAACATTTTGACATTAAAAACCTAATTTCTCATCACATCTATGAGTTTAATTTTAAATTAATTATAGAATATCATGTGAATATAATTTAGAAAAATTAATTCAATATTAGTAATATGTATAATTTATAACTTATAATAAATCCAACATAAATTTTTTACCATAATGGTTATTGAAAATAAGAAAAATTAATCACCATTATTCAAAGAATAATGAGTCTCATAAGGGACTAAACATTAAACATAAGGGGATAAATTACTTATAAACATGTAAAAATCCCATTTAATATCAATATTTAGACCTTTAAAACCTTATGCTCAGTTTTATAAGTTAGTGGGATACAATTACCTGAATGTGACCAATAATATAAGTTAAGTGAAGAGAAATAAAAAAATCTTTTTTTACTTTTATTTTCTATAATGATTTTGTTAAGGGTAAAATATAACATATGTTTGGATATTAATAAAATTTTGAATGATAAATGGATTTTTTTATCAGGATAATTTATTTTAATTTTTAGAGATGAATTCATTACTTTAATTTCTTAAGAAATGAAAACATAATAATTATTTAGTTAACAATTAAATAATATAAATGATACAAATAATATTAAAATTGAAGTAAATTGAATGGATTATTATTCTTTATTAATTTAGTTAATTATTAAATCTAGTTAAAATAGTTTATATAATATATTTTAATTCCCTCATTTCAATTATATTTCTAAATTCGAATTAAACAAATAATTTCAAAATTGACATTAATGTTAATTTATTATAAATAATAATATACAAAATTATTTTAAATTACTAAAAAACCAATATTATTCCAAAATATTTTTTAATTTTAATAGATATAAAATATATTCCATTAATACACCAATTTTTTAAAAATAGTGAATATATTGACCCTTAAATAGTAAAAACATTGTTAGTGTGATTAGGGTTAAAACAAAATATTTGTGCACTGCATGCGCTTCTATTAAAGATAATTTCAAACATACAGGGTATATTTTTATTTCACAAAATTTAAATATCATATTTATAATATTTTGGTTTAAATTTTATAGTAATTATGACTTTAATTTATTCTTATTTGATAAATTACCAATTTTATAAAATTATATACATTATTAAAAAACAAAATAACAAAAATAGGGAAACATAAAAGTTGAGGTGGAACATGATAAAAATATATTTATTTTTCTGTTGTAGGGGTGTATATAGAATATAATTACCCTAAAATAAAATATTTTTTTATTTTGGAGTCACATGATGTAACACCCCAAGCTTCCACGGTATGCTTCTCTTTGAATAATACAGTAGTGTGTGTTGTACACAACTTCGGGTTCTAACACACCACAACCAATCAAACTCGCTGTTATGAATAGTAATACCTACTTTTTGAAATTTTTTAAATTTTATCTTTTAAAATGGACTTCATTCTTGGATTTGGAATATTGAAATTAGATAATGGTGAATTTTGGTACTTTTCTGATAACTTTCATATTTTAATGAATAGTGAAAATTACTAAATTTTAATTAAAAACAACTTTTTTAATCGAAAAACATAATATTGCTAAATTATAAATTTTAGTGATTTTAAAGTATAATTATATTATCTTCTTACCATTTAATACAATTTTGGACATTGGACATAATTGTACATTTAAAATGGATATAAACAAGTGCCAATATTTTGATAGTTATTATTTCTTAAAAACACGCTTTTTTATTTTAACAACAGGAATTAATTTTAAATTAATTTCTGAAAATTTTGTGTTTTTGAGTTTAGAAAAATGGATTAAATATTTAGAATCAGGAGTTCCAAATTGTGTAAATAGTTAACTTTTATTTTTAGACACTTTGAATAATTACTTCGGTAAGTATTTTATTTACCATGGTTATAGGGTAAATCCAGTAAATAAGGGAATCAAAATAATATTATAATAATATTAAATTACCCTAAAACGTGTCCTAACCCTATTTTTAGATACATGTCCAACCATGGGCATCTTTAGGTCGATTTTTGGACCCCATGGAGCCACTTTAATGTGATAATGACACTTTATATTAATTATGTTAAAGTAAATGCAAAAATGACATTAACATATATCTTTTATCAAAACAATTTTTACATAGTGTAATGTATGTTTTATGTTCAACTATAAATATTAATTAGAAAGATAAAAATATTTCCTACATAATTATATTATATTTATAATTTTTAGACATTAAATAATTAAATTTATTTATGACACAATAATGATGCAGTATTTTTCTTTATTAATGAACGAATAAATAATTGGTATTATAAATGTTAAAATAAATATAATTTGAAAGTTCTGATAACATCCACAAATTTTATTGGTTAATATAGAATGTTATGATTACTTTAATGAATTTTTTTCGAATTAATAAAGTTGTTAAGACTTTAAAAATAATCTATTATTAAATAGTGTCAAAATTGACATAAAATAGTTTTAAAAAGAATATTATATTATTAATAGATATTCTATTCGTAAAAATATATGGTTCAGACAACGAACTTATATAATGATAGGTGTATCATTAATGGACCACTTGGTGGGTCTCTTGTAAGTATATAATATTTTTATTGACTATATAATCTAAAAATTCAAAGAGACATGGTAAATGTCAAACTATTTAACTAAGAGTTAAATCAAAGAGACAAAGTTTATATAGTGACCCAAACCTATATAAAACCTATTGGTTGAGTGGTTTTAGACCTATACACACCTTAAACTTTAAATAATCCACTTTGGAGCCATTATAAACTGAATATGAATTTATTATAAAATAATATTTCTAACTTTTCATAAGGTTCCCCTCGCCCCTTTATAACAAGGCACTCCCCCTTCCCTCAATTTCACACCTTCAAAGCCTTTTGGATAAGAAAAACCCTAACCAAATATTCTCTCAACTTCCCTCACTTAAACTAGAGGAATTAGTTTGATCAGAAATCCAACCTACGAAGCCCTTTTGATCAAATCAAAAGGAAGAACAAGAAAAAGAGGTAATGTTTTCACCACCCTCTTTCAAGTTCTTTTCTTCTTCCACATCTTCTTTCTTTGTTATTTCCATTGTAAAATAATCACTCTAGTATATTCTATATAGTGTGATGTTATTATAAATATGGTACAACCATATTCAGTATTCTATCCATCCTTTGAATGACATGTCACCATACGTGCGTACGTAAGGATTACTGTCTCAACATCGTGGTGTAATTGTTATTCAAAATATTATTATTTGGATGGGTATAATAATGATGTGTAGTTAATGTAAAAAATAAAAATAACAAGATAATTATTCTGTATATATGATATACCATTCAATTATATATTATTTTAATATCAAAAAAATGATATTGTCGCTGGTTCGTACGTACGTACTGCCGTCTCCACGAACACGATGAGATTCATTCCCCATCATATACATTCCAGAATAATTTTCATTTTATGGTTAAAAATAATGTTTAAAGACTTAATATAATTCTGGATATGTATATGATACATCCCATCCATAACAAATATGGCTCACATAACAAAGAATATAAGGAAAATGAATCCGTTAACACCCAAAACGACGATAGTACTAAGATATTATTAACAAATAAATGTTAAAAGATCATATATGATATCATATTAATGTATATGATTCTTGTATAATTTAATAAAAAATATTTCACCATTATACACGAGTTTAACAAACCCTCGACCAAGGAAAAATTACAAAGTAAGGGGTCTCTTATCTTACTTTTAATTCATTGAGATTTCCATTATTCACCACTTATTTATTACATGTGGTGTGTGTACTGCCCATGATATTATTCATTGTGTAATATACCTTAATTTAAGGATATCTACATCATAATTGTATGATCCTTCTTTCATGGGTGTATGTTTCATATGTTACCAAATCGATAATCAAATTTTGAAATTTCAATTTCCACTCATTCGGCTTTACGCATACTTCAGAGATTATTTTACACCAATATTTTGTGGGGAATCACTATTCATTTGCTTATGTCATAATGTTTACTTCCCTTTCTATGGATACACATTTGATACACATAATCACTCAGTTGATAAATTCTCAAGTCATCGATGTGAACATGATAAGAGAAATTTTAACTCAATCACCATTTGTTGAGTTAAACATCCAATTCATCGGTGTTGTTTTTTCAAGAATAAGTCAGAATGTCCTCTGATTGATTTATACTGAATTTCCAAACATATTGAGTGTATCTATATTTTTCACACATAATTATGTCATTGATTTATCCTTAACCTAACTATATGGTCTTTATAAGAGATTTCATTTCAATTTACATTCTATTGTGACTTCTTTGTTGTTATACACCAAATCACTTTTAAATGGTTTATATAATGTATTTTGACATAATATATCATGAATACCTTTATTCTCATGATATTACAATTTTTTTATTACCTCAATTATTTTTATTCAAGTGTCTCTCTTTTTATTAGGAAATCTAACTAAAATATCATTTAAATGTTTTAAAGATTTAATCTTCTAAGGCATTCTCATTAATGACCATGTTTTTAAAGTGGATTTTAGGATTTATTTATATGGACATTAATTTTTTAAAATTAAATTTCATTGTCAAAGTTTCAAAGTGGTATGGTACACTTTGATTCAAAAATATATTTTAAATGGCTTCGTGATAAATAGTGATACTTCTAAATGTTTTCAAGAAAAAAGGTGATATTTATCTCTAATAGTTCTGATGATTATTTTCATCAATGTCAATATCCTTAATTATTCTCGATTGAGATTAATCTGATACAATACAATCTCCTATATTGTATCGAAATAGTTACGTTTGACTGTGGATTTTCTATTTTTATTCCATTCATGGTTTGTGGATAAAATATTGACATTTCATATCATGTTTTAATACGAATGTTTGTTTTATGTTTAAACTTATTCATATGAGTAATGAATTGGACTTAGTAATTGACCGGTGGAGCCCGCTATAGCTCCTCAATGCATCGGTAGGTCTCATGAGAAAAACTAGTGTCTTGGTACAAGGCCTTGACAAAATCTTACTTGTTGTCTTGGCACGAGTCCTTGACTATGTGGTTATGATAGTCTGGAATTATGCATTCCATCATTATGAATGTGGTTATTGATATTCCATGTGATTATTGGACTAGTAGAATATACATGTGAATAAGTAAATGGAATTCTTTGATTTTATCTTTTCCATATTATGTTGAAGTTCAAGTTTAAAAGGCTTTTTTTCTAGTATTATACACTGCCTTAATTGTTTATGCTTTTTTATGAAATATTGAACTATAATATTATCCTTACTGAGCATCTGAGATCACCACTTTTTATGTTTTATTTTTCCCAGGATGCAATGAATTATATTATTACTGACCTCCAGGGATAGACTCTGCAATCTCACTGTTTTCTATGGAGATAACGTTCTTGTAGACTTCCATTTTATGATGTATTGTAAACCTTATGAATGTATCTACTAATTTTAAGGCTAATAAACTAATCAGTCCTTCGAGACTTGATCTTTTATGATCATAACAATGATATGTAATAATTCACTGACTCTGGGCTTCTGGGATCAGGGCGTTACAGTTGGTATCAAAGGAAGTTTAGTACAATCCTTGTAAACTATATTTAGATAAACTCAGATTAGAGCACATAGCCCTAAGATAGACTTTGAGGATTAGTATAGAAGAACTTCCTAGATTTTTGGTATTGTATATATTTTGTGAGTTTTCCAAGAAACACATACCTGTTTGGATACGAGTAGGTAGAGGCGGCTCTGGAATAGATGTACCTAGGTGTAAAACCCAAAAATACCACTTTGAGCTAGACTCGAATGGTAACTGGTGCACGACAACGGGCCTTGTTGCACTCTTGGTTACGACACTCCTGGGGGATATTCATAAAATAATTTTCATTTTCTTTACAAACTGTTTTGAAGTATTTTTATATAATATGATAATAAATGACCTTGGTTAAACTTAAGGTGTTTAAAATTAAGAATTTGGTGTCATGATATACTATAAATGATTTTATGACTACTATTACCCACACAATGCTTTCTGGTTTAAGTCAATGGCTGGATTCCAAGGAAGTCATAGTAACTTTGAGAATGATGTACAAGGTGGCAATGGTGGTGGAAATGAGCTAAAAAATGGATTTTCGATAGGATTAAAAGATATAGTGTTCATGCCAAATCAGTTTTCCAAAAATATGATCAACAACATATATATTAACCAACTCCCGGACTCAACAATGAAGAGAAATGTGATGAATTATAAGATCCCCAACAATGGAGACCGTGGAGAAAAGAATCATAAATTTTCATCATGCATGAAATGTGGAAGGAGACACCCATGAAAGTGTATCAATGGAACAAATAAATGCTTTACGTGTGGGAAAGAAGGACATAATGTGAAGAATTTCCAAGGAAAAATTAAGAGTATTATGGAAGAAAATAAAAATAGTCCCAAGAATCCATTTGAAGTCATTTTCCATAAATATAGGGGACCTGGCCCATACCCGAGTGAATGCCCTATTCTATAGGATATTTTCTTAGTCAAATAAGAATCTATGTGGAAATAAATGGTTGGAGAAATGTTTAAAATTATTAGTGCTCCTTTTTGATGGGATTACATTTAAATAATTTTCTCTTGTATTTGTAACCCTATAGTTTTCCATGTGAGATTGATATTTGAGGAAGAATTATCTTTTCCCTTGTGTATATAGTTATAAATAACCATTTTGTTTTATATGATCAATGGGATTGAGGAAATTACAAGTTATTATATTTTGGGATGAAAATGTTAGGTATGAGATAAAAATTATGGTTAAATTATGTTATGGTTATATTGAGGAATTTATCTCATTTTTGTAATGTTATAAAATATAGTGTTTCAAAAATGAAAACACATAGACCGTGTGAAAACATGTTGCGTCGGACAAAGATGCGGGAATAGAACCCACAACCAAAGTGTGATTGGGATTTATCACCTACCACTGGACTACCTGAAGTCCCTAGTTAGTGTGACTAATTATTTTTAGTTAAATGATTTTATTTATCAATAATAAGTTGATTTGGGATCTTATGTCTTATCAAATGAATACGCTTAGTATAGGAAAATGATTTGGTGATTATGTGATAAATGTTATTTTGGAAGATGTTTACTTTTTTCGGAACAGTATATGCACAAGGTCAATAGAATACTATGGGATTTCATTTGAGGAGTAATGGTGGATTTTTATCTATGTTTTTATTTTGGATTTATAGTGATTTGGGTTATTTATGGGAATGAATAACCAATAATAGAGAATATGTTATTAGGTTAATTACTTTTATGTATGTGACTTTAAGTGTAGTTGATGTCATTTGGAGATACAATTTAACGTGGAAGACTACATAACCAAATTATTCTATGTTTTGGGTTTCAATATTAGTTTGGATTATATTGAAGGATTTTTAGGACAATTGTTTATTGAATGGTATTTATTTAACATTGGGATATTGTTGGTTTAATTTTAGAAATTAATATTAGTGTTTCTTTCTCTAAATAAATATCCTTTTGGGGGATCATCTGATATTCTACTAACCATTTTGGTTTGGATTAATCTCTAAAGACAAGGTAAATATATAGTTCATTCTTTGTGAATTGTGTGATTCTCTAGAAGTTGATTCTGTCTCTTCTGGTGTGGCCAAGTCATCTTGAATACTCATTGTTAAAAAAATGTGTTAGTACTAGAAATTTATTAAAGAATGAAACTCTAATTAAAAATTAAGTATATCTATTTATGTTCTCGGTCAATCTCATTAATAAATTCTTCATCTTTATGAAATGTAACTAAAAAACATTGTCTGTTTACATTTCCCTCTGGAAAACTAATGACCGTCTGTCCCATCCCAAGTTTGTGGTTTTATTGTTGTTAACTTTCTCATGATCATGTCTTTTATCCCTATCCATCAGAACTTGAAAATTAGTTTATCATCTATTTCCATATCAAGTTTTTACTTCTCTTTATTTCTTTTAAAGTGATAGTTTTATCGACTATTTTTATGATATGAGACTTTCCATTATATTCCCAAGCCCAATTTTAAAAGTTGAGAGGACTCAATTTATTTACGGAGGGGAGAATGTAACACCCCAAGCTGCCACAGTACACTTCTCTTTCAATAATACAGTAGCATGGGTTGTACGCTACATCGAGTTCTAACTCACTACAACCAATCAAACTAGTCGTTGTGAATAGTAATACCCACTTTTTGAAATTTTATAAATTTTATCATTCAAAATGGACTTCATTTTTGGATTCGGAATATCGAAATTAGCTTAGGGTGAATTTTTGGTACTTTTCTGATAACTTTTATATTTTGATGTATAGTGAAAATTACTAAATTTTAATTTAAAACAACTTTTTTAATCAAAATAATTAATAGTGATAAATTATGAATTTGAGTGATTTCAAAGTATATTTAGATTATATTTTTACCATTTAATACAATTATTTTCATTGGACATAATTTCACATTTAAACTGGACATAAGCAAGTGCCAATCTTTTGATAGTTATTATTTCTTAAAAACACACTTTTTGTTTTTACAACGGGAATTAATTTTAAATTAATTTTCTGCCACTTTTGTGTTTTGAATTTAGAAAAATGTATTCCATATTTATAATCAGCAGGTCTAAATTGTGTAAATAGGTAACTTTTATTTTTAGACATTTTGAATAATTACTTCGGTAAATATTTTGTTTACCATGGTTACACTACTGGAAAAACGACTTGTACCAACGGTTTTGGGAACTATGGGCTGGAAAGGCGTCAGTATAGGGGTCTCATCCTATACCCACTGTTTTGGAGAACTGTGGGTATAGGGGAGTAAAATGTGGCACAATGTTGTTCCAGTGTGGCACACAACAGACTCTACGGTTTTCGAACCGTGGGGAATTTAAATTCAAATGTTCCAGTGCTGGGTGGAATCGAACCCACGCCTCATTCTATGCCTCACAGGCGCGCCCCACCAACGGACTAACCAAGATATGATATTTAATTGTTATATATACATATATCTACGTATATATATTAATATAATCAAGAGCGGTGTTTAAATTCAAAAAACACGGCCATAGGGATTCGAACCAGTGTCTCCCAAAGTACCTCCCGGCCGCGCCTAATTAAGGGACCAACCGAGCTACCATTTTTATTTGATATATATATAGATACATCTACGTATATATATTAATATGATCTGTGTTTTGAAAAATTTTATCTACGGAAATTGAACCTGTGACCTACAGCACTCGCAGAGAAGGCTTTACCAACCGATCTGAAGAGTTTTTGAAATTATATATTTATATTAAAGTAAATATATTAATCTAAACCGTGAAAAAATGTCGTCCCGCCAAATTGTTTTCGTGTCCCACCTAATATTCTTTCCCCGCCATAACATAGGAAATCTATACCCACAGTTCTAGAGAACCGTGGGTATAGTTCTTCAAAAAAAACCCCAAATTCCCATGGTTTTGAAGAACTGTTGGTATAGGTCATCATAAAATACCCTATACCCACAGTTTTCTCCAAAACCGTGGGTATAGGTCTTAAAAGAAAAATCTACCCACGGTTTTTGGCACAACCATGGGTATAGGTCACCTATACCCACAGTTTTGGAAAACCGTGGCTATAGGTTCATGTATTATCCCTATACCCACATTTTTTTTCAAAACTGTGGGTATAGACTAATTTTCGGATAGTGTTAAAGGGTAAATCTGGTAAATAAGGGTAACAAAATAATATTATAATAATATTAAATTACCCTAAAACGCGTCTTAACCCTATTAGTTGATACATGTCCGACCATGGGAATATTTGGGTCGATTTTGGGAACCCATGGAGCCACTTGTAAGTGATAATGGCACTTTATATTAATTAAGTTAAAGTAAATACAAAAATGACATAAGAATATATCTTTTAAAAAGAATTACATAGGGTTATGTATGTTATTTTTTCAACTATAAATATTAATTAGAAAGCTAAAAAAATTTCCAACATAATGATATTTTATTTATAATTTTTAGACATTGAATAATTAAATTTATTTATGACACAATAATGATGCATTATTTTCCTTATCAATGAAAGAATCAAATAATTGGTATTATAAATGATAAAATAAATATAATTTGGCAGTTTTGATAACATCCAAAAATTTTATTGGTTAATATTACATGTTAGGATTACTTAAATTAATTTTTTTTGAATTAATAATGTTTTTATGTAAATAAAAAAATCAATTATTAAATAGTGTCAAAATTGGCATAAAGGAGTTTTTAAAACAAATATTATATTATTAATTGATATTATATTCCTAAAAATCTAATTTTCGGCCAAAGAACATATATAATGATAGGTGTATAATTAATGGACCAATTTTGGGTCTCTTGGATGTATATAGTAAGTTTATTAACAATATAATATAAAAATACAAAGAGACATGGTAAATGTCAAACTATTTAACTAAGAGTTAAACCAAATAGATAAAGTTAATATATTGACCCAAACCTGTCTAAAACCTATTGGTTGAGTAGTTTTCGAACTATCTCCACCGAACCATTAAATAATCCACTTTGGAGCCATTATAAACCAAATATGAATTTATTATTAAATTATATTTCTAGCTTTTCCTAAGGTGCCCCTCACCCCTCTTATAAAAGAGAACTCCCCCTTCCCTCAATATGACAAATTCAAAGCCTTTTGGCTCGGCCAACCCCTACCTATATATTCTATCAACTTCCCTCACTTCAACCTAGTGGACTTAGTTTGATCATAAATCCAACCTAACGAGCCCTATTGACCAAATCAAAAGAAAGAACCAGAAAAAAGAGGTAATGTTTTCACCACCCTCCTTCAAGTTCTTTTCATCTTCCACTTCATCTTTCTTTTTTATTTCCATTATAATATAATAACTCCAGTATCTTTTATATAATGTGATTTTATTATAAATATGGTACAACCCTATTCAGTATTATATCCATCCTTTGAATGACATGTCACCATACTTGCGTACGTACGGATTACAGTCTACTTGTCGTGGTGTAATTGTTATTCAAAACATTATTATTTGGATGGTTATAATAATGATGTGTAATTCATGTAAATAATAAATATAACATGATAATGATTATGTATATATGATATAACATCCAATTATATATTATTTTAATATCAAAAGAATGATATTGTCGCTCGTACGTACAGACGGACTACCATCTCCATGAACGTGATTGGATTCATTCCTCATCATATCCATTCAAGAATAATTTTCATTTTATGGTTAAAAATAATGTTTGAAGACTTAATATCATTCTGTATATAAATAAGATACATCCCATCTATAAGAAATATGGATCACATAACAATGAATATAATGGAAAACGAATCTGTTAAAACCCGAAACGACAATAGTACTAAGATATTATTTACAAATAATTGTTAAAAGATCATATATGATATCATATTAATCTATATTATTCTTGTATAATTTAATTACAATTATTTCACAATTATTCATGAGGTTACCCTACCCTTGACCATGGAAAAAGTACAAAGTAAGGGGTTTCTTATCTAACTTTTAATTCCATGATATTTCAATTATTCACCACTTATTTATTGCATGTGGTGTGTGTACTGCCAATGATTGCATTCAGTGTGTAATATACATTAATTTATGGATACCTATATCATAATTGTAGGATCCTTCTATCATGGGTTTATGTTTCATAAGTTACCAAATCGATAAGGGAATTTTAAAATTTCAATTTCCACTCATTCGGCTTTACGCATACTTGAGTGATTATTTTACTCCAAGATTATGTGTGTAATCACAATTCATTTGCTTATGTCATAATTTCCACTCCCCTTTCTGTGGATATAAATTTGATACACAAAATCACTCCATTGATAAATTCTTAATTTGTAATGGCCCGGACCTCTCCGGTCCATTACTTTGTGAAATGTTGCTGTTGGAGGTATTCTGGGAGGTCAAGAGGACGTATCCCCAACACTTTGCCAATTTTCCAGTTCTGTGAACAGTGTTTCCAGTTTTATGAACAGTAACAGATCGGTCTCACCGATCGGTCTGACAGATCAGTTTCACAGATCGGTGTGACAGATCGGTTTCACAGATCGGTCTGACAGATCGTATTCACAGATCGGTGTGACAGATCAGTTTCACAGATCGGTGTGACAGATCGGTTTCACAGATCGGTCTGACAGATCGGTTTCACAGATCGGTGTGACAGATCGGTTTCACAGATCGGTCTGACAGATCGGTTTCACAGATCGGTGTGACAGATCGGTTTCACAGATCGGTCTGACAGATCGGTTTCACAGATCGGTGTGACAGATCAGTTTCACAGATCGGTGTGACAAATCGGTTTCACAGATCGGTCTGACAGATCGGTTTCACGGATCGGTGTGACAGATCAGTTTCACAGATCGGTTTCATAGATCGATTTCACAGATCGGTTTCATGTACAGTAACGGTGGGTGAACAGTGTTTCCAGACTCCTACAGTTTTGCCCCTTTTGACGTTTCTTTTGACGTAAAATACATTTAAAGCCTTATTTTTAAGGGCTCTTAAGTCCAATTCAAATTCCATAAATCCTATATTAATTATTCCTAAGGCTTGGAATGTTTTACTTGGTCATACCGCATGGGTTAATGCGATCTGTTTTAATGGAGAATTAACTGGATCTTAAACCGCCACCTCGTTAAATCTTAAAAATGGATGAGATATCATTCTCCCTTGTTCTTTCCCTTTGTTCTCAAATAAGAGGCGCTAGAACCTTTCAATCCTTTCCGTAGGAGTTGCACAATCAATCTTTACTCCTATGATTGGTTCTTCTTTGTTTTTATGTAACCAAGCTGTGTCGATCATTCTTCCACATAAGTTGTCGTGAGAGAAGGATTGTGGCCCGCTGTGTAGATAAAGGACGTCAAGAACCCTTCGAGGTAGGGGATTCATGGCTTCTCTAAATTTTATATGTGCAATCATATAATTAGCATGATTTATCTCTTTGGATCACAATGAAATTGACCTAATTATATACTTGAACCGGATTAAAAGAATTGGTTGATCGCATGCTGTTGATTTATACCGTGATAACGGTTTGCCTCATGTTTTCCTAGATATAGTGATATCTATGTTTTCTTTGATTTGTTGTTTGTTCATGATAGAAATTGATAATGAACGTAAAGCCGGAATTAATTGTTAATTAATTGGCTAAAGATAAAGAGGCATGTAAATTAATCTGGTTGTTGCCGTTGTTGTAGTTCTAATTTTAGGATAATCAAATTAGGGAAGTAAGCATGGTAATTGAATTGTGATAACTTATTGATTACGTATCCATGATTGGAAGCTACGAATAACAAATCTGTTAATTCAATATGGATTAGAGAACAGATTATGTGGGAATTTCAAAAGGGTTCTGAGTTACCCGCTTTCTTGTAAGGCTGAATGCCTTGTGGTTTGGAGCTCTGAGTGCTCATTGTGTTTGAAGGCTGAATGCCTTGTTAAAGGGCCGAGAGCCCATTTTGTGATGTTTGTTTTCCTTCTGCTTGTGTTGTGATGTGAGCCTGGATGGTTGTTGTGATATGTGGAGGCATGGAGGCCTTGTGGTTATGGCAGCAGATGACGCCTAGTGTGGCGAGATGCATCAGTTTATGCATGTGTGTGTCGGGGAGGACACCAGGGGTGATGGAATGGGATGGATGTGGTTGCTGGTTGCTTGCGGTTTTCTTGAATGTTAATCTACTTTGCTTTTCCCCACTGCTCATGGCAGCTGGTCTTGCTACCCTTATTCCGAAGGAGGCGAATACACGCGGGGTATGCCACGTGCTTTCCGTGTTTAGCCTCTCGAGGGAGAATGGGTATATGCTCTTTCTATAGGAGGCAAAGACTCGACGGGTAGTACATCTATTCACCGTGTTGATCCTCCTTTGTGTTTAGAAGCGTAGGATGTTTTTCTAGAATTCCTGTGAATGTGGAAAAGTAATTCTGTAATTAATGTTTGATTAAATGGTGAAAATCCACGGGGATGGAGATGCTGGAATTTAAAGGTGATGTAAATCTTAAAAAGGAGCAGTTGTTTTTGAAAGTGTTGCCAATTCAGTTTAATGTGGAATTGTTAATTCTTAATTAATGTTTAAAGAATTAATTAACGTACAGTGGAACTGATAAAATGAGAATGGAGTAATCTAATAAAGCTCTTCAAATGGTTGTCTGCTTGTAGGATACCTAGTCCTTGAAGAAGCAGCCTGGAGTCTGAGAGACATTAGCTGCAGTTGTATCTAAGACTAGGTAATTCCCATAGTGTGGATGTGAGTTACTTATATATTCTGTACTTTTTGTGTTTCTATACGCTACTCCACCCTGTCGGTAAGGGCAACTGACACCCTGGGGTTCTCGAGCCCTGGGGGGGTGTTTTCCCCAACATTCTGATGGGAGGTTGAATGGCTGACTACCCCCTTTGGCCCCGCTCTCTTCTCTTGGTAGATACTTGTGCCATGAGGCACAGTGGTTAGTTACCCCATATATGTGTGTAGAGGGATGTAATGGCTTGTGGTTATTTCCCACACATATATTCTGGATATATTATCCTATGGACTACTATAGGTGTAACGTGTATAGGCTGTGATGGCTTGAGGATCCTTACTCGGCGTATGGGCTGTGATGGCTTGAGTTATAATACTCGATGTATGATACACGTTATACGAGCTATGGTGGCTCCAGGAAACTACCTGGTTACTTTGGTTGTGAGGATGGTGTGGTGCTTAGCCCACGTGTCTACGGGCAAGCCTATGTGGTGCACGAGGTGCAGATTGTGGAGCTTAGCCCAGGTGTCTGCGGGCAAGCCTTTGGAGAGAGATGCACAGGACGTATGTCGTTGGGGCAAAGCGGCAAACCACTGGGGAAGTAGTAGCGGGGTACCCTTGATATTCTTTAGTATATGCTATATTCTTGTATGCGTTACTTGGTGAGAATAGCCATGGTGAGGTTGGGAACATAGTATACCTGTTTAGGTGACGAGTTAGTTTTAGTTGTTGTTCACTGGGCTTTAGCATGCTTTCTTTACCTTTGCACGAGTGGCTTGGGGAGGATCCTACTGAGTATACTGTTATACTCACCCTATGTACATATAAACTGTTTTTCAGGTCACTTGGAGCAGGTTGGAGATCAAGCGGGTTACTACTAGCTTGTGGTTGGAGGAGGAGCTGTTCGGGCTCGTGGTCACTGCCGTTTTTCTTTCTTTTGGGTACTTTTAGTTTTCCCTTTGAGTTGTAGTACTTTTTCATGACATTTCATATATGTACTTGGGTTTCTCTTATATTTCAGTTATGAGTTGGAGTTGGTTCGAGTCTATTCTATCTCTCTATTCTGCATGTGTTCTCTTAGAGGGTAATGCCTCCCATTTGTATGTTATTATACCCTCGGTGCTAGTCGCCAACCCGGGGCTTACTAGAGGCGGGACTCGGGGGTCATTATCTCCCTTTTCACATTGCCGGCCCAGGAGGGGTACACTTTGTGGGGAGGGGGTCGTGACAGAGTGGTTTCAGAGGTCTGGTTGAGGGATAGGATGCAGTTTGGAGTTAGGCACAGGTGAGGATGTATGGGATGGTAGGGCAACGGTGTCATTCATGTTTAGCAAGTGGGGTAAACACTGGAGACCGGCAGAGACATATGCGTTCAGGGCCCCCTATAATCTGTTGCATGGACCTTTATGTTTACGATGGCTGCTAAACAAAGTGATACTGGTTGCAGGGTAGAGACCTAGGAAAGGATCATGCATCATTATTCTTTGTGCCTGTGTTTGAATGGGTAGACCTTGGGATAGGTAACCAAAAAAAATTAATAAAACAAAACAATTAATTAATAAATGTTGAGTCTTCCGTATTCCAGGCTTAGGAGCTCTAACAGTTGTTATTTTACAGGTATGGCTCCAGGTCGACGTCCTCGTCAGGTTTGCGCAAAAGATGCCCAGCAGGCTGTTCCAGCAGATCGCCACCGGGTAGAGGTTGACAACGATGACACTTGGAGGAAGACACTCCGAGAGTTCTAGCGCCAGAGTCTACAGAAGTACGAGGGCTCCGTTTCAGATGCAGTCACAGAAGACCGGTTGGAGGAGGTCGAGATATGCTTCAGTTCGATTCGTGCTCGGAAGGAACACTGGGTGTCCTTGGTTGTGACAATGCTGTGTGGAGCAGCGAGGCAGTGGTGGTTCTTGTTCCTCAGTGATCGTGAGGAGTCAGCGATCTCATGGGAGGAGTTTCGAGACAGGTTTAGAGTCGAGATTCTTTCATCGACTGCGAAGGCGTCCAGTCGCCAGGAGCTACTCACCCTTCGACAAGGGAGCTCCAGTGTTCAAGAGTTTGGAATCCGTTTCAGGAACCTTCTACGATATGCTTCAGACCTGTTACCAGATGATGAGGCCAGGGCGAGGCATTTCGAGGAGGCTTTGCGTCCAGAGATCCAGCGCCAGGTCACCCCATTTATGCTGAAGACATATCTTGAGGTGCTGGCAAGGGCATAGGTTGTTGAGAGGACTTTTACCAGGACCGGATCGTCACGAGAGGGGAATCGTCATGATTCCTCATGAAGCAGAGCTGTGGTTCGGGGTTCCGGGTTTTCAGGACAGAAGAGTTTCCGTTCACCTGGGGGTAGGTCCCAGCCCTTCCCATATCGTTTCTCCGGAGGCAACAACTCTCAGGCATATGCCAAGGGATCAGGCGCTTGTTTTTCTTGTGGTGGTCGTGGTCATCAGCAGCGGGAGTGCCCGACTTTTCAGAGCAGTCATCGTGCACCAGGCGCTCCACTCCAGGTTCCTCCGTTGAGGCAGTTCCAGCCGAGGCAGCAGCAGTAGGTTGCACCAGCTTTAGATCACCCAAGGGTAGATGGAGAAGGCATAGGACAGCCCCATGACGCTCCCCGTCCTCAGAGAGCAGAGCGTGGCCGTGGTGGTGGTCGTCATCAGGGTCAGAGAGGCCGCAGAGGTGGTCGTGGTCAGCTTCATGCTCTAGCGTTGCCAGCCCCAGGCGAGCCAGATGTCGTTCGAGGTACCCTTTGCTTGTTTTCTACCTTAGTGTATTCCTTGTTTGATTCTGGAGCGACACACTCCTTTATATCCCCTACCCTTGTCCACGCTTTGGGACTTGAGGTTGAGAGGCTTCCAGTGCCCTTGGTGTTGACTACACCAGTTGGTGGTCGAGCTAGCTTGTTTGAAGTATGTAGAGACTGTGAGCTAGTGTTGGGGCAGCACCGCTCTTGGGGAGATTTCCTATGTTTACCAATACAACCATATGATGTCATCCTCAGCATGGATTGGTTTTATTCGGTGCAGGCTATTGTGGATTGCTACAGGAAGAAGGTCGTTTTCCTTGATGAAGATGGAGAGGAAGTGGTGTTTGTTGGTGAGAGAGATCCTCGAATGAGTCATAGGCGAGTTCCTTCCTTATCATCCCTGATGGCTGGGATGATGCTGAGTTCTTCAGAGGTTCAAAAGTTGGCATTTCCTCGGGTCATAGAGGAGTACCCTGACGTCTTTCCAGAAGAGGTTGTATCCTTACCCCCTCGAAGAGATATCGAGTTTGGGATCGAGCTACAGCCAGGAGCGTCTCCTATCTCTATGTCTCCGTATAGGATGGCCCCTTATGAGTTACGAGAGCTACGTATTCAGCTCGATGGTCTGTTGCAGCGTGGTTTTGTTCGGCCAAGTGTGTCACCGTGGGGTGCACCAGTTTTGTTTGTGAAAAAGGCTGATGGCAGTTTGCGGTTGTGCGTCGATTATCATCGGTTAAACAAAGTGACAATAAAGAACCGCTATCCTCTCCCGCGGATTGATGACCTATTCGATCAACTGAAGGGTGCAAGTTGGTTTTCAAAGATAGACTTGCGGTCAGGATATCATCAGATGCGTGTAAAGGATGAGGATATCCCGAAGACTTCGTTCCGCTGTCGTCATGGGCATTATGAGTTTGTTGTAATGCCATTCGGCGTGACAAATGCTCCAGCTGTTTTCATGGGGTTGATGAATGTTGTGTTCCGTGAATTCCTGGACAAGTTTGTTGTGGTTTTCATCGACGACATCCTTGTGTACTCCACATCTGAAGAGGAGCATGCAGAGCATCTACGAGCCGTTTTGGGAGTTCTTCGCTAACATTGGTTGTTTGGGATGTTGTCCAAGTGTGAGTTCTGGGCTCGAGAAGTTCGTTTCTTGGGACATGTTGTGTCCCAACAGGGAGTAGCTGTGGATCCTTCAAAGATAGAAGCAGTGGTGTCTTGGCCAGCCCCCAAGACCGTGTCAGAGGTGCGAAGTTTCCTTGGTCTCGCAGGCTATTATAGGAGATTTGTAGCCAATTCCTCCCGAGTTGCGACTCCTCTGACAGCTTTGACCAAGAAGGATCAAGCGTTCATATGGACTGATCAGTGTCAGGCAGCTTTCGAATATCTAAAGGAGAAGTTGGTAAGTGCTCCAGTCCATTGTCTTCCAGCGGAGGGAGTCCAGTTTGATGTTTTCTGTGATGATTCACATCTGGGGCTAGGCTGTGTTCTCATGAAGCAGAGGTCAGTTGTTTCTTATGGGTCTCGGCAGTTGCGTCCCCATGAACGCAACTATTCCACCCATGATCTTGAGTTGGCAGCCGTGGTGTTTGCGCTGAAGTTGTGGAGACATTACCTCATTGGCGAGCGCTTTGTGGTTTTCACCGATCATAAGAGTTTGAGGTATGTTTTCTCCCAACGTGACTTGAACTTGAGGCAGCGTCAGTGGATGGAGTTCTTGCAGGAATACAACTTTGAAATATCATATACACCTAGAAAAGGTAATGTTGTTGCTGATGCACTGAGCCGAAAGTCACGTAATGATGTTGTGCGTGAATCTGGTGATTCCTGGAGAGTGATGGAAGAGCTATCAGCTTTGCATCTTGATATGGGAGAAGATGGGGGAGAAGGTTGTATTTTCCAGATGACAGTGCAGTCATCCCTGATGCAGAAGGTGGAAGAGTCTCAGTTGGGTGATCTAGAGGTGGAAGTTTGGAGAGACAGAGTTGTATGTGGTGAGGCCCCTGATGGTTGGTCGGAGGATGAACAACACCGAGTGTTGTATCATCGCTGGCTTTTTGTTCCCTTGGCGATGCGCGAGACGGTTCTCCGAGAGTTCCATAGTTCACCCTTGGTGGTACATCCTGGTGTGACGAAGATGTAACGATCCTTGAGGAGTCAGTTTTGGTGGCCCGGGCTGAAGCGTACAGTTGTAGAATGTGTGTCTCGATGTTTAGTCCGCCAGAAGGTGAAGGTCGAACATCATGTTCCTAGTGGTATTCTCCAGCACATAGAGATCCCTTAGTGGAAGTGGGAGGACATCTCAATGGACTTTGTTAGAGGTTTACCTCGAGCTCCGGGAGGACATGATGCTATATGGGTGGTAGTGGATCGTTTGACTAAATCGACCCACTTCATAGCAATCAAGGAGTCGATCTCAGTGGAGGTTTTGTCGAGGCAGTATCTGGAGGAGGTGGTGAGGCTTCACCGAGTTCCTAAGACGATCATTTCTGATCGAGATCCTCGTTTTACCTCTAGGGTGTGGAGAGGTCTCCAATATGCTTTTGGCTCTCAACTATGCCTTAGCATTACTTTTCATCCTCAAACGGATGGTCAGACAGAGCGAAAAATCCAGACTCTTGAAGACATGTTGCGCTCTTGTGTTCTTGATTTTGGAGGTTCATGGAAAAAGCACTTACCCTTGGTAGAGTTCGCTTACAATAATATTTTTCACTCTACCATCGGCATGGCGCCGTTTGAAGCCTTGTATGGCCGGCCATTCTGTTCTCCGTTGTGCTGGACTGGGGTCGGAGAGTCCGCAATTCTCGGACCAGAACTAGTGCAGAATAAAACAGAGATGGTTCAGGTGATTCGTGAGAGGATGAAGACAGCACAAGATCGTCAGAAATCTTATGCTGATCAAAGAAGGAGACCCTTAGAGTTTAATGTTGGGGATCATGTGTTTCTAAAGGTGACTCCCCGTCGTGGGCAGCGAAGGTTTGGTCGCGGAAGTAAGCTTTATCCCTGTTTTGTTGGGCCTTTCGAGGTTTTAGCTCGTGTTGGAGGTGTGGCGTATCGAGTAGCACTTCCCCCTCTGATGAGTCGGATACATGATGTTTTCCATGTATCACAGCTCCGTCGTTACCTTCATGATGAATCTCATGTTATCTATTGGGGAGAGATCGATATTGATGATGATGCAACCTTCGAGGAGCGACCTATGGAGATCCAAGACCACAAGTAGAAAGTGTTGTGTGGGAATTCTATCCCCTTAGTTCGTGTCTTGTGGAGACACGGTGGCATGGAGGAGAGTACCTGGGAGCGTGAGTCACAGATACGTGCTCAGTACCCAGAGTTGTTTAATGTTTATCTCCTTTCATGTAATGATTTTTCCTCTCTGGTTAGACCTTTCATGTTTTATTTATGTACCTTTGATGTGATGTTGTGAATGAATTATTTGGGTATGGATTGTTTGTTCCCGGATGTCAGAGTTTTGTTCCAGCATTCGAACAACTCATGGTGGTTTTTCCCTGAGAGGTATCTTATGGGGTGGTTGTTCGGACCCCTCTTCTCTTCTAGGTTGGTTTTTAATTCTCGAGGATGAGAATGTTTTGAGAGGTATCTAATGTAATGGCCCGGACCTCTCCGGTCCATTACTTTGTGAAATGTTGGTGTTGGAGGTGTTCTGGGAGGTTAAGAGGACTTATCCCCAACACTTTGCCAATTTTCCAGTTCTGTGGACAGTGTTTCCAGTTTTATGAACAGTAACAGATCAGTCTCACCGATCGGTCTGACAGATCGGTTTCACAGATCGGTGTGACAGATCAGTTTCACAGATCGGCCTGACAGATCAGTTTCACAGATCGGTGTGACAGATCGGTTTCACAGATCGGTGTGACAGATCGGTTTCACAGATCGGTCTGATATATCGGTTTCACAGATCAGTGTGACAGATCGGTTTCACAGATCGGTCTGACAGATCGGTTTCAGAGATCGGTGTGACAGATCGGTTTCACAGATCGGTCTGACAGATCAGTTTCACAGATCGGTGTGACAGATCGGTTTCACAGATCGGTCTGACAGATCGGTTTCACAGATCGGTGTGACAGATCTATTTCACAGATCGGTGTGACAGATCGGTTTCACAGATCGGTCCGACAGATCGGTTTCACGGATCGGTGTGACAGATCAGTTTCACAGATCGGTTTCACAGATCGGTTTCATGTACAGTAACGGTGGGTGAACAATGTTTCCAGACTCCTACAGTTTTGCCCCTTTTGACGTTTCTTTTGACGTAAAATACATTTAAAGCCTTATATTTAAGGGCTCTTAAGGCCAATTCAAATTCCATAAATCCTATATTAATTATTCCTAATGCTTGGAATGTTTTACTTGGTCAAACCGCGTGGGTTAATGCGATCCGTTTTTAATGGAGAATTAATCGGATCTTAAACCGCCACCTCGTTAAATCTTAAAAATGGATGAGATATCATTCTCCCTTGTTCTTTCCCTTTGTTATCAACTAAGAGGCGCTAGAACCTATCAATACTTTCCGTAGGAGTTGCACAATCAATCTTTACTCCTAGGATTGGTTCTGCTTTGTTTTGATGCAACCAAGCTGTGTCGATCATTCTTCCACATAAGTTGTCACGAGAGAAGGATTGTGGCCCGCTGTGTGGATAAAGGACGTCAAGAACTCTTCGAGGTATAGGATTCATGGCTTCTCTAAATTGTATATGTGCAATCGTAGAATTAGCATGATTTATCTCTTTGGATCACAATGAAATTGACCTAATTAAATACTTGAACCGGATTAAAAGAATTGGTTGATCGCATTTTGTTGCTTTATACCGTGATAACGGTTTGCCTCGTGTTTTCCTAGATATAGTGATATCTATGTTTTCTTTGATTTGTTGTTCGTTCATGATATAAATTGATAATGAACGTAAAGCTGGAATTAATTGTTAATTAATTGGCTAAAGATAAAGAGGCATGTAAATTAATCTGGTTGTTGCCGTTGTTGTAGTTCTAATTTGAGGATAATCAAATTAGGGAAGTAAGCATGGTTATTTAATTGTGATAGCTTACTGATTAGGTATCCATGATTGGAAACTACGAATAACCAATATGTTAATTCAATATGGATTAGAGAACAGATTATGTGGGAATTTCAAAAGGGTTCTGAGTTACCCGCTTTCTTGTAAGGCTGAATGCCTAGTGGTTTGAAGCTCTGAGTGCTCATTGTGTTTGAAGGATGAATGCCTTGTTAAAGGTCCAAGAGCCCATTTTGTGATGTTTGTTTTCCTGCTGCATGTACTGTGATGTGAGCCTGGATGGTTGTTGTGATATGTGGAGGCATGGAGGCCTTGTGGTTATGGCAGCAGATGACACCTAGTGTGGCGAGATGCATCAGTTTATGCATGTGGGTGTCGGGGAGGACACCAGGGGTGATGGAATGGGATGGATGTGGTTGCTGGTTTCTTGCGGTTTTCTTGAATGTTAATCTACTTTGCTTTTCCCCACTGCTCAAGGCAGCTGGTCTTGCTACCATTCTTCCGAAAGAGGCGAAGACGCGTGGGGTATGCCACGTGCTTTCCGTGTTTAGCCTCTCGAGGGAGAATGGGTATATGCTCTTTCTATAGGAGGCAAAGACTCGACGGGTAGTACATCTATTCACCGTGTTGAGCCTCCTTTGTTTTTAGAAGCATAGGATGTTTTTCTAGAATGACTGGGAATGTGGAAAAGTAATTCTGTAATGAATGTTTGATTAAATGGTGAAAATCCACGGGGATGGAGATGCTGGAATTTAAAGGTGATGTGAATCTTAAAAAGGAGAAGCTGTTTTTGAAAGTGTTGCCAATTCAGTTTAATGTGGAATTGTTAATTCTTAATTAATGTTTAAAGAATTAATTAACGTACAGTGGAACTGATAAAATGAGAATGGAGTAATCTAATAAAGCTCTTCAAATGGTTGTGTGCTTGTAGGATACCTAGTCCTTGAAGTAGCAGCCTGGAGTCTGCGAGACGTTAGTTGCAGTTGTATCTAAGACTAGGTAATGCCCATAGTGTGGATGTGAGTTACTTATATATTCTGTACTTTT
Source organism: Viscum album (assembly GCA_963277665.1). Lineage (NCBI taxonomy): Eukaryota > Viridiplantae > Streptophyta > Magnoliopsida > Santalales > Viscaceae > Viscum > Viscum album. The sequence continues at coordinate 906,295,153 of OY728165.1, read as the reverse complement.
TGTGTTTCTATACGCTACTCCACCCTGTCGGTAAGGGCAACTGACACCCCGGGGATTCTGAGCCCTGGGGGGTGTTTTCCCCAACATTCTGATGGGAGGTTGAATGGCTGACTACCCCCTTTGGCCCCGCTCTCTTCTCTTGGTAGATACTTGTGCCATGAGGTACAACGGTTAGTTACCCCATATATGTGTGTAGAGGGTTGTAATGGCTTGTGGTTATTTCCCACACATATATTCTGGATATAGTATCCTATGGACTACTATAGGTGTAACGTGTATAGGCTGTGATGGATTGAGGATCCTTACTCGGCGTATGGGCTGTGATGGCTTGAGGTATAATACTCGACGTATGATACACGTTATACGAGCTATGGTGGCTCCCAGAAACTACCTGGTTACTTTGGTTGTGAGGATGGTGTGGTGCTTAGCCCAGGTGTCTGCGGGCAAGCCTATGTGGTGCACGAGGTGCAGATTGTGGAGCTTAGCCCAGGTGTCTGCAGGCAAGCCTTTGGAGAGAGATGCACAGGACGTATGTCGTTGGGGCAAAGAGGCAAACCAGTGGGGAAGTAGTAGAGGGGTACCCCTGATATTCTTTACTATATGCTATATTCTTGTATGCGTTACTTGGTGAGAGTATCCATGGTGAGGTTGGGAACATAGTATACCTGTTTAGGTGACGAGTTAGTTTCACTTTTTGTTCACTGGGCTTTAGCATGATTTCTTTACCTTTGCACGAGAGGCTTGGGGAGGATCCTACTGAGTATACTGTTATACACACCCTATGTACATGTAAACTGTTTTTCAGGTCACTTGGAGCAGGTTGGAGATCAAGCGGGTTACTACTAGCTTGTGGTTGGAGGAGGAGCTGTTCGGGCTCGTGGTCGCTGCCGTTTTTCTTTCTTTTGGGTACTTTTAGTTTTCCCTTTGAGTTGTAGTACTTTTGCATGACATTTCATATATGTACTTGGGTTTCTTTTATATTTCAGTTATGAGTTGGAGTTGGTTGGAGTCTATTCTATCTCTCTCTTCTGCATGTGTTCTCTTAGAGGGTAATGCCTCCCATTTGTATGTTATTATACCCTCGGTGCTAGTCGCCAACTCGGGGCCTACTAGAGGCGGGACTCGGGGGTCATTATCTCCCTTTTCACATTGCCGGCCTATGAGGGGTACACTTTGTGGGGAGGGGGTCGTGACATAATTCATCTATATGAACATGATAAGAGCAATTTTAACTCAATCTCCATTTTTTGAGTTAAATATCCAATTCATTGGTGGTGTTTTTACAAGAATATGTGTGAATGTCCTCTGATTGATTTACACTGAATATCCAATCATATTGAGTGTATTTATATTTTTTATACATAATTATGTCGTTGATTTATCCTTAACCTAATTATATGGTCTTTATAAGAGATTTTATCTCAATTTACATTCCATTGAGACTTCTTTGTTGTGAAACACCAAATCACTTTTATATGGTGTATATAATGTACATTGACATAATATATCATGAATCCCTTTATTCTCATGATATTACATTTTTTTTATTACCACAATTATTTTTATTCATCTTTCTCTCATTTGGTTAGGAAATATAACTAAAATACCATTTAAATGTTTTAATGATTTATTCTTCTAAACCATTCTCATTAATGTCCATGTTTTAAAAATGGTTTTAAGGATTTATTTATATGGACATTAATGTTTTAAAATTAAAATTCATATTCAATGATTCAAAGTGGTATGGGAAACATTGATTCAAAAATCTATTTTAAATGGCTTCATGATAAATAGTGATACTTTTAAATGTTTTCAAGGAAAAGGGAAATATTTCTCTCTAATAATTTTAATGATTATTTTCATCTATGTCAATATCCTTCATTATTCTTGATCGATGTTAATCTAATACAATACAGTCTTTCATATTGTATCTAAAGAGTTATGTTTGACTGTGTATGTTATATTTTTATACCATTCATGGTTTGTGGATAAAGTATTGACATTTCATATGCTAGTTTTAATACGAATGTTTATGTTATGTTTAAACCTACTCATATGAGGAATACATTGGACTTAGTAAGTAATGGGTGGAGGCCGATATAGATCCTTGATGCATTGGTAGGTATCATGAGACAAACTAGTGTCTTAGCTCAAGGCCTTGATAAAATCCTATATGTAGTCTTGGCAAGAGGCCTTTACTATGTGGTTATGATAGTCTGTCATTATGCATTCCGTCATTATGAAAGTGGTTATTGATATTGCATGTGATTATTTTACTAGTAGAATATATATTTGAATAAGTAAATGGAATTATTTGATTTTATATTTTCCATACTATACTGTAGTTTCAGTTTAAAAGGCTTTGGTTCTAGTCTTACACACTGCCTTAATTGTTTATTCTTATTTAATAATGTTTCCTCTATAATGTTATCCATACTGAGCATCTAAGGTCACCCCTTTATATGCTTTATTTTTTATAGGATGCAAAGAAATATATTATTACTGACCTCTAGGGATAGTCTCTGGGATCTCAGTGTTGTCTATGGAGACAATGTTCTTGTTGTTTTCCATTTTATGATGTAATGTTAACCTTATGAATGTATCTAGTACTTCCAAGGATACTAAACTAATCGGTCTTTCGAGACTAGATATTTTATGATCATTCCAATGATACGTAATAATGCATCTCTTTTGGGCTCTTGGGGTTGGGGCGTTACACATGAGGTAAGGGATATCTCCCAATTGTTAATAATTTTGAGTATTTACAAGAATGACACTCCTCCTCAACTATATTAAGGAACTCAATATCCCCCGTTCCATAAACATCTGAAGACAATTGGATCATACAAAAACTACTAAAATTACTCTCAGAAATCCCTACCCTCATCTTATATGACCTAATTTTGGTATACAATAAAACTTTTACGTTTATAGTTCAAACATAAGGAGGAAACCTGAACAAGAGGTAATTTTTTTATAAAAGAAATTTTATTTTATTTCCTTATCAAACTGCTAGAATTATTATTATTCCATGATAATATAACATCAAATTTTTCTCAAATATATTGAGATTTTTTTTAATTTTTTTGGTATGAACTAAAATTTCACACAATTCCATCAAATGTCTTATGAAATCATCATTCGTGTGTACGATAAACTACCACCTCATGAACCAATGTCATTAATTTTTCCATTACAACCTTTCAAGGTTTTGAATAATTATGGATTTATAGTATATATATATTATATGATAATAATTCTGTTTTTATTATTATATAATTATTATGTTATAAATAACTTCATGCTTTCCATTTTTTTGGAGTATGGTAATGTTGCATGTGTGTACGTTAGACTACTGCCCTGCGAAAAGATGTGATGTGACCACGCTTTACATGGAATGTATTAAAGATGGGATTAAGAAACTTTGGTGATATATATGACATAAAAATGTTATTGTAATGACTATATATATATAATTTACACTTTTACATTCCATTCAATAAGATAATGAAACCATCATTCTAAAATACATATAACCTACTGTCTCCATGAATGGTGTATTTCATTTCCTATAATTAAATATTAGATATTTCTATAAATAAATAAATATTGTTTATTTATTATATTGATTTCATGTTTTTAATTTTTTATATGATTATATAATGATCCAATTAATTGGAATAAAAAATTAAAACCAAAAAATACTTGAGAAAACAAAGTAGTTATTACTATAAAGGAGGAAAATTATCGCGACCCGAGGATTTTACAAAAAACATTTCATGCTTTTAAGCATAATTAATCATCAAAGTTCAAGCCAAGGATAGTTAAGTCTACTGTCTTGGAAGACTAGGTACATATAACATAAAACAGGAGGCCAAAACACTTCTTTATTTAATCTCTATAAAGAGCATCTAACTTCCTTTGAGCCCTTACATCTATATAGGATACCCTGGGGAACACATGAACAAAGGGATGAGCTAAAAATCCTCGTAAGGGAATGAACATAAGGATACATCTCAAGCACATGAGTTAGGAAGCATGAAATAATGATATCCGAAGTATGAGACTTATTAATTCATTTAATATGAGAATGGGATCATATAAACATGGAATCATATAAATTTGGTAGAATCATAAAACATTTCTTTAGTACGGGTTAAGGCTAACCGCCAATCTCGTTTCCCATTTCAGTACGGGTCAAGGCTAACCGTGAATCCCGTTTCACATCGCATTTCATGAGACTTATCCTTACTCAATGCATTGGATCGCTATCTAGGTGCACCCATATCCACATTTTCATGAACATTATTGCCATATAATTATTCTTAACACATATACAATCATAAATAATCAACCACACACAAACATAAGGTCACCCATGGAAGAATTGTGTACCAAAATCATGATATAAATCATAACCAATGGGTGTATCATGAAAGTGTCCATGTAAGGAAAGAATTAGAAAATACATGGACGTTCATAGGGTAAAATATTCTTATAACATGGTAAGTGGTGTCAAACATAAGTGATAGCATATGAAAAAATTATTTTAGAAACATTAGCATTACAACATTTTTGTGCGGTTTTAAGGAAAATACTATAGAGCTTTTAAAATAGTTAAGAAGACATTATTTTATATAAGACCCGAATTCAACCAAGAATGTTTTCATAATAAAAATACAGAATTTACAAAGATAATTTAGTCTTAAAACAGAATATATAGTTCACTTTAAATTGGGTAAAATTTTGGGAAGTTCCTTTAAAACGAGTGTGTTTATTGGGAAGTATCGAAGGGAGATTCACTTAAAAGAATGTATATACCTGAAAGAGAATGAAAGATGGATCATTGAAGATGAGTTTTGAGAATATAAACAGAATATTGAGGTTCTTAATAAAATAAAAGACAACAATATTTTGGTAAGAAGAAAGATAGAGAAACCTGAAGGAATAAAGGAAGTTCAGGTAGAATCCATTATGGTTTATTGGCATGGTATCAGGTGTAACTAAGAGGGATTGATGAGAGAGATAAGGGATTTATCATCACTTATATAACATTTGGGAAGTATGGGTATGGTTTATAAACATACCCCATCACCTGGTATTACACAAAAAGGCATAACATGGAGAACAATCTTGATTAAGAGTGAAAAGGGGAGGATCCCTTACCATAAATCCGTTGGTGATCTCCACTTGTTATTAAACACCTGAATAAAAAAATTTAGGATTATTAATTAATAAGTCCAGAACATATTATATATTCAATTTACTTATTATAACCCTTTTTAGTTCGTTCAAATCCTTTTTGATTAGTTACAAGGTTCAATTTCATTGTTCGGGCTCATTTGTTTACTTGGCTTTAAAAGATCGGTTCACTTATATTCAAGTTTGGATTATATGAAAGATGAAAGTGTTTGTCTAGAATTGAAGTTATATTCATTAGTTCATATCTATAAGATTACATGTTTTTAATTTTAATTAGGATACATAGAGTGAAGTCGAATTATTATATATATAACCATAGTGATAACCGTTTTTTGTTAATCAGTGGATTTGATTTCAAAGAAAAGGTTTTTCTTTATAAATTAACACCATTTGTACAAAATAATAACATAAAAATATTATATATTACATATATAATAATCTGGTTCAACCATAACCCAAATGGTTTCATGACCATAATTAACGATAATAATAGAAATTGTTAAATCATTGTCCTCGAATGTGCTAAATTAGCACATCTGAAACGGTGCTTTCATTTCATTAAAATAAAAGGGTGGGGAATAAGGAGAAGATATTGAAATATACCACAAGAATGAAAACATTCCCTTACATGTATGTTACGGGATTTATCATCTTATTATGTTGAAGGGAGGTGAAGAAATAAATAAAAAAGAAAATAAGAAATTGGGAAGAGGAATTTACCTCTTGAGACTTCCACCTTTGAGAACCTCTTAAAGGGAGCGGTTTTGGTATTTTGAAGAGAATGAGAGATTTTGGACGTGGGGGAGGACCTTGGGGAGAGATTTGGGTAGAATAATGGCAAGGCACAAGGTTTGAGAGGAGTGGAGAGAAGAGGGAGTAAAGGGGAGTTTTTATAGTGGAGGAGAGGAGGGATTTCATAATATTACAATCATTAATTTATTATTTTTTCCCAAGACAAGGAATAGTAAGTATTCCATGACCAGCAATAGTAAATGGGTCATGTGAATTAGAACCATGGGTGGTTACATAAGCCATGTTGATAGGAACAGTCTATTTAGCTTATAATGTATATATACGGTAAATTACCGTATTTTACTATTCATCAAAATTTTACGTATTTCAGAAAAATCCCAAAATTTTACCCTGACCATTTTTCGATGGGTAGAATATAAAAATGAAGTCAATTTTTCAAAAATCATTTTCTAAATATTATTATTTTTATATTTAATTAAAATCATAATTTATTATCAAAAACCAGTTTTAAAACACTCATTAACTCATTCTAAAATATAGGTATATCGTACTTCCAAGTTGAATATTAATTTTATATTATCATAGGCGAGGCTACTATTTATAAGGTTATATCACTATTTATAAGGGTATGTTACTATTCATATTGGTAGGTCACTATTTACCAAAAAATTATGTTTTCCTTATCGGACTCAAAAAAACATCTTGAACACAAATGTGTATGTCAGATTTTCAAAATTCCAAACACAAAAGTGACAAAATTATGTTTAAAGGTAACTTATCACTTAGTAGTTCATTATGTTGTGTTTTCATGTGATTTTATGACATAATTATAAGAATGGAATTTCCATTGAAAAACTTTGGGTCGTTACATTCTTCCCCCATTAAGAAATTTCGCCCCCGAAATTTCACTTTACACAAACAGGTGATGGTGTTTCACCTTCATTGGCTTTTATGGTTCCCAAGATGCTTCCTCAATCTTATGGTTCCTCCACAAAACATTTAAAAGATGGGTTTTCTTGTTGCGTAGAACCTTATCTCTCTGATCCCGAATCTTTACTGGCTGGTCCTCTGAGGAGAGATCATCTTCTGGCAGCACCACCTCATAGTTTAGTACATGTGAGGGGATTAGATATGTACTTCCTCAAGAGTGATACGTGTAAAACATCCTGAACTTGAGCCATATTCGGTGGATGTCAAAGTCGATAGGCCATGGCTTCTATGCGTTCAAGGATCTCGAAGAGGCCAATATACCTTCAGCTTAGCTTCCCTTTCTTCCTGAATCACATGACTCTCTTCTGTGGAGATATTCGAAGGAAGACTTTATCTCCAACGTCGAACTCCAAGTCCCTTCGATAGTGGTAAACATAGCTCTTTTGCCGACTTTGAGAAGCATTGATGTATTTCTGGATTACTTGAACCTTCTCTGTCATCTCTTGAACAAGATTAGGTCCAAGTAGCTTTCTTTCTCAAACTTTATCCCAACAGGTTGGAGTTCTACATCGCTTTCCATACGAAGCTTTATATGGATCCATCTGAATACTCGAGTGTATGTTATTGTTGTATGAGAACTCAACCAATGGGATATGCTGATCCCAACAACCTATGAATTCAAGAGAGCAGGCTCTTAGCATATCTTCAAGTGTTTGAGTAGTCCTTTCAGATTGGAAATCAGTTTGGGGTGACAGGTCGTGCTAAAATTTAATTCTGTACTCAAAGCATGTTGAAGACTCCTCCAGAATTTAGATGTAAACCATGGATCACAGTCAAAGACAATTGAGAGTGTTACATCATGTAGTCTCACCACATCCTACACATATATCTTTGCTCGTTGTTCAAGTGAGAGATCTTATGGAATAACGAAGAAATGGGATGTCTTGTTGAGTCGGTCAACCACAACCCATATCGCATTATTTCCCTTCGACGTCTTCGAGAGACCCGTGACAAATTCCATAGTAACAATTTCCCATTTTCACATGGGTATAGGAAATGGATACATAATAACTTTTGACTTTTGTCACTCAACATTAATTTGCTGACATACCAAGCACCTTGATATATATTCCACAATCTCATTCTTCATGTTATCCCACCAGAAGTGTTCTCAGAGATCACGGTACATTTTGGTACTCCTAGGATGGATAGAGAAGGTTGAGCTACGTGCATAATTTAATTGCTCGTTATTTATCTCTGGATCAGATAGTACACATAATCGTGTCCCAAATCATACAACTCCTTCCTCATCAATTTTGAAATTGGAGGATTTCCCATTTTTAACAGCTTTCACCCTTTTCAGAATTCCTGCATCCTTTCTTTGAGCATCCGTTATTTTCTCCAAGAGGGATGTTTGAGAAATCATTTGAGAAGAGATTGATGATGTTCATCCCTTAATGATTCCCATGTCCATCCTTTTCAAATCTAATAAGATTGTATCCTTTTCAATTCTCATCATTGATAAAGATGCATGATCCTTTCTACTTAGAGCATCTGCCACCTTGTTTGCCTTACTAGGATGGTAGTGGATTGAGCAGTCATAATCTTTGATGAGCTCTATCCATCTTCGTTGGCGCATAATAATCTCTTTCTGTGTGAATATATATTTGAAACTCTTGTGGTTAGTATATTTCTCACAATTTTTCCCATAGAGATAATGTCGTCGGCTTTTCCACGCAAAGATCACAGGTACTAACTCCAGATCATGCATGGGATAGTTTTTCTCATGGATTTTTAGTGACCTTAAGGCATAGGCTATCACTTTATCATTTTGAATTAGCAGACAGCCTAATACTTTCTTAGAAGCATCACTATACACCAAAAAGAGTTCTCCACTTTAATGGATTGTGAGTATCGGCGCAGTGATAAGCCTCTTTTTCAACTCCATGAAATAGTCTTCGCATTCCTGTGTCCAAAAAAACATAACTCCTTTCCATGTTGGCATGGTCATTGGGTTTTACAATCCTGAAAAGTTCTTCACAAATAATCTATAATACCCAGATAGACCCAAAAAGATGCGGATCTTCATTACAAAAGTTGGACTCGGCCACTCTCCAATTGCCTTCATCATGGAAGGGTCCACAGATATCCCTTTCTTTGTGATAACATGCCGTAAGAATGATACTTCCTCCATCCAGAACTCACATTTACTGTACATTTCATACAACTTAAACCTTCAAAAAATCTTCAACATAGTTTCCAAATGCTCCTCATGTTCCTCCTTACTCTTGGAGTATATCAAAATATTCTCAATAAAGACCACCACCAATTTGTCGAGGTAATCTCTAAAGACTCAATTCATTAAATCCATGAAAATTTCTAGAATATTAGTGAGTCCAAAAGGAATCACTATGAACTCATAGTGTATATACCTCGTTAGAAAGGCTGTCTTTGGAATATCTTACTTCCTCACCTTTAGTTGGTGATATCCAGATCAAATGTACACCATAGAGAAATAACTGGCCCCACGAAGCTGATCGAACCGGTCATCTATATGTGGAAGGGGATACTTGTTCTTTATAATGATTTTATTGAGCTCACAATAATCAATGAAGAGGCGCATTGATCCATCCTTATTCATGACGAAGAGGACTGGAGCACCCCACAGTGAAGCACTCGGGCATATAAAACCCTTCTCCATATTCTCATTTAACTGCTTCTTCAGCTCTTCTAGCTCTATGGTGGCCATTCTGTAAGGTGTCTTTGAAATTGGTAGATATCCAGAGATAAGTTCAATTGAGAACTCAACCTCTCAGTTAGGAGGAAGACCAGGAAACTCTTTTGGGAATACACTTGTTTAATCCATCAAAATGGGCATGTCTTCAAGAATGATTCTATCCTTTGTCCCAATCATTTGAGCTAGATATGATTTCTCATAAGGAAGTAGTGTCCAAACCTAAGAAGAAGATTCTAAATGAGACTCATCTTCTTCCTTACACTTATAAAGAATTAGATGACGCTTTGGGATGTGAAAAGCGATCTCCCTTTCCCGACAATTGATGTTGTCCTTGTACCAAGATAGCCAATCCATGCCCAAGATAGCGTCAACCTCCACTAAAGGAAGTATGACTAGATTTTCTGGGAGGTTCAGTCCACAAACATTAACCGGGTAGGAGTTATAAACCATGGATGAAATAATTTCTCCATTCTCTATTCTCACAGATAACTATTCATCAAAATTTTGAGGTGGTGTATGAATAGTTCTACTAAACTTACAAGATATGAAAGAATGAGTAGAACCAGAATCAAATAGTATGTTTTATATTCTTGAATCAATAACTAGCATACCTATCACCACATAATTTTCTGGCTCCACCTCAGTAGTAGTGATACTATAATCCATTCCGTGTTGCCTTCTAGGTTGTTGCATATTGCCTCCGAAAACCCTCGTCTTAGGGAAATTGTTTGCATAATGTCCAAGCTCCTTATAGTTATAACACTGCACTGTAGGCTGAGTGTTGAATTGAACCTTCCTTTATTCTTCAACATTAGTGGGATTTTTCATATCCCTTCGGCAGTCCTTGGCCAGATGATCATATGTTCCACATTTGAATCAATTCTTGGTTCCCTTGAGACACTCACCAAGAAGCTTCTTCCCACAATTTTTTCAAAGAGGAAAGTGAGGCTTCTTTCCATCATGGGATTTGTTTGATGAACAAACCATGTTGTTCTCCATTTTCCGCTTTTGTAACTAGGCCCATGAGACCACTGAGAGTCTCCAATTTCTATTTCAACCTTGAGGGCACAACAGGAAATCTATTCATAGTGGTTGAAGTCTCAAATCTCCAACACTTTTCATAGACTCAGTTTTAGTCTGCTAAAAAAGCGATCCACCTTGCTTTCGGTGTTCATGACAATGCCAGAGGCATACCTTGCAAGCCTCGTAAAGTTCACTTCATATGCCCCGATGGACTCACCTTCCTTCTTCTTGAGTCCAAGGAACTCTCTTTCCATCTTAAGACAGAGGGTTCAAGGAAAATATTTGTTGAAAAACATCTTCTTGAATTCCTCCCAATATATGGAATCAATTTTCCCTTGGGACTTTGTATTCTTGATCAGTGTCCACCACTGATTAGCTTCTCTATCAAAACGATAGACTACCAATACAACTTTTTCTTCTTCCAAGAACTGGAGGACAAAGAAAATATTTTCAATGGAGATAATCCATTGTTCTGGGAGGAGGGTATCAGAAGACCCTCTAAACATGGGAGGCCTTTTCCGGATGAAGGATTCTATGGAAACATGCTCTTTCCTTGGAGGAGTGGGGTGTTCCACCTGATTCAAGTTATTATTCATAACTCAATCTAGCTAAGCAAGTACATCCATGAAGTTTTGAACACCTACTTCCATCACATCAGGCATTCCATTAGGGCAATCATCACATTGCCTATCACATTGGTTGTTTGAACGTGTTCTTATATTACCCGCCATTAACTAAGAGAAAGAACATACAATTATAGGTCTTGAGTACTTAGCTATTGAGCATAAAAAGAAACTTTTAACCTAAAGTTTGAACTTATAAAGAAGAAGTATATCCTAACTTGTGATTCCTTAGGTTTATATCTAGGTTATCCTAGATCTATTTCTTAACGTATATTCTTATGGGATTTTTTTGTCCCTTAATATGATTTTCACTAAGCTCGTGAATCTACCAAAGCATATCCCTCGAGAGTGTCGTAACCATGAGTGCAGCAATGCCTATTATCGTGCACCAGTTCTCGTTTGAGTCTTTCTCAAAGTGGTGTTTTTGGGTTTTACCCCTAGATAGATCTGGGCCAGAGCCACCTCTACCTACTCATATCATGATAGGGATGTATTTTTTTGACAAACCACTTACTATATACTCACCAAAATTTTGGACTGTTTTCTTTTAATTATTCTCATCCTTAAGGTTCTCACTAATGTGCACTATTCCTAATCACCAAAAATAACTAGACCATCCTCTAATACCAACTATAGTGACCCGAGCATTTTACATAAAACATTTCATGATTTTAAGCCTAATTAATCATCAGAGTACAAGCCAAGGATCGTTAAGTCAAGTGTCTTTGAAGACAAGGTACATATAACATAAAACATGGGGCTAAAAAAATTCTTTATTTAATCTCCATAAAGAGCTTCTAACTTTCTTTGAGCCCTTAAATCTGCATAGAGTACCCTAGAGAACACACTAACAAAGGGATGAGGTAAAAATCCGAGTAAGGGAATGAACATAGGGATACATCTCAAGCACATGAGTTAGGAGGCATGACATAATGATATCCAAAGCATGAAACTTATAAAATAATTTAATATAAGCATGGAAACCTATAAACCTGGAATCATATAAATTTGGATGAATCATAAAAAATTTCTTTAGTACGGGTCAAGGCTAACTGCCAATCCTGTTTCCCATTTCAGTATGGGTCATGGCTAACCACAAATCCAGTTTCACATCGCATCTCATGAGACTTATCCTTACCCAATGCATTGGAGCGCTATCTGGGCACACCCATATCAAAATTTTCATGAACATTCTTTCCACATAAGTATTCTTACCACATATACAATCATACATAATCAATCATACACAATCATAAGGGCACCCATGGAAAGAATTGGGTACCACAATCATAACATAAATCATAACTAATGGGCGTATCATAAAAGTGTACATGTAAGGAAATAATTATAAAATACATGGACGTTCATAGGTATAAATAGGAATATAACATGGTATGTGGTTTCAAACATAAGTGACAAACATATGAGAAAGGTATTTTAGAAACATTAGCATTAAAACATTTTTTGTGGTTTCAAGGAAAATACTATAGAGCCTTAAAAATAGTAAAGAAGACATACTTTTATATAAAACCAGAATTGAACAAAAAAGGTATTCATAATAAAAATACATAATTTAAAAAGATAATGGTGTCTTAAAACAGAATATAGAGTTCACTTGAAATTTGTTAAAAGTTCGGGAAGTTCCTTTAAAACGAGTGTGCTTATTGGGAAGTATCGAAGAGAGATTCACTTAAAAGCATGTATATCCCAGAAAGTGAATGAGAGATGGATATTGGAACATGAGTTTTGAGAATATAAACATAATATTGAATTTATAAATAAATTAAAATAAAAAACATTTTGGTAAGAAGAATGATAGAGAAACCTGAAGGAATAAAGGATGTTCGGGTAAAATCCATTATGGTTTATCGGCATGGTATCGGGTGTTACTAAGAGGGATTGATGAGAGAGATAAGGGATTTATCATCACCTATAAAACATTAGGGCAGTATGGGTAATGTGTATAAAAATAACCCATCACTTGGTATTACAAAAAAGTCATAGCATAGAGAACAATATTGATTATGAGTGAAAAAGGGAGGATCCCTTACATTAAATCTGTTGGTGTTCTCCACTTGTTATTAGAGACCTGAATAAAAAAAATTAGGCTTATTGATTAATAAGTCAAGAACCTATTCTATATTAAATTTACTTATTATAACCCTTTTTATTTCATTCAAATCCTTTTTGATTAGTTACAAGGTAAAATTTCATTGTTCGGGCTCATTTGTTTACTTGGCTTTAAAAGTCCTGTTCGCATATATTCATGTTTGGATTATATGCAAGATGAATGTGGTTATCTAGAATTTATGTAATATTATTTAGTTCATATAAATTTGATTACATGGTTTTAATTTTAATTATGTTACCTAGAGTGAAGTCGAATTATTATATATATAACCATACTGATAACTGTTTTTTGTTAATCGGTGGATTTGATTACAACGAACATGTTTTTCTTTATAAATTAATACCTTTTGTACAAAATAATTACATAACAAAAAATAAGGATATATTAAATATATAATAATAAGGTTCAACCATAACACAAATGGTTTCATGACCAGAATTAATGATAATAATATAAATTGATAAATCGTTGTCCTTGAATGTTCTAAATTATCACATCTCAAACGGTGCTTTCATTTCGTTCAAATAAAAGGGTGGGGAAATGAGAGAAGACAATGAAATATAACAATAGCATGAAGACATTACAGTACATGTATGTTACTATATTTATCATACTATTATGGTGAAGTAAGGTGAGGAAAGAAATAAAAAAGAAAAGAACTTAAAAGAAAAGAAGAAATTGGGAAGTGTAATTTACCTCTTGAGACTACCTCCTTTGAGAACCTCTTAAGGGAAGAGGTTTTTTTATTTTCAGAAGAATGAGAGATTATGGATATGGGGGAGGTCATCGGGGAGAGATTTGGGTAGAATAATGGCAAGGCACAAGGCTTGATAGGAGTGGAGAGAAGAGGGAGTGAAGGGGGGTTTTTATAGTGGAGGAGAGGAGGGATTTCAAAATATTATAATCATTAATTTATTTTTTCATCCCACGAAAAGGAATAGTAATTTTTCAATGACCAATAATAGTAAATGGGTCATGTTAATTCTAACCATGGGTGGTGACATCATCCATGATTCTAGGAATAGTCTATTTAGCTTATAATGTATATATACAGTAAATTACCGTATTTTACTATTCATCAAAATTTCAAGTATTTCAGAAAAATTCCAAAATTTTACACGGGCCATTTTTCAATGTTTAGAATCCAAAAATAAAGTCCATTTATTAAAAAAATAATTTTTTAAATATGATTATTTTAATATTTAATTAAAATCATAATTTATTATCAAAAACCAGTTTTAAAACACTCATTAACTCATTCTAAAATATAGGTATATCATACTTCAAACTTTAATATTTCTTTTATACTATCATATGAGGGCTAACTATTCATTAGGGTATATCACTATTCATAAGGGTATGTTACCATTCATAATGGTAGGTTACTATTCACCAAAAAATATATTTTCCTTATCGGACTCAAAAAAACATCTTGAACAAAACCGTGTATGTCAGATTTTTAAAATTCAAAAAAAAGATGTGACAAACTTATGTTTAAAGATCACTCATCGCTTAGTAGATAATTATGTTGTGTTTTCATGTGATTTTATGAAGGGAATATCCATTGAAAAACTTCGGGTCATTAAAAAAATAATGAAGGATTATTAACAAATCGGTAATAATATAATATAAAAGTATCATATATGATATCATATATATTGATTTGATTATTTTACAAGATAATAACATAATTAAAACCATTATACATAAGAATAAAGATAATTCAACCAAAAGAAAGTGTAAGGTATAGGATTTCATCTCAAATTTACATTACATTGAGACTTATTTATTATTATGAAAATATTCACTTTTTTGTGGTGTATATACTACCTATTTTACATGTAATATCAAAAATAATTTATTATTAATGGTATTTAATGTTTTAATTTTAATTATACCATCCAACGTTATTTGACACGAAAATTTCCAAGTTCTAAAAGTTATTACACAACCTCACTTTCTTTTATGATTGATGACATTCTCTTAAAAAAATAACCTTATTGTAATCATTTTTTATGGGACATTAAATATATCTTAAATATTCATATTCCTTTTTAATGTATATTATTATTTACTAAACCAAATACCATTTTTACATAAGGTGTTTAATTTGATTGTATATTTATTAACAAAGGAAATATTGATAAATTTGTATACTTTACTCAATATATATATTGGATAAGGAACACTATTATGAGTTAAATTGATTTATCGAATATATAAAGAATGATTTGGAATAGTATTAAATGGTTTGGGCAACCCTTAAAGTGGTCCCCTTGATGCATCGATAATCTCATGATATGAATCAGTGGTCCAAATCAAATGGGTTTTACCCTGTCTCTTTTAAACTATCATCTAAAAGGCCTTGATTGTAATGGTTCCCTATTCTTAGGAAACATAACATAGAATATTTAAGCATTTAAGTCATTTCTAATTTAGTTATTATTTTTTTCCACAATATTTTTTCTATGAAATTATCTATAGATGCATTTAGATCTATGTTTATGATTAAATGGTATGCGTTTTAGTTATTTACCTTTCCATATTGATTATTCCTTATCCAAATATTTATAGGGAATGTGTATTCTTTTATCCACCATTACATTTTTATTATTATAATTGATTTATGTTTTCATCCACTATACATAACCCTTACTGAGAATTTTATTTCACCCTTATTTAGTTTCATTTCCCCAGGTTTTGTAGAATGGAACATTTAATGTGTTTTAAAGGATGTAGTTTATTAGATTTTGTTATGTATAATGTTTCATTTCCATTTCTAAATGTAAAATGGGTATCATGTTTGTATATTGTTTTTCCAAAACTGATTAATTAATCAGTCATTTGGTATTTTTTCCTTGTAATCAAGAAAATGTAACAAAGGAACCCAATTCAAGCTAATAGGGTCGATGTCACTATAGTTGGTTTCATAGGAAGTTTAGTTAAATCCTTGGTAACTACATTTAGGAAAAAATGATTAGTGAACATAACCCTATGATAGACATTGAGGATAAGTATATAATAACAGCCCAAAAACCATGTTTAGGCTTATGAGATTATTTATTCAAAAAAATTTCAATTATTGCTAAGTATTTAACTAGTTTTGGGATTATAAATAATATTCTATAATGATATGATCTCATACAGTGTGTGTATTCATTTATAAATGGATCCTATAAGAATGAATGGGAAACCCACAATGCATGTGATCCAAATATTAATAAATATCACTTCTTTTAATGACCTAAGACAATCTTTTGAAGAGAACCAGTCTCCTAAACATTCTCATCATATGAGGTTGTAATATCATGTTATAACAAGAAAAATGAATAATTATACATGTATTACGACTTAAAAGGGAATATATTAATGAATATGAAATATGGTAAAGATTTGGATTAAGTAAGGAATGGAAATAAGTATTTCCCCAAATGTGATAACTGTGGAAAGAAATAACAAGATACTTTATTAAAATGAATATGATTTTACTAAAATTATGGAGATAAAGTCCCCTGAAATTTTTATTTTAACAGAAATGAAAATGTTTCTATTATACGATGATTCAACTATAGAGATATGGGGAATTATTTGTGTGGGTTTCTTAAGAGTCAAAAAATACACCTCAAAATAAGCTAATGGATTATGGTTAAGCATATGCTATGGAGACAATCAAAGAGGAATGATTAATGTTCTCATGATTGGATCCATGAATTAATTAATTTAAATATTTTATAAATTTTTAACTAGTTTTGATAATCATGAAATATATAATTATTTAACAATAGTACTATTTTATTATGGATTTGAGTGAATATTTTTAAAGTTAAAGATAACATAGAATAATGATTCAGTGAAAAGTTTAAATTCATGGAAAACATATGATTGAGGGAAAGACAAACATTAATATGATCATAAAGGTGAGATAATGTTTTTTGGAAAAAGAGGTGATTGATATGGATAAATTAATTTGGATACTACTGACCACATACTAATTGATTAATTATTTATTGGAAAAGTGGTTATGCTATCATTGATAGAGTTTACAACATTTTTAATCTAAGAAATATATCCAATATCCAATGTTTTACATAATGAATTAAGAATCATACTTGTTTTCAATATTTATTTATGGTAATTAAATTTATTTCCATGTTTTAAGAGAATACATGATAAAAGTATTCACATGTTTGACATGTGATGATAAAAAGACACTTTATTTTGTATGGGGAAGATAATGTTTATTTAGTAACATTAAATATAAATTTGATCAGACATATTCTGGACTAGATTTTAGTTTAAATATTTATCGAATGTATTAAGTTGAACTTCATGTGTTATTGGAAAACTTTTTCTAATCATTTTTTATTAAATAGATACATAATATCATGTTACTCCTTTTTGGATCATATGATATTTTAAAGAGTAATTTTAGTACTTATGGCATTAAATTTCATTTTTGGAAATTCAATTCTTCAATTAAGGGATGAATTAGAAATTTATTGAAGCAAAACCAAAGGATATTATTTTTTTTATCAAATAGAAATTTATTAGGTAAGTATTTTACCTTATATTCATAGAGAGTGAAATAATTCATCAAATCTATGAAAAGGTTCTAGAAAAAATAATTAGTCATAATAGTGTCATCTTTTATGAAATCAGTATCCACTTTCACACTTATTGGTTATGGATTTTTGATCGATAACATTCTGCTGAACATGTTCTTTATCTCTATCCCTTGGTAATTGGGTTTTAGTTTTCTCTTAAATTTCCATGTTTCAATTTCCAACCTATGTTCTCTTATATAGAAACCTAGTTATGTAATTACTCCAGATGACTTTTTGAAGATCACATTATCTCTTTTTAATAGGTTGTTTTACCATCCATTACTATGATTTAGGTTTCTAAAAAATATTATTTTGAAACACCAAACCATTTAATAGTAATATCAAGCTTAAATTGTGAGTTTGGAATTTATTTATGGTGGATATAATATAGCACTCCAAAAATTATAAAAGAATAAAATTTTATTAAATAGCATGTATGAAATGAAACATGAAGAGTATAATGGAATATAATACACCCATAATTTATAATATATTTAATATTTTAATTAAATCTACACTATTCTATATCTTTTGATTCACTGAATACTGAATTTTCTTATGTCATACGAAACAATGTGTTTCTTTTATAGCTTGTGTTACATGCAAGATTGGGTTCTACTGAATATTTTTAATATTATTATGTTAAAGGAAAATTATCTCTTAGAAATTAAATTTTAACTAATGAATATTATTAAAAAAACTATAAAAATATATATTTGAAATCATTGGTTACCAATTAATTATAAATAAATATGAAAATCAATTGAATATAAAGGAAAAGTTTTTATAAAAAAATATTTTGATGCGTCGAAGGAGTTTTATCATTATAAATTAAATTAATTACTATTATTGGATTAAAATAATGAAATTTATATATTACTTTTTTATATACATCTAATATAATCGATAGGCATAATATAAAAACAAATCCAATTTTATGCATGAAAAGTAATATTGTATTAAAGGCAGTTTTTCTACTTTTTTATTATGCACTTGTTTTATAAACAAATTTTTACACTCTTATAAATTTTATTTGAAAAAATAAATTTCCTTTTTAAATATTATTTTAAAGTTATATTAGGGTTATTTTTTTTGTTTCTCTAAGAAGTTTTATTTTCTGGCAAATAGTGAAAAATATGGAATTATGCTTGAAAATTGACATTCTGTTTATATAATTTATATAGATTAATTATATTATAAATTGGATTTATAGTTTAATTAAATCAATTATACATCCATTAATAAAATTTAGTTTATTTTAATCATTTTAATATACAATTTGGATATAAAAACATTTCAATTTTTTTGAACATTTTCACTTTAAATACCTGCTTCTCGTCAAGTCTTTCATATTAAGTTTAAATTTATTTTATCCACTTTTGTGCATTGAATTGGGAAAATGGATTCCATGTTTTTAATAATTATTATTTATGATATCTAATAACTAAAAAATAATTTTTTACAATAATTATAGTGTAAAAATTTAAAATTAATCACCATGATTAAAAGAAAAATGAGTTTACCAAGGGAGTAAATATTAAACATAAGATATGAAATGATCTATAAAAATGTCCAACACATATGTTATGGACATATTTGTTAACTTAAAACATTATTATACATTATTATGAGTTATTGGGATACTATTTCTTTGAAATTGACCTATATAATTAGTCAAGTGAAGAAAAAAACAAAAACATTTCTTTTCTTACTTGAAATTTATTTAAAGATTTTGGATAGGGGTAGATATTACATATGTTCGATATTTTATATCATATATATATATATATTTAAATGAGTTTATTATAATTTTAATTTATTTAAAATTTTTATATATTAATTTATTAATTAAAATTCTTATGAAATTCTAGTACAAAAATTATTTATTTAATAATAAACTAGAATAAATGTTACAAAAAATATTAAAAGTAAAGTAAATTGTAAGAATTATTTCTTCAAATTAGTTTTTTAGATGATTAAATAATTTTTAGTTGGTATGAAAATAATATATTTTTATTCTTTCATTGTATTAATATTTTTTAATTCATGTTAAATAAATAATGTCAAAATTGACATTAATGTTATATGAATATAAATGAATTTTTTAAGTTTTTTAATATTAAGAAGAATCATATTTTATGGCTATTAATTTTTAAATGTAAATATATTTCAATTATAGACCATTCATGGACTAAATTATTTTTATATTGAACATATTGACCCCTAAATAGTAAACATGTTTTTTGCACGGTGAAGGATAAAACAACATTTTGGCAGAATACATGGGTTTCGGTTAATGTTAATTTCCAACATATATGGTATTTTTAATATTATTAGATTTAAATATAATATTTATAATTATTGGTTTTAAACTTTCTAATAATTATCACTATAATTTGTTCTTAATGGATAAATTACCTAAGATATAAAATTAGCTACCAAAATAAAAACCAAACTGGTTAAAATATGGAAATATATATGCTAAAAAAGAACATGATAAATATGTGTTTCTTTTTGGGTTTCTGAGGTGTTTATTAGACATAGTTTTCCTAAAATCCAATATTTTCCAATTTTTTTGGCACATGATCTAAGGGAGGCCTCCCTGTAGTGATTAATTTTTATTATTTATAAGAATGGCACTCCTCCTCAACTATAAAAAGGCACTCACTCTCCCCCACCTATTCACACCTATGAAGACATTTGGATCATAAAAAACTACCCAAATAACTCTAAAACATAACTTAATTCATCTAATAATCCTTATTTTCATAAAAATAAAACGATTTATTTTTTATTGAAAACCCATGGAGGACTCCCGAAGAAGAGGTAATGTTTTTCTAAAAGTTTTTTTATTTTATTTCCTTCCTCACATCATCAAAATATTATTATTTCATAATAATATAATAAAATAAAAATATTAAATATACATAAATTTTATTATGTTTAGTTTAAAACAAAAAACTTCACAAAATTCCCTCAAATTGGTTGCAAAATCATCATTTTTGTGTACAATGATTTAACCCTTCACGAACCGATGTAGTTTGTTTTTACATTACCACCTATAAAGTTGGGAATAATGATGGATTTATATATTATAAATAATCTATAAGATATTTTTTATGTTTTTATTATTCATTAATTAGTATATTAAACATTCCTTGATGCTTTTGATTTTATGGTAATATGATAATGTCGCTCGTGTGTACGTTAGACTAACACCTCACAGAGCAATATCATGCATTAACGCTTTACATGTAACGTATTAAGGATGGTTTTAATAAAAAATATATAATAAATATGACATAAAAAGGATACTATAATGATAATATATATATATATAGAATTTACTTTTCTTTATTCCAAAATGATACCAAAATGATAATATTGTTCATATGTACATATGACCTACCCTTTTCATGAATAGTGTATTTCATTTACCATCATTAAATATTATGGATTTATATAGATAAATATATAATAAATATATATGATTTTTATATCATTGTTTAATTATTTATATTATTATATCATTATTGAAGTAAGAAGAACCAAAAATAACAAGTCAAAACAAAATTGAAATAAACAAAGTAGTTATTATGAGGAATGACGATAATAATGAATGATTATTAACAAATGGTTAATAATATGTTATAAAATGATCATATATGATATCATAAATATTAATATGGTTTCTTTATAATTTAATAATATACTTTAAACTATTGTATAATTGGTAAAATAACATTAAACCAAAAGTAAGCATAAGGTAATGTATTTGGTCTCAATTTACATTCCATTGAGACTTATTTGTTATTATGAACTAATTCACTTTTATGTGGTGTATATACTTCTAATTTTACATGTTATATCACTAATACATTACTTTTCTGGGTATTTTACATTCTAATTTGAATTATCTCATCCATGGGGATTTGACATGAATATTACTAAGTCAAAAAAGTAATTATACAGTCTTACTTTCTTTGGTGAATGTAAAAATTCAATTAAAAATGACTTTATTTTAATAATTTTGTAGTATAAATTATATTTCTATTAAATATAAAAATTATTATTTAATGTAAATTATTATTTCCTAAACCATATTCCATTTTTACATAAAATGTTTTCTTTTAATATTATTTGATTAACTGGGGAAAATCGATAAATCAATATATTTTACTCAAAAATATTTTATACGGCTCATTATTTAAGAGTTAAATCGATTTATTCAAAATATGATGAATACATTGGAATGGTATAACTTGGGTTGGGGACTACTCAATGTGATCCCCTAGATGCATCAGTAGTCTCATGGGATGAATCAGTTAGCTAAATCAAATTCGTTTCTACAAAATATGTTTTAAACAATATTTTGAATTTTCATAACGATAAAGGTTCCCTATGCCTCTAAAATAAGGCATCCCATATTTAATAATTTTATACATTAAAATTTTAGTTACTAATATTATCCATGAGTGTTTTTCTATGAAATTATTTTTGGATGCATTTCATTCTCAGACTATTGATTAATTTTCATGTGTTTCAGTTATTTACCATACCATATTGATTATGCCTAATCCAAATATTTTTTTGGCATTTGTGTTTCGTTATCTACCATTCCATGTTGATTATGCTTATTGATTCATCTTTTCTTATACTGCACTTAACCCTTTCTGAATAGTTAATCTCACCCATATTTTTTCCCTTTCCCCAAGTTATGAATAATAGATATTTGAATGTGTTTTCAAGGATTTCATTTAATATATCTTGTTATTTGTTATGTTTTATTTTATTTTACCAATTTAATATGGGTGTCTTGTTTGTATTTGGTTTTTTAAAATAGGTAAAACGATTGGTCTTTCAAAATTTGATTCCTTGTAATCATTAAAACATAATAAAGTAAGTTACTAACTCGAAGCATCATGGGTGGGGGTCATTAAAAAATATTAATATTCAAGTTTTCTTTGGTTTTTTTATTTCTATAACTGTGTATATATTTCACGTTGTCTTTAGTAGGTTAACTATAATCACTCCCTCTATTTTTTTTGATGACCGGATGCCACATGCCTCCCCTTAGGGATCGATAATTCTCTTAGGGTATGTGAAAATTTTGGTCAGTTAATAATTTGGGGGGGGGGGTTTCAGGTTGGGTTCATCACAAAATTCAAAGTGTTCTAAGAACACAAGTGATCTTCCATGTAAAATTAAAATGGTTTTAAGGAAGTGTCTTAGATTTAATCCCATGGAATAACTTTTGATATATAATTAAAGAAAATGTGATGATTTTGGGTGATGATGTTCACATAGACATGAAAAAATATTGCGGAGTTTAAAGAACCATCTAAAATATGTGTGGTGAACTACTGGATACTATTAATAACTTACATAGGATATTATTTAATACATAAAAGGGTGTCCTAATTGGTTTTTGGAGAGTTCCAAAATGATATTTTTTAGGGGTAGAAATTTTTTTAAATGAAAGTGGAATTTATCCAAAACAAAATATTTTTCAAAAGTTCATAATACATTTTATATATGTGTAAAAATTTCTTTTTAATAAAAATGATATATGACAGGCATAATAATTTATATAAAAATGAAAAATGACGTTAATCTATGAGAATGTGTAATGGAAATTTTTTAAAAAAATTATAATCATAGATTATATTTAACACACATAGTTAATCTTTTATATTTCATATGATATTTGAGTTATTCCGAAATTAGTAAATGAAAAAATGCATATGACATATGGCATTTCAACAAACAATAATTATTCAACCTTAAACTTTCACCATTATTGAATAAGTCTTTAGTTTAATATTTTATGACTATTCCTAGATAATATTATATAATAATAATTATTTGGTTCACTATATAACTTTGAGTGAGACCATAATGCATTAATTTCACACTTCAGACCATATCAATTTGAGAACCTATATCAAACATTATAGGTGGGTTTCAGACATCCATGTATTACTTTGTAGGTGAATCTTATGAGTGTATGACTTTATAAAAATTTAGAAAATTAAATAGAAATATAAATTCATATGACATTAAAAAGTATATAAAATAAGAAGAGCATAAATTTCATAATTGTGAATTATGAAATAAAAAGTAATTATTTTAGTTGACATAGATTCTAGACTTTTTGGAGGTTGTATATCAAAATCACTCGAATGAATTGTGATTCATTATGATATTAATTCTATGTTTTAAGATAAATATTCCATGTCACATTTCCCTATTCATGTGTTTAATTCAGTAGAGATTAAAATTTTGGATTTCATGGTGAATAAGATGTGATATTTTAAATCGCATAGAGTTGGTAACAAGTATGAATCATTAGAAAATTTAAAAGGAAATATTGATTATTAATTTAATCTGATTTTGAATGATATTTTTTAGTTTTGCAATATCTTCTACTTGGAAAATAAAATTATTTTATGGTTAAAACTTGAGGCCATTTCCAAATATGAATTCAAAATATATATTCTCAATATTATATGAATATAAATTATATAGGTACTGAATAAAAAGGGTGGAATAAGTGGGATAAATCATGAACACAGAGTGTGCATATTGTGATGAATTTTGAAAGATCTGATAGACTACTATATTGATGGAAGATAAAGAAGATTGAATATAAGAATTATTGAATAATTATGAGTCATGTGTTACTGAGAATTCGAAGTGATGGGGAGGATTGGTTCACAAGAAGTACATGAGTGTTGAGAAAGTCAAAAGTAAATATCCAAAATAAGTATTGGGTATATAGACTTGAGTAAATGTACATGTTCATACCTACTAGTCTTTCTACCCATGGAGGAAGATCATCATTAAGAGGTTAAGAGAACACAGGGAGAACGTTGGAGGTCTATCTTGTTGGTTCATATCGTATTGAGGTGTTGAATTTCCTTTTAGTGGATTCTAGGAGCCAGAGTATAGTGTATTTTATGTTGTTTAGATGAGAACATTCTTGATTGTATACTGTTATTTAAGATAGTGGAAGAATCCATGATTGGGGGGGTGAAATGCTCTTGAAAAGAGTAAGATATTTTGGTCTAATAATAAAAATATTTTTTGTCACTTTCTTTCTTGTTATTAATTCCCATGAGGTGAGGATATGATAAGTAATTTAGTGGAAACATAATTGTAACATGTTCAAGAGGATGAATTGAGAGTTCATAAAAAAATACCACTAATTCATCCCCCCCCCCCCGCCCCTCTTAGTTGTCAATTAGCCCTAGGGAATCACACTTTAGAACCATGAAATTGTTTTTAGATATTTCATTGGTTTTCTTATAGATATATAATTCTTCTATAAACCATCATCATGTTATCATTAAAAACATTATGTAATCTAGTATTTATTTTTATTCCTCACTTTCTATAAATAATTTCATTATCTTATTTTTCTTAAACCATGACATGATTTTTTAAATTTCATATAAAATATGACATTATTCAAAAAAATGACATGGGTTGACAAATTTTTATAGACCATGTTTGTGTTTTTTATATACTATATTATAGTTCAATAAAACATAATTTTAGAAATTATTTATTTTTCAAATGTCATTATAAATAAAATAGAATTGTATATGATACCAATTTCAAGTATTGGGGGAGAAAAACCATTTACAAAACATTGAATAAATTAACTAAAATAAACCCTTTTTTCCACAAGATTGTATCATTCATTTGAATTGAATAAACTATTACTAAATAACAAACATATATACTATAAATCGGAATTGTCCATGCACTTCTACATGATATTTATTAATATTTCATAAAACAGATCAATATTATATTTAATCTTATGATTTATCATAGGTTATATAAATCACATAACTATTATATATGATTATATCTTTATCATGCACTACCGGAAACTTATAATAAAAAATTGATATAGCATAGGTTTAGGACTTCATGAAATTTCACATTAATTATTATATATTTTCTGCAAAAAAATTAAATGATTGAATTGCAATATGCAGACTGAATGGAAACCCCTTGGACTCCCAAATATATCTCAAGTATTATGTCACATCTCAATCCACTAATAAGTGGACTACCTAAGCATGACTTCACTAGGGAATGGGAACTTACTGAGGAATTTATATATAATGTGAGTAATTGAAACCATATGAAAGATGTTAGAAAATAATAAATCCATCTAATGAAAAACACAACGAGTAATATATCATCTTGGTTTCGATGAAACCAATGGAAAGATGGGATTTAATGGAACTATAGATGGGGTTGTTTTGATTCATGAAATTTGAAAGAAATTATTTATTCCAAGTTATGATATAGAGTATGGTTTTTGTTTATTTGAATGTTTTATAGATGTTTCAAAGGCTTAAGTGACAAAATTGGATGTGGTGGTATTACTAAAAAGGGTAGCTAGAACCAATTCATTCTTGACTAATGTATAATTAATATTCTCTGCATCTAACTAGTGTGCTAAAATTATATCATATACCAACAGGAAAACTATGGTGTGTATTATCTACTCGGTGGGGTGACTGAATGATATTGAAGGCCTTAGATACCCGATGGAGATAAGGTTTATTTATTGTTGGGTACATTACTATATTTGCATTCACAAACCTATTTATTTTCCTAACAATATCAGAATATATGGGAGGCCATTTTTATATAACTCTTTGTCTGGATTTCTCTTCTTCATACCCTCTTATCCACCCTTTATTAGAGGTAAAATTTGAGGTATTTTATTATACCAATTTATGGAAACCTTATATATTTTTATCCACCCATTTTACCTATTTTTCAATTATAATTTTAGTGAGATATATTTCAGGATTTTATTAAATTTACACTAAATCTTGGTAAAAGCAAGTTAAAATGAAGGGGATTCGTGTCCATTGGTTGGAGGATTATTAAGAGTGGTCAACAGAAGTGGTCACATGTTGTTTAGTTTAATACGATTAATTTCATTTTTTATTGTTTCATTTTTATTAATAATAAATAGATTTCACTAATAATTGAAAGAATGTTTTAGGTTATTTTTTTCATATTCCTAGATGTATAAAAATGATGGGGAACACCCTATTGCTTGAGGTTTTAGTGAGTATATTTTACTTAATGACGTATGCCCTTATTATTTATAATTAAATTAACTATGAATTAAATGTTTAAATAATTTTACGTGTTTTATTATAAATTTCGTTGGTCCCTTTATAAAGATAAAGGATCATGGATTTTCTTAATTGATGATGAAATATTTTTAAATTATGGAACATATTTTTTTCTATGGATTAAATTAAAAAAAGGCAGGAAATTTAAAATTTTACCACATTATATATAAATGAATTTTTTACATGATGTGTAATTATGGGAATATAGGTTTGATTAACTTGAGTGAGAAATGATGTACTTTAGGGTATAAATAGATATCAGTATGACCCATTATGATCATGTTGGTGATCCCAAAAATGTTCCCCTATGATCCTAGTCACTCCATGACTCTAAGTATATGGAGATATTTGTTTAAAAAGTGTGGGACACCCAAAACTGTGTCTAGACTTAAGTAATGAATCTAGTGTCCTAGTGAGGCCTCATAAGAGGTAATGTAATACAATATATATTTTTATGGGTTGTGGGTGATCCAATAAATTGATTGTTGAGAATTTTTATCGTAATTATTTTACCAACATTCAAAACCATAAGTCATGAAATGAGTTTATTAAGAATATCCTTATAGGAATAGGCAGGATTTTAAAGGGAGTTCCACCAAGGGTGGTATAATGAGTTCAACACTCGTAGATTATTTCACTCTATGGGATATTTTATGTAATGGGTTAGTAATAAGAATCTAAGATAATTCACCATGTCAAAGGTGACACATGAGATTAGATTAAGATAGAGGTCAAGGCCAAAAGTGGTATTATGATATAATGAGTGACATCCTTTCAAGGATAGAGAAATGACTGATTTTTTGTTAATGGGTCTACTCTATGATATACTACAGGGATTTTTTGTTTTATAGGCTAAGGGTTTTAATAGTTGGTATATTAGGATATGGGATGAACAAGGTGTCACAATTTTTTAGCTATTGTTTAAGTCTAGGAAGAGTGATTACCATGATTGTGAATATGATAATTTTATTGATTGTTTTTTGATGTATTTTTGGATTGACTTGAGGTATCGGTGTGTATGATAGGAATTTTATTTATTATTTGATTGAGAAAAGGATATGAAAATTCTTTTCATTTCATTGAAAGGATAAAATTTGTTAAGTGTATTAGAATTTAGTAGTCTATTGTGTTATGTTTTTAGACTAAAAGTCTCCGCAACCTGTATTCCAACATGTGATTTGTTGGACTAAATAATTTTTATCCATTTCTATGATTCATGATACCTTGAACATATTGTTTCACTAAATAGTGGTAAAATACATGATTCTAGAGACTATACGATTCATTAGATAGTTGTATGATATAATATTTTTTTTGACTAGATACTTTGAAAACCAATGGTAGTATATGAAATTCCATACAGTTGATTCTTTTCAAATGAGTTATATGATATAGAATTCCTTAAACTATAAATTTTCCAACCAATTGGCTGAAATATTTTAAAATAGATTGGGTATGATTCCAATATATTATTTCAATACTCAACAATTGAATAGTTATTGTGCTAAAATAGTATTTTTCATTTTAAAAAATGGACTGGTATGGAGGTGTTCCAACTTAGGTCTTTAAATACTTATGAATAAAAAAATTAGATGTTATGACTACAAGGGACATTAAGTTAGATCTGAGCTCATGAGAATATGTGTAGATGATCCACTAGCTATATGATGTATGATAAATCATTGGAAAATCATCCCCACATTGAGATACCATCTAAAGAAGGTATATGTTGATCATCTAGGTGGCATCCTTAGAACTTGACTGTTTAACTAGTGTTATGATTGTGATTCTCATGACATTCATTTCATTTATCATGTGAATGTGTACACACATACACACATTCACGGTTTATGTCAAGGATAGAATTGGTAGTGCCATACCATGTTATATGATCACACATTACACATGTAGTTTGGTGGATTTTTAGAGAACATATTTGACAATAATGTGAGGGAATGTTCCATATTATATGTGAGTGAGCGAGAGGTCCTTCGTGAAGATATAGATACATGTTCATGATAATGTCATGGATTGTTTTTGAGTCCCTTTATTATTTTATTATCAGTATTTTATATATTATATGATTGAACTACCAAAAAATATTCCATTTATTTAGAATTATTTGATCTAAAAGGGTATAATTTTATTATAGCATGGTAATTATATTGTTATTGTACACAAATTATAGTAATCCCATATACTATACTTAGAGGATATAATTTATATAGATGAATATATTACTTATCTATTATTGAATATGATGATGTTGAGGGAGTATCATTCCCATGTGGTAATATATTACCTATATCATTAGTTCGCAGCCTTTGGAATGTGAGTAGGCTTGCATGATATAACATGGAACACTTACTTTGGAATACAGGTGGGTTCCAAAAAAAATATTACAAATTGGTAACATATAATTATTATTATTTGTTCCATGCTTTGGGACATGGTAAATGAAGTTATATATTGATGAAAACTATGGTATGAGACATATCCATACCCAACCAATACATATATGGGTAAAAATACAAGTTTCTAAGAAAATGGGAATTGTTTCTAATTGTTCACTATTAAAATTGAGTTATTTTTTATTAATTATTGTATTCATATATGATTGTTTATTTTTTTATGTTTTCACTAGGGTGGAAAGAGGAGTGTGTTCGTGCCTCGTACTTGGAACCTAAGATAATATGACGTTTCATGAAAATATATCATTGAGAAATTGGTTCTGATGAAATAAAAAACCGCATTATTTATTTAATATATCAAAAATAACTTATTTAATGTTTTTATAAATAATAAATTTAACATCCCTAAATGATAAATGGTTAAATGACTAAATGATATGACTCATGTCAACAAGGTGCACCTTCCTTTTCGAGAGCCTGCCTGGTTAGAACTCCACAGTTAAGCGTGCTTGGCCTGGAGTAGTGATCAGGATAGGTGACCTTCTGGAAAGTTTCCCAGGGTGTGTGTGAGTGAGGACAAAGCACACTGGAAAAGACAAGTGTTGGCCTGTGGGGACTATCATTAGTCAGATGACCCATTCATGCATGTGGGTGGACCCTGAAGTGGGCCCCACATTTCTATGGGGCAACTGGGGGTACCTGGTAGGCCAGGACCCGACGACCATATTAAGGCGGGGTGTCTGTGCTATCACTGGGACCCGGTTGTCACATTTGGTATCAGAGGAGGAACCCAGCCTTAAGTGCGGTGCACTGCCTCGGTTGAGATGTAGGGCCCACAACGAGGGTGTTGTGCTCTAAAGGGGGGTGATTGTAACATCCCCAAATGGTAAAGGGTTAAATGACTAAATAATATAACTCATGTCAACAAGGCGCACCTTCCTTTTCAGGAGCCTGCCTGGTTAGAACTCTACAATTAAGCGTGCTTGACCTGGAGTAATGATCAGGATGGGTGACATTCTGGGAAGTTTCCCAGGGTGTGTGTGAGTGAGGAAAAAGCACACTAGAAAGGACAAGTGCTGGCTTGTGGGGACTATCATTAGTCACATGACCCGTTCAGGGATGTGGGTAGACCCTGGGGTGGGCCCCACATGTCTGCGGGGCAACTGGGGGTACCTGGTAGGCCAGGACCTGACGGCCATGTTAAGGCGGGGTGTCTGTGCTGTCACTGTGACCCGGTTGTCACAATAAATTAGTGGTAATCTACTTAATCAAAACATTCTAGGATGACATCCTGATGATGAATTTTTGATAAAAATATCCACAAAATTAATATTTATGTGATTATGGAGACCATATTTTCTATATTTTGGGTATGGGGATACTCAATGTGATAAGATATCTATGATGGGGTGAGGGAAAATAAGTTTACTCAAGTTATATGAGATGAAAGCCACAATGTTTCATTGCAAGCTATGGCCTCCAGTATTATATATCCAATAAGCTATTAGGGAGACATAAGCTATTAGGGAGACATAGTGATGCATAGATATGAATTGGGGTGGTGTTATTTGGTTTTTTAGAATAATAATATTGTTCTATACCTATGATTTATTTATATGGGAAATGTTATTTGTGGTAATCTAAAGATTGAGGAGTTAACTGAGGCATATGGACTCTTTAGAGATACAAAGCATGAGTAGATGATCTATTTTTTGGGAATGATTCATGAGCGATGAATAGTCATGTTATGGGTTTAATCATGATAAATAACTTGGTTATATATTAGAAATTAAGGAATTGATTATTCTTCATACATTAGATGTGAAAAATATTCTCAGCGGTACAGTTAGTTGATTAAACAAGGGTGCCTAAGAAATTTGGTATAATACTAATAATGGTGTGATTTGACTTGATGAAAAGAAAATATGAGGGTGTATTCCTTCTTGGGTATGATTTCGGATCATTAACAATGGTGGTTAAACACCACTATGAGGGTGTTTTTTTAATCTACTTCCACGAGGATTGGAGAGTTGATTTTCAAAAATTTTGATCGAATATGTAATGGTGTGACCTGGGATCAAATTTTTTATGGTTATCCTATTTATTTTTTAAGATAAATAGTCCATATATAACATATGAGAAATGTTGATTGTGGGATAATGTTGAATTTATTATAAAGTTACATTATACTAGATAATATGCCTCAATATTTTCATGACTATTTCAATGTAGTTCAATAAATTTCTATGGGGATTTAGTGAATTATGAAACAATTGGTGTGATAGGGTGTGTGATAAACTGTGAAGGAGTGACATACCTTATCTACAGTATAAAATGGATAAGGGAGTTATCCTTATGACGATAATACTGTTTACTAATAATTTTTTAACACTCTTAAAAAATGTTTCAAGAAGGAATTTAGAGACTTTTTATAGGAGGAAATCCATGAACCCATGTAAAATATTAAATGAATCCCTCGAGAAGGATGGGTGTGTTCCATAATTTTAAAGTGTATTCAC
This sequence comes from Viscum album, assembly GCA_963277665.1. Lineage (NCBI taxonomy): Eukaryota > Viridiplantae > Streptophyta > Magnoliopsida > Santalales > Viscaceae > Viscum > Viscum album. The sequence goes on along the minus strand of OY728165.1, from coordinate 906,263,047 downwards.
TCCCTAGTTCAAATAGAGAAAGAACTCAATTATATGGCTTAATTCCCATGCCCACTTCCAATAAGTTATCTAGTTGTGTTTTAGTTTAGGGGAGTTCACCCCACACCCTCCACAAGGGTGGGTATTTAAGTAAATTGAACCTACAAATATAATATCCAACATACACATTTCACAAAAAGATACACAAATGAGACGAAGGGTCTAATTAGGTTCTTCCAAGCTCTGTGAACATTAGTAGGTCATTTTTTGCATCAAAACATACGGGAAAGAGATAGAAAATATGGTTTTTTGAGTCATCCAATGGTTTAAAATATGGAAACCAGTCAACTGACCAATTCATATTGTTTTTAAATATAAAATATGTTAGAGGACCCATATGATGGATGTTTCCAGGAAATTAGGGAAAAATTGATTTTTAACTGATCACTATTCAACCTAAACCTACTTCAACCAATCCCTATGATTTACCATGGGATCAATAATCACATTGGGCACCTACCTGGGTGAAGTACATCTTGTTTAAAAAGTGGATTTTGTGACCATAGAGGAATAATTTCACCAATTTATAGACTTAATAAAGAATTATTTTCTAAGACCTGTACATTTATATAAAAAATTTCATGATTGAATCAATTTACACTTTCATATGGCCATTATGATCATATATCCCATTGAAAATGAGAACCCTGAATCCTATAAAATATTGCTTCTATTATCTTAATTTTATTATATTGGATACTAATGTTCTTTTAAATCACGTATCCCTTTGATAATGAAGACCCCTATATTTAGGAATGAGGGATATATCTTTCGACTTTGTATTTTATTAATGGTTCTTTGAGCTGACTATTACTTGTTTTGGTTATACTCTAGGATTTCCTATGGGATAATAAAAAAGCTTTATACTTCTTATGTGTCTATTAATCATTTACCTATCCTTATTCTAGGGGAAACAGGTACTAACAAAAAATATTCTACAATAGTGTATTCCTTACACCTTCACTTAATTTATTTTTTGGTATAAATTAGAAGGGTTTTTCAGGAGTAAGTCTATTAATTAAATCCATTACGATGATTAATTTTTATAGTGGACCAAATAAAATTTTATTAAACTGAAATATATCATAGGACCTAGTTATATAACCTTATAGGGAACACCATAGGTACTTACTACAAGACCATAATATTTAGAACCCTGGTCCTTATTTAATGACCTTAAGTGTTATGTTATATAAATTCTTATATAGTCTTAAACTAGATTTTTTGACTTATTTATTGGATTAAAATTGAAACCAACATTCACATGAGTGTCAATCGTTGTCATACAGACTTAAACTATGACCTCAATCTATGTGGGTTTTGATTTCAAATCATATATTTGTAGAAATATCTCTATAGGACCAATCCAGCAACCATAGTACTTTCTACCTCTGCACATCCCATACACCTATTTTATAGAATTTAAATTAACAGTTTTATCTTATATTGATTTAAAATGTGGTATAATTAAAAAATTGTGGCAAAATTTAGGTAATAATTTCTATTGTATAATATTCTTTAAAAAGAATCAATGTTAATAAGTTTATTTTCTAATAATTCTGATAGTTGATATTTCATGGAATAATATTTTTAATATTATTAAATCAATCATAGATACCTAAACTAGAAATAAATCCCCTTCATGCGATCATTGAACCTCACATTCTCTTAGCGTCAACATATAGACCCATGAAACAAAATCCAAAGAGGATGCATGATACAAAAGTTCATAAATTTAAAAAATGGTGATCTTGATGTGAATTCCTTTACCTTAAAAGATATTGAATGGCTATACATTTTTTTATTTTGTATGGATGGGTTTTTTAGCACTTTCCCAAAGAATTTAAATGTAAATCAAAACTAATGTATAGTAACACATGTGCATCCCCACCCAATTTGTGGGAAACTTAGTTGAATCCTGAGTTACAATGTACTATTAACTAATATAACTATAAAACTACACTAACAATATTATTTTTAAAACTACCTCAACTACAAGGCACTGATTTACATTGTATCATAACTAATGATTGAAATAATATATGGTTAATGGAATTATAAGTGAGTTCCTCTATAATGGATTATTTCATACCTTTGGAATATCTAATGAAAATATATAAGGATTGAGGATATTATGTCTATCACCACGTTGATAAAATAATAGGGTCCAGAATCCCTCATCTCAATGTAAAACAAATTATAGAGTTTATCCCCATGGTGTGAAAATGCTCATATTTTATACAAAGAATAAATTTACTAGGATATATCCCATATTTTTTAACTACCATAGATCTACATAAGAGTCCTCCATCAAGGTAATTACTCTCACTGCACGACCCTAAAATACCATAAAATTATACAGGAATCTATGACACTAAAAATATACACATGGGTACCTTGGAGAATAGTAATTCAGGGGAAACTAACAACTCCAACATAATAGAAATTCATTTCCCCAATACTAAACTCATTTATAAAAATCATAAGAAAGTACCAATAGTTGTACAAAGAAAATTCAAAGGTATTATCAACAGAAATCAGAAAAATTATATTTTATGAACATTAACAACTACCTCAACAATTCCATAACATTGAAGAAGTTAAACTATTCTTATACACGGACTCCTTTTGATAATATATTATAGAACAATTAATGTATCCCTAATAAAAACATAGAATCAATTAACTCTAAAATTCCTCTCTAGGGAATAAAATATATAGGTACTCACTAAAATGAAAGATCAAACTGGCACATATGTCCTCCCTAATCCTACTATCAAGAATCAATCAACTTTTATGGTATTACCCAAGGTACTAAGCATATATTTTATTCTTAAAATTAAATAGAAATATAAAATAGAGGTCCACATTTTGTCAAAAATCAAGAGAGAATCTACTCTTGAGGTCCTACCCATGGTATTTTCCATGAAGGTCCCCCGTATGAAAAAATAAAACCATTCCAAATATTCCCTCCCTATAAAGATAAAAATTAAAAAACCATGGACATCCTTAATATGGTATTTTCCATATATATCATCTCTTAGATAAAATAAAAACTCACCACAGTGATCCTCTCTATAGTGATCAATAATCAAGAACCTAAAATAGAGGTCCTACCCATAACAACAATAAAGAATAAAATAACCATAGGGGTCCTCCCCATAGATCCAATCATTGAGTTACTCTTCATAATGAAATAAAAAAAATCACTATAGAGGTCCTCCCATAATGAAATAAAAATTCAATACAAGGGTCCTCTCAATAAGGATCAAGATCCTATAAACCATGGAGGTCCCCCCAATGGTGGAAATCATAGAGGTCTTACTCAGGATTAAAATATTCAACCAATATCGAGGTACTCCCCATACTATATTTGTTTCAATGTTACAATCAATTGGAGAGATACATTGTGAAATTAATGTTATCACCATTAAATAATCCATCATTTTTCAATGATGCTCTTCCAATCAATGGGTGGTCCGAGATAATGATCATTATCAATTCCTCCAAAAATCCAATTAAACTTGGATATTATAAACATACACAAAATAGTTACATCAGTCTTTATAATGTGGCTACAAAATGATCTTTGTGGTTATGGAAACTTGATAATCCATTAATTAAGGATGAAGATGACTCCAATATTTTGTTGAATGAATTAGTTATTGGTAAGATTTTATTAATGTTTTTTCATATTACTACCTATTAGTATGTTATCCATAAGTCCCATATAAAATATTACTTTCCAAAACATCAATAAAATTTATGGATAATGTTAAATGTGTTCAGATATTGTTTAATACCTTATGATTGGTATATAAATTATTTCTAGGTATTGAATTAATAATCAAACTAGGATAATATCACAACACTAAAAGTTGTATAGAACCCTAAACATGTCGAAAAATATGACTGAATCCAAATTTATTTAACAAATATACTCAATAAACTTTTCTAAATCATTAGAGATGTTTTGTCTGTATGTATGTATCAATGGTTAAGGTAAATTTGGATAATTTTACTTTAACCCACTTCTTTATCAAACAGGTTAATCATAAAAAGTGGTTTAAAATGTGGTAATTGTATATCATGATATAATCCTAAATTATGGAATCCTTAGATATTTATATTGGTGAAAATATTTTTAATTAAAAACATAGGGTATGCATACTCAATGAGGTCAAGCAATCAACATGATCCTTTATTATGATTCCAAAAATTTAAATCAAGGTCCAAAATTGAGGAAGTTGAATCCAACAAATGTGGAATAATAACCTGTGAAAAATTAATTTTTTGAACTTTTAAAAGATAAAACATATCCAAAATTTATAATAATATTATCCATTGAGGTAAGAAGATCTAGAACTATAGTGGAACTATTTTAGAGATAACCCAAGCCTGTAGATCATGGGAAGTGATTAACAACACATTAAACCCAAGTAAAATTGATAAATTAGAAAAATATGCATTCCACTATTATACATCTTCTAATGAAGTATGTGTTCTCAAGGTTTAGAGTATCCACATTAATAATTCCTGATTTTGCACTTTCATTTTGATCATGTTCAATGGTGTCTATAAAAAATTCCCTCTAAATCACTTGATATAGAAATATCATATACCATCCTAAAGGTAAAATCTAAAGGATGGGGTAGAGGAAATGATGAGTAAAAAAGTCATAAATCCTTCCCATATGTTTATATAGAGGGTTTATTATGATAAATCCATTAATAACTACTCAAAATTAAATGAATCTCCAAAATTTATGAAATAGATAAAGATTTATTTCCTACCAAATGATTCATATCACTAAATATTTTCATTTATAAAACATCAAATGATATAAATCATGATATGAAGAAGTATGATAAATCTGATTCATAGAATGATAAAATAACTCACATAGATATAGATATATTGAGAAAGAGTATATGCATAACATCAAATCCATGCATTTGATTTTGTATCCTTATTTCTTTTTATCACCAAATACACAGTGATCCAATAAAAATGAAAATAAAATTAATTACCACATCTATAACCCACCATACACCCAAGAATGTTGAGTCTTTATTTAATGATGAAAATTTTAATAGTGTAATGATATAATGGGTAAAAATTAGAAAATAAATGCTCAGTTACTCAAGAAAAACATAATTTATGAACATCATTTCTAGATCGATAAAGTTTTTTTTTTGGTTGACCCTCCTAAATAAGAGGATAATTATTGACCCATAATGGAAAAATTGAACTATATATCTAACACATGCTCACTTAAAGTAATGTTTTTAGTTATGAAACATGTTAATTATCATAAATATCCCATATTAGGACACCATTAATCTCATGGTCATGAAATTCATCAAGGAAATTCCCAAAGAGAAGTAATAAAATCTCAAGAAAATATACTTGATTCCATTATTACGTAATTAAAAACCATTAAAGCATTGAATATACTAGTAAAACTGATGAATAAACCATTCCCCACGATAGATAACATGACTTATCTTTAACCTAACTTTATTAATCCCAATTTCTTAAAAGAAAATGGAACTAAAGACCTAGAGAAACATATTAGTAATTTATCTTCATTTTGGGGAGCAATGTTGGGAACCCCAATATAATTAGACATAACCAAGGGTATATGTTTTTAGTAGACAGTATAGTCCCCCACATTCATAAACAATATAATTTCAGAAACTATGTCTATAATTAGTTGGGTTGACATACACCAGAATTTACACTATCTATTAATCTCTATATTGGGTGAAATAATAATTGATGATCTCTCAAATTTTATGTAATTTGAAATTGAAATATTCACATATTCCATTATTAAGTACATGGTTATGACATATTCTAAATATATATGATTTCTATGAAATAAGTCATTTGAAATTTAAATTTTGAACTTGATGGAAGTGTAAGAAAAAGTAATTATCTCAAAAATTTATCCTGGTTTCTTATTAGTGTTTACTATAATAACACAGTGTATAGTAGATTCTATTTTTTGAACTAATAAAAACATCTTAAATCACCATTTTCCCCAACATAGAGGTTTAGAAAATTTAAAATTACCACTTTCACTCTTAATCTAGGGGTAATATTGATAGCAATATCTATTACAGTAAGATACAACACAGTACATCCATCTAGCCTACAATAAAAAACATATGTTTTGAAATAAATACATAACATGTGAACAAGGATAAAATTCATTGTGAAATAGATAATATAAAAAACACAAACTATTTATTCAAAAATAATTATGTTTTTTGAGGAAATTCATTTTTTCCTAAGGAAAAAGCTTATTCTCATTGGTAAAAATAAAAAACCAAATAAATTAGAGCTAAACGAATACCAAATTATTTCTTCCTTCAACAAATGTAGGCTTACACAATCTCACATTTCATTATGAAAAAACAAATAATAAAATTTATTGATAAAGTATAAGTGGTTTTCGATACCGCCAATTCATATGTAGAGTTTTCATCAACCACTTTTACAAAATAAAAATATTTATTGAAAATATTTCAAATTGTAATGTGTAAACATTTTATAACTAGATGGCTAGAAAATAAATGTATCAATGTTAAAAAATTATCATGGCGTGATGGAATCATCCAATCATGACTCCAATTAAATTTTATACTTTGTATGTATCTTCATATTCTTAATATTCTTCTATGAGTCGATGTATTTGACAATGGTAAAAAAATAATAACAGGAGGAGTCAGAAAGGGTTACCAAAATACTCCAAAATATTATGGACTTTGTTACATCATTATTTTGAGGATGTGAAAAACATTTTTAAATAGAATCTTTGGATGAAATTATTCATTTCATTTCTATCAACATAATTTTATTGATATATATATTTATGGAAAAATAATAATTCCATGGATTAGTAACTTATGAAACTATCATTGGAGCATTTAAAGTGACAAAAGGAATGAGTGAGGCCCAACTATGAATCATGGGTCCATCCATGATTATATAATACATGTAGGTGAAACTAGGAGAAGGTAAAATCAATTATATAAATAATAGAACTGGTCTAACCATAAACTCTACAATTATCACCCTACTCCAATTAGGCTAGTGGATCTATTTGATGAATTTTATTCAGATACCCATCAATTAAATAATATTAAACATATTTATTATAGACTATAAATTAAAAAAACATCCCCAAATATATGAATAAAAATGACATCTTCTCATCCATCTTAGCCTTCTATAACATGAGTTCAAGAGGATTTGCATGTTAAAAATCATACCCCTATCTCAAAATTATAATGTGTTCAAATTAATTCCATTATTCCATCATGACTCTCAATATTGGATTCCAACTATCATTACAAATAGCTTAGGCCCTCAGATATTTTTCATTGATGTGGTCACCAAATAAACATATTTTTCCAAGACCAGATCTACTAAATTCCATGCAGCTATATCCTTTATAAAATAGGATTAGGAAAAAAACATATTAAGGAACATAATAACCTTATATGTGTATATAAAGATTCATGATATCAATATCCATAAATATTTAGTGTAAAATGGTTCATGAATCATTCTCATTTCATCTTGAACCCTCCACCACTTCGGTTATGGGGAACATGACTTGAATCCTTATAAGTTGAAGAATTTGTATTATAAAAAGAGTGAACAAAACCCCATAGATAGGTTAAAATTGAATAAAGAATTTAAGGATCTTGTATCCAACTTTATGTTCCTGGATATTCATCAAGATGACAATTTCAATGCCCTGTTAAAATTTGTGTGGATTCATCCCAATGTTGTAGTACCATCTTCATACTATCAATGCTTGAAATATTCTATTGATGGAAGAATATGAGTACTTTATTGTGATAGGTCACCTTTTGAATCCTATAGATTTTAATACATTGATGATGGAAACTATAATAAATAAGGCAAAAACACATAATTAGAAGATATAAGATAGGTTGTGACCCCAAAAAGAGTGTATTCTACCCATTTTAACCCCTTGATTATTAAAAATAAGGTTTTATTGTTCATTATCCATTGTATTAAAGAAATAAAAACTGTTCTAGGAAATCATTTGATCCTCTTGAAAAAATGGAAGACCCCCTGATCCATTTTTTTCTTATAATATGTATGAAAATTTTTCTATTAAACTATCTATAACTACAAGAGAGATGACCCAAATTTGAGAATATCTATAATAATAATGTTTTTATTAAAATTTAGTTAATACATCCAAAAAACATTAATGGTGAAATGATATAATTATGTTAAAAAAACAAATATATTTGGACTTATATCACCATTAACATGCTTTCATCCTGGATTAGAGAACTTTTCCCTGGTTCCAATTAGTTAAATCTCAAAAAAGGATGAAATTCCCATTTAACCATTTAAATCTCAAGATATTGATATATCATACACTTCTAATGAAGATGATAAAGAATATCATGGAGATGAGCCACCTACATTTGAGGTAGTTTCTTCAACCACCATTGATGATCCCAGACAAGTAAAGATTGGTATGTGTAATGACCTATGACCAATTACAATCAATTCATCCATGTATCCAATAGATAATGTGATGTAACTTCCTTTCTAAAGTAACTCTAATATTAATTTTCATGGATTAAGAAAACAATTTGAGGCCTAGATCTATAAGTAATTTTTCATCACCTAGAACTAATATCTAATCATCATATCTACAAATAATTTACAAGAATAATTCAACCATCTCTTAGTTCCATGGTAAATTTTTTTGTGGAAATTTTAACAAGGGAACAAAATTTATAGGTTCAATTCCCTAGATATCTGATCAATGGTATCCACATTATGAATGGGAACTGGTAAATTAGAGTTTTTTCATCCTCAAGGTCCTTATTTACAATTACCTAATAGATGTATTCCTTTTTTACCATTAAAATAATTATTATTGAAACATATTACTTTCAAGAGATCTCATTCATGGATGGGGGTTGTAGTTATAAATAATATAAGTAAATTTTATTGATGATTAGGCCACTAATTCTTGAGAAACTCAAGGAGTATACTCTTATATGATAATTTATTTTTGATTGAAAAATGTTAGAGTTGCTTGAAAAAAGTGAAATTTTAAACATTTTCAAGAACCTTGTTAACAAGACTATTAAATTGTTATATTAATGGGTTTTTTTTCAACTCTAACTGGTATCCAGATCACCTTTTTAATTGAATTGGGTTTCTATATGATTTTATCTCATAACATTAAAATGAAGCTATTGAAATGTGTGTTCAAGTTGGTGTCTAAGAATTTTATAAAATACAAGGTATTATATCATAAAATTTATGTTGATCCTTTGAAACATATGTAAATACATGAAATTACCGCTAATTAAAACCGTTATAAATTGAGAGGACTCTATGTACCACTCACTTTCACTTGAAATTTTATTGTAAACCATGATAAAAGCTATTACTCTTCATAAAAATGATTAATAAGCATAATAAATACTAATGGGATAAATAAAAGTAAATTTCATTTGATATCTTTATGTAATACCTATCATAGAATATAGTATTAATATCTCCCATGGAAGGGAAGCTATATAGTCTCTATGTTATTGCTTCAAAATATTTCATTTGTGCCCATATTTAATAAAATATGATTAAACCAAGGAAATAGGCTTCTATTACCCTAGTCTAACTATTGTAGAATATATGGGAGGGTATATCACCATTCATCATAAGTTTTCTAGATTTTTCTTTGCAGTATAGAAGATATATCATTATCTAAAACTTCATAAATATCACATGATATCCTAAATTGGCCCCTTCCAATACATTCTTGATCATCCCACATTAACTTTATTTTTATCAAGGTTGTTTTTCATAATAAATTTTTTTTATATCTAGTTCATCTCCTAAAATATGAATAAAATACATGTCTTGATATAATCTTTGGCTATGCGTCCCTACCTAAAAAAATTACGTCTTGATATAGATTCCCTTGATAAGAAGTTATTATATTTTAATAGAAAATTCCAAATATGAAAATAATAATTTGATGGTGCCTCTCAAACTCAAACTAAGAATAGAATGGTTGATATAAATCTAAACCAAGTAAGTATGGTAGTTATATATGTTTATCTTGTAAAATTACTCTTTCCATACTATTTACTCTATTAAAAAGTTTATAACAAGAATGTGGTAGAATACAATGATCCCATCATAAACCTAAAATTATCTTGGTAAATAGAATATACCCAAATTAATGTCAAAGGTTACTCCAAATTAGTTATAAAATAGATCAACAGAGAGTATACTTTTTAAAAATAGGGATTAATCCCTTTACTTGATTACACATAATAATTGATGATGTAATTATTTTCAAAACTATTATTATATTATATTTACTTTAATATATAATTTTCCTGAAGACAGAGAAGACAATTTGGTCACTTAATTCACAAACTAGTATCAATATTAAATGATCATAAATATCATGAATTTTTTTGTGGTTTTTCCTTTAATTATTAAATGAATGGAATAAATATATGAGAATAATACTAAATTTACTCGAGTTATGTCCTTATCTTCACTGATGTATCATGTATTTAACTAGATTCCTTTGATAGTTAATTATCTTTTAAATATAGTTATTCCTTCATTGTGGGATAAGAAGAAAAATATTTTCTAGTGAGTAAGATTCCCCATCCACTTTAATGGCCTGGACACCCATAAAATATTCGATAAATATGTTTTTGACAGGGTTCTTCTCTGGTGAATTAATGGATAAGATACCATCAATGTTATTCAAGAATCCCATGTGGATTCATATAAGGAACACCAAATAAGAACTAATCTCTCTCACAAAATTAAGAGACTATGGGGTACTTTTTGCATCCATGTTATATAATTTTGTTTAATCTATAAATAATTGTCATGAATAACATGTTTATGTTAATTTTATTAATCAACCCATAGATTTTCTACATGCTAAAAAGTTATAATGGGCTTTTTATATATGGGGAATATATTTTATGGGTTCATACCCTCTAGATACAATTATGTAGTTCAATTTCATCCTAACTTCCACAAAATTTGTTTACTAGTGGGCCGAAGTGATACCCTTAAAAAAGATTATATCCTAACTCATGAGTAATTTTTTGAAATCAAATATCATCATTATATTTATAGTTTCTCAAATATTTCACATAGATAATAGAATAAAATTCTATTTTTATGTGGTAGAGAAGCAATAATCAGAATTCAATATTCTATATAATCATTTTCCCACTGTCACATGGCTACAAATAGAGGTATATAAGTTTTTAGTAATACTTATTATATACCATAAAAAATGGTAGATATATATAATAATACCGATTTGGAATAACTCATCAATTATTTGTATTCCTACTTCACCACCACATATAGTCATATACAACTGATTCTGTATTCAATAATATATGTGATTGAAATAATTTTACTTCTTTTGGTTTAGTTTACCTTACTTCAGAGATCCATTTGTGTCCAACTGATGAAATATGAAAATATCAAATTTAGTTGGTTGAGCTAGAAGAATGTTATGATAATATATTGTAAGTATTAAATAATCATGAAGTTCCGTATAATTGTATATCCTAACCATTAAATAATAAATTTCACCTATACTAATTGGTTCAGGGAAAATTTGTATTAGCATTAAGGATAATAATGATACCTAAAAATGTCCTCATAAAACTGGAGTAAATATATGACGTAACTTACACCATACACATGATCTATTCTATGAAGCATACTCCCTAATTACCTAGGATGGAGAGTTTATCCCATCTCCCATTAATCAAAGTTTAATTTAAAACAAATTTCCATGAGAAATCATCATTGCAACTAATCGTCCTTTTTAAAGGTCCCTAAACGACATGATATGGATCCTTTACAACCTTAAATTAAATGATGTATGATCCTTTTCATCTATTGAGTATGACCAAATTTTGTTCGAAATTCCATAAAAAATGAATGATCTGTATAATAAAATTATTTCATATGTTATTTAATGTTTATTATAATGACTTTTCTTCTAAAATTTCTAATATCACCCAACCTTTTGTTGGAATTCCCCTTTTTAGAGCATTGTGTGTCTTAATTACTATTACTACATGATACATAGGGATACATGGTATCCTATTCTAGTATTAATATTAAATACTCTTTTTTCATCCACTTCCATAATACAAACCATACTATTACATGTATCCTCTAATTAACGTTTGATCTTATTCACTATCCCTACACCATGATGCAGTGAAGTGATTATTATATCTCCTATCATAGGTCTAGAAACATTTCACATTTCATCTCATACTCCCACAATATACCCTTAGATCTCAATTCCCATTAATTCATGCCATGATTATTTTGTAAGTTGTTGTCCATTAATCCATCTCATTTTTTATTGCATTAGCTTCAAAAAAATCAATCTCTCCAAAAAATCATTGATCTCCAAAATTAGGTATTGCTTGATTCATTGTAAAATAAGACATATAGACATATCTGGATATTGTATTTGGATCCAAAACAATAACTAATCTCCCATTTTATTCCCCATTTGCCCATGTAGTTTTGTCTAAACTACCTCACATTGAGTTTGACCTTTCATCATCACATCAGGGTTCCCCCATTTTTATCTATTTTCTCACTTAATACTCTTAAATATTTATATTTCTATTAATTCATATATGGTATCTAATGTTAGTACATAACTCTAAAACTAAATTTGGATTTATTTCTTTTATTATAATACATATAGTTATTCATGGATATTCTATATTTATCCCAACCACATGATTCTATCTCAATTCATTTCCCCATCATTCATGCCACCAAAGTGATTAACCACACCAATTTATATCGTGTTTCCTCTAAAATTCCAACATCAATGCACAAACCATCATTTATATAACTATAAATTTCTAACTTAAAGTCATTTTATGATATTTGGTGATGTATGAAACCCTTATCCTAGGCTCAACTACAACTAAAATCCAATTCAACCTCCTTGTTAGTACTTCAGGTTAATATTATCTATCCAGATTAAAGTTGAAGCATTTTAAATTTATTCAAATAATTTTCTACCACATATGGCCCACCTATACCCATCCAAGGGAATATATTTTTTCTAATTAAAATATTTCATAGCCCCATATTCCTCTGATATTGTTATAGCGTAACCATTATTTCAAATGTGGAAAATTTTCAACCATTATTTATTTATTTAAGGGTATGTTAAAACCCCATCCTTTATATATATTCAGTGGTCATCGAAACCTATCTGTTTTTATTGTATCATAATCAATTAAAATATATCTTGTTGTGATTTATATAATATGATATTTTCTTGTTAACATAGTTGAATCTGTTCCTTGGTTTCATGCCATCATTTGGTTTGCATATTGCTAAAAAACAACCTTTTATTAATGGTTAAAATAAACTATATTATAGTCATTTATATAAGTATACAACCTAGTATGAATCAAGATATTTATATATATAAAATTAACATCCCATACATCCATCTATATAAATGTAAAATGAGTATAAACTATTTGACTCTTGGATCCATGATATATGACATTGAATTACGAAGCAAGTTTATCTCATTAGTTGAAACCATGGTTTCTTTCATAGGTGTTTAATTTTATATTTATGTTAAGTATGTCATGATCAAACTAACTCAGAAAACTCACCATTTTATTCTCAAAATTATGACGTTAAACTAAGATCCATACATAGTTCAAATATGTATGACCTTAAAATTAGGACACACATTTTGATATGATCTGTAGACATTAAACTAGGATCCATACTTTGGTCAATGATATGTGACCCTAAAATCTAAACATCCATTTTTACCAAAAAGACCATAAACTAGGATTCATTTTTTAATTAAAACTACACAACCTTAAAAATAAAACACTTAATATGGTCCATAAAGTATGACATTAAATTACGTACAAAATACCACCTCAAGAGAGCCTATTTTCATATTGTTTTCATCATTAATGTCTTATCAATGTTTCCCTATTCCATAAAATAAAAACCCCATATCGGTTGAATCTTCATTACCTAAAAATTGGATACATACTTGGGGAAAAAGTTGTATAAATTTATAATATATAAACACTTAAAAAAATTTGTATAAACATTGAAATCAAAAATTCAAATTGGTTCACACCTTTAAGACCAAAAATTTTAAAAGGGAAATAAACAAATATTTTTAAGGTAAAAATTAGAAATGGGAATACTTAGATATATTGATATTTTTTGTTTTATAATCCTTTTCTATTTCCTTGATGAGGAAAGTGTTAGAACATAAAAAATTCAAAAAACATGTCAATTTTAAAATCTACAAAATACATTTTGAGTGGAATTCATGTATGCCCTTAATAAGACTAAAATATTTAAGAAGTAAAAAAAGTTAAAAATAAAATATGAAACAAAAAAGACACAAAGATTGTATGTATAAACATTTTTCCTAGAAGAATTAAATTCTATAGACACCAGTTATATATCCCTTGTTAGAAATTAGAGCACCTTCGTATTCCTTACATGTATTAGGTTAGATAGTATGTATGAGATTCATAATAAAATAATTTTGGGGTACTTGAACCATTTTGAAAAACCAATTAATCAATATTGAATATAATTTATGGTTTTACTTTCCTTGAGTATCTCACATGATTATATTTTTGAATGGACCAATATAGTCTCGTCGTAATGAAACATATGCTACGTATACAGCCCACCTATACCCATCTAATAGAACACATCGGTGAATAAATACAATCCTGTTTACCTATTATCTAATAAATTAAACCCTGGCCATTTTAATGAAAAATGAGCTACATATAAAGCCTACCTATACCCCTTTAAGAGTACATATAATGGAAGATAATTTATTAACCAATTATCTTCATTATTGATTCATAAATGTTAAATCATTGTTTTCAAAATCCATTACCCTTTCTTATTCATGTGGGTTTAATTACATTGAAATTACCCTCTCTATACATTTTGAATCCATTGAGAGTTGATATATATTTATAAAAATAAATATTTTAGGTAACTAGGAAGATAAAAGGTAGTTGATGTGTTATTATAGCTATAATATTATGATATATAGGTATAAGAAAGAAGTAATTATTTCATGAAAATATCATTTCATTAATTGATCATAGAAGGATTAAAAAATAATATATTGAGATTTTCATTAAAAAATACCAACATTGGAAGTAAATATAGATTTTCCTGAATTCTATAAAAAAAACCATTTTCTTAATGAATGAAACGGAATATGTGATTTTTATAGCTTTTCATGGTTTGTTCACCCTTACAATTTTAGTTTTCTTTTAAGGGAATAGATCATGTACCCTTTTTGTGGCATCCACATATCCTTTTCAGGCTTACCAAATGAGCCTTATATGTCTTACCACTTTATAGTCTACCTATATAATTTTTTAAAGGATATTATTTACCTATTTTCACCTTTTAATATTATTAACATGTAGTTTAATCACCATAACTGCATGGAGTGATTTGTCTAGGAGATTTGAATTTGGGACCTCTAAAAATGTGTATTGGATTCTAATGAAATAAGATCTGATGAAAGGGTATATTCTCTATCTCATTTAGGGATTATATCTTTTATATCGGAAAGTAATAATCAAAACCATGAAATCATATTGTAATTAATAGAATATGGATATGATCTAATTTCTCACACAATTCATTTAATGGAGTATGGGATATTAAATTCTATAAAATCTACCACACTCATCATTTTATCCTTTAATAATGTGAAATAAAATTTATATATGAATTATAATTTATAATAGTAATTGGGAGATATTTTGGAACTATCTCAATTAGGGTAAATACATTGTAAATTTTAATTTAATACGCTAAAATGTGAGGAACTTTACAAAAATTATAAATTTCTTGACTTGAATTAAAACTTTTGATGTCAGACCAACATTTTATTCTGTCAGTCATCTTGTCTATTATAATTGAATTACTATAAATAGTGAACAAATATTTTTAATACTGAATATTCTGAAAATTAATAAGGAATATGAATTTTTTTCATCACCATCCATTGAAATTTAAACTCTTTCCTTATCTACTATATTTATGTCTTATCCACATAAAATTTACTCATAACATAGCTCCTTATCTTGATTCGTAAATACCACATTGAAGGATTTAGTGAGGAAATCATGAGAGTTAAATAAGGGAAGTTCTAGTTACAAATATGAGGGTTCCATGACCTATGAATCATGAATGAGAATAACCATATTTTTTATATAAAACATTGGTTTTTTAATAAGAATAATTATATATAAAATAAATAGATAAAAAGTTCGATAACTCATGTAGGGGACTCACATTCTTCCAATTCATGTAAATAACATTGTATGTATTGCATTATCATTATTTTAAAAACTTTAATGCCTATTAATTGGACTTATTTAAATATTTTTGTCTTCCTTGGGTACTCTTTATGACTTAACCTATATTTTTGATAATATATGTACCATAAAATCATTATTGTGTATGATAATATACATGAAATTATTTCCACTTACCTGATGATAACAATAAGATTAGTAACTCGAAACATTTCAAATATCTCTTCAATGATTCTATATGAGCCTTGTGATCTTCCCCTTAAAATATCGTGACCTCTTTCTTAATAGTTGAAGGATCACCCTGAGATATATGAGATTCCTCAAAAATGATATGTTATTTCACCAAATGTATCAGAATTCACAATTTTATAAAAACAGTTTCCATAAATGAAATAAATGTAACTATAACATTGGATGGCACCACCGCATCATCCCCATTAGTTAGAGTAAACAACATAATCTCTAAAATGAAATATTTTACGATCCTAAAATATAAATTTTCAATATATGAAATTTTTATAGACAAGAAGGGTTTCATTTAAGGACTAAACCTTTTATTTTATTTTTTTTGAAAAATTTTAGATAATTTGTTAGTATGCCCCCATTTTTGTGATTCTACAGATAATTGACCAACTTTTTGAAATATTTTGACTAATATAGATTGATAAAACAAATGACATATATAATGTCTCCTCTTGCTTATTTGATGTATACTCTAGTGTATAGTATCCTCCACTGGAGGGGTCCCTAATTCCAATTCACTCCCAATTAGGTTTCCGGATAATATGTATTGAAGACATTCTACAAAAATCCCCACAAACTTTATCATTTGCAAAAAGAAGATGATTCATACATAATATTTATATAAAGTGACACATAATTAAAACTTTCATTATGTCTATAAGGTTAATTTATTTATTCCATTAATATATAGCTACATGGTTTACCACTACTTCATTATTTCCAAGAATTATAATTTTTCATACCCTCTTCATTAAGGGATATTTACTATCATATTCATGTATCTACACCCCCATAACTTGTATATATACATAGAATTTAGTAGGGATACTTTAAAATCATTGAATAGAAGGACCTCAGAGATTACTAATCTATAGGATATAAATTTCTGATTAAAGATTTCTCCATACATCCTAAATATTTTTAAATATCTATCAATTATCTCAAAAGTGGAGAGCCTTAGAATATATGGACTTTGGGTGTATGTGCATATATAACTCATCCTACCTATGATATTATATCAACACTTTCTATATTGGGTGATTACATAAATCTTATCATATATTTGAGGCCTATATTTTCAAATTCCTATAGTATTTCCTTCTTTCAACCACATCTTATGATAGCTAATTATTTATAAGATTTGAGGAAGGTTGTGTAAATTGGTGCATCTAGTGATTTTTAACATACTCTATAGTGATATAAGTTAATTTTGGGTTTCAAATTTTTTACTTCACATATAACTAAGTGAATTATAATCCAAACGGTCATGTATTTAGATAGTGTAGTTTGATAAAAATAATTCCATACTTTGTAATAGTTATGTTGAAACACAATATTTTCATATACTAAAAAATGTAATGTTGGAATCGGTTTTCTATTTCATCATCATAGAACAAATCTTTCACAAAACTGTTAGATTTTTTTTAATCTATTTTATATATTTGGAGTTTTAATTTTCCTCAGTATGTATTAAAATTGGTGATAAAATATATACAATGTAGATACATGAAAAATCATGTTATAGTCAATCCTTATAGTTAATATTCAATCCCCTATAACTATTTTATATGACTGCACTTCATAGTAATTTATATTTGTTTCTAAAATATTCATAGTTTGGACCACACTATATAATAGAAAGTAATATTAGGATCACATTGTCAAATCATTGAACTCTTCTTTTCTATCCAATAGGTGGATAAATATTTTAAACACTATCAATATTTTGGCTGAATTTCCATTGGGAATTCTCATATGTTTTATCAAACTTATAAGAGTTTAGTTTCACAATGACCCACCCCTAAAAGTCTTCAAATATTCCAATGATATGAAATTGATAATTCCCGTTCAATATTCATAGTAATGATTGATATATCTGGGCCAATACATTTACTTCCAAATCAATTGATCTCCCTTATAATAGTAATTATCATATCTTGAAGGTTCTCAGGAACATAGTAGTGTGGAAATAAAAAAATTACATATATAGACACTCATCCATATAAAAAAGTATGATATGTGGTTAAGGGTATAATTCATGGATGATCTATTATCCAAAAAGTTTCATCCTCTCAATCAATGTATGATATTTAAAAATAAAACCATTACATGCTAGTTTTAAAATACACATCGAAATCACATTTTATATTCCATTTAATATTAATATTTAAATCACTTCCTTTTAAACTCAAAATTTTCATGTAGAATGAAATATATTTTTCAACATTGTAAAACTATTAAATCCATTTCAAAAAGTTTTTAAAAAACATCAGCTGATATAAAACATATGAAATCTAATTTTTGTGATGTAATTGAATAATGATAAATTTTTATAAATTATATTCTTGAAATACTAAATTATGAAATTCAAAATGAATATATGATGTCTAAAAACAATAAATATAAGTATAATGTAACCCAAGAATCATGGAAACCTTAAAGACCTAAGGATAATCTTAAACAATGGTAGTATAACATCGATATAAAATGACTGATTTTGGATACCCAATAACCCAACCTAACATAAGGTCATATCCTTCATAGCCTATCTAAGGGGAAAATGAAAAATTTGTTGGAAAGTATAAACTTAGGACCATTAGTAAAAATGTGATTCTAAATTAATTTATGGTATTTCTTTAGATTTACCAACTAACTACACACAGCTTCTCCTGATATATAAATGGAGGTGAGAAAATATAATATATCACATCTTAATTCAATAAGAATAAATAAACAATCATAGTCTAACCATATCTCTGAGATATATTTATAGAATCCAAACTTAATTGAATAACATAAAAGATATAATGGCAGCTATAGTCTATGAAGGATCCATTAAAAAATAATCATCATCTTTCCATTTATACAACTACTAGGGGATTAACATCAATGAAATATGTTTACCACTAAATATTGATCCCATTATTTAAAGAAAAACATAAAATATAAGATAATAAATTTTTGAATATATAAAAGAAATCAAATGTTCTATTTAAATCCCAGTTATATAAATTTCAACAATGAAATTAAACTTAATATTATGCCTCATCACCAAAGTAAAAGAATATTTAATGGTAACCAACCATGATTAAATTAATATAAATCATTGATTAAAAATTAATAGAAATTATTCATAAAGCATAAGTCATTTTTTAATAAAAACCCGTAGATAAATAAGAAAGTCTAATTGTAATTTTATCAAACACTTTATGTGGATATGTTTTATGAAAACTATTTTTATGAATTTAAAGATTAGAGGAACATTGGAATTCCAAAAAATCATAGAAAAACTTGTAATAAATCTTATAATTTACATGAATAGGTATTATTAAAACTCTTTTAAATAATACAAAGACTAAAATCAATTAAGAAACAATGGATAGAATTTTAATGAAAATTTCACATAGCAGCCTTCCTTAATCCAATATGCTTACAAGACTAGGTGTTAATCTATTAGAAAATCAATTCCAATCAATAGTAAAATAGAAATATTATCCATATTTGATAATTTAAATAAGAAGATAATATTCAACTAATCCCTGAAAAAAATTGGCTAAGACAAAACAAACCCGGGTCTTTCTTTCCTCTCAATGAGATGAATCCAACACCACAAACAAAGCACCATTCTGATAAAAATGAAAGAGATAAGCATAAAATAAGGTAGAGATTATTTTTAGTGACAGATAGTGAAAAATATCATACTAATTGTCTCTATGTCTGTGTAATGCATCAAGTTTATATCATTTCTGAATTTTGAAATTCAGAGGAACTTTTAATTTTCAAAATAGTGGATGAGTTGAATTTTTAATCAGGATTCATAATTGAATATTGATGGTTGGGACCCTACAATGGGGGGTATTTTAGATGGGGAATGAGGTAAAATTATTTATTGGTAGGATCATGTGTCTATCATATGTATCTTGTGTGGATTGTATTTCGAGTGGCTGCAACCCACAACTAACTAGTAGTCAGTGTCCCTAATGGGTGGAATTGACAATTGGTCCCCACAAGTTTTTAAGGGGCCATCCCCATTTACTTATTTTCACATATGATAATGGTATAGGACCTCATCCCCCTTCCATTATTTTTTTAAATTAGTTTTTGGTGTGTTTATTAAGTGATTTTAGTGTTGATTAATAGTACAATCTCTTCTCCTTCCCCCATTCCATCTCTTTAGGCTTCTTTCACACTAATTCAATGTTATTTCAATTTATATAAGAGTTATATATTTCACTGGGTAATGTTGTAATCACCCATTTTAAATTGGTCTTTAATATATCCTAATTAGATTATGTTAAAAGATTATGTTTTCCTATTACCTCTAATTATTTCTCTAAATGTATATTATTTGTGAGATTCATATTTTTCATTAAAAATAATTTTATTTAATAGTAAAAATTGATTTTACACTTTAGGGTTTGTCCCATATCGGTGCTGTGATTTTCTATAGGTATCCTATGAGTTTCTGGTCACAGTTATATCATGACATATCCACCAAAGATTGGGGCATTGAAACGAGCTTGGATGATCATGGAAGAGGCCGGACAGGCCATGGAAGATGCTTCCATACTTTGGAAAGTTATTGGTAAAATCTCTCATTGGGGAAATTGGTCTCACATACAAAACCTATAGTTTATGCATTTCATTATATGAATGGTGACATGTGGTTTACCCACATTAAAGAGATAAAACACCAACGTAAATAAATTTTCAAATGAATTAACTCAATTGGTAAATTGATAATAAATTATTTTATTAATATAATAAAGTGAAATGATTACAAATGGACTATACGAGGTTTCTAGGGAAACTATATTCCCTTATAAACCATCTAGTTTCCACAACCATTGATGAATAATATTAAATGGCTAAATTATTTTGCCTTATAATATTTAGACTCTATGAGAGATGGGATTGGGTTCAACATGATCAAGTGAATCTGGATTAGGATCGTGTGTCCTCCTCGCTATGGAGGTATGATGTGACTTAAGATAAATGTCCTTGATAGGACCCATGAGTATACTTGAGACATTCATAGACAAGGTGGACTGAAAAAGTCCATGGATGGTGGCTTCAGTGAGTGGGATAACTAAGAGTTTCCTTTAAAAACCAATAGAGAATATGGTCCATCTCTTTGATTATTACCTATGTAAAATAATTCATGTAGATAGCGAGGCTGTGGAAAAATGTCAGTGATGTTGTGGGATGTGATTTCCTTGGAGAGTAAGCTATTGATCCAAGACCTACCTAAGATTGAGGACCATCGTGAGGGTTCTATTTCTTATTCTGACCTCGGGGACATTAGTGGGTTTACCATTGACTAAATGAATATAGAAGGATATGTATGGATATGGGAGGTATGACCATATGTGTCAACATAGATCCCTAGTAACATTATGAGGTGGGGAGGGTTTGGGGGATGAGGTAGGTCAGGCATGTAGTGGACCATTTGTTTCTTTTACTTTATCGTGATGAAATCCTTGGATGTTGAATGCCTCATGTTATTTTTCTCTTTTGTAGGTAATTGTTAATTAACTAGGTATAGTTATATTTCCCCTAATGTCTAACCATTCCATAGGGATTGGTATATTAACCCTTATCATCTAAACATGTGTATAACAAGGATAGGTATATTACCAATTATTTTCTTTATTTATCTAGATGATGGTGGATATTCATATTTACCTTGAATGGTATTTTGCCTAAGGATGATGATCTATGTCACGAGGATGGTTATATTACCCATTGTAGGCATGTGCATAATGGATCTCCTAGGAACCTGGGGATCGATCAGAGGTTTATGTTTGTAGGAATAATCATCACGATGTGCTCAAATCCACTTCAACACCATCCCAATAAGGTATCATCAATAAAGTTGTGATACCCAAGTGTCTACATGAGTTACTATGTTTTAATGGTCATTGTGATGTTCTCAATGAAATTCTGACATTAAGAAAAAAACTAATTTTATTTTATGTTTCCATAGTGATTGTATTTTATTTCTCTATACGATCATGTCGTATATGCATATCAAAACATAAACTAGTTAGTATGTGACCGCATTGTTGTTTCCTTAATTATTTTTGTTCACATAGATTTCTTGGGCCACCATTTCACATGGGTAACTGATCACTACTCACAGGGTTATTTTAGGCACATGAAGTGTTTAGGCCTCGGATCAAGGTTAACATGGTTGAGGGGATATCTCATATGAGACTGGGAATTGAGATAAGGTATGGATGATAAATTTCATGGATTCAATAACTTTATTTCATTTTCTATAGTCTATATATGTAACTCGCCTAATGGTTGATCAATTATATATATGGCATGACTCGTTGGGCCTTTACTGTATTTGATTTATTAGAAACTTGATTATAATTATATTATTATGATTTTAGTTTATTATTGGTTAATGATATTTAGTTATTTTATATTCAATTATAAACTCAAATAAAGGTGGTATAACCTCCCCACAATACCTCCTTAGACATTCACTACTATTCGACACCTTCTGGAGTTCGGGAGGTGTGCCTAAGAACATGTGGTGAATCAGTCTGGTAACTATACATTGAGTGAGATGGGTTGGAAAGATATAATTTTTTATGTGATATATTTTTATATGTATTACATTTTTGGGTTATGGTAGATAGGATATATAATAATGTGTGAAAATGCGTGATGGAACTCATATTAGTGCATCGCAAACACCTTTCCCAGTGGAAGTTCATGTTACCATGGGTATGTGAATGATGTTATTTTCTTGTGATCTTATAGTTATTGGGATTTTAAACAAGATTAACACACATGATGTTTGATATTTATGATTTAACATGAATTTTCTCTATTTTACTATTTTCAAGAGGCCAATTATTGGATTTTTTGTTACATTATAGAGGCAATTGGATTCTTATGAATCATAGTGAGAACGTAGGTTTCACATGATATATAGACCTACTCATGTGATATTTCAATGAAACGTGAGGATCATCCAATAAAGTGTCAAAAACAAATCATATGATTTTCCCCATATTAGTACAAGGTAGAACAATACTCAGTTAGGTTAACTATATATATATACATATTATTATGTTGGTAGATCTTTTTGATCTTATGAAATTAACGGTGGTATGGTCCCTTCATAAGGGGTGAATAGAGACCCTAAGGGGTTGTTAAATATAATTAATGTCTTAGAGGAACACCCAGTGGGGGTAAAATTGATATAGGTTCAGTTATTTAAAGTTCCACTAATGATCGATAGGTTCTTTTCCCATATAGTTTGGAATAAAATATTTCATTACAATACTATCTGGATATAGTTTCTTTACATTGGTCATCTAAAGCGGTGTTGTTGTATATATACATAATGAAAATTTTGATAGTGATTCTCCGAGGAAAAATCAATGTCGGTATGCTAATAAGAATTAGTTCCCTTATGTTTTAATGACTTGGCATGAGGTGCGTGACCTATGTGTATGTTTTGAAACTCAAGTAAGTGGTAGTTTTTTCTTGTGATGTTTTTTAGTATGCTGAACTCATGGGTTGTGATGAGAACATGAGTTGTTTCTCTTGTACATAGATCTTATAAAACCCTTAATGTGTGCTAGGTCATTATACCTATGTAACCTTACATTATACTGGACTATTTCAGATATGTGGGAGACCTATATGACCTTATACTTTTCTAGAGACCATAGTGAGTTTATGTTTAATATTATTTTAGGAAACCCACTTTAATTGCTAAATCAGATATTGGGTTCCTTTGATGTAGGAAGCACCCAAGTATGTGAATAGGGATATTGGATCAATGTACGGAGGTGAAATTGAATATATGACATAGGTAAGGTTATGCCTTAGTATTAATAGAGAAAAAAATTGAGTACTATTGATTTTGGGTATCAATTCTTGTTTCAAAAGTAGGGCCATTTGGGTACCTGAACCTATTATTATGGATGCACTATTAGTAAAAATTGAGAGAGTGGGAGGTTACTCAAGACATTGAATATTTCCCATGTGGTGGGTGGTCCTGTGAGTGACCATGGAATGAGTGGAGTGCCCAATTATAAAGAGGATTTCTCAGGGTTCTCCTAGATGGCAAGAATTAATGATTGGAAGGGGAATCATTACAAGGTGGGGTGGTGGGATTTGGCACATGTTGGATGTTAGTAACTTATGGATAAAGCATCATGGATAGATCATGTCTAATGAAATAGAAATTCCATATAACATGTTATCTTTAATTATGATTATGTGTAACTCATACGATCATGAGTTACTTTTCAGTGATTAGATGTTATGGTATCATATGATACTAAGTTTATGGAACTTGAGGTGACACCTTCTATTAACATGAGGAACCAATTGATTTGTAAATTTGAAATTGGATGGGTACAATTCATTGAACGATGGAATAAATGAAATTTATTTGGTTTTGGTTTTTTGGGTTTTGGATGAGATGGGGAAATGTTCGTCCATGTTAGATGATATACTAGGGATGAATCAGGTATTTGGGCATGGTTAATCCTAATTTTTGTTAAATTCAAGTGTTTCCTTGGAACAAATGAGCATGACTCATGAGGGGAAATACAAGAATGTTATTAAAGCCTAATGAGAATGAAATTAATGATTAATTTATATACATTCATTCCATGGAAAGTCACTATTTTCTATTTAATGTTATAATCCTTGTTATGGTTGGAGAATAGGAAATAGTTGATGTTGTTATGGAGCACGAGTATGAGCATGTTTGGTCATGTTTAGTCATCATGTTTGGGGGGGGATAGGTAATGAACATTTTTTAGGTTTTGATTAGGTTAATTGATGAAAAGGATGCAACTATGGTGGGGAGTGTTATATTGGTTGTAGGTGATATGACCCTCGTATCGGTAGGGTTGTGGTTTTATGATATCGATTTTAAGATGGTTGTGGAAGAATTTGGATGCTTGTGCTTTTTTCGATTAAGTTGTATGGAATTTTTAGTGAATTCAAGATACATTATCGTGTGGATTTCAAGTATTAAAAATAGGATTATGATGTTTATGATGATCTTAATGTGTTGGACTAGAAATACACTAGGCTCATAAGAAGCGTGATGTGGGTTTAGTGGACTCGTGATCCAATTAAGTATATCACATCCGGTGTTAGGTATGGAAATTGATGTGTGTACTTGAATGATCATGGGATTCCTTTGATCTTAAGGTTATTATTATCATGTAATTTTGGTAATGCACTAGTAGTTGGAGCTGATTGTTTTCAAGAGGGAATAGCCAGAGGAGGCTTGACTGGTGCTTTGCATGATATGGAATGTGGTGGGCTGGAAATTTCATTAAGTATGTCATGTTTTTTTTTGGTGGGTGTATTTTTGGGTTCCTCATGTCTTTCCAAGGGAATATGATTAGTTTAGGAATTCATATATTGGTATTGAGACTCATTAATTCTTGTTTTAGAATTGAGTATGAGGGGTTTACCAATGTTGTCTTCTGTTTTGGTATGTTTAGGAATGGTCTATTGGAAAACACACCATGAATATTATGAGATCATGAGATTGGTGTTTCGGATAGGTGATTCCAATTATGCATTTTATCACAGCTCAAAATCTACCAAAATGAGATATTTTGTATGTTGAGGAGAACCGCAATTTAGTTGGAAATTTTATGAATATGTGTTCGTGTCTTGAGATGGAAAGGCTTAGGTAAAAATCACATTAGTGTTTCAGTAGTGGCTATAAGTGTTGGCTAAGATTTTTGTATTTTTGAAATTTAGAGTGGGAGTTTATGCCTGAAATGTGTTTCAGGGATTTGAGAATCCAATTAAGTCAATATTTATAAATTAGTAACCAATGTAATTCTGAAGATATGGATAGGTAACCAGAAAGACTTCTTAGGGATGATAATGCCTCCATTTCTTAAGTGTTATAGTGGGAATTAGTAAATACCTCATGTTTGTATGGGCATTTGGAAATTCCAGGGAATTATGAATTTTCAAATTATTTGATTATACATATTTTTCACTAGGTTTTTCAATTAAATTATAATGGTTAGGACCCCTCTAAAGGGTATATTATATGATTAATGGGGTCTAATTTGTAAAGGGAAGTCTTTGGTGGGAAAATGAGACAACCCAAGATGGAAAGCCTAGTGAGTTTTTGTAGGTTTTAGCCACTATCTGCCAATTAGGGTCATGGGATAGAAGGTGGACTAGTACTGGCTCATCAATGGCCCTAAAGGTGTAGAAATGATTGAATTTCCACTTAGGGTTTTAAGGGATAGACATTTTTTCTTTATCTTATGTGCATGGTCAAAGGGACTCCCTCCCCACATTCCTTCGTATCCTTGGTTTAGGGTGAGGTTGATGTGTGATTAAGAAGTTATTCATGTAACATGATCCTCTCCTTCCTCTTTTCCATCAATGTACTCAATCCAACTAATATTTTTGTTGTTTCAGATTTGGTCAAATATAGAGATTTCTTCTAAAAATGGTGAAATCGCCATATTTTTATAGGTAATTCATGAATCCTAGTTTGAGGATATCATAATATAATAACCATCTATCCCCTCTTCTCATTTCACTAAATGTATAATATTCCAGGAATTTTTATTTGGTCTTCATTCAAATAAAATTTGATTAATGTTGGTAATGGATCCATCACATATGGTTTTGAACTGGATTGGTGTTGGGGGTTTGCAAAATACCTCATATTATATGTTTATTATGGTTTTAATGTGACTATATCACCAAATATAGGGACATTGATATGATCATTGTTGACCATGGAGGAGTATACATAGGCCTCAGTAGCTACTGATGAAATTTGGAAATATATGGTAAAACATCCTATTGAGGTAGGTGTTCTAGTATACACATCCTATGTTTTAGAATTTTAATTATATGTATAGGTTTATTGGGTTTTGACACCTTAGGGATATCATCCACAAAATTAAATAAATTTTTAAAATAATTAATTCAATTTTTAAATTGATAGTTAATTATATTTTTATTTTAATTTAATAAAATGACTCTGGATGGACTGAGAAAGGTCTCCATGGAATATTGGGCCATAAAACACTTACTGGTTTACTCAACCATTGCTGAAATAAGGATTAAATTGTTATATTATGATGTTTTGTGATATTTAAACCCATGTATAGGTAGTACTAGGCTCATAATGACCAAGTGTCCCTTGAGTGGGAGCCTATGTTCGTATCCCATGTGGAGGTGTGGAATGGCTTGAGATGGAAGACACTAATAGGATATGTGAGGAAACATGAAATATGATTAGCATAGGGGATAGACCATAGGCCATAGAAGTCATTTTGGGTGAGAGGACTAACCAAGAGTGACCTTGATTACCAAACTGGCTTGGGTGAATCTCTTTGATTGTTTCCTTTCTCTGAAACCCAATGTATCCAGCTAGGTTGTACTACTCTATTGGTGATTCCATGATAAATGAAATCCTTTGAGAATTGGTTATTAACCTAAGACCAAGCTAAGACCTAGGACTCTTGTGTGGGTCCCTCTAACTTATTATGACATAGAAAACCCCGGTGGGTGCCCCATTGACAAGACTGGCCCCAATAATGTCTATATTGGTACGGGTAGGGATGATCATGGGGGTCACTTTAGATCCCTTATTACGTTTTTTTCTAAAGAGGTTGTACTAGATAAGTTTGGTCATGTGTGTGGCCTACCCTTTATTTCTTTTACTTTATCAAGCAGACATATAATGATTATGGATATTATGGTCATGTGTTTTATTTTTCAATTTTTTTTGCCAGGATATGGTTATATTACCCATGATGCCTAAATGTGAAATAATTATTGTTATATTACCCCGGATTGGCTGAGACTGCTCACCATATGGAGGGGTATTATACCCCAGTTGGAATATACTATTTGGATCATCTAGGGATGAGTATATTTACCTAATATGGTTCTATTCTTGATGTGGATGATCTGCACCACATGGATGGTTATATCAGCCCTGATTGGTTGAGCCCACATTCTATGGGGAAAATATACTACCCCTGGTAGGACTAATCTATTGGAATATACCAAGATCACCAATGGATTGACCATAGGTCCATGTCAGTAGGCATTATCATCAAGATGTTCTTAGAGACACTCCAACACTAGTTGAAGTAGGTATAGATGATCAAGATCTCAGGACTAAGGATCAAAACTTTTTACTATGTTTTTAGGTTCATTGTAATCTCTATAGAGAAATTCTTCCATAAAATCTACTTCGATGGATTTTTTTTAAATATCCCTAGTGATTTTATTTTCTTATTTCACATGATCTTGTCACATGTACATATAAAATCTTATAGTTGTTGGTAGGAGACCTTTTTGGTGGAGCCCTAATAATTTATGTACTCGAAACCTACTCGAGGAACAGTTTCACATAGGTACCCAATCATCTCTCACATGGTTATTGTAGGAATAGGAAGATATGAGGCCCAAGATCAGGGATAACATGTAATGATAAGACATCTCAGATGAGTTAGATGATCGGTATCAGGTAGGGATCAGATTTTTCATGGATCCAACATCTTTATTTCTTTTTTCTATGGTTTTTTATGTAAATAGTCTAGTGAGTGGTCAGTTGTATATATGACTTGACAGTTTGAGACATTACTAAATTTCATTTATTATTGACTTTTAATATTTATTTTATTCCGTATTTAGTTTATTTTTTGTAGATGGTAATTACTTATTTTCTATTCTATTGTTCACTCTAATAATGGGGGTATATCCCCCCAGGATAGTTCAATCGACCCTCACAGCTAGTCGGGAGCCTCTTACATTTGGGGAGTTATGATTTAGGATTCATGGTGAACTGATCTAGTTATTATTCATAGAGTAAGTCAGGTCAGGATATTACAGAAAGGGAAAAATAGAAAGGTAAGAGGGATTATACAATATGTTTCTTTTGAGTTATTCCTATTTATTTCATGTTTTATCATTCAAAATTATAATTGTTTTTAAGAGCAGTTCATGACGCACACTACCCATCCCCTTACATTAATCTACCACTTCCCTAGACGTCACCACCATGCCCTCACCATGGATTTCCACTTTTATATATTTTCATTTGTTATATTTTTTCATACAGTTTCAATATCCGAGGGGATACACCCACCACCCACTCATTTTTCCTTTTTTATCCTATAATATTAAAAATGTCATTCCCCACTTCACTTATAATGTTATTTTATGTAATAATTTTAAAAAAACTAATTAAATTTATAATAAAAATTTCAATCCATTATTACTATTATTATTATTAGATAAATAATAATTCTTAAAACCTAATTTATATATAAATATGTATATTTATATATAAATAAATTATTATCTCATTTTTTTCACATACAAAAATAAAAACACATTTTATTAATGCCTTTAATTTAATATTTTTATATATTTGATAAAAAATGTGTTCATAATCAAAACAATACAACCACATTCATTAATTTCAAAAAATAAAAAAAAACAATGGAAATCACACATTTATATTTTCATTTTTAATGAAAATAATTATTTCACAATTATCATTTTTAACTACCCTATAAATACTCAAATAAAATATGTTGTTCATCAATTTAAACAATATAAAAAATATTCTATAAATCATTAATTTAATATTTTTTTGACTTCCACCAACCCATAATGATGTTTTCCACAAAAATATCTACACCATAGATTCATTATTTCCCCAAAAAGTCCTATGAACATCCATTAAATTAAATAATTCATACTTTAGAGTATAATATTTCATACTCAATACCCCTTAATGAACACCATGAAATATTAAATATAACTTCATATATTAGTGGGTTTCCCTCCAATAAAAAAACTTATATAATAACATAATAAAATAGAATATTATAGGTAGTAAAAAGTCAATTTAAAAATAAATCATCTCAAATAACAAAATTCTCATATTATTTCATAAACCAATAATAAATTAAAAACAAAAACCATTCATAATACATAAGGTGCTTCAAAAAAGAATAATAAATAAAAATAAAGAAATATGATTCACATTCCTTTTAAATTAAATATTTTACTCACCAAAAACTAAATGACATATTACTCATAAAAACCACTCAAAACTATTATATTTATTATCAACCTTGAAAACCCAGAACTATTAAATTGTCAAAATAAAAATAAACATCCTTTTTCAAAGATGAGAATTTTTTTATTTGAATAATAAAATAAGATAATTTTTTCACTTGATTATTTACGTAGGACATTGCAAAAAAAAATCCAAAAAATAAGTCTTTTTAATGGTTGAATACATTTATTAAATACATGATAATTCTTATTAATTTCATCAAACCATGAAGAGAAAGAAAAAAATAATTCTAATCAATTTAAATTTCAAGAATGTCAGATGCATTATATAAATAAGAAATATGGTATACCAGTCCATAATATGAATTGAAAACCCCTATCTAATTTTGTTTCCAATAAAATAATTCATCTATCCTGTGATTTATAACATATTTAGTGATAATTAAATTAACCTAAGTACCTTTATAGTTTATGAACACTTACCATAAACTCAGAATTCTTAAACTCTGTATAAAATTATTTTTATCTTTAATAAATATTATTATAAATGAAAAAACATTTAGAAATAATAAACCAGAGTATATAATTTTTTTCACTATGTTAAAATAGATTACACCACTTTAAAACTATTTGATTTTCAAAACACCACTATAACATGAATTCAAATTACAATTGTCTAACATTTTAATCTTTCCAATAAAATCTACCATTAAAACTATCATTGGTTTATAAATCGCTTAAATTCAAAAATATATTATTAAAAACCCATAAATAATAAAAAAACACATTACCATTTTTTAATAAAAACTCTTAAATTTTCTACGATTCATTTCCAATAATTTTTTTAAAAAGATTATACACCAATGATCATTTCATAATAAATAAGACCCCGAATAATTAAACAAAAAAATTATCCCAAGGAAATCATATTCACTCATTTCAAATTTGAAATATACCTAGATAAAGAAAAAAGAGATCACATAAACGTAATTAAAATAATCCTAAAAAAATCATAAAATCAATATAAAATATTAATAATATATTGAAGAAGAAAAGGAACAAAAAACAACACCCTTACAAAATATAAGGTATGTGTGTAAAATTTTCCACCCATTTACTCTTCCCATACATATTACAGGTTCGTTATCTAGTATCCTTCAATGATAGAATTTCATGCTTAAATAAGGATTAATTAAATTTGAAAACTGAAATATTCATTTATAAATTCTCTTAGAAACATCATTTTTGGTAATAAATTTTTTGAACAAACACTTTTTCATATATACCTTTTATGTTACAGGAACATTATCACCCATGTACCTTAACTACACAAATAAAAGAAAAAACCAAATTCCAGGATATCAGTTTTTTCAAGAACCGACATGCCATACACTAAACTCGGTTAGCCGTGGTATTCTTAAAATAAGGCATGAATGAAATTCCTGATCCCCATAGGTTGTCTACAAGTGTCTGAGAATAAATTGTCTCGAAGTGGGGTTAATTTCTACCAACATAAAGAAAAATGGAAATTACACCTGAAATCATGACATCAGCAGTTGTTATGTCAAATGATCATGCTCAAAAAATAAACTGTTTTAGTAATCCAATGAATTTAAACATAGAATAAACATAAATATAATTAATTAAATAAAATAAAAACCCAAAAAATAACCAGGAATCAAAATATGGAATAAATCTGATTTAATAAAATAATAGTATCAAAAAAATAACACAAAATTATACAACTCAGATGGAATAATATGTCTAATAACTAAAATAAAAAAAATAAAAAACTTATATATATAAACCCACACTAGAACTATCATTTTTTTCCATAAATTTGAAAAAATAAATGTTAGAAATCATAAATCCTCGAATAAAACCAAGAAAAATAAGTTTGGTGTCTCTGAGAAATAGTTTTAAAATGTGCTTATTCTATAAAACAAGTCAAAATTATTCCATAATGAATCATAATAAACTTTATTCTAGGATTATCATAAGTTATAAACATTATTATAACCTGGGAATAGAAACATATGAAATAGGTAATCTCAAATGACTATTATAGAAAAAACATATCCATATTTCTTCAATAGTTAGGTCATAAGAATAAAATAAATTTGATTAGGGGATAAATATATTATTTAAAGAACCTGGGACCATAATATTTTTCCATAAATCATGGTACAAGGGCATGAAATATCATATAATAAAATAAATCATAGAAAAATAGTGTGGAATCCTGAGATAATAAACACGAACATTGGATCATTATCATTGGAATATGTCAGGGAAATATTGCATTCTCTTATGACA
Organism: Viscum album; assembly: GCA_963277665.1. Classification (NCBI taxonomy): domain Eukaryota; kingdom Viridiplantae; phylum Streptophyta; class Magnoliopsida; order Santalales; family Viscaceae; genus Viscum; species Viscum album. The sequence goes on along the minus strand of OY728165.1, from coordinate 906,229,913 downwards.
TTGCATAATAAAGAAATTTGGAACAAACATAAGAACAAGGTATCTTTATATTGTGAGCATATCTAAGAAGTCGCACCATTTATGTTGGGAGTGTAAATCAAGAAGGATCACCCTTTAATTTTTGTGAATATATAACATGATCCATGTTACTTTATCTTAAGAGACATAAAGAAATAAAAAATTCATTAAATAGTGATATAGGATCCCAACCATAATCAACCGTACATATGTGTTCCATAAGATATAAATAATTCCACATATCATGAAAACCCCTCAGAAAATGGTGTTTTTATCATTTCCAAAAGTTATCATATTAAATGGTTTTTAAAGTAAATTAGTTCATATGAAAAATAAAAATTACCCAAAATAAGTATTTTATAAAATCATTTTGAAGGTGATTCATAAAACATTACTCTATGAGATTTGTATAATCAAATATGAAAATGTAAGAGAAACCATTAAAAATAGTTCTTAGAGACCATTTCATTACATTATCACATAGAGATGAAATTATGAATCAATTTCAAAAACATTTTCAAAAAGTCGTCATGAAATTATTTATAAAACACCCCATAAAATAAATAAAAATAATGGATCTATAAAAATTAAATAAAAGTTTTACATAGAAAATGTGGATGGGAAGATAAAAATACTAAGATAAATGAGAAAAACGTTTTACTATTTTAAAAATAACCTTATTGAAACCAACATCACAAATATAGTGAAAAAAACATTCATTTTAATAGAGGTAAAGTGAAATTTGAAAATTACTCGAAAAAGATCATACGTATACTTCAAAACCAGAATAGGAGACCACTATTATGATGGGAAAATATGGATATAGAATAAAAATAGATTATTTGGATAGAATGGAAATTATTATTAACATCACCATCCTTTATGGAGAAATATTTTATTCGATGTAATTACCTAAAAAATAAAGAGATAATACATTATAATATAATTACTGATCATATAATGGTTATCATGTAATAATCATAGTCAAGTAAGAATAATTATAACTCTAGAAAATATGTTATGTTAAGAAGACACCTTTATACATTTACATCATTTGAATCGAAAGTGTTTTAAAGAATGATAATTATATAGCCTTTAAAACACCATGAATTAAATTAATATTCTGAAAAAAAATTTCTATTCAATAATAAATACATATCTAATATATCTTTGTGAAAAAGATGAAATATGTTTTGAAAAATAAATATGAGCCAAAGATCCCCATACATTAAATTCCCACTTATTGAAATGTGTCATAACCTAATGTATAAAAAAATAACTATACAAATCACCATTTTATGAACCTTTTTCTTTATTTTTTTAAATTTCACATAATTCATTTTTACTTATTCTATAGGTGTATATTAATTAGTTATAAACTTTTTTGAATATAATTTGTGAGTAATATAGATTGTTTTGAACTAATTTTATAAAAACAAAATTGTTCTTTATTATTCATAAAAATTTAATCATTCAAAGATCATAAATTCTATTGGAATTTATTATTTCTAATTTTATATAATGTTATAGTTTCATGCCTTATGGTATATTTTTACAATACATGAAAATGAAATTCAGTGATTTTTAATGATCAGACATTGGCATATTAATTTATGGGTTTAATATTAATGATACCATAAAAGAACCAAAATAAATTGTAATTTTTTATTTCATATATTACCAATAATTATGTTCCCATTTTCATACATGATATTATGTTGTAGTATTATTCAATAATATTGTTATACCTACTGAAACATGAACAAATCATAATTAATGGATGATATTGGTTATAAAAGTGGTTTCTTTTGGAATAATATCATTATTATATATATGTAATGATATTAATTAGAATTTTTTATTATTTGAATCATAATTTAAGATATTATTAAAACTAAAAAATAAAATATATAGAAAATGAGATTCCTTACTTCATGGAGGAGACTATCTATAGAAACACATGAATGATGTTTTTATTTTTCATAATGAAAAAGGGACAAGGTGGTAAATAGTTTTTTCCAAAATATAAAAAAAATAAGTAGAATATAAATATTCACTACATTATATAATAATTGGAAACAAATATTTTTTAAGGGAAGCATAATTAGTATAGAATTTAATGAAAAAGTTAGTGATTACATTGAGAATTTTGAACTTATATAGAGGATCCCTAAAAAGGGATTAACCTAAATTTATATAAATAGAAGCTAAAGGAAGTGGAAATTTTTTTTAGGGGAAGGAAAAAAGTAAAATTTTCATATGGAAACCCAAATTTAAAGTTTTCTTGAATTATTGGTGGAAATCCGCTTTTTTAAGTGGAGCGAATGACATTCTTTTAAATATTTCATCTTAATATAATGATAGGACATAATTCAAATGTCCGGAAGACTCTAAAAAGTTAAATAATGAAGTTAGGATTTTTTATGGTCTATAAAAAACTCAAAAAAATTATAAATATTTTTTAAACATTTTATTCCATTCACCCCTTTGATTAACTCATTTTACTATCTCTACTTTTACCACGATAACTAGTTTTTATCTATGTAATTCAATTTTATTACTAAATATAAAACGGTCCTCATTACATAATATTGACATCATAATTCCAAATTTTAATTCCATTTTATTATATTAACTTATAAAAGTGATATAATTTATTTTTAACATTATAAATGAATAATAGATTAAAAATTGTTTTAGATAATAGTGTAATTTATGTTCTATAATATCAAACAAAGGTTTTCAAACAAAAATAAATATTTTTAATTTCAAGATATCTCTTATAAAATAAATTTTTTTATTAAAAGGGTTTCATAAATTTTAAATTCATACTTATATACTTTCAATGTCATAAAAGGTATAGTTTTTATAAAAATTATTTTTTTACTATTAACATAAAAATAAATATTTTATAAATGTTTTAAAAATAAATACTAAGAAAATATGTTTATGATAAGTCCAAAAATGATTATATTTTTGAAAATTTAAAATTATATAATTATAAAAATTATCTTTCAAATAAAAGTTTAAAATATAACAAAAACCCTTTTTTTAAGAAAATAAATTTTCAGAATATTATCAATTTTTATACTTATTTAATATTAATAACTAGATAAATTGGTGTTAATAATATATATATAGTATTTAGTATTATGATTACCTTAATATATTCATACCAATTTCATGGATATATTATGATGTTTATATTTAAAAGTTTTTAGGGTTTGTTTGTTTTTGATGTTTCATGTAAAACACACTAATTAACACAATGATTATTTATGAGTAATTGTACAATAAAATTATATTTCCTTACGTTCGACCCCATTAGATTATTTTCATTCTAAAAATTTGTTTATTTGGATAAAAACATTACAGGTTGATTTTTTTATCATTAAATCTTTATGTTACCATATAACTTCCTAAAACATATGTTTACAATGTAGAACACAGATCAGGTGAGTGGTCTTGTTCAAAAAAAAAATTTCTCTTCAATATATGATTTACATTTTTTATTTCTGATATGAGAGATCAATATTAAATTGCACAATATATGAGATAATTACACAATAGGGACCCATTATGTACTTTCTCAAAAGATATAAATGGATCACATCATAAAAATGGGCGAGATCAGGAAGAAGTGTTAAGTGATAAGATACAGCCCAGACATGATCTAGGATATTGATGGGATTGATATACCTAGTTATTAACATTAATTTATTCTCTTATATCATAACCAACTTCTTAGGATATATTTATAGAAACAATTTATCACCAACGTTAAACTAAAAATCTCATAAATAATTATTTTCGTAATGATTTTTTTGACTTTTTTACTTCTTTGATTTTTTATATAATGGTTTAAACATTCTATATCATTTCTTATTCAAGGTTTGTAGCTCTCATTGTCCTTTATCCATATTTATCTGAAAATATTGGATTCCTATATCTCTTACCAAAAAGTTTCACACATGGATCCATCTGAATGAAATAATGTAACCTTTTTTGTATACACACTCTATAAGAGGAAGGTGTTTGTTCCAATATCCATAGAAATAAATTGATCTAGATCTCAATATATCCTAAAAAAATTAATTTATCTTCTAGAATGAACAATAGTATGAGGAGGATAAATAGTGCTGAAACTCAACTCTATCTCTAATTATTTCAAAATACTTCTCTAGAACCTCATGGTAAACCTCATATACCACCTAGACACAATAGATAGAGGTAGTCCATATAACCTTTCTAGTAACCTTATATATATCCTGGTGAGTTGGTCATCAGAGAAATATTTATTGATAGTAATAAAATGTAATTAATGTTTAACGTAATTGACTACAACCCAAATGGTATTATAAACAATACATGCTTTGGGGAATCCTATGATGAAATACATGGTGTTGTTTTCACATTTAAATACTATTATAGATAATGGTTTCACTATACCCTTAGACTTTTATTGTTCAACATCAACTTGTTGGAATACCAAGAATCAAGATACGTATTATAAAATTTCTATATTCATATTATCCACCCATAGGTTTTATTTTAGATCTCTATAAATCTTCATACTTCCTAGATGGATATATAAGTATGAGTTAAGTGCATCATCCAAAACACACTTCTTCAATTCAATTTTTGATAGGACACTAATCCTTGTTTAAAACCTTATACCTCCATCAATATCAAAGTGTAACTCTGAAATATCTGTTGCATTTTTCTTTGGATCAACATTACTTTTTAAGATTATTTTATCTTAATGTGGGTAAAAGGTGAGGTATTCAATTGGGAAAGATATTATTTATCCCATCCAATTTTTAATTCAAGATTCACCCACTGAAAATCAATGAGTATTGGGTCTTTTTAAGTTCTAATCATTGATAATGTATCATGATCTTTCCTACTTGAAGCATCACCCACCTCATTTTCTTTCCATATGTAGTAATTCATTGAGGATTAATAATCTTTTATAAATTGTAATCACCTCCTTTGGTTCATATTCAATTCCTTATATTGGATTATATATTTCAATATCCTCTGATTAGTATATATATAACCTTTCTCCATAGATATAATACCTCCAAATAATTAATACAATGATAATAGTTACATGCTCCCAATCATTCCATGAGTAATTTTTATCATGTGTATTTAATTGGTGTGAGGAATAAGCAATTACATTTTCTTCTTTCATAAGGATTATTAACATGACCATTAATGAAGTATCATTATATATTACTCACCCTTCCTTACTATATTGTAATTTATATATAGTTGAATTGACCATCTTATTTTTTTGTTATACTAAAATTTATTCACATCCCTCTAACCAAATTAATTTCCCACGCTTCTGTAATAACATGGTTAGTGGATGTTATAGTAATGATAAATTTCTCATAGTGGGTGATGGTATTTAGTTAACTAGAGAAAAATATTGATCTCAGTTACTATAGTCGATCTAGAAAATTGTTCAATAACTTCCATCTTTGAAGATTATATAGTTTTACCCTATATTATTACTACCAGGCAAAAAATGAAAATTCATGTAGCCATAATTCACACTTTATAAACCTTTCATATAGTTTTTTCTCTCTTATGGTCTTCAACATAGTTAACAAATGATCTTCATACTTCTCCTTCTATTTTCGATATAAAAGAAAATAATTTATAAAAAAACAAATATTGATCAATGTAGTCTTTATGTACTGTATTCATTATATCCACAAAGATAAAACAATAAGTCATATATCCAAATTCCATAACAATAAATTATTAGTGTTCATGCCTCATACATAATGTTTTATTTAAAATATCATACCTTTTAACCATTAATTACAGATATCTATAAAAAATTTCAATATTTTAGAAGTATTGAGATCTTCATAATTGATCAAATTGATCATTGATACAAGGTGGATGATACTTGTTATTCGTTTTGAATTTATTGATCCGATGATAATAAAAAATATTTTCATTGTTACATACATCTTTTTTATTACAATGACAAGTGTACTATTTTTTGAAGAACTAGGGAAAATAAAACCCTTGTCCATATACTCTTATGGATACTTCATTAATTCTTATAACAGAATGGAGTCTATTTTTTAAGAACTCTTTGAGGTATTATTATATTTATATATCATATAAGTTGAAAAAGAAACTCAAACACTGGGATAAAATAATGTTTTTCCTCAATGAATACATCATTATATTCCCTAACAATTGGCATGTAACCAATGATTAATTACTCCTGAATCATTTCATCTAAAAGCCTCTGATTTTAGGGTATCATGAACAATATTAAAGAATTTTCTTCCAAAGGGTGTTCATGATCATCCTTATGATGATATTTGAAAACAAGATTATTCGATATATGAAAATATATTTATTTATTGCAATAATAGATATATAATTTCTAGGATTGAAATGGATATTAATATTTTCAATTACAAGAGGGGGGTGAATTTTACATTTAAAAACATTCATTTTTATCCTTAAGAAACTATTTTTAATAAATTGAAATAAGTTAAACTCACAAACCTTATTTTTGTTCTAAACTATGAACTAAATTTGTTTAGGTTCTGGAAATATTATTCTAGAAAAGAAACATAAGAAAAGTTTACATAGGGAATGATTCTACCTTAAAGAGTATATAATCACTATTCTCACGGTTAATAAAAATATTAGAAAATATAAGAAAGTTATAATTTCTTCATTTATCAAAATGAAATGGAAATAAAATATGGAAATTACAAGTGACAAGTATGAAAACATTTAACTCAAAGAGAAGGGTATCCAACAACCTCGGATAAAGTTCACTTGATTTATACTTTCAGGAAAGTATATCTTACCCACACCAGGGTAAGCCCTCGATATGAATATCAGAATCTGTCTTGCTATCATTACAAGCCCTTGAACATTAAGGTAGCCAACACCTCTATCTTCCTATACCTGGAAGTACTCGAACTTTAAGGTGTTTGGAAACACTATCTTCCTATCCCTATAATCCTTCACTTGTACTCTGAAACAATTGAAGTCGCACGAAGCAATTTAAACAAGATGTTCAAAACACACAAGGCATGAGAGTCTCTCTCCCTAGAAATAAATTCACCGGAGGTAATCTCTATATTGATGGAAAGATTTTTATGAACTCAATAAAATTTTCTCCTATTTATAAGAACAACTCAAAAGGTCGTCTCCCTCCTCCAATGGTCATATTTTTTCATGAATCTCGGTGGGACCTATACACGTGTCACTCAAACAACGGTCGGTTAGAAATAGATTTTAAGAAATTGTTTCCTAATAATAACATGTGTAAGGAAAATGATGTTACTTTACCAAATATATTTTTTGTAGTATAAGGAAAAATAGAATTCATATTCTAACCAAATAAATATTCAGAGTCTATAATGCATGGATATTCGGATTTTGTTTTACCAAGAATTAGGAGTCTGAATTCTATAGATCCCAGAGTTTGAATTACAATGAATTCAGAATATAAATTTTGAGGATTTTAGAGTTTTAATTTTGATCAATTATGAGTCTAAATTCAGAGGAATTCAGAATCGGAATTCTGAGGAATTCAAAGTCTGAATTTGAGAGAATTATGAGTCTAAATTTCAGAGAATCTGGATACTAAATTTCAGAGATTTATGAATCTAAATATAAAAGAATAAGGAATCTGAATTTCAGAGAATTTGGAATCTGAATTTTAGAGAATTCAGAATCTGAATTTCATAGAATTCATAAATTTAATTACAAAGAATTCAGAATCTGAATTTCATTGAATTTAGAGTCTGGATTTCAAGGAATTCCGAGTCCAAATTTATAAATATTCAGAACCTGAAAATATAATACTCTATATCAAAAGAATTATAATATTCCTAGGTTTGGGATATGAAACTGAATTTTGACTTAGTGATAAAATGAGTTATATTAAGAAATATTATAAAATGAACAATGAAAATAAGGGTAAGGATAACTTTTATTAGAGAAGGAAAATTTTCCTTCTTAAAACAATCCTTAGGAAAAATACTTTTCTTTAAGATAAAGTGTGATTTTCAAAACTTAGAGGAATGGAAAGTGTGAGATTTTCAAAACATAGAGGAATGTATAAATCATATGGAAATCTTATTGACTCAATAATCTCCTCCTTTTGGAAAAACAAACATCCTTACAAAAAAAATATAAGGACTATGAATTTTTTATGAAAATAAAAAAACTTAACTCCCTTTACTTAAGAATCATGGTGAATATGACCAACTCCCCCTTAGGTTTTGAAATCCCTAAGGATCGTATTATTAACATAAAGAGATTTTTTGTATTCTTGCATAAGGAAATTTTTTATAAGAAAACTCCCCCTTAGATCAACTCCCCCTTACATAGGGAATTCTCTTATTTACTTATTATTCTTTTTTATCATTCCTTTCTCCCCCATTGTGATTTTCAAAAATGGAATATATAGAATGGAAAAAAATTATACCTGAAATATTATAAATATATACAAAAAAACAAAGGAAGCACAAAAAAAGTTTTTCATTAAGGATGAAAAAACTGATATAAGGAAAGTTTAAACAGTGATCACATTTGAGAACAAAAATATCCATCCTTCTTTTTCACTTAAACATAAACTTCTTCATGATGGTATTCAAATTCATAAGCTCCTTATGATCCTCTTCAAAGATCTTGAGAAGCTATTCTGGATCCTCTTTTTTCATCTCCAGATCTTTGATCTTCTCATCCCGAGACTTTAGGACTTTTTCCTGACACTTCCAAAGCTCTTCTTTATTACTATTATTTTCATCAAAATCTATTTTGAGATCTAATTCCCTTTTCAAATTCAAAGAAAAATATTGATTATCCCATTTAGATCTTTTACTTCTTGCCTCTATTGTGCTAGTTCTAGGTTCAACTTTTCTGAAAAACATTTCGTAAGCTCCTTCATCCTCACATCTTCTCTATCAAAGGAATCCTTCAAATAATCTTGAATGTTGTCAAGAATTCTCTTATCTTAAATTTTCAACCACTTTGTGATTTCCTTACAATATCTTATATGATCTTCATACATGATATATAACGTTTTGAAGTAATCCTCAAGCTTGATTAATTTCTCCATAAGCATGCTAACATAATTCAATTTCTGATTGAATGAATACTGAAGCATCTGACATATCAAGTCAATAGTTGGAATATAAGGAATAGTATCAACTAATGTTTTCTATGATTGAACCACAAAGTCCTAACCCATGGAGGACGATTCCAAATCTAATTCCCTTATAGGTGAGGATTCATTCTCTAATTCAATCGCCTTTATTTTTTATGAACCACTAACAACTTTCTTATCTACCACAACTTTCTCAGGTGTATCAATTATCACTTTTTTCCTTTATTTGCTCTATAAGTGGTCTTTGTAGATTTTGGAGATTCATGTTCACTATATGACACTTGAACGATTCTATATTCATCACTTATTTACTTCTCAGCATCTTCCACAATATCATCTGTTTGAATAGGATCATGATTGTTGCATTCATCATCAAATGGTTTATTAACTTCTTACTAACCCTCTTCTTCTTTTCTAGGGGAATAAATTTTTGTAGATTTAGCTTGGGAAGTCTGTATTGATAATTTCTCAGAAGAAATTTCTTTCTCATTATATTATTTAGCATTCTATATGACATCATGAGTATCATCTCCTTCTTCTTCCTCTTCAGGTTACAGAATAACCAAATTTTTTCCCAGAGTCATAGGTACTGATTCTTGAATAAAATTTTATGTTGCCTAGATTTTTTTGGAATCATTCTTAGTATCCTTGAGAAGAGGTTGAAAATTTCAGCCTCATACATTTTCTTCCTTAGCTTATTTTTCTTTTCCTTCTTTTCATACTCCTCGGTAGCCTTGGTCTTCATAGATTTTTCCTCAGTAGGATCCAGGCAAAATATATGATCTAATTCTTTCCTATTATTCTTATATTCCCTCCACTTTGAAACCACATCATTGGGGTATGTTTTTTTCTTCTTAGACTTTGGGGGTGATGATTGTGTTTCCGAAACTATAAGGTTTTCTATAACTATGGGTTCTTTCACCTTTCTATTCTTCTGACACTTCTTAGATGTCTTAGCTGCTTTTGGGTTCTTGGAAAAGGCTTCAACTTCACATTTAGATAACTCATATAATTATATAGATTTTCTATTGAAGGCAACCTCTATCCTTTCAGGGCATTGTCACTTAACAACAAAACATTGAATGTTCTTTGATTATAACTACATGGGATTTTGAATGAATCATGGTAAAGGATTGTGATCTAGGATAGGATTTCTAAATACATGATAATTTGATATTTAAGGGACTCATTTATGATATTTTTAATAGTAAAGAAGATATATTTTACCAAATTTATCTTCCTCAAATTTACTAGAAAATAAAAAACACAGATTTCACTCTTCTTCCATGTGTCTTTATCACCTTCTCTCAAAATGAGAAATCCCTAAAACCATAATTCTAGAATCCTAAGATTTGTAGAGAGATGGTTGATTTTTTTTCATCATTCCTATCAAACCAAGGCACACTATATCCTTCTCCTTATAAACCTTCCTGAGTCATCAGGAGATTTATGGGTGCAGAAAATAGCTTCACCCTCAAATGGAATTCCAATGATGCTTGTAGTCATACAAATGGAAAAGGAATAGGTTTTCCCATGACATTTGAAAGAAAAAATTTATCTCCCACCTTCACTGAAAAAACAAACACACTCATAAAACACTATACGAAACTCTGGATAGACCAGATCATATCCTTTCAGTTTGGCTACACACAATCTTTTCCATCCATTCAACTTGATATTTTTCGAAATGAGAGAATCATACATGGAAAAGAACATTAGATCTACTTAACTCTCTCTGTAAATATGACATTCCAAAATGTCCTTAACTGGTGTCATTTTCTTCTAAGGGGGTGCTCCCAAAGACATTCAGAGTTAAGTAAAACTCGAAATGCAGAATGAACCTTATATAAAGCGGCAGATATTTAGCACACAAACTCTTGAAAATGATGTGGGAAAACCAATAGGGGGACTTTATATAGGAATTGAAGCAATGGTTCATATTTCCAAAATGACCCAACAGTTGAAACATGCACAATTTGATTTGTCAATTGAGATTAAATCCAAAAACTAATTTACTAGGTTCCGATCTTTTGAAGTTATTAAGGAAAAAAATCATATTTAAGGAATGCGAATCTAAATTTTTTTCATAAAAGATGATAAAGATACCAACAAGTAAAAAATACAGTTAAAAAACCTATGTAAGGAAACATACCTTCTTTATTTCTTGAAAACTATTAGTAAATAAAAATATTATTCTTAAGAAATTATAGATTCTGGAAAATTTAATAAAGGAAGGAAAAAATATGGATTCCAGAGTTTTGTTGAAGAAAGTAAATTTTGGAAACAAAAAAAAATTGAGTTCCAGAATATTTTGATTAGGAAAATTTTGGTTAAAAAAAAAATTTGACTCACCGAAAATTGATTACAAAAAGAAATTGATTACGAAAAATTTGATTATGGAAAATTTTGATTAGGGATAAAATTTGTTTAAAAAATGATTATGGAAAATTTTGGTTAACCATGTAAATATACTCCCCCTAGGAGAGGAAGTTACTTAATATAATAAGATAGGTTTCAACAAAAAGATTATATGGAAGATTACCATATGGTTATCACTCCTAAACATTGTTTAATGTATTAAAATCTATTAGTGGGTAAGGAATTTGTAAAAATATCGGCAAGTTGATCCTGCATTCCGATAAATTGACGAATAATATCTTTTTTAAGTGTGTGATCCTTAAGAAATTGATACCTAATATCTATTTGTTTTTCACGGGAGTGATGTGTAGGGTTTTTTCTTAAGTAAACGACATTATTATTATCACATATTATCTATGATTTGGTAAAACATATACCATAGTCTATGAGTGTGTGTTCCATCCACAACACTTGGGTATAACAACTTCAAGCTGCTACATATTCATCTTCACCATTAGAATGTTCTACTGGGTGTTGCTTCATGCATGACCAAGAAACTATTGAATCTCTTAATAAATGAAAAATTCAAGATATAATTTTCCTATCCAATTTACATCCACCAAAACCGACATCTGAAAATAAATTAAAACAAAATCATTTCCATATGTATAGAAAAGTCCTAAATTCATAGTTCCCTTTAAATAGAGAGAAAATCATTTCACTACATTTAAATGAGATTCCTTTGGATTAGATTGATATCTTTCACATAAGCATGCTGAAAACATTAAGTCTGGATGACCGCCTATCAAGTATATAAAACTTCCTATCATACCACTAAATGATGTTTGATCTATAGGTTTCCCAACTTCATCAAGATCAAGAGAATTTGGGGTACCTATTAGAGTGATTATAATTTTAATGTGTTCATGTATATACTTTTTAAGAATATCTTTCATATACTTGTGTTGAGATATATTACTTCCTTCTGGTTTTTGGGAAATTTTAAAACCTAGGAAAAAAGTTAACTCACACATCACACTTATCTCAAACTCAGATTTCATTATATTCTCAAATGAATTGGTTAAAGATTTCTGAGTTAAACCAAATATAATGTCATCAATATAAATTTGAACAATAAAAACATTTTTATTATCTTTCTTTATAAAAAGGGTTGGATCAGCGGTTCCCTTAACATAGTTGTTTTGTAAAAAAAACCTATAAGTCTATCATACCATGCTCTTGGGGCTTGATTATGTCTATATAAAGCTTTGGTAAGTTTCAAAACATATTGAGGATTTTTTGTGACTTCGAATCCAAGATGTTGTTCAACATAAACTTCCTCTTGAACATATCTGTTAAGGAAAACATTTTTAACTTCCATTTGAAAAAGTTTCAAATTAATGAATGTTGTAAAGTCAGTAAAATATGAATATATTCAAGTCTACATACCAGAGCATAGGTTTCTTCATAGTCTATTATTTATTGTTGATTATAAACTTTAGCAAATAATATGGATTTATTTATTACTATGATTCCATTTTAATCGCATTTTTTTATGAAGATCCATTTTAATCCAATTACAGAAGTTTTTTTAGGTCTTTAAATTAAGGTCCAGACATTGTTCCTTTTGAATTAATTTAGCTCATCTTTCATGGATTTAATCCAATCACCATCACCTAAAGCATTATTAGTGATTTTTGGTTCTAATTGGGAACAAAATGCGAGATTTTCTACTTCCTTTTTTAAGGAACCTCTAGTCCTTATAGGTTTATTTACATCACCAATGATACTATCAATGGGACGATTCATACGAAACAACTGATTTGGGTTTTGTAAAACCTGTTCGTCAACATATGGTAGTAAATCATCTAGGTTAAATTCTTTAGAAATATTATCTTGAACATTTTCCTTATTATAAGGATATTCTATCAAGGGTTGATAATAAGTGTTTGAAATTACATATGAATATGTCGGTTGGGGTTTTTTAAAAACAAAAGGGTCGGTTTCATCAAATTTTACATGAACTGTTTCTTTTATAGTACATGTGTTGTTATTAAAAACTTTATAAGCCTTAGAATTAGTAGGGTAGCCTAGGAAAATTCCTTCAAAAAATTTGTGGGAAAATTTATATAAATTATCTTTAGTATTTAATATGAATACATTTCAACTAAAATCATTGATGTAATAAAGTCTTGGTTTTCTACCATTCCAAAATTTATAAGGAGTTTTGTCATGAAATGGTCTGATTAAAACTAGATTTATAGTATAAAATCAGTACTTATAGCTTCATCCCAAAAGTGTTTAGAAATAGAATGTTCACTCAACAAGTTTCTAGTTTTATATTTAAGAATTCGATTTATTCATTCAACAACACCATTATATTTAGGTGTTCTTAGAGATGAGTAGTTATGAGTAATGGCCTTTTTACTAAAAAGGGTTCAAAATCTGAATTTGGAAATTCTCCTCCATGATCAAAACAAATAGTTACCAATGAAATATTTTTCTCATTTTCAACTTGGGCTCTAAATTTTTTGAAATAAGAAAAAGCTTCAGATTTATTTTCTAGAAATTAGACCCACGTAAATCTAGTGTAATCATCAACTAAAACAAATACATAATATTTTCCACCAATGATTCGAGTCTGTGTTGGACCAATAAGATATGTATGCATTAACTATAATTCATCAGATGCTGAGAGTTCACAAATTTATTTGAAACATGATTTATGTTTCTTTCCAAATTGAAAAGGATCATAAACTTTTAAAGAATCAAATATAAGCTCTGGTAGATCCTTGATAAGTCTTCTCTTCGAGAGTTTTCATAGGTTCCTAAGGTTATAGTGTCATAACCTTCTATGACACAACCAATATTGATATTCCACTAAAATAAGGCAAGGTAGATCGTGAATCCTAAGGTTTTATAAGTTTAGTGCACATACATTCTCTTGTCTATGGGTAGACACAATAAAATATTTCTTGTAATTGTGTATTAAGCATTTATCATTCCAAAAATTCAACATGTAACCTTCATCACATAATAGACTTATGCTAATTTTGATGTGCTTAAGACCTTTAACATATAAATCAATTGTAATTAATGTCTTTCCCAAAAGAACAATGTTACCTATACTAATAATTTCTCACTATACATTATCTCAGAATGTTATATTTCCACCTTTAATATTGATAATCATTTCAAAGAAGTTTCTTTTACTAGTCATATATTGGGAACATCCACTATCCATTTACCATGTATTGTTTTGGGTACTTTCTTTATTTCCATGAGAATAAAATAGGTATAATTTTGGAATCCAAACATTATTGGATCTAGAAATTTTAGAAAGTAATATTTCAGGAATCCACATTTTCATAGAAAAATAAGAGTTATGAAAACATAAATATTGGGTTTTTTTAAAGGAAAAATTTTCTCCCAATGTCCACCACATAGACTTTTAGTACAAAATGGATCACTTTGGGGAAAATTTTTATTACTAAAAACTAGTTTTGAATGATTATAACCAAATCCAAAACTATTACTTAGAGGATGAATTTGGGAATACATCTTGTCAATGTTTTTTTTACCATAGGTAAATTTTGATAGGAATTTCCATATGGAAAATATTTATGACATTAATTTAGTAAACAAGTTCTTATTCTCAAGGTTATTAGTTTTAGAACTATAGTTATCATTTCATAGAAATTACATCTTCAAGATCCGTAGAATGATTATCCTTCTTAGAATTGAATTCCTTTTATTTTTTTTAACTTTCAAAATAAAAAAAAATTATGATCAACATCTTTAGACATACATAATAATTAATTATTTAAAATAGAGATTCTAGAATTTTCCTTCTCATTTTTTTCTTGAGTTTAATTTCTCATTTTCAAGAAGATTGAAAAACCTAGACACATCTTTATTTGAAGGTAAAGTGTTATCTTCATCAGAAGAAGTTAATTCATCTAGAGACATATAATATTTATCATCATTATAATTTGTGTTCAAAGAAACGTTAGTGATAGACTCAGTATTATATACCTTGTCCATCAGACAGTGATTTTAAATGTGTAGTTTGGCTATTATAACAAGATTATTCTGACTAGAAGTTTCATACTCTAAAGATTCATCAGAACTGTCACCACCTCTGGCGCTCCACGTATCATTAGACTTCAAGAATTAATTATCCTTAGTTCTGTAATAAATCTTTCTATTTCTCTTAGATTTATGTTCTTTTATTTCTTTTATCTTAAGAATAGGACAATCATGTCTGATATGTCCAGCTCTTTTTCATTCATAACAGGTGACATCTGAGTCATTCTTCTAAATTCTTTCGTTCTTATTATATCTATACTGAAAATCCTACTTCCTCACTATCATGTTCAACCTTCAAGATTGATTAGATAATTAATTCTTGGAATGTTCCATTTCAATCAACTCAGATAGAATAGTTAATTTCATAGACTTAGATTTTGTAACCCTTTTAGGAGTCATGGATTTATTAGTAGTAATGACTACACTTCCATTTCCATTAGTATTATTATTCATATGATCATCTCTTTTAATTATTTTCTCAGGTTGAATAACGGTTCCATAGAATGCATCAACAGTAATATTGGAAACATTCTGATTCTCATCAATAGTTTTCCTTTTTGATACCCACTCATTTTGAATAATATCAATTATCTTGTCCACAAGAGATTCATCATCAAGACCATTCTCTCCCATAGATTTTTGACTCTATAAAATGCTCATAAATATTTTTGTGTACATTGAAAATAGGTTCTCCATAAGGAAATAGGAATCTATGATATTCAGCTCTCAATATGGATTTTCTAGTCTCTATCACTTTTGAAGTCCTAAAATGTGTAACATCAAGTTTCTTCTAAATGCAGTTGTAGCTTCAAAAGTAGAAATTTGACTATATATATTATTGGTCAAGAAACACCACAAAGTATTGTGTACCTTTTAATTTAGTTTATATTCTTATTTTTCTTAGTTGGTGATGGTTTTGACTTCCTTGTCTAGAATTTTGTACTAACTAGTAAGCATAACAAAATTAACTACTCTAGTGTTAATAACAAAGGTCTTTATTCTATCTACCCAGTACTAAAACTCATTCCCATTAAAAATTGGTGGTATGGTAGGATATAGATTTGTAATTGAACAAACATTCCTTCCTACCATTCTATAAAAAAAAATATTTCCTAAAAACTTGTTAGTAGTAAATGTTAATAATCAGTGATATAAATATTTAGGCAAATCATAAGAAATAAAAGTTACGCAAGAGAATTTAGAATAAGGAAAAAATGAGCAAGAAAACTTATATATTCGTATAAGTATTTTAGATACCTCCTTTGACACCAATTATTGGATTGAAATGGATATGGAGATGCTCATTTACAAGAGGGTGTGGATTGAAAGTTTAAAAACGTTCATTTTTAACCTTAAGAAAAACAATAATTAACAAAGTTAAACACGGTAAATTCACAAACCCTATTTTAGTTCATAACTATGAACCAAATTGTATTAGGTTCCGAATATATAGTTTCGGAAAAGAATATTGAGAAAGGATTACTTAGATAAAGATTCTACGTTAAAGCATAAATAATCTCTATTCTCAGAGTTAATAAAAATATAAGAATGTATAAAAAAAGTTATAATTCCTTCCTTTACCAGATTCCAGTAGAAATAAATCATGAAATAATACAAGTAAAAATTATAAGATCATTTAACAAAAAGAGAAGGGTATCCAACAACCTTTGATAAAGGTCCCTTGATTTATACTTTCATGAAAGTTTGTATTACCCACACCAGGGTAATCCTTTTATAGGAATATCAGAACCTGTCTTGCTATCCCTACAATCCATAAAACCTTAAGGTAGTTAGAACCTTTGTCTTCCTGTCTCTAGAATACCTAAAAATTTAACTTGGTTGGAACATCTGTCTTTCTATCCCTGGACACCCTTGATTGTACTCAACAACAATCAGAATCACACGAAGCAAGCTGAACAAGATGGTCAAAACCCACAAGGCATGGGAGTATATCTCTCTAGAAATCACTTCATATCAAGTAAACTCTTGATTGGTGGAGTGGTTGTTATGAGCTCATTGAAATGATATATTATTTACCAGAACAACACCAATGGTCAGCTCCATCCTCCAATGGTCATATTTTTCCTTGAATCTTAGATGGACTTGTACAAGTGTAACTCAACCAGTGGTTAGTTATAAATAGATTGTACGACATTGTTTCATAAAAATAACATCTTTATGGAAAATAAAGTTACAAGACCAAATATATTTTTCAGAGTCTATGGAAAAATAGAATTCGGGGTCTAAACAAATAAACATTATGATTCTATAAGGCATGGATATTCAGATTCTATTTTACATAGAATATGGATTCTTAATTGTATTTATTCAAGTGTCTAAATTTGTACGAATTCGAAATCGGAATTATGAGGAATTCGGAGACCAAATTTTGAGGAATTCAGAGTATGAATTCAGAGGAATTCATAATACGACTTCTGAGGAATTCAAAGTATGAATTATAAGGAATTCAGAGTCTGGTTTCTGAGGAATTCGGAATCTAAATTCTGGGGAATTCAGAGTCTAAATTTCTGAGAATTCTGAGTCTTAATTTCAAAGAATTTGGAATCTAAATTTCAGAGAATTCAGAAGCTGAATTTAAAAGATTTCAAAATATGAATTTCAGAGAATTAAGAATCTAAATTTCAGAGAATTAAGAGTCTGAATTTCAGAGAGTTCGAAATCTATATATTAGAGAATTCAGAGTCTGAATTTTAGATAATTCTGAGTTTAAATTTCTATTTATTCAAAACCTGAAATATGAATACTCTATATCCAAGGAATTATAAGATTCTGAGGTTTTGGATATGAAACTGAATTTTGACGTATTAATAAAATGAGTCATATTTATAAATATTATTAAATGAACAATAAAAACAAGGGTAAGGATAAAATTTTCTTAATGAAGGAAAATTTTCCTTATTAAAATAATCCTTAGGAAATATATATCTTTCCTTAAGATAAAGTGTTTGTTATTTTCAACACATATAGGAATGGAAAATTCATAAGGAATCCTTATTAACTCAACATAATTTTTGTAGGGAAATCCAATCCATACCCAATATTGTTTCAAATTCAAACAATATAAGAAGAACTATATCCATAGGATGTATCTTCCTATAAACATATTTTTGGGAAGAGTTATATATCTTTGATGTGATCATTGTATCAAAAGGTGTTTTTGTAGATAGTCTAATATCAAGCACTTGAGGTGGTGAATCAATATTCCTAGAAAACATGATTTATATGAGATAATTAAAATAACTAGAATAAAATAATAAATTCCCATCTTTAGAGTGGATAATGAGTGTACCTTGAATTACATCATTATCATGATTCACATCAGCAGTAGTAATAGAATACACTCTTCCTTGATCCCTTGGTTTAGAAGTTTTTTGGGGTATATTCCCTTCATTAGATCTCAGGTTAGGGAATTTATTTTCATAATTAACAAAATCCAATCACTTAAAAATTTTAAGTGTATTTTTTTCCTTAGACATGACATTATTTTCCTCTACAACATTAATAGGACTATTCATCCTCATGAAAAAATTATTAGATTTGCGACCAACTTATCTCACTTAAACCATTCCTTGATCCTTGGAGGTCGTTACCCAAGTGCTTTCTCTAAAATTTTTATATGTAAAACTTTTAAAATTATTTTCCCTATGAGGAATATCATTAGAGATTCTATAAATCTCTAAATTCGTTTTTCTCTCTCTATAATGATAAGGATCTCTAGCTTCTATTTCCCCTTTTTGTTCCAATTGATTAATCTCTTTGTAGATTCCAAAGTATTTTATATTTAATTTCTTCCAATGATTTGGTTTTATTACACTAAAGAAATTATAGATTTTACTACTATTTTTATAGATAAAACCAGAGGGATGAATTTTGAGTTTTATGAAGATTTCAACACATGTGGCTATGTATTCATCCTTCTTGTGTTTTAGCTCAAAAAAATTATCTATCCATCATCGTATGAAGAGTACAAGGAAGATACATGGTTAATAACAAATCATTGTAATCCCCAATTAAATAGAGTATACTACATCATTAGTTGTTGTATTCATAAGGAGACCCCACAATTGGTCAACCGCACCTTGCAGATGATAAATAGTTGGGACAACATACTCCTATTTTGAGAACTGGAGAATAGAAAATATATTTTCCATTACATTAATCCATTTATCTATTATAAGTTCATTAAAATATCCACTGAAGGAGGATATATGTTTTAATATAAAACAATCAATTTCAAATTTCACCAACCTTAGTGCATTTGGAAGATCAAAATATTTGAATTTTAATTCATATCTTAGGAATATTGATTGACCATAACCATTGGATTTTGGGTTCACTCTTTCATCTCATTTATTCTTTCATTGGTACAATCATTCCATTTCCCATCACAAAATTATTAACCACAATTCTCCTTTCTCCATCCATTTCAAAATAAAAGTTAAAGAAGAGAATACTTAATTTAAAAATGAAAAATATTATTATAAAATAGATAAATCACAAATGACACATGAAACCTAACTTATCTATTTCTATGTTTTAATATATTCAATTCATTTTCAATCGCCTATTATGTGTCATAGTAATACCATAAATATGTGTTCAAATCCTTCATAATTGTACATAAATATGAAGTGAATTTCCAAATAATATCCCTTAGAAGTTTGTATCTAGTTGTGATGTCTTAGGGCCAATCATCATGCACAGAGTAAAGATTGATTCGATACTCGACAATGATTTTTTAGAGTGATTACCCCTAGGTGATTCTATACCAAAACCAAATCCAATTTCAATTATCTAGATAGGGATGTAATTTCTCAAAAAATCACAGTCTATAATTTATATAAGTTTTTTGATGTTATATTATACTTAGACATATCCCTTGGGCTTATCCTTAGGGGTTTCCATAAATTTCTTTCATCCAAATCACTAATGTTTCTAAACTAATCCTTAAAAATACCAAAAAATTTCTTTGATACTAATTATAACAACCCAAGATAAATATATATTTATTTTACAACATTTTTGTAAGATAATAAATACCAATCATAAATCATCTCAAAATCTCAAGAATTGAAGGTTTAGTGTATTTGGGGACTAGCTACATAAAAAACTTATTCCATAACCCCAGTGAATATTCCAATATAATTCATCCATACTATAATACCTTATAGACTTCTGATAATCTAAAATAATCATCATATCTAGTGGAATGTAAACATAATAATGGGGTGATCTCAAATGATTATTTAGGAAAAAATTAATCAATATTTCATCAACTGTTGGATCATAAGAATAAGAAAAAGTATAATTAGGGGGAAAATATATTATTAAAAGAAAATGGAACTGAAAAAGTTGTTTATAAATTATGATATAATGTTATATAATCTTAAATGAATAAATCTATTCCATAGTAAAATAGTACATGATCATGAGATAATAAACATGTGATTATCATAGTTGTATATAATGGAAATATAAAATTCCCTTAAGACTTATCATAGAAAATAACATTGTAATTACCATAACCATAAAGTATCATCATATTGTAAGAATATCAAATTAGGCCTATGCTTTATGTTGTTAGTATAATCTGGGAAATCTCACCCTTTAATTTGAGAGAATATATTATATAGACCATGCTACATTTTCTCATGAGATACTAAAAATCAACCAATGAATTGGATGGTGATATAGGACCCCAACCATGATAACCCATACATATTTATAACATTTTATATCAATCATTTAGTATATCTAGAAAAACCAAAAGAAGATAATGGGTTACATATCATTTCAAAAATTTATCATACAACATGGGATCAATTGACTATAATTGACACTAAAATTTCAATTACACAGATGGAGTATTTCATCAAAATAATTAAAAGGTGATTCATAATACAACACTCTATAGAAAATTTAATGGAAATATTTAAGTTAAACCATGAAAATAACTTTTTAGAAACCTTTTATTAAAATTGTTGTATAGATATGAAATTATAAATCATTTGAAAACATTTCCAAGAAGGTAGCAGAAATACCTTTTTAAAACTCCTCTTAAAAGAATTCCATATTATTATGTTTTTAAAGGGATATATGAATTTTATAGAGCAAATGTGGCATAAAATATAATAATTCAAACACAAATGGGAAATCAGTTTTATATTTTGAAATTCTTTTATTGGGATCCCTATCGTAAATATAGTGAGAAATTGTTCATTTAAATAGTTAAAAAATATATTTTAAAATTAACTGAAATAAATCTTACTTGGATTACAAAACAATATTCAGAGAACATTAAGGGGAATAATAAATATGGATATGGATGAAAAAGATATTATTTGTAAATATTGGTAATTATTCTTAACACCATCAACTTTTATGAACAGAGAATTTTGTCAATGTAATTCAAAAAAATGAAGTAGTAATGAATTATAATATATTAATAGATCATAATAAATGTATCTTATAATAGATATAGTCATGAAGGAATAATTATGTCTCACGAAAAGAAGGGGAATCAATAAATACCTTTAAAACCATTGTATCCATTGAATCAAAATGAATTTAGTGAATGAATATAATATGGTTCATAAAATACCATTAATAAAATTAATATGGTAAAATAATCTCACTAGGTAGTAATCAAACCATATCATAGATATTATGGTGCAGAATATAAAATATTTCTTATGAAATTAAATTTGAGACAAAGAACACCTTATATTGAACCATCGTTTATTAAAACACTCTCTAACCTCTTGTATAAAAAAATACTATATTACTCACCTTTTTAATAACCTTATTATTATATTTATAATTTTACATAATTATTTATACATTCTTTATACATGTATTTTAGTTACTTATTATCGATTTTCAGTATCGATAGTTATTAATCTTGATATTTTTAATCCAGTTACATAATAATTGTGTTATTATTCATTATTACCCTCGACCTAATCATTAAAAACTCACACACTGTACTATAATTTAATATTTAAAAATAATTTTAATGTTATAATTTAATTCTATTGGAATTTTGGTTTTAATCCTTAAATATGAAATCAGTGATGAGCATGTTTTGGTGATTTATAATGAATAAGCATTCATATCCCAATAAATAAGATTGGTTTTAATTTTAACATAAAACCCAACAATTAAAAAATTATTCACTTATTTATATAATTTATTATCATAAAATATTTTCTCATATTCATCCATGATGTTATTTTAAACTATTATTCAAGAAGCTGATTAGAATGACCCAAACATGAACATTTCATAATTAATGGATGGTGAGATTATGAAAGTTGATTAATTCAGAATAATATCATTATTATAGAATAATAATGATATTTTTTATATTATTTTAATATTTTTAATAATATTTAAGGCATTTTAATAAATAAAAATTAAACTACATGTAAAATCATATATGTTACTTTATAGAGAAGATACATCCCAAAAATGCAAGAATGACATTTTTATTTTTCTTAATTTAATAGGGGAAAGGTGGTTAATGGGCATTCATAAAATATAAAAAAATAATTATACTAAAAATAATTAATTCATTATATAATATTGTGAAAATAAATATTAAATTTTATTATTGAAAATAATCAATATTAGGGAAAAGTCAGCACTTATGTTGAGAACATTGAGCTTCTCTTATAGGATTCCCTGAAAAAGTTTATATTTGGATAATTTCTTATGAATATAAGAGAATTTAAGTGAAAAAATGTTAAAGGGTAAGGAAAAATAATTTATCTTTAATATAGATAGAAATATATAGTAGTCTTTATGGGGTGGTAGAAATATTCTTTTATAAGTGGTGAGAATGAAATTCATGTAAATATTTCACCTTAATCAAATGAGAGAACATGTTTCACATGTCAATAAGGCCCCCAATAGGAAAATAATGGTCTTGGGTTATTTTATCCTGAATAAAACCCTAAAAATCATTTATAAACATTTTCTAATATGTTATGGCATTTACACCTTTGGTTAACTCATTTTATTATTTTAGCTCTTACCACACTAACTAGTATTTAACAATATTTTTAATTTTTTTGAATTAAAATAATAGAGACCATATTACATAATATGACCTTTATAATTCCAAATTTTATATCGATTTTTTTATATTATCTTTCTAAAAGTGAAAAAAAATTGAAAATTGAAATGTATAATTTATAAAATAGTTTTATAGAATATTGTAAATTAATATCTAAAATATTAAACCTTAGTATTTAGAACATAAACAACATTTTTAAATAAAAAATTTATCAAAAAATGAATATATTTTCTATAAAATGGTCTAAAAAATTTAAAATTCATACTTATATATTTCTGATGTTTTAAAAGTCACATTTTTTATAAAAATGGAATTTTACAATATTCACCTAAAAATCAATCTTTTTATAAAAAAAATCATCCTATGATAGTATTTTTATGCTAAATACATAATTGTTTTGAATTTTTGAAAATTTAAATTCTAAAATTTTATGATTTATAATTTAAATAATAACATGTAATATATTGAAATTGTTTTTAGGAAAATTAATTTTTATAATATTAATTTTATTTAGTCTTATTTTTTATAAAATACTAGTTAGATTACTCTTAAAATATATTTATCAATATTCAATAAAATTGTCACCCATAGTTATTCCTTATAATTTCACTACTACTTTGAAATGGTTATGTTTAAAAGGTTTTGGTGTTTATTTTGGTTCAATGTTGCATGTGAATAACGTTAATTAACATATTGTTTATTTTAAGGGAAATATAAAATGAATTTTTAGGTAATTGAAACTTGACCACATGTATCAATGTGTTAATTAAAATATCATTCTTCATGGAAACATCACCATACCAAAATAGAAATCCCTAGAATTACCACCAAATCCACATGGAACCTAAATAGAACCCAAAATATAGGTAAGACAAAAATTTCCCCATATGTATCCTCCCTACACTCCATGCCTAAATGTTAAAAATAAAACCATTGCATCTAGTTTAAAAATTACAATAGAATGTACAATTTATATTTTCTATGAAAAATAAATATCAAATCACGTTTTTTAATAATATTTTCATGTAAAAAAATTGATTATATTTTTCAACATGGGATATCTATTTAATAAATTTAATAAGAAATTGAAAAAAACATTGTGGTGATATAAAACATTTTCAAATAGTTTTTTACGATATTCATGAAGAATTATTCATTAGTATGTAATCATTTCTTGAAATACTAAATGAATTTGTTTCAAATGAATATATAATAAAAAGACAATAAATATACTTATAATATATTATAAGAATCATAGGAACCTATGAAATAATTAGATAATCTATAATCGGTAAAACATAACATTAATATAAACTGATAGGTCTCTGCTTCCTTATATCCTTCATTCATACCCTACCTAGCCTAATTAAGTAAAAAAACCATAACTATAGAAAACTATAAACTCATGTCCACCAGTAAATCATGATACTAAATTAGTGTAACACGTGTCCTTATATTTATCTCATAGATACCCACAACATCCTATGACATATAAATAGAGGTGATAAAATACAATAGTAATATCATATTTCAATTTTATAAGAATAAATAAATAATCATAGCTTACCATCACCTCATAGATACATTCATATAAGCACTCCGTTATAAAAATCATAAATGATATAATTATTTCTTTAATGTTTGTTCAATCCATTAAAAAATAACAATTAACATTTCACTTATACAAAAACTAGTGTCTTAACATTAAGGGTTTATATTGAACACTAAATATTGAACATTTATTTAAAAAAACATAAAATATAACTCAAAAATATTGAAAATATATAAAATATATCAAAAAAACCATTTTAAACTATATGATATTGATTTAAAAAAAATAAAAGAAACGTCATATTATACATCATCGTTAATGGAAAAGTATCCTTATTAGTAACAAAACCTTTTCAAATTCTTATAAAACATTGATTAAAATGTAATAGTAATTTATTATAAATAAGAATATATTTTGCATAAAATAAAACTTGTCTAGATCATAAAAATACATGATTATAGTTTTATCAAATACCTAATGTGAAAACGTTTTATGTAAACTATTTTTAGGGTTTAAAAGATGAGGGGGCCAATGAATTTTAAAAAACCAAAGAGAAACATTTATGAAATTAGGGAATTAAAAGTAATATGTATTACAACATTTATTTGAAACAAAATTAGGGTTGAAATCATGAAATATCCATGGTTAAAAAATTTAAGAGAAAATATTGGATCTACATACTTTAATTTACTATGTTCACAAGTCGGAGAGTTAAACCATCACAAAAATGAAATGACGATTAAATATATGACAATAATATTCAATATATTCAATAATTAAAATTAAATAAAAAATTAATTAAAGCCTATAAAAATAATTTGATTTCTGAAAAAAGACATGGGTTTTGCCTTCCTCTCATTGATATGATTATAATTACACTTTTGGGGCATCATTCTAATCAATATAATAGGATAAATAGATGAAAGAATGTAAAGAAATTTTTAAAAGAGGTAAGAATATAAAAGATAGGGGTAAGAGAGATGTTCCATCCTATTTCCACCAGGCTACTTCCCCCTATTTTTCATGTTTAATCAATTTTTTTTAATTATTTTAAAAAAAATCTTTTCATTAAAGCACAATACATTTTACACACTCCCCATCACTTGACATAAATCTTCCTCTTCCCTGGACTTCACCCTAACTCCCCTATCATACCTTTACCCTATTTTATATTTCCATTTATTATATTATTTCCTTAATTTTTATTTATCCCATGTGCTATACCCCACACCCTATTTCACTTTTTTTCTCCCATATTAATAAAAATATGACACCCCACTCCCATTTTTATATTGTTTTATTTAAAAAAAATTATAAGGAAACAAATTAAATTAATAATAATAATAATAATATCAATCTGTTATTGTAATTACTAAAATAATAATTCTTAAAACCTTATGTATATATATACTTGTATATAAAATAATAATACATTATTATTTTAGAAAATAATAGTAATAATAATTTTTATTACATTTCTCTATTTAATGATTTAATATATTTGATAACACATAAGAGTACATAATAAAAAACACCCACAACCATGAAATTCAATCAATAATAATAACGATAATAATCACACATTTATATTTTCATTTTTTAATTAAAATATTAAGGTCACCATTATTATTTTTATCCTCAAAATAAATATACCAATCACAACAATATTTAATAGATAAATTCAATAAATCTCAAAAAAAATATTTCAATTTTTAATTAAATCATCTTTTTATAAATCCACTAACACATTAAGATTCGGTTTAAGAAATCAAGTCTCCCCTAATAATTATTTTACTATTTGTGATTTTCATTCAACACCCCTCTAATAAGCCATTTTAAGAAGTAATTAATCATTCATGCCTCCTATAATTGGAACTTTATTAATCTTATGTATATCTTATAAGTTTATTTCAATTTCTCCATATAGAAAATAAAATATGTTTTCCTTATATATCTATAAAATTAGAAGGTTATGTATCAAATATGAAACCTTTTATATATATTTTTAGTTGTTATAATGGGAATTATAAATATTTTATACTTTGATTTGATTTTGAAACATATCATAAGTATACCTCACCTAATAACTCAACAAACTATTGGGTTTGAATCCACCTCTTGGGAATAGGCCCTTGCTTGTATTCCATACTTGAAATTTATCAAATAGTGATGAAAATGGATTGATTAGTAGTTGTGTGTCTTGGGTTTTGATGCTTTTTTATGATCATATATGCTAGTTTTCATATACCATATAACACAATATACTTTAGTAGGATATTCTTTAATACATTATAATACGTTGAGTTATTTTCTCTCTCCAAATGTTATATATGAGTAATCCATGATGTGGTAAATTTATGACTTGATGACATAATTGGTGTCATAATAAACAATATAAAACCCTATAGTGGAATTTAGTCATATGATAGATAATTTTAGAGACTCTACTGAAATCTTACCGAAGAGACTATATCAACAACCCACAATAGTGGACCTACTTTGACTTGATCCCATTGACCACCACCTAAGTTTTTTCTTCCCCAATATTGAAATAAGCATGGTTTGAATATTTAGACATTGTATTGTTTAATACAATAAAATTTTTGTTAAATTTCATTAAAATAGGGTAAAAGGTTTAAGGAGGCATGAAATGGGGTTGGTAATATAAAAAATTTAAATTTTGTAAAATAAAATAAAATAATTCAATTATCTCAATTATTTCCTCCCTTTTCATGAATCTGAATTCATTGATAACTCAGTATAATGGTGAATCACTCTAACATGTGTGAAATGGAGTGTGCATAAGAGTAAAACCTGGATGAAAAGATACCATTTCTCTAAAAGATTACCCTAGGAGAGTAAGATTAACTACCCAAGGTATACCCATATTTATAAGATAATACATTATGCATTACCTACTACTTTAGTGAAAAAAGATAGAATGATCACATATTCAATCAGAGTACGCGCTCATCTCTAGGTAGAACTCTCATGCACCACTAAGAAAACTTCACAACCATCTCCAAAGATGAAACTTTTCCCAAGTCGCTATTTTCATTTTAATTCAATCATTTACATTTTGAATCGATTAAATTTTTATGTATTGGGGAGTGTTTTTCATATAATAATTGTTACACTCTCGTACAATACTTAATAATGAAATTTGAAGAGTTTTTTATAAAATAAAATTCAGGTTCCCTTCTAAATAAAAATTTTTTTCTATGTAATGTGCCTTACTACTATCTGCTATGTATTCCTTATTTGTGTTACAGAATTCACTCTAATCCTTATTAGAATACCCATAGGATATTCCAAGTAGCTCACCATCCATTCCTTCATATAGTTCACCCAACACCAACTACATGGTTGGGCTCCCACTATGGTTTTTATTATAAATAAACCTTCTAAATTTTACATTACACACATAAAGACCCTAAGAAGAATAAGTAGTATCTTGAGAAAACTTATTATAAATGAAATCCCATAGATTATTTTTTTAATCAAAATCTATGAAAAACATATTAAGTTTTTTGTTTTTTAGAGTCATTTAAGTGTTTTTTCCGAAAACCCAAGAAAAGTTCATTTTTAAAAGTAATAAAAATATAATAGGGTAATGGAAACATATGAGAGTGTTTTCAAGGAAATAAATGTAATTGGATTTGGTTCCTATCCCCCATCATCCAAAACTTGCTTCTCCCAGCCTCCATTGTCTACCCTAGGCTGAATACACAATTAGCTCACCTATATATTTCATGTATCTCTTCAATTTCTACATGTCCATGAAAAAAATTATCTCTATGGTGTGAACTTGATATAT
The DNA here is from genome assembly GCA_963277665.1 of Viscum album. Taxonomy (NCBI): domain Eukaryota; kingdom Viridiplantae; phylum Streptophyta; class Magnoliopsida; order Santalales; family Viscaceae; genus Viscum; species Viscum album. The sequence continues at coordinate 906,200,815 of OY728165.1, read as the reverse complement.
TTTTATAAAAATCCTAGGAAATATATTTTATGACAACCATTTAATCTTAATTTTGTAAACAAAAGGAAATGGATTCATTAATCATGGTATTACCTTTCTTCCTTGGTGTCACCATTTTTAAAATGACATATACTCAAAAATCAATCTTTTTCTCTAAATGGATTGAGAGACATCATCATGGTCCTACAAAACTATTTATCTCTAATAATAAGGTAAATATTTCTAAAAATAATATTCACTTTTTACTAACCTCCAAAACACACACTTTGAGAATAATAAATTTTCATAAATTCATTGTGACACATAATGGTCCTTTACAAAACCAAATTCAAAATATTCCCAATACATAGTATTTTTCTTTGAATTGTAATGAATAGTATATTTTCCATTGTAATATATATTTTCCTTTAAAAAATTAAATACATAAGAAGTTATATGATATATAATATTTTGACCTTTTGTAGATTTATAGAATATTCATATGTAATATCTCCAACTTCAAATGTAAGGCTTTATTTCCAGATATTTGGAATATGTATGATATTGTTTCTGTATCCAAAAAATAAATAATATTCCAGATAAAATTTATTTTATAATTATTTTAATATGTGAGATTATTCATCACAATATTCATATGTATTTTGAAATATAGATATTTATGGTATGCTTCATAAGTAAGATATTTTACATTCTTAAGAGATTTATTCAATATAAAATTTGATAGAAAATTGAATAATTCCAATATAATATTAATAAATATCAAAAAATAATAAATAATGGATTGTGAGAACATCAATAGTAATATTCAAAAATCGTATAAAATAATTTTTGAGGTAATAAGTAATTATCCAAACATAAATAACGGAAAATGATCTGCTCAACATTCTTCTGATTTTTGATACTTACAAAACATGAACACATAAAATACATTCTTCCACTTTCTATAATGATAAAAAATTTCCATAATATTATAAATAATAAAACATAAGTATTACACTCACGCCTTGGTAGAATAAAAGAAAATAGGGACATTAGAAATTCCAAATTTAAAATTATCCTCTTTTATAGAATAATAATGTAAAACAACCACATTATCATCATTTAAATACATACTCATTAAATAAAGTAAAAACATCATGATTTAATTGAAATTAATGACCATAAGCCATGAAATAATCATCCATGTTCAAAAAATATAGTAATACTAATTCTAAGAAACAATAATATCGTAATATAAAATCCCCCTTAATGTAAAATTTAAAAACATTAATACCCTAACACCATTAACCTGGAGTCAAAGGTTACATTATTACATTGGTAAAATATACAAGGGGTTTCATTACACAAGATAAAATAGTTTATAAGTCTTGTGAGACTATACACATATATGATTTGAATATTACATTGGAAACTGGACACATGACCTATAAACGCCATGAAAACCATCTTTTTCCTTTTAATACAACATTGAATTCATTAAAATATCCTTTTACAGTTCCATGGGGAAAGAAAAACAAAATAAAAGGAGGTATTAAATTCCTATTAAGGGGTTTTATAAATAATAATCTATCATGAATACATAAGGCAAAAATAATATGGAAAATTAAATAATAAAAAAATGTTGTATATAATCAATAATTTGAAAAAGAAATATATCTATGGATAAAATAATTAATAATATAGAAAATAATTACTGATTTCTTGTTGATGGAATGTATAATTAATACATCTTAATCATACTATTCTATCTATGACCATGAAATTTTTAATAAATGTGTAGACATACACCATATACCCAAATAATAATTAAGGCATGCCAACTAGTTTCTCTCATGAGACCTACCAAATACATCGAGGTGATATATAATTACGGGACTCATAAATCACTGAACATGTCCAATTTATTCAGCATATATTTAATTAACAATAAAATACCAAATAAATATTACTTATTATTTGATAAAAACATATAATAAATCATGTATATAGAATGTACATATTTGCCAGCTAATAAACTAACATTCTTAGTAAAATCCCTTCAACTAAAATTGTATATAGAAATGGGTATGAAATTAATTAAATATAAATATGATGTTGAATATATCCATGGTAATATATAATGTGGTCATGTAGATGAAAACATAATTTAAGAGAAATATAGATAATGATAAAGAACATACCTTTATGAAAATTTAAACCTAAGAACAATCATTGTGAAATAAATATCATACCAAAAATAAATTAATAAGGGATGAAAGGCTACCATAAATTCATCAGAAATTAGTTAATCATACCAATCCTATTAAATAGTTCACTAATTAAATAATCATATCAATATCCTTAATTAATTCACCAATTAAGTAATCATCCCAACTATATTAATTAAGTCAACAATTAATTAATCACCCCAATTTCACTAATTAACTCAACAATTAATTAATCATCTAAATTAATTCATACTCATATAAACATCTAATAATTAATTCAACAACTAATTATCTAATTTCAATAATCCTAATATCCCCATAATTAATTCAATAACTAATTATCTAAATTTAATCAACTCAAAATCACTATAATTAATTCAAAAATTATTTATCTCCAATAAAATAATTTAATATCACTATAATTAATTCAATAATTAATTATCTCCAATCAAGAAATTCAATATCTCTATAAATAATTCAATAATTAATTATATCTAACAAAGAATTAAATATCCTTGTAACTAATTCAATAATAAAATATCTCCAATGAAAAATTTAAATATCTCTATAAATAATTAATTAAACATTCATTTAACTAAAAAATAATTCAATATATCTATAATTAATTGAGAAATTAATTATTCAATATTGAAAATCTCAATATCCCATAATTAATTCATTAATTAATTTTCTCAATTCAAAAATCTCAATATCCTATAATAAATTCAATAATTAATTATCCCAATTATAAAATTACAATATCTCATAATTAATTCAACAATTAATTTTCCATTTCCAAAATCTCTATATTCCATAATTAATTCAATAATTAATTATTTAATTACATTCAATCAATTAATTCATCAGTTAATAAATAATATATTTTTGATTAATTAATTCATCAACTAATTAATTATGTCATTATCATTTATTAATTCAACAACTAATTAATCACGTCAATCTCATTAATTAATTACTCTCTTTAATATTATTAATTAATTCAAAAATTAATTAATCATATCTGTCTCATTAATTGATCAAACAATTCATTAATCACATCCAGTCCTTTCAATAAATTCCCCAATTAATTTTTCACATAAAATCCATTAAATAATTATAAAATTAATTAATCACATTCAATCCCTTAAATTAATTAATTAATTAATTTCTCATGTCAATTATATTAATTAATTCCAAAATTAATTAATCGCATTCAATCCCTTAAATCTATCATTAATGTTTATGATCTGAGTGTACTATGTCCTAAAAATTTATTAATTAAATTTAAAGTAAAGAAACATCAATAAGTGGGACATAAGAGCCGCCAGATGTCACGACCCGTCCTTGGGACACGTTTCGTGACTATCCCAAGCATGCCTCCCATAGGCCAGGGGTTGGCGACTAGCACCAAGGCGTAAATCCCGACAAAAAGGGGAAGGCATTGCCTTTATAAAGTAAACAAACACCACAGAGTAAGCAAGCAGAAGTAATCATTAAGTAAAAATGGGTACAATAGTAAGTGTGGAAAGTAAATGGGCCTGAATACCAACCCAAACTGAAGGTAAGGTACAACTAGAAAGAAGTACAACAACTGAAAGTAAAGAAGCAACGTCGAGATGTCCAATGGAAGTCCCACCAGAAGGGTGGGTACAGATAGCCTCCTCAGCTCCTGGGGTCCAGCCGTCCGCTCCATGTACGTCCCGCCCAGTGGTCCACCTCCAGGTACTAACTTGCTCCACAAACCTCAACCACGATCATTGTTGTCCGTCGTCTGCATCCAACACAACGTCATGCGGGCATAGCTCGTGCAGGGGTGTGTATATGCTACTCAGTAGGGACCCCGAGACCCCCGAAGGTCGCCCAGAATCCAAAAAGGATAATCCAAAAAGGAAAGATACAATCACGAAGTAACAAACAACAATACTTAGGTATATTCCCATACATATACCTAAGTCATCAATTCCAGTTCGACTCCAACATCCAAGCCCATGTTCGATCACGTCCACACAGGATAGTACAACCCAATCCACACAGGATAACACAACCCAATCCACATAGGAAAGCAAGTCAATCATATCGAAGATAATGATTGGAAGTCAAGACTCAGCTCACACAGGTATACTTCTTCGTAAGGTGATAAAGATGATCAGATATAGCCACTGATTCAACTAAGCTAGGACCCACGTATGATACCAAACCAGCTAAGCTGGCAGACCCACATATGATACAGACTAGCTACTCTGCCAGACCCACGTAGGATAGCAAGAACAAATTCAAACACTACCAGACCCACGTAGGATACAATAACATTAGTCATCACCGTATAACCCACGGAGGATTTCAGTACGGTCTTCATCGCTGCCAAACCCAGAGAGGATTTCAGTGCAGTCTTCATTACTGCCGAACCCAAGGAGGATTTCAGTGCAGTCTTCATCGCTGCTGAACCCATGGGGGATTTCAGGGCAGTCATCATCACTGCTGAACCCACGGAGGATTTAAGTGCAGTCTTCATCGCTGTCGAACCCACGGAGAATTTCAGTGTAGTCGACATCATTGTCGAACCCACGGAGGATCTCAGTGCATTCTTCATCGTCGTCGTAGTCGCAGCCATCTCTAGGGTTCCCGCACAAAGCATGCTCGATTCCGGGAGGGTCCTCTCCACGATCCAAGGGGTTCGATACATCAACTGATACATAGTCTGGATTTGATGTATCCCAAGGATCCGTTTCGACAAGAGGAACTCAACGTGATAGACGGCGTGCCAATCGGATGCCCGGTCTGAGAGTTATTGGCTTTTTTGTTCCAGGGGCCCAGTTGGTTTTTAAGTCAAAACCAACCCGAAAACACTCCAACTACATCCAAACCTTGAGAGGAGTAAGCCAAATGATCTGTCTCACTAAGAGGAATCCAACAAAGTCGACGGCACGACAATCGGACGTCCGAAGCTCAAATTATAAGCGTTTCCGCTCCGAGGGCCCAGTTGGTTTCTTGTTTGAACTAACCTGGATGTACCCAAAGTAATCCGAAACCTTAAATGTAATATACCTAAACGAACGTAGAGATCAAAGGATTGCATCGCAACTGACGGTGTGTCGATCGGAGGTCTGTAGCCCATGATATTGGCAAAAGAACGAACATGTCCGGTTTTATGGGGTTTTGGGCCTGGACCGACCCAGCCCGAGACCCCCTAGGTCGGCCCGAACCAGGGAGACCCAAACCGGGTCCAGGTCCAGCCCATTAGGACGCGGCCTGGCCCATCCTGCGCGTCCCAGCCCAGCCGGCACGGCGTGGCCCAGCCAGCGCAGCTCGGCCCGGCCTGGGAAGCCGGTTGGCCTAGCACGGGCACGGCCTAGTGTGGCAGCTCGGCGCTGGCCGAGCCAAGCGGAAAGGGGGGGGGATACCCCCTTGATTGAAACTGTGGCCCCATGTGGGGCCTCTCCTTTTCCAGTAAGGGGTTACGACCCCCAATCTTCCTTCCAAAACGGCTGGCCTGGTCCGGTTGGCCGGTGCTGCCGTCATGAGACCCCGCGGTCCCGCCCCTCCGAGGTGCCGGCGGCCGGCGGCTCCGACCGCCCCGCCTTACACTGCCGCGGCTTTGAGCTGTGGCTTTTTCTGACCGGCGTGGCGCGATGGCACGTTGCCCCTCCGCCGCGGCCCCGCTCCGGCTGCGGCCTCTTCGTGGTTCTCTAGCACGGCGCGACGGCTCCGCGGCTTTGTTCGGCCTCAACGGTGCGGCGCGACGGTCCCGCGCTTCTTCTTTGTTCTCGCACGGTGTCGTTGCACCGCACTGCCTTTAATCGTTCCGCGACAAACACCATATCAAAGGAGGAGGAGGGTCGGCCGTGTTCATGTGGTCCGACCTCCTCCCGTTAATCCGATATCAAGCGGCTAAAGAAAAAATAGCTGTTTGGATGAAAAAGAATATTCGTGAACTAAATCAAACCCCCTACCTCGATGCAGTCGCTGAATGAGGGTTGTCGCGGGAAATGGACGTCGCGGAAGACGGCATCGCGGAAGGAGGATCGTCGGCGTCGCGGTACACGGGGTCGCGGTACACGGCATTGCGGAGAAGAGGACCGTTGGTGTTTCTGTACATAGCATCGCGTCATCGATATCCGAGGAATCAGCGTTATTCGTCGTCCTTCGTCAGAGTTCGGTGTTCTTCGTCGGTGACGGTGTGTTCTTCACGTTCTTCAAGGAGGAAGATGAAGATTCCCAGGCTTGAGCAATTCCTCTCCAACCTTCTCGTACAACGAAATAACCCTTAAAGAAATGAGACTTTGTCTTATTTAATTAACACACACATGCCAACATTCAATTTGAAATTCAAAATGAATTCAAGAATTGATTACATTGAATAACTTAATTCAATTCATTAATTAAGAGAGTTGACTTGGTATTCAATAAGTGGGGTGCTGGTGTGTTACAAAAATACTGGGGGTATGAGGAAGTTGAAAAGGTGGGGCTCATGTGGGGCCCACCTCACTAATATCCTATCAAGAGGGGTTAGGATATAGTGGGTCCCACCTCAACTTCCATAAGTAGGTTTAAACCAACTAGAACATAAAATAAAAATTGTTGCACAACTTTTATTTTATTCATTAGTTAACCCTTTTTTTAAATAACCACACCTGAGAAAATGCAACTCCAAAAAAGGTGTTTCTAATCAATTACCGGTGTTTTGGTTTCATTGGTGCCCTCGGATTTCGATTCTGAGCACCGGTTCAAATGTTAGGAAAACCCACTCATTCATTCACTAAATGTACCCGAGCTAAACTTCGGAACATGATTTCGGGCACACCGGGCCTCGAAATCAGGTGCCATCAAAAACTGCGTTCCTGTAAAATCCCAAATAAAATTAATAACAAATTTACCTTTAATTTTATGGGTCTTTACATTACTCCCACCGCAGGGCTTTGCATCTCCGTAAAGATACATCATAAACAAGGGGAACAAATGTGGAGACTAAGCACGCATCTGAGCCTCCCGCTCCCAAGTGATCTCCTGGAGGTTCCCGTGCTGACATCTAATGCGCACTAGAGGAATCGACCTCCCCTGTAGGACCCGCTCTTATCGATCCTCGATCTCCACTGGGAACTCCGCAAAAGTCACCACATCGTCAATGTCCAACTCCCCATGGTCGATGATATGCGTCGGGTCATGCACGTATCTCCTCGGCTAAGATACGTGGAAGAAGTCATGCACCTGGTGCAACTGAGGTGGTAGGGCCAGGCGATATGCCACCTCGCCTATCCTGTTAAGAACTTGGAACGGTCCGATGAAGCGCGGAGATAACTTTCCGCCCTGGCCAAATCTCCGTAATCCACATCGAGGTGAGACCTGCAAGAAAATGTGGTCTCCATCCTCGAACTCTAGTGGCCTCCGCCTCCTGTCAGCATAAGACTTCTTCCGGCTCTGATCTATCCTCATCCGCTCCTGGATGACCTGGACCTTCTCTGTCGGGGCCGGGACCTTCTCCTGTCTCACAACTGCTGACTCCCCAGGGTCTGTCCAGCAGAGAGATGATCTGCAAGGTCGGCCGTACAATGCCTCGTATGGTGCCATCCCGATGGTGGAGTGGTAGCTGTTGTTGTACGCGAACTCCCCCTAGGGTAGGTAGTCCTCCCAGCAATGACCAAAGCCGAGGACACATTCACGGAGCATGTCCTCGAGAGTCTGAATGGTCCCCTCCGTCTGACCATCTGTCTGAGGGTGAAAGGCGGTGCTCAGCCGTATTTGTGTCCTGAATTCCTCCTGCAACCCCTTCCAAAGCCGAGAAGTAAAGCGAGCATCTCTATTGGAGATGATAGATGATGTCACACCATGAAGCCGTATGATCTCCTAAATGTAGAGGCGTCCAAATCTCTCCACGGAGCCCTTCTCTCTGATGGGTAAGAAGTGGGCCGACTTGGTGAGTCATTCGACAATCACCCAAATGGAGTCAGGACCTCTGGAAGTGCATGGAAGTCCAGTCACGAAATCCATAGATATACCATCCCAATTCCACTCCGGGACCTCCAAGAGCTGTACCAATCCTATTGGTACCTGGTGCTCTGCCCTCACCTGCTGGCAGGTGAGGCATCGAGAAACGAACTCTACCACACCCTTCTTCATACCCGGCCACCAGTGCTGTCGTCTGAGATCCTGTTACATCTTCGCTACTCCGGGATGTACCGCTAAAGGGGAAGTGTGAAACTCTATCAGCACCTCCTCCTGTAAAGAAACCGGTACCATGGTATGTCCTCTGAAAAGGACGACATACTCTCCTCCTACAGAGAATCAATCAGGTGACTGTCCTGAGGATATCTGCGCATGCCGTGTCTCACAGTCAGCATCCCCATGTTGTGCCTCTCTGACCCGCTGCAGTAGTGGAGGAGTAACACTAAGTGACTGAAGAAAGGCTGCTCTATATCTTTCCACGAAGGATATCTAAAAAGCAGCTAGCTGCTCCGTCGGCTCCCCGAGTAGCTGAATGCTCGTCCTCCTGCTCAGAGTATCGGCAACTACGTTCCCATTTCCAGGAGTATAGACTATCTCAAAGTCATTGTCCTGGAGGAACTCGAGCCATCACCGCTGTCTCAGATTCGGGTCCTTCTGCGAGAAGATGTACCTGAGACTCTGATGGTCAGAGTAGACTATAAAGCGCTCGCCCATCTGATAGTGTCTCCACATCTTCAGAGCAAAGACCACTGTTGCTAACTCCAAGTCATGGGTAGCGTAGTTCTGCTCATGCTACCTCAACCGATGTGACCCATAGGCAATCATGGCCTGCTCCTGCATCAGGACAAATCCAATTTCGGTCCCTGATACATCGCAGTAGACTATGTACCCTACTCCCTCCTCCGGTAGCCTCAAGATAGGTGCGCTGGTCAATCTCTGTCTCACCTCCTGGATGTTCTGCTGACATATGTCTGACCACACGAAGGGTTTCTCCTTCTTTTTCAAAGATGAGAGTGGTGCTGCAACTCTGGAAAAGTCTGGCACAAATCTCTAGTAGTACCCAGCTAGACCCAAGAAACTCCGCACCTCCGTCACGCTCCTGGGTGGCTCCCAAGATAGCACTGCCTCGATCTTCACAGGATCCACCGCAACTCCCCCTCAAAGATGACGTGTCCCAAGAAGTGGACCTCACATAACCAGAACTGACACTTCGAGAGCATTCCATAAAGTTGGTGCTCTCGTAGTGTGTCTAGTACAACCTGCAAGTGGTAGGCGTGCTCCTCCCTAGTGGTCGAGTATATTAATATGTCGTCGATGAATACCACGACAAATAGATCGAGGTATGGCTAAAAGTGTAACACCCCAAGATTTTATGAAAAATATTCTTTTTAATTTCATTAATGTCTTGTGTTGTATGCTACACCAAAAGGAGCTTGCACAACACGCATCCTTGACTTGCCTTTCATTACATGCAATCACGACCTTCCTCGATAGCGTGTGTAGTACGCAATACCGAGTTTTACTAAACAAGATATTATTATAATATTATTATGAACTAGCCGTTATGAATAGTAATACCCACTTTTTGAAATTTTATAAATTTTATCTTTCAAAATGGACCTCATTTTTGGATTCAGAATATCGAAATTATCTTTGGGTGAAATTTTGGTACTTTTCGGATAACTTTCATATTCTGATGAATAGTAAAAATTACTAAATTTTAATTAAAAAACAACTTTTTTAATAAAAATAATTAATAGTGATAAATTATTAATTTGAGTGGTTTTAAATTATATTTAGAATATATTTTTACAATTTAATACAATGTTATTCATTGGATGTAATTTCACATTTAAACCAGACATAAACAAGTGTCAATCTTTTGATAGTTATTATCTCTTAAAAACACGCTATTTGTTTTGACGACGGGAATTAATTTTTATATTAGTTAATGTAACTGATATGTTTTGAATTTGGTAAAATAAACATCATTTTTGAATTCATAATATCAAATATATCTTAGGCCTAATTTTTGGTATTTTTCTGGAAACTTTCATTTTTTGATGAATAGTGAAACCATTAAGTGGTAGTTAAAAAACTGAATTTCGTCATAAAACTTATTTTTACTGCTTCCGTGAGTGGAATTTCAAAAATCTGAGAGACACAGTTGATGTCAGTAAGTAAAATGTGGTTCAATGAGATGAAAATAATTTTTGATGAATAATAACTTTTTCCTTTTATTTACCACGGTTAAAAGTAAATAGGGTAGTTAAGGGTAAAACTGATATTATTATTACCCTAACACATGTCCTAATTCTATTGGATAAATTTAATTCGACCAAAAACAACCTTAGGAATAAAATATGATCATTTATGCCCACTTGGATTAGATTAGGACATTTATTATCAATTTATTTAAAGAAGGGTTAAAATAGTTAAAATCAAAGTTTAATAACTAAATAATTTTTAATATAGGGCTATACATAAGATAAATTCGACTATAAATATTCATTAGAAATATAAATAGATTTCCTACATAATGGTATTTTATTTTTAATTTTTAGACTTAAAATAATTTAATTTATTTATGATACAATGATGATGCAGTAATTATCTTATTAATGAAATATTGATATAATTGATGTTATAAATACCAAAATAAATGTAATTTGAGACTTTTTATGAATTAAAATAATTTTATATGTTAATATGACATGGTATAATTGATTTAATTCACTTTTTTAGAACTAATATTTCTGTTATAATTTTCACAAAAATCAATTACCAAATAGTATCAAAATTGACATAAAATAGTTTTTAAAAAAATATTATATTATTAATTGTTATTTTATTCCTAAAAATATAAGGTTCGGCCAAATGACTTATATAAGGTTATATATATTAATAATAAACAACTTGGGGTTCTTTTGTCTTGATATATTAAGTTTATTAACCTTATAGTGTAAGAAAACAAGAAGACGCGGTAAAAGTTAAATTATCCAAGTTAAAGTTAAATCTAAATGATAAGGTTAAAATTGATACCTAATCTTGCCTAAATTCTCTTGGATTAAATTATTTCGACCCATCCCCACCTTATATTCAAAATATATTAATTTTGAGCTATTAAAAACTGAATCTAACTTTATAATAAAATAATATTTTTAGTTATTCCAAAGGTGCCCCTCTCCTCCCTTATAAAAGGGAACCTCCTCCCACTCTTCCTCACACTACTTTGAGCCTTCAAGCACGCCCAAACCCTGCAAAATTTTCTTTTCCACTTCCCTAGAAACATCCTAGAGGTTATGGTCTTCTTCAAAGACCAATTTTAGTTCCCTAAGAGGAGGTCTCAAAGATGCGCTTCAAAGAAGAGGTAATGTCTGTTACCGATTCTTTCAACTTTATTTCTTCTTCCACTTATTCTTCTTAGGATGTTTCATTATGAAGTAATAAAATCAGCATCACTCATATACTGATATTTTATTATAAGTATGAAACAACCCTATTTCACCATCTATCCATCCTATGGAAAATGAAATCACCACGCGTGCGTATGTACGGAATACCGTCTCCACACCGTGGTGTAATCTATTTTCCCCCACCACCTTACTCGGATGGGTATAATGGTGAAAATAAATAACTATATATGATTATTGTAAATTATTATTGACTCTGTAATAGTATACATACACTCCAATAAAATTCCACAATCATGGGAACGATATCATCGCTCGTGCGTACGTACGGAATACCGTCTCCATGACGCGATGTGATTCATTCTCAAGGATTAACCATTCATGAATGATTATAAATTATATATAATAAGTAATAATGAAATATATGACATAATAATGATACTGGTTTTATTTATATATATATTTATGTCACCCAATTAATTCCATTCAATTCAATGAGGAAATGAAAACAACGTTCATGCGTACGTACGGGCTACCGTCTCCATGAACGGTGTATTTATTTCCATTTATCGATATATTATATATATGTATATTCTGAATATATATTATATATAAATCATTTTTTATATTCTGGAATTAAGTAATCATGATCTAAGTAATCATATGAATAATTACAAGTCAAAACACGGATGACAAATGAAACGATTTTACCCAAAACACTCTTTAACATGGAATTTACAAAAGAACGGGTAATATAAAGTCATAAGTGAACCATATATGATATCATAACAATGAATATTATTCATTAATAAGTCAATGACATTATTTAAATCATTATACCGGAGGTTAGGATACGTACGAAGAATATCGGACCTAAGGTAAGGGATAACTTTTCCAATCTCATTTTTATCTGAGATTGTTTATTCGTAAGTATTTACTGGGGTTATTGTTTTCATCCATGTCCAGGTTTTATAAAAGTGTTTTAATGTATGTTTAAAGTCCTTTTTACCCATTTTGACTTTTACTACATGGTATTTAAGGAATATTTCTTTTGTTTACGTTATGAGGTACTTTTTAGACTTTTCCGGAAAAAGTACGAGAAGAATGTTTTTTTAACTTATACGGCACAAACAGATTTTTATGATTTTATAAAGCCTTATTTTCATGAATCTTCCTCCAAAATATTTCAGTTCTATTTTCAACAAAATCCTTTTATTTTAAAATTTCATGACATTTTGTGAAAAGAAAATGATTTTGAAGAAAAAAGGATATTTTCCTCAAGAATTCATTTCAAGTTTTTTATCAAAACCATTTTTCATCTAAAATGAAGTTATTTTATATGTGTATGTTTCAAGTATAATGTATATATGATTTACATGGTTTTAGTTTTCTTATTATGAAATGATATCCATTTCTTTTATATGGATTATGTGATGATGGGATGATGTTTATGAAACCCAGTTTATTTATTGTGTTTTTATGAATGATGTATGTTTATTTTGTGGAACAAGTAATAATGATTTCATTATGAGATGGGTGGGACCTATATCTCCCTCCAATGCATTGGGTAAAGATTTTATATCTCATGAGATAGACATGGCTCGGATGGTATGTTAATCCGGTTCAGTGTTACAGGACTGAAACGAGGAGTGAACTCAATTCAGAATGGGACTTTGTCCACTAGATGGTCTTGGCAGCAATGCCTTGGCTACTATGGATATCATTACATGTGCTTAATGGATGCCAAAATTACATGTTTTATTCCCATGATATGTTGTCATGATTTATGTTCCATTATGATCTATGCCTTATGTACTTCCATGTTTTAAGTCGTTGCTCAAGATTTTGATGTTTAAACATTACGTTCATGTTTTTAAGTTCAAATGTATATGGTATGTTTTATTTTATCCATTCTTATCCTTACTGATCATTTGAGATCACCCTTTTTATGTTTTCTTTTCCCCCAGGATTAAAAGAAAGATTTTATGTAAGTAAACAAAAATGCGAAGATCTTTATGGAAGATGTTGAAGATCTTTCACCACGATTAGAAGATCACGTTCCAAGTTTCCAAAGACACTAAACTATTACGGTCCTTGTGTGTCTGTTTTTGTTATGTACTAAGTATTCTGCAAAAGTAATGTAATGTCTATGTACGTCAAGCTTCGGGTCTCTACAGTTGGTATTAGAGGAAAGGTTTAGTTAACCTTTGGAAACTAGGATGTGAAAACTTTAGTGATATCCCTAGAGATATTTCTAAGGTATGTCTAGGGATGTCCCTATGGTTAAGTATACGTATAGGTTATAGTCCTAGAATTGTTCTAACGATCTTATAATTTGACCTAAGATGTTAGATATTGAGGGTACTCCCCCTTTACTGTGTTGTTTTCCCTAGCATGATTTTTACCTCTCACACTATTCTTTTTGGGTTTTAGATGATGGCTGGAACCCGAAGGAACCGTGCTGGTCAATGCAATGGACAATGCAATGATTGTCCTCCTGAACAAAAAAATGTTATGGGAGTTGGAGTGAAAAATCTTATTTCTATACTTACACAAGCTATGAATCATTCTGGACTTCCAAATGAGCAGAGAAGGGAACAATATTCTATTGAGTCCTTCATGAGGCAACATCCACCTTCTTTCAGTGGGTCTTCTGATCCACTTGTTGCTGAACAATGGATCAGTACCACTGAAAAGATATTTTCAGTTATTCAATTTTTTGAACATGATAAATTCATCTTAGCAGTATATAGTTTGGAAGGTGAAGCTGATCAATGGTGGAATCTTATCAAGAATATGAGGCCAAGAGACGAAATTGAGTACATGGAATGGGACGATTTCAAGAAATTATTTTTCAATAAGTACTTCCCTCGTATTCTTCGAAAAAAGATGGAGAAGGAGTTTATTGAACTAAAGAAAAAGGATTATGAATCTGTTGGTATATACGAAGCGAATTTTACAAGGCTTGCAAGGTATGCATCTGGCTTTATTATCCAACCTGAAAGTAAAGTTGATCGATTCTTCAGTGGATTAAAACCAAATCTTCGAAGGGCATTAGCTATAATAGACTTCAGTAGCTATGATGAAATTGTCGACTGTGCTATTAAGGTAGAAATGGAAGTTAGTGTTACATATCCATCTCATGGTTTTGACAAGAAACGAAAGATGGAGTTCAAGGAGAAATCTCAGAATAATGGTAAAAAGAAGATGAATGTTTCCTTATGCTAAAAGTGTGGAAAGAAGCATGGTGGATATTGTCTTAAAGGGACTAGAAAATGTTTTATGGTCGGAAAAGAAGGTCATCGAGTAGCTGAGTGTCGAAGTAATAGAAAAAGGGTTGCTAATGGTGTGAATAAAGAAAAGACTGTAGAGAACGCACCAACAACACTTCAATGCTTCAAGTGCAAGAAAATGGGGCATTATGCTAATAAATGCCCTAATCCAAGGGTTAGTGATGATCGACGTGAGAAACCAATTAAGGCAAAGGAAAAAAGGGAAGTCAAATGCGATCACGATTGGCGATGTTGAATATGACAATGATGTGGTGGAATGATTAAGTGTTTATGTAATGGGATTCCAAAATAATGTAGTATCGTGGAATATTGGAATATTTATGTATTGGTCAATTGTGGTTTTCAATAATTTTATGGTACCGGTAACCATGGAAAGTGATTGAGAAATTTTGGTAAGCAGATGATATGCACATAATGAAGGGATAAGAAGATAATGAAATGTTTGATTGTATTCGTGAGCTCATGATATATATAAGGACTAAGTGATATCATGGTTTGAGTATAAAGAATTTTGAGGATTTTGGTATGTGGAAAGTGTTAACTTTTAACTGCATTCATGTTTTCACTAAGGTTCAATGAGTATTCATTCTTCAAGAGAATAAATTATTAAGGTATTCACATGTTTGTAATTTTATCAACAAGATATATCTTATGATATATGGGGGATAAATGATGGCATTCACGTGATTGTTATGTGACATTTCAAGTAATCATTTTCTTTATACTATGATCTTGGACCGAAGTATTTTAGATAAGCCTAAAGATTGGAATGAATTATGTTGGAAATAAGTTCGTATTGTTTAATGATATAACTTTTTTTCAATATTATTGATGGGATGGTATAGTAATATAGTTTTAGAAAAAGGACAACCTACAGGATTGGCGACAACCCATCGCGTCGGACAACGCTGTGGGAATCAAACCCACAACCGAAGTGTGACTGGCCTTTATCGCCTACCACTGGCCTACAGGAAGTCCCTGGTTAGTAGAAACTACTTTATTACGCGGTATGATATAAGAATTATAATTTCATTTTTGGAATCGTATACGATTAACCTCACCATAGATGGACTTATGTATATTTGATAACTTTTGCTAACCTTTTGTTTGAAACAGATGGAATGACCCATCATTCTATCACATGATCTGTTAACACTTCATGAATAACAAATTCAACTTCATTTCTTTATGAGATGAAGTGGAAATTGTTCAAAGCACGAACAATAGTTAGATTGTACCAAAATAAAGTAAGTATTTATTCTAATTCAAATTCTTCAACTTTAGGGAAATGATATTGAAAACGAAAAATGTTGTCCTAGTTCTTTTATATCTGATGAATCAGATGGTACCTTAGATCATCACAAATCTATGGCTTTGTGATTTTTGGCTTTTTCGTAGCCATGTTCTCTACCACTCTCCATCAGAACATAATGGTTAGGTTTCTCTTCCATATCCATATTTTCACCTATGTTCTCCTACGTGGAAACCCAGTGATTAGTTAATTTGGGTAACTGTTATGTTTCATATATTAGTTTTTAAAGATTGGTTTTGGTATTCCTTTTTACGATGTGGGTTTATATTAAAGAAACTTTCGAGTAGTAAACCATTTATAACCCCGACGAATTTCGAGGGTGCAATTCATTTTAAGGGGGTAGAATGTAACACCCTGAGATTTTATGAAAAATATTCTTTATAATTTCATTAATGTCTTATGTTGTATGCTACACCAAAAGGATCTTTCACAATATGCATCCTTGACTTGCCTTCCATTACACGCAATCGCGACCTTCCTCGATAGCGTGTGTAGTACGCAATACCGAGTTCCACTAAACGAGATATTATTATAATATTATTATGAACTAGCCGTTATGAATAGTAATACCCACTTTTTGAAATTTTATAAATTTTATCTTTCAAAATGGACTTCATTCTTGGATTCGGAATATCGAAATTAGCTTTGGGTGAAATTTTGGAACTTTTCGGATAACTTTCATATTCTGATGAATAGTGAAAATTACTAAATTTTAATTAAAAACAACTTTTTTAATCGAAATAATTAATAGTGATAAATTATTAATTTGAGTGGTTTTAAATTATATTTAGAATATATTTTTAAAATTGTCATTGGATGTAATTTCACATTTAAACCAGACATAAACCTGTGTCAATCTTTTGATAGTTATTATCTCTTAAAAACACGCTATTTTTTTGACGACGGAAATTAATTTTTTAATTAGTTAATGTAACTGATATGTTTTGAATTTGGTAAAATAAACATCATTTTTGAATTCATAATATCAAATATATCTTAGGCCTAATTTTTGGTATTTTTCTGGAAAATTTCATTTTTTTGATGAATAGTGAAACCACTAAGTGGTAGTTAAAAAAATGAATTTTTTCATAAAACATAATTTTACCGCTTCTGTGTGTGGAATTTCAAAAATCTGAGAGACACGGTTGATGTTAGTAAATAAAATGTGGTTCAATGAGATGAAAATAGTTTTTGGTGAATAGTAACTTTTTACTTTTATTTACCACTGTTAAAAGTAAATAGGGTAGTTAAGGGTAAAAATGATATTATTATTACCCTAACACATGTCCTAATTCTATTGGATAAGCGTAATTCGACCAAAAACAACCTTAGGAATAAATTATGACCATTTATGCCCACTTGGATTAGATCAGGACATTTATTACCAATTTATTTAAAGAAGGGTTAAAATAGTTAAAATCAAAGTTTAATAACTAAAGAATTTTTAATATAGGGTTATACAAATGATAAATTAGACAATAAATATTAATTAGAAATCTAAATAGATTTCCTACATAATGGTATTTTATTTGTAATTTTTAGACTTAAATTAATTTAATTTATTTGTGATACAATGATGATGCAATAATTATCTTATTAATGAAATATTGACATAATTAATGTTATAAATACCCAAATAAATGTAATTTGAGACTTTTTATGAATTCCAATAATTTTATATGTTAATATGACATGTTAGTATTAATTTAATTCACTTTTTTCTAACTAATATTTCTGTTATGATTTTAAAAAAAATCAATTACCAAATAGTATCAAAATTGACATAAAATAGTTTTTAAAACGAATATTATATTATTAATTGTTATTTTATTTCTAAAAATCTAAGGTTCGGCCAAATGACTTAGATATGGGTATATATATTAATTATAAACAACTTGGGGTTCTTTTGACTTGATATAGTAAGTTTATTGACCTTATAGTGTAAGAAAACAAGAAGACACGGTAAAAGTTAAATTATCTAAGTTAAAGTTAAATCTAAATGATAAGGTTAAAATTGATACCTAAACTTGTCTAAATTCTATTGGATGAAATTATTTCGACCCGTCCCCACATTAGCTTCAATATATATCAATTTGGAGCTATTAAAAACCGAATTTTACTTTATAATAAAATAATATTTTTTGTTATTCCAAAGGTGCCCCTCTCCTCCCTTATAAAAGGGAACCTCCTCCCTCTCTTCCTCACACTACTTTGAGCCTTCAAGCTCGGCAAACCCCTGAAAAATTCTCTTCTCCACTTCCCTAGAAATATCCTAGAGGTTCTAGTCTTCTTCAAAGACCAATTTTAGTTCCCTAAGAGGAGGTCTCAAAGAGGCGCTTCAAAGAAGAGGTAATGTCCGTTACCGATTCTTTCAACTTTATTTCTTCTTCCACTTCTTATTATTAGGTTGTTTCATTATTAAGTAATAACATCAGTATCACTCATATACCGATATGTTATTATAAGTATGAAACAACCCTATTTCACCATCTATCGATCATGTGAAAAACGAAATCACCACGCGTGCGTACTTACAGAATACCGTCTCCACGCCTTGGTGTAATCTATTTTCCCCCACCACCATACTTGGATGGGTATAATGGTGAAAATAAATAACTATATATGATTATTGTAAAGTATTATTTACTTTGTAATAGTATACATACACTCCAATAAAATTTCACGATCATGGGAACGATATCATCGCTCGTGCATACATACGGAATACCGTCTCCACGACGCGATGTGATTCATTCTCAATGATTAACCATTCATGAATGATTATAAAGTATATATAATAAGTAATAATTAAATATATGGCATAATAATGATACTGTATTTATGTATATATATATATGTATGTCATCCAATTAATTCCATTCAATTCAATGAGGAAACGAAAACAACGTTCATGCGTACGTACGGCCTACCGTCTCCATGAACGGTGTATTTCTTTCCATTTATCGATCTATTATATATAAGTATATTCTGAATATATATTATATACAGATCATGTTTTATATTCTGGAATTAATTAATCATGATCTAAGTAATCATATGAATAATTACAAGTCAAAACACGGACGACAAATGAAACGATTTTACCCAAAACGCTCTTTAACATGGAATTTACAAAAGAACGGGTAATATAAAGTCCTAAGTGAACCATATATGATATCATAAAAATAAATATGATTCTTTAATAAGTCAATGACATTGTTTAAATCATTATAAAGGAAGTTCAGATACGTACGAAGCATATCAGACCTAAGGTACGGGATAACTTTTCCAATCTCATTTTTATCCGAGATTGTTTATTCGTAAGTATTTACTGGGGTTATTGTTATCATCCATCTCCAGGTTTTATAAAAGTGTTTTAATATATTTTTAAAGTCCTTTTTACCCATTTTTTACTTTCACTACATGGAATGTAAGGAATCTTTCTTTTTTTTACGTTACGAGGTACTTTTTTGACTTTTTCGGCAAAAGTACGAGAAGAATGTTTTTTTAACTTATACGGCACGAACGGATTTTTACCATTTTATAAAGTCTTATTTTCATGAATCTTCCTCCAAAAGATTTCAGGTCTATTTTCAACAAAATCCTTTTATTTTAAAATTGCAATAATTTTTGTGAAAAGAAAATGATTTTGAAGAAAAAATGATATTTTCCTCAAGAATTCATTTCAAATTTTATCAAAACCATTTTTCATCTAAAATGACATTATTTCATATGTGTATGTTTCAAGTATAATGCCTCTATGATTTACATGGTTTCTGTTTTCTTATTATGAAATGATATCCATTTCTTTTATATGGATTATGTGATTATGTGATGATGTTTATGAAACCCATTTTATTTATTGGGTTTTTATGAATGATGTATGTCTATTTTGTGGCACAAGTAAGAATTATTTCATTATGAGATGGGTGGGACCTATATCTCCCTCCAATTCATTTGGTAAAGATTTTATATCTCATGAGATAGACATGGCTGGAACGGTAAGTTAATCTGGTTCAGTGTTACAGGACTGAAACAAGGAGTGAACTCAATTCAGAATGGGACATTGTCCACTAAGATGGTCTTGGCAGCAATTCCTTGGCTACTATGGAAATCATTACATGTGCTTAATGGATGCCACAATTACATGTTTTATTCCAATGCTATGTTATCATGATTTATGTTCCATTATGATCTATGTCTTATGTACTTTCATGTTTTACGTTGTTGCTCAAGATTTTGATGTTTAAACATTACGTTCATGTTTTTAAGTTCAAATGTATATGGTATGTTTTATTTTATACATGCTTACCCTTACTAAGCATTTGAGCTCACCCTTTTTATGTTTTATTTTCCCCCAGGATTAAAAGAATGATTTTAGGTAAGGAAACAAAAATGGGAAGATCTTTATTGGAGATGTTGAAGATCTTTCACCACGATTCGAAGATCACCTTCCAAGTTTCCAAAGACACTAAACTATTACGGTCCTTGTGTGTCTGTTTTTTTTATGTACTAAGTATTCCGCAAAAGTAATGTAATGTCTATGTACGTCAAGCTTTGGGTCTCTACAGAAAGATCATGTTCATGAGACCCATGAACACTACTGGAGCATTGGTTACGCGAAAAGGCATAACCAAGAACTCATAGTGGCCATACCGACATATGAAGGTCATCTTCTGCGTGTCCTTGTCTCGAACTCTGAGCTAATGATAGCCTGACCTGAGGCCTATCTTCGAGAATTACCGTTCCCCATTGAGCTGATCGAAGAGGTCATCAATCCTTGGTAGCGGATACTTGTTCCTCATGGTCACCTGGTTCAGGCGATGATAGTTGACACACAGTCGCAAGCTCCCGTCAACCTTCTTGGCGAACAATATCAGGGAAGCCCAGGGTGAAACACTGGGTCAGATGAATCCCTTTCCCTGCAAGTCCTCCAACTGTACTCGTAGCTCTCAAACCTCAACGGGGTCCATCCGATATGCTGGAGTGGATAGCGGGGTTTTCCCAGGGTACAAGTTAATATAAAAGTCTACCTCTCTGCGAGGAGGTATTCCTGGAACGTCGTCAGGGAAAACGTCTGCATACTGATCCACCACTATAGGAAAACTATGACTCCTCACGTCAACTACTCCTAGGATGAGGCTAGCCAATTTATGAGTGATGGGTTGTCCTCTCATCTACATGAGTCCATTCTGCGCTGCAAAGGCTCCCTTCTCACCGGTGAAGGTGAACTTGATCCCATCGGTGTGAACACACCGCACCTTGCGCCTAATACAGTTGATATGAGCATGGACTGTGGATAACCAATCCATGCCCAATATGACATCGTAATGCCTTGACACCGCTACAAGAAGATCACATCTGAAGCTCTTGCCTCCTAGAGTAAGCTCACACTGCCGGCACCAGTGCGTAATCATCGAGTCTGCTCCTGTAGAAATCTCTAGCCGTAAGGATCGAGCCAACGGCTCCGTCGGAATCTCTGAGCTCCGAACAAGGGTAGCAGCAATAAAGGAATGACTCGCTCCTGTGTCTATAAGAACTACAGCAAAGGTGGAGTAGACACAGATAGTGCATCGAATCATCTCTGGTGCACTGTGGTCATGGGGCTCCGCTGCCTGAAGCTGAGCCTGTCTCTGCCCACAAACTCCCTATGGTCGGGGTGGACCTCCTGGTGGTGGTGGTGGTAAAGCCTCAAAGCGTCTCCCACCAACTGCTGCTCGGCCAGCTCCCCTGCCTCGTCTTCCTACTCTCAGTGGACCGCCACGGTCGACCCTCTCCCTCTGCCTGCTCCTCAGAAGGATGGCTCTATGTCGTGTGCCCCACACCTCTGAGCCAGTGTCCTGAGGTTGTCTTCCTAATGGTCTGGTCCTCCTGGACCCCTGTGACATCCGTCAACTGCCAGCTACAGACGACTCTGCTATGTGCCGCCCTGTGGTTGGTCTTGCTGCTGGCGTGTGCTCAGCAAGAAAGCTCTCTATGAGAAGGGATTGCTCCAGTACTCATGCATGTGTCGGAATTCTGAGGGAGATCATCGATGCCCTGATCTCATGCCTCAGTCCCTACTCGAAGGTCCAAGCCTAGAAGATTGGGTCTCATACCATGTCCATTGAATAGTGCGAGAGATCGTTAAATCTCGCCGAGTACTGGGCAACCGTCATGCTGCCCTGCCGCAGCTGTAGAAGCTCTTGGATGCACACCGCACAGAGGGTGGCTGGGATGAACTCCGAGAGAAAGAGGTTATCAAATTCTATCTAGAGGAGATATTCCTCGTCGTTCACCTGGAGCATCAAGCTCCACCATCTACCTGCTACCGCGTGCAGGAGGCTCGCACCAAGGATCACAATGAGGTCAGCTGGTGTACCCACTAACCTGAAAACTCAAACTATAGCCTCCATCCTATCCCCAGATGCCTGATGGTCCATCTCCCCGCGGAACCTGGGCGGTCTCTGATGCTGAAACTTGTGTAGTGCACTAAGGCGACGTGCACTATCTGCGGCTGGGGCTGGTAGAATTGGTGGCTCGGAAGGTAGAGGTACCGCCAATGCCTCCTCTGAAAAAGGGCCCTGCACTGAGGCCTCGTCGCTCGGTGGGCTGTCGTCTTGTACAATGCTTGGAACCCTAGCTGTCTGCCATCATGGGGCCATCCTGAAAAGAAACAGGTGCACCACGGTCAGACAGTATACCAGGTGAGCTGACACAATGTAATCATAAAGAAAACTTTTGAAACACACATGAAATCACTGTTTCCATGCATTGAGTCGGAAATCAGAAGTCAGGGTCCTAGTGTACGTATACGTCGGCCGCCGCACCAACACTGGACTCCCTGGACTGATAACCACACTCAATAATCTTAACATTATTACTTTACATAGAAGAAAGATCAGAGTCCTGAGTTCTGCGGTAGACCCAAACTCCTCTGATACCAATTTGTCACGACCCGTCCTCAGGACCCATGCCGTGACTACCCCAATCCCGCCTCCCACAGGCCAGGGGCTGGCGACTAGCACCAAGGAGTAAATCCCAAAAAAAAGGGGAAGGCATTGCCTTTATAAAGTAATCAAACACCATAGAGTAAGCAAGCAGAAGTAATCACTAAGTAAAACTGGGTACAATAGTAAGTGCGGAAAGTAAATGGGCCAGAATACAAACCGAAACTGAAAGTAAGGTACAACTGGAAAGAAGTACAACAACTGAAAGTAAAGCAGTAATGTCAAGCTGTCCACTAGAAGTCCCACCTGAAGGGTGTGTACAGATAGCCTCTTCAGCTCCTCGGGTCCGGTCGTCCGCTCCATGTACGTCCTGCCCAGTGGTCCACCTCGAGGTACCGACATGCTCCACAAACCTCAACCACGATCAGCGTTGTCCGTCGTCTGCATCCAACACAGCGTAGTGCGGGCATAGCCCATGCAGGGGTGATTATACTCTACTCAGTAGGGACCCTGAGACCCCCAAAGGTCTCCCAAAATCTACAAAGGATAATCAAAAAAGAAAACATACAATCACAAAGTAAAAACCAACAATACTTAGGTATATTCCCATACATATACCTAAGTCATCAATTCCAGTTCGGCTCTATCATCCGAGCCCAAATTCGATCACGTCCACACACGATAGTACAACCCAATAAACACAGGATAAAACAACCCAATCCACATAGGAAAGCAACTCAATGATATCGAAGATAATGATTGGAATTCAAGACTCAACTCACACAATTATACTTCTTCGTAAGGTAATAGAGATGATCAGATATAGCTATTTATTCATCTAAGTTGGGACCCACGTAGGATACTAAACCAACTAAGCTGTCGGACCCATATAGGATACAAACCAACTACTCTGCCAGACCCACGTAGGATAGCAAGAACATAGTCAAACACTGCCAGACCCATGTAGGATATAAGAACATTAGTCATCGTCGTCGAACCCATTGATGATTTCAGTACGGTCTTCATCGCTGCCGAACCCATGGAGGATTTCAGTGCCGTCTTCATCGCTGCCGAACCCACGGAGGATTTCAGTTCAGTCTTCATCCCTGTCGAACCCACGGAGGATTTCAGTTCCATCTTCATCGCTGCCGAACCCACGGAGGATTTCAGTGCACTCGTCATCGCTACCGAACCCATGGAGGATTTTAGTGCAGTCTTCAGCATCGTCGCACTCGCAGCCATCTCTAGGGTTCCCACACACTGCATGCTCGATTCCGGGAGGGTCTACTCCATGATCCAAGGTGGTCGATACATAAACCGACACGTAGTCCGGAGTTGACGTATCCCAAGGTTCCGTCTCGACAATAGGAACTCAACGTGACAGACGGCACGTCAATCAGACGCTCGGTCTAAGAGTTGTTGGCTTTTTCATTCCAGGGGCCTGGTTGGTTTTTAGGTAAAAACCAACCTGACCGCACTCCAAATGTGTCCAAAACATGAGTGGAGTAATCCAAAAGGTCTGTCTCACAAAGAGAAATCCAACAAAGTCGACGGCACGTCAATCGGATGTCCGGAGCTCAAGTTATAAGCGTTTCGTGTTCGATCCAACCTGGTTGTACCCAAGGATCTATGAAACCTTGAGTGTAATATACTGAAACGACCGTTTGGATCCATGGATCGCATCGCAACAGACGATGCGTCGATTGGAGGTCTGTAGCCCATGATATGGGAAAAAATAACGAACCTGTCCGGTTTTAGGGGGTTTTGGTCCCGGACCGACCCAGCCCGAGACCCCCTAGGTCGGCCCGAACTAGTTCGACCCGAACCGGGTCCGGATACGGCCCATTAGGGCCCAGCTTGGCCCGGTGGGTGTGGCCCGGCCAATCAGGCGCTGCCTGGCCCCGCCGGTGCGGCCGGTCCGGCTTGCGCGGCCGGTAGGCCTGGCGCAGGCACGGCCCAGTGTGGCCATCTCAGGGATGGCCGAGCAGAGCGGAAGGGGGGGGGGGCAGCTGCCCCCCTTGATTGAAATTGCGTCCCCACATGGGTCCACTCTTTTTCCAGCCAGGGGTTACGACCCCCGGTCTTCCTTCCGAAACGTCCGGTCGGCCAGTGCTGCCGCTGCGGGACCCCACGGTCCCGCCCATCCGAGGTGCCGGCGGCCGGCAGTTATGGCCGCTCCGCCTTGCACCGCAGCGGCTTTGAGCCGCGACCTTGTCCGACTGGCATAGAGCGACGGCACCGCGCCCCTCCACCGTGGCCCTGCTCCGGCCGTGACCTCTTCGTGGTTCTCCGGTGTGGTGCAATGGTGTCGCGGCTTTGTTCAGCCTCAACGGCGCGACGTGATGGTGCCGCGCTTCTTCTTTGTTTCTGCGCGGTGTCGTTGCACCGTGATTCCTTTAATCGTGCCGCGACAAACACAACATCAAAGGGGGAGGAGGGTCGGCCGTGTTCGTGTGGGCTGACCTCCTCCTGTTAATCTGATGTCAATAGGATAAAGAAAAAAAAGACGTTTGGATGTCAAAGAATATTCGTGAACTAAATCAAACCCCCTACCTCGATGAAGTCGTCGAATGAGGTTTGTCGCGGGAAAGGGACGTTGCGGAATACGGCGTCGCGGAAGGAGGATCGTTGGCGTCGTGGTACCCAGTGTTGCGGTTCACGGCGTCGTGGAGAAGAGGACTGTCGGCGTTGTAGTACACAGCGTCGCGTCGTCGATCTCCGAGGAATCAGCGTTATTCGTCGTCCTTCGTCGGAGGTCGGCATTCTTCGTTGGTGACGGTGTGTTCTTCACGTTCTTCAAGGAAGAAGATGAAGATTCCCAGGCTTGAGCAATTCCTCTCCATCCTTCTCGCACAATGAAATATCCCTTAAAGAAATAAGACTTTGTCATATTTAATTAACACACACAAGCCAACATTCAATTCGAAATTCAAAATGAATTCAAGAATTTATTATATTGAATATTTTAATTCAATTCATTAATTGAGAGAGTTAACTTGGTATTTAATAAGGGGGTGCAGGTGTGTTACAAAAATAATGGGGGGTTTGAGGAAGTTGAAAAGGTGGGGCTCGTGTGGGGACCACCTCAATAATATCCTATCAAGAGGGGTTAGGATATAGTGGGTCCTACCTCAACTTCCATAAGTACGTTTAAACTACTTAGAACATAAAATAAAAATTTTTTGCACAACTTTTATTTTATTCATGAGCTAACCCTTTTTTTCTAAATAACCACACCCGAGAAAATGCTACTCTAGAAAAGGTGTTCCTAAGCAATTAACAGTGCTGCAGTTTCATTGGTGCCCTCAGATTTTGATTCCGAGCACCGGTTCAAAAGTTAGGAAAACCCGCTCGTTCGTTCACTGAACGTACCCGAGCTAAAATTCGGAACATGATTCTGGGCACACCGGGCCTCGGAATCAGGTTCCGTCAGAAACTGCGTTCTTGTAAAATCCCCAAGAAAATTAAGATAAAATTTCCCTTGAATTTTACGGGACTTTACACCAGATATAAATGAACCAAATTCTCTTATAACAGAAATAAACCAAATTACCCAAACAAAATTTATTAACCACCACTTGAAATAGCCCAAATCATTACTTCCCTCACAATCACATATCTACACATCATCTCCAAAGTGGTGGAAACCAACCCCATCTCACATGAAACCTTTCAAAGAATCACCATCACAAAGTCATATAATCCCTGAGATTAACCCCATTTAATATCATGAGACAGCCTACCTGCATCCTTTAAAAAATCTCACCTATTGGGCCCCATCACCATCAACACCCCCATGCACGGAAGTCTCCCAGTTAACCATGCCTACACCCTTCACTAGCACTCAAAATGTTGGCCCATCCTAGATTTTTTTGTCCCATGGTAACCACCCAGCTTATCACTCAACATCCTAAGGTTACCCCCATGACCAAAGGTAACATCCAATAAGATCAATACCTTCCACCTCAGCCTGATCTAAAAACCATCGTCGTGATGAAGTGATCAACCTGTGAAGCCAACATCACTGTACTCTTGACCATTGTTTCTCAAGATCCATCTTCACACCTCTGCAGATAACCACCATGACCCAGCCCTGTCAGACACCGCCCGGGTCCCACACCTAAACCATAGTGTTCAAATCTTGGTGATCTAATCGGGGATGTCACACCTCTCTGTTAGGCTACCTTCATATGTTCCTTTGGGGATATTCCATACCGCACATTGAAAAAAATACATAAACAATCACCCTCTTACCTACTACATCCAAAAGATAATTCCATCATCTAATATTAGAAATCCTCTTATAACTCATCCGTCCATTCACCCATCAACGAGCACCTGAAAACCTAAATTTCTTATTCAAAGATGGGATTATAGACCACACAAGTTTCTGTTCCATAAAACCCTTCTTCACATTAGAGGGGAATTAATTCCCTCTCTCCTCAAAGCCACTTCCAACCCTCAAAATCATTGCACTCTTGTGTGGAAAAAATAATGAAAACATCTCTTTGTGTCTAAAAACATCACCATAGGATAGACCATCCAATATTCTAGATCTGGGGGGATTTCTATAGGGATTTTCTAAAATTATAAGTGTGAGAGAACCTCTCCTCTAGTGATAGATTCCATATCCATAATTTTTTTCTTACCTTAACTCCCTTCAATTAATTGATCAATTAATTTCTAACTTTAATTCATTAATTAATTATACTATTAATTGATCACATAATATCCCTTCAATTAATACATCAACTAATTGATCATTTTGATTCCATTAATCAATTCCATAATTAATTAATCAAAATCAATCTATTTAATTAATTCATAAATTAATTTCTCACATCAATTCTATTCATTAATTCCACAATTAATTAATCACCTAAAATCCTTTCAATTAATTAAGCAACTAATTGCTTACATCTAATCCATTAATTAATTTATCAATTAATAGATCACATTAAATCCCTTCAATTTATTCATCAATTAATTTCTTACTTCAATTCCATTAATTAATTATACAATAAATAAATAACATTAAATACCTCCAATTAATTCATCAATCAATTAATCATGTATAATACATTAATTATTTGGATGAAATTTATTTTTTTTTAAATTACTTTTAAATGAAAAGTGAGAACCCATGAAATTAAAAAATACAAATCATAAAAAACAATCCAATATAGATGAACCATTAAAGTCTAATTTGATCTTATTTGAAACATTATCATTAAATAATTTATTGTGAATATTGTTTAGCTCTCTAGATGGATCATCATTGATAATATCTTAGAACTAATATGCCATATTTTCCAATGTTTGAATGTATCCATTAATGAATTCCACAATAAATTTATAGCATTCAATCCCATTAATTAATTTATCATGTCAATTCAATTATTTAATTCTACAATTAATTAAACACATTTAATCCAAACAATTAAGTCATCAATTAATTGGTCACATTAATTCCATTAATTAATAACACAATTAATTAATCACATTCAATCCCATCAATTAATTTATCAGTTCATTACTCCCATAAATTCCATTAATTAATTTCATAATTAACTGATCACATAAAATCCCTTCAATTAATTAATCAATTAATTTCTCATATAAATTCTGTTAATTAATTCCCTAAATAATTAATCACATCAATTCCATTAATTAATTTAATAATTAATTAATCAAATCAACTGTATTAATTAATTCAATAACTAATTATCCAATTTCAATCATCTCAATCCCAGAATAATTAATTTAATAATTAATTATTCAAGTTCATAAATCTCAATAACTCCATAATTAATTCAATAGTTAATTATTCCAATTCACAATCCCATTATTCCAAATTTTACATTTCCCTCAATTAATTAATTCAACAAATTAATTAGTTAAATATTTGAAACTCAATTGAAAATTATATAATAGAAATTCTATAATTACATACATGTAATCTAAATAAAGTCTTTAGGATTAGAATTATAGACCACCTACCTCAAGAACGATGATGAACGACAACCAATGGATAATCACCCATTTCAAATGGAATGATCAATAAAGGGATAATGAATAGGATCTAGATATGAAACCTATATAAATGATTAAATGAATCAAGATATAACAAGCCTATATCTAGATCTAAAACCAATGGAAGATAAAAAACAATCTTTTTATCCAGGATGTGGAACATGAGAGATATAGATAGATATCTAATCGTGAAGAAAACACATACCCGATGAGGTGAGAATCTTCAATCCACCCTTATATTTTTCTATAATAGTGGTCAGTGTCTCTAGGAAAGAATCTTAGGGCCTCAAAAATAATATAATTTGACTTGGGTCAATCTAAGGTCACTTTGGGGTTAATATGAGGGTTCAAAAAAAATTAAAACCAAAACCCCTAACTTTAATTTTCACATGTATGGTGTTTTGGGTTAAGCCACATGGTTAGTACTAACCATGCACCGAACCATACACCCAATTGAAAACATATGCTGCAAACTTAGTTTAACTATGTGCAAACCATGAATCCCATATGCACATTTTTTATAATCATATGTAAACAAGGTGAAAACCATGCGAAAACCAAGCCAAGACTCTCCTCTTTCCATAATTCTACAATTTTCACCCAAACACACCCAAATTGAGACCCAAACAAGTTATTATCAAAACATGGAAAAAGAATACCTGTAAAAAGGCTTATGAAATCTCCAGAAAAGGGTATGGATCTTACAAACTCCATACCTTATGACATCTCATCCTCAAATTGTATTCCCAAGCATTACTAAGAATCCATGTTAAAAGGATTGGGTCACTGAGCCTATTTATCTACTTCTATCTCCCATGTTTCCTCCGGTACATGCCCATGTTTCCATAATACATGAGCAATCAGCATGGTCTTTCCCCACAACACTTTCTCACTATTATCTTACACATATATCAGATGCTCTTCCAAGGACACAATGATCTCAAGCTCAACTTCCAAATCATACCCAACGCATTTCCCAACTCACTATTTAGAAAAATCCTTATGAACACCATCCAATATTGGCACTTATCCTTCTCCTCAATGATTCTTAGAAAATGAAAAACATCCACCGCCTCCAAATCCCACCTTTCCAATCCCCTTGGAATTTAAACATGAACCTTATAAGTTTCTCATTTATAAATTGTTGATGGTGTACTTCCCCCCATAAAGATCCACATTTACCGCTTCCTAAGTGAATCCTATAAGAGGCCCCATATACTACCAAATTATATTCAGGTAGTTAGGAGTAAAGCTAATGCTTCCTCAGTGTACCCAGATGATGTCAAGGTAGTGGACATGATCACTCCTAATTAAAAGTACTATTAATAAGTCATTGATGAACACTACCACAAATCCTTCATCACTAATGTTACCTCCCACCATGGAAACACAAAATTACACATGATTTTTGTTTCCCCAAACCTCTCCACATTTTCAAAATCGAGGCTCTATCTCTACCCTTAACCATCCTATATCTAGGCCATGTTTAACAAAGGTTAAAATTGTTCTAAAATTCAGGTTTCTCATTAGACACCCATTTATTCTCATCTTGCATTTTTTTATAATTTTTTAGTTTCATATTTGGATCATTTTCATTTCAACTTCATTAGAAAGGAGAAAAAATTCAGGTTCAACAACTTACCCTTATCCGGTTTTCCCATATATTCCTATAATGATGCATGTCATAAAATGACCGTGAGTGCCCAGAAGATGCATGAATACTCAACTCTCATGTTATATCGGTCCACTAGCCAAATCTCAAAAAATATATGAAATAATAATCACATCACATCACATGTGTGTCACCCAATGTGAAATAATAATAAACTTTAACCAAAATAAACAATAACAACAATCCCATCCTATGTACTTGGGTTCTCCCCCATACATAGGGTAGCTACTCCCATGAAAAAGCTCCTAACTAAGGCTTGAATCTTCATATTCTCATATATACCTTTCACAAATAGTAATAAAAAAGAAAATAAAAGAAAATTTGGCTCTGAAAACAATTTGTAACTTATCTACCAAGGTGCCACACATCAGTACCCTGAGCTAGACGGTTATGTGACCATAGGCAGGCCTTCTCATATTCTAGAGGCTAACAAGTTGCAGCAAGTGTCTAGTATAAATAATGGGAAGACTATGCCCTCTATTATTATAATAATACACTTGCAGCAATAAATAAATAACAACCAATTAACATAAAACCATAATAAGGATAAGACCAGTATCACATGATGACAGACACTTGAAATATAATACCAAAACTAAACAGTAGATAATCCGTAATAAAGTATGTGAAAAGTGTCAAAATGAAACTCAAAATTATTGATATTGATAACTCCCAAGGGGGTCCCAAACCACGTTTTCTTACCTCATCCAATCTCTATCCCAACTCATCCACCTAATACATGGTTATTGACCTTATCATGTCTTGAAACGAAGAAATCTATTCAGGTGTCGATCGGGCAGCCTATGTAGGGTTTGTGTACAACTCCATAGGCCATCACCAACGTCATCTAAAACAATATATAGTCAATATAGTGTATGGAGTTATATAAAGAATAAAATACAACCAATAAATTTAATAGTTTACATTATTCAACTATTTTATTTTAATGACACAATGCCCCTGGATTCATGGGGACACTAGAATAACATTATATGAATGAATGTAATTATTACCATTCATAATTCATAATTTAATGCCCATGTTACCATTAATATTTCATACTCTAATGTCCATGTTACAATTCATAATTCATAATTGAATGACCATGTTACTATTAATATTTCTTACATGAATTACAATGTTACCATTCATAATTCATAATTAAATTCCCATGCATCTATTCATATTTCATACATGAATGCCCATGATATAATTCATAATACATAATTGAATTCCCTTCTTACCATTCATATTTCAAAATTGAATGTATGTGTTACTATTCAAAATCCAAAATTTAATGACCATGTTACCATTCATAATTTCATAATTGAATAAGCACGTTACAATTCATAATTTCATAATTAATTCATTAATTAATTATCCACATAAATTTCAGTATTAATTCAATAGTTAGTTAATAATTCCATTCCCATTATCTACTTCACTAATTAATTGATCATATAAATCCTTTTATTAATTCATTAATTAATTATTCATTCCAATACCATTAATTAATTCAATTGTTAATTATTCATGACAACCCCATTAATTAACTCAACAATTAATTAATCATTTTAATCAATTCATACACATATAAATCTCCAATAATTAACAAAATAATTAATTATCCAATTCTAACAATCGAAATATCAACATAATTAATTAAAAAATTAATTATCACAGTTTAATAAATTCAATATCTCCATAATTTTTTTAATAATTAATTATCCTCAATCAAACAAGTCAATACCTCAATAATTAAATAAATAATTAACTATCTATAAACAAAAAATTCAAACGTTTTATAATTATTTCACTAATTAATTATATAAAAAAATAATTCAATATCTTAATAATTAATTCAACAACTAATTATTTCCAATCAAACCACTCAATATCTTTATAATTAATTCAACTATTAATTAAATCAAACAAATATTTCATATAACTATAATTAATTAAATGACTAATTATTCAATTTCCACAATCTCAATATCCTGTAATTAATTCAACAATTAATTATCTCATCTCGACAATTTCAATATCATATAATTAATTCAACAATTATTTATCCTAATTTAATAATCACAATATCATATAATTAATTCAATAAATAATTATTCAATATCCACAATCTCAATAACATATAATTAAATAAAAAATTAATTATTCACCACTAATTCAGTAATTAATTCCATAATAAATTAATCACATCTCTTCCATTAATAAATCCATCTACTAATTTATCCTTTGAATATCATTAATTAATATAACAATTAATTAATCATGTCAATCACGTTAATTAATTAAAAAATTAATTAATCTCATCAATCTCATTAATTAATTAAACAATTAATTAATCCCATCAATCTCATTAGTTAATTCAACAATTCAATAATCACATTCAATGCTTTCAATTAATTCACCAAACAATTGTTCACATAAAATCAATTAATTAATCACATTAAATCTATTAAATTAACTCACTAATTAATTTCTCACATCAATTCTGTTAATTAATAATACAATTAATTAATCACATTCAATCACTTTAATTAATTCATAAATTAATTGGTCAGGTCAATTCTATCAATTAATTCCACAATTAATTAATCACACAAAGTCCCATCAACTAATTTATTAATTCATTGATCACGTCAATTCCATTATTTGATTCCACAATTAATTAATCGCATTCAATCCGTTTAATTAATTTATTAATTAATTTCTCACATCAATTCCATTAATTAATTCCACAATTAATTAATCACATGAATTCCCTTGAATTAATTCATCAACTAATGGACCACATCTAATCCATTAATTAATTAAATAATTAATTAATGACATTCAATCCCTTTAATTAAATCATAAAATAATTTCTCATGTAAATTCATTTAATTAATTCAGTAATTAATTAATCACAGAAAATCTTTTCAATTATTTAATCAATTAATTGCTAACATTTAATCCATTACTTAATTACACAATTAATTAATCACATTCAATCCCTTAAATTAATTCATCAATTAATTTCTCACTTCAATTCTATTAATTAATTCCAAAATTAATTATTCACATTCGATCTGTTCAATTAATTCATGAATTAATTTCTCACATAAATTCCACTAATTAATTCCGTAATTAATTAATCTCATTAAATACCTTCAATTAATTCATTAATTAATTGCTCAGGTCTAATCCACTAATTATTTCCACAATAAATTAATCAAATTCAATATAATTGATTAATTCACTAATTAATTTCTCACATTAATTCCATTAATTAAAACAATAATTAGTTAATCACATCAATTCCATTAATTAATCGAACAATTATTTAATTACATAAACCCTGTTAATTAATTTAACAATTAATTATTAAATTTCAATCATCTCAATCTCGGCATAATTAATTCAACTGTTAATTATCCAGTTTCAATAATCTCAAAAACTATAAATAATTCAACAATTAATTATTCCAATTCACAATACCATTATTCCCAACATCACATTTTCCTCAATTAATTATCTTACAAAATTAATTTATTCAAACTCAGAAACTCAATTTCTAATAATATAATAGAAATTATAGAATTACATACACCTAATCGAAATAAATACTTTTGGATTTTAATTATAGACAACCTACCACAGGAACAGATACGTACTCTCTCCAATAGATAATCCCCAATTTAAAATAGAACGGTCATGAACACAATGAAGAAAATGATCTAGATTTGAAACCTAGATCCAATATTAAATAAATTAAGATCTAAAAAACCTAGATCTAGATCTTGAAACAATAGTGGATAAACATCCCTCTTTTTATCTAGTAAGAATGGAGATAGGGATATATATATATATAATAAAGGAGAAAACACGTGCCCAGGGTACTACAGATCTTCAATCCACCCATCAATTCACCAAGAATATAGGTCTAAGGTCCTATGAATTCATCTAAGAGCCTCTAAAAATGATATAAATTTATTTGGGTCGATCTAGGATTTATTTGGGGTAAATATGGGGTCTCAGTATATTTTAAAACCAGAATTCATAAATTTCATTTTCATGTAAATGGTTTACTGGATTAATTCACACAATTATTACTAACCATAAACCTAACTATGAAATATATTTCACACTTAATTTAAATATGTGAATACCATGTGACCCCTCCCCCCCATTACACATTTTTTAAACGTTTGAAAACCATGCGCAAACCATGAAAAGAATCCCATCCTTCAAAAATTCTCCAATTGTCACCAAAATGCACCAAAATTAAGACCCAAACAAGTAATACTCAAAGATGTAAAAATAATACCTATAAAAAAGCCTATGATATATCCATAAAAAATTTAGGTATCTTACATAATGTTATTGATTTAATTATGTTATTATGGTAAGAATATATTCAGATGATGTTGAAGAAGAACAAATCTTGAATGAACTCATTTAAATGAATTATGTCTTCCTTGGACATTCTCATTTAGACAACTCATTGAGGATTATTTGATTGATCAATTGATGTTGCAATAACATAATAAATGTGATAAAGAGTTTCTAGGAAAGATTTGGGTAGATAATGGTTAAACTAAGAGGCCAAAGTTGTTAAGATAAATGGGGTGTTGAAGAGATCCTTTTATAAGTCACAGGGGTGACATTTTTGTTAGAAATGATTTGGGGTTAGACCCTTTTATTAAAAAATGAAAAGAAAGAAACCATATTAATTATCTTAGGGACCCAATATATCTTAATAGACCCAAATCACATGGTCGAAGCCCCAAAAAATAACAAAATCAAATAATATGACCAAAAGTCCCTTAAAAACATGCATAGCCTTGTGGCCCAGTAGTCAAAGAGCATAAAACAAAAACTCTTAAGGGACAAAGGGTTTTGAAAACTATAATATGCCCTCCATCACCATAGTAAAATTTATAAACATCCAAGTAGATGATCATTGTCCTAAATATCTAGTTTTATCAATCTACTAACATCCCTTCACCCAGATAATGTCGTCGTCTCCCTCCTTGTTGATGATCTCATGCCACCATTGATACAAAGCACATTATCAACTCACAACTACCTCCAATATAGATTCAGCATGAGCACCAAATTATTTATTTTAACCTATTTTTCATCACTATACCATGTTTCCACTAACCCCCATTTGTATTGGGTACCCTTATTCTTCTCTAGCCCCTACAGCAAGATGGGGGCATCCTCCACTATAGACTTCAGTTAACCCCCACTATCAACTGTGGATTTATTCACTATCATAAACCCATAATTGTCAGTGGATTACCCTAACCAACAAGAAGGGATTTATATCCCACCTTCAATTTCACAATTTTTTCATAAATCTGGTAGATATCATCCTATTTCATTATCCTCTAAGTCGATTTGATCTCTCCCTTGCCCACAACACACAGCCCGCCTCTTCCAACAAACGACAGGCCAAAGTTTGATAATCCCCATATCGCTCATAGAATTTTTCTTCATGGGAGTTCATGTCCAACATCTATGATAGGTATCATCATAGCCACCTCAAGAGACCTTCCAGTAGGTGTTTATCTGTCCTTCACATTCAAAATTATTAAAACGAGGGGTATAATTTTTTGTAAATGCTCATTTTTTATATTATATACATGTAAATTTCAAAGGAAAGTACCTCTAAAAGGGGGAAATAATTTTTAGGTTATGAACTTATGTTTATCCACCTATCATCTATGAAAAAATGTATAAGGATTGAAATATTTTATCTATTTACCCCTTTATTTTAACTTTTCACTGTAATTTTCTTTTACAAAGAGACCTCATTTTTAATCCTCGATAAATTATTTTAATGCATAAAAATTGAATTGTTCATATAATACAATTTGAACATTATTTTTAAAATAATAAAACCAGATTAAAATATTAAATTTCAAGGTGTAGAAAAAATTAATTTTTATTATAGTATGTTTGATGCAACACAAATAGTTTTTAGAGAAAATTTTTCAAGCATAAAAATGAATTTGCACAAAAATTATGTTCAGCATTTATTACCATGATATTTAATAGTTATTATTAAAAAATCGTATTTTTTAGACTTTAACATAAATACAAAACATAATGGATAATGTGAAATAATTTTTTATTGGAAAAGATCTAAAATAGTCTTTTTATTAGAATTAAAAATATCAAATATAGATTTCTAAATTTATCGTGATATTTTTAAATGAAGTTTTTTAATTTCCAAAATAATTTTTTTTATTTATCACCATTTTGCATAAATTTTTAATTCATTCATATATTTTTATTATTATAATAAATTCACAGTATTATGAAAATACAATTTAATTATTCACCAAAAAAATAAACATTTTTTAAAAATTCCCAAAAACTTACCCAATACTACTTTTTCATCATTTATAAGAAAAACTATTATCCATATAACAATATAAAATTTTGGTATATTTATTTTAAAATTATTCTTAAATTAAACTATTTATATTATATTTTGAATAGAATTGGAATTTTGTTATAGTTTTGGGATGTTGTGTTTACCTATTATAATATAATCTAAAATATTACCGTATCACATCCTTAAAAAATTACATCCTTGAAATTTGATATATGTAAGACCATAAAAAAGTGGTCAGTTCTTTATCATTTCCTTTTCTGGTTCCCAAATTGTCATCTCTAACTAATGATTCTTCCAAATTAACTTTAATAGTCAATTAATTTAATTCAACAATACTTTATTTATAGTTTCATGTACATATATAGTTTCTTCACAATAAGATAAATTAGGTTCCTATAATATTTCTACACCAGTGAGTACATTATTTGGTAATAAATTTACTTCCTTAATATTATGATATAGAACACATCATGCTATTTATAGAGGTTACGAGTAATTTATAAATGCTGATCCATAACCCCAATTTTTTCAAAAATATCAAAAGACCCTATGTACCTTAGACTTACCTTCCATTTATTAAAAATCTTTATAAATCCATCTAGATTAAATACCATTAATAAAACATTATCCCATTATTGAAATTAAAATTCATTTATTCGATTATTTTAGAATATCTTTTATATATTTTGTTATGTCTTTATATGAAAATGAATAGTTATCACTTTATCCATTGTCTCCTCAAGGACTTCATGGCCTACAAGCTTTCTCTCCCCAACTCCAACCTAAAGTGCTAGAGTAGTACATATCTCCATGTATAATGATTCATATGGTTCCATTTAAATTATTTAATGGATGATTTCATTATATAAAAAATATACCATAGGTATATATTGATCCCATATACCTTGAAGGTCAAATTACTGCAACTTTAGTATGTCTTCTAATGGTTGTATTTTCCTTTTCAACTATCTATTAGTTGGATAATAATAGGTGTGGTCAAATGTATCTTTTTTTCAATATCCTTCTAAATTATATTTCATAATTTCAATGTGAAATATGGGTCACTAACATATAAAATAAAATAGTTTCATCATAAATTCTTACAAATTCATTAATATAGAGCTATGAAAGGTTCCCATGTGGTATATCCTCCATTATTTTGAGAAAATGGTTTTTGTTGGTAATGTGATAAATAATAACCCATTAGTATCATTACTACTTTGAGTATTTTTTATTCAAGTAACAAATTATATAATAATATCATTCCACATCCATAATGGTATAGGGAGAGGTTGCATAACACCGTAAGTATGTTGTCTTATAGCTTTAATTTGTTGAAAACCCATGATTATTGATACATAGTCAACAATTTCCTTCTTCTTATTTTACCATGAAATTTTTTCTCTTAAATAACTATGCCTATAGGTTATACCATGGTTTATAGTGAAATTTAAGATGTGGAAAACATCTTGTAATTCCCTTTTCATCTCAGGTATGGATAGAACACATATACTATTTTCGAATTTCAATATAATATCTTTATATATGAATTATTTTATATCACAATCATTCATGACATTAATTTTCGTTTTTTCACCCTTTTAATCAAGTTGGAACACTTTTTATCATCAACATAAAATATTTTTTGTCAAACATTTGAAAAATTAGTGATGTTTTTCATTCCCTTATAATTCCTATATTTAATTTCATTAACTCCATGAATATAGGATCCTTTTCATGTACTCAAATATTTTAGAACACTATGATCTATCTTACTCAATACATCAACCACCTGGTTTTCTTTTCTAGAGTGGTAGTGTATTGAGCAGTTGTAATCCATGAGTAGTCCAAACAGTCTCCATTATCTCATATTGAGATCCTTCTATGGAAATATTTATTTCAAAATCTTAGGATCTATATATATATCTCACATATCTCAAAATATATATAGTACCTCTATATCTTTTCAGAAAATATTATAGATTCCAACTCAATATCAGAACTAGGATAATTTCATTCATGTATGTTTAACTATCTTGATGTTTATGAAACAACAATATCATTTTACAGAAATATACACCCTAGTTCATTCTTTTATTCATTATAAATATAATAAATTTAAACTTTATTGATGATAATTTCAATACCAATACATTGAACAATATCTTCTTCAATACTCAAAACATTCAACACATTCCTTTGACCATTTTAACTCAAACCTTTTACATGTAAACATGGTTAATGGGTTATCCAATTAGATGAAATCTTAAAAATAATCCTTAATGGAAAAAAACTAATCCAAGGAAACTACAAATCTTAGTTATATTCATCGATGTGGGGAATTATTTAACTACCCTTTTCTTATAAGGATAAACTAATAAATTTTCATTGGAGAAAATATGGAAAATAAAACAGAATTCATGCAACTAAAATTCATACATACTAAATTTCCCATATAACTAATTTCCTATGATATTTTTAATAATAATTAAAAAATGATTCTTATGAACTTTTAATATTTAAGATTACAACCAGATGTTATTAATAAATACCAAAATGAAATTATCAAGATAATACTTGAATACTATATTCATCATATCCATAAACTAAAATGGTAAATTAGTCAACCTAATGTGACTTACTATAAACTCAAAGTGTTCATAGCTCAGAAAAAATTTCAACTTTAGTTTACCAACATTCAATATCCTCAAAGGATGATACCTGTAATGAAGATTGATCATTGAAAAATATTGATCTCCGAAAATTTGATTAAATAATTCATCAATTTCTGGTATAGGATACCTATTATTTATATTGGTGGAATTGATTTCTTTATAATTTAGAACAATCTCATAGCCCTTTCCTTATACATAACATATAGAACAGGGGCTCCCCAATGTAAAAAATGAGAGTGAATGAATTCCTTATCACAAAACTTATATTGTTGTTTTTTCTATCCAACCAGTAAGACTAGGTCCATTTTGTAGGTAGACATAGATATAACTGTTATATCCTGGATGAGTTCAATGAAAAAATAATCTTCATGATTAGGTGGAAAACTAGTTAATTCCTAGGAAATAAATCAAAATATTCTCATATTAAAGGTAGATCCTCCAATATTTTACTTCCTTTCCCATATGTTGATTCCATAATTTTCTCTTCTCCAATAATTATAATAAATTGGGCTATTATAGGTGGATCTAGACATTCTTCAGATAATGAATTCACCCCTTTAAATAAAAGGAATATTGTACCTCCCTCTTGAATCATAATCTCTCTCTCATGGAAATAATTTTCTTCATTATAATTTGAAATCCAATATATATCAAGCATATATCAATTCACTCATAAGTATAATAACTATGTTCAAAAGTAATTTATGTTTTTCCATCATAATCGGGATTGATGGACATATCCTTGTTTTAACAA
The DNA here is from genome assembly GCA_963277665.1 of Viscum album. Lineage (NCBI taxonomy): Eukaryota > Viridiplantae > Streptophyta > Magnoliopsida > Santalales > Viscaceae > Viscum > Viscum album. The sequence continues at coordinate 906,160,181 of OY728165.1, read as the reverse complement.
GATTTTTTTGGAAAAAATCCCTCAATACATCTTCTCATAATGTTTTGGGTGTGATTTTGTTTTTTGAAAAAGGAAAATGACCATTAATGAGTATGGTTGGTGTTTGTCAAAGACATATTTTAAGGTGGTGCAGTTTCCTAGTGTTTTCTAAATTTTTGGGACTCAAAATCTAGATTTTTTGTTTGGAAATGAAATGTTTTCTTGAAAGGACTGAACAGTGTGAATAATGTTGAATGAAATCAGAAAAGGAAGAGCAACATGGTGGCTGATACGTGGACCATGTATCAGGTATGGGAAGGGTTCACGTTGCATACTATGTTGCAGGAATGATATGTAGGAGCAGTTCGTGATACTAAGAATGGTTCATGGAAATGGTTTGAAGCAAAGGGTTTATGGTACACGAATGGATTTTCATTGGTAGAGGAGATCTCCAACATAGGATAAAATGAAGTATGCGGACTGAGGTGTGAAAATGGTATGCAGACAGGTTGAGGTTCGTGGTAGGAGGATCAGTATGCGGTGGAGGATGGACCAAATCAAATATTTGGTAAATCATGGATTAACATATTTTTTAGATATATTTGACTTTATAAGGATTTTTAATCCCACTGATTAGGTGTAGGATTTAATATCATTATGGATCATCTATTTTCTATGGGAATTTTGTGATGTCCGAAGGAAGTTCGCAAGGGATAATTCTGTTAAGGATGAATAGGTTTGTGCAGAAGATATTCCACTGTAGGTTTTTACAGGGCGTTAAAGGCCGCAAAGGAAGAACATCGACAGAAGAAAAATGAGGTATGTGGAGGGGGGCTTCAGTATGTAGAAGAAAATGAAGTCTACGACTAAGGAACAATTAGCTGATATAGGGTGGTTCACAGAGGAGGTCCGTAGAGTCGATGTGTGGAGGAAATGAATGATAGTGAAGGCCGAGGCATTTTGTTGAAAAAGAGAGGTTTGTGAAATTAGCAGCGGTATGTGGAAGAGGTTTACCACAAACCATACTCAGTAAATAATACACCGGAGGAGTAGGTGGTTCTCGAAACACTCAAGGTAGCTTGAAAAACTTAAAATCAGTTTGTGAAAGTATTTTCTAGTATCAAATAGTACTCATGAAGGTGGATTTCATCTGCAGGTGAAAAAGGGACTTCAACAGAGAATCTACCTAAAATTGAATATGTAGGAATTCATGAAATTTAAAGGACCTACACATCAATAACTATGTTCAAAATAAATGTCTATAAACATTGAGTGGATTGATTTACAAGTGTTGGGGGTGAAGGAAGAGGAGGACGGTTACCCTTTCCACTGGTAGTGAGCCAGAGAAGAAGGCAAAAGAAGAGACCCTTGTTAATGTATCGAGCATACCCTAATCCTTGTAAAGGAAGTGATCTGGGGAATAGAAGATCCAGCATGAACATTTTCTCATTATTGGAAGTGAACCTTTGTGAATTTGTAACATTGGAACACGGTTGTTGTTTGATCTTTAGAGGTAGTCTAGAAAGGGTGAACTAAGTAAAAAATGTTGTGTCTCATGCATGATTTAAATTTTTTTCATACTTTGTAATGATAAAGAGAGAGAATAAAGTTTTGTTTAACAATGAAACAAGATTTTAAGGGTAAGAAATATTAATCTATAATACCTTGATTCACCCCCCTCTCAGGGTATTCAACCTAGTGGACCTAAAAATTTCCATTTGGTGTCCTGATTGGAAAATTGTTTCATTGGGTGTTAGATGTTGACTTATTATTCATAAATAACATACATGATATAAATGTGTTCATAGATCCATAATCAAATAATATATTATATATGTTTTTTTTATGATCAATCTACCTTCTATCACATTTTTATGGACTTCATATTTATATTTGGTAATCATATAAACTAAAAATAACCCACTTCCTCCTTTGGTGTATATTCCCCTGATGCTTGGGGAATTTATTCTAATGGTAATCCATCTTCTAAAAGTTCATTAACTTGATATTTGAGGCTTTATTATATCCCATACATTCATGATGTTTATTTACTTTTATCAATATAATTAATGTAGAATAAAATTCCCTTTATGAAAGTACTAAATCATTTCCTTTAAAATATTATAAAATGTCGGATGATTCACCCTTACCATCCTCTTATTCTTTGCATTTATTTTTTATTTAGTGCTCAACTATCCCCTTCATCCCTTGATTTACTTTGAAAATATAGGTCTTGGAGAATTATTTCTCTAACATGATGAAACATCATACTAAATAATCATATGATAAAAACATTTCAGAGACTAGTCCCTTTAGAGGCTCAGATAAATCCCATAAAAGAAATTGTCAATATAGATTTATGGATTACATACATAGTCTGCAACATGCCTTAATAATCTTGTAAAGTAAAACTCATACCCAGTAAAAAATTATTCTTCCTTTTACTTTATATTAATAGATTTACTTTTAATATTCTAACTATTCACTTGAGGAAAATATTTCTTAAGTAATATAACTATAAAAGTCTTCCATTCTGTGATACATATCTTCCCCTCCTCATTTTTATTTTTAATAAATTTCCATCATTGACCTACCTAAACATTTACATAACACACCCACATAATAACCATCTAAATTTCATTACTCCCCAAAGATATAAAAATATTTTCAATGCACTTGATCATTTCATTAATAACCAATGGATTAGTAGTTTCATTAATGGATGGTGGTTTTAGATATATGAAGTGTCCCAGCACTATTAAATAATTATATAAAGAAAATTTTTAATCCATACAAGCAATATAATTGGTTATAACCATATAAAACTATATTAGGATAACCATAATTGTTTTAGCTCTAACACCATGCATATTGAATTTCTATAGAGGAAAATGCATTCAATGATTACTGATGTTGACACATATTCCTTCCTTTTGCTTGGCACCATTTTTAAACAATTATATACATAATTTTATTGAATCATTATCAATATTGAGACATAAAAAATAATATTCTGTTAAATGTTCTTGAGAATTATATGGGCATATTTTAATGCTCATGATTGCAATATTCTTCTGAAATCTTATTCCCACGGTTCCTATAAAACATTCTATAGGACCATCTGTAACAACCCCATCCCCAGTAACCTATTGTTGGTGGTGACTATATTAACATGGTATAAGATACAATGTGTGACAACACATATGATTGAATAATTTAGTTGTATTGGGATACTTTATAGAGAAATTATTACCAAATTACATTGGAAACATAAAAAAACTTATAACGTTCATGGAAACATTCTTATTCCTTTTAGTAGATCCTTGAATCCATTCAAGTATCCCTTCATAATACCTTGGTTAAAGAAAATATAAACAAAATTTTATCATAGATAACAAGTCTGGGGTTATGTACAATGAAAGGTATCATGAATACATAATGCATAAACAATATGGTAGAGTGAATTATTATTAAATTTTCAATATATTCAAAAAACCTGATAATGAAATATATCCATGAATAATAAAAATTTAATAACAAAATTGATAGTAATAAATGATTTCTCAATTATGAAATTTATAATTTTATTCGTATTAATATTTTTTTCATGGCCTCTACCATGACATTTTCAATAGATGGACAAGCATAAACCATATGCTTGAATAATAAGTAAGGCATGCCAAAAAATTTATCTCATGAACCCTACCCAATGAATCAAGGGGAAATATAATTTCAGGTACCACATATCACTAAACATGTAAAATACAGTTCTCATATATTTAATGAACAGTTCAATACATAATCAATATGTCTTAATAATAAATAAATATTTTACTTTAATCAAGTATATAGTATATCAATATTCCCAAACCAACAGAATAATTTTCATGGTAAAATTCATTAAAAAAACTATATATATAAATTTTTATATTTTTCGGATAATATAGGGATGATATTGAATATATCCTTGGTACTACAGAACATATACTTGATGGAAAAAATTAATGTCAAAATAAAGATGGTGTGTGATAGATAACAAAACATTATGGAAATGTATACACTGAGAACAATCCTTTTACATAAAAAACTCACCAATCATAAATTATTAAGGGCTGAAATGATCCCATCCATTCATAAATTTTACATTTTTTAGTAAAGTCATATATTTTCTTAAAGAAAGATGAAAATAGAAGCTGAACATTTAAAGGAAGTCTCTTAAAGGTTTTGTAACACTATTTCCAAATGAAGTTAAAATACATCAAAAAACTTTTTTCATGTGTTTTCAAGGATACATTTAAAAAAATTGAAATAATTTACAATAATTTAATCTTTAAAATAAATTATACTTATAAAATAAAATGTTTTTTGGAAGATAAAAATACGCATAAATGAAATGAAATCCCTTTTCAAAATATTAAATAAAATAAAATCATTTTATTTTAGTATAAAATGAAAATTATTTAGAATACTTGGATTGGATTTTATGTTCTAAAAAATTATTAATTATAATGGTGGTAAATTTAATTTATGTGGAAAAAATTAAAAATAGAATTTTTTAACACTTCTGTAAAGAAAATCAAAAATTATTCGTATTGAAAATGTTAAAATTATTTATATACATTTTAATAAATGTCAAAGTAAATATAAATTAACCTCAAAATAAATTAAGTATATCGAAGACCATTCTGGAAGGAAAATTTATAATATATATATGGAATAATAATATTCCCACCCAAAGAAATGAGATAAGAAAAGAAACCCTTACGACTCTAGAAACTATTGAATAAAAATAAATTAAAAGAAAGAACATGATATGGATTTATAAATCCATTTTATTTCAATATAATTTCACTAAAAATATATCTATGGGAAGAATAAACACCATATAAAAATCATATGTGAGTTAGAGTCATATCCCAATAGACAAAAATTGAGAGGTAAAATCATAACCATTACTCTTGAAATCCATGAAATCTCTATAATAAACTATTTAATAAATACAACCTTTTAAATCGTATATTTCCTAACCTTATTCGTATCTATTATATTTTATTCTCTTTAATAATAATCATTAAATAAACATATATTACTTGGTTATTGTTTATTTTCATTACTGAATTATAGTAAATTTGATCATTTCATATAAGTTTCATAATAATGTTTTCAATACTAGTTATGTGATAAAAATTTAAACATTAATAAATTACCCACATTAATGGAATCATTGTGTTTCAATTATTTATGAAGTCACATTTTATTTTTATGTACAATGAGTGTGTTATGCAAGAATGGAATCCATAACGAGCGAGATTTATTAAATATTGATAAACAAAATATGGTATCTTAATAATGAGTCAAATATTAATATTATCACTGTATAAAAAACAAATATTTTACATATTAATATAATATCTATTAATTAAATAAATTTTTATAATCATCCATGTAATATGGTGATGAAAAATGAAATATGTCATTCTTGGAAGCAGTGGTTCGCACATAACATGAGAAACTCGTTAATTTTTTAAATTGATGGTAGGAAGGTTGAAAATGGTTATTCTATTAAAAAATAGAATTCATTTATTCTAATAAGAACAATGTATTTATTTTAGTATGGCTAAAATATATTTTAAGGAGGTGCAATAAAAAACATGAACTAACTCAGTTAAAATCCTACATCTTTCTATGATATCCTCTTTTAGGTAACTCCTTATGACTTTTAAGATTGATCTTTTCAAGAAAAAAACCTATATAACATTTAAAATAGTGTTTGGGATATAATTAGGAATATTTCAGGTGAACTAATAATCTTGGTTTTTTAGGATAATTGGGGGGTTGAGCACTCATTTTAAATGTGAGAGGGTTGGTTTTTTTTTGTAAATACACATTACTTTATATTAAAAACACATATCTTTAAAAGGGATATGTCTCTATAAGTGGAAACTAATTAGTAATGTATGTTTCTTGTTTTATCCACATACCATCCAAAAATATAAGCGACATAGTTTGAGATATTTTAGGCATTTCCCCCTAAATATAACTTTTTTACTATAATTTTTTTTACATTGATTACTCATTTTTTAAGCACGAATACTTATTTTTATTACCAAAAATATAATTCACCTTATAACATAATTTGAAAATGTTTATTTAAAATGTATAAACCATTTTTCATGATTCAATTCCAAGATTTGGTAAAAAGTGTTTTTTAATAAAGTTTCACTTATATAACAAAAATAGATTTTATTAAAAATTCATTTTTAAACATAAAACTAAATTTACAAAAAAATAATTTTTAGTATTTATTACTTTAGTTTCTATTGGATTATTAATAAAAAATAATATATATTTTTTTCTTTCAAATAATTCCAAAACTTAAGGGATTATTAAGAATACTTAATTAAAGGAAAATGTATATTTTTTAATTTAAATAAAATATATCTTAGGTTTTAAAATGTCAAACATTGAAATAAAAATTACTAATAATTTATTTATGAATTTTTTCACTATCTTAAATGGGATTTTAATCTTTGAAATGTTTTTATAAATTTTGAATTGATTATTATAGAAAACTGATGTTAAAAAAGGTAAAGTATTGTTAAAACTGTATCTCTATTTTTCACCAAAATGTCAACCTTTATGAAAAATTCTTAAACAACACCAAAAGATAATTATAAAATATTCAATCCAAAATAAATTTCTCAATAAAGAAATTAAAACTATAAAATGTAATTATATTTTATTTAAACAGTCATGAAAAAAACTATTTCTATTATATTATGAATAGAATGTGAATTGTTTTAATGTATGGGGATGTGGTGTTTTACTTCTATAATAGAGTCTCCAGTGTTGAAAAGAAAATTAAATGAGTGCTCATAGATTTCAATATTTAAAATGATAGAATAATATATGATCACATTGTAAACTACTTTTATACGAGACAATTAAATACATAGTTCCACAAAATAATTAAAATATTCATAGAATTAAATAAAATATTTTAAAATAATAAATATCCAATAGTTTATCAGATCATAATTGAATAAAAATATTATATACATGCTAAACATTTGAGATAAAAAAATAAACTAAGAATAATATATCAAAAGATATTTTGGGATTTAAATATAATATATTTAAATAATTAAATATGAACAGTTTTGGAACATGTCATTTTTATTCTTAATAAACCAAAATATATTGTAGTAAACTCATGCTCACAGGGAACTTACAAGTAATCTCACACCAATATATAAGTAAATTAAACTATAAAGAGTGTTAATATTGGCCAGAAGTTCAAAAAATAATTCATGTAATCCACACAATTAAAAAATAATAAATTTGGAAAGAAAATGATAAACCACTAACATATAATTTAAAAATGATGTAGATAAATTTGTTATGAATAAATATCCCCTCATTATATAATACTAATATCAAATCGACAGCCATTATAAATATTGTTACAAATATAATCACATATCTAGTGAACTTCCATTAACATTATCTTTACGACTATAAAAAAATTACTAATAAATAGAAATATTAGAAGTCTCTATATAATTTTAACAAACACAATAAAATTTTTCATTATTATACATGTAGTATTTTCCTATTCAAATCAATCACAAATACCATTTGTTATCTATATGCTTTTATATCAAGTAGTGCTAGAAATAAGAGATTTAAGTGACCAAATATATTTATATTGAACAAAAATTCTAGACATGATGATAAAATCATATTCGGAAAAATAGTAATTCTTAATTCCATAAAATTGATTAAAATTAATTCATTAATAATTAGAATAATTTTTATAAATACCATAGTAAAAAAAGTAACATTAGATATGCTTTTTCTTATTGGAAAAAATATAAAATAATTATTATAAATATTTTGATTTTCACCATTTCATAAAATTCCAAGATTACTTTTATTTCCATTTACAATCACATTGATTTTGGTAAGGTAATTGTACTCTTTATTAAAAACTCTAGGAGACAATTTAAAAGAATCAACTTCAGTTAATAATTCATTATTTCAAATAACGATGAGTAAATAAAAAAATTTAGGTTGTCATATCTTTAATTTAATTCATAAATCTATTTGGACAAAGAAGATTTTCTAACATTAAGAGAATGAAAATGTTTATTTAGATATTTATTTTCTTTCTTTAAACCAATATATTTATATTAAAAAACGATACATTAGGCATTATTTTTCTAAAAAGAATAATTTTTATATTAAGAAATAGATTATACCTTTCTAATCTAGGCTATAACACACATGTTTCCTTTTTAATTAAAATTATTATCAACTTCAAATTTAGAATGATATTCCACACTAAAAGAATTATAATCACTCCATGTATACTTTATATATATCTTTCCTTTCATTTTGTAATATGATTTTCTAGATTTTCTTTCAGACTTGAGTAGAGGTAATTTAGGTCTAAGATTTCTACTTTTATTTCACTGATACCATTTCAACTCTTTCATGATTCTATCATCTTTCCTTATTTTTCATTTTCTCCATTAATTTAGTAATCTCATCACATGAATATGAACTACTAGAATGTAACACCCCAATCTTCCACAGTACGCTTCTCTTTGAATAATACAGTAGCATGTGTTATACGCAACTTCGAGTTCTAACACACACCACAACCAATCAAACTAGCTATTATGATTAGTAATAAATACTTTTTAAAATTTTATAAATTTTATCTCTCAAAATGGAATTCATTTTCGTATTCTTAGTATCGAAATTAGCCTAGGGTAAAATTTTGGAACTTTTTGGATAACATTTATATTTTGATGAATGGTGAAAATTACTAAATTTTAAATAAAAGAAACATTTTTATTCGAAATAATTAATAGTGATAATTTATTAATTTGATTGGTTTTAAAGTATATTTAGAATATATTTTTACCATTTAATACAATTTTGGTCATTGGACATAATTTCACAATTAAACCGGACATAAACGAGTGTCAATCTTTTGATAGTTATTATCTCTTAAAAACAAGCTTCTTGTTTTAACAATAGGAATTGATTTTAAATTAATTTCTGCCACTTATGTGTTTTTAATATATAAAAATAGATTCCATATTTGGAATCAGGATTTCCAAATTGTTTAAATTGGTAACTTTTATTTTTAGACATTTTGAATAATTACTTCGGTAAATATTTTATTTACTGTGGTTAAAGGGAAAATCTGGTAAATAAGGGTTAAAAAATAATATTATAATAATACTAAATTACACTAAAAACATGTCCTAACCTTTTTTTGGATACATTTCTGACCATGGGCATCTTTGGGTCGATTTTGGGACCCCATGGAGCCACTTGTAGTTGATAGGGACACATTATTTTAATTTAGTTAAAATAAATACAAAAACGACATAAGCATATATCTTTTAGGAAAACAATTTTTACAAAGGGATATATATGTTAAATTTTTGACTATAAATATTCATTCGAAAGCTAAAACTATTTCCTAAATAATGGTATATTATTTATAATTTTTAGACATTTAATAATTAATATTATTTATGACACAATAATGATGTAGTGTTTTCCTTATTAATGAAAGAATCAAATAATTGGTATTATAAATATTAAAATTAACATAATTTTAACGTTTTGATGACATTAATGAATTTTAATGCTTAAAATGACATTATAGTATTTCTAAAATGAATTTTTTTTTGAATTAATAAAGTTTTTAAGACTTTAAAAAAAATAAATTATTGAATAGTGTGAAAATTGACATAAAAGAGTTTTTAAAACAAATATTATATTATTAATTGATATTAAATTCCTAAAAATATAAGGTTCGGCCAAGAGACTTATATCATGATATTTGTATCATTAATGGACCACTTGGGGATCTCTTAGATGTATATAGTATGTTTATTAACTATATAATATAAAAATGCAAAGTTACATGGTAAATGTTAAACTAATTAACTAAGAGTTAAAACTAAAAGATAAGGTTAATATAATGACCCAAAACTATCTAAATTCTATTGGTTGAGTGGTTTTCAAACCATACCCACCTTAACCTATAACGTGTCCACTTTTGATCCATTATAAACTGAATATGAATTTATTATAAAATAATATTTCTAGCTTTCCAAAGGTGCCCCTCACCCCTCTTATAAAAGGGCACTCCCCCTTCTCATTAATTTACACCTTAAAAACCATTTGGATAGGCCAACCCCTGCCCAAATACTCTCTCATATTCCCTCCATTAAACCTAGAGGCCTTCCTTTAGTTATAAAGGCATCATAAGGATCCCTTTTCACCAAATCAAAAGGAAAACCTGAAGAAGAGGTAATGATTTCACCACCCTTTTTCAAGTTCCTTTCTTCATCCACTTCTTCTTTATTTGTTATTACCATTATAAAATAATAAATACAGTATATTATATATAATTTTATGTTATTATAAACATGGTACAACCATATTTCACTATTATATCCATTTTTTGAATGACATGGCACCATACGTGCGTACGTACGGCTTACCGTCTCCACGTCATGGTGTAATTGTTATTCAAAACATTATTTTTTGGATGGGTATAATAATGATGTTTAATTAATGTAAATAATGAATATAACATGATAATGATTCTGTATATATGATATACCATCCAATTAAATATTATTTTAATATCAAAAGAATGATATTGTCGCTCATGTGTACGTACAGACTACTATCTCCACGAACGCGATGAGATTCATTGTCCATCATATACAGTCAAGTATAATTCTCATTTGATGATTAATAATAATGTTTACGGACTTAATATAATTCTGGATATGAATAAGATACAACCTATACATAAGAAACACGGCTTACGTAACAAAACATATAAAAGAAAACGAGTAAGTTAACACCCGAAACAACGATAATACTAAGATATTATTAACAAATCAATGTTAAAAGATCGTATATGATATAATATTAATGTATATGACTCTTGTATAATTTAATAAAAATTATTTCACCATTATAAAAAAGGTTAACCAACCCCCAACCAAGGAAAATTACAAGGTAAGGGTTTATTTTTCAATCTCTTCATTATCCGAGGTTGTTTATACTTAATAATCTACTGGGACTTCATTATCATCCACATCCATGTTTCTTAAAAATTTATTTCAATTTTTTTTAATATTTACTAGAATATGGGTTAAAGTCATTTAAACCCCTGTTGTACTTTTATAAGTGGTTTATAAAGGAATCATTCCATCGTTTTCCAAACTAGGTCCTTTTTAACCTTTTCGACAGAATTAAGGTAAGAATGTTTTTTTAACTTATACGGTGGGTGCGGCTATTTTCCACCATTATAAAATCTTCGAATCATCCCTTACATGCTTATAAGAAAATTTTCAAAGTAAATGTTTTATTTTATATTATGTGACTTTTAAATGACTTCAAAAAAAGAGATATTTCTCTCAAATAGTTTTGATTTCATCTATGTCAACATCCTTTGATGGATTTTAAGCTTAGTTGAAGTTGATTTATTATGATACAAAACTTCCATATTGTATTGAAGGTTTTGTGATTTTTTTGACTGTGGATGTGTTATTTTTATACCATTCATGGTTTATAGAAAAATTATTGACATTTCGTATGCCATTTTTTATACGAATGTTTATGTTTTGTTTAAACCTGTTCATATGAGGAATGCATTGAACTTAATATGTGATGGGTGGAGCCCGCTATAGCTCCTCGATGCATTGTTAGGTCTCATGAGACAAAAAAAGTGTCTTGGCATAAGGCCTTGACAAAATCTTATTTGTAGTCATGGCACGAGGCCTTGGCTATGTGGTTATGATAGTATGGCATTATGCATTCCATCAGTATGAAAGTAGTTATTGATATTTCATGTGATTATTCAATTAGTAGAATATCCATGTGAATAAGTAAATGGAATTATTTCATTTTATTTCTGCCATATTATGTTGAAGTTCAAGTTTAAAAGACATTTTTTAGTTATAAATTGCCTTAAATGTTTATTCTTATTTATGAAAGTTTCCGCTATATTGTTATCCCTACTGGGAATTTGAGCTCACCCCTTTCAATGTTTTATTTTTCCTAGGATGTGAAGAAGTAATTTATGAATGACCTGTTGGGATAGTATGTGGGGATATGAGTGTGGACTATGGAGACTATGTTGTTGTAGTTTTCATTTTATGTTGTAATGTAAAATTTATTAATGTATCTAGTTATTCCAAGGCTATTAAACTAATATTTCTTTCGAGACTTGATATTTCTTGTGATCATGAAAATATTATGTAATAATGCACCAACTCTGGGTAACTGGGGTCGGGGCATTACAGTTGGTATTATAGGAAGTTTAGTACAAACCTTGGAAGCTAGATTTAGATAAACTCTGATTAGAGCACATAGATTTAAGATGGAATTTTAGGATTAGTATAGAAGAACTTCCTAGAATTTTGGTATTGTAGAGATTTTGTGAGTTTTTCGAGGAATACATCCATGTCTGGATATGAGCAGGTAGAGGCGGCTCTGGAACAGATGTACCTAGGGGTAAAACCCGAAAACACCGCTTTATGCTAGACTTGAACTGGAACTGGTGCACAACAATGGGCCTTATTGCACTCTTAGTTACGACACTCCCAGGGGATATGCTTAGGATAACTCTCATTTTCTTTACAAATAATTATGAATGGTTTATGAGTATATACTTCCTCAAATAAAACATTTTTATGATTATGGATTATATCCATAAATAGTTCAATTTATGTTAATTGTTTTATAAGTATGGAATTATGTATATTGATTCATAAACTGATTTAGTTTATGCCATTTTTTAGAAATTGTGCCTAGTGGAAGAAATGGAAACTGTATCAATGCATGCACTCCATCTAGGGATTTCCCTCCTACTCAAGATAATTATAGTGGAGCAGGTGATGCAACTGGTGTCGATCAACTAATCACCATACTGGGACAACTCACTCAGGTTATGAATAATAACCTTACCTATATGGAGCACCATGATCCACAGCGTGGAGGATCAATGTTAGATCGCATCATGAGGCAACAACCACCAACAATCAATGGGAGTACAAATCCATTGGTAGCTGTGCAATGGATAAGTTCCTAAGAGAAAATATTTCAGGCTTTGGGAAATAGTGAAAGGGAAAAAGTTATCATGGAAGTTTACCGCCTCACTGGAGATACTGATCAATGGTGGCCATTGATTCAAAACATGAAGGAAGATGATGAAGTATCAAATATGGAATTGAGGGAGTTCATAGATCTGTTTTTAGAAAAATACATTCCTCGTGACCATCGAGTAGATATGGAAAGGCAATTTATGAGTCTGAGACAAAAGGAGGATGAGAATGTCGCAAAGTATGAGGCTAAATTTACAAGGTTAGCAAGGTATGATGGAGATTAAATACGTAACCCAAGAAGTAAGATTGATCATTCCATTGATGGGTTAAAACAATTTCTCCGTCGAGCATTAGTCTCACAATCCTTCTCTTCGTACAAAGACATTGTCTCATGTGCTATCAAGACAGAAAAGGAATTCTCTAAGTCTTATGACTTTAAAGAAAATCAAGAGAAGAAGAGATATGCAGATCAATCTGGGAATGGAAGTAAGGGAAATAATGGAAATGATGAATATCTAACCTATAGTAAATGTGGGAAGAAACACCCCGGTACTTTCTTAAAAGGAATGGGAGTCTATTAAAAGTGTGGTGAAAAATGAAACCAAGCTCGTGATTGCAAGGGGAAGAAGGTAGCTACCGATGTCCAATGATATAATTGCAGGGAGATGGGACATTATGAAAATTAATGTCCTAAGCGCCATGGGAACTTACCTAAGAAAAGGCCAAGGGATCAAGGCCAAGCTTATGTTATCACTACTGCAGAGGTAGAAGATCCGAAATACGTGGTGGCAGGTAATTTAATGGTTTCTTCAAGTTTATCAAATTCATTATTTGATTCTAGATCATCATATTGTTTCATATCTTCCTAGTTTTCTAAAAAATTAAATATTTCCAATTTGATTTAACAAAGGATTTTTCAGTTAAAACTCATAAGGGAAGTATCATTGCAACAATGTTTTATGATTCAGTCCCCATTAGAGCACATAAATGTTCTTTATCTTCTGATCTCATCATCATACCTATGATTGAGTTTGATATAATCCTCGGTATGGATTGTCTTTCGGACCATGATGCGAAGATATATTGTAAGAAGAAGTAGGTTATGATTTTTGATGATGATGATATGGAACACCTTATCTTTAGAACAGAATCATCACCACCTTATTCTTATCTGGATCCACCCCCAATAGCTCAACTAAATTCAATTATTAGGGAGGAAGAGAATGAAATGACTGTGGGTGAGGAAAAAAATGTTCCACTAGAGGATGTACCTATTGTGAAAGAATATGTAGATGTTTTTCTGGAAGATTTACCTAGACATCCTCCAGAACGAGAAGTTGAGTTTTCCATTGATTTAATTCCTGGATCAAAGCCTATATCGAATACCCCTTATAGAATGGCCATTGTGGAATTAGTTTAACTAAATAAACAACTAGAGAAATTGATTAATAACAGATTTATTCACCCTAGTGTTTCTCCATGGGGAGCCCCTATTCTTTTTCTTAAAAAGAAAGATGGATCTATGAGGTTATGTATCGACTACATAGAGATCAATGCTATAACAATAAAGAACATGTATCCCCTTCCTCAAATTGATTATTTATTTGACCAACTGCATGGAGCTCAATAATTTTCAAAGATTGACCTTCGATCTGGATACCATCAGTTGTGTGTGAAGAAGGAATCCATTCTGAAGACATCATTACGAACAAGGTACGGGCATTACGAGTTTACAGTAATGCCTTTTGGGCTGACTAATGCACCATCTGTATTCATGGATCTAATGAATAGGGTTTTTAAGGAATATCTCGATGATTTTATGGTGATATTTATTAATGATATATTGGTATACTCCAAAAGCTACAAAGATCACAAAAATCACTTGTGCATTATCCTGAAGACTCTAAGAAGACATGAATTATATGGGATGTTTAGCAAGTCTGAATTCTGGCTTCAGGAGATTTCCTTTCTTATCCATATTGTATCTAAAGATGGAATCTCTATTGATCCTTCTAAGACCAAGGCAATCTAATAATGGCCGGCACCTACGAGTATAACTGAGGTACGCAGTTTTATTGGTTTAGCAGGTCATTATCGACATTTCATCCATAATTTTTCCCGATTGGATAACCCATTAACAAAGCTCACACGTAAGGGGGTTAAATTTTGTTGGACAAAAGATTGTGAAGAATGTTTCAAAGAACTGAAGAGAAGATTAGTCAATTCTCCTATATTGACTCTACTATCATGGACTGATGGGTTCGTTATTTATAGTGATTCATTGAAGAAAGGACTTGGTTGTGTCCTTATGCAGAATGATAGGGTTATTACCTATGCATCATGACAGTTGAAAATTCATGAGAAAAACTATCCTACTCATGATCTCGAGTTATCAGCTGTGATCTTTTCTTTGAAGATATGGTGGCACTACCTATATGGTGAAAAATGTGAGATTTATACGGATCACAAGAGTTTAAAGTATATTTTCTCACAAAAAGAACTCAACATGAGACAAAGGAGATGGCTTGAACTACTTAAGGATTATGATTTTACGATACACTAACACCGGGGAAGGCAAATAAGGTGGAAGATGCTTTGAGCAGAAATGATCATGGAGTTTTGAACATGACGATAATTGAAAGGAATCCTATATTTATGGATCTAGTAAAGTTGTATATGGGAATCATCATGGATGGTGAAACATCAATGATTTTTCAAATGGTTACCAAACCATCTTTACTAGAAAGGATAAAGAGTTCTCAAACCGATGATGAAGAATTTCAAAAGAAGATTAAAGTTGTGAATGATGAGAGATTGAGAGACTTTGGGTATGAAGATGAAATATTGAAATTTGGGAAGAGACTTTGTGTTCCCAATATACCTGATCTAAAAAGGGAATTGTTGGACGATGCTCATAGTTCCAATTTCTCTATACACCCTAGGAGCACCAAAATGTACAGTGACTTGAAGGAACATTTTTTTTGGGACAACATGAAGAGGGAGATTTCTGATTTTGTGTCAAGATGTATGGTTTGTCAACAAGTGAAAGCTGGAAGGCAACAGCCTGGAGGAGTCATGCAACCTCTTCCCATACCGGAGTGGAAATGGGACAATATTACGATGGACTTTGTCATGGGGATACCAAAGACTCCTAGAAGGAATGATGCAATATGGGTTATTGTTGATCATCTTACCGTGTCAGCGCATTTTCTTTCTATAAGAGAATATATAACACTGGAACGTCTAGCAAGACTATATATTGATGAAGTTGTGAGACTTCTTGGAGTACCCCTATCGATTGTTTCTGCTCGTGATGCCCGTTTTACTTCAAGATTCTGGAAAAGTCTTCAGAAATCCTTGGATACTGAAATTCATTTGAGCACTGCCTACCACCCTCAAACAGATGGACAATCAGAACAGAACTATTCAAACATTAGAATACATGTTGAGTTCCTTCTCACTTGACATTCAGGGTATGTGGGATCAATATTTACCTCTGGTAGAATTTTCCTATAACAATAGCTTCCATTCGAGTATTCAGATGGCACCATATGAAGCGTTATACGAAAAGAGATGACGCGCACCAACCTGTTGGGATGACGTTGGTGAATGAAAACTCGTAGGCCTAGAACTGGTGGAGGAAACGATGGAAAAGGTGAAGCTAATTCAAAACCATATCAAAGCAGCTCAAAGTAGGCAAATGAGCTATGCCGATAATCGAAGGAAGGATTTGGAATTTCAAGTCAGCGATCATGTTTTCTTGAAGGTATTTCCATGGAAGGGAGTCATACATTTTGGTAAGAAAGGTAAATTGAGTCCCAGGTACATCGGACCTTTCGATATTCTAGAAGAATTGGGGTTGTAGCTTACCGATTGGCAATGCCGCCAAGTCTCTCCAAAGCTCACGATGTGTTCCACGTATCTCTGTTGATGAAATACATACCTAACCCAACGCATGTACTCACCTGTGAGGAATTATAACTAGAACCCGATCTGTATTATTGTGAATTGCCCATCAGGATTCTTCATACGAGAGAAAAAGTGCTGAGAAACCGGATGACTCATCTGGTAAAAGATCCATGGAGAAACCATAAAATGGAAGAGGCAACGTGGGAACCTGACGAACTTATGATGAAGAACCACCCAAGTCTTTTTATGCGGTAATATTCTAGAAATTTAGAGGACTAAATTATTTGAAATAGGGGATAATTTAACACCCCAAGCTTCCACGATATGCTTCTCTTTGAATAATACAGTAGCGTGTGTTATACACAACTTCGAGTTCTAACACACACCACAACCAATCAAACTAGCCATTATGAATAGTAATACCTACTTTTTGAAATTTTATAAATTTTATCTCTCAAAATGTACTTCATATTTGGATTCGGAGTATTGATATTATCTTAGGGTAAAATTTTGGAACTTTTCGGATAACATTTATATTTTGGTGAATAGTGAAAATTACTAAATTTTAATTAAAAAAAACTTTTTTAATCGAAATAGTTAGTAGTGATAAATTATTAATTTGAGTGGTTTTAATGTATATTTAGAATATATTTTTACCATTTAATAAAATTTTGGTCATTGGACATAATTTCACTATTAAACCAGACGTAAACAAGTGTCCATCTTTTGATAGTTATTATCTCTTTAAAACACGCTTTTTTTAACAACGGGAATTAATTTTAAATTAATTTCTGCCACTTATGTGTTTTGAATTTAGAAAAATGGATTTCATATTTGGAATCAGGATGTACAAATTGTGTAAATAGGTAACTTTTATTTTTAGACATTTTGAATAATTACTTCGGTAAATATTTTACTTACCATGGTTAAAGGGTAAATCCGGTAAATAAGGGTTAAAAAATAATATTATAATAATAATAAATTATCCTTAAAATGTATCATAACCTTATTGGTGGATACATGTCCGACCATGGGCATCTTTGGTTCGATTTCGGGACCCCATGGAGCCACTTGTAGGTGATAGGGACACTTTAGTTTAATTAAGTTAAAATAAATACAAAAATTACATAAGCATATATCTTTTAGAAAAACAATTTTTACATAGAGTTATATATGATGGATTTTCGACTATAAAAATTAATTTTAAATCTAAAAAGATTTCATACATAATGGTATTTTATTTATAATTTTTAGACATTTAATAATTAACATTATTTATGACACAATAATGATGCAGTATTTTCCGAATTAATGAAAGAATCAAATAATTGGTATTATAAATGATAAAATTAATATAATTTGAAAGTTTTGATGACATACATTAATTTTATTGCTTAATATTACATTATAGTATTTCTTAAATGAATTTGGTACGAATTAATAATGTTTTTAAGACTTTAACAAAAATCAATTATTGAATATTGTCAAAACTGACATAAAAGAGTTTTTAAGACAAATATTATATTATTAATTGATATTAAATTCAAAAAAAATCTAAGGTTTGGCCACGAGACTTATATCATGGTATGTGTATTATTAATAGACCACTTGGGGTCTCTTGGAAGTATATAGTAAGTTTATTAACTATATAATATAAAAATACAAAGTGACATGGTAAATGTTAAACTAATTAACTAAGATTTAAAACTAAAAGATAAGGTTAATATAATGACCCAAACCTGTCTAAATTCTATTGGATGGGTGGTTTTCAACCCATCCCCACCTTAACCTATAAATAATCCACTTTGGAGCCATTAGAAACTGAATATGAAATTATTATAAAATAATATTTCTAGCTTTTCCAAAGGTACCCCTCACCCCTCTTATAAAAGGGTACTCCCCCTTCTCATTAATTCACACCTTCAAATCCATTTGGATCGGCCAACCCCTACCCAAATACTCTCTCAACTTCCCTCAATTTATTCTATAGGCCTTCCTTTAGTCAGAAAGCCAACCTAAGGAGCCCTTTTGACCAAATCAAAAGGAAGAACCAGAAGAAGAGGTAATGATTTCACCACCCTTTTTCATGTTCCTTTCTTCTTCCACTTCTTCTTCCATTGTTATTACTGTTATAAAATAATAAATAGAGTATATTATATATCGTTTTATGTTATCATAATCATGTTACAACCATATTTAAGTATACTATACATCTTTTTAATGACATGACACCATACGTGCGTACCTACGGCTTACCGTCTCCACATCGTGGTGTAATTGTTATTCAAAACATTATTATTTGGATGGGTATAATAATGATGTCTAATTCATGTAAATAATAAATATAACATGTTAATTATTATATATATATATATGATATACCATCCAATTAAAAATTATTTTAATATCAAAAGAATGATATTATCGCTCCGGCGTACGTACGGACTACCGTCTCCACGAACGTGATGAGATTCATTCTCCATCATATCCATTCAAGTCTAATTATCATTTGATGATTAATAATAATTTTTAAGGACATAATATCATTATGGATATGAATAAGATATGAACTATCCATAACAAACACGGCTTACGTAACAAAACATATAAAAGAAAACGAGTAAAGTAACACTCGAAACAACGATAATACTAAGATATTATTAACAAATAAATGTTAAAAGATCATATATGATATCATATTAATGTATATGATTCTTGTATAATTTAATAACAATTATTTCACAATTATACAGGCGGTTAACCTACCCCCCGACCAAGGAAAATTACAAGGTATGGGTTTATTTCGCAATCTCTTCATTATCTGAGGTGGTTTATACGTAATAATCTACTAGGACTTCTTTATCATCCACATCCTTGTTTCTTAAAAATGTATTTCTAAATTTTTTTACTATTTACTAGAATATGGGTTAAAGTCATTTATACCCTTTTTTTACTTTTATGTGTGTTATATAAAGGAATCATTCCATCGTTTTCCAAACAAGGTCCTTTTTAACCATTTCGACAGAATTAAGGTAAGAATGTTTTTTTAACTTATACAGTGGGTGCAGCTATTTTCCGCCATTATAAAATCTTCAAAGCTTCCCTTACAAGATTATAAGAAAATTTTCAAAGTAAATGTTTTATTTTAATTTATGTGACTTTTAAATGACTTCAAAAAAAAGGGATATTTCTCTCAAATAGTTTTGATTTCATCTATGTCAACATCCTTTGATGGATTTTAAGGTTATTTGAAGTTGATTTATTATGATACAAAACAACCAAATTGTATTGATGTTTTTGTGATTTTTTTGACTGTGGATGTGTTAGTTTTATACCATTCATGGTTTATAGAGAAAGTATTGACATTCCGTATGCTAGTTTTAATACGAATGTTTATGTTATGTTTAAACTTGTTCATATGAGGAATGCATTGGACTTAATATGTGATGGGGGGAGCCTGATATAGCTCCTCGATGCATCAATAGGTCTCATGAGACAAACTAGTGTCTTGTCACAAGGCCTTGACAAAATCTTATTTGTAGTCTTGGCACGAGGCCTTGGCTATTAGGTTATGATAGTCTGACATTATGCATTCCATCATTATGAAAGTGGTTATTGATATTGCATGTGATTATTTGATTAGTAGAATATCCATGGGAATAAGTAAATGGCATTATTTAATTTTATTTCTAACATATTATGTTGAATTTCATGTTTAAAATGATTTTGTTTTAGTTATAAATTGCCTTAAATGTTTATTCTTATTTATGAAAGTTTTCGCTATATTGTAATCCTTACTGGGCATTTGAGCTCACCCCTTTCAATGTTTTATTTTTCCCAGGATGTGAAGAAGTAATTTATCAATGACTTGCTGGGATTGTATGTGGGGATATGAGTGTGTACTATGGAGACTATGTTGTTGTAGTTTTCATTTTATGATGTAATGTAAACTTTATTAATGTATCTAATTATTCCAAGACTACTAAACTAATCAGTCTTTCAAAACTTGATCTTTCTTGTGATCATGCCAATATTATGTAATAATGCACCGACTCTGGGTAACTGGGGTCGGGGCGTTACATATAATCTTCATCAGATGAGCAAGAATATGTAATCTTAAGAGGTCCATTTTCATTTTTGACATACTTATGATCATCTCCTTCTGATTTCATCTAAAATTCATACATCATGAGTGTTAAAATTAAATTCTTCATCTAAAAATCATTAAAAAGTGTACACCATCTAATGAAAAATGATATTCAACCCAATTTAGTCTTTAGAACTTTGATAAATTTTAAAAATTGATCTTATTTGGAAAAAACATTTCCAAACGAGGCAATATAATCCACTATCTTAGTGACTGTTCCATTAATATGAGTAACACTTTATCCATCATATATCCTGAAACTATCAAACACTACCTTTGAATTATTATTCCATAATTGTCTTCCATTTTTTTTATTCCTTCATAAGAAATAGAAATATTTTACCAGTGATTATGAGTATTTGAAAATTGAGAAACTCTATTCAATTTATTGGGTTTTAATTAAAAATTGATAACATTAATATATTTTTATTATAAATTGTAATTAGATTCATGATAATCACTCAATAACTCAAGTTCACCAGCATAAATTTTATAGGGTTTCACCACCTTCGTGTAAAATTCAAAACAATATTATTCAAATATATAATCATTTTAACTTTATAGTAACCATAATTATCACCATTGAGATAAGCATATCAATTCATTTACATAAATTCTCAAGGATTAACCATTATAATATGTATTTTTATAGTATGATTTCTTTCTCTCTAGCTTGTTAAGGATGAAAATAATATAATATATTTGATGTCAAGGCTCCGATTCAACTTTTTTTATTAAATGGAATAGAAATCTATATTTAAAATTAAACTTTATAATTTAGATCTTTTAAGTGACTAGCTAATATACTAATTATTTTCCAAAAAAATTGAAGAAAAAATACTAAATATAGGGGTAAATTGTCTCCTTTAAAATAATTAACTAATTTAAACTTTCCTCTTTTTTTCTACATGTTCACAATATGGTAATAATATTTATGGTGTGAAATTCATTTAATTTTCTAAACAAACTAGAAAATAACTTTCATGTACCATATTTAATCTCCCTAATTTGAAAAACACAGCATGGTTTCTTTAAGAATTTAATGACCTTTCATCTATATTGTGAGAAATTCTAAAATAACATAAGCCTAAAAAAATTTCATTATCTTATAATGGAATGACTAACTTCAGAAAAATCATTATCAGTTATATATCAAAAAAGATAAAGGAAACATGTGTAAAATTAATCTACACATTATTCAAAACCTATGGAATAGTAACTTCTAAAACATTAACTTATGATCATTTCATTGTAACAAATAAAGGTTATTTACTTAGAAAAATTCCATATTTCTCTAATACATAATATTCTTATTCAAGCTATAATGCATAGTATAATTTATTATTTATTTTATATTTTTTTAAAATCTTTTCATATGTAATATATTTTCCATTGAAAAAAATATGAATGTATGAAATTGTTCAAATACATAATATTTTAGACACTTGTAGATTTCAAATATCTTTATTTATAATATCTTCAGCTTTAAATGTAAGGATTTATTCTCTGATGTTTAGAAGATATAATATGTTTTTCCATACTTAAATTATATATAATATGTTGTACATATCCCATTTTTTGATTATAACAATACATAATATTCTTCATCACATTATATATAAGGGCTTCTACATGGGTATAATTATATTATCATTTATAAAAAAGATATTTCCTAGACGTTGGGGAATTATTCAATATAAAATATAGAATATAAAAACATAATTTCCTATTAATAAAAAAATAACAATGAATAAAAAAAATTGGAAGATGAATTATAAAAATAAATTGTTTAATAAAAATAATGAAATCATAAACCATATAAAAAAAGTTAAAGAAAATAAGGAATTATCGAAACATAAACACAGGGTGAGAATCTACCCAATAATTGGCCTTGGTTTTATGAACCTAAAAGATAAAACTTGGTTTTCATTATGTGGCCTTAAAAGGAAAAACATATTCCCTAATCTTATGTGATTAAACTATATCTTGTTCCTTTTACCCCAACCTAAAATTGAAGTCACCTTTAATTTGGTATTCTCTCTCCTTTAAGGATCATAAGGAAGGTTAGGATCGCTCATGTCTCTTCCAACCAGGATGTGGTTGAGGAAAGAATCAATCTGGGTAAATTATCCATCATTGTGAGAGTCTTGTCTCTGAAGGGTGAGAAGTCGTGGGGGTTTAATGAGCTTTTTGACAGAATAGTTGTAGTTTGGGGATTTAGGGACTGGAGTGTGACTGGTATGGGGAGAGAATACTTCCATATTATGTTCCCATCTGATGAGTTAAAAAGGCATGCTTAGAACTTTGGTGCCATCAACATAAAACCTGTAGTGCTTAGGATATAGGAGTGGGATTGAAATCTAGATCCGCTGAATGTGAGAAACACTCATATGCAGATTTCAATCTAGATTTACTGGTTTAATTGGCTGTATTGACATCCTAGAATTCTATGGGACATCATTTAATCCATTGTGAATCCCATTAGAATTGATAACCAAAAGTACAATCCTAGGTTTGGACATTATTATCGTGTACTGGTGGAAGTCGGCATGGCCAACACGTTAGTGGAGGAGGTTGTTCTCACCATTAGGGATGATATTTTCAAACTAGAAATCCTGTGTGAAAGGAATCCCAAGTTTTGTAAGGAGTGAAATTTTTTTGTTCATGTGGACCTTGAATGTAATAAATCCACGGTTTTCACGATATGAAATATCAAAGTGCATGAAATCCAATCATGCCGGAGGGCTAGTTTTAAAGGCAAGGGGAAAACAAGAAAATAATGTGACTATTGGGGTCTCCTCTGGGGACGAACCTCAGTCTATGGGAGCTGCTGACCCATCTATTGATGCTAATGAAGCCCTTGATCTAGAACCAGATGTGGCAGAAATTGTTGGCAAGGTTTAAATTGAGGAGGTTGCAAAGGATTTCAATGTTCCTCAAGTTGACACACAGCTGAAGATGATGCATATGGATGCCTTTTTCCAGAGAGAGTTTGTAGAAAGGGATGTCGCTGGGGTCACTACTCCCTCTATAATGGACATGGTTTTGTGTTCCGGTAATGTAGGTGCTGACATGGATATGTCTATGGATATTCAAGATGGCCAGTGCATTGTTCAGGATTCAACTAAAGGCAGTGTAGGTGACCAACATGTTCAGCACTCCACTAAATTATCACCCAAAGTCCCCCACAACAAGAAGATTTTAGGGGAGGTGAAGGAAGGGGTATTTCTTAAAGATGGCCCTTCTCATAGTATGAGTGTGCATGTGTCTCATCAAACCACTCAAACATTCCCACAAAAGTAGGGCCCCTGCCATTCTGTGCCTATGCAGGTGGTTAAGCAGGTACCTGGACATTCACAGATTGGTGGCATGGATCAGGCCACTCCAACTCCACAAGAGCAAGTTCCTGTCTCGTGGGTTATATCAGGGCCACTTTCATTTGTGTTGGTGGAAGAGAAGGTTCCTGGAGATACCTGTACTGATGGCATGAAGCATGCTGTGGCTAAAATAGAAGATTGTTCTATTGATTTGATGCAATATGGGATTAATAATCCATTCTTGTAGGTCTCTTCAGGGAAAACTGGCAGTAGGAGAAAACTTCAGGTCTCTCCCAGAAGAATTTATCAGTCTCCTAAAAAGTTTACTCCAATTAGAAGATGATTATGGTTTTATTTTAGTGAAGACTTTGAAATATCTAAGAATCCCTCCAAGGATGAGAAATCAGGAAAGGGGAAAGGAAATGGAAAGGGTAAAAAAATCAAATTGGAACCCATGCAGAAAGAGGGGCCTCAAATGAGGGGGAAATATTCAATCAAATGAAGACCCTTTTTTATAACTATTAGGGTCTTGGGAACTCTCCTACGGTCAAGGCCCTGAGACATTTTATTGTGACCAATAAACCTTTGATGGTTGCAATTTTCAAACCCAAAATGATGTTTGAAAACTAGAAAGCCTTTAGATGGGACACCCTTGGTTACTTTTTTTTTCTCAAAATTCAAGTGATAGCAGGGCTGAGTCAGTTTGGGATCTCAAAAGAAATTGAATTTGCCTTAAATAGATGACCAAGATTCCCTAGGTTGTTTCAGTGGATATTGGATTTCAAGGATCTATTATCTCTCTCTAGTTTTTTTATTCCTCAAACTTTTATATTAAAGGTAGGGGTCTTTGGAAGGAAATTGAGTCTATTTCTGACCGGTTGGATTAGAGCTGGGTGGTCATAGGTGACTTTAACACTGTCTGCGGGACTAATGAAAAGAATGTTTCTCACATCAACAAACTGGATGCAAATGATTTTTCAGTGTGTATTGACAAATGTATTCTGTCTGAAGTCCCAATTTTTGGAGAAGATCGCACATGGTGTAGGTACACTTTGTATGGTCTCCAAGCCAGTAAATTTGATAGGTGCTTTGTTCAAATAAATGATAGGAATGATGATATCACCACTTCTGGTATCACCTTGCCCAAATTCCACTCTGATCATAATCTGATCCTTGTGGATATATGTTTCTGTTGTACATGGTCATATTCTCTTCCTTTAAGGTTCAACAATGCGTGGTTTGTAGTTACTGGATGCAGGGAGGTCATACTTAAGGCTTAAGAGACTAAAGAAATCACTAGCCCTCTTACAATAATGACCAGCAAGTAGAAAAACACCAAAAAATGATCAAAGAATTGAGCACATCATCTTTCTCTAACCTGGAGCATGAAATCCAGGCTGCTGAACAACGGCTTTTACTTTGCCAGAATACATGTCAAAATCAGTATATCTACTCAATGGATGAAATCCAGGCCCTTGGTCATCTTTATGACCTTCTCCTACTGTAGGAACACATTTTTAGGAGCCAATACAATGTCAAATAGATTCACGAAAGAGATAGTAACTCAAGGTTTTTTCACTTCTTACATAGAGAAAAGTAGTCCAGGAGAGGGGTCTCTACGATTGAAGTAAATGGGTCTCTTTATACATTAGAGCTGGGAATTTCAAATGTTGTGGTGAAATAATTTGAAGATCTGTACTCAAAGAAGGCACTTGATGGTACTTCTCTCTTGATGAAAAATATTAAACCCATAATCAGTACACATCAGAACAAGCTGCTTGTGGAAACCCCAACAGAGAGGGAAATAAAATATGCCCTTTTCTCATTAAACATTAATAGTGTGCCTAGACTGGAAGGGTTTAAAAATAAATTCTTCATGTTTTACTTGGATATTGTGAGACATGAGGTCATTAATGCTATATGGGAGATTTTCATCCATGCCTTATGGTTCCCATGCATGCTTCATTTCTCCACTTCCAAAGAAAGAAAATGCATTGGACATCAAAGACATCAGGCCGGTGGCTATTGGAAACACCATCCCAAAAGTTATGAGAAATGTCATCACCTTAAGTCATGGACACTTTATCAGCACAAATATTAATTCAAATCAGTTTGGATTTGTCCCTAGATGACATATTCAGAATTTCCTTCTCATTGCCTCAAAATGTGTCAATGCCATGTGGAAAAATATGAGGAAGGGAAGCCTTTCCCTCAAGCTGGACATTTCTAAGGCCTTTGACACCATGAAATGGAGCTTTATTTTTAAGGTTCTCAAAAAACATGGATTCCCTGAATTCATCATAAAACTTGTCAAGGAAATTCTCCATAATGTGAGACTTAATATTTTTATCAATGGATCACCCATGGGTAATTTCCTATGCTCTAGGGGAGTCAAATAAGGGGACCCCTTATTTGGACTCCTCTTTGCTCTGGATAAATATTATTTGACTGTTTTCGTGAATGATATAGTGTAGGCTGGTCTATGTAATAGAATCAAGGTTGGAAGGGATCTATTCACCCCCTCGCACCTCCTGTATGCTAATGATATTCTTATTTCTGGACATGCCTACAGAGGTGCAATATCTTGAATTCAAAAAATCATTGCTCATTATGAGGATGTTTCTAGGCAGGTGGTAAGCTGGAATAAATCCTTAGTTGCGTTTGGGAATGGAATGATTTTCTCCAAGAAGAATAGAGTTTCCATGTAGGTTGGAGTTAAGAGAAGTGTCCTCCCTTTTATGTACCTTGGAGTACCACTTTTTTGGGGAAGGGTGAAAAGATGCTATCTTAAATCCATATACTCCATAATTATTAATCAAATGTCTACCTGGAAAGGGAAATAAATCTCTCATGCAGTTAGAATTTGTCTTTTGAACTCGGTTATCACTTCTATGTTTGTCTATGCTTTCTTGGTTTATCGGTGGACTTGTGCCATTATCAAGGATCTTCAAAATTCAATCAAGAACTTCATATGGACCGGGTGAATACATGAAAAGGAAAACATCACAGTTTACAGGAAAGATTGCTTCAATCCTACTAAAATGGGTGGCATGGGTGTTAAGTACCAGAAAGGCATCAACGATACTCTCATAAGTAAATTCTCTTAGAACTCGTTGACTTCTAATGATGATTCCCTGGATTTTCTTGTAGAAAGATTCATATCAATGCTGAATAATGGGTACTCAGCATATGTGTACTCCTCTATATGGCCTTCCATTAAACATGCTTATATTGGAATCATGTACTGCTCCTCTTGGCTGGTTTCTAGTGCGTCCAACCTTAATTTCTGGACAACGAAGTGGCTGGACATGCCCATCATAGATTGCATGGATATCCCTCTGTAGCTGAAGGATACCACAATCACTGACATGCACCAAGACAGGGCTCTTTGGAATTGTTTGTCATATCATACTAAGCTGGCAATGCAATGCTATAACTTCATGGATGTTGACACTTTGATCTGGACACCCAGAACATGTGGCAGGTTCACTTCAATAGAGTATTACTGACACATATGTGGAAACAATGCGGCTTCTCCCTTGTGGTTGCAGAATTTTAAAAAACGATCCACTCTTCCTTCCAATTACTTGATGCTATGATAGATTTGGAAAGGCAGGATACCTTTGCAACAACTCCTGCAGTGAACGGGAATACATTTGGCCTCTTTCTATTATTTGTGCACCTAGGCTAAAGAAACAATTCACCATCTTTTCTTTGCCTGCAATTTCTTTTGCAGATTTTGGGAACATTTTCAAGAGGAATTTGGGACTCCGTTATCATTGAACAGTCTTGACGATTTCATGAACTCAGTCACTATAGTTGGTCAAATTGAGCAGGTTTTAGCACTTCTTCTAACTTCTATTGTGGAATCCTTTACTAAGATATGGAGGGTGCGAAATCAGGTTATTTTTGACAACATCAAGACATCATTGAAGTCTGGTCTGACTGTTGTTTATAGGGAAGTTAAAGCTGCTTCCAAGATACAAACATGTACAATGAATAAGAATATTTCTGATCTCATAATGCTGAAAATGCTTGGGGTGTATGGCAGGTTCAAGAAACCTTTGATGTTGAAATCGATTAGATGGATTCCTCCCATATCATCATGGTTGAAAGTGAATGTTGATGGTGTGGCATCTGGTACACCAGGACCTTCTGGGTGTGGTGGGGTGTTGTGTAACCATCGCGGCTTCGTTAAGGTCTACTTCTATCATTATATCGGAATTGGATCTGCGCATGATGTTGAATTATGGGCTATGATTAAAGCTGTCAACTATGATTTCCACCATTGTTGGAGGCACATATGGGTAGAATCTGAATCAAGTACAACGGTTCATATTCTACACGCAAGGTCTAGGGATGTTTCTTGAAGGATTCTCCCTTCGTAGATTGCATTCCTACATCTCCTTGAGCGTCCTCAACTTGATGTTAGTCATGTTTATAGAGAATCAAACCAGGTTGTAGATGCTCTGTCCAAGAGGGAAGTTATGGAGGTTTCCTCACAGTGGTCCTTTGTCATCCTGGAATTTTTCTAACATCTTGTTGACATGGACACACATGGAATGCTCTATTCTCTCCTTTTTAAACCCCCTTACGCTACCACATTTTCAGTTTTTTTGTAACGTGCGGGCTTTGTCTAGATCATGGACCTTATTTTATATAGTGTAAATATTATGTTATATTAAATATGTGGAATCATAACTTCATTCATCAATATTCATTAAAATGATTTAGCACCAATGAATTACATTCATAAAAATGGTTTTTGGTATTTTTACTGGGAAACTTTTTTTATTATGATTAAATATATAATAGAGTAGTGAAATAGAAAATATTATCTTATAAGCGATGATTTGAACTCCAATCCTCACATTTAAAAAAAACACACCTAGAGAAACTAAATCTAATATGTGTCCATGATGAAAAACATTGAAAATAGCCACACCAAGTATGAGTAAGATAAGATGATTCTTTAAAACTGGTTAAGTGAAAACCGGCCAATGAAAATTTATATAATGTGGTATTATTGATGTGGGTGATGTGGTCTCTATAATTTTATGATAATATAGTTGAGGTTTCATGATGATCATGGTCAAACCAAGACTGTTAGGTCATGTGATTTTTGGGTTATGACCTTTTAATGATTTTGGAATATGGTAAGATAACTATTGGGTTATTTGGAATTTATTGAGGTTGATTTGTTTAGGGAGATGGTGGAGAATCTAGGAGGTCCAAAACATCATTTAGTTGGGACCCAATGAAACTATAAGACTACCAATGGAACAATATGGAATCTCTGGTATGTTGGACCATGAAATTCATATGGCATCATTGGAGGTCATTGATTTAAAAGTATATCAATCATGACTTGGTTATTATGGAAATATAGCTTCAATGAAATTTTTTAGAAGTAGTTTCATGCACCAATATAGTAATATACTATATAGAAAAAACATAAGATAAGTTTATCAAGTTGTAATGAGAAAGGATCATGAGTAATGAAATTTTTTAATGATGAAATTTGAATAATACTATTATTATTAATGATAAAAGAAATACCACAATAAGGAGAATAAAATCAATGGCTTGAGTGTGTGACCCTCATTAAAATTGAGTTAGTAATGAATTTTGAGAGTATTATTTATAATGAATCTATACTAGTATTTATTGTAGTTTTATTTGAAAAAATATATGCAAAAGGTAAAGATATATCTGGCGAGTGAGAAATAATTATCTTTGGATATCAATGTACAATAATTTTGTGAGTTTATCTAATTAGGTAATTGACTAGGTGTGAAATTTGAGAAATGGATTGATATGGTGACTAGGATATGAGAATTTCAATTATCCAAAAAATAAAATAACATATTTACTAGGAAATGTTTTCATGTTATGGATTGAGTCTTGAGTGGGAGATAATGAAATTCTATTTCATATAGAATAGTATATTTATAGATGAACTTTAGAGTGGATGGTGGTTTGGCACGAACCAAAAATTTATACTATAAGATTATGATATTAATCATTAGGGAAATTATGCACTTCATTGGGATTTTTCAATTGTTTTTGATTTGGTGGATTTAGTCAACACTGCATTTTGAGGGCCATAATCTTTTTTAATATAGTTTATTTAACTGGGTATTGGTTGGAATTGTCTGTCCTTAATCTATGAAGATGAGGGAGATTTTATATTGACATGAAATTTATGGAACTAATATAATAAGAGTTTGAATAGAGCATTATACATGCACTGATTAGAAATCATTTGTAATGGTTCAGACCTCTTTGGTCCATTCCTTTGCAAAAATCAGGTGTATGAGCTCTTTTTGGAGGTCAAGGTGACATATCCCCAACACTTTTCCAAATTTTCTATTTCGGTGAATAGTTTCAATGGTAGACCGTTGTGAACAGTGCATCGCTAACCTTCTGTGAATAGTGTCATCAGTGACTTTCTGTGAATAGTGTCATTGGTGAGCTTATATGAACAGTGCATCGGTGACCTTCTGTGAATATTGTCATTGGTGACCTTATGTGAACAGTGTAATCGGTAACCTTATGTGAATAGTGAAAGGGTAACCTTGTGTGAACAGTGCATCAGTGACCTTTTGTGAACAATGTCATTCGTGACATTATGAGAATAGTGTCATCGGTAACCTTCTGTGAACAGTGCAACGATGACCTTGTGTGAAAAGTGCTTCAGTGACCTTTTATGAACAGTGTTATTGGAGACCTTATATGAATAGTGTCTTTAGTAAACTTCTGTGAATAGTGCAACGGTGACCTTGTGTTAACAGTGAAATCAGTGACTTTATGTGAGTAGTGTCATCAGTGGCCTTCTGGGAACATTGTCATTGGTAACCTTATGTGAACAGTGCATCGGTGACCTTATTTGAACAGTATCGTTGGTAACCTTATATGAACAATGTCATCGGTATCGTTAAGTAAACAATCCTAAGGTGAGGTTCCAACGGTGACC
Source organism: Viscum album (assembly GCA_963277665.1). Taxonomy (NCBI): domain Eukaryota; kingdom Viridiplantae; phylum Streptophyta; class Magnoliopsida; order Santalales; family Viscaceae; genus Viscum; species Viscum album. Next base: position 906,128,702 of record OY728165.1, on the reverse strand, counting down.
TTTTCTTTTTTTTCCAAATTTGGAGTTCAGTGAATAGTGTTTCTAGAACGGTGAGGTTCCAACAGTGACCTATTCTTTCCTTTGCCAAATTTTGAGTTCTGTGAATAGTGTTTCCAAAACTGTAGGTGTATAGTGTTTCTAGAACGGTATGTGTACAGTGCTTCCAGAACGGCAAGTGTATAGTGTTTCCAAAATGGTAGGTGTATAGTGTTTCCCGAACATTAGGTTTACAGTGTTTCCAAAATGGTAGGTGTGCAATGTTTCCAGAACAGTAGGGTGTACAGTGTTTCAACCTTCTTACAGTTTCTCCCTTTTACAATTCCTTTGACGTAAAATGACTTTAAAGCCTTGTTTTAAGGACTATAAGGCTGATTCAAAGGGAATAACTCCTATATTAATTATTCCAAAGGCTGGGGATTTTTTTACTTGGTCCAACTGCGTGATTTAATGTGATCCTCTTTTAGGAATATCAAGTGTATCTTAAAAGGGATAAGATACTTTTCTCCCTTTTTCTTCCTCCTTGTTCTCTAGTGTGAGATGATCGAACCTTTCTTTCCTTCCCATAGGAATAATGAGATCAAACTTTTCCCCATGGATTGGTTTCCCTCGACCTCATTCTTGCTGCAAGTGCACCCCCTGTTTCGGTGCAACGAAGAAGTATCCAACAATATTCAATATAAGGTATGTTTTATCTTCGTTCTTTTCAGGTAAATTTTCTCCTGTTTATCCTTTCCATAATATATCATGTGTTATCCATAATTCTAATGGAGTTTTCTTGGGTTTCGGTTAGTGCGGTCATACCGTGGAATCCTCATGTGGATGCAGTTGTCGCGAGAGGAGGCAATCATGATCTGTTGTGTGGAATATTCTCGTATAAAGAACATCAAGAACCATTTGAGGAAGGGGATTCATTTCTTCTCTCTCCTTTTACGTGGAACTGTATCCTTAGCATGCTTTATCCCCCTGGATGACAATGGAATTAACATAATAAATATTTGAACCAGTTAAATAAATTGATATTGATCGAATGTTTTTGCCTCTTGTTTTTCTAGATAGTGTGATATTTATGCTTTCTTTTCGTAGATATTTTTTCTTGATGTAAATTGGTAAAGAACGTAAACTGAGATTAATTGATAATTTTTTGGATAAAGATAAAGAGGCATGTAAACAAATCTTGTTCTTGTTGGAAATTTATGTTAATAAAATTGGCACAGTACGCAAGTTTAATTATTTGTGATAACTTACTAATTTGGTTTCCCGATTTTGGAACCTATGAATAATAATCCGTTAATCCAAGATGGACTAAATAACCAGTTTTTTGATAAAAGATAGTTCCTTGTAGGGTTCTGAGTTACCCTCTTGATTGTTAAAGGGCCAAGTTCCAAATTGTAAAGAATTTTGTTTTCCTACTACTTCTGTTGTGATATGAGCCTGGACGGCTCTTCTGATATATAGAGGTATGAAGGCCTTTTGGTTGTAGCAGTAAATGATGCCTAGGGTGGAGAGATGCATTGGTTTATGTATGTGGGTGTCGGGGAGGACACCAGGGATGATGGAATGTGACGAATGTGATTGTTGGATGCTTGATATTTATTTTTGGTTGATTACCTGTTTTACTTTTCCCCACTGCCCATTCCATATGGTCTTGCTTACCCTTCTTCCAAAATAGGCGAAGTAGCACGGGGTATTCCACATGCTTTTCGTGATTAGCTTCTCAAGGGAGGATGGGTTTACACTCTTGCTATAGGAGGCAAAGACTCGACGGGTAGTACATCTACTCACCGTGTTTCGCCCCATTGTGTTTAGTAACATAGAATGGTTTTATAATATTCCTGGGAATATGGTAAAGTAATTCTATAATGAATAATTGAATATATGGTGTTAACCCATGGGGTTGGAGTTTTCTGGAACATAATGATGAGGTTGTAATTTTAAAGGGATAGTGGACTTTCGGTGTGATGCTAATGAAATTTAATGTGGAATATTATATGGTTAATTAATTTTTAAATAATTAATTAACGTAAAGTGGAACTGATAAAAAGGGAATGAGGTAAGCCAATAATGTTTTTTAATGGTTGTGTGCTTATAGGATACCTACTCATAGAAGTGGTAGTCGGGATTTCAAGAGACATTAGCTGCAGTTGAGTCTAAAACGAGGTTATGCCCATAGTGTGGTTGTGAGCTATAGTATATTCTATAATTTTTGTGTTTTTATCCGCTACTCTACCCTATTAGTAAGGGAAACTAACACCCTAGGGATTCTGATCCCTAGGTGGTATTTCCCCCAACACTTCGGTGGTAGTATGGATGGCACACTACCCCCTTTGTCCCGACTCCCTTCTCCTGATAGTTACTTGTGATGGTAGGTAGAGTGGTTAGTTTTCCACTACCACAAAACTGGACAAGGCATGGACCTACCTTTATCAGCGCTAATGGAAAAGTGCTGATAAAGGGCCGGACCTTTATCAGCGCTTTTTTAGCGCTGATAAAGGCCTTCCACTGTATCAGCGCTAGAAAAGCGCTGATAAAGGTTGTATTTATCAGCGCTTTTCATTTTAGTGCTGATAAATACACCCTTTATCAGTGATTTTTACTAGCGCTGATAAAGGGTCCCGCGGATTTATTAAAAACCCGCGGGTCCTCTTCATCCTCCTGGCACACAATCAAGATCTCGCGGAAGCCCTTGTCTGCGCCGCTGCCGCCGCCTCCTTCTCCTCCGCCGCGACCGCCGAAACCCCTCCCCCTTCTCTCCTTCTCTCTCCCTGCGGCCCCCCTCCTCTGCGTAGCAGCCCAGCCGAAGCGCTCCCCCTCCGGCGCACTACCCCTCCGGCGCGCTCCCCCTCCGGCGCCGCTCTCCCTGCGGCGCCGCTCCCTCGCGCGACCTCTTCCGGACCCCGCTTATAGCATCCCGTCTTTTTATAACATAACTTTTCATTCCATTACACGGAACTGAGGATCTTTAAGGTTTAGTGTCTTGGAAACAAGGAACATAAAACATGAAACAACAAAAAAAAACATTCTTCTTAAACACTTGAAAGGATTCTCCTCATGTTCACCCTAGGCTCATTACTGCATCTCATAACCTGGGGATATACATCAAAAGGAAGGGTGAGCAGAAGGCCCAGCAAGGGAAACAAGTGAAACATTTTACATATGAACTTGAGATACATCAATAAAGTCATGAAAAGAACTTTAATGCATGAAAATGAAATCATGAGGCATATCATAATAAAAATAAAACATTTTCATAACTTGAAGATGTGGCTGCAACATTTAATATTGACAATCGTTTCGTTTCACCAAGGTCCATCCCCAAGGTGTCGTTAAAAATTACCAAGGTTTTTCACCAAGGCATCGTTAAAATTGTAATCTCTAGTGGTTACATCATTACACAATGCATTGGAGCGCTATCAGGGCGCACCCTTAAATTTGCCTTTATTATCATGTGAGCCACATATATCATCATCAAACATTTCATAAATAACCCATATAGCATAAAATAAAAGGGTTTCATTTCATAATCATAACATTTTAAAAACTGCTTTAATGACATGATCTTTACGGCACTTTAAACCCACGGAAAGGGAAGCGGGTCTCAGGTATGTAAATCCCAGAATTTAAAATGGAACATTTTGATATATATGTGAATACCCTTGTAGAAATAAGAGCTTTGAGTATTCACTTTATAACATAAAATAATTTTTGAGAAAAAAGAGAGGCATTTTGAGGGGAAAAATTCTGCAGCATAACGGCTATGTTACAAGGTTTTAGAAAACATTGAGAAAAGAGGGGACATGGGTCAAACATTCATAAATGACCCATTATACAGTAGAGGGAAAAAATATAAGGGATTTATGAACATGGTAATGAAATTTGAAAATATACCATATGAAATGAAGAACATGAAAGGAAGAAAACAAAACAAGATTTCTCTTGTGAAAATTCGGCAGCCTAACGGCATCACTTAAACTTCAACAAAATTGAATTGACAAGGTCAAATAGGGTCTCTCATAATATGAACATAAGAGTCCAGTATGATAGATATAGAGATCATACCCCAACATAATATAAAGGAACTTGAAAGAATTGACATGAAAGTAGAACTTCAAAACGAGAAGGGTGAAGAACCACTTAAAAATTCGGCAGCCTAACGGCGCCACTTAAGACATCAAAATACTGAATTGAAGAGATCAAATGGGGTCTCTCATCATATGAACATAAGAGTCCAGTATGATAGATATAGAGATCATACCCCAACATAATATAAAGGAACTTGAAAGAATTGACATGAAAGTAGAACTTCAAAATGAGAAGGGTGAAGAACCACTTAAAAATTCGGCAGCCTAACGGCGCCACTTAAGACATCAAAATACTGAATTGAAGAGATAAAATGGGGTCTCTCATCATATGAACATAAGAGTCCAGTATTATAGATATAGAGATCATACCCCAACATAATATAAAGGAACTTGAAAGAATTGACATGAAAGTAGAACTTCAAAATGAGAAGGGTGAAGAACCACTTAAAAATTCGGCAGCCTAACGGCGCCACTTAAGACATCAAAATACTGAATTGAAGAGATAAAATGGGGTCTCTCATCATGTGATCATAAAAGAACAGTATGATAAATATAGAGATCATACCCCAACATAATAAAAATGAACTTGAAAGACTTGACATGAAAGTAGAACTTTGAAAAAGAGAGAGGTGAATGAATCCCTTGAAAATTCGGCAGCCTAACGGCGCCACTTAAACTTTCTTAAAACGAAATGATGAGAGTAAGAGGGGGTATTTCATCATATGAACATAAAAATGGCAGTAAGAGGAGTATAAAAGAACATCCTCAAAAATAAGAACATGGAGCATAAAAGGAATGACATAAAAGAGATCACTTGAAAAGAAAGAGAGGGGTCGGATCCCTTACCTTAAAATGTAACTCTTAAACCTCAAAGGTTGGGACCTTGAGGGCTTGGGGGCACCTTGGGAGGACTCCTTGGGAGGTAATGAGACCAGAACTTCGTTGGGGAAGAGTGGGGAGTCGAATGGATGAGAGGATGGCTTGGTATTTATAGGGAAAGTGAGGGGACAAGGCATTAATGGCAAAGGGACACCTCATTAGTGGTTTTGGCAAAACCATGGGCTTGCCCATGGTATTTGCCCATGGTATTGGCCACTTGGGACACCTCATACCTTATCTCACTATTCATAATTCGAACATATTGATTACAAACTTAATACATCATTTAATGATGTCATTAAACACCCGTAACTTAAAAACTGTATTTTCACTATTCATCAAAATTTCAACTTTCTCAGAATAATCCCAAAATTTCACCTTAACCAAATATCAACGCTTTGATTACAAATATGAACTCCATTTTATAAAAATAATTTTCCAAATATTTTTAATTTAATTTTTAAATAAAAACACTATTCATCGAAAATTCATTTTTTTTAGAAAAAACCCCAAAAATTACCATAACATAATATCGATGCTCTGAGTTCAAAAATAAAGTCATTTTTATAAAAATAATTTTCTAATTATTTTTAATTAAATTTTTAATTAAAAAACACTATTCACCCGAAAAAACTAATACTTGAATAATAATTAATGAAACCGTTATTTAACTATTTTATTGAATAACATTACTTAATCAAGGTGCCTAGATTATTTTAAAACTTTCTTTAAGTGAGATTACTAATCCATTTGGTCATATTACTAATCCTAATCATAAAATAACTATTAATAATTTACTATTCATCAAAAATCATGTTGATCTTATTAGACTCTAAATTTCGTACTGAACATAATTGTAGAAGACCATTTTTCGAAAATCATTACACATTTTTAATTATTTAAGGTTTACACAACCATTTTTAAAATATCCTTTTTCTAAAATTCATCAAAAATATTCATACAATATTTATCCGGTCATTTGAAAATTCATAAACATCATCATAAGAAGAAATCCAAATTTTTATTTTAAAAAAAAATTACACAAGGAAATTACGGTCTCGTTACATAACCCCTTATAATACCAGCATAGGACCTAAGAGTAAGGTGTGCTAGGGTGATAGAATTTTGGGGTGGCTCAGTCAACATTGCCCGAGTAGTAATTTCTATCAGTTTGAACTTCTCGCGAAGGCGATTCCGTTCTAGCTTCACATGATGAAGTTCGGCTTGGATTTGGTCCAGAGCAAAGCCCAATGGTGCTACCTCCTTCCCAATCTCTGTTAGATGGGCTTCGATCGGCCCAAGGCTACTAGGTGAGGCCATCAAATCTTCTTTCTATAATAATTAACCAAGATTACTTAAATATAGAGACAATAATCAAAACATTTTGTTCACGGTGGTCATATTGACCGATGGTCATATAACACTCAAAAACCAATGGTCTCATTTTATTTATAATCATGTTTATCAAATAAAACATTTTTTTTGAGTATAAAAAATAACACATGAAATTAGGAAACAAGATTTATTCAAAATTTTGGGTCGTTACAATCTTCCCCCCTTAAGAAATTGCGTCCTCGCAATTTTTTTAAATTGGGTTTTGAAATTTCATTGAAAGTCCCACATCGGAAAAAGAGTCAGTAACACCATTACTTTAAAAGAAAGAAAAGGAAGTACAAAGGCCACCCGAGTTAACCCACACTCGGGTTCCATGTAGGAAAACATGGACATGGAGGAAAAAACAAAGGGTCAGTTCTGAGAGAGAGTGATAGAGAACATGATTAGGAGAAAGTTAACCATGTGAAAATCCCAAACTTATGATGTGTGTAAACGGTCTTTGATTACCTAGTAGGAAACGTAAACCAACAACATTTTTGTTTTACGTTTCTTTTCATAATTTTGAGGATTTCATTTACTACATAGAACAAAAACATAAGAAAATATACCTACCTACAAGTAGAGTTTCATCCTTTAACAAGTCCCTACCAACACTAATCTTTTCGCCAAATGATGAGAATTAAAAAAAACACTTGGTCTCATAAAAGCACAAGAATCATCTTCTATAGAATCACATAATCTATAAAAGATTAACTATCTATTTCTTCTATCTTTAAACATTATCCCAAAAACAGAAAGGTTAAGGTAAAACAACTCTTCAAAAAGAAAGAATCCCATAGGAATAGAACCTACTTTTAAATCTTCAAAGTTCCATGGTACTACCCAACGTTCATCATAGACCACTCCATAAATAACGGTCCTTAAAATTCCTCAAAATAAACCAAACTAAGATTGAAACCCAAATACAAGAAGGATTTGATAACATAGTCTTCCAAAACAACTTCATTGTTCATCTCCAGACAACATCAACCACTCCTAACATCTTATAAAAAAAGTAGCTATCCTAAACATATTTTACCCAAGATAGGTTAATCATTCCCAAAAGTAACCTAAATTACTATAAGTTCACCTTAAATTCATTAATTCTTCAAAATATAAGTCATCCTTACTCCTCAATGAAAATACCGTAGTAATCAATTTACCTCGATCAAATATGGTTCCCAAAATAATGAACGTCTTCCAAAATAATAATCATATTTTAATCCCCTAATCATCCCTGTCATATTAATACGAAAATCGTCGCATTTCCTATCACATTGGTTGTCGGAACATGTTCTTCCATTTCTCACCATTAACTAAGAAGAGAAAGCATAATTAGGGGCTTAAGTACTTAGCTAATAATCATGAAAAGGAACTGAAATCATATAAGGATAACTTGTATATGAAAGGTATACCCTAACTTGTGATCTCCTAGGTTCCCATCTAGGTTATGAATGATCATATATTCTTATGTGAACCTTTATTTTATTTTATCTTTGTTCCTTTAACAATGGTTCATACCAAGCTTATGAATTTACCAAAGCATATCCCCCGGGAGTGTCGTAACCAAGAGTGCAGCAAGGCCCGTTGTCGTGTACCAGTTCCCGTTCGAGTCTAGCTCAAAGCGGTGTTTTCGGGTTTTACCCCTATGTACATCTGTGCCAGAGCCACCTCTACCTGCTCGTATCCAGACAGGGATGTATTTGCTTGGCAACCCCTTACTCAATACTCACCAAAATACCAGGAAGATTTCCTATATTAAACTTTTCTATAGGGTTCCTCCTAGAGTTTTCATATCCTAATTTCCACAAATAACTAAACCATCCTTTGATACCAACTATAGCATCCCGTCTTTTTATAACATAACTTTTCATTCCATTACACGGAACTGAGGATCATTAAGGTTTAGTGTCTTGGAAACAAGGAACATAAAACATGAAACAACAAAAAAAAACATTCTTCTTAAACACTTGAAAGGATTCTCCTCATGTTCACCCTAGGCTCATTACTGCATCTCATAACCTGGGGACATACATCAAAAGGAAGGGTGAGCAGAAGGCCCAGCAAGGGAAACAAGTGAAACATTTTACATATGAACTTGAGATACATCAATAAAGTCATGAAAAGAACTTTAATGCATGAAAATGAAATCATGAGGCATATCATAATAAAAATAAAACTTTTTCATAACTTGAAGATGTGGCTGCAACATTTAATATTGACAATCGTTTCGTTTCACCAAGGTCCATCCCCAAGGTGTCGTTAAAAATTACCAAGGTTTTTCACCAAGGCATCGTTAAAATTGTAATCTCCAGTGGTTACATCATTACCCAATGCATTGGAGCGATATCAGGGCGCACCCTTAAATTTGCCTTTATTATCATGTGAGCCACATATATCATCATCAAACATTTCATAAATAACCCATATAGCATAAAATAAAAGGGTTTCATTTCATAATCATAACATTTTAAAAACTGCTTTAATGACATGATCTTTACGGCACTTGAAACCCACGGAAAGGGAAGCGGGTCTCATGTATGTAAATCCCAGAATTTAAAATGGAACATTTTGATATATATGTGAATACCCTTGTAGAAATAAGAGCTTTGAGTATTCACTTTATAACATAAAATAATTTTTGAGAAAAAAGAGAGGCATTTTGAGGGGAAAAATTCTGCAGCATAACGGCTATGTTACATGGTTTTAGAAAACATTGAGAAAAGAGGGGACATGGGTCAAACATTCATAAATGACCCATTATACAGTAGAGGGACAAAATATAAGGGATTTATGAACATGGTAATGAAATTTGAAAATATACCATATGAAATGAAGAACATGAAAGGAAGAAAACAAAACAAGATTTCTCTTGTGAAAATTCGGCAGCCTAACGGCATCACTTAAACTTAAACAAAATTGAATTGACAAGGTCAAATAGGGTCTCTCATCATATGAACATAAGAGTCCAGTATGATAGATATAGATATCATACCCCAACATAATATAAAGGAACTTTAAAGAATTGACATGAAAGTAGAACTTCAAAACGAGAAGGGTGAAGAACCACTTAAAAATTCGGCAGCCTAACGGCGCCACTTAAGACATCAAAATACTGAATTGAAGAGATCAAATGGGGTCTCTCATCATATGAAAATAAGAGTCCAGTATGATAGATATAGAGATCATACCCCAACATAATATAAAGGAACTTGAAAGAATTGACATGAAAGTAGAACTTCAAAATGAGAAGGGTGAAGAACCACTTAAAAATTCGGCAGCCTAACGGCGCCACTTAAGACATCAAAATACTGAATTGAAGAGATCAAATGGGGTCTCTCATCATATGAACATAAGAGTCCAGTATGATAGATATAGAGATCATACCCCAACATAATATAAAGGAAATTGAAAGAATTGACATGAAAGTAGAACTTCAAAATGAGAAGGGTGAAGAACCACTTAAAAATTCGGCAGCCTAACGGCGCCACTTAAGACATCAAAATACTGAATTTAAGAGATAAAATGGGGTCTCTCATCATGTGATCATAAAAGACCAGTATGATAAATATAGAGATCATACCCCAACATAATAAAAATGAACTTGAAAGACTTGACATGAAAGTAGAACTTTGAAAAAGAGAGAGGTGAATGAATCCCTTGAAAATTCGGCAGCCTAACGGCGCCACTTAAACTTTCTTAAAACGAAATGATGAGAGTAAGAGGGGGTATTTCATCATATGAACATAAAAAGGGCAGTAAGAGGATTATAAAAGAACATCCTCAAAAATAAGAACATGGAGCATAAAAGGAATGACATAAAAGAGATCACTTGAAAAGAAAGAGAGGGGTCGGATCCCTTACCTTAAAATGTAACTCTTAAACCTCAATGGTTGGGACCTTGAGGGCTTGGGGGCACCTTGGGAGGACTCCTTGGGAGGTAATGAGACCAGAACTTCGTTGGGGAAGAGTGGGGAGTCGAATGGATGAGAGGATGGCTTGGTATTTATAGGGAAAGTGAGGGGACAAGGCATTAATGGCAAAGGGACACCTCATTAGTGGTTTTGGCAAAACCATGGGCTTGCCCATGGTATTTGCCCATGGTATTGGCAACTTGGGACACCTCATACCTTATCTCACTATTCATAATTCGAACATATTGATTACAAACTTAATACATCATTTAATGATGTCATTAAACACCCGTAACTTAAAAACTGTATTTTCACTATTCATCAAAATTTCAACTTTCTCAGAATAATCCCAAAATTTCACCTTAACCAAATATCAACGCTTTGATTACAAATATGAACTCCATTTTATAAAAAAAATTTCCTAAATATTTTTAATTTAATTTTTAAATAAAAACACTATTCATCGAAAATTCATTTTTTTCAGAAAAAACCCCAAAAATTACCATAACATAATATCGATGCTCTGAGTTCAAAAATAAAGTCATTTTTATAAAAATAATTTTCTAATTATTTTTAATTAAATTTTTAATTAAAAAACACTATTCACCCAAAAAAACTAATACTTGAATAATAATTAATGAAACAGTTATTTAACTATTTTATTGAATAACATTACTTAATCAAGGTGCCTAGATTATTTTAAAACTTTCTTTAAGTGAGATTACTAATCCATTTGGTCATATTACTAATCCTAATCATAAAATCACTATTAATAATTTACTATTCATCAAAAATCAAGTTGATCTTATTAGACTCTAAATTTCGTACTGAACATAATTGTAGAAGACCATTTTTCGAAAATCATTACACATTTTTAATTATTTAAGGTTTACACAACCATTTTTAAAATATCCTTTTTCTAAAATTCATCAAAAATATGCATACAATATTTATCCGGTCATTTGAAAATTCATAAACATCATCATAAGAAGAAATCCAAATTTTTATTTAAAAACAAGATTACACAAGGCAATTACGGTCTCGTTACATAACCCCTTATAATACCAGCATAGGACCTAAGAGTAAGGTGTGCTAGGGTGATAGAATTTTGGGGCGGCTCAGTCAACATTGCCCGAGTAGTAATTTCTATCAGTTTGAACTTCTCGCGAAGGCGATTCCGTTCTAGCTTCACATGATGAAGTTCGGCTTGGATTTGGTCCAGAGCAAAGCCCAATGGTGCTACCTCATTCCCAATCTCTGTTAGATGGGCTTCGATCGGCCCAAGGCTACTAGGTGAGGCCATCAAATCTTCTTTCTATAATAATTATCCAAGATTACTTAAATATAGAGACAATAATCAAAACATTTTGTTCACGGTGGTCATATTGACCGATGGTCATATAACACTCAAAAACCAATGGTCTCATTTTATTTATAATCATGTTTATCAAATAAAACATTTTTTTTTGAGTATAAAAAATAACACATGAAATTAGGAAACAAGATTTATTCAAAATTTCGGGTCGTTACACCGCTGCTCCCGCATCCCCTTCACCGCACCATCGGTCCCTGCGCGGATCCCTCGGCGATCACGGTGCCCTCTTTCGCTCCCCGGCCCAGCAGACGCCCTCCCAGCTTGTTCCCTCCATCGCGCGACGCCGCCTCCGTCGCTGGCCTCCCACCGGATTCCGGCTGCCACACCTCCTCCTTCTCCCTACATAGCCCGAATGCCACCCTTGTCGGCGCCGTGCTTGCCGGCGCCGCCCCGGCCGGTGTCGCGCCGCCCTTTCCAACATCATCCCAGACTTTCCACACCCTGTTGGCATCGTTTCGGCTTTTGTGCGCCCTGTTGGTACCGTTTTGGCCAGCGCGCGGCCTGCCGGCGTTGTTCCGGCCAGCCCACGCCTTGCCGGCGTTGTCATAGCCTCCCGTTGCGAGTCCCGCAGCCCCGGTGAACCCCGCCCAGACCCTGCTGGTTGAGAATACCTCTGTGCCGAGGTGAGGTTTGCATTGTTTTTTTGTTTGTATAATTTTAGGTCAATATTTTATTCTATTTATGAGTCCCTAGTTTACGTCTTCTTGCATCTGCGCCAATACTCTTGTTTATGTGCCAATATTTCTTATTAAATTAATTTGGAACAATTGTGTATTGTTTTTCAAGATGCGTAATTAGTTTTGATTTGGTTATTTGGGCGTTTGATTTGTTAGTGTTATGTTTAGGTGATGTTAGTGTACGTTTTCTTTTTGAAAACTCACTTTGGGCTGTTTATCAGCATCGATAGTTTGTGCGGTTGTGTTTTTGAAAGTGTCGTGGTGTAGTTGACTTTTTTTTAGTGTCAAAAGCGTGTTTAGTCTTGAAAGTGGTTTTGTAAATAATGTCGATGGCGCAAGTGTTGTTTTGAAAATATATTGAGGTGGTTCTTTCACGTTGTTGCTCGTTTGGGTTGTTTTAAGGCTTTTTTAGTGTAATTTCAGTTTTCGTACGTTTGTTGCAGCGTGTTTACGAGATAACCTCGCGATATTGTGGTCTTCGAAGCTCTCGCGGAAGCCCTTATCTGCGCCGCTGCCGCCGCCTCCTTATCCTCCGCCGCGGCCGCCGCCTCCTCCTCTGCTCCTCCTCCTCCTCCTCCTCCTCCTCCAGTGCCTCCGCGGCCTCCTCCTCCTCCGTAGCCTCCTCCTCCTCCATTGTGCGGTATTCTATGCCTGTAATTTTCTTTGTTTTTTGTTTTTGTTCTATATTTCAACTATCATGATTTGTGTGAATCAATTTTATTTGAAGTGGGGGGTGCAGGTGCTGCGGGTGTAGTGGGTGGGGGGGGGTGTTTAGGTGGGGGTGTTTAGGTGGGGGAGATGTTTAGTGGGTGAAAATATAGGTGGGGCGTATAATAGGGGGTCCAAATACCGTATCTTCCTCATCCTAAAAGGTGCGATCTTTTTCAATACCATTTTATTTCACTGTCCATAAAACATACCATTCACCCGTTTTCTCTTTTCCCATCCAACACTATCATATCCAGTACCATTACCTATAAAATAACAAATTATGCATGTGTTCTTAAAAATATAATAAGCGACTAGTAAAACTCCGCTGCCTCCTCCTCTGCTCCTGCTCCTCCTCCTCCTCCACCGGCCTCATCCTCCTCCTCCTCCGCTGCCTCCGTCGATGCCTCCTCCTCCTCCGCTGGTGCCGCCGGTGCCTCCGCGGCCTCCCCCTCCTCCGCCGGTGCCTCCGCAGCCTCCTCCTCCTCCGCCGTCACGCCACGGTCAAGCTGCGGTCACACCGCGGTCACGCCGCGGTCACGCCGCGGTCACGCCGCGGTCACGCCGCGGTCACGCCGCGGTCACGCCGCGGTCACGCCGCGGTCACGCCGCGGTCACGCCGCGGTCACACCGCGGTCACGCCGCGGTCACGCCGCGGTCCCGCCGCGGTCACGCCGCGGTCCCGCCGCGGTCACGCCGGTGCCTCCGCGGCCGCCACCTCCTCCTCCTCCGCCGCGGCCGCCGCCTCCTCTTCTGCTTCTGCTCCTCCTCCTCCTCCTCCACCGACCTCATCCTCCCCCTCCTCCGCTGCCTCTGCTGCCTCCGCTGCCTCCGCACTGCCTCCGCCCTGCCTCTGCGTTGCCGCTGGTGCCTCCTCCTCCACTGCGGCCTCCTCCTCCTCCACCGCGGCCTCCGCTGCCTCTTCCTCCTCCGTCGCGGCCGCCGCCTCCTCCTCTGCCCCGGCTCCTCCTCCCCTCCACCGGCCTCATCCTCCTCCTCCTCTGCTGCCTTCGCTGCCTCCGCCCTGCCTCCGCCCTGCCTCCGCGCTGCCGCCGGTGCCTCCGGTGCCTCCTCCTCCACCGCGGCCTCCTCCTCCTCCACCGATGCCTCCTCCTCCTCCGCCGGTACCGCCAGTGCCTCCACGTCTCCTCCTCCTCCGCGCGCCATGCCGCGGTCACGCCGCGGTCATGCCGCGGTCACGTCGCGGTCACGCAGGTGCCTCCGCGGCCGCCGCCTCCTCCTCCTCCATCGCGGCCACAACCTCCTCCTCTTCTCCTGCTCCTCCTCCTCCTCCTCCTCCACCGACATCATCCTCCTCCTCCTCCGCTGCCTCCACTTCCTCCACTGCCTCTGCTGCCTCCGCTGCCTCCACCCTGCCTCCGCCCTGCCTCTGCGTTGCCGCCGGTGCCTCCTCCTCCACCGCGGCCTCCTCCTCCTCCACCGCGGCCTCCTCCTCCTCCTTCGCTGCCTCCGCTGCCTCCTCCTCCTCCGCCGAGGCCGCCGCCTCCTCCTCTTCTCCTGCTCCTCCTCCCCTCCACTGGCCTCATCCTCCTCCTCCTCCGCTGCCTTTGCTGCCTCCGCCCTGCCTCCGCGCTGCCGCCGGTGCCTCCGGTGCCTCCTCCTCCACTGCGGCCTCCTCCTCCTCCATCGATGCCTCCTCCTCCTCTGCCGGTGCCTCCAGTGCTTCCACGTCTCCTCCTCCTCTGCGCGTTGCGGTCACGTCGCGGTCACACCGCGGTCACGTCGGTGCCTCCGCGGCCGCCGCCTCCTCCTATTACGCCGTGGCCGCCGCATCCTCCTCTGCTCCTGCTCCTCCTCCTCCTCCTCCACCGGCCTCATCATCCTCCTCCTCCGCTGCCTCCGCTACCTCCGCTGCCTCCGCCCTACCTCCGCCCTGCCTCTGCGCTGCCGCCGGTGCCTCCTCCTCCACCGTGGCCTCCTCCTCCTCTGCCGATTCCTCCTCCTCCTCCGCCGGTGCCGCCGGTGCCTCCGAGGCCGCCTCCTCCTCCGCGGTCACGCCGCGGTCATGCCGCGGTCACGCCGCGGTCACGCCGGTGCCTTTACGGCCGCCTCCTCTTCCTATGCTCCTGCTCCTCCTCCCCTCCACCGGCCTCATCCTCCTCCTCCTCCGCTGCATTCGCTGCCTCCACCCTGCCTCCTCCCTGCCTCCGCGCTGCTTCCGGTGCTTCCTCCTCCACCGCGGCCTCCTCCTCCTCCACTGATGCCTCCTCCTCCTCCGCCGGTGCCGCCAGTGCCTCCACGTCTCCTCCTCCTCCGCGCGCTGCGGTCACGCCGCGGTCACGCCGCGGTCACGATGCGGTCACGACGCGGTCATGCCGCGGTCACGCCGCGGTCACGCCGGTGCCTCCTCCTCCACCGCGGCCTCCTCCTCCTCCACCGCGGCCTCCTCCTCCTCCTTCGCTGCCTCCGCTGCCTCCTCCTCCGCCGCGGCCGCCGCCTCCTCCTCTGTTCCTACTCCTCCTCCCCTCCACCGGCCTCATCCTCTTCCTCCTCCGCTGCCTCCGCCTCCTCCTCCTCCTTTGCTCCTCCTCCTCCTCCTCCTCCTCCTCCTTCTCCTCCACCACAGCCTCGTCCTCCTCCTCCTCCACCGGCTCTTCCTCCTCCTCCTCCTAGTCCGCTGCCTCATCCTCCTCCTCCACCGGCGCCTCCTCCTCCTCCTCCTCTGCCTACTCTGCTGCCTCCACCTGCACTGCGGTTTGAGAGGTGCCTCAAGTGATATCACCATTTTCCTTACCATTTTATTCTTTATATTTAGTTTCTATTGATTTTTGATTTATCTAGATTAAGTTTTATGGGTGATTCAACTGGCGTACGGTGGTATCATATTGATGTGAGGCTTGGGGATTGTAGTGGTTCCCAATATATTTTTTATTTTGGTATTTATTTATTCCTTTATTTCCTTGAAGTATCTTGTTTTTTATATAAATTATACTCATATTCCTTCTCCTTTAACCTATATACTTATCCTATGTATTTTAAATAGGATGAATATAAATAAATAATAGATGAATGCCAATCGGTTGACAAAAGATTATGAAGAACGCGTGAAAGAATTTATCAAGTTTTCAATAGATCATGCATGTGACTCTTCTCAAATCCTTTGTCCGTGTTTACGTTGTTGTTACTCAAAACAAATTAGTCCAGATGAGTTGGAAGAACACTTGATCTGTCACAGAATAGATCAAAGTTATACATTTTGGAATAAACACGGGGAAACAACGAATGTAGGTAGTGACTGGGGTGACACTGTGTTTTAAGGATCATTTGATATGATTACAAACATGAACAATGAATATGACCGTATGGAGGATGTGATTACAGATGTGAATGATGATGAAGATCGTATTGAGAAAATGACAAGGACCTTCGAAGATGAACTTCGTGATTTCCCAAAATTGTTTGAGAAGTTAAAAAGTTGTGCAAAGACGTCATTGTATGCTGGTTGCACTAAATATACAGCATTGTCAGCCGTACTGAAGCTGTATAATTTGAAAGCAGATAACGGGTGGAGTGACGACAGTTTTACGAAACTACTTTCCCTCTTGAATGACATGCTCCCAGAAGACAATGAGCTCCCGTGCCGAACATACGATGCCAAACGAATGCTACGCTCTATGGGTATGATCTCTGAAAGAATACACGCCTGCCCGAATGACTGTATACTGTTTCGCAAGGACCAAAAATCACTTAAAGAATGCCCAAAGTGTGGTGCTTCTAGATACAAGAAAGATGAATCCAGTCCTACTAAAGTTGTATGGTACTTTCCAATCATTCCAAGGTTTAGACGCCTATATGGAAGTGAGGAGACTGCAGAACAATTAACATGGCATGCAGAAACAAGAATTAAAGATGGGATACTACGTCACCTAGCAGACTCTCCTCAGTGGAAGAGAATCGATCATGAGTATCCTGAATTTGGAAACGAGTTGAGAAACCTTCGTCTTGCGTTATCAACAGATGGAGTGAATCCTTTTGGTTTTCAAAGCAGCAGTCACAGTACATGGCTGGTTATGTTGATAAATTATAACTTACCACCGTGGTTATGCATGAAACGAAAATACATCATGTTATCTATGCTTATATCAGGACCAAAACAATCGGGTAATGATATTGATGTTTATTTAGATCCATTGATCGAAGATTTGAAATTATTGTCGGATTCAGGTGTTACATTGTATGATTCTTACAGAAAGGAAGATTTCACTTTGAGAGTCATGTTGTATGGGATGATAAATGACTTCCCAGCGTATGGAAATTTGTCAGGATATAGCATTAAAGGAACTCAAGGCTGTCCCGTTTGCGAAGAAGGTACACAATCAATTAGATTGAAACATTCATTGAAAACCGTGTTTCTAGGACATCGCAGATTTCTACCGCGACGACATAAGTACCGTTCTTGGAAGACATCATTCGATGGAAGTTCAGAAGAACGTACAACACCGTCTCAACTAACAGGTGATCAATTGTTTGAGAAAGTTAAAAATTTGGACACTACTTTTGGTAAACCGGCTTCGAAAAACCTTATGAAAATCGGTTGAAAAAAGAGATCATTTTTTTTGAATTACAATACTGGAATTGTCTGTATATAAGACATTTTATTGATGTTATGCATGTAGAAAAAAATGTATTTGACAGTGTTATCGGCACGTTGCTAAATACATCTGGCAAAACAAAATATGGTATTAAGGCTAGGTTGGACATGGTTGAGATGGGAATACGAGAAGAGTTGGCACCAGTAAAGGGTGAAAAACGAACATTTCTTCCTCCTGCTGCTTACACTCTTTCCAGGAAGGAGAGATATAAGTTTTTCAACTTCTTGAATGATGTAAAAGTTCCAGAGGGGTATTCGTCAAATATCAGTAACCTTGGGTCAATGAGCAACTTGAAGTTAAAAGGTCTGAAATCACATGACTGTCATGTTTTGATGCAAAATCTCATTCCAATTGCATTACGTTGCATTTTTCCCAAGAATGTCCGCCATACATTAACGAAACGTTGTTTCTTCTTCAAAGCTATATGCAGCAAAGTTATAGACCCGGTGAAATTGCCAGCTATGGAAAAAGAAATTGCTGTCATATTATGTGAATTAGAAATGTTCTTCCCGCCTTCATTTTTTGATATGATGGTTCATTTGATGGTCCACATGGTGAGAGAGATTCGACTATGTGGTCCTGTACATTACAGATGGATGTACCCCATTGAATGGTATATGAAGATTTTGAAAGGGTATGTCAAAAATCGAAGTCGGCCAGAGGGTTGTATTGTAGAGCGATATATTGTTGAGGAAGCCGTTGAATTCTGTACCGAATACTTGTCTGGTGTGGAGAGCATTGGCTTACCGAAATCTCTTCACACTGGGCGGTTAGAGGGTGAAGGAATTTCTGGAAGAAAGGTTGTCACAATCAATATTACAGATCGGGAGCAGGCCCACCTTTATGTTTTGCATAACAGTTTGGACGTTGACCCATATGTTGAAATCCACAAAGAAATTCTTAGGCAATTGAATCCATCAAGGGCTGAAAAATGGATATCAAATACACATAATCGACAGTGTATAGGATGGTTTCGAGATCATATTTTTAAGAAGTCAGATGAAAATCCAAAGTCTATTTCGGAACGACTTTGATGGCTAGCCGGAGGACCAAGTGTGTATGCATTATCTTACAATGCTTTTGTAGTTAATGGTTATACATTTTATACTAATGAACATGATGAAGACAGTACCATGCAGAATAGTGGGGTTACACTTGTGGCTGAAGCGATGCATGTTTCCGGTGCTAAGGACAGAAATCAAATTTATGTGAATATGTCATACGTTGGCATCATCAAACAAATATGGGAGTTGGATTATACGGAATTTCAAGTTCCAATATTTCAATGCAAGTGGGTTGATAACAGGAGTGCTATTAAAATAGATGATTTGGGATTTGTGAAAGTTGATTTCAGTAAGGAAGGGGAGAAAGACGAACCATTTATAATGGCATCACAGGCAGTGCAAGTATTTTATGTTCCCCATCCCGCAACCCGAAACTGGTCAATTGTTCTGTTATCGACCAAAACAGCTGAAGGGTCAGATGAAAATTCAACGGAAGATGATCCTTTCATTGGGCTTTCGCAATCATTTCGCAGTGGTCTCAATGTAGACGATGTTTTTTATGTCAGAGGAGACCACAATGAAGGGATATGGATAGTTGATAGAGGGGTCAAATCCCTTCAGCCTTTTAAAAAAAAAGGGAGTTCAATAATCAGGTTATTGATTTTTATTGTAATATAGATTGTGTTACATTATGTTATTATCTATTCGCTGCTGCTTTTATGTGATCTATCTTAAATTTTAAACCAGTTCGGCAGATAATGACTTCTACACCTGCTGATGCACCCAATCCCGAGACACAACACGTCTCTCAACCTGTTACAGCTGGTCCCATTACTGAGAGACAACAGGTCTCTCAACCTGTTGCAGCTGGTCCCACTACTGACGTACAACAGGTCTCTCAACCTGTTGCAGCTGGTCCCACTGCTGAGAGACAACATGTCTCTCAACCTATTGCAGCTGGTCCCACTGCTGACGTACAACAGGTCTCTCAACCTGTTGCAGCTGGTGTCAGTGCCGAAGCTAGTGTTTCGGAGAAACATAATGATGATGCAGAAACTGAGGAAATGGTAGGCGATGAAACCCCAGAGACACAAAAAAAACAGGTGCGCCGTAGTTTGATAGTTTTAGCAAAAATCCTTAAGGAAAAAAGAAAAAGGCATCAAATTTGAGGTGGGATGGAATAAGCTAGGCCAGCATGTAAACCCCAACAAAGCCATGTTTAGTAGCTACATTGGAATCGTCACTCGACAACGCGTGCCGATTGACGTAGAGTCGAGGTACCATGTTGTCAGTGGGTTGAAAACATTAATGTGGGAAGAGATTACGGTAACATTACGATATCATCTATCTAATTTATTAAAATAAAATAAAATATTGAAATATTGACTAACCCTTCATCATCTCTTGAAGAGTGCATTTATAGTAGATGTTTCGCACAAAGAATATGTTTTCAGACTGGCAGGAAGGATTCATAGAGGCTTTCGCACCATTTTAACGAAAAATCATCTGAAAGATGCCGAAGGGAAAATCAAGCCGCACTCGCCTCCTCTTTATGCACACTTGATATCCCAAGGAACGTGGGATGCGTTTTTCAACCGTCGTGCGGAAAAGAATTTTCAGGTACATTGTGTTTGGTTACACGTTGTGTAACGTTTCTTGTATTCATCACATTGATTGATAGGTTTTTATTTATGAAACAGCAACAGAGTGCTGGAAATAAAGAACGGGCAGCAAAACCAGCGTACCCCTACCGTAAAGCAAGGTTGGGGTACGCTTCAATTGAAAAACAATTGGTATGTATTTTAAAAGTACTGTAATAATTTTATGTGACATAAAACAACACTGTAACCATCTTTCTCTATTTATAAGCAGATTGATGAAGCAAAATCTCAAGTCACTTCCATTCCACGCCATGTGCTATGGAAGGAGGCTCGTGTTAATAAAGAGGGGAAACTGATAGATGAAAACACACAAAAAGTGTGGGAAACATGTGTAAGTATGACATAATATAATCTTGTTTTGCTTTAAATCACTATTACATAACGATGCTTACTTATTTTTTCATATTTTATATTTGACATAGTCACAGGAAACATCAACACCCGCACCGGATGCAGACATACTTTCAACGGCCTTGAAACAGCCAGAATAGTATGGCCGCGTCAGAGGTGTGGGTTTTGGGGTGTCACCCAAGACATATTTTAAGAAAAGAAAAATAAGAGGATGAAGAAACTAAAGAATTGCATGTAATGAGAAATAGAGTAGCTACCCTTGAAGAACTAATCCAAACTCAGGGAGAGATGCTAAAGAGTTTGATGGAGGAGAGGCAAAGAGAACAAACAACTCAAGAACAACCCCCGCGAGAAGATCCACCCCTCACCATCTTTGAGGCGAGCCATTCCCCTCAAAGACCTGACTTAACCGAGGTAATCAATGTTATAATATTCTTTTTTGTGAGATGTGAATCACATAGACACTGATACCTTTCATTTAATGATATTCTGCAGGGTGAAAATGACTGTGATTTATATTTGTCAACTCCCACCCATCGCCTTGTAGCAAGGGCTACGGTGTTCAATATGCAGAATGACACGCTACACTCCAGACCACTTCCAACCGGTAATGTCAAAGTGTCGATTAACGTAGCTAATGAGCCGAGCACCGAGCTACCCGTGCCAAATGACGATGACGACATTCATACAGTGGAAAAAGCTATTGGAACATTCGTTGCATGGCTGTCGAATCTTGTAAAAAACATGTCAAGCAGGAGGTATTCATTTCCAGTTCATTTTTCAAGTAGAACCTTTAACATTAAATTAGAAAATGGCTGAACCGATGAATGTTATTACAGAAGGATAAAATGGAGAAGCTAAAACGAAAGAGCGGCTCGAAGATTGGATCAACCAACCGATCAAAACGATCTACTGAGAGCACGTTCACCCCGCCCGTTCTATATCCACATTTAATATCATTGCAAGCTCATGTGGATACGAAAATGAAAGACGGAAAGAATCATACAATTGTTTGTGAAAAAGATATGTACGGAGAGGAAATAATGGATTTCGTTAGTGCAGACACTGTTTTTGAGATCATCACATACGACTGGCTAGGCGCCTCAGTTATAAATGTATACATGAGGTATGTTTTCATGATTTGATTTCACAGAAGCTGATATACTTTGATAATTATGGATAAATACATCTCATATTTTTCGCAGGCGTATATATGAAAAATAGTTGAAGGGATTTTCCCATGAATACAAATTTGGACTCGTTAGTCCTCACACCATTTCTACACAACGAATAGAAATAGATTCTAATTTTCAGGCTGAATTGATGTCAAATCTTCTCAGAACGTTTCAAAGAAGAATTACGACTGACAGACTCTTTTTAATACCAACGATGCAAGGGTAAAACTCTACATTTTAATCATATCAATTATATTTTCATTTCTATCAGTACTTTTTTCTTTTTGTGTTTTTAGGGAACATTGGATGCTCATTGCAGTCAATTTGGATACTCCAAAGATTTATTTTCTGGATTCACTACATGGATATCCAACTAACCGGCCACACATGATGGTAATTGTCAATTTGTAATACACTAGATCCAACATTTTAGAACTAAATATCTAGTTATATAATTTATATTATATTTTAATGAGGATTTTTTTATGATAGGGCGGTGTATGAATATCGTCTAAAGGCTGGAATGAATCCAGGGAGTAAGGACGAAAATGCCCACAACATCTACAAATGGAGAAGTATCTGGGTATATATAATTATATTTCACTATCCAAATACATATCAAAACAAATTACTTATTTTTCTCGATGTTTCTGCAGTGTCCGAAACAAAAAAATGACAAGGACTGCGGTTATTATGTTTGTAAATTTATGAAAGAGATCGTATTTCATGGACAAAATAGCATCCCTGAAGAGGTATTTTTGAAAATAATTACTACTTTATTTAAAATAATTATTAATCCCTTGTGTATTTATATTTTTTCAGTACTACTATGACTGTCGCAAAAACTCCTATTCAGAAGATGATATAAATGTCTTTAGAAACGAATGGGCAGCGTACCTGATCGAAGAATGTAAACAAATAGGACAATGAAGGTGAATTCCTAATACTTATGTTATCTTTATATGGTCATTGATATCTCCCTTTACACTTATTGAGCATCTATGATCTCCCTTTCTTATGTTTCATATCCTTAGATTAGTGAATTCCTACTACTTAGTTTGAAAATGAGATAAACTTTGGAAAACAATACCAATGACATATGCCAAACCGAGAAAACGCGTTCAGATTGTTTTTATACTTTAGGAAAACGATCCACGAGTCATTTTTGATGCGTACAAATCGACCGCACATCAATCCGATGCACGGTGTGACCGGTATGGCTAAAATTGTCAGATATCAGTTTGAAAATGACATGAACTTCGGAAAACAACACTAATGACAGACGCCAAACCGAGAAAACGCGTACGGATTGATTTTATACTTTAGGAAAACGATCCACGAGTCATTTGTGATGCGTACGAATCGATCGCACCTCAATCCGACGCATGGTGTGACCGGTATGGCTAAAAGTGTCTGATATCAGTTTGAAAATGAGATAAACTTTGGAAAACAACACCAATGACATACGCCAAACTGAGAAAACGCCTTCGGATTGTTTTGATACTTTAGGAAAACGATCCACGAGTCATTTTTGACGTGTACAAATCGACCGCACCTCAATCCGACGCACGGTGCGACCGGTATGGCTGAAAGTGTCTGATATCAGTTTGAAAATGACATGAACTTTGGAAAACAACACCAATGACATACGCCAAACCGAGCAAATGCGTTCGGATTGTTTTGATACTTTAGGACAATGATCCACGAGTCATTTGTGACGCGTATGAATTGATCGAACCTCAATCCGACGCACGGTGTGACCGGTATGGCTAAAAGTGTCTGATATCAGTTTCAAATTGAGATAAACTTTGGAAAATTATCACCAATGACATATGCCAAACCGAGAAAATGCCTTCGGATTGTTTTGATACTTTAGGAAAATGATCCACGAGTCATTTGTGACGTGTACGAATAGACCGCACCTCAATCCGACGCACGGTGTGACCGATATGGCTAAAAGTGTCTGATATCAGTTTCAAATTGAGATCAACTTTGGAAAACAACACCAATGACATACGCCAAACCGAGAAAACTCCTTCGGATTGTTTTGATACTTTAGGACAACGATCCACGAGTCATTTGTGACGCGTACAATAGACCGCACCTCAATCTGACGCACGGTGTGACCGGTATGGAGAAATTGTCTGATATCAGTTTGAAAATGACATGAACTTTGAAAAACAACACCAATGACATACTCCAAACCGAGCAAACGTGTTCGGATTGTTTTGATACTTTAGGACAACGATCCACGAGTCATTTTCGACGTGTACGAATCGACCGCACCTCAATCCGACGCACGGTGTGACCGGTATGGCTAAAAGTGTCTGATATCAGTTTGAAAATGAGATGAACTTTGGAAAACAACACCAATGACATACACCAAACCGAGCAAATGCCTTCGGATTGTTTTGATACTTTAGTACAACGATCCACGAGTCATTTGTGACGCGTACGAATCGACCGCACCTCAATCCGACGCACGGTGTGACCGGTATGGCTAAAAGTGTCTGATATCAGTTTCAAATTGAGATCAACTTTGGAAAACAACACCAATGACATACGCCAAACCAAGAAAACTCCTTCGGATTGTTTTGATAATTTAGTAAAACGATCCACGAGTCATTTGTGACGCGTACAAATCGACCGCACCTCAATCCGACGCACGGTGTGACCGGTATGGCGAAAATTGTCTGATATCAGTTTGAAAATGACATGAACTTTGGAAAACAACACCAATGACATACGCCAAACCAAGAAAACGCGTTCGGATTGTTTTGATACTTTAGTACAACGATCCATGAGTCATTTTTGATGCGTACGAATTTACCGCACCTCAATCTGATGCACGGTGTGACCGGTATGGCTAAAATTGACTGATATCAGTTTGAAAATGGAACTTTGGAAAACAACACCAATGACATACACCAAACTGAGAAAACACGTTAGGATTGTTTTGATACTTTAGGAAAACGATCCACGAGTCATTTTTGACGCGTACGAATCGTCCGCACCTCAATCTGACGCACTGTGTGACCGGTATGGCTAAAAGTGTCTGATATCAGTTTGAAAATGAGATAATCTTTGGAAAACAACACCAATGACATACTCCAAACCGAGAAAACGCGTTCGGATTGTTTTGATACTTTAGGAAAACGATCCACGAGTCATTTGTGACACGTACGAATTGACCGCACCTCAATTCGTTGCACGGTGTGACCGGTATGGCTAAAATTGTCTGATATCAGTTTGAAAATGACATGAAACTTTGGAAAACAACACCAATGACA
The DNA here is from genome assembly GCA_963277665.1 of Viscum album. NCBI lineage: Eukaryota > Viridiplantae > Streptophyta > Magnoliopsida > Santalales > Viscaceae > Viscum > Viscum album. Next base: position 906,103,602 of record OY728165.1, on the reverse strand, counting down.
TACGCCAAACCGAGAAAACGCCTTAGGATTGTTTAGATACTTTAGGACAACGATCCAAAAGTCATTTGTGACGCGTACGAATCGACTTCACCTCAATCCGACGCACGATGTGACCGGTATGGCTAAAATTGTCTGATATCAGTTTGAAAATGACATGAACTTTGGAAAACAACACCAATGACATATGCCAAACCGAGCAAATGCATTCGGATTGTTTTGATACTTTAGTACAATGATCCACGAGTCATTTTTGACGCGTACGAATTCACCGCACCTCAATCCGACGCACGGTGTGACCGTTATGGCTAAAAGTGTCTGATATCAGTTTGAAAATGAGATAAACTTTGGAAAACAACACCAATGACATACACCAAACCGAGCAAACGCCTTCAGATTGTTTTGATACTTTAGTACAACGATCCACGAGTCATTTGTGACGCGTACGAATCGACCGCACCTCAATCCGACGCACGGTGTGACCGGTAAATCTTTTCATTAGATAAAGAATCAGTATTTATTAAATGAGATAAATCAATCAAAAACATATTGATTTTACATTATTCCCTTCCATTGTTATGAAAATGAAAACTTTTGAGTTTAAAATTTAATATTTTAGTTTCACATTTCTATATTAATGTATTCTTTCATATTCTGTTTTAATTTCTTTCATTATTGCATTACTAACATAATATTTGTTTTCTTATATAGGTGATTTTTTTTCCTTGAGTTCGGATACTTTGTTCGGCAACAAATACCATCGAGAGTGGATCAAAGATATCAATGGATGAAACATGAATGTTTATAACTGTTGTTGAATAATTGTAAATGTAACCATGTAAAAGAACTTTTGAAATGTATATATCAATGCGTTTTTTTTGTATTCTTGATGTTAAGTAAATGTATAAACCGTTGTCAGTCAAAAAATTGGGTGTGGGTGCTATGGTGTGCAGGTGTTCATGTGCTACTTTGTGCAGGTATTCTGGTGTCCAGGTGTGCAGGTACTGTTTTTTAGGTGCAGGCGTTGGGCCCATTATCAGCGCTTTTTTAGCGCTGATAAAGGAAACCTTTAACAGCGCTAAAGGAGCGCTGATAAAGGAACCTGTATCAGTGCTCCGAGAAGCGCTGATATAGTTGACCTTTATCAGCGCTCCTAGAAGCGCTGATAAAGGGGACCCCACCCCCCTTTATCTACGCCGGAATTAACAGTGCTTTTCTAGCGCTGTTAATGATGGTTTTTAGCGCTGATAAAGGCGCAGGTTGTAGTAGTGTTCCCTATATATGTGTGTATAGGGGTGTGATTGTTTGTGGTTAGTCACACACACATATTCTGGATATAGTATCCTATGAAATACTATAGGTGTAACATGTATAGGTTGTGATGGATTGAGGATCCTTACTTGGTGTATGGGATGCAATGGTTGAGGTATAATATCTTGTGTATGATACATGTTATGTGAGTTGTGGTGGATCCCAGAAACTACCCGGTTACTTTATTACGTGTACGTGGTGGTTTTTTTGCATGAGGTGCATATTTTGGTGCTTCACCTAGGTGTCTGCAGGCAAGCCTTTTTGGAGAGAGATGATTAGGATGTGCGACGTTGGGGCAAAGAGGAAAACCATTTGGGATGTAATAGCGGGGTACCCTTGATATTATTTATTATATTAAATACTCTTGTATTTTTTAATTGGTGAGAGTAGCCATGGTGAGGCTGGGAACTTAGTATACCTATTTAGATGATGAGTTAGTTTCACTAGTTGTTCACTGTGCTTTTTCATGTTTTCTTTACTTTTGCATGAGAGGTTTCGGGGAGGATCATACTGAGTATACTGTTATACTCACCCTGTGTATATATAAACTGTTTTTTTTTCAGGCCACTAGGTGATGGTTGGAGATCAAGTTGGTTTCTACTAGCATGGGGTTGCAGGAGCTGTTCAGGCCTATGGTTGCTGCTGTTTTTACTTTCATTTGGGTACTTGCAGTTTTCCCCTTCCAGTTGTAGTACTTTTTCATGACATTACATATGTGCACTTTGGTTTTCTTTTATATTTCAGTTTTTAGTTGGAGTCGGTTGGTGTCTATCTTATCTCTCTCTTCTACATGTGTTCTCTTAGAGGGCAATGCCTCTCATTTTTGTGTTTATTATACCCTCAGTTCTAGTCGCCAACCTAGGGCCTACTGGAGGCAGGACTTGGTGGTTATTATCTCCCTTCTCACATTGTTGGCCCACGAGGGGTACACTTTGTGGGGAGGGGTCATGACAGAGTGGTATCTGAGGTAGGTTGAAGGATAGGATGGAGTCTGCAGTTAGAAATAGGTGAGGTTGCATGGGTTGGTAGGGAAACTGTGTCATTCATGTTTATAAAGTGATGTAAACATTGGAGACTGGCTGAGACATACATGTTTTGGGCCCCCTATGATCTGATGTAGGAACCTTTAAGTTTACAATTGATACTAAAATAGGTTATTCTAATTGCAGGGTAGAGACCTTTGAAAGGATCATGCATAATTCTTTTTTGTTATTGTGTTTGAATGGGTAGACCTTGGGATAGGTTAATCTAAAACGATTAAAAGAAAACAATTTATTAATTAATGTTGAGTATTCTATATTCCAGGTTTAGGTTCCCTAACTATTTGTTATTTTTTAGGTATTGATCCAAGTTGACATCCCCATCACGATCACATAGAATATTTCCAGTATGATATTCTAGTAGATCTCCACAGGGTAGAGGTTTATGAAGATGACACTTAGAGGAAGACACTCTGAGAGTTTTAGTGCCAGAGTCTGCAGAAGTACGAGGCCTCCGTTTCCGATGCCGTCATGGAAGGCTGGTTAAAGGAGGTCGAGATTGGCTTCAGTTCAATCAGTGCTTAAAATAAGCACTGGGTGTCCATGGTTGTGACGATGCTACATGGATCAGCGAGGTAGTGGTGGTTCTTGTTCCTCGGGGATCATGAGGAGTTAGCGATCTCATGGGAGGAGTTCCAAAAAATGTTTAGAGTTGAGTTTCTTTCTTCGATCGAGAAGGCATCTAGTTTCTAGGAGCTTCTTCCCCATATCCAGTGGTGCTTCATTATGTGAGAGTTTGGAATCCATTTTGGGAACCTTTTATGATATGCTTCAAACATGTTTCTAGATGGGCAAGCGAGGGCGAGGCATTTCGAGGAGGCTTTGCATCCAGAGATCCATCACCAGGTCACCCAATTTATGCTAAAGACATATCTTCAGGTGCTGGCGAGGGTAGAGGTTGTCGAGAGGACTTATCCAAAACCATATAATCATGATAGGGGAGTCATCATGATTCCTCATGATGTAGATCTGTGGTCCGGGGATCCCGGTTTTCAGGGCAAAAGTGTTTCCGTTTAGCCTGGTGTAGGTCCCAGCCCTTCACATCTCATTTCTCTAGAGGCTGGAACTCTCAGGCCTATGACTATGTATCATGTGCTTGTTTTTCTTATGGTGGTAAAGGTCATCCGCAGTGGGAGTGACTAACCTTTCAGAGCAGTCATCATGCACCAGGTGCTCCGCTCCAGGTTCCTCTGTTGAGGCAGTTCCAGCCGAGGCAGTAGCAGCAGGTTGTATGAGCATTAGATTAGCATAGGATAGATGGGGTAGGCAGAAGACAACCACGTGATACTCCCCATTCTCAGAGAGCAGAGCATGGATGTGGTGGTGATCATCATCTGGGTCAGGGAGGCCATGGAGGAGGTTGTGGTCAGTTTCATGCTCCAGCATTTCCAGCTCCAGGAGAGCCAGACATCGTTCGAGGTACCCTTTTCTTGTTTTCAACCTTAGTGCATGCCTTGTTTGATTCAGGAGTGACACACTCCTTCATACCACCTACCATTTTCCATGCTTTTGAACATGAGGAATAGAGGCTTCCAGTGTCCTTGGTGTTGACTATGCTAGTTGGAGGTTGAGCTAACTTGTTTGAATTATGTAGAAACTGTGAGCTAGTTTGGGGGCAGCACCTCTCTTGGGGAGATTTCCTATGTTTACGGATACAACCATATGATGTCATCCTCAGCATGGATTGGTTGTATTATATGCAGGATATCGTGGATTTCTTTATGAAGAAGGTCATTTTCTTTGGTGAAGATAGAGAGTCAGTGGTGTTTGTTGGAGAGAGAGATCCTCAGATGGGTCATAGGCATGTTTCATTCTTATCATCCATGATGGATGAGATTATTTTGAGTTATAAAAAGGTTCAAGAGTTTTCATTTCCTAGGTTCATAGAAGAGTACCCCGATTACTTTCCAGAAGAGGTTGTAGCATTACCCCCTTTACAAGATATCGAGTTTGGGATAGAGATACAACTAGGATCATCTCCTATATATATGTCTCTATATAGTATGGCCCCTTCTATGTTACGAGAGAAATTTATGTAGCTTGATAGTCAGTTACAGCACGGTTTTGTTTGGCTAATTGTGTCACCATGGGGTGAACCAGTTTTTTTCATGAAGAAGGTTGATGTCAGTTTGCAGTTGTGTGTCGATTATCGTCTCTTAAACAAAGTGACAATAAAGAATCATTATCCCCTTCCATGGATTGATGATTTATTCAATCAACTAAAGGGATCATGTTGGTTCTCAAAGATCAACATGAAATCAGGATATCAACAAAAGAATTTGAAGGATAAGGATATCCCGAAGACTACTTTCTATTATAGTTATGGGCATTATGAGTTCGTCGTAATGCCATTCATCATGATGAATTCTCTAGATATTTTCATAGGATTGATGAATGCCATGTTTCGTGAGTTCTTGAACAATTTTGTGGTAATTTTCATCGATGAAATCCTTGTGTACTCCATGTTTGAGGAGGAGCATGTAGAGAATTTACATGCTGTTTTGCGAGTTCTTTATCAACATCAGCTGTTTGGGAAGTTGTAGAAGTGTGAGTTTTGGGTTCGAGAAGTCTGTATCTTGGGGCATGTTGTTTCCCAGCAGGGAGTAGCTGTGGATCCATCGAAGATAGAAATAGTTGTGTCTTGGGAAGCTCCCAAGATAGTGTTGGAGGTGCGATGTTTCCTTGGTCTCACAGGCTACTACAAGAGGTTCGTAGCTGATTTCTCACGAGTTCCGACTCCTCTGACTCTTTGACCAATAAGGATCAGGAATTCATATGGATTGATCAATGTTAGGTAGATTTTGAGTATCTAATGGAGAAGATAGTATGTGCTCTAGTTCATTGTCTTCTAGCTGAGGGAGTTCATTTTGATGTTTTCTATGATTCTTCGCATCTGGGGTTGGGCTATGTTATGATGTAGAAAATATCAGTTGTTTCTTATGGGTCTCGATAGTTATGTCACCATGAATGTAACTATGCCACTCACGATCTAGATTTGGCATCTATGGTGTTTTCTCTGATGTTGTGGAGACATTACCTCATTAGTGAGTGCTTTGTGGTTTTCACCGATCATAAGAGTTTGAGTTATGTTTTCTCCCAGTGTAACTTGAACTTACAACAACGTCGGTGGATGGAGTTCATAAAAGAATACGACTTCAAAATATTTTATACACCTAGAAAGGGGAATGTTGTAGCTGATGTGCTGAGTTGAAAGTCACACAGTGATGTAGAGCATGGATCTGGTGACTACTAGAGAGTAATTGAATAACTGTCTACATTACATCTTGATATGGGAGAAGTTGGTGGTAGAGGTTGTATTTTTCAGATGATAGTGCAATCATCTCTCATGAAGAAAGTGGAAGATTCCCAATTGGGTGATCTTGAGGTGGAGGTGTGGAGTGGCTGAGTTGTTTTTGGTGAGGCCCCTGATGGTTAGTCGGAGGATAAAAAACACTGAGTGTTGTATCATGAAAGGCTTTTTCTTCCTTTGACGATGCACGAGATGGTTCTCATAGAGCTTCATAGTTCACTTTTAGCGGTGCATCCTGGTGTGACAAAGATGTACCGAGGCTTGAGGAGCCAATTTTGGTGGCCTGGGCTGAAGCATGTGGTTGCGGAGTTTGTGTCTCGATGTTTTGTCTGCCAGAAGGTGAACGTCGAACACCGTGTTCCTAGTGGACTGCTCCAGCCATTAGAGATTCCTTAGTGGAAGTGGGAGGACATCTCAATGGACTTTTTTAATGGTTTACCTCAAGATCTAGGAGGAAATGATGCTATTTGGGTGGTAGTGGATCGCATAACAAAATCGTCCCTCTTTATAGCAATCAAGGAGTCGAGCTCAGTGGAAGTTTTTTCAAGGTAGTATCTAGAGGAGGTGGTGAGACTTCATAGAGTCCCAAGGACGATCATTTCTGATTGAGATCCTCGCTTTAGATCTAGGGTGTGGAGAGGTCTCTAGTATTCTTTTGGTTCTCAACTATTACTTTGCACTGTTTTTCATCCTCAAATAGATGGTCAGACATAGTAAACCATACAAACTCTTGAAGACATGTTACGATCTTGGGTTCTTGATTTTGGAGGTTTGTGGATGAGGCACATACCCTTGGAGGAGTTTGATTACAATAATATTTTTCACTCCACTATTGGTATGGCACCATTTGAAGCCTTGTATGGATGACCATGCCTTTGTCTGTTGTGCTAGACTGGGGATGGAGAGTCTGCAATTCTCAGACCGGAACTAGTGCATAATAAAACAGAGATCGTTCAGGTGATATGTGTGACGATTAATACAGCATATGATAATCAAAAATCATATGTTGATCATATAAGAAGACCCTTAGAGTTTAATGTTGGGGATCATGTGTTTCTAAGGTGACTCCCCATTGTGGGCAGTGAAGGTTTGGTCGTGGGAGCAAGCTTTCTCCCCAGTTTGTTGGGCCTTTCGAGGTGTATGCTCTTCTTGGAGTTGTGGCGTATCGAGTAGCACTTCCCCCATAGATGAGTTGGATACATGATGGTTTCCATGTATCACAACTCCATCGTTATCTTCATGATGACTCTCACATCATCGATTAGGGAGAGATCGATGTTGATGATGATGCAACCATTGAGAAGAGACCTGTGGAGATCAAAAACCGTAAGGAGAAGGTATTGTGCGGGTGTTCTATCCCCTTGGTTCGTGTTTTGTGACAACATAATGGCATGAAGGAGAGTACCTGGGAATGTGACTCATATATACGTGCTCAGTACCCAGAGATGTTTGATGTTTAACCCTTTCCATGTAATGATGTCCTCTTTTGGTTAGACCTTTCATGTTTAGAATATGGATTTATTTTGTTGCTTCTTGTGGCTTGCTCTCTTTTGAGAGGTATCTCGATGGGTGGTTTTTCGGACCCTGTTTCATTTTTTCCCCTTTTGGTGGGTTTTGAATTCTCGAGGATGAGAATGTTTTGGGAGGTATCTGATGTAATATTCCGGACATCTCGGGTCCATTCCTTTGAAAACATCAGGTTTATAAGGTCTTTCGAGGGGTCAAGGTGACATATCCCCAACACTTTTCCAAATATTCCATTTTGGGGAATAGTTCCAATGGTAGACTATTGTGAAAAGTGTATCGGTAACCTTCTGTGAATGGTGCCATCGGTGATCATCTATGAACAGTGTCATCAGTGAGCTTATGTAAACAATGCATCGGTGACCTTTTGTGAACAGTGTCATCGGTGACCTTATGTGAATAGTGTTATCGGTTACCTTATGTGAATAGTGCAATCGTGACCTTGTGTGAACAGTGCATCGGTGACCAATTGAGAACAGTGTCATCGGTGACCTTGTGCGAGTAGTTTCATTGGCAACCTTCTATGAACAGTACAACGGTGACCTTGTGTGAACTGTGCATCGATGACCTTATGTGAACAGTGTCATCGGTAACCTTATGTGAACAGTGCAGTGATGACCTTGTATGAACAGTGACATCGGTGACCTTATGAGAACAGTTTCATCGATGGCCTTCTATGAACAGTGTCATCAGTAACCTTATGTGAACTATGCATCGGTGACCTTCTGTGAACAATGAAATCAGTGACATTATGTGAAAAGTATCATTATTAACCTTATATGAATAGTGTCATCAGTACCGTTATGTAAACAATCCTAAGGTGAGGTTCCAACAGTGACATTTTCTTTCCTCTGCCAAATTTTTAGTTCTGTGAACAGTGCTTCCAGAATGGTGGGGTTCCAACGGTGACCTTTTCTTTTCTTTGAAAAATTTTGAGTTCTATAAACAGTGTTTCCAGAACGATAGGTGTACAGTGTCTCCATAACGGTAGGTGTACAGTGTTTCTAGAACGGTAGGTGTACAGTGTTTCTTGATCGGTAGGTGAACAGTGTTTCCAGAACGATAGGTGTATAATGTTTCTAGTACGGTAGGTGTATAGTGTTTTCAGAACTGTAGTATGTACAGTGTTTCCAACTTCCTACAGTTTCTACCCTATATGTTTCCTTTGATGTAAAATGCATTTAAAGCCTCGTTTTAAGGACTCTAAGGCCAATTCTAAGGACACAACTCCTATATTAACTATTCCTACAGATCGGGATGTTTTTACTTGGTCAAACTATGTGGTTTAATATGATCCTATTTTTGGGAAATCAAGTGTATCTTAAACTGTCTCTCCATTAAATCATTAAAAAAGACAAGATATCTTCCTCCCTAGTTCTTCCTCCATATTCTCTAGTGTGTGACGCTCAATCCATTCCTTCCTTCCCGTAGGAATCTTGAGATCAAGCTTTTCCCCATGGATTGGTTTCCCTTGACGTCCTTCTTGCTGCAAGTGCACCCCCTATTTCAGTGTGACCAAGAAGTATCCATCAATCAAAGATATAAGGTATATTTTATTGTCATTCTTTTGGGTTTCATGTTATCCTGTTTATACTTTCTATATTATATCATGTGATCTCCATGCTTTTAATGGAGTTGTCTTGGGTTTCGATTGGTGTGGTCGTACAATGGCATCCTCGGGTGGATATAGTTGTCGCAATAGGAGGTGATTGTGATCCGTTGTGTGGACTGTTCTCATATAAAGAACATCAATAACCATTTAAGGTAGGGGATTCATTGTGTCTCTCTTCATTTACGTGTAACTATATCATTAGTATGTTTTATCCCACTAAATGAAAATGGAATTGATATAATAAATATTTGAACCAAATAAATAAATTGATATGGATCATATGTTTTTGCCTCTTGTTTTGAAAGATAGTGTGATATCTATTCTTTCTTTTCTTATTTGTTTGTTCTTGATGTAAATCGATAAAGAACGTAAACCAAGAATAATTAATAACTGTTTGGCTACAGATAAAGAGACATGTATATGAATATGGTTCTTATTGTAAATTGATGTTAATAAAATTGGCACAGTAAGCAGGTTTAATTATTTATGATAACTTACTGATTAGGTTTCCCAAGTCTGGAACCAACGAATAATAATTGGTTAATCCAAGATGGATTAAATAACTGGTTTTTTGATTAATGATAATTCCTTGTAGGGTTCAGATTTACCCTCTTGATTGTTAAAGGGATAAGGGACAAATTGTTAAGATGTTGTTTTCCTACTTCTTATGATGTGATGTGAGCATGGATGGATCTTGTGATATGTGGGGGCATGGAGGCCTTTTGGTTGTAATAGTAAATGAGGCCTAGGGTGGAGGGATACATCAGTTTATGCAAGTGTGTGTCGGAGAGGACACCAGGGATGATGGAATGGGGTGGATGTGATTGTTGGATGCTTGCTGTTTCTTTTTGGGTGATTATCCATTTTACTTTTACCCACTGCCTAAGGCAGCTGGTATTCCATACCCTTCTTCCAAAATAGGATAAGACGCATGAGGTATGCCACATGCTTTCAGTGTTTAGCTTCTCAAGGGAGGATGGGTCTACGCTCTTGCTATAGACGGCGAAGACTCGACGGGTAGTACATCTACTCACTTTGTTGATCCCCCATGTGTTTAGTAGCATAAAATGTTTTGCTAGAATTCTTGGTAATGTGGGAATGTAATTCTGTAATGAATAATTGAATAAATGGTTTTAACACAAGGGGTTGGAGTTTACTGGAACATAATGACGAGGTTGTAATTTTAAAGGAACAGTGGACTTTGGGTGTGATGCTTATGAAATTTAATGTGGAATAGTAAATGGTTATTTAATGTTTAAAGACTAATTAATTTAAAGTGGCACTGATAAAAATGGAATGAAGTAAGGCAATAAATTTTTTTATTGGTTGTGTGCATATAGGATACCTAGTCTTAGAAGTGGAAGCCGAGAGTCTGAGAGACGTTAGCTGCAGTTGAGTCTAAGACTAGGTTATGCCCATAGTGTGGTTGTGAGCTATAGTGTATTATGTATTTTTTTATGCTACTCAACCCCATTTGTAAGGGCAATTGAAACCCCAGGGATTCTAAGCCCTGGGGGTGTTTTCCCCAACATTCCGGTGGGAGGATGGATGGCTAACTACCCCCTTTGGCTTCGCTCTCTTCTCTTGGTAGTTACTTGTGCTGTTAGGCATAGTGTTTAGTTTTCCACATATTTTTGTATATAGGGCAGTAAGGGCTTGTGGTTATTCACACACATATATTCTGGATATAGTATCCTATAGACTACTATAGGTGTAATGTGTATAGTCTTTGATGGCTTGAGGATCCTTACCCGGTGTATGGGCTGTAATGGCTTGAGGTATAATACCCAATGTATGATACACGTTATGAGAGATGTGGGGGCTCCAAAAAACTACCTGGTTACTTTCTTGCATGGACATGGTGGTTTTATTTCACAAGGTTCATATTTTGTTTCTTCACTCAGGTGTAGGCGGACAAGCATTTTTGGAGATAGATGCTTAGGACGTCTGATGTTGGGGCAAAGCAACAAACCAGTGGGGAAGTAGTAGCGGGGTACCCTTGATATTATTTATTTTATTATATACTCTTGTATATGTTACTTGGTGAGAGTAGTCATGGTGAGGTTGTGAACTTATTATAACTATTTAGATGAAAAGTTACTTTCTGTAGAGACCCGAAGCCTAACGTACATGATCATTACATTACTTTTGCGGAATACTTAATACATAACAAAAATATACACACAAGGATCGTAATAGTTTAGTGTCTTTGGAAACTCGGACTATAATCTTCTAATCGTGGTGAATGATCTTCAACATCTCCCATAAAGATCTTCCTTTTTTTTACCTAAAACCTTTCTTTATATCCTGGGGAAAAGAAAACATAAAAGGGTGAGCTCAAATGCTCAGTAAGGGTAAACAAAAGAAATATCAATCACATCATATACAAAAGAACATAGCTTTTTTGGAAATCTTAACCTGCAAAAGAGCTCATAATATCATAACATGGGATAAATCATAGAAGTGAAAATGAGACCCTTACATAAAACATTACTCATTGTGGCATACACACATAATCATAGAGAATCATTTCTTGTTAGTCAAGACTCATTGCCAAGACTATCTTAGTGGACAAAGTCCCTTTCTGAATCGAGTAATCCTCGTTTCAGTCCTGTTTCACTGAACCGGTATAACCTACCATTCCAGCCATGTCTATCTCATGAGATATGAAATCTTTACCCAATGCATTGGAGGGAGATATAGGTCCCACCCATCTTATAATGAATCCTTTCTTATGTGTGCCACAAAATCATAAATCATACATCATTTCATAACCCATGTAATAAAAATGGGATTCTTAAACAACATGACATCATAAAACCATTCTTATAAGATAAAGGAATTCATAAACATAATTCCATCACAACATAGTCAAATCAATGTAAAAATATGGATAGAAACAGAACCCTTTATTATCTTAGATGGAAAATAATTTTGATAAAACACTTGAAATGAATTCTTGAGGAAAATATCCTTTCTTCTTCAAAATCAATTTCTTTTCACAAAACATCATGCAATTTTAAAAGAAAGAGATTTTATTGAAAATAGCCATGAAATCTTTTAGAGGAATCTTCATGAAAATAAGGCTTTATAAAACATTATAAATCCGTTCGTGCCGTATAAGTTAAAAAAAATATTCTTCGTACTTTTGTCGGAAAAGTCAAAAAGTACCTCGTACGACAAAAGATTCCTTTCATACAAAAACTCACCGAAGGGTAAAAATGGTTTTAAAAAAAATTGTAGGTGGATGGAATTAATATTACATTTTGATGAAACATGGATGTGGATGATAAAATACACCCCAGTAAATACTTACGAATAAACAATCTCGGATAAAAATGAGATTGTGATATTTCCCTTACCTTAGGTCCGATTAGCTTTGTACGTGTCCGAAGCTCCTGTATAATGATTTAAATAATGTCATTGACTTATTACAGAATCATATTCATTGTTATGATATCATATATGGTTCACTTATGACATTATATTACCCGTTCTTTTGTAAATTCCATGTTAAAGAAGCGTTTTGGGTAAAATCGTTTCATTTATCGTAGGTGTTTTGACTTGTTGTTCTTGACATCATTATTACTTATATCATGATTTACTTACTTACATAATATAAAATATGATTTATATATCATATATATTCAGTATATATATATATATAATAGATAGATAAATAAAATGAAAAACACCGTTCATGGAGACGGTAGTCCGTACGTACGCATGAACGCTGTTTTTCTTTCCTTATTGTCTTGAAATGGAAGTAAGTAGATGACATACATATGTATATATATATATAAATCCAGTAGCTTTATAATGTCATATATTTCATTATTATTTCTTATATATACTTTATAATCATTCTTAAATGGTTAACATGGACAATGAATCTCATCGCGTCGTGGAGACGGTAGTCCGTACGTACGCACGAGCGATGATATCATTTCTATAAATAATGAATTGAATTGGAGTGGATTATACAATATATCAGAATCAATATGATGTTGTAATAACTATGTATAGTTATTCTTTACACCATTATACCCATCCATGTAAGGTGGTGGTGGAAAATAGATTACACCACGGCGTGGAGACGGTATTCCGTACGTACGCACGCGCGGTGATTTCTTTTTCCGTAGGATGGATAGATGGTGAAATAGGGTTGTTTCATACTTATAATAACATATCCGTATATGAGTGATACTGATGTTATTACTTCATAATGAAACAACCTAAGAAGAAGAAGTGGAAGAAGAAATAAAGATGAAAGAATTGGTAACGGTAATTACCTCTTCTTTGAAGTGCCTCTTTGAGACCTCTTCTTAGGGCACTAGAATTGGTCTTTGAAGAAGACCAGAAACTCTAGGATGTTGCTAGGGAAGTGGAGAAGAGATTTTGGCAGGGGTTGGCCGAGATTGAGTGCTCAAATTGGTGTGAGGAGGAGGGGGAGGAGGTGTCCTTTTATAAGGGAGGAGAGGGGCACCTTAGGAATATCTCAAAATATTATTTTATATTAAAGTCAAAATCGGTTTATAATGGTTCCAAAGGGTCTTATTTCGAAGCTAAAGTGGGGATGGGTCGAAATCCTATCAACCAATAGAATTTAGACAAGTTTAGGATATTATTTTAACCTTATCAATTAAATTGAACTCTAAGTTAAATAATTTAACTTTTACCATGTCTTTTTGTTTTCTTTCACTATATGGTTAATACACTTACTATAACATGCCAAACGAACCCCAAATTGTTTATTATTAATATATATATCCTTATCTAAGTCATTTGGCCGAACCTTAGATTTTTTAGGAATAAAATAACAATTAATAATATAATATTTGATTTAAAAACTATTTTGTGTCAATTTTGACACTATTTGATATATGATTTTTGTGAAAGTCATAACAGAATTATATGTTCGAAACAAGTTGATTAAATAAACACTAATATATCATAGCAACCTAGAATATTAGTGGAATTCATAAAAAGTCTCAAATTACATTTATTTTGGTGTTTATAACATCAATTATGTCAATATTTCATTAATAAGATAATTACTGCATCATCATTGTGTCATAAATAAATTAAATTATTTGATGTCTAAAAATTACAAATAAAATACCATAATGTATGAAATCTTTTTAGCTTTTTAATGAATATTTACAATCGAATTTATCTTATGTATAACCCTATATTAAAAATGATTTACTTATTAAACTTTGATTTTAACTATTTTAACCCTTCTTTAAATAAATTAATAATAAATGTCCTAATCTAATCCAAGTGGGCCTAAATGGTCATATTTTATTCCTAAGTTTGTTTTTGGTCGAATTATACTTGTCCAATAGAATTAGGACATGTGTTAGGGTAATATTAATATCATATTTACCCTTAGTTACCCTATTTACTATTAACCGCGGTAAAAATAGTAAAAAGTTACTATTCACCAAAAAATTATTTTCATCTCATTGAACCACATTTTAGTCCTTGATATTAACCGTGTCTCTCGGATTTTCGAAATTCCATTCACAGAAGCGGTAAAATTAAGTTTTATGCAAAATTCAGTTTTTAACCTACCACTTAGTAGTTTCACTATTCATCAAAAATTGATGTTTTTCAGAATAATGCCAAAATTTCATCCCAAGCTATATTTCATATTCCGAATTCAAAAATGAAGTCTATTTTACCAAATTCATAACATAAAAGTTGCATTAATTAATTTTATAATTAAATCCCGCTGTTAAAACAAATAGCGTGTTTTTAAGAAACAATATCTATCAAAAGATTGACACTTGTTTATGTCTAGTTTAAATGTGAAACTACATCCAATGACCAACATTGTATTAAATTGTAAAAATATATTCTAAATATACTTTAAAACCACTCAAATTAATGATTTATCACTATTAATTATTTCGATTAAAAAAGTTGTTTTTAATTATAATTTAGTAATTTTCACTATTCATCAGAATATGAAAGTTATCCGAAAAGTACCAAGATATCACCTTAGGCTAAATTCGATACTCCGAATCCAAAAATGAAGTCCATTTTGAGAGTTAAAATTTCTAAAATTTAAAAAGTGGTTATTACTATTCATAACGGCTAGTTTTAATAATATTTTAATAGCATATCATTGTTTAGTGAAACTCGGTATTGCGTATTACACACGCTATCGAGGAAGGTCGCGATTGCGTGTAATGCAAGGCAAGTCAAGGATGCGTGTTGTGCAAGCTCCTTTTGGTGTAGCGTACAACACAAGACATTAATAAAATTAAAAAGAATATTTTTTTATAAAATCTTGGGCTGTTACATTCTACCCCCCTTAAAATGAATTTCGCCCTCGAAATTCGTCGGGGTTAAAATGGTTTACTATTTGAAAGTTTCTTTAATAGAAACCCACATCGTAAAAGGGAATACCAAAACTTGGCTTTAAAAACTAAAGTATGAAATGTAACGATTACCCAAATAAACTAATCACTGGGTTTCCACATAGGTGAAAATATGGATATGGAAGAGAAATCTAACCATCATGTTCTGATGGAGAGTGGTAGAGAACATGGCTATGGAAAAGCCAGTAATCACAAATCCATAGATTTGTGATGATATAAGGTACCATCTGATTCATCAGGTATAAGATCACTAGGACAACATTTTTGGTTTTCAAGATCATTTCCCTAAAGTTGAAAATTTTCTTAGAATAAATACTTACTTTATTTTGGTACAATCTCACTTTTGTTCGTGCCTTGAACAATTTCTACTTCATCTCTTAAATAAATGAAGTTGAATTTGTTATTCGTGAAGTGTTAGCAGATCATGTGATAGAATGACGAGTCATTCCATCTGTCTCAAACAAAAGGTTAGTAAAAATTATATACATAAGTCGATCTATAGTGAGATTAATCACATATGGTTTCTAAAATGGACTTATACTTCATATATCATACTGCTTAATATAATAAAACTAGTTTCTACTAAACAGGGACTTCCTGTAGGCCAGTGGTAGGCGATAAAGGCAAGTCGCACTTCGGTTGTGGGTTCGATTCCTACAGCCTTGTCCGAAGCGATGGGCTGTCGCCCGTCCTGCAGGTTGTCCTTTTTCTAAAACTACGTTACTATAACATCTCATCAATAATATCGAAAATCTTCCATCCTTAAACAATACTAACTTATGTCCAACATAATCCAGTCTAATCTTTAGACTTATACATAATACTGCCGTCCACTCTCATAATATAGGGACATCGATTACCAGAGATTTAATACTGTCGTTGATCCCCACATATCATAAGATATGTCTTGTTGGTCACATTCCAAACATTCAAAGTCCTTAATCGTGTATTCTCTTGAATACCTTAGTGAAAACATGAGTGCAGTTAAAAGTTAACACTTTCCACATACCAAAATCCTCAAAATTCTATATACTCAAACCATGATATCACTTAGTCCTTATATCAATCATGAGCTCATGAATACTATTAAACATTTCATTTTCTCGTCTTCATTATGCGCATATCATCTTATTTCCAAAAAATATCTCAACCACTTTGAATACCACATCAATAAATATTGCAATACTCAATGATACAACATTATCCCATTACATAAACACTTAATCATTCCACCACATCGTTGTCATATTCAACATTGCCAATAGTGATCGCATGTGATTTCCCTTTGTCCTTTGCCTTCAGTGGTTGCTCATGTTGATCATCACTAACCCTTGGATTAGGGCAATTATTAGCATAATGCCCCATTTCCTTGCACTTGAAGCATTGAAGTGTTGGCGGTGCGTTCTCTGCAGTGTTTGATTTATTCACATCATTAGAAACCCTTTTTCCATTACTTCGACACTCAACTGCTCGATGACCTTCTTTTCCACACTTAAAACATTTTCTAGTCCCTTTAAGACAATCTCCACCATGCTTCTTTCCACACTTTGTGCATAAGGAAACATTCATCTTCTTTTCACCATTATTCTGAGATTTCTCCTTGAACTCCATCTTTCGTTTCTTGTCAAAACCCTGAGATGGATATGTAACACCAACTTCCATTTCTACCTTGATAGCACAACGCACAATTTCTTCATAGCTACTGAAGTCTCTTATAGCCAATGCCCTTCGAAGACTTGGTTTTAAGCCACTGAAAAATCGATCAACTTTACTTTCAGGTTGGATGATAATTCCAGAAGCATACCTTGCAAGTCTTGTAAAATTTGCTTCATAGGTACCAACAGATTCATCATCCCTTTGCTTTAGTTCAAGAAACTCTTTCTCCATCTTTGTTCGAAGAATACAAGGGAAGTACTTACTGAAAAACAAGTTCTTGAACTCGTCCCATTCCATGGACTCAATTTCATCTCTTGGCCTCGTATTCTTGATAAGATTCCACCATTGATCAGCTTCACCTTCCAAACGATATACTGCTAAGATGACTTTATCATGTTCGGAACATTGAAGAACTGAAAATATCTTTTCAGTAGTACTAATCCATTGTTCAGCAACTAATGGATCAGTAGACCCACTGAAAGAAGGTGGATGTTGCCTCATGAAGGACTCAATAGAATATTGTTCCCTTCTCTGCTCATTTGGAAGTCCAGAATGATTCATAGCTTGTGTAAGTATAGCAATAAGATTTTGCACTCCATCTCCCATAACATTTGTTTGTTCAGGAGGGCAATCATTGCATTTTCCATTGCATTGATCAACACGGTTCCTTCGGGTTCCAGCCATCGTCTAAAACCCATAAAGAATAGTGTGAGAGGCAAAAATCATGCTAGGGAAAACAACATAATAAAGGGGGAGTACCTTCAATATCCAACATCTTAGGTTTAATTCTATGATCGTTAGCGTAATTCTATTACTATAACCTATACGTATACTTAACCTTAGAGACATCCCTAGACATACCTTAGAAATATCTCTAGGGATCTCACTAACGTTTTCGCATCCTAGTTTTCAAAGGTTGACTAAACCTTTCCTCTGATACCAACTGTAGAGACCCGAAGCCTAACGTACATGATCATTACATTACTTTTGCGGAATACTTAATACATAACAAAAATATACACACAAGGATCGTAATAGTTTAGTGTCTTTGGAAACTCGGACTATAATCTTCTAATCGTGGTGAAAGATCTTCAACATCTCCCATAAATATCTTCCTTTTTTTTACCTAAAACCTTTCTTTATATCCTGGGGAAACGAAAACATAAAAGGGTGAGCTCAAATGCTCAGTAAGGGTAAACAAAAGAAATATCAATCACATCATATACAAAAGAACATAGCTTTTTTGGAAATCTTAACCTGCAAAAGAGCTCATAATATCATAACATGGGATAAATCATAGAAGTGAAAATGAGACCCTTACTTAAAACATTACTCATTGTGGCATACACACATAATCATAGAGAATCATTTCTTGTTAGTCAAGACTCATTGCCAAGACTATCTTAGTGGACAAAGTCCCTTTCTGAATCGAGTAATCCTCGTTTCAGTCCTGTTTCACTGAACCGGTATAACCTACCATTCCAGCCATGTCTATCTCATGAGATATGAAATCTTTACCCAATGCATTGGAGGGAGATATAGGTCCCACCCATCTTATAATGAATCCTTTCTTATGTGTGCCACAAAATCATAAATCATACATCATTTCATAACCCATGTAATAAAAATGGGATTCTTAAACAACATGACATCATATAACCATTCTTATAAGATAAAGGAATTCATAAACATAATTCCATCACAACATAGTCAAATCAATGTAAAAATATGGATAGAAATAGAACCCTTTATTATCTTAGATGGAAAATAATTTTGATAAAACACTTGAAATGAATTCTTGAGGAAAATATCCTTTCTTCTTCAAAATCAATTTCTTTTCACAAAACATCATGCAATTTTAAAAGAAAGAGATTTTATTGAAAATAGTCATGAAATCTTTTAGAGGAATATTCATGAAAATAAGGCTTTATAAAACAGTATAAATCTGTTCGTGCCGTATAAGTTAAAAAAAACATTCTTCGTACTTTTGTCGGAAAAGTCAAAAAGTACCTCGTACGACAAAAGATTCCTTTCATACAAAAACTCACCGAAGGGTAAAAATGGTTTTAAAAAAAATTGTAGGTGGATGGAAATAATATTACATTTTGATGAAACATGGATGTGGATGATAAAATACACCCCAGTAAATACTTACGAATAAACAATCTCGGATAAAAATGAGATTGTGATATTTCCCTTACCTTAGGTCCGATTAGCTTTGTACGAGTCCGAAGCTCCTGTATAATGATTTAAATAATGTCATTGACTTATTACAGAATCATATTCATTGTTATGATATCATATATGGTTCACTTATGACATTATATTACCCGTTCTTTTGTAAATTCCATGTTAAAGAAGCGTTTTGGGTAAAATCGTTTCATTTATCGTAGGTGTTTTGACTTGTTGTTCTTGACATCATTATTACTTATATCATGATTTACTTACTTACATAATATAAAATATTATTTATATATCATATATATTCATTATATATATATATATATAATAGATAGATAAATAAAATGAAAAACACCGTTCATGGAGACGGTAGTCCGTACGTACGCATGAACGCTGTTTTTCTTTCCTTATTGTCTTGAAATGGAAGTAAGTAGATGACATACATATGTATATATATATATATATCCAGTAGCTTTATAATGTCATATATTTCATTATTATTTCTTATATATACTTTATAATCATTCTTAAATGGTTAACATGGAGAATGAATCTCATCGCGTCGTGGAGACGGTAGTCCGTACGTACGCACGAGCGATGATATCATTTATATAAATAATGAATTGAATTGGAGTGGATTATACAATATATCAGAATCAATATGATGTTGTAATAACTATGTATAGTTATTCTTTACACCATTATACCCATCCATGTAAGGTGGTGGTGGAAAATAGATTACACCACGGCGTGGAGACGGTATTCCGTACGTACGCACGCGCGGTGATTTCTTTTTCCGTAGGATGGATAGATGGTGAAATAGGGTTGTTTCATACTTATAATAACATATCAGTATATGAGTGATACTGATGTTATTACTTCATAATGAAACAACCTAAGAAGAAGAAGTGGAAGAAGAAATAAAGATGAAAGAATTGGTAACGGTAATTACCTCTTCTTTGAAGTGCCTCTTTGAGACCTCTTCTTAGGGCACTAGAATTGGTCTTTGAGGAAGACCAGAACCTCTAGGATGTTGCTAGGGAAGTGGAGAAGAGATTTTGGCAGGGGCTGGCCGAGCTTGAGTGCTCAAATTGGTGTGAGGAGGAGGGGGAGGAGGTGTCCTTTTATAAGGGAGGAGAGGGGCACCTTAGGAATATCTCAAAATATTATTTTATATTAAAGTCAAAATCGGTTTATAATGGTTCCAAAGGGTCTTATTTCGAAGCTAAAGTGGGTATGGGTCGAAATCCTATCAACCAATAGAATTTAGACAAGTTTAGGATATTATTTTAACCTTATCAATTAAATTTAACTCTAAGTTAAATAATTTAACTTTTACCATGTCTTTTTGTTTTCTTTCACTATATGGTTAATACACTTACTATAACATGCCAAACGAACCCCAAATTGTTTATTATTAATATATATATCCTTATCTAAGTCATTTGGCCGAACCTTAGATTTTTTAGGAATAAAATAACAATTAATAATATAATATTTGATTTAAAAACTATTTTGTGTCAATTTTGACACTATTTGATATATGATTTTTGTGAAAGTCATAACAGAATTATATGTTCGAACCAAGTTGATTAAATCAACACTAATATATCATAGCAACCTAGAAAATTAGTGGAATTCATAAAAAGTCTCAAATTACATTTATTTTGGTGTTTATAACATCAATTATGTCAATATTTCATTAATAAGATAATTACTGCATCATCATTGTGTCATAAATAAATTAAATTATTTGATGTCTAAAAATTACAAATAAAATACCATCATGTATGAAATCTTTTTAGCTTTCTAATGAATATTTACAATCGAATTTATCTTATGTATAACCCTATATTAAAAATGATTTACTTATTAAACTTTGATTTTAACTATTTTAACCCTTCTTTAAATAAATTAATAATAAATGTCCTAATCTAATCCAAGTGGGCCTAAATGGTCATATTTTATTCCTAAGTTTGTTTTTGGTCGAATTATACTTGTCCAATAGAATTAGGACATGTGTTAGGGTAATATTAATATCATATTTACCCTTAGTTACCCTATTTACTATTAACCGCGGTAAAAATAGTAAAAAGTTACTATTCACCAAAAAATTATTTTCATCTCATTGAACCACATTTTAGTCCTTGATATTAACCGTGTCTCTCGGATTTTCGTAATTCCATTCACAGAAGCGGTAAAATTACGTTTTATGCAAAATTCAGTTTTTAACCTACCACTTAGTAGTTTCACTATTCATCAAAAATTGATGTTTTTCAGAATAATGCCAAAATTTCATCCCAAGCTATATTTCATATTCCGAATTCAAAAATGAAGTCTATTTTACCAAATTCATAACATGAAAGTTGCATTAATTAATTTTATAATTAAATCCCGCTGTTAAAACAAATAGCGTGTTTTTAAGAAACAATATCTATCAAAAGATTGACACTTGTTTATGTCTAGTTTAAATGTGAAACTACATCCAATGACCAACATTGTATTAAATTGTAAAAATATATTCTAAATATACTTTAAAACCACTCAAATTAATGATTTATCACTATTAATTATTTCGATTAAAAAAGTTGTTTTTAATTATAATTTAGTAATTTTCACTATTCATCAGAATATGAAAGTTATCCGAAAAGTACCAAAATTTCACCTTAGGCTAAATTCGATACTCCGAATCCAAAAATGAAGTCCATTTTGAGAGTTAAAATTTCTAAAATTTAAAAAGTGGTTATTACTATTCATAACGGCTAGTTTTAATAATATTTTAATAGTATATCATTGTTTAGTGAAACTCGGTATTGCGTATTACACACGCTATCGAGGAAGGTCGCGATTGCGTGTAATGCAAGGCAAGTCAAGGATGCGTGTTGTGCAAGCTCCTTTTGGTGTAGCATACAACACAAGACATTAATAAAATTAAAAAGAATATTTTTTTATAAAATCTTGGGCTGTTACACTTTCACTTGTTTTTCACTGTGCTTTTTTATGCTTTCTTTACTTTTGCATGGGAGTCTTTGTGGAGGATCCTACTGAGTATACTGTTATACTCACCCTATGTATATATAAACTGTTTTTTTCAGGAAACTTGGAGCAGGTTGGAGATCATGCTGGTTTCTACTAGCTTGGGGTTGGTAGAGCTGTTCGAGCTTGTGGTTGTTATTGTTTTTACTTTGTTTTGGGTACTTGTAGTTTTCCCCTTCCAGTTGTAGTACTTTTTCATGACACTACATATGTACACTTTGGTTTTATATTATAATTGAGTTCTTATTTGGAGTTGGTTGGTGTCTATCTTATCTCTATCTTCCATATGTGTTCTATTACAGGGTAATTCCTCCCATTTGTGTGATTACTAAACCCTCGGTGCTTGTCGCCAATCCGGGGCCTACTAGAGGCGGCACTCGAGGGTAATTATGTCCCTTCTCACATTGTCGGCCCAGGAGGGGTACACTTTGTGAGGAGGGGGTCGTGAAAATATTTCTAATTTATATATAGTACCAACACACTCATAACTAATGAGATATCAAAATATAAGGGTGTACATCAAATCTTAGGAACCAATGAATTTTAATGGTGATACATGAGGATTATTCTCAATGACGATGAATGGGTACACAGTGTAGAATGGTAATATAGTGAAATTATGTCAAATACCACATCATACCCAATGGTATCTTACTAAGTATTCAATGGGGTGGTCAAAGGGTATTTATGGGCATGGATGGACACTAGGTACAAGATGGATCCCATGTTTTTTTGTTAGAATCCGAACTATTTTTTCATATTCTACACCTATTTTCATTATCATTCTAGTTGGTATTCAATGGAGTTTGTTTCGTTTACCTTTATTTATCAATTCCTCTCATTGAATAAATCATCCTAAGATAAACATTAAATAAATAATACACTAATCAAATGATTTGAATAATACATATTATAAAAATTATCACTACACAAAGACATAAAGGATTAATGTATTATAGACTAGAAACAAGAAAACATTAATTTCACAAGACTTGATCATTTCTCCCTAAATCCAAATACACTCTTATAAATCCCAAGGTAAATATTCAACTCTAAATCCTGGGGAAGTGAAAATATATGAAGGGGTTAGATTAATAACTCAATAAGTGACTACATATCAATGAACATAATTTTTAGAACATAAACTTATATAAAAACAATAATAATGAAAAAATATTTTAATTAAAATAACATAAATCAGTCATTATAAAACATAATCAGGAAAGATAACACATCATCTCAAATGATAACACTTTTACAATGGAATTAGAAAATAATACAACAAGAATAAAACATGAATCAAGGAATAAAGTGGCCAAATCATAATCATAGGTTTTCTTTAAATTTTTTAACTTAGATACCAACTAACCAGTTCACTCAAGAACTGTGAGTATATCTAAATTCCATCAAACTCACCCTCTCTTAATCTAACTACCTGATAACCCATTCACATGAAATTTATATCTCATGTGACATAGGTCTTCACCCATTTCATTAGAAGTATATATAGTTCCCACCCATCACAAAATTCATGCATTTCTGTTCCACATGAAAATAATCTTAACATTAAATAACCAATATAAATAATATGGGTTCCATGAAATTTTCAAATCATTATATATAGAAACAATGAAAAAAATAATTAGTTTTATAAAACTTCCGAAAACTAAAATTTCACGTCCTTAAAAAATCATAAGACATTAAAAAATATCTTTTCCAAAATGAATAATTTCATGATAACATATATAGGGTGACCAAAAAACCATATCATGAAAGATTATCCTTTAAAGGTAAATATATTTGGAAATAAAGATGTTTTCACAAAACGTTTTGAGACATTGAAGTTAAAATTACATTCAAAAATATTTTTTTTGGTGAAATAGATTTCTTTTAAAAACATAAATATAAATTTTTGTGAAATAAAAAAATCCATAAAAATACGTAAATTATATCAAAAGTAATATGTGAAAATTATTTGAAAACTTGTAATTTTAAAATAATATTTAATAATGGGAAATTGAAAAATAAAAAATTCATTCAGAAAGGAGAATGTGAAAATACATGGAAATCTATTACTCTACAAAGAATCTATAATAATTGAGAATGGAAGAATAAACAAATCCCAAAAGGGATGTGCAAATTCATTGAAATATTTTACTTTAAAAAATCATTATAATTAGATCCATGAAAAAGTCATAAAATTTTTCATAAACAAATGTAGAGTGGATAATAAAACTTTTCATTTTTGAAAGTATATAAAAAACCATTTGATAATTTTTTAATAGAATTATCGAAATCTCACATCATTAAAAAGGAAAATGAAATATTTTTTTTAATATTAAATAATAGGAATAAAAGGATCATTCGAGATAAAAACAATTTCAGATTTCACTAGGGAATGGAGAAAATTGGTGGGATGTAAAAATGTGAACATGTAGGAAAAGTCCCTTGAAAGTAATGATAATTTTTCTTAACAAAAATTAATTTTAACAAAACATTAAAATCATCATGGAATATAAATTTTGTTTGAAACCTACTTTTCTAGAATAATGGAAAAATAAATTTTAAAAAATCATAAGTTATAATATATCAATCGTGAATGATAATAGAAGAAGATGGGTGATTGTGACTATTACTACATGTTACCTTTTTGTTAAGTATGTCCTGGTCCTTTCTTTTGGTTTCTTTCTTTTCATTAGACAAGTATTTTTGTCCTTGAATTGGGAGGATACATGTGATGGTGAAGTCAAGTATTTTTTTTGTATTTTTAGCATGAACCTATAGTTTTTATTATTCTTTGGGTAGTTACACAACATGTAATGGGGTTTCATGATGTGTAATTTCATTCAGGCTCATCCCATGAGATGAATTCACATCATGAGAATTTAAACATCGTGTAAGGTTTACACATCATGTACTATTAAAAGATGGATTTTAATTAAAAAAGGCAACACGTTTTTTGTTATAACATATAATAAATGGGATTAACGAGGTGTAAAATATTGCACGTCATGTAATTCCCCATGATGTAATTTTTAGGGTGTCGTGCCGGTGTCTGAGGCTTCATTATCATTTTAAACCTTTTCCTCTTAGACATAGCTCTTACCCTAGTTTTTTTGGTGACTTCATTCCCTCCAAATAACTACTTTTAGTGATTAATTAGTAGGGTTAGGTGCTTCGTCTCTCTAGGTAATCATTCCTCTCTATTTATATCTTGTTTGTGGTTGTGGTACCTTTTGTGTAGGGATCGATAATCAAATGGTGTTTTATATCTAGCATTTTTAGTATGTAGTCATGCCTTATTCACCAAAGGCAGATCTGATGGTCTCATATCCATGTTTTCAAAGGTAGTTAGTTTTTCTACACTCTTGAGGTTAGTGAATCTGTTTAATTTTTCAAATTTATTGAATTGCTTCTCTTTCTTATTGATTTCTTTGATTTTGAGATGGAATTTCAAGTATTGAAAATGAAAATGGAATGGGTTATTGTTTTAAAGGGTTTTTTATATGAAATGTAATTTCATTGTTTTGAAATGGAAAAAATCTTTTTCAAACCCTGAAGATGATTGAATTGGATTTGAAATTGTTTTATAAAAATTTGAGCATGGTTTTTAAAATAAAAGATTACAAACATTTCATAGAGGGAACCTTGGGTATGTTGATATCAGCACATGGGTATCCGTAGTGTTTGTGACACCACTATGAGGTAACCTCTTTTATTTTGATGGTCTATGGAAGGCCATGATGTTTGGTGGATCCAACCTTATGCATTTTCAACCTTGTGAGTGTCTACTATGTATTGTCCCATTGGCTAAAGCCCAACTAGTAGGTACATTATTATTTCTAGTTGTTTAATGTAAATAGTTTATTTCATTGATGTTGTATCGCATGTATATTTTTATTTAGTATCATAACCTTTTTTTATGGATTTGGAAAATATGAAATAAATTTTTTGAAAACTCAATGACTATTTGAGAAATCTTTTCAAACTGTTTATTTGCAAAAATGATTATAAAATATTTTTTTCAAAATTCTTGGACTGGATGTTGTTTTTATTAGAAATTTTATATATCTCATTGTGGAACCCTATTGGGATCCAATTCTCACAACCTACAACTACATATGGTTGTATTTAGACCTTATTTTGATGGATTCATGTAAAGGTATGATCATTATATATCATGAAGGATTCTATTTACATTGTTTCATTATTTTGGGATAAATTGGAGGTGATTTCCAGTCACATTTAGACTAGTTTTTTCAATAATAATACTTATTTCTACATTAGATTATTTGGATAAAATGTATCTCTAATTATTTACACGTTTTCCTCTATTTTTTTCCTTATTTTTCTTATATATGGGACTTTTTTGTTATCATTTTTTTACCCCACACTGTGATGTGATGAATTATGTGAATGGTCTGGTTGACCAGGGTTGGTCTGTTATAATTTTTTATTAGAGGGGTTACTCATCCTAAAGTGTTTCAACACTTCCTGAGTGGGTTCTATGTGTTGGGTATATAGGCGTAGGAATATCTGAATTCAGATAGTAGGGGCATACAATGGACTAGTCAAGCTCACTCCTATTGGTGAATCTGAGTTTCGATGGGTGTTTATAAAATATTTCCTATGTCCAAGACAATGTATTGTGTTTCATTCGAATAAATTTTATGGTAATTTTATTTAAATTAAGATGTATATAATTTTTAAGGACATAGTTTTTGTAAAGTAATTTAAATTAAATAAGTGGGGAGTTTATTTAGATGGACTTCTTCCTTTAAAATGGATTTCCATTTTTTCATAGGTTTCATAACTACATTAAATTCTAATTATTTTAAATAATGGGTTTGGATTCTTATTTTGGTTTCGATGGTTTTGGAAATTACTCATGGCTGATTGGTTATTCTCTTGTGTTTAATAGAAAATGTCTTTTATAAGGGATCTTCAAAATACAAGAGTGGATGTTTCGAGGAATGTTCGGTCAGAGGATCCTCTTGTGGACCCTTCTGTAATTGAGGTAGTAATCTTTACCATTTCATAATCTAGGATCTGTGGGCATAGTGAGCCAAGGACGGGCATTGTATCATGGATCAAAATTTACCCATCAATATTTATCTGTCTTATGTGGTGAAAATGGAAAAAAATATTCAAAGGAGTAGATTGAATATATTGGGAGGATCTTAAAAAAATTTAAGACTCATAAGTACTCTCAAGTGGTTTTTATCCTAATTTTTTATCTAAGGACCATGAAGAATATGGTGGAACTCGATAGTGCAGGATAAGTTGTACGAAGGTCTTACCTCAGTTTCTTTCAAGAAGATATTTAATTAGATTTTTATCCTATGATAATATGTGGGGAAAATACCTAGGAGTTTTTGATGTTGGATCAAGGGGAGCATACCATTTAGAAGTACTCCACCCTCCTTTCTACATTGGTGCATCTGAAACCGGATCTTATCTCCAATGATTTCCTGAAGTCTTATAGGTTTGATTTGGGGTTGTGGGATGATGTTTGGTCGATGCTTGTTCTTTTGTGCCTTCTAAATTTTGTGGAAGAACTGGATAAAAAATCTTTGGTTGAGTCAGAAATAGTTTGAAGGATAGGCTTGAGCAGAGCTTTAGTAGTTGCACGGTTTTCTAGGGTGCTTCTTCAGGTTAGAAAATAAATCACAAGAGTGGTCAATTTTCTATAGGACTAGTTTCAGTGAATTTTGTAGGGAAGTAACATGTTATTTTATACCGGTGTGTGAGGCATGGACATAACAGGCCATAGTTTATAGAGTCTCCATGAAATTGTCATCATTTTGGGTGATCTGTCCAACTAAATCATTTCTGTGATAAGATGTCCCAAGTAAATAAGGTGGAATCCACTTCAATTAAGGTATGAAAGGTTTATATTGATGATTCAGAGGGTGGTGGGTCTCATTCTTAGGCCAAAGGGGATGACCAGGTGGCTAAGTTCATATAACTTTATGTAGAAAAGTGTGCACTAGAGGAATCTGAAGGAAGGACAACTACTATTGTAGGTACAATGTTTATTTCATATTTTCTGGTGCTAGATTTTTTTTATATGGGTTAAAATAATTCTTCAATATGGTTAAAGTTGTTTTATTTGTTGGGTTTGATTTTTGATCTTATTTTTTTCTTTCTGGATATTTCAACACCTTTGGGAAAATGGTCTGAAAAAGGTTTCAAATTTCCCACGTGTTAGGTGGTGATAGGTGACATTGAGGTAGTTTTGGACTTCATAGTGCTTGATCCTATGACCTATTATAGGATCATAAGAATGTATTAGATGATTAGTAGAAATTATTTAATAGACTGTTATTATGATTGGTAATAATTCTTCTCTACCTATGGGGTCACTATGTTTTTCAAGGTTAGTGGGACTCAAGATCGGGAAGGGCATGGCCTGTTGTTTCTTTTTCTGGTTTAATCTCAATCTAGTTTTCAAAAAAAATTCATGATGCAGCTGAACCATTCTTGTGTGGTTAGATGCCTATTATTATGCGTGAACACCCTAAGGTCTTTCATAAATATTTTTCTATATTTTCACCAATGAGTGAGTTCATGTTTACTAATGACCTATTACCAATAAGGATACCTATTTTTATGCCATCTTATAAAATGGAGCCATCTTAGTTGGTGGAACTTAAAGTCTATATTAATGAAATGAATGTTAAAGTATTTTTTCATCCTATCATTTCACTATGGTATTTGCTTATAATCTTTGTTTAGAAGGTATAAGTAAGTCTCAGATTTTGTATAGACTATCAATAGGTGAATCAGGTGACCGTTAAGAATAATATTTTGTTCCCAGAATTGATGATATCTTTGATCAACTAAGGGTGGCTCATTTGTTCTATAATATTGTCTTATGGTTAGGGTACCTCCAGTTGAGAGTATGAGATAACGATATACCAAATAAAAAATTTCAGTTTCAATATGGGAATTTTGAGTTTCCAGTTTTTCCACTCACCTCAATAATTATCCTAAAATATTCATGTATTTTTTGAACTAATTCTTTCATCAGGTCTTGAAATATTTTGTTTTTTTGTTCTTAGATCATATCTTGGTGTACTCAAAAATAGAGTAGAAGAATATAGACCATTTAGATGTCATATTTTGTACCTTTAGAAATGATCTTTTTTATGGAAATCATTCCCACTGTGTGTTTTGGATCTCAGAAGTGATGTTTTTGGGGCATTTGATATCTAAGAGTGGAATCTGAAGTGGTCATGAAAAGGTTTACGAAGTTATGTCTTTGGAGTATCCCAAAAACTTGTTTGATATCTAAATATTCATGGGTTTGGCTTGTTACTATAGATGATTTTCTCAAGACTTATCCAAGATCACATCTTCGATGACAACTTTATCCTGTAAGGGTGTAAATTTGGAATGAAACGATTGGTGTTAGAGATATTTTGAGGAGACAAAGATGATGTTGATTTCAGCACCATTTTTTATTCTTGTCAAACCATTTTTTGGATATGATGTTCTCTTAAATGCTTTTGGTATAGGTTTTATATGTGTCTTGATGTAGGGAAAAAAGTTTCTTTTGATTATGAAACTCACTGGTTAAACCCTTATTAAAAGAACTACCCAATCCATGATTTTGAGTTAGCAGTTGTTATGAATTCACTCAAAATATGGAATCGTTATCTCTTTAAAGAACCCTTTATAGTGTATTATAATCATGAGTTCATGAAATACATTTTTTCTCAAATGGATCTAAACTTGTGGAAGAAAAGATGGGTTGAGTATCTTCAGACGTTTGATTTTGATATCGTATATACCCCAAGGAAAGGGAATGTGTTGGCTTATGCATTGAGCAGAAAATTACTGACATAATACTTGAAGGATTACTTAAGTAGTGTTATTTTATGAGTTTGTTTTCTGACATGAGATTGGGATTGGAGGAGGTCGGTGGAAAAGTGTCCTTTTCTTTGATAAAAGTGGACTCATATTTTTATGAGTGAGTTCGACTTACACCAATGATAGACACTGAGATCTAATTATTATGATAAATTTTAAATTGTGGAGACACCTCATACGAGTTTTCAAGGTATCCTAGTAGAGATATTGTCTTCTAAAGTAGGTTGGATATTCTATTTTCCTTAAGCTATGAGTTTTTAGATAGTGGAAACATGTCATGATGGTCTGTATACCCTGGCCATACAATGATATGCCACGATTTGATATGTCAATATTGGTTTACAGGGGTGAGGTGGTCATTTGTATATTTTTTATCATAGTGTCTCCATTATCAGAGAGAAAATGATGAACAACAAAGACCTATATAGTTGTTTTATGATTTACCCATTCCAATATTTATGTGGGATTATATTACTATGGAATTCATCATTTTTTTACCATGGGATCATTTTGGGGAGGATTAGATTTGGGTGATTTTAGAAAATATCTCTCAATTATAAATATTCTTTCAAATAAAGGAAATAATGAAAGTATAACATCTTTGGGACTTGTATTTATGATATATTATTAAGCATTAGGGGTTCCTTCTATAGTTGTTTCCAATAGGGAATCAACGTTCACATCCTGATACTAAAAAGGTTTGTAATAGGCAATGGGTTCCTAATTGAAATTGAGAATGGATTATTATCCTCAAATGAATGGATAGACATAGAGGGATATCTAGGTACATGAGGATATTCAATGGGAATGTGTTATTTATTTCAATGGATCTTGGGATTGAAATTGTCCTTTGGTTGATTTTTCCTATAACAATAGTTACTAAACTTCAATTAGGACGGTTCCCTTTCATTTTTTTATTCGTGAACATGTCAATATACCTTCTTCTAGGAAGAGTTGGGAGAGCGGTCCTTGGTTGGGATGAGTGTTTTTCCAGAGATGATAAGGGTTTTTAAATTCATCGAGAGGCATTTTATCACGGCATAACATCATCAAAAATATTATACAGACAATCGGTGTCAGGTGTTTGAGGTTGAGGTTGGTGATTGGGACTTTCTCATAGATTCACCTCACTAGGAACATCATCAGTTGGGTAAGCAATGTAATTTTACACTGAGGTTTGTGGGTCCTTTTATGATCATGGATTCACTAGAGAGGGTGGCCTATCAGTTTATTTTATCTTCTGTGTTTATTTTTATACGTGATGTGTTTCCTGTTTCCCAATTGAGGATAAATATAACATATCCTTACAATGTGATTAGGTGGAAATATGTTGATATGGAGATCTATAAAACTTTGGTTGAGCATCCAATCTAAATTATAAATCACCAAGAAAATGTATTATGCGGTAAAATAACCTCTAGTCCATGTAATATGGAAGTGATGATAGGATCACCATGAGATGTGGGAGAGAGAGTCATTGATTAGGAAAAAATAACATTCTCTTTACCTGGATCCTATATCTTATGATCTTTCAGCAGATAAAAATACTTTATTGTTGGGAGATTGAAATGCTCGGTTACCCTTATATTAATTATTTCCTAGTCTTCGCATTTATATTCCTTTTATTATGTTGGATGAGTATTGTCGGCCCAAAATTGGGAAGATACAAGTAATTGTAAAGCCATGGATTTGTTATACTTTCAACACGAACCTATAGTTTTTGTGGTCCATTAGGAAGTTACACAATGTGTAATGGGGTTTCAACATGTATGGTCGGTCAGACTTATCTCTTGATTTGAATTCACAGTGTGAGAATTTACACGTTGTGTCAATGTTACACATCATGTAATGTGAAAAATAATTTTTTAATTAAAATGGAAGTGTTTTTTCTTGATTAACATAAAATAAAAGTGATTCAAGACATTTAAAATATTACACACTATGAAATTCACCAAGTTATTGTTTTTAGGGTGTTTTATGGGTGTGAGAGGCTTCATTGTCTTTGGAATCATTCTCCTCTTAGCCAAATCTCTTACCCTAGGATTTTTTGGGTGATACCCTACACTTTGAATCACTCTGTGCAGTGATTGATTAATATAGTTAGATGCTTATTCTTTCTAGGTAATCCTTTCTCCCATTTTCTTTCTTGTTTTTCATTAAGGAAACATTTTTTGTAGTGATAGGTAATCAAATGGGGTTTCTTAAAAATAATTTTCAATATATAGTCAATCCTTGTCTACCGATGGCAGATCATGTGGTTTATGATCCCTATTGTCAAAATTGGTTAGGTTTTCTATGACCTTTTGGTAGGTGTCTCTGTTTAAATTCCTTATTTTCTTTAATTTCATGTTGTTCTTATTGATTTCTTGAGAATCGATGTGGAATTTCATGTGTTGAAATTGAAAAAGGAATGGGGTTTTTTAGATATATTTAATTGGAAACATAATTGAATTGATTTGAAATGGGAAAATGGATTTTCAAGCCAGGAAGCCAATTGTCTCAAATTTTAAATTATTTTATAAAAAACTGAGCATGGTTTTTAAAATAGTAATTGATAAACTTTTCATAGAGGGTTCCACAAAACAATCATAAATCATTCATCATAACCCAAATAATAAAATGGGTTTTACAAACATCATCCCATCATAACATAATCCTTATAAAACAAAGGATATCATTTCATCATAAGAAGAATCAAACCATGTAAACAATAGAGACATTATACTTGAAACATAAACATACTAAATAATTTCATCTTAGATGGAAAATAGTTTTGATAAAACACTTGAAATGAATTCGTGTGGAAAATATCCTTTCTTCTTCAAAATCATTTTATTTTGACAAAATGCCATGAAATTTTAAAAAAGAAGGATTTTGTTGAAAATATTAATGAAATATTGTATAGTAAGCTTCATAAAATTAAGGCGTTATAAAAACATAAAAATCATTTCATTTCGTATAAGTTAAAAAAACATTCTTCTCATACTTTTGCTGGAAAAGATAAAAAGTACCTCGTATGGTAAACGAAAGAAAGATTCCTTCTATAACACAAATTAAAAGTCAAAAGGGGGTAAACATGAATTTAAACATACATGGAATAATACTAAACTATTTATGAAAATTTTTTTATGGACATGTTTGAAAAATAAAACCTCAGTTAATACTTACGAATAACAATCTCGAATAAGAACGAGATTGGAATAGTTATCCCTTACCTTATGTCCGATATGCATCGTATGTATTCAAACCTCCTGTATAATGATTTAAACAATGTCATTGACTTATTACAGAATCATATTCATTGTTATGATATCATATATGGTTCACTTATGACTTTATATTACCTATTCTTTCATAAATTCCATGTTAAAACATCGTTTTGGGTAAAATCGTTTCATTTATCATACATGTTTTGACTTGTTGTTCTTGATATTATTACTTATATCCTGATTTACTTAATTCCATACTGTAAAACATAATTTATATATAATATATATTCAGAATATAAATATATATGATATATTGATAAAGAGAATGAAATACACCGTTCATGGAGACGGTAGGTCGTACGTACGGATGAACATTGTTTTCGTTTTCTTATTGAATTGAATTGAATTAAGTAAATGAAACATATATGTACAGAAATCTGGTATCATTATTATGTAATATAATTCCTGATTATTTATTCTATATACTTTATAATCATACTTCAATGGTTAATCATGGAAAATGAATCTCATCGCGTTCATGGAGATGGTAATCCGTACGTACGCACGAGCGATGATATCATTCCCATAATTATTGAATTTAATTAGAGGGTTTGATATAATATCTCAGAATCAATATGATTTTATAATAACCATATATAGTTATTATTTTCACCATTATACCCATCCAAGTAAGGTGGTGTGGAAAAACAGATTACACCACAGCGTGGAGACGGTATTCCGTACGTACGCACGCGCGGTGATTTCGTTTTCCGTAGGATGGATAGAATGTGAAATGGGGTTGCTTAATATTTATAATAACATATCAATAAATTATTGATATTGATGTTATTACATTATAATGAAACAACTAAATAAGAATAATTTGAAGAAGAAAGAAACTTGAAAGAATCGGTAGAAGAGATTACCTCTTCTTCGACGCACCTCTTTTAAGCTTCCTCTTAAGGCACTAGAGTTGGTCCTTTGAGGAGACCAGAACCTCTATAATTTTATAGGGATGTTGAGAAGGGAAATGGGTAGGGTTTGGCCGATCTTGAAGGCTCAAAATTGTGTAAAGATAAGAGGGATGAGGTTCCCTTTTATAAGGGAGGAGAGGGGCACTTTAGGAAAAAACATAAAATATTATTTTATAATAAAGTAATATTCAGTTTATAATGGCTCCAAAGTGACTTATTTAGAAGATAAAGTGGGTATGGGTAAAAATCCTTTCAACCCATAGGGTTTAGATAAGATTTTAGGTTACTATTTTAACCTTATCATTTAGATTTAACTCTAAGTTAAATAATTTGACTTGTACCGTTTCTTCTTGTTTTCTTACACTATATGGTTAATAAACATACTATAACAAGAAAAACGAACCCCAAGTGGTTCATTATTAATATATATAACCTTATATAAGTCATTTTTCCGAACCTTAGATTTGTAGAAATATAATAACAATTAATAATATACTATTTGTTTTAAAAACTATTTTATGTCAATTTTGACACTATTTGATAATTGGTCACTCTGATCTCTTCAGTCTGTGTGTGAAGCGCAAGTCTGAGAAAGTGGTGGGAAAGGATCCCTCTGAACATGGAATAAGTTTCACGGATGTGGTTATGCGGGCTGGAGGTCTATCGTTCCTCGACTGCGAATCGTCTGGCTCAGGTAGAGTTATAAGGAAAGGCCGTATTGCTCATGTGGCGGCTAATCAGGATACTGTTGAAGAGCATGTTAAGCTGTGCAAGTTTTCAATAATTGCCCGTGTCATAATCCCAAAGGGTGTCCGGCCCTGGAAGTTCCATGATCTTACAAACAGGCTGGTGGAGTTATTGGGCTTCAGCGACTTGAAGATGACAGCAATGGGAAGGGGCTTCTATCATGTGGTATTTCCCTCTGATGACTGAAAAAGTCGTGCGTGGAGCTTGGGGTCGCTTCCGCTGCATCCTGGATTTCTGCGGATCCATGAATGGGATAGGAATGTTGACCCTAATATGGTCAAAAACACCTTTTCCCAGGTATGGATATGAATTCATAATCTTAGTTGGATTTATTGGCATCCACAATTGTTATGGGATATTGCCTCCTCTGTTGGTAAACCAATCAGGTTAGATAAACAAACAGATAATCCTAGCTTTGGCCATTATGATAGGATTCTTGTTGAGGTTGATATGTCTATGGTTTTAGTGGAAGAAGTGGTCTTCACTACTAGGGATGATAGTATTAAACTGGAAATAGGTTATGAAAGAAAGCCAAAATTATGTTCTAACTGCCAAAATTTTGGGCATGTTCTCTCTGATTGCAACTTTAACAAAATCTTCTCCAATTATAACATTAGAGGACATGATTCTGTAAATTGTCGAAAAAGGACAAATAAAAATGGAGCCCTGAGGGCTGACAGTAATGCACATGCCCTTGTTGAGAAGGTTAATCAACCTAATCAGCCTGGAAAAGTGATTGTTGCTGGCCCATCGGATATTGTTGATGTTGCTGCTGTTGATGTGCCCATTACTGAGAATACAGAGGATAGACAGGACTTTGAGGTGGGTCCTGAACAGGATGTTGATGATTCCAGACAGTCTGAGAATGAAAAGGGACCTATGAAGACTAGCTGTAATGCACAGGCTTCCCCTTTGGAAACTGTTGCTGAACCTGTTGTTGATAAGGACAAGGTGTACACCTTTGCAGAGGATAAACATGATTTTGAGGTGGATTCTGAACAGGAATTGCCTGATCCCAGTAAGGGAAGCTCACGGGATGAGGTTATAACACGTGAGGAAGGCCAGACTCTTCAGATGGTCCCTAAGGATCCCCTTCTGAGGTCCAATGAGAGTCTGGACAGACAGCCATTACCCTTTGTTGAGGCTCCTGGCTTCCAGGTCAATAACCCGGTTGTTATGGGACCCCAAGAAGATGTGTTGGCATGCCTCCCTGCTGAGGCAGCAGGAGAGTTTTCACAAACTCATCCATCTAAGGTTTCTAAAAGGAAGCTACCCCCTACTCTCACTATGACTATTGAATCTGGGAATAGGTTCAGTACCCTTTCTGATGACAATTCTGAAGCCTCCATGGATGAGAAGGTTTTCAACACTGAAATGGAT
Organism: Viscum album; assembly: GCA_963277665.1. Classification (NCBI taxonomy): domain Eukaryota; kingdom Viridiplantae; phylum Streptophyta; class Magnoliopsida; order Santalales; family Viscaceae; genus Viscum; species Viscum album. The sequence continues at coordinate 906,067,361 of OY728165.1, read as the reverse complement.
GACAGCAAACCTCATTCTGAGGAATGTCTCGCTTCAAGTTATACTGGACCCTATACTAGGCAGAGGTCCTCCAAACAATGAAGATTGTCTTTTGGAACTGCCAGGGTATTGGGAATTCTCCCACGGTCAGGACTCTGAAGCACTTTATTGTGACCAATAAACCCATGTTGCTGGGCATTGCTGAACCAAGGCTGAAATTTGAAAGTTGGATGGCTTTTAATTGGAATGCTTTGGGGTATTCCCTTATCTCAAATACTCATTTGGTGAATGATAGTGAATCCTTATTGGTGCTCAAACATAATAGTGTCACTATTGACTCTTTTCAAAATGACCAGCAGTCAGTAACCATTTTCTGTTGTATTCACTCTAATCCAGTGTGTGTAACATTTGTTTATGATTTCAATCAATATATTAGAAGGAGATCTTTATGGGGCATGCTGACCACCATTTCTGAGAGTATGTCTACCAGATGGATCCTTCATGGTGATTTCAATGCCATTCTGAGGCCTGAGGAGAAAACTGGACAGAACTTTTGCAGGGCTTCAGCTAGGGATTTTTCTTCTTGCATTGATCGTTGTAGGTTGCATGAAATTCCCATCTCTGGTTCGGAGTTCACATGGTTCAGGCACACTATTAATGGGAGGCAAGCTAGAAAATTAGATCGGTGCTTTGTTCAATTGGATGAAAGGAATGATATGATGGAAATCTCTGGCATGACCCTTCCCAGAACTCATTCTGATCATAATCCCATTCTAATTGATCTTTGATTTTCTAATCTGAGATCAGCACCTCTACTCTTTAAATTCAACAACGCCTGGTTGGTTGTGCCAGGCTGTAGGGAGGTTATTTTGGAGGCTTTGGAATCTAATACGAATGGCAGTTTTTTGCACAGATTATCTTACAAACTGAAAGCTGTGAAATCTAGGCTCAAGACTTGGAGTAGAATTTCTTTTTCAAGCATTGAAAAAGATATCAAGGTGGCTGAATCTCATCTGTTAGGCTGTCAGTAGATGAATCTGATTCAAGATTCTCCTTCTTCAGAGGAAATTCAAGCTGCTGCCAACCTGGATAAACTCTTAGTCCTAAAAGAGAATCTGGATCGTAATCAGTTGAATGTTAAATGGCTCAAGGATGGAGACAGAAATTCCAGATTGTTTCATTGCTTGAACAGGGAGAAGAAGACTAGTAGGACTCTCAAGGCCATAAGAATTGATGATGATTTGTTTACATCTGAAAATGAAATTGTCAATGCTGTCACATCTTACTTTGAGCATCTCTATTCTGAATCTGGTGGGAGCAGCTCAAGCAGAATTCTAAATTTTATTGATTCCAGTGTTGGTGAGAGTCATAATAAACAGCTTTCTGAAGCTCCTTCTTTAAAGAAAATTCATTTTGCTCTTTTTTCCATAAACATTGACAGTGTGGCTGGCCCTGATGGCTTCACAAATAAATTTTTTATGTTCTACTGGGATATTATTCACGCAGATCTTATCAATGCTGTCAGAGAATTCTTTCATCGCTCCTTCTTGCCATTTTGGATGAATTCCAATTTTATTACGTTAATTCCTAAGAAAGATAATGCCTTGGATATCAAATACTTTAGGCCCGTAGCCATTGGGAACACGATCCCTAAGATAATCAGTAAGATTATGGCCATTCGGCTTGGCGAAGTGGCTAAAAACATCATTACTAACAATCAGTTTGTCTTTGTACCTGGGAGAAACATTCAAAACTACTTGTTTATTGTGTCTGAATGTGTCAATATTATGAAAGGCAAGGTTCCCAATGGTAATATGTCCATAAAGATTGACATTTCAAAGTATTTTGATACAATAAGGTGGGAGTTTATCTTCAATATCCTTAGGATGCATGATTTTTCAGAGAAGTTCATTTGCTTGATTTTTTCTATTTTGGAAAGTTCCAGGCTTTCTATTCTTGTCAATGGATCCCCTAGGGGTTTCCTAAAATGCACTAGAGGGGTCAGTCAAGGTGATCCCCTATCTGGGATTCTTTTTGCGATAGCTGAAGACTACTTAAGTGTCTTCGTACATGACCTTGTCAACAGTGGGATTTATCAAAGAATGAGGGAAGGAAGGAATTATTTTGATCCTTCACATCTCTTTTATGCAGATGACATCCTTCTTTTCTGTAAGGCTGACAGGAACACTATTTCCTCCATTAAGATGATTTTCTCTCATTATGAAGATGTTTCAGGTCAGACAATCAGCTGGAAGAAATCCTTTGTTGTCTTTGGTCAAGGTATTAGCAACTTGAAGCAGAGCAGGATTGCAAGATGGCTTGGGGTTAAGAAAGGCACATTACCCTTTCATTATCTTGGAATCCCTCTATTTTGGGGAAGGGTAAAGCGTGAACATCTTGAGGGTATTGCTCTGAAAATCATCAAACAACTGGCAATCTAGAAAGGAAAAGCTATGTCCCAGGCTGGGAGAATCTGTCTCATTAATTCTGTTATTACCTCTATGTTTGTCTACTTATTCTCTGTCTATAGATGGCCAGCAGCTCTCCTCAAGGAGTTCAGTGGCCAGATTAGAAATTTTATATGGACTGGCTCTGTCCAGCATAAAAAACTTCTCACTGTTACATGGAAAAAGTGCATTAAGCCCATCAAGATGGGAGGAATGGGCATTAAGGATATCAGAGTATTTAATAGTGCTCTCATCCAGAACATTGTTTGGAAACTTATTGCAAAGCCTTACTTCTCAATAGAATTCTTGATTGACAGATTTGTTTCCAGGTTACAGAAAGGGAAGTGTCTGTACCTCAAATCTTCGGTTTGGCCCTCAATAAGGTCTGCCTTTTCCAGTCTTATGTTTTACTCAAAATGGATTGTAAGTCATGGCTCTCATCTCAACTGCTGGAGTACTTCATGGTTGTACTCTCCCCTCAATGAACATGTTTCAGTTTTAGGATCTCTTGCGAAACTGTATATTGCTGATTTACATGATCATACAGCTGCTATTAACCTCATTCCAGAAAATTTTAGGCTGGAAATTGCAGATTAAATTTATGTGGATGTTGATATCATTGTTTGGAATCCTGCACTTACTGGTTGTTTTTCTACTCGGGATTGCTATAACTTGCAGGTTGGTTTGGTTAATGCTCTGCCCGCATGGATTGAAGGCTTACGAAGGCCTTTTATACTGCCCAGTGACCTGCTGCTTCTCTGGAGGACTTGGCAAAACAGGTTGCCCCTCCAAAGCGCGCTACAGCGAAAAGGCTTTAGCCTTGCTTCGGTATGCCAGTTTTGTTTCAGAAGCGATGAGACTTTGATTCACACCTTCATCCACTGTCAATTTGCTGCTCGGCTTTGGGAGCATGTGCAGTTGGCTTTCCATTCCTCCCTTAATACTTTCTCTATTGATTCCTTGCTTATGTTGTCCTTCAAAACTGGTTCTAGCGAGAAAGTTAATTCCTTGCTCCTCTCGGCTGTTGTCTCGATTTTCTCATTTATCTGGAAATCTCGGAACAACATTGTGTTTAATAACATCAGGCCCTCTTTCAGAGATGGTGTTCTGCTGATGCATCGAGCCATCATATTTGCCTCGACAATTCAAACTGGCTCCATGCATAATGATGTATCTGACTTTGTTCTCTTGAGAGCTCTTGGTGTTCGTGGCAGGGAACGGAAGCCCCGAATGGTAAAGTTTATCCGATGGATCCCACCTATCCGTGAATGGTTGAAGGTGAATGTTGATGGGGCGGCCTCTGGCGCACCAGGTCCTGCTGGCTGTGGAGGGGTCTTCAGAACTCATCGGGGCTTCGTTGAAGGCTGTTTCTTCCATTATGTTGGACATGCTCAGGCAATTGAGGCAGAACTTTGGGCAATGATCAAAGCGATCAGGTATGATGTCCATTATGGTTGGCATAGAATTTGGCTGGAGTCAGACTCTTCTGTTGCTGTGAATATTTTGAAAGATCGGTCTCGGAATGTTCCCTGGAGAATGATGTCCTCCTAGATTTCCTGCCTTAAACTTGCTGAACAGCTTTTCTTGGATGTCTCTCATGTCTACCGGGAAGCAAACCAAGTCGCTGATGTTCTCTCGAAGAGAGCCATTACAGAAGCTAGCTCCAGTTGGTCTTTTACCTTACCTCCCTATTGTGACTCCTTGGTCTGCAGGGACAGGGATGGTGTCTTATATTCTCGGTTTTGCAAGAGTCCCTGTATTTGAGCTTCTTTGTACTGTTTATTTCTTTTTTTTGTTATAATATTTTGTTGGGAGCAGGCCTCTTGCTTGTCTCTCGGACCTTCTGGCATAAAATGTCATAGTAACCTTAAAAATTAGTGGAATTTAGAAAAAGTCTCAAATTACATTTATTTGGGTATTTATAACATCAATTATGTTAATATTTTATTAATAATGTAATTACTCTATCATTATTGTGTCATAAAATAAATTAAATAATTTAATATCTAAAAATTATAAATAAAATACCATTATGTAGTAAATATTTTTATATTTATAATAAATATTTATAGTCGAATTTATCTAATGTATAACCCTATATTAAAAATGTTTTACTTATTAAACTTTGATTTTAACTATTTTAACTCTTCTTTAAATAAAATAATAATAAATGTCATAATCTAATCCATGTGGACCGAAAGGGTCATATTTTAATACAAAGGTTTCTTTTGGTCGAATTACACTTATCCAATAGAATTAGGACATGTGTTAGGGTAATAATAATATCATTTTTAACCATAATTACCCTATTTACTTTTAACTGTGGTAAATAAAAGTAAAAAGTTACTATTCAAGAAAATTATTTTTATCTTATTTGACCACATTTTACTCCTTGATATTAACCATGTCTCTTGGATTTTCGAAATTCAAATCACAGAAGAGGAAAAATTAAGTTTTATGTACTATTGCAAATGCTCCTAGGAGGTGGATGAAAGATGGTAAAAAGATCAATAAATTTTTTTATATATCAATATTATTATAAAATGAATCCAATGAATTACATTGAAGTTATATAAGTATTATGTATATATTTTGACCTAAAATAAATTTAAATAAAATAAATTATTATTTAAATAAAAAGTCGGTTTTAACCATTAACTCAGTGTTTTCACTATTCATCAAAAATTGAATGTTTTTAGTAAAATACCAAAAATTCACCCTAGGCTAATTTCGAGATTCCGAATCCAAGAATGAATTCCATTTGGAAAGATGAAATTTATAAAATTTAAAAAATTGGTTATTACTATTCATGAAGGCTAGTTCATAATAATATTATAATAATATCTTGTTTAGTGAAACTCGGTATTGCTTACAACACACGCTATCGAGGAAGGTTGCACTGGCATGAAACACAAGCCTAGAATAGTGTTTGCGTATAATACAAGATAAAATAGTGTTGTGTATAGAGAAAGATAATCTTCGTTTGGAGTTCAACACAAGACATCAAAGAAATTAAAAAGAATATTTCTCGTAAAACCTAGGGGTGTTACATTCTACCCCTATTAAAATGAATTTCTCCCTCGAAATTTGTCAGGGTTATAAATTGTTTAATACTTAAAAGTTTCTTTCATAGAAACCCACATCGTAAAAAGGAGTACTAAAACTAAATTTTAAAAACTAATGTATGAAACGTAATGATTACCCAAATTAACTAATCACTGGGTTTCCACATATGAGAACATAGGTGAAAATCTGGATATGGAAGAGAAATCTAACCATCAAATTCTGATGGAGAGTGGTAGAGAACATGGCTATGAAAAAGCCAAAAATCACAAAGCCAAAAATTGGTGATGATCTAATGTACCATCTGATTCATCAAATATGAGGCATATAGGACAACATTTTTGGTTTTCAAGATCATTGCCCGAAAGTTGAAAAAATTGGAATTAGAAGAAATACTTTCTTGATTTTTGTACAATCTCACCGTTGGTCGTTCCTTGAACAATTTACACTTCTTCTCTTAATGAAATGAAGTTGAATTTGTCATTCATGAAGTGTTAGTAGATCATGAGATAGAATGATAGGACATTCCATCTGTCTCAAACAAAAATTTAGCAAAAGTTATTAAATATACATAAGTCCGTCTATAGTGAGATTAATCGTATATGGTTCCTAAAATGGACTTATACTTCATATATCATACCACTTAATAAATTAAAACTAATTTATACTAACCCGGGACTTTCTGCAGGCCAGTGGTAGGCGATAAAGGCCTGTCTCACTTCGGTTGGGGGTTAGATTCTCGCAACCTTGTTCGACGCGACGGGTTGTCGTCCGTCCTGCAGGTTGTCATTTTTCTAAAACTACACTATTATAACATTACAGAAATAATATCAAAAATAGTTTTATCCTTAAACAATACTATCTGATGTCCAACATAATGCATTCCAATTTTTAGACTTATCTAAAATACTTTTATCAAATCTCATAGTATAAAGAAAATGATTACTTGAAAGGTCACATAACAAGCATTTGAATACCATCATTTATCCCCCATATATCATAAGATATATCTTGTTGGTCACATTACGAACATGTGAATTCATTAATCATGTATTCTCTTGAAACATGAGTAACCATTGAACCTTAGTGAAAACATAAATGTTGTCAAAAGTTAACTCTTTCCACATACCAAAATCCCAAAATTCTATATACTCAAACCATGATATCACTTTGTCCTTATACCAGTTGTGAGCTCATTAATACTATCAAACATCTCATTATCTCTTTATACTTTCATTATGCACATATCATCAACCTTCCAAAAATATTTGTATAACCTTTCTTGGTTACCACTACCATTCATCATACACTTTCAAAAAATCAAGGAAAGACAACAGTGTAACAATCCTTAGATTTTTCTTTATTCCATAGTACCATACATTATTCTTGATAAACTCACAATCATTCCACTACCTTCTTATACCAATGACTAACCTTCATCATTTATTTCATCTCATATATCATTTGCAGTCTCTTCATTATCATCCACATAAATATTACCCATATGACCATGTTGATTCTCTTCATGATATTTTCAATTAGGGAATTGGTTTTCATAATGCTCATACATTCCACAGTTAAAACATTTAACCATTATTGATGTCTTAGAAATACTATTATCCTTGTCCATGGTGTTAAATGAACCTTTTTCTTTACAATTACAAGATTTGTGTCCTTATTTACCACACCCAAAGCATCTTCCAGTTCCTTTAAAACACTATCCCCGATGCCTCTTCCCACTTGATTTACATGAGGGAAATTGAACTTTCTTTCCTCTATGATCATCATGAAACTCCATCTTTCACTTATTATCTAAGTCAGGAAACATACCAAAGATGAGATTATTGATCATATTATGAGAATGTTGATTAGGAATAATAAAGATATGTGGACTTACAGATCCAATTTCATTTGGATTCTCTTGAAGAATATCATTCCATTGTCTATCATATCCTCCATTACTGTGAATCTTCCTATTTCCAGCCATTTTCTAAAACCCAAAAAGAATAGTGTGAGTGGAAAAAAATCATAATCAATGGGGATTACCTTCAATATCTAACATATTAAGTTAAATTATAAGATTGTTACCATAATTATAGGACTATAACCTATACATATAATTATCCTTAGGTACATCCCAGGACATACCTTAGAAATATCTCTAGGGATCTCACAAATTTTTTCGCATCCTAGTTTCAAAAGGATAACTAAACATTTCTTCTGATACCATCTGTAGATACCGAATATTGAGATAAATGGACATTAAATTACTTTTGAGGAATACCTAATACATAAAAAAATAGACACCAAAGGACCGTAATAGTTTAGTGTCTTTGGAAACTCAGAATATAATCTTCTAATCTTGGTGAAAGATCTCCAACATCTCCCATAACTTTCTTCCCTTTTTTTTATTACCTAAAACCTTTCCTTATATCGTGGGGAAAAGAAAACATATAAAGTGTGAGATCAAATTATCAGTAAGGGTAAGCATGAATAAAATAAAACAAACCATATACATTTGAACTTCAAAACATGAAGATAAAGTTTACACATCAAAATCTTGAGTTATGAAATAAATCTTGGCAGTACGTAAGGCATGGGTTATAAAGGAACATCAATAATGATAAAATTACATAGGAATAAGACATTTAATTATGTAAAACCATTAATCAAATGATATTATTTCCATAGTATCCAAGTTATTGCTTCCAAGACCATCTTAGTGGACAAAGTCCCTTTCTGAATCGAGTTCACTCCTCGTTCCAGTCCTGTATCACTGAACCAGATAAACAAACTGTTCCAGCCATGTCTATCTCATGAGATATAAATATTTACCCAATGCATTGGAGGGAGAAATAGGTCCCACCTATCTCATAGTTAAATCCTTATTATGGGTACCACAAGACAATCATAAATCATTCCTCATAACCCAAATAATAAAATGGGTTTTATAAACATCATCACATCATAACATAATCCATATAAAAAAATGGATATCTTTTCATTATAAGAAGAATCAAACCATGTAAAAAACATAGAAATTATACTTGAAACATAAACATACTAAATAATGTCATCTAATATGGAAAATAGTTTTGATAAAACACTTGAAATGAATTCTTGAGGAAATTATCCTTTCTTTTTCAAAATCATTTTCTTTTCACAAAATGCCGTCAAATTTTAAAAGAGAAAGATTTTGTTGAAAATAGTCACTAAATATTGTAGAATATGCTTCATGAAAAAAAGGCGTTATAAAACTGTAAAAATCATTTCATGTGGCATAAGTTAAAAAAAACATTCTCCTTATACATTTTCCAGAAAAGTCAAAAAGTACCTCGTATGGTAAATGAAAGAAAGATTCCTTCCATAACACAAAGTAAAAGTAAAAAATGGTTAAAAATGACTTTTGCCATACATGGAATAATATTAAACTGTTTATGAAAAAAAATTTATGGACATGTATGAAAAATATAACCCCAGTAAATACTTACGAATAACAATCTCGAATAAGAACGAGATTGGAATAGTTTTCCCTTACCTTATGTCTGATATGCTTCGTATGTATCCAAACCTCCAGTATAATGATTTAAATAATGTCATTGACTTATTACAGAATCATATTCATTGTTATAAAATCATATATGGTTCACTTATGAATTTATATTAACAGTTCATTCGTAAATTCCATGTTAAAGCAGCGTTTTGGGTAAAATCGTTTCATTTATCATACGTGTTTCAACTTGTTGTTCTTGATATTATTACTTATATCCTGATTTACTTAATTCCAAAATGTAAAACATTATTTATATATAATATATTTTCATCATATAAATATATATGATAGATTGATAAATGGAATGAAATACACCGTTCATGGAGACGGTAGGTCGTACGTAAGCAGGAACACTGTTTTCAATTATTTATTGAATTGAATGGAATTAAGTAAATGAAACATATATGTACATAAATACAGTATCATTATTATGTAATATCATTCATGATTATTTATTTTATATACTTTATAATCATACTTTAATGGTCAATCATTGAAAATGAATCTCATCGCGTTCATGGAGACGGTAATCCGTACGTACGCACGAGCGATAATATCGTTCTCATAATTACTGAATTGAATTGGAGTGGATGATATAATATATCATAATCATTATCATGTTATAATAACCATATATAGTTATTCTTTACACCATTATACTCATCCATGTAAGGTGGTGGTGGAAAAATAGATTACACCACGGCGTGGAGACGGTATTCCGTACGTACGCACGAACGGTGATTTCATTTTCCGTAGGATGGATAGAAGGTGAAATGGGGTTGTTTCATATTTATAATAAGAAATCAGTATATTAGTGATACTTATGTTATTAATTTTTAATGAAATAACTAAATAAGAAGAAGTTGCAGAAGAATGATACTTGAAATAATCGGTAGAAGAGATTACCTCTTCTTCGACACACCTCTTTTAAGCATCCTCTTAAGGCACTAGAGTTGGTCTTTTGAGGAGACCATAACATCTATAATGATTCTAGGGAAGTTGATAAGGTAAATGGTCATGGTTCGGAAGAGCTTGAAGGCTCAAAATTGTGTAAAGAGAAGAGGGAGGAGATTCCCTTTTATAAGGGAGGAGAGGGGCACTTTAGGAAAAAAAACTTAAAATATTATTTTATAATAAAGTCATAATCTATTTATAATAGCTCCAAAGTGACTTATTTTGAAGAGAAAGTGGTTATGGGTCGAGATAATTTCAACCAATAGGTTTTAGACAATTTTAGGTTACTATTTTAACCTTATCATTTAGATTTATCTCTAAGTTAAATAATTTAAATTTTACTGTGTCTTCTTGTTTTCTTACACTATATGGTTAATAAATGTACTATAACAATCCGAAAGAACCCCAAGTGGTTCATTATCAATATATATAACCTTATATAAGTCATATTTCTGAAAATTAGATTTTTAGGAATATAATAACAATTAATAATATAATATTTGTTTTAAAAACTATTTTATGTCAATTTTGACACTATTTGGTAATTGATTTTTTTGAAAATCATAACAGCATGATTAGTTCGAAAAAAGTTAATTTAATCAATACTAACATGTAATATTAACCGAAAAAATTCGTGTAATTTATAAAAAGTCTCCAATTAAATTTATTTCGGTATTTATAACATCAATTATGTTAATATTTCTTTAATAAGGTAATTAGTGCACCATCATTATGTCACAAATAAATTCAAATTATTTACTGTCTAAAAATTATAAATAAAATACCATTATGTATGAAATCTTTTTATATTTATAATTAATATTTATAGTCGAATTTATCTTATGTATAACCTTATATTAAAAAAAATTAGTTATTAAATTGTGATTCTAACTATTTTAACTCATCTTTAAATAAAATAATAATAAATTGCCTAATCTAATCCAAGTGGACCTAATGGGTCATATTTTAACCCTAAGGTTGATTTTGGTCGAATTAAACTTATCCAATAGAATTAGTACATGTGTTAGGGTAATAATAATATCATTGTTACACTTAATTATCCTATTTACTTTTAACCTTGGTAAATAAAAGTAAATATTTACTATTCACAAAAAATTATTTTTATCTTATTGAACCACATTTTACTACTTGATATTAACCGAGTCTCTCAGATTTTTGAAATTCAACAAACAGAAGTAGTAAAATTAAGTTTTATTTACAATTGCAAATGCTCCTAGGAGGTGGGTGAAAGACGGTAAAAAGTTCAAAAAAAATTATATATCTAAATTATTATAAAATGACTCCAATGAATTACATTGAACTTATATAGGTATTATCTATATATTTTGAACTAAAATAAATTTAAATAAAATAAATTATTATTTAAATAAAAAGTTAGTTTTAACCAATAACTCATTGTTTTCACTATTCATCAAAAATTGAATGTTTTTCAAAAAATACCAAAAATTCACCCTAGGCTAATTTCGATATTCCGAATCCAAAAATGAAGTCCATTTTGAAATATAAAATATATAAAATTTCAAAAAGTGGGTATTACTATTCATAACGGCTAGTTCATAAGAATATTATAATAATATCTCGTTTAGTGAAACTCGGTATTGTGTACAACACACACAATCGAGGAAGGTTTCTCTGGAAAGCAACACAAGCCTATAATAGTGTTTGCGTATAATAAAAGTTAATATGGTGTTGTGTTTAGCAAAATCTAATCATGGTGTAGCAGACAAGACAAGGCATCAAAGAAATTAAAAAGAATATTTCTCGTAAAATCTCGGGGTGTTATATTCTACCCCCCTTAAAATGAATTTCGCCCTCGAAATTCATTGGGGTAATAAATTGTTTACTACTCTAAAGTTTCTTTCATAGAAACCCACATCGTAAAAAGGATTACTAAAACGTAATTTTAAAAACTAAAGTATGAAACGTAACGGTTACCCAAATTAATTAATCACTGTATATCCACATAGGAGAACATAGGTGAAAACATGGATATGGAAGATAAATCTAACCATCAAGTTCGGATGGAGAGTGGTAGAGAACATGGATATGAAAAATACAACAATCACAAATCCATAAATTTGTGGTGATTTAATATACCATCTGATTCATCAGATATGAGGACAGTAGGAAAACATTTTTGGTTTTCAAGATCATTTCCCTAAAGTTGAAAAAATTATAATTAGAAGAAATACTTCATTGATTTTTGTACAATCTCACCGTTGGTCGTTCCTTGAACAATTTCCACTTCATATCTTAAATAAATGAAGTTGAATTTGTCATTCGTGAAGTGTTAGAAGATCATGCAATAGAATGACAGGTCATTCCATCTGTCTCAAACAATAAGTAATCAAATGTTATTAAATATACATATGTTCGTCTATAGTGAGATTAATTATATATGGTTCCTAAAATGGACTTATACATCATATATCATACCAATTAATAAATTAAAACTAATTTATACTAACCAGAGACTTCATGTAGGCCAGCGTTAGGTGATAAAGGCCTGTCACACTTCGGTTGTGGGTTGGATTCCCACAACCTTGTCCGATGCTACGGGTCGTCGTCTGTCCTGCATGTTGTCCTTTTTCTAAAACTACACTATTATAACATTACAAAAATAATATCGAAAAATGTTTTATCCTTAAACAATACTATCTGATATCCAACATAATCCATTCAAATATTTAGACTTATCCAAAATACTTCTATCCAATCTCATAGTATAAAGAAAACGATTACTTGAAAGGTCACATAACAAGAACATGAATACCATCATTTATCGCCCATATATCATAAGATATATCTTGTTGGTCACATTAAAAACATTTGAATTCATTAATAATGTATTCTCTTGAAACATTAGTACCCATTGAACCATAGTGAAAACATGAATGTGGTCAAAAGTTAACTCTTTCCACATACCAAAATCCCAAAATTCTGTATACTCAAACCATGATCTCACTTTGTCCTTATACCAGTTGTGAGCTCATTAATACTATCAAACATCTCATTATCTCCTTATCCTTTCATTATTCACATATCATCAGCCTTCTAAAAATATTTGAATAACCTTTCATGGTTATCGGTATCATTCATCATATACTTTCAAAAAATCAAGGAAAGACAACAGTGTAACAATCCTTAGATTTTTCATTACTCCATAGTACCATACATTATTCTTGATAAAAATACAATCATTCCACTACCTTCTTAAACAATTTACTGAGCTTCATCATTTATTTCATATCATATATCAATTGTAGTCTCTTCATCATCATCAACATAAATACTACACATATGACCATGCTGATTCTCTTCATGAGATTTTCCCTTAGGGCATTGGTTTGCATAATGCTCATACATTCCACATTTAAAACATTTAACCATTGTTGATGTCTTAGAAATTCCATTATCTTTTTCCATGGTGTTAACTGAAACTTTTACATTACAATTACTAGCTTCATGTCCTTTTCCACAGCCAAAGCATCTTACTATTCCTTAGAAACATTCTCCCTGATGCCTCTTCCCGCATGATTTACATGAGGGAAATTGAACTTTCTTTCCTCTGTGATCATAATGAAAGTCCATATTTCTATTATTAAGTGAGTCGGGAAAATTACCAAATTTTAGATTATTGATCATATTATGATATTGCTGATTAGGTATAATAATGATATGTGTACTTCCAGATCCAATTTCATTTGGTTTCTCATCAAGAATATCATTCCATTGTCTATCATATCCTCCATTATTATGAGTCTTCCTATTTCCAGCCATTTTCTAAAACTCAAAAAGAATAGTGTGAGAGGAAAAAATCATAATCAAGGGGGAGAACCTTCAATATATAACATCTTAGGTTAAATTATAAGATCTTTACTGTTATTCTAGGACTATAACCTATACTTATACTTAACCTTAGGGACATCCCTAGTCATACCTTAGAAATATCTCTAGGGATCTCACTAAAGTTTTCACATCCTAGTTTCCAATGGTTAACAAAACCTTTCCTCTGATACCAACTGTATAGACCCAATCTTGACATACATGGACATTACATTACTTTTTCGGAATACCTAATACATAACAAAAAAATACACCAAAGACTGTAATAGTTTAGTGTCTTTGGAAACTCGAAATATAATCTTCTAATCTTGGTGAAAGATCTTCAACATCTCCCGTAAATATCTTCTCTTTTTTTCTTACCTAAAAACTTTCTTTATATCCTGGGGAAATGAAAAAATATAAAGGTTGAGTTCAAATTCTTAGTAAGGGTAAGCATGGAGAAAATAAAAGAAACCATATACATTTGAACTTCAAAACATGAACATAAAATTTAAACATTAAAATCTTGAGTTGTGAAATAAATCTTGGAAGTACGTAAGGCATAGGTCATAAAGGAACATCAATCATGATAAAATTACATGTGAATAAGGCATTTAATTGTGGATAACTATTAAGGACAGGATATGATTTCCATATTAGCCAAGGCATTTATACCAAGACTATCTTAGTTCCCAAAGTCCCTTTCTAAATCGAGTTCACTCCTCATTCCAGTCATGTATCACTAAACCGGATTAACATAACATTACATTCATATCTATCTCATGAGATATAAATTTTTAACCAATGCATTGGAGGTAGATATAGGTCCCACCCATCTCATAGTGAAATAATTCTTATGGGTTCCACAAAACAATCATAAACCATTTATCATAACCCAAATAATAAAATGGGTTTTATAAACAGGATCCCATAATAACATAATCCATATAAAACAAAGGATATCATTTCATCATAAGAAGAATCAAACCGCGTGAAAATAGAGACATTATACTTGAAACCTAAACATTATAAATAATTTCATGTAATATGGAAAATAGTTTTGATAAAACTTTTGAAATGAATTCTTGAGGAAAATATCTTTTCTTCTTCAAAATCATTTTCTTTTCACAAAATGCCAAGAAATTTTAAAAGAGAAGGATTTTGTTGAAAATAGTTATGAAATCTTGTAGAGTAAGCTTCATGAAAATATGTAATTATAAAACTATAAAAATCCTTTCATTCCTTATAAGTTAAAAAAACATTATCCTCATACTTTTGCTGGAAGAGTCAAAAAGTACCTCATATGGTAAACGAAAGAAAGATTCCTTCCATATCACAAAGTAAAAGGAAAAAAGGGGTAAACATGAATTTAAAAATACATGGAATAATATTAAACTCATTATGAAAACATTTTTATGGAAATTTATGAAAAATATAACCCTAGTAGAAAATTACAAATAACAATCTTGAATAAGAATGAGATTGGAATAGTTATCCCTTACCTTATGTCTGATATGCTTTGTATGTATCTAAAACTCTTGTATAATGATTTAAATAATTTAATTGACTTATTAAGGAATCATATTCATTGTTATGATATCATATATGGTTCACTGATGACTTTATATTACCCATTCTTTCATAAATTCCATGATAAAGAAGCATTTTGGGTAAAATCATTTCATTTATCGTACGTGTTTCGACTTATTGTTCTTGATATTATTACTTATATCCTGATTTACATCATTCCAGAATGTAAAACATGATATATATATATAATATATATTCTGCATATAAATATATATGATATATCAATAAATGGAATGAAATACACCGTTCATGGAGTCGGTAGGTCGTACGTACCCATGAACGCTGTTTTCGTTTCCTTATTGAATTGAATGGAATTAAGTAAATGAAACATATATGTAAATAAATACAGTATCATTATTATGTAATATAATTCATTGTTATTTATTATATATACATTATAATCATAATTTAATGGTTAATCATGGAAAATGAATCTCATCGCGTTCGTGGAGACGGTAATCCGTACGTACGCACGAGCGATGATATCGTTCCCATAATTATTGAATTGAATTGTAGTGGATGATATTATATCTCAGAATAATTATTATGTTATAATAACAATATATATTTATTCTTTACAACATTATACCCATCCAAGTACGGTGGTGGTGGAAAAACAGATTACACCACGACGTGGAGACAGTATTCTGTACGTACGCACGCGCGGTGATTTCATTTTTTGTAGGATGGATAGAAGGTGAAATGGGGTTGTTTCATATTTATAATAAAATATAAGTATATTAAAGATACTTATTCTATTACTTTATAATGAAACAAATAAATAAGAAGAAGTTGAAGAAGAAAGAAACTTGAAATAATTGGTAGAAGATATTACCTTTTCTTCAACGCACCTCTTTTAAACTTCTTCTTAAGGCACTAGAGTTGGTCTTTTGAGGAGACCAAGAACCTCTATAATGTTTCTAGGGAAGTTGATAGTGGAAATGGTCAGGGTTTGGACGAGCTTTAAGGCTCAAAATTGTGTAAATAGAAGAGGGAGGGGTGACCTTTTATAAGGGAGGAGAGGGGAACTTTAAGAAAAAACATAAAATATTATTTTATAATAAAGTCATGTTGGGTTTATAATGTCTCCAAAGTGACTTATTTAGAAGATAAAGTGGGTATGGTTATAAATACTTTCAACCAATCGGTTCTAAACATGTTTAGGTTACTATTTTAACCTTATCATTTAGATTTAACTCAATGTTAAATAATTTAACTTTTACCGTGTCTTCTGGTTTTCTTAAAATATATGGTTAATAAACTTACTATAACAAGCCAAAAGAACCCCAAGGGGTTCATTATTAATATATATAACCTTATATAAGTAATTTGGCCGACCATTATTTTTTTAGGAATATAATAACAATTAATAATATAATATTTGTTTTAAAACTATTTTATTTCAATTTTGACACTATTTGGTAATTGATTTTTTTTAACTCATAAAAGCATTATTAGTTCAAAATAAGTTAATTTTATAAATAATAATATGTCATATTAACCTAAAAAATTAGTTGAAATTATAAAAAGCCTCAAGTTAAATTTATTAGGGTATTTATAAAATCAATTATGTTAATATTTTATTAATAAGGTAATTACTGCATCATCATTGTGTCATAAATAAATTAAATTATTTAATGTCAAAAAATTAAAATTAAAAATACTATTATGTATTAAATATTTTTAACTTTATAATGAATATTTATAGTCGAATTTATCTTATGTATAACTTTTTATTAAAAATGTTTTAGTTATTAAACTTTGATTTTAACTATTTTAACTCTTCTTTAAATAAACTAATAATAAATGTCCTAATCTAATCCATGTGAACCTAAAGGGTCATATTTTAATACTAAGGTTGTTTTTTGTCAAATTAAACTTATCCAATAGAATTAGTACATGTGTTAGGGTAATAATAATACCATTTTTAACCTTAATTACCCTATTTACTTTTAACCGTGGTAAATAAAAGTAAAAAGTTACTATCCACCACAAATTATTTTTTCTTATTGAAGCAAATTTTACTCCTTGATATTAACTATGTCTCTCGGATTTTCGAAATTCAACTCACAGAATCAGTAAAATTATGTTTTATGTACAATTGCAAATTCTCCTAGGAGGTAGGTGAAAGGCGGTAAAAAGTTTAATAAAATTTTTATAAATCTTTATTATTATAAAATGACTCCAATGAATTACATTGAACATATATAGGTATTATGTATCTGTTTTTAGCTAAAATAAATTTAAATATAATAAATGATTTTTTAAACAAAAAGTTGGTTTTAACCAATAACTCAGTGCTTTCACTATTCATCAAAAATTGAAAGTTTTTTGAAAAATACCAAAAATTCACCCGAGGATAATTTCAATATTAAGAATCCAAAAATGAAGTCCATTTTGAAATATAAAACTTATAAAATTTCAAAAAGTGGGTATTATTATTCATAACGGCTAGTTCATAATAATATTATAATAATATCTTGTTTAGTGAAACTCAGTATTGCGTACAACACACGCTATTGAGGAAGGTTGCTATGTAATGAAACACAACACTAGAATAATGTTTGCATATAGTACAAGCTAATACGGTGTTGTGTATAGCACAATATAATTTTGTTTAGCCTATAACACTAGACATCAAAGAAATTAAAAATATAATTTCTCGTAAAATCTCGGGGTGTTACATACAAGACTTGTTTTGATATGTTTTTCTTACCCCATTCCTTAATGGTCTGACATGGGTGATTAGTTTGGATGACCAAGGTTGGTCGGTTATAGTGACCCAAGGAAAATAAATGAGTCAAAAAAATACATTACATCCTTTGTAACATTTCTATAAAATCCCTATGAGAGGTGTAGCATTTAAATAGAACATTGAATATCAAGAAGTATAACAGGTACATGATAAAAATTATAATAGGTATGTATTTTCATTATTTAAAAACAAATTGGCTGTGAAAATTATTCATGTCTTATAGGATTCAAATTTGTGGAAAATAAAATCTTGCATATTTTTTTAATTCTTGAATCTAAACTCATTGAAGGATTGAAATTAATATGGTCTTGGAAATCCCATGATTTAAATCACTGATTATTTCTAAATAAATTCTTTCATAGTTTATATACTATATATATAACAAATTGGGGAATAATATTATAACATATCTCATTTAATAGGAATTGAGATCAAAAACCCCTTATTGATTTAAAGAAAATTGAACCAACCTTCATGAGAATGATAACTGGAAGTTTACTAATGAATATCTTATAATGTAAGTGAATAAAGATTCAAAAATTAAAATGGTGTATTAAGTTCAATATAAAAATGTAATCACAATGTATAAAATAAAAATGTCTCAGTTAAAATAAATTGAGAGTAAAACCCTTACATTGTTTATCCTATTAGTTGAATCTGCTCCATTCTCTTATATAACATACACAAATATCTCAATGAAAAATTTGATGATAGTATTTTTTTTCTTCATCTAATGTTTATCATTAAATTTAATTTAATTTATTTTAATGTATTAATTATAATTATTTATGATGTTTAAATTTCCTTCAATGATCACATTAATCTATATACTAGAAGATGAAATCAGCAACGAACATTTTTTTGATGATTTTCAACCTATGAATGACGTTTAATTAATTACTTGGTAAAATATTCTTCTGTCATTTATAAAAAAAATAAAAAATAATTATTTTCATATTTATGTAATATTATACATTAAATTATGTTTTTATTATCATTTATGATATAATTTCATATATTTATTCAAGTAGGTGGTCAAACTGACCCATTCTTGAACATACTTTAACTTGATTAGTTAGTATTGTTAAAGTATATTTAATTTGGACATAATATTATTTTAAAATAAAAATAATTATATTATTTTAATTTTTTTATGATTTTGAGCCCTATTTTAATATTTTTTATAATTAATTAAAGAATATAAGGGCAAAAATATACTTCATCATGGTTATAGTCTGCACAATGAAAGATTATCATTTTCATTACTTATCGACTAAGAGGGGTGAAGGTGTGTAATAAGTTAACATTTTGAATCATAAATAAATTATATAATTCAAATTAATTCTTCAATACCATAGTTAATACCATCCATTATGGGAGGTGATCAAAAATCAAAAGTATCGATTCGTGGGGCAGTAATCCATGAAAATGCAGTACTGAATATTTTTATTTTCTTGGTAGATGGAAGAGAATAAATAATGGATACACCATTATTAAAATACAATCTAAAATCTAATGTTGAATTGGTTTTTATTAGAATATTTTTATGGTTGTTTTATAATGCAATTAATAATAATGAAACAATAAGAATGATGTGATGCCTACATTGAGACTTTAAACGTCGTCTTGATAATGGCCATAGATTTGAGGGACATAGAATAATTTTTTGTGACTGGGAGAATTAGATTATGTTAAGGAAATCATAGAGAGGATATTATGGAAGGTATAAGGGAAATTAAGAAAAACTAGTGGAGTATTTAAACCATCCAATAAATCCCCCTTTTATATGTGAGGAAGTAGGAATTTTCCATGGAAAAGAATAGTAAGTAAGGGGTAAGAATAGAAATGCAAGAAATTTGGGCGATTTAGTTGAAGTAATGTTTTTTAGATATTTTTTAAGACACTAAAACATAATAAAATGTTTCTATAAGGTCAAGCTATCATGTTAATTTGTGAAAATTTTAACCCCCTTAGATTAGTCTCTTAAAAACATTGTACTCTAAATTAAATATTAATCATATCAATTATTTTATTACAAAAAAATATTAATATGATGTTTTTATAATATATAAACATTATAATTCTTAATATTCACTAAATTTAATCAAATTAATTTAGAAAATATGTGAAAATACATTTTTAAATTAAACACACATAACATATAATTTTTTTTTAAAAAAGGAGAGTGGTTTAAACATTAAAATTATGCATAATTTAATTTTTTAATGTTTAATTATTTTCATGATAGTAATTGATTTATAATAAAAATGATAAAATTTATGTGCCTTTAATGGAAAGAAACAAAGTTTCACCATGAAATATTTTAATTAAAATAAACAAACAAAAATAGTTTTTAAATTATAATAAATTGTTCAATATGTCCTAAAATATTATAAATAGAATTTCTAAGTTTACAAAAAATATTTTATATTTCATAATTATACCCTTAAAACATATATTGTATAAATTAAATTACTTTATAAACTTTTATGCCTTGAAAATATACAGATAGAGTGATAAAAGTCTATGTTTTGATAAAAATTGTATTTTCTCACTATTCACCTAAAAAATTAGGGTAGAAAAATTCCAAAAAAATAATTTTATTGTAATATTACCCTGATAAATCTAGATATGAAATTAATTGACTCTAATTCAAATCCTAAAATTGATTAAAAAAACTATAAAATAAAATCATAAAATATCATGAGAAATAGTTTTTTATTGGGAATAAGGTTTTTGGTATATTAACTATTCTTATAAAATTAGTTTAAATTTTAAGTATATCAATATTGAAAAAATATCCATTTTATAAAATAAATTTTAAGCATAAAAATATATTTTATTAGTTTCTTATATCAACTAATTGGGTTTAATTTGGGGGGAGAATTTTATTTTATTTTATAGTTATATATATATATATATCATAATTTTATTGCCACTTTTTATACTTGGTAATTATATGGAAAACTTTTTATGGATTTTTTTTTTGGTTTTGGTGTTTCATGTGGAGAAAACCATAGAAATTTGTAATTAATAATGGAAGAAAACTCCAGTCATTACATTTTACCCCCTAAATAAATTGTGTCAAAAAAATTTTAACACTCAAATGATGAGACTAATTTCCATATGGAGATGTTAATTGACTATGCACTGGTAGATGAGCCTGGAAAAATTTTGGATATGAAGTGATATTTACCTATATGAAATTTTATTTGATCCCTTGGAAAAAGAGATAATCTATTCCAAATAAAATCCTAATATGTGAATATGAGGTAAAATGATATAGCATAACGTTTGTCGAACATTGAAGAAGTTTTATATACCAGGGATATAATAATTATACCACCAAAGTTTTTTTATTTATAACTCAATACATAATATGTAAAACCATATATGACATAATACATCGAAATGTATAGTTTAAAAATCACTATTAACCAGGGTAGAAGTCATTGCATAATATTATTATTACTCTCATAACCTATTGTGGGTTAGTATCAATCATTAATCTAACCCATAGATTAGTGAATTTGGTTCCATAGTGACCAAATTATTTAAATCTAAAACATCAAATAATTTTTGGATCATTAGGAAGGACATTTTATTCCTTCATTATATCCATATTTTTCACTCAATAGATTTTTACTCAATGCCCATTAAAGCATCTTCAAGTCCCATTGAGGTAATCACCTTGATTATTCATCCAACATTTTTAATATATAGTTGGTTGAAATATATTCCTTTATCATCTTTATTATCCTAATTTTTAGGATTATTGTCACGACCTGTCCCCCGGGGTCCGTATCGTGACTACCCAAAGCTCACCTTCTATAGGCCAGGGGAAAGCGACTAGCACCAAAGGAGTAATTCCCTAAAACTGGGAAGGCATTGCCTTTATAAAAAATAAACAAACACAACCAGAGTACAAGCGGATGAAAACACTACGTAAAACCTGTATAACAAGTGTACCGAAAGTAAGGGGGGTCAGAATACAAGCCCAACTGTAAAGTACAAATACAACTGAAAACAAGTACAACTAAAAAAGGGACAAACAACATAAAGCTGAAAGCAGCTCCTATATTGTCCTCAGGGGTACCTACTTGAAGGGTAGGTACAGATGGACTCCACAACACTCCACATCCCTCTAACTCCACCATGTACTGATACGTCGTAAGGTCCTCCTCCGGGTACCGTCCAGTCCTGACGCTCTCAGCCTCCGTCAGTGTTGTCCGTCGTCTGCATCCAATACAACGAGGTACGGGCATAGCCCATGTAGGAGTGAGTATAATGATACTCAGTAAGGACCCTGATACCCTAATGGTCTCACAAAATTCAACAAAGATAAACCGAAAAGTATGATTTAAACGGATAACCAATACTTAGGTATCTGCCCATACATATACCAAAGTTATCAAATAACCCTTCTCAATCATGAGGAAAACACAAAGGTCCTTGACTTAGCTCAAACCACGATTTTCATTATCGAAACCATGAATGCTGGAGAACTCATCATCTGTCGAGTATAGTGGGCCTGTCGGGACACCGAGGCGCATCTCACTAACTTTAGACTGCTGAGGTACTCCTCCTGTCGAGTACCACTGGTCTGTAGCGAAAAACCAGGCGCTCCGTCGGCTTTGGGTTTGCCGCCAAATACCGAGCACTCCCCCTAATATCCTAAAAACGTACTCCTCATTTCGAGTACCGTAGGGCTATTTCCAACTACCAGGCGCTCCGTCTGCCATGGGTCTCGCACCAAATACCGGGTGCTCCCCACTTGGCTAGTCGAATCACTCTGAGTCGAATTGGTCAAGCAGTCATTAGGTCTACAACTACTAGGTCTCTGCACTCTCTCTGATCATCACAGGAAGGATCCACCCCATGAGCTACTGGTTGATACACCAAGTGTCACGAAGTCTGATGTAGAAGTATTTCCAAGTACCGCCACATCATAGGGGTTTCAACGCAATAGACGGCGCGTCAATCGGATGTTCGGTCTTTGAGTTATTCGTATTTTAGTCCCGGGGGCCCAGTTGGATTTGTGTACGAACCAACATGACTGTGACTCAACTATACCCTGAACTCTAGTGGAGTATACTCAAAGGGGCGGTTATGCTGCAAAAATATTGGTGCCGCTGACGGTTTGTCAAACAGACATCTGGTGCCAAAGAAATGGCCCAAGAAGATAATGGGTCAGAAATGGGCCCTGGTCCGGTCCGACCCGGTCGGACCGACTCAGCCCAACCCTGTCTAGGCCGACCCGGTCTGGATAAACCCTATCAGACTTGCTGGGTCTGACTTGGCCCATTGGGTAGGTCAGCCCGCTACGTTTTGACCCAGTCCGCTGGGCCTGGCCCAGGACACCGCAAGGGCTGTTCGGCCTGATAGTCGCCACGTATGCGGCTCGGTAACTCAGCCATGGTGACCTGGCCAGTTTGGCCAGCAATACCGTGGGGGATGCTGTGGGTCGGCTCGAGAGGCAGGTTTCCGGGAGTCGAACAGGCAGGCCGCGCGGGTCGTGGGCAAGCCGGCTGGTCACCTGCAGGCCACAGGTGTACCAGGCAGGATATCGGGGTGCCGGGTAGGCCGCCGGAAGGAACCGGGAAGGCCGCGGCAGGGCGCGGGGGCACTGGGCAGGGAACCGGTGGGGTGCGGGGAACTGGGCAGTGCACCGGCAGTAAGCGGGGGCGCCTGGAAGCAAGCCGGTGGGGCACCGGCAGAGCTAGGCAGTGTGAGGGGCACGCGTGCAGAGCGCCGAGGCAGCGTGCTTGGGCACAGGAAGCACGCCGGGGCACCGTGGGGGTGGCACGGTTCACAGAGGCCGTGGGTTGAATAAACCTTGTTCTCTGTCTTCGTCTTCGTCTCCTCTTTTCCAAGCCGTCGTCATCGAACAAGAACAAACAAGGGGAGGGTCTGACCATTTTCGTGCGGCCCAAGCCCTCCTCGTTACGGTGATAGAAATTGGCGATTCTTACCATATCTTTGTTCGAAAAAGAATGAGGTTTATATTCCAATATAAAATAAAACAAAACTCCCTACCTCGAATTCGGTGATCGACGACAGAGTCGCGGAAGGTGGTCGTCATTCCGTCAATGTCAGAGGCAGAAGAACTTGAAGAAGACGAGTCGAGATGATGTCATCAACATTCTTTGTGGGCGGCAGTGCTTCCCTTTCTTTCCCCGATTGAAGAAGGATGAAGACGACATTCATCGTTCTTCATTATTCATGGGTGACGGTTCTACATTGGAGGAATAATTCTCTAAGGGTTGGGCATCGCGTCTCTTTTCCAGCGTTTCATCACTTGAAGAAGTCATCCCAAAACCTTCCCCCAAGCTTCCTTTATATAAGAGAGGGAGGGTTTGTCTAAAATTATGTTGGCACGTAATTCAAATTTGGTGAAATAAAAGAGTGGGCCCCACCTAAATAAATTCGTGAATGGTGTCACATTTAATTAGGGGGATTGGCAAGAGGCTATACCTCATTAAAGAGGCAGAGGTGGGAGGTTGTATCCTCCACCATTAATAAGGGTTGGGTAGTCCCCACCCCTATCATTTAATAGAGAGGTTATGGGTCTCGGGTGGTCCCCATGTCGTAACCTCTCACGGGAGGTTATGTGAAGGTGGGACCCACCACCATAACCTACCATGGGAGGTTCGGGTGTGGTGGCCCCCACCTCTAACCTCCCCTTGGAGGTTTTAACCACCAAAATAAAATAATGTTAAAACATTATTTTATTCCATTTAATTAAAAACCCCCCAAAATTAACTTCCAAACTCGACAGAATGCAACTGCGGTGAAGGTCTAACTAAGAAATTACCGACATTGTGAATTCAATGGTTCCCTCATATTTCCATTCCGAGCACTGGTTCAGAAGTTATAAAAATCCACTCATATGTTTACTAAATTTACCCGAACAAAACTTCAGAAATTGATTCTGGGCACACCAGGCCTCGGAATCAAGCACTATCAGAAACTGCGGACTTGTAAAATTACCATGTATTTAAAAACAAAATCCACAAGAATTCTTGGTCTTTACATTCTCCCCACCTCAGGGCTTTATGTCCTCGTAATCTACAACTCGAACTAAGGGAACAAATGGAGGTACTTTGCACACATCTGAGCCTCCCGCTCCCATGTTCTCTCCTTGAGATTTCCATGCTGCCAATGAACGTGCACCAGAGGTATCGACCATCCACGTAGGACACCCTCTTGTCGATCCTCAATCTCCACTAGAACCTCCGGGAACGTCTCCTCGTCATCGATGTCCAGGTCTCCATGGTTGATGATGTGAGATGGGTCATGCACTTATCTCCTCAACTTAGATATGTGGAAGACATCATGCACCCGATGTAGCTGATGTGGAAGTGCCAGGTGGTAAGCCACCTCACTTACTATAATAAAGACCTGGAAAGGTCCGATGATACTCGGAGATAGTTTTCCGCCTCAGCCAAATCTTCGTAGACCTCATCATGGTGAGACCCGTTGGAAGATGTGGTTTCCATCCTCGAACTCCAGAGGCCTCTGTCTCCTATCAACATACGACTTCTGCCTGCTCTGTGCAGTCTTCATCTACTCCTGGATGATTTAAACCTTCTTGGTGGTAGCCTATTCCATCTCTTGTTCGATTAGTGCTGACTCCCCTGGGTTTGTCCAGCACAGTGGCGATCTCCCAGGCTGACCATACAAGGCCTCAAAAGGTTTCATATCTATGGTGGAGTGATAGCTGTTGTTGAAGGAAAACTCCACCAAAGTAAAGTGATCCTCCTAGCTGCGACCGAAGTCGAGGACACATACACGGAGTAGGTCATCAAGGGGATGAATGGTCCTCTCAGTCTGAACATCTATCTAAGGATGGAAGGCGGTGCTCAGACGTAGCTATATCTCGAAATCCTCCTACTACCCCTTCCATAACTGAAAAGTGAAGCACGCGTCACGATCAGAGACAATAGAAGAAGGAACTCCATGTAACTGCACAATCTCCTGCACGTAGAGGCGTCCCAAGATATCTACTAAGACTTTCTCTCTGATCGGTAGGAAGTGGGATGACTTGGTGAGTCAGTCAACGATCACCCAAATCGAGTCACGACCCCTGGATGTACGTGGAAGACCCATCACCAAGTCCATAGATATCCCATTCAACTTCCACTCCATGACCTCTAAGGGATGAAACAAGCATGAGGGTACTGGGTTCTTTGCCTTCACTTTCTGGAAAGTGAGGCACCGTGAGACAAACTCCGCTACAACCTTCTTCATACCTGGACACCAGTGTTGTCGTTGAATATCCGGGTACATCTTCTCCATTCATGGATGTACCACTAGAGGGGAAGTGTGGAACTCCCACAAAACTTCCTCCTGAAGTGCATCTGGTACCATGGTACGTCCTCTAAAGAGAAAGACGTGCTCTCCACCTTCAGAAAATCCATCAGGTGTCTGCCCTATGGATATCTAAGCACGTCGCATCTCGCAGTCAGCGTCCCCATGTTGCGCCTCTCTGACTCGCTGAAGAAGCGGGGGAGTGACTGTAAGAGAATGTAGATAGTCCACTCTATCTCTATCCACAAAGGATATCTATAAGGTAGTCAGCCGCTCTGTCGCCTATCCTAGCAGCTGTATACCAGTCCTCCTATTGAGCACATCTAAAACAACGTTCCCCTTCCCAGGAGTATAGACTATCTCGAAGTCATAGTCCTGGAGGAACTCAATCCATTGATGTTGTCTCAGGTTCAGGTCCTTTTGAGAGAAGATATACCTAAGAATCTTGTGATCAGAGCACATGGTAAAACGTTCGCCCATCAGATAGTACCACCACATCTTCAAGGTGAATACCATTGCTGCTAACTCCAGGCCATGGGTAGTAGAGTTCTGCTCATGCTATCTCAGCTGTCGATAACCACAAGTGATCACTGCTCTCTCATGCATTAGGACACACCTGAGTCCAGTCCCTGATGCATCGTAGTAGACAACGTACCCTATGCCTTTCTTTGGAAGCCTCAATATGGGGCACTAGTCGGCCTCTGCCTCATCTCCTAAAAGCTCTGATGTAATCTCTCCGACCACACAAAGGGTATCCCCATCTTCGTCAAGGCTAAAAGTGGTGCTGCGACTCTAGAGAAGTCTGGAACGAACCTCTGATAGTATCCAGCCAAACCCAGAAAACTCCATACCCTTGTCCCAATCATGGGTGGCTCCCATGCATCTACTGCCTCGATCATTGCTAGATCCACTACAACTCCAGCCTCTAAGATGATGTGTCCCAAAAAGTTAAACTCTTGAATCCAAAACTGACACTTCGATAGCTTACCATAATGATGGTGCTCTCAGAGTGTGTCCAGTACTACCTACAAATGCTAGGCATGCTCCTCCTCAGTAGTCAAGAAGATCAGTATGTTGTCGATTAAGACTACGATAAAGAGATCGAGGTATGGCTGGATGATCCTGTTCATGAGACTCATGAACACTATTAGAGAATTGGTTATGCTGAAAGCCATAACCAAGAACTCATAGTTGCCGTAACGACACCTGAAGGTCATCTTCTTTACATCCTCATCTCAAACTCTGAGTTGGTGATAGCCTGATCTAAGGTATATCTTTGAGAACCATTGTGTTCCCTTCAACTGATCAAAGAGTTCGTCAATCCTTGGGAGTGGGTACTTGTTCTTCACGGTCACCTGGTTAAGGCGACGATAGTCGACATAGAGCCTCAAGCTCCCATCCACCTTCTTGGTGAATAGAATCGGGGCTGCCTAGAGAGAAACACTGGTCCGGATGAGTCCCTTCCCATGCAAGTCCTTTAAATGTACTCGTAGCTCTCGAAGCTTAGCGGGAGCCATCCGACATGCTGGAGTAGATATCGGTGTCGTCTCGGGGTACAGGTCAATATAGAAGTCCACCTCTCTGGGAGGAGTTAGTCCTTGAACATTGTCATGGAAAACATCTGTTTAATGGTCCACCACTACAGGATATGTCGGACTCTCCACATCAACTACTCCGAGGGTAAGGAAAGCCAACTGGTGAGTGATCGGATGCACCCTCCTCCGAGTAAGTTCGTCATGTCATGTAAATGTTTCCTTCTCGCCGGTGAAGGTGAACCTGGTCCCATCCGTGCAGAAAAACTACACTTTTCACAAAATACAGTCGATCTGAGCATGGACTGTAGAAAACCATTTCATACCCAAGATGACGTCGTAAGGACTCGACGCCACTACTAGGAGATCCCAGTCGAAGATTTCTTCTCCTACAGTAAGTTGTCACTGCCAGAACCAGTGCGTAATCGTCGAATCAGCTTCTGTAGAAGTCTCTAGCCATAAAGATCGAACAAACCGCTCCCTCAGAATCTCTGAGCTCTGAACAAGGGAAGTGGCAATGAAATAGTGATTGTCACTTGTGTCTATAATAACTGCAGCAATGGTAGAGTAGACGTAGATCGTACCTCGAATCATCTCTAGAGTGCCGTGATTGTAGGCCTCAGCTTCTTGAAGCTGTGATCTGCCCTGTCCACCTACTCCATGTGGTCGGGGTGGACCTCCTGGTGGTGGTGGCGGTAGCACCTCGTAATGTCGTCCACCAACAGTTGCACGTCCAGCTCCTCTGCCACGTCGGCCTCCTCCCTGTGGACCGCCTCGATCGTACCTCTACCTCGGCTTGGGAGGTCCCTCAACTTTCTGTTGATCATCAGAGCTGCAGGTCGGATAGTCACAAGCCATGTGACCATGCCTGCCACAGGAGTAACACTGTCCACTCCTGGCATGACTGGCTCTCTCTCCACTCTAGGTGGCCCTCACAACCGATCCCGAGTCGTGCAGTCGACCCCCTGTGGGTCTGGTCCTCTTGGACCTTTGCATCATCTGTCCATTTCCAGCTATAGAAGACTCTGTTGCAAGTCAACTAGTGGTGGGTCTTGCTGCTGGAGACTGCTCAGCAAGGAAAATCTCCACTAGGAGGTCTCTCCCCAACACTCTCACCTATGTCAGGATGCTAGGGGAGATAAATGAAGCTCTAATCTCTCACCTGAGTCCCTAATCGAAGGTTCAGGCCCTGAAGAATGGGTATTATACCATATCGTTGGAGTAGCGCGAGAGGTTGGTAAACCTCACTGAGTACTGAGCTACACTCATGCTGCCCTGCTGTAGATGAAGTATCTCCTATATCCGCACCACTCGAAGGTTGGCTAGTACAAACTCCACTCGGAACAGGATCTCGAATTCTACCCATATAAGTGTCTCCTCGTCTTGCATATGGAGAATTAGGCACCACCATCTGCCTGATACTGCCTTGAGGAGGTTGGAAGCAAGGATCACAATGAATTCGGATGGTGTCCCTACCAGTCTGAAGACTCTCACCACAGCCTCAAAACAATCCTCAACCGCCTATGGGTCTGTCTCTCCCCTGAACCTGGGTGGCCTCTGGAGCTGGAACTCGTGCAGTGCGCTCAAGCAGCATGCACTCTCTAATGTTGAGTTCGGTGGCATCAGTGGCCCAACATGGTGTAGTACCGCTGGTTCCTCTGTAGGTGCCTCAACTAGAAGAGGACCTTGTACTAAGGCCTCGTCGCTCGGCAGGATGTCTGTACGTACAACTCTCGGGGCTCTAGCTGGTCATCCGTGAGAAGGCATCCAGAAAGAAACAGATGGGACACGGTCAAAAGACTATACCTAGTGAGATAACCATGAATGAGATTACTTGAAGTAAACTTTTTTAAAACACACACGCAATCTGTTTTTTCGTGCATTAAGTCAGAAATCAGAAGACAGGGTCCTAGTGTATGGATACGTCGGCCGCCCGCACCAACACATGACTCCCTGAACTGAAAACCACACTTAGTAACCTTAACACTATTTCTTCACATGAAGAAATGTCAGAGTCATTTTTTCTGCAGTAGAACCGACGTCCTCTGATACCAATTGTCATGACCTGTCCCCCGGGGTCTGTATCGTGACTACCCCAGGCACGCCTCCCATAGGCCAGGGGTTGGCGACTAGCACCAAAGGCGTAATTCCCTAAAACTGGGAAGGCGTTGCCTTTATAAAACATATACACACACAACCAGAGTACAAGAGGAAGAAAACACTAAGTAAATGCAGTATAACAAGTGTACTAAAAATAAGGGGGGCCAGAATACAAGCCCAATTGTAAAGTACAAATACAAATGTAAACAAGTATAACTGAAAAAGGGACAAATAGCTGAAAGGTGAAAGCAGCTTCTGGATCGTCCTCTGGGGTTCCTACCTGAAGGGTAGGTACAGATGGCCTCCAAAACACTCCACGTCCCTAGAACTCCACCATATACGGATATGTCATAAGGTCCTCCTCTGGGTATCGTCCAGTCGTAGCGCTCTCAGCCACCGTTAGCGATGTCCGTCGTCTGCATCCAACACAACGAGGTGCGGGCATAGCTCATGTAGGGGTGAGTATAATGATACTCAGTAGGGACCCTGAGACCCTCAAGGTCTCACAAAATTCAACAAGGATAAACCACAAAGTATGATTTCAATGGATAACCATTACTTGGGTATATGCCCATACATATACCTAATTTATCAAGTAACCCATCTCAATCATGAGGAAAACACAAAGGTCA
Source organism: Viscum album (assembly GCA_963277665.1). Lineage (NCBI taxonomy): Eukaryota > Viridiplantae > Streptophyta > Magnoliopsida > Santalales > Viscaceae > Viscum > Viscum album. Next base: position 906,036,600 of record OY728165.1, on the reverse strand, counting down.
TTGGATCAGCTCAAACCAGGATTTTCATTATCGAAACCACGGATGCTAGAGAACTCCTCCTCTGTCGATTACAGTGGGCCTATCGTGACACCGAGGCGCATCTCACTGACCTTAGACTACTGAGGCACCCCTCCTGTTGAGTACCGTGGGTCTGCAGACAACTACGGGGCGGTCCGTCCGCTGTGGGTCTACCACAAAATACCGGGCACTCCCCCTTATAGCCTATAGAGGCACTCATCTTGTTGAGTACCGCAGGTCTGCTGCCAACTACTAGGCGCTCCTTCCTCCATGGGTCTGCCACCAAATACAGGGTGCTCCACACTAGGCTAGTTGTATCAATTCAAGTCGAATCGATCAAATAGTCATCAGGTCTATAGGTACTAGGTCTCCGCACTCTGTCAGCTCATCACTGGAAGGATCCGCACCACGAGCTACTGTTCGATGCTCCAAGTGTCTCGATGTCTCAGGTAGAATTATCTCAAAGGACCTCCATGTCATAGGGGTCTCAATGCAATAGACAGCGCGTCAATCGGACGCCCGGTGTGTGAGTTATTCATATTTCAGTCTCGGGGCCCGGTTGGATTCGTTTACGAACCAACCTGACCGTGACTCAACTATATCCCGAACCCTAGTGGGGGTATACTCAAAGGGACGGCTATGTTCCACGAATACCAGAGCCACTGACGGTTCGTCAAATGAATGTCTGGTGCCAAAGAAATGGCCCAAGAAGGTAATGGGTTAGAAATAGGCCTAGGTCTGGTCTGACCCGGTCGGACTGACTCAGCCCAACCCAGTCTGGGCCGACCCGGACTGGGATGACCCGGTCTGACTCGCTGGGTCTGACTTGGACCATTGGGCGGGTCAGCTCTCTAATTTTTGACCCGGTCCGCTGGGCCCGGCCCAGAGGACCGCAAGGGCGGTTCTACCCAATAGTCGCCACGTAGGAGGCTTGGTAACTTGGCCCGAGAGACTGGGTCGGTTCGGCCAGCGACACCACAGGGGACGCTGTGGGTCAGATCGCGAGCCAGGCAGCCGGGAGGCCAGCAGATAGGCCGCGTGGGGTGTGGGCTGGCCGGCTGGGCACCAGCAGGCCGTGGGTACACCGGGCAGGGTGTTGGGGTTTCGGGCAAGCCGCTGGCAGCGGTTGGGTAGGCCGCCATATAGGTGCGGGGGCGCTGGGCGGGCCGCCTGTGGGGTGAGGTGGCACTGGGCAGGCCGCCGATGGGGTGTGGGGGCACTGGGCAGGGCACCGACGGGACTCAAGGGTGCCGGTAGGCCTCAGGAACTGGGCAGCACGCCAACGGGGAGCGGGGGGTGCCGGCTAGCCTGCCAGCGGGGCATGGGGGCGCCAGGCAGCGTGCCAGCGGCGAGCGGGGGCACCGGGCAGCGCACCGGCGGGGCACGGGGGAGCTGGGAAGTGCGTTGGCAGGGCACGGGGGTGTCAGGAAGTGTGTTGGCATGGCGTCGGTGGAGCCGGACAACACGCGGGCAGCGCGCCGGGGCCGCACGCTAGGGCGCGGGAAGCACGTCTGGCTGTCGCGGGGGCAGCGCAGTTTGCGGAGGCCACAGGTAGTGTGGCCCTTGTTCTCCATCTTCGTCTCCATCTTCTCTTTGCCAAGACATCGTCGTCGAACAAGAACATTCAAGGCGAGGTTCGGACTGTGTTCGTGCAGCCTGAGCCCTCCTCGTTACGGTGACAAAAATTATAGATTCGTACCATATCTTTTTTCAACAAAGAAAGAGGTTTATATTCAAATATAAAATAACAAAAAACTCCATACCTTGAATATGGTGATCGAAGATGGAGTCACAGAAGGCAGTCGTCGTTCCGTCAAAGTCTGAGGAAGAAGATCTCGAAGAAGACGAGTCAAGATGACATCGTCGACATTATTTGTGGGCGGCATTACTTCCCTTTTTTACCCCGGTTGAAGAAGGATGAAGACGACATTCATCGTTCTTCATTCTTCGTGGGCGATGGTTCTTCATTGGAGGACTAATTCTCCCAGGGTTGGAAGTCACGTCTCTTTTCCAACATTTCACTTCTTGAAGAATCCATCAGAAAACCTTCCCCCAAACTTCCTTTATATAAGAGAGGGAGGGTTTGTCTAAAGTTACGTTGCCATGTAATTCAAATTTGGTGAAATAAAATACTGGGACCCACCTAATTAAATTTGTGAGAGGTGTCACATTTAATTAGGTGGATTGGCAAGGGGCTCTCCATCATTAAAGAGGGAGTGGTGGGATGTTTTATCCTCCACCATTAATAGGGGTAGGGTGGTCCCCACCCCTATCATTTAATAGAGAGTTTATTGGTCTCTGGTGGTCCCCACATCGTAACCTCTCGCGGGAGGTTATATGCCAGTGGGCCCCACCACCATAACCTCCCTTGGGAGGTTTGGGTGTGGTGGCCCAAACCTCCAACCTCCCCTTGGAGGTATTAACCACCCAAATAAAATAAAGTTAAAACTTTATTTTATTCAATTTAATTAAAACCCCTAAAAACTAACTTCCAAACTCAACAGAACGCAATCACGGTGAAGGTCTCACTAAGCAATTACCGATGCTGCGAGTTTATCGGTGCCCTCGGGTTTCCATTCCGAGCACCGGTTCAAAATTTATAAAAACCATCTCTTACGTTTACTGAATATACCGGAAAAAAACATCAGAAATTGATTCTGGACACATCGGGCCTTAGAATCAAGCGCTGTAAAAAACTGCGGAGTCATAAAATTCCCAAGTATTTAAAAAAAATTCCACGAGAAATCTGGGTCTTTACAATTATCAAAACTTCTCTTATTTGGTGCACATAGGATTTCAACTATGGTATCATTTTTAATCCTATTGTGTGATAGATGGTTGTGAATGATCACTATATTTCTCAGTGAATCTACCATTCCAACGGGTTAATTGTTCACATAATAATTGCATTTTCCATCATAACTTGGTTATTTCTAGTTCTATTCATCTCTAAACCCAAAAATGAGATAACATGAGTGATGGAAAATTATCATTATAATAGATGTATCCTAGATGACCAAAGGTAAATTTAACCTGATGATTTCTCACATTACAATACAAACATATTAGCCTATAATTGTTTTTGTTCAAGATATATCAGTCTTTTTTAACCAATATCATGCATAGTTTAACCAATAACATTCTTATATGAACATATACCATCCTTTGTTCAACCTATATCATTTGAGATTCTTTATTTTTTACCTTAAGTTGGGTTATCCTATACTTCTCAACCTAGTCCCTCAAAGTTACTAGAAAATCAATACTTCATAGAGGCTCATAAAGAGTATATGATTAACTACTGCATATCCCCTATGAGTTTCAAACCAAGTGTGCTATTTTTCCTCTTTTCCATAAACCAGGTAATGATTAAGTTAATAACCAACACACCCTTTTGAGGTTATTGAACATATATACATTTATTTTGTTCATGCATCTACTTATATTATCTAGACATGGATGAATTTATAGTAAATACACTTACTTGGGACGTTCATAATATTTTAGGATATCATATTATACTTATAGTCAACTATAGTGTTTTTACTAAGGTTATCTAACACTAAAACAAATTTTAACATAACTAATCACCCTAAAATAACTAAACTAATCTCCAAAATAACTAAACCATGCTCTGATACCACATTGATAGACTTAAGTTAAACATGATATAAATAATACATTAATCCCAAGATTTTAATAATACATATCAAAAAAATTCTCACAACCCAAAGACATAAATTTTTAGTGTCTTGGATACTATAATAATAAAACACTTTTTTCACATGCTGTGATCATTTTAAAAAAAAATTAAATCCACTCGTAAATATTCCATGAGACATAATCATGTCCCCAACCTGTGGAATGGGATAACTTTAGAAGGGGTGATCTCAAACACTTATTAAGAGATAACATATAGAATACCTTAATTGTAAGATAAAAAACATATGGAAAATCATTAATAAGGGAAAAATATCCTCTTTAATAGAACAGAAATCAATAATAATTAACCAAAAGAATTAAATATAGACATGTCATCTTAAATGATAACCATTTTATAATGGTATTCAGAAATTATACATGAAACAAAAAAACAAGGTCCATGAAAAGAACATGGTGAAATCATAAACATAGGATTTATTATCATTTTTATCTTGGACACCTACCAACCCATTTACTCATAAATTAAGTATACAGATGAAATCCATCACTTTGACCCTTTTTAAACATAGTTGCCTTCTAACTCGTTTAATAAAATTTATCTCTCTTAATATAAAATTCATTATTCAATTCATTACAGGGAGATATTATTCCCACCGATATCATACTCCATAAATATGAGCACCACTTGTAAAAAATCATCACAATAAGAAATAGCTCATATAAATAAGATGGGTTTCAAGAAATTTCAAAATCATCATATATATTACCCATGGAAAAAAGAACAGGTTTCTTAAACCTTTAAAATAAATCACATTTCATAAACTAAACATATCATAAGATATCAAAAAATATCATTTTCTAAAAGGAATCGTATGAGAATAACATATATATAGTGTCACCAAAACAACACATCATGAAAGATAAGCCTTGTAGTGTAAATAGATATGAATATATAATAGTTTTCAAAAAACCTCTAAAAATAATGAATTAAAAATTTAATTTAAAAATAATAGGAAGTTAAAAATAAAACTTTTTAAAAATATTATATAATGTTTTTCCTAATAAAAAATCCTTAAAATTACATAAATTATATCAAAATAGATAAGTGAAAATACTCTGAAAACTTTTACTTTTAAAATAATCATAAATAAAGATATCTTGGAAAAGATAATAAGTCCTCAAATAAGGGTAGTGAAAACAATTTGAAAACTATTACTTTTAAATGAATCTTTAATAATGATGAATTGAAAAATAAATAATTATTTAAAAAAGGTAGGTGAAAATCATTTGAAAGGATTGAATTTTTACAAATAATATGTAATAATTTAACCTTGAAAACATATATTAAAGTTATCAAAACAAAATGTGTAATGTAATGTAAATCTATTTATTTTGAATGTATATAAATAATCTTTTGATAATTTTGAAACAACCTTTTTGAAAACCCACATCATTAAAAAAGATAATGAAAACATTCATTTAAAATTAAATAATTGTAATAAAATGATCAATAGAGATAAACAAATTGAGTTTCCATGATGGAAAGGAAAATATTTTTTGGTGGAAAAAATATGGACAAGGAAGATAAAAACCCATTAAAAGAAATAGAAATTATTTTTAATAAAAAAAATTTAATAGAACATTAAAATCATTGAGTAATAAAATTTATGTGTGAAACATTATTTTACTATAAAATAAGGTGTAAATACACTATAAAAAAAATAATGTTTTAGAATATATAAATTATGAAAAATAATATGAAATGACGAGTGATTATGACCCAAGGAATACAATTGAGTCATGAAAACCCATGACAACTGTTATAAAATTTTAATAAAAATACCATGAGGTGTATACAATTAAAATATTAAATTTAATAGCATGATTTATAAGATTATCATGATAAAAATGAAAATAGGATAGTATTTATACAATTTAAAATTAAAAATGGTGTCTACATAAACATGTCATAGGTGATTTAAATTAGTGACAAATACACCCTTAGGAATTTAGTATTTTTTTGTTAGAAGTTATTTGAATAAAAATACATTATAAATCGCATGAATTGCATCATTTTTTGTTCCTTATTGGGAATTATAGACACCATATAAATAAAAAATATGGGTATAACATTAAATTATCTCTTAATTAAAAGTAATTGAGACTGAAAACCCATTACAACTTTTGAAATATTTGAACCATAACACCATTGAGAATGATAACATGAATTTGAACACTTAATATCCTGAAATATAATATAATCATGATATTGAAATAATAAAGAGGTATTAATTGAAACATTAAAAAACAATGGGTATAATATAAACATGTATCAATGAAATGAAATTGAGATAGAAACCCTTACTTTTATTCCTTTCTTAGTCGAATACACTGTATGATCCTATATTAAAAAACATAAATATCTTAATAACTAATTTCAAAAACATATTCATAACTAAAAATACTTATATATTCCATTTATAATCATTATGTATATGTATATTAGTTAGTTATTTTCTATTTTTCTACCAAGTGCTTATAGTTTTCACATTTTTAGTTATTCTTTAGGAGTAGTATCAGTATTCATTCCTCTTAAAAAGTAACTCATTGAAATTTTATTATATTTAATATAATGGATTACTTATAATCATTTATGATGTTTAAAGTTTCTTCCATGACAAATTTAATCCTTATCATTTAACATGAAATCGATAAAAAACATTTTTCGATTATTTTTAACTTACGAAGGGTGTTTCCTGATCAAATTTGTTAAATGTTGTTGAATCATTCATAGAACCAAGAAAAAAAATATTATTAAAATATTAATGTCATATTGTAAAATATAATATGTTTTAATAATTATCCATGACATTATTTCATGTCATTATTTAAATAAATCCAATATTGAACATGTTTCAACTTGATTGGTGAGTATGGTTAAGGAGGGGTTTTTCGACATAAAGAAATTATAAAAAAAATAATGTCGTTTTTTATGGTGAACTAAATTTTATTAATTTTGTATAAATAATTAAATACCAATTGAAAAATTAAAATCAATTCTTCATTGAGGTGGTAGTCTATATAATGCACGATTAGTGTTTATGTTACTCAACAAATGAGAGGGGTGAATGTGGATAGTAAGTTATAAAAAAAATAAAAAATAAGTTATATAAATCATATTTATTTATCAATTTAATCATTAATACAATCCTTGATGGGTGGTTATGAAAAACCGAAAGTGCTGCCTCATGGATGAAATAATTCGCACACGCGTTCTAAAGACAAATATTTTTTTCTTAGTAGATAGAAGAGAATAAATAATGGTTTTAGAATTATTATAATATAATATAAATGAAATAACGGTTCAATTTATTTTATTATATAATGGTAATGTTTCTTTGAGAATGGAAACAATAAGAAATAAATGTTAACAAGGATTTGATACATACATTGAGACCATGAAATTACTCTTGATGAAGGCCTTAGGTTTGGGGGAAATCAGATAGTATAAGGTGACCAGGGAAATTTGGGTGCGTAAATGAATTATAGAAGTGTAAATTTTTCTATATTTTCAAGGAAGTTTTGAAATAGGGCTTGAGTATTGAAATGGTGTTAGTTACCCCCATTTTATACGCATGGAAGATAGACTTTTCAAAGGAAATGAATGGTGTGTAAGAGGTTAGAATGGAAATACATGAATGTTATGTGAGTTATGTAAAGAAAGGTTTTTTTGTACATGTAGGAAAGACTTTAAAACATAAAAAATTATTTATATAAGTTTTTAATGTCATGTTAATTTACATTAATTTCATCCCCCTTAGATTAGTCTATTAAACACTTATTACTATTAATTAAATATTAATCATTTAAGTTATTTTATTACTAAAAAAAAGTAGACCCTTATTAAATAACATTTACTTGATGATTCTGAATTTGTGCTCTATTTAACCTAATGCATTTCGAAACTGTGAGAAAATATTATAAAAAATTGTTTTTAAGGAGTTTTTTAAAACATTAAACAGATATATAAGATGAATTTTTGATGACTACGGATTTTAATGATTTTAATTGATTAATTATAAAACAATTAAAAGATATGTGTCTTTTAAATCAATCTAATAACTCATTATACCATGAAATTATTTAACTAAAATCAAAAAAATGAAACAGTTTTAAAATTATAAAAAAATTATTTAAGTCATAAAATATTATATTTTTATAATAATATTTTGGATTTTATAGTTATACCGCTGAAATATATATTTTATCAATTAAAACATTTATAAATGTTTAGGCCTTCTATATATAAAAAAAACTTTATAAATTATTCATTTTAAAAAAACTATGTTTTTTCACAATCCTCCTAAATATCAACTATTTTTGAAAAATTCCCAAAAAAAATCAGCTTAATCTATTATAAACCTGGTAAATCCAAATATGAGATTAATTTTTTTCATATGCCATCATAAAATTGATAAATTTAACTTCAAAATAAAATCTTAAAATATCCTGAAAAATGGTGTTTTATAGGGTATCATTTTTTGGGATTATTAATTATCATTCTAAAATAAATGCTAATAATAGATATATCAACTTGGAAAAAATATCAATTTTTTAAAATTCATTTTAAGAATAAATAATTATTTTAAAAGTTGGTTAGTTGTTCTGACTGAGTTCTATTTTTAAAATTTTATTTATCTTTATTCATATATATATATATATAATTTCATAACTCTATTTACACTATTTATATATGCTGCTTCTATGAATATATTATGATGGTCTATTTTTGTTGTTTTTTGGTGTTTCAACTAGAGAAACCCATAGAGCATTCTTTTTATTTAAGGATAAAACATGGGTCATTAAATTATCCCCCTCTTATCACCTCTTCGATTAAATGCTGAATATTATATGTTTCATAATATAGATTTTATTTTACCTTCCATATAACTCTCCTCCACCCCCATTCACTTTTTTCTATTTTCTGGGTATGGATTCAGGTATTTAATGACAATTCTAATTGAGCATCATGGAATAATACCAAAATTTTGGGGTTGTTGAGTATAGAGGTTGGAGGATACTCAAAAATTTAGAACACACATGTTTTCATGTTGTTTTATTGGAGGTGAGTTGTATCATATTTTATTCATTTATTTTAATAAATTATTCATGAATAAATTAATGAATAAAATTTGAATTTTATGTATTTTTGTTGTTTTGGTATTGGATGTATGTCAAAGATACATTAAACGTTTTTTGTTGAGGTTTTAGAAAGGATAAACTAATCAATTAGGTATAACCCTATTATATATAATTATATTAATTTTGAATTAAATCTGGATATATTATAAATGTATTTTTTGAATGTTTTATTGGTTCCTTAATGGAAATAGGGGCCTCGGGATATAGTTAATAAACAATACTGTCATGGTTGTCGATTGAACATTATTTGTTAAATAGCCTACCTCTAATATAAGGTAGATGGTCACCAATTTTACTACTTTAAATATAAATTCATGGGTTTCATGATACGTAAGATGGGGTAAAAATGGATGATAGAACTGATTTGGAGTCAATGGGATTGGTTTTTTATATCAATATGGGTATAACCCATTTGGGCCTGTATCGGTGACCCCTCACACATTCTATTGAGATTTTACTCACTCTGTGACTCCAAGTAGATGGGTAGATATGGTAAAATGGTGAGAGACATATATAAGGTTGATTATAATTAGTTAGTGGATCTATTTCCCCAATGTGGACTCATATGAGGTGATTATTTAATGAGCATGATGGGATAAGAGTGAGACAATTAGGGGTTTATTTTGAAAATTTATGAGAATTATGTTATCCATGAAGGGTAAGCTATGATCTTGAAATGATTTTATCAATATAAACCATATAGACCAAGATTTTATTGTAATGGTAGTTATACCATGGGTGGTTTAGTGATTTGATCACCTAGGGATTGTTTCTCCCTTGGGGATAATATATGGAAGTGGTTTGTGATAATTATATGAGTTATTCCATCTTGTTAGGGGTAAGTCATGAGATAATTGTCAATACCAATTATGGTCTTGTGGGATAATGAGAAATTGATTTCCTAGGGTCAAGTATCACGTGGTTTGATGGTGATTGACCTACTATTTTAGCCATTAATTGGAATTTTGGTTTACAACCTAAGGGTTTGGATGATGGGCATGTCAGGATATTGTATTCAAGAGGTGTAATGATATTTTATCCAATAGATAATATTGATTTGGTAAATTATCGTGATTATTGTTGAGAAAATAATTTTTAAGTTTTATTAATGTGCTGAGAGATTAACATGAGGGAAAATGTATATTAGACCTGCTATTCCAGATTCAACAAAGTGATAGATGAGTAAATGAAATAAAAGGTGTTTAAAGATTAAACTAGAATGAGAATATTTATAGTTAATGGATTATTATATTATTTTTTAAACTATAAATGTTTTTATCCCATGATATGATGTCTGATTCCCATGGTTGGATGCTTTCTCATCCAGTGATATGAAATAAGATGATCAAAATAGATGTTTCTTCATCCAGTGGTATAATATAAGATTCCCTAGACTATATGTTTTTCTATCTCGTGGTATGATATATAATTCCTCGGATTTCACTATAACGACCCTGACCCCAGTAGCCCAGATCTAATTCCTTCCTTTATTACATTATCATAGATACAATGCATTGAATCCCAAAGAACCAATCATTTTATTAGTTTTGGAGAAGCGTATACATACATGATATCCATTTTATATTGGGAGACGAAAATTACCATAATACATAATAAAAGAGATTTCTCAACATCCTTGAAAAAATATTAAAAGAATTCATCATCACAACCTGGGGAAAAGAGTCAAAATAAGGGTGAGATCAAATGCTTATTAAGAGTTAAGTACAATGGAAAATTTAATGAGTCATTAAAGAATAATGAATTTGGAAAGTTAAATAACTGAACACACAATCCTTTTACATAACTTTACAACCAGAATAGATAAGGCATGATACATATGGAAAGGTAAATAACTAAAACCCATTCCATTAAATCAATAAACTCAGAATTAGATGCATAAAAATATAATATCGTTGTGAGGATACAATGGATAATAATAAATATAATCTTAATGAATTAAAATCTTAATTATTGGATTCCATGATATTAGGTATCATGATAACTCTACAGTCAATATATTTCACAAGACGCTTTAAATACTATAGGTAGAAGCCCATTTTTATTCTAACTTATTTTATCTCATGAGACCTACCGATTCATTGAGGAGATATATTATATTGGGCCCCACATGTCAATATAGATCCAAATAAGTTCTTATATATTAAATATCTTATTTAATTCATGAGCCAACAAGCCTTAACAGAAAATATATGTATTGAGTAAAAGATACAGATGTATCTACATTTCCCTAGTTAATTTAATAACATTCAATGTAAACACCATATGTAAAAATATGATAATTTTTAAGAAATAAAATGATCCATATTTCAATAATATGTATATTTAATTGAAATTTAATTTCCAATGAAAAATGATTTTATAAAAGTTATTGTTTTAAGTGAAAATTAACAATCATATAAGAAAGTAATATTACACAATAACATTAAAACATGGTAATTTTCATTCCAAATACTCTTGGATGAAATTATTCAAAGTGAAACATGAAATATCAACAATTATTAAAGAATCGTTATATAACATATCAAAGGGTCGGTACATATATGATTCTTCTAGAAATGGGGATGACCTTGTTTGTTTGAAACATTCAAATCGGTTTCTAACGGGTTTATTCATAGAACAAAAACATCCAATGATTCTATATCCATTTGGACCTAATTTCCAAAGGTAGGTGCTCATTAGTTGTGGATTGATGAGGCTTAAGAATTTTCATTGGTTGAGAGGATGGGAGGTCAGGCTCATCACAACTTTTTGAGGGGAATTATTACCTACTCCGGGACTCTCTTATAGATTTAAGTTATGTTCATGAATCCTTATTAATTCACCAAGTATGAAAATGAGTTTTGATTTTGATTTGGCAATAAATGATTGATATGTATGAGATTTAGAAAATATTTTATATGTATTTGAGGTTATTCATTGATAGAGAATCATCTGTATTTTTTAGAGATTATTAGTCAATGGAATTCTTCAACACATTATATAGAAATCTCTTTGTCATTAGGATAACCATACTGGTTTTAAAGCCACTCAGTGGGGAACATGAAGTATATTTTCATTCAGAAAGACAAGGATTATTTTAGAGTTGGGATCATACCCGCATATGGGATACCTACGAATCCTTTTTTAAAAGAAAGTAATCAGAACCCACGTAGTTCGATAGGAAGGATGTAGTTTAATGTCATATGGGACGGAAAAAATAATTAATGAATGATGGGATTGGACCTTATAAAGTCATCTTACGTACTCTTCTTTAAAGGCAGAGATCAAATTTCACATATTTTGAGGAAGAAATATGGGGCTTATGCATGGTTAATGGCCCAAAAAGATATTTCGTGATTAATTTTACACTCTAAGCTCACGTGAGTCATACTCAGTGAAAGAAAAAATAGGTATCAGTAAATCTGATGATTGTGCCATGAAAGATACAGTCATAAGAAATGATGAGGGGCTTATGTATGTATGACAGCCCAAGTAAATGAAGATTAGGACATAGTTCGGGAAATAATCCTAGGAGCAGGGTCTATAACGGAATTTGTACTTTATAGAGATTTGGAATTTTAACTCGAGAATTACTCCTGAGAAGGAGGCCCAAATTAAGAGGTACTTATGATTGGATTTCATTCCTGAAAAGGAATCCCAAATCAAATAAAATTAAGACTGGGGCTTACTTTTAAGGAGGATGCCCAAAGTTAAAGGAAATTATGATTGGGACTTAATCCTGAGAAGGAGGACGCCCAGATTAAGGAACATGGGGCTTACTTCTAAGGAGGATTCCCATGAACAGGGAACTTGGGGCTTACTCCTAAGGAGGATGTACAGATTAAAGATCTTCTCATCTTAAAGGATGAGGTTGGATAAAGGAAGTCTCTATCCTTAATGACATAAATTTATGTAAATCAAGAGGTTTTGAGAGATGTTCCACAGAATTTCTTTTAGATAAGGAAGCCAACAAAGGAACTGTGCCATAAATGGATTTGAAGAGGGTTTTAAAGACTAAATCATAAAGAGGAGAGATGAATTTGAGGAAAGAAAGTGAATTGGAAGGAGGCGTGTAAGTCCTGGTCTGGCGTGCAAGTCCTGGTCACGCAAGTATACTTGTGTGACATGAGTTCACTTGGGTGACAGAGAACTTATTGGGTAATACTTGGGCGAGACTTGGATCAAGCCCTTAGTATTATCCCTAGATGCTTCCAGAAGGGTGGAGCACAAGTTTCAATGAGAGGACAAGGTGACATACAAGTGTCTCCATTTCCCTTAAGGGTTGGGCACTTAGGCGTGAAAGTATTTCTAACACTCAGGCCTTATTCTTCCTCTTTAGAACTTCAATTCTTGGAAAAGGATTACCTTATAAGTTTTCGGAAGACTTCAGACAGAGACTTGGGTGACCAGATCTAGAATCTGAGTTTTGGATTTTTTTTGTCTTTCAAATTGGGGGCCAACAGGGGGTATTTATAGGCCATGTGATGTTTGGGAAAAATTTCACTTAGGGCACACAAGTGACTTGCGCGCCTCATATCTGGAGTTCATGTGACTTGCGTGCCCAATGATGGAACGCTTGTATTCTTGCTCACCTTAATGCCCTTGCAATATTTGATGAACCTTCCCTATTCTTTTCTTGAGGTATTCTCCTTAGTCAATCTTTGGACTCTGTGATGGAATAGAGCGTTAAAAATGTCCCCCCTCAGAGTTAGATTCGAAATGAAAAGCAAAGAGGGTTTAACTCTAAGGTAAAGGAGAAACTGGGGTCTAGAGGCACGTAGGTTTGACATGTGCAGGTTACAGTGCACAGGGGTACGACCTCGCCTATAAATATGGGTGCCACTCTCGCGCAAAGCACCTGACTTCCAAAGATTCTAGCTCTTGTCGCGCAAGTGATCTCTCGTCACGCAGGTGCTGTTGATGATGCTTGGGATGTCATTAATCAAATGAAGAGTTATGTTGAAAGCCTCTTGTAATTCATGAAAAGGGAAGAGACTCCAATCTGTGGATGTCCTTCTAAATCTTGTGAATCAATGAAAAACACATTCATATTCAATCATTTGTGCATGTATTCTCTTTCAACTTGATTTAATTTATTTTACCTAAGACAGTGGTCCTAGTAAACATAGTTTAATTTTTTCTAGGGTGATACAAACAACCCCACAAACTTTGCATCTTTTGTTGCTCAATATTTCCAAAATCATACAATATATAAGTTTAGTGAGCTAGGAATTGACTTTTGTTCAGAGTTCCTTTTACAAGTTCCCAATTTAATGAGTACCCTATCTTTTTTTGGAAGTTTAAAGTCATGCATGTCAGACATAAAAAAGGATAATGTTTAAAGGTCGAATAGCTTTGACCGATTGGATTAAAATTGACTCAATTCCTTGATAATTTGTTTGAAAACATATTACCACATTCAAGTATTGGGGAAAACATGTAAACTATGACCTAAGAAATTATGAATCTGAGGGATGATATGAAAAAAGGGTTAAAAGGAATTAGAGGAAGTATTTTATAAGAGTGAAGTTACCACTATTTGACAAACCCGTTAGGGGGTTGAATTATGCTGGGCCACTTAAGAGAATTGGCTGCATAGTCAAATAATAGCATCATTTGGATGACAGGTCTGTTATATAGACTACTTATGCAAGGCCACCGAGGGGCATGTGCTGCATATTCTAGCAAAAAAAGTCTCAGAAATTTTACTTTTCTATTTCTAAAAACCAGTGGAAGTTTATGGAGATTCAAATTTTCCAAAGCATAGAGTTTGTTGTATGGAGAGGGGTACTTGAATATATAGAGGATACTCCCAATCAATATTGTCAAATTATTGGATGAATGTCACTCCTGCAAAGGTCTAACCCAAACATAGGGAAGGGAAATATAAACCATAGACTTGAATACTTTCAGATCATGAAAAATAGTATGGGACAAATATGTTAAGGATGGCTATTTTTTATAGATCCCTGCATATTGTTGTTAACATTAATGAGGACAAAAGATGTTTTCCTCCCAAGAATGAAATTACCACTATTTAACATACCCATTAGGTGGTTGAATTATGAAGGTCCACTTAAGGGAATTGGATGCATAGTCAAATAATAGAATCTTTTGGCTGACAAATTCCATTATGTAGACTACTTATGCAAGGCCGCCTAAAGGCACGTACTGCATAGTCAAGTAAAAGAATTCCCGGGTATCAGACATTTTGTGACCAGAAGTCACGAAAAGGGGTTATGGAGATCTAGAAGTAATTAAGGATAGGAGTATGACACATGAAAATGGGTATTGTCCAATTCATGAAGGAGATACATAGACCAATGCTGACCATAATCATGTTGTGGTTGGGTCCTGAATTGAGATGTTGGACTTCACTACATATCTCATTAGAAAGAGAATCAACCCAAATTTAGTTCTTGAAATACAGTTTAACATCATGTAGGACGATAATGTAGGAGATATTCGTTTAGGGTCATAGAGTTTGGACCATAATGAGAGAGGCACCTTGTGTGTTTGTTATAAATCTGATGTGAATAAAGACTAGGGTTTTCATAGCACATTAATGTGCTCACAGGGGGACTTCTCAGCCAAGGGACCAACAATAGAGTTTGGGGTTTGGCCCAATGACTTGGGGCTATGTACAAGGGATTCTCAAACGTTCCTACGTATCCCATAAGGATGGGAATCAGGCCATACATAGTTCTTGAAATACCCTCTGTAAAAATTTAGTTCGTGCATATGAAGGGTGAAAGGGGACTTTAGTGCAATGATGGTTGGATCCAAGATTAATGTTTCTAGAATTTGCATGTATGCACATAGTCCTTGGAATATATCATGATTGGGGATCAATGTTAATAATGGTTCCGTCTCATGTGAGGGTGGTAGAGACTGCTGTAGTTTATTGTCATACAGGATAAAAGTGTGAATAGTTTAAGTTCATATGCATGGACCGGTGCTGCATAGTTTAATGTCACATATCTAGGACATATTGTTATGCCGTTTAATGCCTTGCAGTGAGGAAAATGGGGGACTTTATAGTTTAATGTCATATATCAAGGATGATGATTAACTAATGTGAATATATTGGTTTCGGGGGGGCTTCACGGATCAACATCGTATGAGATGGAGGTGAACCGATGTGAAGATGTTGGTTTTGGGCTTGATCCTCAGGAGGTTTCCAACATACCCAACCTACAAGGCAAGGATCAAAGTCCACGTAGTTCGATTATGAATGAGTAGGTGATCAAGTTGTACTTGAGGACAACCTGAAGCTGATGTTGGGACTTACGCGTGGTTTGTGTTCCAGAGAGGGTGTTATGGTTGAAGCTTACTATAACCTCATGTGAGTCATGCTCGATGTAAGAAACAAGAGGTAACAACAACCCTAACGATTCACAGTTTAACATCATATAGGAAAAAGGGTGTTTTACAGTTTAGAGTCATGTAGCTCGGACATATTGTAGTTTAACGTCTTGCATGACATGTGCACAGTTTAACGTCATGTAGGACAAAAGGGACACAGTTTAATGTCATGTTGGACAATAGAGGGACCATGCAGTTTAAAGTTTTGTATTTAGGACTATAAGGTGTATTTGTATTACACAAAATACTTCTTCAAGAATCTTTCATTGTTTGGAGTTGTAATGAGTTCTCCATCCATTGATATTAAAGAATAAGATCCATTAGAGTAGAACTTATGTATTGAATACGGTCCCTCAAGATTAGGAGGTTTCTTTCCTGGTATCCTTGGAGTTCTGAGGACTAATACCAATTATTCTTGAATGAATGAATGAAGACGAACTTTTTTATTGAAATATCATGCTATTCGGTTCTGATAGTCTTCCAAGTGGTGCAGGGTGCACAGTCTTTTTTCATCCAATCATTCCAATTCATCAAATTGCTTATGAGATTGTTCATCTGTGGATGACTGATCACAAATAGATACTCTAGTGAAGTTAATTGAACCTCAATGTGCAAAACTGCTTCTATTCCATATACCAATGAGTATGGAGTTGACCGCGTAGCAGTGCGGGTGGTGGTTAGATAAGCCCATAAAGCATGCAAAATTATATCAGGCCATGATTTATTATCTTTATCCACCATCTTGTGTAGTATGTTTGAAAGAGTCTCATTGAAGGATTCTATTTTACCATTGTCCACTGCATGATACCGAGATGAATGGTTGGATTTGATGTTCTATTCATGATACAACTTCCTT
The DNA here is from genome assembly GCA_963277665.1 of Viscum album. NCBI lineage: Eukaryota > Viridiplantae > Streptophyta > Magnoliopsida > Santalales > Viscaceae > Viscum > Viscum album. The sequence continues at coordinate 906,019,496 of OY728165.1, read as the reverse complement.
ACCTCGGATGAACAGAAGTTGGTGCCATTGTCCATCAATATGGTATGAAGTACACTAAATCTGGTAATGATTTTTGACTTGATGACGCTACCAATTCTTTTAGAACTAACTTCATTGAGATTTATTTTCTCTTCCCATTTGGAAATGAAATCAGTAGCAGTATGAATATAGTTAAACTGCATGTATGTAACCGAAGGGTAAGGTCCTACTATATCCATTCCCCATGTAGAAAATGGCCATGATTATTTAGCTATATGAAGCAACTTTGGGGGTTGATGAATGAAGTTGGAACATATTTGGATAGAATGAAACTTCTTAGCGAAATAAACACAATCTTGCATCATTGAAGGCCAGAAGTATCCAAGCCTTCGGATTTGACCAGAAAGCCTATGCCCAGACTGGTGGGCACCACAAACGCCTACATGTACATCATTGATGACAACCATTGTCTTTTCACCATCAATACATCTAAAGATAATTCCATAAAAACATTGCTTATAGAGAATTTTTTGGTGATCTATGCTATTATAAAGAGTAAAATTGACCACACGTCGCTGGAATTGTTCTTTCCTGGCTCTATTAAGTGGGACCGTTCCATTTTAAAGTTATTCCCTAATAGGTGTCATCTATCCTATAGTATGACCATATGGTTCAAAATGGGAATGATTTCATTGATTTCCTCTATTCTGATTTGAACAAAAGGTGAAACTACACAACGGTGGGCAATACTGATGACTGTTTCATCCTGATTTGGATCTGTTAGGGTTGTAGATACATTAGGAAATGCATCATCTTGGGCATTTTGTGATCACAGGACATAATAAAATGTCAGTTCCGAGGGAAATTCTGCCATTAACTCTCTAACATAATCACACAATGGGACTAACTCTTCTTTTCTGATGGCATAATCCCCATTGATTTGTTTGATTACCAAATCTAAATCACCTTTTACCTTCAAGTGATTCACATGTGCCTGAAGCGCCAATTCCAAGCCTGCGATGAGAGCTTGATATTCGGCTTCATTATTTGTAACGCCTTCCAAAAATAAGAAGGAATAGGGTAGCACCACCTTTTCTGGGGAAATAAGAATGATTCCTAACCCAACATTATTGAATTTAGGATCTTCCATTTTCTTGCCTGTTGGACTTTTGGAGGCACCATCAATGTAAATTTCCCATATTTGAGGATTATCTTGAATAGAGAAGAATTACTCATCAGGAAGTTCAATATTTAAAGATGTATCTTTTACAGATGAATTTTCAGTAAGGAAATCAACCAGAGCTTGGCTCTTTATTGCCTTTAGAGACACGTACTGGATATCAAACTACTGCAAAATAACTTTCCACCTTTCCAGACATCCTGTAAGAATTGAAAGACTAAGGATAAATTTGAGCGGGTTATTGAGAGATACCAATTGGACCTCATGATGTTTCAAGTGGTGTCTAAATTTTTAAAATGAAAAGATTAATGCTAGGAAAAAAATTTCAATACTTGAATATCGAGTTTCTACCTCAAGCATAGTTTGACTGAGATAGTAAAGGATGTTTTCAATCTCGACATCATTCTTTTGGGCAAGGAAGGCACCCAATGATCACTCTAAAGTTGTCACAAAGAGGATAAGTGGTCTTCCTTCAACAGGTGGCATTAATATCGGTGGACTCAAGAGATATTTCTTGAGGATATCAAATGCCTCTTGGAAATATTTGTTCCATTGTTAGGTGACTCCCTTATTCATTAATTTAGTAAAGGGTAAACACTTTCCTACCAAATTGGAAATGAAACGTTGAATATAGGCCAAGTGTATTTGAAGTCCTCTTACTTCTTTAAAATTTCTATGAGGTGACATACCATGGATTGATTTTGTTTTCTTAGGATCTACTTCGTTACCACAATGGCGTATAACAATGCCGAGAAATTTTCCTGAGGTTACCCTGAAATCACATTTCAAGGGGTTCTTCTTCAAATTGTGTTGTAAATGTTTTTTAAATATGATTTCCAGATCAACCAAGTGATTAGAATGTTTTCTGGATTTAACCACGAAATCATCCACATAACATTCAACAAATTTCCCTAAAAAGGTTTTGAAGATATGGTGCATGGGACGTTGATATGTTGCACCTACATTCTTCAGCTCAGAGGGAATTACCCAATAGAAAACCACACCTTGAGGGGCTCTAAAGGCTATAGATTCTTCATCTTCTGGAGCCATTTAGATTTGATTATACCCAGAATATCCATCCATGAGGGAAAGTGCTTCATAACCAGCTGCAACATAAATTAAGAGTTATGTGATCGGAACCGGAAAATCATCATTGGGATAATGCCGATTAAGACCTATGAATTCAATGAAAACTCTAATTTGTCCGTTCTTATTTTTCACAAGGACAATGTTAACAAGCCATTTGGGATACTGAACTTCTCTGAAAAAGTTATCTTTGATAATCTTATCAACTTCAGCTTCAATTTTGGAGGCATAAGTTGGGTGTTTTCCTCATGCTGCTTGCTTGAATCCTCGATATTCTTCTGGAAAATCCAAATGATGAGTGGAAACATCAGGATCAAGACCTATCATTTCTGTTTAATTCCAAGAAAATACATCTCGATTTTTCTTTAAAAAATAAGTATACATTTCTTTCCCTTCAAGAGTCATGGTCGCGCTAATTAAAGTATGGCGTGGATCTTCTTTTGTACCCAGATTTATTTCTATGAGTTCATCCACAGTGGTAGAGATACCCTCTTCAAATGATGGAGGATCATCTCTGAGATCTTCGTCTTCTTCTTCAATATGTGTTACTTCCTCTGTTTCTACTTGTATAGTAGATGAAAAAGAAGAACTTATATGGTCAAGGGAGAAGTTACAACTTGAATATCTTGAAAAAGAGGCTGCCATTTCTGACCATATTGATGATGAAGGGTCTTTCTAAGGTGATAGAGGGGAGATGATGGATTGAGAATCAAAATCATTATTTTCCTCTGGTATTGCTATAACTTCTTCTGGCCCGGTTGATGAATTATAGAATTCATCATTTCATGGCCAATCAATAATTTCTCTCATGCTGTCCGGATCGATTTCCGTAATTGAAATTATGGAAGTTTCCATAAGAGTGTTTGGATTTGGGTCTATCCTTTCAATTTGACTGATAGGCAACACATAATCTGTACTCACGTGTATGAATGGGTTTAGTGGAATCTTCTTCAAACCATATAGAGCATTAACTTTGGTGACCTTCTTTGTTGTTGATTTTTTCTTTCCTTCCACGTGATAAAACTTTGCCTCAATGTATTGAGATGCACATGCATTGAATGGGGATTTTTCACCATACAATGTCCCTATTTGACCATTGAAACAATATTTGAGACATTGATGGTATGATGAAGGTATGGCCACATGTTGAAGTAGCCAAGGTATTCCAAGAAAAATGATGAAGGCTATGTCCTCGTGAACAACCATGAAATATGAATTAGATATAAGGTCTCAAAACAGAATTCTAAGTGTAATTTAGCCCAAAGGTTGTTGTTCATTCTTATTGTATCCTTGAAACATCAAAGTAGAAGAAGATAAATCAGATTCGGTAAGGACCAATCGGTGGAGTGTATGAATAGGAATGAGATTGAATCCTGAGCCATTATCAATGAAAGCTCGTTGGATGTCTACATCATTGACTTTTCCTGATAGATAAAAATTTTTGATATGTCTATGTACAACATCATCTTCATCTTCATCTATAAAAGATATCACTGCATGTAATTCTGCAGGATCATTCTCTATATGGTAGACTTCAACCGCATCAATTTCAGTTTCAAATTCTTGAGGACTTGACAAATCCACAATAAGTGCCTCCCAAAGATATTTTGATTGATTCAAGGCATCCAGAATTGATAACTCGGTCGGTACTTGGGACAAATGTTTCAAGACATCAAACTTTTGGTCCAAAGGTCTGCATTTCCCATCATGAAAATGTGGATTTGTAGGTTCCTTGGACATTGATGATTTGGCAGTAGATGAATCCTTTATTGATGTAGGATTTGGAAATACTCCTAGCTTCGGTTGATTATACCAACTAGGTATATCTATTTACTGAGAAGAATAAGGTGTGACCTCTAACCGATCTTCCAAAATAATTGGGTCACGACTGAATCTTCCATGTGTGGAAGAAATTTCTTGTTCTTATTGATCCCATTGAAGGGCTTTGCCACGATTTTTGGCCACATATACAGTTCTAGTAGGGGTAGGATTGAAATAGTTGTTTCTGGAATATCCATGTCTTCCCCCTGTATCCTAGACCTCTATCTCTTCCTCTAATTCCTATATTTGATACAAGGAACTTAGGATCATCATGATTGACACTGTTATTGGCATAAGGATCTGTTAAATGAATCATGTTAACAGAACCAAAAATCAATTCTTCATCTGATGAAGATTCTGATTTTTAGCCAGTTCAGGTTGTGCCGTTTGGTGTGATGGTGCCCGTTCTTTTGAAGCAGATGGCATTAAATCTGCCAAAGTCAAAGACAATTTAGGATTTTATATGAACTCATCTTCTTCTGACTGCACTTATTTCTTCAAATTATGCTTCTTCTTTGAATATATTCCTTCTCATGAAGGGGGGTTTTTTGTGGCATTCATAGTAGGAGAAACAATTGGTTGATTCAATTGTGTTCGTAAAATTTCATGAGTTCGTTTGATCATTTTCCTGACCATCCAATCATCACATTTCTACGCATTTTTACTTTTGACTTCGTTCCACTGACCTTCTTCCTCTAGATCAGTAACAACAACACATGCTACCTGGGATGAAGAACCATTCAGTTTTACCTGTCTAGAGTACACCATCTTTTTTAGGAGGTCTTTGAAGACAAAACTCTCCTGAATGGGATGCCCCAACATCTGATGAAATGGGCAATATTTGGGAAGGTCTTCATATCCTTTCTTGTTTGGCCTTTTGGGACTTGGAAACTGAACCAAGTTGTTTTCCAGAGCCGAGATGAAGTAACCTGGAACTTTTTCATTCCATAAAGAATTAACTTTGTTCTTCAAATCTTCGAACTGTTTCTACCTTTGATATTTTTTATCATCTTGACGAGGCGGTCATTGTTGTTGACGTTCAAGAGGTGGAGCCCTTCGATGTGATGAAGGTCTGGAAGTGGAATCAGGTACAGGTGCTTGTTTAAGTGTAACTGTAGAAGTCTCTGCTTTCTCTATTCTCTTTCTTGGAACTGATGGAATTATGTGAGTTTTAGCCTTAGTATTCAAAAGAGAGTCTTCGATCTGCTGAGCGATTGAAGTAAGGTCTCGAAACCCTTCTGTGTATTTCACAGGGATTGACGGTGTGCGTAATTCATCATGAAAATTTTACACACATATTGGCAACAATTCAACTTGAGGGAGTGCTAAGCTTAAGGAATATGTTAATCCATTACAGCGAGCAATGAAATCTGAAACTCTTTCATTTTCCCATTGCTTACAATTGGTAAGATCAAAAACTGTCATCTTTGGAAATGTTGAGATAAATTGAAAGAGAAATCTTTGGCGAAGATCTTCCCACCCAGTAATTAATTGGGATTGCAAGCGTGTATATGAGACAAAAGCATGACCTCGTAATGAATGTACAAATCACCTAATCTTAACTACATCTTGTTGTTGAGGAGTTCCCATCATAGGATCACAATGAGAAAAAAATGTGTTAAGTGTTGTTCTGGATCTCCCAAACCATTAAAAATCAAGAATGTGGTACTTGAAATATTTAATGGGGGAGGAAATACATCCACCCATTCAGGGTAAGCTCTATTTTCTGGTTGAATTTGTGAACTCTTTCCTTCCATAGCTTCCAACTAATCTGTTAATTACTCAATGGTAGTCATTAATTTTTGAGAAACATCTGGTTGAGCTTGGACCTGAGCAGGTGCAATAACTATAGTTTGGACGGGTGTAGCGACTGGGATTTCCACTGATGGTAGTATTGCAGGGTTTTTTAGTATGACATGTAGGATTGGACCTGTGAGGGTTTAATTGTAAAGGGGGGTATTATTGATTTATCCCAGTAGTTGCGACCAATTCCTTTGACTGACTAACTCCAGTATGCTTAGGAGGAAAACTAACTTGAAGTAGTTATGAATTTAACCTACTTAACTCATTCATTTCATCTTCCTGCTATGTGAACCTTTCCTCTAATGAGAGTTGTTGGACTTCTCCAGAGGAAGGGTGGAATGTAACCTAAATTTTACACTTTTCTTTGGCATATTCCTTTCTGTAGTATGGAAGGTCATTACCCAAGGAAATGTCTTGCCCCAAGGCAGCCCTATGGCTTCTAGTACACACACCTTCTTCATTTGTTTCTGTACGCACAGCCTCTTAACAGGAACATATTCATCTGATCCCTCTGATTGAGACTCAAGTTCTGGGGGATCAGTGAAAATAGCATTGATTACCTCTATCAATGCATAACACATTTTAGTCCTTTTGTCGACATTTCTACGATATTGTCTTCTTCCATGTCCTTTATGAGACATTTCCCATGGTTTATTTGATCCCTCAGGAACTTCTTGATGATCCATAATTTGGAGGGAATATCCTGATAATTCAACTCTTCCTTCTTCTTGTGTCTTCTTCCCTAATCGAGAGAAGACTGAATTTCTCTAAGGAAGAGATTGAGAACTTGAAAAAGTTCCCATTTTGGTGGACTGGGTAAGTTCTTGTTTTTCCTGCTCTGCTCCTCGAATCCGATCTCTTGATCCCAAGGGTTGGATTAAAAGAGTCCCCAGTCTAGTAAGATGTGGTGGCTCTTGAGCTGCAACATCAAAAACTTTCTTAAAAGCTCTCTTGATTTTGTAGACTTTAGTCTAGAAATTGGCTGGATGCATCAACCTACATGCACTCAAATCATCAGACTCAGATGACAGTTGGATTATTTATTACACTTCTATCACCTGATGATGTGCATGCTCTAAACGAGAAGCATGTTCGATATTCTCATTTTCTTGATGTAAGAGTAATTCGACAAATTGTTTTTTATATGCCATATTTTGGGAAGAACTAGTTGAGGTATGTTCTTGGGAAAGCCTTTGATTACACACAAAACCAGGAATCTGTGGATAGCCATGGGGAATAACATTACATGATACCACTTTTGGTGGGCTTTGTTGACTGGAGAGTATAGTGAAATACAGTGCTCCATGAACACCCCATCCCCTGGTATGAATACCAGATGGGGCATTGGTAATTAACTGTCACAACCTTTTTAACGCGCTGAGGCATGAACACATAAGGGATCTCTGCTACTTTTCAACCTTTGCATGTTGAGAAACTGAGAGATTTTCTAAGTAAATTTGGCATTGAAACCCTTTTATTATCTTGAAATTATTGTTATATTCATCATAAGATAATATTTTCTCTTTTTAGTGACAAATGGTTTTCCATGTGTTGAGACGAATATCGTGAATACAATCTTCTGTCAATGTTTCTGGAATATCATACTGAGAGTCAGCCAAAGGCCAAAACATGACTGGTATTTCACCTTTCACCAGTTGTTTTCTCATATTTATAAATTCCTCTTTGTCATTTGATTAAGATTCTTCTACCTGATTGGACTAAAGATGGCACTTCTTTGTTGCTTCATCAGATTCAAAAAGATTGGTAGAGAGTTCATTTGTCAAATTAGAAGATGAATATCCCAGGGGTGGTTTAGAGAATGACCTACACCCCGGGATATTTTCTGATTGAGAAAGTATTTCACCTGCTAGCAGTAAGGCTTCAGACTTGACTAGATTCACAATTTCAAGTGCCTCAAGATAAGAGGGTTTTCTCATTACTACATCTTCCACTGAAAATTTTTCCAGGCAATGCAAATTACTGTCACGAAGAGGAATTTCGCAGCTAAATTCATCATCATCATGGGGAGGACCACCATGGTGGGTTACAACAAAAGATGAAACCTCTTTCTCCCTGGTCTTCTTGCCACGTAGAGGGTTATCGTGGCTTTCATCTGAAGATAATACTTCGAGATTGACCGAATTTTCATGAAGCAAGCTTTCATGATGAAGTGTCTGATGAAGACCTTTGGAATTATTGTTGTCACTTCCAGAATATGTAAATGAGAGAGGGGAATCTTGAGTTGTAAAAGGCAATTTTTTGAGCGTATCAAGAACTCTAGCATCGAGAAAGGCCATATTTCAAATTGGCTCTTGATTTATCTACTATGTTGGATGAGTCTTTTTCTTAGATTCCTTCTTACTATCTTTGGAAACAACTTGTTGTTGAGGGTGGTTATTATGGGCAGGTGTATGTGCTTACTCAGGAGAAATGTTCAGGTTAGGCTGATTATCTTTATTCAAATCGGGTGTACGTGCCCGACTTGATTGTCCGTATGACATGGAGGAGTATGCCCCACGACCCTCCTGTACTGAAATAGAGGTGTGTATCTGCTCTAGGGTGACATGTTGATGAGTAACTCCACTAATAAGGACATATTTTTATTTCTTTCCCTGTGATGTCGCTAATGTTGTTATAATATTCTGACAGGTATCCAGAATATGGAATGAGATTTGTTTCTTCTGTTTCACCATTTTCAGAATGTGATGGATGACTTCAGCTACTGGAATGGGAATATACATCTATTCAGTGTCCGGAGTAGGTGTATGTGCCTGGTCCTGTCCTCCTTTTCCTGTCAAAAAATTCTGACAGTACTTATGCATAGCGGCATAGAGTTGAGCCTCCTCCAAATGTGTCGTCGGAGATTTCCGACTAACTTCTCTGGGTGCTACCAAAAGAGACTGTTGGAAGGCTTGATGAACATTGGCAGGTGCATGTGCCTGATGTGTATTCTTCATCAAGTATGGTTGAATAATTTCCTTCAATACTGGCATACAAGACTACTGACAGAATTGGTGATTGTTAATAGGTGTATGTTCCTGCTTATCAGTTTCCACCATATTAGATTGGTGAGCTTATTTGGATGCAGTCAGACGAGCCTGATGGTAGGTTGATGAATTATAAATAGGTGTATGTGTCTGCCTATAGTACTCCGCCAGAATCGCCTGGTGGGATTGATGTGTTACTTCCAGACGAGTCCGATGGGCATTAAAATCAGGACGTACTGGTGTATATGCCCACTCGTTGCTTGCCATCATGTTAGGTTGATTGACTTATTCGTAGGGGGAAGAGGTAATAACCTGATCCCTATTGGCCAAATTTATCCTCTGATGATTAGTCTTGCATGCTCGGGTCTGAGGAACTTGATCCGAACATCTAGAGGTGATACCCTCATCATGTTGATAGTGCTCTAACACATGATTCTAGCAGCGATTGTTGGGGGAGTCCTCAGGAAGGACTCCTGCCTTCTTGAACCGAGGCCTTGAGTGACCTCTTCATTCACTTCCCTGTAATATGGGAGGGACTGGTTGTTGCGTTTCGGGGATAAAAACCCGAAATGGTTGGAAATGGTGGTTGGAACCACCTGTTTCTGGACCACTTTTCGTCGTTGTCCGAACAACCAGGGTGAATTGTTAACTTGGATGGCTTGTCGAGCAGCCTCCATAGTCGGGATGGCACCGTGTTGACGGTAATCCCTCACCAATGCATTTGAGACCTAGCATTGCAGACACTGAGTAGGTGATGTAGTCCTCAGAGCGTACAAGGATCCAATAGGAGTAGCGGCTGAGGCATTCACAGGTGTGAAGCCATTTCGTATTTCAAAGAGATCGGTGAAAAAGAGTGCATGTTTGATATAGAAGATATAATCAAGATAAATTTGGCCCAAACTACATCTTTTGGATGAGAATATATGTTATTGATTGCTTTTTTGGCCCTAATATTGAATTTAATAGGGTCCTAACAAATAAGTAAAACATCATTTTAACTTGGTTAAGGATTCACGTTGGGTTCACCATTTTTTGTTTCTTCTAGAAATGGGGATGACCTTCTTTGTTTAAGGTTCAAACTTTCCAATAGGTTTCTAACATGTTTATTTGTAGAACCAGAAACATCCAATGATTCTATATCCATTTGGACATACTTTCCCAATGTATGTGCTCATTAGTTGTGGACTGTTGATGCATATGAATTTGCATTGGTCGAGAGGATGGGAGGTCAGTCTCATCAAACCTTTTTGAGGGGAATTATTACTTACTCTGGGACTCTCTTATATATTTATGTTATGTTCATGAATCCTTATTAATTCACCAAGTATGAAAATGAGTTTTTCTTTAGATTTAGCAATCAATGATTGATATGTATGAGATTTAAAGAATATTTTATATGTATTTGAGGTTCTTCATCAATAGAGAATAATCCGTATTTATTAGAGGTTCTTATTCAATGGTATCCTTAAAAAAAATTATATATAAATCTATTGGTAATTATGATAACCATACATTTTTTAAATCCACTCATTGGTGCACTTGAAGTTTATGTCATTCAGAAAGACATGGATTATTTCAGAGTTGGGATCGTACCTGCAGATGGGCTACCTACGTATCCTTGTTAAAATGAAAGGAATCAGAACCCACATAGTTTTATAGGAAGGATATAGTTTAAAGTTATATGGTATGGAAAAAAGAACTAATGAAATATGGGCTTGGACCATACAAAGGCTTCCTACATACACTACTTGAAAGGCAGAGATCAAATTACAAGTAGTTTGGGGAAGAAATATGGGGCTTATGCATGGTTAATGGCCCAAAAAGAGATGTCGTGATTAATTTTACACTCTAAGCTCATGTGAGTCATACTCGGTGTGAGAAACAAGAGGTATCAGTAAATATGACGATTGTTCTAAAACAAACCATACTTTACATACATTGTTATTACTTCAGAATTGAAGCACACTTATTACAACATATAACAAAACCATGAAAGGACCATATAGGTATAGTGTCTTTAGAAACTGGGAAACATAAACAACTGGTTCATAAAACATCTACATTGTCTCCCTTTTATTTTATCATATCTAGAGTCCATTCTGGCATATCTTAATTAATATCCTTCTTCCTGACCTGGGGAAAATAAAACATACAAAAGGGTGAGCTCAAATTCTCAGTAAGGGTAAATAAAAGAAATATCATTCACATCATATTAATAAGAACATAACATTTTGGAAATATTAACCTACAAAATAGATCATAATTTCATAACATGGGATAAATCAAAGCAGTGAAATGTAATCCCAATAATCATAACTTAAAACAAGAAAATTTGTGGCATACACACATAATCATAGAGAATAATTTCATAGTATTCAAGACTCTTTTCCAAGACTATCTTAGTGGAAAATGTCCATTTCTGAACCGAGTTCACTCCTCATTTCAGTCCTGTTTCACTGAACCGGTTTAACCTGCCATTCCAGCCATATCTATCTCATGAGATATAAATCTTTACCCAATGAATTGGAGGGATATATAGGTCCCACCCATCTCATAATGATACCTTTCTTATGTGTTCCACAAGATCATAAATCATACATCATAGCATAACCCATGTAATAAAAATGGGATTCTTAAACATCATGCCATCATAACATAATCCATATAAGATAAAAGGAAATCATAAAAATAATTGCATCATAACATAATTAAATCAATTTTAAAATAGGGATAGAAATATAACCCTATATTATCTTAGATGGAAAATAATTTTGATAAAATTCTTGAACTCCATTCTTGAGGAAAATATCATTTCTACTTCAAAAACATTTTTCCTTTCTTAACATGTCATAAAATTTTAAACTAAAATAATTTGATTAAAAATAATCTTGAAAACTTGTAAATTAAGCTTCATGGAAATAATGTTCTAAAAATCCATTCATGCCATATAAGTTAAAGAAAAACATTCTTCTTGTTCTTTGGCTGGAAAAGTCAAAAAAGCACCTCGTACTAAAAACGAAAAAAGATTCCTTTCATATCTTTTACTAAAAACTCACCAATGGGTACAATTGGATTTAAAAAATTGTAGGTGGATGGAAATAATATTACATATTGAGGAAACATGTATGTGGATGATAAATATTCCCCAGTAAATTGTGAAGTATAAACAATCTCGGATAAAAATTAGATTGTGAGATTTTACCTTACCTTAGGTCTGATTTGCTTCATACGTGTCCTAACCTACTGTATAATGGTTTAAATAATGTTATTGACTTATTCCAGAATCGTAATCATTGTTATTATATCATATATGGTCATATTCTTAGCTTCTTATTAGAATTATTTCATTGTTACTTGTTATTCGGGTGTTTATTGCTTTTTGTTCTTATGCGTGTTTTGTCAAATAAATTCTTATTATTCTTTTAGGTCATAGATACCTCATTTCTAGAATAGTATTAGTGTAATATATATCATATTTATTCATTCAATTAATTTATATAATCATTATGCAATTAAGATCATGTAGAACGAGTCGCATCACATCGTGGAGACGATAGGCCATACGTACGCACGAGTGATGATATCATTCCCATGATCGTGGAATTGTATTGAAGTGTATGTATAATATTTCAGAATCAATATCACTTTACAATAATCATATATAGTTATTCTTTACACCGTTATACCCATCCAAGTATGGTGGTGGTGGAAAACAGATTACACCACGGCGTGGAGACGGTATTATGTACGTACGCACACACGACGATTTCGTTTTCCGTAGGATGGATAGAAGGTGAAATAGGTTTGTTTCATATTTATAATAACATATAAGTATATGATTGATACTGATGTTATTACTTCATAATGAAACAACTAAATAAGAAGAAGTATAAGAAGAAATAAAGTTGAAAGAATCGGTAACAGACATTACCCCTTTTTTGAAGCGCCTCTTCTTAACCTTCTCTTAGGGCACTAATCATGGTCTTTGAAGAAGACCAGGACCTCGAGGATATTTCTAGGGAAGTATAGTGTAGAGACCCGTATCTTGACGTACATGGACATTACATTACTTTTGCGGAATACTTAGTACATAACAAAAACACACACTAAGGATCGTAATAGTTTAGTGTCTTTGGAAACTCGGAACGTAATCTTCTAATCTTGGTGAAAGATCTTCAATATCTCCCATAAAGATCTTCCCTTTTTTACCTAAAACCTTTATTTATATCCTGGGGAAAAGAAAACATAAAAGGGTGAGCTCAAATGCTCAGTAAGGGTATACAAAAGAAATAAAAATCATATCATATCTTTTTGAAAATCATAACCTGCAAAAGAGATCGTAATATCTTAACATGGAACAAATCATAGAAGTGAAAATGAGATCACCATAATCATAACATGAAACTTGAAACTTTGTGGCATGCACACATAATCATGGAAAATCATTTCTTGTTAGTCATGACTCATTGCCAAGACTATCTTAGTGGAAAAAGTCCCTTTCTGAACCGAGTTCACTCCTCGTTTCAGTCCTGTATCACTGAACCGAAATAACCTTCCGTTCCAGCCATGTCTATCTCATGAGATATAAAATCATTACCCAATGCATTGGAGGGAGATATAGGTCCCACCCATCTTATAATGAATCCTTTCTTATGTGTGCCACATAATCATAAAACATACATCATCGCATAACACATGTAACAAAAATGGGATTCTTGAAACATCATGACATCATAAATCAATTCATATAAGATAAAGGAATTCATAAACATAATTCCATCACAACATAGTCAAATCAATGTAAAAATATGGATAGAAACAGAACCCTTTATTATCTTAGATGGAAAATAATTTTGATAAAACACTTGAATTGAATTCTTGAGGAAAATATCCTTTCTTCTTCAAAATCAATTTCTTTTCACAAAACATCATGCAATTTTAAAAGAAAGAGATTTTATTGAAAATAGTCCTGAAATCTTTTAGAGGAAGCTTCATTAAAATAATGCTTTATAAAACAGTAGAAATCTGTTCGTGCCGTATAAGTTAAAAAAAAACATTCTTCGTACTTTTGTCGGAAAAGTCAAAAAGTATCTCGTACGAAAAAACGACAAAAGATTCCTTTCATATTCTTTACTAAAAACTCACCGAAGGGTAAAATTGGATTTAAACTATGGTAAGTGGATGGAAACAATATTAAATATTGAGGGAACATGGATGTGGATGATAAAATACACCCCAGTAAATACTTACGAATAAACAATCTCGGATAAAAATGAGATTGTGATATTTCCCTTACCTTAGGTCCGACTTGCTTTGTAAGTGTCCGAACCTCCTGTATAATGATTTAAATCATGTTATTGACTTATTACAGAATCATATTCATTGTTATGATATCATATATGGTTCACTTATGACATTATATTACCCGTTCTTTTGTAAATTCCATGTTAAAGAAGCGTTTTGGGTAAAATCGTTTCATTTATCGTATGTGTTTTGACTTGTTGTTCTTGACATCATTATTACTTATATCATGATTTACTTACTTCCAGAATATAAAATATGATTTATATATCATATATATTCAGTATATATATATATAATAGATAGATAAATAAAATGAAAAACACCGTTCATGGAGACGGTAGTCCGTACGTACGCATGAACGCTGTTTTTCTTTCCTTATTGTCTTGAAATGGAAGTAAGTAGATGACATACATATGTATATATATACATAAATCCAGTAGCTTTATAATGTAATATATTTCATTATTATTTCTTATATATACATTATAATCATTCTTAAATGGTTAACATAGAGAATGAATATCATCGCGTCGTGGAGACGGTAGTCCGTACGTACGCACGAGCGATGATATCATTTCTATAAATATTGAATTGAATTGGAGTGGATTATACAATATATCAGAATCAATATGATGTTGTAATAACTATGTATAGTTATTCTTTACACCATTATACCCATCCATGTAAGGTGGTGGTGGAAAATAGATTACACCACGGCGTGGAGACGGTATTCCGTACGTACGCACGCGCGGTGATTTCTTTTTCCGTAGGATGGATAGATGGTGAAATAGGGTTGTTTCATACTTATAATAACATATCAGTATATGAGTGATACTGATGTTATTACTTCATAATGAAACAACCTAAGAAGAAGAAGTGGAAGAAGAAATAAAGATGAAAGAATTGGTAACGGTAATTACCTCTTCTTTGAAGTGCCTCTTTGAGACCTCCTCTTAGGGCACTAAAATTGGTCTTTGAGGAAGACCAGAACCTCTAGGATTTTTTTTAGGGAAGTGGAGAAGATATTTTGGCAGGGGTTGGCCGAGCTTGAGTGCTCAAATTGGTGTGAGTAGGAGGGGGAGGAGGTGTCCTTTTATAGGGGAGGAGAGGGGCACCTTAGGAATTCTTAAAAATATTAATTTATAATAAATCTAACCCCACTTAAAAACCTCCAAAAATGACTCATATTCGAAGCTTAGATGAGATAGGGTTGTAATCTCATCAACCAATCAAATTTAGACATGTTTGGATCTTATTTTAAACCTTATCAATTAGATTTAACTCTAAGTTAAATAATTTAACTTTTACCGTGTCTTTTTGTTTTCTTTCACTATATTGTTAATACACTTACTATAACATGCCAAACGAACCCCAAATTGTTTATTATTAATATATATATCCTTATCTAAGTCATTTGGCCGAACCTTAGATTTTTAGGAATAAAATAACAATTAATAATATAATATTTGATTTAAAAACTATTTTGTGTCAATTTTGACACTATTTAATATATGATTTTTGTGAAAGTCATAACAGAATTAAATGTTCGAACCAAGTTGATTAAATAAACATTAATATATCATAGTAACCTAGAAAATTAGTGGAATTCATAAAAATTCTCAAATTACATTTATTTTGGTGTTTATAACATCAATTATGTCAATATTTCATAAATAAGATAATTACTGCATCATCTTTGTGTCATAAATTAATTAAATTATTTGATGTCTAAAAATTACAAATAAAATACCATTATGTAGTAAATCTTTTTAGCTTTCTAATGAATATTTACAATAGAATTTATCTTATGTACAACCCCATATTAAAAATGTTTTAGTAAATAAACTTTGATTTTAACTCTTTTAACTCTTCTTTGAATTAAATAATAATAAATGTCCTAATCTAATCCAAGTGGGGCTAAATGATAATATTTTACACTTAAGGTTGTTTTTGGTCGAGATACACTTGTCCAATAGGATTAGGACATGTGTTAGGGTAATATTAATATCATATTTACCCTTAGTTACCCTATTTACTATTAACCGCGGTAAAAAAAAGTAAAAAGTTACTATTCACCAAAAATTATTTTCATCTCATTGAACCACATTTTAGTCGTTGATATTAACCGTGTCTCTCGGATTTTCGAAATTCCATTCACAGAAGCGGTAAAATTAAGTTTTATGCAAAATTCAGTTTTTAACCTACCACTTAGTGGTTTCACTATTCATCAAAAATTGAAGTTTTTCAGAAAAATGCCAAAATTTCACCCTAAGCTATAATTGATATTCCGAATTCAAAAATGATTTCTATTTTACAAAATTCCCAACATATAAGTTGCATTAATTAATTTTATAATTAAATCCCGCTGTTAAAACAAATAGCGTGTTTTTAAGAAACAATATCTATCAAAAGATTGACACTTGTTTATGTCTAGTTTAAATGTGAAATTACATCCAATGACCAACATTGTATTAAATTGTAAAAATATATTCTAAATATACTTTAAAACCACTCAAATTAATGATTTATCACTATTAATTATTTCGATTAAAAAAGTTGTTTTTAATTATAATTTAGTAATTTTCACTATTCATCAGAATATGAAAGTTATCCGAAAAGTACCAAAATTTCACCTTAGGCTAAATTCGATACTCCGAATCCAAAAATAAAGTTCATTTTGAAAAATAAGATTTACTGGATTTCAAAAAGTGGTTATTACTATTCATAACGGCTAGTTTTAATAATATTTTTATAGCATATCGTTGTTTAGTGAAACTCGGTATTGCGTACTACACACGCTATCGAGGAAGGTCGCGATTGCGTGTAATGCAAGTCAAGTCAAGGATGTGTGTTGTGCAAGCTCCTTTTGGTGTAGCGTACAACACAAGACATTAATAAAATTAAAAAGAATATTTTTTTATAAAATCTTGGGCTGTTACATTCTACCCCCCTTAAAATGAATTTCGCCCTCGAAATTCGTCGGGGTTATAAATGGTTTACTATTTGAAAGTTTCTTTAATAGAAACCCACATAGTAAAAGGGAATAACAAAACTTGGCTTTAAAAACTAAAGTATGAAATGTAACGATTACCCAAATAAACTAATCACTGGGTTTCCACATAGGTGAAAATATGGATATGGAAGAGAAATCTAACCATCATGTTCTGATGGAGAGTGGTAGAGAACATGGATATGGAAAAGCTAGTAATCACAAATCCATAAATTTGTGACGATCTAAGGTACCATCTGATTCATCAGGTATATGATCACTAGGACAACATTTTTGGTTTTCAAGATCATTTCCCTAAAGTTGAAAATTTGAATTAGAATAAATACTTACTTTATTTTGATACAATATCACTGTTGTTCGTGCCTTGAACAATTTCCACTTCATCTCTTAAATAAATGAAGTTGAATTTATTATTCGTGAAGTGTTAGCAGATCATGTGATAGAATGACGGGTCATTCCATCTGTCTCAAACAAAAGGTAAGCAAAAGTTATTAAATATACATAAGTCATTCTATAGTGAGATTATTCATATATAGTTCCTAAAATGGACTTATACTTCATATATCATACTGCTTAATATAATAAAACTAGTTTCTACTAAACAGGGACTTCCTGTAGGCCAGTGGTAGGCGATAAAGGCCAGTCGCACTTTGGTTGTGGGTTCGATTCCTACAGCCTTGTCCGAAGCGATGGGCTGTCGCCCGTCCTGCAGGTTGTCCCTTTTTCTAAAACTACGTTACTATAACATCGAAAATCTTCTATCCTTAAACAATACTAACTTATGTCCAACATAATCCAGTCTAATATTTAGACTTATACATAATACTGCAGTCCACTCTCATAATATAGTGACAACGATTACCAGAGATTTAATACTGTCGTTGATCCCCACATATCCTAAGATATGTCTTGTTGGTCACATTCCAAACATTCAAAGTCCTTAATCGTGTATTCTCTTGAATACCTTAGTGAAAACATGAGTGCAGTTAAAAGTTTACACTTTCCACATACCAAAATCCTCAAAATTCTATATACTCAAACCATGATATCACTTAGTCCTTATATCAATCATGAGCTCATGAATACTATTAAACATTTCATTTTCTCGTCTTCATTATGCGCATATCATCTTATTTCCAAAAAATATCTCAATTACTTTGAATACCACATCAATAAATATTGCAATACTCAATGATACAACATTATTTTGGTATCCCATTACATAAACACTTAATCATTCCACCACATCGTTGTCATATTCAACATTGCCAATAGTGATCGCATGTGATTTCCTTTGTCCTTTGCCTTCAGTGGTTTCTCATGTTGATCATCACTAACCCTTGGATTAGGGCAATTATTAGCATAATGCCCCATTTCCTTGCACTTGAAGCATTGAAGTGTTGGCGGTGCGTTCTCTGCAGTGTTTGATTTATTCACATCATTAGAAACCCTTTTTCCATTACTTCGACACTCAGCTGCTCGATGACCTTATTTTCCACACTTAAAACATTTTCTAGTCCCTTTTAGACAATCTCCACCATGCTTCTTTCCACACTTTGTGCATAAGGAAACATTCATCTTCTTTTCACCATTATTCTGAAATTTCTCCTTGAACTCCATCTTTCGTTTCTTGTCAAAACCATGAGATGGATATGTAACACCAACTTCCATTTCTACCTTGATAGCACAACGCACAATTTCTTCATAGCTACTGAAGTCTCTTATAGCTAATGCCCTTCGAAGACTTGGTTTTAAGCCACAGAAAAATCGATCAACTTTACTTTCAGGTTGGATAATAATTCCAGAAGCATACCTTGCAAGTCTTGTAAAATTTGCTTCATAGGTACCAACAGATTCATCGTCCCTTTGCTTCAGTTCAAGAAATTATTTCTCCATCTTTGTTCGAAGAATACGAGGGAAGTACTTACTGAAAAACAAGTTCTTGAACTCGTCCCATTCCATGGACTCAATTTCATCTCTTGGCCTCGTATTCTTGATAAGATTCCACCATTGATCAGCTTCACCTTCCAAACGATATACTGCTAAGATTACTTTATCATGTTCAGAACATTGAAGAACTGAAAATATCTTTTCAGTAGTACTAATCCATTGTTCAGCAACTAATGGATCAGTAGACCCACTGAAAGAAGGTGGACGTTGCCTCATGAAGGACTCAATAGAATATTGTTCCCTTCTTTGCTCATTTGGAAGTCCAGAATGATTCATAGCTTGTGTAAGTATAGCAATAAGATTTTTCACTCCATCTCCCATAACATTTGTTTGTTCAGGAGGGCAATCGTTGCATTGTCCATTGCATTGATCAACACGGTTCCTTCAGGTTCCAGCCATCGTCTAAAACCCAAAAAGAATAGTGTGAGAGGAAAAAATCATGCTAGGGAAAACAACATATTAAAGGGGGAGTACCTTCAATATCCAACATCTTAGGTTTAATTCTATGATCGTTAGCGTAATTCTATTACTATAACCTATACGTATACTTATCCCTAGGGACATCCCTAGACATACCTTAGAAATATCTCTAGGGATCTCACTAACGTTTTCGCATCCTAGTTTCCAAAGGTTGACTAAATCATTCCTCTGATACCAACTGTAGAGACCCGTATCTTGACGTACATGGACATTACATTACTTTTGCGGAATACTTAGTACATAACAAAAACACACACTAAGGATCGTAATAGTTTAGTGTCTTTGGAAACTCGGAACGTAATCTTCTAATCTTGGTGAAAGATCTTCAATATCTCCCATAAAGATCTTCCCTTTTTTACCTAAAACCTTTATTTATATCCTGGGGAAAAGAAAACATAAAAGGGTGAGCTCAAATGCTCAGTAAGGGTATACAAAAGAAATAAAAATCATATCATATCTTTTTGAAAATCATAACCTGCAAAAGAGATCGTAATATCTTAACATGGAACAAATCATAGAAGTGAAAATGAGATCACCATAATCATAACATGAAACTTGAAACTTTGTGGCATGCACACATAATCATGGAAAATCATTTCTTGTTAGTCATGACTCATTGCCAAGACTATCTTAGTGGACAAAGTCCCTTTCTGAACCGAGTTCACTCCTCGTTTCAGTCCTGTATCACTGAACCGAAATAACCTTCCGTTCCAGCCATGTCTATCTCATGAGATATAAAATCATTACCCAATGCATTGGAGGGAGATATAGGTCCCACCCATCTTATAATGAATCCTTTCTTATGTGTGCCACATAATCATAAAACATACATCATCGCATAACACATGTAACAAAAATGGGATTCTTGAAACATCATGACATCATAAATCAATTCATATAAGATAAAGGAATTCATAAACATAATTCCATCACAACATAGTCAAATCAATGTAAAAATATGGATAGAAACAGAACCCTTTATTATCTTAGATGGAAAATAATTTTGATAAAACACTTGAATTGAATTCTTGAGGAAAATATCCTTTCTTCTTCAAAATCAATTTCTTTTCACAAAACATCATGCAATTTTAAAAGAAAGAGATTTTATTGAAAATAGTCCTGAAATCTTTTAGAGGAAGCTTCATTAAAATAAGGCTTTATAAAACAGTAGAAATCTGTTCGTGCCGTATAAGTTAAAAAAAAACATTCTTCGTACTTTTGTCGGAAAAGTCAAAAAGTATCTCGTACGAAAAAACGACAAAAGATTCCTTTCATATTCTTTACTAAAAACTCACCGAAGGGTAAAATTGGATTTAAACTATGGTAAGTGGATGGAAACAATATTAAATATTGAGGGAACATGGATGTGGATGATAAAATACACCCCAGTAAATACTTACGAATAAACAATCTCGGATAAAAATGAGATTGTGATATTTCCCTTACCTTAGGTCCGACTTGCTTTGTAAGTGTCCGAACCTCCTGTATAATGATTTAAATCATGTTATTGACTTATTACAGAATCATATTCATTGTTATGATATCATATATGGTTCACTTATGACATTATATTACCCGTTCTTTTGTAAATTCCATGTTAAAGAAGCGTTTTGGGTAAAATCGTTTCATTTATCGTAGGTGTTTTGACTTGTTGTTCTTGACATCATTATTACTTATATCATGATTTACTTACTTCCAGAATATAAAATATGATTTATATATCATATATATTCAGTATATATATATATAATAGATAGATAAATAAAATGAAAAACACCGTTCATGGAGACGGTAGTCCGTACGTACGCATGAACGCTGTTTTTCTTTCCTTATTGTCTTGAAATGGAAGTAAGTAGATGACATACATATGTATATATATACATAAATCTAGTAGCTTTATAATGTAATATATTTCATTATTATTTATTATATATACATTATAATCATTCTTAAATGGTTAACATAGAGAATGAATCTCATCGCGTCGTGGAGACGGTAGTCCGTACGTACGCACGAGCGATGATATCATTTCTATAAATATTGAATTGAATTGGAGTGGATTATACAATATATCAGAATCAATATGATGTTGTAATAACTATGTATAGTTATTCTTTACACCATTATACCCATCCATGTAAGGTGGTGGTGGAAAATAGATTACACCACGGCGTGGAGACGGTATTCCGTACGTACGCACGCGCGGTGATTTCTTTTTCCGTAGGATGGATAGATGGTGAAATAGGGTTGTTTCATACTTATAATAACATATCAGTATATGAGTGATACTGATGTTATTACTTCATAATGAAACAACCTAAGAAGAATAAGTGGAAGAAGAAATAAAGATGAAAGAATTGGTAACGGTAATTACCTCTTCTTTGAAGTGCCTCTTTGAGACCTCCTCTTAGGGCACTAAAATTGGTCTTTGAGGAAGACCAGAACCTCTAGGATTTTTTTTAGGGAAGTGGAGAAGATATTTTGGCAGGGGTTGGCCGAGCTTGAGTGCTAAAATTGGTGTGAGGAGGAGGGGGAGGAGGTGTCCTTTTATAGGGGAGGAGAGGGGCACCTTAGGAATTCTTAAAAATATTAATTTATAATAAATCTAACCCCACTTAAAAACCTCCAAAAATGACTCATATTCAAAGCTTAGATGAGATAGGGTTGTAATCTCATCAACCAATCAAATTTAGACATGTTTGGATCTTATTTTAAACCTTATCAATTAGATTTAACTCTAAGTTAAATAATTTAACTTTTACCGTGTCTTTTTGTTTTCTTTCACTATATGGTTAATACACTTACTATAACATGACAAACGAACCCCAAATTGTTTATTATTAATATATATATCCTTATCTAAGTCATTTGGCCGAACCTTAGATTTTTAGGAATAAAATAACAATTAATAATATAATATTTGATTTAAAAACTATTTTGTATCAATTTTGACTCTATTTGATATATGATTTTTGTGAAAGTCATAACAGAATTAAATGTTCGAAACAAGTTGATTAAATCAACATTAATATATCATAGTAACCTAGAAAATTAGTGGAATTCATAAAAATTCTCAAATTACATTTATTTTGGTGTTTATAACATCAATTATGTCAATATTTCATAAATAAGATAATTACTGCATCATCTTTGTGTCATAAATTAATTAAATTATTTGATGTCTAAAAATTACAAATAAAATACCATTATGTAGGAAATCTTTTTAGCTTTCTAATGAATATTTACAATCGAATTTATCTTATGTACAACCCCATATTAAAAATGTTTTAGTAAATAAACTTTGATTTTAACTCTTTTAACTCTTCTTTGAATTAAATAATAATAAATGTCCTAATCTAATCCAAGTGGGGCTAAATGATAATATTTTACACTTAAGGTTGTTTTTGGTCGAGATACACTTGTCCAATAGGATTAGGACATGTGTTAGGGTAATATTAATATCATATTTACCCTTAGTTACCCTATTTACTATTAACCGCGGTAAAAAAAAGTAAAAAGTTACTATTCACCAAAAATTATTTTCATCTCATTGAACCACATTTTAGTCGTTGATATTAACCGTTTCTCTCGGATTTTCGAAATTCCATTCACAGAAGCGGTAAAATTAAGTTTTATGCAAAATTCAGTTTTTAACCTACCACTTAGTGGTTTCACTATTCATCAAAAATTGAAGTTTTTCAGAAAAATGCCAAAATTTCACCCTAAGCTATAATTGATATTCCGAATTCAAAAATGATTTCTATTTTACAAAATTCCCAACATATAAGTTGCATTAATTAATTTTATAATTAAATCCCGCTGTTAAAACAAATAGCGTGTTTTTAAGAAACAATATCTATCAAAAGATTGACACTTGTTTATGTCTAGTTTAAATGTGAAATTACATCCAATGACCAACATTGTATTAAATTGTAAAAATATATTCTAAATATACTTTAAAACCACTCAAATTAATGATTTATCACTATTAATTATTTCGATTAAAAAAGTTGTTTTTATTTATAATTTAGTAATTTTCACTATTCATCAGAATATGAAAGTTATCCGAAAAGTACCAAAATTTCACCTTAGGCTAAATTCGATACTCCGAATCCAAAAATAAAGTTCATTTTGAAAAATAAGATTTACTGGATTTCAAAAAGTGGTTATTACTATTCATAACGGCTAGTTTTAATAATATTTTTATAGCATATCGTTGTTTAGTGAAACTCGGTATTGCGTACTACACACGCTATCGAGGAAGGTCGCGATTGCGTGTAATGCAAGTCAAGTCAAGGATGTGTGTTGTGCAAGCTCCTTTTGGTGTAGCGTACAACACAAGACATTAATAAAATTAAAAAGAATATTTTTTTATAAAATCTTGGGCTGTTACATTCTACCCCCCTTAAAATGAATTTCGCCCTCGAAATTCGTCGGGGTTATAAATGGTTTACTATTTGAAAGTTTCTTTAATAGAAACCCACATCGTAAAAGGGAATAACAAAACTTGGCTTTAAAAACTAAAGTATGAAATGTAACGATTACCCAAATAAACTAATCACTGGGTTTCCACATAGGTGAAAATATTGATATGGAAGAGAAATCTAACCATCATGTTCTGATGGAGAGTGGTAGAGAACATGGCTATGGAAAAGCCAGTAATCACAAATCCATAAATTTGTGACGATCTAAGGTACCATCTGATTCATCAGGTATATGATCACTAGGACAACATTTTTGGTTTTCAAGATCATTTCCCTAAAGTTGAAAATTTGAATTAGAATAAATACTTACTTTATTTTGATACAATATCACTGTTGTTCGTGCCTTGAACAATTTCCACTTCATCTCTTAAATAAATGAAGCTGAATTTATTATTCGTGAAGTGTTAGCAGATCATGTGATAGAATGACGGGTCATTCCATCTGTCTCAAACAAAAGGTAAGCAAAAGTTATTAAATATACATAAGTCATTCTATAGTGAGATTATTCATATATAGTTCCTAAAATGGACTTATACTTCATATATCATACTGCTTAATATAATAAAACTAGTTTCTACTAAACAGGGACTTCCTATAGGCCAGTGGTAGGCGATAAAGGCCAGTCGCACTTTGGTTGTGGGTTCGATTCCTACAGCCTTGTCCGAAGCGATGGGCTGTCGCCCGTCCTGTAGGTTGTCCCTTTTTCTAAAACTACGTTACTATAACATCGAAAATCTTCTATCCTTAAACAATACTAACTTATGTCCAACATAATCCAGTCTAATATTTAGACTTATACATAATACTGCAGTCCACTCTCATAATATAGTGACAATGATTACCAGAGATTTAATACTGTCGTTGATCCCCACATATCCTAAGATATGTCTTGTTGGTCACATTCCAAACATTCAAAGTCCTTAATCGTGTATTCTCTTGAATACCTTAGTGAAAACATGAGTGCAGTTAAAAGTTTACACTTTCCACATACCAAAATCCTCAAAATTCTATATACTCAAACCATGATATCACTTAGTCCTTATATCAATCATGAGCTCATGAATACTATTAAACATTTCATTTTCTCGTCTTCATTATGCGCATATCATCTTATTTCCAAAAAATATCTCAATTACTTTGAATACCACATCAATAAATATTGCAATACTCAATGATACAACATTATTTTGGTATCCCATTACATAAACACTTAATCATTCCACCACATCGTTGTCATATTCAACATTGCCAATAGTGATCGCATGTGATTTCCCTTTGTCCTTTGCCTTC
Organism: Viscum album; assembly: GCA_963277665.1. Lineage (NCBI taxonomy): Eukaryota > Viridiplantae > Streptophyta > Magnoliopsida > Santalales > Viscaceae > Viscum > Viscum album. Next base: position 905,994,122 of record OY728165.1, on the reverse strand, counting down.
AGTGGTTTCTCATGTTGATCATCACTAACCCTTGGATTAGGGCAATTATTAGCATAATGCCCCATTTCCTTGCACTTGAAGCATTGAAGTGTTGGCGGTGCGTTCTCTGCAGTGTTTGATTTATTTACATCATTAGAAACCCTTTTTCCATTACTTCGACACTCAGCTGCTCGATGACCTTATTTTCCACACTTAAAACATTTTCTAGTCCCTTTTAGACAATCTCCACCATGCTTCTTTCCACACTTTGTGCATAAGGAAACATTCATCTTCTTTTCACCATTATTCTGAGATTTCTCCTTGAACTCCATCTTTCGTTTCTTGTCAAAACCATGAGATGGATATGTAACACCAACTTCCATTTCTACCTTGATAGCACAACGCACAATTTCTTCATAGCTACTGAAGTCTCTTATAGCTAATGCCCTTCGAAGACTTGGTTTTAAGCCAGAGAAAAATCGATCAACTTTACTTTCAGGTTGGATAATAATTCCAGAAGCATACCTTGCAAGTCTTGTAAAATTTGCTTCATAGGTACCAACAGATTCATCGTCCCTTTGCTTCAGTTCAAGAAATTATTTCTCCATCTTTGTTCGAAGAATACGAGGGAAGTACTTACTGAAAAACAAGTTCTTGAACTCGTCCCATTCCATGGACTCAATTTCATCTCTTGGCCTCGTATTCTTGATAAGATTCCACCATTGATCAGCTTCACCTTCCAAACGATATACTGCTAAGATTACTTTATCATGTTCAGAACATTGAAGAACTGAAAATATCTTTTCAGTAGTACTAATCATTTGTTCAGCAACTAATGGATCAGTAGACCCACTGAAAGAAGGTGGACGTTGCCTCATGAAGGACTCAATAGAATATTGTTCCCTTCTCTGCTCATTTGGAAGTCCAGAATGATTCATAGCTTGTGTAAGTATAGCAATAAGATTTTTCACTCCATCTCCTATAACATTTGTTTGTTCAGGAGGGCAATCATTGCATTGTCCATTGCATTGATCAACACGGTTCCTTCAGGTTCCAGCCATCGTCTAAAACCCAAAAAGAATAGTGTGAGAGGAAAAAATCATGCTAGGGAAAACAACATAATAAAGGGGGAGTACCTTCAATATCCAACATCTTAGGTTTAATTCTATGATCGTTAGCATAATTCTATTACTATAACCTATACGTATACTTATCCCTAGGGACATCCCTAGACATACCTTAGAAATATCTCTAGGGATCTCACTAACGTTTTCGCATCCTAGTTTCCAAAGGTTGACTAAATCTTTCCTCTGATACCAACTGTAGAGACCCGTATCTTGACGTACATGGACATTACATTACTTTTGCGGAATACTTAGTACATAACAAAAACACACACTAAGGATCGTAATAGTTTAGTGTCTTTGGAAACTCGGAACGTAATCTTCTAATCTTGGTGAAAGATCTTCAATATCTCCCATAAAGATCTTCCCTTTTTTACCTAAAACCTTTATTTATATCCTGGGGAAAAGAAAACATAAAAGGGTGAGCTCAAATGCTCATTAAGGGTATACAAAAGAAATAAAAATCATATCATATCTTTTTGAAAATCATAACCTGCAAAAGAGATCGTAATATCTTAACATGGAACAAATCATAGAAGTAATAATGAGATCACCATAATCATAACATGAAACTTGAAACTTTGTGGCATGCACACATAATCATGGAAAATCATTTCTTGTTAGTCATGACTCATTGCCAAGACTATCTTAGTGGACAAAGTCCCTTTCTGAACCGAGTTCACTCCTCGTTTCAGTCCTGTATCACTGAACCGAAATAACCTTCCGTTCCAGCCATGTCTATCTCATGAGATATAAAATCATTACCCAATGCATTGGAGGGAGATATAGGTCCCACCCATCTTATAATGAATCCTTTCTTATGTGTGCCACATAATCATAAAACATACATCATCGCATAACACATGTAACAAAAATGGGATTCTTGAAACATCATGACATCATAAATCAATTCATATAAGATAAAGGAATTCATAAACATAATTCCATCACAACATAGTCAAATCAATGTAAAAATATGGATAGAAACAGAACCCTTTATTATCTTAGATGGAAAATAATTTTGATAAAACACTTGAATTGAATTCTTGAGGAAAATATCCTTTCTTCTTCAAAATCAATTTCTTTTCACAAAACATCATGCAATTTTAAAAGAAAGAGATTTTATTGAAAATAGTCCTGAAATCTTTTAGAGGAAGCTTCATTAAAATAAGGCTTTATAAAACAGTAGAAATCCGTTCGTGCCGTATAAGTTAAAAAAAACATTCTTCGTACTTTTGTCGGAAAAGTCAAAAAGTACCTCGTACGAAAAAACGACAAAAGATTCCTTTCATATTCTTTACTAAAAACTCACCGAAGGGTAAAATTGGATTTAAACTATGGTAAGTGGATGGAAACAATATTAAATATTGAGGGAACATGGATGTGGATGATAAAATACACCCCAGTAAATACTTACGAATAAACAATCTCGGATAAAAATGAGATTGTGATATTTCCCTTACCTTAGGTCCGACTTGCTTTGTAAGTGTCCGAACCTCCTGTATAATGATTTAAATCATGTTATTGACTTATTACAGAATCATATTCATTGTTATGATATCATATATGGTTCACTTATGACATTATATTACCCGTTCTTTTGTAAATTCCATGTTAAAGAAGCGTTTTGGGTAAAATTGTTTCATTTATCGTAGGTGTGTTGACTTGTTGTTCTTGACATCATTATTACTTATATCATGATTTACTTACTTCCAGAATATAAAATATGATTTATATATCATATATATTCAGTATATATATATATAATAGATAGATAAATAAAATGAAAAACACCGTTCATGGAGACGGTAGTCCGTACGTACGCATGAACGCTGTTTTTCTTTCCTTATTGTCTTGAAATGGAAGTAAGTAGATGACATACATATGTATATATATACATAAATCCAGTAGCTTTATAATGTCATATATTTCATTATTATTTCTTATATATACATTATAATCATTCTTAAATGGTTAACATAGAGAATGAATCTCATCGCGTCGTGGAGACGGTAGTCCGTACGTACGCACGAGCGATGATATCATTTCTATAAATATTGAATTGAATTGGAGTGGATTATACAATATATCAGAATCAATATGATGTTGTAATAACTATGTATAGTTATTCTTTACACCATTATACCCATCCATGTAAGGTGGTGGTGGAAAATAGATTACACCACGGCGTGGAGACGGTATTCCGTACGTACGCACGCGCGGTGATTTCTTTTTCCGTAGGATGGATAGATGGTGAAATAGGGTTGTTTCATACTTATAATAACATATCAGTATATGAGTGATACTGATGTTATTACTTCATAATGAAACAACCTAAGAAGAAGAAGTGGAAGAAGAAATAAAGATGAAAGAATTGGTAACGGTAATTACCTCTTCTTTGAAGTGCCTCTTTGAGACCTCCTCTTAGGGCACTAAAATTGGTCTTTGAGGAAGACCAGAACCTCTAGGATTTTTTTTAGGGAAGTGGAGAAGAGATTTTGGCAGGGGTTGGCCGAGCTTGAGTGCTCAAATTGGTGTGAGGAGGAGGGGGAGGAGGTGTCCTTTTATAGGGGAGGAGAGGGGCACCTTAGGAATTCTTAAAAATATTAATTTATAATAAATCTAACCCCACTTAAAAACCTCCAAAAATGACTCATATTCAAAGCTTAGATGAGATAGGGTTGTAATCTCATCAACCAATCAAATTTAGACATGTTTGGATCTTATTTTAAACCTTATAAATTAGATTTAACTCTAAGTTAAATAATTTAACTTTTACCGTGTCTTTTTGTTTTCTTTCACTATATGGTTAATACACTTACTATAACATGCCAAACGAACCCCAAATTGTTTATTATTAATATATATATCCTTATCTAAGTCATTTGGCCGAACCTTAGATTTTTAGGAATAAAATAACAATTAATAATATAATATTTGATTTAAAAACTATTTTGTGTCAATTTTGACACTATTTGATATATGATTTTTGTGAAAGTCATAACAGAATTAAATGTTCGAACCAAGTTGATTAAATCAACATTAATATATCATAGTAACGTAGAAAATAAGTGGAATTCATAAAAATTCTCAAATTACATTTATTTTTGTGTTTATAACATCAATTATGTCAATATTTCATAAATAAGATAATTACTGCATCATCTTTGTGTCATAAATTAATTAAATTATTTGATGACTAAAAATTACAAATAAAATACCATTATGTAGGAAATCGTTTTAGCTTTCTAATGAATATTTACAATCGAATTTATCTTATGTACAACCCCATATTAAAAATGTTTTAGTAAATAAACTTTGATTTTAACTCTTTTAACTCTTCTTTGAATTAAATAATAATAAATGTCCTAATCTAATCCAAGTGGGGCTAAATGATAATATTTTACACTTAAGGTTGTTTTTGGTCGAGATACACTTGTCCAATAGGATTAGGACATGTGTTAGGGTAATATTAATATCATATTTACCCTTAGTTACCCTATTTACTATTAACCGCGGTAAAAAAAAGTAAAAAGTTACTATTCACCAAAAATTATTTTCATCTCATTGAACCACATTTTAGTCGTTGATATTAACCGTGTCTCTCGGATTTTCGAAATTCCATTCACAGAAGCGGTAAAATTAAGTTTTATGCAAAATTCAGTTTTTAACCTACCACTTAGTGGTTTCACTATTCATCAAAAATTGATGTTTTTCAGAAAAATGCCAAAATTTCACCCTAAGCTATAATTGATATTCCGAATTCAAAAATGATTTCTATTTTACAAAATTCCCAACATATAAGTTGCATTAATTAATTTTATAATTAAATCTCGCTGTTAAAACAAATAGCGTGTTTTTAAGAAACAATATCTATCAAAAGATTGACACTTGTTTATGTCTAGTTTAAATGTGAAATTACATCCAATGACCAACATTGTATTAAATTGTAAAAATATATTCTAAATATACTTTAAAACCACTCAAATTAATGATTTATCACTATTAATTATTTCGATTAAAAAAGTTGTTTTTAATTATAATTTAGTAATTTTCACTATTCATCAGAATATGAAAGTTATCCGAAAAGTACCAAAATTTCACCTTAGGCTAAATTCGATACTCCGAATCCAAAAATAAAGTTCATTTTGAAAAATAAGATTTACTGGATTTCAAAAAGTGGTTATTACTATTCATAACGGCTAGTTTTAATAATATTTTTATAGCATATCGTTGTTTAGTGAAACTCGGTATTGCGTACTACACACGCTATCGAGGAAGGTCGTGATTGCGTGTAATGCAAGTCAAGTCAAGGATGTGTGTTGTGCAAGCTCCTTTTGGTGTAGCGTACAACACAAGACATTAATAAAATTAAAAAGAATATTTTTTTATAAAATCTTGGGCTGTTACATATAGAATAGAAATTGGTAGGGTTTGGCCGATCTTGAAGGTTCAAAGTGGTGTTAGGAGGAGAGGGATGAGGTTCCCTTTTATAAGGGAGGGGAGGGGCACCTCAGAAAAAACATAAAATATTATTTTATTATAAAGTAATATTCGGTTTTTAATAGCTCCAATTTGATTTATTTCGAAGCTAAGGTGGGTATGGGTCTAAATCATCTCATACAATAGATTTTAGACAAGTTTAGGTTACTATTTTATCCTTATCATTTAGATTTAACTCTAAGTTGAATAATTTAACTTTTACTGTGTCTTTTTGTTTTCTTACACTATATTGTTAATAAACTTACTATAACAAGCCAAAAAAACCCCAAGTTGTTTATTATTAATATATGTAACCTTATCTAAGTCATTTTGAGGAACCGTATATTTTTAGGAACAAAATAGCAACTAATAATATAATATTTGTTTAAAAAACTATTTTATGTCAATTTTGACACTATTTGGTAATTGATTTTTGTGAAAATCATAAAAGCATGATTAGTTCAAAAAAAGATAATTAAATCAATACCAACATGCCATTTTAACCTATAAATTTTTTTTAATTCATAAAAAGTCTCAAATAACATTTATTTGGGTGCTTATAACATCAATTATGTTAATATTTCTTTAATAAGATAATTACTATGTTTTCATTGTGTCCTAAATAAATTCAATTATTTAATGTCTAAAAATTATAAATAAAATACTATTATGTATTAAATATTTTTATATTTCTAATGAATATTTATAGTCTAATTCATCTTATGTATAATTCAATATTAAAAATGATTTAGTTATTAAACATTGATTTTAACTATTTTAACCCTTCTTTAAATAAATTAATAATAAATGTCCTGATCTAGTCCAGGTGGACCTAAATGGTCATATTTTATTCCTAATGTTGTTTTTGGTCGAATTAAACTTATCCAATAGAATTAGTACATGTGTTAGGGTAATAATAATATCATTTTTACCCTTAATTACCCTATTGACTTTTAACCGTGGTAAATAAAAGTAAAAAGTTACTATTCACCAAAATTTATTTTCATCTCATTGAACCACAATTTAATCCTTGATATTAACCATGTCTCTCGGATTTTCGAAATTCCACTCACAGAAGTGGTAAAATTAAGTTTTATGTGAATTTCCAAATTCTCCTAGGAGGTGTGTAAAAGACAGTGAAAAGTTCAATAAAATTTTTATATAACTAAAATTATTATAAAATGACTCCAATGAATTAAATTGAACTTATATAGGTATTATGTATCAATTTTGACCTAAAATAAATTTAAATAAAATAAATAATTATTTAAATAAAAATTCGGTTTTTAAATAGTAACCCAATATTTTCACTATTCGTCAAAAATTGAATGTTTTCAGAAAAATAGTAACCCAATATTTTCACTATTCGTCGATAATATCCAGCCAAACCAAGAAAACTTCAGATCTCAGTTACTGTTGTTGGTCTCGACCATCTTTCGATAACCTCTGTTTTTGCTGGATCTATAGATATCCCCTCTTTTGAGATTATGTGACCCAAAAATGCAACTTTTTGAAGCCAAAATTCACACTTGGTAAATTTGGCACAAAGATTATCCTTTCTCAGGGTCTTCAATTCAATTCTCAAGTGATCTTCATGTTATTCATTACTCTTTGAATAGACAAGAATATCATCTATAAAGACTACCACAAACTGATCAAGATAGTCTCTAAAGACTCTATTCTACAGATTTATGAAGATATCAGGGGAATTAGTAATACCAAATGGCATCACTATAAATTCATAGTGTCCATACCTTGTATGAAAAGCCATCTTTTGTATATCCTCCCTTTTGACCCTTAATTGATGATACCCTAAATGAAGATAAATCTTGGAAAAGTATTGATCTCTGCGTAGTTGGTCAAATAAGTCATCAATGCGCGGGAGAGGATATTTGTTCTTGATAGTGATCTTGTTAAGTTCTCGATAATCAATGAAGAGTCTCATTGATCCATCTTTCTTCTTAACTGACAGAACAGGTACTCCCCAAGGTGATGCACTAGGGCGTATGAATCCCTTATCAAGATTCTCTTGGAGTTTCTTCTTCAATTCCTGCAACTCAATTGGGGCCATTCTATAAGGTTCCTTTGATATAGGCAAAGCACCCAGTAAGAGTTTTATTGAAAACTCAACTTCACTATTTGGTGGAAGACCTGGAAATTCCTCCAGAAAGACATCATCAAACTCCCATACAATGGGCATATTCTTAATCGTGAGTTTCTCACCAACCATTTGAGATAAATAACCTTAATTTAGTGGAATCAAGACCCATAAGATGGAAGAAATTTCCACTGAAAGGTTATGTTCAACCTTGCATCGATAGACGATCATAGATTGATCTGGAATATGCAATGTGACTTCCTTTCATTGGCAATTTATATGAGCTCCATATAAAGAAAGCCATTCCATGCCAAGAATCACATAAAATTCCACTATATGAAGGATCAAAAGATTTGCAGGAAGCACTTTCCCATAAACATCAATCAGAGAAGAATTATAAACCTTTGATCCGACTGTTGTGCCATTAGGTGTTGTCACAGCTTACTCAACATCTAATTGTTGTGGTAATATGGCGATACACTTAGAAAATTCTTCAGAAATAAAAGAGTGGGTGGATCCAGAATCAAATAAAACATTTTCTACTTTATAGTAGATGGTAAGTGTACCTTTCACCACTTCGTTATCATACTCCACATATCTGATAGAAATTTCATGTGACATTCCTTTATCTTTATCCTTAAGTGTTTTTTGATGTCGATCATCATCAACAACCCTTGGATTAGGGCATTGATTATCATAATTCCCCATTTCCTTGCATGTGTAACATTGAAGTATAGGAGTTGCACTCTGTGTATCCTTTTCTTTGTTCGCATCACTGGACATCATCTTCCCGTCATTGCGGAATTCAAATTCCCGATGACCTTATTTTCCACATTTGAAACATTTACTTGTCCCTTTAAGAAAACTCCCTCCATATTTCTTTCCACACATTAAGCATAAGGGAAAACTCATCTTATTTTCAATGTGCTGTTTAGATTTTCATTTTAATTCCATTTTCCTCTTCTTATCAAACGCATATGACTAATGGGTTACTCCAATATCCATCTCAACCTTGAGAGCATTTTGAACAATTTCCTCGTAGCTATTGAAGTCCCTTATGTCTACCGCCCTTCAAAGACTTCGTTTTAAGCCACTAAAGAATCAATCTATCTTACTCTCAGGTTGGATAATAATACCAGCAGCATACCTTGCAAGTAATGTAAAATTTTCTTCGTATCTATTAACAGATTCATCATCCTTTTTCTTCAGTTCAAGAAAATCCTTCTCCATATTTATTCGAAGAATACGAGGGAAGTAATTGTTAAATAATAAGTTCTTGAACTCGTCCCATTCCATGGAATCAATTTCATCCCTTTGACTCGTATTCTTGATAAGATTCCACCATTGATTAGCTTCACCTTCCAAATGATATACTGATAAGATGACTTTATCATGTTCAGAACATTGAAGAACTAAAAATATCTTTTCAGTGGTACTGATCCATTTTTCATCCACTAATTGATCAGTAGACCCGCTGAATGAGGGTGGACGCTGCCTCATAAAGGATTCAACAGAATGTTGCTCCTTTTTTGTTCGTTTGGAAGTCCTGTATGATTCATAGCTTGAGAAAGTTGTGTTAGCATGGCTACATGATTTTTCATTCCAACTCCTATAACGTTTGGTTGCTCAGGGGGACAATCATTGCATTGCCCATCGCATTCCTCATTAACATGGTTCCTTCGACTTCTATCCATTGACTAAAACCAAGAAGAATAGTCTGAATAACACTAATTATAATAGTAAAACCACATAATCAAGAATAAAATTTCACACTTAAGGTCTTATCATTTGTTTTTCATGGCCATTTTTAAAACACTAAGATTGTGTTCTATGCTTAAACTTATCCATAGGGTTCTTACTAAAGCTTTCACATTCTAGTTTCCAAAGGTTGACTATACCTTTCCTCTGATACCAACTATAAAAAATCATAATTTACATACATTTTTATTACTTCATAATTGAAGCACACTTATTACAACATATAACAAAACCATGAAAGGACTGTATAGGTATAGTGTCTTTAGAAATAGGGAAACATAAACAACTGGTTCATAAAACATCTACATTGTCTCCCTTTTATTTTATCATATTTAGAGTCCATTTTGGCATATCTTACTTAATATCCTTCTTCCTGGCCTGGGGAAAAGAAAACATTCAAAAGAGTGAGCTCAAATTCTCAGTAAGGGTAAAAAAAGAAATATCATTCACATCCTATTCATAAGAACATAACATTTTGGAAATCATAACCTGCAAAATAGATAATAATTTCATAACATGGGATAAATCATAGTAGTGAAATGTAATACCAATAATCATAACATAAAACAAGAAACTTTGTGGAATACACACATAATCATAGAGAATAATTTCTTAGTAGTCAAGACTCATTTCCAAGACTATCGTAGTGGACAAAGTCCATTTCTAAACTGAGTTCACTCCTCGTTTCTGTCCTGTTTCACTGATTCGGTTTAACCTGATGTTCCAGCCATGTCTATCTCATGAGATATAAATCATTACCCAATGCATTGTAGGGATATATAGGTCCCACCCATCTCATAATTATACCATTCTTATGTGTTCAACAAGATCATAAATCATACATCATAGCATAACCCATGTAATAAAAATGGGATTCTTAAACATCATGCCATCATAACATAATCCATATAAGATAAAAGGTCATCATAAAAATAATTCCAACATATCATAATCAAATCAATGTAAAAATAAGGATAGGAACATAACCCTATATTATCTTAGATGGAAAATAATTTTGATAAAATGCTTGAACTCCATTCTTGAGGAAAATATCCTTTCTACTTCAAATTTTTTTTCCTTTCTTAACATGTCATAAAATTTTAAACATAAAGAAGTTGATTAAAAATATACTTGAAAACTTTTAAAGTAAGCTTCACGTAAATAATATTCTAAAAATCCATTCATTCCGTATAAGTTAAAGAAAAACATTCTTCTCGTACTTTGGCCGGAAAAGTCAAAAAAGTACCTCGTACTAAAAACGAAAAAAGATTACTTTAATATCTTTTACTAAAAACGGACCATAGGGTAAAATTGGATATAAAAAACTGTAGGTGGACAGAAATAATATTAAATATTGTGGAAACATGGATGTGGATGATAAATATTCCCCAGTAAATTATGAAATATAAACAATCTCGGATAAAAATGAGATTGTGAGATTTTCCCTTACCTTAGGCCTGATTTGCTTCGTACATGTCTGAACCTCCTGTATAATGGTTTAAATAATGTTATTGACTTAATCCAGAATCATACTCATTGTTAAGATATCATATATGGTCATATTCTTAGCTTCTTATTAGTAATATTTCATTGTTACTTGTTATTCGAGTGTTTATTGCTTTTTGTTCTTATGCGTGTTTTGTCGAATAAAATCGTATTCTTATTTTAGGTCTTAGATACCTCATTTCAAGAATGGTATTAGTATAATATATATCATATTTATTCATTCAATTCATTTATATAATCATTATGCAATGAAGATCATGTAGAACGAGTCGCATCACATCGTGGAGATGGTAGGCTGTACGTACGCACGAGAGATGATACTGTTCCCATGATCATTGAATTGTATTGAAGTGTATGTATACTATTTCAGAATAAATATCTTTTTAAAATAATAATATATAGTTATTCTTTACACCATTATACCCATCCAAGTATGGTGGTGGTGGAAAACAGATTACACCACGGCGTGGAGACGGTATTTTGTACGTACGCATGCACGGTGATTTCGTTTTCTGTAGGATCGATAGAAGGTGAAATATGGTTGTTTAATATTTATAATAACATATCAGTATATGAGTGATACTGATGTTATTACTTAATAATGAAACAACTAAAGAAGAAGAAGTAGAAGAAGAAATAAAGTTGAAAGAATCGGTAATGGACATTACCTCTTCTTAACCTTCTCTTAGGGCACTAAAGATGGTCTTTGATGAAGACAAGGACCTCTGGGATATATCTAGCAAAGTGGAGAAGAGAAATTGGCAGGGTTTTTCCGATCATGAAGGCTCAAAGTGGTGTGAGGAGGAGAGGGAGGAGGTACCTTTTTATAAGTGAGGGGAGGGGCACTTTAGAAAAAACTTAAAATATTATTTTATTACAAAGTAATATTCGGTTTTTAATAGCTCCAAATTGATTTATTTCGAATCTAAGGTGGGTATGGGTCGAAATACTCTCAGAAAATATATTTTAGACAAGTTTAGGTTACTATTTTATCATTATCATTTAGATTTAACTCTAAGTTAAATAATTTAACTTTTACCGTGTCATTTTTTTTTCTTACACTATATGGTTAATAAACTTACTATAACAATCCAAACGAACCCCAAGTTGTTTATTATTAATATATATAACCTTATCTATGTCATTTTTCCAATCCTTAGATTTTTAGGAATAAAATAAGAACTAATAATATAATTTTTTTTTAAAAACTATTTTATGTCAATTTTGAAACTATTTTGTAATTTATTTTTATAAAAATCATAACAGCATGATTAGTTTGAAAACAGTTAATTAAATCAATACTAACATGTCATATTAACCTAAAAAATTATTTGAATTCATAAAAAGTCTCAAATTTCATTTATTTGGGTATTTATAACTTCAATATGTTAATATTTCATTAATAAGATAATTACTGCATCATCATTGTGTCATAATTAAATTAAAATATTTAATGTCTAAAAATTATAAATAAACATCCATTAAGTAGGAAATATTTTTATATTTCTAATTAATATTTATAGTCAAATTTATCTTATGTATAATCCTATATTAAAAATGATTTAGTTATTAAACTTTGATTTTAACTATTTTAACCCTTCTTTAAATACATTAATAATAAATGTCCTAATCTAATCCAAGTGGACCTAACTGGTCATATTTTATTCCTAAGGTTGTTTTTGGTCAAATTAAACTTATCCAATAAAATTAGTACATGTGTTAGGTAAATAATAATATCATTTTTACCCTTAATTACCCTATTTACTTTTAATCGTGGTAAATAAAAGTAAAAGTTACTATTAACCAAAAATTATTTTCATCTCATTGAACCACATTTTAGTCCTTGATACTAACTGTGTCTCTTGTATTTTTGAAATTCCACTCACAGAAGCGGTAAAATTATGTTTTATGTGAATTTCCAAATTCTCCTAGGAGGTGGGTAAAAGACGGTGAAAAGTTCAATAAATTTTTTATATAACTAAAATTATTATAAAATGACTCCAATTAATTAAATTGAACTTATATAGGTATTATGTATCAATTTTGATAAAAAATAAATTTAAATAAAATAAATAATTATTTAAATAAAAATTTGGTTTTTAAATAGTAACCTAGTGTTTTCACTATTCATCAAAAATTGAAAGATTTCATAAAAATACCAAAATTTCATCCTAGGATAATTTCGATATTCCAAATCCAAAAATGAAGTCCTTTTTGAAATGTAAAATTTATAAATTTTCAAAAAGTGGGTATTACTATTCATAACAGCTAGTTTTAATTATATTTTAATAGCATATCGATGTTTAGTGAAACTCGGTATTGCGTACAACGCAAGCTATGAGGGAAGGTCGTGATTGCGTGTAAAGCAAGCCAAGCTAGTGTTGTGTGTAGTAAACTATTCCTTTGATGATTTATATAACATAAAAAATGTTTCTCATAAAATTATTGGGTGTTTCATGTTCCATGAAAGATGCAATCATAAGAAATGATGTGGGGCTTAAGTATCTATGACGGCACAAGTAAATGAAGATTAGGAATTAATTCAGGAAAGAAGCCTAGGAGTAAGGTCGATAAAGGTATTTGTACTTTATGTAGATTTGGAATTTTAACTTGGGGCTTACTCCGGAGTAGGAGGTCCAAATTAATAAGGACTTATGATTGGGTTTCAGTCCTGAAAAAGATGGCCACATCAAAAGAAATTAAGACTGGGGATTACTCCTGAGGAGGATGCCCAAATTTAATGGAATTTAGGATTGGGACTTAATCCTGAGAAGGAGGATGCCCAGATTAAGGAACTTGGGGCTTACTCCTACGGGGGATGCCCATGAACAGGGAAATTGGGGCTTACTCCTAAGGAGGATGCCTAGATTAAAGATATTCTCATCTTAAAGGATGAGGTTGAATGAAGGAAATCTCTAACCTTAATGACATAATGTTTTGTAAATCATGAGGTTTTGAGAGATGTTCCACAAAATTCATTTCATATAAGGAAGTCAATAAGGGAATCATGCCGTAAATGGATTTGAGGAGGGTTTCGAAAACTAAATCTTGAAGAGGAGATATCAATTTTAGGAAAGTAAGTGAATTGGAAGGAGGCGTGCAAGTCCTGGTCAGGTGCCCATGTTCTGGTCGCACAAAAATACGTGCGCGGCATGAGTTTACTTGGGCGACGGAGAACCTGTAGGGTAATACATGGGCAAGATTTGGCTCAAGCCATTAATTATTATCCCTAGATGCTTCGAGAAGGGCGGATCACAAGTTTCCATGAGAGAACAAGGCATCGTTCAAGTGTCTCCATTTCCCTTAAGGGTTGGACACTTAGGTTCACAAGTATTTCTAACACTTATGTCTTATTATTCCTCTTTAGAGATTCCATTCTAGGAAAAGGATTACCTTAGAATTGTTTGAAAGACTTTAGACAGAGACTTGGATGACCAGAGCTTGAATATGAGTTTTGGATTTTTCGTCTTTCAAATGGGGGCCCACAGGGGGTATTTATTGGCCACCTGAGGTTTGGTCTAAATTTCAATTAGGGTGCGCAATTGACTTGTGCGCCTCATATTTGGCGCACAAGTGACTTGCGCACCCAAGGCTGGCGCACAGGTATACGTACGCGCCTTAATGCCTTTTCAATATTTGATGGATCTTCCCTCTTCTTTGTTTGAGGTATTCCACTTAGACAATCTTTGGACTCTGTGATGCAACAGAGTTTCAAAAATACACCACATAAAACTAATTGGTGCATAACAACAATTATGCCTCAATATAATGTAAATTGAGAAGAAATCACTTTCATCCTGCTTCCTTTTGGGTATAATGTTTTTAAGAATATTATTAATTTATAAAATACCATATTTTTATTTATAAAGTCATATTTTATACTTTTATAAAATCTTATCACCCATTCATTAATAATTTTTCAGTATTTTAATTGTTTTGGTTGTTAATTTCATTGTTTTCTTATGTGTGTTTTTTAATTAAATATGATGTTCTTGAAAATATTCAATAGTTTTATAATATAAAAAATCATAATAATGAAATATTTAACATATATTTATGTCAATTGTAATTTTAAAACCAATCAATTAATATGTTTTTAAAAAATCATGTATGTTACGATCATGGAGACAATGGGTCGTACGTACGCATGAGTAATGTTAATATTTTCATATGATCATTATGGAAAGGAGGAAAGAAATATATAATAGTTAAACAAGTATAATAATATCATAATACAATATTATATACATATATATATCATCCATGGGGTACGGTGATGAAAAAAGAGTCATGCTGCTTTGTGAAGGTGACATTCCACTCGTACACGAACAATGTTATCATCTTCAAGTGAGTGAAAAGGTAAGAAATAAAATTGTATATTTTCTTTATATAATTATAAATATTTTATTAATATCATAATTATTTCATTTATATTAAATATAATTATTAACATTATCCTTATCACCACCCACTTGAAGCGTTAGTGAAAGACAAATCATATCACTTCAAAATTAGGTAGTCTTTGGTACACACAAGTGAAGTTATTATATCTACTAAAAAATGGAATGTAAGAAGATATATATAATATAATGAATAAATAGGTATAAATATGTTATAAATATTGTATTTATTCCTTACACCCATCATCATACCCAACTATAAAATGTCATTATATAAGAACGAATTACAATAGTTTGCGAGGCGGTAATCCACCATATAAATGAATGATGATTTTGTAACGCATTTGGTGGAAGTGAAATTGTGTTTAGGTAATGGAATTATTATTAAAACATACCAGTATATGGAAGATACTAAGGTTAGTATATGATCATTTTTTAATAAAGCTACAAGGAGTTAGAGAAAAAAGTTAAATAAAGATGCTTGTTGAAGAACATTACCTCTTCTTCGGGTATCCTCTTTCAGTTTTCATTAATGTATTAAACAGTTGAATTTATACTCAATATAAGTATTTTATGATAAGTTAAGGTAAGTTTTCTAATTTTATTGGGTAGGTATTTTCTGTACCAAAGTTGTTTTAGGGTGTGAATAAGAGAGGGGAGTTAGATCCCTTTCATAGTTGAGGAGGAGTGGTATTTTTGTAAATGCCCAAAAGTTTTCACTATTGATATCTGGCATCTACCTAAAGGGACTTAAAAATTGTTAATTAAGATTTTAGTAAGATAATATGGTTCATAAGAACCTATACATCCAAATAAAAAACATTTTTTAAACATTTTTTCTTCAATATCTATGTTTCCCTACTTTTACTATTTTATTTTTTCACTATGGTAACTAGTTTTTTAACGTATGAAATTTATGCTTTAAGATTAAATTAATGTTATACATATTGTATAATTTATATCCATTGGTTAAAAATATTATTTATAATTTATAAAATAAAATACCTAAATGTTTTGAAAATTAATTTGAACAAAAGCGTATATAACGTGCAAACACACTGTTTAACATTAACCGCACTAACATAGTTTTTTCTATTTTAGGATAAATATATTCATTATAAAAGTACAATTTTTCCATTAATCGGACATATATGAAAATTTTTATTATTTAAAAATAAATTTCAATAATTTATTATTTTTATTATTTTTAAATCATTTAATAAAATATCATTTATTGTAAAATAACATTAATATCAATTTTGACATTATTATTTTAATTTCAATTTACAAAATATTAATTTAATGATTGTATTTGAATATATTTTTTAAAAAATTATTTAAAATTATATATTAAGATAAAACAATAATTCCTTCAATTTACATAACATTCCATATTTTTAGTGTCATTTATTTTATTTTATTATAAACTAAAGAACTATTACGTTGATGTTTCGTAAGTATTTAAAGTAATTATTTCATCTCAAAAATTTTACATTAAATTTCCATCATAAAAAAACATTAATATATTAATATAACATTTATAAATAAATATATTTTGTTTTTTCCATATCTTAAATCTTTATAGATACTAAATGTAAGGAATGTTCTTTTTGGTCTTTTTGTTAACATAATTTAATATATGGGTCATGTTCAAATAAAATTGGAAATAAGTTGCCCTAATTTTTATATTTTGAGGGAAAAGGTCTAAATAAACTAATAAAAGAAAATTAGGATAATATTTTATTTTATTGTTTCTCTTATCTTATTAGTTTAACATTACTGTAAACTCATTTTTATCTTAACCATAGTAATTATTTTTTTTCTACATTCACTATTATATTTATTAAAAAACTAAGTTAGAATTTTTAGAAATTATAATTTTTTATTATTCCAAATATAAAATATAGTTTTACAAATTAAATTCCTAGAAGTGTGAATTTTTAATTCAAAAATAATCTCATAAACTCGGTGAGAAAGATGGTTTTTAAAGATTAAATGTTCGAAAGATTGTAATTTTTTTATATCTAAATTAAATATGCAGATTATTGTACTAGTATAAATTTGATCAATTGATATATAATTTAACTATTTTTCCATAAAATAAATTCGAAATATAATTTAATATTTGTAATTATTTAGTCAAAAAGATCATTTTTAGTTAAAATTCAACATTTTTCACTATTCAATAAAAAATGAATCATTTCATAAAAATCCCAAAAAATTCACCCTAATATAATTTTGAAATGATTATTTCAAAAATTAACATTTTTAAAAAAAAATCTAAAATTATTATAAATTTATTGTAAATTAAGTTCACAATGCCTGACTAAATGGTGTTTTGTTTAAAACTTGGGTTACAAGCATCAAAATATATCAACATAAATAAATTTATGCTAAAAATAATTATATTATATAATATTGGGGTTCTAAATTCTCCCCACCATAAATATATTTCTTCCTCGCTATGTAAACTTGATATCGGTAATCAATGGTTGGACATTTATAAATACAACTACTAAAAATAACCACATAGTATAAGGGTTAATTAAATATCCTCTTAATAATAGTGTTATGAATGTAAAAATGTTATATGAAATAATCATATATCTAGTTTTCAAAGTAATTGTACATAGGTGGGAAATGAAATCATGTACATGGCATAGAATACTAACACCCAAGGATTTATGGATAGTGATAGAAGTCATTGATCACAAGAAAGTGGGTGATCTAAAAAATGTTAAATACCACAAAACCATAAACCCAATAGGGGAAAGAAGGGTAATTGATATCATTAAAAATTATGTTAACAGGATAAAATTTTATTTCAATATATTTTTTATTAATTTTGGTTTATCCCTTTTTCATCTATACTGAGATCATATGAAAATTTACTTCCTTGATATAAAATTGTTTCATATGAAAATATTCATACTTTGTTTGTTCTTTGATCACTTTCTATGTCATTTATTACTATAAGAAGTGAATATATAATAATGAATTTTTTTCCCAAACTAAAATTCACTTTTAATGGATCGTAATGTCCCTAAAATAATGAAAATTATTTTCATATATCTCTAACTAGTTTCCAAAACAAATATGGTTAACACAATTTTTCCAATATGCATAAATCTTTATTTGGTGAAGTAATACATTAATCTATAAAACCATATCCAAAGTTTAACTTAAAACCATTATAATTTATTATCCTTATAACCCATACAAAATATTAAGACAAAAAACTTTTAAAATAATGTCACTAGATTTCAATAAGGAACATACCATTAATCTCTCAAACAACATGAATTCGGTCTTAATTGTCTTATACCAAAAAAGTGAATACCTTCGTATTGTATTCTCTTAAACATGGTAATAAACATAATTACCAAATAAAATTATTTAAAAAATTTATGATTATTTATTCCATAAAAAAATCATTGATCATTGGATATATTCTATAAATCCACAAAATCAATAAACGCCATCCAAGATAAAATAAACCACCTTTCTCAAAAATCATTAATCAGTTTCATGGTAATCAGTACTATCCAATTTACATTATCCAAATCAATTATCTATTGATCCCAACATAATTATTTCAATATAGGGAACTTATTAAGGGTCTCCAATCATGGTTTTCTAAAAATTTAAACTTTACACTAAATCATTTTTCTTGGTCATCAGTACCATTAAACATACGCTTTCAAATCCTAAATGGAAAAGTGTTGAAATACTATACTTGTATATTTCATAATTCTTATAACCAAGATACCAATGATAAAAAAAATATCAAATTAAATAACTATAGAATCTGAAGAAAAAATCACATTAATCAATAATCTTTTTTGTGGTAATTGAATAAGCCTGACCATGATCTATTAGCTTCCCTTATGACCTATTTCTTTGATGCTTGAGACATTGATTTATGTAATGTCTCATATTATTGAAGTTGGGGCATTGTATATTGGAAAATATTTTCATTTAATTAAAATCACAAGCGTTGTTTACTTTTCTCCACACTTGTTTCAAACTACCATTCCTTTTATGAACATTTCAAGGTGTTTCTTTTCACAATTATCATAAGTGTAAATCCATTTTCCCTTATTCCCTTTATCTGTGTTTTTTTTTCAATCGTCTTTTTCTTCTCATTCTTACCTATACAACCATATTACCTAGATAATTCTTTATATATATTTTTATAACATGATACTAGGTCCTCACATGTTGATGATGTATGTGAGACTAGTTTCATTCGAAATTTTATCGTAACAATATCAAATAAATGATCATTATTACACTTTGGATTATTTGCATTATTGTGGTTCTCATTAATTCTCCTAGTCACCATTTCTAAATGATGAAATACCATATATTTGATCATATCATTATGAGAAATAATGTATATTCACAAAACATTTGAAATAATTAAGATAAATTGAATATTTTATGCATATATAATCTAATAATTAGAATCATGGTTTATTCATGGGTATCTTTCTTTTCAAATCCTTCATAATGATTTGTAATGTAAATGTAAATTATCCTAAGAATATCCCCCAGGATTGTCAAACTATATGCACAGTAAGGCATGTTATCATGTTCTAGGTAAAAATCATGTCATTACCAATATTCCTTTTTCATAGCTATTACCCCTAGGTAAATCTACTCCAGATTCATGCCCACTTATAGTATCCAGAATGTGATGAATTTTAGTGGAAAACCTTATAATCACAACCTTACCAAAACATTATGATGTTTTTCTATATTTATCCTCATAATATATCATAGAATTAAGTCCCCTATTCTATGTATCCATAAAAATATTTCTCAAGGTTTCCACTAAACTTCATCTGATACCAACTACAATGTACCCGACCCTAGTAGCATAAAGACGGTGCCTAATATTATTACATTGGTATAGATATAATTGTTAAAATCCTAAAGGATCGATTAGTTTAGTAGTTTGGAAGATATAGATACCTAGATGATACCCATTTTACTTTGGCAAATTAATATAGACATAATATAAAACAAAATAAAATTCATTGCATCCTTGAAAACTCATTCAAAGGATTCATCTTCATAGCATGGGGAAGGAAAGAAAATTAGGGTGAGCTCAAATGCACAGTAATGGTTAAGTTAATGGAATCATTCAGGAATTATTAAATAATAATAAAATTCATGTGGTAAATTACTAAACACACAATCCATTGACAAAAAATGACTATAATAATATATAAGAAATAATAAATATGTAAAGGTAAATAATAGAAACTCATCCCATTTAATCAATAAACTGATAATGAAATTCATCCAGAGATAATATCATTACGAAAATATTCGTGGAAAATAAAAACTAAAATCATAATGAAGGAAGTGATTAATTATTTTAAACCATGGTCTCAAAAATCATGACACATCTACTTTCAATACCTTTATTAAGATAGTTTAAATACTACGAGTATTAACCCATTTAATTTGGCCAACATATTTTGTCTCATGATACCTACAAATCCATTGATGGGATATATTATACTTAGTCCCAACAATTATTATAGGTCCAAATAATTCCTAAAATATCAAATAAATAATTTAATTCATGAATTAATATGCCTTAACATAGAATATCTATGTTGGGTAAAAGATACAGATTTATCAATATATCCGTAGTTAATAAAATAACTTTCAAAATAAACACTAAACATAAAAATTGTATATGGTTTATGAATTAATCATATCCATAATTCAAGAATATGGATATTTATAAGAAATTTAATTTTGAATGAAACTAATTATTAGAAATTGATTGTTTCAATATAGAGTTAACAATCTCAAAAGAAATTGATATTGCACAATAACTTTACCACATGGTAATTTTCAAGTAAAATCCCCTTGGTTGAAATGATTCGATGTGGAACTTGAAATACAATGAGTTATTAATTAATAATGATAATTCATGAAAAATGGAAAGTAAATACACTACATAAATGATAATTGGTGCATAATAACAATTAAGTCTCAGTGGAATGTAAATTGAGACAAATTCTCCTCCCTCATACTTAATTTTTATTGAATATTATTTAAATTAATGTGTAGTTATTTTAATTGTGTAATTAATTTATTACATAATGATATTAATATTTATAATATCATATGTTGTCCTTTTATAACATCTTATCACCCATTCATTATTAATCTTTCATAATTTTAATTTATTTTGTTGTTAATTGCCTTGTTTTATTATACATATTTTATTAAAGGTCGAGGGTCAATACCTCTTTTATTAAAGAGAAGGAACTAAATAAAATCCCCATTTGAAGACTGGAAGAAGATTAACCACATTACATAATAGTGTCACATATACCTTAAAAACATGACTCAAAAGCCAAGAAAAAAAGGCACATAATGTCAAAAGGGAAAAAGATATCATTATGAGAATTAGAAAAAGCCTCATCACCCCTGTAAATCCACAAAAAATGAGATCGTTTGGTGGAGATTCCTTTCCCCCTACCAAAAAGTTGTGTTGTGCTGGAAGAACACAACATGGTATATAACTCCTCCAAGACACGTATAAATGTGGAATAAGGATCATAAGATAGGTTCCAACACAGCTAAATCTCTTTCAATCCACCCACTCGATGGTACATGAAAATAAAAACGCACAGTCAAAATGATGTGATGAAATATTATACAAAAATCATAGTGAAAAAAATATGTAAGGTGTCCATCCAGCCAAACAAACAGATGGATGATGATGGGTGTCATCTTGATAAGAGGGGATGCCCTAGATATTCACTATTTCAGGCTTCCTTAGCTCTAGTCTTTGGGGGTAGGGGGTGAAAGCTTCATTGTACTTAATTTGTCTGTATTTTTTCGCTTTCACTTGATTAAAAATTTACATAATGATGATTATGATGGGTGTCATCACACCCATCCCTCACTCAAAAATTCCTAACTGACGTTAGCTGCATGATGCAACAACGCCATCCAAATACAATGAGGTAGAATCCAGAGCTCACAAAAGAATCAATAACCAATCATGTTAAGCCCATCACCATTATTTAATACTAAATAAATCCATCCAAGAGGAACTGAACCGTATCTATGCACTGCATCCATCATAAATGATACCCAAAAGTTGGAACGACCTTCAAGAATCATCATTGAAAGAACTAGTATGATGCTCTTAAAGAGCATGTCGTTAGGCCATCTATGATTGAACCTAAAACTCAAATATGTAGAATCCAGATAATACTAGAAGTGAATTACATATCCAAATCTAACCAGATTATCTGAGTAGTGCATATTAAGGTAAAAACTCATCAGAGCATCCAAGAAGCGCATCATAGAGTCAAATTGCAACGGAGAAGCCGATAACCACATCATGGAGACAAATTTCTCGAGAACATCTGAGGATTTCACCATGGTGCCAACCAAGAGGAAGAAAAATAATTGAGAAAAGACAAATGGTATGGCCAAATAAAGAGAAGGTAATGGGAATATGATACATAGGATCTGTCCAGACATCATCCACACCTCCTTCAACAAAGTCCCACACACAGCTACCATGAAATCCCCCCCCCCCCACCACCATAAATCACACTGCAAAAAGACTCACACGACACATGGATTTCATCCAACATCATACCAGAAACACCATTGTATGAGAAGAACCAAGCCACCACCTAACCCTTAGACACTGCTACCTAGAAGATAAACCAACCTCCAAATTTCAACCACTTGGAGATTCATAATCTATGGACGCCCATACGAACACTGATGAAATGCCAAGAAGATCAAGATCTAAAACTAGGACAAGTAAGGAGGGAGGATGTATCTAATAGTAATAAAAAAAATCAAGCCTCACATGGACCTTGGACAGATTTTGATGTCAGACCATGAACACCATCATCGAAGAACCAATCTAATGCATGGTCCTCACACACTACTGCCTAGGGAGACACCCACCTCCAGATCACCATTTCTAGGAGATCACAGACCAAAGGACCCTTACATAAACACCAATCAATGTTGGTGAAACCCATATCTAAAAAAAGATCAAGGTATTAGGTAGTTTTATTCAAAAACAAGATATTTACAACATTAATGAGCATCAATCATGTTGATGGTAGGTAAACAGATTTAAGTGGGGAATGCCGATGCGGAGGATAAAACCGGTGGGAGAAACAAAGGATAAAAAAATGTGTTGATTCAAGGTTGATAGAATCCAGAATAAAAATCATAACCTATTATGATATCTTACATAAATTATACCTTTAAAACCAATCATTAAATATAGTTATGAAGAATTAATTATCTTTCGATCATGGAGACGGTATGTCGTACGTACACATGGGTAACATTTCCATTTTCCAATGATCATTATGGAAAGAAGGTAAGTAATATATAATATTTATATAATGTTAATAATAAAATATGCACCGTATTATATTCATAAATATATCATCTAGGTGGAGTGGTGATTAAAATAGATTCACTCCACTTTGTGAAGGTGGTTGTCCCTTATCCTCATTAATTAATTTTTCCTAAATTTACTTTTAATTTTGGCCAAAAATTTAGTTAAAATTATTATAAATTATAAATTATTCTGATTAAAAATATTTAATCTATTTCTATGAATTCAATTCATATAAATCGAAATTTTTAATTTAAAATTAATTACCGAGATATGATGATAAAATGGGTTTTAAAAAAGAAAATGTTCAAAAGATAATAATATTTTTATATAAATTTCAATATGAAAATGATTCAGATAAAATAAATTGGATTAATTGATATATAATTTATCTAATATTTCTCTAATACCAATTAAAAATATAATTTGACATTATAAATTATTTAGTTGAAAATTTCATTTTATGTTAAAATTCATTATTGTTCAGAATTCATCATAAAATGGAACATTTCATAAAAAACCCAAAAAATCAACCTCAGATAATTTTGGAATGATGATTTAAATAATGAAGTTTAGTTTTCAATTATATATTTAAATTTTTTTAAAAATTAAAAAAAAAATTAAGTTTCCAATGCATGACTAAACTTTGTTTTTTTACTTGATGTTGAGTGTATTGATAGCTATCAAAAAAATTAAATGTATTCTAAAATAAATATATTGTAACGTCTTTGGGTGTAACATGGAATATTTTGCATCTAGTGGTACTTTGAAATTTTACTAGGGTTTATTCTTTTTAACCAATTTTTTGACATATTTATAAATAGTTTGGGCATCATGATAAACTCAAATTTCTATCTATTGAGTGGGTTGCGTATGGTGTAAACACCATATTTTACATTGTTAAATGTTGGTAGTTTGTGTGGTATACAAACCTGAGTCCCAAAACATTTAGTAATAGACTCATTATACATTATGTAAAACTATGTTTCTTATTTTTATTTGAACATTTAGGTGAACGAGTATCCAACCACCCCACTATATGATGCCTGATAAATCATTGGAAACTATATTCTACATTTTAGCATCGATCGAAGAAGGTATGTGTTGGCTATCTGGGTAGATTTTTAATCACTTGAATGTAAAATAAATTTTATGAAATTTGTTGGCTCACCTTCTTGTTTTATTTTCAAATTTGTTTTTTATTATATATGATAATCCCATCATGAGATATTTAATTAACATATGACTATATGATCTACATGGGAATCATTTTTTTATTACAAGGTCTTGTTTTTGTTATAATATACATATATTTTTAAATTAATAAGCTACTATATTTGAACTTTTAAAAATTTCATATATAGAGTGAATATTATATCTAATTACATATCAAGAATTATTATATATTGATTTTATATTCTTATGTGATTATTTTTTACAAATATCATCTACTTATGTTTCATGTTTTACCCTTGTCCATATTAATTTTAAAAATCTTACGTCTTACATTTATAGTTTCTGAAGTGCTTTAATCATTTTGAAAAATTTACATTGTTGGTTAACATAATTTATCTAAAGCAACACTTACAATGATGTTTCTACATGATGTTTTCATGTCCTTTATAACTTCATCTTACGATATGAAAAATAAAGTATAAAAATTATAGAGTATATGTTTTATGATAAGAAAACTACAAAACATAGAAATAAATTCCTTACAATACTATAAATCCCCTTATTATCATCACTAGAAACCCCCTTTATCAGTGCTAAAAAGTGATGAGGCTCAAAGATTTGAAAAAATGGATCCCTTTTAACAACACTAATAATTGCACTAGAAAAAGCCATACTACTACTATTTAATGCTAAAATTTTAGCACAATATAGTAGAAAATAAATAATTTAGTTCAAATAAAAATATTATAATAATATAATATAATAAAAACTATATTATATATATTTCAAACATTGGATTGTATAATTACATTAGTAAGTACAATTTATCACAAACATTCAAAAACACCAATGTTATATATTCTTTGGCCACCAAAAGCCTCTCAAAAGAGCCCAATCATGATATCAATTTCTAATCAAACCACCCCAACATGTTTAAAATACCTCACCTATATAAGAAAATAATTACGATGTTTTAAATACTATAAATAAATAAATGAAACATAAATAAAAAATAATACATTAATAAAATATCATTTTTTAAATTGAAACCACAGATTTTCGAGTCTAATTTACCACACCATATATCAGACTAAGGTGAAATTGATTCCTACACATCATAAATTACTTATCAATTGTTTATCTAATGTATCAAAACAATATTAATTTATTTTCTATTTTTTAAATATGTGATATGTTTTTATAAAAAAAATTCAACTTTAAACTAAAAACGCACTTTGAGATTTATCAGGTAAACCAGGAATCAGATTAAGCTATCCCTAATTCCTACACATCAAATATAATATATGGATCACTTCCCTATTGCATTAATACAATTTGAATTGGTTTTATTATTTTTGAGTGTGTCACTTTTTTTTAACTAAAATTTCAATTTTAATATAAAAACATACACTTTTAGTCATACTGAGAAAACAATATATCAGATTAAGGTGATGTTGATTTCTACACATCACAAATAACTTATGGATTATTTTCTAAAAATATAAGATCAATATGAATGTATTCTATTTATTTTGAGTATGTGATGTGTGTTTTGAACTAAAATTTGAATTTTAAACTAAAATCATACACTTTGAGTATAGCTACCCAAATTTTGAAACACAAATATTATAACTTTTTAGATGAATATTCATTTCATTATACAAATACATATATGAGGATCATGAAGATATATTTAATTTTTAAACATGGAATCAATAAATTCTAGTTTATAAAATATCTACATCATCTCTCACTTATTTCTTTCATATTTAGATTCATTTTATCATATCACACTTAACACCCATCTTAATATCATGTGGAAAGGAAACAAAATAAAAAGGTGAGATTTAATTCTCATAAAGGGTAAACACAGAAGATATCAATTTTTTATCATATGAAATAATAATATAATAAATATGGGTATCTAATCCTGATAATAACATATAAATTTCATACTAAATATTTCATGGTTCAAACACACGAGTTATGGAATTAAAATTATCATGAACCGTAAGAATGATACTTCATTGTAGCTCATTCTTGAACCATATGTTCAAGTAATAAATGTGTGTGGAATCATCAAAAGTATGAAAAGAATTTCATATGACAAGTTTAATTACCAAGACTCTCAGATGAGGCCTTATCACATGATTCCCTTAATGGATCAAGCACATTGACTTGTTTCCCATCACAGATTAGGCACAATGACTTGTTTCCCATAACTTTCTCATGAGATATAATTCATTACATAATGAATTTTTGGGTGATATAGGTCCCACACTACACATAGTGAAAACTATACATATTGGATCCACATGACCACAAATCATTCATCACATCAGAACCCATGTAAATAATGAGTTTCATAAACACTGTATCATAACCTAACTCATGGAAAAGAAATAGTTTTCATAAATATCACTCCATCATAATCATAAAACATTAAGAGAAATAATTATAATGATAAAATTTGGTAATATACCCACTAAATCATAATTGACATCATATTATGTCATCTTAATCATAATATTATATTTAAAATATTACTTGAAATAATTCTTGATGAAAATATAAATTCCTTTATTAAATAAATTTATTAAGGAGTCACAAAATATAAAAAGAAAATAATTATTTGAAAATAACCTTGTAGGATTATAAGGTAAGGTTAATGTAATTAAGGATTCATGAAGGAAAACAAATCCATTAATTTTTTATATTTTTAAAAAATACTTCTTATTTTATTAAGAAAAATCGTAAAATAACTTATTTGAAAATTGAAAAAATAGATTTCATTAAAACAATTTTTTTAAAAGTAAAAAATGCTTAAAAATTACTCTAAATATTCATATTAGAATAAAAAAACTTTTTGAAATCATTTTTATAATACATGGATACGGAATATAAAAATTCCTTAACAAGGATTTAAAACGAAACAATCATGAATGTTGATGAGACTATGAAATAAACCCATAAAACTTTATAATTAGAAGAATCATATGCAACCTGAAACAAAGAAAATTAAATGGATTTTAAAATTCCATAATATTCAGATTAATACTCAAAAAAATACATTCATTGGTAATATATACACCACACATAAGAAATAAGTAGTGTATAAGGTATTTATCCCACAGAAATTATTGTTTAAAAAAAATACCTTACCTCAAGTATCGCTTTTCTTTATTCATGTTCAAACCACTCATATAAAAAATATTTATTTATTATAAATATATTTTTTAACCATATATAAATAATAACTTTTATTATTTTTTTATAATATCTTATTACCCATTTATTAATAATTAAAATCATTGTAAATTGTGATATCTGCTTCGTTTTTTAAGCATGTTTCGGTTCGGCAGTCCCTGTTCATATACTTTGATCGTTGAACCCTCATTTATAGAAACATTATTATATTATATATATCATGTATAATTATAAAATTAATCCTTACTTCCACCCAAATGAAATATATAAGAAAAATGAATCACATCGCATTGTATCGATGGTAGGCCATACATATGCACGAGCGACATTATTATTTTCCAAAAGATTATGTGGTAAAAATATAGATATGATATTATCATTCCATAATTATAATTATTTAATAAATATAATTTATAAATATTAAACCATCATAATTCACACTCATAATATATGGTGATGAAAAATTAATTTTATCGTTACGTTGAGACGGTAAATCATACGTATAGACGAGTGATACTTTCGCTTCATTTTCATGGGAAAAAGTGTCATATAATGGCGTGTTTATAATCGTTAGAAATTTATATCATATATTTATATGAGGCATAGAATATTGAAAAAATATATTGATATTTTAGAGCGATTACCTCTTCTTTGAAAAGGCTCCTTTAGATCTCTTCAAAAAGACTCTAGAGTTGGTCCTTTGGGAAGCAATTTACCTATAGATTGTGTATATATAAGTGGATATGATAATTTTTTACATTTTCATTGATCTAGAATACTCAATGTGGTGAAATGAAATGATGGAGGAGTTGTCCTTTTATAATAAAAGTGATGGGTACTTTGGGAATTACTCAAACGATTAAGTTATAATAAATTAAATATAAATCTAAATACCTCCAAATGGAAATTTATTCAAATGTAATGTGGTATATGGTTTTAATACCATCATAAAATATATTTTATACATGTTTTTTTTTATAATTTCAAAAATAAATTTTTTTATTATCCTTTAATTAACCATTTTTAATTTTAACAATGGTAACAACATTTTCAATGTTAAAAGGTAGATATTTTTACTTATAATGTATAAATTGAATCATAAATGGTCAATTTATGATATTATAGAACATAATTTTTACCAATTTTCCTTATTTATTCTTTTTTATTATTTTTTACTAATTTAATAAAATATTATTTTCATAATATATAATTTGAGTCACTTTGGAATATATTCTTTACATTGATTTTAATAAAATAAATATAACAATATAACTTATAAAAAAATAATTTAACACACCTATAATATTTCATATTAAACTAGAAAATTATTTTATTTCCATAATTAATTTCAATTATAATTAGTTTAATATTTTTATTATCACTTATTAGAGTATTTAATTAATTGAATAATTACTACATCATCTTTGTGTAATTATTTATGTTAATTATTTCTTCACTAAAAATTTTAAAATACAATTCAATGATGTATATAAAAGTTTTATATTTGTAAATAAAATATAAATTTTAGAATATCATAAATTTATCTTGACTTTAAAAACATTATACTTATTAAAAGTAAGGATCTCACATTTTGTCACTCTCTTTGATTTTAATAATATCCAAGTCATTATCATGGATTTTTTTCCATTAAATTATTCAATTTATAACCTTATGAGTTAAGGGTAAAATTAAATTCATAAAATAAATTTTTTGAATGTTTTAGAGAAATTTAATAATATTTATAATATTATGTTTACCCTTAATTACATGTCTTACCCTTAATTGTGGTAATAAAATTCACTAAAGATATTATTCATATTGTAAATAAATTAAAGGGAAATGTTTAATTAATTTGGAAATTATAATTAAAAATAGGGAATCAATGTTGTAAAATTCAATTCACAAAATTTTTAGTAATAAATTAAAAATTAATCCTACAGATGGGAAGAAATAACAGACTTTTAAAGTAAAAAAGTTCAAAAGTCTGAAATATTTTTAAAGACAATTTCAATGTGAAATTTATTATAATAACCTAAATTGTATTAAATGATATAAAATTTATCTATTTATAATTTAAAACCAATAAAAGATATAATTTATGAGTATAAATTATTTGGATGTAAAAATCATTTTCAATTAAAATTCCGAAATTGGTCACTATTCATCAAAATAGAAACTTATAAAAAAAATACCAAAAAAATCAACCAGATTAAATTATGATATCCCAATTTGAAAAAAATAAGATTATTTTAAAAAATATAATTTATAAAAGTATAAAATAATTTATCTAAATCAAGCACACTATCAAAAGGCTGCAAAATTTCTTTTTAGAAAAAATTTAGTTTACAAGCATAAAATGGATTTATTTTTATATCAGGTCTAGAAAATACATATTCAGATGATAAAAATTAGATTTAATATTATATATATATCATTAATATAACTTAATTATATCGTTTTTTATTTTATTGGTATAAAACACCCTTTGGAGCATTTAAATAGTCTTTTAGAAAACGACCCCCCTTTTTAAAGGGTTTTACATATGTAAAACAAACTTTAAAATTTTAGTTAATCATGTTCATACCCACATGTATAATGGATAGGTTATAATTTTATTATTTAAATAATAAATATTGTGTTTCATAAAAAATCTATGTTGCGTGTAATGCAGGCAAAGCTAGTGTTGCGTGTAGCATAAGTATAACTTAGTGTATCCTATAACACAAGACATCAAAGAAATTAAATTTATTTGAATAAAATCTCATAAAAACTCTATTTGTTACATTATAAACCCATTAAAATTAATTTATCCCAAAAAATTCTTCACTCAGATACAAATAAAATGAGGATCTTTCTACCTCATCACATCCTCATGTTCCCATGTAGCTTCAAGAAATTGGTGGTTCCACAAAAAAAAACTTTAACCAGATTGGTGGTCTTGTTTCTTAGAACATTATCTATACAATCCAAAATATATACTGATTGTTAATCATAAGAAAATATTATTCCAGTTGTACTACCTCTGAGTTTAGTAGATTTGAATGATCGAGTATGTATTTCTTCAAGAAAGATATAAGGAACACATCATGAACTTAAGAGAGATTGGGTGGAAGAGCCAATCAATAAGCTATAATTCAGGGATGGTTAAGAAATTCAAAAGGACTACTATACATAAGGATTATATTTTTCTTGTTTCCAAATCTCATTACTCTATTCAAGTGATATAATCATAGAAATACATTATCACCCACTTCAAACTCTAGATCTTTTCAAAGATTGTTATCGTAACTTTTATGCCGACTCTAATATTCTCTTATGTGTTGTTGAATAGATCTAACCCTTTCTACCATTTATTCGACTAGATAATGTCTCAAAGGCTTCCTTTCCCTCACATAATTCCATCACATTGGAGTTCTGCACTTCTTAACAAAGATGAATTCATAAGGATCTATCTGATTGTTGGAGTGAAAACTATTTCTATAGAAAACTTATACCAACGAAAGGTGTTTATCCAAACCACATTTGAAGCCCACAAATAAGTCTCTTAAAATGTATCCTATATTTTTAACTTCCATCTTAGATTAACCATCTATATGAGGATGATTAGTAGTTCTAAATCAAAGATATGTTTCTAGATCCGACTGAAGACTTCACTTAAACTTCGAGGTAAACCTCATATCTTGATTATATACAATTGAAAGTGCTACTCCATGAAATCCTACCACGTCCTTAATATATATTCTTAAAATGTAATCAAGAGATAATTATTATCTAATATAAATGAGGTGTGTGGAAATTGTAAGGTGATTGACTATAACCCATATAAAATTATGTCTTTCAGATGTTTTGGGAAGTCAGACATCAAAATCCATAGTGATGTTTTCCCTTTTACATTCAGGTATGGTTAATGGTTGTAAAATTCTCTTAGATTTCAATCTCTCATCCATAACTTTTTGACAAACCAAGAACCATGAAAGATACTCTAAAAATATCTATTCATTCTATCCCATTAAAAATATTCTTTCATGTCTCTATAAATCTTTTTACTTCTATGATGAATAGATAATGATGAACTATGAGCCTAATCCAATAGTTCCTTCTTAAAATCTAGTACATAAGGAACACATACATGGTTCCTAGACCTTATTATTCTATACCAATCATGTTTGAACTAAGGAACATTTTTCACCTTCTTTTTTAGCTCCAAATATTTCTTTTTTTTCCTCTTTAATCATTACATGGATAAATGTTTTAACATTCATTTGGGCCAGATAATATTTTACCCCTTACATTTTGGTTTCCATATCCATATTTTTCAAATCTATAAATATTGAGTCTTTTTTATATTAATCATATATAAGGTATCATGGTCCTTTTGACTCAATTCATCTTTACGTTATTTATAATCCCAGGGTGGTAATGAATTGATAAATCATACTATTTAATCAGTTCCAACCATATTCTTCAGCACATTTTCAACTCCTTCCATGTGAATGTATACTTTAATATATTTTGATTATCAAATATTTCACCAATTTCCCTATAAATATAATTCCTCCATATCTTTAATTAAAATATTACTAGATATAACTCCAAATAATGATTTGGGATTGTTTCTCATAAACCTTCAATTTTCATGAGGCATAAGCTACAACCATTTCATTTTTCATAAGAAATCCTCTTAGTCCTTTCTTAGATACATCACTAAAAAATATATACCCTTCTCCACTATAGGGTAATGTAGTAACAAGGTCACTAAATAATATTATCCATGGTTCTTAAAATTATATTCGAATTCTTTCATATAGATGATCTCAGCACCCTTCCAAGTCAACATGGTGAGTGGATTAGATATTTGAGAGAAATTATCCAAAATTCCCCAATAATATTCGTCCAAACCAAGAAAAATATCGGTTTTAGTTATAATGGTTGTTCTTGGACATTTCTCAATAACTTATTTCTTTGAAGGATCTATCGATATACCCTCACATGAGATCATATATCCTATAAATGAAACTTTTTAAAGCCAAAATTCACATTTAGTAAATTTTTCATAAATCTTCTCCTTTATCAAGGCATTCAACACAATCCTTAAGTGATCCTTTTGTTATTTCATTATCATTTAATATAAAATAATATCATCTATAAATACTACCAAAAACTAATCAAGATATTCTCTAATGAATCTATTCATTAATTACATGTATATAGTGGGGGAATTAGTAAGACCAAAACAAGTCACTACAAATTCAAAGTGTCCATACCTTGTTCAGAATTCTATAATGGGTATATCCTCTTCTGTGACCCTCAATTGATAATATATAAAATGAAGGTAAATTTTAGAAAATTATTGAGATTCACATAGTTGATCAAATAAATCATCAAGACTTGGAAGAGGATCCTTTTTCTTGATTGTAATTTCATTAAGTTGATGTTAATCAATGATAATATACATTAAACCATATTTATTTTTAATATTAGAATATTTTCACCATAAGGTGATGCACTATGGTGTATGAATCCTTTATCAATATTCTATAATAGTTTCTTATTTAATTCCTACCACTCAATTGGGGGAATTCTATAAGGATATTTCGAAATAGGTATAGCACTAGATATGAGTTCTTTCAAAATATATACTTTACGATTCAGTGGAGGACCTAGAAACTCTTCTAGAACAAAAATCAACAAACTAACATATAATAGGTGTATCCATAATGTTGAGTTCCACATAGGTACAAATAGATTCATCATCCATTTATTTACCTCAAATAACTCCTTTTCTATATTTATATGAAAAATACGAGGTAATTAATTATTGAAATATATGTTCTTGAACTCATCCCATTCCATGGTTTCAATTTCTTTTTCTTGCCTCATATTCTAGAAAGTATTCCACTATTGATCTACTTCATGTTTCAGATGATAAATAGCTAGGACAAGTTTTTCATGTCCTGAGCATTAATGAATAGAAATTACTTTTCCATGGTGTCGATCCATATCTCACTCCACTATTAGGTCAGAAGATCCTCAAAAAGTAGGTGCGTGTTTCCTCATGAATGAATCACCAGTACATTGTTTCCTTATTTCACTATTTGATAAATCTGTATGATTCATATCCTGAGAAAGTTGTGTTATTGTGGTAGCAAGGATCTCTATTTGAGCTCCCATAACATTTGGTTTCTCATGTGTAAAATTATTTCATTGTCCATCACATTTAGTATTAGCATGATTTCATAGATTTTCTTCCATTGACTAAAAAAATATTGTTAGAAATAACAACCATAATGTGGAATCATGAAAATTCATTTAAAAAAATTCTTAAATTATGAAACAATCTATAAAATGTTATCCTTTAACCAATTTCATTAATAATCATTACCAAAACTTTAGTATTTTGTCCTATGCATAGATTTAACCTTAGGGTTATTACTAAGGTTTTATCATGATTATTTCCAATGGTTAACTTAACCCTTTATCTGATACCAACTACAAAAACCCAATATTTTCATATATAGATATTACATCTTTTTAAATAAATATTCATTTGATTATACAAATAAATGCCTAAGGATCATAATGTTCTAGTTAATTTGTTAAATTATAAACCTAAATAGTTGGTTCGTAAAATATCTCTACCATCTCTAACTTATTTCTTTACAATTATATCCCTTTTAGTACATCCCACATAACACCTTTCTTTATATCATGTTGAAATAAAACATAATAAAAGGGTGATCTTAGATACTCAGTAAGGGTAACCATGGAATACTTCAATTTAGTTTCTTATGAAAACTTAATATAAGAGATATGGGTATGTGATCATGAGCATAACATTCAATGTTTTTAACCAACCTTTCATGGATCATATACATGAGTTATGGCATAAAACATTACCATGACCCATAAGAGTGAAAATTCATCATAACTAATTTATTAAACATATGTTCAAGTCATAAATTTTTATTTCATAATAAGAAGTACAGAAAACATTTTCATAAGTTAATGTTAACACCCAAGACTCTTGGATCATGCCTTATCGCATGTTTCCCTTAATGGATGAAGCTCGTCGACTTGTTTCCCATCATAGATCATGTAACAACCCAGAATTTTGAATAAATCTTGTTTCCTAATTTTATGTGTTATTTTATTTTATTTTTCTACTCAACGAAAAATGTTTCATTTGATAGCATGAGTATAATTAGAATGAGACCATTGGGTTTTGACTGTTATATGACCATTGGTCAATATGACCGCTGGAAACTAAAAATTTTGATTATTGTCTCTAAATACATGTAATCTTGGTTAATTAATATAGAAAGAAGATTCGATGGCCTCACCCAGTTGTCTTGGACCGATCAAAGCCCATCTAATAGAACATGGGAAGGAGGTAGCACCACTGGGTTTTGCTTTGGAAAAACCCAAGCTGAACTTCATCGTGTGAAGCTAGAATGGGATTTCCTTCGTGAGAAGTTCAAACTGATAGAAATTACTACTCATGCGATGTTGGCCGAGCCTCCCTCAGATTCTCTCACCTTAGCACACCTTACACTTAGGTCCTATGCTGGTGTGATAAGGGGCTATGTAAGGAGACCGTAACTGCCTTGTGTAATCCTTTGTTTTAAATAAAAATTTGGATTTCTTCTTATGATGATGTTTATGACTTTTCAAAAGTCCGGATAAATATAGTATGCATATTTTTGGTGAATTTTAGAGAAAGGATATTTTTAAAAAATGTTTATTTAAACCATAAATAATTAAAAATGTGTAATGATTTTCAAAAAATGGTCTGCTACAATTATGTTAAGTATGAAATTTAGAGTCTAATAAGATCAACTTAATTTTTGATGAATAGTAAATTATGAATAGTAATTTTATTCTTAGGATTAGTAATGTGACCAAATGGATTAGTAATTTCACTTAAAGAAAGTATTAATATAATATAGGCACCTTGATTAAGTAATGCGATTCAATAAAATGGTTAAATAATGGTTTCATAAATTATTATTCAAGTATTAGTTTTTTTAGGTGAATAGTGTTTTTTAATTTAAAATTAAATTAAAAATATTTACAAAATTATTTTTATAAAATGGATTTCATTTTTGAACTCAGATCATCGATATTATGTTATGGTAATTTTTGGGGTTTTTTCTAAAAAAATGAATTTTCGGTGAATATTGTATTTATTTAAAAAATAAATTAAAAATATTTAGAAAATTATTTTTATATAATGGAGTTCTTTTTTGAAATCAGTGCATTGATATTTGGTTAAGGTTAAATTTTGGGATTTTTCTGAGAAAGTTGAATTTTTAGTGAATAGTAAAAATACAGTTTTAGGGTCTTCATAAGTTTAATGACATCATAACTGTGTCATGATGATGTCATGAAATATTTTATGGGTTGGACGACCAAATGTGATGAATTATTGTATGGGAGGCCTCATATGGACTAACTTCATGGGAAATATCATGGGAGAGCACATGGTTTTGAGAAACCCTCTTATGAGGTGTCCCTTGGCCATTAATGCCTTGTCCCCTCACTTTCCCTATAAATACTAAACCATTCTCTCATCCTTTGGACTCAAAAATCATTCTCAAAGAATTTATGGTCTCCTTACCTCCCAAGAAGTCCTCCCAAGGTTCCCTCAAGCCTCTGAAAGTCCCAACCTTTGAGTTTTAAGAGTTATGTTTTAAGGTAAGGGATCCGACCTCTCTCTTTCTTTTCAAGTAATCTCTTTTATGTCATTTCATTTATACTCCATGTTATTATGTTGGAGGATGTTCTTCTATATTTATCATACTTCCCTTTTCATTTTCATATGATGAGAGACCCCCTCTTTCTCTCATCAATTCGTTTTAAGAATGTTTAAGTGGCGCCGTTAGGCTGCTGAATTTTGAAGGGATTCTTTCACCCTTCTCATTTTCGAGTTCTATTTTCATGTCAAGTCTTTCAAGTTCCTTTTTATTATGTTGGGGTATTGTAACTATATATATCATACAGATATTTTATGATAATATTATGAGAGACCCCATTTTATCTCTTCAATTCAGTATTTTTAAGTTTTAAGTGGCGCCGTTAGACTGCCGACTTTTTAAGTAGTTCTTTCACCCTTCTCGTTTTGAAGTTCTACTTTCATGTCAAGTCTTTAAAGTTATTTTTTATTATGTTGGGGTATGATCTCTATATCTATAATTCTGATCTTTTATGATCATATTATGAGAGACCCCATTTGATCTCTTCAATTCATAATTTTGATGTTTTAAGTGGCGCCGTTAGGCTGCCGAATTTTTAAGTAGTTCTTTCACCCTTCTCATTTTGAAGTTCTACTTTCATATCAAGTCTTTCAAGTTCCTTTTTATTATTTTGGGGTATGATATCTATATCTATCATACTGATATTTTATTTTCATATTATGAGAAACCCTATTTTATCTCTTCAATTCATTTTTTAAGTTTAAGTGACGTCGTTAGGCTGCCGAATTTTCATAAGACAAATCTTACTTTTGTCTTCCTTCCATGTTTTTCATTTCAAATGTAATGTCCTTCAGATTTCATTAACATGTTCATATATCCTTCATATTCGGTCCCTCTACTATTTTATGGGTCATTTATGATTGTTTGACCCATGTCCCCTCTCTTTTCAATGTTTTCTAAAACCCCGAAACATCATCCTTATGCTGCAGAATTTCCGTCTCAAATGTCTCTCCCTTTTTCTAAAGATCTTTTATTTTATTAAGTGAATACTAAAAGATATCTCTTCTATATGGGTATTCACATATATACCAATATGTTCTATTTTAAATTCTGGGATTTACATACATGGGACCCGCTCTCCCCTTCCGTGGGTTTTAAAGTGACATAAAGATCATGTCTCTAAAGTGTTTTTAAAACGTTATGATTATGAAATGAAACCCATTTATTTTATGCTATATGGGTTATTTATTAAATTTTTGATGATTATATATGTGGATCACATGATAATAAAGGAAAATTTAAGGGTGTGCCCTGATAGCGCTCCAATGCATTGGATAATGATGTAACCACTAGAGATTACAATTTTCACGATATCTTGGTGAATAACCTTGGTAATTTTCAAATGACACCTTGGGGATGGACCTTGGTGATATGTTCATGATTGTCTATGTTAAATGATGTAGCCACATCTTAATGTTTTGAAAAATGTTATTTTTATTATGATATTCCACATGATTTCTTTCTCATGCCTTAAAGTTCTTTTTCATGACATAGTTGATGTATCTCAAGTTCACATGTTAATTGTTTCTCTT
Source organism: Viscum album (assembly GCA_963277665.1). Lineage (NCBI taxonomy): Eukaryota > Viridiplantae > Streptophyta > Magnoliopsida > Santalales > Viscaceae > Viscum > Viscum album. The sequence goes on along the minus strand of OY728165.1, from coordinate 905,955,694 downwards.
GTTTCCCTTACTGGGCCTTCTTCTCACCCTTTCTTTTGATGTATGTCCCCAGGTTATGAGATGCAGTAATGAACCTAGGATGAACTTAAGTAGAAGCCTTTCAAGTGTTTAAGAAGAATGTTTTATGTTGTTTTCATGTATTATGTTCCTGGTTTCCAAGACACTAAACCTTAAAGATCCTCAATTTTTTGTAATGTAATGAAAGTTTATGTTATAAAAAGGCAGGATTCTATAGTTAGTATCAAAGTATGGTTTAGTTATTTGTGGAAATTAGGATATGAAAACTCTAGGAAGACCCCTATAGAAAAGTTTAAATATAGGAAATCTTCCTGGTATTTTGGTGAGTATTGAGTAAGGGGTTTCCAAGAAAATACATCCATGTCTGGATACGAGCAGGTAGAGGTGGCTCTAGAACAGATTTACATAGGGGTAAAACCTGAAAACACCGCTTTGAGCTAGACTCAAATGGTAACTGGTACATGACAACAGGCCTTGCTGTACTCTTGGTTACGACACTCTCGGGGGATAAACTTTGGTAAATTCATAAGCTTATTATGAACCATTATTAAAGGAACAAAGATAAAATAAAATAAAGATTCACATAATAATATATGATCATGGATAACCTAGTTTGAAACTTAGGGGATCACAAGTTAAGGTATACTTTGCTTCTACAAGTTATCCATATATGCTTTAAGTTCCTTTTCATGATTATTGGCTAAGTATTTAAGCCCCTAATTATACTTTCTCTTCTTAGTTAATGGTGGGACATGGAATAACATGTCCCAACAACCAATGTGATAGGAAATGCGACAATTGCCATATTAATATGACAGAGATGATTAGTGGATTAAAAGATTATTATTATTTTGGAAGACGTTCACTATTTTGGGGACCCTATATGATCGTGGTAAATAGATTACTACGGTATTTTCATTGAGGAGTAAGGTTGACTTATATTTTGAAGAACTGATTAATTTAAGGTGAACTTATGGTAATATAGGTTACTTATGGAAATGATTAACCTATCTTGGGAAAAATATGTTTAGGTTAGTTACTTCTGTTATAAGATGTCATGAGTGGTTTATGTTGTTTGGAGATGAACGATGAAGTTTATTTTGGAAGACTATGCTATCAAATCCTTCTTGTACATGGGTTTCAATCTTAGTTTGGTTTATTTTGAGGAATTTTAAGGATCGTTATTTATGGAATGGCCTATGATGAACTTTGGTAGTACCATGGAACTTTGAAGATTTAAAAGTAGTTTCTATTCCTATGGGATTCTTTCTTTTTGAAGATTTTTTTACCTTACCCTTTCTGTTTTTTGGGATAATGTTTAAAGATAGAAAAATAGATAGTTAATATTTTGTGGATTATGTGATTATCTAGAAGATTACTTTTGTCCTTTTGATGAGACCAAGTGTTTTTGAATTCTCATCGTTTGGAGAAAAGATTAGTTTTGGTAGAGACTTATTAAAGGATGAAACTCTACTTGAAGGTAGGTGTATTTCCATATGTTTTTGTTCTATGTAGTAAATGAATTCCTCAAAATTATAAAAAGGAATGTAAAACAAAAACGATGTTGGTTTACGTTTCCTACTAGGTAATCAAATACCGTTTACACACATCATAAGTTTGTGATTTTCTTATGGTTAACTTTCTTCTAATCATGTTTTCTATCACTCTCCCTCAGAACTTGACCCTTTGTTTTCTCCTCCATGTCCATGTTTTCCTACATGGAATCCTAGTGTGGGTTAACTTGGGTGACCATTGTAATTCCCTTTATTTCTATTAAAGTAATAGTTTTACTAACTCCTTTTCCGATGTGGGACTTTCAATGAAATTTCAAAACCCAATTTTAAAAATTGCGAGGATGCAATTTCTTAAGGGGGGAAGATTATAACGACCCGAAATTTTGAATAAATATTGGTTCCTAATTTTATGTGTTATTTTATTTTATTTTTATACTCAACAAAAAATGTTTCATTTGATAACATGAGTATAATTAGAATGAGACCGTTGGGTTTTGACTGTTATATGACAATTGGACAATATGAATGCTGGAAACTAAACGTTTTGATTATTGTATCTAAATACAAGTAATCTTGGTTAATTAATATAGAAAGAAAATTCGATGGCCTCACCCAGTAGCCTTGGACCGATCGAAGCCCATCTAATAGAACTTAGGAAGGAGGTAGCACCACTGGGCTTTGCTCTGGACCAAACCCAAGCTGAACTTCATCGTGTGAAGCTAGAATGGGATCGCCTTTGTGAGAAGTTCAAACTGATAGAAATTACTACTGGTGCGATGTTGGTCGAGCCTCCCTCGGATTCTCTCACCTTAGCACACCTTACACTTAGGTCCTATGCTGGTGTGATAAGGGGCTATGTAAGGAGACCGTAACTGCCTTGTGTAATCCTTTGTTTTAAATGAAAATTGGGATTTCTTCTTATGATGATGTTTATGACTTTTCAAATGTCCGGATTAATATAGTATGCATATTTTTTGTGAATTTTAGAGAAAGGATATTTTAAAAAAATGTTTATGTAAACCTTAAATAATTAAAAATGTGTAATGATTTTCGAAAAATGGTCTTCTACAATTATGTTCAGAACGAAATTTAGAGTCTAATAGGATCAACCCAATTTTTGATGAATAGTAAATTATGAATAGTGCTTTTATGCTTAGGATTAGTAATGTGACCAAATGGATTAGTAATTTCACTTAAATAAATTATTAATATAATATAGGCACCATGATTAAGTAATGTGATTCAATAAAATTGTTAAACAACGGTTTCATAAATTATTATTCAAGTATTAGTTTTTTCAGGTGATTAGTGTTTTTTAATTAAAAATTAAATTAAAAATATTTAGAAAATTATTTTTATAAAATCGATTTAATTTTTGAACTCAGAGCATCGATATTATGTTAAGGTAATTTTTGGGGTTTTTTCTGAAAAAATGAATTTTCGGTGAATATTGTATTTATTTAAAAAATAAAATAAATATATTTAGAAAATTATTTTTATAAAATGGAGTTCATTTTTTAAATCAGTGCATTGATATTTGGTTAAGGTGAAATTTTGGGATTTTTCTGAGAAAGTTGAATTTTCAGTGAATAGTAAAAATACAGTTTTAGGGTTTCGGTATGATTAATGACATCATAACTATGTCATGATGATTTCATGAGATATTTTATGGTTTGGCCGACCAAAGGTGATGAATTATTGTATGGGGGCCCTATATGGCCTAACTTCATGGGAAATAACTTGGGAGAGCACATGGTTTTGAGAAACCCACTTATGAGGTGTCCCTTGGCCATTAATGTATTGTCCCCTCACTTTCCTTATAAATACCAACCCATTATTTCATCCTTTGGACTCCAAAATCATTCTAAACGATTTTCTGGTCTCCTTACCTCCCAAGGAGTCCTACCAAGGTTCCGTCAAGCCTCTCAAGGTCCCAACCTTTGAGTTTTATGAGTTACGTTTTAAGGTCAGGGATCCGACCTCACTCTTTCTTTTCAAGTAATCTCTTTTATATCATTTATTTTATGCTCCATGTTCATATGTTGGAGGATGTTCTTCTATATTCATCATACTTCCCTTTTTATGTTCATATGATGAGAGACCCCCTCTTGCTCTCATCAATTCGTTTTAGGAATGTTTAAGCGGCGTCGTTAGGCTGCTGAATTTTTAAGGGATTCTTTCACCCTTCTCATTTTCAAGTTCTATTTTCATGTCAAGTCTTTCAAGATCTTTTTTATTATGTTGGGGTATTATCTCTATATATATCATAATGATCTTTTATTATCATATTATTAGAGACCCCATTTTATCTCTTCAATTCAGTATTTTGATGTTTTATGTGGCGTCGTTAGGCTGCCGAATTTTTAAGTAGTTCTTTCACCCTTCTCATTTTAATGTTCTACTTTCATGTCAAGTATTTCAGGTTCCTTTTTATTATTATGGGGTATGATCTCTATATCTATCATACTGATCTTTTATGATCATATGATGAGAGACCCCATTTAATATCTTCAATTCAGTATTTTGAAGTTTTAAGTGGCGTCGTTGGGCTGCCGAATTTTTAAGTAGTTCTTTCACCCTTCTTTTTTTGAAGCTCTACTTTCATATCAATTCTTTCAAGTTCCTTTTTATTATGTTGGGGTATGATCTCTATATCTATCATACTGATATTTTATGTTCATATTATGAGAAACCCTATTTGATCTCTTCAATTCATTTTTTGATGTTTATGTGACGTCGTTAGGCTGCCGAATTTTCATAAGAGAAATCTTATTTTTGTCTTCCTTCCATGTTTTTCATTTCAAATGGAATGTCCTTCAGATTTCATTACCATGTTCATATATCCTTCATCTTCGGTCCCTCTACTATTTTAGGGGTCATTTATGATTGTTTGACCCATTTACCCTCTCTTTTCAATGTTTTCTAAAACCCCGAAACATCGTCCTTATGCTGCAGAATTTCCGTCTCAAATGTCTCTCTCTTTTTCTAAAGTTCTTTTATTTTATTAAGTGAATACTCAAAGCTCTCTCTTCTATATTGGTATTCACATATATACCAAGATTTTCTATTTTAAATTCTGGGATTTACATACATGGGACCTGCTCTCCCCTTCCGTGGTATTTAAAGTGACGTAAAGATCATGTCTCTAAAGCAGTTTTTAAAACATTATGATTATGAAATGAAACCCATTTATTTTATTCTATATGGGTTATTTATGAAATGTTTGATGATTATATATGTGGATCACATGATAATAAAGGAAAATTTAAGGGTACGCCCTGATAGCGCTCCAATGCATTTGGTAATGATGTAACCACTAGAGATTACAATTTTCACGATATCTTGGTGAATAACCTTTGTAATTTTCAAATGACACCTTGGGGATGGACCTTGGTGATATGTTCATGATTTTCTATGTTAAATGACGTAGCCACATCTTAATGTTTTGAAAAATGTTATTTTTATTATGATATTCCACATGATTTCTTTCTCATGCCTTAAAGTTCTTTTTCATGACATAGTTTATGTATCTCAAGTTCACATGTTAAATGTTTCTCTTATTTCCCTTACTGGGCCTTCTTCTCACCCTTTCTTTTGATGCATGTCCCCAGGTTATGAGACACAATAATGAACCTAGGATGAACTTAAGGAGAAGCCTTTCAAGTGTTTAAGAAGAATGTTTTATGTTGTTTTCATGTATTATGTTCCTGGTTTCCAAGACACTAAACCTTAATGATCCTCAATTTTTTGTAATGTAATGAAAGTTTATGTTATAAAAAGGCAGGATGCTATAGATCATGCACACAATCATGTTTCCCTTAACTATATCATAAGATAAAACTCATTACCCAATGAATTTGATGAATATATAGGTACCACCTGTAACACCCCAGGTAAATAAAGAGTATGACATTTTCACATTTATCCATATTTTTGAATAAAATATTAATATAACTTTAAAGGGGATGCTATGCTCGATGGCATACCCAACACGCAACAACAAGTTTCTTGGGAATCTTACGTTGCACTCTAATAATAAAATAATACTATTTTAAATGGTAGTTAACGCCTAGCTGTTGTGATGGTGGGAATGAATAAAACTAACTACAAAATGATTATATATGTTTATCAAATATTTTTAATTTTTACAATAAATTTTAGAGGATTAAAAAATGCGAATGAATCCAATTTTAAGCGTAAACATTCTAATATTCTTTAAAAGGTCGATTAACTGCCTTTTGATGGAGAACCTCTTTTAAATCCACTTTTTGATTATTTTATGTGTTATATTTGAAAAAAATAAAATTCTTCTTTAGAATCGGGACATCAAAATTTACTTTGTGTAAATTTTTGGTATTTTTCCGATAAGGTACATTTTTTAATGAATAGTGGAAAATGTTGTATTTTAATTCAAAACCTCTTTTTAATCTAATTTATTTATATGATTAGATTATATTTTAAATTGTTTTTAAAGTGAAATTCAAATATATTTTTACCATTAAATCCAATGGTGTTCATTATAATTAATTTCACTTTGAAACTGGACTTAAACTAGTGTCAATCTTTTAATAGATATTGTTTCTTAAAAACACGCTATTTGTTTTGACAGCGGGAATTAATTATTAAATTAATTAATGCAAATTATATTTTTTTAATTTTGTAAAATAGACATCATTCTTGAATTCAGAATATCAAATATAGCCTAGGGTGAATTTTTGGTAATTTTCTGAAAAACTTCAATTTTTGATGAATAGTAAAACCACTAAGTGGTACTTATAAAAACTGATTTTCTATTTAAATGAAATTTTTCCACATTTGTGTTTTGAATTTCAAAAATCCGACAAACATGGTTGTCATTAATAAGTAAAATGTGGTTCAATGGGATTAAAATAATTTTTTTGGTAAATAGTAACTTATTAATTTTTTAATCGCGATTAGAGGTAATTAGTGTAGTTTAAGGTAACAATAATGTTTTAATAATATGAAATGACCTAGAAACATGTACTACCCTCATTGGATGAGTCATGGACGAACAATACAATACATGGGTAAACTTGGGGACCCCATAGAGCCACTTTGGTTGGAAAATGTCATAAATACCTTTTTATTTAATGTTAAAATTAAAATGACACAAACTTGAGTTGGTTTACTAAAACAATTTTTAAATGGGGTTATACAAGTCATAATTTGGACTATAAATAGTCATTGGAAATCTAAAAGGATTTCTTACATCATTGTATTTTTTTTATAATTTTTAGACATTAAATAAATTAAATTATTTATGACATCATGATGATGTAGTGATGACCTCATTATTTAACGATTTAAATAAAATGGGAAGATAATGAAAAATATATGACCTACACATGTCCAAAACCTATTTTATGGGTTGATTTCTAAACCTTATCTCCTTATCCTTGAAATTTATAATTTTGGGACCTTTTGTATCCGAAAATCATTTTAGAATAAAGTATCCTTTTATACCTTTCCAAGAGTGTCCCTCCTCTCCTCTTATAAAAGGCCCCCACCTCTACCTCCTTGCCCACACTTCCAAAGAATTTGGCTCGGCCAACCCCTACCCATTTTGTCTCTACACATCCCTCTCTAACTCTTAGAAGCCTCACTTTTGGAAGAAGTCTTCGGAAGGAAGCCTTTGAGCTCAAACCAAAGGGAGTTACCCGATTTTAAGGTAATGTCTTCACTTGAGTCCTTTTATTTTATTTTGCTTCTCCAACCCCCTAAACTCTTTTTATTCATTTCTTTTGTAACAACTCCAGTATCTTCAATATACTAGTATGATTTTATAAGATTTATTCAAGCTACACTTACACACACCTACATCTAATGGTTAAAGAACATACTGTTTCTGTGGATGGCGAATTTTTGCCTCCCGAAACGATGATTGTTCAACATTCTTTTAACACCTTCAAAGGTGGCCATTAAGATGACACTATATTTATATATGATATATAATATATTTATGTTTTCCTTAAGCTTATGTATTTTTAATTTGGGGCATACTTTTATGGTTTCCATTATGGGTAAACGTGATATCTTTATTTAAGGAAGTGCGGACTATTGCCCCCTCAAAGTGATTTGATTCGTTAATTCCATATGTGGGACATATAAAGGATGTAATTAATGATTTTATATATGATATTATACTGGGATTATAATATACCATTATATCATTATGATTCCATTCTATAAAATATGAAATAGAAATGAAAGTAGCATTCATGCGTACGTACGGCTTACCGTCTCCATGAACGGTGCATTTCCTTTCTTACCTCTAAATGATTATGTGATATTATAAATGCATGTATATACTGGATATATATGATATATATGATATCTATATCATTAGTATAACTCTGGATATAATGGATACATGAACAACTTGTAATTATAAAGAGCATAATTTTGACTCAAGTACCAATGATCATTAAAACGACCGTTAATAACATAAATAATTACATAGTGTTCATGACATGGAAATAAGTGATATAAAAGGAATAATGAACTTGAAAAATGTTCTTAAGAAAGTAGAAATTAACTCAATTTTATTATTCAGGATGTTAAAGAACGATCATGTCACGTCGGACCCGAGGTAAGGGATCCTACTCCTCTCTTTCTTTTTAAGTACACTCTTTTATGTCATTCCTTTTAAAGCTCATATTTCTTGTTATTGGGAAGTTATTTTATATTACTCTTACTGTAATTTTTATGTTAATATGATGAGAGACCCTATTCTCTCTCATTAATCCATTTTGGATGTTTTGAGTGGCGCCGTTAGGCTGCCGAATTTTCATAAGAGATCTAACCTCTCTCTTTATTTTTAAGTACTCTCCTTTATGTCACTTCTTTTAAGCTCCTCTTTGTTTTGTTGGGGGATGTTCTTTTATATTCCTTTTTCTTTAAACTTTTTTTTAATATGATGAGAGACCCTATTTTCTCTCATCAATCCATTTTCGAAGTTTTAAGTGGCGTCGTTAGGCTGCCCAGTTTTTGTAAGGGATTTTTCATCTCAATTTTATTCCCGAGGGATTTATGATACATTGGCCACAATTTCCTTTGAGTGGTGTATGTACTGACCATTATTTTACTCATTGTGTAATATAATTTCATTTATGAGTATTTACATCAATGTTGTATTGTCTTTCTTTCACAGGGTGTATGTTTCGAAAGTTACCCAAGTCAGTAAGGGAACCTTTCACCATCCTCTTTTTAAAAGACTCATTTTGTTATGTCTTTTAATTCACATACTATTATGTTGGGATATGTTCTTCTATATCCTTATTGATGTAAATTTTATGTCCAAGTGATGAGATACCCTTTTTATCTCTCATCAACTCTTTTTCTGAATTTTGAAATGATGTCGTTAGGCTGTCGAATTTTTGCAAGGGAACTTCTTAACCCAATTTTGATTCTTCGGGATAAACATGTACTCCTTGAATATTTCATACTATGAATATGTGTGAATGTCCTATGATTGTTTTACACTTAATATCCACTTATATTTGGTGTATTCGTTTGTCACACATAATTATGTAATTGATTTATCCTTAATCCAAGGATACCGTCTTTGTATGGGACTTCGTCTCAATCTCCATTCATTGAGGCATATTTTGTTTTATACACAACCTTCTTTTATACGGTGTATAAACACCATTGACTTTTATGTTTATTCTAAAGGAATCTTTTTTCTACGAAGCATTTACTAAATGACAAAAGGGAATGTTTTTGTCATACGTATGCGGCGACAACGACTTCTCCACCGCCGTGACCATTATTTGAGTTTCGGCTTCCTCTACAAGTCATACCTTCTTTTTAAAAGAAAAATAAATACCATGTTTTACTTTTCTTTTCTTTTGGTATTGAAAATGGTTTTCATATTGTTTTTATATCAATGTTTTGTATTGATAACTTGTTATTGAAAGGTGGAAATGTTATGTTTCCTTTATGCATGTTTTATATGATAAGATTATGTTATGGTTCTTGGGCATTGTTATGAAGATGGGTGGTTCCGTGATAAACTAAGGGTGGGTAAGCCCGATATAGCTCTCCAATGCATTGGGTAACGTGAAGGAGTGAAACGTTAAGGTTTCTCCGAAGAGATTTAGGGAATATACTGTGGTGGGTATTCCAAACGTAACCAAGAGGGTTACTCCATACGTAAGAATGTTATGAATGCCTCATGTTACCTTTTTGTGTCTTATGATTTCTATGATTTATTCATGATTTGATATGCCTATGTTTTATGGGTAAAGTATGATTTCATTCTTATGTATATATGAACTCATGTTTCCTTTCCATATTTTTATAACCCTTACTGAAATTTTTATGCTCATCCCAAGTTTTTTTGAAATGTTTTTCACAGGTTAAGGGAAAGGTACATGATATGATGATAGTGTCAATGAAGTTTCAAGAACGAATCCATGTTTTATTTTTAAATATGTTTCCGTTGATGGGAAAAAAATAAATTCTCTCTTTTATGTAACCACTTTGTTTAAATGTGGAATGTAATGCAAGTTTTATGATCTAATTCTCTAAAACTCTAAAATGAAAAGATCCTCAATGTGAATTATTAATTTAATTCAATATTAAGTAAGGTTTAAGGTTGGGGACTTATAGTTGGTATCAAAGGTCAGTTTAGATAACTTTAGAGGTTAGGGTATTCTCTAAGCATAAGTGACATTAACATAATGGTTAGGATTTCAGAAAGAGTCCTAGTTTTAGATAAAGTGAATGAGTAAGTATATCTTAGTGTTTACCTTCCTCATTAGTACATGATGGTTTTGTTGATATACTCACACTGACATTTCTCTTTTTTAGTGAATGGATGGATCTAGTAGGCACCAAAGAGACAACAAGTTTGAAGGAAACTGTGGTGGTTCTCTGATTAAGATACTATATGAAATGAGGGATTTAACGAGGAAACACATGGTTGTTCTAAACCAACTATCCAGGAGTCATGATAAACTACTTTTACCTTGGTATGTTCTGTAATGCATCATGTACAAGATGGCCAATCAATGTGGAAGTTCAGGTAATAATTATAAAGGTAAACATTGGGGTTTATATGATCCTTACTTTTGAGGTAATTATAGGTTATTATATGTTATGATGGAAAATGAAAGGCATGAGATAAACTTGAGGTTAAAATATGTTATGATTATTTTTGAAGATTTTATCTCATTTTGGGGAATGTTTTATGAATTATATAGTTTGGGAAAAAGGACAACACGCAGACCGTGTGACAACCCGTCGCGTCGGACAAAGCTACGGGAATCGAACCCACAACCAAAGTGCGACTGGTATTTATTTCCTACCACTGGACTACGTGAAGTCCCTGGTTAGTTTGACTAATTATTTTTAGTTAGATGATTTTAGGAATCAAGAGTAAGTTTATTTTTGGTTATCTATGGAAATGATTAACCTATCATGGAGGATATGTGATTTGGTTAATTACTTTTCAATATGAGAATTTAAGAGCAACTGATGTTATTTGGAGATAAAAGTTAATTTGTACCTTGGAAGACTATGTGATTAAATCCTTCAAATATTTGGGTTTCAATCTTAGTTTTGTTTACTTTGTATAATTTTATGGACAATTGTTTATTGAATGGTCCTCGTTGAACTTTGGGTTTTTTTGGAAAAATTTTGGAGATTAAGAATAGATTTTCTTTTTATAAAGGGTTATCCTTTTCTGGATTATCTGATCCTGTACTAACCATTTTGGTTTTGGTTTTGGTTAGAGTCTAAAGACATGGGAAGTATATAGTTCTCTTTTGTGGATTAGGTGATTCTCTAGAAATTGATTATATTACTCTTAATGAGAACAAGTCTTCCTAAATAGTAGTCTTTTAGAGAAAATATGTGTTTGATTAAGGAATCTAGTAAAAGTTGAAAGTCTACATGATAAGTAAGTATGTTTCATTATGATTTAGTTAAGATCAAAAATAAATTCCTCAATAAAAAGTAACTTAAAAAAAAATGTTGTCTATTAACTTTTCCTACTGGGGAATCGAATACCATTTAACCCATCACAAGTTTGTAATTTTCTTATGGTTAACTTTCTCCTAGACATGTTTACTATCACTCTCCATCAAAACATGACCCTTCGTTTTTTCCTCCATGTCCATATTTTTCATACATGGAATCCTAGTATGGGTTAACTCGGGTGACCTTTGTACTTATCTTTCTTTATTTTAAAGTGATTGTTTTACTGACTCTTGTTCCGATGTGGGATTTTCAATGAAGTTTCCAAGCCCAATTTTAAAATTGAGAGGATTCAATTCCCAAAAGGGGGGAAGGATGTAACACCCCAGGTAAATAAAGAGTATGACATTTTCACATTTATCCATATTTTTGAATAAAATATTAATATAACTTTAAAGGGGATTCTATGCTCGATGGCGTACCCAACACGCAACAACAAGTTTCTTGGGAATCTTACGTTGCACTCTAATAATAAAATAATACTATTTTAAATGGTAGTTAACGCCTAGATGTTGTGATGGCAGGAATGAATAGAACTAACTACAAAATGATTATATATGTTTGTCAAATATTTTTACTTTTTACAATAAATGATAGAGGATTAAAAAATGCGAATGAATCCAATTTTAAGCGTAAATATTCTAATATTCTTTAAAAGGTCGATTAACCGCCTTTTGATGGAGAACCTCTTTTAAATCCACTTTTTGATAATTTTATGTGTTATATTTGACAAAATAAAATTCTTCTTTAGAATCAGGACATCAAAATTTACTTTGTATAAATTTTTGGTATTTTTCCAATAAAGTACATTTTTTAATGAATAGTGAAAAATGTTGTATTTTAATTCAAAACCTCTTTTAGTCTAATTTATTTATATGATTAGATTATCTTTTAAATTGGTTTTAAAGTGAAATTAGAATATATTTTTACCATTAAATCCAATGCTGTTCATTGAAATTAATTTCACTTTGAAATTGGACTTAAACTAGTGTCAATCTTTTAAAAGATATTGTTTCCTAAAAACACGCTATTTGTTTTGACAGTAGGAATTAATTATTAAATTAATTAATGCAAATTATATGTTTTGAATTTTGTAAAATAGACATCATTTTTGAATTCAGAATATCAAAAGTATCCTAGGGTGAAATTTTGGTAATTTTCTGAAAAACATCAATTTTTGATGAATAGTGAAACCACTAAGTGGTACTTATAAAAACTGATTTTCTGTTTAAATGAAAATTTTCCACCTTTGTGTTTTTAATTTCAAAAATCTAACATACATGGTTTTAATTAAGAATTAATATGTGGTTCAATGGGATTAAAATAAGTTTTTTGGTGAATAGTAACTTATTAAGTTTTTAATCGCGATTAGACGTAATTAGTGTAGTTTAATGTAAAAATAATGTTTTAATAATATGAAATGACCTAGACACATGTCCTACCCGCATTGGATGAGTCATGGCCGACCAAGAAAATACATGGGTCAACTTGGGGACCCCATGGAGCCACTTTGGTTGGAAAATGACATAAATACCTTTTTATTTAATGTTAAAATTAAAATGACACAAACATGAGTTGTTTTACTAAACCAATTTTAAAATGGGGTTATAAAAGTCATATTTTTGACTATAAATAGTCATTGGAAATCTAAAAATATTTATTACATCATTGTATTTTTTTTATAATTTTTAGACGTTAAATAAATTAAATTATTTATGACATCATGATGATGCAGTGATGACCTCATTATTTAACTATTTAAATAAAATGGGAAGATATTGTAAAATCTATGACCTACACATGTAAAAAACCTATTGGATGGGTGGATTTCGAAACTTTATCTCCTTATCCTCGAAATATATAATTGTGGGACCTTTTGTATCCGAAAATCATTTTATAATAAACTATCCTTTTATACCTTTCCAAGAGTGCCCCTCCTCTCCTCTTATAATAGGCCCTCACCTCTACCTCCTTAACCACACTTCCAAAGCCTTTGGATCGGCCAAAACCTGCCCATTTTGTCTCTCCACATCCCTCTCTACCTCTTAGAAGCCTCACTTTGGACAGAATTCTTCCGAAGGAAGCCTTTGAGCTCAAACGAAAGGGAGTTACCTGATTTTAAGGTAATGTCTTCACTTGAGTCCTTTTATTTTATTTTGCTTCTCCAACCCCCTAAACTCTTTTTATTAATTTATTTTGTAACAAATCCAGTATCTTCAATAGACTAAGATGTTTTTATAAGAAGTATTCAAGCTACACTTACACACACCTACATCTAATGGTTAAAGAACATACTGTTTCTGTGGATGGCGAATTTCTTCCTCCCGAAACGATGATTGTTCAACATTCTTTTAACACCTTCAAAGGTGGACATTAATATGAATCTATATTTATATATGATATATAATATTTTTATGTTTTCCTTAAGCTTATGTATTTTTCATTTGGGCATACCTTTATGGTTTCCATTATGGGTAAACGCGATATCTTCATTTAAGGAAGTGCGGACTACCGCCCCCTCAAAGTGATTTGATTCATTAATGCCATTTGTAGGACGTAAAAAGGATGTAATTAATGATTTTATATATGATATTATACTGGGATTATAATATACCATTATATCATTATGATTCCATTCTATAAAATATGAAATAGAAATGAAAGTAGCGTTCATGCGTACGTACGGCTTACCGTCTCCATGAACGGTGCATTTCATTTCTGACCTCTAAATGATTATGTAATATTATAAATGCATGTATATACTGGATATATATGATATATATGATATCTACATAATTAGTATAACTTTGGATATAATGGATACATGAACAACTTGTAATTATAAAGAGTATATTTTTGACTCAAGTACCAATGATCGTTAAAACGACCGTTAATAACATAAATAATTACATAGTGTTCATGACATGGCAATAAGTGATATAAAAGGAATAATGAACTTGAAAAAGGTTCTTAATAAATTAGAAATTAACTCAAGTTTATTATTCAGGACGTTAAAGAACGATCGAGTCAAGTCGGACCCTAGGTAAGGGATCCTACTCCTCTCTTTCTTTTTAAGTACACTCTTTTATGTCATTCCTTTTGAAGCTCATCTTTCTTGTTATTGGGATGTTCTTTTATATTAAATTTACTGTAATTTTTATGTTAATATACCCTATTCTCTCTCATCAATCCATTTTGTAAGTTTTGAGTGGCGCCGTTAGGCTGCCGAATTTTCGTAAGAGATCTAACATCTCTCTTTATTTTTAAGTACTCTCCTTTATGTTACTTCTTTTAAGCTCATCTTTGTTTTGTTGGGGGATGTTATTTTATATTCCTCTATCTGTAAAATTTTTGTTAATTTGATGAGAGACCCTATTTTCTCTCATCAAACCATTTTGGATGTTTTAAGTGGTGCCGTTAGGCTGCCGACTTTTCGTAAGGGATTTTTCATCTCACTTTTATTCCCGTGGGATTTATGCTACATTTGCCACAATTTCCTTTGAGTGGTGTATGTACTACCCATTATTTTACTCATTGTGTAATATAATTTCATTTATGAGTATTTACATCAATGTTGTATTGTCTTTCTTTCACGGGGTGTATGTTTCGAAAGTTACCCAAGTTGGTAAGGAAACCTTTCACCCTCCTCTTTTTAAAAGACTTCTTTTGTTATGTATTTTAATTCACATACTATTATGTTTGGATATGTTCTTCTATATCCTTATTGATGTAAATTTTATGTCCAAGTGATGAGATACCCTTTTTATCTCTCATCAACTCTTTTTCTGAATTTTGAAGTGATGCCGTTAAGCTGTCAAATTTTTGCAAGGGAACTTCTTAACCCAATTTTGATTCTTTGGGATAAACTTGTACTCCTTGAATATGTTATACTATGAATATGTGTGAATGTCCTATGATTGTTTTACACTTAATATCCACTTTTATTTGGTGTATTCGTTTGTCACACATAATTATGTAATTGATTTATCCTTAATCCAAGGATATCGTCTTTGTATGGGACTTCGTCTCAATCTCCATTCATTGAGGCATATTTTGTTTTATACACAACCTTCTTTTATATGGTGTATAAACCCCTTTGACTTTTACGTTTATTCGAAAGGAATCTTTTTTCTACGAAGCGTTTACTGAACAAAAAAAGGGAATGTTTTTGTCATACGTATGCAGCGACAACGACTTCTCTGCCGCCGTGACCATTATTTGAGTTTCGGCTTCCTCTACAAGCCATACATTCTTTTTAAAAGAAAAATAAATACGATGTTTTACTTTTCTTTTATTTTGGTATTGAAAATGGTTTTCCTAATGTTTTTATATCAATGTGTTGTATTGATATCTTGTTATTGAAAGGTGGAAATGTTATGTTTCCTTTATGCATGTTTTATGTGATAAGATTATGTAATGGTTCTTGGGCATTGTTATGAAGACGGGTGGTTCCGTGATAAACTAAGGGCGGGTGAGCCCGATATAGCTCTCCAATGCATTGGGTAACGCGAAGTAGTGAAACATTAAGGTTTCTCCAAAGAGATTTAGGAAATATACTGTGGTGGGTATTCCAAACGTAACCAAGAGGGTTACTCCCTACGTAAGAATGTTACAAATGCCTTAAGTTACCTTTTTGTGTCTTATGATTTCTATGATTTATTCATGATTTGATATTCCTATGTTTTATGGGTAAAGTATGATTTCATTGTTATGTATATATGAACTCATGTTTCCTTTCCATATTTTTATAACCCTTACTGAGCTTTTTATGCTCATCCCAAGTTTTTTTGAAATGTTTTTCATAGGTTAAGGGAATGGTTCATGATATGATGATAGTGTCAAGGAAGTGTCAAGAACGAATCCATGTTTTAGTTTTAAATATTTATCCATTGATGGGAAAAAATAAATGCTATCTTTTATGTAACCACTTTGTTTAAATGTGGAATGTAATGCATGTTTTATGATCTAATTCTCTAAAACTCTAAACCTGAAAAGATCCTCAATGTGAATTATTAATTTAATTCAATATTAAGTAAGGTTTAAGGCTAGGGCCTTATACCGACAATCACTTAATAAATATTATACATATATGTTCCATAAGACTATAAATAATTCATCACATTAGAACCCATGTAAATAAATGAGTTTCATAAACACTTCATCATAACCTAACTCATGGAAAAGAAATAGTTTCCATAAATAATAAACCATTTAGATAAAAAATAATAATGGTATACATGGTCCATATCAGAAGTAAATAACAAGAAACATCATATTATGAAATCTTAGATGGAAAACTATTTTAGAAAGATTACTTTAAAAAATTCTTGAGGAATATATCATTTCCATTAATAATTTTTTAAAAGAGTCGCACAATTTAAATTGGAGAATTATTTTTTAAAAAAATTTCATAATATTGTAAGTAATATTCAAGGATTAAAGAATAACGATGAAGGATAAATCTATTCACACTTTAAATGTTTAAAAAATGTCTTCCTTATTTTTATGAGAAAAGTCAAATGGTACCTCTTTTAGAAAATGAAAAAAAAAGATTCCTTGTAAAAAATTATTAAAATGTAAAACATGGGAAAAAAATAACATAAAATATTCATAGGATAATAGAGAAAAAATTTTTGAAACCATTTTTAGAATATATTTATTCAGAAAATAAAAATTATCTAAGTGGGATTTAAAATGAAAAAAATCATATATATTGATGGGATTCTGAAATAAACCCTTACAACTTTTTAATTTTTATAATCATAAGAACCATGAAAGAAAGAAAAATATATGGATAATTAAATACCATAATATTCATAATAATACTCATTAAATATATTCAATGATAGTATATACATCATGAAGAAGAAATTAGTTGTTGATAAGGCATGTGTCCCATAGAAAGAAATGCAAGACCGAAATATTGTACCTCAAGACTCACATTTCCGTGTTCGCATTAAAAACATAAATTTAATAAATAGATATTTATTATTAATTTATTATATAACCATATATCAGTAATACCATTTGAGATTTTTTATACCAATTTTTCACTCATTTATTAATAATTAAAATCATTGTTCTATGTGATATCTTCTTCGTTTTCCAAGAATGTTTCAATTATGCAGTCCATGTCCTTAAACTTTGATCATGGTCCCCTAATTTATAAAATAGTTATTATGTTATATATAGCATAAATATTCATAATATTCATACTTATTACCACCCATATTAAATATATAAGAAACATTACTCATATCGCATTGTGAAGATGGTAAGACATACGTACGTACGAGCGACGTTATCATTTCCCAAAATATGAGGTGGTAAAAAGGTATATATGATATTATAATTAAAAAAAGTATAATTATTTCATAAATATAATTTTTAATTATTAAAACCTTTATAATTCACACTCTAAAATATGGTGATGACAATGAATTTTATCGCTACGTGGAGATCGTATGTTGTACATACGCACGAGCAATACTTTAACTTCTTATTTGATGGGAAGGGGATGTATAATGGTGTGTTTATAATCATAATAACATTAAATAATATTTAGGATAATTAATTTGATAATTTATTATATATATCATTTTTTTGTAAGAGGTATATAATTGTATAAAAAGAGAGTGATTTGTTAAAGGGATTACCTCTTCTTTGAAACGGCTCCTTTAGTTATCCTCTGAAGGAATCTTGAGTTAGTCCTTTTGGAAGACCAAAACCTCTAGAATTTCAATAAGTTTAGAATATAATTTAGTAGAGATTGATTGATATATAAGACTCATAAGTGGTGAAATGATATGAGGGAGGATGTGTCCATTTATAATGAAGGTGAGGGGCAATTTTGGAATTTCAAATATTAAATTATAATCAATTAAATCTCATTTAAAATACTAAAAAATGTAAAGGGATTTGAATATAATGTGGGGAAGGTTAATAATACTAGAGAAAAATATATTTTATAAAAGTTTTTTTTGTAATTTTAAACCTTATCTTCTTTAATAACCCTTAGTTAACCCTTTTCAATTTTAACTATGGTAAGAAAAGTTTCAATATTAAAAGGTGGGGATTTTAATTTATAACCTATAAATTGATCAATAAATGGAAAAATTATGATATTTTATACAATAATTTATTCTTTTTTTTCTTTATTTTAAATTTTTATTATTTTTAACTAATTAAATAAAATATTATTTTTATAAAATATCATTACTGTAAATTTTGACACTATTTATTACATTGACATTAATAAAATAAATAAATCAAGCTAACTTCGAACCAATTAATTTAATACACCCATAATATGTCATATTAATATATAAAATTATTTTATCACATTATGTAATTAATATTTTATTAATTCAAATAAATTTAATATCCCTTAGTTGATTTTCCCATTAATTGAATAATTACTACATCATCATTGTGTAATTATTTGTAATAATAATTTATTAATAAAAAATTAAAAATAAATTTCCATGATCTAGAAAAACATTATAAATTTCATAATAATATATATAGTATATAATATATTCTATTTATATCCATATTAAATATATTATTCATTGGAAAAGTAAGAGTGTGAAATTTTTTCACTCTATATGCTTTAAATAAAATCAATGTCATTATCATGGAAAAGTATCCATTAACTAATTAAATTTTGAAAATATTGTTTTAGTGATATAATTAAATTTAACCAATAAAATTTTATGACTTTGTAGGGTAATTTTATAATATTTATAATATTATTTCACCCTTAATTACCTGTTTTACCTTTAATAGTGGAAATAAAAATTATTAAAGTATTATTAATTTTTTATAGAACTAAAATGGTTATATTTAATAAAATTTTAATTTATTATAAAAAATATGGAATTAATTTCTCAAAAATAAATTCACCTAAATTCAGAAATTAGTTAAAAATTAATCCTTCAAAAGGGACAAAACAACGGGTTCTTAAAGTAAAAATTCTCAAAAGTTTAGAATATTTTATGTCAAATTTCAATGTGAAATTGATTAAAAAAACCTATATTGAATTAAATTATATAAAATTGATCTAATTATACTTTAAAACCAATAAAACATACAATTTAATACTAAAAATTATTTTGATGAAAAATAACTTTTCCATTAAAATTTAGTAATGTTTAATTATTCCTCAAAACATGAAACCTATTAGAAATATTAAAAAAATTAAACAAATATAAATTTTTAAATCCCTATTCTAAAGAATAATTTTATTTTTTTAATATATAATTTATAAAAGTGGGAAAAACTATATTTAAAACAATTGTTCCGTCAAATGGAAGAAAACCTACTTTTAAAAAAATATAATTTTTAAGCATAAAAGTGGATTTATTTTTATATCATGTCTATAAAACACATATGAAAAATGATATACATTATGTTTAATATTATATATATATATATATCATTAATATAATATAATAATATTTATTTTTTTATTTTATTTCTTTAACACACACTTGTACACATTTAAATAGTTTTTCAGAAAAATATTTCTTTATTATTTCAAAAAGGTATTACATGTGGGGACCACACATTCATAATTCACTTAATCTGCTTCATACCTTCCATTAAAATGTCTATGTTATAAATATATTTTTTAAATAAATAAAATAATTTTTCATATAAACTCAGTGATTTTCAAAACGCAAGCTAATTTAGTTTTTCCTGTAGCACAACCTTAACTTGGTGTAGTGTATAACACAAGACAAAGAGAAATTTAATTTATTCAAAAAAAAGTTCATAAAAAATTAGGTTGTTACATTGAGTCATACTGAGTGCACTAGGTATTGGATTGTGGTTTGGTTTATTCCTATACATTAAGAATGTCTTATGGACCATTTTTTAAAAGTAAAAAAAATAATATGAATATCTTTTCTCATTTATGATTTTGTTGCGCGTGTTTTCAAATAAAATGTAAATTTAAATAAAAATACACACTTGGAGTCATACTAGTTACATCATGTGTTATATTGGGGTTTTTTATTCCTATATATAAAAAATGGCTTAAGGATCATTTTATTTATGTTTCAAGACAATATGACCACGTTTTCTATGTTTTCGATAAGTGACACATGCTTTTAAATAAAATGTCATTTTCAAACTAAAAACACACACTTTTAGTAATACTAGTCACATAATGTGTCAGATTGATATGTGAATGATTCATACGTTTCTCAAATTACTCAAGTATCATTTTCTAAAGTATCAAGATAATATGAGTTTATTTTCTCTTTTTTTAGCGAGTGACACGTGTTTTTTACTAAAATGTAAATATTAAACTAAATACACACATTTTAACTCATATCGGTCATATCATGTGTCATATTGAGATCCTAAAGATTCCTAAATGTCAAAAATGAATAATGGAAAATTTTCCAAAAGTATCAATCCAATATAAATTTGTTTTCTAGGTTTTGAGTGTGTGACATGTCTTTTGATCTAAAGTGTAAATTTTAAACAAAGAACAAACACTTCATGTCATACTTAGTATACTATGTATTGGATTGAGGTGTGGTAGATTTATAAACCTCAAAATTTAATTTTGGATCATTATCCTAAATTATAAAAACAATATGAATGTGTTTTATCAATTTTTATTATGTCACATTTTTTTGAACAAAAATGTCAATTTTAAACTAAAAACATAAATTTTGAGTCATACTAGGAACATCTTGAATAAGATTCAAGTGTGGTTGATTCCTACATAGAGAAAATTATTTTTGGATCATGTTAATTTTTTATCAAAAAAATATGGATTTTTTTTTCTTTTCAGAATACCACATATGTTTTGAACTAAAATATCAATTATAAACTAACGACATAAACATTGAGTCATACCAGGAAGACCATGTATTAGACTGTGGTGTGTTTGATTCTTGGACATCATAAAAATAATTATGTATCATTGTTCTAATGTTTAAAAATACTATGAAAATTTTATTGGTTTTTATTATGTGGAAATTATTCTAAAATAAAATGTAAATTTTAAATAAAAATGAACAATTTGAGTCATACAGGTCACATCGATTAATGGATTGATTTGTGGATGATTTCTTGTAATATCCCCAGTAAATAAAGAATATGGCATTTTCATATTTTTTAATATTTGTGAATAAAATGTTAATATTACTTTAGAGGGAATGATATGTTCGATGGCGTACCCAATATGAAACAGTGAGTTTTTTTGAAATCTTATGTTGCACACTAATAATATAATAATAATATTTTAAATGGTAGTTAAATCCTAGTCGTTTTAATGGTGGGAATGAACAGAACTATAAAAAATGGTTATATATGTTTTTTAAATATTTAAAACAATTACCCAATCAATTATAGAGGCTTAAAATTCAAATGAATCCAATTTTAATAATAAATATTCTAATATTCTTTAAAAGGTCAATTAACTGCCTTTTGATGGAGAACCCTTTTTAAAACTACTTTTTGAAAATTTTATATGTTATATTTGAAAAAACAAAATCCTTCTTTAGAATTTTTACATCAAAATTTACTTAGTGTAATTTTTTTTTTTATTTTTCTGATAAAGTTCATTTTTAATGAATTGTGAAAATGCTGTATTTTAATTCAAAACCTCTTTTTAATATAATTTATTTTTATGGTTATATTATTTTTTTAATTGGGTTTAAAGTTTTTTTAAAATATATTTTTACAATTTAATCCAATGGTAGTCATTGGGTTTAATTTTACTTTGAAATTGGACATAAACAAGTGTCCATCTTTTGATAGATATTGTTTCTTAAAAACACGCTATTTGTTTTGACAGTGGGAATTAACTATAAAATTAATTAATGAAACTTCTATGTTTTGAATTTGGTAAAATGGACATCATTTTTAAATTAGGAATATCAAATTTACTTTGGAAATTTTTTTGGTATTTTTCTAACAAATGTTCATTTTTAATGAATAGTGAAAAATACTGCATTTTACTTCAAAACTAAGTTTTAATCTAATTTAATTATATATTTATATTTATATTTTAATTGAGTGTAAAATTTAATTGAATTATGTTTTTATCACTTAAATAAATTTAGTTCATTAGAAGTAATTTAACATTTCAATTGGATGTAAAAACAAGTAAATCTTTTGATAAATTTTACTTCTTAAAAACTCGTATTTGGTTTTGACAACAGGAATTATTTTTAAATTAGTTACTGCAATTTCAGTGTTTGGAATTTGATAAAATTGATTCCATAATTGGAATCAGAAGGTCCAAATTATGTAATTAAGACTCTTTTGTTTTTTGACATTATGAATAGTAACGATGTCAATTATCTTTAATTATCATGATTAATTAGTAATATGGTAGTTATGGTTAATAAAATAATATCATAATAATATAAAATGACACCAACATGTGTCCAAATCCACTTTCTTGAGTCATGGACGACCATGGGATGTCTTCTGCCAACATAGGGACCCCATGAAATCACTTTTGTGTGATAGTGACCTTTTATCATGTTATTTTTAAAGAACAGAAAATATAACCAAACTATGTAACACCTAAGTAAAACAATTTTAATTTTGTTTACATAAATTATATTTTAGATTATAAATATCCAACAGAAAGCAAAAAATATTTCCAACATCACTATATTTTTTTATAATTTTTAGACCATAAATAAATAAATTTATTTATGACACCATGATGATGTAGTGATTACCTAATTAATGAACGATTTAAATAAAATGAAAAGATAAGGTAAAATCTAAGACATACACTTGTATAAAACCTATTGTATGGTGGATTTAGAACCCTTATAACCTTATCCTTGAAATATATCATTGTGGGGCCTTTAAAATCCAAATACCATTTTATAATAAAGTAACATTTCAAGACTTTCCAAATGTGACCCTCCTCCCTCTTATAAAAGGCCCCCACCTTTACCCCCTTACCCACACCTCTCAATCCCTTGGCTTGTCTAACCTTTTCTCATAGTTTCTCTCCACATCCCTCTCTAACTCTTAGAAGCCTCACTTTTGGCAGAAGTCTTTCCAAGGAAGCCTTTGGCTCAAATCAAAAAGAATTGCCTGATTTAGAGGTAATGTCTTCTCTCAAATTTCTTTATTTTATATTTCTTCTTCACTCACACACCTCCATCTAGTGGTTAAAGAACATACTGTTTCTATGGGTGCCGAATTACTACCTCACAAAATGATGATTGTTCAATCTTCTTGTAACACCTCTCATGGTGGCCATTATGATGAAACTATATTTATATTTGATATATATTATATTTATTTCTTTTCTATGATTCTTTATTTTATATTTTAAACATACCTTTTTGCTTTGCATGTTGTGCAAATGCGATAATTTCATATGAGGAAGTGTGGACAACTGCCCCCTCAAGTGATGTGACTCGTTCATGCCAAACATGGAATTTATAAAGAATGTAATTAATGAACTTTTGTTTCCTATATAACATATATATTATAAAGTAATTATAATAAATCTATGTCTAATTTGGTTTTAAAGTTCATTAATATGACAAAAATATTGAAAGTAGCGTTCATGCGTACGTACGGCCTACAGTCTCCATGAACGTTACATTTCATTTCTTATCTCAAAACATTATGGAATATTTTTAAATACATATATACTTGATATATATGATATTTAAATCATTAACACCATTCTGGAGATGATGTACTTATAACTACATGGACAATTCTCTTCATGCAAGTTCATTGTTGACTCGTGTACCAAACATCGACAAAACGTATGATATGAACTCACATAATTAACTAATTATTATAACATGATAATATGTGATATTAATTTAATAATAAAATTTAATGTAATTCCTTAAGAAATTTTAAATTGACCAAAGTTTTTTACTCAGGAATATAAAGAAATGAACAAGACAAGTCGGACTTGAGGTAAGGGGATTTCTTATCTCACTTTTAATTCTATGATATTTCTATTATTCGCCAATTATTTATTGCATGTGGTGTATTTTGTACTGAAATTTGATATATATTATCATGATTTTATTTATATTCATGGTATTTTGTGATTCATTTGGTTCTTATTATCTTTTGGACATACGTCTTGATTGATTACATCGAGGTAAGGGGTTTTTATCTCACTTTTTATTCACGTGAGGTTCATGCTATATTTGCCACTATCTCCTTTGATTGGGGTATGTACTACCCATTATTCTACTCTTTGTGTAATAAAATTTCTTTTATGGGTATTTAAATCAAATTTGTATATTTTTTCTTTCATGGGGTGTACATTTCGATAGTTACCCAAATCGGTAAGGGAACTTTTCACCCACCTCCTTTAAAAAGCCTTTTTTTTGTTAGGTCTTTTAATTTACATCTTATTAATGTTGGGATATGTTCTTATATATCATTATTGCTATAAATTTTATGTCCAAGTGATGAGATACCCATTTTTATCTCTCATCTACTCATTTTATCAATTTTAATGTGACAATGTTAGGCTGTCGAATTTCTGTAAGGGAACTTCTTAACCCAATTTCAATTATTTGGGTTAAACCTCTACTTCTTGATTATGTCATGCTATGAATATGTGTGGATGACCTCTGATTATTTTACACATAATATCCAGTTATATTTAGTGTATTTATATTGGTCACACATAATTATGTAATTGATTTATCCTAAACCTAAGGATACCGTCTTTTTAAGGGACTTCGTCTCGATCTCCTTTCATTGAGGCATATTTTGTTTTAATACACGATTTTTATTTATATGTTGTATAAAAACCTTTGAATTTTCATTTCATTCAAAGGGAATCTTTTTATAAGAAGCATTTTACTAAATGACAAAAAGAATTTTTTTTTTAACATAAGCGGTGACAACGACCTTTCCGCCGCCGCAAGTATTATTTGATATTTGGCTTCCTTAACAAGCCGTAATATTTTTAAAAGGAAAAAATAAATAAATAACATATACTCTTTTTACATATTATGGTATTGAACATGATTTTGATAATGGATTTATTATTTCAATATCATGAAATGATATTTTTTTATTGCAATATGGAAATGTTATGTTTTCTTTATGCTTATGTTATGTGTTATAATAATGTTATGGTTCTTGGGAATTATTTAAGTGTATGGGTTGTTCCATGATAAACCTAGGGTGGGTGAGCCCGAGAAGGCTCTCCAATGCATTGGGTAACATGAAGGTGTTAAACGCTACAGTTTCTTCGAAGAGATTTAGGGAATATACTACGATGGGTATTCCAAAAGTAACCATGAGGGTTAGTCCCTACATCAGAATGTTATGAATGCCTCAAGTTACCTTTATGTCTTATAATTTATATGAGTTATTCATAAATCTTAGGATTTCATGAGGTATGATAAAAATATTTTTTTATGCATATATTGATGATCTAATGCTTTATTTCTTTGTGTATCCCTTACTGAGCTTTTTATGCTCATCCAAAGTTTTTTGAAATGTTTTTCATAGGACATAAAATGGAATAGGGTCAAGGATTAGATCAATGAAATTTCATGCTATCAAAAACATGAAACTAGACATGACTCTTTTGTTGAAGAGTTTTTATTTTGTGAAAAAAATGGAAACTGAGTAGATGTGTCTACTTTGTAATCATTGAGATTTAATAGTTATGTCCTAATTCTCTAAAACTCTAAACTTAAAAAGATCCTCAATGTGAATTATTAATTTAATTCATGATTATGTAATGTTTTAAGGTTGGGTTCTTATATATGGTATTAGAGGTCGGTTTATATTACTTTAGAAGTTAGGGTATTCTTTAAGATTAAGTGACATTACCATAATGGTTATCATTTCAGAAAGATTCATAGTTTTTTTAGATAAATTAGATGAGTTTAAGATAATATGAATAATTATATCTTAGTATTATATGATTTTTTTTTGATATACTCACACTGACCTTTTTGGTTTTAGGTAATGGTTGGATCTAAGGCACCCAAGTAACAGTGGATGTGAAGAAAACTGTGACGGTTTTCTGAACGAGCAACTGAATTATATGGGGGTTGCAATGAGAACACTTGTGGTTATTCTCAACCAACTATCTAGAGTCGTGATTGACTACATTAACCTTAGTGATTTTTATAAGGCATTATATATTTGAGAAACAAATCCATATGGAAGCTCAGGTAATAATCTTAAAGGTAAGTGTATTCAAAAACCTATGTGTCAAAGATGTGGAAAAAAACACATAAGAAAATGTTTCAAAGGGACAGAAAGATGTTATAGATATGGAAATTACGGTTATAAATAAAGAACCTTCTATGGAAAAAAGAACACATCTATTTGACTCTAGCAAAGGGAAATAAGTTCTTTCAAAAGGATCGATTGTGTGTTTTAAATGTTGTTTGCATGGTCATTGTGAAAACACATGTCCTATAAAGATGTTTTGGGAATGCGATCACCAAGATCGTACAAATATTCATTTACCAATACATAATTTTATTCCGATTGAGGATGAAGAAACTCACATTGACCAATGAAAGGTATGAATTATTTCTTAACATATGTTTTACTATTTTTGAATCTTAGGATATGATTCATGATTTTGGTTTTAGGAAAGAATTATTTCAGAATAAGTTGGAAAGGAATGGTTAATGGATCATGAAGAATGTTGAATGAATAAGAAGTCAACATATAAGGGATTCAAGAGTTATGGTAGATTTTAGGATAGTGAAATTCTTAAAAGTATTAAGGATCTTTTGATAATGAGATCACATTAGAATAATTTTTATCGTATGTGTAACCCTGATGTTTTATCTATGAAAGTTTTATTCAAGGAATAATTTTATTTTATTTTGTGGATATAGTTATAAAGAACCATTTTGGTTTAAATGATCCTTGAAATTGAGGTAATTACCAGTTAATACATTTTGGGATACAAAACAAAAGTTATTAGATAACCTTTGGGGTTAAAATATGGTATGGTTATTTTTGATGAATTTATCTCTTTTTTCGAATGTTATAAAATTAGGTAGTTTTTGAATAAGGACAACACGCAAACCGTGTGACAACACGTTGCGTCGGACGAAGCTGCGAGAATCGAACCCCCAACCAAAGTGCGACTGGTATTTATCACCTACCACTGGACTACGTGAAGTCCCTGGTTAGTATGACAAATTATTTTTAGTTATATAATCTTATGAATCAATAATAAGTTGATTTTGGGTTATCTATGGAAATTATTAACCTATCATGGAGGATATGTGATTAGGTTAATTACTTTTCAATGTGAGAATTTAAAAGTAACTGAGGTTATTTGGAGATAAATGTTAAGATTTACCTTAGAAAACTATTTGATTAAATCCATCAGAGATTTGGGTTTCAATATTAGTTTGGATTACTTTTAAAAATTTTATAGATAACTATTTATTTAATGGTCTTTCTTGAACCTTGGATTCTTTTTGTTGAATTTTGGAGATTAAGAGTAGTATTTCTTTTTATAAAGGATTATCCTTTTGGGGATTATCAAATCTTGTACTGACAATTTTTGGTTTTGGTTAAGGTCTAAAGACATGGGAAATATATAGTTCATCTTTTGTGGATTAAGTGATTCTAAAGAAGTTGATTATAGTGCTCTTAATGTGAACAAGTCATCCTAAATACTCATATTTTGGAGAAAATTTGATTTTGTGTAAGAAATATAGTAAGAGATGAAAGTCTACATGACAAGTAAGTATGTTTCATTATTATTTAGTTAAGCTCATAAATAAATTCCTCAATGAAAAGTAACTTAAAACAAAAAGGTTTTCTGTTAACTTTTCCTACTGGGGAATCAAATACCATTTAACCCATCACAAGTTTGTGATTTTCTGGTGGTTAACTTTCTCCTAGTCATATTTTCTATCACTCTCCATCAGAACTTGATGGTTTGTTTTCTCCTCCATATCCATGTTTTCATGGAATCCTTGTATGGGTTACTTCACGTGACCTTTGTACTTATATTTATTTCTTTTAAAGTGATAGTTTTATTGACACCTTTTCTGATGTGGGGCTTTCAATGAAGTTTTCGAGCCCAATTTTAAAATTGCGAGGACAAAATTCACAAAAAGAGGGAAGGATGTAACATCCCCGGAAAATAAATAATATGAAATTTTCATATTTATTAATATTTTTGAATAAAATTTCAATATTACTTTAGTGGTAATTCTATGTTTGATGGCGTACCCAATACAAAACAATGAGTTTCTTTGAAATCTTATGTTGCACACTTATAATATAATAATATTATTTTGAATGGTAGTTAATGTCTAGCCATTGTAATAGAAGGAATGAATAGAACTAAATAAAAAATGATTATATATTTTTGTTAAATATTTTAACAATTACCTAATAAATGATATAGGCTTAAAATGAAAATGAATCCAATTTTAAGAATAAATATTCTAATATTTTTTAAAAGGTCGATTAACCGTCTATTGATGGAGAACCATTTTTAAAATACTTTTTGACAATTTTATATGTTATATATGAGAAAATAAAATCCTTCTTTATAATCGGGACATCAAAATTTACATTGTGTAAAGTTTTGTTATCTTTCTGATAAAGTTTATTTTTTAATGAATAGTAAAATGTTTTTATTTTAATTCAATACCTCATTTTAATCTAATTTATTTATATGGTTAGATTATATTTTTAATTGGGTTTAAATTATAGTTAAAATATATTTTTAACATTTAATCCAATGGTGGTCATTGGGAATTAATTTCACTTTGAAATTGGACATAAACAAGTGTCAATCTTTAGATAGATATTGTTTCCTAAAAACACACTATTTGTTTTGACAGTGGGAATTAATTATAAAATAAATTAATGAAACTTAAATGTTTTTAATTTGTTAAAATAGAAATCTTTTTTTAATTAGGAATATCAAATTTACTTTGGATAAATGTTTGGTATTTTTCTGACAAATGTTCATTTTTAATGAATAGTGAGAAATACTGCATTTTACTTCAAAACTGCCTTTTCATATAATTTAATTATATGGACAAATTGTCCTTTTAATTGGTTATAAAGTTAAATTTAATTATGTTTTTATCACTTAACTAATTTTTGTTCATTGTAAGTAATTTGACTTTTCAATTGGATGTAAAAACAAGTAAATCTTTTGATAAATTTTACTTCTTAAAAAACTCGTCTTTGGTTTTCACAACGAGAATTATTTTTAAATTAATTACTGAAATTTTTTTGTTTGTAATTTGGTAAAATGGATTCCATATTTGGAATCAGAAGGCACAAATTATGTAATTTAGACTCTTTTTTTTACATTATGAACAGTAACGATGACAATTATCTTTAATTATCATGATTAATTAGTAATCGGGTTGTTAAGGGTAATAAAATAATATCATAATAATATAAAATGACCCCAAAATGTGTCCCAATACCTTTTATTATGTCATGACTGACCATTTAATTCCTTGTGCCAAATTAGGGACCCCATGGAATCAATTTTGTGTGATAGTGTCCTTTTATCATATTATTTTTAAAGAAAGGAAAATATAACCAAAATATGTAACACCTAAGTAAAATAATTTTAATTTTTTTTACATAAATGATATTGTAGAATATAAATAGTCATTTCAAAGCTAAAAATATTTCCTACATAAGGTTATTTGTTTTATAATTTTTAGACAAAAAAGATATAAATTTATTTATGACACCATGATGATGCAGTGATTTCCTCATTAATGAACGATTTAAATAAAATGAAAAGATAAGGTAAAATTTAAGACTTACACTTGTATAAAACCTATTGTATGGGTTTATTTCGAACCCTTACCACCTTAAACTAGAAAAATATCATTTTGGGACCTTTAAAACCCTAAAACCAGTTTATAATAATGTAACATTTTAAGACTTTCCAAAAGTGACCCTCGTCCCTCTTATAAAAGGCCCCCACCTCTACCCCCTTACACACACCTCTCAAGATCTTGTATCTTTAAAACTCTACTCATATTATCTATCTACATCCCTCTCTTACTTCTAGAAGCCTCACCTTGGGCAGAAGTCTTTCCAAGGAAGCCTTTGGCTCAAATCAAAAAACGTTACCCGATTTAGAGGTAATGTCTTCTCTCGAGTTTCTTTATTTTATTTTCCTTATTCACTAACCACTATCTTCATATTATTTGATCCCATAATAAAAAAAGTATCCTCAATATACTAGTATATTGTTATGAAGATTATTCTACCTACACTTACACACACCTCCGTCTAATGGTAAAATAACATATTGTTTCTGTGGGTGGCGAATTACTGCCCAACGAAACGACGATTGTTCAATCTTCTTGTAAAAAATCTCATGGTGGCCATTATGATGGAACTATATTAATATATGATATATATTATATTTATTTCATCTCTATGTTTCTGTATTTTATATTTAAAGTATACCTTTTTTTCATTGTATGTTGTGTAAATGAGATAATTTAATATGAGGAAGTGTGGACAACAGCCCCCTCAAGTGATGTGACTCGTTCATGCCAAACATGGAATTTATAAATAATGTAATCAAATAACTTATGTTACCTATATAACATATATATTATACTTGAATTATAATATATCTATTTCTAATTTAGTTTTCAATTCCATTAATATGATAAAAAAATGAAAGTAGTGTTCATGCGTACGTACGGCCTACCGTCTCCATGAATGGTACATTTCATTTCTAATCTCCAAACATTATGGAATATTGTTAAATACATATGTAATGGATATATATGATATTAAAATCATGAACACCATTGTGGAGATGATGTACTTATAACTACATGGAAAATTCTCTTCATGCAAGTTCATTGTTGACTCATGTACCGAACATCGACAAAACGTATGATACGAACTCACATAATTAAATAATTATTATAAAATGATAATATTTTATATGAATTGAAAAATAAACATTAAAGTAAGTAATTAAGAAATTATAAATTGACCTAATTTTATTATTCAAGAATATAAATAAACTAAAAAGACAAGTTGGACATGAGGTGAGGGGATTTCTTATCTCACTTTTAATTCCGTGAGATTTCCATTATTTGCCAATTATTTATTGCATGTGGTGTATTATGTACTTCCATTTGATATATATTATCATGATTCTATTTATATTCATGTTATTATGTGATTCTTTTTTTTCTTATTATCTTTTGGTCATACGACTTGATTGATTACAACGAGGTAAGGGGTTTTTATCTCACTTTTTATTCTCATGGGATTCATGCTACATTTGCCACTATCTCATTTGAGTGGTGTATGTAATACCCATTATTATAATATTTGTGTAATATAATTTCATTTATGGGTATTTACATCAAATTTTTATAGTCCTTATTTCATGGGGCATACATTTCGAAGGTTACCCAAATCAGTAAGGGAATATTTCACCCTCCTCTTTTAAAAGACTTATTTTTGTTAGGCCTTTTAATATACATCTTCTTAATGTTGGGATATGTTATTATATATATTTATTGTTGTAAATTTTATGTCCAAGTGATGAGATACCCCTTTTTATCTCTCATCAACTCATTTTCTGAATTTTAATGTGACGCTGTTAGGCTGTCGAATTTCTGTAAAGGAACTTCTTAACCTAATGTCAATTCTTTGGGTTAAACCTCTACTTATTGATTATGTTGTGCTATGAATATGTGTGGATGACCTATGATTATTTTACAATTAATTTCTAATTATATTGAGTGTATTTATATTGGTCACACATAATTATGTAATTGATTTATCCTTAATCTAAAAATATCATCTTTGTAAGGGACTTCGTCTCGATCTCCTTTCATTGAGGCATATTTTGTTTTAATACCCGATTTTCTTTTATACAATATATAAACACCGTTGAATTTTCATTTAATTCAAAGGGAATCTTTTTATATGAATCATTTTACTAAATGAGAAAAAATGAATGTTTTTTAATGTAAGCGGTGACAAGGACCTTTCCGTCGCCATGAGTATTATTTGATCTTTGGCTTCCTTAAGAAGCTGTAATGTTTTTAAAAGGAAAAAAAATAAATACCATACACACTTTTTATGTATTTTGGTATTGAAAATGATTTTGAGAATGGATTTATTATTTCAATATCTTGAAATGATATTTTGTTATTGCAATGTGGAAATGTTATCTTTTTTTATGCTCATGTTATGTGTTATGATCATGCTATGGTTCTTGGGAATTATTTATGTGTACAGGCTATTCCGTGATAATCCTAGTGCGGGTGAGCCCGAGATAGCTCCCCAATGCATTGGGTAACGTGAAGGAGTTAAATGCTAAGGTTTCTCCGAATAGATTTAGGGAATATACTACGATGAGTATTCCAAATGTAACCATGAGGGTTACTCCCTACGTAAGAATGTTTTGAATGCCTCAAGTTACTGTTATGTCTTATGATTTCTATGAGTTATTCATAAATCTTATTATTTCTGGAGGTATGTTAAAAATATTATGTTATTTATATATTGATGATCTAATGTTTTCTTTCTTTGTGTATCCCTTACTGAGTTTTTTATGCTCATCCTAAGTTTTTTGAAATGTTTTTCATAGGATATAAAGTGGAATAGGGTCATGGATCAGATCAAGGAAATTTCATGCTGTCTAAAACATGAAACTAGACATGAATATTTTATTCAAGAGTTTTTATTTTGTGAAAAAAATGGAAACTGAGTAGATGTTTCTACTTTATAATCATTGAGATTTAATAGTTATATCCTAATTCTCTAAAACTCTAAACCTGAAAAGGTACTCAATGTTAATTATTTTTTTAATTCGTGATTATGTAATGTTTTGAGGCAGAGTGATTATATTTATACATGTTAAAAATGAATTAATTATTTTTATCCTACTGTATTAAGCAGTTTAGAGTGTGTTTTCTGTGTTTTCAATGAGTGAAACTTGTTTTTAACTATAATGTCATTTTTAATAGAAAACACTCACTTTGAGTCATATCGATCACATCGTGTGTCAGATTGACATGCACGTGATTATTATTCCTCAAAGATGATGGATGTATCATTTTCAAAAAGTATCAATAGAAGATGAGAATTTTTAATTAGTTTTATATCATGGATTAACATTTTTTACTTAAATGTCGATTTTAAACTAAAAACACACACTCTAACTCATTTATAAAACAAAAACATGCACTAATAAACACAACCATGTCTAATAAAAAACAACTAAAGCTATAATAGAAGGTGTGAAATCAGTTTATTTATTTTTCAATAAATATATTCTATATCATTTTATATTTACTAGAAAAATAAATTCAATTTTATAGAAAAATAGTTTTCTTTACCTCTGGTAACACATGAGGCAATTTCTTATTGTTCTAAAAAGAAGGTTTTCTTGAATTAGATCACATATGTGGTCAGATTTCAAAATCATAATATCTTCAATAAATATAAAGTTATTATTAGAAAACTAGTTGATTTGTTACAAAAATTTCTATTGTATACACTCACTCTTCGTATCATTTTTACAAGAAGTAATTTTTTACAGAACCTAAGGTCAGCAGTTTGTGAAGAAAAATGCAAATTATCGATGTTCATGAAAATAAAAAAATTTAAAAGTATTGGGGTTATTTAAAATAATAAAGTAATAAAGTGGGATGAATATTTTGATTTTACAAAATGGAATCTATAGGTATTTTTGGAAATTTAATAATATTATTAACAACCTCATAATTTTAGAGGCATGTAGATTTTGGGCGAGATATGATAGATTTCCTTAAAATGTATGTTAGGGAATATGATATTCCGGATACTCCTCTCACAAAAATTTTAATTCCCAAATGTTCAGAACAACTTATGAAGTGAAATTAATTTGTTCTTTTATGATTTATTTATAATAAAATACCTAGAAAAGTTTTATTCTTGTTTTTATCATGTGTAAAGGAAGGTAACTTGTTTAAGGTTTTTTAAAAAAATAATTGTATTCAATCATCCATCAGCAAAATTTGTGTATTACTCATAATGTAGGGAATTTATAAAAGATTAATATGTTATTTTTGACAATCATTTAATTAATTATAGATTCTATGATAATAAAATCCTTTGATATAAGAAAGAGATACATAAAATTGGTGCGATGTTTTAATTTGGAGAGGCATGTCGATGTATTGGTGAATGTCATATAAAAATGGAAGCTTAATCTTCCTTAATTAAGGTAAATGTATTTTAACTACTTAATTTTATTAAAATTTTAATATCCAATGTGGTTCTCATTGTTGATTTCATTAATAGTATAAAAAGGATGATGAGCGATAAATTCCTAGCGTGACAAATCCCTTGACGCTTCAGTGTTGTTTGATCACGGTTGGAGAACTACCAAAAAAATATTGATGTATCTTTCATTTATTATAATTACTAAATACATAATGTTTTTTATATAAATAAAAAATCTAGTTTAATGGTGTGATGGTTTGATTTGGTGAAAACTGATGGCTAATTATTGATCATTTGAAATCTTTACTTTTCATAATCC
The DNA here is from genome assembly GCA_963277665.1 of Viscum album. Taxonomy (NCBI): domain Eukaryota; kingdom Viridiplantae; phylum Streptophyta; class Magnoliopsida; order Santalales; family Viscaceae; genus Viscum; species Viscum album. The sequence goes on along the minus strand of OY728165.1, from coordinate 905,920,633 downwards.
TTTTTACAAACAACACTTTACATTTTATTCTATAATGCATTCAAAATTATAGGTTATCTAACCTGATTAATTTAGTGATTGAAAATATGAAAATTTTGAAATCGAATCATTGATAACATTCCCTATATGAATTATTTTTATTTGATCCTAAATAGGGATGCCTTCTACTGGTGTTTGATTGATTTACCTTGGTAGATGGGAGATTCTATTTGAACAAAATAATTTATTTCAAAAATAAATTGATGAAATTTTTTGTGAATATATATTTTTTGGATGCATCCTTATGATTCTATTTATGTTTTAGGTATCATGTAGTCTCATATTCTATTTTAAAGGAACATGTTCTCTCTTTTAGACTATATTCTAGATAGTTGAAGGTAAAGTATTACTTTCCAAAAGATCTTGTGATATATATCAAAGAGGTAAAATGTCTTAGGACATATACTTTTCAAAATTTATGTCCCAATGATGGAGGCACATTTTTTGAACTAAATTGTTAATTTTAAATGAAAATTCCCAATTCCAGTCTTACTGGTCAGACTGTGTATCATATTTACATATAGTTGATTTTTACACATCAAAAATGAAATATGGATCATTTTACTAAAGTATAAATACAATTTTAACATATTTACAATGTTTTAAGTGAGATACACACAATATTAAATAAAATTTCAATTTCAAAATGAAAACATGTACTCAAAATAATAGATAAAATGTTGTGAAAAATAACTAAATAAGTAGAATAAAAATAATTTACATGATTTCTATATACATTATTACATCATGTATCCTTCATATTCATTTATAAACAAATCTATTTACCATTTTTAATATGAGACTTTCTTATAGTCTTAGTATTAATGGAGAAATATAAATAAACAAAATATTAATGAATATTTTAAATGATTTTCTAATTATCATCGAAAATACTTTTTTGGGGGGTGATAGTTTGTGGATGGAATAAAAAAAATTTCATAAATATGCAAATGTAATAACCAAAATATTTTTCATTGTTTTCTTTCATAAACTATAGAAAATTGAGAAAATATGTATTTTTTATATATGTTTTGGTAGTGAAATCTTATTATATACACCCTAATACTTATCCAATTGTAGAAGTCGATATTATTATCATGCTCATGCACTATCCTCATGATATTAATTTTGGATATATTTAAACATTTACCTATAATAAAAAAATTCCATTAAAACATAATATAAAATGTATAACTTGAATATTATTTATAAAATATTGCATGTAGTGTATTAGAATTGATAAATGTCACCACATGGGGTCGATATGTTGGGTATCCAAGAATTGAATCCAGAAAAAAAATATTTGGATTACCCAAATTTATTTCAATTAGAAACTAATGATGCCAAAAAAATAAAAAGGAATAAGTAATGAAAGCATTGAAAAAAATATTTGATTTGATTAAAATATATAGTTTTTCCCCTACATCATGGGTATTAAGAAGTTTTTTTCATATATAATTTTGGTTTCAAACATTAATGTCAGTTTTCTCACTATTACTAAAAATTACATTTCTTTCAATGAGGTTTATGTGTATAAGTGATGTGAGGACTAATGAGTGAAAAAAAATCGTATGGTTTTCCCTTAAAATTGTAATGTTTATACACCTTAAAAATATGAATATAATTTGACAATAATTAACAATATAGATCATCTATTGGACAAAAAAATTATAAAAACACACCTCATGAATAAATTTACAACAGAGGCTCTTATCCATCTATTCATAAGTGTTTCATCTACATTATCAAAACAAATAACATCTATAATGGAATCTGCAAATATTTTTTCTAAAAAATCAATGATGATCATTTTGCCATTTTGAATCATTATATCTAAATTAACATGTAATATAAATAAATATAGAAGTTAAATTGGTAGGTTAAAGGTACAGTCTGAAGGTCTTTCTAATCGATTGGTTGATCAATTAGAATTTTTTTATTCAACCTTCAATTTCACAACCTTCCCTTTACTTGTCTTTAATAACATTATTTAGTTTAGGCCATTTTTATTAATTGTTAAAGTATTCACATAAAATTAATTGGAAATTAATACCTCTTAATAGACATGTATTTTTACAAGATAAAATGTTCATTCTAAGAATCTTACAATAGAAATCTCAAATATACGAACATCCAAACTATCAAGGAGAATACGTAGCTCAGTGCTTAGCTCCTCTACTATGTGAATACCCACTCTGACATGACCTTTTGGATGTTTATTGTTGTGTAAAATAACTCCTTGGATATTTTACATTGTACCCCATATAGTAAAGTGATGGGTGGGTGTTGATAGATAAAAATCACAATCATTTTCATCTTTTAAAATTTTATAATAGGAAAGATGTCAATGTTCATCTTATTCACATTTATTATAAACAACTTGGATAAAATCGATAACCTATGGTAAGGTTTATCTTTGAGGGGAATATATGTCCTCAAATATGGTGGGGGTCTTCGTGTGGTGGTTTTTATTGTGTTGGTTATTAAATTTGATTTATTTCCATAAAATTCTTTGATAAATAATACATTTAATTTTGTTTTTCTTTTAGTGAAACAATTCATGTCTACATCTCATCATTGTGCATATATTTATCTTCATGTGCAATTATTTTCTCAAAATATGTTCACTGTGACTCCCTAAATCACGCAGCTCTAACATTCCCATATTGTTTTAACTGGTTCAATGCTATTGATAACAGTCATTCATTGGGTATAGAAAATGATTATTCAAATGTCTAAATCAGATAAAAAAATATCAAAAAAATAAGTAATCATTGTTATGTAATTCCTATTTAAATTAAAACAAATTTTTATTATGTCATAATCACTCCCATACATTTTGTGTGTTTTCATCTCTTAGTATCACATCATTATTTACATGATATCCCTTACATATCACATGATGTGGGGTTGAAGTGGAATTGTATTTTTATACATTAATTTTTATATAAATAAACAAATATATTTATGTTTTTGTTTCATTCCACATAAAAGTGTTATTATTGTTTTAAAATACATACAATTTTTCAAGTGAAGTGTGACCTATACTTTATTTATGGTTAGGGTATGCAGGTTTTACTACACAATGTTTTTTTCATTACTCATTTGATGTTTAATTAATTAAAAATTCTTAATCAAAGTGACTAATAAAAGAATTTTCAAGTAATTTATTACCCATCACAATGTACCTAAAAATATATATCCTCATGAGTAATAATAAATTCATTCCATATTTATTGGTTTATCATGTGTGAATATATATGTGGTGGGTGAGAGATTACTTTCTATTTAGTATCCCAGAGATGATGCTTCATAAGAAATTTCTAAAAGCCTCTATAGGAATTTTTAGTGAGTGTTAATATAAATTTCATTCAACAGTAATCTAGTATAATTGTACTCTATAAGGGATATTACATAGTAAATCAAAGTTTCATTGTTATATTTTTTATTAAAATAAATAATGTATATCAAAAAATTTCCATAATCTATTCCCATATTAGTTCTTTAAGTGCATGTTCAATATTATGCAACATATCTACATTAACTAAAACATGTATTTGAGTGGTGATCAAAATGTAACTATCAATATACTATTTTTGGGGTTAATAGGTTGGTCATGTGCATTCTATCCAACCTCTAATTTGATTCCTCTGATTATCACTATAATAATTTTTATTAACAATGCCATACTATTACACTCCTATTATTTTATAAGTTGTTCACCATATACCATTTTCTCATATTCAACATCATCAATATATTATTCCATGGGATTGGTAGCTTTAACTTGAATAGAAACTTCTTTTTCCTCTACATTAAGAGCTTTAACATTTTGAGGAACCTATTGTTCCTCAGTATTTAGAGCATCAACAAGTGTAGAAACTTGTTGTTCCTCTATATTGGTAGTATCATCATATTTAGAAACCTATTGTTTCTCTAGATTTGGAGCATCAAAAAATGTATAATTCATTATCTAGGTAAACAGGTGACCATTTAATTTGTATAATCTAAATTCTTAAGTGAATGGATAATAATATAAGGTAACACAATGTATATGACAAGAAATATAATCGAATTATTGATATCTATTTTTCCCTTAAAGGTTGAATGTATTTGAGCCCTCTGTTGAGTATCCAAATCCCCTAATTATAGTATTCAATGAAATAAAACACCTCATATACATTTGGGCCAATTTTAGATTATTTTACATCCTAATGAAAGGGAAATCCTTATATGAATTGAAATTTGAATGTTTAATTGTTTTTTTCAATAAAATAATAATTGAAAACATTCTCTTTACTGGATATAGAATAAAAGATACATTTATTTAGTGTGATTCCATTATAAATGGTTCAACTTTGTACCATTACTTACTGAAATACACTATCATGAATCTCAATTCATCGATTTTAATTGTACTCCTAATATCAACCCAATGGAATTAAAAAATAATCACATGGAATTTTATAGAATTAAACTACCATTTTTTGTTCATTGTTGCCGAAGTATAACATATTTTCATATATTTGATTTCTATTCTTGGTACAAGATACATGTATCTCTTCATCCACAAGTGTAACTCCATTATATATCATTGTACTTCGTTCATCATGTTTTTTTGTATAACATGTATATCCATTAATTACACAACCATTATAAGATAATACATAGACACTTGGTCTTATGGCTAGCCATTATATATTTTTTAAATTGAATTTAGATTTATTGTTGACTCCTAAAAATTATGACTTTGAAACCATCTTATAAGTTGTCGATTATGTGTATTTCATATTTAACTTTTATCTCTGATTGGATTAAAATTCCTAAGAATTAGTTTGTGGGTTTTGACATATGGTGGAGTGTAACACCCCGAGATTTTATGAGAAATATTATTTTTAATTACTTTGATGTCTTGTGTTGTACGCTACACCAAGATTAGCTTGTACTATACGCAACACTGTATTAGCTTTCAGTATATGCAACACTATTCTTGGCTCGTGTTACACATAATTTCAAATTCATTTTCTGGAAATTATTCTACGCAACATTTATTATAGATTTTGTTTAATTAATAAATGAAATAAGATTTGATTATGTCATATGCAACACCAAACGGAGCTTTCACTACACGCAGCCCTGACTTGGCTTGCATTACACACAATCAAGACCTTCTTCGATAGCGTGTGTAGTACGCATTACAGAGTTTCACTAAACAATGATATGTTATTAAAATATTATATAATCTAGCAGTTATTAATAGTAATACCCACTTTTTGAAATTTCATAAATTTTATCTATCAAAATGGGCTTCATTTTTGGATTATCAATATCAAAATTAGCCTAGGGTGAATTTTTGGTATTTTTCTGAAAACTTTCAGTTTTTGATGAATAGTGAAAACACTGAGTTGTTGGTTAAATCTGACTTTTTATTTAAATAATCATTTATTTTATTTGAATTTATTTTAATTAAAAATAGATACAAAATACCTATATAAGTTCAATGTAATTCATTGGAGTCATTTTATATTAATATAGATACATAAAAAATTTATTGAACTTTTTACTGTCTTTTACCCACCTCCTAGGAGCATTTGCAATTGTACAAAAAAGATACTTTTACCGCTTCTGTGAGATGAATTTTGAAAATATGAGAGACATGGTTAATATCAATGAGTAAAATGTGGTTCAATAAGATAAAAACAATTTTTAGTGAACAATAACTTTTTACATTTATTTTCCACGGTTAAAAGTAAATAGGGTGATTAAGGGTAAAAATGACATTATTATTATCCTAACACATGTCCTAATTCTATTGGACAAGTGTAATTAGATAAAAAACAACATTAGGAATAAAATATTACCATTTAAGTCCACATGTATTAGATTAGGACATTTATTATTATTTTATTTAAAGAAGAGTTAAAATAGTTAAAATCAACGTTTAATACCTAAAACATTTTTAATATAGGGTTATACATAAGATAAATTAGACTATAAATATTCATTAGAAAGATAAAACGATTCCATAAATAATGGTATTTTATTTATAATTTTTAGACCTTAAATAATTTAATTTATTTATGACACAATGATGATGCAGTAATTACCTTATTAATGAAATATTAACATAATTGATGTTATAAATACCCAAATAAAAATAATCTGAGACTTTTTATAAATTAAATTAATTTTTTAGATTAATATTATATGTTATTATTGATTAAACTAACTTTTTTGGAACTAATAATGCTGTTATAATTTTCAAAAAATTCAATTTACAAATAGTATCAAAATTAACATAAAATAGTTTTTTTTAAAAAAATATTTTATTATTAATTTTTATTTTATTCCAAAAAATCTAAGGTTCAGAAAAATTACTTATATAAGGTTCTATATATTAATAATGAACCACTTGGGGTTATTTGTTCTTGTTATAGTGAGTTTATTTACCATATAGTTTAAGAAAACAAGAAGACACGGTAAAAGTAAAATTATTTAACTTAGAGTTAAATCTAAATGATAAGGTTAAAATAGTAACCTAAACTTGTCTAAAACCTATTGGTTGAGAGTATTTTGATCCATACCCACTTTATATTCTAAATAAATAAATTTTAAGATATTATAAACCGAATATGAATTCATTATAGAATAATATTTTAAGTTTTTCCTAAGGTGCCCCTCTCCTCCCTTATAAAAGGGAACCTCCTCCCTCTCCTCTTTACACAATTTTGAGCCTTCAAGCTCAGCCTAAACCTGACCATTTACCTTATAAACATCCCTATAAACATAATATAGGTTATTTTATTCTTAAAATACTAACTTTAGTTCCCTAAGAGGAGGTTTAAAAGAGGCGTGTCAAAGAAGAGGTAATATCATTTACCAATTCTTTCAAATTCATTTATTCTTCTACTTATTATTATTTTATTGTTTTATAATAAATTAATAACATCAGTATAACTCATATACTGATATGTTATTATAAATATGAAACAACCCTATTTTACCTTCTATCCATCCTATGAAAAACAAAATCACCGCGCATGCGTACGTATGGAATACCGTCTCCACGTTGTGGTGTAATATGTTTTTCCAACACCACCTTACATGGATGTGTATAATGGTGTAAATAATAACTATATATGTTTATTATAACATGATACTAATTTTGAGACATTCCATCATCCACTCCAATACCATTCAATAATTATGTGATTGATATCATCGCCCGTGCGTACGTATGACCTACCGTCTCCACGATGTGATGCGACTCGTTCTACATGATCTTAATTGAATAATGATTATATAAATGAATTTAATGAATAAATATGATATATATTATACTAATACCATTTTTTATATGATGTATCTATAACTTAAAAATAATAATCAGAATTTATTCAACAAAACACGCATAAGAACATAAAGCAATGAACACCTAAATAACAAGTAGCAATGAAATATTACTAATAATAAGATAAGAATATGACCATATTTGATATCATAACAATGAATATGATTCTTTAATAATTCAATGACATTATTTAAATCATTATACAGGAGTTTTGGATACGTACGAAGCATATCGGACCTAAGGTAAGGGAAAATCTCACAATCTCATTTTTATCCGAGATTGTTTATTCTTCAGAATTTACTGGGGAATATTTATCATTCACATCCATGTTTCCTCAATATGTAATATTATTTCTATCCTACTACAATTTTTTTAATCAAATTTTACCCATTCGTTAGTTTTTTAGTGAAATATATGAAAGGAATATTTTGTCGTTTTTAGTACGAGGTACTTTTTTGACTTTTCCGGCCAAAGTATAAGAAGAATGTTTTTTTAACTTATACGACACGAACGGATTTTTATGGTTTCATAAAGCCTTATTTTCATGAATCTTACTCCAAAGATTTCAAGATTATTTTCAAAAAAAATACTTTTCTTTTAAAATTGCACGGTATTTTTCAAAAAGAAAATGATTTTGAAGAGGAAAGGATATTTTTCTCAAAAATTAATTTCAAGTGTTTTGTCAAAACTATTTCCCTTATAAGATGAAATTATTTACTATGATTATGTTTCAATTATAATGTTTCTATTTTTTACATGGTTTGATTATTTTTATGATGAAATGATATCCATTTGTTTTATTTGGTTTACGTTATGATGGAATGATGTTTATGAAACCGATTTTATTCTTTGGGTTATGATGAATGATTTGTGTTTATTTTGTGGCACAAGTAAGAATGATTTAATTATGAGATGTGTGGGACCTATATATCCCTCCAATGCATTGGGTAACGATTTATATCTTATGAGATAGACATGGCTGGAATAATATGTTAATCCGGTTTAGTGATACAGGACTGGAACGAGGAGTGAACTCAATTCAGAAAGGGACTTTGTCCACTAAGATGCTCTTAGAAGCAATGCCTTGGATACTATGGAAATAATATCATGTGCATAATGGTTTTCCACAATTACATGTTTCATTCCCAAGCTATATTATCATGATTGATGTTCAGTTCTGATCTATTCCTTACATACTACCAAGATTTATTTCACAACTCAAGATTTTTATGTTTAAACTTTATGTTCATGTTTTGAAGTAAAAATGTATATGATTTGTTTTATATTCACCATTATTATGTTTATTGAGAATTTGAGATCACCCTTTATTTTTTTTCTTTTCCCCAGGATATAAAGAATGGTTTTAGGTAAGAAAAAAAGGGAATATCTTTATGGGATATATTGAAGATCTTTCACAAAGATTATAATATTATGTTCCATGTTTCCAAAGACACTAAACTATTACGGTCCTTTGGTGTCTGTTTTTGTTATGTATTAAGTATTCCACAAAAGTAATGTAATTTATATGTATTTCAAGCTTTGGGTCTCTACAGTTGGTATCAGAGGAAAGGTTTAGTTATCCTTTGTAAAATAGGATGAAAAAACTTTAGTGTGATCCCTAGAGATATTTCTGAGGTATGTCTAAAGATGTATCAAAGGTTTAGTATAAGTATAGGTTATAATCCTATAATTACGGTAACGATAATATAATTAAACCTAAGATGTTAGATATTGAAGGTACTCCCCCTTTATTATATTTTTTTCTTATCATGTTTTTTCCTCTCACACTATTCTTTTTGGGTTTTAGACGATGGGTGGAACCCGAAGGAACCGTGTTGATCAATTTAATGGATGATTAAATGATTGTCCTCCTGAACAAACCAACGTTATGGGAGATGGAGTGAAAAATCTTATTGTCATACTTACACAAGATATGAATCATTTTGGACTTCCAAATGATCAGAGAAGGGAACAATATTCTATTGAGTTCTTCATGAGGCAACGTCCACCTTCTTTGAATGGGTCTTCTGATCCACTTGTTACTGAACAATGGATCAGTACCATTGAAAAGATATTTTCCATACTTCACTATTTAGAACATGAAAAGGTCATTTTAGCTATTTACCGTTTAGAAGGTGAAGCAGACCAGTGGTGGACTCTAATTAAGAATACAAGGCCCCAAGATGAAATTTAATCCATGGAATGGAACGAGTTCAAGAACTTGTTTTTCAATAAGTGCTTCCCTCGTATTCTTTGAACAAAGATGGAAAAGGAGTTTCTTGAGCTTAATCAAAAGGATGATGAATCTGTTTTTATATACAAAGATAATTTTACAAGGCTGGCAAGGTATGCATATGACATTATCATCCAACTTGAAAGTAAAGTTGATCGATTCTTCAGTGGCTTAAAACCAAGTCTTCGAAGGGCATTAGCGATAAGAGACTTCAGTAGCTATGAAGAAATTGTGCGTTGTGCTATCAAGGTATAACTGGATGTTGGTGTTACATATCCATCTCATGGATTTGAAATGAAACGAAAGATGGAGTTCAAGGAGAAATCTCATAACAATGGTGAAAAGAAGTTTAATGTTTCTTTATGCTCAAAGTGTGGAAAGAAACATGGTAGAGACTGTCTAAAAGGTACTATAAAATGTTTTAAGTGTGGAAAAGAAGGTCATCGAGCAGTTGAGTGTCGAAGTAATGTGAAAAAGGTATCTAATGATTTGAATAGAGAATATATTACAGAGAAAGCTCTACCAACACTTCAATGCTACAATTGTAAGGAAATGGGGGATTATGCTAACCAATGCCCTAATCCAAGGGTTAATGATGATTGTCATCAATAACCTCTTAAGGAAAAGGAAAAAGGGAATTCACATGAGATCATTATTAGAAATTTTGAGTATGACAACGATGTGATGGAATGATTATGTGTTTATGTAAAGGTATTCCAAAATAATGTTGTGGAATCTCATTTATAATATTGTGGAAGATTGGAATATCTATGTAATGGTTTATTGTTGTATTAGATAATTATATGGTACATGTTACCATGAAAAGTGATTGAAATATTTCTGAAAAGTAGATGATATGCGCATAATGAATGGATAAGGAGAAAATAATATGTTTGATTGTATTCATGATCTCGTGATTGATATAAGACTAAGTGATATCATGGTTTGAGTATATAGAGTTTTGGGATTTTGGTATGTGGAAATAGTTAATAATATTCATGTTTTTACTAAGGTTTAATGGGACCTCATGTCTCAAGAGAATACATGATTAAGGAATTCACATGTTTGGAATGTGACCAACAAGATATATATATCTTATGATATACGGGCGATAAATTATTATATTCAATGCTTGGTAGATGAACTTTCTAGTAATCATTTTATTTATACAATGAGATTGGATAGAAGTATTTTGGATAAATATAAATATTGAAATAGATTAAGTTAGACATCATATAGTATTGTTTAAGGCTAGAACTTTTTGTTATGTTATAATATTATAGTTTTAGAAAAAAGGACAACCCGTAAGACGGGTGACAAACCGTCACGTCGGACAAGGATGCGGGAATCGAACCCACAACCGAAGTGTGATGGGCCTTTATCGCATACCACTGGCCTACAGGATGTCCCTGATTAGTAGAAACTAGTTTATTCTATTAAGTGCTATGATAGATGAAGTATAAGTCCATTTTAGCAACCATATACGATTAATCTCAGCATAGATGGACTTATATATATCTAACAAATTGTGCTAAACATTTTGTGATAGAAACAGATGGAATGACCTATCATTCTATCGAATTATCTACTAACACTTCATGAATGAAAAATTCAACTTCATTTCTTTAAGAGATGAAGTTGAAATTGTTCAAGGCATAAACAACAGCAAGATTGTACCAAAAATAAGTAATTATTTATTTTAATTCAAAAACTCTTCAACATTAGGGAAATGATCTTGAAAACCAAAAATCTTGTCCTAGTGCCCTCATATCTGATGAATCAGATGGTACCTTAGATCATCACAAATTTAAGCCTTTATAATTGTTGGATTTTTCATATCCATGTTCTCTACCACTCTTCATCTAAACATGATGGTTAGATTTCTCTTCCATATCCATATTTTCACCTATGTTGTCCTATGTGGAAACCCAGTGATGAGTTACTTTGGGTGACCATTGTGATTCTAAATTTCCTTTTTAAAATGATGGTTTAGTATTCCTTTTTATGATGTGGGTTTCTATGAAAGAAACTTTCAAGTAGTAAACCGTTTATAACCCTGACGAATTTCGAGGGTGAAATTAATTTTAAAGGGGGTAGAATGTATCACCCGGAGATTTTATGAGAAATTTTATTTTTAATTACTTGGATTTCTTGTGTTGTAGGCTACACCAAGATTAGCTTGTACTATATGCAACACTGTATTAGCTTGCAGTATACGCAACACTATTCTAGGCTCGTGTTACACACAATTTCAAGTTCATTTTGTAGAAATTATTCTATGCAACATTAAGTATAGATTTTGTTTAATGTATAAATGAAATAAGTTTTGATTATGTTATATGCAACGCCAAACGGAGCTTTTACTACACGCAGCCCTGACTTGGCTTGCATTACACGCAATCAAGACCTTCTTCGATAGCGTGTGTAGTACGCAATACCGAGTTTCACTAAACAATGATATGTTATTAAAATATTATATAAACTAGCCTTTCTGAATATTAATACCCACTTTCTAAAATTTTATAAATTTTATCTTTCAAAATTGACTTCATTGTTGGATTCACACTATCAAAATTAGCCTAGGGTGAATTTTGGGTAATTTCTAAAAACTATCAATTTTTGATGAATAGTGAAAACACTAAGTTGTTGGTTAAAACCGACTTTTTATTTAAATAATAATTTATTTTATTTAAATTTATTTTAGGTCCAAATTTATACATAATACCTATATAATTTCAATTTAATCAATTGGAGTCATTTTATAATAATATAGATACATAAAAATTTTATTGAACTTTTTACCGTCTTTTACCCACCTCCATGAGGCATTTGCAATTGTACAAAAAACTTAATTTTACCTCTTCTGTGAGTTGAATTTTGAGAATATGAGAGAAACCGTTAATATCAAGGAGTAAAATGTGGTTCAATAATATAAAAATAATTTTTGGTGAATAGTAACTTTTTACTTTTATTTACCACGGTTAAATGTAAATAGGGTAATTCAGGGTAAAAATGATATTATTGTTATCCTAACACATGTCCTAAATCTATTGGATAATGTAATTCGACCAAAAACAACCTTGGGAATAAAATATTACCCTTTAGGTCCACTTGGATTAGATTAGGACATTTATTATTATTTTATTTAAAGAAGAGTTAAAATAGTTAAAATCAATGTATAATAACTAAAACATTTTTAATATTGGGTTATACATAAGATAAATTCGACTATAAATATTCATTAGAAATATAAAACTATTTCCTACATAATGGTATTTTATTTATAATTTTTAGACATTAAATAATTTAATTTATTTAAGACACAATGATGATACAGTAATTACCTTATTAATGAAATATAAACATAATTGACGTTGTAAATACCCAAATAAATGTAATTTGAGACTTTTTATAAATGAAACTAATTTTTTATGTTAATAAGACATGTTAATATTGATTAAATTAACTTTTTTAGAACAAATAATTCTATTATAAATTTCACAAAAATCAATTACCAAATAGTATCAAAATTGACATAAAATAGTTTTTAAAATAATTATTATATTATTAATTGTTATTTTATTCCTAAAAATATAAGGTTCTGCCAAATGACATAGATAAGGTTATATATATTAATAATGAACCACTTGGGGTTTTTTGTCTTTCTATAGTATGTTTATTAACCATATAGTGTAAGAAAACCAGAAGACACGGTAAAAGTTAAATTATTTAACTTAGAGTTAAATCTAAATTATAAGGTTAAAATAATAACCTAAACTTGTCTAAAACCTATTTTTTGAGCGGATTTCAACCCATCTCCGCTTTAGCTACGAAATAAATCAAATTGGAGAAATTATAAACTGAATATGTCGTTATTATAAAATAATATTTTATGTTTTTCCTAAGGTGCCCCTCTCCTCCCTTATAAAAGGGAACCTCCTCCCTCTCATCACTACACAATTTTGAGCCTTCAAGCTCTGCTATCCTCAGACCATTTACCTTCTCAACATCCCTAGAAACATAATAGAGGTTTTGGTCTTATTCAAAGACCAACTTTAGTGCCCTAAGAGGAGTTTTAGAAGAGGCACGTCAAAGAAGAGGTAATATCCTTTACCAATTCTTTCAAATTCGTTTCTTCTTATACTTATTATTATTTTGTTTTCTCATAATAAAGTAATAACACCAGTATAACTAATATACTGATATGTTATTATTAATATGAAACAACCCTATTTCACCTTCTATCCATCCTATGAAAAACAAAATCACCACATGTGCGTACGTACGGAATACCGTCTCCACGCTGTGGTGTAATCTGTTTTTCCAAAACCACCATACATGGATGGGTATAACGGTGTAATGAATAACTATATATGGTTATTATAACATGATAATAATTCTGATACATTCCATCATTCACTCCATGTAATGGCCCGGACCTCTCCAGTCGATTACTTTTTAAAAACGTTTTTTTATGATGTGGTCAATGCGGCGAACATCAAAAATAATAATTATTATTAATAATAAATGGTGACGTGTTAATAAATTTTTTTGGGGTTTTGTTATAAGTGTTATACTAAATAATTATAATAATAATGTTGGTTTTTTTTGATAGATCTGGTAATAATTATTTAATGAGAATTATTTTTTGAATTAAATTCAATGAGATTTGAGATATGAGAATAAATTAAAGATGTTATGATAATTGTGTAAAAATAAATAAATAAAGGTTTAAAATAAATTTGGGGCGTGCCACAAGGAGAGAGAAGATGAAAAATATAATAATATGAAATAAAAAGGGAGGCGCACCAACAAAATAAAGATTGGAGAGAGAAAATAAAATTTATTAAAAAATAAATATAAGAGAGAGGCGCCACTTTTTGTGGGAGGGAATCTTGGGAGAAAGAATTAATAAATATTGGAGAGAGGGAGGAGTTATAAGATATTAATGGGAATAAAATTAAGTGTGAAATAAATAGTAAAGGAGATAATTGGTGATGAATTTCCAGCGTGAAAAATGACAAATGGTGATTGATTGGAGTTAGAGAAATAATTAATTAATTAATTAATAAAATATTATTATCATTTTTTTTATAATAAAACACTTTTTTCATAATAACTTCTTCGTGCGACCTCGGTTTCACGAACCGTCAGTGGCAGTGCGACCCTGACTACGAGACGAAAATTATGAGTCCAATATTGGATGTCTTTTTCGGGTTTTCGGATTTGGTACCCGAAACGCTCATGAATTAATAGATTTAATATTGTTATTATTACGGGATCTTGTATCCAACGTATCTCCCTCATACGGTATCGGATTGACGACCCGTCAGCGACAGCGTAACCCTGAAATTATGACGGTCATTTTAAGACCATTAATGAGCTACTTTTATGACTTATGCCTCGGGTCAACGAAACACCACATATTGATAGAATTATCATTATTATTAAAACGCGTGGAAACCGTGTGACGTGTTGTGTGTTAACCAATCAAAACATGTAACGTATGTACAGTCACATCATGTATTAATTAATGCATGCTGAATACGGATTTACCTATTCGTTGTCTATATAAGAACGAGGTCATGTTTTATCTTCCATATCGATCGCTTCTTTGTCGCACGACGACGCTCTTAGACGATCGGGAAGTATTCCTCCTCTAACTTCTTTGTCCGAGCTCCGAATTACGATCCGTCAGCGGCCACAGGATCGTATCGAAGAGACGAAGCTTCTAAGCCCAGACTTGTCACCTTTCCTTCCGACCTTCATTCTCCAGCTTCCATCCTAGGAGGCGTTTGTCGGGTTTGGCGAAGGCGGAGGACACCGAAGGACGTCGTCGGAAGCGACGAGATCGAGACCTTTTGAGGTAGGGGTTTACCTTCGTCTCTCTTTTTGGTGCAACATGCGGGGTGGGATATTTTTCTTTTGTTCTATGGGATGCAGTTGAACTTTAAATAAAGATAATAACCGGATAAAGAAGGGTTTGGGGTTTTGTGCTGTTTCTATTGCCTTCTAGTTTCTTTATCTTCTGATTGTGATTTTGGATTGAAAGGCCTTTGCCTACTGAAAATCAAGGCCGTTGGTGGCCTTTGCGTGCGCAATTGATATCTGAATTGTTTGTGGTTGGTTTTGTTAAAACATGGAAAATGGATTAGCACGTAAAGACTGGCTGATTAAATGAGAATGAAAACCTTGTGTGATCACCCCGATTGAACAAAGTTGGAATAATGAACATGTTAGTGGTTTGGTTGTTTTGTGGAAAATGCCTTTATTTATGAAAAGTGTTTTGATTATGAAAAGTGTTTTGAAGTAAAAGGTGTTTTCAAATGTGGAAATGTTTTGTGTGTGGAAAGGGTTTTATGTGTGGAACTTTGAAATAAATGAATGATGGAATGTTTTATGGTTGTGATAATCTCTTGTAAATGAAATGGCATGTGGTTACTTGCGTTTTACCTAACCTTGGTTGTGGATGGCAGGGATATGTTTGTGAAAGGTTTTGTCTGGATGTTAGTTTCCCAGTAATAATAATTTGTTAAACCATTGCATGAAACATGAAAATCTAAATGGGGTTGGGGGATGATTGTTTGGTTGTTGATGCATGCTTCGTGGTAGCAGTGCCGAGGCACATGCTCAGTTTCTCTTTTTAAGAAGCCATAGGTTGGGCTGTGTGTTTGGTATATGTATATATATAATTGTATCTTTGTGTTTTGTTGCACCACACCCATGTCAAGCACCTAGTGCCGAACACTCCCATTTTATGGGAGAGGGTGTTCCCCCTTAGTTACTAGCTCCTTCCTGCTCCTTCTTCCATAGGCTATGATGGCTTGAGGTGACCTTACACCCAAGACTCTTCGGGTAGGTCTCGGAGGCTGTGATGGCTTGAGGTGACCTTTAGCCCAAGACTCTTCGGGCAGGCTTACCATTCTCAAGAACCTTCGGGATGAGGCCCAGGTGTCTGCGGGCAGGTTAGTGGTTGTGGCCCAGGTGTGTACGGGCGGGATGCGTGGTTTGTCCCAGGTGTGTGCGGGCGGGAAGAGTGTGGTAGCGTCAGGACGTTTGCCGTTAGGAAGAGCAGCATCTAATTAAGTGGGAAATGGTGCGGGGTATCCAATACTTTTGTTCTATATATATACTAAACTTGTTTGTGTTACTTGGTGAGTGTGACCAGTGAGGCTGGGTGGATAGTTTTTCCTTGTTAGTTTCTGGTTCTTCTGTTTTCTCACGGGACCTTAGGGTGTCTCCCCACTTGTGCACGAGATCTTTAGGTTCTCTACTGAGTATACTTGTATTCTCACCCTATGTTGTTTCAGGTTTTCAGGAGGACTACCAGGGCCGTGCGGGACCCTACTAGTCAGGCAGTGGGAGCTGTGCAGTTGCTGTTTTCTTGTTTTCTTTTGGTACTGTACAAACTTGTACTTTGAGCTTATTTGTACTTGTACCTGTTTCAGTTTATTTATACATGCATATGGGACTGGTTTGGGTTTCTTTTCATCACCTTTGTTCTTTTTCCTTTTTGGTGGTTGACTTGTTCTATTTCCGATCCTAACTATAAAAAGGGTAATGCCTCCCATGATTGAAAAAAAAATAAACTCATACCCTTGGTGCTAGTCGCCACCCCGGGGCCTACTAGAGGCGAGACTCGGGGGTCATTATCTCCCTTTCACCATTGCCAGCTCAGGAGGGGAATCTTTGATGGAAGGGGGTCGTGACACTCCAATACCATTCAATAATTATGGGAACGATATCATCGCTCGTGCGTACGTACGGCCTACCCTCTCCACGATGTGATGCGACTCGTTCTACATGATCTTAATTGAATAATGATTATATAAATGAATTGAATGAATAAATATGACATAAATAATACTAATACCTTTCTGTAAATTTTTTATCTATAATCTAAATAGAATAATAAGAATTTATTCGACAAAACACGCATATGAACATAAAGCAATGAACACCTGAATAACAACTAGCAAAGAAATATTACTAATAAGAAGAGAAGAATATGACCATATACAATATCATAACAATGAATATGATTCTGTAATAAGTAAATGACATTATTTAAATCATTATAAAGGAGGTTCAGATATGTACGAAGCATATCGGACCTAAGGTAGGGGAAAATCTCGCAATCTCATTTTTATCAGAGATTGTTTATTCTTCAGAATTTACTAGGGAATATTTATCATCCACATCCATGTTTCCTCAATATGTAATATTATTTTTATCCTCCTACAATTGTCTAAATTCAATTTTACCCATTGGTGAGTTTTTTAGTAAAATATATTAAAGTAATCTTTTTTCGTTTTTAGAACGAGGTACTTTTTGACTTTTCCGGCCAAAGTACGAGAAGAATGTTTTTTAACTTATATGGCATGAACAGATTTTTACGGTTTCATAAAGCCTTATTTTCATGAAGATTCCTCCACAATATTTCATGATTATTTTCAACAAAATCCTTTTATTTTAAAATTTCATGGCATTTTCTGAAAGGAAAATTATTTGGAAGAAGAAAAGATATTTTTCTCAAAAAATCATTTAAAGTGTTTTGTCAAAACTATTTTGCATCTAAGAATACATTATTTAGTTTGATTATGTTTCAAGTATAATGTACCTATTATTTTCATGGTTTTATTATTTTTATAATGAAATGATATCCTTTTTTTTATGGATTACATTATGATGGAATGATTTTTATGAAACCCATTTTATTCTTTGGGTTATGATGAATGATTTATGTTTGTTTTGTGGCACAAGTAAGAATGATTTCATTATGAGATGGGTGGGACCTATATCTCCCTCAAATGTAGTGGGTAAAGATTTATATCTCATTAGATAGACATGGATGGAATGGTATGTTAATCTGGTACAGCGATACAGGACTGGAATGAGGAGTGAACTCGATTTAGAAAGGGTCATTGTCCACTAAGAAGGTCTTGGCAGCAATGCATTGGATAATATGGAAATCATATCATGTGCTTAATGGTTTCCCATAATTAAATATTTTATTCCCATGATATTTTATCATGATTTATTTTCCTTTATGATCTCTGCCCTATGTACTGCCAAGATTTCTTTAACAACTCAAGATTTTGATGTTTAAACTTTATGTTCATGTTTTGAAGTAAAAATGTAAATGGTTTGTTTTATTTTCTCCATGCATAACCTTACTGAGAATTTGAGCTCACCCTTTATATGTTTTCTTTTCCCCAGGATATAAGGAAAGGTTTTAGGTAAGAAAAAAATGGAATATCTTTATGGGAGATGTTGAATACCTTTTACCAAGATTGTAAAATTATGTTCTATGTTTCCAAAGACGCTAAACTATTATGGCCCTTTGGTGTCTATTTTTGTTATTTATTAAGTATTCCCAAAAAGTAATGTAATGTCTATGTATGTTAAGATTTGGGTCTCTATATGTATCCTATAAAATTTTAGGGGAAATGTAAAGGCGATTATACTCTCACTCTGTAATAGTAACTTGGAAAATATCTAATCTCAAAATTCCTTCACCCACAAGCCACCTGATGTGATGCAATTTTGGTAAACTAATTATTTCCATAGCGGACATGTAGCCATTAAAAAATTAAATGTATTCCTTCACAATATATCGATCTGTAATACAACATTTTTGAAAACATTGATTTTTGATGTACCAATTGAAAATTTTCAAATATTGTTCAATGGGTTACATCCATATATGATGTACAAAACCAAATAGTTGAATCTCTCAAACCATGTAAACAATCATATTATACAATGATGCTAAGAAGAACATTTCTAATTCAAACAATATGGTAGAAATTTCCTTTTATATAGTTACAAATTTCATTAGGTCTATAAATTTAAGACATATATATTTGAAAAATACACAGACATCAGTTAATGTATGACAGACATTCTTATCCAAAACGTAATGTCAAGATACATGAATTAGATCTTCCATCAATACATGACTATAAAGTGATTTCTAGACCTTTAACATTAAATTAGTAATTGAAATTATATTCTTTGATATTTTATTAATACTCTTTTGGAAACATTACATCATTTAGTAAGTTTTATAAGAGATATATCACTTTCTTAGAAAGAGTGTAAGCAGCTTGAAAAACAAAATTTCATATTTCAACCTTTACTAGGGGAAACTTTTCCCATATCCCCATGTCGATCATGTCCAATATAAACTTAATTCCATCACTTTTTTAGGTGTATTTAGTAACATTCCAATGACATTATCACATATATTTTTCCATATACTTGACATGAAAAAAATTCTTGATATAAAAAAAAATCATTTATAGAAATTTAAAAAAACTGACATGTTTTTACAATAGGTTACCATAAGGTTTTTCAAAGATGGTTTACAAAAACGTACTGTCCAAATATTTTTCTTTCTCAAATAGTTTACCACCTATTTGTGGATATGATGAAGTAAATTCTTTTGAACTCCCATCTAATGATGTTATCCTAAATGATTATTTATTTCATTGAGGTTAAAATATGTGTTGTCATAGAAAAACAATCATATATGAATTTTTCAATCAAACAAAGTGTGAACCTTGTTCATAAATGGGACATCCTTGAGATCCTATAATGATATATCCTAAAAAAATCCATAATCATGAAAATACATTATCGTCCTATATAACATTACTCTCAATGTGAAATATTAATTTCTATAAACATAATAAAACATGACACTTAAATACTGCATTAATTATTAATCTTTGATCAGTAGAGACAAATAAACACCAATATCATTACATGCATGCTTTGGTCCTGATATAAGTAGAGAAAACATAATGTATTCTTTCTTCATGCATAACCATGGTGGAAAGTTATAATTTACTAACACAACTGGTAATGTACTATTATTGATTTTTTGAAAACCAAAAGGATTCAATACATATATAGATAGTTCCAGATGAATATTTCTCATCTCTTTTACATATTATAGATACTCATGATAAATTTCATTCCACTTGGGAGAGTTTTTTAGGTGTTGATATTTCCCATCATTATTTATTGTATATCTGTGTCACATCAATTTTCTTATAGTATCATGACTTTCATATAGGTTCCTAAACCATGTAATGATTGTAATGTACCATTAAAATTTTAAAGGACTTTATTAATCTTTATTATATCTAGATGCACCACACATGGGTAATTGTTTCACTAATTCATTATCCTTTGGAAATAGAATACATCCATTTTTACTGGAATTGATTCATTAAAAGATCATACCAAACAAATTTGGAATTCATCTAGAATAATATGTTTAGAAAGTAAACTCATTATATTATGGGATCATATCATTCAAGAGATAAATTAGTTCAGTAAAGTTTTTGTCACTCCATCCACTGTTTACTTTTATATTAGATAGCTTCAGCATAGCCTAGCATATAATGGTATATTTTCACAAGGCATTAACTTCAAAAAGAAATTTTTAAAATAAAAACGTTCGACTTTAACTATCATTATCATTTAACAAATAAAATATTCATTATCATTCACACCTACAATCATATCCTTGATATATTATTTAACATTTTTCACACTTGTAATCATATTGGATGATCCATAAAATGTAGTGTTATCCCAGTCAATAGCTACATTAGATTTTCCCCATGTTTAGTCTAACATTAATAACATAGATCATTTCCATGATTGATCAAATGTTCTTCCAACTCCTTTGGAATAATTAGTCATGAATAATAATAAGATAAACATAGAAGAGAGATTTGAGATAGTTTATATGAATGATATTTTTCAAATTTCACCATCACCTTCTCCCCACCCACATAATCGTTTTCATAAAATTAAAATCCATTAATCTTGAATTCATATTCATCCTATTTGATTCATTAATATTAATATTTAACAAAATATATAAATACACATAATGTATGATTATATAATCCAAAAAGATCATTTTAAAGGAATCATTTAAGCTATATAAATCTATTTTTCTGATATAAAGATTTGAATTTTATGTATTGATATTTTATTCCATGGTGGAATTAATAAAGGAAGCGAATGTGTGATTTTATAATGTCAAAATGAATCTAATTAAATTTTACTCTATTTAAAAACAAAGAGATTAAGGATGGTTTCTATAAATTTTCTAGGTGGGTGTAAAATAAGAGTGTGTAATTGATATTTATTAATTTCTTCACTCAGTACATGGTATTCCAGGTGGTGTTTTAGTGATAGGATATTCAGAGTTGAAGTTTATCATTTTTCAGATAATGAACACATTGTTTGGGACCAAAACCCATACTGGGATGAAGCCTCAATGAATAGTAATATAAATTCTTATTGTGTATGGAAGTAAAAATCAAAATCAACAAAATTTAAATAAGTGTAATAATGGAAACAATAGAAACCTATATATCAAACCAATGATTTTTGTACAAGACCAACTACCTAGGATCACTTAAAAACAATACCCCCCCTAATTGGAACCAATAGAGAGAATAAAATATGAAAAAATGTCAAAGTGGAGACTAGGAGAGAGGTTTAAATAATATAGAAGCATATATATATAGACATTTTGAATTATGGTCACGGTTTTAATTTTAAAAATGAAAGGAAGATTGATTGGAGCTTTAAATAGTGTTCTGGGAGTCCTCATAAATTAGACCAGGGTATAAATAAAACTATGGGTTTTTATTAATGGGATGAAAAGATAAATTCAACTGGAAAAAATGATCAAAATGATGACTTAAATAAATCATGTATTGATCATAATGAATGGAAGTGGTTCCAATGGTGATCCCACTGGTGTTTTGGTCAAAATTAAACAAAGTGTGTATTTTACATTTAGATGTGTTGTTAAAGTAAAAAATGGGAAAGTGATCAAATGAATAAAACAAGTTTTAAGTGATCTAAAAGTGTAGTAAAATATTGTAATTTAATAACTGGAATGTATAAAAAAAATCTATTTCAATATGACATGTAGTTTAGTATAAATAAAATGAAGGTTATTTTTTGCATTTAAAATTGTTTTTAATGTTAAAAACAAGTGTCACACACTCAAATTGATAAAAATAGATTTGAAAACTATGAATTTCATCAGAGATCATTTATTATTATGGGAATTTTATGAATAAATCATGAATCAATATGATTTTTTTTTGAAATGACAAAACTGAATTTTTTCCATTCATAAGTGTTTAAATTAAAAAATGTGTCACGAGATCAAACTGATAAAAAGTGCTCAAACTGGTGTGAAATTATTTTTTACTAACTGTTAAATTATATGTGACATTTAGTAATGTAACAAGTGTAAAACTTTATGCAATTAAAATATATGAATTTGAATTTAATTATATAAACAATATTTATTTGGACTTATTTTGGTTATTGAATGTTTCAGAGAAAATTAGAGTTTATTTTTAAAAAGGGTGGGGATAAATAGTGTAATTCTTCCACTGAATATGAGTTTAAATGATGTAATGAGGGTTTGATAGGGAGATATCCTCACTGACTCATCTAGGATTTGAAATTCTGTTGTGGAAAACAAACCAAATGATATGCTAATGAAACAAAACATATAAAGTGATAAACCACAATGCATCGAATGAGTTGTGATGAACAAGTCATTATGAATAGTGATTCATCGGTCATATTGTGATGAGGTAATGGAAATGAATGGTGATATGAAATATTTAATCCCCGTGATCTCAGGTATCAAAATAATGAGGGGAGCTCTTGATGGGGGATGAAATTATGGGGCCTAGATTTTTTACTAGAACAATTCATGAAAATAATAAAACATCACTTATTAAAAAAACAAAATCACATACCTTGGGTTTTGAGATGTCCTATTTGTTTTAGAAGTTTAGGGGGGGCAGGGGCAGAGGTCGAATTCTACGAGAGAGCTTGAAAAGTGTAAAGATGTAATTTTTCTTTGGATTTAATTTATAATATCAGTAAGGGTAATATCTCTACTTTCCAAAATTCATAGATAAAACATATCTTTATTAGAATTAAATTTAGGGATGATAAAGATATACCTTCATCATCACGAAATAAAAACAAATGAAACTAATCTTTATCAGTGATATAATTTTAATTCGGATAAATATTCGTTTTATCAGTACTTTGTATTTTAGCACTAATAAATGCTATTTTATCAGTTCTTTTTGGAAAGCACTGGAAAAACTATTTAAAATATCATACAGAAATATTAAATAAATTTATATTAAAAATTAACTACTTATAATAAATAAAAAATAATTATCATTACTAATGAATATGAAATATTAAATTCATAAATGTTGACAATGAGTGAAATTTAATTATTAAAAATGAATATTCTTAAAAAATATTTAAAAATGGATAAGTTTTGTTAATAATATAAATTTAAAAAAATTAAATAATAATATACATTAAAATGAAGATTAATACATATTGAAAATATTAAAACATAATAAACATATACAAAAAAATGAGTTCATAAGATTAATTACTTGAATTGTAAATGTTCAAAAAAAAGAAAAAAACATAAAAAATCATTTCCATAAATTCATTATATAGATTTCCAAAAAATTAATAAAATTAGAATATAATAAATAAAATTTAATGAATATTAATCATATAAATTTAAACTATATTAAGAATATAAAAACTTAGTAAATAATTATTTAGAATTCATAAGAAAAATAAAATTAATTTTAAACACATACAAAAATGTATAGAATATTAAATAATACATTCATATAAATTAATTATATAAATTTCAAACATTTTAAATATATTACACCTTAATAAATTAAAATTAACGAATATTAATCATATAAATTACAAACATAATAAGAATATTAGAATATGATAAATAATTAGTATAAATTAATATTAAAAGATGATTAAATTCAAAAAATATAAACAAATATTAAATATTAAATATTTATAAATAGTACTAAATTAAATAATAAAAAATTTTAATAAATAAAATTAAATAAATTATATAATATTTAAATATCAGAATTTGTAACATTAATTACCTGAATTACAAACACATTAAAAATTAATAAAAATGAATAAACAGATAATATTAATTATATAAATAAAAAATTTATTAGAAATGAATTATATTAACTATAAAAAAATATTAATAACTAAATTAATACAAATTAAATTAAATACATCAACATGTATTCAGAATGTATATGTTAAAACAAATATGATTATACGATTTGATTAAATAAGTAATAAAATTAAAAATTAGTTAAATAATATTTATTATTCATATATTGAAAAATTAATATAATATAATAACTTCAACACATTAATATTTTATATAAAATTAAGTTATTCTTAATATGATATGAGACACACAGCATCGATCTTAAATGAACCCTAAAATAATATAATTTTAAATATAAATGTTACAGCATAACTGTTACATTGGTGGATATGAATAATACTAACTAATTTATTAAAAATATATAAATATCTTAAAAAATAAAAATTTATTGAGAAATTATTTGTAAATAATCAATCAATTTTTTGTAAAGAAATTTTATTCATCGAAAATATGAATTATTCAAAAAAAATTAATTGTTTTTGTTAGTAAATATTATAATTAAATAATAGAGATTTTAAAAAATATATTTTAAAATTTAAAATTAATTTCTAAAATAATATTAAAAAAATTAAATAATGTTGAAATTTTTTATTTTCTATAAAATATTAATTTTTTAGTGAATAGTGAAAAATACAGCTTTTTTGTAAAACTGCCATTTCTTTTAAACAAATTAAGTAATTTAAAAGTTTAATTATTTCTTGAATACTATTAAATGTAAAAATATTATTATTTAATAACATGTAATCCACTTAATTAATTTTTAATAATCTTTATATTGGAATTTAGTATAAGTTAATTTTTTGTTTAAACACGGTTATTTCTGAAATTAATTTTATAGTTCATAATGTTTTCCATTTTGATTAATTAATAACCAATAATGAGAAATAATTTAAATTAAATTTATATGTTTTTATGATTAAATACTAATTTAAATTCACACAAGGATGATTACTCATCATAAATTTGATATAAAATAATCTTATGCTTGAAAAATACATTTCTTGAGAAAATGCTTTTTTGTCACATCTAGAGGTATTATTTTAAATTAGAATTTTAAAATTATATTATTTTGGTATGAAAAAATTTATTATATTTTTTGAGTCAAAATAATTTATATTATCTAGTAATTTTAACCAAATATTTTATCATAATTAATATTTTAATAGAGTAAAAAACTTTTACTGCGATTATGGTAAAGACGTATTTACCGATGGTTAAGCTAAACTGATAAGGGTTAAAATGAATTACAAAATCATAAATTTTTTTGATGGAATTATTTATACTATATATTGTATAATTCTATATAATTATTCATTTGGGATCCTTTTGGATTTTAAAAATAGTGGGAATGACCTTTTCTTTTCAAAAATTTTAAGTGTGCCACTCACCCCACTTATAAAAGGTCAGCCCCTATACTCTACACATCAATCATTAAAACTATTTATTTTTAGACATGACCTACCCAAATATGTTCCTTAATTTCCCCTCGATATTCTATAATTCATTTTTTATCATAAATCTATCTGATGGTTTCATTTGGTGACAACCTAAGGAGGATGTCTGAAGAAGATGTACCATGCTTAACCGAGTATTTTTATATTATTTCTTCTTCCACCTCTGTAACATATTCCTAAAACCTGATGATATAATAAAAATATTATATATCATATAATAAGATGTTATTATGTCTATTTTATGACCTAAATACATATTATCTTCCATAAAATGGGAATCAAAACCATCATTCGCGTGTACAGCGGACCACCACCTCGCGAACCGATGTAATCTTTTTTTCATCATCGCCTCTCATAGAATGTGATGATAATGAATTTATAGTATATATCTGATATCTTTAACCTAATTATAATTATTTAATTATGATATCACATATATATTCATTTTTTCCATTTTGAAGGGATATGATAATATGACTCATGTGTAAGGCAGACTACCGCCTCACGAAGCAATTTGTTTCAGTTTTCACTAATGTATTCCATGGAAGGTTAAAAGAATAAAGTTAATAAAAATGTGTGATATATATTAAACAATTATAATATTAATGACACATTTATCATTTTTAAAATATAATATATCATTTTTATTTCTTACCATTCCCCTAACTGAAAAATGATAATGTCGTTCGGGCGTATGTGTGGACTGTTGCCACTTCCAAGTGATGTGGTTAGTTTTTCATTACCAAATCACATGGACGATATAAATAAGTACACTTAAAGAAAAAATATGTTATTTATGATATTATTGAAATTTTTTAATGATAAAATAATTCTTACCTTCTTTCCATAATGATTGTTGAAAAATGGAAAACATACACATCCATACATATAACCTATCATCTCCATGATTATAATGTAGCTAATTTTTCATAACCATATTCCATTATCAATTTTAAATTTATAAATTATCTATAAAAATTTTACTTATTTCATAATTTTTATTTTTTATATGATGGAACAATGACCTTTTTGACCACAGTCAACATGCTGAAATTGTTTTCAAACAATGAGTTGAACATCCTTAAAAGATCAGACACGGAAATAACTAATTATGTATTTAAAATTTTCATTAAAAATAAAATAAATGATTTATGTTAAATTTATTAAATGTATAAATTGTTATTAACAAATAAAATAATACATATAGGTTTATTATATAGGTGTTAAAGGACACACATGGAAATGTTGTACTCGATGTAAGGGACTTCGTCTCAATTTTTCTTTCATTGAGGCATATTTTTTTATATACCTAATTTATATAATATGGTATATATAATGCCCATTAAAAATGTAATATCATGAATCCATAATATATCAATGAATTTTATGTTTGAATTTGAATAATTTCATCCAAAGGGTTTTGACTTGAATGTTACCATGTGGTAAATAATTTTATAACTCAATTTGTCTTTAGTTAGTTATATTAATTCTTAATTTTACTTGATATTATAAGATTTTGGGTGAAATGAAGATTTATTATGTTATTTTTTATTTCCACTTTTATTTTTTGTGTTTACATTTGATACACATAATCAATTCATTTATTAATTCTAAAATTCAATGGTATGATTTTTCTGATGGTCATTCATCTCAAATTCGCATTCTTTGAGACATAATTTTATGTTATGCACAAATATTCATTTTTGAGGTGTATATACATCCCTTTTATATGTGATATGATTGATATCATTATGTTAATTATATTTAAAGTATCATTTCAAGTTATTCTTTAATTGGTCTCAGGATTTAAGAGTTACCAAAGTGGAAATGGCTTTATATTATAATCTTTTTTCTTTTGGGATTTTTTTTTGTTGAAGGTTTCTTTAGAGGAAATCATATGGAATATTTTCATAAACAACATCTATTTCTACTCCAATGGCTATAAATGTGGTTAAAATGTTTTATTTCAATTTATTCCCTAATTTATTAGGGAAATATCTAGAAATCGTTTGAATGATACCGATATTTTATATTTATATTATTTAGTAAATCATTCTCTTCCATATCAATGTTTTCAAAAATGTCTTTAAAAGTGTTATTTTCTAAAAAATTATTTTATAAAGATATTTTTCATGATATTTGACATTATTTTAAAAGATTTTCAAACTACATTTCTTTTCATTTTCCAAATAGGCCTCTTTAACTCCCTTTACAAATTGTTTTAAAAGTAAACTTCATGTTATCTTCTGAACATGGCACTTTTTAGACCTTTATAGAAAATTTGAAATGAATCTCTATTTTAGAATAATATTAATTTATAAAATTTCCCTCCTTCCTGACCACTAAATGTTTTAAAGCTTACTTTTTTATTATGAGAGGTTATTTTCAAGGAAAATTATTTCTTTAATGTCTGAGAAAGTTTTAGGTTTTAGATAACACTTATAAAAATGGAAAGGATGTTTTCCTCATGAAGTGTTCCATGTCATCTTTCTAAATTATTTTCTATCTATGATGACATCCTTTGATATTACTCAAAGTGAAAAAGGTTATTTTCCTTAAGAATGTTTTTAGTTATCTTTTAATGGAATTTTTTTCATCAATGTTAACAACTCGTGATATTAATTATGATCCACTAGGATATATTGAAATGATATCAATCTTATTATTTCTCTATATGGATTTTGATTGATTCAAGAGATTATCCTGGAACACATATCTTTTCAACTAGTTATTAAAGTCATGAAAGGAAGAAATATTGTTTCCATGAGTTTCATGAATCCAGAACTATGTACTTTTTTGATGATATGTCTCTTGGACATTATTAATTACGGAATTTTGGTTACGATATAAAATAAGGATTGGAGGTTACATTATAAACTAAAGATGGGTGCTTATGTTATAAACTATGGGTGGATGGGTCTGTTATATCCCTCTAACGTATTGGGTTCTCTGAATATGGGAGTAATCCATATTAGTAATTTTATTTGTATCAGTGATATGAATATGATGTTCCAAGATAATAATATGTTTTCTTTATGCTTAATATAGGTTTTAATGTTTCTTTTAATGTAGAATGAAATCACATGCCTCGTGATTAGTGATTCCTATAAATCTTTTCTTTTTTAAATTCTTAGGTCATGTTTCATTATTGAGGATCTTGTTATTAATGGGTATGATTTATCTTATGTTCTAGTCATTATCATTTATTATTTCATCATATCCTTATTCTTATCTTTTTCACACTAATGAAATTCAATTTTTAATTTTTATGTTTACCCTTACTGATAATTTGATGTCACCCTGCTTATGTTTCCTTTCACCCAAGTTAAAAATAATGATGTTAAATTATTTGTTCCTAGAACGGTTTTTAATGTGAATAATTTTATAGGGGATATTGAATACATTATTTTGGAATATGAAAAGCTGTGTTTATTGAAAGTTGATTTTGATCATTATAACCCATTTGTATATGAATAAAAGATGTTTGAGTTTGTATTATTTCTGTAAATATCTAAACCTAAAAGGTATTTAGGTATATAAGTGATCCAATATATCCTTTTTATGATGTATGTTTTTTAGGGGAAAAGGGTCATGTTCATCAGTATCAAAGATAGAAATTTAATTCTTATGTTTTTAGAATCAGATCTGAGAGTGTGGGTTTGAGGATGTTATAGTTGGTATCAAAGAATGGTTTATTTAAGATCCTGAAACAAAGATAAGGCTCATACTAGATTAACCTTTTGGTTTATAGAATTTATTTTTAGAGTAGGAAAACCCATAGGGGTTCTTTGGTGGTTTGTTGAATATAATAATAGGAAAATTAGAAAATTTGTACTAAGATAATTGTTAGATCATGATAAGTTGTTATTATAAACCATTATAGTGTCGCATGTAGAAGGTTTGTAAACAGTTAGGTAAATAGTATATGGTGGACTAGGAGGCCATGAAGCTCAATCTATCCTCAAATACTAGTGAATTGATGGTAGCTTCATGTTTTGTCAAACTGTGTGGTTGGCCAGTCAAACTATGCCACTTAGTTTCCTCTTACATAGAGGAAACTGTATGGTTAGCACATGGTTTGCAAAACCATTCGGACAAATCAAACACCTCCTTAAAAGTGGTGTTTTTACCATTTCCCTCCTAATATTATTATTTCCCCCATAATTTTATCCCACATTCACCCCCTATAGCTAGGGTGATAAACCAGCAGCCTCCTCCACCTCCATGGGTGTTTATCTTTCAACTCGTAGGCATTTGGAGTGTGTTTTAGTGAAAATCAAAGAATCGAGTAAATATTATACTCTAATTTCTTCCATTTTTTGGAACATTTTTTTTGGTTGCTTCATCTTCTTCTAAAGATTTAATCCCTTATTTTCTAGGGTGATCAATTCTTTGGTGTTCATGGTAATTCTTATATGAATTAAAGGATGTAATTGGATAACCACTTTTTAATGTGGATGAGGTAGGTGGTCTATAAGTTTTTTCCCATAGTCTTGATGTTTATATATTTTTATGTAGTTTTTAAAATCTGATTCTATTCTTCAATTTTATTTAATCATCTAAGGAAATTAATTAGGTAATTAATATGAGATATGAGACCCTTCTTTGACAATGTTGGTTTCATTTATGATATGACATTGGAACTAGGGTAACCCAGGGGGTGTTCAAAACACCTGAAAATTATGAAATGATTTGGTAAAAGTTAAGGTAGTTTAATTAAAAAAGTCACTAGGTTTTAATTGTTAATTTGGTATGTGGGAATAGTTAAAGGTAAAATTTAAAAATCTATATGATAGATTTCTAAAATTTCTAAATGTCTTTTGAAATTCATTAAATAATATATTTTGGATTTTGATCCAGTCATGGTTCTTAATGTGTTAAATTGTATTTTAAATTGGATAATGTTTTAAGAAAGACGTGTTAACCTCAAAGTTTTAATAAAGGATTCCTCTTAGTCTCTAAATGGTGATTTAAATTGTGTGTGTGTTTTTAAACTTATGATAATTCCATGGTGATTTATTTTAATTAATTGAATGGGAATGATTGGATTTTACCTGTATATTGATGTTAAAGAGAAATCCACTTCTTGAAAGGTGGTTTTGGAATTCTTTAATAAATAGAGTCATTTTCAAGACCCTTAAAATTTTTAAGTGATGATTATGAAATTATGAAAAGGTGTTGGGTCTTCTTGTAAAATTTCTGGTTTAAAATTTCTTTTAGGGAGGTGTTAAATGAAGACTAATTAATAATATTGAAATTTGATATGTGATGTGATAAATATAGAAATTATTAATAATGGAATGGTTGGGGATATTCGAACATGATGTATTGAATATCATTTGGATTCATAGAATGATTGTATATGTTTTTTGACTTATTACTAGTGGTTTGGGATGTTGGACTGACACTCCACTCTCTGCTTTTTGGCAGGCCAAGCTGATGCTCCAGGCACCCTAGTGCATCATAGTTTTTTTAAGAAAGGAAAAATGATCTTGAACACACCGGAATTGACATGGTTTTTCATATCAAGGTTGGAATATTCAAACATGGAGTTCTAAGTCTCAATTAGATCCATTTACTGATGCTCTGTATTTAATGAATTATGACCTAGTGGTTGGGATGGTTGGACATGATGTATCAGGTCTTGGTAAGATTCATGGGAAAAGGATCCTTGATTTCAAACATGTGACCCATTTGATATATTTTATGGGTACCCAGACTAATCATATATGGTGAAATAGATTAAATTAATGAATAAATTAATGCCCTTATGAAATACCATTGTATATTCTATTGGTGATGAAATGTCAGGACCTAAAAATTTAATGGATAATTAAGAAATGGTGAATGTGAAACCTTCTCCCCACTATTTATTTATTTAATTCATACTTGATTATATGAAAGCACTATTATATAGAATAGATATTTTTTAGACACCATTAGTGGTGTCCTAATATGTTCTAATCACATCCTTCTCTGGTCTCCATAGCACATAGGTGCCCAAGAATATGTGACTTTTCTTATAGTATAGGATTAGGATAGTGACCTAGTGTTGGTTGCGTAATGGATGATGGGTTGGATCATGTGATTTCAGGACCGAGTAGAGACTCGAGACCATGTTAGGTATTTTTTATAGTTTTTGTCTTGAATAATTTATTTTTATGACAATGTGACATGTAGTGTATTTATCATATTGTTTTAGCATGTGATACTTGTTTACTTGTTGACATTTGACATATGTTTTCCATTTATTGTTCCTATTGGTTATTATATATGTTGATATAATTTCTTTTTTTGTTTAACTCAAATAAGTAGGTATAGTTTCTGAATTATGTCACTATAGACCTTTACTTCTAGTTAGTAGCCTCTGGAATATGGGGAGGCATGCCATAGGTCATGTGGCACATTGGCATGGGGCATTGGTTTTAGTGGCACATGGGATGTGATGTTACAAAGTAGTATCATAAATGGTATGTTTTTACTTAATATTTGGGAATACTAGAAAGGATAATATTGTTTTGATATGTTTTTGGAATAATCTCAAGCCTAGGATCATATATCCACATATAAAGAGGGAAACCTATGTTTTTATGGGTGGAAATTGATGTTCTGTTTTTCTATCTTTCTAATGATTAATATTTAAAACTCTAGCAGTTCACTTGGATGTGATGTTATTTATTTATGAGGTATTATCTCCTCACCTAGTATGTTATGAGTGTGTGTGTGGGTTCATGCATCATGCTAGGCACATAAGATTGATAGGTATCCATGGGTTGTCTATGATTGATAATTCCCTCTTACTTATATTCTTGTAGAGTACTCTTCTATCTATGTTTTATGCATGTCAAAGTTCCTTTTAAATGTTTTTTAATAATGATTTATTAAAATTTGAATTTTCATAAAATTGGGATTTTGGAAATTTTTGGTAATAAAAAGGGTTTGAAATTTAAAGATTTGGTTTTCAAATGATAAAGTTAATTAAAGGTGAATTTTTAATAATGAAACTTTTGGGGAAATTTGTGCATGTATCCCAAGTGTTTTGATTGGACCCAATATATGGGTGGTTTGGCCTTGAGAGCACCCTCATTTGAGACCATGGTTATGGTCCATGAATCCTTGTTGGGTTTTGATGTTTGGTTAAAAGTTGTGGTCATGTTGGACCATCATTAGGGGTGTGACTTTATGTGTTGGTCATGCTGGTTCGCATTTGGCCTTCAAAATGGGTGTCCTGGTTTGTGATTTTTTTCGTAGTTGTTTTGTTTCATTGGGAATAAAACATAGAGTATGTATTAGGTTTGGGATCCATAGGCATTGTGAGTTTCAAATGATGGTTGTAATTCTTCTTGTGAGTAGTTAGTTGTTGATTTTTGATCTTTATACCGTAGAGGTAAATCGAGTGGCCTTGATAGATGTGACACAAGTTTGTAGATTTCCTATCATTTGGTCATTGGGGATGACCTATGGGAGACTTCTTCCATGTTTCCTGTACTTTTGGGTGCATGAGCCATTGATTGAGGTTTTTATCTTTTCCAAGTGAAACATATATAGTTATCTAGTTTTTTATTTTCCTTGAGGCCCAAGTGAGGAGGTTAATAGTTTTGTAGATGCAAAATTATTTGTGGTAATTCATTGGTAGTTTTAAGAAATTGAGGGTAATCTCAAGGGAGTTTAACCTAGTGTTGTAGGTTCCTTGAGATGTGAAATATAATTTGGTACTAAAATGGTGGAATAAAAGCATGGTGGGTGCCCTAGAATTTTCTTAAATTTCATGGTTATTCCTTGGTTTTTTTCTTAGGGAAGACCTGGAGTGCTTTATGTTGGTAATAATATTGGTTTTGGAAGAGATGAGATTATTTGGGTATTATACAAATCTTTTCTTGTTATTATTAATGAAATAATTAGTGTTTAATTTGGGAAGACAATACATGGGTGACCAAATCATGGATGGATTATTTGTTATGGAAATGGAACTAAGGGTGAGGGTTGGTCACGTGGTTGGTATTTTTTTATGAAATGTTGTGTTGTTTGAAGGTAATGTTGGGAGTACCTTGAGTCCAGTGAGGCTGATGGACTAGGAGGAACAGTTAGTTTTGTGAGTGTTAATTTGGGACTAGTTTCAGTGATGTATGTCTCATGGGATTTTGACCTTTTTTTGTAAATGATTGTAGGAAGGTTTATAACCTCAAGGGTTCTAGTAAGGACTGGGTGTTGGGAACATTCTGGAGTTGTATGATGCCATTTTCGTTATGTAAATTAGTTGATCGATATAAATATAAAGTATTCCTTTGTGTAATAAAAATTTGAAGTTATGGTCATGCGAGTGGCCATTTAGTTTTGGATCAGTTGTGATGGTTTTGTCAGTGACATCTTGGCTTACTTCTAGACTCAAGATGATCATGCCCAATATCATGATCTCATTCGGGGTACACCAAGATATATTTGGAAACTTTCCAAGCTATATAAGATTTTCTTTTCATGGGATGAGGGGATTTATTAAATTTTGGTCCTCTATAGTTAGTTAAAATTTGAGCTATGTGGGGGTTGGTTTAATGTTAGTACATGATAAAGTTCTAGTATTTTTATGTCAGTAATGGGTGATTGTTGATGATTCATTTTGTTTATCAAGTGAGATTAGGATGTACAGATCTACTTCTTGGTCCCTAAAGTAATGGGAGTGTGAGCCGTGTTGTTTGGAATTGTCTAAGGAAAGTGTGGCAATAAAAATCCTATGGTGGGGAGTGGTGTATTGGTCATGGTAATTTGACCCTTGATCCATATGGTTTTTAATTTTTTGGAGTTGATCGTGGGTGGTCAAGGTGATTCTAGGGTGAAAATGAGGAACCAAGGGGTTGTGATTTTTTGTTTTGTGGGAAATTTTTGTGGGGAGTTATAGGATGCTGGTATACCTCAAGTGAAAAGGTGTAATGACTAGGTGAATTTGTGGTGTGCTGATGGTGGGATTTGGGGATTTTTGGGGTGAGACAACCTGGGATGGTCTGAAACGGCTTGGTAGAAGGGAAGAATGTAGTGATTTTTAAATCAACTTCAGTTGAAGTTTTGAAATGATATGTATGTTTCGGGAATGGGAATGAACTTTAAGAAAAAAAAGAGTTGCATTTGGTTCATGTATGGATGGTGAAGGTGCGTCAATTCCGGGAGGTTAGTATTTCACGAAGGGAAGATAATGTTATCTAGTGCCCTTATGGATTTCTGGGAATGGTTGATTTGGAAGCACATTGGGTATGTTGTGAAGATTTAGTGGATGTTTTAGTGGTTTATTTATACTGATTGAGGTTCCTAATACTAGAAGATTGTGGTTATAAAACCAATAATATGGTGGGGAGAAGCATAATAGGGAAATGTTCGGTTGATGAAATGATTGTTATTTTGAGTTATACAAACTTGGGTAAAATAAAAAATGGTGTTTAATTTTGGAAATGAGCATTGGATCGTGTTTTGTTTCGGTTGAGTACTCGAGTTGGAGGCTTTACCTTGGTTGAGTTTTGGGTATAAATTTTTTTGAAGTGTCAGTTGGGATTTAAATCGTGGATTGATGTAGTCTGTAGAATGTGGATGGAAAACCATGTGTTCCCTTCGAGTGACATTCAGCTTAGGTCACCATAATAATTTTGAAAATAAGGTATGTTGGTGCCATCTTTTTGGGGAATTAGTTGTGTTGAAGATCAGGCTAGTAGAGTGATGATTGTATCTTACATTGAATAATGATGGAGTGCATGATATTTTTTGTATTTTGGATTAGGAAGTGTAACCTTAGAACATTATCAGGTTCTGTATTCAATTTTCGGTTTTAGGATTATGCACTCTTTGAATATAATCATGTTCTTGTTGTGGATCATGAAAGGAAAATTATTTCGGGTAGGATTTTTCCTTGGTATGAGTATTGTGACAGCATCAACATGTTTATGAGTATACTCAGTAGATGGAAGTCGGTAGGTGGTACCCATGGACTAATCATTTTTCTTGGAGGCTTTGTGATTCTAGGGAATGTAGCTCGAGGATAGGTTTTTTTATGGTGGGGAGATTGTAATATCTCAACCCTAAAATTAGGTACATACCAGATATAATTTCTGGTTCATGGGAAATTTACTTGTTGTAGGACTAGCCTCGGGGGTGTCTTAGTAGTTCAGAGCATGTAAATATTAGAAAAGATTCCAATCTATGTTGAGATCATTGTTGGATCATGGTCAGTTGCATCCATGCACTATAACCATGCACCCCATATAATGGGTGTTCACATATAGAGAAACCAATCCTAGTGGCCTAAGATACCATGAATTTTGAGATACCCTTCAGAAATGGTGAATTCATATCCACTACATGGTTTTTTAATTCATTTGGGTTCTAAATTTTTTTCTTCGCGGTTTCCTCTTTGACAAAGGGATGGCCCCAGAAGTTGAGAGCCAGTGTCTTAATTTAATACATTTGTATAAGTACGAGGAATAAAATAAAAATGTATGGATCAATATAGTAGTTTTGGAGAACTAGATACATACATGATACCCATTTTGCTTTGGGAAAAGAAAATAAAACAAAAAACATAATAAAATCTAATAAATTGAATCCTAAAAAACACATTCAAAGATCTCTTCTTCGTAACTGATGGAAAGGAAAAAAATAAGGGTGATAAAAAATTCTTCATAATGATTAAGTATAGAGGATGAAAATATTAATCAATAACCATAATCAACATGGGAAGGTAAATAACTGAACACACATTCCAAATAAATTTCTTAATAAGGAATAATCACTATGGAAATGTAAATAATTTAAATACATTTCGTTTTATCAATAAAATGATAAAGAAATGAATCTAAATATAATTTCATAGAAAATGTAATGGATAAAAATAATTATACAATTATCAATGTATAAAATGATTAAATATTGGATTCTATGTTTCCCAAGGACATTGAACCAATACCATCAAGACATTTTAAAACATACTCGGTAGAAACCCATTTGATTTCACATATTGATTTATCTCATGAGACTGCTGATGCATCAAGTGGATTAATTTAAATATCCCCCAACCTATTTCATACCAGTTCAAAGAATTCCTCATATATCCAAAAAAAATTAACTCATAAATAATATTCCTTGTAAAATATCAACATCTATTAAAGGATAAAGATTTATCAATACTTTCCAAGTTAATCAGATAATTTTCAAATGAAAAAACATATGTACATTTTTATATGGTTTAGGAAATGATCATATCCATTATATAAGAGTGTGGAATTTTAAGAAAAATTTAATTTCCAATGAATAATGAAAAAAATAAAGTGAGTGTTTTAATAGAAAGTTGACAATCACAAAATAAATTGAGATTTTATAAAAACATTTACCACTTGGTAAATTTCATGTCAAATCCCATTGGATGAGATAAATCATATTGAAACAAAAAACACCATGAATAAAAAATATTTGTGATATCACAATTAAAATGGGTTGTATATACACCATATAAATGTGGATTTTTTCCTAATAAAAAATAAGACTCGATGGAATGTAAAATGAGAGTAAATCTCTTACCTTATACTCCATTTTGATATAATGTGATTCAAAATCATATATAGTGGTTTTAAACATGTTATTAACTAATTCCAGAACAATATTACTATTTCATACATCATATAGGATTTTTTATAACATCTTATTACACTTTCATTGACATTATTTCATTATTTCTATCATTTCGAGTGTTAATTGACATGTTTTTCAAGTATGTTTAGACATTTTATTTCTATTCCACTTACTTTGATCCAGATGTCATCATATAAAAATATTTAAACATGATGAAAATATTTTATATATTCAATAAATATTTATTTATAGTAATCCATAAAATTTAATGTTATAAAATGAAACATATTGTTCATGGAAACGGTAGGCCATATGTACTCTTAAAAAATCATTTTCATAAGCTACTGAATGAAATAAAATTAAATGATATATTTATATATTATCATTATAGTATAATTATTATGTCATGTATATCACATATTTTTATTAAAACCATCCTTCATAAATTCCATGTAAATCATGAACGCAGCACATTGCTTTGCAAGGTGGTAGTCTGTCGTACACACGAGCGACGTGGTCATATTCCCACAAAATGGAAAGCATGAATGTATGTGTAATATTCAAATTAAAGAAGCATACAAGTATCATAAATATCATTTATATTATATATATACTACAAATCCATCATTATTTTCAACCTTTAAGGGTGGTAATGGAAAAAACTATTGACATCAATTCGTGAGGCGGTTGTCTTCCCTACACATGAATAAAGATTTTATAACCCATTTGATGGAATTGTGAATTTTTTTGGTTTTAACCTTAACATAACAACATATCAGTATATTTATGATAATGAGGTTATTATATTATCTTTTAATAATAATAATTAGAGGATATGGATGGGAAGTAAAATAAAAATCCTTTTAGAAGTTCTTTACAACTTCTTCGGGTTTTAGTGTTAGGTTATCACTACCTTCAACGGTTTTATTTTTCCCAAAATAAGGCTTCTTAGATGAGGGAATGGACATTGGGGATTGATTTGGTTATGGTTGGTATAATCCAAATTTCTTGTGATGTTTGAATAATGGGGGAGAGTGAGTTCCTTTTTATAGTTGAAGATGAGTGGCATTCTTGTAAATAATTAAAAGTATTCATTATTGGGAGCTCTCCCTTACCTCATGTGCCTCCAAAACTGAAAAATAATGGATTTTAGTGTAATTTCGGTTGAGAAAAACCTTCAACTCACAAAAATAAACTATTTTCTATCATGTTATTCCTTATCTTCTATGTTTCCCTATTTTTATCATTTTGTGTTTTATTAAGGTAACTAATTTTCTAACCTAGGTAATTTATCAATTAAGAATAAATTAAATTGAAAACTATTAGAAAATTTATACCCAATAATTATAAATATGATATTTAAATCTTATAAAATAAAAAATCACATGGGTTTTGGATAATAACATTTATAGAAGCACATGTAGTGTGAAAAAATGTTGTTTAAACCCAAACTGTGCTGACAATGTTTTTACTATTTAGGGGTCAATATGTTCATTATAAAAGATAAATTAGTCCATTAATTATTCATATTAGATTTATATATTATCATTTATAAATCACTTATTTGAAGATATGTTTTTTTAGTAATTTTAAATCATTTAATAAATAACATTTATAGTAAAATAGCATTAGTATCAATTTTGACATTATTTTTTTCATTTGAATTATAAAATATCAAGAAAATGATTTAATTAAAATATATTATTTTAAAACAAGTTTAAAATGATTTAATAATAAAAGAAATTTTTCTAAGATTATAATTCATTCCATTTACTTCATTTTTAATATTTTTACTATCATTTATTTTAGTTATTTGTTAACTAAAAAATTATTGCGTTGATGTTTCTTGAGATTTTAAAGTAATTAATTATTTTCTAAAAAATTAAATAAAATTATGATGATAAAAAAAAATCATTATGTTTAAATATAATATAAATAACTGAAAATATGTTATATTTTCACTATCCCAAAGTTTTATATAAATTAAAAGTAAAAAAATGATATATTTTTTCTTCACTTAACTTATTATATAGGTAAAATTCAGCGAATATTATCCCACTAACTCATATAAATATATAATTTGGTTTGAGGATCTAAAAATTATCATACAATGTGTTTCTTACATGTTTTTAGATCTTTTTTTCCCTTAATATTAAATTTTAATCCCTCAGTAAAATCATTTTTCTCTAAATCGTGGTGATTAATTTAAATTGTTTTCACTAATCATTAGGTAAAAAATTATGTTGGAATTATTAAAAATTTTAAATTATTATAATTATAAATATGGGAACTATTTTCCCGAATTCACTTCACTTAAGTTGATAAAATTAAATTAAAATAAATCTCGTAGATGTGACGAGAAATCATATTTTTTAAAGTGAGAATGTTCAAATGTTCGAAATGCCTTTATATCCATTTTTAGTATTTAATTGATTCCAATGTCCTAGATTGGATTAATGGATCCATAATTAAATTAGTTTAACTATAAACTTGATTTAAATTATAATTTAACCATATAAATTATTTTAATGAAAGGTCAATTTCCAATTAAAATTTATTACTTTTCACTATTCATCAAAATATGAAACTTAGAAAAATACCGAAAATTCACCCTATGGTAATTTTTTTAATTCAGATTTATAAAATTATATTAATTTACAAAAATTTATTAAATTTTAAAACTTTATTTTTAAAATAATCGTTCTAATAAAATGAACCAAAACTACCTTTAGAAAATATAACTTTTTATGCATAAAATTCGATTTATTCTTATCTTATGTATATCAAATATATTTGATGAGTTTAAAAAAAACTTATAATTTATAATTTTCATTAATACCATCCCATAATAGTAATTAATTTAATTTATTGTGATAAAATTACTTTAGCACGTGAAAATAGTTTTTTTATAAAAATATTCCATTTATATTTAATTGGATTTCATATAAATTTCTAATTAATTAGAAACATATGAATTCTAATATATATTTTAATAATTTTTTTTATCTTATTCCTTATCACTAAGTTAATTACTAGGAGATAATTATCCTTTTATATAATAATATTAATAGTATTCAATATAACTTAGTCTAGTGTGTAAAGTAAGCTGTAAAAGAAACTCATTGTTATGTGTGATGAAAACTAACTCAGTATTTCATGCATTACAAGATATAGAATACACTGATTTTTTTTAAATAGTAATATATATCATAAATTCTTAGAATGTTATATTCCTTTCTACACTCGGTTTTGCGTGTTATAGATACTATCAAATAAAATGTTATTCTTTTAGAATTCCTGGGGTGTTACATTCTACCTACCTTAATAAAATTGCATCCTCAAAATATAAACATTATCTAGCTATTCAAGGGTTTGAAATTTGAAAATACTATTTTTGAGAAACCCACATCATAATATGTGTTGTTAAAACATTCTATTAATAATAGAAAATGGTAAGTACAAAAGTAATCTAGAGTAATTACATAGGTAGATTTCTAGATAAGTGAATATATATTAGAAATGGAAACATAGACATATAAGAGAAAACTAACACCCAATAACTGAGGGATAGAGATAGAGAGCATGTTCAAGAGAGAAGTTACTATCATAAACCCAAAAACCATAATTATGAAAAAAAAGTTCATTGATATCATAAAAAATGATGATGATAATAGAGCATTTTTTTAAATGCCATTTTCCTAGATTTGATGAGTTCTTTCACTCTCTATGAATATAAGGAAATATACTTAATTTATACATTTTAATTTCATAAACACAGTCTTATCCTCCGAATGTGCCTTTTACTATTTATACATCTTCTCTAAAAATAGTTTCTATCATATAGTGAAGTAATATATTAATCTATAAAACATTATTCAAATATCAACTTAATCCATTTTATAAAAGCTTAAACATATAACACTTTTAGAATATCAAGATCTAAAACTTTAAAATATTATGAAATTTGAAAAAATAAACATATCATTAATCCAAACATTATGAAGTAGCTCTAAATGGACACATACCAAACATGTGAATACCTTTATCGTCTGTTCTCTTGAAATATGGTAATATACAAAATTTAAACAAAAACTTATTGAAATCGTGCATAATTCCTTATTACTTATGTAAAACATATATTATTAGATACATTTATTAAATCCAAAAAAAATTAAACTCTATAAATGATGGCATAAACCACTTTGTCAACAAACCATTAATCAGTTCCAAGGTAGTCAGTATTATCCAATTTAAATTATCCATATCAATCATCCCTCTGTCCCAAAATAATTCTCTAAATATTAGGGATATATTAAGGGTTATATTTATATTTTTCAGGTGTCTTATAAGAAGTTAAAATATCCAGTGAATAATTTTTATTGGTCTCCAGTACCATTCAATATGTATGATGAAATCAATAAAACAAAATTATACTATAGTACAATCCTTATATATTTCATGATTCTCAAAACCAATACATCATTAATAAAATACCCAAACTACATAATTCTTGAATCTAAACAAGATAAAAATAATCATTCCTATTAGGTTGTGTCAATAATATAAGCTTGACCTTGATTCCTTAGCTTTTTTTGAGGTATATTCCATTGATTCATAGGGAATTTATTTCTGCAGTGCCCTATATCTCTATAGTTGAATCATTGTACATTGGAAACATTTTTATTTCCCTTACATAAAAATTATTGGAGTACATTATCTCTACACTATTAACCACCTCTCAATGCTTTTAATAATGTTTCAGTGTGTTTCTTTTCACAATAACCACATGTGGGATAATATTTCATTCCCTTCATCACTTTATCCATATTTTTTCCAAATATTATCTTCTTCAAAAAATTCTCTCTAATTTGATAATACTTAGATAACGATTTACCTATCTCATTATCACATGATATTATGTCCTTATATGATGAAAATTTTTCAGATACTAGTTCCCTTATAAATATTTTCTTAATCTCATTAAGTTCATGGTAATTCTTACTCATTGGATAATGTGTATTGATTAGGTTCATAATCCTTCTTCAAAGAACCATTTCTAAATGAGAAAATACTCTAGATTACCACATATATTTATAGTACCTA
Organism: Viscum album; assembly: GCA_963277665.1. Taxonomy (NCBI): domain Eukaryota; kingdom Viridiplantae; phylum Streptophyta; class Magnoliopsida; order Santalales; family Viscaceae; genus Viscum; species Viscum album. The sequence goes on along the minus strand of OY728165.1, from coordinate 905,877,749 downwards.
ATGTATAATCCCAAAACTAGTGAAATTCATAACATAAATTGAAAATTTTATGTGTATCTAATCTCACAGTCCTAAACATTGTTTCTTTGGGTTGTTTCTCTATAATTTTCATCAAATGATAACATAGGTTTATGCTCTATAATCTATGCTTTCCTAAATATAGTTTTTATGGTTTCTACAAAACATCCTTTGATACCTACTATAATGACCCCAACCCCAAAATCCAAGATAGTGTGCCTTACTTTATTACATCGGCATGATTACAATAAATCAAATCACAAACGACCAGTCGGTTTAGTAGTTTTAGAGAACTAGATACATACATGATACCCATTTTACAATGGGGAAATAAAAGAAAAACATAATACATAAAAAATATAATAAGTTATATCCTTGGAAAATCATTTAATGATCTCTTCCTTATAACCATCGGAAAGAAAACAAAATAAGGGTGGTCTCAACTGATCAATAAGGGTTAAGTATTGCATAAGAAAACATTACTCAATAATTATAATAAACATTGTAAGGTATATAACTAAACACAAATTCCATATAAATATCTATACATGGAATAATCAATATGAAAAGGTAAATGACTAAAACACAAGCAATTTAATAAATAAATTGAGAATGAAATGCATCCATAGAAAATTTCATAGAAAAATTCACTTGTATAATTAAAATAATTAAATTAAAAATGTAGTAAATTATTAAATATTAGATTCCATGTTTCCAAGGCAAATTGAACCTTTTCCATAATGACCTTTCATAATACAATTTAAATGAAACTAGGTAGAAACCCATCTGATTTAGCTAAATGGTTCATCACATGAGACTACTAATGCATTGATGGGATTACAATAAATGGTAAATAACCCAAGTCATTGTAGTCAAAATAATTCCTCATATATCTAATAATCATAAATAATGTGCCTTATCAAATATCTGTATTGAGTAAAGGATCCATATTAATAAATATTTCTCCTATTAATCAAATAACATTCCAAATAAGCACTACATTTAAAAATGGTATTCATTTTAGAAAATAACAATATATATTATACAAGAATATATATATTTAATCAAAACTTAGTATCCAACAAAAAAATTTTACAATAAATTGATTGTTTAATGATAATGTTAACGATCACAATAGAAAGTGATATTGTATAATATCTTTAACAACTTTATAATTTTCAAGTCAAATACACTTGGATGAGATAAATAAAATTGAAAAATAATTTACCATGAATAATATATAATTCATGGTATTACATTTCAAATTGGTAGTATATACACTACACAAAAGTGAATTAGGGAATAATAACAAATAAGTCTTAATGGAATGTAAATTGAGATGAAATCTTTTACCTTACACCCCCTTTTGGTTGAATGAAATTTAACAAAATATTTTTTTGTGTTAATATTTTTGTTATCATATTATAGAACCATATTAATATTTATGAAATCTTATATTATTCTTTTATAACATCTTACTACCCATTCATCAATAATATTTCATTATTTTCATCGTTTTTTGTGTTAATTTTCTTATTTTTCAAGTATGTTTTGACTTGTTATTTTTTCCTCTTACATAGATCATGATGTAATGATCTCCATAATCTAAATCATTACTAAAATATCATATATATTCTGAATATAATTATTTGTAGTAATCCATAACATTTAATTATAGTAAATGAAATACATCATTCATAGAGACGGTATGTCGTATGTACACATAAACACTATTTTCAGTTTCATGTCGTATAGAAAGAAAGAAAACTTAATACTATATATATATATATATTATAATTAAAGTATCGTTATTATTTCATATATATCAGATATTTTTATTAAAACCATCCTTATTACATTCCTTGAAATGTGTGAATGTATCACATCGATTCGTGAGGCGGTTGGCTATCGTACACACGAGTGGCGTTATCATATTCCCAAAAAAATAGAAATCATGAAGGTACATATATTATATTAATTATATAATAATATAATCATAAAAAATATATAATGTATTACTTAAAAATTATAATTCAATAATTATTCCAAACTATGTTATGTGGTTTTGGAAAATTGAAAGACATTGGTTTGTGAGTTAATAGTATGTTGTACACATGAGTAATGATTTCATAAACCATTTGCTGTAATTGTGTGAAGTTTTAGGTTATAACCATAACAAAACAATATATAAATATTTTTAATATACTGATGTTTTTATATTTTCATGGTATAATAATAATTTTTGGAGGTGGAAAGAAAATTAATAAAAATTCTTTTAGAATAATGTTACCTCTTATTTGGATATCCTCCTTAGGATTTCACTAAAACCATGAAAGGTTTTATTTTTGGTCAAACTAAGGCTTCTAGGATGAGGGAAGGATTTTGGAGAGTTATTGTTTCATGTTTAAGATGACCCAAATGTCTTAATATGTGTGAATAATAGGGGAGAGTGAGTTCCTTTTTATAGTTGTGGAAGAGTGACATTCTTGTAAATAATCAAAAGTATTCACTATTGGGAAGTCTCTCTTATGTAATGTGCCTCTAAAATTGACAAAAAATAGATTTTAGTGTATTTATGGTTAATAAAAACCTCCACCACACAAAAATAAACACATTTTTATTAAGTTCTTCTTTAAATTCTATGTTTCCGTATTTTTACCATTTTTCATTTCATTGAGTTAACTAATTTTCAAACCTAAGTAATTTATCCATTAAGACTCAATTAAAGTGATAATTATTAGAAAACTTTGACTCAATTATTATAAATATGATATTTAAATTTCAAAAAAATTAAAAATCTTACATATGTTGGAAATTAACTTCAAGATAATCCTATGTATGGCACAAAAATTTTGTTTTAACCCAAATCATACTAATAATGTACTGATTATTTAGAAGTCTATTTGTTTATTATAAAATATTAATTAGTCTATTAATGGACTATGTTTCATATCTATGAAAATTTAATAATCTCATTTTATAATATAGTATTGTTAGTAATTTTAAATCATTTCTTAAAATATCATTTATAATAAAATATTATTAAAATCAATTTTGACATTATTTATTTAATTTGAATTTAAAAATATCAACACAATTATAGAATTAAAATATATTGTTTTTGAAGCACTTTAAAATTATGTAATCATCTAAAAAATTAATTTAAGATAATAATTAATTATATTTAATTCGCTTTCAATATATTTAATTTTATTTAATTTTGTAAATTATTATCTAAATAATTATTGTGTTAGTGTTTCATAAGAATTTAAAGTAATTAATTCTTATTTAAATTTTACAATAAATTATCATGATAAAAAACTCATTTAAATTTCATAATGACATACATAATCAAACATATGTTATATTTTCCATGCCACAAATCTTTATAGATATTAAAAGTGAAAAATGATTTTTTTCTTCAGTTAATATATTATATAGGTCACTTTTATGGAATAATATCTCAATTCCTCATAAAAACCTATAATATGATGGGAATGGTATAAATATATCCATAAAATGGGTTTTGGACTTTTTTCTAGGTCATTCTCCCCTTAATTTTAATATTTTGTACCATGATAAGCTCATTTTTCTCTTAATCGTTGTGATCAATTTTAATTTTCATCACTATTCACTATGGTAAATAATTCAGTTTTTATTATTATAAATTATAAATTTTTTTGATTCCAAATATTGAATCCACATTTCTTAATTCAATTTTATAAATTAGAAAAAATTAATTTAAATTCAATCTCACATACATGAAGAGAAAGTGTGTTCTTAACGTGAAAATGATCAAAAGTAAGAAATGTTATTATATTAAACATTAATTTTAAAATGATTCCAGTGACTTAAATTTGATTAATTAATTTATAATTTAAAAAATTATACATTAAAACCAATTTAAAATATAATTCAACTATATAAATTATTTCAACGAAAATTTGTTTTCAATTAAAATTCAGTATTTTTCAATATTCATCAAAAATTGAAAATTATCAAAAAAAAATAATAAAAACCTTCCCTCCAAGATAATTTTTACATTCTGATTTAAAAAATAAATTTTATTTTATCAAATAAATTTATAAAAGTTTCAATTTTTGGTTTCAAAACAAGTCTTCCATTAAAATCCACCAAAACTTTCATTAGAAAAATACAACTTTTTATACATAAAATAGGATTTTTGTATCTTATGTATATTAATTATATTGAATGAATGTAGAAAAAAATATACTATATAAATTTCATTAAGAAAATCCACTAATAGTAATTAATTTAATTTATTAAGATAAAATACATTTAGTACATAAAAATAGCTTCTTTATGAAAACATTTCATTTATATTCAATCAAATTTCATATTCATTTCTAATTAATTTGTAAACAATGAATTAAACCATATATTTTCATAAGTTAGTTAATCCTTTTCATTATCTTCAATTTAATGGATAATATATAATTTTCCTTTCAAATAATAATATTAATAGTATTTTTTAAAACTCTATCTTATGGGTAACTCAAACTATTGATGAAACATGTTATTTCTAATGACACAAGCTAACTCGGTATTTTGTGAATTTCAAGCTATTGATTGTATTGAATTTATTTAAAATATTAAATTTACCATAAATTCTTGGGATTTTATATTCCTTTATATTATTAGTGTTTTATTTCAAACCCCTATCAAATAAAATGTTATTATGTTAGAATTTAAAGGGTGTTACATAAGGAACTGCATGGTTGCCACATGGTTTGGAAAACTGTGTGCCTCATTAAATGTTCGGTTTGTAGTAGTTTTCCTCCAATTATTATTTCTTTCTCCCCCGATTTTCTCCCCCATTCGACCCCATATATCTAAATTTAAGAACTAGAAGACTCCTACTCTTCTATGGATTTTTCTCCTTTGATTATTAGGTGTTTGGAGATCCATTTAGTGTGAATCAAAACTCTTGGTAACTCTCCAACTTTTTTCCTATTATTTTATTGAATAAGAGTTTTTTTCTTCCTCTAATTCTGAATGTTTAAACCCTTGTTTGATATGGTTGTATTCATCTTAGTGTTTGATTCCAATTTAGTTTTAATCAAAGATTATGATTACATGATCAATTTTCTATGTGTATATGGTAAGTGTTCTATAATATTTTTCTAATGGTATTTATTTTTATATATATTTATCTTTGTTTTCCAAAATTACTCCATGATATTATATTATGTATTTTGATAAGTGAAGTAATTTGGGAATTAATTTTAGGTTTGAGACCCCTCACAGACCTCGTTGGTCCTATTGATTATTTTACACTAGACCTATGATTAAACAAGGGTATGATCACCCCTTGAAACTGAATAAATCAATTTGTAATAGTTGAGATAGGGTTATTATAAAAGTGAACAGGTTTTAAATGTTAATTTGTTATATGGGCATGGATAAATAAAAAATTAAAATTTCTATATGATAGATATGGTAATTTCCTAAAGGAATTTTGAAATGGTTTAAATGGTATGTTTTGTATTTTCATCCAATTATGGTTTTCAATTACGGAAATGGTGTTTTGAAATTGGTTCTAGTTTTTCAAATGAGGTTTTGAACCAAACTTTTTTGAAAATGGATTCATATTAGATTTAAAATGTTTCAATAAATTCTGTGTGTTGTTTTACACTAGTGACAATTCCATGGTGGCTACTTTCTTCAAATTGAAGGAAATGGGTGAACGTTTTCAATTTTTTGATATTAAGGACAAATAACCTTGTTAAAGGGTAGTTTTGAAATGTTTTAATGAAGTGAGTAATTTTTTCAAGGTCCTCAAAATGTCTAAGTGGTGATTGTGTTATTTTGAAAATGGTTTTGGTCTTCTTGTGACATGTTTGGTTTTAAAGGTATATTGGGGCCACGGTAAATGATGAATGATTAATAATATTAAAATTTGATAAATGGTGTGATAAATATGGAAATTATTGATAATGAATTGGTTGGGGATGGTTGGAAATGACATTCCAAATCCATGATGGATTCATGGGATGCTGATCCATGTTTTCTAACATATAACTAATGGTTTGGGATGTTGAACTCACACTCCACTCCGAGGTTTTAGGTGAGAAAAACCGATGCTCTTGGATCCCAGATGAACCATAGTGTTTTCAAGAAATGAATGGTTCTCTAGAACCTAAGGGTTTGGATATGGGATTCCATATCATGATTGGGAAGGTCGTACAAGGAATTTTGAGTCTCAATTGAATCCATTAATTGATGCTCCATGTTTTCTAACTTGTGACCCAGTGGTTGGGATGGTTGTACATGATGTACTAGATCCTAGTTCGATTCTTTGACTGTGTCTCTTGGTTACCAGGTTGTGACCCCTATGATATATGGTATGGTTACCCAGACTGAATCTCTATGGCACAATAAATTAAATTAATGAATAAATGAATTATTATGTAAAATAACATCATAGTCTCCCATGGTGATGATATGTCAGAACCTAAAAAATGTTATGGATAATTAACAAATTGTAAAGGTGAAAGTTGTTACCTTTATATTTATTTATATACAATACATTGTATTATCTACACACCCTATATTAAATACTCTATATTTATTTAGACAATATTGGTGGAGGCCAAGTGAGTTGTACGCACACCCTACATGGGCTTCCATGTCACTTGGGAACCTGAGAAGATGTGAATTGTCTTCAGGTACAGGTTTAAGACAATGACCAAATGTCGGTTTTATGTGAGATGTTGGGTTGGGGCATCGTATTTCAATAACGGGTAGGGACTCAGTACAATGTTCGGGATTTTTTTGTGTTTTTTTGTCATTGGATATTTTATTTGTATGACTACTTGGCATGTAGTGTATCCATCATATTGTTATATCATCTAATAATTGGTTACTTGCTTCCACATCCCATATATTTTCCATTTATTCTTACTAATGGATTTAAAATCTTTTCATATTATTTCAATTTATTTTTTACTCAAATAATTAGTTATAGTCTCTTTATTATATCATTATAGAACTGCACTGCTATTCAACAACCTCTGGGGTATGGGGGGCACCATAGGTCATGTAGCGCTTCGGATCTGGGAACTGGTTTTAGTCCACCTGGTTCATGAAATTATATTTTAGATAACATTGGAGTTTATGATATTTTAATGAGTTGTTTTATTAAGATATATGGGTATAATCTTGAGTTTATTATATTATGTGTAATCATAATTTCAATGTCTTAGATAGTCATTTGTATGTTTTAATTGATTAGATCTTAAATTGATTGATGAAATTTTAGGAGAAGTATTATTAGATAAAACAATCTAGGTTATGGTGATAAAACAGAACATAATAACAAAGAAGAATAAACAATAGGTTTGGTCTCAATATGAGACTTAATCCCCTCGACTTGGAAATAACCTACTCCCAAAAAGATTGTACTAATAATCAATGAAATCCTAAACATGGATTAGGTAAACAAATAATAGTTATAATTTTCCCAATCTAAAGAGCCTCTTCAATAGTTATACATGGGAGGAATAAATAGCACATTCCATACAAGGACCTCTTCCGAATACACCACGAAAAATTATATGTAAAGGAGTGAATAACAAGTATTCTCCATTTAGTTGTAAGAGATAGTGAGTGTTTGAAAACAGAGTAACAACACATTGATAAAAAGAAAAACAATAAATAGTAAGAGCAATAAATAATATAGTAATGATCAGTCTGGTATGTTTAGAAAATTTGAAGTCCTCATATCCATGTTAGTGATGATTTTGAGCTTCATTCTTGATAAATTGTAGTAGAATAGAGGATAGTTAAAAATGCGAGTGTTAAAATTAATCTTTTTTAGTAATAAATATCTCTATTGTATGTTTTTATTTAGTATCATTGATTGTCATAGTAGATGAATCAGTGAGTTTATAGATATTCACAAATTCTATTGCACAATTTTACAAAGTCTCATCAGTAATTAATCATCATAAATGTCATGTACATCATGTGGAGAGATAAATATTTCCTTTGTGTATAAATAGAAGTATAATTTGGAAGATATCCCCAATCCTCGTATTGGATTAGAATTTTTTATTAAGACGTGATCAAATAATCCGTGAATTTAAATAGTAATTGAGCCATTATAATCTAGTATCTCAAACAGTGATAGTATAAAGTTGTTGGTAGTGACTCTACATCCAATGGAATTGCAGACTGGTGGTACCTCAGGTTGATGGTGAATAAGAGTCTAGTGGTCACTCATTGTCTCATGGGATCAGGCCTGTTGGTATCTCCTCTGAAAGTAATAATCTTTATAATGATAAGGTTGTCGAGCCTGTTGATGAAAAGGTTTGGATTTTCTCTTCTAGATATAAAAACCTATAAATGGATAGGCTATTGGAATATCTTTTGGTAATAATAAGCCTAGTGTTGATAAGGTTGGTATTATCTCATCCTTAGTGGTGACTCATGTTTGGTGGTGACTCTTGTTTAGTTGTTACACCCAGATAAAAGTGAATCGCTATAATACTTAGCTGAATTATCATAAAAACTATAATAACTTATATAATGGTATCATAAAACATACAGATAATTAGTAATAAACGAATCACGGTTTTTTATCACTAAAATAAGACTGTTAAAAATACTCCTCAGAAGGAGGTTCTAACATTCTCCCCCTTTTGATGATAACAAAACATGTAATTTTATAAGATATTTACTAAATAAGAAGACATAAATAATTAGATATGTATTTAAGATAAAGAAAATCTTATTATAATTTAAGAATATTTATATGTGATATAAAACTCAGAAATATATATGAATTATTTCACAAAATATTTATAATTTTGAGGTGCTTTCCCTATAATAAAATAAATTTTCATTTTATCTCCCCCTTTGATATTATCAAAGTGAGAAGAGGGATAAAATAATGAAATGAGAAGAAAACTTAAGATGTTTGATGGAATTTTATCTTAAAAGGAATGAGTACATTAATAAAATGATAAAGTGTACAATGACATGATACATATCAAAAGACTATATTCAATCATATTCACTGTTTAGAGGTTGGTTGAAGATCAACTTTAGGTTTCCCTTTGTCCTTTTCTCTTTCCTAAGAGGAGGCTATAGTAGTGAATGTTGGAGAATATGTTTTAATTTAAGAGATACTTGTGGAAGTAGGAAGAGTTTCAGGAATAAGAACCAGCATTAGGTGTCTGATTGCATCAGCTAGTGATAAACTCATAGGCTGAAATAGAGGCACCAGAAGAACATCTGATTAAGTAATCACTACAGGTCTGTATCTAATCAGCTATGTGGTTATGGTGGAAAGAATTTATTTTACTATAATGGGATATCTTTCAATGACAGTTGTACTATGGACATATAGAAATGGTTTCATAATATTTATAAAATACATAATTATATTTCTACCCCTTTTCATTGCACTAAAAAACCCTTTTTCTCTTCCATGAATTGCTACAAAAGTAGTGTGAGAACGAATAGTTACCTCACTTTTTATTTTAAATCTCTTTGTAACTGGTGGTAACCATAAATTCACTTCCTGAAATTTTAATTTATTAGGAATAACAATATTTTTTTAAATTCTATACAAATAGAGCTTGATTTGTTTTTTGATAATGTCTTTATCAGTTCTATGATCAATGGAATACTCCCATATAATCTTATAGACATGCTTTCTATGATGAAGAATTTCCTTAAATGATCTTTGTGAGTGATCACATCACCCAAATAATTATTGACCTCTACTTTGATAATCTAACTGATAAAATTTCTATCAATTTTTATTAGAGTAGTAGGAAATGTTGATAATTTCGATGTAACAGTAGTCATGATTTCCAATTTTTGAATGATAGAATTCTATATGTCTAAAAACGAGGATATCATTCCTTATACTGATGCTTTTAAACATTCTAATTCTAATGACAATATATTATTATCCACTTCAAGTACCTTAATATAAAATCTAACTCTTTTTTTAATGGGATATAACCAACTCAATGAAATATTGAGTTATTTCTTCATTGATTCTGGCTACTAGTGATGGTTGAGAGATTAGGGAATTTATAAAATCAAAAAATAAATTCCTTATTAGTGATTCCAAATCAAAATTCAAATTTCTTTGAAAAGATTCTAGATCAGCTTGTTTCACAACATCAGGAGGTATAAAAACATAAGAAGAAGAAGAATCCATTTTCTAATGAGGCACTCCAGACTCATCTAATCTATCTGTTTCTATAGGAGTAAAAGGATGAAAATCCCTAACATGATCATTGTGATCCACTAAGGATCCTTCTCCTATGACAATATTTTCATGATCATCATCGAATCACTATAATCAAAACCATTTCAAACAAAACCATTATATTTTTCTCACCCTTCAAAATAACTTACTTTAGGTCTTGTATACAGAATAATTGGAGATTCTATAGGTACTTGAGAGGATTGACCAACTTCACGTACATAAGGGGTAGGTTCTGTATGAGCTATCTATTTTTTATTTACTATCTATAATTGATCAATATGTTCTGATAGATCAATAGGATTTAGAGTCTTCCCCCCTTACTATCAGCTTCCTTATCTTCTACAATAAGTAGTGGTAAATCATCCATATTAGTATCTTTTTTTTGATTCCTATATCTGTGAGAAATTGATAACAATGCTGAGGAAGGATTTATTTGAACCATCTCATGATCATGATCAGTAGGATCATATCCATTCTTATCACTTACATAATTATGATCATTTCTATTATCATTACCACCTTCACCATTTTTATCATCTCTAGGATCAGTTCCAGCTTCACCATTTTGATCTTCTACATGATTAGATCCATCGTTATTATTTCCATTATCCTAATCCTCATTTAATTTACTTTCATTTCCTTTTAATTTCTCATGATCCAAATCATGATCTGTTTCCTTAGAATCACATTCATCATTATCATTTCCATTGTCCTTCTGGTCATATAATGTTTTGGAGGTAGATGTACTAAACTTGTATTCTCCAGATACTCCAGTTTCATCATCATTTTCATCTAAATTAGATTCTCAGGTGGGAAGATAACTTGGTGGTCTAACAGACCCAAAAAATCATTAGGAAGAGATTTAGGAATCTCAGGATCACTCCCCACTTCCATTGAAAAGTATTCTTCTTCTTATTCTACTGCATTTGAAGCATTTCACTATCATCTTTATCTGAGTAATCAACTAACTCATCATGCTAAAGACTAAGATCTATCATGCCCATAGGTCTTGATGGACGATCAAGAGGGCTGAAATCATCAAACAATTTGTCATTATTTCTTACCCATGATTTCTTCCATGGATTCAAACCCACTTTATCCATTTTGAAAATTTCTTTTGATAAGAAAAAAAACACCATACTTATATTTTTTTATTATCCTTTGAATGCTCACATAGCATATGAGATGGAAGATATCACCTTATGTTTTATTCTAGAGTTCTATATTGAACTTTTCATTCACATTTCATACATATGGATCATTAAGAATCTATACAGATTGATCCTTTTCCCATGATTCCTCATGAATAGAATGTAAACATCCTAATATCACATGGTATCGAAATCTCCCTTTGAAAGACACAACACATAATGGAAAAAATTGAATAACAACTTATATTCCCTATCAATTTCAGCATCTGCAGGTCTCCTTTGGGTATCATATCTATTCAACTATAGGAGATCCTCTTCATATTTAAACATTTCACTATCATTGGGAATACTTTCTCAAAAATCCTCGTATTCCCCTTTATGAGGTACTTTAAGGCACCTTTCCCATTCCATTGAAGCTACAGAAATCTATTCTCCAATAATGTGACTTTTTATCATATCCTATTTCTTTTTGAAAACATATTTATCATTCTGATAAAAATAATATACTAACCATGGATAATACACTAGGTGATTTATTGTGAACCCGTTCATCTATTTATAATTTTCTATAATTTCAAATACTAGCGTATTTCTATATGGGATTTATTTCACATAAATTTTATTTTCTATTTCATCAACTCATTTTTCTAGATGCAAATTTCATGAAAAAATACCAAAACTACTAGATAATACATTACATTTCTTGTATTTCCTCATTTATTTGAGATTCAACTTTGCATCTTTCTTCACACAATTCATTTGGATTGTTTGAAGGATTAGATAGAATAATGGAGGAAGGAATAATGATCAGTCCAAGAGAAAAGAAAAAGGTTTGAGAGTTCAAGGGTTTAAGGGGTAGTGATTTGATATAATGTTTTCTCGAGATAATTATCATTTTGGAATTACAAATAAAAAATAACAATAAATTCAAAGCAATAAATATTTAATTGGGAAAATAATACCAATGGAAAAAATAGCTGTAAAAAAGCAATAGTGACTCATTCAACGGTGACTCATCAATGGTGACTCATCAACAGTGACTCTGCAACAGTTACTCATCAATGGTGACTTGTCAATAGTGAATCAGCAATAGTGACTCGTCAATGTTTACTCATCAATCCTGACTCGTCAATGATGACTCATCAATGGTGACTTATCAAAGGTGACTCGTCCATGGTCACTCATCAATAGTGACTCATTCATCCAAAATGTATTATTCCTAATTTATATTTTAGCTAGTTTAATCTTTCAGAATTCAAAGTCTCTGTGAATATATCAGCAAGCTAATGTTTAGTTCTAATAAATTCATATTTTATACTGCCATTTCGATAATGATCTCTCAAAAACTGATTTATTACATCAATTTTTTTTGTTCTAGAGTGAGACTATAGATTTTTTGAAATGATTATCTCACTTGTGTTGTCAAAATATATAGTCACTTGTAAAAATTAGTTTCCAAATTCTATTAAAGTAGGTTTCATCCCCAATATTTGTGAAAAAAACCTCCTAAAACTTTGTATTTAACATCACCATTAGACAGGGAAACTAATTTTTTTACTACTCCATGATACTAGAGAGTTTCCAAATAAATGACATGTTTCAAATATGATTTTTGTATCTAAATTAGAACCACCAAATTAGAATCTAAATAACTTACTATATCAAAATAATGTCCTCTTGGATATAACAATAAAAAATTAGTGGTATATTTAAGGTATTTAAAGATTATTTTGATGATTGTTAAGTGTGACTCTTTGGGGATTTCTTGAAAATGAGCACACATACACCCAATAAACATAATATTAGACTGACTAGAAGTTAAGTATAAAAGACTACCAGTCATGCCTCTATAACCAGTTTGATCTACTAATTTTCCTACTTCATCAAGATCTAGTTTACAAGTGGTACTCATGGGAGTATCACTACTCTTAGTGTTATCTAAGCCATAATGGTTAGAAGTATATTCTGTATATTTACTTTGATTTAAGATAATTCTTACTTTCTTTTAAAAAATCTGAAAACCATGAAAGAATTTTATTTCACCCATTAAACTGATTTCAAATTCATTTTACATTAGTTTTGAAAAATTACTATATAGGGAATCTTTAGTAGATCTAAAAATTATATCATTTACATATATTTTTACTATGAAAACTTATTTTTGTAATTCTTTTTATGAAAAGGGTTGTATGAGCTATACCTTTTGAATTTTTTTTTGAAATAATAAAGGAGGTAATCCAATCATACCAAGCTCCAGGATCTTATTTTAAACCATATAATTATTTTGTTAAATTAAAAACTTGATTTGGAAAATGTTGATTTTAAAATCTAGGGGTTTGTTCGACAAAAACGTTCCCCAATAATAATCCAATTTGAGAATTAACTTTTATCATCCATTTGATATAGTTTGATATCCAAATGTGTTGTATAGGAAATCAGTATCCCAATGAATTCAAGTTTAGAAGCAAGTGAAAAATTTTCTTCATAATCATTACCTTATTCTTCATTATAACCTTGTGCAACTAATCAATCCTTGTTTCTTACTATAGCTCATGACTCGTCAAAAATGTTTCTAATGAGCCACTTAGTTCCAATAGTTAATGTGTATTTAGTTCTATCAACAAGTTCCCACAAAGTGTTTCTCTGAAATTGATAAAGTTCTTCTTACATAGCTATTATCATAATTCATCATTGATGGAATCATTAATGATATTAGGTTCATGCTCTAAAAATGAGGCCTGGTGTTGAATTTTGTCGCTAATGGAATCTCTATTTTGTGTAACTATTTGTAGGTTTCCTAATACATCATCTTAAGGGCAGTTTCAATGAGTCCTAGTAGTTATTTGAAAAGTGTGGTTTGTTGTTTCAAGATGTTCTTTAGGTTTGAGTTCTGGAAGTTCACTGGATAAACTTTCTGCCTGTTTAAAAGAACTTTTTGATGATTTATAATTCATATTCAGACTTAACAGATCATCCTTAAGGTTCTCTGAGATAGTCTTAGGTTCATTGTGGTTAGTTTCATCAAATTTAATGTGAATATACTCTTCCATTTCTTGGTTCTCTTATTAAAAAATCTACAAGAATTAGTAGAAGTTGAATATAAAATAAAAATGCATTCATCACTCCAGGAAGTATATTTTTTCAGATTATTCTTATTATTTGGAATAAAGGCTTTGCAAAAAAAATATTGAAGTAATTGACCATTGGTTTTATATTATTTCCTAATTCATAAGGTGTTATTTTAAAAAGAGTTCTAATTAATACACTCTTTATAGTATAACGGGCTATGTTAATAGCCTCTTCCAAAAACAAGATAGGTAAGTCATACTCATTTAGCATTATCTTGGCTATCTCTTGAAAATTTATATTTAATATTTCTACCACACCATTTTTCCATGGTGTCCTAGGAAAATAAAAATTGTGATTATAACCATTTTAGGAAAAAAATGATTAAAAGTATTGATTTTCAAATTCTCGACCATGATCACTTCTTAAGTTCTTAATCCTAAGTCAACTTAGGTTTTTTACATATAGTTCATACTTAATAAAGTAATATCAAACTAAACTTTTGTGATATAGAAATAATACCCATGGGTATCGAGAGAAGTCATCCACAAGAACATAGACATAATTTTTTCCATTAAATCTTAAAACTCGGAAATATCCAAATAGGACCATATGAACTAACTCTAGAGGATGAGAGGTTGAAAATTTATTTTTATATTTAAATGAAATATTATGAAGTTTCCCCTTCTGGCAGGGATCACAAACTCTATCATTTGAGAATTCATGATTTGGTAGATCTCTAACTAATCCTTTCCTAGTTAGATTTCTAAGTGAATGAATATTGCAATGGTCTAGTTTCAAATGTTGAATCCAAGTTTCTTTGTTAAAGAAACTTAAGCGATAACATTTCATAGAAGGTAAATAATTTAAATCAGTAGAATAAATTTTATCATTTCTTGAAGCAGTAAAATTTAATACATTTTTATTATCAAAAACATAAAATGAATTGTTTTAAATTTTTCATAAAATCCATTGTCACATAATTGATAAATGATATATATATTGTATTTAAATACATCTACATATAAAACATTAGAAATTAATAATGAATTAGAATTACTATTTTACAAAAGGATAAGGATTTTTCCTTTAGCATTGTCACCAAAAGTAACATGGCCACAAACAACATTGATTAAGTTTTGGAAGTTTTAATACTCACCAGACATATGTCTAGAACATCCACTATCAAGATACCATAGGATTTTGATGGAGGTATTCAAAAACATTTCTTATAAAACACGGTTTATACCAAAAATGATTTTTTTACCCAAATCATTTTAGGTCTACTTATATTAGTAATAATGGATTTTGGAACCCATAATTGCCAAATCAGTTTCTTCTAAAAAGATTTTAATATTCTTGAAATAATACTTTATTAGGTCCAGTTGAGTGGGTTCTTGAATTATATAAATTTTTAGAACTATTACTAGACGTGAATACGGTTTTTAAAATTTTTCTCTGTCCTAGTTGATAACCTAGGCCAGTTATATACTTGGGAGAAAATTTATTTCTCAGTATTTCTGATAAATTTTAATTACCATTGGTAAACTGTTCTAAGTTGTTATTTAGCTATATATTTGAGAATTTAAATTATTTTTTCTCTTTAAACAATTGAATATTTTTTATTTTTCAATAGTGAGTTTGGTTTTAATTTACTTTTATATAATTTTGATTCTTAAGTAACATATATTTATATTTCATATTGTGAAAGGTATCTTATATCATGTTAGAGTATTTGTATAAATCATCATTTGACAAGTTTTCCATGGATTCATTATTTTAATCATTTTTAGAAATGTTTGAAATATTATTTAGATAAGAAGGAAGAAATTTTTTTACCTCTTATGTCCTTATTACAAATACATGTTTTCCTTATCATAAATATATTCTTTATTAGATTCTGAATCACTTGATCTATCTTTGGAGGCACTCCATGTTTCATTCAAATATTTCTTGAATATTCTTTCCTTATCCACAAGCTTATTTTTATATTTCATTTATGAATATTCATCGTTAATGTGTGTTTTACTATTACATTCATAGAAGGTGATTTAATTTCGTTTATCGTCCATTTTCCAATCCTTTTTTAACTTTCCATTATTATCATAATTTCTTCAAAATTGGATTTATTGAAGAACTTATTTTCCTATAGAATTTTATGAATATTTTTTTCATATGGGCCATATCTTCATCACTATAATTAAGATATTCTTCTTCACAAATAATTTCATCTTGTACCTTTTCTCTTTGTTTGGAGGTAGTAGTCTTGAAGGCTATTGATTTTCTTTTTGGTTCATCTTCATTTTTCTCCTTGTTGACTGTAATCTCTTTTTCACACATCATCATAATTTCTATCAATTCCTTGATAGGTAATTTACTCACATCACAAGATTCTCTAGTTGACATAGATGTTCCTATCCATCTGTAGGGTATGAGAAATCTCATCACTTGATCTTTATGTTTCAATTATTTCTTAAGTAAATGCATAATATTCTTTATTTCACTAAACCTGAGATACATATCATAAATAGGTTCATCGAATTTCATTTTAAAAGTGTCATACTATATTATATATGTGTTTAGTCTCATTTCGTTGACATTTTATGTTCCTTCATGTGAAACAGATAAGGTATCCCATATTTCAAAAGAATATCTTCAATTAGATGTTATATTAAATTTTTCATCACCCAAGGCACAAAAAAAGCATCTATATCTTTACAATTATTATTTTAGCAAGCTTTTTTAGCATCAATCTAAGGAAATTCTAGAATTTTGTGGTATTCTATATTGATCTTCTATTACAGTCCAAATTTCAAATCCCATACTTTTAAAATGCATCTCCTTTTTTATTTTTCATTGAGAATAATTTTTACCATTAAAATAAGGAGGTCTATTGGTATCATATCCTTATTTATTGTTATCCATAAAGTAATAAAATATATAATTGACAAAAAAAATTGATATCTATAGAATATAACTAATATAATAGTTAAAAAGTTGATTAAATAACTCTTTTGACACAAAATTTTGGTTGGATTGAGTTACTCAAGATAGGGGTGAATTGAGTTCCCAAAAAAAATTTGTTGAAAATAAAGTAAAAATAAAATCCCATAAAAAATATTCAATTAATCAAAATAACAGCTCTATATACGATATGTCCTTTTAAAATATTTTTCAATGATTAATTATGTCTCATTTAAAATAATTTTTAGAATTAACGTAGCTTTTGAAATCAATTTACTTAGAAAAAATGAATATTAACACTTGTAAAGATTAATTATCAAAGTAAAAGATTTTTATAGGTTAAAATAGTATAGGATAAGGTAATAAAAAAACACAATAATATACTGAAATAAATAAGAGGTTCGTTCTCAAGATGGGACATAATCCCCTCCACTTTGAAATAACATACTTCCAAGAATATTATACTAATAATAAAACAAATACAAAACCTGGATTAGGTAATCAAACCATTACTATAATATATCTAGACTAAAAATCATCTTCCATAGTTGTATGTAGGAAGAAAAAACAAAATAGAAAACTCAAGGACCACTTACACAAACACCATGGGAGAACAGATATAATGGAAGGAGAGAATAACAAGTATTCTCTATTTTGTTGCAAGAGATAGTGAGTGTTTGAAAATAGAGTAACAACACACAAATCTAAAGAAAAAATAAATAAATTTTAATAGTAATAATGAATATAGTAATTCTCAGTCTGTTATGTTTATGAAGTTATAAGTCCTCATGTATGTGTTGGTGAGGAGTTTGATCTTTGTTCATGAACAATTATAGTAGAATAGATGATCATGGGAATTTATGGGAGTTACAATTGATCTCTATTGTAAATAAATATTTATAAATTAATTTTAGATTTAGTATAATTAATCATCATAGAAAAAGAATTAGTGAGTTTTTACAGATTCATAGACTTGATTTCATAATTTTTCATCGACTCATTAGTCATTAATCATCATATATGTCATGTACATCATGTACAAAGAGATATGTCATTCATATATAAATATCAGCAATAGTTGGAAGAGATCCATAATCATCATCTCAGCTTTGAAAATGTCATTAAGACTCTGTCAAATTATCCTTGAATTGAAATAGTCATTAAGCCATTCTCATTAAAGTTATCAGACAAAAACGATAGTAAGAAGATGGTGGTGACTCAACATCTCAAGGTATCTCAGACTGGAAGTACCTCAAGTTAATAGTGACTCAGTGTTTAGCAGTGACTTAGAGTCTTGCAGTTGCAAGCCTAGAGGTTTCTCCACTAGAGGTAACAAGCCTAGCGGTTACAAGGTTGGCAGTAGCTCCTCTAGCGATAAGAAGCCTAGAAATGACAAGGCTGAAGGTAGCTCCTCTAACACTAACAATCCTTATGGTGATAACGTTGGTGGTACCTCCTCCTTAGAGGTGACTCTTAGTTGGAGGTGACTCCTATTTAGCGGTGACTCCTAGGTGATGGTGAATCTCCATAATACACATCCAAATTATTATAAAAACTATCTTACCACATAAAATACTATCATAAAAAAGGTAGATCATTAGTACTAAAATAATCATGGTTTTTTATCATCAAAATAATAGAGTTTTAAACATACTTTACACAAAGAGGTTCTAACAAAATATATGAAACTCATTATGATTATTAAGAAATGAGTTTTACAATTTTTTTAATTATTAGAATGAAACACATGGCATGTAAACTAAAATTTATTAATGCATAATCATTATGATCAAAACATATCACATGTAAGATGATGATTATGATAAATATATATTACTATAGGTGCAAAACGGTAAATACATACACATCACGGTTGGTGAGAAATTTGGATAAGATTCATTTTATACAATGGAAGAGATTGTATTTTTCATGTCAAGTTTTCTATAATTACAGTGCTATGTTTACATACTTTTTTATACTTCAATTTACTATTATTTAGATAGTTTATTCTATTTATTTAATAATTTCTTAAATTAATTAAAAATGATAATAGTAATATTGAAAATGATTTTAAAAAAAAATATGTAGGAATAATGTTTGAATTATTATTTTTACATCCATCAAACCTAAAAAATGTATTGGTTATACTTTTATGTTCATATTATTCTTACCATTATGCATAAAAAAATATGTAGACTATATATAAAATAACCACGTGAAATAAGATCATAGAGATTATGTTAAATAATTTAGATACTTCAAATTTTTTTATAAATAAGAGGATAAATGAAAAAAAAATATGATTCCATTAGAATTTAGTGATGTTTGGAAATTTTAAAAGACATATTTCTCAGCTCCTCTAGAATCACAAAAGAATTATTATATTTCCCAAAGCTGAATTGTTCTACTACTTCTGAAGGGTTGATGGTCACTTTATTACTTTGGATCTGAATACAAGGAATTATTTTTTGAAGTACCAAATAGTTTAGTACTCTTGGTAAACTAAATACATACTTGAATCAAACATTACATTTGAAAAAATAAAATACAAAAAAAGAGTGAATGTAATTATTCTCCATACTTATACTCATTCAAGGATTCCTTCTTCATATTTTGGGTAATGGGAAAACAATAAGGGTGATATCATATTCTCAATATGGGTTACATGATGTGAAATCTATCATTATTAAATAAGGAAAAATCAATATGGGAAGGTAAATAACATAATACACATTTTATTTAATCACTAACTTGAGCATGATGATTTATATGGAAATAGTAAATGAAGATCAAATAATTCCATATAAATAATCTCTTTCTATTAAAACTTATCCATTGATATTATTCAAAATAATCTCATAGTAATTAATAACTAATTTCAAAATTATGGAATTCATAATTTTATACTTCTAAAACTTACCTTTGATCCCTTATACTAAGAAACTTTAAAAAATAGGTTAGTATACACTAAAACTCATTTAATAATGCAATATAACTAGTTTTCCTCAAAATACCTACCAATTAATTAAGGGACTATGTTATTTATGTCTTCAAAAATTGCTTAATAAGTATAATTCATTCATCATATGAATAATCAATACAACTTAATCATTATTCCTATCAAATATACAACTTTCTATATTGGAATAACTAGCATACATAATGTCAATAATTTACCAAGAAAAACTAAACTTGAACAATCCATAAAAATATGGTAGATGGTATATTTAGATTATATCCTCATTAAATTACCATATTAAATAGAGTATGTTGACATATATGAAAATAAATTTTAAATATCACTAGATAATTTCATGAGGAAAATACATGTTTTCAATTTGAAATCACTTATTTAAAATTTAAACTTTTCCCAAATATTATGGAAAATATTTTATTTGAAAATAACCTTTTGAACATGTAATTAATGCTTCAAAACATTGAGTGATCAGGATGGCGGGATATTTCAGTCAAGACATATAAGATAAAACATTCATTTCACACATCTATAAAAGAAGACCTAAAGTACCTCATTTGGAAAATAATAGAAATATTCCATTTTAACCATTTTTTAAAAGTAAAAAAAGGGTAAATATATCATTAATATATCAATATAAATGTTAAAAATATTATTTAAAACATTTTAATGATAATATTCATATGGAAGAAAATGATTCCTAGTGGAGTATAAAAACAAATTTGATTTTCTATAAAAACATGATTTTAGTATCTTGAGTACTTAAACTGTGGAAAATGAAAGTCAAACTTTTAATATCTATAAATATCCATTTTATAAGAAGATATATTTATTTTAATATCGAGATATTGAATAATTTGTAAGCTTCTGGTTTTACTATGTTGTATGGATCCTTTTCCTTTCAGTTTGAATCTTATGTTTTATCTATATGGTAATACCAAATGGGGATATAGAGGTTACAATAGTGTTTGGGATCATATCAGAGCCTAGAGTTACAATTTTTGGTGAAACATATAGAGGAATAAGGTTGGAACAGGGTAAATATTAATTGTGCATCCCAAAAATGAAGGTTCATTATAAAGAACCAAAAAATCCATTTAATGTTTTTTATTTATATGGAATTATTACAAGTCTGGGAAAATTGACGGTACATGATTTTGAGGTTTGGAGAGCCTGGAAATTTTTTTTAACTTTTTATAAGGTACGTTCAATAAATGTACGGGTTTGAATTTCTATCTTTTAAACCGGTTCTCGGATTAAAACTCTGAGCACACTATTGGACTCACAACACCGAGATTCACTTAAGGGCAGCTTAACTTTGTTCAGAAAAATTCAAACAGAGAAGATAATTTTTTGTACTCTTTGATAAAATAATAAAATAACAAAAGATGTTATTTTATTATTTTTTCAACAATTGAGAGGTGAATTGTGGGACTGCAGTGTAACTTTGGGTGATAAACATGGTTTATTTAATGACTTAAACCTCTCTTTTTGTAACTAGAATGCTTGTGGTTTATTAAGTTCATTAATTATGATTCATTAGTGAATCTTATTAATGAACCAACATGGGGGGTTCTTTTTTATTTAATCAATTTATTGGCATGGGTTTTGGTAAGCCATGGGAGTACTCTTGATGAAGTTTTGGTGATGTCTTCCTCCAACGAAGAATATAGTTTTGATGACGCCTATTGAGGAATCGATCTAGTGGTTGACCGAGGGAGAATGAAAACACATGTAGACCTTCGTCTTCTTCTGCAAGTGAATCCAACGTGTTCAAGATTGGGGGTTTAAATTTTATTATGCATTTAAATTATTTTCCCCTCTCCATTCTTGATTGATATGAAGAACGTGGATCAACCAACAAATGGGTTGATCCGCGACTCATTCATTTTTTTGGAGGTTGTTTTGGAAATTCATTTTTGAGGTTTTCTTAAATTTTATTATGAATATTGATTCACCCACAAGTTATAACACAAACACGGAGGGCGCATGCCATTATGATCAAGGCCTGAACCCTCCACCGAACTTGTTCTTGATGCATTTTTCATGGTTGAATGGCCAACTTGTCGGCATCGCAGAAATGTGGGCCACACAGTGAAGGTGTCATCCTGGGAGGCCTGTAGGCACAAGAATAAAGAGAATCAGACCACCGGAGCTTCACTCATGGCCCGCAGAATATTGGCATGCGCGACACCACTGGCACGGCGGGACCTACAACTGGCAGCAGCGGCCAGCTCGTTCCGGCTATTAAGAGGTGGTGGCACCCGCGGGCGCTGCGACGGATAGGGGCGGTCGGCTGACGTTAGCCGCGTTGAAGGTAGGTGGCGCGCAGTGGAGGAGATGTCATAGGTTCGACCGGAGAGGATATATCATGGCTCCGGCCGCAGGGAAGATTCCACGACTCGAGCCATGGTGGAGGTGGACCTAGACTGCAAGTCCCACCCAAGACCAGTCCATGGAACCGATCACCTGATGGGGTGGCGCCAGCTTGGCACGGTTTGTTGAAAATAGAAGGTACTTTGTCTGTTTGGTGGGGAGTTGTGTCCATGCCCATCTGGCAGACCGGACCGAGTCCAGTCGGTATGGGCCAGGTCCAGCCAGTTCAGGCTAGGCTGCATCGGGCTAGGCTAGGTCAGACCCAGGTTGGCCCAAACAAGGTCGGTTCGGCCCAGACCAGGTTGTGTCGGGTCGGTCGGACCGGGTCGGACCGGACCCTGACCGATTTCAATCCATTTTTGTTTAAAGGGCCATATCTTCTAAACTGGGCATCTGGTTGATGAACTATCTACAGTTATAGAACCCTTAATATGAGGTAGTCCTTCTGAGATACTTCACTTGGGTTTTGGAAAAATTTGGAGTACGGTCGACATTGATCGGACTCGAATCCAACCGATCCCTTAGAACTAAAATTCATATAACTAATAGATCGGATGTCTAATTGACGCGACGTTTGTTTCGTTGGAACCCTTAAGATAATTAGGTTCTTCATATTACATCTTCATGGGAATTTTTGGCAGTTGAGGGATGACTAATGGATTGAAGAGAAGATCATCCTAGAATCAAGCATGCTAAGTGTGGGAATGTAGTGGTTCGTTGTGACGAGAAGAAAGATTAGTGATCCTCTGTGGGACTGTACCTAGCGATCCATTGAGTGGGTCAACACCTATAAATCCTCTATGGTTCTGAACCTAGTGATCCTATGTGGGTCTGAACCTATCGATCTAATGTGGTTCTGCACTTAACGATCCTCTAAGTGGGTCACCACCTAGTGATCCTCTTACTGGGTCAGCACCTAGAGATCCTCTATGGGTCCGCACATAGTGATCCTCTATGGGTCGACACGAAGTGGTCCTCTATGGGTCAGTACCTAGGGACCATGTGAGGTCCTGAAACTAAAGCCTCTCAATAGAATAATATGATCTAGATTTGTGACTAATCATCTTTATTCTTATTCTTTAAGTTATATACCTGGTTTGAGATCATTCATTACTTGGTCTTTGTGATTGGGATCATGATTTTTGGATTTTCCTTTGTGTAATTCTGGGAGACCTTCAGGGGGTCTTGAGGTCCCTACTAGGTATTTTTATACTCACCTTTTCATGGGATTTTCCCGTACCTTGTTGTGTCTTTTGCAGATGATGGAAAGATTTGACAGAGGTTTGGGAGCTAGGACTAGACGGTGAACAGAGGTGACCAGTTGACCCATAGAGCAGCAGTGATCAGTTGAACCTACCCTTCAGGTAGGATCCTTAGAGTATGACCTTAGGAGTTTTTTTCCCTTTCCGATGTACTTTTATTTTAGTTGGGTTTGTATTCTGTCCCTTTATTCTCTAGTTCACACTTTTACTTTCAGTAGTTGTACTACATTGTTCGATATTGTTGTGTTCTTGGTCTATGTGTTTGCAGGTTTAAAGGCAATGTCTTCTCATTTTTGGGTTATACATTTCTAGTGCCAATCTCCATCCCCTGGCCTATGGAAGGAAGGATTGGGGTAATGACGAAATAGGCCCTGGGGGACAGGTCGTGATAAAGTGGGATCAGAGGATTCAGTTTTACTGAATAACAAAGACTCTGATATTTTCACTATAGTGATGGTGTTAAGTGTCTTGAGTACGATTTTTAGTTTGGGGAGTCTATTGTTCTTGTGGAGGCAGACATATCCATACACAAGGACCCTAATTTATGATTTCCAACTCGATACACGAAAACACTAATTGTGTGTGTTTTTTGAAAAAAAAAATCTTTTGATATCTTTTGAGTCATCTCACTGGGTATAACGTATTTACCGTGGTGCATCAGTTTCTTACAGAATGTCACTGTGTACACATCTAGACCCAATTTCAGAGAGAGTTCAATATGCCAGCCCACTGAGCAATGAGGATTCGGTTCAGGGCCCTCTTACGATGATGGTTCCTTCAGGTGGTGTACCAGCAGCACCACTACTTGTAGGTTAGTAGTTTCCACCAACCCCACCAGTAGATAGTGCACGCCAACTATCACTCTACACATGTTCTAGAGATAGAGGCCTCCGAGGTTTTGAGGTGAGACAAATCCCCTGATAGTTGAGGAATGGCTGGAGGTTGTGGCACAGGTTTTCTACATGGATGAGACACCAGCATACTAGATGGTGATCCTAGCTGCTATCCTCTTCCAGGTAACAGCAGGGAGACAGTGGATCCTGACGCTCTAGACACACAAGGAGGTGACACTATCCTGGTTGGACATCGAGAGCCTTTTTAGGGCGGAGTTCATACCAGCGACCTTATGCTCAGTGCGTATTCAGGAGATACTACACTAACAACAGGGCATCCTGATAGTGGTCCAGTACTCCGCAAGATTCCCTGACCTCTATCGCTACTCCACTGACATGGTATTGGTCTCATTATTCATGGCTTTGACCTCTAATCAGGGTCTCCGATGGGATATTAGAGTGTCAATGATATCACTCAACATCTCGACATAGGATGAAGTGCTTGAGCGAGCTCTATTAGTTGAGAGCTTCCTAGCGGAGCAAGAACCGATGGTGAGAGCCATCACCAGATGACAGGTAGTCGAGTCATCTATATCAGGCAGTAGGAAGATGCTTCAAAGGTCCAAGTGGGAGAGACCTTCCGGAGGATGACCCCAGGATGCAGAATCAGAGGTTTGGAGATTTTAAGGTAGAGGAGTTCATCTAAGTACTAGAGTCTGTTACTCTTGTGGCAGACAAGGGCACATGGCTCGTGACTGTTTGAACCCCTAAATGGACAATCTGCAGATGGTCGAGGGACCTCCGAGGTAAAGATAGAGATTCACGTGAGGAGGTCTGCCAGGTGGTGGACGTGGAAGAGGATTTATTCGTGCAATAGGTAGTGGGCGGTGAATTGAGGTTCTACTTCCACCATCCCAAGGTGGTCCACCCTGACCACAGGGAGTAGGTGGACATGGACGAGCTTATCATTAAGCAACTGAGTTTTATGACCACGACTCTTTGAAGATGATTTGAGGTATGATCTGTGTCTACTCCACCCTAGTTGTAGTTCTTATAGACATAGGTGTCAGTCACTCTTTTATTATCATGGTGCTCATTTAGAGCACAGAGATGTTGATAGAGTCATTGGCTCGATCCTTACAATTAGAGACTCCTATAGGAGAGGATTCGACAATTATGCACTGGTGTAGGCAGTGTGAGCTCACTATAAGAGGCGAGATCTTCGGCTGGGATCTCATAGTAGTTGCGTCGAGGCCTTACAACGTCATCTTGGGTATGAAATAGCTATCCACAGTCCATGCTCAGATCAACTATTTTAGGCACAATGTGTGGTGTGTCTGTGAGGATGATACTAGGTTTTCCTTCACCGGTGAGGAGGGAACCATTGCAGCACATGATAAATTTTTTTGAAGTAGGGTGCAACTGATCAATCATCAGTTGGTAAGCCTCACCCTTGGTGTAGTGGACGAGAGAAGTCTGAGTTATCTTATAGTGGGGGACCTGTATGCTGATGTCATTCCTGGTGATATTTCGAGACAACCTTATAGTATAGAGGTAGAATTATACATCGATATGTACCCTGGGATGACATAGATATCTACACCAGTATATCGTATGGCTCTCCCAGAGCTTCGTTCGTTGATGGTACAGCTAGAGGACATTCAGGGTAAGGGATTCATAAGGCTCAGTGTTTCTCCATGGGAAGTCGTGATTTTGATCACCACGAATATAGACGGGAGTTTATGGCTTTTTGTGGGATATCGGAACCTGAACCAGGTGATCATGAAGAACAATTATCAACTACTGGGGATTGATGATCTCTTCAACTGGCTAAAGGGAGAACAGTGGTTTTCGAATACAGACCTCAGATCGGGCTATCATCAACTCAGGCAATGAGATGAGGATGTACCGAAGACGGCATTCAGATGCCGGTATGGCCACTATGAGTTCTTGGTGATTCCTTTCTGTGTGAACAACACTCCATCATTGTTCATGGAACTTATGAACATGAACTTCCAGCCTTTCCTCGATCACTTCATGGTGATCTTCAATAAAGACATCTTGGTGTACTCAGCGTTGGAGGAGGATCACGCCACTTATCTAAAGATAGTTCTTGATACACACATATCACACTATATTTATGGTAATCTCTCTAAGTGATAGTTCTGGATACAGGAGGTCCACTTTCTGGGACACGTTATCTCAGAGGCTGAAGTTGTGGTAGATCCAGCAAAGATAGTGGAAGTGCTTACTTGGGAGCCACCTAGGAGTGTTACTAAGGTGCGTAGTTTCTTAGGGTGGCTGGATACTACCGAATATTCATACTCAACTTTTCCAGGGTATCATCACCATTTTTATCTTTGACAAAGAAGGGAAAACCTTTCTTGTGGACAAAGAGATGCTAGCCAAATATCCAGGAGCTGAGTCAGGGATGGATGAGTGCACCCATCTTGAGGCTACCAGAAGAGGGCTTTCGTCATGTAGTCTACTTTGATACATCTGGGACCAGACTGGGATGTGTCCAGATGTAATAGAAATTATTGATCGCCTATGGGTCATGGAATTTGAGGCAACATGAGAAAAACTATGCCACCCATGACTTGGAGTTTCCAGTAGTGGTCTTTAACTTGAAGATGTGATGGCACAACATGATGGGTGAACAATTTACCATCTACTCCAAACAAAAAAGTCTAAAATATATCTTCTCATAGAACAACCTGAACCTGAGACAACAGTGATGGTCAGATTTCCTTTAGTAATATGACTTTGACATAGTTTACACTACTAGGAAGGGGAACATGGTGGAAGACACACTCAGCAGAAGTTCTGGTTTATAGTTGTTGAGCGAGGAGATAGAGCAACTAGTCATGTTGTAGTTATCCTTTGTGGATATTGGTGGAGCATCATACCTCCAGTCCATGACTGTAAATCCCCCACTCCCTCAATGAGTATAAGAGGCACATATTGGGGATGTTGACTGTGATGCCTGATGTGATCAGATGTCCTTAGGACGGGCTCTTGAAGAATTTCTTAAAGATGGATAGCACGTTATCCTTTTAAGAGGATGCACCATGATACCAGTGACTCTATGAGACGACTTTTTGAGGGACTTTTACACATCCCCTTTGGAGGAACATCCTTGTGTGGTGAAAATGTACTAGGACCTCTGGTGTCAGTACTAGTGGCCAGAGATAAAGAAAAAAGCGGCGGAGTTCGTTTCATGATGCCTCACTTGTGAATAAGTGAAGGTCAAGTATCAGGTTGCAGGAGGCTTAGTATAGCCACTAGAGGTACCATAATAGAAGTGGGATGGTATTCCCATGGACTTCGGGATAGGACTACCACATACGTCTAGGGGCCACAATTCCATGTGGGTGATCATTGATCGACTCACCAAGTTAGCCCACTTCCTACCCATTCAAGATAAGGGATCAGTAGAGGGCCTGGGACGACACTATGTACAGAAGATAGTACGTCTTCACGAGGTTCTATCTATGATCTTTTCAGATCATGATTCTCATTTTAAATCTTGATTTTGTAAGGGATTACAGGAGGAATTCGAGACTCATCTACACTTGAGCACCACCTTTCACCCTCAAAATGATGGTCAGATAGAGTAGAGCATACATACGCTTGAGGATATGATTTGTTCTTACATCCATGATTTTGGACGTAGTTGGGAGGACCACTTTCCCTTGGTGTAGTTTTCATAAAAAATAGCTATCACTCCCCCATCGGCGTAGCACCATTTGAGGCCTTGTATGAGTGACCATGTAGATCATCTCTATGCCAGACAAACCCAGGGGATTCAGCACTCATGGGTACAGAAATGGTATAGGCTACCACTGAGAACGTTCATGTCATCCAGGAGTAGATGAAGACCACACAGAGCAAGAAAATATCTTATGCTGACAGAAGATAGAGACCCTTGGAGTTTGATAAGGGTGGTCATGTTTTCCTCTGGGTCTCACCACAATGAGGATTGCGTAGATTTGGCCAGGATAGTAAGCTATCTTCGATGTTCATCGTACCTTTAAAGATTCTTAGTAGATTTGGAAAGGTGGAGTACTGCCTAGCTCTTACCCCATAGATGCAATGGGTTCATAACATTTTCCACATATCGCATTTGAGGAGATACGTTCATGGTCCATTACATGTATTTGACTAGGGAGAGCTGTAAATTAACGATGGGGTGACATTCATGGAGTTCCCAGTGGAGATAGAGGATCGATAAGAGTGGATCCTTCATGGATAGTCGATCCATATGGTGCAAGTTCAGTGGTAGCATGGGAACCTCCATGAGATCACATGGGAGTGGGCATATCAAATTTTTGCTCAGTACCCCCATTCTTTTCTTAGGTTTTGTTATGGCCTTTGGGAATGAAAATATCAAAGGTGGTGAGAATGTAAAGACTCAGAAATTCCATTTGATTTTTTTTAATTATATGGAATTATTATGAGTCAAAGAAAATTGATGGAACACGATTTTGAGGCCTAGAGAGCTTGGAACGAATTTTTGAACTTTTTTAAGGTATATTCAGTAAACTTATGGTTGAGAATTTATATCTTTTGAACCGGTGATCATGTTAAAAATCTGAGGACACCGATGGACTTGCATGCTGGGAATCTCTTAAGGTAATCTTAACATTTTTCAGAAAATGTCAGTTGAAAAAGATAATTTTTCAGACTTTTGGAAAAAATACAAAAATAACTAAATATTTTATTTTATTCTTTTCGAAATAGTTGAGCAGTGAAGGTTGGACCACAGTGTAACATTGAGTAATAAACCTGGGTCATTTAATGACATAAACCTCTAATTTTTTAACAACAACGCTTGTGGTTTATTAGGTTCATTAATTATGATTCAGTAATGAATCATAATAATGAACCAATGTGGGAGGTTTTTATTTTATTTAATCAAATCATTGGAGTAGGATTTGGGAACCCATGGGAGCACTCTTGATGAAGTGTTGGCTATGTATTCCTCCAACAAAGAATTGTGTTTTGCCGACGCCTATTGAGGAAATGATTTGGAGGTCGACGAACTAAGAACGACAACACACTTGGACCTTCTTATTCATCCGCCAATGGGACCAGTTCGTTCAAGGTAGGCGGTTTATATTTTTTTTATGCGTTTAAATGATTTTTCACTATTCTTTTTTGATTGATACGAATAATGTGTATCAACCAACAAATAGGTTGATCCATGACTCTTTTTTTTCTATAGGTTGTCACGGGAATTCATTTTTGTAGTTCTATTAAATCTTATGTTGATTATTGTTTCACCCACACATTATAATACTAATTTAGAGGGCATAGGCCAATCCTAACAAGGCATGGACCTCTGCTGAATTTGTTCTCGGTGCTTTCTTTGTGAAAAAATGTTCAACTTGTTGGCAACGCAGAACCAAGGGCCACACAGTGAAGGTGGCATCCCGGGAGGCCCGTAGGCCCACACAAAAAGAGAATAAGACCACCAGAGCTTCACCAATGGCCCATAGAAGCTTCGTCGGTGTGGAACTACCGATGTGATGGCTCTGGAGATCGGCGTCCATGAGGAGGGGGTGATGCCCACAAGCACTACGGTGGACATGGGCAGTTTGCCGATGTCGGCCAAGTGGAAGGTAGGTGGTGCACCGTATAGGAGATGTCATAGCTTCGGCCACAGTGGAGTTGAAGCAGGACCACGATACCCACCCTAGACAAGTCCATGGGATCAGTTAGCTGAAGGAGTGATGCCAACCTATCACCCCTGATTAAATATCGAATAGACTTTGTCCGTTCGGTGGGGAGCTGGGTTTGCGCCCAACTGGTGGACCGCACCCAACCGGCATACCGGACCAGGTCCAGTCGGTCCGGGCCGTGCCCATCCAGTTCGACCTAGGCTGAGTCAGACCCGAGTCGACCCAAACAGGGTCAGGTAGGCCTAGACCATGTCGGGTCTGGTCGGACCGGACCTGGACCCATTTCAATCCAGTTTCTCTTGAAGGGATATATCTTCTAAACTAGACGTCTGTTTGATGAACTTTTTGCAGTAATGGAACCCTTAGGACAATGTGGTCCTTTTGTGATACTCCACATGTGTTTTGGAGAATTTTGGAATACGGTCGGGTTGGATCGGTATCAAATCCAACTAGGCCCTCAGCACAAAAATTCCTATAATTAACAGACCGGGCATCCAATTGATGCTCTGTATATTGCATTGGAACCCCAATGACATGATAGTTCTTTAGGTTACTTCTTTATGGGACTTATTGGAAATTGAGTTAGGACCGATGGCTTGAGGATAGGATCCTCTCAGAATCAAGCATGCTATGTATGAGAATCCAATGGCTAGTTTTGATGTGAATAAGGAATAACAATCCTTTGTGGGTTTACACCTAAATATCCTTTATGTGGGTCAACACCTAGCGATCATCTAGGAGTCTCCACCTAGCAATCATCTATGGGTCTGCACCTAGCGATACTCTGTGGGTCTGGACCTTGAGATCCTCTGAGTGGGTCAGCACCTAGCAATCCTCTAAGTGGGTCAGCAACTAGAGATCCTAGGTGGGTCGGCACGTAGCGATCCTCTATGGGTTAGCACCTAGAGACCATGTGAGGTCCTACAGCAAAAGTATATAGATAGAATAAGATGATCTAGCTTTGTGACTAATCATCTTTATTCATGTTCTTTAAGTTATATATGTGGTTTGAGATGAGTCTTTACTTATGCTTTGTGATTGGTATCATGCTTTGTGGTTTTTCCAATGTGGATTTTTGGGAGAACTTTGGGGGGTCTCAGGGTACCTACTGGGTATTGTTATACTCACCCCTACATGGGCATCACACGCCCCTTTCGGTGTCTTGTGAAAACGACAGACAGCTTTGACTGAGGTTTGGGAGCTAGGACCAGATGGTGCATGGAGGTGACTGGTTGACGCCTAGAGTCGCAGTGACGAGCTATACCTACCCTTTAGGTAGGATCCTTAGCGGATGACCTCAAGAGCTATTTTTCCTTTCCGTTGTATTTTTCATTTAGTTGTGTTTGTATTCTGGACCATTCTGATTTAGTTCACACTATAAATTTTAGAATTTATACTACGTGGTTTATTTTTGTTGTATTCCTGGTCTATGTGTTTACACATTTAAAGGCAATGCTTTCCCATTTTAGGGATATTACTTTTCAGTGCTAGTCACCAACACCTGGCCTATTGAAGGCGGTCTTAGGGTAGTCACGGCACAGGCCCCGGGGGACGGGTCAGGACATTCATAACTAGATTAACTTTTTGAGGGATGTTGCCCACCTGTGAAACCCCAACAATTAATTTTATGTAGAACTCCTATAGTGTGTTCATGGTTTCTCTAACCATATGCCTAAAATTTGAGGGTTGTGGGCATTGATATAGTTCAAAATACATGATTAATGCATAGTTTTCAAAACAGTGTGGCCAAACCAAGTACCCCTTTTAAAAAGAGTAACCTTTTTATTGTACCCTTTGGTCATTTAACCCTTCAACCATATTTTCTTCTCCCCATTTCACACATTATCTCACCATAAGATATCTCCCTCTACACCTACATTGGTATTTGAGAGAACTATTTCATTTAATATTTGATTCATTCATTTTTCATGTCATTTGACTTTCCTCAGTAAGGTTACGAGTCCTCTTGCCTCTTTTCTAAATTTATATTCCAATCATTGACATGATCTTTGTGAAAAAAATATGCCCTATTTTTAGGGTGTTCATATAGTTTTGTGATTTCTTCCATTCTATCAAAAAATATAAAGCCAATATCAAATGAGGAGTCATCTACCGGTATATGGTATGTGGTATGGTACATTTCTCTTAATTTATTGATTTTAATATGATATTCTATTGTGTTAAATGCTATAATTCCAAGTGTTGACTCTAAAATGTGAAATTTAAAAAGTATATTTTTATTACTTAATTTTTTTAGTACTTTCACACCAAATTGGTTCTTTAGATGTTGTATACCTCTACTTGAACCACCAACTTGAGGTGTCTTTCTTATAGGCCCATGACACCCAATGGACTATGGATTAAAGTTTAAAAATTGTTCATGTGTGTTAACCTATCCATTATTAACGTGTTTATTAATTTGAATTAATGAGATTTATGTGGAATGGAAATAACTTTGGACCACATGATTACATATAAATTAATTAAAAAAAGGTTAGTGGTAAGGACATGTCACTTTTACCTTATTAACGAAGTAGTGGCAAGTAGTTTACACTTGGAACCTTTTTATAAATCTTGAATCATGTGAGTTAAATAGTGAATTTAATTTATTAAGTTGAATGGATTATACACCTTGGAACATTCTTATTTCTTATTAGTTATATGAATTCAAACTATGAAAGGAATTGATAAAAATAAAAGGTTCTAATACATATCCTTGATTGTAATATTACATGGATGTGGTTACATCATGCTTACCTTTTGTGATGGGCATGATGGTACATATTTTTTATTTCGAATTAATGGACAATACATTCCATATTTTTTATTTTTATTGAATGAACATGAAATTCCGTATTTTTTATTTGAATTAATGGAAATTATGATAAATACCATTTAGTTGGAATTAATGGACCTGAAATTATTTATTGTTTATTGTAACTAATGTAAATTATGTTTGTTATTGTTTTTTTATAATTAATAGACATGAAGATCGTTATATTTTATAAGAAATTAATAGAAATGATACACTTTATTGTATAATTGGATATATTACATGAACTTTTACAACCCTGATTTAGATTTTTCATACATGGAATTCTGTATCTCTAACTTCAATTCATGGGTTGATGCCCACATATTTAATACAGTATAAGGACCTTGTGATGTATTATAGGGATTCCTTGGTTATAGGAAATGGGTCATCACCAGTACTTATATATATTTATATATATACATATATGATTTCTTATGTTCCTATAAATTCTTCCATATGCCGTAGAAGGTATTGTTATCTAGGGATCCTATGAAAATATTGATCCTAACAGTGATAATGTTTATTTTTATTCAGTACATTTATTATTCATGCACACTTTTTATTTTATATTCATATATTGGATAGTATTAGACACCATTTGTGGTGTCCAACTGAGTTTTTCTCAAACCTTGTATAGGCCACAAAGTAGTACCTGAACAAACAACATGGATGTAAATAGGGACAATTGGAAGTTCCCAGCTATGTATGCTTGATTTTTTATACTATGATGAAGTATGAGATGAGCGTACCAATCCAGTGCTCATTATTCTATTGGAGATATATTTTGGAATTTTTTATTTTTTTATATCGTGTATTGTGTATTCATGCTTCCTAGTTTACCTTTATTTCACTTTTTATAATATCATGATATCATCACTCTATATATGAAACTTCTTACTAGATAATCATTTGGATGGCTATATTCATCTTTATTACTTACATTCATTAGTTTTAATGATTATGATACCACTATTTATTTATTATTTAACATTGTGTTCTACTCTAATAATTAGGTTATACTCTCACTACCATATCTCCTTAGACCCTCACTACTAGTCGGAAGTCTTTGTTGTATAGGGAGGTGTACTTTAGTCTTTGTGTCCATAGAGTTAGGTTCCTTATCAGTGAATTTGGATCAGGAAGTCACAAAGTTTTATGAAACGTGTTTTCTATTCCTTTGCATTACAATTTTTGGATGGTAGACTAGAAACTAGCACATGCCAAAACATGGTAATGAGTCATTCCAAGTAATATCTAACCCATGTTTGGAAAAATAATCTATGTTATCATGGATGGGAATCATT
Organism: Viscum album; assembly: GCA_963277665.1. Classification (NCBI taxonomy): domain Eukaryota; kingdom Viridiplantae; phylum Streptophyta; class Magnoliopsida; order Santalales; family Viscaceae; genus Viscum; species Viscum album. The sequence goes on along the minus strand of OY728165.1, from coordinate 905,843,053 downwards.
GTTCTAGATTATTCTTGTTATGATTTTATTAATTTCACCATCGGGTAACACACATGCGTCCTGATATAAAATCTTATGGATTTTTATCCTTGGAATGATATGGAAAGAAGGTATTGTATCATTCATCGTTATAGGAATGTATAGATTCACATACTATGCATATTCCATGCTAGGTATATTTCACTACATTACTTCTTGATACTTGTCGTATGTGCCTTTCATGTTATACATGTATATTTTTAAAATTTATTATATGTAACTGAGTGACCATAATCGGATAATTATAGTTTCTACATCAACCTAAATGTTAATTTTCCATATATATTTATAGTGGAACATTAATTAAAAAATTATAACACCTTTAATCCATGAACCATTAGTTTCATTTGCTGAAACATTAATGGTTTCAATTTAATGGATACGAATTTCAATTTACAATGTATATGGGCCTCTATAAATTAAAAATGGTGTTACAAATAATTGAACCATTTTATATGGACTTGATATATCCTAAGATCAAATATGAATTACAATTCAGGTTTTAGTAACATGAAATTCCAATTACTACTTATAAATCATTGTAAATTATAACCAGGAATGGTAATTCATTTAACTAGAACATTATATAAATAAGAATATTTTTAAATTATGACTCATAATTGAATTGGTTACCCTTAAATGGGGATGTCAATTATAACTTAAATGGTTTCCCTCTATAAAATGCAGTTGTAACTTCATATAATAAAACTCTTGAGATTGTACTTTGAATCTTACTTATACCCTAACCTTCATAATAGGTGTTTGGGTTAGTGTTTCTTGGGTAGTTAGCCACTATGCCTATCTCATTATCATGAGGGAATCTCTTCAGTTTTGTTATTATGTATAGAGGTATTGTGATGTCTTTTTCATATTAGTAAACTCTATTTATTGAATCCCATTTTAGGCATGTTCATGGAATTGAAGATATATTCCTCTATGATGAGATCAGGTTGAGCACCCGAAAGGTGGTGAAGACCATGCTCTGGAGGTGTTGGGTCCTAAATCACGTATGTTGCCTTTAGTAGTTCAACCAAAAACAAGTCCTATTATACATGATCTTGGAACCAATTATTAATTTAGAGAGTGTTTCCTATAATTTATAGATACAGTAAAAGGATCCTTATAGCCTACCCTATTATGGAAGAGTTGATTCAAAAAAAATTTAGTAGTTGTATCCACCTAACATCTTGGATGATGCATTTCCCTAGCTGTTGAGTCATGGATATAGGTCATTCATTCTATATTTATAAATCTGGAGACACCCCCAGATATGAGGCTGAATCTCACAACTTACATGTTTTGGGGACCTTCCTAGTATCAGTGGGATGTTTTTACACAAGAAGGCTGGAATTGGGATATATTATTGGAAGGATTCCCAATCTACCTTCTTTGATTACTACTTTCAATAAAAGTTTATTAGTAAATGATCTAGGGAGTTTCTTTACCTTCATTATGGTTCTATGTTTATTATGGACTATTTAAAACACATTACTATGCTCCAGTGTTTTTTATGACTCTTAATAGTGAAAAATTGACCATATAGAGGGAATTTATGGATGGGAATAGGAAGTTAATCCATTCTTAGGTGATAATTTTCTATATGATGATAATTTCTGAGATATTGAACCAGGACCTCATCTCTATGCATAACCTAAGGGATGATAAAGTCATAGGGAATAGTGGTTCATTTACTAGATAGATAATTTTTTTAAAAAATCATTATTTTGAGCTTTATCAAGGGGTAAACAGTTTTCAGATTGTGCACCCAGGTTCTCCAGTGATATGCAACCAGTACGGGAAGCTAGTTCACACGAAGCCTCTATGTTATAGAGACCGAGTTGAGTGTCGATCCAGAAGATGATTGAGACATTTTTAGAGATTTTTTAAAACCTACCCACTAGTTCCTAGTGAGATATGACTCACACCCACTCTATATTCTATTATGGGATATATAACACCATTTCATGTAGTGAGATAGAGTACTACCAGAAAATAGGCTGAGGAGGTGGTTATGCCTAAGAGAGATAGACTTCTTAAATATAGTGTCAATATAATGAACCTTCTCAGGGAAGTCAGGTTATGACTCAGGGTTGGTAATCAGGTTAGTTACATATAGTTAAACCTACACCCGAGGAGTACATTAACAGGTCATCAACAATACAAGGTTCAAATTAAGTCACCTCTACTATAGTATCTCCTCTTTTTGACATAGTTGTTTCAAATTATTTTATATCCGAGTGTATAATGGGAAGTATCATGATTGTAATTGAGTATTTATATAGATTAAAAACTCTTGATACTCCATTGGGAATATTATTAGAATGTTTAAACCAATGTAAGCTGTTTCTGCTCGATATTGGCGGTTATCATTTTTATGGAACCTATTGTGCTCGAAATGATATGTTTTGACATCATTCTTGGGTTGGACTGATTGGATCCTTATTTTGAACATATTTATTATCACCATTGGAGGGTTTATTTCAAATTCATTTAGGGTGATAGCTACATTCCTAAAGTAAAATGGGATATCTAGGTCATTCAAGAGGGACTTGAGCATTGTGGGATAATCGGACTGTCATCCAATATTCCAAGTATTTTTCTAAATGATTAGTAAAAACATCATAAAGATTTCCCTCTAGAATTGGAACATTTTAGAGATGTTTTTCTAATGAATTACTTGGTTTTTCTATTGATAAAGAGTTATATTTTACTATAGAGTTTGTTCAAGGATTAATAATGGTATCTATTCCTCAAAAAATGATGGCTCCAACCAAGCTTTAGAAACTCAATATGTGGATAGAGAACATAAAAGCCGAAGGGTTTATATAACCCAATAATACTCCTTGGTGTTCACCCATAATTTACACCAAGTAGGTGAGTTAGATACTCTAGCTATGTGTGGATTATTGCTATTTGAATCAGAGTATAGTTAAGAACTGGTATCCACTTCCTCTTATATATTATCTTTTTTATATTATATAAATAGCTAAATTCTTCTCAAAACATAAATTAACTTTAGAATATCATCATGTATGAGTATACCACATAGAAAATTCCATAGTATATATTTTTTATACTAATATTTCTTCATTTCATTTTCTCCCTCAAATGAAACAGTAGTCATTATGGACTTGATGAATCAAGTTTTCACCGATACTTGGATTCTTTTATAGTGATTTTTGTGGATGATATCTTAGATTATCAAACCCAAAACGATCATGCAAAACACCCAGAAATCATATTTAATACACTAAGAGAGGATCAACTATATGATAATCTCTCAAAATTCCACTTTTGTATTGAGAAAGTTCACTTCTTGGGTCAAATTATATTAGAATATATTGTTTTTATAGATCCAGATAAGGTGAGAGTCATGGTTTTTTATGAGAATCCTAATAACCTTTTTGATATATTGAGTTTAATAGGGATAGATGGTTATTATAAACATTTTATTCATTATTTATTTCACCTAGATACACCTATTAGAGTCTTAAAGAAGAATTTCATTGAGTTTATATGGTCTCATGCTTACGAGAAGGCCTTTCATGAGTAAAAGGGAAAAATGACCTCAATATCGATCCTCATTTTTCATGATCATAAAAAAGGATATACAATTTATTTTGATTCATAAAGAATCATAATAGGAGATATTTTGATGCAAGGGAAAAAAATTGGTATATGGGTCTTGTCGGTTGAGTTTTTATAAGTGCAATTACCTGATTCTCAACCTCAGGTTAGTAGTAGCTGTTCATGTGTTACGATGCTAGAGAAATTATCTGTTGGGGGAGAAGTTCGTTGTATACACAGACCATAAGAGCCCAAAATAAGTATTCACTTATTTGAACCTTAGATAAATAATGTAGGTTAAATAACTTCATCATTTCAACTTTCAACTTTCTTATATGTCCAAAAAAGTAATTCAGTTGCTGATGCTCTGAGCCAAAAAAAAAACTCAGATGAAAGTTGTTCAGGATGCAAGTAGTGAATGGACGTTGATGGATCTTCTCACTAAGATGCATCTAGGAATTTAGGAGTTCCAAAGGTAGATAGTTATTTCAAATTTATTAGTGACCTTATCACTACAATATAGAGTGATTATAAGAAGGATTTCTGATCTTGAAGGATCGGTATTAAGGGAACACATATCATGTGAGGACCCATCACCAGGTTGGGTCATTGTTGGGGATTAGATATTATGTACAGATGGGTGTGTCTGGGTGTATGTATAAATGTAAAAATAGATTATGTGGGAATCTGATCCCTCTAAATGGATAGTAAATCCAATAATCACTAATATATACTATGATCTACACTGATAGTATTGGTTTTCGGGGATAAAAAGGTATTTATAAAGTTTTTCTACTCAGTGTTCCACCTATCAACAGGTGAAGGCAGAACACTAGAGGTCTGTTGATATTTTATAGGCATTACCGATTATAAATTTGAAATGGGATAGAATAAATATTAATTTATTTTTATTCTTTCTAAAATAACCTTCAGATAGTGACATTGTATGGTTTATTATGGAAAGACTCATGAAGTTCTCCCACTTATTACTTATTTGAGAGAGCTTCTTAGTGGAGGAACTTGGTAGATTGTATTTCAATGACATTATTTTCATTCATGGTGTTCCAAATATTTTTGTTTTAGAAAGGTATTATTGGTTTACATCATTTTTTTATAAGGGGTTTCAAAAGAATTTGGTTTCAAAGGTACTTCGGAGTAAAGAATACAACCCTAATATCGATAATCAGTCATAGCATACTATACCATTGTTAGAGGAAATTGATATGGAATACATCCTTGATTTTATAGGTTAATAGTAGAGACACTTACCTCTTGTTAATATCTTTTATAATTATATTTTCTATGTTACTATTCAAATGGCTCTTTATAAGGCCCTATATGGAAGTTCATGTCGATCACCTTTGTGTTGTTTAGAGGTAGGGGAGGCGATGCTAATGTGGCCATGTCTCGATTAAGATACATTGGAGGAGGTACTTCTTATCAAGAATTATATCAATATATCTCACTTTAGGAAGACTTATTATATTTTTAATTATCGCATGCCTCTATAATTCAATTTGGGAGATAGCGATTCTCATGTGTTTCTCCTAGATTGGTTCATCGATGGATTTGTTGGAACGAGAAAATAGAACCTAGGTTCATTAAAGCGTTTTATGTTTTTAAGAGAGTCATTCTGGTATTCTATATGATAGTGTTGCCTTATAGGTACAGATACATGCACTTCATCTTCCATGTCTATAAGCTTCACCATTATCATTTTAACATGTCTCGTGCTTTTGATCCTAAGGATGTTGAATTAGATATTGAGGCTTCTTTTGAGGGTTATCTAGTTCATGTCATTGATTATAAATTGAATGATTTTAGTGTTAGTTAAATTCCTTTTATAAGGGTTATATAGAAGCATGACCATGTGTAGTATGATACATGGGATATAGAGGATGATGTACATGCTTAGTGTCCAGAATAATTCTCAGTTGATTCTCAATCTCCCTTAGAATGGGTACTCAGTGATGAGTTGTTTTAAGGAGGGGAGGTTGTAAGATCATGGTTTTTATATGAGGTATGATTAATTTTAATTCCAATTTTAATCTTATTTTTATCAATATAGGAATTCTTAATTAGGACATGGAGGTTATAAGAGCATTCAGACTCAGCTTGTGGCCCATAGTTACAGTTTTTGGAGAAATGTATAGAGGCTCATGACTGGTGCATAGTTAGAATTAACTGTGCATCTCAACCATGTGGCCATAAAATAGAGGTTCAAAATTATTTTAACCATGTGAGGGAGATTTAATTCTTGAAAAAAATCATTAATTAATTTTATATTTATGTCTCATGGTGTGTGTATGATTTATCTTACCATACACCTAAACTGTGTGACTTGTGGGCCTTCAGATAGTGCCAAATACGTGGTAAGTGCATTATTTAGAAACCCATGTTTGCTAACCATGTGACCCTTTGAAAAGGGATAAAATAATAGTTTTTCCATTTCAGCCATTAACCCTTCAACCCTCTTTTTTATCCCCATTTTTATAGGTTATCCCCACATGATCTCTCCCTCTCCACCTCCTATTGGATTTTTGATAACTCTTCCATCCAACATATGATTCAATCGTCATTCATTTCATTAGATTCCCCTTAGTTATAATATGAGTCCTCTTTATTATTTTCATAGTTTCTCTTCATGACTATGACATGATCTTCATGTGATCTAATATGCCCTATTTTTTATGTTTTTTGTTCAGTTTTTGTTATTATTTCCATTCTACCCCAAATCTGAAGCCAATATTAGATGAGAAGTAATCTACTAGTATAAGGTAGGAGGTCCAATAACTTTCCTTTAATTTCTTTATTTCTATATCATTTGACATTGTGTTACATGCTAGACCTTCCATGTATCACATATAAAATGTGAAATTGTTAATTAGATTTTTATGTCTTATGTCTTTTATTCGTTACACAACAAATTCATTCTTTAGAGGTTCTACACCTTGATTATAACCACCACCATGGGATGTGTTTATTATAGTACAATGACCCCATTGATCATTGGAATAATTGAAGACACCATTTATGTGTGATTAATTATCCATTGATAAAATGTTTATTAAAGGTAATTAATGAGATGTACGTGGAATGAAAAAACCCATAGACTATGTGGTCACATATAAATAAATTAAACAAAAGGTTAATTTTAAGACCAAATCAATTGACCCTTGTTAATTATGTTGTGGAATAAAGTTTACACATGGATGTTTTTTATAAATCATTAGTCATGCTGGTTAAAGGAGGAATTTAATTAGTTAAATGGAATAGATTATACCCCATAGACCCCTCTTTGTTATAATCAGTTATATAACTTCACATAATGAATGGAATTGATAAATAGAAAGGGTGACATTCCATATCCTTGATTTTTATATGATGTGGATGTTATTACATCATTATTACCTTCTATAATGAAAATTTCATCCCATATTTTTTATTTATAATTAATGGACATAGTGTTCCAGATTAATTATTTAGAATTAATGGACATGAAATTACTTATTTTTATTAGAATTTTTGTACATGAAATTTCTACACTATTAATTTATAATTAATGGAAATGAAATTCCTTAGTGTTTTTTAGAATTAATGGTACTGAAATTCCTTAATATTTATCTAGACTTCATGGACATTAGGCTTTTTATTTTGAATGAGGAATTAATGGACATGAAGCTCTTTATTGTATTAATTAGATGTGGGATATGACAATTTACATCATTGATTGTTATTTTTTAGACAAGACGTTCTGTATCCCTGAATTGAATGTGTGGGTTGACACCCTTTTTTTAAACTAGGATAAGTCCCTTATGATATATTATATGGAATCCTTGGTTATAGGCCTCAGGTCCTCTTTTATATATATATATATATATATATATATATATATATATGCATATATGATATATCATGTTCACAAACATTCCATATTTTTTCAAAGCATATATGGTTGGCTAGGGATCCTATGAGGATCTAGATACTGAAAAGGCTTATGTTTATTTTTCTACCTTACATTGATTTTTCCTATATAATGTTAATTTTATCTTTACAGACCAGATTGTATTATACATCATTGGTTGTGTACAATTATGTTTTACTCACACCCTATTTGGCCCACCGAATGGTACTCAAATAGAATTCATGGAAGAAAGTAGGGACATAGGTAAGAACCTAGATATGTATGAATTATTTCATGTACTAGGATAGAGTATGATATTAGAGGAACAATAAAGTTCTCATGATTCTTTTGTAGATATATTTTTTCCTTTTTTATATTTATTTATAGCATATACATTATATACCTTATTCACTATTTCCCTTTAATACCCTTTTTAAATAGAATCATGAAATCGTTGTTCTATATATGAAATTCTTAATTGGATATTGGCTCAGATTTTTATATTCATATGGATGATTTATTTCCAATTTTTAGGATTATGTTTTTAATTTTTATTTATTATTTTTTATTATGTTCCACTATGAGAATGAAGATATAGTCTCCCCACCATACCACCATAGACCCTCTCTTCTAGTACAAAGTCTCTGGTATATGAGGAGGCACACTTTAGATCATGTGGAAACTACATTAGGTTATTTATCAATGAATCAAGCTCAGGATGTCACATATTTACCATATTAAATACTTTAACATAATCAATCTTGAATAATGATGCTATTATAAAACAAATGCTTACCACATTTGTAATTTTTGAATCAGAACTCCCATGAATGAAATTTATTCAAATGAATATTTAAATGACATAAATATAAAATTAATGATGATATATAATATCAAAGAGTTAGTATATACACCACATGAATGATTAATATGATTAATATGACATATGTCTCATGGAAACAAAAGTGAGATGAGAAACCCTTACATCAGGAATGAATTCATTTGTAATTGTTCAAACCTCCTATAGAATAAATATATTTATTATAAATATATTATAAGACCATAATCATATATATCATACCCTAAATTATTTTCTTATAACCCTTTATCACCCATTTATTAATAATTATTTATTAAAATCATTATTTCGGGTGATAACTGCTTTGTTTTTCATTTATGTTTTCGTTTAGTAGTTTTTGTTATTATACTTTGATAATGGTTATATCATATATAAAATTATAATAATGACATAATTATCCTCTATATTAATTAAATATATCCTTATTACCAACCATGTAAAGCATAAATAAAAAATAGATTGCATTACTTCATGGAGGTGGTAGTCCACATATATGCACGAGCATCATTATTGTTTTCAAATGGATTGTAAGGTAAGATGGTATATATTATATTATAATTAAATAAATATAATTATTTCTTATTTATAATATATACTCATTATATCCATTTATATATCAATTTAGGTAATGTGGTGATGAAAAATAAATTCCAGCGATACATGGTAACTATAAATTGTACGTAGGCACGAGCGATGTTTTTTTCATAGGATAAAAAAAGATAGAAAATTATTATAACAACATAATATTTAAATCTCATTATATTGATGATGCGTAGTTTATTATTTCATGATGGTTATAATAGATTTATTAAAAGTGGAAAAAGAAATAAATTTGAAGGAGTCGGTAATGAAGATTACCTCTTCTTCAAAAGAGATAATTTAGATCTTCTCTTAAGAACCTAGGGTTGTTATTTTGGAAATAAAAATACCTATAGAACATGTATAAGGATGATTATAAGAGTTTTTTTAAGTCTTTTTCAATGTAATTAGCTCTAGGTGATGTATAGAAAATAGGATAAGTGGTTTCTTTTTATTTTGAATGAAAGTACACACATAGAATTAATAAAAAGTTTTAAATTCAATAACATAATTTTATTTTCAATATGGAACAATGTAACCATAATTTAGAATAAAATAAAGTATAAGGTTTAAATATCCCCAAAAAAATAAAATTTTCATAGATTTATGTGATATTTTAAACCTTATAATTTGGTTTAACCACTTAGTTGATCTATTTTAACCTTCACTGCAATAACTCCTTTTTCATTATTCAAGGTTTATAATTTTTATTATAAGATAAAAATTGGGCCATAAATGGAAAAATTATAAAATTATAGACCATATCCTATCCCTATAATCCTATTTAAATGTTTTTACGATTTTTAAATAATATAAAAAAATATTATATTTTCATAAAATATTATTAATTGCTTTTTTTGTTATTCATTTAATTTGACATTAAAGACATCCATAAATATAATTAATTAAAATATAGAATATTAATTTGTCCATAATATTTTAGATATATCTGTAAAATTCTTGGGTTACTATTACTCACTCAAAAAATATTATATTTATAGTTTATAAAATTAATTATTTTATTTTTATATTAATTGAATAAATACTGTGTTGGCATTAAATGAGAATTTAATAAAATTATTTCATCAATAAAATTTTAAAATAAATTACCATGTCAAAAAAATTATTTTCTATTCTAAATAATGATTTATAACTGAAATTTCGCATTTTTATCCTTATAATAAAAATCTTGAGTTATTAAAGTGAAGAGAGTGACATTTTGTATTTATTGTTCTCTTAAATTAATATAAAGATCTTAACCCTATAAATATGGATCCAATTGACCATATATTAGATAATTATATGTAAATGGATGAAATTCACTCATTAAATAAGATATATTAGAGTTATAGGGAAATTTTTAGTCCTTATCATATTATTTTTAACCAAAATTATCTAATATACCCTAAATGTTGTGACAATTACTAACTATGGTTACTATTCAAAATGAAGAAAAAATAAAAGGAAATATTTTACCAAATTTGGAACTAATGATTCCTAATATGGAATTAATTTCTCATTATTAAATTTTTATAAGTTTTGGAAAATAATTTAATAATAAAATCTATAACGCAACAGAAAATATTTTTTCAAGAAATTCTCTTTAAAGTATTAAAATTTTATTACGATAAATTTTAACATAATATTTATTTGAATAAAAATAATTGGATTAATAATAATATAATTTTACTAGTTTTACTTGGAAGACATTATAAGAAAACATGTATCTTTGTAAATTCTTAAAACAAAATTGTAGTTCTCAATGAAAATCAGTATTTTTCATTATTCACGTGAAAAACAATCTTCTCAAAAATTCCCAAAACAACATCCTAAATTAATTATCAAATAATGATTTCAAAAATTATGTTCATTTTATAAAACAAAATATCTAAAAATTCTAGAAATTAATTATAATTTTCGCACACAAAATGTCAAATAAAACCATTTTGAAGAAAATGTATTTTTGAAATATAGAATGATTTCACGAAAAATTAAGTACTTATTTATTATTAATAAGTAAATTATATTAAAAATTTATAAATATTTTCAGAATTTGGTTAAAACTATTAATAACCTCGAATTAAATGGAATGATTATAATGATCATGTTTAAATGATAATATTTCTCGGTTCATTTAAGCATGGTGTTGTGTGTTGTACAGGTTATCAAACATAGTGTTCTATTAAAAAATCTGGGTGTTACTATACTGAGTACATTATTTTGGCCAAATAAAAAGGTATTAATTCACATATAACCCTTAAACCTTCTAAAAATAATAGTTTTGGTCTACTTCTGAGAATGTTTGGGTTTGGTCTACAGTCTCTCAAAAGGTTATAGGATTTGTCTTCTTTATAACTAAGTAGGTTTTATCTGAGCCTATTTCAAAATATCATGTTCTTTCAATACCCTTTTTAAAAAACCATTTTATAGTGTGTTCCATTTCTATAACTGATTTGAGATAAGTGAAGAGTAGATATAGGATACTTTATGATCTGAACTACTATAAAACCCTTTGTATTCTTTACTTTACTTATCACACATCTCACATACTATAATTTCCTTTTATATTCAAATTTTTTATTTTTTATCCACCATATTATATGTAATATATTTTATACTATAATAATTTTTACGAAATACAATACACCCCCCTCCACCTCCATTATATTACCATACTCATTGTGGGACCTAACACTCACATAACATTATCTAAACCTCACTATTACTCAGTAGACTCTAGCATATAGGGAGGCATGTGCGAGGATGCATGGTAATTTGACTCAAGAAATATAGAGGTGTTATGGGATAGGACATTATAGTTAAAATTCCTGATTACATATATCTCTATGATGTAATATAAGGTATTAAAATACATAAAAATAATATAAGATTAAATATCTCATCCCATATAATATAAATAAATATAAAACCTAACATGAGAAATACCATATGTTTGTTCATGAATAGTCTTCCACCAAATCCCACCAATATCATGTCATACTAATGAATATATCAACCATACATACTACCTTTCATAAATATAATATAAAATATGTGTGAGGGAACATGTAAGGTTGAGTGATGATACTCTTTAAAGGCCACTCATGTAGTGATACAGCCACCAATCAATACTATTGGCTACGTATTTTGTCAATATAAAATATATGAAACCAACTAACAACTATTCCATTGAGTCTACATCACTATTTAGTCATAGTTCACATCTTTATTCAGAGTTTATATCTTTCTTAAGATCATTATATCTCACCATAAACACACTACAAATAAAAATGCTTTTTTAAATCAAATGTAAAATTTTATCTCTCAAATTAAAATTTTACAATTTCAATAAAATGGTATCCAATCAATAAATAATGCAAATTTGGAATAATCAAATAAAAAAGGAATTTATAGCCAATAAAATAACCTAAGATAAGAAGGAAGATGAAATAAATAGATAACTCCCCTTGCCACACAATTATCACCACATTCCACCTTCACTATAACATTATAGTAAAACATGATATAATTCAAACAATTATTATTAAAAAATATTTTATTATGAGTTTCTAAATCAAATAACAGCACCAAATCTCATCCTACATCTCATAATAAGATCAAATAATCACTATAATAAATACAATTCACTCTTATGATGACTTTAGAACATTATCTCACCGTGTCCAAAAACCCATTTCATAGAGTTAATAACATCATCATCATAAGTCCCCATAATCATCAAAAATTGACTATATTTTTATCAAAAGTATTTCATATATTATAATGATAAATATCTAATTTAATATTAAATACACTTTATCCACCAAATTCATAATTTTGATCACAAATAGTCATCAACATCATCACAAGTAATTTCAGGTCGTTATCCCAAGTTGTTCTCGTCATCACCATAATGATTATATTTTAAATTAGTGAATATATATTAAAACATTCAATTTGTTACATCAAAAAAAGTATAAAAACATCTTTAACGTAAACAAAAAAAAATTTAATAATCAAACAATTCTAAAACATTTCAAACCAGGTTCCATGAAACTCGGGAGATCAAAATGAGAACAAAAAAAATTCTTACATAAAATTTAGACCTTACATATTCTCCTATACAACATATCTTCTCTCTATTAGTCAGGGTGTTCAAATGGAACCCCCACCTGCCTTGAACCCATGACAACCTTCATTTTAAACACCACTTTATCTTCCATTATTTGATATGAATGATCCATATATTGAACAAACTATGATCATAAGAATTGGCTCTACTTACCCAAAACATAAATTTTTCCTTAGTTGTCTAATCATATGGATCCATAATCACTTTTAATATCTATGATTCTATTACTTATTGAATATTGAGATCTACATGGTCCTCCCTTTACTATGTGATAAAAAATTGAATGACCTAGATCCTCCAAAATTAGCACCCTCTTCACTACAATCTGAAACCACACATAGCAAAAAAACCCTAATTTTTTATCTTTTATTTTAAAAATATTTAATGACCAATTATTTTTATCTCCAAGATCATAAAAATATAAGTTTAATTATAAAAAAATTCCACAAAAAATAGATATATTATATAATGTGGTAAAATATCTCTATAATGTAACTTTTTATCCATTAATCTCATCAACACATTATTTTCATCATTGGATTCTTATCATTTATACATTTCCATTAATATATGGTATACCAGATGTTTCAAACCAAGGATAAGTTGGTGTACTTTTTTGATTTTTTGTTTAAAAATATATTTATAGTATCTCATTAAAAACCTATATTGATTTCTCAATATTATTTCATCCATGTGTTTTTATCATTGATAAATTCATATCAATACATGGATGAGGTTGTGAATAACCAAAAATATAAGTTTCCCTAATTTTAAAATTTAATGACATGAAAAAACTCATAGAGATGAGATCGGATGAAAGAATCATACCCCTATCGATGAATTATTGATGATGTCTAATGATATCGCATCTATCCCCGGTTGCCTCTAATACCATAAAATATAGGAATTACAGGTTATATAAAAACATTCTGAAATATTAATATATATAACTAAACTATATTTTTAGTCATTTAATTTTATTTTAATTATTATTTTAAATAACCAATGAAATTAAAATTATAACTGGGTGAAATCAGAACTAAACTTCCACACTAATAAAAAAATATACATTTCAATCTTAATGAAAAATTATGTTTCTCCATTTGATATTTTTTTTAGAGAAAAATAACACATTAACCTCTATAGGATCAAAATCCTAGTAAAAAAGATTCTATTCTAAACATCACATGATGCTAAAATAAAACCTTATGTTTCCTAATTTAATAATAATGAGTGTCAAAAAATATAATAGAAATGAAATGATTGTAAAATTATAACCATAATCAAATTCATTCTTAGATAAAACCTGTGTTAAAAACATTCAAACACAATTTAAATGCATCACAAACATTCCAAAATATTTTAACTTTTTATAACAATCCATTCAACCACTTATTGATTGTTTTTTATTTAAAAAACAATTTTTATTTTCAAACCACTTAAAACATTATCAAATGATCTTACAATAAATTTTTTTATATTTTAATGGGTATAACAAACAATCAATATGTGTTATCATTTAACATATACTTTTTCTTATAAAGAACCATAGTGTAGTAACCTTCACTATTATGTGATTTAGTAAAACAATTGTGTAATGTTTAAAACAAACATATCATGGTTTTTCATTATTGTATATTTTTTTTAATTTTAAATTTTACATCTATAATACCAAGACCCAGATCACCATGTCTGAGCTAAGGTACCACATGACCTAATTTATGACTCACTATACAGAAAAGTTTCCAAGCAGTGGTGATTTTATAAGATAATGTGGGGAGACTATACCCTTTCTAATCATATCCATCACAAGATGATACATCATAAAAATAATCCCAATAAAAACTCAAAAAAAGATAATAAAAATAAATTATAAAACATATTACATGTTATGCCATACATAAGTAATAAATTATCCCCCCCCCCCTAATATGACATGTCAAAAAATATAATAGTAAAAATATAAAAAGACAATAAATATAAGTGAAGTAGAAAGTATCTGGAGTCTTTCCCAATACCATATCTATCTACCATCACTACAATCTTTAAAAACATTTCATAGGGTCTATTCCATTTTTTGAATTCCTAGTCATGAAGTAAACATTCACATTGAGATGCCTATTTTTTATGTGAGTATAAACCCTGTAGAAAACCACTAATGCATGTTTATCAAAAGTTCACATGTATATAGAAGTTTATGAAATGTTGGAAAGTTAAATGAACACCTAAGATTACAATCAATCATATACACAGTGATCATGTTCTAACCATGATTCTATAAACCCCATTCATGCCTATTTATTCACTATACCAGTAGAATATCAAATGTATCTAACCACATGTTTTAGATAATTCCATGAAATTTATCTGCCATTAAGAAAAATGATCACTCCAATTTTAGGGAAAATTACAGTCCAACATTTATGGGAAATGTGTCACTGTTACTCATGATTACCTAATCGCCTATAATGGTACACACACTTTTCATTCTCTAACTATGGAACTCTCTTATATGAATGTTTTTCCCATCAGTAGATTATAGTTTCATATATAGACACTATTAAAAAGATTTTATGGAGTTACCATGGGATATTCCCAACTATAGTGATAATCTCCCTATGCAGAACCATCACCAATGAGTCATGTTACTTATGCTCCTCCTATAAACAGATGGAAAAATATATTAAGGACACATGTCAACCTGAAAACTAAAAACATAGATTCCACAGGTTATGAAAAAAAACCTTATATATAAGGAATAACATATAAACAAAAAATATAACATTGAAATCATGGGTATTGGTATCCATATTCACACACAAGTGATCAAACATAAATCATGTTCTCATGGGCTACACATAAACACACATGTGATCAACCATCAAACACGGTCTCACAAGACAATAAAACATCATACCAAACTAACAAAATAGTTACATGGACTATACATAGTAATAAAATTCCAACCTTAATATTTTCAAAATCAATTAAATTATTTTCAAAACATCGATACCCAAATAAAAAATTTTCACTAGGAAGATCAAGCATGCATGTCAAGGATCTTTATAACAAAACCAAATTCATCAAAAAATTGATTCTAGATCTATATTCTTGAGGAAAAAAAGTTAATTTAATGAATATGTGATTAAACATAAGATATTGTAAAAAATCCATGTTTAAAGGGAGGAAACTCACCTAAAATCACTACGATTTTAATCTTCCAATGTTAGGGATGAAGCAAATATTTTGATGATTTCAATAAATATTTAAGATGTCCTATAGTTTCCCATGGTTCAAGAGGATGTTCTAAGAGATGGTTTAGTTCGATAGGCCTTGTATATTTATTGGAATTCTAGAAAAATAGGAGTTATAGGGAAGAATAGAATGATACACCATAATCAGTCCCAAATGATAAGGACTGCAATGAAAATGAGTTATCCATTCCATAATAGTTTCTGGTCAAAGGTGTGTATAAAATACTTATCATGTACAGGGAGGGATCCTATAAACTAAGGAAATGGAATAAGATTCAATGTAAATCACTATTTCTTAGACTTCAATCCCTTATAAGGTCATCATTCCACATCCAATTATCCACATCGTAGATATACCAAATTTGGAAGAACTACTCAAACTGCATTCTATCAATGTAGACCCAATGAGGACCCACCTATGTTATGATTCTCTAGGGAAAAAACCTTTGAAGAGCCCCATAATAATTAATGACCTTATGGAAGGTTCATTTGGATTTATTTCATTATATATATGAGCCCCATGAGAAAGTGGTTGGGGTATGTTATATTTCATGGATTATTTTAGGTGGGAGCATGGTTGAATTTTTGGGAGATGTGACCTTATATATGGCCTAACATAGGGATTTTTGAGTGGCCTAGGGACCATCATTTTTGAATCATATATTAGTGATTCTATTAGAATTTTTTTACAGAAGTAACCCATGAGAGGGGTTAACCAGGGAATGTCAACACCATTATATGTTTTCAAGAAAAAGGAATAGTAGATTCCTTATGTTTCCTTAGTAAAAAATCCTTGAGTTCTAGAGCAATGGTTTGAGGGTAGATCTAAAGGGAAATATTATTTAGGTGCCCATACCTGTTGTTATAAATTCATTTTAGTATATAGAGATATTATAGATAAACACTCATGTTTTTTGAATGGTGTTCGGTGGAAGCTAAGTGTGTAGTTAAGCTTGGTATAGGATGTTTTTTTGAAGGGGAGAACAAAAAGTCCTAATATCATGATGAAAACGACATGAAGAGTATATTGTTCAATAATCTAGGCATGAAAACTAGTTTTGATATGATGAGGCTTGTAAAATATTGAGTTAGGTTTTCTTACTGGGTGGTACATTATATCACACCCAATATTTTGAATGGGGTTCAAAAATATGCATTGGGTACACATGGTACTATTGAATTGGGAATTTGAGAGTGGTTTAGTGTTAGATGAGTACTAATGGAGTTTGATGTAGAACTATTGTACTTGGGTGTCAAGGGATGATAATGGTGGAAAATGTCTCTCTAGAGTAAAGAAGACATTATAAATGGACCAAATGTCATGAGATAGTCTATCATGATTTGACCCATCGATGCTTGCCTTACTGGTAACAACTTGAGTGAGACACTCCAATCCTATCTCAAATAAGATTGGTGTTGGAGAAATGTTTTGGGGTGGAAATATTGAAATGGGGGGACTTAGCCTATGTACCTATATGCATGAACACAACTAGTTTCATGAAATAGTGCAGTGATATAATAAAATTCTAAACATTTACAGTATAAACCATGAATCAAAAAACCTATAAGAGAGTATTAATGTATAAGAGTTTTGTACAAAAGTATAAAGTGGAACTATACATGCCAAACCATAAATGAGGTCCCAAAATTACAAAAACATGATGAATAGAAAGATTCTAGCTCATTATCGTTACGGCCGACCACTGAACAGATTCAGATATACTAGGTACACTTATGATCCTCCAAAATTGGGTCTACCATGGTCTCTAGGATATGTATATCATATGCATAATACACAACATATGTAGGAAAATACCATGTAGGAATGATCATATGCATTCCCAATAGAAAACCTTTAAAACCACAAATGTAGTAATATAAGTATACAATTGTCATCTAAACCCATAAGAAAGAGGGGAAAACCATAAGAGATATAGTAAGGGGATATTCATATCCAAAACCCAACTAATAATGATGAGTTATCCTAAAGCACAAAATTTCCATCCCAATATTATGTGTAACAACACAAGAATTAATATGGAGGAACCACCCCTTTCCACTATGCTCTATAACCAATGATCACAATATCCAGTGAAGGATTTGCTCCCTTCCATAGTTCAAAGATGGTGGAACCCCATAGATAGAGGAAAATTACATATATAGTAAGGGTTTTCCAAATATAACTATGTAATTAATATGGGGGACTCATTCCCTAGTCTGATAGTGGGTTTACCAACCCTGGTAACACTCCAATGGTCCCAACTGATCACTATCATTGGTCAGACATCACCAAAATAAGTTCAACACTTGTAGAACCACATGTCGTATCTCATATTCTAAAATAAAGTCCATTATCATGTTCTACATAGACATATTCTTAGGATAGGCTACTCACGGGCCCGAATATGAGTCTTATATAAAGGGATGCACAAGGTTAAAGTGTCATGGAATAGTACATGGCATGTACATAGAGTCACATTGTGTGTGACCTCTCTTAGAAACATGTTTGTGTTCCCTTCTGCATAAGATTGGCTAGCCATGTGGGACTACATGACTTCTACATTTTGTATGTAGCATTTCTTGGATACTCAAGGGTTCCCTGGGTCTTCTGGCCCATTCCCATATACTTTGGTCAAACTCATGTACATGGCTATGTCTTAGTATCTTGGTCACGTTTGGGTACATGTTCGTGCATGTGTACTTTGTCCATGCTCATGTACCTATTTGTTACCATTACCATGTACTCCTAGAGTACACACTAATTTTCTAGGACTGGGTCAGATAGTATGTTTGGGGTTATACATGGAGTGTGATATTTTTCTCCATCCAAAACCCTAATTGTCCCAGCCAAGGAACTATAAGGAGTATCCTCTTTAACTACACAACGTGTTTGTTGAGACTTTCAAAAAAGTTAAGAACCATTCATATTTCTCACCCATTCTTCCTCCACCTCTGTTTCCACAAAAAATTACTCTAAGGAACTTAGAACTAGTGCTAAATGGGATTAATTCATCATTATGAATGGATTCAAGCCACTGAAACCCCATGCAATTCATCCCATTACACCATGACTCTCACGTCGATGAAGAATTAATATCCAGCCGAAAATACATGTAAGAAACACCTCCAACACACATCATATCATGATATGTATGAAAACAATTTTTTATATCAAACAAGCATATTCAATTAATATAAGGGTTTGATCAAGCTCAAATAAGACTTGGTACTATCGAATCATGAACCTATGGGCCAACAGTAATGAACATGGAGAAAATTGAGGGAAATGCACAATAATGAAGTCATATCCTCATTTCCTAATGAAATACCATCCAACAACCATGAATTATAGAAACAACTAGGGTGTGAATCATTTTCTTAATAGGATTACAATTTGGTTAAAGAATACCAAAAGGAATGAGGTCCATGGGAATAACAAAAATGGGAGAAAAATAAGATAAAATCAATGATTTATTATTTAAATCAAATAGGGAAGATTCTTTAGGAATAACATATCCCACCTTGAATATGGATCAATCATTAGTGAATAAGGAATTTTCTAGAGATGATGAAAAATATCTATTTCATTCATCGTCCATCACAAAATTTACCTACATTCATTTTTCATTCATACTAGATCCCGACATACCAACAAAAATGAAAAACACATAATTTTTTTCTCTAATATCCTAGGGTTATGGTTATAACCTTGGGAATATTTTATAACAACATATTTATAGAGAGAATTAAATTTTTATCCAATTGAATAAAAAATATTTAAATTTTTTATTTTACTTAACAAACCCCCAATAGTTTCCCTCTATCGGAAACCCAAAGCTGACTAACTTTATGATGTTCATAGGGTAAACCATAAATTATAAAATCAACCATGGTATTCGGTTTCCCTTTAAAGGCCCTAAGAAATGAGGAAAGAATTTGTTACAAAAAAATGTGTGTGTGTGCTTTAATAAATATTAATATTTGTAATATATTAATTTCAGGGTCCTGCAACCCTGAAACACAATGGAATCCCCAAGAATATATATATTCAATGAACTAGTTTGAAAAAATTGGAGTCATCAAATTATTCCCTCATTCAAGGTTGTTTTACACAAAAACTCTATCTATTCGAAAAGGTGTGGGTACTAACTATGCATCTGAATATCATGATAATTGGAGCCCTCATGCATGCCCACATACTACCAAATCACTCAAATGAAAGGTATAGTCCATATACATAGGGTCCTCTACTATCTGTCCTTGATCACTACCGGGTACTCTATAAAGGTGGATTTTTCTTTGATGTCTAGATTCCCCTAATCAATAATGTGTGTCAGTTCATGAATGTATCTCCTCAGTTGTAAATCATAGAAGATTTCATGATCTCAGTCTAACTGTAGGTCAATGATAAGAGGTAAGAAATATTATCAAACCATAATAGGATCTCAAATGGCCTGATGAATCTTAGTGATAACTTTCTTTTATGGCCAAATATCCAAAACCCTCATTATAGTAAGACTCTAAAAAAATGTTTCCATCTTACTCAAAAATAGAAGGTCTATGATGTTGATCTATATATGATTTATGTTATATATGTATTGTCCTCATACACTCATGAAAAAACTTATCCTTCTATGTAATTTCCTTAAATATCTCAGGCCTAACTAGTGATGTCTCACTAATATCAGTCTTGCATAAGGGTGACCTATAGGGTCTCCCATACCGGTCCTTGAAGTGTTCCATGCTAGTATTAATGTAAGAGATATTATTATAAGTGAAATTTACCAATGTAAAGTGTTCCTCCTAGATCTGGCTGAAGTCCAACACATAGGTCACCAGAAAATCATCCAACTCCTAGAAAATCTTCTCAGCTTGTCCATCCATTTAGGAATGAAATGTTGTCCTCGTCCATAATTAGGTCCTAGAAGACTCCTTTAGACCTCTCAATAATGGTGATGTAAACTGATAATCATGGTCAGAGATTATTTTTATGGGTACCCCAAGAAGAAATATAATAGATATTACATACAACTACCTCAAAATCTCAACCAAAATCTTCTCTCAAATGGTAAGAAAGTGCATAAAATTGGTGAGCCAGTTAAACATACACTAGATAGTATCATGTCCACACACATTCCAAAAATCCACATAAAAATCTGTTGATATGAAATACCACTTCCATTACAGTATCTCAATAGGTTGAGTGAAATAGGTTATAACCCGATGTTGAGACGTTACCTGCTAACACATGAGACACTAAGAGATGAACTGTAGCAGCAAGAACTATTCACCCGATTTGGGCCTTCGGGCCACCAGTTTGGGCTGATGGGTCTCCAGGTCCTTCGTGTCATCAATGGTATTTGGGACTCAAGGAATTTGGGCCACAAATACCATGGAGTATCCCAGTTCACACAGATCATGCCCAAGAAGAGGATTAGAGCAACAAGACTAGCAGTCACCCAAAGAAAAGCAACCGGATTGGAAGAATGAGAGTGTATGGAAAGCGCCATCGAGACCAGGCACCATACTGCTTTGTACGAGGAAATGCTATCTGATCAGCAATACAAGGTGGGTATCTAGGTGATCAATGATGTTGAATCTAGAGGAGGGGAAGTTCCTATGGGTTGGGCCTACGGGTTATGTATTGGGCATAGTATGCCTCTGGGCCTTAGGGTCATGTTCTGCGATTCATGTCAGGACTTATGCCTTGGGCCTACAGGTCATGTATGGGTTCCCCTTCATCCCTTAAAAATGGGGATTATCTATAATAAAATAAAAAAAGAAGTCCTTCGGTATATTCGGGCTAACATACTCTACACCTTCTCATACAACGTGACTGGAACCACTATCAATCCCAGTAAAAGGATGTTGTTCACCCCTCCTTCATAAAATCCATCTGGTGAATCTCCTAATAATATCAAGTAATATAGAACCTCATAGTCTATGTATCCCAACTGAACCTATCTCATTCTCTGATGAAGCAGTGGAGTCACCACCGTTTACTGAAAAAAAACAACACCTATCTCCTACACCAGGGTCAGCTAGAATGAAGTCAACATCTTATATGCCTCTTCCACCAAGTGAGAATGGGACTACATTATATAAGAATATACACCCACATTTTCCTCCCCAAGAGTATAGACTATATTGAATTCAAAGTCTTTCAATAAATCTAACTAACTCATATTCTTATATTGAGATATTTTTGAGTGAAGATATACTAGATACTCTGGTGGTTTGAGGAAACAAAAAAATGCTCACCCAAAAGATAATGCCTCCACATATTTAAATAAAAACAAATTGATACTCACTTTAGGTCATTAATCAGATAGTTATTATCATGTTGTATCAATTATCTCAACCGATAACCAATTACTTCCTACCTCTAAATCGACACAAAACTGAGCCCTACATTAGAGGAATCACCAAACCACACATACTCAATGAGCTCCTCTGGTACTCCCAAAATATGATCACAAGTCAAACTCATCCTAAAATCCTAAAAGTCCCTTCGAAACTACTCAATCTAGGTAAAGGTATTTCCTTTCCTCATTAAGGAAATCAAATGGGTTTCAACCCTAGAAATGTTTTCATGAATCTCCTCTAGTATCCTGCCAAACTACGGAAACACTACACAACTGACATGCTCTTAGGTGGCTACCAAGAAATAATTGTATCAATATTAATCTAATATATATCTCAACCATGATTTAATATGAATTTCCATAAAAGGTGAACCTCATTGATAAAAAATTGACACATTAAGATCTTACCATAATGTTGGTTCTCCCAAAGTAAGTCCAAGTCTGGCATCAATTGATCTACATGCTCCTACACTAACATAGAGTAAATGAGTATTCCATCAATGAATACGAACATGAATCAGTGAAAGTATGGATGGAAAATTCATTTCATAAGTTCCATGAACATAGTGGTGGAATTAACCACACTGAAAGGTGTTACTAGGAACTCATAGTCCTATAGAAATATTATAATGTTTTCCTCAAACTATCATCCTCAAGAACCCTAAACTAGTGCTATTTGAACCTGAGATCGACTATTTAAAACCAACTCACACATTGTATCTAGTCAAAATAGTCAACAATCCCCAGTAATTATTACTTATTTGTTATCATTACCTAGTTTTTGTAACGATAGTCAACACAAAGCCTCAATCCACCATCTTCCTTTTTCACCAAAAAAACTGGAGCTACCCATGGTGAAAATTGGGGCGAATAAAAAAATTATCTAAAAGGTATTCAAATTTCACCCTTGGATCTTGGATATTGGTATGGTCCATAGGATATGCAATAGAAGATATTGGACTGATCATGGGGTGCAAGTTGATGAAGAAGTCTATCTCTCACCATAGAGGAAATCTTGGAACATATTTGGTAAATATGTTCATATATTCCTCTAATACTATTTGAATCCAAATGATTGTTGATCCATATATTCCAAGGGATAAATCAGTGATTGATGGGTGATGGGTTATAGCTTTCTGCTCACAAGCCTTACCCACTCATTTATAATATCTCTCTCACCCATGAAAGAGAATATCATCCCATCTTTCTGAAGGTGCCTTACTCTCTAATGAAGAGATTTAGTGTAGGTATGCACCATGAACAACCATTCCATACCCAAGATTACATCATAGTTTTTATCATGATTACCAAGATGCCACATGAGAAACTCTCTCCCCAACACACTAACTCACACTATCGAAATATGGGTGATATAGAAGAATCATTCCTAGTAGGAAACTCAAGCTATAGTTGTTGGGATAAGGACCCAATGGGTTGATCCAAATATTTTGAAAGAGTTGGGGATAAAATTTAATGAATCATTACTTTTTCTACAAGTAATAGAGAAAGAGTAAAAAAGATACAGATCATACCTTGAATTATCTCATCAGCAGCCTGGTCATATCCCTCCATGGCCTATAGTTGCCTATAGGCTTGACCTCCATCTCTCTAAGAATATAATGGGACACCTAATAGGGGTGATGGTAGTAGATCATCACATCTTCTTCCACTATTATCCCCTCCCTCAAGAGATCTATCGTATCCTTTATTATCACTACCTCTCTAAGGACACCCTAAAAATTTCAGGGTGATCTCTAATCACATTTTACCCCCACCATGATGGTCCATCCACTATTTGTCTACCTTTATCACAACACGAAGTCAGGAAATCATGATCTAGATGACCTCACCCTTAAAAATCATAGAATATCACCTATCCTAGATGACTATATCTTTTGTGAGAAACATTCACTATAGAACCACAGCTATGAGTCCATACATAAGAGGTATCCTATATCGAGACCCCAATGATTGGTTCTTGGTAACTTCTATAGATGTTTTATCCTCGTGATGTTTAGTTCTATATACCACCATCTGATGTCCCTCCTATAAAATAAATCTTTACCTAAATCCTAATCTATCACTCTATCATAAGTATGAATGAATAAGGGGAAAATGTAAGCATATATGTCTCTACAAAATCTCTACTCAAACCTCCATTCTTAGAAGAAACCATCTCACAAAATATTAAGGGAGTAAAATTTAAGTCATGTAAACCACAAAAAATACTATGCAATTGATATATCACCATGATTCAACTCATAATGCTATTGAATCCACAAAATCATAATCATGAATGGTAATACTCATCATGAAATAGCAGTTCAAAGTCAAAAAATGAGATTTTTGTCTTAGCATGAGTTTGCGGTATCTGACTCCACCAGCACCCTGATGATCCATGAAAAAGATTGTTTGAAATTAGAACCATATAATCAATTATTTTTTGAAGAAGTTAGAGACATGGGACACTAACTCAAGTTAATCCCCCACTTCATGAGGATTTGGATCTCTGTGAAACCTCAGCGGTCTCTAGAAATGGAACTCACATAACATGTTACACTTACAAGCATCATCTTTTTAACTTTTTGGAGCTGTCAACTGTCCCACATGAAATTGATCCTCCTCCGAGACCACTGGGGAAAACACACACAAATTAGGTCCCTGAATAGAGGCATCGTCACTCAACTAATCATTTTTGAGATCTTTTGTTCGCATCTTAGATAGTATTAATAATAGAGGAATCCTAGAATTTATCAATGCATACCACAGTTAGATGAGTATATAAGGGGAGATAACTCAAAAAAGGACATGAATATGAAAAGACCCAATCCTATATGTTGGATGGGACATTTTTCCGTACAACTGATTACTTGGTATAGTGATTCCACAAGGAGGTAGTCAAAGTAATTGGCAAGGGACATCTTTTCCACTACACCAACATTGGTTTCCAAAACATGAAATCTTCACTCAATATTCTATAATAATGATTCCTTATGTTTGAGAACCAATCATCACAACAAATTCAAACTCCAAAAACTAACCTAGAGTAATGAATTCCTACGATACTTCTCTATCATAACCCAACACTCCTGGGGCCACCTGGCTGGTGGAAAGCCTTATGGTGAACCCCAAGCCCACATTCAATAGGTAAAGGCCTAACGATTAGCAATGAGTAGGAAATACTGAAATAGGAGGCCTTATATTATATACCATGTAAGAATTACGATAATCATATACATGAAATAGTGTATAGATATAACAAATACTAATCATCTAGAGTATAAACCACATATATATCAACCTATAGGAAACCATAAAAGTACATCATCCTAGTATAAAATTATAAAGGTAAAAAATACATGTCCAACCATAAATGTAGTCCAAAACTAATAAAAATAGGAAAATAGGGTACTGAAGTATTATCTTCTCACAATATCCAAGGATGATCACTAAACATGGTAAGATATTCCAGGTACAACTACGCTCCTCCAAAACCCAGTCCACCAAGGTTCCAAATGATCTACCTAACGTCTGTATAGAACACAACACACATGGGAAAATTCCGTGTAGAGGTTAGTATATAAATACCATTAGGACACCATGAAAACAAAAAATGAAAAAATATACTCACATAATATTTATAGAAACCCATAATAAAGAGGGAAATGAAACGCAGCATTTATGATCAAAAGAAATGAAAGCATGAGAGAAAGGGGACTCCATATCCCAAACCCAGCTACGAATATTGAGTCAACATGAAACTCAAAAGGCCCATCTCTGATTCCCATCATCACACATAACTACACAATAATATATGTTTATGTCCTTCACCTCTCCACTGCACTCCACAATCTAGGGGGTACAATCCCCAGTTGAGGACCCACTCCCTATCGAAGTACGAAGATGGGGGGTTCCAGTTCATAGATAGAGGATGTGATCCTTGTATAATAACTGGGTTCCAGATTCAACCTGTGTATGGAGTATGGGAGAAATATTCCGGATGTGATAGGGGTTATCAACCATAGTAACACTAAGATGATCACACTTGATCACTACTATCGATCAAGAATAGATTAAAGAATAATAACAATCATAACACCTCATTTAATATCTATAATGTCAAAATGATGTACATCATCACATTTTACATGGAAAACTACTTGGGATTGGAAACTGGTGTTCCCAAATATGAGTCCCAAAGATAGAGATACACAAGTTACAATTATCAAGGAATATTAAATGGTGTGTACATAGGGTCATGTGGTGTGTAACCTCTAATGGACATAGGGGCATGTCACATCCTACACATGGATTGGACAGTAATGTGGGACTACAAGGCTTGTTCATGTTGTATATAGAAGGTCTTGAATTTTTGAGGTATTCCCTTGTCTTTTTTCTACTGCTCATTTTCTCTGGCCATACATGTACACTAGGACGTGTTTGGGTATCCTAGTTTTATTCGAGTATATGGTCATGCTCGTGCACTCTTTCCATTCTTGTGTACCAAATCATTTCTATTCATGTGAACTCATATATTACATGACGATCCACCTGGATTAGTTCACATGGAATATATGAATTCATACATGGGTTGTGATATTTAACTCCACCTAAAACCCTAGCCACTATTTCCAAGGTACTACAAGGAATGTGTTTTTGGACTACACGTTGTGTATGTTAGGATTTTATAGAAAGTGAAGAAACCTTCATTCATCTAAAAAATTCTTCTAATGTCACTATATTCACCAAAAATAATGTCATTTAACTCTAATATTGTTTGTACAATTCCCAATCTATCATTGGTATCTTTATTCAAGCCACCTAAACCCTGTTTGATTCGTCCAATCACATTGTTCCTCTCCCATTGATGAAGAATAAATATCCAACCTCTAATCCATGTTAGTAACACTCAAAACCCACATCACATCATGATCCATGAACAAAACACTAATTTTTATTTCATGCAAACAACTTCCAGGAATTTGGGGGTTTAATCATGTTAAAATTTTACCTGGAAATATTGAATTGCAACCCCATAGGCTAATGGTGTAGGACGTTGAAAAAAGTGTATGAAATATTCAAGAATGAAGTGATATCATAATTTTTTGATGTGATCCTTGCCAACTAACATGAATTGTAGAAACAAAAGTAGTGAGAATCATATGTACATAAAGGATAATAATTTAGTTTAAAAATAAATAAAGGAATGGGGCCCATCCAAATAATGAAAATTGAAGAAAATACCAATAAAACATTTATTTATAAATTAAATAAAATAGGGTGTAAGTCCATGAAATAATGTGACCTTCCTTGAGTATGGATAGATTTTTGGTTAAAAACATATCCACTAGTGATGAAGAAGAAGATCTGTTGTGTTCTTTATCTTTCATATAATTCACCTTGATCCATTTATCATTGATTCTCAATCCCAGTTCATCCATAATAGAAAATAAAAATTCATCCTTATATATAATCTCCTAGGTTTATGTGAATAACCATAGGGAATATCTATAATATCATATTTATAGATATAATTATGTTTTTAGGTCAATAAAATAATATAAATTATTTAAATTATTTATTTTACATAATATACCACCAACAGTTTCCCCCAATAAAAAATATAATACCAACCAACTTTATCTCATGATTAGTGTAAACCTCACATTCTGGAATCAACTATGATCTCAGATTTATCATTGGAGGCACTGAACAATGAATATACCATTTATTCTAAAAATATGAATGTATTCACTTTAATATATGTTAATATTTAAATATATTATTTATGGGGTCCTACAACACCTAAGTATAATAACCAATCTAATGACAAGTTAATATATATATATATATATATATATATATTCAAAGGGATAATATGTTAAAAATATATTCATTACATGGTCAACCTATGTATGGACTTTGAAATAGATTTCTAAGGTTTCATAGTGTCACAGGTTAGTAGTGGATGAGTGTGTCTTGGGGGAGTGGCATGTGTTTGTCAATAGAGATTGTTGAGGTGACCCTTGAGGATTGGTATAATGTGATCCATATAAGGGGGAGGGAACCCATATATGACTTTGGTTTCTGAACCATTATTTAGATTGAATTATTTTGGATGTCATGGATTATGTTTTATTGAGTTGTGAATGAAAGATAAATTTTGTTTCATATCCATGATCTGTTGTGGGCAGGATGATCGCATCCAGTATTTATGTTCAGTAACTAATTGATAATGGGTCATAGTGATTGAGGTTTTGGTTTAGCTAAGTGATAATGGATGTACTTCCATTTTTAGGGTCATTACATCGGTCATGTGTGTGTGGCCCTTGTGTCAGAAGGGTTGGGGATGATAGACCAATTAGTGGGTAGTCATGATGGATATAGATGTCAATGCACCAATAAATTCAATATAACCTA
Organism: Viscum album; assembly: GCA_963277665.1. Lineage (NCBI taxonomy): Eukaryota > Viridiplantae > Streptophyta > Magnoliopsida > Santalales > Viscaceae > Viscum > Viscum album. Next base: position 905,813,934 of record OY728165.1, on the reverse strand, counting down.
AATTCCTTAGAGAATTATGGATGTGAATTTTAGATATATTTTTAATTAATTTTAAGAATCATCCTTAGAATTGGGTTAAATTTGGCATGGTCTAAGTGTGATTGGATCGATAGTTATTTGGTACACATGGTAACAACATAAAGTTACTTTTGGATAGTAGAGGATCTAAACTTGGATTTTAAATGGATGTTGGGTGGAGATTATGTGAATGTGTTTGATGATCATGGGCTTACATCCTAGCTTAAGGTATTTGGATTGGGTGGTTCTAGTGGAACGTTGGTAGGGGAGGTATGTGTTTATTAGGTAGTTCAGTCTGAGGAGTTTCAACTGGGGTTCCAATGTGTAATGGGATGTTGTGGGATAAAAACCATGACATGTATATAATTTTGGATAATATGAGGACGTTTTTGGAATTTTAGGGGTCTTTACAAGAAAAATAAATTGTTTTAATACTATTCCTGGATAGTATAGACTCATCAATTTAGTTTGGAATTTGGAATAATTAGTTTTTTTTAGCATTGGATTAGTGTTTTTTCTCATGTCCAAGTGTGAGTATTTGAAAACAAATCAAGGGAAAAATTCGATCATTGGGAACATATTTTGATAGGAAATTTCATCATAGGAAGGTGTCATGGTTCATAATTATTACTCATATGCTATGCGCCTCATCGTAGAGAACTACAGATTGGATGATTAATTGGATGATGACACCTTCATGGCTCAGGGAAGGAATACCTGGGTAGGTGTTATCTCATTTTTTTGGTGTATAATTATGAGAATTTTTTTTGGACCATAAGTTCCTTAAATTTGGATTGGTTCTTGGGAATATAATTTGGGATTTTATAAGGGGAATGATACCATTTCAATGAGAATGAATGGTTGAGGAAGGGTAGAATATTCATTTGGATGACCAACATGACTTCTTAGGGACCAGAAGTTTTATAGTGGGGTATTTATAATATCTCATCTGTACATATGGTTTGAAATTCTTGAGAAACATGTAATTTTAAATTAATGGGTGGGCTATAATTTGAACTAAGGTCTATAATAGAAAATAAAAATTTTCAACACCTAAAATAGATTTTTTTTTAATATAATAGAGGTGAGGAAGTAAAAAGGAGGAGAAAGAGAGTATAGAAGGAAGGATGGGTGTCCAGGGCTATTTCTTATGGAAAAAATAGTGACCTAGTTAAATTTTAGGGTCCACTATCTGGTCAGTATAGCATTTTTGGATTTTTTTTGTTCGGTAAAAAGTGTGTTATACCCTTTTACGGATTCAAGATTTTAAGGGGAGGGGTCTCGAGAGGTTCAATTTTGGATAGTTCTCCCCCTCCCGTGCCCATATTTGATTCTTCTTTAAGGGGTGATTTTGGTGACGTATGGTTGTGATTATTGGTATGTTCCACCCTCTAGTGACCTTAAATTATCTTCTCTATCCTATATTGTAACTTTTATTCTTCTTGTATTAGGTATTCGGTTTTGATTCCATCAAACCATGCTGGAATTTTTCAAGCATGAAGAGACTTCCACTCATCCAAGTAATATGGTTTCCCATAACACTATTTGTACATGGTGGGGTTTATTTTAGTTGAGATTAAGGCTTTGTATTGATTTGGGTTTGGGGGTGTCCCTGGGGTTCTTGAAACCCAATTTTATAGAGTTTTGGAAATATTTGGATGTGGGGTGTGTTAATATGTATTAAGAATATTCGAATTTAGTTGTTTAATAAAAATTAATTGGTATACTTTATTAATTGTGATTACTTGAATTGATATAGGATCCCTAGGATTTTTCATAGTCTTTTTGAGATTTGAGAAGCCTGGTTGGTAGCTTCCAAGATAGGATTTAAATGAAAATTGTCTTGGAAAATGGTAGGTGGTCTTGGTACTTTCCCTATCGAATTTATACGGTTCATTTATGTTATTGGGAATGTGCAAGATCACCATTGTTGGTGACTCCCCTTATTTAATTAAAGGTAAAACTTAATTAAAATCAAAATGTTAAATTTAAATTGTAACTCTTTGAATGAAAAAAACTCATTTTCCACTACTAACCAATTTCATTTTCATGATGTCTCAGCTTCCAATGGTCAAGGTCAGTTCTAAATAGGTTTTCCCAAGAATGTATACACCCCTTTAGGGGTGTGACTAGATTCAATGTGACTTAGTGGCCCTAGGGTAGGTACTCTTGGCCACATCTTCAGAGAGGTGTGTCTTAACTTATATGTATGGCCTAATTAGTCCTTAGATAACCTTCTTATATTTTATATAGACCTTTTAACTAGAGGAAGGTGATGAGTTGGAATCGATCAGCCCTAATGGTTTGTAAAATGACCCTTAATATACCATTGATCCATAAGGGTTAGTGATCATGGATACTGGTTGAGTGATCCATTTCCTTGAGACATGTTTTCCTAGATGGATAGACCATTAGTAGGATTAATGGGTTGAGTGGGTAGACTGAACTAGATGAAACCCCCTGACACTTGATTGAGATTGTGGACACCATATAGGGTTCTTACAATGTTACGTAATATTTTGGAGTGTGGTATCTTTTCGGATGACTGATTAGCCCTGATAGAGTTCATCTTGAGACTATTAGAGATAGATATGGGTGTCTAATTAGAACCCATACCATTAATGTGAGTTTATTTGTTATGGATAGTGGTGAAGGTTTTAGGAATTCATCTAACCCTTGGTTCTTTTTGTTTATTAAAAATTTGGAAAACACCTATGAACCAATTGTGACCTTGTAGAATAGGCCATGGAGGTAGTTATGATGTGACTTTTCCTATGCCCATGTGTTGTTTGTGATACTAATGAAAATTCATATTTGATATGTCTATGATACTATTTAAAACTCCCTTAGGGGAGGTATATGATACTAATGGTAAGTCACATAGGAGAGGTATATGATACTAATGAAAACTCTCATAGGGGAGGTCAATGATAATAATAAAAAATTAAAAGGGGGTATATGATACTATTGAACACTTGTACAGGGGAGATGTGTGATAATACTAGTGGGGAATCCATTGGTTTAGATCTAGGATTATTTTGGTTTCAGACGGAGGATACATCCATCCATGTGTGAGCTTCTAGGGATTTTTGGGTCTTTAGAGTGCATGGTTGAGTCTCCCATAATATTGGGGATTAGATTTCGAAACCATTTCAAATTGGGATGGAGTAGTCACCAGATTTTGAAAGTAGAATAGAGATCACCCTAGAACATTATACTATATACCCGGGTGGGTTTTCTTGATGGCTCATGATCACTATATATTAGAGAAACCCAATTCATTATTATGGTTGGAATGGTCATCATGACTTTCTTAGAGACAATGTGGCATGGGCCGATGTAGGTTTGGTCGATTGGGTTAATGGCCATGGCGATCAAGGATTTTTTTTCAATTTCCATATCACCAATGGATGTTTATTATTTCACAGCATGGAAAATGTAAATATAATAGCATTATAAATATTTTTGGTACAAAATTAGTGGTTCCCTAGTGATTTTTGTACTCATACCCTACTTGGGCTACTATTTCACTTAGGTACTTGAGAATCCTTCAATTGTCTAGTGGTTTAGGTTGGGATGAATCCTAGGTTTTTTCATGACTGAGTTGGAGCATCTTGAGTTTGGTAGGTGAATGGGATGTGGTATGGCTCAGTGATTTAGTAGTGTCTCTTTTACATTTTGTTTTGTTTATTTATGTATATGTTATCAGCCTAGTGGATGATCGGTCCAATATGAAGTATAAATATTTTCATTTCCTTTGGAATATCTGGTGTATTATTATTTCTATATACATTATGGTGATGGATGTGTATTATGTATTGTTATTTTACTTGTTATTTATACTCTAATACAGGGGTATATTCTCTTCATAGTACCAATCTATACCATTTCATCTAGTCGAAATCCTTTGATGTATGAGGAGGATCACGTAAGATCACGTAGCACTGTCACCCTGGTTATTGATTTGAGTTAGTCGGGTGAGTATGTTACAAAACATTCCCTCCCTTCTAAGTCAAGGTTGTCATGGGAGAATCTAATCATGAAAATTATATAATAAATATTCTATAATATATAACCAAACCCTAGAAACATCATAAAATATATATATTCTTGAGTATTTCCCCAGACATCATTGTTTGTACCTTCTCATGACCAACTAAAATCCCTTTATTAGAAACTGTGTAACCAAAAAATTGAACTTCTTAAATCCATATATGGAAATTTGAGAACTTATAATAAAAATTATAATCATATACGGTTTCCAATACAATATTTAGGGGATCCTCATGATTTTTTTCTATCAATGAGTGTATTATAGTTTCATTCAAAAATACTACCACAAAGGTATCCAAAAATTATAGAAGACTTAAGAATCAATTAAATGAACATAAAAGGTGAATTGGTGACCCCAAAAGGAATGAACATATATTCATAGTGTTTATAATAACATTAAAATTTTGTTATCTAAATATCCTCGTCATTTTGTCTTAACTGGTGATACCTAGACTAAAGGTCGATCTTGGATATCAAATGAGCTCCGATCAATTGGTCAAAATGGTCATCAATATGAGGTAATGGGGATTTATTATTTATCGTCTCCTAGTTTAGCCTCCTATATTAAATGCATTAATTCATTATACAATAATATATCTTATAAAATAGGTTTAGATCATTCTAAGGAGAAACACTAAGTTAAGTTAATCTGTTATGCTCTATCTCTTCTAGTAGCACCTTTAATTCATTTAACTATATTGGATCCATATGATATGATGGAAAAGAAATAGGTATTGGTATAAATATAAGTTTAATAGAAAATATGTATCCCTTGTTTGTTGAAATATAAAGAAATGATAAGGGGAACCATTTGAGTATTTATCTACTGCTATCATAAGTGGATTGCATTCCTTACTCTAAATTTACCTAAGCACTAAACGTACTATCTAATAAGATATTAATCCATCTTCCATAATCATATGACCTTCCCTACTATATTGAATATTCCATAATCCCTTAAATGTGGGAATAATCCCAACTAATGTCATGAAAAAAAATATTTGACTATAGATTTATATTTGAACCTTGAATTTACTCATACAATCTATTTTGTTTAATAAGTCATATGTTTACATATCAAGTACTAGAAATTACTATGATATTTCTTTTTATTCAATCATTATTGAGTGATATGGGAACCTAAAAACCTTTACAAACCTTTCACCCATATAGGTATCAATCTTCATAGAATAAAATATCAATCCCAATTGTAATCCCATGTGATGAACCAAGAATATAGAAATAAATGAATTTGATTCTTCTATATCCAACAAAAAAGAAATAATTTTAAGAGAAATAAAAATATCCCCTCACACTATAAAAGATCCAACATAAACCACTATCACCTCTATTTGCTACTCAAATAAAAATAGATTCCCTTGAATCTTATGTGGTAAAAAACATCCATTTTATAAGGTTATCCCACTATACAATAATTAGTTGATCTATCGTTATTTGGTAAATCACTTTGAAACATTAATCCATGTACTTGGTTTAATAATCCCTCTCTACTTCCTTTTAATAATTTTCCATTATACTGCTTCAAGTGGATGAAATTTCCACATTTGAAACATAGAAAACATGGGGATAGGATCTTTGACTTCCCATATCTCACTTCAGTAATCTTAAACCACTCTATTGGATTATTCTCCAAAAATTAGTGAGAATATGAATTAATGGGGTTCCTCAAAAACACATTCCTTTTTCTCTTCTAGTTATCAAAATAATTCCTTAACCCACCAAGCCAGGGAATAAAGGTAGTTTACTTATGAGTATATGAGATGTTAGCATCTATAAAAGTAGTCATAATAACCACTTCTACATAAATGGTCAGTTTTAGAAGTGTAATAGTTGCCCATATTTATATTCAAAATCACATCTCAAACCTTCCATACATTATATTTTCTTTTATTTCCATTTCTAAAATAAATATAAAAATGTCAAAAATAATTAGATTCACACTCCATAACCTAAATTTTCCCTAACAGGAAAACAAATAACTTCTAAGATCTATCTAGTGTCTTCTCATATGGGAAATTTTCCCCATTAAATATTGTTTCCCATATGTAAATATTTTTTGGAGTCAAAAGTATGGAGAATTTACAAGAATAAAATATTAATAGAAAATGTAGAATGTATACAAGAGAATAAGATATTATTATAATTGTTTAGATCAAAAAGATCATATTTTTACTCTTTAAACCCCTCACCTCATTGAGATGTATGGGTTATACTAAATCAATCTTAAAATTTCATGGGGATTAACATCCCTCTTATGAATTTACTTTTCTAGTAGAATCATAATTAACACCCAGACATCCTTTTACTGTATAAGCACAAATAATTACAAACACATTATTTGTATAGAGGTATATCGAATAAAAACTTTCTTATGTGGGGAAAATTATAAACCAATTATAATTATAGAATAATTGAATAGATAAATAAAATAAAATGAAAACCACATAACTAGACATATATAGATAAATTGGGAAGAGATGTAGTAGCTATGTCATTATTTTCAACAAATCCATGCATGATGAAGCATTCATAATAATTGTTGTAGAATGAAAATTGTGATCATTATTAAGACGTTTAAAAAGTTATTTTTTTTTATTTGGTTTAATATCAATTTATAGAGATATATTTTGATGATAATTGTTCCAAAATCCTCATGGTTTCCTTAATGTGAGTAAATGAATAGAATGGTCATGGTTTCCAAATTTTACAGATATGTTGGTGTACTATATTTCCATTTATTATGTCCTAAACATAGTCAACACAATTTTTTAATTAAATTAATTATTAGATTTAATGATTGAAATAACCTTGTCCCTATTGTTTAAAAAACCTTTTTTGAAAGATCACCACAATCCATACTTTCTAATTTATACAATATTTCCCATTTTATTGTAATGAAATATTGTGGTGTGTCTAGTGTAAAATCAATAATATTAATTATTTTTTCTTCTATCATTGGATATCATTCTTATACAGACATATTCCATTTAATATATTATATCCTTATTATTTCATCTTGTGTGTCATTTTTATTTAATTTAACATAACCTTCAGAATTAATTTAACATAACCACTATTAATCCTGATTCATAATACACACATACCATATTTAATGATTAGGCCCTCTTTATATAGAATCATCCTCTACAGCTTATTCTTAAGTACTTATCAAGTGTCATGGCCAAAGAACTTCCCCTTACATAGTGGTTTAATGATTCTGATACATCTTTATACATTAGAGTCCCTCTTTAACTAGTGTTATTCCTAACTTAAATAATCTTACATAGTGATATCATTCAGTCTTATTCTTCTATAGTGATTTAAAACCACTGATATTCATATATGTCTCTTTCAAATGAAACTACTCTGACATAGTGATATGATGTATAATTATTCTTGCAAGTACTTTTATCTGGAGGGGTTTTATTCAATTCCATAAATAAAAAATTATGAAACAAGACATATCATAAAACATGAAAACTGAATAGAATAGACTAAAAAATATATAATTCATATTGTATTTTACTTTTAAATATTTTTTGAAATATTATGAAAAATAATATAAAACTAAATATACTTAAAATTATATAAAAAATTAAAACATGCATATAAAACTCATAAAATAATTTAAATCATATAAAAAATGAGGTAATAAAGAAAATAATAGTAAAACAAAAAATAATATAAAACTAAATGGAAGATGTGTTTAGTTATTATAAAGTAATAGATATTGTGGTAAGGATCCACTCAACATTCTACCTCATTTTGATAATTACAAAACCTAAATATTCTCCCCCATTTTTATAAAGATAATAAAGGTAATATGATAAGATAAAAAATATTATTAGAAATAATTTAAATGTGGATCAAAGAACATATATAAAAAATGTCCATGATATTTAATTAATAAAAATCTCCCCTCTAACTAAACACTTAAATAAAATTATACACAAACTTTTTTAAATAGTACATCCTAGTAAAAAATGGATAAAAAGTAAGAATAATATAGATTAAATAACGAAATTAATAATAAAATTTATATGAAACTCCCTATTCAAATGATAAATAATTTCAAGGATTCATGAAACATGTTAAAATATATTCAATTAAATATAAAAGATATGTATAGAATAAAGATATTAAATGAATAATGACAAAAATAAAGAAAATATACTTCCACTAGAAATGTGTTATCTTCAAATAAAAATACCTATCATTTTCAATTATCAAAAAAAATATTAGAATCATGGGTTAAAAATAATCATATAATATTTAAAATATGATATTAAAATATCAATCTTTAGTATAACAAAAATAATTCATGGAAATTAAAAATAGCAGGTTGATCATTTTTATTTATGAAAATCCTAAAACTAATATTACATTGTTACATGTTGATATATCATTGATAAATTTCTTTAGGCTTCCATCATTCAAGTAAAAAATTAATCTGGTAAAACCATGAAACATCCAATGGATTCATAAATATAGCATCCAATTGTTCTTTAGTAGTAATTTACTCTAAACTGATATCACATTTCAATATATGATCTGTGATAAAGTAATAGCTTACCTTAAAACACTTCATTGAACAAAATTGAAGTTGTTTATTGTAAATTTATGTGGTTGATTAATTGTCACACATATTCATAATATCTTAAAAACTAATATCAAGATCTAGGAATGCCAGTTTACACCATAAATTTTGTGTAAATAAAAATGTAAAATCCATATAATCTGATTCTCATGTTAGTAATGATACACAATTTTGATTCTTTGAACTCCATGATACCAAACTCTTACTGATAAAATGGTGCATTCCACTAGTACTTTTTCATATACATTGTATCCTAAAATGACTAAATATGAATAACTCGTTAATGAAAAATAGGTCTTACCAAGAAAGAATAATCTATTTTTAATGGTACAATTCACATACATTATAATTCTCTTTATTATAGTATGTGACTCTCCTCAGGATCATCCAAAAATATTTCACATAAACATACATTATACATAATATTTGGTATTCTTAGAGTAAAATACAATACATCACATCATACCTTGGAAAATTCAATATTCAACAAACAGAAAAGTTGTATCTTGATATAATCAAAATGACATACTCATTGGTGTGGATATGATTTTAGAAAAATCAAATCTATAATCTACTTACTAATTCAAAATATTACTTAATTTTATTATGTAAAATCCTATATTTTCTTTGATAAATATAGAATCCAAACAATAAATTGAGTTCTCCCATTAAACTAATCAAAAATTCACTAGTTATCATGTCTAAAAAACAATTACATAAATATTCACCAGATAAACCAAATAAAATATCATTAATATACATATGAATAATAAAATATGTTTTGAATACCATTTTATAAAAAAAATAAGATTCACTATTCTTTTAAAAAACATTTTTCAATAATAATATAGGAAGCATCTCATATCATGATGAAGACCCATATTTTAGTAATTATAAATCCATTGATAGCTTCAACACATGATTTTGTTTATTCAAATACTCAAAATTTGATAGTTGTTTCACATAAATATCCTCAGTAATTAATCAATTCATAAATTCCCTCATTACATACATATTATAGAACTTGAAGCCTTTATGATTTTTATGAGCTAGTAAAATTTGAATTGCTTCTAATCTAGATAATAGTGTAAAATTCTCAGTTTAAACAACACATTCTCTTGAATATATCCTGAAGAAAAAAATGGAATTATTCATCACAATATAACTAGATTCATAAAGTTTCTTGTTAAAAATATATTCATTCCCAATCACATGTTAATGTCCTAGTGAAATAACCAACTCATATACTTTATTACATAAAAACATGTTAATTTCATCTTACATATCCATAATAAAAAATTGATATTCATAGCTTCAGAAATATAAATTAGTATAAAACATTAATGAAATAAGACTATGCAAAAAGATTCATTACTAATATTCTAGATTAAACTCTAGAATAATCATTTACAGTCACCCTTTTAATATGGTGATCTTGATGTATCTTCTAAATCCTTACTAGATCTGGAAGGACCTTACACTCAATATGTGCATCAACATAAATAGTCTAATTTCAAACCAACACAAAATATTAATGGTTTACATCTTCTAAATATTCACCAATATATGGTAACAATGTATATTTATCCAACATATATTTCTTTTAAAATTTAACATGAACTGATTCGTCAATAATTATTGTCCTTTTTTGTAAAATTATTAATCTTTATTCAACCTCTAATAACCAAAAAATAATCATTTATTATATTTGGCACTATTCAATTACATATGTTCCATGGTGTTTGGAATGAAAAAATTGCATCCAAACACTCTAAAATATCTACATTTTAGTTTTATATCCTTTCAAAACTCATAAGGGGTCTTTTTTAGAATATTTATGATAAGAATTTGATTATAAATATATTAATTTGTGTGTGTAAATTGTACCCAATAATATCATGGTAATCCATATTTACATAGCATATTCCTTTCCATTTTCTAAAGTGTTTTATTATATCTCTCTACTACTATCTATTTCTATAGAGTCCGAGGTGTTGAGAAATTATGAAAATATCTATTCTCCACACAAAAACTCTAAAATTTTAAATTCGATAGTTCCCATCCATGATTTCATTTATTGAAAATGATCATATAGCCTCATTAATTTTTAACATTGTTATAGTAGGTATATAACTTAGATCGAGTATCACATTTTTGATCTAGAAAAGACACCCAATTAAATCTACTAAATTCATCCACTATAAAATGAACCAAGAATAGGATACACTATAAACAAGGGGGCTTGAATCAGTGGTGCATTATTTTAAAATTTATTTCTCTTAAAATTAAACTTCGTGATCTATTATGATGCGATCCATTCAAAATGATAATCTCAACCTTACCCGATAATAACTAAAAATAAATAACACATAGAATAATCAATTTTAAAAAGTTGCTTCCATAAGATATGAAACGAAATCCTTTTTGTTATCAGGATGATTTTGAATAAAATATTTTCCACTAATTTATAGAAGTGGTTACATTTTGGGTTAAAAGGGTACCATCCTCTTCTCAACACCCACACTGGTAGATTTTACACTATAGGAAACCATAATGTAGGTAAAAAAATCCAATTTCTAGGGATAATTTGTTTTCTCTTATTGGACTTGTATAATTTTTATACCAATTTAAAACAATCTTCAAATATTACCCATAAAAAATGAGTTATGTGACTTTTAATATTATATTATTTAGCAATAATGCTGATCTTCCTCTTTGATCATTCAATAGGATCAGATAGAGTATGATAACTTCATGTAGAACAATTTAATGATATTATAATTTTAGGCATAACTAGTTTACGATATACTTCTCAATCTCAAATCCCTAAATACTGAAGATCTTGTAAATTTTTCTTAGTAATTTTGAAAACCCAATTTCAGATTCTATTTTATTTTCATTATTTCAAAGTCTTATTTTGTAAATTAGTTCTTACATGAATTCTCTCCTTAATCAAGAAACCTAAATATTTTGGAATTTATTAAATTATTAAAATTAATTATATCTCACATTCTATATAAGTTTTATATCTTAATGGTACAATGATATCCTCCATGCATTTCCTCAATAAAATATTTATTTGGACATGCTCCAAAGATCAACAAATATTCTATTTGTCATTTAAATGTTATCTCTATAGATATTCTTGAACTATCCTTCTAAATATTTCTTCTTATTTCAAATGATTAATAAAAACTCTCAATTAATTATTTCTAGGTATCACCATTTTTAAATAATTCAAAAAAATATACATTTATGAATTCTAGAATGATAAAGAATTCATCTTCTCTTAATCATACTATAGAATCATTAGATAGAATCTTTATCCATGTTCTATGTGGAATCAAGCATCTTATTATGGTGAAACTATTGTTAATACTCATCTTAATTCACAACAAAGTTATTTTCATGTGATTTATGAATTTTTAAAAAGAATGACATCATCACATTTAAAATTTCTTCAAAATATTTATTCTAAATTTTCACAGACATTTCATTCATTATTAATCTCAAGATTCAAAATAGATTTGACACATACAAAGTTCCTCGTATAAATTATTTCATAATAGTAAAATTAATATTATAATATACTCTATAAATCCATACCTTTACTGAATTTTCAAAAAAAATAGATTTCTATTATAGTAAAATTAATATAGTGAATTTCCCAAAATTTTCCTTCTATTTCAATTTTATTACTTCAAATGTATATCGTAAGAGTAAAATAAATCTTGAGAAGTTTTATTTTCATTTTTCACCTCAACTATGTTTTTTTAGAGTAAATGACTGTTAAAAGGATCAATGAAATAAAACTTTTTAAGTCTTATATGACTCTTATGTAGTCATAACTGACTCTTCTAAAGTATAAATGATTATTAGAACGTGGTCAATAAATATTTTTAAGTCTTGGAATTATCTTTAATAACTAAGGGAATAATTTTTATGAATTATGGGCAACTCTTAAAAAGTACTTCATAACTGTTATAGAACCATGACTTTGTAAAATTTTAAATATTAGTTGCAATGGATGATTATTTTGAACATAGGATAACTCTTATAAACTCACATGTGAATCTTCCAAAATCAGGATGAATCTTTTGAATTTACTAATGATAATTATAAATTGGTCATTCTTTTATTGATTATTAACTATAGAGTTGAAATGACTATTATAAAGTACATGATCTTTAATACTTAACCTTATTTTTAGTTACGGTTTCATTTTATTGATCCATATGAAATATTTAAGACTTATTGGTTTTTTAAACTCATCATTATAATTTCATATGTCTTTATATAATCAAAAAACTCTTCAAATCATCTCATATATTCTCACATTATCTCAAAATCATTTTAAATTACATTCACTAATTATAGAACATGGTTAATAGAAAATTAAATCTTTCAAAAATTCCACATGGCTCATCAATATCCCCATTTATATTTTAAATCAACTCCATTAGACATTTTCATATTTAAAAATAAATTTTTAATAACTAAGAAAATAACATTAGAATAATCAAATAAAATAATTTGTTTAATGAAATCTCTTTTCTAAAACCACATTACTATATATGGTAATGTTTTTGAGAAAATTTCATCTCTTAGTTATTCGAAGTTTTTTGATAAGTGAATTAGATATTCTTACTCTGAATTATATACCACAATCATTATTCTCCCTCATTTAGAAATTATAAGATATTTATATTAAAAATAGATAAGGAAGGAGTTTCACACACTCCCTTTAAAAAAGAGTAATAAAACTATTTTTCCTATTTTAAAATATAATCCAAAGCTTTTTGGGGGTCATCCCACACATTTTAAAGTGATAGAGAAATTTGAATGCGTGTTTTTATCCTTAATTATTCAAATATATTTTTTGTAAACATATAATCAATTTTCTCGTTTATGGACACATATTCTAGCTTCACAAAGCCATTTTCCAAATTTTATTTGAGGAAACGAAATATGATATTAGTGTACTTTGATCTTTATTGCTGAAAAAAAATGATAGATTAGTAACAATTTGATTATCATATGAAATTCTCAATTCATTCTCAATTTCTACCTTTATATGTTCCAGATGAACCTTCATAAATAACATTTGTGTGTAGGAATTTGTTGTTGATATATATTCTTCTGATGTTGTTCTTAGAGAAAATGAAATTTCATTTTTTATGAAATATTGCATAATATTTATCAAGAGAAAATGTTCCACTTTGTGTGGATTTTGAATCAATTTAATCACCATCTTTGTCTACATATGGGAATCCCAACTGGTTTAATTTACCATTGTTTAGTTATAGTAGTACATAATTATTTGTTCCTTTTAAAAACCTCATCATTATTTTTGTTTATAGTATGAAAAACTCCTTAGGATCACTTGAATATATTTCACAAAGAATCATTACATATAAAGTATTTTTCCTTGAAGACATTAGATAAAGAAGACTCTCAATAACTATCTTGTAGTCTCTTTAATGTTCATTTTTCCAAGGTTCATCATTTTCTAATTTTGTTCCAAATATAATAGGTGTTGAAACTTTTTTATAATCCTCCATTCTAAATTTTTTCTATAATTTTCTATTATATTTCACTTGTGATAAGTAGATTTAGTTATCAGTTTGTTTAATTTGTAATCCCAAAAAGTACCTCATTTCCCCAAGCATTGAAATTTTAAAATACATCTTCAAATTATTTGTAAACTCAACACAACTTCTCACTTTTTCAGGGGAAAATACTATTTCATGAAACGAAAAAATGAAAATTAGTGTCTATATTGAAAAATAATTTAAATAAAATTTGTTATAAACAATTCCTTTAGTAAATTTAATTTGTCTTAGGTGGTTATCCAATATAGAATACCAGGATATAGGGACCTATTTTTTACTATATAAATCATTATTATATTTACACACCATGATTACATATTTTTCTAGGATAAATCATTTTGGTTATTTAATTAAATTTTCTTCTTTTAGGTCTCCATTTATAAATTTAGGCTTCACATCCATCTAGTAAACCTTTTACTTTCTTTGAGATGCCACTATAAAATATATTTTGATAGCTTCCAACCATGACACTTGTGAAAAAATTGCTTCAAATTATATGCATTCCACTAATTAGTAACCTTTGTATAAAATTTTTTACTTGTATGTGGACACCTCATATGTTTTATTATGTTTTTTTATAAATATCATCTTAGTACTTATAACATTTCATTAGGTCATAAAAAATTTCTAAAGAATAATTATTCTCAATATAATCATGTTTTTATCTAAATAATTGATCCACTCTTCATTGTCGTCTACTTTTAATACTATTTTTTGAATCAAATTATTAGATAAGTGATGTTTGGTTGTAAATCCTTATTCTTATTTTTGATTATACTATATCTTCTCGACTACCAATGATATTTTCAACTTCAATATTCTTCTTCAATATCTGATGATTTTATTTATCAGCTCTAGTATCTTCATCTTCGTCACTGGTTTGGTCAAAATCAATATCAATATAATATTTTACATTTAAAATTGATTTTTAATTTTCCTCATCGAAAATATGTAATCTATTTGAATAATAATTTTCAATCAATATTTCACTTATCATGCTAGATTTTTTCCAGTTATTAATAACTTTTACATAAAAATAATCAACCTATTTGTATAGATTATCATTTCACCATTTCTAGCCTCTTATAATTGATAGGTATCCAATAATGATACATTATTTATATTTCTCTTCAAAATTTCCAAAATTAGTGTTTTTGTAACATTATTTAAAAGTAATACCAAAATATTTAAAGTACCTAAAAATTTTATTTTTAGTAGAACTCATTTTATATAATATTATAATTTTTAGGCCTTAATAATAATGGGATATTAATGTTCAAATTATTTCCCACTACTACCCTCTAGAAAAAAAATTAGTCATTTTGTCCAGAAAGCATTGTTCTTCCCATATAAACTATAATTCTATACTTTATTTATGCTACTATATTCTACTAAGGAGTTTAGGGTGAACAATATTTGTTCTTGATTCCATACTTTGGAATATATATTTTAATATCATCACAAGTATATTTCCATCCATTTTTAGATCTACGTTTTTTATCTATATTCCTAGTTCAATTTCAACGTGTCTTTCAAATATTTTGAACATATTTACTAATTTAGACTTGTGAATTATAAAAATGAAAATTTTAATCAATGTTAAATCATCAATGAAGGTAATAATATACAAATCACACCTAGTAGATTGTTTCCTCATTAGTCAGAATTATTCAGTATGAATTATCTCAAGTAGTCTAGAGAAAAGAATCTTTATTATTTTGTGAGTATTTTGAACCATTTTCTATTTTAACAAGTTTCAAAAACACCATATCTCTCTCTTTAGTTGAGGAATATATATCAAAAAATCATTAATTGAGAATTTTTTAACCTTATAGGAATAATATGGACATGTCACATATGTCATATCTTACTTTCTTCTTGAGAAAATTAATAAAATGAATTGGTTATATCACCAATTTGAAGAAAAATTATCACTTTTGTTTTTCTATGAGTAATTATTCTACCATCAATAAATTTATTGATGAAACACACATATTTTTTGAATATAACCTCATTTAAATCATCCAATAGTTGTATCACGTAAAAAATATTGTGTTTTATCCTAAAAATAAATAGTATATCTTTCGATTTAAATTTTGGGATTCAATTACTGTATTAATAACTCTTATAGTTTTTAAAGAAATTAAATTCCCAAAATTAATTTCCACTAAATCATTATCTTAAATATTATAAAATAATTTTTTATCCTCAATAAAATGAGTGGAATATCCACTTTAAAGAATCTCTGACTTAATTTTACTATAGGATTTTAATGAAACAACATCAATAAAGGAGTTATTTTCTTCTTTCACTTTCTAAATTTATTTCACATCATCATTGGAGAGTGATTATCTTGGAAGATTAGTCTCGCACGTTTTATGAAAATGTACCTATTATCACACTATTCATATTATTCTTCAATGTAATCAACCCTATTTTTTTGGTAGATATGATGGATTTTTTTTCATAAATTGTTTATTTTGAGAATCAATTTCTATACTCTCATAATTACTCTCCCTTAATCCATGAATCTTTTAGAGGAGTGACATATTGAAATACCAAGAAAATGAGTTATTAATAAAAACTCCACAACATTATTAATACCCTCTAAACCTTAATATTTCATACTAATAATAGTATTTCCCAAAAAAAATTGTTGGTGGTCTATATGAAACTAAGTTTCCTTTTATGATAGGGAGTATGTTATTTATGAAACATCATTCACTTTTTTTATATAGAATAAAATCTCACATTATTTTTGTTAGTTTAAATAGATCTAGATTTATCTTTGGAACCAATATTATTAAAATAAATGAGTTTATTTTGATAATTATAAGTATAATGGTTAATATGAATCTTTCGACTCATATTTTCACTAGTTTGCGATGATTCAGCTTTAACTTTTACTTCATTTTTCTAATCTATCTCTAATCATTATTCAACCATTCATATAATCAATACACGATGATTGTGACTTTAATAACTCATCCTCTTTGAAATAATTATTTTCTTCAAGATCTTTCACTATTTTATATTTATAAGTGAGTTTCATCATGAAATTTTTTATTTTATCAATTTAAGTTGTTTCCCCTTTAATAAAATCCTCCTTTCCTTCAATCTTCTTAGTATATTCTTTCTTCAATAACATAATTTCATTCTTGAGTTTGTTCTTATTCTTAATGTAGGATTCATGTTTATATTTCAATATATGTACCATATATGTTATCTCACCATATTCTTTTATATTATTTGAGGATTCATCATGTATTTTAATATGATCCATGATGTTTTAAAAAAATTCAAAAGATTCTTCTTCTGATTTCCAACTTAAATTAGATTATCCTTCCACTTATTTTCCTTTCATTATTCTTTCATCCTTCTCAAAAAAATTTATTGAATTCAGGAGATTCCAAACCTTCTATTCAGATTTTACTAAATTTCATTTTCTAATCTTTCTCTACTTTTTCATCAGTCTCATACTTACCACTTTTCTTCTTTGTATAGTTGATCGTAAAATTCCCAATTTCTTCATAATTAGATAATTCCAATTGTAATTTTTCTTTATTCTTACATTTTACCTTTTTGAATCTTCTTTAGTTTAGATACATAACTCCTTTATATTCTTTATTGTCTTCATTATCCTTAAATTCACTTTATCTTCAATATTTTTATATCTGATCTTCAATGTTCTTATATCATTAAAATCAATCTCATCCTTGATATATATTTTTATAAATACAGGTGTGTTTCTCATCTCATAAGAAATGATAATGTCATGAATTTTCTCAAGAGTTATGTCCTCTTTGTCTTCTATAATAGAAACCTTAGGGTTAAACCAATTTAAAAAACATTAACTTCTTGATTATTATAGTATCTTCAAACTTTTCTTTGTAAAATCTAATGTTTTGGCCTTTTAATTTACTCTTTTAATATATTCATCTATGGTTTCATCTTTATCCATTTATAAATCTTCAAATATTATACTCCAAACATTCACATATCTTCTCTTAGCTTTCACATTTTCTTAAAAACTACAATACAACTTGTCCTTTATTTCCTTTTATATTTGAAGTATCATCATCTTGGTATAAAATTAGTCTAATAATGAAATTTTTATAACATATTTATATTTTACAGAAACATAAAAATTATTATTATTAGAAAAACACATTTGTGAAATTATTTTGATATGTGTAAATCATGTTGTTTCTTTATCAACCACCTCCAGGCCAAGAGATAGAATATATGGTGATATCCTATTTTTCTATCTATAATAGTTATTTCCATAAAAATTGGGAACACTCCACTTGTAAAATAAATTTATATTATTTATATCCAATAAATTAAGTATTTAATAGATGGAAACTTTGCATGCTATGATAAAAATCAATATACCCTAGGAATGGGTTTCATCACTAATAAGGGGTTTGAATTGGTGGTTCTTTATTTACTATTTATTTCTTATAAAATTAACTGATGTGATTTATTAGGATCCAATACACGCAAAATGATAATATCAACTTTAACTGATAATAATAAAAATTAAATAACATTGATATAAGGAAATTTTGGCAATTGTCTCCCCTAATATGGGAAACCAACTAATTGTTATATTCAGGATGAGTCTGAGTCATGGATTTTCGACTAGTGTATTAAAGTGGATACAATTTTGGTTAACAAGTTAACATCCTCTTCTCATCACTAAAACTAATATATATTGCTATAGTGGAAACCATAGTATAGGTATAACATTTAATTCCTTAGGATAATTTGTTGCCTTCTGAAAGATTCAAATCATGTTTAAACATAATCATTTTAGTCTTCAAATATTACCCATAAATATAATGACTTGGGTCACTTTTTCTCCAGGAATATTTATAAACAATGATGATCTTATACTGTTATCCTTCAATATGATCATATCATAGTATGCTCAGTTCATGTAAAATCATTTTATGATATACTTATTTTCTGTAGAACTAGTTGATTATCTGCTTCTCAATATCAAATCACTAAATAAAAAAATATAATGTATGTTTTTATGCTCTATATTGCACTTCTGACTCTAGACAATGTATTTTTATATTTATTTCTCATTATTGGTATATATAGAAATTCCTATCAGACTAATACTCTTGATTAAGAATGAATAGTATTCCAAATTTAGTTAAATTATAAAAATCAACTACTACTAACATTATAGGTAATTCCTATAATCAAATAGTATAATGATATCCATTTTATATTTCCTCAACCAATAATTTGTGCATGAATTCTCCAAAAATCACTAAATATCCCCTTACTCATTTAATCATTTTATCTAGAGATATTCTAGAACTACCTTTCTCTTTATTTCATCTCATTTCACCTAATTAGTAAAAAATATCGATTCATTCTTAGTAGTGATCACCATATTAATATAATTTACAAATATATTCATTTTTTAATTCGAAAAGGTCTAAGTAGTCATATTTATGTTATTTTACTAGAACGGATTTAGTTATCATCTATATTAGTTTGGTATGTGTTGTGAAGCATTTCATCGAGTTGAAACAATTTTCATTACTCTACTTGAATCATAGTTCACTAATTTTCTTGTGATTTATGAACTTTAGAATAAAAAAACATTATTCCATTTAAAATTTCAGTTGAATATTTATTCTAAAATCTAACATACATTTCCTTATTTAGAAATTTTGAACTTTTACAGGGGATATCA
This sequence comes from Viscum album, assembly GCA_963277665.1. Lineage (NCBI taxonomy): Eukaryota > Viridiplantae > Streptophyta > Magnoliopsida > Santalales > Viscaceae > Viscum > Viscum album. The sequence continues at coordinate 905,793,914 of OY728165.1, read as the reverse complement.
ATAATATGAAGTTCTCAGTATAAATCTTATTTTAATAGTAAAATAACTCTTATAATATATTTTATAGATTCTTTCCTTCAATAAATTTTTAAAAAGAAATTTCATTTTCATAAGACAAAAATTACTCTTATGTATTTCTCTAAATATCCTTAAATTTTCTATTTTTTTCACTTCAAATGCACATCGTAAGAGTAAAATGACCTATGCAAAGTTATCATCTCTATTTTCACCTCAAATTGTTATTTTTAAGAGTAAATAACTCATATGAATTTCTCTATAAATATTTTTTTAAGACTTATATGAATCTGAATACTAGGTCACATACTATTATAAATTCTCAATGATTATTATGAAGTGTTTAATGACTATTAAAAAGTCAAGTAATTATCCTTAATAACGTGAGAAATAATCCTTATGAAGTTTGAATAACTCTTAAAAAGTGTTGCATGACACTTAAGAAGTCATTCTTTGATAATTTACAATATCAGTCACAGTGTATAACTCTTTCAAACTCAAAAATACTCATAATATACCACACATAACTCTTCTAAACTCATTATGACTCTTATAAATCCACTCTTGAATCTTTTGAAGAGTTCATGCCTTTTTTTTATTTTTCAATATGAGGATGAAATGACTATGATGATGTTCAAATTCATCAATACGTATCAACATTTTTATTTATTAGGGATTCTCACATCATCTCAAAAACATTATAATTATCTACTAATGATCCTCAAACAAGGTTGATAATAAATTCAATCCTTATAAAATTCTATAGTGATCATCACACTATGAAAAGTATATATTACTTTCTTCAAATAGAAGTTGTATGAGTAGGTATAAAAAAGTAAATATAAACCAACTGATTTGGTTTTATGGTGTTCATAATCATTATTATCCAGAAATAATCTTTATGCTAATTTCAATTCATGCACATATTATATACATGATACTTTCCCATATTGAGTTCAGGAAATTAAAAAAATCTTACTCATATATAGCTTGAAAATTATTTTTAAATTTACATATATAATCCTTATGTTCAATAAAATAACATTTGTTTATACAATTTTAAAATACTTTAAATCAGGAAAAAAAAATTAACAAGGGTTATGGGGTAAAAGTTCTCAAAGAAGTTAGCATAAATGAAATATAATAATCTTTATTAATAATTAATTTCTCATTTTGAAAATTAAAATTCAGTTTATCACCTCAAAATTAAGATATACGAATAAAATAATTATTAAACAATTAAATATATGGAACTTTAATAATGTTATTAGCATAATATAATATACCAACCTTACTAAATTATTTTACCTTTCCTTTGGAATTATCCCTAAATTTAACAACGTCCTAAATCTTCCCAAATACCCTAGTACTCTGATACTCGATCTGGTCCTGACATGGCCCGAAGGGCATTCCTGATCCTTATGGGTTGGAGACCAGCACCAGGAATCATTCAATAATAAATAGATAATTATTTTTCCACAAAATAGAAGAAGATAAATAATACAAGTTAGTATATAGACTACCCCTTAGAAGAATGTACCAGAATCAAACAAGTAAAACAAAACCCAAATAGTAAAAAAACACAAGCCACAACATCTATTAACAAAAGTCTCAAGAACCCATGTAATCAGTGGATCACATCTCAGCTAGTCGCCTCTTTCACTCTAGGACCCACGAATCAAGTACACCCACCACTTACAAGTGGAACTTTCCCTTTTCTTGGACATAGAATAATATTATATATAAACACATGAATAAAAAGGTAGGATTAATGAAAAAATCTTAATAGGATACCACCAAATATTCTATAAGAAATTCTAAAACAATAATACATTTATACATTCCATTTAAATAAAAAAATGAATGATAGGAAATTTACATATTTTTAAGAAACATGCTACAAATAAATAGATGAAATATGTAAAAAAACACTATTAAATGAAAATTTAATATAAATAATTTTTATAAAATAGTTGGCATTAATAAAATAGTCTTGAAATTTATACCATATATAATCAAGTCAATAAAATATCACCAAGCTCTTAAACCTTGAGTTACATTGGTTATTTTTGAAATATGATCATCACTCTTCTTAAACATCATCACGGACCACGATATGTGTGCACACTCAAATTATCACCACATTAGGGGGCCCATTATAGGAAAACAATCTTCACCCCCTTAATGGGCCCACGACATGAAGTCACTCCAAATTTTGTTTACATATTTTTGTCATCATCAATCCATTTCTTTTTATTGAGAATCCTAGAATTCTTATCCTAATCACCAAATAACTACCCAAAATCATATATGATTCAAAAAATAAATCAATCTATTAATTATGAGAAGATAAATAATATCAAATCATCTCATTGTTCATAGTTCAATTTCCCTATTTCAGTTTTCAACATACCTTCTAATTTAAATACCCAAATCATATATTTTCGAAAAATTCCTGAAATTAAAAACATCTTTAGATTAAAGCCAATTTTTTAAATAATAAACATATATTAATTTCATTAAATTCAATTTCAATTACAGATTTAATTTTTCTAAAAATCCACCCAACAATTTCAACTCCACTAAAATTGCGGATTTTCCACTATTACATGACCTTTTTAAATAAAACATAAAATCATCTCAAATATAGGTTTTAAAATAAATTTAAAAGTCCTTTCAAATCAATCAACCAATTAGGGTTTCAATTGTATGGTTAAGCCTTATGAAACCACTTACCTTAAATCACAAGATCAAATCAACACAACACCCACAACAGGATCTACCAATGAAGAATAAAGGCATATGTGATCAAGGAATCAAACCTAGAGTCAATATCTATCAATAAGAATCTTAGTTACTTAAATAACATAATGATGTATCACTTTATTTAGAGGATAGAATATCATATCAGAAGAAACTACATTAGAGGTGATCTACATACCGTAAAGGGATCAGATCCTTTTTAAGAACATTGATTTAAAAAAAGTTGATTATTGAGACAAAGAATCCCCTAGAGAGCCTCCAAAAGAAAAATTAATGAATTTAGTTCATGCGGGGGTTTTATGAATCTTAAAATTGATCCAGGGATTATTAATGAAATTTTCAAAAGGTTAAAAACCCACACAGCCAGTTAATTGTGTAGGGTCACATAGTTATTTGTAAGTATGTGCCCTAATTATGTGCCCTTATAGGATTTCTAGATGTGGTTCACAGTTTGACCGTTTAGTTAAACTAACCATAATAAAACCCTAAAAACACCCATTTTCTTTGGGTGAATGGTTTGTATGGGTGGCCTCCTGGTTTTGAAAAACTTTTCACCAACCATGTTATACCTTCCAAACCCTCTCAATTGGGTACACAGTTTGCTGGGCTTGGATTATCATTAATATTCTCTAATAATACATAGCCTTATAGGGTTCTAAAAAATTTCAAACATCCCCAAAAATTACCCAAGACATGATTCCATCAAGGTATGATCAAATAAAGGGTTATGGAACACCTAAAAAATGTTATAGGATGTTGTAACCTCCATACTATAAAGACTTTCTATCCCCATAAAACTTTTCAAGAAGATTCAATTTTAAAGAGACGAGGCCACTACTCTCTCATAAATTCCTCACACTCCCATGTATCATGAGAATTGAAACTATAATACCATAGAACATGGAACAAATTTATAGTCTTCCAATGAAGATCATTTGTCTTAGTATCAAAAAACCCAATTTGAAGATCTTTTATGGATAAATTAGGTTCAACATCAATATATTCCCATCTCAAGGAATAAGAAGGGTCTTAAACAAACTTCATGTGTTTTGATACATGAAACATGTTGTAGATAAAATTCAGCTGTGGTGGATGTTCCAAATGGGAAGTCACTTTCCCCACCTAATCAGAAATCTCAATAGGACCCACAAACCTCAGGGAAACATTTCCATGCTTCCTAATCCTTCGGTGACCCAACTGTGGTGAAACTCTCAAGAAAACCTAGTCACCAACTAAAAACTCCAATGATATACATCGTTGAAGAACATAAGATATACTAGACCTATGACATCACCATTCTCTAATGAATCTAAGAAATATTTACTATTGTATCTTAGACTAAAATCAACCCATCCAAGTAAGCTTCCCCAATATCCATCCAATAGATAGAATATCTACAAGTCTGACCATACAGGGCCTAAAATGAGCTATCTTGATGGATGACTGATATCTATTTTTTGTACAAACTCAACCAATCCTAAATGGCTATCCCAAGCTCCACCAAAGTTGAGAATTAAATCTTTTATCATGTTCTCTAAGATATGTATAGATTGTTCAGTCTATCCAACCATCAATGGATTATATTCATGCTCAAACATACTGGGGATCACCTTACCTCATTGACGCCGCTTTAAAAATGAGAATTAAAATAAGGATCCCTATCAAAGACAATAGAAGAATTTAATCAATGAAAATATAAAATATATTTTACATGGAGACATCCCAAATCCTCAACATTTGTTATATAACAAATGGGTATAAATTGATCTGATTTGGTCACCCTTTCAATCACATCCTATATCACATTATTCTTTTAAAGGTAAAGAAGTAACCCAAAAATGGAATACATATATATTTCATCCCACTTCTAATTCATAAATATAATTGGATAAATAAAAACAAATGGTTTTTTATGATCTAACTTTACATTTTAGTGTGTACAATAATGATAAAAAAAGATAGCAATGTATTGTCTCATACTCATCAAAGTAAATCATAGTAGAATTTCATTGAATTTTTCATGGTACCAAGGTTCCCTTTTCATTAGGAACCACAATAATCATCCATCACAACCCAACCCCTTGTAAAAGGCATGAAATAGTGGTTATTGAAACATTAGATACCCTTATAAGAGAACATCCACTCATTGGTGGTCTACCCACTATAAATAGAGTCACTAATTCCATGGAAATCAACATCTAGAGACTTTTCAAAAATAGATCCATAAGAGGGAATAAATACTAGATGTGTACAAGGTAATAAATAAATGGATAACTCAACCTATCTTACTAGTGGAAAATGATAGAAATCAGACGAAAACATATAGGAGTATTTGACAAAACTATTGGGATATCATCAATAAACAATTTCTGATCCAAATCAAAATAAAACATGAATGTTACTATATGAAAATCTAGAAAATACAATCCATATATACTAAACCTCATGTCCTATTCTACTAGAAAAACATGGCTCACCTCATCGAGAGCAGTAAAGGATACCCTCCATAGAAAACAATAAATTCAGGCCTTATGAGAAATAACTAAATCTATCCCAAAAAATGATGTTAATAGGTTTCATATCGAGAACCATAAAATTCCATGTAATCTCAACCTATAATAGATAGAAACACAGTTGGTATAATAAAGACCCTTCACTCTCTTTGTTCTGAGGGGAGTAGTAATATCCATCACATAAGAAAAAAATATTTGTAGAATGATTTTAAAAATAAATAACACAAGTTGATATGAGTGAGTGAGATGCAGCCATATCAAATAATGTTGTCAATAAAGATGAAGTTATTTTGATGGTCCATATCCCTATCGTAGGACCTAAATCAGCTTCCTCGGGAGACTCTTCCACTACTTGAAGAAGATTCATTTTAGATGCATGTGGTTGGAGCCCCTTAGTTCTTAAAGCATCTAATTGCACCATATAACTTTTAGGTGTTGATTATCCCATGGAATTTCATATATTAGAAAAGTGAACGATCATATATAGGTAACATGAGTGTCTCCATGAAATATAAATCCCGAGTGACTTGGTGTAAACCTATTTCAAATGCCCAACCTTGCCACACTAAAGGCAATACATAGAGCCTCTACCAGTCACTACAAGAGTTCTATATGATGATTCATATAGATATCCACCATGAGACTCTTCGATCTTATGCTTTCCATTAAATTAAATCATAAAAGTATCACTCAGAGAAAATGAACTCTCTTCAACCTTGACTTACCATCACGGTCATGCTCGGTGATCAACGTACTGTCCAGTACATCACTGTAAGAAGTGATCATCAACATGAAAAAATGGGATTAAATATCACATTGAGGAACCATATATAATATTTTATCCCTTATTTTCTCATTCATCACAAATTTTGGATAAAAATTAACAATATCAGTAAAATAGTTCGCATACTATTTCATCATTCGGTCACCCTGCTAGAGGCTGAGAAACTTCATCGATTTTTCAAGACCATATTATCTAGATAGAAATAATCCATGAAAATTAATATAAAGTCATTCCACTCTAATCCATCATGATTTTTTACCATCACTATCTAATACCACCATCTTCTTTGAGGCCCTTCTATCTTGAAGACAGCACACTTTACCTTTATTGAATCAGGTATTTCAATGAAGTAAAAAAAGAAACTCTATCTTTTCAACCAATACATAGAATCTTGAGGGTCATTAGAGAATTATAAAGATGGTGGGTTATAATAAAGATTCTATAGAGTATGATTTTAAGATTCATCCATTCAAGGTTCCACTATCGGTGCCTGAGCAGAAAAAGGTGTGGGTACTTATCCTAGAGATTGGACAACATGCACCATTATCTCAATAAAATTCAGGACCATCGGAAGATTCACCTACTTTGGTTCTCCAACATATTACACCTTTGACATATTGAAATGCCTTCATAGATGCATGATGCTTCACAATATCAACAGTCAACACTGAAACATTAGCAAGGGTATATAGATCAATAACACAATTAGAAGTTGCAATGATACCAAAGAACTCAGATCAACTTTGAAAAGAATAAAATCAGATCAAATCATTCCTTTAAGACACTTTTTATAAACACACATGGTGACTTAACATTCTTTATGATGATAGATGGCTACGAAAATTCTCATAGATAACTACTAAGGAAAGAAATCATACCTCCTATCTACCAGGGCAACCAATTCTATGTATTGACATCAAGGAAATACGAACACCATGAAACTTTGATACAATTTTGTCACAATCCATCCTGAATATCGTAGTACCATGGTACCTAGTTCTATCATGAAATAGATTAAAGGTAATTCCCAATCCTAATGGGTTGGATATTAGAACCTTGAATCATACAATAATAAAGAGTGAATTATTTTTCCCCAAAATAGTGGAAAATAAATGATACAATTCAAAAATTTGACTCTCCTTGAGGAGAAAGTACTAGAATCAAATAGGTAAAACAAATCCCAAAGAATACAAAATCAAAAGAAACAAAATTTTTCAAATAAAGGATTATAAAACCAATGTAATAGATGGATAAAATCTCCACTAGCCACCTCCATCACTCCATGAACTACAAATCAACTACACCAACCACCTTCAAGTGGCTCTTTCCCTTTTCTTGGACCTAGCATAAGAAAATATGCAAGCACCCAAAGGAAAATTAATTGTGTGATGAAAAGATACCAGTAGGATACCACCAAATATTATATAAGCAATTACATAAAAATAAACCATTTATGATTTCAATTTAAATAAAATAAATCATTGGATGAAATTTACATATTTTCAACTTAACATGCTTTCAAATCCATAACATGGATGATTTATCAAAATACGATTAAATGAACATTTTATATAAAAAATTTGGATTGAACTAAAAATTTATGTAATCAATATCATTTATAATAAATTTGAAAAAACTAATAACCTTTCTCACAATCCCTGAGTTACATTAGTATCTTATAATAGTATCATCACACTTCATAAACATTACTACATATAAAGATATGTATGAAGACTCAAATCAACACCCCATTAGGTGACCCATTATAGAAATTAAATATACACCACATTAAGGGACCAATATACTACCTAGGCTCACATGTAATTCAAATAATTAATCCATCAATTATGGGAACATCAATCATAATAAATCATATCATCATTCATAGTTAAATTTCCCAAAATTATTTTTCGATATTCTTTATCATTATAAAACAAAATGATATTTTTTTATCAAATTCATGAATTTAAAAAGATATATTTTAGATAACCAAAGATTGACATACATGGAAATTACATTAATTTTTCCGAATACATAATACATAATAAAAACAGACACCCAAGGACCATAATAGTTTAGTGTCTTTGGAAACTCGGAACATAATCTTCAAATCATGGTGAAAGATCTTCAAAACATCCCAAAAAGATATTCCCCATTTGTTTTCTTACCTAAAACCTTTCATTATATCATGGGGAAAAGAAAACATATAAAGGGTGAGCTCAAAACCTCAATAAGGGTAAGCATGGAGAAAATAAAACAAACCATGTACATTTGAACTTAAAAAACATGTACATAAAGTTTAAACATCAATATCTTGAGTTGTGAAATAAATCTTGGTAGTATGTAAGGAATAGATCATAAAGGAACATCAATCCTGATAAAATATAATGGGAATAAAAATTTAATTATGTCAAACCAATAATCACATTATATGATTTCCATAGTATCTAAGGTGTTTCTGCCAAGACCATCGTAGTGGACAAAATCCATTACTGAACCGGGTTTACTTTCCATTCCCGCCCTGTATTTCTGAACCGGATTTATTTTATGTTCTAGCCATGTCTATATCATGAGATATAAATCTTTACCCACTACATTGGAGGGAGATATAGGTCCCAACCATCTCATATTGAAATCATTCTTATGTGTGCCACAAAACAATCATAAATCTTTCATCATAACCCAAGGAATAAAATGGGTTTCATAAACATCATCCCATCAGAACATAATGCATATAAAATAATGGATATCATTTCATCATAAACAAAATCAAACCATTTAAATAATAGGGACATTATATATGAAGCATATCCATATTAAAGATGTTATCTTAGATAGAAAATAGTTTGGATAAAACACTTGAAATGAATTCTTGAGGAAAATATCCTTTCTTCTTCAAAATCATCTTCTTTTCTAAAAATATCATGCAATCATAAAATAAAATAATTTAGTTGAAAATAATCCTAAAATCGTGTAGTGGAAGCATCATGGAAATAAGGCATTATGAAACTGTAAAAATATGTTCATGCCGTATAAGTTAAGAAAACATTCTCCTCGTACTTTTGCCGGAAAAGTCAAAAAGTACCCCATATGGTAAACAAAAGAAAGATTCCTTCCATACCATGAGGTAAAAGTAAAAAAATAGTAAAAATTACTTTAAAATACATGAAATAATAGTAAACATTTTATGAAAACATTTTTAGAAAACATGGACATGGATGATAAACATAACCCAAGTAAATACTTAAGAATAAACAACCTCAGATAAGAACGAGATTGGAATAATTATCCCTTACCTTTGGTCTGAAATGCTTTATGTGTATCTGAACCTTCTGAATAGTGATTTAAATAATGTTACGGATCTATTAAAGAATCATAATTATTTTTATGATAACATTTATGATCATATTTTCATCCGTTTGTTAGTAACATTTCATTTTTACTCGTTGTTTGGGTTTTAACTGCTTTATTTTCATACGTATGTTTTGTCGGATAAGTTCATATTCCTATTTTTAGGTTATAGCTATATCATTTATAGAATGGTATTAGTATAATATATATCAGATTTATTCATTGAATTTGTTTATATAATTATGGTTTAATGAAGATCATGTAGAACGAATCTCATCGCACAGTGGAGACGGTAAGCCGTACGTATGCCCGAGCGAAGATATTGTTCCTATAATTATTGAATGGTATTGTAGTGGATAATAGAATATCTCAGAATTAGTATCTTGTTATAAGAACAATATATAGTTATTCTTTACACCATTATACCCAACCAAGTAAGGTAGTGGTGGAAAACAGATTACACCATGGTGTGGAGATGGTATTCTGTACGTACGCACGCGCGGTGATTTCGTTTACCATAGGATTGATAGAAGGTGAAATGGGGTTGTTTAGTATTTATAATAACATATCAGTATATGATTTATAGTGATTTTATTTCTTTATAATGAAAAAAATAAAGAAGATTAAGTAGATGAAGAAATAAATTTGAAAGAATCAGTAAAGGATATTACCTCTTCTTTGATGTGCCTCTTCTAAACCTCCAATTAGGGAACTAATGTTGGTATTTGAAGAATACCAAGACCTCTAATATATTTCTAGTGAAGCTTAGAATAGAAATAGATAGGGTTTTTTAGAGCATGAAGGCTCAAAATTTTGTAAATAAGATATGGGGGATTTTCCCTTTTATAAGAGAGGAGAGGGGCACTTTTGGAAACCTCTAAAATATTAATATATAATATACTCAAACCCCAATTAAAAAACACAAAAAATGACTCCATTATAATATGATATGAGATATGGTTGTAATATCATCAAATAATAAAAATTTATACATGTTTTATGTTTATTTGAAACCTTATCATTTTGATTTATCCTTTTTTAATCTATTTAATTTTATTTGTGGTAATAATATTCTAATTTTTAAATTGTTATAAATACTTACTTATGTGTTGTGAATTTTCTATAATTAGATAAATTATTACATTTTAGACCATATAATTTTCATTTTTTCATTTTTAAATATATTTGTGATTTTCAAACAATTTAATAATATGTTATTTTAATAAAATATCAATAGTGTCAATGTTGACACTATTAAATTATTTGAATTTAAATAAAATACACGCAGAATATATATTTGAACCATAATATTTAATAGATTCATAAAATGTCATATTAATCTAAAAAATTCATGTATAACATTAATTTGTTCATATAATATTTATTTTAATGTTTTTAAAACCATTTAATCGATATTTCTCTTAATAAAATAATTACTACATCACTTTTTGTATGATTATTTAATATACTGATTTGTATCATAAAAATTAAAAATAAAATACTATTATTAATATAAATCTAATATATTTCATAAAAATAATTTTATTCAATTTTATCTTCTAAAACAACCAACTTTTAAAATTATATCTTTATTAAAGTACGAAGTTCACAACATTGACATCATTTAAAATAATATAATATAAATGTTATAATTTGTTTTATAATGCTCCAAATGATCCACAAGTAGACACATGGATTCTTATGGTATAGATATACTCAACCAATAAGTTTTGGTCAAGTGTATGGATCTTTATATGGGTATTATTATTTTAATAAAAACAATATAATTGATTTTTCACTAAATAAATAATTTCTGGATCTTTAATGTATAAGCTATTAAGGTAATTAAATATTTCTTAAAAATTAAAAATAAATAACCATAACAAATAAAAAAATTAGATTTAAAATGAGGGTTTATAATCGAATTTATATTCTATATAACCATATATTAAAAATACATTAATTATTAGCATTTAAGTGAGACATATTTCACTTTTCTTTAAATAAAATAAATTAATGTTCTTAATCACATCCAAGTGGGTTCTAATAGATTCCATTTTTACCAAATTATATTTTAGGACGAAATATAATCATCCAATTATATTAATACAAGTGCTAGGGTAATTTTATAATATTATTTTTACCCTAAATTACCTGATTTACCTTTAACTAGGGTAAATAAAATTTACCGTAGTTACTATTCATAATGTCTAAAAATACAAAGTAGTCTATTAACACAATTTGGACCTACTGATTCCAAATATGGAATCAATTTCTCTAAATTAAATACATTTAAGTGGCGGTATTTAATTTAAAATTAATCCCACTTTTGAGAAAATGGGTTTTAAAAGTTAAAACATTACAAAAGATTGAAATGTTTTTACCTATGAATTCAGTGTAAAATTAATGCTAATGACATAAATAATATTAAATGGTAAAAATATATTCTATTTTTACTTTAAAACCATTCAATATTATAATTTAACCATATAAATTATCTTGATGAAAAAAGTTGATTTCAATTAAAATTTAGCGTATTTTTACTATTCATCAAAATATGAAAGCTAACAGAAAAATATTAAAAATTTATCCAAAGTTAATTTTTAAAAAATTATGGAAATTAAAAATTTTATTTCATAAAATTGAACTTATAAATGTGTCAAAAACTAGATTTAATGTGGGTGCACCATCAAAAGGCGGCAAAACTGCATTTTTTGAAAAATACTTATTTTACCAGAACAATTTATTTTGTTCTCATACCATGTTCTGGAATATGTTTAAGATTAATGATAAGTTTATAAAATTTAAAATGTGGTTTATACTATTCATAACGTCTAGTTCATAATAATATTATAACAATATATTGTTGTTTAGTGAAACTCGGTATTGCGTACAACACACATTATTGAGGAAGGTCGCTCTTGGGTGCAACACAAGCCAAGAATAGTGTTGTGTATACTAAAATCTAATACAGTTTTGCGTAAAGAACAATATATTCTTGTTGAAGCGTAGAAAACAATACATTAATGAAATTAAAAACAATATTTCTCTTAAAATCTCAGGGTGTTACATTCTACCCCCCTTAAAATGAATTTCTTCATCGAAATTTTTCGTGGTTATAAATGGTTTACTAGTTGAAAGATTATTTCATAGAAACCCACATCATAAAAAGGAATACTAAAACTTAATTTTAAAAACTAAAGTATGAAACGTAAAATTTACCCAAATTAAATCATCACTAATTTTCCACATAGGAGAATATAGGTGAAAATATGGATATGGAAGAGAAATTTAACCATCAAGTTCTGATAGAGAGTGGCAGAGAACATGTATACGAAAAATCCAACAATCACAAAGCCATAAATTTGTGATGATCTAAGGTACCGTCCGATTTATCAGATATGAGGGTACTGGGATAACATTTTTTATTTTCAAGATGATTTCCCTAAAGTTGAAGAATTTGAATTAGAATAAATACTTAATTGATTTCAGTGTAATATCAACATTGGTCATTACATGAAAAATTTACCCTTCATCTCTTATTTAAATAAATGATGTTTAATTTTTCCTTCTTGAAATGTTTGAAGATCATGCGATAGAATAATAGGTTTTTCCATCTATCTCTAACAAAAATTTAGCAAAATTTATTAAATATACATAAGTCCATCTATTGTGAGATTAACCATATATGATTCCAAAAATGGACATATACTTCATCTATCATACCACTTAATAAAATAAAAATAATTTCTACTAACCAGGGAATTATTGTAGGCCATTGGTAGGAGATAAAGGCATGTCTCACTTCGGTTGTGGGTTCGATTCCCGCAACCTTGTTTGACGTGACTGGTTGTCGCTCGTCCTATGAGTTGTCCTTTTTTTAAGACTATACTATAATAACATTATAGAAAAAAAAGTTTTAGCCTTAAACAATACTATCTGATTTCCAACTTAATTCATTCCATTCTTTAGGCTTGTCCAAAATACTTATGTCCAATCTCATAGTATAAAGAAAATAATTACTAGAGAGTTCATCTACCAATCATGTAAATACCATCATTTATCCCCCATATATCATAAGATACATCTTATTGGACACATTCCAAACATGTGAATACCTTAATCATGTACTCTCTTGAAACATGAATTACCATAGATCCTTGGTGAAAACATGAATGCTGTCAAAAGATAACCCTTTCCACATACCAAAATCCCAAAATTTCTATATACTCAAACAATGATTCCACTTTGTCCTTATATCAGTCATGAGCTCATTAATACTATCAAACATATTATTTTCTCCTTATCCCTTCATTATGCCCATATCATCTGCTTTCCAAAAAAATTTCAATCACTTTTCATGGTTACCAGTACCGTACAATTATTTAAAACCAATACATAGATATTCCAATATTCCATAATACTATAAATGATATTCCAAAACACTATTTTGGAATCCCATTACATATACACTTCATTATTCCACCACTTTTTTCCATATTCACTACTACAAATATGGCTTTTATCAGTGATAAAAATGTCCATTAACAGCACTAGAAAAATCTCTATTAATTCCAGTGAAGATAAAGGGGATCCCCTTTATCATCACTCCAAAAAGCGCTGATAAAGACCCATTTTATCAGTGCTTGTTTTTAGAGCTGATAAAAAAAATACTGTGAATCTCGGGGGGGGAGATTTTTAGAGCGCTTGAGCCCCCATTTATCAGCGCTCTCCCTGCACCCTCCAATGCCCGCACGCACCGCCTACACCCTTTATCAGCGCTAGGGCCTCTAAATCAGCCTTGCGCGTACACCCTTGCCTCCACCCAGATTTGATCTCGAGACCTCCCCCCTGCGCACCTAATGACTTTACCACTCCCCTATATTGATTTTTTCTCTTATTTATGATATATCTATTTATTTATATATATATTTAGTTATATTTATTTGTATAGTAATATATATTTATATTAATATATATATATATAGTTATTTCAATACATATATATATATAGTTATATTAATATATATATTTATAGTTATATTAATATATATATATATAGTTATATTAATATATAGTTATATAAATATTCGTATGTTGGTATTTTAAATAAAATGGATATTAGTTATTATTTAGATAAAGCTAATATATTTTATATGTAAATATGTTTAATTATTTATTTAAAAAAAATTTAATTTTTAGGCGTGAATATATAAAAAATATGTACATATAGTTATATATTTGATTATAAATAGTAGTTCATTATAAAAAACGATAAAATTTCAAAGAAATAATATCAATATGAATGTAATACCTTTGAATAAATTCAGTCTTCACTAAAAAAATCCCATAATACCCCATTAAACGAGGCTGAAAATCCACAAAATGTTAAAAAATCAGGGTACCCCGACTTAAAACTCAGTTTTAGAGGCCTTCTAGGCCTATTTTGGCCTCAAAAAACCCTAGATCTGGGTTTACCCAAATCATATTGACGTAGATCTTGTCGCAGGCTTCGATTTGATATGTGGTAGAGCTCAAACGGACACCCAGATCAAGAGTTATGGTCGTTTGAAGATTGAGTTGCGTTTTAAACATATTTTGGATATTTTTTTATTTTTTTTTTATTTTTTTAGTCTTCAAATTATTATTAAATGACTATTACTGCATAATAATTAGAAAATTATTAATTAAAAATATTTTTATAATTTTTTATAAGCCATTTTTACTAAATATCTTATATATTAAGTATAATAAGTGTAAATGTATATTTATACTTATCTAAAATATATTTAAAAATTATATATTATATTTACATCAATATAAAAATATTGATACAATTATATATTAATATATTATTATTAATTAATTTTTTTTGAAGTCGTACCCTTTATGAGTGCTTTTAAAAAAATGGTTGATAAAGGCCCCCTTTATCAGCGCTACTAAAAAAAGCACTGATAAAGGGGTACTTTTATCAGCACTTTTTTAGCGCTGATAAAGCCCCCCCCCCCTTTATAAGCACTTTCTGTTAGCGCTGATAAAGGGGTGGCGCTGGACTTTCCCAGTTTTGTGGTAGTGATTCAAATTCACCAATAGTGATCACATGTGACTTCCATTTTTTCTTTTCCTTTTGAGGTTGTTGATGATGATCATCATTAACCCTTGGATTAGGGCATTGGTTATCATAATGCCCCATTTCCTTGCACTTGTAGCATTAAAGTGTTGGTGGTGTGTTCTCTATAGTCTTTTATCTATTCACACCATTAGCTACCTTTTTTCAATTACTTCAACACTCAATCGCTCGATGACCTTCTTTTCTACACTTAAAACATTTTTCAGTCCCTTTAAGAAAATCTACACCATGCTTCTTTCCACACTTCGAGCATAACAAAACATTCGTCTTCTTTTCACCATTGTTTTGAGATTTTTCCTTGAACTCCATATTCCATTTCTTGTCAAAACCAAGAGATGGATATGTGACACCAACTTCCAGTTCTACCTTGATAGAACAATCCATAATTTCTTCATGGCTACTGAAGTCCCTTATAGCTAATGCCCTTCAAAGACTTGGTTTTAAGCCACTGAAGAATCGATCAACTTTACTTTCAGATTGGATGATAAATCCAGATGCATACCTTTCAAGCCTTGTAAAATTCACCTTGTATATACCAATAGATTCATCATCCTTTTTCTTAAGCTCAAGGATCTACTTTTCCATATTCGTTTGTAGAATATGAGGAAAGTACTTACTGAAAAATAAGTTCTTGAACTCATCCCATTCCATGGATTCAATATCATCTCGGGGCCTTGTATTCCTAATTGGAGTCCACCACTTGTCTGTTTCACCTTCTAAACAGTAAACAACCAAAATTAATTTTTCATGTTCTGAATAGCGAAGTATGGAAAATATATTTTCAATGGTACTGATCCATTGTTTAGAAACTAGTATATTAGAAGACCCACTTAAAGAAGGTGGATGTTTCCTCATGAGGGACTTAATATAATATTATTCCCTTCTTTGCTCATTTAGAGGTCCAGAATGATTCATAGCTTGTGTAAGTATAGAAATAATATTTTTTACTCCATCTCCCATAACATTGGTTTGTTCAGGAGAGAAATCATTGCATTGTCCATTACATTGATCAACATCATTCCTTCGGGTTTCATCCATCGTCTAAAACACAAAAACAATAGTGTTAGAGAAAAAAATCATGCTAGGAAAATAACATAATAAAGGGGGAGTACCTTAAATATCTAACATATTAGGTTTAATTATAAGATTTTTACCGTAATTATAGGACTATAATGTATACTTATAGTTAACCTTAGGTACATCCCTAGACATACCATAGAAATATCTCTAGGGATCTCACTAAAGTTTTTACATCCTAGTTTCCAAAGGATAACTAAACCATTCCTCTGATACCAAATGTTGAGACCCAAAGCCTGAAATACATGGAAATTACATTAATTTTTCAAAATACTTAATACATAATAAAAACAGACACCCAAGGACCGTAATAGTTTAGTGTCTTTGTAAACTTGAAACATAATCTTCTAATCAAGGTGAAAGATCTTCAACGTCTCCCATAAAGATATTCCCCTTTTGTTTTCTTACCTAAAACCTTTCTATATATCCTAGGGAAAATAAAACATATAAAGGGGGAGCTCAAATTCTTAGAAAGGGTAATCATGGAGAAAATAAAACAACCCATATACATTTGAACTTAAAAAACATGAACATAAAGTTTAAACATCAAAATCTTGAGTTGAGAAATAAATCATGGAAATACGTAAGGCATAGATCATAAAGGAACATCAATCATGATAAAATAGCATGGGAATAAAACATTTAATTGTGGAAAACCAATAATCACATGATATGATTTCAATAGTATCTGAGGCATTTCTTCCAAGACAATCATAGTTGACAAAATCCATTACTGAACCGAGTTTACTTGTCGTTCTAGCCCTGTATTTATGAACCGGATTTACTTGTCATTCCATCCATGTCTATCTCATGAGATATAAATCATTACCTAATTCATTGGAGGGAGATATAGGTCCCACCCATATCATATTGAAATCATTATTATGTGTGCCAAAAAAACAATCATAAATCATTCATTATAACCCAAGGAATAAAATGGGTTTCATAAACATCATCCCATCATAACATAATCCATATAAAACGATGGATATAATTTAATCACAAACAAAATAAAACCATTTAAATAATAGGTACATTATACATGAATCATATCCATATTAAATAATTTCATCTTAGATAGAAAATAGATCAGATAAAACACTTGAATTGAATTCTTGAGGAAAATATCATTTCTTCTTCAAAATCATCTTCTTTTCTCAAAATGTCATTAAATTTTAAAATAAAATAATTTTGTTGAAAATAATCATGAAATATTGTAGAGTAATATTCATGTAAATAATCTATTATGAAACTTTAAAAATCCATTAATTCCACATAAGTTAAAAAAACATTCTCCTCATACTTTTGCCAGAAAAGTCAAAAAGTACCTCGTATGTTAAATAAAAGAAAGATTCCTTCCATACCTTGTGGTAAAATTCAAAAAAGGGTAAAAATGACTTTAAACATAAAAGGAATAATAGTAAACATTTTATGAAAACATTTTGAGAAAACATGTACATAAATGATAAACATAACCCCAGTAAATACATACAAATAAACAATCTCAGATAAGAACGAGATTGGAATAATTATCCCTTACCTTAGGTCCAATATGCTTTGTATATATCCGAAAATCGTATATAATGATTTAAATAATGTTATGAATCTATTAAAGAATTGTAATTATTTTTATGATAACATTTATGGTCATATTTTCATCTGTTTGTTAGTAACATTTCATTTTTACTCGTTGTTTGGGTATTAACTGCTTTATTTTCATACGTATGTTTTGTTAGATAAGTTTATATTCCTATTTTTAGTTTATAGTTAGATCATTTTCAGAATGGTATTAGTATAATATATATCATATTTATTCATTCAATTCGTTTATATAATCATGTTTTAATGAAGATCATGTAGAACAAATCTCATTGCACCGTGGAGATGGTAAGCAGTACCTACGCATGAGCGACGATATCATTACCATAATTATTGAATGGTGTTGGAGTGGATGATAGAATATCTCAGAATTAGTATCATATTATAATAACCATATATAGTTGTTCTTTACACCATCATTCTCATCCATGTAAGGTGGTGGTGGAAAACAGATTACACCACAGTGTGGAGACAGTATTCCGTACATACGCACGCACGGTGATTTCATTTTCCATAGGTTGGATATAAGGTGAAATGGGGTTGTTTTATATTTATAATAACACATAATTATATGATTTATACTGATGTTATTACTTTATAATGAAACAAATAAAGTAGAGGGAGTAGAAGAAGAAATAAATTTGAAAAAATCGGTAAAGGATATTACCTCTTCTTTGACACACCTCTTTTAAACCTCCACTTAGGGCACTAAAGTTGGCCTTTGAAGAAAACCAAGACATCTAGTATTATTCTAGATAAGTTTATAAGATTAATAGATAGGTTTTGGCCGAGCTTGAAGGCTAAAATGTTGTGAAGAAGGGTGGGAGGAGGTTCCCTTTTACAAGAGAGGAGAGGGGTACTTTTGGAAACCTCTAAAATATTAATTTATAATAAACTCAAACCCCACATAAAATACTCCAAAAATGACTCCATTATAATCTGAGATGATATATGGTTGTAATCTTGTCAACCAATAAAATTTATTCATGTTTTATATTTATTTTAAACCTTATCATTTTGATTTATCCTTATTTAATCTATTTACTTTTATTTGTGGTAATAATATTCTAATTTTTAAATATCTATAAATAATTACTTATGTGTTGTGAATTTTCCATAATTAGATAAATTATTACATTTTCGAGCATAAAATTTTCTATTTGTAATTTTTAAATATTTTTGTGATTTTCAAACAATTTAATAATATGTTATTTTTATAAAATATCAATTGTGTCAATTTTGACACTATTCAATTATTTGAATTTAAATAAAATACACACAGAAGATATATTCAAACCAAAATATTTAATTCATTTATAACATGTCATATACTTCTAAAAATTCATGGACTACATTAATTTGTTTATATAATATTTATTTTGATGTTTTTAAAACAATTTATTTGATATTTCTCTTAATAAAATAATTACTACAACATTTTTGTATGATTATTTAATATACTGATTTGTTGTATATAAATTAAAAATAAAATACTATGATTAATATAAATATAATATCTTTCATTAAAATACTTTTAGTCAATTTTTTCTTCTAAAAATACCATCTTTTAAAATTATATGTTTATTAAAGTATGAAGGTGACAACTTTGACATCATTTAAAATAATATTATATAAATGTCATAATCAATTTCATAATGCTCCCAATGGTCCACAAATCAACACTTGGATGTTTATGTTATATATATACTCCAAAAATAAGGTTTTGTCATGTTTTTGGTCCTTTTGATGGGTATTATTATTTTAATAAAAAATATATCATTGATTTTTCACTAAATAAATAATTTTTGCATCATTAATGTATAAGTTATTAAGGTAATTAAATATTTCATAAAAATTAAAAATAAATTAACATAAAAAAGAAAAAAAATGTATCTTTCAAATTAGTATTTATAATCCAATTTATATTCTGTATAACCATATATTAAAAATACATTAATTATTAAAGTTTGAGTGAGACATATTTCATTTTCCTTTAAATAAAATAAATTAAAGGTCTTAATCACATCCAAGTGGGTTATAATAGATTCCATTTCAACCCAAGTATATTTTAAAATAAAATATAATAATCCAATTATATTAATGCAAGGGTTTAGGGTAATTTTATAATATTAATTTTACCTTTAATTACATGGTTTACATATAACTATGGTAAATAAAATTTATCGTAGTTACTATTCATAATTCCTAAAAATAAAAAGTATCCTATTAACATAATTTGGACCTACTGATTCCAAATAAGAAATCCATATTTATAAATTCTATACACAGAAGTGGCAGTATTTAATTTAACATTAATCCTGCTGTTGAGAAAACGGGTTTTAAAAGTTAAAACATTGCATCAGATTGAAATGTTTTTACCTATGAATTCAGTGTAAAATTAATGTTAATGACATACACAATATTAAATGGTAAAAATATATTATATTTGTAATTTAAAACCATTCAATATTATAATTTAACCTTAAAAATTATCTTGATGAAAAAAATTGTTTTTAATTAAAATTTACCGTATTTTTACTATTCATCAAAATATGAAAGTTAACAGAAAATTTTTAAAAAATTATCCAAAGTTAATTTTTATATATTTATTAAAATAAATAAGTTTATTTAATCAAATTGAACTTATAAATGTGTCAAAAACTATATTTAAAGAGTGTGTGCCATCAAAAGGTAGAAAAACTGCATTTTTTGAAAAATAATTATTTTACCCGAAAATTTTATTTTGTTCTCATGCTATGTTCTAGATTATGTGTATGATAAATGATAATGTTATAAAATTTAAAATGTGATTAATACTATTCATAATGTATAGTTAATAATAATATTATAACAATATATCATTGTTTAATGAAACTCAGTATTGCGTACAACACATGTTACTAAGGAAGGTTGCTCTTGCATGCAACACAAGCCAAGAACAGTGTTGCATATACTACAAGCTAATAGGGTGTTGCATATAGAGAAATATAGTCTTGGTGAAGCATACGACACAAGATATTAAAGAAATTAAAAAGAATATTTCTCATAAAATCTTGGGGTGTTACTTATATCATTTTAATTTTTTTGAGAATCATCATCAATTTATTCCATCAAATTCACATTCAATTCATGCCATAATTTTTTTCAAAATCCACAATAAAATATAATTTCCATTTAAATTGATGTTTTTCCACAATTCCATTCCCTTTTTATATAAAACATAAAATCATTTCTAATATAGGTTTTAAAATTAATTAAAAACTCATTTTAAATAAATCTTTCATTTATGGTTTCAATTGTAGGGTAAAGCCTTATGGAACCAGCTACCTTTAATCACGAGATCAGATAAACACAACACACATAAAAAGATTCTTAAACAAATAATAAAGGCTTATAATAATAAGTAATAAATCCTAGAATAAATATGCATCAAAAAATAGATTAGATCGTTCAATAACATGATGATTTATCACTATCTATGGAGGAGAAAATATGATATTAGAAGAAACAACATGAGGTGAGATCCACTTACTAGAAAATTATCATATATTAAAATAATAATATTTCATAAGAAAAGAGTTTTGTATAGAAATATAATCCTCTAGAGATCATCCAAAAGAAAATGAAACTGATTTAGGTTGAGTGGGGGTGTTTAAGAATCTTAAATGAGGGTCCCTATATTTTTAATTAAATTTTTAGGAGGCCTAAAACTAATATGCACAGTTCTCTTGGTAGGGTCAAACAATTATTTGTAACCATGTTCCCTAACTATGAAACCCTACAATAATTTTGTATAGTGTTCATGGTTTCATTATATGGTTAAATTAATTATGCTCTGACTGTACAAAACCACACTGTCTAGGGTTGTACGGTTTGGAGGGGTGGTTGCAAGGTTTGGAAATATTGTGCGCCAACCGTGTGCAACCCTCCATACCCTCTAAAGAAGGTAGTTGTTTTATTGGGACAAACCACATGGTCTTCCCTAACTATTCTATAACTATTCACAACCCCATGGGATTCAAAAAAATCAATCTTCACTAAAAACAACCCCAGACAAGCATCTATCAAATTATGATCAAAACAAGGGTTAGGGTATACCTAATAGAAGGTAACCAGTTGTTACAAATATTTCACCAATCCCATATATAAAAAATTATAAAATTTTATCGGTTTTTAGTCATATTCCTAGAGAAACCACTATCCATGTACCAAATATACTTATTGAGAATTCCAAGGCATCATCCCTAAAAAGATAAAATTGTAGAAAATTTGTGTGCCCATGTTACTTTGGGTCCAATATGATTATTTATTATATTTTATAGTATACAACCTAATTTCATACAAGTATAATTAGGTAAACTTCTAGATATATATTTATGAATATATTCCTTATTTTATCCCAATGAATATTGATTTCCAAGAGAATATTCACTATATTATTCCCATAAATTCTATATTTAAATAATGTAAAAATAGAAATAATAACTTTATAGATCTTTCTAAATAAATATATATAGATTATAGAAATTTCATATTTTATGAAACACCATTATAATTATTTTGCATCTTATTTAGTGTCATCATCTGGTCAAAACATTCTCTTCCTCAAAAAAAATTAAAATCATATGTCATGATTTTACTCAAAACATTAATCTTCTAATTTTCCTTTTGAATAATCTCCAAATGATTAAAAATATTACCAAGATAACTAGTATCAATATTCCTTATTTTTTCATTTTATTGAGATAGAAAAATATTTTCTTCAATAATATTTTTATTACTAGCCTTATGTTTATTATAGAACTCAAAAATCATAATAACACCATTATTTAATTCTTAAATTTTTTCATTCAACTATTTCATTCTAGGATTATATTTTTCAATATAAAAATTATAAACATCTATTAAATCAAAATTTAAATCACCAAACACTTTTAAGAATTCCATAAAACAAATATTTTTATATTCCTTCTTATTTTTTGAACCTTCACTTGAATTAGAATCCATAGTATAAATTCATGAAATATCCATTTCTCTTTTCACTTTCTTCTTAAACTTTTTTTTCACACTTTAGTCTTCTAAATTTAGTTATGATATGTTCTTTCTTCCTATATTAATAAAAATTAAGAGTTGAATTACTAATATTGGTATTTGAGTTACCTTTCTAATTTTATTTGTGATCATCCTTTCTATAATTTCTTCAGAATTACCTTTTAAATCCTTTATTATTTTTCTCTAGGTATTTATACATTCCTTTAAAAATTAATAAAGAACAAGTGTTTTCAGAGTATTTTGGATCATAAAGATCATAAATTTACACTTCACACTCCCTCCACACCTGGAAAGGTATGTTTCCAGTTAATAAATCCTAAATTTTCAAGGGGAGTTAAAAACTCTTTATAACATTCCATTTATATGGATGTAATAATAAAATCGCAACTTAACTTTTACCATGGTGGCATAACAAATTATACCCACAAATGTTTTAGAGGTATAATAAATATAGAACTTTATTATTTGTGGAAAAAATAATCCAATTATAATTATAGAAAAAAAATGATAAATAAAAAATGATGAAAATAACATTTCAAAACATAGTTAGAGAAAATTTTAATATATATATATATATATATTATTGATTATGATTAATAATTAATCCTTGCAAGATAAATTATTTAAACTAGTTTAACAAAAATAATAGTCATGACCATGGTTTTAAATTTTTAGAAGTTGTTTTCTTCTTTATCTCTCTTTGTAGAGATATGTTAAAATGATCATTGCATCAAAATCCACTATGTTTATTTAATGTGATT
Organism: Viscum album; assembly: GCA_963277665.1. Lineage (NCBI taxonomy): Eukaryota > Viridiplantae > Streptophyta > Magnoliopsida > Santalales > Viscaceae > Viscum > Viscum album. The sequence continues at coordinate 905,769,869 of OY728165.1, read as the reverse complement.
ATATGAATACAACAATTTTGGTTTCCAAATTTGATTAATTTTTTGGAGCCTTAAATTTATGTTTATTAATGCATTAACATAGTCACCACAATTCTGAATTTAAAACAAAAAATAGATTCAAAAAAGTAAATAATATTATTATCGACATTTAAATAATCATGTATCAAAAGATAATCAAAATACATAATTTCCAATTTATGAAACATTACCCATTTTATCATAATTTAAAATTTTGGTTTGGTTGGTGTATAATTGGTAATCATAATGAATTTTCTTTTATTGTGGTCCATCATTCTTACATAGGCCCATTCAATTTAAACTAACATTGAATTTTAATTCAATACGATACATCAATATTATTTAATTTAACATAACATTTTTATTTAATCTAACAATGAAATAATTAAGCCTAATACATAATGTGTGTTTCCCATATATAAATTAACTAATCTTCTTACATAACGCCATCCACTAAAACTTATTCTTATGTGGTAATTTGGTCACACAACCAAAGAACTTATCCATGAATAGTTGTTTAGTGATTCTATAATAGATTAATACATCACAATATCTCCATAAATGGTGTTATTCCAAGATTAAATAATCTTACATAGTAATATGCTTTGATTTTATTCTACCATAGAGATATAAAATCATTGATATTCATGTCAAACTCTACTCCTCTAAAATTTTCACTAATGAAATTATATGAGGCACTATTACTCTTATTTTTCTATTAAATTAAAGAACTTATATGAACATAATTATATATAAACTTAAATTGAATGACATATCAAAAATCATAAAAATAGAATAAAAAAATAAAATAAATATAATTTTAACTATATTTATGATGTAAAGACAATATAAAATATTATCACAAAAATTTAAAAATAATTAGACATGAAACCTTATAAAACAAAAAATATTAAAACATGCATATAAAAATCATTAAATAAGATAAAATAAGATAAAATAAGATAAAAATGTCTAAAAAATAAACAAATAATAAAATGACATTAAATATATACAATAAATGAGAAATTTATGTTATTATCAAAACATAATAGATAAAGTTGTAAGTATGTCCTCAATAGAATATCTTATATAAACCTTTCCCATTAATATCATTAACCATCCTTGATTCCTCAACTGATAAACATAATTTCTTCGATGTCCACTACTATAAATAAAACCAAAATTAAGCCTTTGTGTTCTCAGCTGTTTTTAAGAGAATAAATTTTTTATTTATCTTTTCCAACCACTTCTAAACTTTATCTATCCCAACATCACCCTTGAATAAAAGTGGATGCTTATTTAGAAAATAAGAGGCTTAATTTACATCCCTTGGACTAAAATGATTATCATTTCCCCTAATCACTCAAATAGGTTATATAATTTCATTTAAAAAATATGTATCTACAGAAGAATTCTTTATCATTCATTTTTAATGTCCATCCAATATCCATCTATGAAGTATAATTCTACAAAGTATATATTAAGAAATATATAATACACTACATCAAAATGATCATCCTTGCAAAAAAAATCAATACTATGTCTAGGTGGCTTCCTACCCCTTTTTTGGACTACAAAATTTTCCATTACTTAATGATGAAAAATTAAAGTAATTACTTTACATGTTTATTTTCAAAACCATTTGTAAATACATAAAAAAAGTCTTTTTGAAGTCCATTTCAACCAAATAAAATCCTTTTTATTTCAAAAACAAGATGATACAATGAATTTATTTACCATTCCTATCATGATGCATGATCTCTTACCAATTTTTCCCTATCATGGGTTAATATAACATAATAAAAACATCTTAAATTATCATCATCAACCATATATTTACATATAGACCTAGTTAACTCATGCTTCAATGTAAAAATGGTTATTTATATATTTTTATAAGTATATTTATTATTCCCACCATCTGATTCTCTATGCCTTCGGTAGTTTCTTCAAATCAAAACCATGATATGATACTCTTTCATAATTAATTGACCCATGGACCTAAATCCTATGAACATATTCAATAAACCAAAATTCCTCAAGCATGTTTACATAATCACTATAGGATAGAAACTTGTGTTTAGGGGTAAGAAAACCTATTTTGGAATGATTTTCCTTTAAGACATAAATAAAAAGGAGAAATGATGCATTTTATGTCTAAAAAAATTTACTGAAAACCATTAATATTTCATAGTGGAAAAAAAATCAATTTATATTATTAAACCTAAAACTACAAAGATGCATTCTAACTAAAATAAAATAAAATTGTCTCATGTAAAATCCATGAAATCCTTTTCTTAAGTCTCTATGTGGATCTACGGCTCCCAAAAAGTAAAGTGAATGAACATTACCTTTCCTATATCATGAAAAATCAGGTCTACATTCCCATAAAAGCATTCATGTAGAGATTGAGTAAAAGCACAGTAGGATTTCTACAAGACTCTAATAAATACCTATGACAAAGAAAAAAACAAATATTATTCTAATTAACGGTGATAAATCATAATAGTTTTATCCAAAATATTTATTTATAAAAATTCTTTCAAAAATTATAATAAAAAGATCGATGATATTTAAATCATTTGTTCAAAAAAAAACTATTTTCCCTAAAACACCATGAAGTAAAAAATCCTAATTTTTCATCAAAATAAAAACATTATTTATTTTTTTTGAAAACTTTTATTTTGAACCCCCCACTCCACCCACCCCCACCCATTTTTTAATCACTAAAAACTCATTGTCTCTTGGAAAATGGTAAAAACACTCCCTACCTAGATAAATAACTCATTCTTAGAAATTAAATGTGTATTTAAATTGATGTTAGATAATATCTAACTAGATTTATACTGTGTGATTCAAGTCATCATCGGTATACACATTTAACACGAACAACTCTGTTCTTTCATGAAAAATAATGATTTGTTCCCTTTCAGTCATAAATATCTTTAACACAATCTCTTAAGTCCCCTTCTTTACCATGGTTGAATTTGATACATTTTAAAAATAATACTAAATAAAACTATTTTTACACATGACACACACTATGTTGGAATATCATGTAAACAAAATTTAAATTAATTAATAAAAATAAAAACATTATTGGTTATTATATAAAGTATTTTATCACAAATTCAACTGTAAAATGAAAATATGGATTTCCATAAAATCTTGGATAGTAATATCATTTCATGGTCATAATCAATCAAAAATTATTTTTGAATTAGTTATCAGATAGAAACTATTGATTTCACCAAATTAGATGATCTTCCATGTTTTCTACACAGCCTCCGAATACATGATCATATTAAGAAAAACCTCACAAGAATATATCATAAGTATTAATTCTTTAGAAAGAAACAATTTTTGGAAAACATTGGCATGGCCCATTCTATGTTAGCAAATACCCATGAAACTCTCTACTCAAGAGTGTATATCCCCTAGTATATTTCACAACACCAATTCGATTAGGTACAACCCCTTGTATCACTCAGGATATGAGGTGTATAAGTATTAGAGTTGGAATAGAAATGTTAAAATGAGTGGAATAGCCCCGATATTAATATGGAATGGTGAAGATCAATTTAAAATATTGAAGAACCATAATGAAGTAAAATATGAGCTGAATTTATCTTAATTGAGACATTTTCAATATAGAATATATCTTAAGTCGAGGATATTGTTCTCTTATAATCATTATTATAGCTTATGGTGTGATGTTTAGATAACCTTCATATTGATGTCATGTAATGATTTTTTTTATTTGGAAAATTCATTTATGGGTTAGGGATGTTTCCATGTTCTGTTAATTGAAAACATACTTATGGAAGAGTTAGAATCTATTTAGAGTTGATTTTGGATACATCGAAATAAAATGAATTATATTGTACTAAATTTTATAATATAAAGATGTGAACAATGGTGATCATGCCCCAAAAAATTTGAATTAATCTTCTATAGGAAGTAATTTAACTTTCATGATTTAATGGTAATATTACATAGAGAATGACTTATCTTATATGATATGGAAGCACATCATGTATTTTTTTCATGTTAAGATGGTTTTGATATAAGAATTGTTTTATCTTATATATGAGTATTATACATTTTGGTTATTCTAAGGTGAAAATGAGTGTATATGACATGAGAATAATCACATTTTAGTATAATTAGTTACACTCTGAAATTTTATCTTAGAAAATATAAGGAGGTGAATGTTCCATAATGATCAACTCGGGAGAAATTTTCATTTTTCTAGATAGTAGATCCAAGTGGTATCATTCCATGATGAAATGGTCCATGGAATAATATAATACATCTTCCAATAATACCTATACCATGAGAATTTTCTGTCTTACATGAATAAGTGGTAGAAAGGATTATTCAGAAAGAGCAGTTAATGCACTATAAGGACTGGAGAAGATATAGGATCATGATGTGGTAGGAGAAACCATACCATTATAACTTGGTTGATAAATATCTGATTATTTGTTGGTTCTATAGATTCAAAGAATGATTTAATGTTTGTTACACACCACAATGAGTCTAGATTAGGATTCATGATGGGTTTTTTGTTATAGAAGTATTAAAAATGTCACATCATAACCAATATTTATTTTATTAAAGGAATCTAAATATACTCTAATATAATTTTAATTTATCCTTACACGTATTTTTGATATGTGGGTAATTCCATAATTAGACACATCGAAAAATAATATAGGTTATTTATTAAAATAAGTAGTGACCTATCTATGGATTAATATGTGTAACAAAAAAGAAGATATACTCTGAGCGATATGGACAACATTATAGGGAGGTATTTGTTAGGATATTTATTCAAATAACATGGTTCCACACTAAGTCTAAATTTTTTAGGTGCCTGATGTACTGGAAGAGAATATTTTTTAATATTTTGATGCTCATAATTCATCTTGTAATCAAATTTAAATAAAAGCCTCTTTCTAATTTTCATTTTCCATTAATAATAAATCAAAATGTGGATAGTGGGATCATAACCAATTCACACCATTAATTTAAGATACCACAATCATAACACATATATATTTTATATAATTTATAAAATTTAAACATTACATCTCATAAATAATCACAGAATACCATAATCTAAAGGTTTAGTTTCTTTGAAGAATAGATGAATTAATGTATTTATTAACATTATTTATTCAAAATATCCCAAAATTAATATTCTCATATTATAAAAATCAAGCTATATTCATGCATGTAATTATCTAGGGAAAACTAAAAAATAAGATGGAGTGATCTCAAAGGCTCAGAAATAGAAAAACTTATCAAAGAGTAATAAAATTTCAGATCATAATCAGGGGATAAAAAATGATCATGGGAAGAAATATATGATTAAAAATAATATAGATTCATTATAGTTATCTATAAAACATGATATAAGGGAATATGATCAGAAAATTATTATACATATACCATAGTTTAAGAATCTCAGTACATAAGAGAATAATCTTGAGCCATGTCCATGCATAGAACATTGAATATGGATAAAAACAAATAGGTCCTTGCATTATGTTATGAACATGAAATCAGGTCCAAACATATAATTATGAACAATAATGAACACAGAAAGGTCCAAACATAGATTTATAAACATTCAATTAGGTCCATTCATTGAATTGTGAACTAGAAATTAAGTTCATGCATAACATCATTATCTCATGAGATATAAATCTTAAACTAATAAATTAAATGTATATATAAGACCAATATATTATTTAATTAAAAAAATTACACATGTGTTCAATATAAAATAAACCATACATATTATCCTGAATAATCAATGAAAATGAAATGGGTTATATAATATTTTGATATGGTATCACATAAAACAACAGCAAAAATTCGTTTGGTTGATACAAAAAATATTGATGTCACAAAATAAATATATCATAAGAGATTTTATAGTATTATCATAAACATTAATCCATATGAGATATATCATTTATATTAATAGATTGAAATTGCTGAGCAATTGTAAAAATGAGTTTCATAAAACATTTTTAATGTTTTCATAAAATTATATAGTTACAAGTCACATTCAAAAATGGTTTTAATGAAGTTCAAAGGATTAATTTTTTGAAACATTATTTTAAAATAATCCCCAATAATTTACCCTTGAAAATAATTAAATTCATGTCAATAAATTTGTATGGGAAGATGAAAAATACCTTAATGTTAAATGAAATTTATTTTATACTTTTAGAATGTTTTAAGAGAAACCCACATCAATGAAATAGTTATAAAATTTAAGTTATAAAATAGATAATGGAAAATATGAAGAGTACATAAGATAATACATATTTTTATTTAAAAAAAATAAAATAATCCATTTTTGGTTAGAAAAAATATAGACATAGAGTAGAAAGATATAATAATTGGGATGATAATTTTTCAAAACAATTCCATATTATTATGAAAAAATAAATCCATAAAAGATTAATATTATTACATGAAAATATAATTTCTTATATTAAATGATACAACACCATATGAAATAGATAAATTGAAGAATATATCTAATTTATAAGAATAAATTCAAAAAAAGGTGGATGACTCATTGAAAAGAGATTGAGTCAATAAAACACATTATAGTTTTGATAAATTTTATTTCACGTGAAATAATTTATAGAAAAATGAGAATTGAAATGAATTTATAAAATCATGAAAAATTTAAATGTAATTTTCATAAATAAAATTAGGTGGATGGTATGAAAATTCATACATGTAGAAAGTATAAAAAATATTTCTTTTATACTATTGTAAAGAAATTCAATAGAGGATTAATCATGAAAAAAATGATTCTTTATAAATTATCAAAATAAATTCAATTTAAATTCAAAATTAACTTAATAAATCATATAATTATAAGTAATGATATCCACAAGAGTATGTAAATAATATAGATAATGAGTTAAAATGTTCTGGAATTAAAAGATGAGATAAGGTTGGCCCACTTATCTACAACCTTCTTTTGAGTTTTGAACCAAAGTGAGGTGAAATGTTAAGAAGAAATGTAATAAAATAAATAATTACATGAGGAGAAACTAGATGAAATTTTATAAATAAATAATATATAATTTCCTAAAATAGTAATTTAACCATAAAAAATCTCTATTTTAATGTGATATGAGGAAATAAACCCTTAAAATATGTTAATTTACGTTGTAAGAAATTGAAATGCCAATAAAAATAAAAGGAAGTAAAATATAATAAATTTTATGTTAAAATATACCTAATTTATAATAATAAAGTTCAATAAAAATTACTATAACTAAATGAAAGGGAATTGAGTTAACAAAACCCCCTAGATCTTTGGTAATGAAGTAATTAAAAGAATATGAAAAAGGGATCATGAAATGAACTTTTCAGTCCCAAGAAATAAACTTTAATAATTAAAATAGTATATTATAGGGTTTTAATTAAAATATATAAAAAATAATTTGGTGTATAATATGAAACAATTTCTCAATAAAGAGAAATTCAGAAAAAAAACCTTACAATATATTCCCACTTGGTCATACGTGATCTAACCTTTTGTATAATAAATTTAGGTTTATTATTAAAATATATCAGAATAATATTTTTACTTATTTTACTTGATTCATTCATTTATAATATATAATTACACATTTATTTATAATTCTTTGTTAAAATTAATATTCAAGTGTTAATAGCCTTTCTTATTTAGTGCTTTCTTCGATATGGTGGTTTAGGTCCTAGATCCTTGAGCATGTTTTAATCAACTTCATAATGTTAATGGGGGTCACATTGGTGTTTTTGATATAGTTATTAAGTCCAAAAGTAATTTAATTGAATTTTTTGTATTGGTTTAGAAATAGAGGTTAAAATATCCATTTTTATTAATTTAGATTCTGTATAAAGAATTGGTTTTATTAATGAATATACTCCTATAAATTTCTATTCTTCAATTTTGAAATTATATTAAATTAATAATTATTATACCATATTTATATTGTTTCAATTTTCTAAATCATTCGTGATATAACCATGATAACATCATTTATATAGGTGGAAGAACCGACCCAGAAAAGAAAGAATTAAAATCACTGAATGAGTAATAACATGTTATAGTATTATACTAATGTAACTTTTACAAAAGCTTAATAATTTCCAAAACAAATATGTTATCAATTATATTTATTAATTGATAGATGAAAGAGTAAAAGATAATTATTATTTATAGGATAAAATTTACATTAAATACTTGAGGGAATTTATAAAGGGCCTCTTTGAAATGAAGGATTTGAGTCTCCTTATTGTGACTAGAGGTTACTAAATGTGAGAGATTCCTGTTAAGGTGAAAATATTTTTATGATTCAAGATGAAACTATAGTAATGGTGTGCACTAAAATGGGTAGATGAGGGATCCTGTTATAGGTGATCTTAAGTGGACTTTTCAAAAATACTCATTCCTTAACTAATAATGAATGTAATTTATTATGTGATATTGATAAAAAGTTGAAAATTCATCAATATAAGAAATGAGGAGGTCAATAATTTCGTAATCCACTAATTAGTAGATATTTTTTATGATTTTTTTATCTTAAACACTGATTTAAACCCTTTTACCCCTATTTTCATTTTCTAGTAACTCATTTTTTACCTTATCAAATTATTTTTATTCCTAAAAAATAAATTTATGATGTTAAATAATTTGGAAATAATTTTTTAAAATATTAAATCCAATTTATTTGAATCAATTTATGAAAAGGATAAAAATTATTTGACTATATACTAATAATTCTAAATTGGTATGATGTTTACTAGTGTTATACCCAGTAGTTATATAACCTATAATTATGGTCGTATAATGGATATATTACCCCATTACATCCTATAAATTAGTTCCATAAAACATTACAAAACACACTTCTCATTCCTATAATTTCCTTTTATTATTTCACAAACCAGATCTCCATTCATGATGTTTTTTATAAATCTAGGTTTTTTTCTATCTAATGATGTTATAAAGGATGAGATAATCCAAGGGATTTACTAGTTCTAAAAATATTATTATTTTATATTTATTATCATATTTTAATTTATGAATATTTAAGAAATATAATCATCCATGGTATGTAAAATATGATTTTATGTACTGTTATTATAATACTCAGTTATGAGTGAAAAATTACTGATAATTTGGTTTATTTTTTATATAATTTATTTTATATTTACATTTAAATTAAATATAAATAATAAAACAACTTATATAAGTAAAATCAATTTTTAAATATGGGATTCTACATCCCCTTATAAATAAATTTCAACCTTGTAATATTAATTTCTATCATTGATGAAAATTGATGAGGGTATTCTTAACATACTAATGACTTGAGATATTATTTGTAATGATATATATACATTATTTTCTTTTTTAGGATTTGAAAACTCATATTTTCCTTTATATTATAGATATATTGAGATTTTCATTTCTGACAACCATTTGTGCCAAATATACCTCCACAAATTTAATGATAATATTATTATTTCTAGCCCTAGATTATGTGTGATGTAATTTTTCTCATTAACCTTTAATTTTTTAAGGCATAAGATAAAACAATTTAATTTGAAAATGGAAACATCCTAGTCCCCTTATTTAAGTATCACAATATATCATAGAACCTTTTATACTATAGGGTTGTAAGTACTGCTGCAATGACAAACTTCTTCTTAATCTCTTTTAATTCATCTTCACATTATTCCATCAATACTGACTTCACTCCATTTTTTATTTAACATGGTTGGTGATTTCCAAAACAATAATAAATTTATCAAAAAAACATCTATATTATCTAGAAAATATATAAAAACTATTGATATTTATTATAGATGTTAGTATAGGCCATTATTCAAACACCTCTATCATTGAATTATCCACAGATAAACCCTTAATTTCAATTGCATGACCCAATAAGGGTATTTTTAGAGCCAATATTCTGACTTTCTAAACATAGAATATAATTTATCATTTTTTAAGGTCCTTAGAAAAATCCTCAAATGTCATTTATGTTCTTTATTTCTCTTAGAATGAATGATAATATCATTTGTAAATACCAAAAAAATTGTTCATGACATATATAAATACTCTATTTATTATATCCATGAAAATAGTAGTGGGTTTTTAAGTCTGAATAGAATCAATATGAATTCATTATGTACATATATTCAATAAAAGGATTTCTTGGGAATATGTTCTCTCTTTACCCTTAATTGATGGTATCCAATTTGAAAATACACCATAGAGAAGTATTCAATCCCTATAAAATGATTAAAAAATCATTAGTATAGGGTAGAGGATTTTTTAAATGATCAATATTTTGTTAAATTAATGATAATCAATAAAATAGTTCATCTATAAATCCATATTTTTGGAAAATAAAACATGTGCATTCAATGGTGAAGAACTAGGTCATATAAAACCCTTTTCTAAATTATCATGAAGTTTCTTATCTAATTCTTCTAATTATATGGGGGTAATTATTTAAGGACTCTTTGATATTGGAATATAACTAGGTTTGTGTTCAATTAAATTATAAACCTCATGTTTAGGGGGAATACAATGTTGATCTTTAAAAAATAATTCAATATATTCTCATACAATTGAGATGTCTTCAATGTTAAGTTCCTCCCTAACCATTAGATCCATGTATCCCTTATAATAGGATATTAAGACTCAAATTAAGGAATTTTTTTCTAATTGAAGTTCATCATCATATTTTCATCAATATTTGATGATAGGATGATTTGTGATATGAAATGATATTTCCTTATCCAAGAAATTGATATGATATTTATATATGGATTTCTAATCCATGTACAAGAATCACATTGATTTATATAAAGGTAAGAATAACGTAATATATAATAAGTATCTTATCATAATAATTGGTTAGAGAAGATTTATATAGCTTGGGCACAAGCATCGCACCACCAGGTATTTTCACCAATAATTTAATATCCAGTGGTTGAGGTGATTAATAAATATTATTGTTAAACATTCATAATAAAAAAAAGAATTAAAATAAATAGAATCAAATAAGACATTTAGAAAATAGAGTAGATAGAAATTGTTCCTTTTATCACTTATTTATAATGATAAACATTAGTATTAGTGATTTCATAGGCTGTTCCTTTTTCCATTGGTCTTAGAGGTTTCTTATGTCTATCATCCCATTAGCCCTTGGGTTAAGGGACTGATTTCACAAACTCCATGCATTTGAAGCAATGAAATGATGGGGAATTATTGGTCTAAACATTATTTACTTCTATTTAATTAATTTACCTATTTATATAACTTTTCCATTCATGAAATTGATGGTGAACCCCTCACACTTTTAACATATTTTAGTTCCTTCAAGACATTTCACTGGGTTCTTCATCCACCATTTATGACATATAAGATGTTGAATATTATTTCTTAAATAGACTTTATCACATGAACATACATAAAACTCCAATTTTCTATTATTTTTTGTGTTTTTTAGTTTTATATTGTTCAATTTCATAGTCATAACTTGAGAGAATATTGTCAAAATAATCATTAAATTTTCAAAATTAACTCATATTCTTCTTGGTTTCTCATTGTGACAATCACCACATTTCTGAAATAACTCAATGTAAACTCAGTTCCTTATAGCTCCAACCATTTAATTTAATAAAAATATTTAATATAATTAATGAAACATAATTTATTAAAAAATCAAAGAGACCAATCATTTGAATTTTAAAAATATAACATATAATGTCTTACTTTATAACACCTTCATTTTTTCGTAAAATAATTTTAGTCCAACCTTGGTTGCTTTAAGTTGGGTTCTCTTACAATTATTTACCTAATCCCACAAAATAATTAAACCCCAATTTGATTCCATCTAAGATTAATTAAGCATAGCATAGATATATTTTACATCCTTTCAAAAATTTAAATATTACAACTCACAAATAATCAAAAAATCCTAGAACCCAAGGGTTTTTTTATATTTAGAGATAGACTACATAAATATATTATTGAATAATATTTCTTATATATCTCAAATTATTAATATTCTCATACTCTATCCTTATAGAAATATTCCATCATGTAATTCCCGGGGAAAAATGGAAACATAAGAAAGAGTTATCTCAAATGCCCAGAAAGTAAAAAACATACCAATGGGTCATAAAAGGTTAGGTCATAACCATGTGAGAAAACATTATCTTGGGATAAATATCATATTAAAAAAATTGAACCACATGATTTTACCATAAATCCTGAAATAATTACATATTAACTCAAAGGGGTTATACATTTACCATGGCATCATAATGAGAGGACATGTGATAATAATCATGAGTCCTGAAGAATGACATAGAAATATGGAAAAAGACTAATAATAGGAAATAATAATATTGTGAAAAAAACTAACGACATTAAAGTCTATGAATAAAGTTTTAAAAATAGAATAAAGTCTCTGAATAGAATTTTGAACATGGAAAATGGAAACTGGTCCATGAATAGAGTTTTGAATATGAAATCAGGTTCACTGGTAGAATTTTGAACACAGTTAAATGAAAATAAGTCCATAAATAATATTATGAACATGAAATTAGGTCCATGTATAGATTTTTGAACATTGATTAATGAAAATAGGTTCACACATATAGTTGTGAACTTGTAATCAGGTCCATATATAGAATTATAAAAATGTAATTAGGTTCATTCATAACATCATTATCTCACAAGATATAAATATTTAATCAATGAATTGGAGGGGTATATAAGAACCCACTATAATGTAATTATAAATCATATGCATGTGTAATATATGAAATCAATCATATATATTGTCAAAAGAAACCCATAAAAATGAAATTGGTTACATAACATTTCCAAAAGTTGTCACATAAAATGGCATCCCAAAAGAAGTATATCATAAGAAAATTTAGAGGTTTATGATGAATAATAATCCATAGTAGATATATATTTTATAGATTAAAATGAAACGAAAATCATAAAAAATGGTTTTTTATAAAAAAAATTAACTGTATCCTAAAAAAAGAAGCCACAAGTTACTTTTATAAAAATGAGAACGTGATAAGAATATTTTTCAAAAAAATTATTTTAAAATAATCCATAATAATATAACCATAACATGAAATAAAGATAAAAAATATAAATTTGGAGTTAAAGATAAAAAATATATGAATGTGAGAAAGAAATTAATTTTATCCTTTATAGAAGTCTTAAGAGAAAACCCACTTCAAACAAATAGTTATAAAATTTTATTTTGAAAAGACATATAAGAAAATAAAAAGAGTACAGAATATAATACATGTTTTTATTTAAAAATAAGAACAAAAATATTTTTTGGTAAGAAATAATATAGGCATGGATGGGGAAAATCTAATATAGAGGATGAGAATTATTCTTAACATTGTCATATTTTTTAGAATAAATAAATCCATAAAATAGTAATATTATGACATTAAAATATAATTTACCGACAATAAAAGAGAGAATACCATAAAAAATAGATAAATTATAAAACAAAAACACGTATATGACTATATTCATAGAAAATAGTGTATGTATCAATGAAAACATATTGATTCAATAAAACCCCAAATATTTTTCCTAGTATTTATTTCAAAGATAGTAATTTTTTTAAAATTTGAATTAAAATTACATTTTAAAATCATGAAAACATGGAAAATAAAACTAACAAATAAACTATAGAAGATATAGGGAAAATTAATTTGTACAAAAAGAATATAAAATATCCCGTTCACACATTTTTAATGAATTTTTATACAAAACGACTCATATGGAAAATTTCATAAATAGATTACATTAACAAAAATTATAAAATAAAAGTAAATTAAAAAATACCTAATTAAATAATAAAATTATATATAAATACATCAATGAAAATATAAAGAATATAGACAAGGAGGATAAAGTTTCTCAACTGAAAAGATAAGAAAATGATGGCTACACTCACATCAAAATTTTGGGTTTAGTTGTGAACTAATATGGTCAAAAAGGTTTGAAGAGTTATAGAGCCATTAAATAACATTAGAAGAATAAAAAAATAGAGAAAAATAATATATAATTTTCTCAAATATGTATTTAAACATAAAGAGTCTCGAATTAAAAGTGAGATTGGAAAATAAATCCCTACAATACTATATTTTATAGTGTAAGAAATTTAAATCCCCATAAACATAAGAGTAATTACAATATAACAAAATAATAAGATATAATTCATCAAACTAATATGAATTAAGTTAAAATTGATTATAACTCAATAAAATGAAATTTAGTTAACAAAAACCATTATAACTTTGGTAATAAATAAATAAAAATAATATGAATGAGGGATCATTAAATAATCTTTTAAATCCCATTAAATAATATTTAAAAATGATAATATAAATTATTTTGATGGTAATTACACTATCTAAAAGAAAATATGGTACATAATATGAAACATACCTTATTAAAGGGTAATTGAAGTGAAAAATCCATACCTTGGATTCCTACTTGGTCAAACACCCTATAAACTGTTGTATAATCAATTTAGGTTTCTAATTAAAATATATAAAAAAAATATATTTATTTTACTTTATTCTATTCATTTATAATTTCTTATCACCCAATTTTTTAATCATTATTTGTTAAAATAAATATCTAAGTGTTAATAGTCTTGTCTGTTTTTGTTTTTTATTCAGTATAAAAATCTGGTACTCGATCATTTCTTATGTGTTCATCAACTCCTTAATATACATGGAGGTCAAATTTTTTGATAAAGTTATGAATTCAAATAGTTCTTTTATGGAATTTTTTGGTGACGATTCATAAAGAGCGGTTAAAATATCCATTATATGTGAATTTAGAATCAATAAAAAGAATTTGTTTTATTAATTAATATAGTTATATATATATATTCATCCTATGATTATGAACACATATTAAATTAATAATTATTATATCATATTAAAATTATTTAATTTAATTAATCAATCCCGGTATAATCAATATAACATCATTCTTGAAAGTGGTAGTACTGACCTAAGAAGGAATGTGGTACAATCACTAAATGAGCAGGAACATGTCATAGTATGGTAATAATGTCACTTTTATTGAAGCTTAATTATTGAAAAAATATTTTATTGAAGTGATAAATCATATTTAAAAAAACTGAACAAAAAATATAAAGATAATGATTATGTAGAGGACAACACTTACATAGATGAATTGAGACTTCTCTTAAATAGTATCTTATAAATCAATGGTATTGGACTTGTTAATGTTACTAAAGGTTACTAAATCTGAAATAATATTTTTAGGAATCCAATTTGGGAATATATCCAAGATTAAACTAAATTAAAGTTCTGTAATGACGTTCTTATAGGATAGATCCTTTTATAGGTGAGCTTGAGTAGCATTTCTCAAATACCCATTCCTTAATAAATATTGAATGTAATTTCTCATGGAAATTAGATAAAAAGTGAAATATTAGTCGTGATAATAAAAGTTTAGGTCTATAAATCTATGATCAACTCATTTAGTGATATTATTTTATGATATTTTAGGCCTTTACCCCTTAGATTAAATCCTTTTATCACATTTCACATTTACCGTGGTAACTCAATTTTTACCTTAGTAACTTATTTCTATAATGAAAAATAAAATTGAATATATTTATTAATTTATAAATTATAATTACCAATATTAAATATAATTTATTTTATTCTAATTCTAAAATCGATAAAAATTAATTTTAATATAAGTACGCATAACGCATAAAGAATATTTTTTTAAAAATGTATTTTTAATCATAAAAATGATTTTAATCTTCTCCATTACCAAGTATTAATTATTTAATAGATCTTAAAATTTTTTCTATATATAAAAAAAACATTATTAAAAAACATTATTTCATGGGGATTGTTTTAATTTATTAAAATAAAAATAAACAACATATAGAAAAACAATTATTTGAAAAATATGAATTTTCACATTAAATGATTTTATATTTATTTGTAAAAATTTAATAATCTAAAAAATAATGTTTATTTATATATATATATATATATATATATTATTTAATTAAATTTCATACTCCAAATATGATAAATTTACCTTTTAAAAATATGATTTTTTTTAAAAATAATGTTTTTAAATGAAACATCTTTTACTTATATATGAATAATTTAATTAGTGTTTCCTATAGATAAAAAATTATTTCTTGGATTTTATTAAGTTATTTTACTAATAATTAATTTAATTTATTAATACATTTTATTTATATCATTCATTAATGTAATCAATTTAACAAAAATACATAATTCATAAAAATAGTATCTTTAGAATCAATGGTATTTTCCCAAGTGAATTGGTATCCTTTAATTCAATTTCAAAATAATTTATTTTATTTAAAATAATTTATTTGTAATGAACATGTGTATTTTTAAAATCTAAATAAACATTATGTATATTGACTATATATCGATAATTCTTGACAAGTATGATGTTTACTAGGATTATACCAAGCAATTATATACGCTTTTATAATTGTCATATAGTAGAAATATTACCCCCATTACATTCAATAAATAAATTCCAATATAACTTAAAAAATGAAACTTCTTATTCTTGTAGTTTTAATGTAAGATTTTACAAAAGTATTTCACCTTTCATGAAGATTTTTTTTCATTATAGATTTTGTTTTACTGGTGGTGATTCTCCGGGGTGAGGATGATCCAGGGGGTTTCCTTGTTGTAATAATATTGTTATTTTTTATTTATTGTCCCATTTTAATGTATAACAATTTAATGGATTCAATAATACACATTATGTAAAACCTTTTTCATGTACTTTTTTGTAATGCATTATTATGAGTGAATGAATGGTAAATAATACACATTATGTAAAACCATTTTCATGTACTTTTTTGTAATGCATTATTATGAGTGAATGAATTGTTGTTAATTAGATTTATTTTCAATATGATTTATTTTTTACTTATCTTTTGATTTTTAATAAATAATAAAACAAGTGAATTTGGGTAATAAAATTATTAATTAAATCTATTATGGTACTAGAATATCCCATGATTTTAAAAAGAAAACAATATTTTACAGCTTATATGACATTGAACACTGGGCCTAAATGAACCATGAAATATTATTATTTAAATATGACCATTACAACTTAGCTTTTAAATTAGAGGATATAAATAAAATTAACTAATTTATAAAAAAATAAAAATTCCCTAATAAATTTAAATTTATCGATAAATTCTTAGTAAATAATAACTAAATTTTTAATAAAATAATTTTATTCATCAAAAGTAGTTTTTCATTAAGAATGGGTTTTATTTCTTTTTATGAGAAAATATTATATTTAACCTCTAAAACTTTTAAAAAAAATTAAAAAAAATGATATCATTTTAAAAAAATCATATCAAAATTGTCATATGGTTAAATTTTAATATTTCTCTAAAAATATGTTTTTCAATGAATAGTGTGAAATACTGATTTTTATTGAAAAATGTATTTTATTTTAAAGTATTTACAAATTAAATTTATGTTATTTATTATTTTGAAAATTTATGAGTTCATTTTACTAAAAATAATCCAATAAAAGTCTTTTTAATGAATTTTATACTTTAATTTGGTATAAAAACATTTTTATACTTAAAAAGGAATTTTTATAAAACACTATTTTTTATTGGGTATTGGGGGTTTAATTTTAAATTAAATTATTCCACTTATATGAATTAAAAATTTAAAAATATGTTTGATATTTATAATTAGGATTTCAAAAAAAATTACGTATTTCCCTTTTATTTTTAGTCATTTTGAATAGTAATCGCAGTAAATATTTTTACCACTATAATGGTGAAATGAGTTAATTAAGTGTAAAAATAATGTGATAAACTCTAAATATGTCCATAAAATTTCCATTAATTTTATTTTATGATTATAATTCATAAATAATCATCCTAAATTCAACTATATGACCTTTTTCTATTTACACATGATATTTACCATTATATTATTTTTTTAAAGAAAATTCAAAAAAATTGTATTTATTTTTGTCTTAGTGTCTCTAAATTTTTTACATTACGGTAAAAGGAGGATATGTTAATTTATTAATGTAAAATTTAGAGATAATTGTTTTTTATCATGTTAATTTATTTCTAATTTTTATTACTGAAATAATTACCTTAAATGCTAACCCAAAGTTGACGTGATATTTATTCAATTAATTAAAAAATAAAATAAATTATATTAAAAATGTTAAAAGTAGTGTAATTTGAATGAATTATTTTTTTCAACTGATTTTTTAGATATATATAACATTTTAGTGATTTTAAAATGAATTATATTCTAATTCTAATATTTTCCACTTTTTCTCAATGTCAAATTAAATGAATTGTGTCAAAAATGAAATTAATGATATTTTATGTTAAATAATATTTTATTAAATTTTTTAAAATTAATAAAAATATTAAAAAAAGTAAATTTATGATGATAAATGGTCTAAAATTTAGTCCATCTTCCATTTATGATCCCATTTTCATTTTATAATAAAAATTATAACTATTTAATATTGAAGAATTCATTATCGTTGTTAAGGTTAAAATTAGCAAACTAAGGGGTTAATCTAAAATATATGGTTTAAAATGATATCAAAAACTATCAAAATTTTATTTTATACTTATATTAATACCCTATATAATTTTTTTTCGAATAAATTTCATCTTAGAACCATTTTACATGAGTTATTCAAATATTATATTATAATATTTTAGGTTTTTCTAAAAAATGACATAAATGATATTTTATAATAAATAATATTTTATTAAATTATTTAAAATTACTAAAAATTAAAAATTCATCCAAAATATTTTTATATGTTTTAAAATATCAAACATGTTCCATTTATGGGAAAATATTACCAATATAGTTACTTTCTTGACCCCTAAAGAGCAAAAAACATTGTTATCATAGTAATCATCAAACTAATTAAGTAGGGATTAAAACAAATAGATAAAGGTGAAAACATAACCTAAACATAAACAATACTTTCTATTAATATTATTTAGACTAATACTTATATTATATTTGAATTATATTAATTTTGACAACTTTTAACTAGAGTAATATTTTATATTAATTTAATAATTTATCAAATTCTAAGAATTTCATTCCCCTTATTATAAAAGGGAACCCCCTCTCCTCTTCTCTATGCACTTGAAGAACCATTTTGTTTGGAAATTACCTAACAAAATACCTTCCTAAAATCTCTCCCCTATTTCTAGAGGTCTTTTTTAGAAATAATACCAACCTTAGAGGGATTAATGTGTAAAGAAAATGATATTGTCTGATGAGGAGGTATAGCTTTTAACCAAATATTTTAGTTTTATTTCTTATTCCACCTATTTCTAATCATATTCAACCACATTGAAATAAAAAAATAATTTTATCCAATATAATAAAATGTTATTTTTTAATTTAAAAACTTAAATCTATCTCCTTCCTCTATCAAATGTGATGTGAAACCATCATTTGTGTGTACGACAGACTGCCTCCTCATGAACCGATTAATTCATCTTCCATCATCACCTTCCATGGATTGATATAATGATGGATTTAATATAGAGATTTATATATAGAAATTTTATTCATGAAATATTAATCAATCTATAATGATAATATATTATACACTTCATAACCATTGAATTCATTGTAAAATGAAAATGTTATACGTGCATATGTGTGGACTACCACTTCCACTAAGCATTGTGATATGTTTTTCATCCCCATGTCATATAAATGATATATGTAAGTTTATTTATGGATATAATATAATATTTATTATATAATTATCATTATATAAAGTTAAAATAATACTTACCTTCTTTCCATAATGATCATTGAAAAATGGAAACGTTACTCATACATACGTATGACCTACCTTATCCATGATTGTATCAGAGTTCATATTTCTTAATAAAATTCGTGATTGATTTTAAAAGTATAGTTGATATATTTAAAAGATAATTATTATGTATATGTTAGAATAATGACCACTTTTTCTATATTCAACCTTCCAAAGTCATTTTTCACATACAATCCAAATATCATCAAAATTTCTCACATGAACTTTATTGACAATGTAATTAAATATAAAAAATTAATAGATAAAATAAAAATAATAATAAACATGAAAAAAAATTAATAAAGTAAATAAGTACCATATGTTTATTATTCAGGGATATAAATACTGTATGACATGATTAGGACTCAATGTAAGGGACACTTTACATTAAAACCTCTCATTTTAAATGTTCTGATGATTTATTTCTTAAATATTTCACTTCTATGTAGATATTCTAAAAAAACATTTTATAGGTGAATTTATATGGACATGAATGAATTATAATGTAAATTTTCTGTCACTTTTTACTTTCTTTCAATGTTTTCAAAAAGTATTATTTTTTGTATTTTATACAGAACGTTTTGATAAAGAGACAAAAATGAATGTTTTATTTAAATGTATATGGTGTCAATGGTTTTTCTAACCACTATAACCATTAATTTATGTTTTAATTCTATTACTAGATTTAATTTTTTTTTCTTCAATTAAAAGCACTCTTTCACTTTCTTCAGTGTATTTTCAAAAAGTTTTTAAATTTGGATAGATATTTCAATAGTCAAAAAAAATTCTTATTATTGAAAAGAATATTTTTAGGAGTGTAATGTTGAAAAATACCAACTTTTATATGTTATTTTTATGTTCGTTTTATTTGGAATTATTTATTATTATGGGCAGTTCAGTTGTTAACCAAGTATATGTGGGTCTATTATATCCCTCCAATGCATCAAGTAGGATTTATGTTGTAATTTGAATGTGAGGGTTATTCCATTTTAACCAAGACGGTTATTCCACTGGTAACTATGATGGATTATCCATTTAAAACCATGAATATTATTCTATATGTAAGAGTGATATTGAAATGATGAATGATGTTAACTACAAGATTTTTTTATTCTTGTTACATTTTTATTAAAAACATATATTTTCACAAGGTAAATTAATGTGATTATGTTTAAAAGAATGTTTTTGATACTTCTTGAGGGTTAATATTATAACATTGTGAAAAACATTTCATGTGTTTTTCATGATTTCAATGAAAATTTTATGGGTTTTATTTTTCCCTTATAATTTATTATGAAATATTTTATAAAAATATTCAAGTAGAGAATTTTATTTATTGGGTAACAAAATGTTTATTTGGAACATAATTTTTATTTTGAAAAAGTATATTTTTTATAATTATTCAAGGACTAATGGTTTATTTATTTATTTTCTATAACCCATACTTTTTGTGATCATACAATATTTTAAAATGTAATTATAGGGTTTTAATGATGATTAGAGATAAGTATTTCATTAAGATGAATATTAAAAAAAAGTTACATTTAAAGTAAACTTATTATATTTAGAAGATTTTTTTTATGGGAATAATAGATATTAAGTGGAATTTTCCACTTTGTGAAGTAATGTTTATTTATGTGAGGGTGGTGGATTAATCCTATAAAACTATAAACCATAAAGATCCCCAAATATAATAGAATGAATGCTTGACTTAAAAATAATGATTATATAATGTTTAAGGTCAGGTCCTCATAGTTGGTATCATAGGAAAGGTTTTGATAACTTTTGAGATTATGATGTCTTTATGTGAGATTAAATTAAGATTTATGGATACCATCATGGGTTTATAATTTTAAGGTTGATCAAAAGTTCAAAGGCTTAAAAACCCCTTTTGAGGTTTCAAGTAACTGCATTTTGAGGTAATTATTGATATTTTTGGAGAGGTTTTACTAGGTTGAGGTATATATAACACTTCAGTTTAACATGATAGATTATTTTAGAAAAATAGTGTTAAATATTTGGGGATATATGCTTAAATTTATCAGAAAACCTTTGAGGTTAAAACATTCTTTAATTTTGAAGTTTTTAAGGTTGGTTTTGAGGATTTTCGTCATATTTTGTAAATTTTTATATTAATAGTGTATTATTAAAAGGAAACCCCATCATATCCAGAAATTACATGGGTATTGAACCTATAAACTAAGGGATAAAAGGGTATAATTCATATTAATGGCATACGTAATATCTGGGTTATTAGGTCATTTCTTTCTTTTTCCTTAGAAAATTAGATAGATAATGATTAATTTGATTTTTCTAATATTTTTTTTGTCGTATTGATAACTATGGGATTGAAATGAGATTTGGTTATTAAGTGATTAATTATATTTATAATTAAGTTCACTATTTTTTTAAGCTAATATGATTAAGTTAAACATAATATTATGGGATTTTTAAAGGTTAATTTATCATTCTGAAGCATATTTGATTTTAATGTGCCTTAATGGTGATACATGCTATTTATTGAATTTATTAGTATATTTGAGAAATTATATGATTAGGTAATATATATTTTTGGTTATATGACTTTATGGGTGACTCGTGTTTATTAGAGATAAATTTTAAATAAAAATTCTGAAGAATATATGATCAAATCCTTCTGATTTTTGGGTTTTTAACATGGTCGAGAATATTTTGAATAATTTTGAGGATAGTTGTTTATAAAATGATCTAAGTTAAACCTTGGGAGTTATTTGTTAGGCATTAAAGATTAATGTTTTATTTCTTCATTTGAAGGTTTATTCATTTGGGGAATTATATTACCTTTTGCTATTAATTTTGGTTTTCATTAACTTCAAAATATATGAGGAATAGCTTGTTACCCTTTTTTGGATTATGTAATCCACTAAATATTGATTTTAGTTTTTTTGGAATTAAAAATCATATTTAATACTCATAATTTGGATAAAAAGATAAGATTTTCGTAGATATTAATTAAAGGATAAAATTATACACACCATGTTACTATATTTCTTGAATTTATTTTCTTATATGGTAAATTCACTCCTCGACCATAGGAAAAGGGATCTTGAAACAAAAATTTTATCCTATTATCTTTAAATATGATGAATCAATGGTATTCTTTACATCTATTTTTTTATAGTTAGGTGTCCTTTGACTTTCTCATGATCATTCACTTTCTTGTGATAAATGTTCTTTAATAGTCTCCATAATTATTTTGGAAATTAATTTTTCTTCCATATCCATATTTTCGCTTCCCACTAAGGTTATAAAATTGGGAAACCTAGTATGTGTTATTCAAAATGACCTTTTTACTTCATTTTCCCTCTCTTCAAGAGAAAGTTTTATTAACTCTTTTTAGGGTATGGGATTTCAATAAAGGTATTTTAAAATATAAAACCCTTCATTACTGAGCTCAAGTCCAAATTGTGTGGGAAAAAATTTATTAAACTACGTGAAAATTGATATCTCAATATTTAAAAAGAAAACTATATCTCATAGCATATATGACATGAAACACTTAGTCAAAATAAACAATGACATATTATTATTTAAATATGACCATTATAAACTATTTGTTAAATTGGAAGGTATGAATAAAATTAAATTCTTTTTAAAAAAAATATTGATAATTTATAATCAATTTAAATTTATAGATAAATTATTATTAAATATTCCTTTAATTTATAATATAGTCATTTTATTCTTCAAAAATAATTTTTCTTTAAAAAAGCATTGTATTTCCTTTTGTTTTAAATTATTATAATTAACATCTAAAAATTTTGTAAATCTTATTTTATAAAATGGATATCATTATTTAAATTAGTTTATAAAAATTATCTAAATGTGAAATTTTGAGACTTTTTTATAAATTTTAATTTTTCAATGAATAGTGAAAAATACTGATTTTTATTGAAAAATGTATTTTATTTAAAAGTATTTATAAATTTGATTTTTTTTATTGATTAGTTTTAAATTTTAATTAGTCATTTTTTACTAAAATTAATCCAATTATAGTATTTTTAGTGAATTTTATACTTTAATTGGTATATAAACATTTTTATACTTAAAAATGAATTTTTTTTAAACTATATTTCGTCACATTTTGGGGGTTTAATTTTAAAGTAAATTCTTCCACTTCTGTGAAATTGAAAATGGAAAATTTATTCCATATTTGTAATCCTGAGGTTTAAATATGGTAAATATTTTCTAATTATTTTTTTCATTATGAATAGTATTCATAATAAATTTTGTTTCCACGGTAAAAGTAAAATGGGTTAATTAAGGGTAAAGATAATGTGATATAGACTAAAAAGTAACCCTAAAACTTACCTAAATTTTAAATGATTAGTATTTTTTAACCATTATCATAATAACATAGAATTTATGACATTTCCTTTCCAATTTTTCTTGACTTTAACATTTATATTATTTTGTGAAAAAAATGTTAAAAAGTTCATTATCTTTATTTTATTATCACTAATTTTTTTACCGAGGGATAAATAGAGGATATGTTCAGTTATAAATAGTCATTTTAGTGATAAATTATTATTTTTTATCCAAGATTCTTATTTCAATTTTTTTAATTAAATTATTACCTTATATTCTTACACAACACTGAAAAAGAATTTTTTCAATTAATAGATAAAAAATAAATATTTTCAAAAAAAACATTTAATTTAATTTAATTTGAATGAATTATTGTTCTCCTTAAATATTTTAGATAATTATTTCATTTTAATTATGTTTTGAAGGAATAATTTTTAATTAATTTTTAATCATATTGTTTCGAAGTCAGATTAAATGAAAAGTTCCCAAAATGATATTAATGGTATTTTTTGTTAAATAATATTTCATTAAATTATTGAAAAGTTATAAAAATATTTAAAAAAGGAAAATTTTTATAGTAAAAGGTATAAAATTTCATACCTTAGACATTTATAATCCAATTTTCAACTTATATTTAAAATTATAACCATTTATTGTTGAAGAAGTCATTATCATGGTAAGGTTAAATTTTGTTAACTAAGGGGATAATCCAAATGATAAATTTTAAAATGAAATAAACACCTACCAAAATTTTATTCTAAAATTATATTAATACCATATCTTTTTTATATTTTAATGAATTTTATTTTCGAACAATTTTACAATATTGTTACACATATTATATTATAATATTTCATGTATTTTTTAAAATGACATAAATGATATTCTGTAATAATTTTTTTTATTAAATTATTTAAAAATTCCAAAAATTAAATATTCAACTAATTTATTATAATATGGTTTAAAATACTAACCATGGTCTATTTATGGTGAAATTGTTCTTTTATAGTAACTATCCTGACCACTAAATAGTAATAAAATTTATTATCATGGTAATCATCAAAAGGGTTAATTGAGGGTTAAAATAAAAAGATAATTGTGATAAATTCCACTAAACATGTAAAATTATTATTATATGAGACACTTTATAATATTAATCATTTTATATTAAAAGTTTATTAATTTTTATAAATTTTTACATGGAAATTAATTTATATTAATTTCATACTTATGAAATATCAAGAAGGCCCCTCCCCTTATAAGAAAAGGGAACCCCCTCTCCACTTGAATAAAAACATAAATACCTTTTGGTTCGGACAATAACTAACTAAAGGCCTTCCTACAATTCATACCCTCATTATAGAGGTCTTATTTTAAGAATAATACCATCCTTAGAGGGTTTGAGGTGTAAATAAAAGTATATTGTCAGAATAAGAGGTATACCTTTTAACCGAATGTTTTAGATTTATTTATTCTTACACATCCTTCAAATATTACTCATCCATGATGATATAACAACATAATTATTTCTAATTTACTATTTTTTATTTTAATGTTGTAACCTATATCCATATCATTCTTCCATCAAATGGGAAATGAAACCATCGTTCGTGTGTGTAGCGAACTACAGCCTTGTGAACCGATGTAATATGTTTTCTATAACAGCCTCTCATGAATTTATATAATTATGGATTATATATATCATATTCATTAAATATTTATATAGTTTTAAATTTCATATCTCATATACTTCCTCACCTTTTTATTCATTGGAAATTGATAATATTGTTTGTGCATTCGTTTGGACTACCGCCTTTACAAAGCAATGTGATTCATTTTTCATAAACACATCATCTGGATGATATATATAATTTTATTAAAAGATAAAGTATTATATTTATGATATAATAAAAATTTATATTTATAAATTAGCACTTATCTTGTTTCTATAATGATCGTTGAAAAATGGGAACGTTACCCATGGATACATACGGCCTATCGTCTCTAGGATTGTAACATAGTTATTTTTTTCATAGTCACATTTCATTATTTGTTTTAAAAGTATAATTTATATCTTAAATTTATAATTATTTAATTTTTATATTTATTTATATGATAGAATAATGACATCTTTGACCATAATAACCCTACCGAAGTTATTTTGGAAATATAATCCAAATATCATCAAAATGTATAATGTGAACTTAATTGATTAAGTAATTAAATATAACCTGGTGATAGATAAAATTAAAGGAATAATAAAACTAAAAATGTTTATTAAAAATGTAATTAATTAACATAATTTTATAATTTATAAATATGAATAACATATCTGATGATTCAGACACTATGTTATAGACATGTTACTTTAAAAACATTCGTTCAAATGTTTAAAGGATTTATTCTCTAAACATTTATATTCCATGTCCATATTATTGACATTAATTTATAGATGTATTTATATAGAAATTAATAAATTATAAATGAAATTTTATGACACTTCTTACTTTTCTTTCAAAGGTTTTTAAGTGGAAACTTTTTACATATTTTATATGGAACATTTTGAAAAAGCAAACAAAAAAGTATGTTATATTTTAAATTATATGATAAAAATAGTTTTTCCCATGTATATAATAGTTATTTGGTGTTTTTATTCATTTATATTATTTCTTTTTTTATTTAAATAAAACCCCTTTTTCCTTTGTTCTCGATATTTTGAAAAAGTTTTTTAAATGGAATAGATACTTCAATATAAATAAATGTTTTCTTAGGGGTGAAAAGAATATTTTTAGGAGTGTAATTTTAAAAAATAAAATATTTTATGCGTTATGATTATGTTATGTTTATTAAGAATTATTTATGAATATTGTTGGCTCTATTATAAAACATGTATGGGTGGGTCCGTGATATTTCTCCAATGCAATGGTTAATATTTATTTTGGAAGTTGATTGTGAGGGTTATTCCATTAGTAACTTTGAAGGTTATTTGTAATAGTAAAGGTCATTCCATTGTTAACCATGAAAGTTATTAAATTTATAACCATAATGTTTATTCTATATGTAATAGTTATATGAAAATTATTTTTTACGTTACCTATATGATTTATTTATTATTTATATGATTTTTATGGAAATATTATGTTTTAACAAGGTAAGATAATGAGCTTATATTTAATATAAAGTATTTTTTTACTTCATAAGGGAAAAAAGTATAAATTTGTGAAAAAAACATGTGTTTTTCATAGTTTCAAATAAATCATTATGATTTTTATTTTTACTTAAAGATTTATTATAGATTTTGTAATGAAAATGTTTCCACATAAAAGTTTATTTCTTAGGTAATAAAATTTTTATTTGGAACTCAATTTTTATTTTAAAAAATGAATATCATTATAAGTATTTATTAAATAGAGAATTCATTTTTTATTTTATATATCAATTAATTGGATTTTTGTGCTCATCCCATATTTTAATATGCTTTTCATATGGTTTTAAGGATGATTTGGTATAACAATGATGTTAATATGATAATTTTGAAGAAGTGTCTGGAAAAAAAAACATATTATATCTAAAAAGTTTTGATTTGTGGGTAAAATTTATACCGATTAAATGAGTCCTTTTTATGATGTAATATTTATTTATATATTGTTTATAGACTAATCCTATAAAACTGTAAACTAAAAATATTCTCAAATTTAAGGGAATAAATTCTTGACATAAAACACAAGATTATATAATGTTCAATGTAAGGCCTTATAGGTTTAGGATTCACCACTTTCTAATTAGGGTGAGTGAACCTTGTAAAAAACTTTATGTATGTATGTGTTATTTATACCATTATCTCACATCATCACATCATTGATATCATGGTAAAAATTTCACTAACTAGTAAGAGGAAAATTGGTGATATAGAGATTGTATTTGGTTTCCACTAATTCAGCCCCTCCCAGTGGAAAAATACTCTCTCATAGGCCTTTAACATGGCCTTTTTAGAATTTCATAAAACTTATCTTTGATACCTATTTTGACCATAACATTAAAAAATGAATTTCAGGACATATCCACTCCATAAAACACTTTATATATTGAAATTAAAATATATTGAACAACCTATTATATGTACATTAATTATGTTTCCAAACATGCACCCTATAATTTAATTTTTCCATTCACATCATCTAAATTCTACCATATCTACAAGCACATAATAGGTATCTCAAAATTTGATAATTAAATCCTCACTTCTCTAATTTGATTGACCTTCTCATATAACTCCTCATAAATATACCATGAAACCCCATTTTTAATGAGTTAATTCCCTCATATTAAAAACCTAAAAATCCTCCATGTATCATCATCCATAGATTCATTTAACCCAACTTATTTACCCATTATGAATTACAGACATCAATATTAATCTCATAATACCATCATTGTCTTTTCATAAACATTTTCCTATGAATTAATGTTATAATTCCCTAAATAACATCTAAACTATTATGATGATATTTAATCCAACCAAATGAACTCCCTCTAATTAATTATTTAAACCATAGCAATAATCCTTGTAATCACATGATGTCAACATTAATTATTGGATAATATAATAGTAATTTAATCACAACACCATGTTAACATATATTCATAAATAAATGAAAGTTAAAATTCACTTCTTTAAATAAACTAAAAACATGGGCGTCATAATTTATATTGTATTTCACCAATAAAATATATAAATCATATGGGACTAGAGTTTTTTATATATCAATATTGGGTGAAATAGGTAGATCCAATGACACTTATTTAATTACCATTTTGGTCTTTATTTCACTATTTTCTAAGTTTCTCTACTTATTCAAGTGGGATTGGTAAATATTTAGATATTTCTTAGCCTTCTAGTTGAAAATATGTTTTTTTAATTAGATCAAAATGGGAATTAGTTAAGTTTTAATTTTTGGTATCTTAAAAATAATGTGTAGTGGTCTACATAAATTCTAGGTTCCTTAATTGTAGGATTTGATTAAATTGTATTTATTTAGTTATAATCATTGGTTATATAATTATAGGCCACTACATTTGGATTTTCAATTTTTTGTGATATCACTTATGGTCTAAAATAAAAATTGGTTTCAAATATCATAATTGTTTTAACAAGATATGCTTAGAATATGTCTACTACTTTTTTCCATGAACATTATAAAGTTATATATTTTTTTTATTATTAAATAGGAATTTCTGGGATTATTTGGTTAACTTTGTTAAAAAAATTATAGGTCAATATTAAAGGTATTTTATAAATTTATAGTTATTGATTCCATATATTATATGTTTTTTGATTATTCATTATTTTTTATTTTAATTATTTTAATAAAGCCTACTTGTTTCATTTTTTTCTTCATTGATATTAAGATGTATCCATATGAACCATTACTTAATAGAATTATTTCATTATCATTGATACATTATATGAGTAAGGGATAAATGTTTCCCTTTTCAACAAAAATATGTGACTTTATTTTTAATACATTTGTCCATGAAAATGATTTATGCTTACTTGGTAAAAATTCTATTTTTTTAGTTATTATAAAAATGGGGTATGGTTGGTTCATTTTTATAATTCCATTTGGATCATTTTTTATAAATTATTGAAAATAACCATTTAACCATTGTTTTAGGATGGGAAGAAAATTTAACTTGTTAAATTATATTATTTTATCACACACCCATATTTAGTGAGTGTGATTTTTTTACAACTATAAATTTAATTTTTCTAACAATAATATAATTATTTTAGTATGTTTTAAGTATAAAGTTGGTTTAAAACCAAACAATAATTTCATAAATCATTTTTATATTTTCTTTATAATAGTTTTGATTAAGAAATTTTTTTTAAAGATAACCTTATATTTATAATTTCAATGTATAAATGGTTTGGAAACGTTTAGTATTAAATTAGTATTTACACCACACATTAAATTGAGAAAACATTGGTTATCCTTGCTTTAATAAAATATCGGTTATACCTTGTTTGGTTTGTTAGTAAAATTCCTTTTTTAATGTTTAGTTCTATGTTTTTTATAACTATTAATGCGTTGAGTAATGGTTATTCCATTTTCAATACCATTCTTGGATTTCTACTAATAAAGTCTAGATTATTCCTCATGAAATGGTCCATATCTTATTTCTATATATCATTTAATATGATGTAATTCTTAATATTTCACCCTTATTACATATATTTCTTTATCATTTAATATTATTTGATTTTGTACATGTAACCCTTATTCCATGCATGTATTTGGAATTTAATAAGGTTTTGTTTTGGATATGTCACCCATATACCATGTTTAACTTTCCCATTTAGCTTTATTTGAATAATGTTATACCTTATATCATTCTTATATTTCCTAACTCACATTAATTGAACCTTGTTCTACCATATGTCATACTTTTGTTTCTCATTTAGTTTTCTTTATTTATGTATATTCCATCCTTATACCATGTTTGGCTTTCTCACTTAATATGTCTTGACACTATTTAGCTTAGAATACATATTTATATCTCAGTCTTGATATATTAATCATTTTAAAGGGGATATTATTAGGTTATGAGATTCATAAATATGTATATTTACAAAACGAAAAACATATTTTCAATGAAATGGTATGGGTAGAAATATTTCTCTAACTCATTAGATAATTTCACCTTTTATGATGGGATGAATTGTATGATTTTCTATATTATTTATATATAATTACCTTCCTCGTGGGATGAGTTTTAAAAACTAGTATATTATTTCCATATTTTAAATATTCCATTCAAGTCTTGAATTAGGAAAATAGATTTAGATTCTCCTAGTATAGGGAGTTACCTATTATGATTATTATTGGCCTATAATTTAATTAATTGTTATTTATTGTATTTCTTTAGTTGTTGATTGTGAAAATAAATTTATTGTTTATATAAATTACTAAACAAATAATAATTTATATATCTAATTATTCACTTTATGAGTTGATACATCATTGGTGGTGGCCTTATGAGTTTGCATTCTCAAACCTTGTGTGTACAATTTGGTGCACACGAAACTTCATTTACTGTCATTTTAGGTATGATGGCTATATGGGTCTCCAATAGATGCATTGTATAATAATTGGGATTATTTTTCATCTTATAAGGTTAATTTTTATGACTCATGGGTTTATAGAGACTATAACGAACAATACATTACATACATTTTTAATACTTCAAAAATGAAGCACACTTATTACAACATATGACAAAACCACAAAGGACCGTATAGGTATAGTGTCTTTAGAAACTGGGAAACATAAACAAATGGTTCATAAATCTTCTAGAGTGTCTCCCATTTATTTCATCATATCTAGGGTCCCTTTTAGCATATTCTACTTAATATCCATCTTCTTGACCTGGGGAAAAGAAACCATAAAAGGGTGAGCTCAAATGCTCAGCAAGGGCAAATAAAGGAAATAAAAATCATATCATATCTTTTTGAAAATCATAACCTGCAAAAGAGATCATAATATCTTAACATGGAATAAATCATAGAAGTTAAAATGAGATCCCCATAATCATAACATAAAACTTGAAACTTTGTGGAATGCACACATAATCATGGAAAATCATTTCTTGTTAGTCATGAATCATTTCCAAGACTATCTTAGCGGACAAAGTCCATTTCTGAACCGAGTTCACTCCTCGTTTCAGTCCTGTATCACTGAACCGAAATAACCTTCCATTCCAGCCATGTCTATCTCATGAGATATAAATCTTTACCCAATGCATTTGAGGGAGATATAGGTCCCACCCATCTTATAATGAATCCTTTCTTATGTGTGCCACATAATCATAAAACATACATCATCGCATAACACATGTAACAAAAATGGGCTTCTTGAAACATCATGACATCATAAAACAAACCATATAAGGTAAATGACTTCACAAAAATAATTCCCTCACAATATAATCAAATCAATGTAATAATAGGGATAAAAACAGAACCCTTTATTATCTTAGATGGAAAATAATTTTGATAAAACACTTGAACTCCATTCTTGAGGAAAATATCCTTTCTTCTTCAAAAACACTTTTCTTTTCTTAAAATGTCATAAAATTCTAAACTAAAAGAATTTGATTAAAAATAAACTTGAAAACTTGTAAAGGAAGCTTCTTGGAAATAATTTTTTAAAAATCCATTCATGCCGTATAAGTTAAAAAAACATTCTTCCCGTACTTTTGTCGGAAAAATCAAAAAGTACCTCGTATGAAAAACGAAAAAAGATTCCTTTCATATCTTTTACTAAAAACATACCGAAGGGTAAAATTGGATTTAAACTATTGTAAGTGGATGGAAACAATATTATATATTGAAGTAACATGGATGTGGATGATAAAATACACCCCAGTAAATACTTACGAATAAACAATCTCGGATAAAAATGAGATTGTGATATTTCCCTTACCTTAGGTCCGATTTGCTTTATACGTGTCTGAAGCTCCTGTATAATGGTTTAAATAATGTTATTGACTTCTTCCAGAATCATACATATTGATATGATATCATATATGGTCATATTCTTAGCTTCTTGTTAGTAATATTTCATTGTTACTTGTTACTCGGGTCTTTATTGCCTTTTGTTCTTATGCGTGTTTTGCCGAATAAATTCTTATTCTTATTTTAAGGTTATAGATACCTTATATCCAGAATGGTATTAGTGTAAAATATATCATATTTATTCATTCAATTCAATTATATAATTACTATGTAATGATGATCATGTAGAACAAGTCACATCACATCGTGGAGACGGTATTCCGTACGT
This sequence comes from Viscum album, assembly GCA_963277665.1. Taxonomy (NCBI): domain Eukaryota; kingdom Viridiplantae; phylum Streptophyta; class Magnoliopsida; order Santalales; family Viscaceae; genus Viscum; species Viscum album. Next base: position 905,736,659 of record OY728165.1, on the reverse strand, counting down.
ACGCACGAGTGATGATATCGTTCCTATGATCGTGGAACTATATTGGAGTATATATATATATTATTTCAGTATCAATATTACTTTATAATAATAATAAATAGTTATTCAATACACCATTATACCCATCCTTGTAAAGTGATGGTGGAAAAATAGATTACACCACGGCGTGGAGACGGTATTCCGTACGTACGCACGCGCGGTGATTTCATTTTTTCCGTAGGATGGATAGAAGGTAAATTAGGGTTGTTTCATATTTATAATAACATATCAGTATGTAAGTAATACTGATGTTATTACTTTATCATGAAACAACTAAAGAAGAATAAGTTAAAGAAGAAAGAAATTGAAAAGATCGGTAATGGATATTACCTCTTCTTTGAAACGCCTCTTTGAATCCTCCACTTAGGGAACTAAGATTGGTCTTTAAAGAATACCAGGACCTCTAGGATTATTCTAGGGAAGTGTATAGGAGAAAATGGCAGGGGTTTGCGGAGCTTGAGTGCTCAAATTGGTGTGAGGAGGAGGGGGAGGAGGTGCCCTTTTATAAGGGAGGAGAGGGGCACCTTAGGAATATCTCAAAATATTATTTTATATTAAAGTCAAAATCGGTTTATAATGGTTCCAAAGGGTCTTATTTCGAAGCTAAGGTGGGGATGGGTCGAAATCCTATAAACCAATAGGATTTAGACAAGTTTAGGGTATTATTTTAACCTTATCAATTAGATTTAACTCTAAGTTAAATAATTTAACTTTTACCGTGTCTTTTTGTTTTCTTTCACTATAAGGTTAATACACTTACTATAACATGCCAAACGAACCCCAAATTGTTTATTATTAATATATATATCCTTATCTAAGTCATTTGGCCGAACCTTAGATTTTTAGGAATAAAATAACAATTAATAATATAATATTTGATTTAAAAACTATTTTGTGTCAATTTTGACACTATTTGATATATGATTTTTGTGAAAGTCATAACAGAATTATATGTTCGAATAAAGTTGATTAAATCAACACTAATATATCATAGTAACCTAGAAAAGTAGTGGAATTGATAAAAAGTCTCAAATTACATTTATTTTGGTGTTTATAACATCAATTATGTCAATATTTCATTAATAAGATAATTACTGCATCATCATTGTGTCATAAATAAATTAAATTATTTAATGTCTAAAAATTACAAATAAAATACCATTATGTAGGAAATCATTTTATCTTTCTAATGAATATTTATAGTCGAATTTATCTTATGTATAACCCCATATTAAAAATGATTTACTTATTAAACTTTGATTTTAACTATTTTAACCCTTCTTTAAATAAATTAATAATAAATGTCCTAATCTAACCCAAGTGGGCCTAAATGGTCATAATTTATTCCTAATTTTGATTTTGGTCGAATTAAACTTATCCAATAGAATTAGGACATGTGTTAGGGTAATAGTAATATCATTTTTACCCTTAGTTACCCTATTTACTATTAACCGCGGTAAAAAAAAGTAAAAAGTTACTATTCACCAAAAAATTATTTTTATCTCATTGAACCACATTTTACTTACTGATATCAACCGTGTCTGTCGGATTTTCGAAATTCCATTCACAGAAGCGGTAAAATTAAGTTTTATGCAAAAATTCAGTTTTTAACCTACCACTTAGTGGTTTCACTATTCATCAAAAATTTAAAGTTTTCAGAAAAATACCAAAATTTCACCCTAGGCTAATTTCGATATTCTGAGTCCAAAAATGAAGTCCATTTTGAAAAATAAAATTTATAAAATTTCAAAAAGTGGTTATTACTATTCATAACGGCTAGTTTTAATAGCATATTATTGTTTAGTGAAACTCGGTATTGCGTACAACGCAAGCTATCGAGGAAGGTCGCGATTGCGTGTAAAGAAAGCCAAGCAAGTGTTGTGTAGAAAAAGATTCCTTTGATGATTTATATAACATACAAGTATCGGGTGTTACATTCTACCCCCCTTAAAAAGAATTTCGCCCTCGAAATTCGTCACTTTGTAACAAACAGATGAGGATACTTCTCCCTCATCATATCCTCAAGCTCCCATGTAGCTTCTTCAAGTTGGTGGTTCCTCCATAAAACTTTCACCAATCGAGTGGTCTTATTTCGTAGGACTTTTTCGCTATGATCCAGAATCTCTATCGGTTGTTCTTCATAAGAAAGATCTTTCTCCAGCGGTACAACTTCTGAGCTGAGTACATGTGAAGGATCAGGTATGTACTTTCTCAGGAGAGATACATGGAACACATCGTGAACTTGAGAGAGATTCGGTGGAAGCGCCAATCAGTAAGATACCTTTCCAACCCGATCCATTATTTCTAAAGGACCGATATATCTAGGGATCAACTTCCCCTTCTTTCCAAATCTCATAACCCTCTTCCAGGGAGATATTCGTAAGAACACTTTATCACCCACTTCAAACTCTAGGTCTTTTCTTCGGTTGTCGGCATAGCTTTTCTGTCGACTCTGAGCTGCTCTTATGTGTTGTTGAATAGATCTGACCTTCTCTGCCATTTCATCAACGAGATCAGGTCCTAATAGATTTCTTTCCCCAACTTCATCCCAGCAAGTAGGAGTCCTGCATTTCTTTCCATAGAGAGCTTCATAAGGAGCCATCTGAATACTGGAGTGAAAGCTATTATTATAAGAAAATTCCACCAAAGGTAGGTGTTGATCCCAACCTCCTTTGAAATCCATAGAGCAAGCTCTCAACATATCTTCTAGGGTTTGAATTGTTCTCTCAGACTGACCGTCTGTCTGGGGATGATAAGTAGTGCTGAAACTCAACTCTGTATCCAGAGTATGCTGAAGACTTCGCCAGAACTTCGAGGTAAATCTCGGATCCCGATCAGATATAATAGAAAGTGGTACTCCATGCAATCTTACCACTTCCTTTACATATATCCTGGCAAGCTGATCTAGAGAGAAATCCTCTCTCATAGCAATGAAGTGTGCAGACTTTGTAAGACGATCAACTATGACCCAAATAGCATTATTTTTTTTGGATGTTTTAGGAAGTCCTGTGACAAAGTCCATAGTGATGTTTTCCCATTTCCATTCGGGTATGGGTAATGGTTGTAACATCCCCTTAGACTTCTGTCTCTCAGCTTTAACTTGTTGACAAACCAAGCATCGAGAGACATATTCAGCAACATCTCTTTTCATTCCATCCCACCAAAAGTACTCTTTCAGGTCCCTATACATCTTCGTGCTTCCAGGATGAATAGAGAATGATGAACTATGAGCCTCATCCAGTAGCTCCTTCTTTAATTCGGGGATGGGAGGAACACAAACCCGATTCCTGAACTTTATTATCCCATCACAATCAAGGTTGAATTCAGGAACATTTCTCACCTTCTTTTGTAACTCGACATCCTCTTTCTGTGCCTCTTTAATCTTCACATGTATAGATGGTTGAACATTCATTTGAGAAAGATAAGATTTTTCCCCTTCCATTATAATTTCAAGATCCATCCTTTGTAAATCCATAAATATTGGATCTTTTGTGATCCTCATCATGGATAAACTAGCATGGTCTTGTCGACTTAATGCATCTGCCACCTTGTTTGTTTTCCCAGGGTGGTAATGGATTGAGCAGTCGTAATCCTTAATCAGCTCCAACCATCTTCTTTGACGCATATTCAACTCCTTTTGTGTGAAAATATACTTTAAACTTTTATGATCAGTATAAATATCACACCTTTCACCAGAAAGGAAATTCCTCCAAATCTTTAATGCAAATATTACCGTAGCCAACTCCAAATCATGTGTTGGGTAATTTTGCTCATGGATTTTCAACTGTCGTGAGGCATAATCTATCACCATATCATTTTGCATAAGAACACACCCCAATCCCTTCTTGGATGCATCACTATAGATCACAAACCTTTCTCCACTACAAGGAAGTGTGAGCACAGGTGCACTGGATAACCTTCTTTTCAACTCCTTGAAATTCTCTTCACATTCCTCTGTCCAGAAAAACTTAACTCCTTTCTGAGTAAACTTGGTGAGTGGATTGGATAATCATGAAAAATATTTTACAAAACGTCGATAATATCCAGCCAAACCAAGAAAACTTCGGATCTCAGTTATTGTTGTTGGTCTTGACCATCTTTCGATAACCTCTATTTTTGCTGGATCCATAGATATCCCCTCTTTTGAGATTATGTGACCCAAAAATGCAACTTTTTGAAGCCAAAATTCACACTTGGTAAATTTGGCATAAAGCTTCTCCTTTCTCAGGGTCTTCAATATTCTCAAGTGATCTTCATGCTCTTACTTTCTCTTTGAATAGACAATAATATCGTCTATAAAGACTACCACAAATTGATCAAGATAGTCTCTAAAGACTCTATTCATTAGATCCATGAAGATAGCAAGGGCATTAGTAAGACCAAATGGCATCACTATAAATTCATAGTGTCCATACCTTGTACGGAAAGCCGTCTTTGGTATATCCTCCCTTTTGACCCTTAATTGATGATACCCTGAACGAAGATCAATCTTGGAAAAGTATTGAGCTCCGCATAGTTGGTCAAATAAGTCATCAATGCGTGGGAGAGGATATTTGTTCTTGATAGTGATCTTGTTAAGTTCTCGATAATCAATGCAGAGTCTCATTGATCCATCTTTCTTCTTAACAAATAGAACAGGTGCTCCCCAAGGTGACGCACTAGGGCGTATGAATCCCTTATCAATATTCTCTTGGAGTTGCTTATTCAATTCCTGCAACTCAATTGGGGCCATTCTATAAGGTGTCTTTGAAATTGGCAAAGCACCTGGTACAAGTTCTATTGAAAACTCAACTTCACGATTTGGTGGAAGACCCGGTAATTCCTCCGGAAAGACATCATCAAACTCCCGTACAATGGGAATATTCTTAATCATGAGTTTCTCACCAGCCATTTGAGATAAATAACCTTCATTTAGTGGAATCAATACCCATAAGATGGAATAAATTTCCACTGGAATGTTATGTTCATCCTTGCATTGATAGACGATCGTAGATTGATCTGGAATATGAAATGTGACTTCCCTTCTTTGGCAATTGATATGAGCTCCATGTAGAGAAAGCCAATCCATGCCAAGAATCACATCAAATTCCACTAAAGGAAGGATCACAAGATTTGCAGGAAGCACTTTCCCACAAACTTCGATCGGAGAAGAATTATAAACTTTTGATGCGACTGTTGTTCCATTAGGTGTTGTCACAGCTAACTCAACATCTAATTATTGAGGTAGTACGGTGATACCCTTAAAAAATATTTCAGAAATAAAAGAGTGGGTGGATCCAGAATCAAATAAAACATTTGCTACTTTAGAGTGGATGGTAAGTGTACCTTTCACCACTTCGTTATCGTACTCCACATCGCTGATAGAAATTGCATGTGACTTTCCTTTGTCTTTAGACTTAAGATTTTGTTGACGTCGACCATCATCATCAACCCTTGGATTTGGGCATTGATTGGCATAATGCCCCATCTCCTTGCACTTGAAACATTGAAGTGTAGTAGGATCATTCTGTGTATCCCTTCCTTTGTTTGCATCATTAGACATCTTCTTCCCATTATCGCGGCATTCAAATGCCCGATGACCTTCCTTTCCACATTTAAAACATTTACTTGTCCCTTTAAGAAAACTCCCTCCATGTTTCTTTCCACACTTTGAGCATAAGGGAAAGTTCATCTTCTTTTCAGTGTGCTCTTTAGATTTTCCTTTGAATTCCATCTTCCTCTTCTTATCAAACCCATGTGACTGATGGGTTACTCCAATCTCCATCTCGACTTTGAGAGCACATCGAACGATTTCCTCATAGCTATTGAAGTCCCTTATGGCTAACGCCCTTCGAAGACTTGGTTTTAAGCCACTAAAGAATCGATCGATCTTACTCTCAGGTTGGATAATAATACCAGAAGCGTACCTTGCAAGTCTTGTAAAATTTGCTTCATAGGTACGAACAGATTCATCATCCCTTTGCTTCAGTTCAAGAAACTCTTTCTCCATCATTGTTCGGAGAATACGAGGGAAGTACTTATTGAAAAATAGGTTCTTGAACTCGTCCCATTCCATAGACTCAATTTCATCCCTTTGCCTCGTATTCTTAATAAGATTCCACCATTGATCAGCATCTCCTTCCAAACGATACACTGCTAGGATGAATTTATCATGTTCAGAACATTGAAGAACTGAAAATATCTTTTCAGTAGTACTAATCCATTGTTCAGCAACTAATGGATCAGTAGACACGCTGAAAGAAGGTGGACGCTTCCTCATGAAGGATTCAACAGAATGTTGCTCCTTCCTTTTCTCATTTGGAAGTCCTGCATGATTCATAGCTTGAGAAAGTTGTGTGAGCATGGCTACAAGATTTTTCATTCCAGCTCCCATATCGTTTGGTTGCTCAGGGGGACAATCATTGCATTGCCCATCGCATTCCGCATTAACACGGTTCCTTCGGGTTCCAGCCATTGACTAAAACCAAGAAGAATAGTGTGACCAACACTAATTATAATAGGAAAAACACATAATTCAAGAATAAAATTTTCATGCTTAATATCTTATCCTAGGGTATTCATGGCCATTTCTAAAACACTAAGATTGTGTTCTATGCTTAAACTTATCCTTATGGTTCTTACTAAGGATTTCACATCCTAGTTTCCAAAGGTTGACTATACCTTTCCTCTGATACTAACTATAACGACCCATACTTTACATACATTTTTAATACTTCAAAATTGAAGCACACTTATTACAACATATGACAAAACCACAAAGGACCGTATAGGTATAGTGTCTTTAGAAACTGGGAAACATAAACAACTGGTTCATAAATCTTCTACAGTGTCTCCCATTTATTTCATCATATCTAGGGTCCCTTTTAGAATATTCTACTTAATATCCATCTTCCTGACATGGGGAAAAGAAAACATAAAAGGGTGAGCTCAAATGCTCAGCAAGGGCAAATAAAGGAAATAAAAATCATATCATATCTTTTTGAAAATCATAACCTGCAAAAGAGATCATAATATCTTAACATGGAATAAATCATAGAAGTGAAAATGAGATCCCCATAATCATAACATAAAACTTGAAACTTTGTGGCATGCACACATAATCATGGAAAATCATTTCTTGTTAGTCATGACTCATTCCCAAGACTATCTTAGCGGACAAAGTCCATTTCTGAACCGAGTTCACTCCTCGTTTCAGTCCTATATCACTGAACCGAAATAACCTTTCATTCCAGCCATGTCTATCTCATGAGATATAAATCTTTACCCAATGCATTGGAGGGAGATATAGGTCCCACCCATCTTATAATGAATCCTTTCTTATGTGTTTCACATAATCATAAAACATACATCATCGCATAACACATGTAACAAAAATGGGATTCTTGAAACATCATGACATCATAAAACAAACCATATAAGGTAAATGACTTCATAAAAATAATTCCCTCACAACATAATCAAATCAATGTAATAATAGGACTAAAAACAGAACCCTTTATTATCTTAGATGGAAAATAATTTTGATAAAACACTTGAACTCCATTCTTGAGGAAAATATCCTTTCTTCTTCAAAAACACTTTTCTTTTCTTAAAATGTCATAAAATTCTAAACTAAAAGAAGTTGATTAAAAATAAACTTGAAAACTTGTAAAGGAAGCTTCTTGGAAATAATGTTTTAAAAATCCATTCATGCCGTATAAGTTAAAAAAAACATTCTTCCCGTACTTTTGTCGGAAAAGTCAAAAAGTACCTCGTATGAAAAAAGACAAAAGATTCCTTTCATATCTTTTACTAAAAACTTACCGAAGGGTAAAATTGGATTTAAACTATTTTAAGTGGATGGAAACAATATTATATATTGAAGGAACGTGGATGTGGATGATAAAATACACCCCAGTAAATACTTACGAATAAAAAATCTCGGATAAAAATGAGATTGTGATATTTCTCTTACCTTAGGTCCGATTTGCTTTGTACGTGTCTGAAGCTCCTATATAATGGTATAAATAATGTTATTGACTTGTTCCAGAATCATACATATTGATATGATATCATATATGGTCATATTCTTAGCTTCTTGTTAGTAATATTTCATTGTTACTTGTTACTCGGGTCTTTATTGCCTTTTGTTCTTATGCGTGTTTTCCCGAATACATTCTTATTCTTCTTTTAAGGTTATATATACCTTATATCTAGAATGGTATTAGTGTAACATATATCATATTTATTCATTCAATTCATTTATATAATTACTATGTAATGATGATCATGTAGAACGAGTCGCATCACATCATGGAGACGGTATTCCGTACGTACGCACGAGTGATGATATCGTTCCTATGATTGTGGAACTATATTGGAGTATATATATATATATATATATTATTTCAATATCAATATTAATTTATAATAATCATAAATAGTTACTCAATTCACCATTATACCCATCCTTGTAAAGTGATGGTGGAAAAATAGATTACACCACGGCGTGGAGACGGTATTCCGTACGTACGCACGCGCGGTGATTTCATTTTTTCCGTAGGATGGATAGAAGGTAAATTAGGGTTGTTTCATATTTATAATAACATATCAGTATGTAAGTAATACTTATGTGATTACTTTATCATGAAACAACTAAAGAAGATGAAGTTAAAGAAGAAAGAAATTGAAAAGATCGGTAATGGATATTACCTCTTCTTTAGAACGCCTCTTTGAATCCTCCACTTAGGGAACTAAGATTGGTCTTTGAAGAAGACCAGGACCTATAGGATTATTCTAGGGAAGTGGAGAGGAGAAAATGGCAGGGGTTGGCCGAGCTTGAGTGCTCAAATTGGTGTGAGGAGGAGGGGGAGGAGGTTCCCTTTTATAAGGGAGGAGAGGGGCACCTTAGGAATATCTCAAAATATTATTTTATATTAAATTCAAAATCGGTTTATAATGGTTCCAAAGGGTCTTATTTCGAAGATAAAGTGGGGATGGGTCGAAATCCTATCAACAAATAGGATTTAGACAAGTTTAGGGTATTATTTTAACCTTATCAATTAGATTTAACTCTAAGTTAAATAATTTAACTTTTACCGTGTCTTTTTGTTTTCTTTCACTATAAGGTTAATACACTTACTATAACATGCCAAACGAACCCCAAATTGTTTATTATTAATATATATATACTTATCTAAGTCATTTGGCCGAACCTTAGATTTTTAGGAATAAAATAACAATTAATAATATAATATTTTATTTAAAAACTATTTTGTGTCAATTTTGACACTATTTGATATATGGTTTTTGTGAAAGTCATAACAGAATTATATGTTCGAATAAAGTTGATTAAATCAACACTAATATATCATAGTAACCTAGAAAATTAGTTTAATTCATAAAAAGTCTCAAATTACATTTATTTTGGTGTTTATAACATCAATTATGTCAATATTTCATTAATAAGATAATTACTGCATCATCATTGTGTCATAAATAAATTAAATTATTTAATGTCTAAAAATTACAAATAAAATACCATTATGTAGGAAATCTTTTTATCTTTCTAATTAATATTTATAGTCGAATTTATCTTATGTATAACCCCATATTGAAAATTATTTACTTATTAAACTTTGATTTTAACTATTTTAACCCTTCTTTAAATAAATTAATAATAAATGTCCTAATCTAACCCAAGTGGGCCTAAATGGTCATATTTTATTCCTAAGTTTGTCTTTGGTCGAATTAAACTTATCCAATATAATTAGGACATGTGTTAGGGTAATAGTAATATCATTTTTACCCTTAGTTACCCTATTTACTATTAACCGCAGTAAAAAAAAGTAAAAAGTTACTATTCACCAAAAAATTATTTTTATCTCATTGAACCACATTTTACATACTGATATCAACCGTGTCTGTCAGATTTTCGAAATTCCATTCACAGAAGCGGTAAAATTAAGTTTTATGCAAAAATTTAGTTTTTAACCTACCACTTAGTGGTTTCACTATTCATCAAAAATTGAAAGTTTTCAGAAAAATACCAAAATTTCACCCTAGGATAATTTCGATATTCTGAGTCCAAAAATGAAGTCCATTTTGAAAAATAAAATTTATAAAATTTCAAAAAGTGGTTATTACTATTCATAACGGCTAGTTTTAATAGCATATTGTTGTTTAGTGAAACTCGGTATTGCGTACAACGCAAGCTATCGATGAAGGTCGCGATTGCGTGTAAAGCAAGCCAAGCAAGTGTTGTGTAGAAAAAGATTCCTTTGATGATTTATATAACATAAAAGTATCGGGTGTTACAGAGACTATTTTTTATAGGTTTTTTTTTGGAATATCACTATAGTCACTTAGTTATCATCTTAGGGTTCACTTGGATATATTTTTAGTTGGTGATTGTTATTTTATTTTTTATTTTGTTGCTACTATGATAAAGTTATTTTATCATATATATTTACTTTTATATTTTAAAATATGGGACTGAGACACCCAAGACCTGGACACCCAATTTCACTGTTAAAAATGTATTCTTCATGTACAAGTTTTGATACCAACTAAAACAACCCAATATTAACTAACCATAATAATTGGATTTATAGAAAATATTTCATAACTTATATACCAAAGACCTTCGATTTATTGTTTTATAAAATTAGGAATCAAAATCATTCAAAATAAAAACCCATATCTTTCTCTACCAAATGGAAAGTTTTTCCTCTATACCAAGAATTTCTTATATTACAATAACTCTTTAACATCTTCCATAAAATTCTTCACATGATACATACTTATAGATTTATAATATATAATAATATTATATATAACCTAGAGAAATGGAAAAATAAGAAACATTAAGCTCAAACACAAAATAAGGGTAAACATAAGCGATAATAATAAAAGATCATAAGTGAGAATAAGATAAACATATGGGTATGAGAACGTAATAAAAGTACATGAACACATCATAAGGAAATAATACCCAATAAAACATGGATAATATGTTAGGAATAATAACATAAGTCTTTTGTCATAAATTATTAAATATCATAAGATCATGGAGCATAATAATGTTTAAATAATATAAAATATGATTATATAAGGATAAGTCAGGGATCACTACTAGAACAACATAGCATAGTAGACAAAGTTCCATATTGGATTGGGTTTTCTCCCTAGTATATTATATGTCATATCATGAGATATAAAAAATTACCCCATTAATTAGGGGGATATATATTTCTTCCACAAACTATTACATCAAAATAAGTACATTTATATGTGTTTTATGTAAGAAAACATGTATAAGTTCAACAAATCATAATTAGCTTGAGAAAGAAATGGATTTCATAAAGATTCCTAGAAAACATAATCATATTCTATCCAGATAAATAATATGTGTGGTATAATTAAGTCATATTAAACTTAATGATTAGGAAATATTATGGTATGTTTATAAAACATATTAAAGAATCTGAAAATAGAGGGAAAAGATACATGATTGAAAAGAAGTGATAAGGTCAGCTCTACAAATAAGAAACTATTTCTATTGATTTATGAACCAAAAGAATGTATAATGATTATAATATATGTAAACCCTAGATAATAACCATAATAGAATAAAATATATTTGTTTATAGAGAGATAGAACAAATTATTTTATTAAATAGGATTTTTTTCATAATAAATTTCAAATTCAAAGTGATATTGGAAAAGAAACACTTAAAGATTGGGTTTATTTTTAATGAAAACCTCTTGAAATAGAGAACCTTTTATGGATTTTTAAATCCATTAAATTTAATAAAAATTATGATAAAGTGACAACCATATAAATTATATACACCACAAAAAATAAAAAAGGTGGTGGATAAATAACATATCACAAATAATGAAAATTGAGATGAGAAAACCCTTACAGACATCATAATTTCTGAAGTAAGAAACTTTTGGAATGGATTTTTTGTGAATGAATTGTAAATCCTAAAAATATAAATAGTAGTAAATATATAATGATAAAATCATAAGATAGAATTAACCAAATATAGAATAATGTATTTTATAAAGAAACATTATAACTCAATGAAAGAAATTGAGTTAAAAAATTCTCTTACCTTGATTTCATGATTGGTTATATATGTAATAACATCCTATATAATAAACTATGAATAAAAAAATATCAATTTTAAAACATTATTTATATTTTTAACATTTTTATTAATATTTTCTATCTAACTAAAATATATTTCTTACTTATTTTTTATGTTAATATCAACCAATGGTTTTTAATAGTTTCAATTGTTCCTTGTTTGTTTCGGCATAATGGTTTCGGTCATTACCCCATGATCATGGGTTCATAATATATATAATAATAAATTTACTATAATATAATTTCTACAATAATTTATGTAGTTTTAGTTCCATTCTATTGGAGTTTTGAATATAGTTCTATAAGGAAAAATTCATAACAAACTTTTTTCCGTAATTTTTAGCGAATAAATGGTGGTATGTCAATAATGAGTTAGTATTACCAATACAAAAAGAAAAAATATTTTATTTGTTTTATAATTTAATATAATACCAGTAATTATGTTTTCTTATTTATCTATGATAAAAATTTAAAACATCATTCATTTATATGGTAAAACCATCCAAAATAAGAACATGCTAAAATTAATAGATATGTATGAATGTGAAGTGATTTTGTTATAATATCACAATTCCATATGTAAATGATCGTATATATATATATATATATTATAAAATAATATAATTTTTAAGTGAAAAAAGAAGAAAATAAATGAAAAAACGGAAAATAAACCATTACTTACAAATAATAAATTACATCTTCTCTTAGAAGACTTCTAGGTTTTGAAGCGTTTAGAGAATTCTATTGTGTCTAAATGATAACCTACATATGAGAATATTATTAGGTATGTAATTATGGTATCATATAGGTAGGAATCATAATTTTGGGTGTATATCTGTAATGGTGGAGGAGGGGTCCTTTTTTAAGTGATAGGGGTGGCTTTTTTTTAATACATATTTATTAACATAAAAGGAATTTCTATTCAAAACACAAAGATCCAAAGTGGATAAAATTTAAAAGGGGGTGAGGGGACTTAAGATTTACCTAATACACCCATTTAGATATGATTTTTTGTGATATTTTGTGACTATAAATTATGGTTACCATTAAATAAATTTTAATGTCATTTACAGGGTTGTTATAATAATTTTACATTAAAATTATTAAAATTAGAATAAAATTCATGGATTAATATTTATATCATTAATTATATTTTAAAAAATATTAACCAAATTTTTAAATATTCCTAGTATTCCTAGAACTTATCACTTAAAATTTTTTCAAAATCATTTATTTTACTTTTCTTCAGATTTCAAAAGTGTTACGCCGACATTGCGTAAGAGTTTGGATAATTAACTTGTTATATAACTAAATAAAATTAAATTTATATCAAAATCATATATTATTCATAATATTTATCTTCCATGTAATGTATTTACTTATTCCCTCCTAAATATTATCTTAAATACAATATTTACCCAATTTTTCACAAGCATTACATCGACACGAATAAATAATTGTGTGTTTATCTTAACATAAAATTTAATTTATGTCACTTTGATGATATTTTTATAATAATATAATTATATTTATCTGTTAATGTTGATAAAAAAATTCATACACTTTTAATTAATACATATATCATGAGGATGTTATAAGATTTATTATTTTCATAAAATCTATACTCTTGGTCTGTTCAACAAAAAATTAAAATTATTAAGAAAATAGGAAAAATTAACCATAAGATAATTTTAAAATGATAATGTAAAAAAATAATTCAATTTTATAAATTTAAAATTATAAAATTTAGAAATTTATGTTTTAAATAAAAACATATATAATATAAATTATAAATAATGTTTCTAAATAAATTTTTTTTATCCATGAATAATTAAATTAAATTACCTATAGTTTCTTAATTATTTCTTATTTGTTATTAATTTATTTTTCCAATAATTCCATGAATTTTATAAATTCATTTTATTGATATCATTCCAAAAAAGTAATAAATTAAATAAAAATGATTATTTTATAAAAACTATTCCTTTAAAAGAAAAGGTATTTTTCAAATGAATTTGTATCTCTTTATATATTATAAAATAATTTATTTTATTTAAAATAAATTATTTATATATATATTTAACATTTAATTAAAATTTATTTATATCAATTATATACCGTAAATTTTTAATTGGTAACTTTGTTATCAATGGTGTTATACCCTTTTAATTTGATTCATATGTTGTATGATTTATTTCATTCTCAGGTTGAAATATTTTAATATAACATATTAATAATTATATACATACGGTTCGAGTAATTACAATGTTTCCTAAAACCTATGGGGTCACAATCTACTCCCCTTAAAATAATTTCTCTCTAAAAATTCCATTACATATAAAACAATATGTGTATATGTAAGATAAATAAGAATCAATATATAATTTTCATTTAGATATCAACATCAGTATAATAGGTAATGAAAGGAAACTCATATTTTACCCAATAATATACATATTTCAAGATTTTTAGTCTTTATAACTATTTTTTTAAATATCAATCCTCAGTTGGTTATAAGATTTTCTAGATACATACATTTTATAGATTCATTTTCATGATCTTGTACTCAGAAAAATAATAAATCCAAAAAAAATTATGATAATAATCAATAAATTAATATTAAATAAAAAAATTAATTTTAAAAAACAATCATTATATGTCTTATCCTATGACATATTCATTTTAACACTTGATACGTTCGGTTCAACTATGATATTATTACTCCAAACTATAAAACTTTCATTTTAACTAAGGATTCTAAAATTTTTATCCTCGTAATACAAATAACCAAATATAACATTCATTTTATAGATTTTATTTACATACATTAATTAATTCCTAGTTCATTTAGTTTTGATGAATTATTCCTAGTTGTTTCTTTCAGTTCAAGGTTATGATTAATGATTCTTGGTTGTTTTCACCCTCATTTTGAGTTTTTAGAGGGGTGTGGAAGTGGTTTTGATTCTTTTTTTTATTTCATGAGGTGGATGAGGAATTTATCAGGAAATGTGGACATTGAAAGTACCCAAAATGGCTACAGGAGGTCCATCGGCTCGCTGGTGAGGGACACCATCTAATAGGTGGGAAGTTGAGTTGAGGGAATTACTACAGTAATATCACCAACCAACTAGTATAATCCCACCCACTAGATTTTGGGACTTTTATAATTCCATATATTCTTCCAAATGTCACTAGGTAACTAGTGGATACCACAGTCTAGTTGGTGAAGATGACTTATCCATGAAACAATAAGGTAATGTCATCTTTTTGTTATGTTTAATTCTCAGTTAAACCCCAAATATCTTCCCTCAAATTTTATTTGATCATAATATGTTTAGTGTCACTCTAGAGAATATTTTTGGTCTCCTATACTTGTTTCTTCTTGGATTGAAGTGTTGGTTGTTTCGTTGATTCTCTTTTAGTAAGTGTTATCTCAATTTGATCATGGATTATCATTTCCTCTACTCTCTCCCCGTATGAGATAAGTGAATACTCATTTCATTGATAGATTTATATCTTGAATAAATTATTTAGGATAATAAAATTATCCTTTGACAATTTTATCCCTTGTAACTTTGTTGGTGGATCCTGTGTGGGTGTTTATCAATCATGATTGAGGTAGGTGGTTTTATAAGGTAAGCTATATCAATTCAAATATTTGATTATTTTTTAAATTAAATTGATTTTACAATTGATTTATGAAGACTTAATTGAGTCTCTTGATATACGATTTGAATTGGTAGGGTTTGAGTGTGCGAGATGAGATTCCTATGGAAATTAGATTTTTAAATAAATTATTATTTTTGGAAAAATATTTTCTTTATTTGATATGATGGTTTGAAGCATGATATTGATTACATAAAAAGGAATAAAATATATTTATTAATTTAAATGAAATTATTTTATTTTAAAGACATGTTTTTTTTATAAAAAAACATTTGATGTTGGTTTTTGAAATGAAATGGCATGTTTTCTGAAACATGAACTTGGGGCTGATTGAAATGAATATTTTATATGAATCCGATTAATGGATTTGAATGATGGACCTATAATTTATTTTACCTTTAATCACATGGGTTACTAGATATTTATGTTGGAAAAAAATAAGTTGGAGTTATATTATTTATACATAGAAATGGATGATTAATTCTGACAACACTAACTAAACTATCTTGAGGACATGGGGTTTATTCTTTGAGATTCTCTATTTTCCCCCTAGGATTTCAAATATTTGTAGTGTGTGAACATATAGGGCCATAATTCACAAATATGTGTGAGAATATTAGTACTAATCTAACCCATATAATTATTTATAGTGTTATGATTTAAAATCATTTATATATTCCAATGGTCGATTAAAATGATTTACTAATGTTCTTCTTATAGAAATGATTAATAAAAACTATTTTTTAAAGATTTATATATCATCCATATTAAATAGAAATACAATTTGAAATATTTTTTATTTTAGATATTTAAATGTTTTAAAAATCATTATTTTCTTAACTGGGAAAATATTTCCATGCCATATTTTATTTTAAATTTGACCTAAGTTGGTTTATTTTATATATATTTCTTTCGAAATGATTGTTGGGTTCATGATGGGATTTTTTGCTCATACAAAACCTTTTCCTTTGGGTGTTTATATATTTTCTTATTCTAGGTATAGAAAAATGGAAATCACTACTTAAAGGTGGTGGGTGTACATGATTAGAGGTTCCTTCGGGGTTGGAAACAACCGATGGAGCTTGTTCCCCACCTATTTCATGGATTTATATAGTGTTGATATTATGATGATTTTATCGGATGTTTTTTTATTTAAATTATGATTTTGAGACTTGTGACTGTCTACTTTCGGTATTTTCTCTCTTGTATATTGTTTAGAATATTGATTGTTTAATATTTCATACCCATTGTATTGTCTTGATGAGTTATTCTATTGGAAAAATCATTCCGTCTTGATTATTTCATACCCATGTGCTAGTAAATAACCCATGGATATTGAGGATTCCTTTAGGTCTATCTCAAAACTTATTTAGGTACCATTAATGTTTGTTATCTATGTTTCTTTACGAATGATTGTTATAAAAGGTGGCCTTTCCTCTTCTTTGATGTCAGTATGTAGTTTGGGATGTCCTAGAAGACATGAGACATGATTTTTGGAACTTATAGAGTAGATAATTAGGTGATTTTATGGATTGATATCATTACAATGAGCCTTAATATACCATTTATTGTTAATAAAAAGTGTCTTTGTGGAATATTTTGATCTAATTCTATACTTTTTCCAAAGATTTGATTCAAGATTAGTGTCTCTCTGGTTGAATTATGATTGATAAAATTGTTGATATCGTGTATCTTGACTGATGTTTCCCTTTTTATTTACTGATGTTTTATAGTACCATGCCCCCAAGAAAACGTTTGAAAAAACCTCAGGAGGGAGTTGTTGATAAACTGTAGTAATAAAACTCTCTAGTTTCTCAAAACCTTTTTAGGTTTTCATGTATGTAGTCCAAGACTTGGTCCAGGTAGATTCACCTACCCTCATTTAGGTAATAAACTTAACACATCAAAGGAATTATAGCAGAGCTCATACCTAGAAGTACCTTCATCTAAAACCATCATCTTTCCAAGGTACTAATGATCCTTGGGAGGTCAAGGATTGGTTGAAGAAGTTTTAGATGTTATTTGAGTTGTTAAAAATTAATGACACTATTATGGTGAAATGATCCACCTTCAAACATGATTGGAGGGTGACTGAGTATGAAATCCATTTTTTTGAACACATATATTTATCACCTAGGGTTGTATTTAATGGAATTATAAAATCTTAGAGGTTTGATATGAGTCGTCAATAAGATATTCATTATTAGGTTTTTCTTCTAAATCTCACCCCATTTGATTACATTCTGGATAAGGATTTGATGGAAAACAGGACTTTGTTGGTATTTCAGTTTTTTAGGGTTTCCTCCTACTCAAAGTAGTGGATTAATTTGAAATTTTAAAGGGAATAAAAATAATGATGAGTCTTTTGGTGGAAACTGTATTAGAGGATCTCAATAGTAAACTTATTTTGTATCTTCTATAGTATCTTGTAAAAGAACACATACTTATTTCCAGTGTAGCATTATCGGTCACTCAAAGCTTGGGTGTATGGATTCACCGTATATATATATAACTCTTATGGATATTTAGGTCACTTGTTGATATATTTCCTTGTCTTTACCACTTCAGGTAGTGATACGGTCTCGACAGTACCCGGAGGATCTATGGAATAGTTATATTCTTTAACAAAAAAGTGCTTCCATCCACATACATTAGGAAAAAAAACTTCTTCACATAGTGGATGAGTCTCCAAGGGAAGATTATGTGGGTACTACTAATGTGAGAGGTACCATTACCACAAATTCATCTCTAGTGATTTCTTTATTTGATAATAGTTGTTCTCATCCCATTGTAACTACTTGTATCATTGAATTGATGAATCTTGCAATAGAGCTCATGTATTAAGTTATTGATATCGTTACACCTCTCATGATGAAAAAACGGTTCCCTAATGTTCCTTGTGTTCTTTTTCTTTATCACATGTTAATATTACTTGGAAATTTTTAGTTCGGGATATAAAACCTCTAGATTTCATTATCAGGATAGATTTTTTGATCATTCATAAATATCATATATATTATTTTCATATGTGGATTTACATTACATACCTCTATAGGGAATGTCATGTCATTCAGGGAGAATGGGACTTGAGGTCGAGTCAATTCATACCTCCTCTTAAGGAGTTGGGTTGAATATATCTATTTTTTTTAATCTGGATTCTTTGTGTGTTGATCTTTCTCCAATAGTAGATGATTTTCTCTAAATTTTTTCCTTTAACTTTTCTAGTTTTCCACTAGTGAGGAAGGTATATTTTTTCATCTACTTTTTACCAGGTAGTAAATGTATTTCTATTCCTTATTAATATAAGGAACTAGGTGAAAAAAATAAGTTAAAGATTCAGTTGGATGACTTGATATCCAAAGGCTTCATCCAATCGAGTGTGTCACCATGGGAAGTGTTAATACTTATCCCCAAGAGAGTAGAGAAAAACCATCATATTTTTATTTATTATTTAAGGATAAATCAGTTCATGGTTGATAATATGTATCTATACCTCAAATTGATAACTTTTTTTACCAGCTAAAAGGGGAAAATTGGTTCTCAATGATTGATCTTTGGCCTATTTAATAATGTCTTAGGATTAAGGAGTCTGAAATCTGTTACATCACTTTTAGGAGTAGATATGGACAAAATTAGTATATTGTTACACCTTTTAGCTTAACTAATACTAATGTTGTGTTCATAGTGTTAATGAAAAGGATTTTCCATCAGTACCTATATTCTTTTTTGGCAGTATTTTTGGATGACATCTTAGTCTACTCCAAGTCTAAGGAGGATCATGTGAATCGCTTGAGAGTAGTTCTAGGAATCATGATAAATCATTGACATTTTTTCTAATATTTCTAAATGTTACATATATTTTTTGGAAGTAAATATCTTAGACACTTTGTTTCCAGACATGGAATCTCAATTTATCCTAATAAAGTTAAAGCTGCTACAACTAGGAGGAACCATGAAATTTATTTGATATTTAGAACTTATTAGACTTGATAGGGTATTATAACCATTTGGGAAGGATTTATCAATGTTTTCTTCTATATTTACCACACTCACTTAGAAGGGAGTAAAGATAATATGGGACTAAAAATTTTAGGATTCCTTTGATGAGTTGAATCATCGATTTACTTATACTCCTATTTAGAATCTTCTAAAATCCGAGTAGAGCTATGAGGTTTTATGCAATGCATCAGCACTAGGTTTGGGTTGTATTATTATATAGGGAAATCACATGGTGGAATATTGTTCTCATCATCTTCAGCCTAATGACAATAATTATCCCATAAATGATCTTGAACTCTTAACTATGATGGATTCTCTAAAGGGTTTTCAACATTATCTTTTTAGAGAAAGTTTAATAATCTTCTTCAATCGTAAAATCTTGATTTATATCTTCAAATGAAAAAATTACAATTTGGTACAGATAGTGGGTAGAATAAATTTAATCCTTTTATTTCAATATTTTTTACACTCATAGTAAAGGAAATATAATTATTGATTCCTTGAGAACGGAACTTCCATCTTGGGCCATGAAATAATCTTATAGTGAGTGGAATCTGATGGATATCTTTACTCGTATTTTTTTTTGAATCTAGGAGGATGTGAATGGGGTTGTTTTATCAATTGTTTAGTTGACATCATCACTTCTTAGGATTATTCTTTAGGAAAAATATCTTTATGATGATTTTTAAGGGATTATGAAATCATTATATTGTGCGGAAACCATTGGTGAATGGTCGTTTTCTTCTAAACGTGTCCTATACTTCTAAAATAGGTTTTTCATTACTTTTATTATAAAGACTTATGTGATAGGGAATTACCATAATTCCCAATAGGGGGTATACCTATAGAATAAAAAGAAGATTTATTATATGACGTGATGATTATAGTGGATAGTTATGCAATAGGATATTACTAATTTTGTTTATTATTATTATAGTTATTTTTAAATTAATGTCGGTCGTCATAATCCTTCTGGTATTCTTCAGACCCTTCCTATTATGGAATGGAAGTAGTATGAGATATTGATGTACTTTGGGGCTTGGTTATTGCATAAACCTCATGGAAAGAATTCTATATGGGTGGTGATTGACTAATTGACTAAATTGACTCACCTTATTTCCTTTCATGACTCAACCAAAGCTGAGGACATTGGAAATATATATATATATATAAGATCTCATCAGATTACATGGTGTTCCATTTATTATCATTTTCAATAGGGATCCCTGGATAACTTCTTATTTTTTGAGGGGCCTATAATAGGTGATGGGATCCCACGTAAAATTAATCATGGTGTAATAATCTTAGATAGATGTAAATGGCTATACGGGTTCTTGGGGGCATGGTTCTATGTTGTGTCATTGACTTTGGACGAGCTTGGGATATCTTTTTGAGACTAGTAAAGTTTTCCTACAATAATAAATACCATTAATCCATCACGATGGTACCCTTTGAGGTCTTGTATGGTCAGCCATGTAGATCTCCATTATTTTGATTGTAGGTTGGTTAAGCATCCCTGGTTAGACCTATTTTATTCTAAGAGATGAAAAAAATATTCAATTGATTCATCAAATAATTGTAACTTCATATAGTCAATATAAATCTTATGTTCATCATCACTAATGTCCTTTATAGTTATGCATTGGTGACCCGGTGTTTTTGTGAATTTCACCTTGGTTGGGTCATTAATGACTTGGAAAATAAAGAAAGTTAGCATCGACATACATTGGAACATTTATGATTGTTGAGTGAATTAGAAATATGGATTACCGTTTATCTTTTACACCTCAGAAGACATTGATCCACAACATGTTTCATGTTTCATATCATAGAAAGTATCTTTCATACCCATCTCATGTTTTGAGTAGGGAGGGCCTTGATGTGAAACTTGATTTATCTAGGACTCAGCATCCGGTTCATATTGGTAATTCTTGGATAAAGGTTCTTTATGAAAAATATATTTCCTTGGTATGGGTGCTTTCGATGCATGGTTTTTCTTCACATGATACATAGTAGAATAATGCTTTGATGGGGGATAAATATCCTCACCTATTTTCTATAGATCCTTCTTGACAAGACTTCTGGTTGATGAAACCATATATAGTGGAGATATTGTAACATCTCATTTCTATATTTCATAAATGTACCATTTTATTCATGTTTTACTTTTATTTATTGATTGATTCATAGTTGTTTCTGTCACTTCATGGTTATGCATGATGGTTCTTAATTTTTCCCCCTTGTTTGATTTTTTCATTAAAAATCTTAATAACTTTCAAATTGAGTTCTTCCTTTCTCTTACCCATCCTAAGCCCTTTGACAAAAATTTTGAAATGTGATATGAGCACAAAAACCTTAGTAATGTACAAAAAATAAATAACTAAACCAATAGTCTATGAATAATTAAAAAAGATCTTTTTCAAAATAAACATTGGGCTCATTATAAACATTTTCTTACCCAAGTAACCACCTTCTCTTCCCAAATCTTTTCATTAAACATTTCATTAGATTTGTTTTAAAGGAAAAAATAAAACTCATAATTTTTCATTCACATAATGAAAAACTCATAATAAATTTTATAAAAAAAATTACTTTTTTACCCATAAAATTTACCATTGTAATAATCTTATATTTTAAGAAAAGTTTTTTTAATAAGCTTATTTCTTCGGTAGCTTGTGTTACATGTAATAGTAAGTCTAGATGAACTATGATATACTATTAGAATATTATTATATATTATCACCTAGATATTGGATTGCTGGGTATGAATAAGAATAACTAAATTATAAAAATTTATGGCCTATACATTATAAAATTTATTCACTGATTATCGATTAATTTAAAATAAAAGTAAAATATTTTAAAAATAAAGGATATGTTTTCTGATAATCTATTTTTATACGTGTTATGTATTTTTATCCTAATAAATTAAATTTATCACTATTGGTGAATTATTTTAGAAAAATTGATATATAATATATTCAATAAAATGTTTTTAAATATTAATGTATTATTTTATAGGCGTGGGATAATAATAAATCATGTTTTATGATTAGAAAATGTATTACTCTAAAAAAATGTTTTTGGTGTATTTTATGCACTAAAATTAAAATTAATTTATTCTAATTATATGTATTTTATTTGATAAAATTAATTATATACTTAGAACATGAAGTTTCAAATTTAGTAAATAGTTCCCTTTTATTTTTTGTTAATATGATTAGTAACTGTGGTAAAATTTATTACCTCATTAAAGGATTAATCGGGTTAATTTAGAATAAAACTAAGTGATTAGGCCATAATTTTTCAATTAATTTTTATTGGATAAATTTAATTTTACACTTATCACCTTTTGTTCAAAATTTATTTTATTTAATGGAATCCTTTCCATGAAAATGACTTATAATATTTAAAACAATGAAAGTTGTAAAAATGTCACTCTATAAGTTTAAAATATATTTTATGTATTCATATAAGGGGGAACTAGTTATGATTGAATATTTATTTTCATTTTGATATTAATGAAATTATATTCATGATATAAATTTATTTTTAATTTTTATTAATGTTATTAAGTCCTTAAATTCTTATGAAACATCGATCCTGTATTTCTCGAATTAATAAAAAAATAAAATCAATGATTTTAAAAATATTAGAAGTAATATAATTTTAAGTAATTAATGTGTTCCAAGAATTTTTTAGATACATATGACATATTAGTTTCATTTTAAATAATTATATTTGAACCCCAACTTTACTTTATGTATTTTATGTCAAATTAAATGAATAGTGTTAAAATTGAAATTAATGATATTTTATCAAAATAATAATTTATTAAATTACTTAAAAATCATAAAAATATTAAAATAGGGTAAAATGAATAAAATAAGGTCTAAAATATCATTCTATATCCATTTTGAGTCATTTTTATTGATAATAACTTTATTCTAATTTAATCTTTTATGAAATTCCAGGTTTGTCATCTCCCTCCCTTATAAAAGGACACCCCTTCATTCTATTTTTCACACCACTTTGATACATATAGATAAAAAAACCCTAAAAATTGACTTATCAGTATACTTATCAATGTTTTTATGTTCTAATAACCCCAAAATACCAACCCTGTGTTCCTTATTAAAGGATCTAAATGAGATCTTTTGAAAAGAGGTAGTTGTCTTACCCGACCTCTTTCAATTTATTTCTTCTTTTACTTCCCATAAATATGTGTTATTTATCATAGGATAATAAATTATGTATATTAAATATTCTGAAATTTTATTATGATTATGAAACTATAATTATATATCTTCTTTTCATAAAATTGGAAGTGAAAGTATCGCTCGTGCGTATGTACGAATTACCGTCTCCACATAGTGGTGAAATTAGTTTTCCATCACCATATTTTAGGGATGGTTATTATGATGGGTTTAATTCTTATATATTATAATTATGAAATAATTATTCTTCTGTAATAATAATATAATATCTGCCATATTACCTTCCAAACTGATAGAAAATGATAATGTTGCTCGTGCGTACGTGTGGACTACCACCTCCATGAAGTGATGTGATTTGTTTTATATTTATATATTAATTGGATTGTAAGGATGGTGGATATGATAAATATATATGATTAAAATGATATAATAATAATTCTATAAAGGTTAATTATTATTCAACTTTGTTTCATTCCATCTGTCGATAAATGAAAATAGTGTTCTTGCGTACATACAACCTTCCATCTCCAGGAATGGTGTGATTAATTTTCTATCTCTAACATTATGTATAACTCTAAATATATGAATATAATTAACATATATGATATAATAATATTTTATGTAATTATTTTATATAATTATAATAAATTATAATTTAATATGTGTGAAGTTAAAATTCATTCAAAGTAGGTAGAACTAAAGGTAATGGATTTTTATCTCACTTTTACTTTTGTAAGATACTTATTGTATTAAACACTTGTTTCTTTTTTGTGTTGTATATAATAACCTTGAAATTATTTTATGATATTTTTCATAAAAACTATTTATATGTACATATCCACCTAATTTTATATCTTTCCTTGGGTTTTGATTTGAAAGATAACAATTTGTTCAGGGTTTATTTCACAGTCTCATAATTGTTTGGGATTATTTATGATTAAGTTTAAAATGATGAAATATTATGATATACCTCTAAATAAACTGATAAATTATATTCTCATGTGGTTATTTATTTAAAACAGTTGTTTAACTTTCATTTTTTTTACCTTTATTTCTCAAGATACCAAAAATATATTTTTAAGGAATATAAACTTTATTTCTCTCTACAGTCAAAAAACAGTTTTCTTCCATGTCCATGTTTTTATAAAAAAAATTATTTTTAATAAGATTATATAAATTATAATAAAAAAAATTAAGTAATTTGGACACATTTTTGAATTTTTAAAAAATATTTAAGTTGATTAATCTTATCATTTTCCAAATGATGTACTTTTTTAAACTTTTTACAACAGTATGAAAGAAATATTTTTTAACTTATATGGTATGAATTAATTTTCCCTCCATTATGAATAATATTTATTTTGAAGCCTCCTTTACAAGTTTTCATGTTTCTTTACAAAGAAAATATTTCTAATAATATTATGTGATTTTTTATAATTTAAAGAAGTGATTTCAAAATAGAAATTTTATTTTATTCAAAAAAAAATTACGTAGTCTTTCAAAATAATTTTCTATCTAAGATGACATCATTTGGGGTTAATTAAGTCATAATGCTATTATTATCCAATGATATTATCCATAATCTTTCTCTATATTGTTTATGTTTATGATGATAATATATTTATAAAACCCATTTCATTTCCATGGTTTATAATTTGATGAAATATTTATGAAACCGATTTCTTTTCATGGATTCGGATATAAAGAATTTTTCATGATATTTTAGAATACATATGATTGATTTTCATTCTGTGATAGGTGGGACCTATATCTTCCTCTAATTCAGTGGGTAATGATTAACATTCTACATTCTCAAAGGGTATGAGTGAGTTTATCCCAATCCTGAAAGAGGGTATACGGGAGGTTATCCAAGGCCCAAAGTAGGTACATAGGTAGTTAACCCAAGCCTAACATGTTATGAATGTCTCAAAATGCATCCTTGATATAAGTTTTTTTATGCTTGCATGTATTTCCCAATTCCATGCCTTATTCTAATATTAGTCACTCATGGATCATGTTCTATGATTCCTTTATTATTCTTATCTTATGAACTACAAGGATTTATGCCAGTACTCAAGATTTTAATCTATGATATACATGGATTGGATTTTAAATGTTAAAAACTTGTTCTCATACACCTATAATCATGTTATAATTATGTGATCATAGACATATCCCTCCATTACCATTTCTAATAATTATATTTCACCCTTTCAATGTTTCCTTTTCCCAGGTTATGAAGATAGTTACTAAGTATGATATGTCTAAAAAGGGTTATAGTTATGAAACAATTAGTGGGAGATGGTGTAAATTTTTTATGAACCAGTTTTTTATGTGGCCAACTTTCCTATGGAACTATACCTATATTATTCTTGCATGAATAATTTAGTTATGTAATGAATATTCATCTATTAATATTTGATATCTATGTTTAAAAATTATGGGTTTCTATAGTTTATATCATAAAAATATTTAGTTAATTTTTAAAAACTAGGATGAGAAAAATTTAAGAAGAACCCTAGGGATAAGTATCAGTATAGAATAAAATACTAAAGTTTTGGTAATGGTCATGAATGACCTTGTTTAAACCTAAGGTTTCATAGATTAAAAATAAGGTGTCACAATTTAGATATTTTATAAATTAATTTTTATGATTATGTGGTCTCCCTCTCTGATTAATGTTGCTAACTATGTGATTTTTGGTTTTAGTAAATGGTTAGAACCTAATGGAATATTTTTAATGTTTAATACAATGAAAATACAATGATTTTTCTCCTAATAAACCAAAATTTATGGGATATGGAATGAGAAATATTATTTTTATGATCACACAACTATCTCAATCTTTTAATCATATTGAGATTCTAAAATGAAAATAAGGGAACAATGTCCTATTGAGTCCTTCATGAGGTTAAATACAACTTATTTTAGAAGGTCCAATGATAGAATAATTACTAAGAAATATATTAGTACCATCAAAAATATATTTTCCATTATCCATTGTTCGGATCATGAAAATGTTATTTTGGCTAGTTATAATTTGGAAGGAGAATAAGAACATTGGTGGACTCTTATAAAGAATATAAAGGAACAAGGTGTTATTGAATCCATAGATTCATATGAATTCAAGAGATTATTTATAAATAATTAATTTCCTCTTATTCTTAGAACAAAAATATATAAGGAAGTCCTTGAGTTAAAAAAAAAGGTTAATGAATCTATTGGTTACCATGGGGAAAATTTTATAAGAATTTTGAGGTACACTTCTGGAATTATCATCCAACCTAAAAGAAAGTTTGATCAATTATTTAGTTTCATAAAACCAAGACTCCAAAGGTTGTTAGACATAAGGTTATTTACTAGGTATTAATAAATATTTTGACATGCTATTAAGGTTTAAATGGATATTAAAGTTACCCATAAATCTCATGGCATTGATAAGAAAAGAAATATAAAATTCAAAGGAAATTCTAAAAACCATAGAGAGAAGAAGATGAGAATTACTTTATGATCAAATTATGAAGAAACATGGAGTAAATTCACTTAAGGGGAATAATAAATTTTTTAAAGGGAATTACATTCAGTGACTAAATACTAAAGTTATGGGAAGAATTTATCTATTGATGAGAATAAAGAGAAATCTCCATAGAATTCACCACCCAAAATATAGTGTTTCAAGTTCCAGGAGTATGGAATTACGCTAAATGGATCCAAAATCCGATGTTTGATAATGATGGTGATAATTATCAACAACATAATAATCCTAGAGATGAAGGGAAATATCAAGTGATCACTATTTTTAATGAAGGGTGTGATGAATAAATGGTTAAATGTACACTTATCATTAACTCCATAACTACTAATTTATTATTTGATTCTGGATCTACCCACCCTTTTATTTTTGAGGAATTTACTAAGGGTATTACTCTATAACTTCAACTATTAGATGTTTAATTAGAAATGAAAATCACTAATAGTAAAATGATCTCATCTAAAGTCTATGATACTTCTCAATTTTAAGTCGGTGAGAATGTGCTTCCTACCTCTGGTTGATTTTGATGTTATTTTGTTCATGAATTGTCATTCTTTACATAAATCCCGCATCAATTAACAATAAAGGAAAGTCGTGTTTCATATTCTAAACAAAAATATGATATTCTATTAGTGTGAAGATAAATATAAAATTATTATGAAAATCACATCCATTATATGAGTCTTTATTCCTAATTAAAATGTGTGTTTATCACAATTGGTTGGGGAGAAACTCAAAATTGATGATATTCCAACTATTCTAGAGTTTTTTATGTCTTTACGAAATAGTTTTCTATCCATAAACCAAATCATGAAGTTTATTTTTTAATAGAAATCATGTCTGGTTCTACACTTATTTTTAAAATTCCATATATAATAGCCCTGGTTGAGTT
The DNA here is from genome assembly GCA_963277665.1 of Viscum album. Lineage (NCBI taxonomy): Eukaryota > Viridiplantae > Streptophyta > Magnoliopsida > Santalales > Viscaceae > Viscum > Viscum album. The sequence continues at coordinate 905,708,178 of OY728165.1, read as the reverse complement.
TTACGAATTAAAAAAGAAACTCTTGGATAATCTTGAAAATGGATTAATTCATCCAAGTGTCTCCGGATGGGCTGCACCTTTTATTTTTTCTAAGAATAAATATGGATTAGTGTATCTCCACATTAATTATCAAGAATATAACATGATCACTATTAATAAAAATAATATTTTACCTTGTATTGATGGATTTTTTGATCAAATGTATGGAGCTCAACACTTTTATAAGATTTAACTTCATTCTATATTTCATTAATTGAATTTAAAAAGGAGGATATACCAAAGTCAACATTCTGAAAAAGGTATGGACACTATAAATATATAGTGATACCTTTTGGTATTACTAATTCCTCTGATATATTCATGAATTTAATGAATATATCCCTAAGATATTAAAATGATTAGTTTGTGGTAGTATTTATTGAATACATTCTTATATATTCAAAGAGTAAGTAAGAACTTGAAGATCAATTGAGTATTATTCTGAAGACCCTAAGGAAGGATAATATATTTGAAAATTTTTAAAACTATGAATTTTGGGTATATAAAGATTCATTTTTTGGTCATATAATCTCTAGTGAGTGTATATCTATAGATCCATCAAATATGGAATCTATTGAACCTTGTCATTAACCAACCATGGATACTGAGATTTATAGTTTCCTACGTTTGGATATATATTATTGATTCTTTTTGGATAACTTTTCATTTTTTTCCAATCCACTAACCAAGTTAACTCAAAAGGGATCCAATCTCCTTTGGATAGATGAACATGAAGAATGTTTCAAGTAACTTAAGGGAATTTTAGACAGTACACCTATTCATAAATTACCCAATAGTGGATTAGAGTTTGTGTTCTATAGTGATACATTAAATAATATATTGTTATGTTTCTTCAAGAAAAATGGTATGGTAAGAGATTATACCTCGTGATAATAGATGACTCGTTAAAAATTACCAAAATCTTTATTTGAAGTAATATATGGTAGTTTTTACATTAAAAATATGAAGGAATTATATTTACGGTGAAAGGTGTGATATATATACTGATCACAAACTTTTAAGTTATATATTAACTACAAAAATATGAATATGTTCCAAAAAATATGGTTAGAGTTTATTAATGATTATAAGCTCTCAATACATTAACGCCTTGGGAAAGAAAATAAGGTGGTCGATGCTTAGATTATAAAAGATCATGTTATCTTATATATGATAAGGGAAAAAAATATTCAATATTCTTATATTTTAAAAAGATGGAGCAATAAATGTTAAAGGAAGAAGAAAATATTATATGGATCAAATAAGTGTTTAACTATCTATCCATGTTATGATTAAAAAGGTGTAGAGGGAATATGTGGATATATAAAAGAAGGACAGAAATTTCCCTAATTTCAGCATTGATTGTGGTGGAGTGATAAGTTTTTGGAACCATGTTTGTGTACACTCCATACGAATTTTGAATGAAGACTTTTTGGATTAATCTCACAGTCCTTCATTATCTATTCATCCTATATGTATAATAATGAATATAGATTTGAAAGATTATTTATGGAGTGATGGTATAAAGATAGATAGTGTATATTTTTTATATTGTTGCTTGGTATATAATAAAATTAAGGCTAATATAAACAAGTCTAAGGGGAAGATACAACCATTACCCATACAAGAGTGAAAATGTGAAAACATCTCCATATATTTTTTCATTGGATTTCCCAGAATGACTAAAGGGCACAAATCCATATGGATTTTAGTCTATCACATTAAGAAATCGCCACACTTAATTTAAATTAGAAAATATTTCCTTATAGATCATATTTAGAGGATATATATTAAGAAAGTAGTAAATTGTCAAGGAGTACCGCCTTTAATTATATATGATTGGTATATGTGTTTTAACTTGAATTTATGACAAAGTATTCAATAAGATCTAGGTACATAATTGAGTTTTAGTATAGAATATCATCCTTAGAAATATTGTTTGTGTGAGATAACTATTTAAAATATATAAGACATGATGATATATTTATCTATATAATTCAAGGTTTGTTGGTATCAACACCTCCCTTTGGTGTAATTATCATATAATAATATCTTTACTCCAACAATCATATGGTTCCTTATGAAGTCCTCCATGATAAGAAGTTCATAACTATAATATTCTATAATAAATTTGGAGAAATAAATCTATTGGGAACCGACATAGATGAAGATATTTCAAAAAAGATTAGATCCATTTACCATCATATAAGGGAAGCTTAGAGATGACAAAGAGTTATGATGTTAATCTTCTCAAAGATTTGGAGTTTGAAGTTGTTGAAGAGGTCATCCTAGGAATATATCCCTAGAAGAGGGAGATGATATTTTGAAAACGGTAAATTTGATCCCTCATTATATTATTCCCTTTGAAACTATTGATTGTTTCAGGATGATAGCATATCTATTATCTCTTCCCCTGAATATCTATCCTATTAAATATGTGTTTCATGTTTCTCTCCTAATGAAGTATATACCTAATCCTTCACACATACTAAACTCAAAGTTCAAAACACTTGATTAATATCTTTCTTATGATGAAAAACTAGTGGAGATTATAGATCATATAGGGGGAGTTCTATGAAACAATACCACTCACCAGGCTAATGTTTTTTGACGAACCCACCTATTTAAGGAATCTATGTGGGAACCTAAGGATATAAAAAAATAGATATATCCTTATTTTTTTGTATCCAAGTGATCAATTTAAAGGGATAAAATAATTTTAATGGATATAGAATGTAAAACCTCAAGATTTAATGAAATACTTTTTTTCAAATAAATTCATTTCATCGATAGCTTGTATTACACTCAAAAGAAAGATGAGAAAAACCACAATATATTATTATAATATTATAATTTAGTATCACCTATCTTTTGGATTGGTGAGTATAAATAGAAAAAAATAAATTATAAAAAATTATGGTTTACACATTATAAAATTAATTAATTGATTATCAATTAATTATAAATGAAAATGAAATTAATTTGAAAATAATGGAGATTTTTTCTAAAAAACTTTTTTATTACATGACATGTATTTTTATTTGAATAAATTAAAATTTTCACTATAGGTGAATTATTTTAATTAAATATATATATAATATATTCATAAAAGTGTTTTAAACATTCATCTAATATTTTTCTATACATGGGATAAAAATAAATATAGTTTAATGCACTAAAACTATATTTTTCTAAAAAGTGGTTTTTGTCGCTTTTTGTGAAATTGCATTAAAATTAATTTATGAAACTTATAGGTATTTAATTTGGTAAAATTAATTTCATACATATAACTAGGTGATTTAATTTTTTTTAAATAGTTCTCCTTTATTTATTCTCAATATGAATAGTAACCATGGTAAAATTTACTACCTCTATAAAGGGTAAATCTAATTAATCTAGGATTAAAAAAAGTGAAAAGGGTATAATTTACTATCTTAAATCTTACCAAATTAATTTAATTATATCCTTATAACCTTAGGTTCAAAATTTATTTTTTTAATGGACACTTGTCCATGAAAATGACATTTATAATATTTAAAACAAAGAAAGTTACAAAAATATCACTCTCTTAGTTTTAAATATCTTTTATGTATTCACATAGGGAAAAAATAAGTTATGAATGAATATTTATATTAATTTTTAATTTAATTAAATTATATTTATAATATAAATTTATTTCTCATATTTATTAATTATATAATTATCTTTAATACTTTTGCAACATTGTGAGTTATTTCACCAATTAATAAAAATATATAATAAATGATTTTAAAAATATTAAAAGTAATATAATTTGAGTGAGTTAATTTATTACATGAATTTTTAGGTTAATATTTAAAATTATTGTTGTGTTAAATAATTATATTCTTATTAAAACTTTTTATTTATATATTTTAAGTCAAATTAAATGAATAGTGTCAAAATTTATATTAATGATATTTTATCAAAATAATATTGTATTAAATTACATAAAAATCATAAATTTTAAAAAATAGAAAATTGTATTATATATGGTCTAAAAGTTTATCCCCTATCCATTTATAATGTTTTTTAAGACAATTTTTCTTAATAATGACTTTATTATAACATAATTTTTAAAGAAATTTTTGAGTGTGTCATCTCCCTCCCTTATAAATGGATGCCTCTTCTTTCTATTCATCACACCACTTTGAGCCATGTATCTTGACCATGCCCTAAAAATTTTCATTCAAAAAATCATTATCCATTTTTTATATGATTATCTCCCCAAAATATCAACCCAAAGTTCTATAAAAAATAATATAAATATGTCTCCAAAAAAAGTGGTAGTAGTCTTACCCGACATCTTTTTATTTATTTGTTCTTATACTTAATATATATCTATGTTATTTATCATAAAATAATAAATTAATTATCCTTAATATTATTAAATTTTGTTATGATTATTATACTACCATTATCCACCCTCTTTATATCAAATGGGAAGTGAAATTATCGCTCGTGTGTACGTAAAATTATCATCTCTACGTAGTTGCACAATTCATTTTTCATAACCATATTTCATGGATGGTTAGATGTTTCTAATATTTATATATTATATTTGTGAAATAATTATTCATATTTAATGATAATATCATATATACCTTCTTACCTTCTGAAATGATGGAAAATGATAATGTCGCTCGTGTGTACATGTGAACTACCACCTCAACGAAGCGATGTGATTCATTTTTCATTTTTATTTTACTAGGATGGTAAATAGGATGGATCTTATGAATATAAATTATTTATATGAAATAATAATGAATTTTTAAAGGTTAATTATTATTTTCATTTATTTTTCTTTATCTACAAAAAATAATTATACAAATGTTCATGCATACGTATGGCCTACCATCTCTATGAACGGTGCGATTAATTTTCTATATATACCATTATGGATAATTATAAATATATTAATATAATGAATATATATGATAAAATAAACATTTAGGTTATTATTTTGTATAAATATAATAAGTTTAAATTTATTATATAGGAGGTCATAACGCTTTCAAAGCAAGTGGAACTCAAGGTAAGGGATTTTCATCTCAATTTTACTTTTGTGAGATACATTCCATATTCACCACTTGTTTATTTTATATGGACTATATACTACACTTTAATTTATTTAATATTATTCTCTTTAAAATAATTGGGATTTACATATCCATTTAAGGTTTTATCTTTCATGAGGTTTTGATTTGAAGGATACCAATGTGGTAAGGGTTTATTTCACAATCTCGTCATTATTCGGGATTTTATGTGAATAGAATTTAAATGAAAAAATATTATGATATAACTCTAAATAAACTTATTAATTTTATTACCATATAGTTATTTTTTGAAAATAAAATTTTTCCTTTCATTTTCCTCACCTTAAGTGCTCAAGAGAATTATAATTTTTTTTAAAAGAAAAGAAACTTTATATCTATAAACAGTCAAAAAACCATTTTCTTACATATCTATGTTTTTGTAAACAAATGTTTTAAAATATATTTTTAATATTCTTATATTATTTTTTTAATTCATTTTTACCCATGTTTTACTTTTTACAAAATTGTTAAAAATGGATCATCTTTTTATTTTCTGAATAAGATACTTTTAACCATTTCAAAATAGTGTGAAAAGAATGTTTTTTAGCTTATGTCGCAAGAACATATTTTTCCATCATCATGAATAATCATTGTTTTGAATACTCCATTGAATGTTCTCAAGGATCTATTCAAATAAAAAAATATTCATAATATTTTTGAAACATTTATATTTTAAATAAGTTATTTTAAATTGGTTTTTTTCCATAATAAATTATCCAAGTTATATTTTAAATTAGTTTTCCATCTATGATGAAATACTTTGGTTTTAATTAATCCTTATTAGGTTTATGATCAAATGATATCATACTTATTCTATCTATGTATGGTTTATTTTTATGATGAAAGATGTTTTTGAAACCCATTTCTTTTCCAGGGGTTATGCTATAATGAAATGTTTATGAAACGAATTTCTTTTTATTAGTCTTGATATGTAGAATTTTTTATTATATTATGGAAAAAAAGTAAGGTTTTAATTATTTGATAGGTGGTAACTGTATCTCCCTTCAATGGATTATATAATGATTAATTTTCTATGACCTCAAAGGGTGTATCAGGGGTCTTCTAAAACTCAAAAGAGAGTACACTAGAGGTTATACCAATCCCAAAGTAGGTATGTGGGTGGTTATCCCAAGACTAACATTTTATGAATGTATTAGTGGGTAGCCTTGATTTAATTATTTCTATGATTATATGTATTCCATAATTCAATGTTTTATGATAATGTTCAGCTCTCATGGATCATGTTCTTTGATTCCTGTATAATTCATTATTAGGAACTACTAACCTTTTTTTAGCGACTCAAGATTTTTATTTATGATATATAAGGAGTGGATTTCTAAAATTAAACTTATTTTCTCATACCCTTATTATCATGATACACTTATGTGACCATACATATATTTCTTATTTACCCTTAGTATTTATTAGATCTCGTTATTTCTTGTATTTCCATTTTCCAAGTTTATAAAAAAAAGGAACTAAGTAAGATATATCTTAGATGCGTGATAGTTATAAGGAACTTAGTGGGAGATGATGTAGATCTTTTATGAACCAGTTTTTTTTGTGTCTAAACGCACTTGGCCGATATGATTCTAGGCTGGATATTTATGTTATGTAATGAATATTCATCTATTAGGATATGATATCTATGTATGAAATATATGAGTTTCTATAAAAATATAATTTCAATTAATCATAAGATCATTATCTTACCTTGGGAAATCATAAGATTCCCCTAAAAACCCATAGCAATCATAGATGAAACCTTTAGGTTACTTAGTACATCGTTTTCATATCACTCTTACTTACACATGGAATAACCATCATGGTTATACTTAGAGTAACCATCACAATTACACTTGAAACAACCATCATGGTTATACTAGGAAAAAAATCATTGAATAATACAATAATATCTTAGGATAAACCTATTTGGTTAACTCTATCCATTTAACAAATTCATTGGAGAACTATAACGTGCTCACCCAACCTTGGTTTATCAAAGAACCACCTATTCATGGTTAATAATGGAACCACCCATACATGGTTTATAACAGAACTACCCATTCTTGTTTTATAATAGAAAAAACATTCATCATAAAAAAATTCTAAAAACATAATATAATCATACCACATAAAATATTACATTATAAAACTACTTTTTTCACCCATAAGAAAGCTTTTTCTGATATTGGTATATCTATTTTCTTTAAAACCCTATTTTCAAAAACTAATTTCTTATAATAAAGGGAAATAGGCTCTTTGAAATTAAATTTAATATTATAATGGAATCCAAAAATCAAATAATTATTATGATAGTTGTAAAATTCATTGTTGTTGTATATGTTAAAATAGAACATTCTTTTTGTCTTTTAGTAAATAAAGTCCAACCATTCCAAAATAAATATTCCATTTGAAAACCTTTGAAAGAAAGTAAAAAAATACATAAAATTACCTCTATAATTTTTTTTTGTCTATATAAAAATATCCATAAAATTATTTTAAAATTTTGGACTTGGAAGAAAAAATATGAAACAGAAATACTAAAAGATGAGTTTTAAAGGAAATTCACTTACATCGAGCCTAACTAGTCACATACCTTCTTTATCTTCCTAAATCATAAAACTATTTTTATTATTTACTTTGATAAGAACAATTTTCAAGTTTATTATTCATTTTATATCTATTATTACCATGTTATATACAATTACTTAATCATTTAAGTTCACAAGAAATATTTTAATGATATTGTGTACATTTGTCCAAAATGACATTGGAAGGTTAACTATGGCCAAATAGGTCATTTTTTAATCATATATATAATAATAATAATGAAATGGTTATAATTTCTATACACAAATTATACTTTTAAACCAGTCATGTAATAGTATTATGAAAAATGAACTATGTTACAATCGTATAGATGGTAGGTCATATGTACGCTTGTATAACATCACCATTTTTCGAAGATTATTATAAAAATAATTTATGTATTATTTTAACCATAAAAAATTATAATAATATCAAAAATACCATATAATTTTTTTAAACATACTTATATATATCATCCATGTGATTTATTGATGAAAAATGAATTATATCACTTCGTGGAGGTGGTAGTCCACATGTACGCGTGAAAAACTTTATCATTTTTCAGTGAATGGAAATGTAAGAAATTAAATGATATATTATCTTTTATTAATGATAAATATTTTCATAATATAATATATATTTATATTTATATATACATAAATCCACCATTATAACATGTCTTGGGATATGGTGATCGAAAATGAATTACATCGGTTTGTGAGGTTGTAGTCCACTGTACACATGAGCAATGAATTCCTCTACCATTTTATGGAGGGTAGAGATGGATATAGATTATGAAATTATAATAATAATAACATATATTATATGGATAATAATTTTTTATCATTTCATTCTGGTTGAAAAATATTTAATGTATGTATAAGAATAAATAAAACTAAAACGTACAATTAAAAACTATCCATCTTGTTTGGAAAGTCTCATTTGAATAACACCTAAATCCCTATATGGTAGGAATTATGCCTAAAAATAGTACTATAATTAGGGTATTTATTTTAGGAAGGTATTTGGGAAGGTATTGGCTGAACTAAAAGGGTTTTTAAGTATGAAAAAATTAGAAGAAGTGGTACCCTTTTATAAGATAGGGGAAGGAGAACTCTTAGAATTTATAAAATATTAATTTAATGTAAATTTATTTTGTTGTACAAGTGTCTCTAGATTAATAAAACTAGAATATAATAACATTATGAGTCTAAATTATCTCATAAAATAATGTTTTTACAAGTATAGGTAACATTTTTACACTTATCTTTTGATTATAACTCTATATTAACCCTTTTCACACTTATCGTGACAACAAGGATTTTTACTCTTTGGGGGTCACGATAGTTACTATAAATAAAAAATACTATAATTGGACTATGGTTGATATTTTCAACCATATCCTAATAAATTTCCTAAAGATGTTATTTTTAAGAATTTTATATATTTTAATGAAATATTATTTCCATAAAATATAAATAATGTCATTTTTTGAATGATTCATTTACTTTGACTTTTATAACATCAATATAACAAATTAAATTCAAATAAAGTCATTTATTACATCCCAAAAATGTTATATTTATCTATAAAATTTTTGGAAAACATTAATTATTTCAAATTTTACTTGATTTAATATTTTTATTATTATTTATTTTATTTTTACATTAATTGAATAATTATTGCATCAACATTGTGTAAGTATTCACTATAATTATTTATTTACTAAAAATTAAAAATAAAATACTATATTGGAGATAAATAATTTATATTTAAAAATTATATTTATAACTTAACATCTCATTTCTTTATTCCTATGTTAAAAATGTTATACTTATTAAAAAAATTGTGGGATATTTTTTACTCTTATTTAAATAAATTGTTATAAACATTATAGTCAAATACAAATGGGAAAAGGAAATATATTATAAATTTTCAAGAAAATAGATGAAATATAGTCATTAAAAACATTTAGGAAAGTTTTATGGTCATTTCATTGTCCTTATCATTTTATTTTTTTACTTTAATTACCTGAATTACCCATTACAGTAGTAACAAAATTACCAAGATTACTATTCATATTGACCAAAAATAAAAGGGACCTATTTAAAAAATTTATATCTCTTGATTAAAAATATGGAATCCATTTTGAGGATTTTATACACATAAGTTATAGAATTTCATTTAAAATTAAACAGAAAAAATGCGACAAAAAACATTTTTTAAGAAAAATACGTTTTCTAAATTTAAAACTATTTTTATAATAAATTAAATTTTAAAATTCATTCCAAAGACTATAATTGTTTTTTTTAATAAAAAGTAACTACATAGATTTTGAAACTAATCAAAAATATATTTTTACTTTTTAAATACACAAAATAAAAAAATGATTTTCAATAAAGATCTATAACATCAATATTTATTGAAACATCAATATTTCCATTAAATTAACAAAAATTATTTAATATATAATTTTTAATTGATGAATAAAATAAATGAAATTAATTTTTTGAAATAAAAATTCTATTATTTTTAAACTATTATTTTAAATAAAACCATGTAATTCTTGAAAATCTAATTTGGTTAGAAATAAATATTTTTTCCTTTTGAATGATAAATTACTTAATATTTGTATAATAAATATAAATATATAATATATAACCAATAAATGATTTATTATAACATTAATTGGGTTTTTACATTATTCCCCCATTTTTTAAATTGCATCCTTGTGATTTTATTCAATTATTAAACATGTGGAGTTTTCTTTTCCTAAGAGAATTTTAAGACTCGTGTTACTTTATCATCCATATGGTTTTTGCAAAAAAAAATTAATTTGGAAAATTACCTTATTCCATAATACATGATCTTTATAGTCGTGAATTTGAATAGGATATTCCTTATAAGAAATATTATCTTCCAATAAAACTACCTGAGGGATCAAAACATGATATGTATCTGGGACATTCATTCTTAACATTGAAACATGAGAAACATTATGTACATGGGATAAAATGAGATGTGAGGATACTCATAAATAAACTTTTCTAAAATTATCCAAGACTTTATACAGTTCAATGAACATTGTACTTAACTTATCTTATGTATGAAAATGCATAACACTCTTCCATGGATACACTTTATGAAAAACATGATCCCATAACTTGAAAAAAATATAATTCCTTTGGTTATACACATAACTTTTCTCCATGCTCTATGATTTAGTCATATGTTACCAAATTACCTTAACCTTACCAACTATTTTCTTTTCTAATTCTAGTCCCATTAGCTTCCCTTTTCATACTTTATCTCAAAAAACGGGGGTCTGAATTCACATTCCATATAAATCCTCAAATTGTGTCATCTGTATACTAGAATGAAAAAATTTATTATAAGTAAACTAAAATAATGATTGATTTTAATCAAAACTTCATTGGTAATCCATTAAAAAATCATGAAGCATGTCCTCAAAAGTATGAATTGTTCGGATGTATTTTCTATCAAATTAATGTTAAAAAGTTATACTAAAATTTAATTTTCTACCCAACGACTTTTGAAAACCTATCCAAAAAATATAAGTGAACCTTGGATCACGGTCATATACAATAAATATAGTAATTTCATTTAACCTAACTACCTCCTTCTGATATATTCAATAAATTTTATCTAAATATAGATTATATTGAATGGTAAGGAAATACATAGATTTAGTGAATTTATCTACAATAAACCAAATCACATTATTAACTTGATATGTCATTATCAATCCTACCATGAAATACAGAGATACTTTTTCCAATTTTCAATATGGTATTAGAAAAGTATCAATAATACACTTTGGTAATTATCATTCTAATTTAACCAATTGAGAAGTTAAACATTTCATGGTAATTTCAATAATGTATCTCTTTATTCCATCCCACTAGTAATACTTATGAAGGTCTATATACATCTTAGTAATTCGAGGATAAATGAAAAATAGAGAACTATGTGCTTCACACAACAATTATATCTTCAATGAGGAATTAAAAGTCACACATAATCTCTTTCAAAATCTAAAACACAATCTTTATCAATGTAAAATTCAAGAAACTTACCCTTCTTAAGAAATTATAACATTTCCTATAACTTGCGGTCTTTCATCTAAGATTTTTTGATTTCTAAAAGATATGATTGTACCAACAACTAACACAAAATAGATTAACTTCTTGAATGCACAATTTCTAGGGAAAGTTCCTCAAATCATTAACTAAAGGATCATGTTCCAAATGTAACATAGTTAATGAAGCGTTACTTTTAAAAATAAAAGTATTGGAAAATTTGTTTTCTTTTCAATGGTGATAATGAATTATATAGTGATAATCCTTTATAAATTCTTGTTATCTCCTATGACTCATGTTCAACTCTTTCTAAGTGAATATATAATTCGAAATTTTATGATAAACATATATTTCACACTTAGATCCATATAAACTATTTCCCTAAATTTTGTAAAGTAATGACTAAAGATTCTAGTTCAAGATCATGTGTAGGATAATTTTTCTAATACGATTATAATCGATGTGAAGCATAAGTAATAACTTGGTTATTCTATTTCAGTATACTTCCAAGTACCTTTAAATAAGTATCACTATAGATGAAAAAGTCTTTATTTATAGAGGTATGGAAAAAAATTAGAGTATTCAAAAAACTTATTTTTATTTTATAAAAACAATCATAACATAATTTTTCCAAATGAATTTATCTCCTTTTTAAGTTAACATAGTTAGTATACTAGAAAACTAAAAAAAAGTTTCAACAAATCGCAAGTAATAGCCAGATAACCTAAGAAGACTATGAAACTCAGTAAAATTTTTAGGTCTTGTCCATTCATCAGCCTCTTTAGTTTTAGTGGGATAAACTTTTATGCCATAATTATTTATAATGTGTCCAAGGAATGAAATCTTCTATAACCAAAAATATCATTTGTAAAATTTTCTATATAACTTCTTCTCTTTCAGGGTTTGTAGAAAATAATTATATTTTTTTCATGATACTCATAAATTTTTGAATAAATCAAGATATCATCATAACCAAATCTATAAACTTATCCAAATATTCATATAATATTATTCATAGGATCCATAAATATAGTTGGGGAATTTTTTAACCTAAAGGGAATAACCACAAACTCATAATTCATATATCTAGTCTAAAGTCTTATTTTTTGAATTTCATACCCCTTCACCTTCATCTATTAGAATCTAAACCATATGTCAACATTTGAAAAATAATAAGCACTCGATTAATAATCAGAAAAAAATATGAAATATGAGGAAAAGGAAACTTGTTCTTAATAGTGAGATTATTATAATCTCTGTAATCAATCGAAAGCCTCATTGAGAAATATTTGTTTTTTAAAAATAGAACATTAACATCCTATAGTGAAGTGCTAGGAAGAATTAAACCTTTAACATGAAACTCGTGTAACTTTTTTCTTCAATTCCATAAGTATTACTTGATCCATTCAATAAGGGGGTTTTGAAATTGGATTAGCATCAGGAGCTAAGTTAATAGTAAATTCAACTTCTTAATCAGTTATAACACCAAGAAACTCAGTAGGAAAAACATATATGTATTCTTTTACTATCATAACATCATTAATATGAATAGATAACTTATTTTCAACAATATTTACAAGGTAACTTTCATATCTATATTTTCACAATTCATAGGTTTCTTGATATGTTATAAAAGGCATGGGTTCATTATTGTATAAAAATGAAACTCTTTCAGTAACAAAAACTTATTTATCTATATAATCTATCATATCATACTAAACAAGAATCCTATACATACCCAAAATAACATCAAACTCTACTAGGGTAAAGACAATATGGTTTACAAGTAAATTATTTCCATATAAAATAATAGAAAGACACTTATTGTTTCTTTTTTTTCTTAATACTTATCCTAGGTGTTTTTACCATAAGTTATGGCTTCATTTCGTAAGGTGTAATTTCCAATTAACAAAAAATCTCAAAAAATAAAAGGATGCATATACCCCAAATCAAACAAGAAATTAGAATAATATGAATAAACAAGCAATGTACTTTATACTATTTCATTTGATAGACTAATATCTTTGAAGTATTTTTCAATGATTTCACCACGCCTTTATGCTTATTGTTTGGATTCCTCCCATCATTCAAGTTCTTCTTCAAACACTCATGGAGATAATGACCCATATCATTAAATTTAAAATATTTTTTTCATATTTGTCAAAATTGGTATTACCACCACCAGGATATGTTTCATTGTAATTATGAGTCATATGCCCAATATTATCTCATTATAAGTAGTTACCATACATCATAAAATATTCCCTAGTGTGATTTTTACCACAAATCTCACAAAATAAAATCTTAATTTTCATACATGTATATTCCCTTTATCTATTCTTACCCTTTTCTAGCCACCTTGATCTATTTTTATGCTATTTATTGAAGTAACATGATCATTTACCAACTCAATTTCTACCTTCTTAGAACAACACGCAAGTTTATCATAACTTTTAAACTCATGGGAAGACAATGCACATCAATATATTGGCTTCAATCTGGAGAAAAATTGATTAATTTTACTGTCATGATACTGATAAAATTTTGTTCATGCCTTTTTAAATGGGTGAAGTTTTCTTCATACACAGCCACTGAATCTTCCTCATTTTGTCTCAGTTCCATGATTTTATTTTTTATCCTAATTAAAATAGCCTTAAAGAAATATTTCACAAATAAAATATTCTTAAATTTATCCTATTCCAATATATCAATCTCTTCATTTTATTTAGTATTATTAACCATTTTCCACTATTTATTAGATTCACTTCAAAATGGTAAATAATAAGACTTTACTTTTTATTATTTGAAAAATCCGTGACATCTAATATCATTTATAGGGCATTAATCTACACATTTTCTATTATTGATTCAGAATATCCACTAAATGTAGGAGGGTGTTACCTCATAAAAATTTCCACTATAAACATGTTACATTGTGGTAAATATTTATGATATTTAGAATGGACACCACTACTATTTATAGCTTGTGTTAATTAATCCATGATAGAAAAAAATTTCTCAGTTCCAATTCCAACCATTCCATCATACTGATTTGGAAGGATATTTTCCTCTTGGTACCTTTCTACTAGATCTTCCTTATTTATTCTATATAAAATAATTATGAGAAAATATAGTTTATATAAATAAAAACATTAATCTTAAAATTATATAGCATTTCAAATTAATAATTAAGTAAAATATTTTAAGGGTATCTTATTAACATCATCATAACCCCTAATGTTATATAAACATTTTCTCAAATACCAACTTTAAGGACCCATCCAACAACATTACATATTCTTGTGACTTTAAACTAGAAATATCTTTTTTATATTCTTAAATATCTTTTAGTTTTATAGTTTTAGAGGGTTAAGTCATAAATTTTACATAAAAACCCATACATATTCAAATTTTGTACTTCTAATCAGCATCCATTTTTTATAATATTAATATTTTAAAATAAAACATGTTTTTTCCATGAAAATTTTCCATGACTTTCAACAGAACTTCTTCATTTCCCTTACCCATCCTTAATTCTTATGAAAAACATTTTAAGACATGGAATTTGAAACAACTGGTCAATAAAGGACATAAAAAAGAAAGAAGGAAATCATTATTCCATAAAATACTTATAAAAAATTTCCCTTTCTAAAATATTATTTGTAAACAAAACAAAAAAAATAAACGCAATATATCACCTTCTCTACCAAATTATTTTAATAAATCGTTTCATAAGAAATATTTATGGAAAAAATAAAACTCATAAAGTTTCTTTGAAATCATAAAAAACTTATAATAACTTTTTTACAAAGTTATAATTTCTTTCCCTTCAAAATTAGAATATATTTTCCTTAAAACATATGATTATTATCATACCTTGATAAATAATAAGATTTTCATAAAATCCCATAGAAAACAAAGATAAAACATATAGGTTAATTAGAGAATCATTTTTATATCACTCTTAATTACACATGGAATAACCCACAAGGTTATACTTAGAGTAACCATTATAGTTACACTTGATATAACCATCACGGTTATACTTGGATTAACTATCTCAGTATATTCACATAATCCATTAGGAAAAAAATGTTTGGTTAACTCTGTCCCTTTACATGATGTATTTCATAGACAAAATGAGCTCACCTGGCCTTAGTTTATTAAGGAACCACCCATATTTAGTTAATAACTAAACCACCCATCCTTGGTTTATAAAGGGACCACCCATATTTGGTTTATAACAGAACCACATTTCATTATAAAAATATCCAAAGAATTATAATATTATCATAAAAAATAAAATATTTCATCCTAAAACCATTCATTGCACCCATAATAAATCCTTTTCAGATATTAATATATCACTTTGCTTCAAAACTCACTTTTTAAAACTAAAATTTTCAGAATAAATTGAAAGAGGATTTTCTTAAAAAAATTGGAACCTTACAAATGAATACAAACATAAACTAATTTCTATGGTAGTGGGAAAAGTTTTTTTCCCTATATATGTAAAAATAGAACACTCTTTAATCATTTTGTAAAGAAATATATTCTGAAAAAAAGATTCATTTAGAAAACCTTTGAAAGAAAGCCAAATGATACATAAAATTTACTTTATAAATTTTGATTTACATATAAAAACATCCATAAAATCATTTTAAAAATATTTACATCGATGAAAAAGTGTTTAAAGAGAATATTTAAAAAAATCTTTTTAAAAGAATGTCCCTTAATAAAAGTATAACTCATCTTGTACATTCTTTATTAGAAAAAATAATAAACTTATGTTAATTATTTACCATTTTAATAAAAAATTTAACGTTTTTTATTCCTTTTATATCAATTATTAGAATTTTATATACAATTACTTAATCATTTAATTTCATGTCGGACGTTTTGATGATATTTTGTACGTAAGTCCAAAATGACTTTATTTGGTTGACTGTGGTAAAATATGACATTATTACATTATCCCAAAAATAATAATCATGAAATAATTGCCATTTTTATAAATAAATTACACTTTTTAAACTAATCATGAAAGATTATTATTAAAAATTAACTATGTTACAATCAGGGAGATGGTAGGTTGTACGTACGTATGACTAACATTTCCATTTTCAACGATCATTATGGAAAAAAGGTAAGTATAATTTTATCCATATATAATTATAATAATATCATAAATAAAATATTATTTCTTTAAACATACTTATATATATCATCCATGTGATGTGGTGATAAAAAACTAATCACATCGCTTCGCAAAGATGGTAGTCCACACATTTGCATGAATAACATTATCATTTGTAAGTGAATGGAAATGTGAGAAATTAAATGATATATTATCTTTAATAAATAAAAATATTTCATTAAAATTATATATATAAATTAAATATATCATTATAACATGTCTTGAGATATGGTGATGGAAAATTAATTACTTTGGTTCATAAGGAGGGTAGTCTTCCATAAACATGAACAATGAATTCCTCTCCCATTTGATTGAGGATTGTGATGAATATAGGTTATTACATAAACATAATAATATATAGGTATATTTATGATACTATTATTAATATTTTATCATGTTTTAATAATATTTTATTGATATGGAAGAAGAAATAATACTAAAATATACAGTTAAAAACTATACAGATCCTTTGTAAAGTATCCTTTGATTAACACATTAAGCCCTCTAAGGTTGGAATTATTCATAAAGCAAGACCTATAAAATTAGGGTGTTGATTCAAGTACCATATTTTTATAGGTATTACTTGAATAAAATGGGTTTTTAAGTCTTAATAGATGATAATAATTGGTTACCTATAATAAGATATGGGAGGGTACTCTTAGAATTTATTAAAATATTAATTGAATATAAATTTTTTAATGTACAAATGGATCAAAATTGATAATATTATAATATAAGATGGTTATTAGTCAAAATAAACTCATATGATAATTTTTTTACAAGTTTAGATAACATTTTTTCAAATATATTTTTCTTTTACCCCCCCCCCCCAATGTTACCATTTTCATACTTACCATAACAACATAGTTTTTTACACTTCGAGGGTCAATATAGTTAATATAAATGAAAAAATGGCCTATAAATGGACCATGTAATATATTTCAAAACATTTTATAGTCTATTTTATTAATATAATATTTTTATTAATTTTATATCATTTAATAAAATATTATTTCCATAAAATATCAACAATGTTTATTTTAGAACTATTCATTTACATTGTCTTTTAAAACATCAAGACAGTAACAAAAATTGATATTAAATATTTTAATACATCCCTAAAAAGTTATATTTATCTATAAAATTTAAGTTCACATTAACCCTTTCAAATTATACAACTTTTATTTTTTAAATTTCATTTATTTTATTACTCAATTATTTGAATAATTACTACATTATCATTCGGTAAATATTTATGGTAAGTATTTATTTACTAAAAATAAAAAATAAAATACCATGATAAAGATAAATAATTTATATTCAAAATAATATTAATAACCAAACATTTCCTCTGGTTATACCTATGTTAAAAAATATAATATTTATTAATAAAAAGAGTGTGACATTTTTTACTTTTCTTTAAATAAAACATTATAAAGGATTATAATCACATCCCTATAGTAAAAAAGTCAATGTATTATAAATTTTTGTGAATATGGGAGAAATATAATCATCTAATAAATTTTAGTAAAGTTTTATAGTAATTTTGTATTTCTTATCAATTTATTTTTAATTTTAATTACTTGATTTTTCCTTTACCATAGTAACAAAATTACTAAGGTTACTATCCATATTAACAAAAAATAAAATGATATTATTTTAAAATTTTGGATATAATTATTACAAATATGTAATCCATTATTTAATATCAAAACACCAAAGTGTTATAATTTAATTAAAAATCGAACTCACAAAATTCGATGAAAACAGTTTTTCAAAAAAAATGCTTTTTTGTATAAAAATGTTCTTATACTAAATTTAAGTTTAAAATTGATTAAAAATACTATTATAGGATTTTATTAGTAAATATTAACAAATTAAATATTAAAATTAATGAAAAATATAATTTTACTTTGTAAATAAATGAATGGAAAATAGAATTTTCAATAAAGATCTGTATTTTCACTATTTATTAAAAAATTGATATTTTCGGAAAAATTTAAAACCCATGTTAAGATAATTTTATAATTTTGAATAAAAAATGAAATTAATTTTTTAAAATTAATTTTATATTATTTCTAGACCATTTTTTTAAATAAAACCATATACTTCCTAAAAATCTAATCTGTTAGAAATAAAGATTTTTTCTTTTTGACGGAGAAATTATCTAATATTTCTAAAATGATTATAACTGAATATATATATAACCAATAAATTATTTATTATAACATTATCTGGTTTGGTAAATTTATAGACCTTGATTCTCTATTCTTAGATCTTGTGTTGATGTTTATTAATCTTGATTGAGGTGGGTGGTTTCATAAGGTAATATCTATCAAATGAAATCATTAATGATTATTTAGATTAAATTGGTTTTTCTAAAGATTTGTAAATCCTGAATTAGTTTTCTTGAGATATTATTTTAAATGTAATGGTTTTAATGGGTGAGATAAAATTCCTTTGAAAAATGGATTTCCAAATTAATTGTTATTCCCAGAAAAAATGAACTTGATTTGATATGACGATTTGAAGCATACTGTTGATGAGATAAAAAGGAATGAAATGTTTTAATTATTTTAAATGAAATTAATTGATTTGAAAGGCATGATATTTTGATGAAAACCATTTGATGTTGTTTTTTGAAATGATATGGTATGTTTTTAAATCTTTAACTTGGGTCCAATTTAAATTATTTTTTGAAATGAATGAGATTGATATATTTGAATGATAACCCAATAAATGTTTTATTTAACATGAACCACATGAGAAAATGTGTCGTTATATGGTAATAACACACATTAGGAATGTATTATCACTTCTTGAAAATAAATTATTAATGATGAAAATAAAAACTATATTTCCTTGAGGGAAAGAAGTCTATTCTTTGGGATTCTCTTCTATCCATATTAGGCTTTTCGGTCTAGGGAGTGTGTGCACACCAAGATTTATACTTCACTATGATTTTTGAGAATTCCTATGATATTCTAACCTCAGTTATTATTATCATGGTTTTATGATTGAATCGTATTTATATATTCTACTTGTTTATTGAAATGATTTACTCAGGTCTATTTTTTTTAGAAATTCTTAATCATGTATTTTTTTATGAATATGCCTCTATCATCGTGATTTGATGGAAATTCATTATGAAATATATTTTATTTATTTCATTGAATTTTTTTATGATATATGGTTTTTTATTAACTAAGAAAAAATTTCAATAATACCTTTTGTACCAAGTCATAAATTATCTAATTATCATTTATGTAGGTTATCTAGGTTGGTTCATGACACAGAATCCCGAAAACATTACTTAATATGAATTTACCAAGATCATTATTACTATATTTTAAACCCAAAAATGATGGAATCCTATGCTCTAAAAATTCAACATAACCTTTTATCCTAAAACAACAAAAAACTACGTATCAATAAATATTTTTTTATTCATAATACTCAAAAAAATATATTAATATTTTCTTAAAATAACCTAAATAACCTTGTATTCAAATCACTTTTCAACCCCCAAGGTTATCTATACTGCAAAAATTATAATCCTAAATTCAATTAACCCATTATCCTAATTAACCATAATTAACCCAACATAAAATAAAATATCAAACCAAAGGGTTATTTATATTTCAATCATGTATTCTTCCTAAAAACAAAAATAACCTCAAAAATATAAGTAATCCCCTTAAAATACTATCATATAAGGCCTAAAAAGTATATCTTTTCCTTTGAACTTATGATAAACTTTAAACTTATAAACCCATGATGGTGTCCAAAACTATTAGATTATACTCATATGATAACATAATAACCTCTAAAATTATCTAAACCCTTATATGATATCAACTAAAATACCCCAAAACTTATACACTGGATTTGATACTAATTGAAATAACCCTACCATAACCATCTATATCACATGATTGATAGAAAAAAATTCATCACATACATAAAAATACCTTTTTGGGTTTATTGTTTTAGAGAATTAGGAAACAATAACTTTAACTTAACAAAATACATATCTTTATTCACTTAATGTAAATTTTCTACACTAAATCAAGTGTAATGCCCTAACCCCAGTTACCCAGAGTTGGTACATTATTTTAATACAATATCATGATTACAAGGAATCAAGTCCCAAAAGACTGATCGGTTTAGTATTCTTGGAAAATATATTACATACATGAACTTTACATTAAAATTTCTAACATAAAACATTGCATAAATAATCTTTTGAGGATTCCATTATTTCCTTAGCATAAACATGCATATAAATCATAATACACTTCTTGGCATCCTGGGAAAATAAAACATAAGAAAAGGGTGTGCTCAAATACTCATTAAGGATAAAAAAATATAGCGGAAGCTATCATAAATAATCATAAACTTTTATAGTAAGGCATAAAATTGAAACAAATGCCCTTTAAACATAAACATCATCATTATATGGTAAAGATAAATCAAATAATTATATTTACTTATTCACATGGATATTCTACTAGTTTAATAATCACATGTAACATTAATAACTAATCTCATATTGATGGAATGTAGAATGTTAGACATCTTAACCACAAAGTCAAGGCCTCATGCCATGACCCTAAATATAAATTTTTTCAAGGACTTGTACCAAGACACTAGTTTGTCTCATGATACATATATATTAATTGATGGGCTATAGAAGGCCCCACCCATCACTTACTAAGTCCAATGAATTCCTCATATGAAAATGTTAAAACATAACATAAACATTTGTATAAAAACTAGCATACTGAATGTCAATAATTTAACCATAAACCATTAATGGTATAAAAAATAGAACATCTATATTCAAACATATTATAACTCGTTAAATACAATATTGAAGATTTTATTATAATAAATCAACCTCAATCAAGAATAATATCCAGTAAGGATGTTGAAAAATTTTGAAATGATCAGTAAAACTCCTTGAGGGAAATATCTCTTTTCATGAAATCATTTAAAAGCAACACATATATAAAGGAAGTAATTTAAAATATATTTTTTAATAAAAGTTTACCATACCAATTTGAAACTTTTGAAAGGAATTAACATTTTAAAACAACCATGTCCATATAAATAAATCCTTAATATCATTTTGAAAACATGGACATTAATTAAAAATATTTAGAATAATAAATCATTAAAACATTTAAATTGATGATATTGCTAAATATTCTCTTACACAAAACCATAAAATATTCATTTTGAAAACATTTTTATGAAATATGGACATTTATGATAAATATTTCTTAGTAAATACTTACACCTAAACATTCTCGGATAATAATGAGATTGAAGAATTAACCCTTACCATGTACTTTCCTTTGGTCGAGAGTACGTTCAACCTCCTGTATAATGACCATAGTATATTATTAAATTGTAACAGAACGATATTAATATTTATTATATCATAAATTATTCATTTATTACTTTATACTATCCATTTAATAATTATTTCCATATTAAAGTAACATTTCGGGTAATAATCGTTTTCTTTATCGTAATTGTTTTAACTTGTTATTCTTGATCATATAACTTATATGATGATTTAATTGATTCCAGAATATAAAAAATTATTTATATATATTATATATTCATAATATAAATATTTATAATTGATAGATATATTTAATGGAATACACCATTTATGGAGATGGTAGGTCGTACGTACGCATAAATGTTGTTTCCGATTTCATATCATATTGAATGGATGTAAGTGAATGAGCTAAATGTGTGTATGTATATATATATATATATATTTCTAATATAATTATTATGTTATATATTATATACTTATTAATAATATGTATTTTTATAATCATCATTGAATGTTGAACGTGGAAATGAATCGCATCACGTCGTGGAGAGGGTAAGCCTTACGTACGCACGAGCGACGATATCATTATATTGATGGTGAAATAGTACGTAAATGGATGTTATATTATAAATAAATAATAATTAACATGTTATATTTATTATTTAAATAAATTATACTCATTATTATACCCATCCAAATAATGAAATGTTGTATAACAAACTACACCATGACGTAGAGACGGTAAGTCGTACGTACGCACGTATTTTGACATTTTCATTTATAGGATGGATAAAATAATGAATATGGTTATACCATATTAATAATAACATAAAATTATTTAGAAGATACTGAAGTTATTATTTTAGTATAGAAACAACAAAGAAAGAGGAAGTAGAAGAAGAAAGGAACTATAAAAGAGGTGATGAAATAATTACCTCTTCTTCGGGTTCTTCCTTTTGATTTGAAAAAAATGGCTCCCTAGGTTGGCTTTCTGATCAATGTAAGTCCTATAGGATGGATTTAGGGTAGTTGGTAGGATATTTGAGTGGGTTTTGGACGATTCAAATGGATTTGGAGGGGTTAAATGAAGAGAAGGGGAAGTACACTTTTATAAGATAGGTGAGGGTCACTTTAGGAAAATCTTGAAATATTATTTTATTATAAAATCGTTTTCTGTTTATAATGGATAAAAAAGGATTTATATCAAGAATAAGGTGTTTTTGGGTCTAAATCCTCTCAAAAAATATATTTTAGAAAATTTTAGGTCACCATATTAACCTTATCTTTTAGATTTAAGTCTTAGTCAAATAGTTTAACATTTACCATGTCTCCTTGTATTTTTATATTTTATTGTTAATAAACATACTATAAAATTCAAAAATTACCTCAAATGGTTAATTAATGATATATATATCATTATATAAGTCCATTGGCTTATCCTTATATTTTTAGAAATATTTTATCATTTAATAAAATAATATTTTTTTAACAAACTCCTTTATGTCAATTTTGACACTATTTTGTAGTTGTTTTTTGGAAGTCAAAATAACATGATTAATTAAAAAAATACATTAAATAAACCGTAAAATGTCATATTCACCTATATAATTCTTTTATGGCATAAAAAGTCTCAAATTATATTTATTATAATATTTATAATATCATTTATTTGATTCTTTCATTAATAAGGAAAATACTGCATCATTATTGTGTCATAAATAAATATAATTATTTTATGTATACAAATTATAAATAAAATATCATGATGTAGGAAATATTTTTATATTTCAAATGAATATTTATATTAGAATAGATCAATTATATAACGACATACAAAAAAATTCTAAAAGATATATGTTTATGTTATTTTTTTCTGTACATTAAATTAATTAATATAAAATGTCATTATCACTCCCAAGTGGCTCTATGGGGTCCCAAAATCAACTCATATACTCCCATGGTCGGAAATGTATCGTCCAATAGGTTTAGGACACATTTTATGGCAATTTAATATTATTATAATATAATTTTTATACTTATTTACCGGATTTACCCTTTAACCATGTTAAATAAAATATTTACTAAAGTAACTATTCATAATGTATAAAAGAAAAGTTACATATTTACACAATTTGTACCCCATAATTCCAAATATGGAATCTATTTTTCCAAATTCAAAACATATAAGTTTCAGAAATTAATTTAAAATTAATTCCCGTTGTCAAAACCAAAAAGTAGGTTTTTAAGGAGTAAAAACTATCAAAAGATTGACATGTGTTTATGTACAACTAAAATGTGAAATTACATCCAATAACCTACATTATAGTATATGATAAAAATATAATCTAATGATACATTAATTCCACTCAAATTTATAATTTAAAACAATAAATTATTTTGATTAAAAAAGTTGTTTTTAATTAAAATTTAGTATTTTTCACTATTCATCAAAATATAAAAGTTATTAGAAAGGTACAAAAAATTCACCCTAATCTAATTTTTATATTAAGAATCTAAAATATAAGTCCAAATTGAAAAATAAAATTTATAAAATTTCAAATAGTGGGTATTCCTATTCATAACTACTTTTAAAATGACTAGTTTGATAGGTCGTGGTGCGCTTGAACTCAGTGTTACGTACATCACACACTATTGTATTATTCATAGATAAATGTTCCATGGAATCTTGGGGTGTTACATTAAGTATTACTTATATTAAAATTAGTCTTCAACATATCCCAAAATAAATCTTCATAAATTACACCATTTTACACATATATAATATAATATTTTTCTTCATAACCTAAAAAATATAGACATAATAAAGGGTTTAAAAGAATTATTAGTTATGATTAAATATAATAAATAACAAATAAAGATCATAAGTGATCATAAGATAAACTTGGGGGTATGAGAACATAATCAAGGTGCACTAACACATCATAAGGAAATAACACCCAAAAAAACAAGTATCATAAGTCATGAATCATTAAATAATGATTTTGGAATAATGTATTAGGTATCATAGGATCATGTAATAATAATAATTTAAATAAAAATATAAAATAATTCATCATAATCATAATTCAAGGTTCACTTCCATGAAAACATAATGTAGTGAACATTGTTCCATAGTGCATTGGGTTTACTCCTCAGTACCTTACATGCCATATCATGATATATAAATAATTTCCCAATGAATTGGGGGATATATAATTCTATCCCCACCCATAATATCATAATTTTTACATGAATATTCATTCCACATAAGAAAACATTCATAATTCAAACAAAGAATAATTAACCCTGGAAAGAAACAGGTTTCATGAGTATATTCATAGAACATGATTATATGTCATCTAGAGAAAGAACATGGATGGTATCATTTATTAATATTTCAAGGGATGAATAATAAACATTAGAGGATTTTTATAAAACAATATAAAGAATATTAACATGTAGAAAAAAGATATCCAAAAGAAAGGAATAGATAAGGTCATCTCTATATACAGAAAACCTTTTGGTTGAATTATGAACCAATGGGAAGTCAAAGAATTATAAGAGATATCAAAACAAGAAAATAACCATATTTGAAGAAAATATATGGGTAACTATAGAGGTATAAGATAAAATTTACTCAAATATAAATCTAGACATAAATTATCTTTAATTGAAAGTGTGATTGGAAAATAAAGACTTGTGACTTTTGTTTCTTGTGAATCAAAACCTCTTGAAAGAGATAAACTTTGATGTATTTTTAAATACCATGAATTTAATGATAATTATGATAAAAATTAATCCATGTGAATTGTATACACAATAAAAATAATAAAGGTGGTGAATATAAAACACAACTCAATGGAAGAAATTTGACATGATAAAAACCATACAGACATCAAATTTTATAAAGTAAGAAAAAAATTAAAAGAATTTTATTTCAAATAAATGTAAATCCATTTAAAATAAAGTTTAAATACAGAATAATACAATACTATTGTATAATTAATCCAATTTATAATAATTGAGTTCAAGGGGAAACATTATAACTCAATTAAAAGAAATTGAGTTAAGAAAAACCATTTCCCGGAATTTCTTCTTAGTCGCACATTCTCTAACATACTATATATATATTTAACATAATATATAATAAACTAATAATAATTAATAACCAATTTAATATAATTATTCATATTAAAAAAATTATTATTAATATTTTATATTAAACAATCACATTGTTATTATTATTATTTTTAGTTAATATTGACTATTGATTGTTATTAGTTTCAAACATTCCTTGTTTTTTTGTATGATAGTTTTGGTCATCATTCCATGATCATGAGTCCATCCAATATATAATAATAAATTTACTATAATATAATTTCTATAGACTTTTTATGAAGGTATAGTATCATTCCTTTTAAGTTTTGGGTACGATTATTTATGATTAAATATATAACATGCTTGTTTCAATTTCTTTTAAAAAATAAAAGGTGGTATGAAATTAATGAGTTAATATTACCATTATAGAACCAAATAAAAACATTTTTTACATTGAATATAATTTATTAATAATACTTATGTTTTCTTTATAATCCATGATATAAATTTATATCATCATTCATGTAGGTGGTAAAGCCAACCTAGACACGAACATGTTATAATCAATAGATGAGTATGATTATGAAGTGATTTTGTAATAATATCACTATTATAGATATATAATGATCATATATATGTGTATTTAATGTGATAAACTATAATTTATAATATTTTTAAGAATTTGATAAATTCAAATGATGGATAATAAGTCATTACTTACAAAGAATAAATTATATATTCTCTTAGAAGACTTTTATGTTTTGGAGGTTTTAGAACATTATATTGATGAAAGAAGCTTAAAAATATGGGATATGATTTTTAGGGAATGAAATATTTTAGATTATGAGGAGTAATTACAATTTTTGTGTGCCCTATAAAGGTTACTATAATAGTTATTTTATAAGTGAGAGGGGTTTCATTTAGGTAAATACTTATTTATTAACATAAATGGAATGTCATATTCAAGAAAAATTGTTAAAAATTGGATAAAATTGAAAATGTACTAGGTGAAATAAATATTTCTATAATCCACCCTTTTAGTGATATGAATTTGTGATATTTGTTGACTTTATAAATCATTGATAACATTAAATACCATTTAAATCCATTTTCTATGTTATTCTTTCAATTTGACATTAAAATTATTAAAATGATAATGAAATTAATGAAATAATTTTATATCATTAATTATGTTATATAAATATCTATTTAATTCATGAAACACCCAAATCCACAAAAACTGTATCACTTTCAAGAAAAGTAAAACCATTTATTTGACTTTTCTTAGGCTTATATTATTGTTGTGTTGATGTTGCATAAGAATTTGGATAATTAACTTGTTATATAACTCTTAAATTCATTGATATACATCAAAATAATTTATTATTCATTATAATTATATTTAAATTCATTAATATAATTATATCATCCTAAATATTATATTAAAGACAATCATTTTTACATTTCTAATACTACATAACCATTATGTCTGCACTAACAACTATTTTCATATTTATCTCAACATAAAGTAAATTTATATTAATTGGATAATATTTTGAGTATAATAACATTATATGTTTTTACTAATGTCAAGAAAAAAGTTTTATAAAATTTTAATTCCTATTTGTATAATGATTATGTCATAATAGTTATTGTATACATAAATGTTTTATTCTTTTACCATTCACCAAAAAATCAACTTTCTTATAAAAAATCACACTATGATAATTTTGATATGATGATGAAAAAAATTAATCTCATTTTATCAAATAAAAAATATACTGTTTTTTAAATTAACTTTTAAATAAATTCATATATAATATATAATAAAAATAATGTCTCTGAACAAAACATTTTTTATCCATGAATAATTAAATTACTATTCTTTATAATTACTTTATTGTTTCTTGAATCTTATCAATTCATTTTAATAATTATACCATAAATTTTAAAAATACATTATATTGATATCATTCTTCAAAATTAATTAATTTAAAAAAAATATTCCAAAAAAACTATTCCCATAGAATAAATGGTTTTTTCATAAATTAATATGTATCTTTTTCGATATTTTAAAACAATTTATTTCGTTTAAAATAAATTATATATATAATATAAAAATGAAATTTTTTATATGAAATATATACCAAAAATTTGAAACTAGTAATTTTATACTCAATGGATTTATACCCTTTTAATTTTACTCATATCTTGTATAGTTTATTTCCTTATAAAGTTAAAATTCATTAATAGAACATATTTATAATTGATATGCATATGGTTTAAGGAAAAATATGATTCCTAAAACCTAGGATTTCATATTATACCCCATTAAAATAATTTATCCCTATAAATTATGTTACTCAGAAAGCAAATGAGTGTTTCTGTATGATAGAAAAAAACTAAAGATATAATTTATAATGAGATATCAGCCTCACTATCTTAGTTAATGGTAAGAAACTCATACTTTACCTTATAATGTACATATTTCTATATTTCCATTTTCCATAACCTTTTTATTCAAATATGAAACCTTAGTTGGTTATAGGAGCTTCTAGATACATACCTTTCATTGATTCATTTTCTTGATTTTTTACTCAACCAAAAACTAAAACCAAAATTGTTATGATAATATCTAATAAAATAATATAAATAAACATATTAATATGAAAAAGAAATTATAAGATGTATTATCCTATGAGTCCTTTATTTCAACCCATTAGACATTTGATTCAATAATGACAATATTCTTTCAAATTATAACTCTTTAATTTAAAACTAGGTTTCCATATGTTTTATCCCCTTAAAACTAATAACCTAATCACCCAAAATTACTAAAACTAAATTTTCTAAGATCTTTCATACTATATTCTAAAATAAAAAATCATGAAAATCTATGATCCCAAAAACTATCTTACCCTTTTATCGATAAAAAAACAAAAAATTACATATCAATCAATATCATTTTAATCATAAATACTCTAAAAAATATATTAATCGTTTCCCAAGATAACCTAAATCACCTTATTAGCAAATAACTTTTAGACCCCCAAGGTTATCAATATTTCCCAAATTACATTCCCAAAATCAATTATCTCATTATCCCAATTAGTTATAATTACCTCAACATTAAATAACATATCAAATCATAGGATTTTATATACATGAATCATTTATTCTTCATAAATACCCAATAAAACATCTAAAATATCATTAATCACTTTAACATTCAATCATATAAGACTAAAAAATGGTATCTATGACTTTTCACTTATAATCATCCATAAACTTATAAACCCACAATGGTATCCAAAACACTAAAATTATTCTCAACTGGTAACATCCCAGCCTCTAAAGTTATCTAAACCCTACTCAGATAAAAACTGAGATGCCCCAATCCCCTTCCTCCAAATCAATGTTTTTTTATTTTATAGAAATAATTTTTGAGATTAAGTGTGAACCCTCACAAAAAACTACAACCCAACATTAAAGTACAACATGCAAATAAAAAAGACAACAAAATAAATTCAAAATAATTTTAAAAACCAATAGATAAGAGATATATCTTTTCACACTATCCAAAAACAAATTTCATTTGTGAAACTACCACAACACCCAAAAATTAAAATTTAAACCAAAGTGTAGGGGTGAGATGGTAGGAAAGGATTATATACATTGAGCTGATAAATTTTCCAATCCCATCATTGGTGCTAGCCTATAACTCATCCCCCACACACCATCACTATCAAAAACACAACCTACTTGAAGAACCATGTAAACCACAAAAACCCATTATAAAACCTTGTAAACAACAAATGATGAACCACACCAGACAACATCAACCCAAAAAATTAAAATATATTCACTGAACATCACCAATGACATCAAATGAAATCCAAAATGGATTATAAAATATCAGACTAAAATACCACTATCACCTAAAAAAATCCAAGATAATTGCATCACTTCCACATGCATCCCTTTACTTCAATAACACTGCCACTAATAAACCTTCTTTGGGAGACAAGACAAACAACACCAATATCCTCCAAAAACCCAACACAAAAAATACCAAAATAAGTAAGGGATGAATCCTACATTTTTCATGCCTCCTGGAACACCATCCATAACTCAAAAAACACTTTCCATGTCCTCCTTGAGAAACAACTCACTTGGATGATATGGGAAGGGATGATGGAATTTGAATCTAGAACATATTCCATATAGCATATGGCCCCAATAGTGAGATGAAAACTTCTCTAGAGCATTAACCCCTTACATTGGATCTACCACCCAGTGAGCTTCACCAAACAACCCCCAAAATCATTTGGTACAAACATATAAAAAAACAAAAACAAACAAACTATCATCACCACCTTGATCAACCATAGGACACACATTTAAGGAAACTACTAATTCCTTATACAACACCATACAAGCCATCCTAAATAACCAGTTCTCTAGACCATGTGTGGTTGAAATATGGAAACATATGCTAATTTTAGAGAAAGAAACACAAACATTTTAAACTGGAAGACATGATCATCGAATAAAACCTATGAGATAGAACACCACCATAGTGAGTAAACCCATGACTCAAGGAGAGAAAATGATAAGGATCATCAAAAGGAGGGAGAGGAAGGAAAATAAGGGGGAAGAGTAAAGACAACACTATATTAGAAAAATGATTTCCTCCCCTACAAAATCATCATCAAATATGAACCTTAGGATGATAGGAATAGGAGAAAACACTGATGAAATGATTCAATATTTATTCATTTAATCAGAAACACCCCAGAACCACACACCTGATTTTGATGCTAAATAAAAATTATTTACAAACTAGATTAGATAATAATTGAAATGGACTAACCATAACAATCCAAAATAATATGATTTATAGAAAATATTTCATCACATATATACCTAAGACCTTTTAGGTTTAGATTTTTAGGGAATTTGGAAATAAAAACCTTCACCTAAAAACCCCTTATCTTTATCTATAAAATGGACATTTTTTCCCACTAAATCAAGAATTCCGAATATTATAATAATTCTTAAACATCACCCATGAAATTTATCATGAATTACGCCCTTCTAGATATATAATATATAATACTCTTCTTCATAACCTGTGAAAATGGAAACATCATAAATGGTGAGCTTAAACACTCTATAATGGTAAATATAAGTGATAAAAATATAATATCATAAGTGGGAATAAGATAAACATGTGGGTATGAGAACATAACCAAGGAACGCAGACAGATCATAAAAAATTCATACCAAATAAAACAGCAATCATAAGTCATGAATAAAAACATAATTTATTTTGAGAAAAGAACTAGATATCATAGGATCATTGTATCATAATTAGGTTGTAATAGGATAAATCATGACATAATAATCAAAAGTCAAGGCTCATGCCATGACAACATAATAGACTGTCACACCCTGACCTCAAACAAGTTAATTATTTTTATTATTTTTATCATAGCCTTTCATTTCAGGCCAGTATAGGTTAAATTTTAAAATTGTCAAGTGAAGTGGTGTCCTACCCACGATTTTCACGTAATGAAGAATAATCGCACGACAACCATACAGGTTTCCTATGTTCAAAAATAAAATAATATAATTGGAAATAAAATATAGAAATAAAATAAAGTTAAGGAATTTGTTTTAATAAAAATAATAATGATGATGATGATTGTTGTTATTATTATTGATATTATTATTATTATTAAGTAGGTTTTATATTTATTTATTTATTTTCTTTTTTTCTTTTTTTTTTTCTTTTTTTCGTTTCTTTATTTTTTTTCTTTCTTTCTCATTGTTTCTTTCCTCCCTGTGCATCGCGTGGGTGTGCCTCCCTCAACTCCCAAGTCCACACATCACCCCTCCTTCTTCCCTCTCTTCTTCTAATGAAACAACCAGATTCCTTCCAGTTTCATGGCCACAACCTCGAGGTAAGCCTTTCTCTCCACTCCTCTCCCTTGATTTGGCTGATTTTCCATCTCTTCGTTTCCCGGTATGTATCGGCTGAATCATAGGGTTTTATATATGGTGAATTTTTATGCTCTAGTTTTTTTAAGGAATGCAATAGGATCCTTAGGTTGTCTTTGGGTGTGTTCTGATATCTGTCGCTGAAGGCGAAGTGGGTTGGCTCATCTCGACGTACTGACTTCGCTTGGGGTATGATTTTTCTCCTAATATTTTATTTATCACTCTTAATTTGATAATATTAAGGTGTATATGAGTCCCTAGTATATTAATTGGAGGTGTGTTGGTCTTCACCACCTTAATTTTTATTCCTTTTGATGTTGTAGTGAATTTGTTCAATGATAGAGGGTGTGCACACATATACTTAAGGTATGTATAATATATATATATATGGCCTCTATATAGGTATTCTTTAATGGAATTGGGAATACGTGCATTGGATTATGGATATATGTATATATATATATATACGTTCGAGTGCAGGCCAGTTATGAGGGGTCTCTGCCTAATTTGTCAAGTGCCAACATGTTCGGCATGGCCCAGTTCCTTTTTGAGGTAGGTGTCTCCAAGTATTACGTTCCTAAGTAATTCCTTTGATGTTTGGATTCTGAATTAAATATATAAATTTATTGTTAGTTTAGTTTATCAAAAAATATTTTTTCAAACTAATTTGTGTGAAATGTCTAGTAATGGAACCTAGGGTGTTTATTTTAAATAATAATGCTCTTCTATTGTAAAATTGGGAGTTTTGGTGAAATTTTTATCCCATATGATGTTTTATGGATATTTTTTGGTTGTGAAATTAGTATGGTGTACATTTTTGTAATGATATAGTTTGTTTATATGTGTTAAAGTTTTTTAGAAAGGGATTTGTGGTTTTTTAAGGGGGGATTGTTTCATGTCCCCCAAAATAATGTGGATGGTTGGTAATGGTTTTTTTTAATGAAAAATGGTGATTTATGGAAATGGTTATTGAGTAACTCTTGGATGTGTGATGTACCATTAGATGTTTACACATCCATGGGTGCACTAGGTGCACATAAGGATGTGTCTCCAAATGAAGATGGTGACATAAATTGGTGTTTTCCTTGAATCCTTGGTTTTATAAATGGCTCTTGTCTTCTAAATGGTGTTGGGGAAATTTGAGCAGTTTCTAAAAATGGTTTAAAGTGGAGATTCATAGGGTGTCCCTATTTGGCTCTTCATGTTGGTTTTAGTGAATGCTCAATTTAAATGCTCGTTTGGATTTGTAATTATAAAAGTGGTGTTGTTATGATGTTTTAGTAATTCATTTAATTATTTCATGTTTAAAGGATCATTTGTAAAATTGAACTCAAATGTGATGTTTGTCTAAATTTTTAGTGAAGGATGTGATTTTGGAAATTGTGTGTTCCCGGTTGGAGTTTTAAGGGTTTTTAAAAATGGTTTTTATATGGGCATGATGTGATGGACTGGTTGGAACCTTAATGATATTTAGTCTATATACATATGTGGGGAACCATTATAGGAGGGATTTCTTTTTTGTTAGAAATATATTGGTGTCTTTTTTTTGGGTAGGAAAGTGGGGTGGTGGCAGGTAAGGTGAGTCACGCATGCGAGGGTCTTCCACTTACACAGTTTACTTTTACCATGGGTTCATAGGTGTCTTTTAGATGATCGAGGGATGGTTTCTTGATACCCCGATTAGATGGGTTAATACCCCCTAGAGTTGTAGACATGCCAAGAGGGATGTTCCACTAGTGAGGCCAGGTTAGGGAAGCTAGTTGGTTATTAACTTGGGGGCTTCACCATAAGCCAGTAGGTGGTTCTGAACTGAGTACGTCTAGGGGTTGTTTATAGATGTTTTGGATCACCCATGGTTATTATTTACATTACTTGTTTAATTTCTATTATAATAGTTTCTTTTCATTCATCGCTTATTTGGTTCCTCTTTTCACTATCTTGGTTTTCTTAGTTTTTTAATTTTGATTTCAAAATGGAATTTAGTTTGTGAATGAATTTTATTGTGTGTTTCTTTGTAAACTTATAGAAAATTTTATTTTTATAACTATATTATCAAACTAGTTTCATTGGTCTATTTTGGTAATGTAAGTACTTGGATTCAGTGGTTTATTCTTGGAATCCATGCTAAGAATTTTAGTGCCCATGCCTATTTTATCATTTCAGTTATAGGTTCAATTTTCTAAGGTTCTCATGGCTTAGTTTCTCATTATTGGAGTAAGGTTAGCCTTTTGTGGGGTGGTAACCTATAAGGTCACATTGAGTTATGTGCAATTTATCTTCTTTCCGATGTTAGTAGTTTTCTGTGTTGCTCAGTTTTTATTATTTTATTTATTTGTCTTTAAATATTGGGAAAAATCATTCTCATAAGTACGTTTTGATGTCTTGAACTAGTAGTTAGCCTATGGAGATCGAGAACGCCCTATGGGCCATGCAGCGGACTCATATGGGTGACCGATTCAGGGTCGAACCAGGTTGGTTTACGATAAAGTGGTATTATAGGAGGCCCTTTTTTATTTGGGATGTCAGGTAGTTAGAGACTATGACTATCGGGGATTGGGTGGTAGGTATGGGAAGATCATTGTGAACTCTTTCTTATTCTGATCCTCAAGTCACCAGGGGTATTCCTGGATTTGAGTCTTTGGTTTTGTTTTGTGTTGATATGGGATGACGAAGTGAGTGAGTCGGTGTTTCACTACGGACTTACATGGAGTAGTGACCCATGTAGAGCTTGAAGGTATGGTTTGAGACACTCTTAGTGGTTGGTGATTTCTTGGATAATATTCTACTAAACCATGTTGCCAAGTTATGCATGACCACTAGTTCCCTATTTTTGTTATTTTTAAATGGATGGTACTTGGTTCTGTTTTGGTTGGTGTGAATTTAAAATGGTTTTAGGTTGATTTTTTTCTTGGTAGTGGTTTGAATTGGTTTTGGGGTGCTTTCTTGAGTTATGAAATGAGACATTATTTTAAAAGGATGGATTCCAAAAGTAATAACCCTTAGGTTGTTTTGAGAATAGAAGAGAAAATATTATGAATTTTGAATGGTTTTATGAAATTTTAAATGAGAATTAAGTTGGAAATTATTGGTTTAGACAGAAAAAGTGTATGCGTGAACCTTGGGGATTATTATGGACGTTTACATATGTGCGTGTGTAGGAAAGTACAAGTTGTCATGTATGTGTGAATGAGATAAGAAGAAATGGGGAAAACACATATTTGATAGTTCAAGGGATACCATAGGTGAGTATTTGAAAATCAAAGATTGATTTGTTTTCTAATGATTTTTGGAAAAGGAAAATGGTTTCTAATAAAAATAGGCTTCCTTTTTAAAGAGATATGTGGTTTTAAAGAGAAAAGTGTGATTATGTTTTGAATTTTTTAAGTGGATGTATTGTAGTGATATTTGAAACAGAAAATGATTTTTGATTTCAAAAGGGCTTTAAATTTTAATGTGTGTGAATTTGAAAAATGGTGACTTTCAAAAGAGGAATCATGGTTTTTTTTGTGATATTATTATGGTTTTATTTTGGTTGAGATTTGATCTAACTTGAATTTGGTTATGTTGTGTT
This sequence comes from Viscum album, assembly GCA_963277665.1. Classification (NCBI taxonomy): domain Eukaryota; kingdom Viridiplantae; phylum Streptophyta; class Magnoliopsida; order Santalales; family Viscaceae; genus Viscum; species Viscum album. The sequence goes on along the minus strand of OY728165.1, from coordinate 905,672,111 downwards.
GGTCTATGACGTTAGTGTTTATTTGGTGATGTTATGTTTGGTTGAGATTTGGTTGGGTGTTGACTTGGTTTTGTATTCTTTTGTTATTCAGAGTATGCTTCCCAAAAAGTTCTCTGATGTTTCTTATATGTTTCGGTCTTTGACCTTTTCCATACTCCAAGTGGAGTGGTGTTATTGAGTTCATTTTTTTTGTTTCCCTTTTTTTTAATGATCAAGTATTGTTAGAAGTAATGTAGTGGATCGAGGAAGTCAAAAGTTTTTGCTAGAATTCCCAAATTGGTGAGGGTTCAAGTTGTTTTTAGTTTGTTTGGAGGTCCGACTTTTGACTGGTGGAGGGTGTTTGTCCCAGTATCGTAGAATTTTGGGGTGTCATGGGGAGTGTTTTGGACCAAATTCATCTGGTGATGTGTGGTTGAGGAGGTAAAGGAAAGAAATTTGATGGGTCTCATGAGTGTTCAGAAAGGTCAGGGGATGATAAAGTCTCATGTTGACTAGATTGAGGAGTTGTTTTCTATTTCTTTAGATGTATCATTAGAAGATTCATTTGGGAAGTAGGTGGATGAATCAGTTTTAGCTAAGTTGATTTTCAGAGTGCAGAAAATTGGAAATCCAGTGTCTCTTGTTTTCGATGAAGGTTCTCTATATGGCGAAAGGAGTGTGCCAAAGGAACCTATTTTGTAAGGGTCTCCTTCATTGAGTATGATCTCCTTTTCTTCATACCATTCAGTTATTTTCCACCAATGTGGATATTTCGGGCATCTAAATGTCGTCATGTAAAAATCCTCAATATTCTTGTCATTGATGTGGCTTCTTGGTTCATATGGAGAAGTTCTACAAGTGGCTTCATTTAGAAGTGAAAGTCTTGGCTTGAGGATGTTAGTGTATAACTATAAGGTATGAGATGCTTCTGTCATCAGGGCTCTGGCCACAAGCCTAAGAGTGAATCTTGCACACATTCAGAAAATTTCTAGGGGAGAGAAAAACTCAGGCCCCATTTTTTGTCTTCGGTGTTGGAGTGGAGACAACTCTAGTATCATTTTTAATTTTATTCTTGTTGTGAGTTTCTTTTATCTATATAAGATACCTAGAAATATTGTCTTCTTATAATAGCGTCTTTGTGTTTTGGATATGACTCTTTAAATTGTTTTCCTTTATTAAGGGCGTCATTACCCTCATGTGGGTAGGTTTCAGTTTTATTTTTGCTCATTTGGAGATGTGTGTGCTTGTGAAAATTGATGTCTCTAGTTTTTGTTTGATTTCACCAAGTAGTTTGAGTTTCTTTTTTTGAATTTATCCCCTTGTTTTGGGACCCTGGATCATATGAGGAATCCTAAGTGCCAGTTGTGGTGTTGTTTTAATCATGCTGAGAGAGTTAGATGAGTTCATGTTGGGAGTTCCCTAGTATAAGGTTGTGTGAAGGTGTTTTTTGGTGAGTGTGGAGAGGTTGAGTTAGTTCACGAGGTCCTAGTTTTTCGGGTCGTCCTATAGTGGATTTCATGATTAAGTCCAGGTGGTGGTGTTTGAGTTTTTAATGTTTCTATACTAGTTGAGTTCATATGGTGGGGAGAACCCCCATTCGTATTCTCCCATCATTCTTGTTTTGTGGATTCTTCTTGATTATGTGGGTGTGAATTGTAGAATGAATGGTCATCCCGAGTTCATGGTTTCGTTTCCCTTGTTCAATATTGAGCTTGAGTTTGATTCTTCATTTGAATGGGTGACTTTCTTAGGGAAGAATATTTTTTTGGTGGGGAGAATTGTCACACCCCAAATCAAACAAATTAATTATTTTTATTACTTTTATTATTTTTATCATAGATTTTGATTTTAGGCCGATATAGGTCAAATTTTAAAATTCTCAAGCAACGTGGGGTCCTGACCACGGGTTGTGCACGATTAAGAATAATCATGCGACAACCATATGAGATGCCCATGTTCAAAAATAAAATAAAGTAAGTGGAAATAAAATTTTGAAAAAAAATGAATTTAATGAAGCTGTTTTAATAATAATAATGATTATTATTATTATTATTAAGTTGGTTATTTATTTATTTATTTATTTTATTTTTTTTCTTTTTTTCTTTTTTTCTTTTCTTTATTTTTTTTTTTTATTTATTTTTTCTTCCTTCCTCCATGTATGTCACATAGGTGTGCCTCCCTCCCATCCCATGGCTGCATGTCACACCTCCTTCGACCCTCTCATCTTTTAGCAAAACAACTAGAATCCTTTTGGTTTCATGTCCACAACCTCAAGGTAAGCCTTTCTCTCCACTTATCTCCCTTGATTTGGTCGATTTTCCTTCTCTTCGTCACCCAGTATGTCTCAGTTAAACCCTAGGGTTTTGGATGGGGTTATTTTTGATGCTCTACTTGTTTTGAGGTGTGTGATGGGATCCTCGGGTCGTCTTTGAGTGTGTTCTAACATCTGTTGCTGAAGGCAGAGTGGGTTGGCTCATCCCGACTTGCCGATGTTGCTTTGGGTAAGAGTTTTCTCTCACTATTTTATTTATCACTCTTAATTTGATAATATAAAGTTGTATATGGGTCCTTGGTAAATTAATTGGAGGTTTTTTGGTATTCTCCGCCTTAATTTTTTATACCTTTTGATGTTATAGTGAATTTGGTCAATGATAGAGAGTACACACACAAATACATAAGGTATGTATAATATATATATATATATCCTTCATGTATGTATTCCCTCAAGGCATGGGGAATATGTGCATTAGAATATGGATATATGTATATATATATATAGTTATGTGCCTGTGAGTACGGGCGGGTAACGAGTGGTCCCCGCCTAATTCGTCAAGTGCCAATGTGTTCGGCATTTCTTGGATATTTTTGAGGTAGGTGTATTAATTTACAAATAAATTCCTTCTATGTTTGTATTTTTAATTAAATTTATAAATTTGGTTCACGCCTCTATGGAACCCTTGTTTAACTTGATACAGATTTTGGAGTTGGTTTAGTTTATCAAAAAATAGTATTCCAAACTACTTTGTGTGCAATTTCTAGTTAAAGAACCTAGGTTGTTTATTTTAAATGATAATTCTATTATATTCTGAAATTGTGGGGTTTTGTTTAAATTTTTATCCCATATTATATTATGTGGATATTTTTTGGCTGGGCGATTGGTTTGGGGTACATTTTTTGAATGATATAGTTTTTTATATATCTTAAAGTGTTTTGGAAAGGGATTTGTGGTCTTAAATGGGGGTTGTTTCATGTCACCCAAAATAATATGAATGGTTAGTTATGGTTTTTTTAAAGAAAATAGTGTTTTATGTAAATTTTTATTGAGTAAATCTTTATATGGGTGATGTACTGTTAGATTTTGACACATCTATGGGTGAACTAGGTGCACACTTGGATGTGTCTCCATATGAAAATGGTCACTTAAATTGGTGTTTTCCTTGAATCATTGGTTTCCTAAATGCTTCACATCTTCTAAATTGTGTTAGGGTCTTTTTGTGGTTTCTAAAAAATGGTTTAAAGTGGATCTTTGGAGGGTGTTCCCATTTGGATCATTGTGGGGTTTTTGGTGAATTATTAGTTTAAAGGCATGTTTGGATTTGTAATTATAAAAGTGGTGTCAGTATGATGTTTTGGGAATGAATTTAATTATGAAAAGTTTAAAGTCCTATTTTTCACTTTGAACTCAAAGGTGATTTTTTTCTGAATTTTTAGTAAAGGATTTGGTTTGGAAATTGTGTGTGCCTGGTTGGAGTTTTAAGTGTTTTTAAATGGTTTTTATGTGGACATGAAGTGAAATCTTGGTTAGAACCTAAATGATGTTTGGTATATTTGTTTATATGGGGCACCTTTATATGAGGGATTTCCCTTAGGGGGGTCGTATATTGGTGTCTGTGTTTGGGGTAGGCAAGTGTTGTGGTGGTAGGTAAGGTGAGTTACGCATGCGAGGGCCTCCAACTTACACAGTTTACTTTTACCAGGGGTTCTTGGGCATCTTTTAGATGATCAATTGATGGTTTCTTGCTAGCCCTAATTAGATGAGCTAGTACCCCAGGATTTGTAGATAGGCTAGGAGGGATGTGGCACTAGTGTGGTCAGGTTAGGGCATCTGGTTGATTATTGACTTAGGGGCTTCACCATACACTGACAAGTGGTTCTGAACCAAGTACATACTTGGGTTGTCTAGGGATTTTTATGATCACCCACTTATATTATTTACATTTCTTATTTACTTTCGATTTTAATGGGATCTCTTCTTGCATCATTTATATAGTTCCTATTTTCACTTCCTTGGTTTTCTTAGTTTTGCAATTTTTAATTCAAAATGGCATTTAGTTTGTGAATGCAACGTTTTGTGTGTTGTTTTTTAAACTTATGGAAAACCCTATTTTTATAACTATATTCTCAAACTAGTGTCATTGGTCTGTTTTGGTAAAGGAAATACTTGGATTCAGTTTTTTATTCTTGGAATCCCTACAGATTATTTAAGTGACCACGCCTATTTTATCATTTTAGTTGTAGTTTCCCTTTTCTCAGGTTATAATGGATTAGTTTCTCAGTATCGGAGCAAGGCTGGTCTATTGCTGGGGTGGCGACCTAGAAGGTCACATAGAGGTATGTATAGTTTATCTTCTTTCCACTGTTAGTAGTTTTCTCTATTTTTCAATTTTTATTATTTTTTTATTTGTCTTTCTTTTATGGATCAAATCATTCCCATATATTAGTTTTGATTCCCAATACTAGTTTCTAGCTTATGGGAATCGGGAATGCCCTTTGGGCCTTGTTGCAGACCGGCACGGGTGATTGGTTCAGGGTCGACCCATGCTAGTTCGTGGCACATAGTGTACTGAGTCCCATAGTTGATTGATATTACTCTGTAGTCATTTCCATGAAATCTCATGAGATATAAAACATTACCTAATGAATTAGGGGTATATATAATTCTGGTCCCACCCATCACATCATAATATGTAAACATATATGTTTTCCACACAAGAAAACATTCATAATTTCATCAATTTATAATTAACCCATGAAAGGAATGGGTTTCATGAACATTTCTATAAACAATTATCATATTTCATCTAGAGAAAGAAAAAGGATGGTATTGTTAATTCATATTCTAACCGACTCATAAGAAACATTAGAGTATGTTTATAATACTATTTAAATAATATAAATATAGGGTAAAAAGTTAACTGACCAAAAATAATAGATAATGTTTTCTCCACATACCAGAAACCATTCATATGATTTTTGATCCAAAGAGAAGTGAAATGATAAGAAGAATTTTAAACACTGGAATATAATAAAGGGATAAGATAATATATTTATTTTTAGAGATATAGAAAAAAATTTCAAACAGAAATTTAAACATAAACAATCTTGAATTCAATGTGATATTGGAAGAGAAAACTAGTATGGGTTTTGTTTCTTTTAAATAAAAACCTCTTAAAAGGGAAACCATTTTATAGATTCTTAAATCCATTTAATTTCATGAAAATTAGGATAAAAATAAATTTATGGGTATTATATACACCGCATAAAATAAATAATGAGGTTAATATAGAATATATCTTAATAAAAGAAGATGGAGATGACAGAACCCTTACAAATATGATAATTTATAAAGTAACAAAACATTTGAAAAATATTTTTTGTGAAATAATTGTAAATTATTATAAAATAAATATAAAATATAACATAATAAAATCATAGGTTATAAAATAAAAAACTAATAATATTCGAGTTCTGTATGAAACATTATAACTCAATCAAAAGACATTGAGTTAAGAAAAACCCTTACCATGAATTATAACTTGGTAGGATTCACTATAACATCCAATATAATATAATATGAATAATTAATCACCTATTTCAAAACATTATTCATATTTATTACCTTTTTATTAATATTTTATATCCATATTTAAAATAGTTAGCACTTTATTATTTTATATTGATAAAAGGTTTGAGTAGTTTCAATCGTTCCTTATTTGTTTTGTTATAATTTTTTTGATTATCATTCAATGATTATGAATTAAACAACATAAAAATTTTCAAGTAACTATAATATAATTTCTATAATGATTTATGAAGTTCAAGATTCATTTTCTTGGATTTTTTGGGGCAATTCTTCAAGTTGAAATTCTTAACATTCTTATTTCAGTGATTTTTATTGAATAAATGGTGGTAAATTAATAATGAGTTAATATTAAAATTATAGAACTAAGAAAATTATTTACTTTTTCATGACATATTTTAATCTTATTTATGTTTTCATAGTCATCCATGATTAAAATTTAGAGTATTGTACATATAAGTGGTAAAGCTGACCTAAACAAGAAAATGTTATAATTGATGGATGAGTATGATTATTATGTGGTTTTGTTATAATATCACCCCTAAAGATATATATTGATTATATATAGATTTAATTAATTTAATAAACAAAAATTGGAAATATGTATAGGAAAAAGATAAATAAAAATGAAGGATTGTAAGTCATTACTTACCAAGAAGAAATCAAATACTCTCTTAAAATCCTTCTAGATTTTAAAGGGATTAAAGCATTATATTGAGGTCATAAGCTATCCCACATGGGAGAGTACCATTATTAAAGTAAAATTTTTATATTATACTAAGGAATTATAATTTTAGGTGTGTCTTAGAAAGGGTGTTAGAGGGATATTTGTATAAGTGAGAGGGGTGGAATTTTTGTAAATACTTATTTATTAACATAAAAGGAATGTAATATTCAATATGAATGGATAAAAATTTACAATGGATAATTTGATATTTATATTTACCACATAAATAAATTTTATGTGAGTTTGTTTGATATTTTATGACTTTATAAATCATTATTACCATTAAATATCATTTAAATTCATTTTTAGGGTTATTTTAGTAATTTAACATTAAAATTATTAAAATTATAATAAAATTAATGAATTTATTTTTATATCATTTATTATCTTTAATAAATATAAAAAAAATTCAATAACTTAATCTATAAAAACTTTATCTCTTCAAATGTTTTTAATCCATTTATTTTACTTTTCTTTGGCTTGCCCAAATATTGTTCCAACACTACATAAGATTTCGGATAATCAACATGTTATATAACAATAAAATTATTATATATAAACATAAATTATTTATATTTCAATATTATCATATAAGTATCCACTCAAAAATATTATCTTAAAGATATCCATTTTTACTCTTCTGGAGTTGTGCAACCACCACGTCATCACTAATAAATATATTTATATTTATCTGAACATAAAATTTAATTTATATTACATGGATGATATTTTGAGTTTATTATCTTGGTATATGAATCTTAATTTCAAATAATATATTTTATAACCTTTTAAGTCGTATTTATATCATAATGATGTCATAAAATTTATGGTATCCTTAAATGTCATCTTCTTTAACTATTCACCAAAAAATCAACTTGCTTAGAAAAATAATAAAAAGGTAACCCTAATATAATTTTGAAATGATTATATAAAAATAATAATTCCATTTTATCAAATGAAAATTATAAAATTTATAAATTTAACTTTTAAATTAAATCTTATATAATATACAATAAAAGAAATATTTTTAAACAAAATATTTTGGTTTCGACATGAATAGTTTAATTAACATTTCTTATAGTCTCTTAATTGTTTCTTGAGAGTTAATAATTTGTTTCAATAATAATAATTGGAATTTCATCAATACATTTTATTTATATCATTCTTTAAAATTAATAAATTTAATAAAAATATATATTTTAATAAAAACAATCCCTTAAAATCAAGTTATTTTCATAAAGGAATTTTCATCTTTTTCTCAATTATAAAATAATTTATTTTCCTTAAAATAAATTATTTCTATATATATTTATCATCTAAATAAACTTTATTTATATCAACTATATTCCATAAATTCTAAACTAGTAATATTATACATAATGACTTTATACCCTTTTAATTTGATTTTGGATTTATGTATGATTAATTTCTTTCACAAGTTAAAATATTTTAATAGAACATAATTATAATTGATAAAAATATGGTTAATGGAATGAATAAATTTCCTAAAATCTAAGGGGTTACATTCTACCCAATCTAAAATAATTTCTCCCTCAAAATTTTGTTACTCAAAAAAATGAGGGTATTTATAATATAGACAAGACTCAAGATATGATTTATAATGATATATAAACTTGGGGAAATGGAAACATAATAAAGGTTGAGATAAATCAAAAAGTTAGGGTAAATATGAACAATAACAATTTAATATTATAAGTGATCATAAGATAAAATATGGGTATGAGAATATGATCAATGTAAATGAAGACATTATAATTAAATCATAACCAATAAAACATAGATCATAAGTCATGAATCATAACATAAGGATCATTATATAAAATAGTATATTTCATTGGATTTTGACATAATAATAACATAGAAATAACATAAAACATGAGTAACTCTTAAGAACAGGGTCAAGAAAACATATCATATAGGACATAGTCTCATAGTGGATTGGGTTTACTCCCAAGTCCCTTGCATATCATATCATGAGATATAAAACATTTACCAATTAATTAGTGGGGTATATAATTCCTTAACCACCCATCACATCATAAGATGTACTTTCTTATGCATTCAAAAAAATAAAACATTCATAATATCATCAAAGCATAATTAACCTGAGAATTAAATGGGTTTCATTAAGATTTCCACAAAACATTATCACATTCCATCCAGAGAAAGAAAATTGGAGGTATAGTTTAGTAATATTATAAATAAATCTTAATAAAAATTATATTATTTTTATAAAAAAATGTAAATAATATGAACATGGAGGGAAAATATACATGATCGAAAATAATAGATAAAGATAACTATATATACAAGAAACCATTAGATTGAATTATAAACCAAAACAAAGTGAGATTATAAAAATACATTTAAACCACAAATAATAACTATATAATAATAATATATATGGGTTTATAGGTGGATAGATAATGTAATTTTCTCAAATAATAATTTCAATATAAACAACCTCGAATTCAAAGCGAGATTGGAAAAGAAAGCCTTATGGATTTAGTTTCTTTTAAATAAAAACCTCTAGAAATATAGATCCTTTTATGGATTTTTAAATAAAATTAATTTCATGAAAATTATTATATAAATACATGTGTGGGTATTATATACACCCCAAAAAATAAAGAAGTTGGTGGTTATAGAATATATATAAATAAAAGAAAATTGAGATGTGAAAACCCTTACAGATATCATAATTTATAAATTAATAAACAATTTAAAATGATTTTATGTGAAAGAAATGTAAATATTTATAAAATAAATATAAAATAAAATATAAAAACATAATATGGTATAATTCACCCAACTTATAATAACATATTTCAAAAATAAAAATTATAACCTAGTGAAAGGAAATTGAGTGCAAAACCCAAAAACTAAATTCTTAGTTGGTTGTACATACTCTATAATCTCAAATAACGATCTAATACTTATTTTTTGTCTATTTTATAACCTTATTATTTTTAATTACCTTTTGTAATAAATTTTTATATCAATATAATATATAGTTTTTACTTTTTTGTTAATATATACCATCGGTAGATAGTAGTTTCAATTATTCCTTGTTTGTTTTAGTATGATAGTTTCATCATTATTCCGTGTTATATGGCCAATGGATTGAATTTTATTTTTTATCAATAAGGTGAAATTAATTTTTAATTTAATATTGTTTCAATATATGTTGAGAATTTATCTGGTAATGAAGTTGTTTATAAATGAGTTTCTATGATTGAATGTGAGATAAATTTTGAGGCTAGATCTTAGAGTTATTATGTAGATAGATTCAAGAAAAATAATCCATTCACAAGTTATGATAGATTAATTTTACTTTATGTTAAAGGATTTTTTTATGATGAGAGTACTATCTACATTAGTTTTAAAAGATTTGTGAGAAATATAGCATGTGTGAGACTGAAGGATTTATATTAAGAAGTAATATTACAAGATTATGGTGTCAAGAAGTCCATCTAAATTTTTCTGGAAACCGAAAATATTATTAATGGGAGAATAAAATATTTATAAAATTTGTTGAGGTCATTTATACGACCTAGAGATTAATTAATGTGGGTTTGAGGTAATTTTAGTGATTTCTAAAATTGTATGTGTGTGTTTGAGAAGGCACAGGGGATTAATTAAATAGAACATATCAAATTTATTATAGGTATATCATAATTAATATTATAAATAAAACCATGATATACTACCAGTGTATGGTTAATTAATATATCATTATGTAAATTACTCCCATTCTATGAGTTTTAAAATTGGGAGGGTGTAATTTATTTAAGGGGGGGAATATAACAACCTCATATATCACTTTATATTCTTATAAAATAAATAATATATTAAATACTTTATTTTAAAAGATATTAAAAAATAAAAATAAACAATCTTCATATATTTTGAAAATTAAATATGATCATTAAAAATATATATTACGTTAGCATGTATAAATTGAAGTATCCATATCAAAATAAATTATGAAAGTTAGAATAAATAGAATTCATAAGTGGAAGTATTCCTTATGAAGCCCATTTGTCTAATATAGAAAAAAGAATTATCTTCTATAGGGTCTTTCCTAGACAAATTCCAAATTTAACTCGAGCAAATATGGTTTTGAACAAAACCATATACTGGAGAAGTTCAATGTTGTGAAGATTTCCAAAAGATCCATGTTAGTTGAACTTCCAACCGAAACTGCAATCAAATATTATCTGATTCTTACATATTATATAGATATCATTAGTTTTTATGTAAATAGATATTAGGATTATATCAATATGTAATAAAATATGTATATGTATATATTTATCATGAATTTTTATACTTTTAGAGAAGTCCTTTTTTCTCAATTAACCATATTCTTAAAAAATTTATTTTTATAGAAATTAGTGTTTTATTTATATTAAATAAGTTTCTTATTGTTGAGTAATAACATTATATATTTTTTCATTAATAATTATTTAACCCAATACTAATTATTAATTTATTTGAAAAATAACAGTTAATATACTAAAACTCATTTTCACATAAAAATTGTTTTTCACTGTATTTTATATGTTTAACTAAAAATAATGTTTATAAATTTTAGGATGTAAATTTGATAAATATAAATTTACTTTATTATTTATCATTGAAATATTAACATATGGTTCATTTTTTTATTTTTATAAAATAATTTATTTTTAGGTAAATAATGAAAAAAATAGATTTTACTAATACTATAGCTTTTATGAAATTACTATACAAGAATTCTATGAAAGCTTAGAAACCATTTATAATGTAAAAGAAATATTATATAAATTTAGACTGATTATTTCAAAATACCATATAGATATATAAAATCTACACTTAACATTTTATAAAATTTATGAAATATTTTAACAAAAAATATTTTTTGATTATTTTTTAATAAAATTGTCACATAGTGGTGTTAGGTTTTTAACTTATTTTAATGTTAATAAAATATTATTTAAATAAAAAAATAGTGTTAATATAATCAATAACATCGATACTTTTTTCATAAACATAAATCTACTACTTAAAATATTCTTTTTTTCTAAATGCATGTTTTTATATTTTATATAAGATAATATAAAAATTAATTTATATAAATAATTGAAATATTATGTTATACAATTATTCCCCTATTTGAAATAACAATTTTCAAATTAAAAAATAATTTTAATTTTAATTTTATCTATTAAAATTAGTTTCAAATCATGAAAGTGGAGTTACAGCGGTAAGGGTGAATAAGGGTAAGAGTAATTTAACTTGTTTAAAGTGGTTTAAACATGTGGAAAACATGTGTTTTATTGAATAGTGGGGGATTATAAGACTTATATATTTCCCCAAATCGTTATTTTTCAATTTTGGAGCCTTTTTTATTGAATAATATAGTGATATTGTTAAGAAATAATGAGTTTTTACAGAAGTTACATTTTCTTCACTTATAAAAGGTAACCACCTCCTCCCTATTTTCCCACAAAATACAAAGATTTATATCAACCAAAAATTTCACCTCTTATCTCTAAAAAACCATCCCAACACTATTTAATCCTTGATCTCAAAAAAAATACCAAGCTAATAATCCTTAAGAAGTTACCAAAGGGTAAACTTCCAAGGCAGAGGTAATACTCTCAACCTGACTTTTCTAAGTTATTTTATCCTTTTACACCAATCAAGTCCCATATATCCATGAATTTATGATAAAATATAATTTTTACTCAGATGAAATTTTATTATACTAATCTAATATCCATTTTATACTTTCTTCCAAAATCATTTAGTAAAATGAAAATGTCATCATACGTGTGTGTGGACTACCGACTCCATGAACGACATGTTTTGTTTTCCATGACCACATAACATTGATGAATTTAAAAATGTATTTATTATGTTGAAATTATATTTTTTTCATTTATAATATTATATAATTATTTTATATGAAAATCTATAATTAATAAAAATAATAAATTATTATATTCACTTTAACCACCACAAATGGACTTTTCAAGGAACTTTCTTAATTTGGATCTTTTTGGGATAACATTTTAAAATGTATAAATAATATAAAATTTAATAATAAAGGTGATAAAACTTCACAAATATTAATATCATGATGTTATCTTACAAAACCACTGAACACAATCAACAAACCAAAAGTATTATAATAAAATTAACCGAACACCCTCGAGTAACTAACTTAAGAAAAAAACTATATTAAAAATAAATTACAATAGATAATATATTTAACTTATAAAATTAAATAAAGGTAAATAAGATTATTTTTTATATATCTAATTATCTTAGTTTAATTATTCATGAAGTTAAGTAAAAGTCCATAGCACTTTTTTACATATAGTAAGGGATCTTCAATACCACCCTTGTTAATTTTGAGATATAAGTTCTATTTATTTTTCTCCCTTTTACACAATATTATTTTCATGAACATATTTTATTTTTTATAAATTACCCTTATATAAATATCTATTTAACTATATTTTTCATTATAGAGGTTATAAATGTTTTTATTTCCCTTCAAAATCCCCACTTTAAAGTAAAGTTGATTTAAGGTAACTTTTCTACTTCTTGTCTCATTTCAAAAATAACCCCCATAAAATGTATTTAAACTATGAATATATTTTAAAATATAATTATTTTATATATAACACTCTTTGTTCAATTCTTGTTTTATGGAAAACAATATTCTATTTCTTTCTTTAAAATATCCTTAGTTTTTTTATAAAGAAATTCCCAAGTGGTTCGTTTTTATCCTTTATTCTCTTAAATACTTCACATTAATTTTAAACATTATAAATCCATTTTCATGATCTATGTTACTTTTTAAATTATAAAAGTACAAAATTATTTAATTAATTATTCTTTAGTTAATCCTTCTGATTTATCCTTTAGTTATAACTTAAATTATAATTGTTATACTCACTTAATTATCATGGGTTTGATCATTCTTATGATTTATATACAGTTTATTTTCTTTATATGTTACACATACGTATGGTTTTAATTATGATATTGGTGTTGTTGTTATTATATATCCCTCTATTACATTAGATAAATTATTATATATCATGAGATATTATGTATGGTATTAGGTAGTTAACCTAATCAGCTATGGGAATTTGTCTACTATGTTTATGGGAATAGGGTGTGAACATAGTTTACTATGTTACTTTATCCACTTTATGATGATGTACTTGGTAGTTACCCTTATATTATATTTATGATGTCATGTATCATGTTTTTTTCACATATTCCATGATCACATGATCTTATGATATCATTTCCTTATGACATGGTTTTAGGATTATAATAATTCTCTTTATGATATCATGTTATGCCTCTTGAAAATCATGTTATTATTTACTTCCATGTTTATTCCATTACTAGGATTTTTGTCTTACCTTTTTCCTTATTTATCTTCCATATGGTATTCTATCTAGTTTTAGAAGATATACGGTAGTTAAAATTACAATGTCGAGTTTTAATAAAGATGATTTTTATAAGTTTAATTTTATGTATTTGAATTCCTAATATTCTAAATACCTTAGACCTCTAAATCAACTATTTGTATTCATTAGAAATATATGTATTTAATGCTTGGATCTCAATAATTTTTATCAAATCAATTTCTAGTTATTTTTTGAGATTAGGATGAGAGAACATTAGTGAAAAACTAATGGATAAATCTAATGGATAAGACAAAGTATAGAATAACATTATAAAATTTTAGTAAAATTTATATTTTATGGTTTTCCATGCAATTACATCACCATATGGATATTGTAATTTTGATAGAGGATCTGGTGAACTTGTACCTAAGGGTAATAACATTAAAAATGGCATGTGGGGTATTAATTCAACTGTGACCTGGTGTATGAAAAAGGGACCTTACTACACAACTGGCTAGACACTCCCAGGGAATATGCTTTTTTTATGATATTATCTTTAAGAACCAGTATTAAGGATTTATTTTCTAGTTACTTTGAGGGACTATGTTGATAACTATTGAGAAACCCAACTTAAGGTAACCTAAGATAAACTATGATTGATATATATCGAAATAAAGGAATTATGGGTTAATGTGATTATGTAAAATGGTAAAAGGTTTTAAGGTTGAATACCTTTTATGATATTTATTATAATAATTCTCCTATGATGTTAAATGTTTTTCATTTATGTTGACCCTTTTGTTTTTAGTAATGGATGGAACTAGAAGGAATTAGATATGTGGGGGAAATGTGATGATTACCTCAATGAACAACTAATCAGAATGGGAAATGGAGTGACAAACTTGGTGATTATTGTAACACACAAATATTTTATCATATATTTCTCTTTAAAAAATGTATTTCATTTATAGATTTATTTACATGCAACACCAAGTTTAAACAAACTTAGATATACTGTTAAAATATTATTATTTAAGTTGATAGTTATCTCTTAAACATTAGACCAGGGGGTATGAATAGTGATAAATAAATTATAATAAATTATTATTTCCACATATATATAATTAATTGATTTTTTATCAATTAGTTATAAATGAAAATAAAATCACTTGAAGGTAAAAATAAATATTTTTCTAAAAAAATATTTTTATGTGCTCAGGGTTATTTTACCTTAATAAATTAAATTATTATATATTAATAAATTATTTTAAAGAAATTTTTATATAATATATTCAAAAAAATATCTTAACATTCATATAATAGTTTTTACATGGTAATTAATTAATGCAAACTCATTTTTACACTTGAAAATATATTTTTCTAAAAATAATTTTCATTTCATTTTTCGCGCTTATTTTATAATTAATTTCTACCCCTTATAGAATTTTAATCCATTAAAAAGGATTCAATATTTTTAATAATCATAATTAATATAATTTAATAAGTTTAACATAATTTTTTTCATAATTATTAGTAAAATAGTAAAAATATGTTACCACTATTGAGGTTAAAACTTTTTTTCTTAGTGGTTAACCTAATAGATGAGGTTTAAAAAATCACAAAAAAAAATATGATTCAATTTTATTTTTTGATGATATTTTGACAAAATAAATACTACATTATTATTTTCATTTTTGAGCCACTTGACTTGATCATGACATTATTATATTTTAATCTTCTGAAAAAATCCATGTGTGTCCTCTCCCTCCTTTATAAAAGGATAGCACTTATCCTCTCTAAATAATACTTCATGGTCAATATATATTGTAAAATACCTTACATAATAACTTCATAACATCCATTTCCATGTCTTTTAGGTCTTGGTTTGATCATAGTATCATCATTTCAAGGATTAAGGTGTAAGACAAAATAGGTTTCTTAACGAAGAGGTACAACTCTTAACCAAGTGCTTTAAATTTTCTTTTTTATTATACCATCTATAAATATAAGGTATATATTATAAAATAATTAAATATATTATATTATAAATAAATTATTATTATTATTATTATTATTATTTATCAACCATTTTCAACCTACTTTCAATCAAATGGTAAATGAATGTATTGCTCATGTGTACATGTGGGCTACTGCCACTATGTAGTGATATGATTCGCTTTACAACACCTTAATACATGGTTTGTTATTATGATGGATTTAATATTTATATATTTTATTTATGAAATATTTATTCTTATATAATTATAAATATTATATACCATCTTACCTTTTCACCCATTGGAAAATGATAATGATGTTTGTGCAAACATGTGGACTACAACCTCCACACAATGATGTGATTCATTTTTAATCACTAGATTATAGGAATAATTATAGATGTGTATATGATGAATAAATATGATAATTATTTAATGATTAATATTATTTAAATTATTAAACCATGACCACGGTGAATGTATTGGGACCATTGAATCAAAACATGTGTGGAAAACATACCAATTTTTACCCTCATGTTTACTTTAATGAAGAAATTATAAATAAAAGGACATTTGGAAATTATAAAATAATTTTACATACCATGTTATATAAAAATATGGTTATATAATATATTTATAATAAATATATATTTATTATGGAGGATATTTTTAATTCATATGATGCAATATGGAACTTGAGGTAAGGGATTTATGTTTCAATATCATTTTAATCGAGATAGTTTAAGCTTGAAATTACAATGAGGGATATTATATGGATATTTTCCATTGAAAATATTATATTTTATTATAATATTTTTATTTTGGGGGTTTTTATATATTAGTTTTATTCTCTTCTCATTGGTACTTAAAATTATCAATAAATGTTTTTAAATAAAATTTGGCCTCATTTTTTTATTGGTCAATGAACTTTTTCTTCCATGTCCATAATCTTTAAAATTCATTTATGAAATTACTTACCTATAATTAAAATATTTTAAAAAGTTAATTTTCAATACCTTTGAATTTATTTATAATGTTTTTAAAATTAATCTTTTCAAGGAAATCTTTTTTGAAAACAATTTATTTTTCACTTTTTACAAATGTGTGAGAGGAATGTTTTATTTTAACACATAAAACATGAATATATTTTTCCAAATATCACAAAACTTTATTGATTTGAAGCTTCATTTAAAATTTTTCTTGATTATTTTCAAAGAAATTTTTTTCTCAATAATCTTGGAATTTTTATTTAAAATGTTTTCAAAATAAAAAGATTTTTTCTCATGTTTTCAAATAAAGGTTTGAATGATATTTTAATTTAAATTTTCATCTATTTAAATATCATTTAAGTATTATTATGTTCTACTAGGGTATTATCTGATGATACCATACACTTTCGTTCTTTGGAAGGCTTATTATGATGATGATTTATTGATGATTCTATGAAACCCATTTCTTTCCTATGAGTTAATTAAGTTATGATTAAATCAATATGAAACCCGTTTCTTTTACATAGATCATGATATGATGAAATGAGGAAATTTCTATAAAACTCATTTCCTTTCCATGAGTTATGATATGATGATATGGTTAATGTTTTATCATCTTAGGTCACACATATATATGTTTCTCATTATGTGATGAGTGGGCCAAGAATTATATAGTCCTCCATTAAATCAGGTAAAGATGGATATATAATGAGATAATAATGATTGGATTGGGGAGTGAACCTAATTTGGTAAGTGACTATGTCTACTATAATAGTCATGGGAGTGAACATTGACTAAGAAAATGATGGAATGGGGAGTTGAAATAATCCACTATGATATCCTTGGTAGTGTTCCTTGATTAGGGAAATTATTTTCTATGCATATTTGTATTCCAAAAACTTATGACTTATTATTATGATATAATCTCATGGATTGTGAGTGATTATTCAAGACTCTATACACTTATGAATTAGTAATTTTGTTATAAACATTCCTTATGTTGTGATTTATGCTTAAGGAAATTTGACTGATTCGGTATGATTATTGTTAGTTATGATCATATTATCATACCCTTATAAATTTTGTATTATCACTTATGATCATTGATTGATGTCTCTTATGATTAAACTTCCTGAGTATTTAAGATCACCATTTCTTAGGTTTCCTTTCCCTATGTTATGAATAAAATCTCTTAAATAGGGTATGCCAAAGAATTATACTATATGAGAAGATCACTAAGGGATAAGTTGAAGATATTTCATAAGATAATATTATTTATGTTTCTAGTCTACAAGGACTAAAAACCTTTATGGTTTGGGGGAGTTTTTTACTATGATATGTATGGAATATTCATCTAGAATCATGTAATATATATGTATGAAATTCTTGGGTAGAATCAATTGGTATCAGATTAGGGTTTAGTTAATATTTGAAGATTAGGATTACATAATTTTTTTGAAGACCCCCAGGATAATTCTATGTATAGGATTACATCCTGTTAGTTTTTAATATAGATATTGTATGGTTTTCATAGAAAATATATCCTTTCCTAAATACTATAAAGTTGTAGTGTTTGTAGAACAGATAAACCTAGGGGTAAAAAATATAAAATGGGTTGATTTTTTTATTCACTAAATTATCATTGAATCTTAATGAGTGTGCCTAAAGTTTTACTCCTGGACAAACACTCCTATAGGATATTCTTAGTTTAATTAATGTTTTATTTATATCCCATTATGAAATATTTGAATATATAATAACCATGAATAACCTAGGTTAAACCTAAGGGTTCATAGATTAAAAATAATTTACCATGATTAAGAAATATCTTGAATGATTTTTCATGATGATATTATTGTTCACTATGATGTTTGTTTCTCAGAATAACCATTTTGGTTTCAGTATTAGGATAAAGATAAAATATTGAATTTGAGGTGGTGATTCTCAAATATTAAAGTATCTTATTTTATCTTAGTCATATTAATTCATTTTTATTATAAAAAGTCTTTATGGATGTTCATTTATATCATTAGTAATTAGATGTTGAGTTATCACTACAAACTCCAAATGGTATGATGATATCATCACAAATTTATATATCCTCTTTGATATAATTTTATTGAAATGTGATTCCTAAAAAAAATCATAATTATACATATAGTTTAATTTTATGTGATTTTGTGGATGGATTGTACATCTCTCTTTGTAGATCCTATATTAATTTACAAGGAATGGAAATCACAAATGATTTTTTTAATCAACATATGATCATATTCCAATGAAAATGTGAATATGAACTTCCAAAAAAAGTTACTTCTATTATATTGGTCTTAATATTTATTCATTGGGGATATTTTTATAAAATGGTTGGGGAGAAATTCAACATTGAAGATATGCCTATTTTTTGGATTATGCTAATGTATTTTCTGAATACATACTTATTATTCCCCCAAATTAGGAATTTTAGTTTTTAATAGAACTCATACCTAGTGTTATACCAATTTAAAATACTCCGTATAAAATGGCCCCGATTGAGATATAGAAACTAAAGAAAAAAATCCAATATAATATTGATAATGGATTTATATTCCCCAGTGCATCACCATAGGGTAATCCTATTCTTTTTATTAAGAAGTAAGATGATGAAATGCATCTTTTCATTGATTATAGAGAACTTAACAAGATCACTATCAAGAAAAATTATCATCTACCCATATTAATGATGTGATTGATCAACTATGTGGAGATAAATACTTTTCCAAGATTGATCTTCATTATGGATATCATCAATGGAGGGTCAAGAAGGAGGATATATCTAGGAAAGACTTCTATATGATGTTTGGTTATTATAAATTTATAGTGATTATATTGGGACTTATCAATTCCCCTACTATCTTTATGGATCTAATGAATAGTTTCTTTAGAGATTACCTAAATCATTTTTTGTTAGTATTTATAAATGATATTATAATATATTCAAAGATAGAGTAAGAGCATGGTGATTATTCGAGTATTTTTCTTAGGACCCTAAATAAGGATAATATATATATATAATTACCATGTGTGAATTTTGGATACATAAAGTTGTGTTCATAGGTTATATAATCTCAACTGATGATATATTAGTGGATCAATCAAAAATTGAAGTTATTGAACAATACCCTAGACCAATCATAGTATCTTAGATCAATATTTTTTTAGGGTTGGAAGTTTAATACGAATTATTTGGATATTTTTTATGGAAATCTAATCTAATAACCAAGTTGACTTAGAATGGAGACAAGTTCTTCTGGATAAATGAATGTGAGGAAAATTTCAAGTTGCTACAAAGAAGTTTATTCATCACACTTGTACTTACAGAACCCTATAATGGATAAGGGTTTGTAATATTTAGTGATTAATTGAATAAGATACTAGGATGTGTGCTCCTTGAGAATGATATTTTCATACATTATGCTTCACTCTAATTGAAAATTCATTAGAAAAATTACCTGACTCCAAATTTGGAGTTAGGAGTAGTAATATTTTCACTAAAAATATAGATGAATTATATTTATGGTGAATGGTGTGATATATATACTAATATAAAATCATTAAGTACAAATTAATGCAAAAATAGTTGAATATGTTTTAAATGAGATATTAGAAGTTGATTACAGATTATGAATGATTAGGACACTACCACCCTAGGAAGGTGAATAAGCTAGTTGATGATCTAAGTCAGAAATATCATTCTTGTTTTTTCATGATTATGATTGAAAGAGGTCTAATATTTATGGATTTAAGAAATAAGGTTTTTGAAAACATGATTAAATGGGATAGATCATATCATTTTTAGATGAATATTCATCCACCCATCCATTTGAGGATTAAAGTGATGTAGAAGAAGGATTTGGAACTATAGAATATAGTGAGAAATTTTCCTAAGTTCAAACATGTTAATGATGGAATTATATTGTTCAATAACCAAGAATATATCTCAAAAATACCATACTTAAAGAAGGATCAGTTGGATGAATCACATATATCATCATTCTCAATTCATCCTAAAAATATGAATATTTATAGAGGTCTAAAAGAGAATTCATGGTAGGATAACATGAAAAAGTTATAATGTAGAGTATGTATCATGATTCCAAATATGTTATTATTTCAATTCTAAGAAACATAAGTCTAAGGGGATGTTACAACCATTACCCATACCATAATGGAAATGGGAAAACATTTCCATGGATTTTATCGTCAGACTCCCCAAAAAATCTAAAGGGAATAATTTTATTTGGGTTATAGTCGGTCAACTTATGAATTTAACATAATTAATAAAAATCAGATAATATATCTCTATTGATCACCTTTACATGATATATATTAAGTAAGTAGTTAGATTGAATAGAGTACCACTCTCAATTGTATCTGATCAAGATTTGAGATTTACCTCAGAATTCTGGAGAAGTCTTTTATAGAATTTAGATACAGAGTTGGGGTTTAGTACTACGTATCATCATAAGAAATGTGTTCATTCTGATAGTACCATTCAAACTCTATAATACAAGTTTATAGATTTATCTGTGGACTTAAATGGTTGTTTATATCAAGATCTTCCTTTGGGAGAATATTCTAACAATAATAGCTTTCACCATAGGATTCAGATGGGTCCTTATTAAGACCTATATGATTGGAAGTACATAACTCCAAATTGTTGGGATGAAGTTAGAGAAAGAAAAATATTGGTACCTAAGATAGCTTATTAAATAGAAGAAGAGGTTAGATCTCTTCAGTATCACATTAGGGTATCTCAAAGTTGATAGAAAATTTATACTGATAATCATCAGTAATATCTAGAGTTTGAATATAGTGAGAAGTAATTCTTGTGAATTTTCTCCATGGAATAAGTTTATGAGATTTATATAAAAATGTAAAATGGATCCCAATATATATTAATCCCTTCAAAATTATTAACTGTATCGTGATTGTTTCTTATCGCTTGGCACTTCCACCAAATCTCTATAAACATCATGATGTGTTCCATGTGTCTCTCTTGAGGAAGTACATACTCGATCCTTCACATGTACTAAAATTAGAGTTCAAGCCAATAGATAATGTTATCTCATATGAGGAAAAACTAGTGAAGATTCTAGATCGATGATTGAAATTTTTTTATAATAATACCATTCACATTGTCAATGTTTTATGGTGAAACCATAAATTTAATTAATATATATGGGAACCTGAAGATGTGATCAGTCAGAAGTATCTTTAGTTTTTTTATAGAAGTGATTTAATTTTGATGGGTAAATTATTATAATGGGTAATAATATATCACAATGAGTTTTTATTATATATTTCTCTCCAATAAATTTAATTTATTTGATATATTTATTTACACACAACACCAACTTTAAACAAACCACAATATAATATTAAAATATTATTATTTAATTTGATGGTTATCACCCATATGATTAATTGGAAGGAATAAATATTACAAAAAAATTATAAAAATTTATTATTTAAACTTTTATAAAATTAATCTGTGGGTTATTAATTGTTTTGAAATGAAA
This sequence comes from Viscum album, assembly GCA_963277665.1. Taxonomy (NCBI): domain Eukaryota; kingdom Viridiplantae; phylum Streptophyta; class Magnoliopsida; order Santalales; family Viscaceae; genus Viscum; species Viscum album. The sequence continues at coordinate 905,649,559 of OY728165.1, read as the reverse complement.
ATAAAATCACTTGAAGGTAAAATATATATGTTTTTCATAAAAACTATTTTTATGTGCATAATCTATTTTTATATTAATAAATAAAACTAATATATATTGATGAATGATTTTAATTTAATTTTTAGATAATATATTCAAAAAAAATATTTTAACATTTATCTAATAGTTTTACATATCGAATAATGAGGGTAAACTTAGTTTTATGCTTAAAATACATTTTCCTAAAAATAGTTTTTGTTGCGTTTTTCATGCTTATTTTAAAATAAATTTATACAATAGAAATAAATTTAATATAATAAAATGGATTAAATATTTTTAGTTATCATAATTAATATAATTTAATAATATTCATTTAATTTTTTGTCATAATTAATAGTAAAAATAGTAAAAATGTGTTACCACGGTTAAAGTTAAAACGGGTTTACTAGGTGGTTAACCAAATAGATAAGGTTTAAAATACCACTAAACACGTGATTTAATTTTATTTTTCATGTATATTTCAACATTATAATTATAATATTTTAATATTTTTTTGGAAACTTTATTTTAGTAATACATTATTATAATTAAATATTTTAAAACATTCCAAGTGTGTCCTCTCCCTTCCTTAGAAAAGGATACAACCTATCGTCTCTTCCGTATATATGAAGGGCCATATATATTGGAAAATACCTACCTTAATACCTTTATAAAATCCCTCGACACATCCTTGATATCCTTATTTGATTATAATATCGTCCTTTTAAGGCTTAAGGTGTAATTAAAAGGAGTTTACTCAATGAAGAGGTATAACTCGTAACCGACTACTTTCAATTTTATTTCATCTTCAACCTCATCTAAATATATGGTTTATATTATAAAATAATTAATTTAATTTCTATAATATATTTAATTTTTATTATTAGGATTGAACAAACATTTTCCACCTTCTTTTTATTAAATGGGAAATGAAAGTATCGCTTGTGCGTACATGTGGATTACTGCCTCCACATAGTGATATGATTGATTTTCCATCACCATCATTCATTGTTGGTTATTATGATGAATTTAATGTTTATATATGATATTTATGACATAATTATTCTTCTATAATTATAATATATTATCAAACTTCTTAATTTTTCATTCATTGTAAATTGATAATGTCGCTCATGCGTATGTGTGGACTACCATCTCAACACATTGATGTGACTCATTTTTCATTACCACATTAAAGTAATAACTATATAAGTGCATATATTAAATAAATATGAATCTTATTTGATAATTAATATTATCTATTTAATGAAACCATTACCATGGTACATGAATTGAAACTATCAAACCAAAACATGCATGAAAAATAGATTAGTTTTCACTTGGATGTTCATTTTAATGAATAAATTATTAATAAAAGGATAATTGAAATTTGTAAAGTAATTATACTTAGTAATTTATGTATGAATATAGTTATGTAATTAAAATATAATAGATCAATATTTATTATACAGGATATTTTAACATGTACAAAGTGAGACATAACTTGAGGTAAGGGTTCTATGTTACAATCTCATTTATTTTTGGGTTTTTCTATGCTAAATATTCATTGATTGAAATTATATTAATATTATCCTTAAAACCCCAAGTTTTTTTCTTATACTTTGTTCATTTTTTAGTATTTATTTATTAATATCATTTTTCTCTCTTTGGTACATAAAATGATCAAAAAAATGTTTTGAAAGAAAAGTGGAACTTATTTCATTTTTGGTCGATAAACTTTTTATTCCAAGTAAATAATCATAAAAAAAATTTATAAAAGTTATTACATAAACTTGAAATGTTTAAAAATTTTCATTTGCAAATCCTTTTACATTATTTATAAATTTTTAAAAAGTTACCTTTTATAGAATCTTTTTTTACGAATAATTTATTTTTAACTTTTTATACATGTGAGAAAGGGATGTTTTATTTTAACATATAAGAAATTAATGGATTTTATTGATTTCATGAACATTATTTGATTTGAATCTCCCTTTAAAAAATTTAATTATTTATTTTCGAAGAAAATTATTTTCTCAATATTCTGGTAATTTTTTGACAATATGTTATCAAAATAAAAGGATATTTTCTCATGATTTTAAAGAAAGGTTCAACTAATATTTTAAAGTTATATTTCATCTATTTCAATGTCCTTTTAAGGGTTGTTATGATTCATTGGGGATATGATCTTATGATACCATCCACTTTATTTCTCTGTATGACTTATGATGATGATGATTTAAGAATGATTTTATGAAACATGTTTCTCTCCCATGGGTCAATTAACTTATGATAAAACCTTTATGAAACTCATTTATTTTCCATGGTTTATAGTATGATGAAATGATGAATTGTTTATGAAACTAGTTTCCCTGAAAAATGTTATTATATGATTATATGATGAATTATTTATGATCTTTTGGAACAAACCCACACGCATATGTATATATATATACATGTTTTTTATTATGTGATGGGTGGGACCAGAATTATATAGACCTCCAATTCATTGGGTAAAGATGGATATCTCTTGAGATAATAAGGATTGGAATTGGGAGTAAACCTTGTTCAGTATGGGACCCTATTTACTCTGATAGTTTTATTATTAATCCTTTACTAAGGAAATTATGGAATTAGGAGTGAACCCAATCCACTATGATAACCATGAAAGTTATTATGGACTCATGGAATGATTTTATATTCTAATTTTTATTCCAAAAACTTATTTTGTATTCTTATGATATGATATCATCACTAATGATTGATTATTGATGATTCTAAACACTTATGACTTAGGTATTTCATTATAACAAATCCTTATTCCATGATTTTTTATTTATGATACTTGACTGATTATGTATGATTATTGTAATTTATAATCATGTTCACAAATCCTTATGCTTATCATATTCTTTCTTATCATCATTGATTGATACTCTTATGTTTACACTTACTAAGAATATTATCTCACCCTTTAATATGTTTCTTTTCCCAGGATAATAAGAAAATATATTAATTAGGTTATATTTTAGAAGTCTACTATATGAGAAGATCGTTCTGGGAGATTCTGAAGATATTTCAAGAAATAAGAAGATTTATGTATCTAGTATCCAAAGGCTATAAACCTTTATGGTTCTAGGGTGTGTTTTTTATGATATTTAATGAATATTCATAAAAAATTATGTAATATATATGTATTAAATGCTTGGGTTACCTTAATTATTCAAAACTAACTATCGCACAATGTGGTTAACCATGTTACCATAATTGACATCATGAACCCACCAAAGAAAACAAGGATGGAGTATCTTGGGAATTAGAGTGTTGAATATGATAAGGTAAAAATATTAAATATAATACATATCCAAAATGTGGGAAAATCACTAGGGGAATCACCTCAACATGACTAGAAGATTCTTTACTTTTGGTAAAGGATGTCATCAAGCAATATGTTGTCTGAGGAAAAATAAGGATACAATCACGGAATATAATGTCCTTACTAAGGACCCACTAATGATTAAATGTTTTATGTGTGAGTAATTTGGTAACTATTAAACACAATTAACCAATCTAGGGGTTTAAATGGATAACTCACACTACCCACCTCCTAGGTTATTGGAACCAGGAATGCCCTATGTGACAACTATTGTTGAGGTACATACTGATTATTTAATTTATATTTGTCGATGTCTAATTCCCTATAATATTTCACCTATAATGTATTGATATATAAATGAAATGATTTTGGTGTTATAATTTTTATATTCGTGATATTTGAAACTTGTTCAATGTTTGAGGAAAGTTACGCCACATAAATTTTTCTTATCTTCACTTACTAAGATTCAATTAAGAATAGACTATCTATCTTCACAAAGGGATCGTATAAAATTGATTATAATGAAATATAACTTAAAATCTTAAATAAACCCATTATCAACTACTAGTTTATGGTTAATTAGGATCTCATTATGGAAATTATTCCCTTCAAATGAGTTTTAAAATTATGAGGGTGTAATTTATTTAAGTTGGGGAGAATTTAACAACTTGAAATTTCACTATATTTTATACTTAAATAAATAATATATAAAATAGAATGTTCCATATACTATGCCAAACTAAAATAAAAGAAACCTTGATACATTTTGAATATTAAATGTGACTATTAAAACATACACATTAAATTGGCTTATATAAATTAAAGTAGCCATATCAGAAAATCAATAAATAAAGAAAAAAAGAAATGGCATGTAGAAGCAGAACTCTTACTTATGAAATGAATTTTTCTGAGATCTAAAAGTATATATCTTCTCTAGGGTTTTATCTAGAACAATACAATGTAAAACTCAAGAAATTATTGTTTTAGTGAAGTTGTATATGGGAGAGGTTCAAGAATATAGATATTTTTTCAACATCCATGCTTGTTGAACTACTACTTAAAACTAAAATCAAATATTATCTAATTATTAAGTCCTACATAAAAATAATAATGGTTTATTCAAGTATAAATTAGTATTATATCAAAATTTAATAAAATATTTATATGTATAGATATCATTAATTTTTTATCCTTTTGAAAAGTCATTTTTTCTCAATTCACCTTATTCTTTAAAGAAGTAATTTTATAGAAATTCAAGTTTTATTTCAAGGAACTAAGTTTATTTTGATTGAATAATAAAAATACATATTTATTTAATTAATAATTATTTAACACTAAACTAATTAGTAATTTATAGTAAAATTAATTGTTGATATACAAAAAGTCATTTTCCTATAAAAATAGTTTTTTGATAAATTTTATATGTATAATTAAAAATTAGTTTCATAAATTTTAGGATATAAATTTGAAGAAAAATACATCATTTTTTGATTTAACTTGGAAATATAAGATCAATATTAATTTATTGTATTTTTTAAAAATAATTTATTTTTAGGTGAATATTGAAAAATGCTAATTTTATTAATACTATAACTTTTATGAAATTATTGTACAAGAATGATAAGAAAGTTTTCATCCATTTTTAATATAAAAATTATATTATATAAAGTTAAAATAATTATTTTATTATACTATGTTGACATATAAAATCCATTCTTAACATTTTATAGAATTTTTGAAATGTTTTAACAAAAACTATTTTTCATTTGTCTGTTTTAATAAAATTTTCATATAGTGAATCTAGATTATAAGTTTATTTTAATTTTTATTAAATATTATTTGAAATATAATAAACGTTTTAATGATAATATAATCATTATAATTTAAAATTATACCCTGAAAATAATTATACTTAAAATACACATTTTTAAAAAATCGTGTTTTTACGTGTTATACTAAAATTAATATCTATAATTCATGGAAATTTTATTTTAAAAAATGATTAAAATATTTTAAATCATAATTTCAAAATTATTAAATAATATCAAATTTAATTTTTTCTAATAAAATTAGTTTCCAAGGGTGAAAGTGGAGTTACCACCACGGTTAAATTAGGGTAATAGTGGTTTAACATGGTGAATGTGGTTAAAACATGTGTATTATTGAATTTTGGGGGGATTTAAGGCCTTATAAATTTCAAAAAACCATGATTGGAAATTTTTTAAGCCCTATTCCTTGACTAATGGAGTGATATTATTGAAAACTAATGAGTTTTTTAAAAGTTTCCTTTTATTCACTTATAAAAGGAGACCACCTCCTCCAAATTTATCCACTCAATAAAAATATTTTTAGCAACAAAAAATCTACCCTATTTGGTCCTCAATACCCACCCCATGGTTTTGAAGACTTGGTCTCACTAAAATACAAATAATGATCCTTAAGGAGTTACTAAAGGGATAACTTCCAAGGGAGAGGTAATACTCTCAACGAGTCTTTTATAAGTTATTTTCTTCATCTATACCACTAAAGTCCATATACCCATGAAGGTATGATAATAAAATCATTCTTAAAATTTTTAAATGCGATTATACTAATGTAATATTCATTTTATACTTTCCACCAAAATATTTGACAAAATTGAAAATGCCTTCTTACATGTGTGTGTACAATCGCCTCAATGAATGAAATGTTTTGTCTTCCATAACCACATAATAGGGTTGGAATTAGAAATTAATTTATTATTTAAAAATAATATTTTTTAAATTAATAATATTCTTCAATGATGATATATGATAATATTTAAGTAAAAAATAATAAATTATTATAGTAACTTTAATCTTCAAAAATGGACTTTTGAAAAGAACCTTTGTTAATTTGGATCTTTTTGGGATAACCATTGAAAATCTAAAAGTTTTTTTTCAAATAGAATAATAAAATAAATACACCTTAAAAATTATGAATATCATGAATTTAATTTGAAAATCCTTTGATCATGTTCAATAAACTGAAATTGTTACAAATAAATTAAAAAAACAACCCAAGGTAACTGACGTCAGTGAAAACTATATTAAAAATAAATACAAATAGTTTATATATGGGACTTATAAAATTAAATATACATGAATAAATTTATTGGGAGTATATATAATAAAATTAATTAAATTATTCAGTAATCTAACTGTAATTGCATAGCACTTTAGGACATTAGATAAGTGGTCTTCTATTCCACCCTTAATACTTTTGAGTTTCAAGTTATCTTTCCTTTTAAACCTTTTATTAAAAATTATTCAAATATAATTATTCTATTTTAATATAAATTTCTATTAAATATATAACTATTTAAATATCCTTTTCATTTCACATGTTATACATGTTTTTATTTCCCTTCAAAATTCTCACTTTAATGTGAACCCAATTTAACGAAATGTTACTATTTATTTTCACATGTCATGAATAACCCCCAATAAAATGTTTTTAAATGATTAATAGCTTATAAATCCCTCATTATTTTATGAAGAAACATCTTAATTCAATTATAATTATATGGAAAATAATATGCTCTTTCCTTCTTTAAAATATCCTTACTTATTTTATAAAGCATCACCCAAGTGGTTCCATGTTATTCTTTCTTCTCCTAAACCATTCTCATAAATTTTCTAAATTGGAAGTCCATTTTCAATACATGTGTTCCTTTCTCAATTTTGAAAGTTAAAAATGATTTTATACCTTATTATTTTTTTTATCCTTATGATTTATCATTTTTTATGACTTAAATCAAAATTATGAAACCCACTTCCTTCTCATTGGTTTGATCTTGATTATTATTTATGTATGGTTTCTTTTATTCATGTGGCACATATATGTGTTATTTTCATTATGTGATGGGAGGTTATAAAATTATATAACCCTCCAATTCATTGGGTAAATCATTATATCTAATGGGTTGTTATGTACTAGATTAGGGAGTGAACTTTATCCACCATGGGACTTTATCCATTATGTTTATGTAAATCAAGTGTGAACCCAATCCACCATAGTAATTTTTCAACTTTAAGATGATGGTATTGGTAGTGACCCTTAACATCTGTCTATAATGTCATGTATTATTTTATTTCCATGTATTTCATGATTCTTTGATATTATTATATCCTTTCCTTATACCATGTTTTCATTCTTATAATAATTATCTTTATGAGATCATTTTATTCCACTTGAATCTCACGTTATGAATTATTGTCATACTTATTATCTTATTGGTCTTTATAAATCATCTTTTTTAAAAAATATACTTTTATTTTACTTAATATTTTATTTATTTCTTGGTTTTTAGTATTTTTATAAATTTTTTGGTTGAATTCCATGTTAAATCTTATGTTTTTATGTTTTGGTCTTTTTTTCTAGTGTATAGTTAGTGCACATAGTTTGAGGGAGATTGTGAAACTACCCTTATGCAAGGAGTGTTTCTAGTTATTTTTATTCATGCATATTTTTTATAAAATATGTTTCAAATGTTTTATTCCAAACCATGTAACTCATAGGATAAATATTTTGGGAGCTTAGTAGCCTATTATAGTAGGCACACAACTTACACAAAGTTTAGAGAAACTGTTCAAAATGTGTAAAAGGGTGTATGTAACTTCTAAAGTGCTAGTTCATGGGTAACACATGTATTTACTAACCATTCTCCTAGAATGTGTGGATTTATCTAGATGTTAAAGTAGGGTTACACAGTTGGTTCACGGTTTGGTCAATCATACCGTAAAATCGTGTGATGTGTCTAAGGGTTAAAATTTAAAAATTCATGTTTTTACCTTAATTATTTGAACACCTAAAGGGGGTTCACTCCCTTACTCTCACTCTCACACTCATCCATTCTAACTCAATACCCATGAGGGTCTCCCAGTTATATGTCTCACCTCTTCCCTTTCCCAAGGTTGGGTCTATTTCTTTTGTGATTATTAGTGCGATCATCTTAGGTTGGCATTTCCTCTCCTCCTCCTAATCCTTCTCTCACTTATTCCTAGATTATCTTCCTTAATTTTTGTTTCATGTGACTTAGGAAAAAACTAACCTAATTTGGATGTTTTTTTGTTGATTATTGGTTCCAAGATTTCATGAGTACTAATTTAAGTCTCATTCTTATGACATTCATCAAAGGTGGTGGATTCCACAGCATTTTAGATAGGTTCCCCTTTTTTCATTCCTTTTAATTGAAAAATATAATTTATTTATGGTTTTTCTAGGTTTTTCTATTAAATAATGAGATAAATATATCATTATAATTTCTTTGGATGATTATAATGGATTTAATTTTTATTATTAATAATTTTCTAAAATTTCCACCATGGATTTCCATTACTAAAGCATGTTTTTAAGCTTGTTTAAAATTTCATTCACTATGGGTTATTTTTTGTCCACTATTTGGTTTTAAATGACTATGTTTAAAATAATATGGTTTTTTTTGCCTTCCAACTAGTTTTTTATAAAGGCATAATGGCATCTTTTGGTTTCCTAACAAATGTTAAAGAGATTACTTATCTTTTATCCTACTAAATGTGAATTATACACATATACATATATAGATATATACACAAAAATATATATATACATACACACACACATATATATATATATAGGTTCCCTATTGGTATATATTCACTCATGATGATAGGAGTATAAAAATTTGGACAATCGGTATTTATATATATATATATCAATGTGCATGTGTGTGTAAGTGTAAAGAGTGGTTTCGAAACATGAAGGTTTTGGTTTAAAAGTGGATTTTAAAATTATCAATATGTATTTCTATGTTTCAAGGCCTAGTTGGAACATTATAAATATGGATTTATGTTTTCCTCAGTTTTTGGAATTAGATTTTGAAAAAAAAAATATGATTCCTTAGAAAATATTTTGAATCCTTAAAATGGTAAGGCCTTGTTGGTATGTTTACCTTAGAAGTGAACACCTATATAGAATTCATCTAGTTTTGTGAGGGTTATCACATAGATAATATCGAGAGGTGGGATTACCATGTATGATGGATTTTGATGACCCATTATTGAGATGTTGTATTTTTTTCCTTTTCCCACACCTCTCTTTTACTATAATCATGGTATCCTAGGTATATTAGTCAGAGTCGATAGACATATGTATTTAGTCGTGATTGGATGACCTATATACCCCATGTTAGGGAAAGTCCATGGTGGGTTGTGCCACCAGTGAGTCCAATTGAGAAAATTTGTGTTGGTGATATATATTGGATTTGTAAAGACCCGAAAATTCTAGGTAAATTTTTTTCTATATATGGAAATTTTATGAGTCCGCAAAAATTAACGATGCATGATACCAAGGCCCGGTGTGCCCGGAATGAATTTCTGAACTTTTTTTGGGTAGGTTCATTAAACATGCGAGTGGGTTTTAATATCTTTCGAATCGGTTCTTAGAATTGAAATCTGAGGACATGGTTGAACTCGTACTGCCAGTATTTGCTTAAGGAGACCTTCACCTCGACCACAGTAGGTTGAGGGTGGAAGTTAGTTTTTTTCACTTTTAGTGGGAGAATAAAAATAAAAATTATTTAACATTTTAATTTTTCTTTTAAAACCCATCCTATGAGTTATGGGGGTGGGGACCACCCTAGCTAGAAAAAACCCCCAATTTGAACCTAAGGTGGTGGGGACTACCCGAACCCCACTTTAATGGAGAAAAACATTTTAACTCCTCATTAATTATTCTCCCATTTAATTATGCCTCATTAATTGTTTAATTATTCCAACTCTCCAATTAATTATTTGAGCCATTTAATTTTGTGCCAATGTAAATTAAATGTATAAACCTACTTTAATTTATGTTGTCTCCTTATTTTATCCTTGGGGGAAAATTGTTGGCCAAGGGGAGAGTGGGGAGAACTTTAGAGAAACATACTCCAATGAAGAACTCTGTTGAAGGATCTCTAATGATGAACGAACCGATGATCGAGGAAACGCCGACCTCACCGACTTCACCCATTTCCTCTCCTCACCAACGTCAATGAGAAATCAAGGTAGGTTTTGATGTTTTAAATTTCCCCCTTACTCGTTCTTGACATTTCTTCATGATTCAAGTTTAATATAGTCTCTTGATATCGACCTAATGCGGAGGGTGCGGGCCCATTGAACATGGCCCGACCTCTCCAAAATCCTTTGAATTTTTGTTGGGATCTTCGCGACGAAGGTGGTGGAGTGTGACCGCACGCCTGATGGAAGAGAATTGTGGCCTTGTGTCGTGGTGGAGAGGGAAAGGCGGTCGGCTCGCTATCGGCCGCCGGTGAAAGCGCACCACGCGGAGAGGAAGGCTGGCCATTGGCCAGCTACGGCGGACCGACGCACCATGACTGCCCTACTACACCGTGGTTTCCCATCCGCACCATGGCCTCCCCACCACACTGTGGCGCCCCGCCGCCCCGCAGCCGCCTAGGTCGGGGCGGTCCCCCACGATGGGTCACTCAGGCTGGGCCGCCGGGTCGGGTTGTCCAGGTCGGGTTGTCCAGGTCAGGCTGCCCCGGCCGGGCAGCCTGGCGCAGGCCAAGTCAGACCCAGTGGGTGGGGCAGGTTCGACCCGAACCGGGTCAGCCCAGGCTGGGTCGGACCAGACCCAGACCAAAACTGACCCATTTTCTCTCTTTTGGCCATATCTTAAGCTACGGGAATCTGTTTGACCAACCGTCTACGGCGCCAGAAACCTGTGAGAGAGACAGTCCGTATGGTACACCCCACTTGAGATTTGGATAAAGTTGGGAGATGGTCGAGTTGGATCGAGCACGAATGCAACCGGGCCCTCAGAACTAAAAGGCTAATAACTTACAGATCGGGTATCTGATTGACGTTCCGTCTATTGCATTGAAACCCCTATTATATGGTGGTATTTTGGGATATTTATTCGTGGGATTTTGTGGAAGTTGGAGTATCAACCCTTATCTTGAGTATCAGACTCTCCCGAAGACGAACAAGCTTAGTGCGGTAACCCTATAACTGGATCTAACGATGTAATAACGATTTATTAGGATCTTGTGTGGGTCTGACGACGTACTGACAATGTACTAGGATCATGTGTGGGTCTGAAGACATACTGACGATGTACTAGGATCCCGTGTGGGTATGACGATGTACTGATGATGTACTAGGATCATGTGTGGGTCTTACGATGTAATGATGATGTACTAGGATCCTGTGTGGATCTGATGACGTACTGACGACGTACTAGGATCATATGTGGGTCTGACAACGTACTGATGATGTACTAGGATCATATGTGGGTCTGACGATGTACTGATGATGTACTAGGATCATGTGTGGGTCTGATGACGTACTGAGGATGTACTATGATCCTGTGTGGGTCTGACGACGTACTGACGATGTACTAGGATCATGTGTGGGTCTGACGACGTACTGACGATGTACTAGGATCCTGTGTGGGTCTGAAGATGTACTAGGATCCTGTGTGGGTCTAACGAGGTACTAGGATCCTGTGTGGGTCTGACGATGTACTATGATCCTTTGTGGGTCCGATGCTGATTTAGGATCCTACATGGGTCTGCCTCTTAATAGAGTAAGATGATTCAGAGTTTACATCTAATCATCTCTACTACTGTACCTAAGATATACCTGGTATGAGCTGAGTTTGTAACTGGGTGGTACTTTCCTTCATGGTAATACCATTATGGAATTCCTTCCCTTTGTGGAACAGTTGAGCTTTGGGCTTTTGGGTTGGACCCTGTGTTTCCTCATGATTGAGATGGGTATACTTAATAACGTAGGTATATGTATGGGCATATACCTAAGTAGGGTTGTCAGTTGATTTCATGCTTTGTGGTTTATCCTTTCTAGATTTTGTGGGAACTTGAGGGTCTTAGGGTCCCTACTCAGTATCGTTGTACTCACCCCTACATAGGTTATTCCCGCACCTTGTTGTGTTCAGCGCAAACGACGAACAACAATTATCGAGGCTGAGGGTACCAGGACTGGTCAGTGCCCGGAGGTGGATCATACGGCGTGTCGGTACGTAGAGGATACTGTCGAAAATGGAGTACTGAGGAGGAGATAGGTACATACCCTTCAAGTAGGAACCTCAGAGGATGGCACAGTAGCTATCTTTCTCTTTCATCAGTTTTATTGTATTTTAGTTGTACTTGTACCTTTACTGTTGGGCTTGTATTCCATCCCCTCTTACTTTCCGCACTCTTTTTGCTATACAGTTTACCTGTGTTCGTGTCTTGTTGTGTTCTTGGTTGCATGTGTTTAAAATATATAAAGGAAATGCCTTCTCCATTTTAGGGAATACAACTTTCGGTGCTAGTCTTCATCCCCTGGCCTATAGAAGGCGGGCTTGGGGTAGTCACGGCACAGGCCCCAGGGGTTGAGTCATGACAAATTGGTATCAGAGGAGTCGGTTCTACCATAGAACATAGGACTCTGATATTTTTAACGACAATAGTGTTAAGTTTAGTGAGTGTGGTTATCAGTTTAGGGAATCTAGTTTTGGTGCGATGGCCGACGTATCCATACACCAGGACCCTGACTTTTGATTTCTAACTCAGTGCACGAAAACATTAATTACGTGTGTGTTTTCGAGATTTTTCTTTGTGATCTCTTTGATTCAGCTCAATAAGTATAACTTATTGACCGTGGCACACCTGTTTCTTTTCAGGATGCCTCCACGCAGCCATCCATCTAGGGTTCTGTATATATTACACACTGATATCCCACCGAATGATGAGGCCTCGGTGTGGGGACCTCTTCCAGTAGAGGCACCAGTGGAGGCACCAGCAGTACCATTACCTGTTGGTCCACTGATGCCACCATCTCCAACAGAAAATAGTACACGCTTCTTGAGCACGTTTCATGAGTTCCAATGCTGGAGGCCACCCAGGTTCAGGGAAGAGACGGACCCACAGGCAGCTGAGGATGGGCTAGAGTCTGTGGTGAGAGTCTTCCGACTGGTAGGGACACCAGCTGATCTCATACCGATCCTTACCACCAGTCTTCTACACGTAGTAGTAGGAAGATGGTGGAGCTTGATTCTTTAGGTTCACGACAAGGTGACACTTCTCTAGGCAGACTTTGAGAGCCTGTTTCGGGAAGAGTTTGTCCCAGCGACCCTTTTTGTAGTGCGCATAGAGGAGCTTCTTCATCTGTAGTAGGGTAGCATGAATGTGGCTCAGTACTCAGTGAGGTTCACTAACCTCTCACACTACTCCACGGATATGATGTGGGACCCATTATTCAGAGCCCAGACCTTTGAGCAGGGACTTAGGTGGTAGATCAGGACTTCGAAGATTTCTCTCAGCATCCCGACATAGGCGGTGGTGTTAGAGCGATCCCTCTTAGTGGAGATTTTCCTTGCAGAGCAGTCACCAGCTACGAGACCCACCACCAGATGTCACGTATCGGAGTCTTCTGCAGCTGGTAGCAGATAGATGTCATAGAAGTCCAAGAGGACCAGACCTACAGGTGGATGACCACATGACTCAAGATCGGTTGTGTGGGGTACTGGATATAGATCCAGTCATGAGAGGAACACACAATGTTTCACATGCTTCAGTCAGGGACACATGGCTCGTGAATGTTCGACATGCTGGGCGGATGATCAGCAGATGGTTGAGGGACCACCCAGGTAGAGATAGGTGTTCGACCGAGGAGGTCTGTAGGGAGTAGGCGGACGTGGAAGAGGAGCTGTCCATGCAGCTAATGGTGGGCGATGATTCACGATATTACTTCCACCACCACCAGTTGGACCACCCCAACCATAGGGAGCAGGAGGACAGGGGCGCGCTTAGCACTAGGCAGCTGAGGCCTATGATCACGGTGCTTTGGAGATGATATGAGGTATGATCAGTGTCTAATCCACCTTAGTTGCAGTACTTATAGACACAGGTTCCATCCATTCTTTTATTGTCAATGCCCTCGTTTGGGGATCAGAGATTCCTATGGAGCTGTTGGCTCGATCCTTACAACTAGAGACTTCTATGGGAGCGGATTCGATGATTACGCACTGGTGTCACTACTGTAAGCTTACTCTAGGAGGTTAGAGCTTCGGCTGGGATATCCTAGTAGCTGCGTCGAGGCCTTACGACATCATCTTGGGTATGGACTGGTTATCTACATTCCACGCTCATATTGACTATATTAGGCACAAATTGTGGTGTGTCTGCATGGATGGGACTAAGTTTACCTTCACCGGTGAGAAGGGGGCCTTTGCAGCATTGGATGGACTTACTCAGAGGGGAGTGCAACCGATCACTCATCAGTTGGCTAGCCTTACCCTCGAAGAGGTTATTGTGGAGAGTCTGTTCTATCTAGTAGTGGTGGACCAGTACGTAGATGTTTTCCCTGATGATGTTTTGGGTATTCCTCTTCATAGGGAGGTGGACTTTTATATTTACTTTTACCCCGGGATGGCACCAATATTTACACTAGCGTATCATATGGCTCTTTCAGAGCTTTGTGAGCTGTGGGTATAGCTGGAGGACTTACAGAAAAAGGTATTCATTCGGCCCATTTTTTCTCCTTGGGTATCCTCGATATTGTTCTCCAAAAAGGCGAATGGGAGACTGAGACTTTGTGTCGACTATCGGTTCCTGAACTAGGTAACTATGAAGAACAATTACCCACTCCCAAGGATTGATGACCTATTTGATTAGTTGAAGGGAGAATGGTGTTTCTCGAAGATGGACCTCAGATCAGGTTATCACAAGATCAGAGTGCAAGATGAGGATGTGTAGAAGATAGCTTTCAGATGTCGGTATGGCTATTAAGAGTTCTTGGTTATGCCATTTGGCATAACCAACACCCTAGCAGTGTTCATGGGACTTGTGAACATGATCTTTCAGCCATACCTTGATCACTTTCTGGTGGTCTTCATTGACGACATCTTGATCTACTCGGCTACTGAGGAGGAGCATGCTTTTCATTTGCTGGTAGTACTGGACACACTATGAGAGCACCAGCTTTATGGTAGGCTCTCAAAGTTTCAGTTCTGGATCCAAGAGTTTCACTTTCTAGGACATGTCATATTAGAGGCTGGAGTTGCAGTGGATCCAGTGAATATTGAGTTGGTACTTTCTTGGGAGCCACCAAGGAGTGTGACGGAGGTACAAAGTTTTTTGGGATTGGCCATATACTACGAGAGATTTGTGCCAGATTTATCCAGAGTTTCAGCACCTATATAAGCATTGAAGAAGAAGGGGAAACCCTTCATTTGGTTGGATAGATGCCAGTGGAGTTTTTAGGAGTTGAGGTAGAGGCTGACTAGTGCCCCCATCTTGAGACTACCAGAGGAGGGATTAGGGTGCGTAGTCTACCATGATGCATAAGGGACTGGGCTTGGATGTGTCCTGATGTAGGAGAGAGCAGTTATCACATATGGTTCTTGACAGCTGAGATAGCATGAGAAAAACTACACTACACATGACTTGGAGTTAGCAACAGTGGTATTCGCCTTGAAGATTTTGTGACATTACTTGATGGGTGATCATTTTACATTGTACTCTGATCACAAGAGTCTCAGGTATATCTTTTCTCTGAATGACCTGAACTTGAGACAGTGGCGTTGTCTTGAGTTCCTCCAGGACTATGACTTTGAGATATTCTATACTCCTAATAAAGGGAATGTTATAGCAGATTCACTCAGTAGGAGATCTGGTATATAGCTACAATGTGTGGCAATGGAGCAGTTGGTCGTTTTGCAGATATCCTTTGTGGATCGAGATGGAGCACCTTTTCTTCAGACTCTTACAGTCACTCCCCCACTTATTCAGTGAGTCAGGGAGACACGGTGTGGGGATGTTGAATATAAGACTCGACATGCTCAGATATCCATAGGACAGGCACCTGATGGATTTTCTGAAGGTGGGAAGCATGTCATTCTTATTAGAGGACGTACTATGGTACTAGTGTCACTTTGGGATGAATTGTTGAGTGAGTTCCACACATCCCCTCTAGAAGTACATCCAAGAGTGGAAAAGATGTACCAGGACCTCCAACGACAGCACTGGTGGCCGGGAAAAAAGAAATAAGTAGTAGAGTTTGTCTCTCGGTGCCTCACTTTTCAGCAAATGAAGGTGGAGCATCAGGTACCAACAGGACTGGTTCAGCCTTTAGAGTTCCCAGAGTGGAAGTGGGATTGGATATCTATGGACTTCCTGATAGGACTACTACATACATTTAGAGGACATGATTCTATCTGGGTGATTGTCGACTGACTCACCAAGTCAGCCAACTTCCTTTCGAGTAGAGAGCAGAGTTCAGTAGAGAGCTTGGGACGCCTCTATGTGCAAGAGATTGTGCGGCTACATGAAGTACCCTCGACGATTGTCTATGATCATGATACACGTTTTACTTCCCAGGTGTGGAAGGGGTTGTAGGGGGCTTTCAGGACGCAGCTTCATTTTAGCACCGCCTTCCATCCTTAAACGGATGTCCAGACTGAGCAAACTATTCAGACCCTCGAAGACATGTTGCGTACTTGCATCCTCAACTTTGGTCACATCTCGGAGGATCACATTCCCTTTGTGTAGTTCTCATACAACAACATCTATCACTCCACCATTAGGATGGCACCTTTTGAGATGTTGTATGGGCGACCTTGCAGATCACCTCTGTGTTGGACCGACCCAAGGGAGTTAGCACTCATGGGACCAGAGATGGTACGGGCTACCACGGAGAAGGTACAGATCATCCAGGAGCGGATAAAGACTATATAGAGCAAGCAGAAGTCTTATGTTGATAGGATACGGAGACCTCTGGAGTTCAAGGATGGCAACCACATATTTCTATGGGTCTCACCCCAATGAAGTTTATGAAGATTTGGTCAGGGCGGCAAGTTTTCTTCGAGGTTAATCGGGCCTTTTCAGTTCCTTAGCAGAGTTGGCGAGGTGGATTATCACCTAGAACTTCCCCCTCCGCTACACTGGGTGCACGACGTCTTCCACGTATCCCAGTTGAGGAGATACGTGCATGACCCTTCTCACATCATTGACCACAGAGAGCTAGACATCGATGATGGGGCAACATTTACGGAGGTTCTAGTGGAGATTGAGGATCGACAGGAGTGGCTCCATATTGGGCGGTCGATACCTCTGGTGCATGTATATTGGAAGCATGGGAACCTCCAAGAGAGCACATGGGAGCAGGAGGCTCAGATACATGCTCAGTACCCCCACTTGTTCCCTTAGTTTGAGTTGTGGCTTACGGGGACGCAAATCCCTGATGTGGGGAGAATTTAATGACCTAAAAATTCCATGTAATTTTTTTTCATTATATGGGAATTTTACGAGTCTGTGAAAATTTACGGCACGTGATTCCGAGACTCGCTGTGCCCGGAATGAATTTCTAAACTTGTTTTGGGTATGTTCAGTAAGCGTGCGAGCGGGTTTTTGTAACTTTTGAACTGGTGGTTGGAATTGAAATCTGAGTACACCTTTGAACTCGCAGCACCGGTATTTTCTTAAGGATACCTTCACCTCGACCTCAGTACGTCGAGGGTGGAATTTACTTTTTTTACTTTTCATGGGAGAAGAAAAATAAAAATTATTTAACATTTTTCTTTTTCTTTTGAAACCCCTCCTATGAGTTATGGGGGTAGGGACCACCCGAGCTATAAAAAACCCCCAATCTGAACCTAAGGTGGTGGGGACCACCAAAACCCCACTTTAATGGAGAAAAAATTTTAACTCCCCATTAATTATTCCCCCATTTAATTATGCCTCATCAAGTGTTTAATTATGCTAACTCTCCAATTAATTATTTGAGCCATTTAATTTTGTCCCAACATAAATTAAATGTATAAAGCTACTTTAATTTAATTTGGATCCTCTTTTTATCATTGGGGGGAAATTTTTGGCAAAGGGGATAGTGGGGAGAACTTTAGAGAAACATACTCCAACGAATAACTTCGTCCAAGCATATCCAATGACGAACGAATCGATGATCGAGGAAACACTGACTTCACCCCTTTCCTCTCCTCACCAACGTCAACGAGCAATCAAGGTAGGGTTTGATGTTTTAAATTTCCCCCTTACCCATTCTTGACATTTCTTCGTGATACAAGTTTAATCGAGCCGCTTGCTATCGCCCTAACGTAGAGGGTGTAGGCCAAACGAACATGGCCCAACCTCTCTGAAATCCTTTGAATTTTTGATGTGTTCTTCACAACGAAGGAGGCGACGCATGACCACATTCCAAATGGAAGAGAACCACTGCCGTGTTCCATGGTGGAGAGGGAAGAGAGTCCGGCTCACTGTCGGACGTCGGTGAAGGCGCGGTGCATGACCACACCGCACAGAGAAGAAGGCTCGTCATCCGGCCAGCCGTGGCGGACCGCCGCACCGCGAGTACCCTGCCGTACCTTGACCTCCCCACTGCACCGCAGGTACCCCGCCACACCTCATCCACCTCACCACACCTTGGATACCCAGGCTGGGCTACCGAGCCGATCCGCCTAGCGTAGGCCGGACCACCCAGTGCGGGCCAGACTGCCCAGTGCGGGTCGAGCCGCCCAGCGCGGGCCGGCCACCCAGCGTCGGCTTGGCCGCCCAACATGGTCTGGGCCAGACCGAACCGCAAACTGGGTCGGACCCAGCAGGCCAAACCACACCGTGGGCTAGGTCGGACTCAGCAGGTCGGGCCAGGTTGACCCAAACTAGGTCATCCCAGGCCGGGTCGGACCAGATCCAGACCCTCACTGACCCATTTTCTCTCTTTCGGCCATATCTTGAGCTACGGGCATTCGTTTGATGAACTATCTATGGTACCGGAAACCTTGGAGTGATACGGTCCTTTTGGTATACCCCACTTGAGATTTGGATAATGGTGGGGAATGTTCGAGTTGGATCGAGCAGGAATCCAACCGAGCCCTCGGAACTAAAAGGCTAATAACTTACAGACCGAGACTTCGATTGATGCTCCATCTATTATGTTGAGACCCCAATTACATGGTAGTTCTTTGGAATATTTCTTCATGGGAATTCATGGAATTTGGAGTATCGACCAGTAGCTTGGGGAGTGGACTCTCCCAGAGACGAGAAATCTTAGTGCGGTAACCCTATAGTTGGCTATGACGACGTACTAACGATGTACTAGGATCATGTGTGGGTCTGACGACATATTGATGATGTAATAGGATCTTGTGTTGGTCTAATGACGTACTGATGAGGTACTAGGATCTTGTGTGGGTATTACGACATAATAACGATTTACTAGGATCCTATGTGGGTCTGACGACGTACTGACGATGTAATAGGATCCTGTGTGGGTCTGACGACATACTGATGATGTACTAGGCTTCTATGTGGGCCTAACGATGTACTAACAATGTACTAGTATCCTATGTGGGTTTTACGATGTACTGATGATGTACTAAGATCCTATGTGGGTTTAACGATGTACTGGAGATGTACTAGGATCCTGTGTAGGTATGACGATGTACTAGGATCATGTGTGGGTCTGAAGAGGTACTAGGATCCTGTGGGGGTCTAATGATGTACTACAATCCCATGTGAGTCTGATGATGATTTATGATCCTATGTGGGTATTCCTCTTAACAGATTAAGATGATTCAATGGTTACATCTAATCATCTCTACTATTGTACCTAAGATATACCTAGTGTGAGCTGATTTCATACCTGTGTGGTACTTTCCTTCGTGGTAATACCTTTGTGGTATTCCTTCCCTTTTTGGAACAGTTGAGCTTTGGGATTTTGGGTTAGACCCTATGTTTCCTCATGATTGAGATAGTTATACTTGATAACTTAGGTATATTTATTGGTATATACTTAAGTATGGTTATCAGTTGATTTCATGCTTTGTGGTTTCTCCTTTGTGGATTTTGTGAGACCTTGATGGTCTCAGGGTCCCTACTGAGTATCATTATACTCACCCATGCACGGTCTATGCTAGAACCTTTTTGTGTTTGGTGCAGATGACGGACAACGTTGATCGAGGATGAGGGTACTAGGACAGGTCGGTGCCTAGAGGTGGACCATACGGCGTGTCGATACGTAGAGGAGACGAGCAGATGTTCAGTGCTGAGGAGGCGATCTGTACATACCCTTCAAGTAAGAACCTCAGAGGACGACCTAGTAGTTTTATTTCTCTTTATTCAGTTGTATTTTATTTTAGTTGTACTTGTACCTTTACTATTGGGCAAGTATTCCGGCCCCTCTTACTTTCAGCACTCCTTTTTCTATACAGTTTACTTGTGTTCGTATCTTGTTGTGTGATTAGTTGTGTGTTTTTACAGGATATAAAGGCAATGCCTTCTTGGTTTTATGGAATATGCCTTTCGGTGCTAGTCACCAGCCCCTGGCCTATGGAAGACGAGCTTGGGGTAGTCACGGCATGGGCCTCGAAGGTCGGGTCATGATAGGATTTCATCGATACTATAGAAAACAGATTAGAACTAAGTACATCTAGGTAATTTTTAGGTGATTTTTAGGAAACTCCCCTGATATCTATTTTATATTTACTATACTTTCATATGTTTGGAAACACTTTTATAAAATAATTTCCACCATCATGATTTCCTACTAAAACTCTTATTTTAATATATGTTTCATTTTATAAATGTATTGTTGGAAAGTTTCTAATTCTTTAAAAACTGTTTAGAAATTAAAAAGTGAAATGGTTCTTATGATAGATCTAATTTCTATTTGTTTTTAAAGGAAAGGAAAATAATATCATTATATATTAATAAAAATTAAAATAGAAATAATTGGTTTTCTCTTTAAAGGTGAAACATAGGGCATGGTTTTACTCTTTTCATCCCTACTAAGCATCTTGGTGCTCATTGCTACTTTATCATTTCAAATTTAGGTTGGTATTGCCTTATGTCTCTCATTGATTAAGCATAATTTGGAAGTACTTAGTGACCAATGAGGTCAAATAGAGGTATGTTTAGTTGTTTTCTTTCTTCTTAGCTTCTAGTGTTTGTTTTATTTTTTTATTATTATCTACTAATCATTTTTTCATGGAGAAATCATTCTCAATTGAGTTTTACTTGATACAATACACTATTTTCTATCCTAGGAGTATTAGGAATGCCTATTGGCCCTTATTCTGTGCTGGCTTGAGTGCCTGATTTAGGGATTACCTGGATTGGATCAGGAAAAAATGGTATCGATGCTGATTAAACCTTTTTATTTAGGTTTTTATAATAGTTTATAGATAGGATAATTATAATTCAAGTGGTAAGACAAAGGTAGGCACTTGATCACCACCCATTCTAAAGGACTCATATTTTTTCAGAGTGTTTTGTGATGTTTATGTCTCAAATATGAGTTTGGTTCTCATATTTTTTTGAGGTTTTGGGTATTTATTTTAGTGTTTATGATGGGAATTAAGAGTTTATGGGTTATTTTGAAAATATTAAAATTTTGGAGTGTATTTTTGGAGGGATTCAGAAGGTGCATGGTTATTTTTCATAGTTTGTAAAACTATGCATAGACCATGTGGTTTCCTCTATTGACCTCTAGTGATCTTCACATAATTGGCATAGGGTCTTCTAATCCATACGGACAAACCATACTTAGTAGTTTCTTTTTCTAAATTTTTGAAATTTTAGTTATTTTAGAGTTGGGTTTTTTTATTCTGGTCATTGGTTTAAGTTTATTTTTGGGGTGTTTCCCTTGAATTTTAAATGATGTTTGATTTATTAAGGTTTTTTTTTAAAATAAAAACCTTAGTTTATATAAAAATTAAATGAAAATTGTTTAGGATTTTAAAAAGTTTTGTAAAATATAAAATGGAAAGTGAATTGGGAATCTTTTAATGTATTATTTTGATGATAAAAGTTTGTCTTAGCTTTTTTGTATTTTTCAAAGATAATGATTTAGAAAGTGACCTCAGTATTTTTTATATGACCATTAGTATTCATTATAAATATTCACACACACACTGAGATATATATATGTGTGTGTGTTGTAATTTTAGGCTTATATATGTATTTATGTGTGCATATAAGTGTGTAAAGTTGTATAAATATGTATGTAATGTTTCATAGACTAATATTGGTGAGTTTATAATTTTATTAGTTTGATTTTTAGTTAAAAAGTGGTTTTAAAAGGATAAAAAGGGGCATGATCATGAATAAATAGTTATGGTTTAAAAATTTTAAGAGGGGTGTTCTTAAAATAAATTGAAATAATTTTGAGTTCAAATGCTTGTTACTTTTTAAAATGAAAAAAATGTTTGGTTATGAGATGAACTCAAGTGATAAAAATTTCTTCAAATTTAAAAGTAGAATTTAATGCGATTTCAAAATTGAGAGTGAGATATCAAAATATTGATATGTGAAATGTGATTCTTCAAATGGTTTCAAATGGTAATATTTTAAAATTAATTTTAGTGCTTTGGCTGGTTTCCTTTCTAGGAATAATATAGTAGTGGTTATTTTATATGTTTTTTCTATCATTTGATGGGTTTGGTTTCTATAGTGGTAGTGGTGTTGATTGAGGAAGTCGAGGGATTATTCTAATCAATAGGAACTCCGGATGTTGTGAGGGTAAAAAAAATTTCTGGGATTATTTTAAGGGATAAGTTTTGATCAGTGGATGATCATTATCCCATCTCAGTTGCAAGTTTTGATGTCATGGGAGTTCTTTAAGATCATTTTTACTCATTGGTTCCCTTTTGAAGAGTTTAAGGAAAGGAATGTGAAGGGGATTAGGGGCCTCCAAAAATTTCAAAGAATGGTGAAGGGTATGATGACCATTTTAATGAGTTTATTCCCTATTCTATAGAAGTTTTGTTAAGAAATTCATTAAAGTCTCAATAATTTGTAAAGGGTATTCACCCAAATCTTAGTGCTCAAATCCTTTTATTTAGGCTTGTACAATTTAAGGGGTTTTGGAGTGAGTCTTATCGAGGTGAGGTGGATTTTCTAAAGAATCCATTGGTTGTTAGTGGATATATTAATGTTGATACTGATAAAGGATCCTTTTCCTGTGAAGAGTATAGACTGTAGGATACTCTCTTGTGTAAACCTTCTTCAATCACAACCTCTTAAAAAAAGAAACCCCCTCTTATATTCTTACAATGTGGTAAGTTCAGGCACTCTAATCCTTATTGATCAAATTTTTCAAAGACTTGTTGATGTTGTGGTTGGTTGGGTCACCTATAGAATATTTATAATCAAAAGTGACTTTTGGGGAAGAGATCCTCTCTAGTTTTAGGATCTCAATAGTGGCTCATGCAGCTTTGAGGTATTCCCCTTTTTCTTTTTTCTATTTTTTTGGTATTATTCTATCATTTGTTCTATTCTCATTTATATATTTAATGGTTATTTAGAGGAATTTAAGAATTTAGTTTTTTTATTCATTCTTGGAGTTCCCCGGGTTAGAAATTCTAGTAGTGTACTTTAAGTTATTGTCTTACTCTGGTTAGACCATTATACTAGAAAGATTTTTAATAATGGGGAGACTTGTGATGGATCTTCTTGTTATTCACTCTTGGTCTAGTAAAGTGATACTTGTGGGGATGGGGATCACACTAGGGTTAGTATTTTTATTTAGGTTTTGTTTTTTTATATTACGTTCTTTGAGTTCGTTCTTTTGAGCTGAAGGTTCAAGTTTGCCTCCTGTCTTAGACCTAGTGACTTTCTGGGGACAAAATGTTTTCATGATAGGAATAATTTTCACCAAAAATTTATTTTACATAATATTTATTTTTTTCAAGTTTTTTAATATTATAATTTATTTTCAAGTTTAATCCCATGTGAAATATTAATTTTTTTAGTTTTGGATAGTTTTTGGATGGTTCACAGTTAGTGAACATGGTTTAAGGGAAACCATGTGGATACCAATATAAAATATTTTTTTGCATTTATTTTTATTATTTAATAGTTTTTCTTTCATGAGTATCACATGATTGATCCCAAACTATGTGATTCATAACATAAACCATGTGGGAGCTTGGTGGGCAATGGGATTTGTGCATGACTTTCTCACAGTTTAAAGAAACCATGTAGAAATCATGTCTGGTTTATGTGACTTTTATAGAGACAACACATAATTATCACATGGTTTTTTAAATTATATTCCCTGATAGTGTATAGTTATCAAGTTATTCTAATCGTGGCATGTAGTTAGTGCATGGTTTATCCAACCATATGAAGTGTCCCGAGGGGTTAAATTTAAAAAATTATCATTTTCCCCTTAATTAATTTAGCACTTAATGGGGTCATACTACCTCACCCTTACTCTCTCCCTCACCCTCTCTTGATCAATGCCTAAAAGAGGATCTCATGTGCATACCTCGCCACTTCCCTTTCACCCTATTAGGATGATTTTTTCCCTGATTCATAGTGTGATCATATTAGGTCAGAAATTCCTCCCCTCCTCCTCATTCACACTATTAGTCTTGGTTTCACTTAATTAATATGTGTTTTGTGTGACCTAGGATAACCATAAAAGTATTTGGGTGTTTTTTGGTTGATTCTTTGTCCCAATGGTTTGTGAGGATGAATTTAAGGCTCAATCATGCAATGTTTGTCGAAGGAAATGGATTCCACACCATTTGAGATAGGTTACCCTATATCTGATCCTTAAAATTGAATAATATAATTTATTGATGATTTTTATGAGTTTTTCATTATATTATGAGCTAAATATATCATTGTAAATGGTTTGGTTGATTATAATGGGTTCTTTACTTATTATTCACAATTTTCCTAAGTTATCACCATGTTTTCCTTTACTAAATAATGTTTTTATCTTGTTTGAAATAAAAATCACCTTAGGTGATTGTTTTTTCTTCCAATTGTTTTTATTTGTGTGAGTTTTATAATAATAAGCATGTTTTGTCCTTTAGTTTGGTTTTTAGTGAAGGCTTAATGTCATTTTTCGGTTTCCTAAAAAAATTCAAAGAGATTTCTTGTATTTTATTATACTAAATGTTCCCTATATACATATAAATATATATATATATATATAGGTTACCTATTTATACATACTTACTCATGGTTATAGAAGTATGCAAATTAGGAAAATGAGTATTTGAATATATATCAAGATGTATATGTGTGTATGTGTAAACAGTGGCTGCAGAACATGAAGGATATGGTTTAAAAGTGGTTTTCCAAATGATATATATTTATTTATAAGTGTAAAGGCCCAGTTTTCACCTTGTAAATACGATTTGATGTTTTCCTTGGCTTTTTTAATTGGTTTTTGAAAAGAAAAATTTTTCCTAGGAAATTATTTTGAATATTTAAAATATTAAGGCCTTATTGTTAATTTTAAAGGTTATATAGGAAGTGCTCACATTTATATAATTCCTCTGATTTATGTACTGTCTTCGCATAAATAGTGTTTGGAGGTGGGCTTAGCATGTATAATGGCTTATGATGACTTGTGATTTGGATGTTGTATTTGGGTTTGCTTCCTCACCAACTCTGTACAATCATCATGGGATATTAGGCATCTCATTGAGAATCGAAAGATAGATGTATTTAGACCTAATTAGACTAAATATATCCCCCATGGTAGGGAAAGGTCATGGTAGTTTGTAACACCAGTGAGGCTAGTTGAGATCAGTCAGGTTGATGATAGATTATAGATTATATTGATGGGTTAGCAGAAGGTTACAAACTGAGTACATCATTGGTCTCTTCACTTGATGTTTATGAAACTCCCATGATATCTATTTTACTTGTACTCTACATTCATATATTTTATGTAAATTTTTATAAAAACATTTACACTATCATGATTTCTTACAGAAACTCTTACATTAACACATGTTTCATTTTATAAATGCTTTATTATAAAGTATATATTTATTTAAAAATTGTTTTGAAATTTAAACGGAAAATAGTTCTTCTAAAATATCTTCTTACAATATTTTTGAAAGGAAATGAAAACTGTACCATTATATATTTATATTTTCAAACTAGTAAGAAGTAATTTTTACTTTAAAGGTGAATAATAGGGTGTGGTTTTACAGTAGGAATCTTTATTAAGAATCTTCATGCTCATGCCTACATTATCATTTCTATTTTAGATAGTCTTGTATTGTGTTACTCATGGAGAAAGCATGAATCTGAGGTTGGTAGTGACCCATGAGGTAACATGGAAGTATATTTAGTTGTTTATTTTATTTTCCACTTTCGGTTTTTGTTTTATTTTTTTTATAATTTATGTATTAGTTTTTAATGGGTTAAATCATTCCTAATTGAGTTATCATTGATTACCAACACAAGTTTCCAGTCTGAGAATATCATGAACACCACCCAAGAATTGTTATAGGCCAACTCAAGTGCCATATTTTGGGTAGAACTAGGATTGTTCATAACACATTTCCTTATTTATTTTCCCTTGGGTATCCTATGTAGTTTTAGAAGATATATGGGACATAGGATAACTATGTGTAGTTTTAAATAAAGATGATGTTTCTATGTTTAAGATGATGTATGTGTATTTATTATCTTCTAAAGAAACTATAGCTCTAGATCCATGGTTTTTATTTATTGGAAAAAAATGTGTAAAATTATTAAATAAAGTCTGTTTACGGCTTGGGTTGCTATAATTATCACTGACTATTCACTAAAAAGGACTTTATTTGAAAAATAGAAAAAAATTCAACCTAAGATAATTTTGAAATGATGATACAAAAAAATTGTTTTAATTTTATCAAAAACAAAATTTCAAAAATTTAGAAAATGAAATTTTAAATAAAGTTTATATAATATATAATAAAAACATTGTTTGTAAACAAAATATTTTTTTAAAATATTGAACAATTTAATTAATGTAACTTATAGTTTCTTAATTGTTTCATGGATATCATTAATTTATTTTATCAATAATTCCATTAATTTTATCCATACATTTAATTAATATTATTCTATAAAAGTAACAAGTTTAACAAAAATATATATTTTATAAAAACAAATACTTTATAATAAAAATTATTTTTACAAATGAATTTGTTTTATTTTTTCTTTTTTAAAATTATTTTTTATAATAAATTATATATATATATATATATAACATCTAAATAAACTTTATTTATATCAAATATATACTGGAAATTCTAAATTAGTAATATTATACTCAATGGCTTTATACTCCTTTAATTTGATTCGTATCTTGTATGATTTATTTCTTTATCAAGTTAAAATGTGTTAATAGAACATGTTTATAATTTTTAAACATAGGTTTAAGGAATGAAAATATTTCTTAAAACCTGGGATGTTATAGGGATACTCTCTTGGCTATTTATTTTGTTTCAATAGGTTTTTTATAGCATCCATATACCTACACTCCCAAATCTGATGCTAAAAACATAATCATTACATTTCTAGATTGATATCAATAAATGTGACCCAATTTTCTCATCCAAAACATATAAAAACAGAAGTAGATACTGGATCAATTCAATACCTAAATAACTTTAAGGTTTATAGTTTTATATAATAAAAAAATCTTACATAAATAATACGCAAGACTTCAATAGAATATTCTTCCTACTATACCCATCTTTTCATAATTCATATTAAGTATTCAACATCTTCAAAAAAAATATTCACATTACAACCCTTTATAGACACAAATAATTTAACATCATTCATTGTAAACTTTTTAAAATGAAACATAAGAAATGTGACCTCAAATTCTCTATAAGGGAAAATATAAAATTAATAATTGAATGTTATTATTGAGCATGAGAATAGCATAAGGTTATGATGACATAATCAAACTGCATAAGTATAACATTAGGGAAATCATACCCATTATTACCTAGATCATAAATCATGGCATAAGGATTAATAAAATTCAAGATTCATAGGATTCAATTATCATTATCCATGTGATATAAATATTGATCAAAGGAAATAAGTATAACCTATAGCAGGAATAAAGAAAACTTGTTGGTATCTTGGAATTATATCTTTATAGAACCCTTATAAAACCATTACAAATTGTAATAACAATATCGTTGACTTCCAATATAAATATATAAATAACATAATCATTTACCAATGCATTATAACACTATCTAGGAATAACCATAATATAACCTATATCAGGCTCACCTGGTGCTATCTGTGTACACTCGTCATATAATTTATATCTAGATCACTCAGCACTATCTGGGAGAACCCGTAATATAATATTTTTCAAGCTCACCAAGCACTATCTTTGTGCACCCATCTTATAATCTATATCGGTCTCACGAGACGTTATCTTGTTACACCCATGACCATAGATGGTGTAAAATTACCATTTATGAATAAAATATTTACAATATTTCACTTTTCAACATAACAGTAATCATTATTATTTTTATTGCTTGATTTACCTATTAAAAATGAAATAGGTTCCATTTCAAACTAATAAACCATATAGAGGAATAATAAGTACGGTATCATTACAAAGTATCCCCAATGAATCATAATTATTATCAAGGCTTGTTGATGTTGATAAATGGAAATACCATTAAAATATCATTAAAAACTTTCTTGAGGAAAATAATCGTTTCACTTTGAAAAAATACTTTTAAATCTAGAAATTCAAAAAATATTTTAAAAATACTTATAACACGCCAATATTTTAATAAATAGTTTTTTCAAATAAATTTAATTTCTTTGATAGTTTGTGTTACACAAAACAATGAGTTTAGACAAACTAAAATATACTATTAAAATATTAATTTCACTTAGCCATTGGATTGGTAGCTACGAAAATGACTAACTAAATTATAAAAATTTATGGTTTACACATGTATAAAATTAATTCATCAGATATCAATTAATTATAAATGAAAATATAAATCATTTGAAAATAAAGGATATGTTTTTCCTGAAAAAAAAAGTTTTATGTGTGAAATGTATTTTTTCCTAATGAATTAAATTGATCACTATTTTTTAATTATTTTAACAAAATTTAAATATTATATATTCAATAAAAAATTAACATTCATCTAATATTTTTTTTATTCCTAGTATAATAAAAATCCATTTTTATTTTTAAAATGTATATTTAAAAAAAAGTGGTTTTCGTCGAATTGTGTGCACTTCAATTAAAATTAATTTTTACCATATTCAGGTATTAAATTAGATAAAATTAATTAAATATTTTTGAATCATAAGGTTCAAATTTGGTAAATAGGCCCCTTTTATTTTTTGTCAATATAAATAGTAACCCTGGTAAAATTTATCACCTCGGTAATGGGTAAATCAGGTTAATCTTGGTTAAATATAAGTGGTAAGGCCATAATTTTTCAAAATAATTATTATTTTATGAAGTAAATTAGACCCTTATCACCTTAATAACTAAATTTATTAGCTTAATGGACACATTTTCATGAAAATGGATTATTTAAGATTTAAATCAAAGAAAGTTAGAAAATATCACTCTTTGTTTTTAATATCTCTATGCGTCCACATAGGGAAAAAAGTAAGTTATGAATGAATATAGTTGTTTATTTTGATCTTAATAGAATTAATTACCAAAAAAATTTATTTCTATTTTTTATTCATTATATAATGAATTTAATTTCTTATGCAACACTGATACGGTATTTCTCTCTTTAATAAAAATTATATAATAAATCATATTAAAAATATTAAAAGAGATATAATTTGATTGAGATAATGTTTCCCATTAATTTAATAGATGTATATGAAATATTAGGGATGTTATAATGCATTATTTTCTAATTCCCCCTTTGTCTTGATGTATTTAAATTTATATTTATTGAATAGTGTTAAAAATATAATTAATGATATTTTATAATAAATAATAATTTTTTAAATGATATAAAATTAATAAAAATATTATATTAGTAAAACTTAATGTTATATGGGTTTATAGATGAAACATGTTCCATTTATGGGCTTTTTTCTTTTTATAGTAAAATTATTAACCCTTAAAGTTTAGAAAAAACTAATATTACAATAATTGTCAAAAGTTTTGATAGGGGATTAAAACTAAAATATAAGGGTAAAAATGTGATCAAAAATTTTATAAATTTTATTGTATTAGACGAATTATACTCATAATAATATTACCTTATAATATTATATTTTTGGATCCATTTTTAAGTCAAAATTAATTTATATTATTTTATTATTTTAAGAAATTCTATGATTTTCTCTCCCTATAATTATAAAAGGGACCCCTCATTTCTCTTATCCACACTAATTTTATCCTTCTATATTAATAAAAATATAAAAATTTATCTTCTAAATTTCACTATAAAAATTCTAGAGATTTTTTTCTTCCCAAAAAACCGACCCTAGATCCCTTTATAGGAGATCTAAATGAGTCATTTCAAAGAATATGTAATCGCCTTAAATGATCATTTTCATTTAAATTTTTATTTTACCTCAACTAAATATTTTATATTATTCATAAAATAATAACATAATTATCCTAAATATACTTAAATTTTATTATTATTATTAAAATACCATTATACTCCTCCTTTCCATCAAATGGGAAGTAAAAGTATTGATCGTGAGTATGCACAGCTTACTATCTCCACCTAGCGATACAATTCATTTTTCATCCCCATATTTTATGGATGAGTATTATGATGGGATTAATATTTATATATGATATTTATGACACAATTATACTTTCTTAATGATAATATCATGTCTAAATCCTTACCATGTAATCCCCTGGGAAACGACAACGATACTCATACGTATGTGTGGACTACCACCTCCATGAAGTGATGTGATTAGTTTTTCTTTCATATTTTACATGGATTTGTAATTAAGATGAATTTAATGAATATATATTATATTCATACCATTATTAAAATTATTTATAAGATAAAACTATGGTCACATTACAAGTATTAAAACTACTCAACCAAAACTTACAAAAAAATGAAGCAATTATCACCCTGAAGTGTGATTTTAATAAAGAATTTTTAATAAATGGGTGATAAAAGTTTCATATTAAATCATATATGATTTTATATATATTTTTATTTATCTAGAAGAAAATTTAAAATAAACCTATATTTATTATATAGGAGGTTCAAAAATGTATGAAGGAATTTAGACCTGATGTAAGGGGATTTATGTTATAATCTCATTGTTTATCAAGTTATGATACTAAAATATTATGAAAAAACTCGCAATATACTCATGTATTTTCCTACCCACTATTTATTTATTTAAAATACATTTTTTTCATTTCATTTTCCTCACCTTTTGTACTCAAGAGACCAAAAATTTGTTTTTAAGGAAAAACCACTTCATTACTCTCTTTAATCGAAAAACCATTATCTTCCATATTCATTTTTTTTTAAAAAGTAAATAAGGTTTTTATTATTCTATTATTATTATTAAATTTCATTTTTACCAATTTTTTACTTTTAAAAAAAATTGAAAGGAATCTTCTTGTCATTTTCCAAATGAGGTACTTTGTGAATATTCTAGAAAAGTTTATAAGGAATGTTTTTTTAACTTACAACACATGTATGGAATTTTCCTCCATCATGGAAAATAAATGTTTTGAATATTTTATTATAAGTTTTAATTTTTTATTTTAAAATAAACAAAATTCCATAATATTTTGTAAACATGTAATTTTTAAAGAAGTAATTTTAAAAAGGAAAGGTTAGTTTCTTCAAGAATGTTTTAATTATATTTTAATTCATCAAGTAAAAGAACCTTAAATGTTGTTTATTATTTACTTGTAAAATGATCCAAGGAAAAAAACCTTTTTCTTTCTTTGGATGGTTTATTTTTATAAATGCATGATTTTAATGAAACTGGTTCCTTTTCTATAGGTTATGCTATAATGAAATGTTTATAAAATATATTTCTTTTCATGGGTTATGATATGTTGAATTTTTTATTGTCTTGTGGAAAAAATATATATGAATTTCATTATATAAATATGGGACCTTTATCTCCCTCTAATGTATTGGTTAAAAATTGATATCTAATCAGATAAATGGGACTATAATGGGAGTGAGCCCATTCTAGTAAAGGACTTTGTCCATTATTATAATTTTGGGAGTGAAACATATATACTATGATGGTTTGTGGAGTGAAACCATTCCACTATGATAATCTTAGTAATGATCATTTAATACTAAGGAAGTTATTTTATATACTTATGTGTATGAAATAATTCCATGTTATATATCTATATTATGCTCTTGTGGCTCATGTTCTTCAATTCATTTTTTATTCATGTCTTATAAACTAAAAATATTTTTACCATGACTTAATATTATAAACTAGAATATTCAATATATGGTTTTCAAATGTTTAGATCATATTCTTATACCCTTTTCTCATGTTATAATTATATGATCATTGATATCTCCCTTTTTTATACTTACTAAGTATCATTGATCTCCCTTTATTATGTTTCCTTTTCTAGGTTACAAAGAAAGGTTTTATTTATGATATGTATAAGAAGGGTGAAAA
Organism: Viscum album; assembly: GCA_963277665.1. Lineage (NCBI taxonomy): Eukaryota > Viridiplantae > Streptophyta > Magnoliopsida > Santalales > Viscaceae > Viscum > Viscum album. Next base: position 905,616,734 of record OY728165.1, on the reverse strand, counting down.
ATATGAATATATATATGGGAGATGATGTAAATATATTATTTACCATTTTTCTATGTCTCTATATTTCCAAAAATGTTGAACCTATGTGGTTCTAGTGTGGATTGTTATATTATGTAAATAATATTTATCTATATAGATGTAATATCAATTTATGAAAACTTTGGGTAAAAAATTTTGTATCAAATAAATTTTTAGTTAACCTTTGGAAACTAGGATGAGAAAACATTAGTGAGAACCCTGGGGATAAGTCTAAGTATAAGATAAAATTATAAAGTTTTAGTAATGATCATCAATGACCCAGATTAAACCTATGTTTTCATAGAATAGGGATTTATGATTTTAAAATCCTATAAATTATTTTCCATGATTATATGGTTTCCCACTATGATTATTTTTTCTCATGCTATGATTTTGGTTTTATTTAATGATTGTAACCTGAAGGAATCATGTTAATGCTGAATGCGATGTAAAATGCAATGATTTTCCTCTTAAAAAACCAATTATTATGTGATCTAAAATATAAAATATCATTACTATACTCATAAAACTTTCTCAAGACATGAATTATGTTGATATTCAAGATGAGAAAAAGAGGGAACAGTGATCTTTTTAGTCCTTTATGAGGCAAAGTCTACCTTATTTTAGTAGATCTACTATTCCACTAGTCACTGAGAAATGGATTGTTACAACTTAAAATATATTTTACATTCACCAGTATTAAGAACATGATAATTTTATTCTATATGTTTATTATTGGGAGGATAAATAGATCAATGGTGGACTCTTAGCAAGAAACACAAAGAAATCAGAAGAAATTGACTCTATAAAGTGGGATGAGTTTAAGATCTTATTTAGAAATAAGTATTTCCCTCATATTATTCAAATGAAAATAGAGAATTAAATCATTGAGTTTAAATATAAGGATAATGAATCTATTGGAACCTATAAGTAAAATTTTACAAGACTTTCAAGGAACACTTATGGTATTATCAACCAACCTGAAAGTAAGGTTGATCAATTTTTCAGTGGATTAAAACCAAGTCTTTGAAGGTTGATATCCATAAAGAACATCATTATCTATGAAGAAATTATTTTATGTGCTATCAATATGGATATATATATTTTAGTTACCCATAAATCTCATGGTTTTTACAAAAAAATAAAATTGTAATTCAATGGAATTTATAAAAACCTTGGAGAGAAGAAGATGAGCTTTCCTTTATGCTCAAAATTTGGAAGGAAACATGGGGTAGATTGACTTAAAGGAACTATTAAATGTTTCAAGTGTGTAAAGTAAGTTCATATAGAAATAAAATGCTAAATTTATGTAAAGAAGTTAGATAATGATGTGGATAGAGAGAAGATGGCACCCCACTCTCCTGGTTGCTCCCGAGCGTTCGGCCTGGCTTCCCTCTCCTAGGGTTTTGGCTTCTCCCAGCGGCGGCTCTCATTCTCCCTCGGATGCACTCTTTCTCGGTTTTTTCTCTCTCTCTCTCGATCTCCTTTCCCCTCTCTGTGTAAGTCCTCTGGTTTCCTCCCAGTCCGCTTCTCCGCGCTCTAACCTTGCGATCCTCATCTTCACTCCAGGTCGGATTTGGAGCGCGGAATTCACTGAGGTTTTGGTCGAATGTTTTTGTGGACGGAAGGTTTCCAAGAGCTAGTAGAGTTGGTCCTTCAGCCTAGGGTTTTAGTCCCATTCCTTTTTCATTTTTTGTCTCTCTTTTATCTTTCTCCCAGTAGTGACTTTCACACCCTCGAGGCTGCGTTTCCTCTCAGTTTTCCTTCTCTCTTTCTCTCCTTTCCCTGATTTGTGATGCTCTCTAGTTTTCTTCCCATTTTCCTCCCTGCACTCTAATCTTGCATTCCTCAGCTTCTCTCCAGGTCTGTTTTGGAGCGCGGTATTCGTTGAGGTTTTGGGAATGCAGTATGACAGACGATATATTTCTAAGCGCGCTCCAGAGTTGGTCCTTCCTAGGGTTTCAATCCCAAACCCCTTTTGAGCTCGACAAATGTCCCGATGGCATTCTCTGGTTTTTTTTTCCCTATTTTGGTTATGGTGGACTCTTTTGGTGGTTCATGGTGGAGATTTTCTTGTTATTATTCCTTTCTTTCCGCATTTTGATAGAGTGAGTTTTAAATGTACTGGTGTTTTGGATGTTCCTGGTTTGCGATGGAATGTTGTTGTTGTTTTACGGTGGTTACGAAGGTCTTTCCGGTGACCGGTGTGATGCTAGGTCTGTGATGGCGCCAACTGTTTGGTCGGCGATGGTGGTGAGTTTCTTCTCCGGCGGTAAGGACATTGATGCCCATGAGATGATGGAAAAGGTGGTGACGTGACCGGATCTCTTGGATCGAGGTCTCCTCGTGATGGCTGATGTTTATGGATCGAGATGGGTTTACTGGGGGTTCGAGGTGGTTGTGGCGATTCCTTGGTATTTTCCTTCTGAAATTTGAATGTTTGAATTTTTTGAACTTTGAATGTGGTGCGTAGTGGTTTTTGTGGAGGTGGGACATGCATGTACCGGTGGCTATATTTTTATGGTTCTCACTTACCCAAAAAGTGTTTTTTTTAAATAAAAATAAAATATTAATGTTTTGGATAGAGAGAAAGAATCACAATTTACACCACCAACACTCCATTGTTTTAAATTCAATGAGTATAGAAATTATACTGACTAGTACCAAAATCTTAAGGTTAATGACAATGATCAATTTCCAAAACCTATTAATCACATAAAAATGGAAATAACATGTGATCACTATTTCTGATGAGGGCACGATAACAACATGGTGAAAGGTACACTTAACATAAACTCTAGAACTACTAGTGTCTTATCGGATTCTAAATATATACACACTTTTATATCTAAAGAATTTTATAAGGTTATTACATTACCATATCAAAAATTATATGTTGAGTTAATAGTAAAATCTCTTAATGGTGTGATTATAGCATCCAAAATATATTATTCTTATCTAGTTAAAGTTTATGGGAATGTGTTTCCAGAAAGTCTTTTCATTATTCTTCTATTTGAATTTGATGTTATTTGGGGAATAGATTGTTTTTATTTACATAAATACCATATCAATTTCATAGGAAGGTAAGTTATTTCAGATATTTCAAAACAACCTATTATTGTCTATTATTATGAATAAAAATTTAACTTCCAATGGAAATTACATCTATCATATGATTCATTATTCCTATTTGAAATGAGTGATCATCTCATATGGTTGGGGAAAAACTAAAAAAATCCTATTGTGTTGGAGTTTATTGATTTAATTATAGAATATTTGGAGGGGATTACATTGAATTGTGAATTTGAGTTTTCATTATAACTCATAATTGGTGCTACACCTATTTTCAAGACTCTATGTAGAATAGCCTTGATTAAATTGCAATAATTGAATAAGAAACTCTAAGATAATATTGAAAATGGATTCATTCATCCAAGTGTTTCACCTTGGGGTGAACCTATTTTATTTTTTAGGAATAAATATGGATCAATTCAAATCGGCATTGATTATTGAGTAATTAACATGATCACTCTCAAGAAAAAGTTTAATTTACCTCGTACTGATGAATTTTTTGATCAACTATGCAGAGATCAATACTTTTACAAGATTGATATTTGTTTTGGATATCATAAATTAGGGGTAAAAGGGGAATATTTTCCCAAGACATCATTTTGTACAAGGTATAAACACTATGAATTTATAGTGATGTCATTTGGTCATACTAATTCCCCTAGTATCTTCATGGATTTTATTAATAGAGTCATTAGAGAATACATTGATCAGTTTTTTGTAGTCTTTATATATGAAATTATTATATATTCAAATATAAAGGTGGAGAATTAATATCACTTAAAAACTATGTTAAAGACACTAAAGAAGGATAATATTTATGAAAAAATTACCAAGTGTGAATTTTGTCTTTAGAAATATTCATTCTTGTGTCATATAATCTCATGTAAGGGTATATCAATAGGCCCTTAAAAGATAGAAGTTATTGAAATTACCATATACCAACCACTTTGATTGAGATCCATAGTTATCTTGGTTTGTATATCTATTATCAGTGGTTTGTGGAGAATTTTCAATTATTATCGAATCCACCCACTAATTTAACTCATAAAAATAAGCTAAGTTCCTTTGGATGGATGAATGTGAGGAATATTTTAAGGAACTGAAAAGAAGGATAGTCAGATCACCTATTCTTAAACTTCCCTATAGTAGATAAGGGATTGTAATATATAGTGATGCATCAAATATGGGATTGGTATGCATCATCATGAATAATTATATGGTTATGGATTATGCCTCATTCTAATTAATGATTCATTAGAAAAATTACCCAAATCATTATTTGGAGTAATATGTAGTAATTGTAGTATTAAAGATATGGATTAATTATCTCTATGGATAAAGGTGTTACATATATACTGATCAAAGAAGTATAAAGTATATATTTACTAGAATAGATATGAACATGTTCCAAATAAAATGGTTGGAACTAATTAAAGATTATGATTGTTTAATACATTACCACCCTGTGAAAGAGAACAAGGTGGAAGATGCTTTGAGTCAAAGGGATCATTCTAGCTTATTAATGATGAGAATAAAAAAAGATCCAATATTTCTAGAATTTCAGACGATGAATCTTGAAATAATGAATTTAAGAAAAGAAACATTATCTTTATAAAATGAGTATTCAACCATCTATCCCAGTGAACATTAAATAGTAACATAATGAAGATGAAAACCTACAAAGTAAGGTTATAACTTTTCTTGAGTTTAACCTTTAATATGAAGGAATAATAAGGTTTAGTAACCTTTTATGTCTCCCTTTGGTACCAAATTTTATGAAGGAGTTGTTGGATTAAGATCATATTTCTTCATTCTCTATTCATATTAAAAGTACAAAGATATGTATATTTTTTAAAGAGAATTTTTTTGGTATTGAGAAGAGAGAGATATTTAAGAGTATATTTCTTGGTTCTTATTATGTTATAAAATTAAGTCTTAGAGAAATAATTTTAAGGGGATGTTATAACCATTACCCATACTAAAATAGAAATGAGAAAACATCACCATGGATTATGTTGTAAGACTCCCCAAAACATATAAAGGGAATAATGTTATTTGGGTTGTAGTGAGTCACCTCATGAAGTAATCACACTTTATTTACATTAGAGAAAATTTATCTCTTAATCAACTTACTTGGTTATACATTAAATAAGTTGTAAGATTTCATGTTGTAACAATATTAATTATATCTGGTCAGGATCCAAGATTTACATCAAATATTTAGAGAATTATTCAGTAGTCTATTGCTACAAAGCTATTTTTCATCAGTATTTATCATCCTCAGATAGATGGATAGTATGATAGAACCATTCAAACTCTAGAAGAAACTTTGAGTGATTGCTCTATGGATTTAAAAGTTGGTTGGGATCAAAACCTTCCTTTAGTGGAATTTTCCTACAACAATACCTTTATATCCAACATTTAGATGGATCATTATGCATCTTTCTATGATAGGAAGTGAATATATCTAAGGTTTTGGAATGAAGTTGAAGAAAGAGAGATATTGGGACCTGATCTATCTTAGAAAATGGTAGAAAATTTTAGAGCCACTCAATAGGATATAAGTGCATCTTAGAGTTGTTAAAAAAATATGTTGATAATCTATTAAATGATCTAGAGTTTGATGTTGGTGAAATGGTATTCCTATTATTATCTCCCTCAAAATAGGGTGATGAGATTTGGAAATAATTTAAATCTAATCCCAAGTTATGTCGGTCCTTAGGAAATTCTCAATCGTATCGGGATGGTATCTTATCGGTTGGTTCTCCCATTGAATCTATCTCAGGTTAATGATGTGTTTTATGTATCTCTAATAAGGAAGTAAACACATGATCCTTCACATGTACCAAACTCATATTTTGTGCCAATAGAGCAAGATATTTCTTATTAGGAACAATTGGTGATATTCTAGATCATAGGGATATAGTTATATGAAACAATACCACTCATGTGATCAAAGTTTTGCAGTGAAACTACCAATTTGATGAAGCTACATGGGAACTTGTGGTTATGATGATGTACAAGTGTCTTTAGTTGTTTCCATCATTGTGATGGAATTTAAAGGGTAAAATTATTTTAAGGTGTTAGAATATAAATCCACTATATAATAAGTAAATAAAATAAATTTAATTTAATTTCTCCTATAGATTCTTTTACATGAAATAGTGAGTTTAAACGAATTGTGATATACTATTAAAATATTATTATCACTTAGATATTGGATTGGGGAGAATGAATATAAATAACTAAATTTTAAATATATATTTTTTACACATGTATAAAAAGAATTCATTAGTTATAAATTGATTATAAATGAAAATAGAAATCATTTGAAAATAAAGGATATGTTTTTATTAAAAAAATATTTTTATGTGTGAAATGTATTTTTATCCTAATTATTTAAATTGATCATTATTTTTAAATGATTTTAATTAATTTTATATATTATATATTCAATAAACTGTTTTAACATTCATGTAATATTTTTTATTATTCATAGGATAATAATAAATACATTTTTTTCTTAAAAATATATTTTTCTAAAAATCATTTTCCGTTTCATTTTTCACACTTACATTAAAATTAATTTATTCTATTTATAAATAATGAACTATTATTGATTAAATATTTGGAATTATGATGTTTAAATTTCTTAAATATTCCCCTTTTATTTTTGGTTAATGTGGATAGTAACCATGTTAAAATTTAATACATTACTATACTTATATAATGATAATATCATGTCTACCTTCTAAAAAAATAATTCTTTGGAAAATGATAAGGTCACTTGCGTGTACATGTGGACTACTAACTCCATGAAGTAATGTAATTCTTTTTTTGTTTATATTTTACTTGGATGGTAATGAGGTATAATTTTTTTAATATATATGATATTTATACCATGATTATAATTCTATATACTATGTAATAATGATAAATGTATAATAACTGAAACTATAAAACCAAAACTTACATGAAAAATAAAATAATTATCACCCAGAATAGTAATTTAAATAAATAATTGTTAATAAAAGTAATGTTAACATTTAAAAATTAAATCATATATGGTTTTATATATATTATTATGGTTCTTTAATAATATTTATAATAAAACTATATTTATTATACTGGAGTTTCAAAAACATATAAAGGAAGTGGGACTTTAGGTAAGAGGTTTTTTGTTACAATCTCATTGTTTATTGGGATTGTTTATAATTAAGTATTAATTATTAAATATTATTATCAACCTCTCAATATACACATTAATTTTTTTATACTCTAGTTATTTCTAGAAAATACATTTTTTCCTTCCATTTTCCTCACCTTTTTTACTCAAGAGATTGAAAATATGTTTTTAAGGAAAACCAACTTTATTTTTCTCTTCAATTGAAAAATCTTTCTTCTATAATTGTGTTTTCTAAAATTGTTTTAAAGAAGGGTTTTAATATTCCCTGTATTTTAAAATTAATTTTTACTAATGTTTGAATGCTTTAAAAAATGGTTTTAAAGGAATCCTCTTTTCATTTTCCAAACAAAGTACTTTGTTAATTTTCCTCAACAAATATTAAAAGAATGTTTTTGTAAATTATATGGCAAGAATAGAATTTATCGCCATCATAGACACTCAATTTTTTAAGATTCATTTAAATTTTCCCATAGTTATATTCAATGAAAATATGTTCTGTAAAATTTTGGATTTTTTTAGATTTTGAAGAAGTGATTTCAAAATGGAATGTTTATTTTCCTTAACAATGTTTTAATGATCTTTCGATTCATCAAAGACAACAACCTTTAATGTTATATATGATTTATTTTGAATATGATCCAATGATAATATCTTTATTATTTCTATGGATGGTTTATTATTATTATTGAATGATTCTTATGAAACATATTCCTTTTCTATGGGTTATTCTATGATGAAATGTTTATGAAATCCATTTCTTTTAATCGGTCTCGATATGATAAATGGTTTATGATCTTGTGGAATACATGTGTATGTTTTTCATTATCTTATGGGTGGTACCTATATCTCTCTCCAATTTATTGGGTATATATTGATATTTAATGAGATACTTAGGACTGGAATGAGAGTGAACCAAGATCAATAATGTAATTTTTCCACAATGATATTATTGGGAGTGAACCATGACACTACAATGGTTTGGGGAGTAAACTCATTCCACTAGGATGGTCTTGTAAATGATCCATGACTACTAAGGAAATTATTTTATATTCTTATTTGTGTTGGATTATATGATTATGCTCAGATTTATAACTTATAAGAGGGGGTGAACTATTGTTTTAAAAAAATTATTTAAAATAATTAAACTGAACAAATCCTAAGCCTCTTTAAGTAGGATTATCAGAATCAAACCTCAGTCCAATCATTAAATTCACAGAATTGGAACCTAAAAACGTCCCTATTAAACTATATTAAATATAAGAATCACTATGAATATAATTATTAGAGTATTGTAATCACAATGAATTAAAATAAAATAAATTTAATATAAAGATAAATATGATGTTTCACTTTCTATTAAAAAGTGTAGCGGAATATAAAAACTTATAAACAACATGTAATACAATAGCATACAAAATAAAGAATTAATTTCAAGATATTAAAAAGATAACACTTTTAACCTTAATAGAAAGTTAGTTTATAACATATTCTAAAGGTATCCATTCTTTTATAATTACAAAAAAATTTATCTTTCCTTACCAAGGAAATCCATTGATATGATGATCAGAATATCTTTTTCTTCCTATCCCTAAAATCCCTTGATACGATGATCATATTTACACTATATACCTATCCCTAGTATCCATTGATCTAATAGATTGGATTATCAATCTTCTTATCCCCACAATACCTCAATCATTATGATGATTAGATGCAAGTAATAATTACAAAATTTCTTAAGGAGAAAACCTGATAATGTTTCCTTAAGAATACTACTCTCTAAAGAAATAAAAATGTTAAGAATGAGTTTTTCACAATAATTATTCTTCTAAAAATTAAAGAGAAAATGAAATCAACTAGAAATTAATCTACTCCAAAATCTTCAAATAACATGGTATTTATATGTATCCTTCCAACGGTCATACTGATCTCCCAACGGTCATATTTTTTTGAGTTTTTTGTAATGACTTCAGTTACTTGGAACATGAAATCTCATAACGATCTATCATAACTGAAGATTCAATGTCATATTGGTTAACGTTCTTACAGTGTTAAAGATGTTCTTTACATTAGAAATAATTTTTCATATTCCAATTATAAACTTAGTCAACTTGATGGACTTCCTTAACAATGGTAATATAATAATCATTATAAGTATCATCCTGATGTTATTGGTACCAGTAATAGTATGATGTTTAATAATTTTTTAGTATGATAGACAAGATAAAAATTCTAACATCTGATCTGATAAAGGTGAGTCTGATTTATCAGACACATACTCATTACGATAATCATAATGAAGAATGTAAATTTTATTTTCATAATACTTTCACACTTATTTTAAGTATGGTAAAAGGTAATTTTTTCTAAAAAACTGAACTAAAACAAGGTGGACTTAAAAATTTAGTAAAACTTGTTTCTAAGAAAGATTTTTTTATTTTAAAAACTAAAGGAATAGAAAATTAAGAATTATAACTTCTAACTCAACAATATCCCCCTTTTTTGAAATCAAAAACTCCAAATATTAAATGAAAATAAATTGGAAAAACTAATAGTCCTTTTTATTTTAGGTAATTATTTTTCAGAATTAAACCTTAAGTATTATATCCCCTTAAGTTTATAACTCTTCTAAATATGATAATGAATATGATGGAGTATTAAAAAAATTATTTATAATATGTATTCCCCTTCAGAAATCTTCTCCCCCTATGGATCATACTCTCCCCCTTAAAATAAAAACTTTCCCTTTATAAAATCTTGTCCCCATTTGATATTTCTTCCCCCTTTGTGTAAAATTCTCCCCCTTTTTTATTTAAAAAAAATTTAAATTATGAGTTTCCTCAAATATTATAAAAGGAAACAAAATATAAAATAATATAATAAATTTATTAATAATCCATAAAAAATATGAAAGAATAATCAACCAATCATAATTTGAAAACATTCAAAAAATTTGGATTTGGATGAAAAAGTAATTCATTCATAAGAAAATATTGAAAAATATTTCATAACAAAGGAAAATTAGAGTTAAAAATAAAAAGGGTCAGTCTTTCTTCATCAAGGTTTTGAAAATGTATTTGAACATCTTGAACTAATTTATTTCTTTCTCCAACTTATATATTTTTTCTTATTAAATCCTAACTTTTTCATATTACTATTTATTTTTATCACTATGTATGATAACTTTATCCTCATATGATCAGATTTGGGAAATTTCTAATACCATATATTGAATCTTCTTATTCATATATTCAACTTCCTTGGTTATTTTATCAATTTAATATTTGAATTCCTCGACAAACTTTAATATTTCATCCATGTATGTTGATAAATCATTGAAATAATTTCCTAATTATAACAACTAATCCTTTATTACATCAAATTTTTCCTTATGCATCTGAATATCATCATCAACTTTATGATACCATCTAACCATTTGATTACTTTATTTGTCATGAGTAAGAGAAATTTTTTATGTGTCTTGATATCACCTTCCAACTAAATCACATTCTCTTTCAATATATTTATTGATTCCAATTTATGTGTGAAATTATCTTGGATAAGTTTTCCTATTTATTAGATTTTGGAGGTAAGGGATAGATTCTCCTAACCTATTCAATATATGAATAATGTAATCAATTCCTTTCAAAGTAATTATTCTAGCTGAATCTGATTGGTTTTGTTGAACTTTAGCTGGTTTGATTCAACTGGTAAAAACTTCAACTTCCTTTCCTTTATTCTTTTATTACTTTAAAATAAACTTTTAAATATCTTTATAAAAAAATTAATCATCTTTTTATCATCATAAAACTCCATGATATTCATATCATCGGTGTTGACTTTATTTGAAACTTTGGTTTTGGAATTCTGATCTTCTTCTTTCTTAGATGAGGATTTTTTTTCTGATGAGGATTATTTTTTTCTTCAAACTCTTTGTATTTTAATCCTTACCATTCTTGAAAGTTAAACTTGGAGATGATTAGGATGATGATTCTGATGTTTTATTTTTATTCTGAGTTCCTTCACTGTCATACCCTTCATATTCTTTATCCTCATCCTTTTCTTCTTCTTATTCTTCCACCTATTCTTTAAAATCTTAAAAAACTTATTCATATTCACCTTCTTCATCTTAATATCCTCCTTTTTCGTCTTTTCCTTTCCTATCAAACTCCTCATTAACAGCTTTATCAGGCTCTTATTCTAACTACCTTAGAGTTCTCAAAACATCTTTATTAACTGGTTTTGGTTCCGATTGTTTTCTTGGGGCTGATTTTTCAAATAATTATTTTTGTTTTCCCTTATGTTTTGCAGAAGGAAATTAAACATGAACTGGTATAGTTTCTTGAAAAGATAATCTAACTCTTAGATTCACTTGATCAGTCTAAGAATATCCTATATCAACCTTCTTAGAAGCTCTTTCCACTCCTTTCAAAATATTCTTAGAAATATGAGATTCAAGTAACTTTTTCCTCTACTTATTCTTATTGGATTCTTCTCCTAACATGTTTGCTTCATGTATTCTCAAAGACCTGTACTTAGAAGGGTCAATTCCGATATAAGGATCTCTTTATTTTATATATTATTTTACATTCATTCCTCATAATCATCATTAGGAACTTTCTTTTTCTTATTTTTTATCTTCATTGGGGAGGACTCAACTTTAATTTTGTTCTTATTATCATATTTTATGAATTTATGGATGGTTCTTCCTCTGATCAAGCACTACCAAATTTCTCCACAAATTTATTTGAATTTTTATTAAAAAAATTATCATCATATCCATCGTATCATCACTTATTAATGAAATATTTTCTCTCATTGAATGTGATTTATTTGAAACATTGAAAACATTCATGCATTCCAAAAACATATTACTTATCAAAGAATGAAACTTTAAAATCTTGGACTTTATTATACTAGTTTTTATGTTTTTGATAGTGAGAAGGATGAATTTCACAAGGTCAATATTTCTCATATTCACCAAAAAGTTCTATAAGAGAACATCTGAAACTTTCAGTGTATCCCAATATACTTTTCTTAGTATCAAGAACCCCAGTATCAATAATTCAAGAACACTATTTTATAAATTAAAAGGCATAACCTTCCTAAGCATTTTTTATTTTGAAAAAAAAAATCCTCATCTTTTTTTCTATCAAAAGTTCTAAGATTTTTAAGAAGCTTGTAAGAAGGATAATACCCTTCTCCTCTAGAAGGTATTCCAAAAAAATATGAAAGTTTATTTTGAGAAAACTTATATATCTTTCTATACATAGTGAAAGAAATTTTATCTTTAATATTCTATTTTAATAACCTTACAAAATCATAAAAATCATGGATTGTATCGTGGTAAAACAAATCGAATTACTTATCAAACTTTACCACTCAAGCATACTCCCATACTTGAAAAGGTATAATTTTTTTAGATTTGAATAATATTTCTCAGAAAAATCTATTTCAACTAACCTTTATATAAAAAAATATGAATTCTAAAAATCTTCCTTAGTCTCCATCGATTTCGAGACAAAAAATGAGAATAAAATGAAAAGATATGTAAATCAGACTGACCAAATCAAAGCCATAAGCAAATCTGGAGTAGAAATTATAAACAACCAATGTGGGTCAAAGGGTTGCCTCTATATATAGGCATCAGGAGTGATGTTTTTTCTTACAAAATATATCCAACGGTTGATATGAAAACATCTTTGATATGAAGGTTGACATTTGCTCGAGGATATTTTTAAATAATTTTTGAACTATCAAGGTTTTTTAATAATTTTATCAGATTTAGAATGAATTAGATTCAGAATGTTTTTTAAAAACAACGAAAACAAAATTTTACGAAACTAAAAGTGTAAAAACAATGACTGTAAACTAATCGTAATGATATAGTGTAAAAACATAAAATAATTTAAGAGTACCTTTCAAAGTGAAGATTTTTATCGATATGATAAATTGTTCTTATTTGTTTTTGTAAACTAACAAGTTATGATAGTTTTAAAATAAAGATTGAATATGAGTTTTTTAGAACAAAAACTAATTAAGATATTTAAGAAATATAATTTCGATATTTTTTCACATAAAAAATCAATATTTTTAGACGTAAAAACTGATTACAATAAAACATAATTAAAAAAAATTGAATCTAAAAACATTTTAACAAAAAAATGTGTCTATAAATTTTATAACCTTTTTAGATCCTGAGAATAATTTTGAGAAATATAAATCCAAATTTTTTATGAAAAATATGAGTCCAAAAAACTTATTGTAAATTTTATTTTAGAATTCTAATTTTTTTAGGAAAACTAATCATTTTTTAAAAAAAACATATGTACTCCCCCTATAAAAATAAGTAACTTAATGTAAGGATATTGGTAAAAAAATATTTTTGTCATATTAATTAATTATTTATTTTGATCATTCCTAGTTTTTTTAATATAATAAAATCTATCAGAAGGTAGTTTTTTTTGTAAAAATATAAAAAAGTTTTTCTTGAGATCTAATAAATTTTAAAATAATATATTCTTTAAGTGTGTGATCTAGAAAGAAATGGTGTCTTATATCTATATGCATAGAACTTGAGTGATATGTTGAGTTTTTACTTAAGGAAATGGAACTTTTTTATACAAAAGTATATGTGTTTTAGTAAAACTCATGTCATAGTTAGTGAGTCTGTGTTGCATCTAAAACACTTGAGTACAAAAACTTCCGGTTTCCACATATTTGGATTCAGAATTAGAAATTGAAAATGAGTTTTATTTCTTACAAGACCAAGAAATTAAATAATATACTAAGAAATGAAAAGCTTTGAATGTGATTTTACTATCCATTTTAGGTCCACCAAAGTCATCATCCAAAAATATTTTTAATTCAGAAACATTTCTAGAAGAATAGAAAAATCCAAAATTCATAGTTCCCTTAAAATTGAAAAAAAAATTATAGATTTTAAATGATAATCTTTGATATTTTTTTGATGTCTTACACATAAGTATATATAAAACTTTAAATCTGGTCAACTAGCATTTAAGTATAGTAAACTTCTTATCATGCCACTAAAAATATTTTGATCAATTGGTTGTCCTTCCTCATCAAGATCAAGGGTATTGGAGGTACCAATAAGAGTAATAATAATTTTAGTATTATCATATCCAATTTTTTTAAGAAGATATTTTATATACTTATATTGAGATATAAAATTTCCTTTTGGTTTTTATGATATTTGAAAACCAAGAAAATAGGTTAACTCACCCATCATACTCATTTTAAACTCATATTTCATAAGATCTACAAAATAAATCAGTTAAGGATTATTCGGTTGATATGAAAATAATATCATCAACATAAATTTTTAAAATCATACTATTTTTATTTAATTCAATTATAAAAAATTTTAGATCCACATCTCCCTTAAAAATTGTTTTGTAACAAAAAAATAGTTAATTTATCATACCAATATCTAGGGGATTTTTTAGTTCCATAAAAATATTTGGAAAGTTTTTAAACATAATAAATATGTTTTTTATTTTAAAAACCTAGGGTTGTTTAATATAAACTTCCTCCTAAAATAATCCGTTAAGAAAATCACACTTCACTTCCATTTGAAAAAGTTTAAAATTATAGAATAATGTAAGGCTAAATGTATTCGGATGGATTCTAGTCTTTCTACCAGAGAGTATGTTTATTAATGAACAATTACCTCTTATTGATTATAATCATTTTCAATAAGTATATATTTTTTTCTAATGATTATTCTATTTTCATCACATTTATTCCAAAAACCCATTTTACTCCAATTATAGATGTTTCATTGGGTCGTTCCACTAAAGTTCAGACATTGTTCTTCTAAATCTCATTGATCTAATATTATATTACCTTAATCCAATCCTCTTCACCTAAATCTTCATCAGTATTATTAGGATCAAAATGGGGTAATAAATCAAGATATTCAATTTCATTCCTTAAATAACTTTTATTCCTAACTGGTTTTTCAACATCACCAATGATACAATCACGGGGATTATTTCCATGAAACAACATATATCTTGGGTTTTAAAAAAATATTCAATAATACTAAAAAAATATTCTTGAGGAATAACTTTAGAAAATATTTATTTATTACTTTCCTTATAATAATATCCTTCTAAAAAAGGTTGAAAATCAGTTTTGGAAATAACATCTAAAGATTTTGGTTCGGGTTGTTTAAAAACAAAAGGTTTTGTTTCATAAAACATAACATCTATTGTTTCCTCAATTGTACAATAATTTTTATTGAAAACTCTATACTCCTTAGAAATATTTTAATAACCTAAAAATTTACTTTAATTAGATTTGGGTGTAAATTTATGTAAATTATCTCTAGTATTCAGGATGAATACTTTGCATCCAAAAAACTTGAAGTAAAAAAAAATTATTTTCTTCCGGTCCAAAACTCATAAGTATTTTTGTTAAGAGAATTTATAAATAAAACTCAATTTATAGTATAGAAGGTAGTACTTACCATTTCATCCCAAAAAAAATTAGTAACTGAGTACTCACTCAGTATAGTTCTAGTTATTTCTTGAATAATTCTATGTCTTCTTTCAACTACACCATTTTTTCAGGGGGTTTTAGGAGCTAAAAAGTTATGTTTTAAAACTTTATTACTACAAAAAGTTTCATAGTCATAATTTTTAAATTATCCACCGTGATTACTATGAACAGTTATCAAGTGAAATTTTTTATCATTTATAACACAGGATACAAAAGTTTTAAAATAACTAAATGATTTGTATTTCTTTATGGGAAAATAAACCCATGTGTATCTAGTGTAATCATCAACTAAGACATATAAATAGTATTTACCAATAATAATCCTAGTTTTTTCAGAGAAAATAAGTCCATGTGATCTAAATATAAAGCATCAGAAGGTGATATTTCACTAATATATTTAAAAATTAACTTATGTTTCTTACTGTATTGACAAGGGTCATAGAATATTTAAGTATCAAACCTCTGTTCTGGTATATCTTTAAAATGTCCTTTCTTAGTAAATTTAGATAATTTTTTAAGGTTATAGTGTCATAAACTTCTATTCCAAAACCAAGATTGATCTTCAATTTCACTAAGTCAAGGTAAGTCTTGGCTCCTAAGTTCTTCTAAGTTAATTTTATAAACATTCTAATACCGATTATAAAAAATAATAAATTCACTTATGAAACTATGTAAAAAACACTTATCATTCCAAAAGTTTTCAAGGTAAACATTGTAACATAATTAATTTATTATTATAATGTTGTGTTTAATACCATCAACAAATAAAACATTTGAAATAATATTTTAACCAAGAAAAACAATTTTATATATTCTGATAATATCTCCATAACCATTATCTCCAAAATTTACTTTACAACCTTTCATCTAGATAATCTTCTTTAAAAATATTTGTTTCCATTAATGTTCCTAGAACATATACTATCCATGTACCATATATTCTTGTTGTTGGTACTAACTTTGTTTTCTTGAAAACCGAAACATTAGACTTTCGGAACCCATCCCTTCTTGGGTCTAGTAATGTCAAAAAATAGAACCTTAAGAATATAAATTTTTTGAGAAAAATATTATTTATGAAAACCATGGGATTGAAATTTATTTATTGAACAATTATTTTTCTAATGTCCACTACTTTGACCCTTCATACAAAGGGGATCATTTTCTTGAAGAAATAAATTATTACTAAAAATGTGTTTTTTATATGTAAAACACATTCTAGAAATACTCCCATGAGGATGAATTTGTTTACAGATTTTATCAAAGTTTTCATTACTATTATTAAAGTTTGATAAAATTTTCTTAAAAGAATAAATTTAAGATTTTAGTTTTATAACTAAATTCTTATCCTCATTACTAATAGTTTTGGTACTATGTTTATCGAATCTAGTTTTTAAACTATATTTCTCATTAAAAACTTTCCCAAAATATTTATAAATAGTTTTTTTATAATTATTCTTATCAAGATATTTTAAAATATCTGATAGTTAATTTTTCAAAAAAAAATTATTCTTAAATCAGCCTTAGAAAGTTTTTCATTATCATTATTATGTTTTTTTTCAAATTTTACAATTCTAATTTTCTAAAATTTTAAAAAAATGAGAAACATCATCATAAGAAGGTAATTTCTTATCCTATTCTAGGTAATATTATGCATCTTATGATGTATAATTTTTCTCATGAGGATAATTAGCATTTACAAGCCTATTTGTGAGGGATTCGGCTATGTGTACCTTATCCATGAAGAATTGATTTACTTTAGGTAAATTAACAAAAATACCTAAGTTCCTCTATCTAGAACTTTTATTATCAAATGAATTTTCTAAAAAATCACCACCATTGTCACTCTAAGTGTCAACAGATTTTAGAACTTTCTTTCATTTGGATTTTTAATATTTCTTGGAATTTCTTTTTGAAATTCTATATTTTATATCTTTTCTCTTTATCTTTGGACAATATGGTCTGATATGTACAGATTTCTTACACTCATAACATGTGACTTCATCTTTCTTCTCATCTTTACCCTTATGAATCATTTTATAAAGATATTGAAAATATTTCTTTCTTTTTATATTTTTTATCCTTTTAGAGAGGTTAGATAATTCATTCTCATAATGTTCATAATTACTTGATTCAGATTTAATAACCACTTTCTTCTTTTAGGATATTATCCACTTTCTAAACATATTGAACTTTAGTAGTTAACATATATGTTATGGTAAAGGAAACACCACCATTTTTGTTTTTGTTTTTCTCATCATCACTTTTTAATCATCCCTCGAACTACATAAGGGTTCCAATAAGATCATAAATAGTATGATTATTCAATATTCTTTTCTCATCAACATCATTTCTCTTTGATTACCATTCATTGGTCAAGATTTCAATAATTTTCGCAATAAGGATCTCATCATCAAGAACATTATCACCAATTGAATGAAAACTATTAATTTTTTTCATAAATCTATGGTGCATCTTGTCAATAGATTCTCCAGGAAGAAAATAAAAGGCCTAGTAGTTGGCTCTTAACATAACTCTCTTGGTTTCTAAAACCTTAGAAGTACCAAAATGTGTGACTTATAACTTCTTCTAGATACTGTTTGCAGAATCACAAGATGATATTTGAAAATAAATACTTTTTTCCATAGAACATAACAAAGTATTCTTTAATCTATAATTCAACTGATATTCATGTTTTTCATCATTTATAAAAGTAGTGTCTTACATATAAAGAATATTATAATTTCCATTTAACATTACAAAATTATCAAATTCTGTATTGATAACAAAAGGCTTCATCATATCCCTCTAGTTCTAATAATTATCACCATCAATAATAGGTAGTCTTTTGGGATTGATATTTTTTATTGAAATAATATTTATTCCTACCATAGTAAAAAAATACAAATACTCTTTTTACATTAATACACATTATTTTAACAAAATTTTACAAATAAATATTTTATATCAAAAACTTTAAAAAACTTGTAAAAGAAAAGATATAAAAACATAAAAAGTATTTGAGTATTGGAATCCTGCTTTGATACCAATTTTTGGATCGTATGAGTATTCTCAAAAGGCTAACTTACAAGAGGGGGTGAGTTGTAGTTTTAAAAACTTGGTTGAAAATAATTAAACTAAGCCAACCCTAAGCTTGTTTAAGTAGGATTATCAAACTTAGACCTTAGTCTGATCAACAAAGACAGAAAATAAAAACCTAACAATGGTCTGATTAAATCAAAGTAAATATTGGAATCACTATGGATATAATTATCAGAGTATAGTTATAAAGACCCAACCCTAAAACATTACATAATCTTGAGTTTTAATCAAGAGATTAGTTCATTTCACACTGGGGGTCTTTTTAGGTTTAATGTTTTATAATATTAGTATATAATACATATATAAAATACAACATTCATACAAACAGGATACTACTAAATCAGTAACAATTTTTAAAAAAATATAAAACATTAAATATAAAACATGATTTCTTTGAAAAATATTCATAACATTCATCATTACTACCTTATTTATTTTACCCATCCTTATAACCTATGAAACATTTTAAAATCTTGGGATGTGAGTAGAAAGCTCAGTAAGGGATATAAAGAAGGAAATTGTTAAACAAGTGATAACATAAAAACCATTAAAACCCATTTCATAAAAACACATTAGCATGCATAGAAACATCATGAAGCTTACTTGGGATATATTTACCATATCACTCTTACATTAACCCTTACAAATGGAATAATATTTTATTTTAATTCCATCTCTGGAGTACCCAATACATTGGAGAGCTATAATGGGGTCCACTCGTCATATCTTGAGCTATAATGGGCTCAACCCAATGTATATTGATCTATAATGGTGCTCAACATGTTAGATATTGAGCTATAATGGCCTCAACCCAATATAAACAATGTACAAGGAACATATCATGAAATAAAACATTTGATCACTCATTTAAACACTTTAGAATAACACATTAATATTTCAAATTACACTTTTTCCATAAAAATCACTTTTAAAATATAAAAACAGTACATATAATAATGATAACATATTCTTCAAAAATAAAAATAAAAAAATATAAATGAATTATTATAGTAATAAAAAAATTGAAAAAAGAATAAAATGCTCATGAATTTAAAAAAAAGAACAGTCTTTTTGAATTTCGTAAAAGAGACATTTAAAAGGATTTTAAAATAAAATTCCCTTACAAATACTATATCATTGAAGTAAGAATTAATCAAATGAAAGGAATATATATATTCACTATAAATTCACATAATAAAATATAATATTATAAAAATTCATTTTAAAAATAATAATATCATGAAAAAATCAATGAAGTATAAATTTAACCCAAAGAATGGAAATTGGGTTCATAATTCCCTAACCTCGGGTTCAACTTCCTTCAAATGTGTTAAAACCACCTCTTGAATTATCCTCCTTGAGAACCTCCTTAAGGCCTTTGGTTTTGGCCTTTTGGTGAAACCAGAAGGTCTTTGATGTAGAGAGGAGTCTTGGAAATACTATTGGGCATAATTTGGACAAGGATTAAATCTTGAGAGGTGTGAGGAGAATATGGAGTGAGGGGTGGTATTTATAGTGGAGGAGATGAGGGTTTTTTCCATTATTTTAATCATTATTTTATTATTTTTCTCAAGAAAATAAATAATATAGGTTCTTGTGATTAAATAAAATAATTAGTTCATGTGATTTTTAACCAAGGGTTATTACCTAAATATAACATCATCAATGACTCAATAATTCATGTATTTAGCTTATTTCGTAAATTATCATATTTCACTATTCACCAAAAATTCATGTATTTCAGAAAAATATCAAAAAAACACCCCAATAATTTTTATATGTGTAGAATTAAAAAATGAGATTCATTTTATGAAAATAATTTTATAAGTATGAGAAATTTTATTTTTAAATAAAATCTTAATTTATTCAAAAAATACCAGTTTTAAAACTTTAATTGATTTTATAACAGTTTTTAAAATTAATTATGGTATCATACAATTATCATATATTCATATGATAATAAAAAAATTAATTAATGAATCTATTTTAAGAAAATATATTTTCTTTTAAATCATTATATTAATTATAAAATTGTAAATAAATATTTATTACTTACAAAAAATCCAACACTTAATTAATAATTTTTAGAAAAAATATTTACGTGTTCAATGATATAAATATATCATATTTTCACTTATATGATGGATAAATCT
This sequence comes from Viscum album, assembly GCA_963277665.1. Taxonomy (NCBI): domain Eukaryota; kingdom Viridiplantae; phylum Streptophyta; class Magnoliopsida; order Santalales; family Viscaceae; genus Viscum; species Viscum album. The sequence goes on along the minus strand of OY728165.1, from coordinate 905,595,680 downwards.
TATTTATAATTTATTAGGTGAGGTTACTATTTTTTTGTCTATATTATTATTCTTAATGGTCATGTTGCTATTACTAAGGTTAAGTTATTATTTCATTAATATAAATTCCTTAATTTTTATAAATTCCATTTATTTCATTATACATTTATAAAGAATTTGACTATTTAATTACAGAATGAAACGAAATTATTTTATAATTACATGGGTTTCCCACCTTTTGGAAATTATTCCCTCGCAATTTTTATTCACTTATTAAATAATTGAGGATACCTTTCCCTTATATCATTTTTAGATTCCCATGTTTCTCCTTCAACCATGTTGTTTATCAACAAAACCTTAACCTAATGAATTACTTTATTCCACAATACTTGTACTCTATGATCAAGAATCTGAATAGGTTTGTCAACATAACAAAGGTTATCTTCTATCTGAATTGCTTCTAGACTCAAAACATGAGATGAATATGGAATATACTTTCTCAACATAGAAACATTAAAAACATTGTGTACCTGATATAAAATCAGAGGAAAATATACTCGGTAGGCAACCGGTCTAACTTTATCCAAGATTTCATAAGGTCCAATGAATCTTGGAATTAGCTTTCCTTCCTTTCCAAAACTCATAACACTTTTCCTAGGATATATTTTAAGAAAAACATGGTCACCTACCTCAAAATAATGGTCTTTACTCTGATTATCTGCATAAATTTTATTCTTTCTCTGAGTTATCCTCATGTGTTACTAGATCATATTCACTTTCTTAGCCATTTCCTCTTCTAATTATGGTCTCATCAACTTCCTTTCCTTGAATTAATCCCAAAATATGGAAGTTCAACAATGATTTCCATACAATTCTTCAAAAGGTTCAATCTATATAATTGAATGAAAATTGTTATTATAATAAAAAACAACTAAATAAAGATGATGATCCCATCTTTCCTAATAATCCATTGAACAAACTCAAATCATATCCTCCAATGTCGGATTTTTTTGCTCTGATTTTCCATTAGATTAAGGATAAAAGGCTGTGATAAAATTTAATTTTGTGTCTGTTGAATTATCAAGGACTTTAAAAAAGTTATAAGTGAACCTATGATCTTGGTAATATATAATGGAAAGAGGAACTCTATGTAACCTAACAATATCTTTAAGTTATAGTAAATAAAGTTGATCCAAATATATAATATCTTGAATAGGAAGGAAATGTGCATATTTAGTTAGTCAGACAACAAAAACCCAAATTGCATTATTACCTCAAGAAGTCTTTGGTAGTCCCACCCTGAAGTGTATCGATATATTTTCTCATTTCCACTCTGGTATTGGAAAAGGATAAATCATCCCCTTCGGTAAATACTTCTCTACTTTAACCTATTGACAATTCAAAAACATCATGGTAAAATTAACAATATCTCTTTTCATTCCATCCCACCACTAATACTTTTGAAGGTCTCTATAAATCATTGTGCTACCAAGATGAACTGAAAATGGAGAACTATGAGCTTATCATAAAAATTATTTCTTCATATCATAATCACAAGGAACGCATATTCTCTTCACAAACCTTAAAACACAATCGTTATAAATGTTAAACTTAAACAACTTACCCTTTTGAACCAATTCTACCTTTTTCTATAACTCATAGTCTTCCTTCTGAGCATGCCTTATTCTATTAGACAGAGACGTCTGCACTAACAACTGAAACAAAAAAGAGTAATTTCATACACTAATAACTTTTACAAAAAAATTATCAAATCATTCACCAAGGGGTCATGTTCCAAACATAACATGGTTAATATAGTATTACTTTTTTTACTCAAATCATCAACTACTTTGTTTCATTTTTCAAGATGCTAATCAATATAGAAATCATAATCCTTGTTTAGTTTCATCCATCTTCTTTGTCTCATGTTCAATTCCTTCTGAGTAAATATATACTTAAAACTTTTATGGTAAGTATATATTTCACATTTTACTCCATAAAAATGATGCCTCTAACATTTTAATGAAAAAAATAATAGATAATTCCAAATCACATTTAGGGTAATTTAACTCACGAGGTTTCAACTAACATGAAGCATAAGAAATTACCTAATCATTCTAAATTATGACACAGCCAATTCCCTTCAATGAAGCATCATTATAGCTAAACAATTCACTATTTCTAGAAGGTAGGTACAAAACTGAATCGTTCGCCAATTTTATTTTCAATTCTTGAAAAAAAATCATCATATTATTTTGTATAAATGAACTTAACACCTTTTCAATTTAACTTAGTTTGTGAGCTAGATAACTATGAAACAGTTTCAAAAAAAACTCTGGTAATATCCTACCAAACCATGGAAACTTATAATCTTATTTATATTTTTGGTTCTTGTCCATTCCTAAAGAAATTTTGTTTTAGTACTATGAATAGTCATGCCATATTTAGAAACAATGTGACCAAGTAAAGAAATTTTTTGCAACAAAAATTCACTTTCTAAATTTTTCATATAATTGATTTTCATTAATCTTTTTCAAAAAAAAATCCTTAGATGTTTTTAATGATCTTATTTACTTTTATAATATAACACAATTTCATCAATAAAAAAAACAAAAAACGTATCCAAGAACTCATGAAATATTCTATTTATAAGATCTATGAATACATAAGGTGAATTAGTTAACCCAAATAGCATAAAAACAAATTCATAATTCCTATATCTAGTACAGAACAGAGTATTCATAATTTATACTTTACTTTCTACTGATGGTACCTTGACCTTAGGTTAACCTTTGACAAATGTTGTTCTCCCTATATCTGATCAAAAAAATCCTCGGTATGAGGAAATAGATACTTATTCTTAAAAGTGATGTTATTTAAGGCTCTATAATCAATTCAAATTCTCCTTGAACCATATTTCCTTTTAACAAAAAAGATAAGATCACCACGTTGTAATGTATTGGGTCAGATGAAGCCTTTATCTAATAATTCAAGCGGTTGATTTTTTAACTCTAAAAGTTATATTTTATACATTTTATAAGGGGGTTTAGAAATCATCTTAGCATTAGGAACTAATTCAATAGTAAACTCAACCTATCAATCGGGAACAACACTAGGAAAATCATAAAGAAAAACATTAAGATACTCATTTATCACTGGCACATCATTAATCAGAATAGTTCCCTTATTTTCGACAATATATGAAATATAATATTCATTTCTATATTTTAACACTTTCTTGGATTCCTGATATGTTATCAATGGTATGTATTCATTCTTGTACACAAACCAAAAATCTTTCTAAAAAAAAAAATTTTCTCTAAAATCTATCTTAGAATGATAAATAGAAATCTAGTTCATACCTAGAATAACATCAAACTCTACTGGAGTCAATACAAAAAGGTTTGAAGGTAAATTCTTTCCATAAACAATGATAGGTAGATTTTTATAATTTCTTTTTTCCTCAATATTTCCTCTGGGTGTTTTTACCTGGAGTTTTAGCATTATTTCATGAGATAGAATTTTCAATTTAGCAGAATATTTATTAGACATGAAGGAATTCGTAGCCCCCAAATAAAACAACACATTGGAAAAATATGTATGAATAATAAATATACCAGATACTACCTCTTTTTATGGATCAATATCTACTAAATTAGTTACAAATGATTTTTCCACACCCTTCTGCTTCTAATATTTCTTTTTTCATACCTAAGTGACTAGCTTCGGACACACATTAGTAAAATAATCCAATTATTTATATTAAAATAATCTCACCATTAACTTATCATTAATTTTTGGATCATTTTCCTTTCACTCATGAGACATGTTACCAAACTATTTACATCAATACCATTTCCTAGAATTTACAAGACATTCTCCAGGATGCTTTTTACCACACTTTTCACAAGAAATGAAATTCATTTTCTTACCTCCTAATTTCTTTCATGAATTATTCCCCAATGCTTTCCAAACTTAACCCTTATAATTCTTGTAATCACAAGGAACATATGTGCTAGCAAACTCTATCTCAACTTTTTCATCACAATAAACAAGTTTCTCATAGCTTTTAAACTCTTGTGAATCCAAATCTCTTTGAAAAAATGGTTTCAAACCATATAAAAATATATTAATCTTACTATCAAAGTATCGAGTGAAATCTCGTACATACCTAGCTAGTCTCATAAAATTGGATTCATACACTGCCATAGAATCATTATCTTTCTACTTTAGTTCCAGGAATTGTTTCTCTATTCTGAGTAGAACAAGTTTAGGAAAATATTTTTCATAAAAAAGTCTCTTAAAATCATCCCATTCTGAAGTATCAAGATCATATTTTTCTCTATTATTCTTAACCATAGAACACCATTTATCAACTTCACCTTCAAAATAATAAATGGATATGGTTATATTTTTAGTGTTTTGAACATCCCATGACATCATATATCTTTTCTAGGGAATTAATCCACCCTTCGGTTATCACTGGATCTTTGGTTCCATTGAATGATTATGGATATTACCTCATAAAATGCTCCAAAAAAGACATATTTCTTCATTGTATATTAGGTTCCCCTCTAGCATGGATACCACCACTATTTATCGCCTAAGTCAACTGATCCATTATGGTTACAAACTGATCACTTCCAAATCTTACCATTCTAGGCTATAGATTTAGAAGGATATCATTCTATCGATGCCTTTCTACATCATCTTCCCTATTTATTTTTTGGAAAACCATTATTAATAGATATTTCTTAGTTGAATTAATATGGAAATCTTTTAATTTTATATCATTTCAAATTAACCATAAAGTAAAAATCAATTATAGTATTCTATTAACATCATCTTAACCCCTAAGGTTATCTAAACCATCCTCTAATCCCCTATATAAGGAACAAACCTTAAAACATTACATAATATTAAATTTTAATCAAGAGATTACTTTATTTCACATTGAGGATCTTTTTATGTTTAGATTTTTAGAATATTAGTACATAATACATACATAACATACCATATTCATACAATGAGAAACTTACTAAAACAGTATCCATTTTTTCAAAATATAAAACATTAAAAATAAAACATGATTTCTTTGAAAAATATTCATAACATTTATCATGATTTCCTTATTTCCCATACACATTCTTATAACCTATTAAAACATTTTAAAATCTTGGTATGACCACAAAAATCTCAGTAAGGGATATAAAGAAGGAAATTTTTAATCTAGTGATAAAATAAAAACTATTAAAACCATTTCATAAAAACTCATTAGAATGAATAGAAACATCATGAATTTTACTTGGGACATATTTACCATATCACTCTTACATTAACCCTTACAAATGGAATAACATTTTGTGTCTACTTCGATCTCTACTATACCGAATGCATCATAGAGCTATAATGGGGCTCGCTCATCATATCTTGAGCTATAATGGGCTCAACCTAACATATTTTGAGATATAATGGGGATCAACCCATAATATATTGAGCTATAATGGGATAAACCCAACATAACAAATGTTAAATTAGCATATCATGAAATAAAACACTTGATCAATCATTTAAACCCTTGATAATAACACATTCATATTACAAAATATCCTCTTTTATAGAAAAATAACTTTTAAAATATAAAAACCTTATACAAAATAATGAAATCATATGCTTAAAAAATAACAATAAAACATATAAATGAAACATTATAGTAATAAAACATCTTGAAAACAAAAGAAAATTCTATTGACATTAAAAAAAGAACAATCTTTTTGAATCTTATGAAAGAGACATTTAAAAGGATTTTAAAAGAAAAGTCCCTTACAAATACCATATAATTCAAGAAAGAATTAATAAAATAAAAGGAATATTTATATTCACTATAAATATACATAATAAAACATAATATAATCTAAATTCATTTTACAAATAATCATATCAAGACAAAATCAATGAAGTATAAGGTTGACCCAAAGAATGGAAATTGGGTTCAAAATTCCCTAACCTCGGGTTCGGCTTCCTTAAAATGTGCTAAAACCTCCTATTGAATTATAATCCTTGATAAACTACTTAAGGCATTTTTTCCCATTTATTGAAACCATAAGGTCTTGGACATGGGGAGGATTCCTCGGAAGAGGATTGGGAAGAATTTGGATAAAGCTCAAAGCTTGAGAGGTGTGGGGAGAAGAGGGGGTGAGGGGTGGTATTTTTAGTGGAGAGGATATTTTTTCATTATTTTATTCACTATTTTATTATTTTTCTCAAGACAATAAATGGTTTTGGTAATTGTGACTAAATACCATAATTCATGTATTTAGATTATTTTGTAAATTATTATATTTCACTATTCACTAAAAATTCAAGTATTTCAGAAAAATATCAAAAATTCAACCTAACCATTTTACGACATGTAGAATTAAAAAATGAACTATATTTTACGAAAATAATTTTATAAATATTATAAATTTAATATTTAATTAAAATCAGAATTTATTCGAAAAATTTCTTTTTAAAACTATAACAGATTTTATAAATGTTTGAAAAATTAATTATGGTATCATAAAATTATCTTATAATCATAAGAAAATAAAATATTAATTCATGAATATATTTTATGAAAATATATTTTATTTTAAATCATTATATTAATTATAAAATTAAAAATAAATATTTATTACTTATAAAAATTCCAACACTTAATTTATAATTTTCAAAAAAAATATTTACTTATTCAATGATATAAATATATCATATTTTCCCTTATAAAATGGATAAATTTTATTTATAATATATTTACTGAGGTAACAATTCTATTTTCTAGATTACTTTTCCTAATGGTCATGATAGTGTTCCTATGGTCAAGTTACTATTCCATCAGTATAAATTCCTTAATTTCAATAAATACCATTTATTTCAACATAAATTTCCAAAACATTTGACTATTTAGTTATAGAATGAAAATAAATTATTTTATAAGTACCTGGGTTACTTCAATCATAATCACAATGAATATAGATAAAACAAACTTAATAGAAATATGAATATGATGTTTCACTTTCTATTAAAATGTGCAATATAATTTAAAAACTTGTAAACAACAAGTAATACAATATAATACAAAAGAAATAATTAATTTTAATATATTAAAAAGATAAATCATTTAACCTTAAAATAAAGGTAGTATATAACCCAGACTAAATGTATCCACTTTTTTATACTTACAGCAAAGTTTGTATTTCATCGCTAATGAAATCCCCCGATATGATGATCTAAATGTCTCTGTATTCCTATCCATGGAATCCCTTGATATGATGATCGACTTTACTTTGTCTACCTAGCCCTGGTAGCCCTCAATTCTATGGATCATATTCTCTATCTTATTATCCCCGAAAGCCCTTAATCATTACGATCATTAGACACAAGTAACTGTTACAAAATTTCTTAAGGGGAAAACATGAAAAGGTTTCCTTAAGAAGACTACTCTCTAAAATAATACAAATATTAATAATGGGTTGTTCACACTGAGTATTATTCTGAAAATTTGAGACTGAATGTAATCAACCATCAAACCATCTACTCTAAACTCTTAAAATTACCTGATATTTATAATCATCCTTTCAATGGTCATATTGATCACCCAACAGTCATATTTTTCTAAGTTTTTGCAATAAATTCAAATACCTAGAACTTGATATCTTGTAACGATATAGAATAACTAAAGGTATGACATCATATTTATTAACACCATTATAGTGTTAAATATTTTCCTTAAATAATAAATAAGTTTTTATGTTATGGTTATTAACTTAGTCAATATAGTGGACTTCCTTAACAATGTGGTTACAATAATCATTATGAGCATTAGTCTGATGTTATAGATATTGGTATCAGTCCGATGTTTAATACATTTTCAATATGATAGAAATGATATAAATTTGAACACCTAATTTTATAAAGGTGAGTTTGATTTATTGGAAATATACTCATTATGATAATTGTAATAAATAATGTAAAGTATATTTTTGTAATAATTTCAAGCTTATTTTAAGTATGGTAAAAGGTAATTTTTTCTAAAAAAAATACTAAAACACTTTGGACTTAAAAATTTTCAAAAAAATATTTTTAGGAAAGGGTTTTTTATTTAATAAATTATTGGAATGGAAATTTAATAAGTATAACTTCTGAATCAATAATTTTTATGCTATAACTCCATGTCATATTCCTATATTATACTCCCATGGTGCATGTTATTTAATTCCTTTATGACTCATGTCTTATAAAATAAAAATATATATTCCATGACTCAAGATTATGATCTATGATATGAATGGTATGTTTTTAAAATGTTAATCTCGTGTTCTCATACCATTTTTCTTATTTTATTCTTGTATGATCATTGATATCTCCGTTTTTTACCTTTACTCGGAATCAAATCTCACCCTTTCTTATGTTTCCTTTACCTTTTCATGAATAAAGATCTTATGTATTAAAGTATAATAAGGGTGATTTTTATGTAGATCTAAGTGGGAGATTATGTATAACTATTATGTACTATCTATTTATGTTTCCAAGTTTCCAAATATATTATACCTATACAACTCTGGCATGGATCATTATGTTATGAAAAGAATATTAATATACTTATATATAATATATATGTATAAAATATATATATAATATATATTTATAAAATAATTAGGTAACAATATTCATTTTAATTGAAAATAACCTTGGAAACTCATAAAGGAAACTTTAATGGAAATAATAGTCATCAAAATGGTAAAATATATTCATTATGTAAATATTAAAAAACATATTCTCTTTTGACATTTTGTAAAGGGATTTAAAATTAACCATTCGAAAGATGTTATTAAATTTTATTTTAAAATAAATTAAAATAATTTCAATGACTATATAAAATAGATTAATTAAATATTTTTTATTAAAAAAATAACATTTTTTAAAACATTTTATAAAACATGGAAATGGAAGAGGAATATTCTCAATATAAAATAAGGTACATAATCAGTATCACTGATAAGAAACTTCCATGATTCTTATTAAATCAATAAGGGATGAAATGGAAATTAAACATGTAAAAAATCATAAAAATAATAGGATAAAATAGATGTGGTTTAATAAAATAAGAGCATGTAACTTCCTCTAAAGAAACCCTGAACTTAAACAATCCTAAAAATAAATAAGATTATAACATAACCCCTTACCACTTTGATAAATTTTGAATCATAATCCTCATGAAATAAATAAATTAAAATGAAAAATTAAATAACATGAACATATATGGATTCATGGTATAACTTATTAATGGGTGGGTATATACACCACGCAAAATAAATAAGTTCTGAATATGGAATATGTCTCACCGAACTAAAAGTGAGATGAGAAACCCTTACCTCGAGTGAATAATTTCCAAGAATGTCCTTTAACTCATGTATAATAAGATTATATAAATTATTTTATTTATTAATAACCTTTTATATGTTTAATACCATATAATTAAATATTTTTTTAATGACATATTTAAATAGTTAAACAGTTAAGTCTATGTCGGGTGTTTTGAGGATGTTCATTCCATATTTTCAAAAATGGCTTTGAATGTTGACCGTGGAAAAAGGGGTCATTATTTCATAATATCCAGAATAATAATCAGGAAATTATTATAATTTTTATACAAAAATTATACTTTTATAACCAACCATTAATAATTATTATGAAAAATGAAATGTGTTACAATCATAGACAAGGTGGGTCATGCGCACGCATGAGAAAAATTTCCATCTTTCAAAAATAATTATGGAAAGCATGTAAATATAATTTTCTTTTTCTAGAATGATCATAATATCATAAATATAATCTTATTTATTTAAATAAATTTATATATATATATATATTATCTATGTGATGTGCTAATAAAAAATGAATCGCATTGCTTCATGGAGGCGATAGTCCCCACGTATGCCCTAACAACGTTATCATCATTCAACGAATAGAAATTTAAGAAAATATATGATATATTGTCTTTTAATAATGATAAATATTTAATTAATTTCATATATAAACATTAAATATATCATCATGAACATCCCTAATAGGTGATGATGGAAAATGAATTATATCAGTTCATGGGGTGGTAGTCCATAGTACACACGAATGATAGTTACGTTTACCATTTGATGGAAGAGAAGAAGGATATAGGTTATTTAATTATAATAATAAAATATCATTATATGTAGAATAATTATTTTATTATATCACAATGGTTGAATAATATTTTATGGATGTGGAAGAATAAATAAAATAGAATGCTCGGTTAAGAAATATATTTCTTCTTCAGACGACCTCTTTAGGTTTTCACCAAAATAATTCCTAGCAGGGTATTATAATCAAATAATGGATTTTAGGAAGTGTTTAGGGAAATTAGGAATATATTTGCACTGTTATTTTTTGAATCTAAATTCTTTTAAGGTGTGACTAAGAGAGAATATAGGGTTTCCTTTTATAAGTTGGGGAGACGACAGACTTGAAATTTTTGGAAATAAAATGTTATAACCACATTTTACACATGAAACAAGGATACAAAATGGAAAATTATAAATAATAATATGATAAAAGTTATAAATATATCCATATAATATAATTTAGTTAAGTTTTTAGGTCATTTTAACCCTTATCATTTTAGTTTAATTCCTAGTAAACCCATTTTTACCATAAATGTGGTAAAGAATTTTTAAGGTTTTCACCATTCATTATGAAAAAAATTAAGTTAATATTATTATATAATATAAATTATTATGATTTAAAATATGTAATTAATTTTATCTAATTAAATTCAAAAAAATTGTCATAATATGTTTTAAAATAAAACCCACAGATGCAACAAAAAAACAGTTTTTCATTAAATGTATTTTTTCAAGCATAAGATAGTCTTATGTTAAATTTTTGACTTGTAATAATCATAATATTAATTTAAATTCATATCTTTAGATATGATATATATATAATTAAAATAATTATTATTAGGGGTTATTTTAATTAATTAAAATGGAGAAACATTATGCACTTTAAAATAATTTTCAGAAAAAATGTGTTTTTAAGCCTAAAAATAAACTTGTACTAAAATATAGTATAACGATGATTTAAACGAAATTAATTATATTAAATATAAATAAATAATACTTGTGTTAATTTAAATTAAATTAAATTAATAATGGGACTTTAAAATTACTTAATTTATTAAAAATAAATTATAGTTTTACAAAAAAATGGTATTTTCTACTACTCATTGAAAAATAAATATTTTCTTAAAAATACCAAAAAATTCACCCTTATTTAATTTTGATATTATGATTTAAAAAATTAAGTTTATATTATCATATTAATTTTATAAATTTCTATAAATTAATTATTATATTTTCTCATAAAAATCAATAAAAATCCTTTTTGAAGAAAACATATTTTTTATGAATAAAATAGAATTACAAAAAATTGATTGATTATTTACTAATAATTTATCAATAAATATATATTGAGTAAGATATATATATATATCATAAATTATTTGTTCCTATTTATACCCATAAATTTAATTTCTAGGTTATAACGGTCATATATTTCACAGGTTGTTTAAGCTCAGTGTGGTGTATCATATACACTTTCGAACATAATATTCTTTTAAAATAATAGTTTGGTAAATTCTTCCCCCACACCATCTAATAAATTTATTTCTCACAATTTTAACTTGATCTTGATAATAAAAGGTTTATCATTTTAAAATAAATTTCTTGACATCCCACATCGTAAGTAGGTTTAATAAAACTTACTTTTGAAAAGAGGGAAAAGAAAATACTAAGGTCATATGAAATAATGCATAACTAGGTTTCCAAATGGGAGAAAACTAGTGGGAATTAAATATGTGAACATGGAAGATATTCATAATTCCCAATTAATAATGGATATTAATAGAGATCATTGATCACAAGAGAGTGAATGATTATGACAAAGTCAACAACCATAATATCATGAACCAAAACGGTGTAAAAAAGACCATAAATGTCATTAAAAATGATAGTAACATAACAAAAAAAATTCATGAACCTTTTACTATATTTAATGAATTCATTTATTATTTAGATTAAAAAAATAAAGAAATATATTTTTTTGATGAGTATAATTTCATCCTTTACAAAATTTCCACTAAAATCTCATCTTTTTCTCCAAACGATGAGTATTCAAGATGAAACTTTCATGCCTGCAGTACTAAAATAAACTTTTAAAGGATCACATAACCATAAAAGAGAAAAAATATATTCAAATGGTTTTTAAAAATAAATAAAAACCAAAATTTTTAACACAAGTTAAGATAATTCCCAAAATGAATAAACCCTTATATGGTGAAATACAACATTAATCTTCAATGTCTCAACAATAACACCCAAACATTATCTTATATCATTTGATAAATAACTGTCTAAAAAATTATTCAAAATATTATTGATTAACATTGAAATCCAAAAATCAAAATTGTTTTATCACATATTCTTCCAAGAATGATTTAACATTTATCTATAAATAAAAGATATCACTTTTAAAGTCTCACGCTGAAAAATTTATATGCCTTATCCTTATAATCTATAAGATATACTAATAATTTCTATAAATAACTTGAATCACCACAATTACATAGTAAAATCATATATGATTACAAAAGATCATTCAACCTTTATACCTCAAATAAAATCTCATAATGCTATGTTTACCTTAATCATATAATGTTCCCCAAATTAAAGTAACCCATAATTACCTAAACATCTATGATATGATAAACCCAAAAGGTCATCGATGGAATTAAACTTATGTCCAAAATATTAATGGTATTTGTCCTCAAATAATACTGCATATTATACATAAGGGTTATATATACATCAACCCAATAAAATGTCCCCCAAAATTTCATTAATCACCTCAAACTTTCATTACTTAAAACCTAAAATGAGGAGTCTAAGACTTTTAATTTATGATTAAACTTGAACTTGTAAACCCATGATGGAATATTAAATTCTTAATATAACCTCACATGAAAAATACGAATCTAAAAATTTATCTAAACTCAACTCTAATACCAACTTTAGAATCCATAGACCCTCACTCCCATATCCAGTTCTAAAAACATAATACTTACATTTCTAGCTTGATACTGATAAATGTGACCCATTTTTTGTAATCCAAAACTTATAATAATAAAATGAAATATTAAATCACATACATACCCAATAACCTTTTGGGTTTAGAGTTATATATAATTATAAAATAGTCTTACATAAATAATACCCATGACTTCAAGAGAGTATTCTTCCTTCTATACCCATTTTTCATATTCCATATCAAGTCTTCATCATAGCCCACAAATTTATTAACATTAGAAACCTTTCTAGAGATAAATAATTTTAAAAAAAATTAATAACATGGAGAAAATTAAATATAAAAAGGGTGTGATCTAATGCTCAGTATGGGTAAATATAAAAATTAACAATTTAATGCCATTATTAATCATAAGAAGAGTATATGGTTATGATGACATAATAAAAGTGCATGAGTATAACATAAGTGAAATCATGACCATCAGTACCTAGATCACAAATCATGGAATAAGGATTTTTCAAATAAAAGTGTCATAGGATTCAATAATAATGATCCATTTATTGCAAATCTCTATCAAATGAAACATGTATAACCCATAGAAATCATAAAGAAAACATGTTGATATCATGGAACATTATCTTCATAGAATCTTTAAAATTATAATAACCATATGAAAAACTTTCAATATAATTCCCTAGAGTAAATAATAATTTCTAAATTTATTCTATCACTATCTAGATGTTCCCATCAAATAATCTGTATCAGGCTAATCCAGTGCTATCTGGGTACACCCATTGTGTAAGCTATATCAGGCTTAGTCGGCCCTATCTAGGTACACCCATCGTAAAAGCTATACTAAGCTCACCTAGAACTATATAGGTGAAAAAATTACCATAAATAATGTCCAATTATCATTTAGTAATAAAAAATTTAGAATCCTTCACTTTTTGACATAATAATAATCATTATTCTTTCAATGAATGATGCAACTTTGAAAAGAAAATGAGTTCCATTTCAATCCCATAATACATCCAGAGGAAGAATAAGAATGGTATAACTAAAAAATATCCCTATTGTATCATAATTAACATAAAGGATTTTTTATGTTGATTAATGGAAATACCATTAAAATATCATTAAGAAATTCTTGAGGAAAATAAACTTTTCACTTTAGAAATTTACTTTTAAAACTAAAAATTCACAAAAAAATTATGAAAATCTATTTAATTTAAAATAAAAACTGAAACTTATAATTTTATGTTCAAAGAAACACTTTTCAGGATATTTTAAAATTATATTCATGATTTAAATTTTAAAAATAAACATTCTTTTCAAAAAAATTGTAAAGGGATTCAAAAGTGACCCATTTAGAAAACTTTAAGAAATTTTCACTTAAAAACTATTTAAAATAATTTAAAATACCATGTAGAATATATTTATTACATCATTTATTTTTATAAAATAACTTTATTTAAAACATTTTAGAAAATATGAATATGGAAGAAAAAGATTCCTGATCCAAAAGAAGGTAAAAGATCTGTATCACTCACAAGAGAATTCCTTGATGTTTCTTTAATCAATAAGGGAGGAAATTGAAATTAAAAATGTAAACCACATCCATAAACATAATATAATACAATATATGTTGTTAAATAAAATAATGGAATATTATTTCTTTTAAATTAATATTGAACATAAACAATCCTAAAAAAGAAGATTGTAATATAAACCCTTACCACTTTGGTAAATTTTAAATCATAATCCCCATGAAAGAAATTAATAAAAATGAAACATTTAATACCATTAACACAAAGGTATTCATGAAATAACATATAAAATATTTATTATATACACCACAAAAAATAAATAAGTTGTGGATAATACATATGTCCCATGAAAGAAAATGTGAGATGAGAAACCCTTACCTCGAGTGAAAAATTTCCATGTATCTCCTTTAAATGTTATATAATAAGATTATATCAATTATTTTATTTCTTAATAAAATTTTACAGGTTTAATATATTATACTTAAATAATTTTTTTAAATTATTTTAATGATATATTTAAATATTTAATCAATTAATTCCACATCAGGTGTTTTGAGGACGTTCGGTCCATATTTTCAAAACGGCTTCGGTATATGGACCTTAGTCAAATGGTTCATTTTTAAATCATATATAAAATAATAATAATTAAATAATTATAATTTTTATACATAAATTGTACTTTTAAAACCAATCATGGATAAATATTTTGAATAATGAACTACGTTAATGTCATAGAGACGGTGGGTCATATGCATGCATATGCAACATTTCCATTTTTCAAAGATAGTTTTAGAAAGAAGGTAAGTATTATTTTATATTTAAATAATTTTGATAATATTATAAATATTATATTATTTCATTTAAAACATTTATATATATCATCCATGTGGTGTGGTGTTGAAAACAATTCACATCGCTTTGTGGAGGTGGTAGTCCGCACGTATGCAGGAATGATGTTATCATCTTTCAATGAATAAAGATTTAAGAAAATATAAGATATATTATACTTTAATAATTATAAATATAACGATAATATTATTACTAAACATTAAATAAATCATAATTAACACTCATGAGATATGATGATGTAAAACGAATTACATCAGTTTACGAGGCGGTAGTCCGCATTACACACGAACGATGGTTTCATTTCCCATTTGATAGAATACGATATGGATATAGGTTATGAAATTAAAATAATAAAATTTTAGTATATTTTAAATACTTATGATATTATATTATAATGGTTTAATAATATTTGAGGTGGGTGGAATAATAAATAAAACAGAACACTCGGTAAAGAATGATACCTCTTCTTCAGATGACCTCTTTAAGTTTGCACCAAAATTCTTCTTTTGAGGGTTATATAATAAAAAAAGGATACTATGATGTGATGAGGTAATTAAGGAAGATATTTTGGTAGTTATTTTAAAAACTAAAAGTATTTTAAGATATAAATAGGGTAAGATAGGGGTGGCATTTTATATGTAGGGGAGAGGATACACTTAGAATTTTCGAAAGGAAAAAAGTTTTACCCACATTTACACGTGCCACAAGTCTCCAAAATGGAAACTTATTGGGAATTATATGATATAAAGTTAAAATAGGACCATATAAAATAATTATTAAAAGTTTTAGGTCATATTAACATTATCTTTTTAGTTTAATCCCTTGGTAACCAATTTTCACCTTAACCGTGGTAAAATATTTATATTGTTTTCACTGTTTATTTTGAACAAAAAATTAAGTTAAAAATTATTATATAATATAAATAATGTTGATTTGAAAGAAAAAATAAATTTTATAAAATTCAATTCACAAAATTTATAGAGTTTTTTTAAATAAAACCCAAAGATGCGATGAAAAAGCCGTTTTTTATGAAATATATTTTTCAAGCATAAGATGATCATATATTAACTTTATGACTAATAATAAACATTATATGAATTTAAATTAATATTTATAGATATATAATATATAAATTAAATTTAAATAATTCTTCATTAAGGGGTTTATTTTAATTAATTAAAATTGATAAACATTATACACTTTAAAACAGTTTTCAGAAAAATGTATTTTTGAACCTAAAAATAAAAATATACTAAAATCCAGTATAAAGATGATTTTAATATAATTAATTAGATTAAATATGACTAAAAATACTTATTTTACTTTAAATAAAATAAAAAAATAATGATACTTTAAAATTAATTAATTAATTGAAAATAAATGATAGTTTTACAAAAAACGGTACTTTCTACTATTCACTGAAAAATCAATATTTTCCAAAAAAATCCAAAAATTTCACCCTATATTAATTTTTACATAGTCATTTAAAAAATTAATTTCATTTTAACAAATTAATTTTCTAAAAGTTTTAGAAATTAATTATAATATTTTCTAACAAAAAACAATAAAAATCATTTTTGAAGAATACATATTTTTTATAAATAAAATGGAATTACTAAAAAAATTATTATTATTTACTAGGGATTTATTAATAAATAAATATTGAGTGGGAAATTTATATATTTATTTATGTACATATCATAAATTTTTTATTCCTATTCATAACTACTAATTTAAATCTTACATTATAATGGTCATATATTTCATGATTAGTTTAAGCTCGGTGTTATGTGTCATATATGTTGTCGAACATAATGTTATTATTTTAAAATATCAGGGAATTAAATTTTTTGTATGTTTTTTGTACAAAATTTTCATTCTAGATTTTTGGTAGAATCTAACATTAAACCATTTTAATAATCTAAGTGACAAATTTATAACCCAATAATCAACCAAGACTTTTTATGTTAGTGACTAGACCTTGGGGATTGTGGAACACTCCTAGGGTTAGTGATAACCCAGATCAGTTATCATCCTTGTATCTAGATCAAGGATGTTAAAAATTGTATTAAATTAGTGTGAGGGTTTTTTTGGAATTTTCTTGATATGAGATAATAATTTATGATACTTGAGAACTAACTCATAAAAAGGAATGATTAACCACTTTATGGTAGAATCTCTAGTTACCAGGGTATTTTTGGTTATTTTGTAGGAACCATAGGTACACATGAAGTCTTTCTTTAAGTATCTCAAGTATCGCATAATAAAACTCAAGATGTGATTGAGGGATTAATTTAGTGCCAAAATTTTATATTGGTTCATGCATCATTGGTCGAGTGGAATATTAGATTATATGAATTTAATTATAAGTTATGATTTTTCTATGTAAATGGATCTAATTATTTTAAAAAATTGATAAAGTAATTAGTATTTTCAAAAATACATTATTATGTGTTATTTAATTACTTAGAGTCTCTGAAATGTGCAGTTGTATTCTGATTTTGTTTCAATTTTTTTTATTTTTTACTATTAATACAGATTTATATTTTTGAAATTTTTAATTTTAGTATAGATCTATTGTAGTATAAAAGTTGTGATAATGGTTTTATAGTAATGTGTTAAACTGTTGATGAAATATCTAGAATTTCAAGATAAGGAAAATTGATTTATAATGTAGTATTTAAATAAAAATTAGATTTCATAATGTGATTGTAAATTATAAATGTTTTTATTTTATAAAGTAAATTAAAAATTGTTTTCTCAAACTAGATTAAAGTTTTAAAGTAATAATTGAAGTATGAATTTCATTTATTGTCAATGAGTCAATATTATTTTGGTGAAGGAATTTGATGGTGATTCTTAGAGGATTATTAAGGATTTATGAGTTGAATTAAATGTTATTATTGATAATTTATTCAAGTCTATACCCCAGAAGTCAGATCCAAGCACGCTTCGACCGCAAATTTATTAATAAAAAGAAAAGTGCAGAGACAAACAAGAGAAAGAGGACAAGATTACATGTCGAAATAGTCATAAGCATCACATTCATACCTGTTCATATCATCTGCATCGGTTGATTCCCATTCTGATTGGGGCTCATATTGTTTGAGCAACTTGATATACTCTTTTCTTCGCTTCAATTGCTCCATAGATAGCTTCTCCTTAGCCTTCATAGAGGATGACCTGGTGGTCACCGTCCTCGGAACTGCAGAGATTCATTCAAGTCTATAAGTTGAGTGAGATATTATCATTCTCAATTGAAAAAATGAGTATTGAAATAAAAACTTGAATAAATCAAGCAGATAGTTTCAAAAAAAATTTATAATCATTGTGATTATTGGTGTGTTTACCTTCCTTTAAATCAAGGGTAAGTGTTTATGGATGTGGAAACATTGTAGGCGACATTTTGAAAGCATTTTTGGAGTTATTGAGAAGGAATGGAGTGAATTTGAGTTATATATGGAAATTATAATACTACATGGTTGAATGTATGACTTTGAGTTCTGGAATAATTATTTGAGAATGTAAATATTTTCTCAACCATAAAAAAATTTATTGTATGACTTTTTGATATTAGAAGATCAAAAATGATGAAGTCTTCAAATGTATGAATTTATCAACTTGTTATAAGACTTGATCATATTACTTAATCATTTATATTTGATTAATTAATATGACTCCAGATCATATGAATTTAATATGAGGTATGAGAATAGAAAAGGCATGAGATTAATCTAGTAATAACTAGGTGTTGATCGTATGACTTTGTTTGATTATCTGACTCTATTATAAAACTTTTCCATAATTGTAAGCCTTTGATGAATCATATGAATTTAGATCATATGACTTGATTATATGAAATTAAATTCACATGTAATAGAATATCTAAAATGTTAAAATATGTTCCATATCATAATAGTATTTTCCACTTCATGGTGCTATTCAGATATAGATTTTAAATAATTTAAAATAAGAAGATTTAATGGAGGATGGGATGGTGTTATTTTAATATCCCATGAGTAAGGAAAATACTCAAGTCATTTGTATATTTATAATTAAGACTCTATTGATTATTTTAAATATGATTTTTTAGGTGAATTTAAACAATAAATATCTTCCGTATTTTAATGAAAATATCTTACCTTCCAAATATTATGGAATTTTTCATTTTTAAATCAAAACTAAATATTCACATAATTTTTCTATGACTATAAATTATGAAAGTATCTAATAATAAAAAACAAGATAAAATAGAGAACTCATAAACACTAACTTCAATATATTTATGATATATTGATACACATATGTATCTAGTTGAGAGTATGAGTTTGAATCCTTGAGTTATTCAAGGAATAATTCTCTTGATGTGCCTATTTATTCAATGTGCTTAAGAGAACTACTCCATGTGAAGAATTGGAATATTGAGTAAGTTGTATTTCCATGTCCTAAAAAATACTTGGTTGTAAAAGACATAAAGAATCATACATGTGTATATCTATTGATCCATCTTATAATGGAGGAGAACCATTATCAATAGGTGTGGAGAACACCAGGAGAAGGTCGAAGGGATTTCTTTACTTTTTTATATTTTATAGAGGAGTTTTAGTAACTTAGAATGGATTATAAAAGCCATAAAAACAATGGAATATATATCGATAGGATTGGATTTTCCTTCATTGTAGATGATTTTTAAATATAGTGGAAGAATCTATGAATGGGGAGAATAACTAATCATGGAAAGGATCAATATATTCTAGTTGAGACATGTAAATATTGTGTTTGTTCTTTCTCTTTTTCTAATGTACATGAGGTGATGCTGTGAGAAATTATTCAGTATATCAAAGGTTCAATAATTTTAATTTTAAAATGTAAAAATTCATAAAAATAAGATCACTTATTCACCCCCCTAGTGGTCAATCTTTCCATGGGTTATCACAAGTAGTATTAAATAAAATGTCAAAGTTCCCTCTAAAGATTCAAGAAGCTTAAGTTGCTGAGTATAGATAATAAAAAATAAATTAATATTTTATGTGTTCCTATGTTTGATGTAAATAACTACCACAAGTAGAGTAATATTATGATTCCCTACCTCTTAAATTTTAGCATAAAAGTGAGAGATTATACCATAGTTGGTTTTCCACACATTGGTGAAGGAGATTATATAAAAAATTTTGAAAATAGAAATATAAAGAATGATTTCAAAGAACAAAATTAAATATTTATATCTCTTTTAGAAACTTTTTACACAAAGGTGATGGGACTTCATGCTGTAAAATAGATATAGTGAAGATTTTTTAGTAGAAATGAAGGAAATATCAAAGTCATGGAATCTAAACTTCAAGTTCTTAGGGAAAATTTTAAGGCATAAAGATGTTTTTTGATGAGAAAATTGAAGAATAATTTATAATGTTAAATGAAATTTTGAATTCCATCTGAGGTTTTAGTGAGAAGATACAGTATTCTATCACTATTAAAAAAATAATCTGAAATTTTCTATATTTTTTTGAACTAAAAATATCATTACTAGAAGATATAAAAGATCTATAAATTGATGAAATATATAATATTCTCATTTTAACCAAATTTTAATAATAAATAAAAATATTATATGTCCTATGAATCCATGGGAAAAGTAAAAGTAAAAGAAGATGAAGTTTCATGATCAAGTGACTCAGAAGATAATGAAGGTGACGAAGACTTCAAACAAATGTTTTCTATTTTATCAAAGATATTCAAGAAGGGAAAATATATATCTAAAGGTAATTAATTACTAAGATGTTCTAATTATTATGGTATTGGTCATATTGAAAAATATTTCCCAAATAAGAAAGTTAAGGAATCTGAATCACATTAGGAATAATAAAATATACATGAATATAAAATGAGTATTAATAAGAAGAAGTATTCCACTATAAAAAGATAAAGTATTATAAGAAATAAATATAAATATGAATCATATATAATTTCATATGATGAATTCAATTTAATTAATATTGAAAAGTATTTGTTTCATCATGTAGTGATGATGGGGGAGAATAAATGACAGATAATTAGTAGAAGATAAAAGTAAAGTTTAATCTTATCTGGAGAAAATTACATACCTCAAGAAGGAAAATATAAATATGATTCAGGATAAAAAATCAAGAGAAAAGGAGGATATTTTTAGAAATTAGGTTGCCTATGTTGATGAGATCAAGAATCGCAAGCTTATATAAGCTTAATAGGTGAATATTATCATTGATCTTGAGGATAATCGGGCTTTAAGGGAAGAAGAAATGGGTGAGACATAATCAATATGCCTTTTTTAAAAAAATAAACTGAACATATTCAAAAAAAATTACTTCACAAATTCTAATTATATTAAAGAATAATATTCTCAATATTTTTACACTAGGTGTTCAAATAGGGAATAACAATCTTCACCTTATCTTTCAAAAGTTAATATATGTTGTCTCTAATAATACAAGATATAAAATCAATTTAGAAAATATTTATACTAAAAATATTATTGAGAGGAAATATTTTACATCTAATTTAGTGATGAACATGCCAAGGAAACCACTAATCCCTTAGAAAAATAAGGCTAATGATGTAGTAGGACAACACCGTTAAAATTATGGAAATATTTCTTATAAAAATAGAAGATTAAATTTTAGAGGTATTTATGGGTGTTTTTGAAGGTATGAACAAAAATACTATTCTTTTTGGTTTAATATTTCATTTTCTTAAAAGTGTAAAAAACTAAGGGTGATTTTTGGTGAGCTAGTGAGGACTGATATTCATAAATAACAAATTCATACTATAAAATCAGGTAATATATATACTAAAAATAAATTAGGGATATAAGATTATTTTTTTGGTAGATGTAATCATCAAGGTCGCATGTATTATGAGTGAATAGTAAGCTTACTTAGACTATATACCTAGGAAAATGAAGGGAATTAAAACAAAAAGGTGAGAAAGAAAACTAAGATTGTTAAGAATCCATGAAATGAAAAGCCAAATCAATCTAGGAAAAGAAAAATAAAATGTCAGATATTCAGGACATTTTTGTTAGATATGAATAATAAAATGTAAAAATAAAATATAATTTTTGAGACTAAAGGAAAACAAGTGGTCACACTTGAAAAAATTTATCATTTAGGGTAATATTTATATAAATAAAAATATGAAAATTCAATTACAACTATATAAAATCTCTATATAGTATAGACATGACATAAAAGATTTGATGAAAATCCTACCATTCTAAGAATATGTCATAAAATGATTATGAAAGAAAAATTAAATGAAGTTTACTTGACATTTGAGGTGGAGAAAGTTATTCCACGGAAGGAATATTCTCTAGGGAATAAAAAATAATAAAATTTTTGAGATTCAATTCAAGAAAATGAGTCCAATTAAATATTCCCAAGATGAATTTGGAAGGAAATAGAATCCAAGGTTTACAGATAAGTTTATACCTTAGATTCATTTATAAGAAATAAAAAATTACCCTCCATGTTATCTAAATCTCTTGTTTATTTATGCTAACAAGAAATGAATTGAAGGAGAAAGTTTAGTGTTGTGAACACTAGATAGAAAAGTATGTGTTGTTAATGGTTTTTTCTAACTACTATGTGGATAAGGCATCAAGCGTATCCCTTTAGGGGAGAAAAAATAAGATAGATATTATAAAATACTACAAGTTATATGAATATGGAATATCTAGAATTTCTGGATAGCCAATGAAATATGAAGAAATAGGTATTCAATCATACTTATAAACCTAGTTTTTTATTATATCAAATCTGTTTAGAAATGATGGAGTGTTGTATGATAAAAATGTGAGAAAAAATAGATAGATTCATATGTATTTCACTTGAAATATTTTATGTGATTGTTAATATGTGCAGGATAAAATGTTTCTTGAAAAATCCATTTGTTCATACAATACCTAATTTGATAAATTAGAATATTTTTAGCATGGTATCACATATATGATTTTTCATGGATAGTTTTTAGAAAAAAATTGGATCCCTCTTGTGTTATACATTATATTAGACCATGTATATTTATATTGTACTAACTAAAGCCTCTTTGCTAAGGAAAATCATGTCATTTCATTCTTCCCTCATAACTAGCTTAAAAAAGAGAAGAAAGTATCTTGATGGAATGTGAAAAGGTGGTGAGAAAATAACTATTATATAGTCCTTTGAATATATTGTCTCTAAGGGGGAGAATTTTTAATACATTGACATAAAAATATTTACATTTGTGATTATTATTATTAAAAAATCAAAGGCGGAGATTAAGGTAATAATTGAATTTATTGCCAATGAGTCGATATGAGTTTGGTGATGGAATTTGATAATGATTCTTAGAGGATTATTATGAATTCATGAGATGGAATTGAATTTCACACTTGATAATTCATCTAAGTATATTAGTTGAGTGATTTAATATCCTTATTTATTGAATATGAGTATTGAGGCAACAACTCGAAGAACTCAAGTGTATAGGTTCAAGACAAAGTGTAAAATCATTGTGATGATTGGTGTGTTGATCTTCAAAAAATCATGGGAAAGTGTTGGTGAGGATATAAAAATTGTATAAAACATTTTGGAATTAGTTTTGGAGTTATTTAGAAGTCATGGAGTGAATTTTAGTGAATTAAGTAAATCATAATAATTTGTCGATACATTTATGAATTTTAGTTCTTGTGTAAGTCATTTAGATCATATGTCTTTTCCTGATAGTATTACTTAGAGTAAATGACTTTATGCTATTTGAAGCTAAAAAATGATAAATTCATTGAATGTAAGGATTTAATACTAATAATAAGACTTAATAATATGGTTTAATTATAATTTTTTGGATCTAATCATATCACTCTGGATCATATGACTCTGAAATGGGTCAATCAAATGGAAAAGTCATGAGCATAAGCCTATAAGAATAAGGTGTTGAGTGTATAACTTCACTACATTGTATAACTCTATCATATAAATTTACCATTATTGTAAGAATTTTAGAGAGTATATGGATTTGGATAATATTACTTTATCATATTAATTTAGAGACAAAAAAAATATAAAAACTATAATGCTGAGATAAGTTCCACACTGCATAAATAGGTTCCACATCATGGTTCCATACACATGGACATTATGAATAATTTAAAAGAAGTGGATTCTGTGGAGGTTTTGATTAAGTTATTTTAATATATAATAATAAAGGAAATCACCCATTTAATATGAATATTTACAAGGAATACTTGACCAGTGATTTTAAATAATATTTCATGGGTGGATTGAAACTGGAAATATCTTCCAGATTTAGATGAGAATATCGCACCAATTGAAGATTGAGAAAGATTCCAAGATTTAAGGGAAAGTAAATATTCACATTATGTTATATGATTAAAAATTTCATAGGTATTGAAGAATAAAAATTGATATAATATTGAGAACTCATGAACACTATGTCCGATATATTTATGAGAGCTGGATATGAATCCGTATCATGGAGATAGAAGGAT
Organism: Viscum album; assembly: GCA_963277665.1. Lineage (NCBI taxonomy): Eukaryota > Viridiplantae > Streptophyta > Magnoliopsida > Santalales > Viscaceae > Viscum > Viscum album. The sequence continues at coordinate 905,570,624 of OY728165.1, read as the reverse complement.
TTTGAACCTGGAAGTCATTCAAGGAAGAAGTATTATGTTATTCCTAATTATTTGATGTGATGAGGAGAACCATTTTATATTTAGAAATGTAATGATAATAAATTTTTATGTCTACATTATTAAGATGTAATGGTCATACAAGTCTTCAATAAATTTACATGTGCAAATCATTTGATCCATCTACTCATGGATGGAATTATTTCATGAGGTGTAGAGTACACTAAGAGAAATATGAATATATTTATTTATTGGATCATGTGTTTTAGAAGATTTATATTTTCATATATTGTATTCCATAATAAAGAAACTAATGTATTCTGTGTTTATAGGGATATACTATCCTTGGTTTCAAATTATTATTGAGGATAATGGAAGAATCTATGATTTTGGAAAATAACCAATCATGAAAATGAGTAAGCTATTATAGATTAACTTTGTAAATATTTTGTACTATGATTTCTATTTTTCTACTACACACATGGTGAGGATATGATAAATTATTGATTAAATAAATAACTTTAACATGTTCAAGAGATTGAATTTGAAAATAGAAGAATTTATAAAAATAAAACCACAAATTCATCCCCCCCAAGAGCCAATCCAACCTTGGGGTATCACATGGATTTAAAAAAATAGTTTTGTGAGACTAGGTATTATGAAAATGACCTTAAGTTTTAATTTTTTAAATGAAATGAAATCTCATTTAAATATTAACATGAATCAAGAATGTATTTGGTATCTTGGAAATATTGTGATAGGATACATAGTGGAAAACCCTTGATGTCTTATATTGTGGGGTGAAATATAAGACTATAATTCTATTAATTTTCATTATTTTGAGACTCTTAGGTTTTTTATCCTATCCTTTGTTTATTTAGACATTTCTTATTAAGTGGTATGTGTTTTTTGGGAGGCATGTATTCGAAGCATAGCGAGCATCTTGGGTTGAGATTTGGTAGACTACCTATGAATTAGTGAGTGAAATCGGTAGGGAGCTTCTGGTAAAGGTTCATATTGTAATTCTTGGTCACATGAATTTATATAGCTGGGATCTTGAAGTGACCCACATCCAAGGATATTAATTAAATATTAATTTTTTATTTAAAATAAAAATTAAAGTAGTGTGAACATTGAACCATTTTTTATGCTGATTTTTGGACTTAAATCCCAAGTCAAAGGATGAATTTTTGGATGGTTTACATATGTTTTGAGATTTTGGTGGTAATTTTCTAGTTTGATTAAGATTTAAGATAATTTTAATATGACGAAAAATGATTCATATGGCATCAAGTGCATAGTAGTGGCTTACCGGTTATGCAGTGAAGGTGTAAGAGAGGGGGTGGTTTATCCTAGACCATAAGGTACCTCATGGAGGGGTAATGGATACCTGTTGGAGTTTATTAATATTTTATTTATTTATTTTAATTGAATGTTATTATTTTATTATTAATTTTAATAAATTAATAATAAATTAAATAGCATGTAATTTATTTTCTATATAGGTATGTTTAAAATGAATTGTTTATTTAGAAAATGATGTAATTTTTGGAAAAAATATTGGAAGATAAATTTGTGATATAAAATAAATATTATCATAATGAATATTTTCAATTAATGTTATAAAATAATGTGTGAAAAAAAATTATGGTAGGAGTTAATATAATAAATAAATAATTATTGTATGTGGTGATACCATTAGAATACAATATTAATAAATTAATAAATGCACATGTGTATTATTGATATTATTAAAAAATATGTCTGTATTATTTTTTTTAATAATAATAGTGGAATTTTTTATTAAATACATATGTATATTTATTTTGAATTATTAAAATTATTATTAAATTCATATGTAACTTTATTTCTAATAATAATGTTATTATCATTATATTACAATGTATGCATAATAAATGCTTATATATTTATGTGTTATTAATATTTGTTTATTATTGGAATAAAAATATGTGTGTAATGATACTATTATTATTTTTTATAAAATATATATGATATTATGTGAAGAAAGTATTATTTTATTGACATGATATGTATATGTTATGACATACAATATATATGTATTATTGATGTTTTCTTATATATAAAATATATATAAATATATGTGATATTAATATTATTAATTCAATTTTTATGATATGATAAATATAAAATCATTTTATTATCTTATTAAATTATAATATTATTATGAAAATATTATTATTATTAGGATATAATAATTTTATTATGATAATAATTATATTATGTTATAAAATAAGTAAAATATCTGATATTTTTATTATAATATAACAATATATTGATGAAATGGGATTTTGAGGGAGAGAGAAAAGTGAAAGAAGAAAAAAAATTTAAACCCCATGGAAAGAATCAGGCAGGGGGGATGCGTGCTACCAATGGAAAGTCATACTAATGAAGCCACCTCTCCTCTTCTCCTTTGATTATTATTCTCTCTTCTATCAAGCAATGATGTTTGGGTGAGATGTGAAACATTTAAGTAAATTATGGTTCATTCCCCATAGTGACCCAAAATTTTAATATGTATATATTACATCTTAATATATGAATATTCAATATATTTTATAAATACATGCCCAAAGACTATAAAGGTTTGGTATCTTTATAGACTAGATACACAATCTTCTTTTTTCATAAAAGATATTCAACATCTCCGACAAATATATTACCATATATTATTATTCTTATACATACCCTACTTAAAACCTTTTTTCATAACTTGGGAAAATAAAACATAAGAAATGGTGAGCTCATATGCTCAATAAGTGTAAATAAGGGAGATGTAAGTTATTACTTAATAATAACATTAGAATAAAGGTATGATAACATGATCTTAACATTTAAAAATCCATACCAAGCATATCATTGATCCTAATCTTGAATCATGGAATAAATTTTAGAAGTATATAAGACATGAATCGTAATGGAATAAATGAACATGAGTTATGAGAGCATAACATTTACATAAGAAATATGTTTTTTGAATACACATAATCATAGAAAATCATTTCCTTATTCAAGGATTATTTTTAAGACTATAATAGTGTATTGTGTTCACTCACCATTCCATCATATCCTTAGTTAAGGTTCCCTCTCAAAAATATCATAGTGGATAGAGTCCCTTACTGAACTAGGTTTACTCCCTATTCCAGTCCTTATTATATTATAATATATTCATCTTTACCCAATGCATTGGAGGGATATAAATTTATAGTCTCACCCATCACATAATGAAAATCATACATATGTGTTTCATAATTTCATAAATTATTCCTCATATTGTAATAAATGGGTTTCATAAACATTTCATCATTTCATCATAGCAAAACTGGGAAAAAAGAAATGGATTTCAAAAGGGTTTATTAATTAACTCATGGGAAAGAAATTGGTTTTATACAATCATCCTGAAGAAATCATCATCATAATCCATCTAAATAATGAAATTGGATGGTATCACTGGATCATATCCCCATTATATCATAAGTAACATAAAAGGATGTTATCCTATATGAATAATTCCATTAAAAGATCACTATAATATTTCTATTGGAAAAATACCCTTTTCATTTTGAAATAACTTATTTAAAATCTAAAAATTTAACAAATTTTTAGGAAACCATTTTCTTTGAAAAAAACCTTGTAAAATTTCAAATTATACTTCAAATATTTTAGTGTTCATCATGGTGTGAAATTATGTTCTTGTTTTGTATGTTAAAAAAATATTCATTTCACATATTCAATAAAAATTTAAAATGTCCTAATTTAGAAAATGACAAGAAGATTCCTTTTAAACCATTTTTTAAAAATAAATAATGGGGAAATTTTAATTTAAAAAATAATAGTAGTATAGTTTAAACATTCTTGAAAACACTTTAAGAAAACATGTATATAGAAGAAAAATGATTTTTGATCGAAGAGATAGATAATATTTATTTTCATTAAAAATAATATTTCGGTATCTTGAGTACTTAAAAAGATAAAAATTAAATGAAAACATATAATATCAAAAAAAATACTATATTAGAATAAAATTATTGAAAATATTTTTGATATAGATCATAAAATTTCACCATTGGAAACTTAATCATAAGAAATCTCAGAAAACAATGAGATTGTAACATAAGGTAACTTTTGAATCATAATACCCATGAAGGAATAACTTCAAATGAAACATTAAATATCATGAAAATAGGGATAATAATAATATTACATGTAAAAATGGGTAGTATATACACCTTATAAACATAAATAGGTGCATAGCATCAAACTTTTCTCAACTAAACAATATTGAGATAAAGAACCCTTACTGCTTTAATCTATGAATAAAAAACTCATGAAAGATAGAAACTTATATAGATTTTTAAATAAATATAATTATCTTTAAAATAATCATAAAATAAATTCATGTGTGGTATATACACCACACAAAGGAAACAAGTGGTGAATATGGAATATGTCTCACAAAAATAAAAGTGAGACGAGAAACTCTTACCTCACATCCAACTTTCTTCATAAGAACTCTAAAATCCTGTATAATAAACTAAATTTTATTATAATTATATAAAATAATCATTTAAATAATTATAATTTCATATATTATCCACTTAAAACATTCTAAAAATCTATATATTAACAATTCCTTACTAAAATCATCATTTCCAAGTGTTAACTATTTCATTTTTCTTGGATGTTTCGGTTTGTAAGTTCTGGTCCTTGATCTTTGATAATGGTTAAATAATCTCCAAAACTTTAATCTTGATAAAAATATAATATATATTAATTATATACATATTTATAATCATTTATAAATTTTATAAATAAAAAAATGATTTACACCGTTCATGTAGACGGTATGTTGTACGTATGCATGAACATTGTTTTTGATTTTCTAATGAAAAGAAGGAAAGAAATATGGATATTATTTTTTAATTAAATACCTATAATTATATCTTGAATTACATATATATATATATATATATATTAAATCTATCCTTATTAATCTCCATGTAAATCATAAATAAAAAATGAATCACATCGCTTCATTGAGGTGGTAGTCCACACATACGCACAAGCGATGTTATTATTTTCCAAAAGATGATAAGTTAAGAAGCTAGATATGATATTATAATTAAAGAATAATAATTATTTCATAAATATAATATATAAACATTAAACCCATCATAATAACCATCCATGAAATATGGTGATGGAAAATAATTGTATCGATATGTGGAGGTGGTAGTCAACCTATACGCACAGGAGATACTTTCACTTACTATTTTATGGAAAAGAGGGTTGATAATGGTGGTTAAATAATAATAATAAAATTTTAGTATATTTATTATAATTAATTTATTATTTTAGAAATGATATCATAGATATATAAGAGGTATAAGAAAAAATAAAATTGAAAATCCTCAGTTAAGAGTTATACCTCTTTGTTGAGAAACCTCTTTTGTCTTACACCTTAATATTTGAAAAGATGGACTTTTTGAAATAATAAAAGCTCTATGATATGGTTAAGGAAGGTAATAAGGTATTATTTAAGTAATTTTTAGATATATAAGGCTCTTTTAATGTGGATAAGAGATGATAGGTGGTATTCTTTTATAGGGAAGTGAAATGACACATTTGGAATTACTTAAAATATTAAATAATATATATATCATAATAATGTAAGGTAGAACCAAGGCATAAAAAAATAAAAAAAATATGTTATAAGGTTTAAATAAACTAAACTAATAACATTAGGGAATTTTTTGGAAACATTTTTAGCCTTATATTCTAGTTAAACTACTTTAAACCCATTCTAACCTTAACTATGATAACTTAACTTGTTACCATGATAACTTAATTATATGAAAAATAAATGGAAATTATAACTAAATTTGGACATGATTATTAAATATTTAGAATTAATTTTTATCATATTTAATTTATATGGGTAGAAGAAATTAATTTTAATATAAGAACACAAAACACAGGAAAAACAATTTCAGAAAATACCCAATTTAAGAGTAAAAATCATTTATCTTGAAATAAATTAATAGATTTGTTCCCATGAATTATTTTAGTCAAATAAAAAAATGAATTTTTTTAGACATTTTTTCAAGTAAAAACCGAATTGAATATTCCAAAAAATCTATTAAATGAAAATACCGAAAATAGTTTTTAATTTGAATAAAATACAACGTATCTTCTTAAAAGTCAATCTTGGGTTATGAATTTTAAAATAATGATATAAAATGAATTATTTAACTACTTAGGAATAAATTTGGTCAAAATAAACTCATAAAATATGACAAAGTTATGATTTAGTGAGATTTTAATGTTTTACCACATGGTTTTAACCCAATTTTACCTCTTTTACCAAGGTGACAAATATTTACTAAGGTCATTATTCATAATGAAAAAAATTAAGTTTCCATATTACATTAAATTAATTATTATGATGAAAAATAAGTAATTAATTTTTTAAAATTATATTCAAATAATTTGTATAATTTAATTTAAAATTAAACCAGAAAAAAAGTGACAAAAAACATTTTTACAGAAAAAAAATGTTTTCTTAATAATGGAAATATTTTATACCAAAATACAATATAAAATTGATTATAATGACCTTAATGGTATTATTAATAATAGAAATAAACTAATGTTAATTTGAAATAATTTTAAAACAAAATTAATTTTTTTTAAATGCTTCAAATGAAAAATATATTTCAATAAAAATCAATATTTTTAACTATTCACTATAAAATCAGTCTTTTCTGAAAAAATAAAAAAAGCACCCTAAATTAAATTAACTATTATTATTTAAAAAATTATGTTAATTTTATAAAATATATTTTTAAAATTATCATAAATTAATTATAATTTCCATGAACAAACTCAAATAAAAATAATTTTTTAAGCATAAAATGACTTCACTAAAAATTGATTGTTTATTTTCTACGAATTAATAAATAATTTTTTATTGATTAGGACCGTTATAAATTTATTTCTTGATGAATTAACTCATATCTATAACATCTAATTCAATGTCTATGTCATATTTAAATAATAATATTTTTATAATACATCTCAATTCGCTTAAAGTTAGGTATTGCGTGTTAAGTAAGAAAAAAAACCATATTATTAATTTAAATTGTATTTTTAGGGTGTTACAACCCCTACCCCCACCCTTAAATAAATTTAATCATTATAATTTCATCTCAGTCATCAAAGGTTATATATTTTAAAATACAATTGTAGAAAAAACACATTTTACAGAGGGATAACAAAACTTCCTTTAAAAAGGGAAAGTGAGTAACATAAAGTTTACCTAAAATAACACATAATCATGGTACTTAATAAGAAAAAAATTGGTGGTAAGTTAAACTATATAAAATAAGGATAAAAATACCATCCAAGGACTAATAGGGAGTGACAGCGAACATTCTCGTGATAAATTTAATGACTATAAAACCATAAATCATTGAGGGTTGAAAAGACCATAAATTCATTAGAAATGAAGGTAATAGGATAAAATTTTATTTTAAGATTCTTTTTATAAAGTTTATGTATTATTTTACTGTTAATATAGATAACATTATTGAATATAATTACTTTATTTCTTTTCATTTAATAAGAACAATGTCATCCCTTGGTTGTGCTTGGATCAATTCCCACTTAATCACATACTCCAATAAATGAATATTCAAGATGAATTTTTCATGAATAAGACACTGAAATTATATTTTAATGGATCATAAGATCCATAAATGAATGAAAATTCATTCCTTATATCCCTAAATGTTTATAAAAACCAAAATGGTTAGAAAAAGTTATTTGATATGGATAAATATAATACATTAATATCTAAAAACTCAAAAATTACACTAGAAGTTCAACTTAATCCATTACATAAATATTTAACATTAAGAATCCTCCAAATTATGTATAACCAAGTTAAAAACCCCAAAATACAAAGGATTTTACCACACACACACACAAACATATATATATATATATTCAAAATAAACTTTAACATCAATCCTCAAACAACATAAAGTAGAATACAATGTCACATACCAAACATGTGAATAACTTTATCATATATTATACTAAAACATTTTAACCATATAAATCATTTTATAAACATAAAAAAAAATATTATTCCATAAATAACTCTATCTTATATATTCCAAAAATCCAAAAATGCAATAAACCTCATAAAATATGACATAAATTACTTTTTTATCAAATCACTAACCAATTTCAAGGTCACCAATACTATCCAATTTACTTTATAAATGTTAATCATCTCTTTATCTCAATAAATATTATTAATGCAACATCAGGAACATATTAAGGGTTTTCTTTTCCTTAAACATGTTTTCTCCAAAAATATCACCTCACCACTAAATCACTTTTCTTAGTTATCGGTACCATTAAAATTTGATTTCAAATCCTTATTGAAAAACTATTATGGAACAATCCTTAAATGGTTCTTAATTTTTATAACCATAATATCATTGATATAAAACTTTTAAAAAATAATTCTTGAAACCCAATACATAAACACTTAAATACTTTCACTTCAATGATTGACATAACATATTTCCTTCCTTGGTCTAGGAATTTACCCTTGGATTAGGGTATTTAATAGGATTATTCCCATGTAACCCCCATATAATACATAAATTTACTTGGAATTAGTTTCCTTATTCTATTAATTTCAACATAGAAAACATATTCTTATTCATTTGAGAATTATCCTAGGTGATTCTTTAAATATTATTAACATGAAGGAAATTGAACTTTCTTACATCCATGACCATTTCCACAAAAACATCCATAAAATTCCATTTTCCTCTTATTTAACATATATGAAAACTCACATAATTTTATGTTTCTAATCATATATTATGATATATTATTAGTAATGATTTCAAGGTTTCTTCTTCTTGTTCCCATCTCATTATGTTTCTTGGAAGTAAAATTATTACATTTTCCATCACATTCGTTGTTAACTCAATTTCTCTTAGTTCTAACCATTGACTAAAATGAAAAATCATAGTGTTTAAAACAATAGTAATAGTGGTAAACCATATAATTATGAAAAAAAAATATTTATATGATGTATAAATCATGGCACATTCTTTTCAATCTATGAAACCTTAGGTTTAACCTTATGCATTCATGATCATCATCTATTCAAATCTTTTATAATGGTATGTAAATAAAATATAAATTAACCCAAGAATATACCATGGGAGTATCAAACAATGTGTGCAGTAAGGGAACACTCACCATGTACCAAAATGATGGTTGAAATATACTCAGCTAACTCCTTTTAGGGTAATTACCCTTATATGAATTTGTTTCACAACCATGTCAAATTGTAGTATCTAGACAGGGATTCATTGCTTGGAAAACCATATAATCTATTTTTTATAAAAACTTTAGGATGGTTTCATATACTTATACTTATCCCAAGTGATTTCATTAAAGTTTTCTAATCTTGATCTCAAAATATTTACTAAACCTTTATATAATACCAACTATAGTGAACCACACTTTTCATACATAGATATTACATCTTAATATAGGAATATTTTATATATTTTACAAATATATTCCTAAGGACCTTAAAGGATTAGTGTCTTTTGATACTAAATAGACAATATTTTTATTTCATGAAATATATTCAACATATCTCATAAATATCTTCCCACATAATACTCTTTTTAGACATACCCTAATTAAAACTGTTGTTTATAACCTAGGGAAAGGAAATATAAGAAAGCGTGAGATCAGATTCTTGGTAAGGTTAAATAAGGGAGATATCAATGATCACTTAAGCATAACATGAGAATTAAGGTATGCGAACAAGAAATTAACATTAGAAAATCCTAAACTAGCACATTATATATCATAATCTTGAATCATGTCATAAATATTGATAGTTCATAAGACATGAATCATAAAGGAATCAAAGAACATAAGTCATGAGAGCATAACATTTTCATGAGAAATAAGTTTTTTTCATATATATAATCATAGAAAATAATTTCCTTGGTCAAGGATCACTACTAAGACTATCAAAGTATATTTGGTTCTCTCCCACATTCCATCATATCCTTAGTCAAGGTCCACTCCCAAGAATATCATATTGGACAGGGTCCCTTACGGAAATGGGTTCACTCCCCATTCTAGTACTTATTATCTCATTATATATCTATATTTACTTAATGGATTTTTCGTAAAATAGCTTGTATACCCAGGTACACTGATACTTGAACTGGCTCTAACATGGATTGAAAGGCATTCTCAATCCCCATGTGTTTAAAAGTACTACCTGGTATCAACAATAAATCAATGGGAATGATTTTTCAATATTGGTATGATAAAATAGCAAAAGATAAATTAATACATAGTTGATATTACAAACACTCCTCAAGGAGAAATATCCGTCAACAGATAGATATCCCAAATAATATATCATCCAACAAACATAAAATTATCATTAAGACAACATATCATAATCCACGTGAAACAAGTGGACCATAGTTCCACTGGTCACCACCATCATTCCAAGTATGATTCTCAAGCACAACCACCAAATCTAAGTGGTTAAATCCTTTTTCCTAGACCTAGCATAGAAAAATCTAAAATATTGTAAAGGAAATGGTAGGGTGTTAGCTAAATATCTCATTATGGTCTCACCAAACATTCCATAAGTAGTTCTAATAAAACAATCTATTTATTATTTAATTTAAATAAAAACAAGTCATGAAAAATCCTTTTTCATAATTTCAATCAAACATGATTTCAAATAAAATAAATGCTAGATATTATCAAATATAGGATTTAATGAACATTTTCATAAATAAAGGGCATGAATAAAAGTTTTTATATAACAAATAGCGTTTAATAATCAAATAAAAAACCAAGAAATATGTACATAAGCCTTGCGGTTAGTAAGTTCTACATTATCGAATCCTCACATGTTTTAGTCAATCATCATGGATCAGTGTGTGCGTGTGTGTGTGTGTGTGTGTGTTTGGGTCCCTAGGCTCTGGCCATCAGGATAAAATCAATCAACACACTATCAGGACAATCATTTTGAAATTGGTTTAGTTAGATTTTTCATCATCAAACCATTTCTAAGGATTTAAAGTCATATTATTCTTTTCCAAACCACCCACCAACTACTCAGGTTCACATGTGATGAAATCAATCAATCAATAATGGGAAAATCATTCATTTCAATTCAGTTTATCAAAAATAGTTTAAAATCTCAATTTTCATGTTTCAACATGCTATTTAATTTCAAAAATAAATTATACTTTTTCAAAAACTTCATTCCTTTCGAAATAACTTTTCATTTAAATATATTTTCCCAATGATCACTTATCAAATAATTTCATCAAATAATTTCTCAATTAAATAAATCTTCCTCAAAATCCATTCATGTTTTAAAAATCTTTGAAAATTCATCTTTTATTTCCCAAATTAATGAATTTTTAAAATAAAACATAAAATAGAATCAATTTAATGATTTCCTATGAGAAAATATTTCAAATTAACAAAGATATTGTGGTTTAAATTATAGTAAAATCCTTACAAAACCACCTACCTTTAATCACAAGATCAAATGATAAAACACCTAAAATGGGAATGACAATGGAGATTTGAATATATATAATATTAAGTAGTAATCCCAAGAAACATATATCATCAGATCAAGGTTCCAATCTACACAAATCATGAGGATTTATCATTCTCAAAGAAGGATAGATATAAAAAACAAAGGATTCTATATGAGATAAGGTTCGGTTACTCGAGATGGATCGATCACATCCACTAGTACTTTGATCCAAGAAAAATAGAGGTTGGATGACACAAAAATCCTCTATTTGGAGCCTCTAAAATCCTAGGAGTTGAATGGAAGACGAATGGGTGATGCTGGAATAAAAATGGTCTCATAACATTTAAGTTTAGGAAACACAAGTCCATGCCACAACCTAAGACACAATAATGTAGGACTACTAATAATAGGGTATAACACTATATAGTAAGTTAGTCTATGTCTTAGTCACCCAACACTATAATTTATACAAAAGTGCTACACTTAAATAACCCCTCGATCAACTGCTCTCTAAAATCCACAGTGTAGGGATCACCCAAATCTACTTTACCTGAGGTAAGGTTATGGTGTATCCCATAAAACATGACATAGACACCCCAAAAATAGAATATTTACTTCATCCACTTCAACATTGTATCTCTCCTCTATTCCATAGACCTTCCAGATTTGGTAGAGGCTCAAAAACTCACTATGTTGTAGTTTGGAGGTCCACGCCCCAACCATGCTGGGAAAGGTAGTGTCACCAAACATGGTCATGTTGTATCCTTGAGATCTATTTTGAATCCAAACTTACCCCATTCCATAGTTCCCCTTTTTATTATACATCTCTCTGTATAAAACTTAGAGAGAAAAATTCAAAAAAACTCTATAAAGACTCATAACTACACCCAAACAATCGATGATAAAATAAAATGGGTAAGTAGTCCTTGGAAGATGTTATAGTATGTTATAAAATACCCATTATAAACTCTTTCTAACCATAAAAATCATTTCAAGAAGACTACATATCCAAGATATTTGGACACTACTCTCTCATCAGTGCCTCATTCTCCTAGGTCAAATGTGAATTAAAATTTTGCTTCTATAGCACTCGAACCAAAGGTATAGACTTCTCGTGAATAACCTTTGTCTCAAAATCAAAAATATGAACTATATACTCAGTCATGGATAAATTAGGTTCAACATAAATATCCCCCAAATTGAAACCATGAGATGGGTTAGAGAGATACTTTCAAAGTAGAAATACATGATACACATTATTAATTTAAATGATCTGAGGTGTCAATGAAAATGGTAATAAACCAATCCAATCTACTCAACAGTTGAAAATAGTCCCATGTATCATGGTGCAAGATTTACCTATTTCCCAATCAATCTATGACCAATCTGAGGTTGAAATCTCAAAAAAAATATAGTCACCAATCAAAAACTCTAAAGGACATCAACAATGATCAGCATAAGTTTTATAACAGCTCTATACCATCACTATCCTCTAATGAATAAAATGAATCTTCATTATCACCTCTTAGACCAAACTAGGCATAATCAAGGAAGTGTTTCTGATATTTGACAAGCATAATAAATATTTACATAGCTGGCCATATAAGTTCTCATAGGGTTCCATACTAATGGATGATTGGTAACTATTGTTATAGGAAAACTCAACTAGTCTCAAGTGGAAATCTTGACCTCCATCAAAATAAATAACCTAAGAATGAAACATATCTTCCAAGATCTATATATATCATTCTATCTAGACATCCTTCAGCATATGATAATCCATTCTTAGACTCACCTAGAATCCCAAATCCTCCAGGATACCTCTCCAAAAATGATAAGTGAACTAGGGAAACCTATCGGAAACTATGACATATGGAACTCCATGTAATCTAAAAATCTCATACACATACATTCTTACAAAGTCCTAAACATTGTTCATATCATGAATAGGGATAAATTAATCCAATTTGGTCATCTGATCGATCACTACCCATATCTCATTATTCTTCCAAGTGGTATAAGGAAACCCCAACATGAAATCTATAAAAATATCCTCCCACTTTCAAGTCATAATAAGAAGGTTTTGAAGAAATACTAAAGGTTTCTAGTGATCAACCTTGACCTTTTGGAAAGTATAATAATGAGAAACAAAGTTAGAAATGTCTTATCTCATTCCTAGAAACTAGAATTGTCATTGTATATCATAGAACATAATCTTGGTTTTTGGGTGCACTGCTCACATGGAATTATGCAAATACAACTTCACAACTTTTATTAGGGAAAAAAACAATATACTAGTTTTAGAAGCATAGGTTACCCTTAGAATAGAATGACCACTCACTGATAGTCTCCACACCATATAGAGTATCCCTAAGGCCATGAAATTCATCATCAAGAAAATACTCTTGAAAAATCATCTCAATAAGAGAGTATGTAAACTTAATACTTCCCAAAATAAACTCAACATCATCCTCCCAAACTCCTAAGTTCTTAAAATCAAAGAGAGCCATCAAATTCCACTCTAATGAAAACTCTTTCACAACCTCGGTTAGAAATTTTCAACTCAAGGCATCAATTTTTCTATTTCCCATGTTAGGGGTGTCGGTAATGTCAAAATAAATGGAATATAGGTACTCTAACCAATTTTTCTATTCTATATTCAAATATTTTATAAAGAAGATATAACATAGGATTTTATTATTAGAATAGATGGAAAACATTTCTCAGAAAATTTAATACCACCAACTATTAAGAGGTGTATCATGGTTGGGAGTTTGAGATCATGGGTCAAATAATTATTCTCATGTGACCTAAGCTATATGGAATCATAGTCCACCATATGATTTCCATACATGAGAAATCAGCCAAAACACACAACTTATGTTTCACAAAAGACTGTATATCCCTTCCCAGCCTTTGGAAGATCCAACATTGGAAAAAAAATTCAAAATGTGCTTCAACACATAAAAATAATTCTAATACATTGAATACCATAAGAAAGTCACTCCTTTCCATGTGGGAGTAGTTTTTGGAGAAGCCAAATTTAATAAATATTTGGAGTACCCCTTTAAACCGAGAATATTTGAATCTAAAAAACATTGTTTGGTTATTCTCGTTTAATAATATCCTTCACCTTATTATGATTGATGTAATTACCATGTTTCAGGACCACATTCCTATCATGAATCGGTCTTCCACAGGCCATGAACCAAGTCATCTAACCCCATGGATCATGAATCCCAAACACGAACCTTATGTATCACAGAATACCACATAGCCCTGCCCAACCTCTAAAAGAGTCAACATTGTCATAGAATTCAAAAGGTTATTAAAATCATAAAAATAACTACGATACTTTGAATCCCATAAGAACTTCACTCATTTCCAAGTGAGAGTTGTCATTGGATAATCAAACTTCAAGAAATATTTGAAAAATTGATGGAAATACCCCGCTCAACCCAAGAATATCTGAATCAAAAAAACATTTCATGGTTTTTATCATTTCATAACAGCCTTCACCTTCTCATAATTGACTGAAATAATAAGTTCAAAGACCACATAGCTGTCATGAACCAGCCTTTCACGGGCCATGAACCTAGTCATCTAAACCCATGGGTATCATGTAATACCTTGGTTAAATTCCCAGTACACCATAGTTTATTACCCACTGGGGTCACTAATAAAACTAATGATTGTCCCCATAGGCTAACACATATTCTTTCAGTGTAATTTTTCTTCACTCACACACACCCTGGGCAACTTCCCTAGAGGTCACCCATACGGGTCACTACTCCAGGACAAGAATTTTTAATTGTGGAGTTTTAATCAGGTAGGATCCCAAAAATAAATGAGCACCATGTTGAAATGGGTCATATAATTTAGGCATTTGAGCCTTTATCATTTTGGGATGTTACATTCACCCCCACCCCACACCTCACATTAGAGAAAAATTCTCTCGTTGACGAACCTACAAATCAACCCAAGAAGTGACACCTCACTTCCATTTGAGAAAATGGATCTAACACCAATGTAAAAAATTGTCCCACTAACAGACCATATGTCTCAGTTTCAAATATACGTCAGGTCCTAGCCCTCCAACCACCACTAGTTACCTCTTAGACATGTGATCCCCTACCTAGGTTCCAACAAAGTGCCGAAACAAAACATCAGACCAACATATAAATCATAACATGGAAATAGGTGTAAATGAGATCCCAAAAAGTTAAGGAAGTACATGTGTTTGGAATAATAGTGATTTAATGATAAGATTTGACGTTTGAGTTAAATTGCACCATTGAATCCTCATTTCCTTAAAATATTAGGATTAAATTTCTACTCATTGAGAAGAGCGCAATAGAACTGATAGTAGGTCAATATGATCAGTATTAGAGAAGATATCAAAAAGATAAGTTTAGAAAAAATAAAAAAATAAAAAAAAATAAATATAAAATAGGGAGGAAGATAATAAAGAGGTGTGAGAAAGGGAGTTGTGTGAGTGTGGTGAGGAATTCCCCTATATGCTTAACACCTTACCCTTTTTCCATTTTATAATTTTTTTCTCTTTCTTTCATTAAATTATTAATTCCTCTATTAAATTTTTATATTTATCTTTCATTATTAAATCATGCACTTCACCACACCTCATGAGTTTCTTATTTAAATTTTTCTTTTAAAATATATTAAATAATCCAATAATATATATTAAAAATTAATTTATATATATATATATTATTTATTTATAGGCATTACATATATACACACACCCACATATAGATATATACTTAACCTATATAAATATATATATACACACATTATATATATACTCATATCCATATATACACTCGTACATGTATATATATACATATATAATTATCCCATATATATATACGAAATTTAATTTTCCACATACAAATGTTATTTTCCAAATTTTAATAATAATAATAATTATTATTATTATTATTATTAAATATATTCCATCATTGGGATCATTAACATTTCAAATAAAACTTCTATTAAATGATGATAAAAGTAAATATATTTTTGTTAGCATAGAAAATTTCATTTATTTAGCAAAATCAATAATATACCTTTTATTAATTTTACGAAATAAAATATTCTCCCAAATAATATTTCTAATATAACTCAACTATTGATTATGGATGTAAATTTTTATTCTTTTTCTTTAATATAGATAATAATAATAATAATAATAATAAAATTATTATTATTATTTTTAAATGCTCAAAAAAATATTTAAACACAAAATAATATTTTCTGTTTAAATAAATAAAAATTATTTGATAAAAATATTTACAAACATATATTCTACCTTTTAATAAAAATTCTTAAACAGAAAAATGATAAAAGAATTAACCTTACATGATATGTACCCAAACACCTGATATGCATAAATCTTGTGTAGCACCTAGGGTAAAACCCATATTCTTGGCCTAATGGTGGTCTCGAATTTTTCATTTGAAACACCAATTGGTAGATATTATATTATTTTGTAAAATTAACACACACGTGATATAATATATTTAATATTTTAATTCTACTTACATCGAGGCTTAACGAGCCCCCAAATCTCATGCCAACTCAACACCTAACTCTGAAAATACTCCGTAGAATATTCCAAAATACTAATAGAGATTTTTCCCTTATGTAAAGCCTTTAAATCATTTATTAAGTGATTTTCAATGAACAATTACATTTTTGGATAAAAAACTCATAAATTATTAACAATGAGGGTTTTCAATGTCATTAAAATTTGAGTATATTATAGTATCCCCAGAACTTCACTTATTGAATCCATAATTCACATTTCAATAGATTGGAAAAAATTCAGTGATCGCATAATATTTCTAGAATGGATATTAGATAATTTAAATGATCCTCCTTAGTTTTAGATTAATCCAAAATATTATCCACAAATACTATTATAAATTATTCGTGGTACTCATGGAATATCTCTTACATCCACACCATAAAAACTACAGGAGCATTAGTTAGGCCAAAAGGTATAACAAGGTACCTGTAATGGTCATGCCTACTCTATAAGGAATTATTCAAGATATCATATTCTTTAATTATCAACTAGTGATAACCATATTGAAGATCAATCTCTAAGAACCACTCTTCCCCTTTCAAATAATTAAACAAATCATCTATCTAAGGAAATAGATACTTTTTCTTTACTGTAACTCAATTGAGCTTCCCATAATCATCGTAAAAGATAATTTTCCTATTAGCTTTATTTGTAAAAATAATAGGTAGAACCCAAGGTGACACACTTGGGTGTATAAATACTTTATCCAACATATCATCTGGATAGTTTTTCAACTCTTTCAATTTATCTAGTTTTATACAGTAGTAATGAATAGATAATGGATGGGTACCTGGTACCATGTTAATAAAGAACATTACCTCTCTTGCCAGTGGAAACCCCTAAAATCATATGGAAACATGTTGGGAAACTTGATGAACATTGAAGGAAGATTTACACTTAGATATTATTTCACTAGATTAAAAGTAAATATCAATATCACTCTTCCCAACTTGGAAAAGGGGTTATGGGTCTACTCAATCTCAGGTCCCATTATCCATGGAAAACACAGAATGCCAAATTAGAGGTAATAAAGGATACCTATCAAAGATAAAAATAAATTACATATTTATGGTCGATCAAACATTCCATCCCTAGAATGACATCAAGAGGGTTCATGTCGTAAACTAGAAAATCCCATGTGTGCTCAATCTCTGATAAAGAGAATACATAAGAAGGGAATCATATACCCTTCTCTCTCCCCATTCTGAGGGGTGGAGAAATATATATCACATAATACATGAGATTTGTATGATGTTTCAACTTTTCCATAATATGATAATATATAAACAAATGAGATTTACTGGTTTCAAATAAATCAGTCACTAAAGATGAAGCTATAGTGATGGTACCTCTCACTATCACTAGACCCACATCTGCTTCTTCTGGAGACTCTTCCATTATGTGAAGTAGATTCATTCCAGATTAATGTGTCATGAAATCCTTAGTTATTAAAGAATCAAATTTCAATGAAGTACCTTTTGGGGTTTATAATCCCATGACACTGTGTGGGGAAGAAAATATATGGAATAACATCTAAAGGTGTCCTAATTAACCACATGAACCACAATCCCAGGTGCCTCAGTAAAAACCTTCCTATAATTCCTAACCTTTCCACCCTGAAATAAAGTTAATGGTCCTATTCTAGACACTATGTAAGGTCTAGATAATGCCAATTATAAATATCCCCCATGAGACTCATCATGTTCCATCATTACCATAAATGGGAAAACATAACTTCCATAAGGAGTAAGAGGATCTCTCATCAACCCTGACATACCATCTAGTTCAATCTCAGTTATCAATTCTCTATCTATCATGTTAGTATAAGTAGTGAATCAACATGAAAACCTATGATTGGATATTAAATAGAATACCCATCACAAATCTACATGCTTTTAGTTTTTCATTTTTCACTACCTCGGTAGAAAACTGAACAAGTTCATTAAAACGATTTGCATACTGATTCATGGTCTTATCCCCCTATTAGAGGTTGAGAAAGTATATATAATTTTATAAAATAATTTAATTTAGAGGGAAATAATCTATAAATAGAGTTTTGAAGTTTTTCTACTCTAAGAATTCATGTTTCTTAATTGTAACTATAGAATCCCACCACCTTATGTTAGGCCCCTCAAACTTAATGGTAGAACAATTCACCTTTATTTCTTCTGGAATTTATAAGAAATCAAAAATTATATCAATATTTTTCAAATAATCCTCTACCTCTAAATGAACATTCATGTTTTGGAAAGCTGGTGGTTTCTAGTGAAGAAACTCCTAAGCATGATCTCTAAATTTAACTTTTTGAGGTTCCATAACTGGATCCTAAACCGGAATAGGTGAAGATGTATGTCCCAGATCTTAGATAGAAAGCACCAATATCTCAATGAGGTTATGATCAACTATAGGTTCTACTTGTTGTGGTTTATCAAAATCTCCCTTCTGAGGTCTTTTAAAATTTATTCTTGGGGTCATGGTACTACAAAACATCAATAGGTAACATAAAAACATTAGTAAGGATATTCATATTATCAACTTAATCAATAGATACAGGAGTATAAATTCCATAAATAGGATTAAATCTTTTGTTATTTTAAAACACTCATATGAATTTTGGAAAAATACTATAATTAGATCAAGTCATTCCCCAATTACACTTTTCCAAAAAAAAATGTAGTGACTTAAGGCATGATACAATGAGAACTAGCTAGGAACTCACACAAAAATACCACTTAAGTCCGGAAAATACTACCTCCTATCTCTAAGGACATCCTAAAATAGCATACTAACATTAATGAAAGATTCAAAAATTCCTATGATACCACTTTTTTGAAATCCATCCCAAATACCCTCATATATCAGTACCCTAACAGGATCTGGCATAACTCAAAGGGCATTTATGATCCCCATGGGTTGGAGACAAGTATCTGGCATCAATAATAAATAAAATGAATGATTTTTCTAAAAAGGTGTGAGAAAAAAATGGAAGAAAAATCAATGCATAGTTATTATTCCAAACTCTCCTCAAGGATAAAGTACCATCAATTGATTGATATACCAATAAATATATCATCCAAAAAACATCACATCATCATTAAGAAAAGATCTCAAAATATTTAAGAAACAAGTGGATCATAACTCCATCGGTCACCACCAACACTCCATATCCCATGCTAAAGCACACCTTCCACCTCCAAGTGGATATTTTTTCTTTTTCATGGACCTAGAAAAAAATCTAAAAACACCAAAAAGAAAAGGTAAGGTGTGAGATAAATATCCTAGTAGGGTCTCACCAAGAATTATCTAAATGTTTCCAATACAAATAAACCATTTATGATTTAATTTAAATATAAACAAGACATGACAAATATTTTTTCATAATTTCAATAAAATATTCTTTTAAAGAAAATAGATGGAAGATATTATCAAAAAAAATATTTAATAAACACTTTCATAAATCAAGGGCATGAATAAAATCATTTCTATAATACATGGCATGTAATAATTAAATTAATAACCAAGAAACATGTACATAATCCTAGAATTTAGTTTGTTCTTGGCTATAAGATACTTACACATCTCGTTTAATCTACACGGCTAAGGGTGTGTGTGTGTGCACATCTCTAGGCTCATTCCATTAGGATATAATCAATCAATTCCCAATCATGGAAATCATTTTGAACTTGGATTAGTTAAATTTGTCACCATAAATCCATTTCTAGGGAGTCAGTGTCCTAGTATACTTTTCTTAATAACCCACTAACTACCTAGGATCACATATGCTTCAATCAATCAATCAATAATTCGAAAATCATTAATTTCAAACAAATTTATCAATCACGGTTCAAATGCATAATTCTCAAGTTTTAATATTCCATTTAAATTTCAAAACCAAATCATGGGTTCTCATAAAATTCATTCCTTTCAAAATCACCTTTCATTTATATCAATTTTCTCAAGGATCAATTTTTAAATTATTTTATCAAATCATTTCTCATTTAAATCTATCTTCCTCAAAATCCAATTAGTTTCTCAAATTAATTTTACAAATCCATTCCCTTATAAATAAAAAATCAAATCAAATCAATTCATAGATTTCTATTGAGAATTAATTTAAAATTAACAAATAAATCAAGGTTTCAATTGTAGGAAAATCCTTATAGAACTACTAAAATTTAATCATAAGATCAAATGATCAAACACTCGAAATGAGAATGAAAACAGAGATTCAAAGGAATGGAATATCAAGAAGGAATCCCTAGAAACACATCCCATTAGATCATGGTTCCAATAAATAAAAATCATGAGTTTTTTTCACTCTCAAAGAAGGATATGAGTAAAAAAATAGGGGATTCCATACAACATAAGGTTTACTTACTAGATTCAGATCGATTGCATCCACCATCACTTCTATCTAATAAGAAGAGAGGTTGGAGTTGTTAAAATCCTCTCTTGTGAGCCTCCGAAATCCTAGGGGTCAAATGGAAGGTTAATGGGTGTAGTTGGAATAAAAATAGGCTCAGGATTTTTAAGTCTATAAAATATAGGCCCCGGTTGTATCCAGAAACACCATGGTGCGAGAAAATTAAAAATAGGGTAGACCACTATGTAGTAAGGTAAACTAACCGTAGTCACACAACACTAAGGTAAATCCCAAAGTTTTATGTCGTAATCACCCCCGATCAACCGGCCTCTGAAAGACATGGTGTAGGACTCTCCCATATCCTCATTAACTAGGATAAGGCTACGGTGCATCCTATACGCCATGCCGAAGAAACCCCTAAAATGGTATAGGTTCCACATCCACCTCTATACCAAATCTCTCCTCCACGTTTCAGCCCTTCCCAATTTGGAAGAGCCTCAAAAACTCACCATGCTTCAGCTTGGTGGTCAATGTTGTAGCCACACTGGAAAAGGTAGTGCACAAAAATTAGAAATATTGTATCCCTAAGGTCCACACCATAGCCAAAATCACTCCACATCATAGTACCCCTCACTATGGATCATCTCCCTATGGAAATCCAAGAGAAAAAAAATTCAAAAACACTTCATAAAGGCTCATAACTGCACCCAAGAAAATAGTTATCAAAGAAAAGGCGTAAGTGGTACCTAAAAGTAGTAATAGGATATTATAGCATTAGATGGATATATAATTTTGGGCCCAACCATAACATAATTAAAATCATATATATTTATTCAAAAATATAATAAAACATTCATCATATCATATCCCATGGAAAGGAATGGGATTTATAAAAAACATTATTTCATCATAGATTAACAAGTAGAAAATAAATCGGTTTCATATAGGTTTCTTAATTAACCTATGGTAAAGAAATGGGTTTCACATAATCATCCATAAATTATCATCATTATAAGTTTTATAAATAATGAAATTTGAATGTATCATTGGGTAATATCCCTAATAAATCATATCTAACATCAAAATAATTTATCATAGATGAAAATTTCCTTTAAAAGATTACTGGAACATTTCTTGAGTAAAATACCTTTTTTATTTTGAACCCACTTATTTAAAATCTAAAAATTGAAAAAGTTTTAAGGAAAATATTTTGTTGAAAATTAACATAGAAAATTATAAATTAATCTTCAAATCATTGATCAGTCATAATGGTGGGAAATTAATTTCATTTTGTGTGCGTTAAAACATATATTCCTTTCATATTTTTTTATAAAAATTCAAAATTATCTTGCTCAGAAAATAATAAGAAGACTGCTTTTATACCATTTGGTAAAAAATTATAACATGTGTAAAAATGAAATTAAAAAATCATGTGAGAATAGTAAAAAATTCTTGAAATAATTTTTAGAAAACATGTATATGGAAGAAAAAATATTTTCAACTTGAGAGGGAAATAAATATGGTTTTAATTAAAAACATTATTTCAATATATTGTATAGTTAAAGAGAGGAAAATGAAAGTAAAAAAATTTAATATACAAAAATAACCATATTATAAGAATATTATTGAGATTCTTGAGATATAGATCACAAAATTTAACCATTTGAAACTTAATCATAAACAATCTAACGAAATAATGAGATTGTAACATACATCCCTTACAACTTTAGTAGCCTTTGAATCATAAGCCTTATAAAATAATATATTTAAATGAAATATTAAATATCATTAAAATAATTATAATAATTATATAAAATGTAAAAAAATCATTATATATATCTCATAAAAATATAGGTGCATAACATCAAACATATCCCAGTGAAACAATATTGAGACCAAGAACCCTTACCACTTTAGTAATATCTAAATCAAAAAATAATCAAAGAGAGAAACATATATGTATTTTTAAATCCCCATTAATTTCATTAAAATCATTATAAAATACATTCATGGGAATTATATACACCACACAAACGAATCAAGTGGTGAATATGGAATATCTCTTACAATAATAAAAGTGAGATGACAAACTCTTTCCTTGCATATGAATTTCTTCATAAGTGCTCTAAAATATTATATAATAACTTTAGATTTATTATAATTCTATAAAAAATATTTAAATTCATATAATCTCAAATATTATCCACTTATAAAATTTCAATACCCATTTATTAATAATTCCTTATTAAAATCATCATTTTCAGGTGTTAACTGTTTCATTTATCATGGAAGTTTTCATTATTGAAATATTATCATAGTTTTATAATATACATAATATTAATAATGATATAAATAAAATATATATTAATTATATACATATTTATAATCATCCATAAAATATAGATATTGAAATATGATTTACACTATTCATGTGGAGATGGTAGGTTACGTACACATAAATGTTGTTTTCATTTTCTAAAGAAAATAATGAATGAAATATATATATTATTAAAAAATTAAATAATCATAATTATATCATGAATAATAGATATATACATTAAATATATCCTTATTTTTATCCATTTAAATCATAAATGATAAAACGAATCACATCACTTCATGGAGGTGGTAGTCCACACGTATGCATGAGCAATGTTATCGTTTTCCAATGAATGGGATGGTAATAAGATATATATGGTATTATAATTATATAAGATTAATTATTTCAATAATTATAATATATCAAAATTTAACTCATCATAATAACTATCCATGAAATATGGTGATGGAAAATGAATTATATCATTACGTGGAGGTGGTAGTCCACACGTACACATGAGTGATACTTTCAATTCCTATTTTATGGAAAAAAAAGATCAATAATGGTGGTTACATAATAATAATAAAATTTAAATATATTTATGATACTGAATTTATTATTTTATAATGGATACCATATATTTATAGGATTTATAAAAAGAAATAAAATTGAAAGTACCCGATAAAGAGTTATACCTCTTTATTGAGAAACCTCTTTGGGCTTACACATTAAGCCTTGAAAGGATGGTATTTTGGAAAGAAATAAATCTTTATTACATGAGTAATGAAACTAAGAAGGTATTATAGTAGGTATAGGCTGATATATAAGACTCGTTAAGTTTGGATAATATAGGATATGTGGTATCCTTTTCTAATGGTGGTAAAGGACACACTTGTAATTACTTAAAAGATTAAATAATATATATATCATAATCATGTAAAGTGAAACCAAGGTACTCTAAATTCAAATATAATATGTTATAGGGTCTAAATAAACTCAAAATAATAAAATTTTGGAAATATTTGGATACATGTTAATTCTTATCTTCTAATTAAACAATTTTAAATTAATTTTAACCTTAACTGTGATAACTTAATTTTTAACCAGGATAACATAGTTATATGGCCCCAAATAAAAAGGGATTTATACTAAAATTATAAATTATGATTCAAAATTTTCAATCCATTTTATCATATTTAATTTCTATAAGAGATACAAATTACTTTTAATATGAGAACACAAAACGCATGAAAAAAGTTTTTCAGAAAATACCAAATTTAAGAGTAAAAATAATTTAACCATGAAATAAAATAATAAATTTGTTTCCCTAAAATTTTTGGGTTAAATAATAAAAAATTAATTTTTATAGACTTTTGGTTTAATCCAAAACTTAATGGAATCTTACAACCATTCCATTAAATTCAAAGACCCAAAAATGATTTTTAATATGAATAAAATATAACTTACCTTCACAAAAGTCAATATTGGGTTCCTAATTTTAAAATAAAATATTTAAAATAAAATATTTAACTCTTTAAGAATAAATTTGGTGAAGCATTGCACATAAATTCATATAAATACGTGTGTTAAAGATATTTTAATGTTTTTCCCTATTGTTTAAACACAATTTTACCACTTTTAACAAGGTGATAAATATTTACTAATATTACTATTAATAATAACCAAAAATTAAGTTTTATATATTAAATAATATTAATTATTATGATTCCAAATATGAAATCTATTTTACTAAATTAAATTCATAGAAGTGGTATAATTTAATTTAAAATAAAACTAGAAAATTGCGTCGAAAAGTGGATTTTTAGAAAAAAAAATGTTTTCTTAAGTATAAAAAGTTTTTATACCAAAATACAACATAAAATTGATTAAAAAACCTTAGTTACATTATTAATAATATAAATGAACTAATTTTACTTCGAAATAAATTTAAAATAAAATAAAAATTTGAAAATTCTTGAAACAAAAAAAACAGTTTTCAATAAAAATCAATATTTTCACTATTCATTATAAAATCAATCTTTAATTTTTATATTCTAATTTAAAAAATAATTTTCATTTTATAAAAAAATTCTAAAATTGTGATAAATTAACTATATTTTTCTCACAAAAAATGCAATAAAATAATTTTTAAATAAAATGCATTCTTGAATCATAAAATGACTTCACTAAAAATAGAGTGCTTATTTCATAAGAATTAATATATAAATTTTTATTGAGTATTACCATTATAAATATATTTCATAATGTGGTTATTCATATTCATACATATCAATTCAATGGCTAGGTCACATTTAAATAATAATGTTTTTATAATACAACTAAATTCACTTAAAGCTTGATGTTTCATGTCAATAAATCTATAGAGCTTATAATTATTTTAAAATAAATTTTCAAGGTGTTAAATTCCCTCTTCTATGATTTTATCTCTATTGATTTATGAATTTGGATTGGATTTCCCACATGTCGTGGATAAATCGTGACTAGATAATGGTATTCTTGTATATATATCTTGGGTAAACCCAAGAGAGTCTAACACACTTCTTTAATAATGGTTTTGGCATTAACTTATCTATTTTCTAGGTTTAATAATTTTTTCTTATAGGATTAGTGAATATTTGTAGATTTTTGGAACTTCATGATAAAATTAGGGGGTTTTGGAATATATTAATTTGGGTTTTAGTTACTACAGTGTTGTTGGTATTTTAAAAGAGGTATGAAGAAGTTTAGATAAATCATTAGTTTATTTAAGTATCAAATGTTCATTGATTGAATTTATTTAGTTATGAATTCTAGTTATTTAATTATATGTTTCTTTATTAGAATTTTTTGGTATATGTGATCTCAACAACAATATAAAATAGTAGGTGGTCTCTAATCTCCTCATTTTTATAATTGAGTTATGATTAGAACATGTCGGTCATTATTTTGCATAAATCTAATTAAGTTAAAAATGATTTTTTCACTATCAAATGTGATTTATCTTGAGTTTTTCTCTAGATTTCATTAAAATTTCTTGTATTTAAGTATTAAATTAACTTTATCTATTATTGGTTATTCATTTAATGTATTATAAGTTATTTGGTTATTTATTCTTGGTTTATTTAAAGGATGTTAAGCATGTTTATTTATTCAGTTATTTCCATCCATAAACCTGTGATATATCTACATTAAGATTTAGTTATTGAAATTTTTCCATTATCATTGATATGTTCCTTGATTTTGTGATTAAATTTTTTCCTTTTTCAAGAAACCAATATGAGTTTTTAGTTGAACTAAGTTTCCGTCAATATTATTAATGATTATTTTATAAAAATTCTATTTTTTTAGGTGATTTAAAAATGGGGGATGTTTGGTTTATTTTTATTTCATGTAGCTTGAATTACTCTTGTTATAAATTATTTAAAAAGTCCCTTTAACTTTTTATTTAGGATGGGAAGACAAGTTAACTATTTACATTATATTATTCTATCGTGCACTCATACTTACTAAGTACGATATTATATAGGTACTTAACTTTAGTTTTTTACAATATACATTATAATTGTTTTATAAATATTTAAGAATAATTTAGTTTTAAAACTAAACTCTAATTTCGAAAATAACTATTGTATTTATTTTTAAAAAAATTAATTATGAAATTGATTTCAAACTAAACCTTATCATTAAAAATGAAATGTATAAATGGTTTAGAAATTTTTATAATTAAATTAGTATTGTAACCCAACTGTAAATTGAGAAAACATAGTCAATGCTTACTTTAATAAGGTGTTGGTTATACATTGTTTGGTTTCTTACTAAAATTACTTATTTGATGTTTAGGGCCATGTTTTTTCTACCACTAATAAAGTGTTGATTATTTATTATGCCATTATTAGTGTCATGTATAACTTTCGACTAATAAAGTTTATATTATTTATTATTCCATGTCTTATAAATTTTTTGTATTTCCCATTTAATATAATTTGATTATGAATATTTCACCCTAATTTCATGTTTTCCTTCATCATTGAATTTAATTTGATTATGTATATTTCAACCTTATTAAATAATTTTATTTCCCATTTAATTAGATTTTATTATGGATATTTCACCTTTATTCTATGTTTGTATTGACCATTTAGCATGATTTGAATTATTTTATGATTTGTGTCATGCTTGGATTACCCATTTATCATGATTTATACTATTTTATACTTAATTACATGTTTTTTACATATTTAGATTTCTTTTATTATAGATATTTCATCCTTATGCCATGTTTAGCTTCTTTATTTGATTTTTCTTGATGATTTTTTGCATTGGATGCATTTTTATAGTGTTAACTTGATATATTCAACATATAAAATGGTATTTTACATAGTTATTAGATTCATAAACAATTATCTAGGATAATATAAAATAGTTTTTCAAGGAAATCAGATGGTCTACAAGATCACCCTGACTTATTATACACTTTCCCCTTTACCAAAGGGATGAGATCCATGAGTTATCTATTAATATTCTTTCCCAAGGAATGGGATTTATACCTTGAATTAGTTTATTACTCATTCTATATATTCTTAGATAGTCCTGAAGTAAGTAAAACAAGTTTTGATCCTTTAGGTATAGGTAGTTAACTATTATGATTGTTATTAACTTATAGTTTAATTCATTGATAGTTATTTTCGTACATTGGTTATTGACTATGAAAAATGATTTATTATATAGGTAAATTAGTAGACACATAATGAACACACTTTATTATCCACTGTGTGAGTTGAGACACCATTTGTGGGGACCTATTGAGTCTATGTTCTCACACCCTTCATGTACACTTTAGTGGGAATGCAGGTCCACTTATTATCATTTAAATTATTAAAGGTGTGTTAGTAGAATATGGATACATTGTAGACTATCTAGGAGTGTCTACTATCTTATAAAGTTTAGTTTTCATGATTCATGGGAGTATAGAGATTATGTTTATTATGATTTTTCTTGGAACATCCTCATACTTAGTTATTATCTTACTGTTAATTTGGAAACATTTTTAGTTTATGAATATTATTATATTTTTAATATTATATTACTATGATATAGTTATTTCATCATATATATTTACATTTATATTCTAGATTATGGGGCACCCTCTTGGCTCCCTATTTTGTTTCCATGGGTTTTTTATATGTACTTCTTACAAATAGGTGATGCCTGATTTTTGTTAGAATATATAATTGACCCATTTTAATAATATAAGAAGTAAAATCATTCTCTAATCATAAAATTAGACCCATGGAGCTATTTTTAATTTATTGGGGGTCATGGGACACTCCTAGGTCAGTGATAACCCAAATTAGGTGTTTTTTGGGTGTCCAACATAGGTGTTTCATGACTTATTATTATAACCACATTAGATTTCTGTTGAAACTCATTTATTATAGTAAAAAACATAAAGTTGTATAAAATATTTTTTAGGTCCATTATATAGATTAGATTCATATCTTCGTGATATAAACTAAATGTGTATTCAAGCATCCTATATTAGTAACATTTTTTATTATATTACTTCCTTTTATTCCAATTTTCAAATTCATCACTTGTCTTTATCTTAGTATTTGAGAACCACTGATTAATACTCCTCCTTTCATATTAAACCTCATAAATCTTTTCATCACATATATTTTAGTTTTTTTATGTTGATAATATATTTCAATTTCATCTACATAGAACTTATATCATAACCAAGACCAAACTTGCTAAAGAAATATAGTCTCTAGCTTGTAACATATTCTTCTATCTTTATTAAAGAATCAAGAATCTTAAAATGAGTTTTTTTTCCTTGTGTTCCCTAACTTATATTATTAAATTGAGTTTATTTTTACTTTCATCTCAAGACAATTTAAATTTTGAATACACTTTTCAATTTTTATAATCTTGAATTTTTTAGAAAAAATCCTTTTAAGCATAAAAATTTCAGTTTCATGATCATCTTGTAATTTGTTAATTTCATCTAATTGGTTATCAATCATATTGACCCTTTTAGATTTAGTCACCAATTGAGAATTATTAAATATAATATATTATTTTTTTGACACTACTAACACATACATTTTTCTTTTAAGAGGCTTGTTTTTTAAGACTATTTCATATAAAACTTTTTATAATTATGTCATATTGATATTTATTTTTATAATAATAATTTTCATTTTTTCTTCTGTAAATTTCATATTTTAAAATTTACTTAGTGTCTTATCATATATAGATTTTATTTATATAATAATTCTAGTAGATTTTTTGCTTAATTATTTGAACTTATTTGAAATATTAGAATAATTATTTTTCCATTCATTAGCAGAATATTTTTCTTTCATGACTTAATTTATCTTCTACTATTTAAATTTTGAACAATCGTAAGTGCATCTCACAATGGTACAAAGAAAATTTCAAATAAGCCACTGGCTCAAGGACACAACCCTGAGACCAAACCCCCAATCCCAACCCACCCTCACTACCCCAGCTGACCATAGAGGGAACATTCAAATCCTAAATTCATTTATCTTTCTATCTTCATCAAACACCATATTCAAATCCTAGATTCTTTTTATATAATAATTTTATTTATAGTGAATCTCATTTTTAATGCTTTTATGATTTTATAATTTTTTTTGTTCTAAATCATTATTCGGATAAGATTTCCACTAAATACATATTTTATTATTTTCTTGAAGGATTTAAAAATCTAACATTTTTCTTATTCACCGCCATACTCAATGAAATAAATATAATCATTTTAAATTAATAATTAATAATTATATTTACCATGAGAAATGATATTTTTCTAAAAAAACATCATAAGAATAAATCGTATGATTTTTAATAGATATAATCTCATTTTCATCTATAATAATATTCAAATTTCTAGATAAACATAAAAACAAAACCTCAAAATAATAAGAATATGATTTATAGTCAATTGTTTCTTCATAAAAATTTCTTATAGGAAATTTTTTATTTGATTTTCCACTCACTTTAAAATTATTATTAGTTGAATAATGAGATATAATAAATTAAAAAAATCAAATGAAAATTTAGAATAAATAAAAATATACCGCAATAGTTAAACAAACTTCTCACAAAATATATTACATAAAACTAAGCTCTGAAAAATCAAACTCTTCAAGGAAGATTCCAAATTCAGTGATGTAAAAATTGATTCTATATAGATATTTTATTATTAAAATTCATAATGATCATCATAAATTTGATATAAAAAATCATAATGAATTAAAAATACATATAAAATTTCATATAACATTGAGTTTAAAAAAATCAATAGATTAGCAACACCACAATTATACAATTTTCAATAACTTTTTTTTGAGAAATAAAAAAATTAATATAGATCATAAAACCAAATATATATATCATTATAGTAGTTTATAGATTTATTACCAATTTTATGGTCCAAGGACCAGTTGGTTCATTTATATGGTTAGATTGTAATGAATCAACCTAGAATCCCATGGTTATGTATGGTTTTTCATGAATAGTATTATCCAGACACTTCCTTATAACCCACCCCTTGAGTTTTAACAATCCTAAATTTTTTCTACCTCATTTCCTAAATATCATAAGAAATAATAAGATATGATACCGTTAAAATCATGCATCCTTTTAAAACTAAAATAATTTTAATTTACTATATCTATTTTAAATAAGTATTTCGCATTTTTTCCTAAATATTTGGGAGTCTTATAAGTGAATTCCAACTTTGGTTCTCCCTCTTCTAGTGAAATAAATTTATCATTGTTCATTAAATTTGGTAGTGTAATCAAGGTAGTTCATTCAAAATCATCTCTTCCCAACTTCTTGTTATTTATTATTCATTCTTATTTCCCTAATATGGATATAAAATTTGATTGTTTCTCATTGGATAAAATTTGGTTTAGGGGTTATTGTTTCTAGGTGTTTTAATCATCATATAGGGATTACTTCTCATATCTAATGGTGAAGAAACAAAATTTTACACCCGTTTTATTGATTTCCAATATGTGCCTCTATTAAAATGCATTTATTTACAAAACCATGAGTGATTATTGATTTATAATAACATTTTATTTGAAATAAATGATATATTAGATATCTATAATGATTTTATTTTGTATTATCCTAGTTTTCAAAAAAATTATTGGATTTATAAAATGGATTTCCAATGTAATGTCTAAATTATATATTCATATAATAATTTCATACTATGTATTTGTTAAAATTTCATATGAATTTTTATAGTGTAAAAAATGATAATTTATTGAAATGATTTCTTCTTATTTATAAATAAATGATTTTATGATTTTTTTTAATATTATTAAATACTAAAGGATCAATTGTCATGGAATAAAGTGATTTCATGTGTTTTACTCAAACCCTTAAAGTTTTACACCATGATATTATTTATTTGAAAGGTATAATTATAGATGAACGACTTACAACCTTATACTGTATATCATATTTTAAAATCAATTAATTTAACATGTCATGATGGACCATTTAATTTTTGGCATTGTTACTAAGGATTTCCATTGTTTTGAGTGTGTATTTTTTATAAGTTTATTGTAAATTGTTTAGACATTTCACTTTATTAGATTTTTTTACATCAATTTGTGTTCTAAATTCCTTCCTTTATAGGTTTTTTATATGAAATTTTATTCTCAAGGAGAGAAATTACCCTACATACTAGAACCAAATAGGATTTTTCAACATCAACATCGAGACACATGGATTTAACCATTGAAAGAGGTGATAAAACCCATTAAAATCATCTAAACCCTTCTTTTTAGAGAAATAATTCTAAAATAGAAAATAATTTATACAACTTGGTAAAAAAATAATTGAAATTTAAAGGAATTATCCTCACTTTAAGTTCAATATCATCCAATTCTTATCTAAATTCTAGAGAAGTCACCTAAATTTGAATTAAAATCTATCTTAATTTTTTTATTACCTAAATTTAATGGATAACTTAGTTAAGAAACAAAAAATCCATCAAAGTAATTCTATATAGTTTATAAAACCTTAAAACTTGTGGTGGTGTGTAAAGACCTTATAAAACTTTGGTAATTACCTTTTTATCTTTTGGACACTACAAAATATTGGCTCTATTATGAGACCACCCCAATTGGAGGTTAGCAGGAAGTGAAATAACTTGTTATTGAAAAATAATTCCTAGAATCATGAATTACAATAAAATAGAAATGAAATATGTAGAATAAGATAATCATAAGGGGAACCATTATATGAATATTAGTAATGATTTAAAAGATTATATATAAATTTTCGACACCATTAAATAAGTGATCAATTATTAAAATAATATTTTTATAAATTACTAATCTTGTTGGATTATAGTACGATTAATTTAGCTATAAGTGGTTACCTAGTGAATAAAACTCTATTCTTGGTAAGGATCCTCACCAAAAACATGGAACAGAATAATCTTTAGTTCAATTCAAGGTCTAATGTTACATTAGATGAGTCCATAAAAAGAAAATTTATAATTTTAGGAATAAGTTGGATAAAAAAATTTAAGTGGTAAATACCATACTCCAATAATTTATACTTTCTGATGGGTAATCCCAACCTTATCATCCCATTCATTATCTCATTTGTTCCACTAAAACACATTATTATAACTAATGTCTTCAATTAAGAGACCCTTCTAAGAGATATGAGACAATATTTCTTGGTAACACATAAAACTATCCCATTAGTGAAGAACCATACTATTTTTAAAAATTTTAATGGAAGAAAAACTAATCATGTAGGAAAAGTTAGAATTATAACCATACTTAGAAGTTATGGAACCACCTGGGTAAAGTTACCTATCTACCACCACCACCAAAAAATACATAACCTCCATAAATTCCTTTTCAACAACACCATCAAAAAATGATCCCAATCTATAAAACCTAATGAAATAAATTGGACAAAATAATAGTCAATTACAATAAATAACCCAAGCTTCCATACAACACCAAAAAAAAATTTGTAAAATTACCAACTCTATGGAAGAAATTCAAATTCAATGGTTGGGTAAACTGCCTTATCAACCCATATTTAACCAAAGATAAAATGTGAATGTTAATTCTATCACCCTTAAGAAAATTAAAAGACTTAATAGGCCAATGTACACTCTATTTTATTCAAACCATACCTAATAAAGTACCATTAAAAAAATCTATAAAAATACAAATAAGGAATGTTATTTCTAAAATAGGAGTCCTAATAAATGAAATAGAGTTTCTTTTATTGAGGTCTCTATCCCAACTATTACTCTACCATTTCTACTTAGGGATACCCAATCAAAAAATTTAAATAAATTTATCTTAGTAAAAAATCATAGAAACTTTTATAAAGGTATATGTTAACATTCCATTGATTAATATTGTGAAGAGTATTCCTTGGTATACCTAGTTTTTTGAAGGATATATATACACACTGAGGAATAAATTAGGATAAAAAAGGTTGATCTTAAGTAATAATGTATTTTCATTGATCTAACCATCACTTTCCACTAAATTCAAGGATCCTAGAATATTCTTGATTACATAAACCATAGGGGAGTATTTATTTTCCAATGAAATTTTTTATTTTTGTACCTCTGTAAATGTGATTCCTTTCTATATTTTCTATTATTTATAGTTTGAGGTTTTAATCCAACTAGAGTATCTATTCAATTGGAAAATTAGAGTACCTTACACTCCACTAGTGTGCTATAGGATGTTCTTGTGAGGGTTAAAACATATTTTTTCATACAGGTTTTAAAATGATAAAAAGTAATATAATAAGATTAATGGATATACCTCAATAATATTTAAGGGAACATTCTAAAAACCCATAAAAACTATAATTAATGTATATTATGGAATATTATCTAAGGAGTTTCTTGGTGATGTTGTCCACTTTAACATCCTTTATTCTATGAAAAATACCATGAAAGAATATTCCTATCAATAAATTAATTTACATGATGTACTTATATACACATGGAAACTTCTCTTCTTTACCCTAATAACCTCTTGTAGTTTTCATCATTGATAGATATACTATATAATGATTCATATATTTAATATTGTAATTTTTTGTAAAAATTTCATGCATCTTTATTAATTAATAATTCTTATGCACTGAAGATCAAATTACCCTTAAGGAATCTTCCAAACTTATGAAATAATATTATTCATCTAGGGATGTTACAATTTAGATTTTATATGATATCATAGACCTTTATATTTCTCATTCCCTCCCATAAATCCTTAATACTTAAAAATTAGAACATAAACCATTTCTTCAAAATTCAAAATATACATATCCTGAGAATTGAAACAAGTTTTGTATCATCACCGCTATTAAAATCCCTATATAAAATTGATTTAAATTACTTTACCTCTTAAGGGTGTATAAAATATATTTGGGATGGAAATTTTTGTACATTTAAGATATTAGACCTTCAAATAGTATGCATCATATATTATTAAATGATGAGGCTAAACTGGTGAGGTAGGTGTAACAATGATTGAACCCAAACCTTTTTAATATCACTAAAAATTAAGTAACCAAATCATTGGATATTTTAATAATTTATCCTCTATATAGTATATAATGGGTTAATCTAGTCATTTCTAAGAAAAATGGTATAATAATGAATAAAAATAAAAAAATTGAATTGGTACCAACTCATGTGAAAAATAATTAGTGTGTCTATATATACTATAACTAACTAGACCAACATACTAGGATTATCCATTTCCCTTTTCTATTCATTTGATAGATACTAAATAAATAAGTGGTAAATTATCACTATTATTTCCTCGATGGTAATTATTTATATTTTCATATCCAAATTGTCCTTGAAGATCAAAAAAATATAAACTTCACTGGTTGTATCAAAACATTTTTTAGATAATAGAATTTTATTTGTTTTTTTAATGTCTTGGTAATTTCCAAAGATGAATGGTATTTTTTTAGGTTTATTTCAAATTTCTTATTTACCTTTTTTTATTTTTTCATGCTTTTTTGGGTGTGCTTCTCTATTTTCTTTTTATTACCTCTATTTTTAATCAATTTTATACCAACATACTCATATTAAATGCCTATATCAACCTTGAAGTTATTGAAAATTATTATTTAATTTATTTATATCATATTTTTTTAACATTAAAATAAAATTTATTTCACTGATGTCATATGAGTATGAGCATGGATTTAATAATGATTTGTGATTTTAGTAAAATTGGATATTAATGAATAATATGATCAATTGTGTATTTATGAAACCATTTAGATGATAATACCAATTATTTGAGTTTTCTTGGTAATATTATATCATTTTATATCTCCAAATATCATTTCATGCAATCAATAAATATAAAAATATTCTACTTAATTGAAGGTATATATAAGTCAGTTTAATTTTAGTCTATTTTCAAAAAAGGTTTTTACATATATTTATTTGTTATCCAATAAATTTCATAACTATATTGTATTTAACAATGGTTAATATATAATTATATTATTTAAAAATATATATATCTTTAAATAATAATAATAATATAACACAACATAGAGGATGAGACCTAAAGGTTTGAGTTTTAGAAATTCTTAAGTGAGTGTGTTTTGAAAATTTGATTATAAAGGTTAAGAATGGGTTCATTGGAAAAGAACCAGGTGAACCAAAAAGATTTAAAATAACCTAAATTTATTAAATAGAAAGTTTAATTTTGATCATGATATGATTATCAAACACACACATGTGATTATCATACACAAATATGAGAAAGAACATGTGCAATTGACTCCATGGTATAGTTCTTTCTTTTATTACATTACTACTATGAATTATATTACCATTGGAAGATAAATATTATAGGTATTAGTAATTTATTTATTCATAACCATAATATGTAATGTGAATTTTCTCATTGAGTGAAAAGGTTTTGGGGTGTGGGTGTGATCACATCATAATTCGCATTAATTTGTTCCATCCTTATATTATTGTTTTTAACTGGATTTTGGTTTAAATTTAAAAACAAAATAGTCAATTAAACTTAAAATTTTATTCATTTGATTAATTTTAAATAATATAAAATCTTTAATTCCAATTATATTTATTTTTTCATGGATGTTAAAGGTGATTTGGAGAGCCCACAATAAAATTGGAGGAAAACGGGCCAAACTGTGCACATGTCTCAATAGTCTGGTGGGTTGAAACTCATATATCTAGGGATAAATTCATAAAATATGGATTAAATTTGTTTATTTGATATTTAACTATGATTTATATAACTTCTTATAATATACTTAATCACATTTCATCTATTTTAATGCCCATAGGGTGAAATCATTTGACAAAATTGAAGCTATTTACATTCAAGAGTATAACTCAATATTTTAATAATATATCCCATTATATAACTCCAATGAACACCAAGATTTATAAGGATATATTCAATATACATTTTAATAAGTGTTCAATATTCTCTAAGTCATTATAAGGTCATTTACTTTCCAAAAACTAAACCGTAAGTCGTACTATGAAATTGATATTCAAAAGACACTACCTACATTGTCTAATAAATACATACCTTGGGTGCCTCATTTGTATGTTGTAAATGGTATAATATACCTTAAATAATAGTCTTGAGAATACATAGTATCTAACATATCCTTAAGTATAATATTGAGGATACATAGCCATTAATATATCCTTAAGCATAAATTGAGAATACCTTACTATTAACTTATCCTTAACCAAGGATTAAGAGTTTGTTGTCACAAATTTATTATGATATGCATGAGATTAATATCTTGAGAATATTTTGGATCAACGTATAATGATCATATGGTATGCATGAGATGTTTCTGGTATCTATGATCATCTATGGATAGATGATAAACATTATCATTCAAGGGAGTCTTCCATGATTGGTTATTATTAATGATTTGTTACATAATATTTAACACAAGGGGATTTTAGTAATTCATGCATGAGATTCATGAGATAGAAGAAGAATTTATTTATGTGTTCTAATGAATAAGTAATGTAAAAACACCTAAGGGTCATCTTCAATGGATTTATAAATCCCACTACCATATGATGGTAGGTGTGTGAGCCTACATGGTGCTTAGAATAAACTCCCTAGAACCAGAAGATCCCTTTTTATTTATCTTTACCCCTATAAGAAACTAGAATGTCATTGAGAATGGTGAATTCCACTCATATAATGAGTAATTCAGGTGCATCCTATGGATATCTCTTGAGGTGTTATGTTTTTGGACTATCACTATAATGATCTTAAATAAACTCATTTAAAGGTGTTTTAAGGTGACAACAGAAGTAGACAATAGATTTGGTGAAAGGTATTATAGTTTATAATGTTCTTCATTTCCAGTTTTATCCACAGTTTATATAATATTCCATGGATATCTTGGTATGGGTTTCATAATTACTTATGCTTTATCTAATAAGTTTTATTAAACCCCTACAAAACCCAATAGTGGTATCAGAGCTTGTTATATTAATCAGATTCATAAAATCATTTTTTAATGAATAATAATTAGCTTGATATTATGTTATGATAACATAATATTGATTTATAAATTTAAATTACATTAAACATCAATGTAATCTAAATCAAGGTCCTCACCATTATATTTTGTTGATAAAATTATAGAATGGTATGATTCCTACCTCAATGAGAGATGGAGACTTTAATTTATAGATAGAAGAAAATAAATACAAGTTTGAAATAATTGATGTGGGACTCAGAAATATACTTAACCTAAAAATACACTTAATTGGTTATAATAGTCCCACTCAATCTAGAATATGTATTACTTAGAAGAAGATTTCCACAAAAAAAGAAAGTAAGAAGACACCAAAAAACAATACCACACACACTCTCCCTCAAGCTGGGTCGTTAATGTTGTTGATTCCTATCTTGGTGCATAGAGAGTCTAGTCGATCTCCCAGAAAGCCTTCACTAAAGATTTTGGCAAGCTGATGATCTATTTGAATGTACCTAAAATTGATATGGTTTTTATCAAGGTGATTGCTAATAAAGTGACAGTCAATGTTGATATTCTCCATGCATTCATGGAAGACTGGATTAGAATTAATCTTCATGGATGTCTGATTATCATACCAAATATGAGAATAAGTCTATGGTGG
This sequence comes from Viscum album, assembly GCA_963277665.1. Lineage (NCBI taxonomy): Eukaryota > Viridiplantae > Streptophyta > Magnoliopsida > Santalales > Viscaceae > Viscum > Viscum album. The sequence continues at coordinate 905,531,445 of OY728165.1, read as the reverse complement.
GAAAATAATTTCATGGATAAGATAACTAAGCCAAATAATTTCAGTAGTGACCATGGACAATGCATAGTATTCAGATTCAACACTAGATCTAGAGATGATAGTTTGTGTTTTTCTTCATTGAGAGATTAAGTTACTACCCAGGGAAATAGAAAACTCAGAAGTAGACATTTGAGTATCTAAGAAACCAACATACTCATTGTAACAGAAGGCCGCAATATTCATATTATCATGTTGAAAATACCAAAGAACACAGTCATAATATTTATTAATGTACTTGAAAATGTAAAGGATAGAATCCCACTGGGATTTCCTTGGATGTTCCATGAATTGGATAACCTTGTTGATAGTGAAGGAAATATCAAGATGAGTCATGATAAGATATTTGAGTTTGCCTATAAGAAAAAGATAACTATCTAGTTGAAAATATGGATTTGTGGTATTATGTAGAGACTATTCCTCGGGATCAAGAGGAGTATCAATGGTAGTTTACTAAGACAAGATAGTATCCATCAAGATATCCAATGTATATTTTTTGGGAAATAAAGATATTGGTTGGAGAAATGAAGACTTCAATTCCAAGAAAATATGTCAAAGGACCCAGGTCTTTGGTTTGAATTTTTTTTTGAAGATAAAACGTGACTTTATAAATTCCATGTGAATCGCTACCAGTAATAATATTGGATAAAACTTTATATTATGTTATTATATAATGTAATCTCAATTAGTGGGTTAGATACTATGTTATGTGATAATTTAATCTGGGTTATGTACTCTTGAAATTACATTTTTTCATAATGTAATATCAATTATTGGTCTTTACAATACATTATTTCAATAACAAGGCCTTTAATTGTATTATGATAATATATTATGAGATAACATGTTCTCAATAGAAATTGTGACACTTTTTATGAGATAACATAGTCTTAGTTAAAGATCTTGACAATATATTATATAATAACATATCCTTGTCCTAATTTTTAATGAACTCTTGATACAGGTAACTTAAAAAGAGATCTTAAGTAAAATAAAATTATTTTTGTTAGATAAAGACTTCCTAGATAATTAAGTGTTGAATTTATTCAATAGGTGAATCTTGATGCTTGTTAGAATCATAGAATGATTCACTTAGGGATTTATTATATTCAAAATAGCCTAAATAGTTTTTTTCTTTAATCGTATACTCAATATGACTGAGTATGAATATAACTTGGTGAGTCTAGAGGTATCATTAAGGATTTTTTGGTTAAGTGATCCATCATATTTTCATATTTGGAAATGTTATATCAATATGATTGAATTCAAGAAAATCTTACCCAATATTTTTACTATTATGAGTATGTTTGAATTGGGCATATGATGTCAAGGTTTTGGTTCTGTATAGACAGTACAAGTGGGTAAAATTTTAAACCAGAAGATGAAAAGTTAGTTAGGGAGTCAAAAAATCTTTCTTTGTGTAGTATGTCAGGGTTATTGAAACCTAGTGAAATAAGGAAGGAGTAATTATTCTATATTATATAATTTTTTAGGATATCTAAAGAATTTTTTGAACCCCCATGGAATGTCCATGTTAGGTATTAGTGTTATAGAAATTTATTCTTTGATTTTTAAGGGAATATGATACAAAATGTAAACTTTACATGTGTTCTAAATATATAAAAGTTAAAAATCAAAGGAATAATTAATAGAGTTTGTAGTTTCCATTCAATTGATTAACAAAAGAGTTTCCATGTCAAATATTTTAATGTAAAGGAGTTTATCAAGCTCAATGGAATCTATGTAAAGGATGTGTATAGTTATCTCATTTATCTTATATAATAAGTGGATTTGTTTGTTAAAAAATATTCTTTATAAAAAATATGAGATAATTAATTCAATAAACATCGTTTATAATTTATTTACAACTATAACAATTTTTGAAAAATATAAAAGGATAAAAATTATTTATCCAAGATAAATTGATTATCCATATATTTTTTAAAATATAAGTAAATATATTCTTATGCCCTATTAGTGATATATTTTGATAAATTTTCTTTATTTTAGAGGAAAATTCTACAAACACATATAATACCATGTGTGATATGAAAACAGTATTTTTTTGTTAAATTTTGTATTAAAAGTAAATAAGATTTATTTCTTAACACAAAGGAGTTTTTGTATCTTATCATGATATTTTGAAAAAACAAATAGTGTCTAAGAAGCTATTGGGAGTGTGTTTGGACTTAATAAGTTCAAAGTTAAAAAATAAAAGATTATACCAGTATAAAATTAAATTGATTTTTCACTTAATATCCTAAAGATTTTAGGATATACAACAATAAAGAAAAATATAAAAGTTTTATTTAGTTACTGTGTGAAAGTTAATATCATTTTCTCTTAAAGGATTATGTTAATAAAAATAAAAAGTGATTTTCACTTGATATACTAATATTGTTTTAGTTTAATATGGTAAATAGAAATTTATATAGTTACATTTAGTTAATGAAAAAAAATTATTTTCACTTTATTTTAAAGGATTTTAGGATGTTCTAGTAAGTAATAGTTTAAATAATTATATTATTTATGAAACAATTTCAATGAAAAAGTTTTAAGGAAAGGGTTTCAAAGATGATAATGATTAACTTAAAAAATTATAAATAGAAAATAGAAGTTATTAACATTTTAACATTTCATGTTGTGAGTTAATGAGTTTGAATTTGTTTAAGGAGTTGAACATTAAGAATATGATTTTGAAATCTCACCACTATTCAAACTTTCTTTCTTCATATATGCTAGACACTAGATATTTTAGTCTGAGGGTTTTATTTTATGGTCGCATAGTTACGTTATAGGAAATAATTATAGATGTAATGAGTTAAAAAAAACCCAAGATAGTACAAAAAACATAAGGCTCATCTAGCAGTCAATCATATATGATATCATTGATAGATTACTATGTAGGGTTTTATTAATTATTCATAAAATGGTTTTAAGAACATCATATGTGTTATATAAAAGTAAATATCTGTTTTATCATTATTTCATGTTGACTGTATACAATTATATAGAGATATACATTTCATGAAATGAAATGATAATTGATCTCTCCAATTATGAATTTGAGTTATCCTTAACTGGTGTTCATCATGGGTTATTTTAGGTTATAATGAAATGTTAAGGTTATCCTGAGTAGGATTCTTGTATCAAGATATGTAATATGCTCATAAAGAAGAAAAAATGTTTTTTTGCATTGTATGACCCATGAAGTATACAATATAGAGTGACATACATTATGTATTTGGTAAACTAAGGGTTCATATATCATATTAGATCACTACTACCTATGTTTGGTGACATATATATCATGATAAACTCCATACTTTGATACCTTTATTATGAAATCATTGATGATTAGATAATCAAGATAAGGTTGGGTATGTTTCTGATCATGTTATCGATTGGAGCACAACCAAGATGGGATTTTTCCTCTCATATAAAAATTATGACATATAATCCCTTTTCCCAATAAATAAATAACTGATGATGACATATGATCCCTAGATTAAGATAGTCTGATGAGAGTGAGACTACACCTAAAGATTATATTTTGTGTTATTATCTATTAGGATAAGGTGAATGTAATGTGATCATCCATAAAGGTGAATGACATGTGATATATTCATTTACTAGTTAAGTTTATACTCTGAGAATCAAGAGCATGTGAGTTATATATATGGGTTTGATATACTTCATGTCACATGATCACTTGATGACTTAGATAAAGGGAATGTATGAGAGTGCACGTTGGAATTTTTATATGATTGGTGGACATAGGTATATATATAAGTGTTTAATAAAGGTCATTTCAGATCCCTTTGTGTATTGACTAGCATCGATGAGTTTTTATAGGCTACTATTTGCATACATTATGGATCAGGTGATTCATATATGTTATCAAAGCTTGAGAGGCCATTAGGATCAAATTTTTTAGTTTATTAAATGTAGATTTATTATGAAATTGATAAATTATCTAAAAGTGTTTTAGAGTTAATAAAAAATATTTTTGTATGATTATTCACAAGGTATTTTATATGATGTGATACAAGATGAAGTTGATGACATCTTTCCAAATGTTTTTTGAAAGATATCCAAAGGATTTTTTGATATGTTTTCATATGTTATTGTATATGATATAATATAAGTTGAAATGGAATAAATTATTTTAGGATTTATTGAAAGTGTGATATTTAATGATATTATATTATTTAAATCCTATGCTTTTGGCTATATAGTCACTAATGTATCCTTAAAAAGAAGATTGAGAAAACATAGTCACTAATGTATCCTTAAGAATAGCTTGATAATACATTTCCACCAATGTATCCTTAATTAAAGGATTAAGAGTATATTTTCACCAATTTATTATGACATCCATAATATGAATATCTAGATAATAAATTGTCTCAATATAAGGTGTGATTATTGTATGCATGAGATATTGTTTTTATCTATGGTCATCTGCAGTCAGATAATAAATGTTATTATTCAAGGGACTCTTCCAATATTATTTATCATTAATTATTTGTTATATAATATTTAATACATGAGAGTTTCATTAATTCTTGTAATAAATTCATGATTTGGTCAAATCATTTACTCGTTAATTATTATGCAAGAGTAAATGAGACAACACCCAAGGATAATTCTTAAGGGTTTTATAAATTCCACTTCCATGAGATGGTAGGTGTGTGACCCTTCATGATGACTATATAAAACTCTTTAGAGCTTAATTATCTCTTTATATTCCTCCTTTTTCCTTGATATGTGCTAGCATGTCAGGAAGTATAGTGGATTACCCTCATATAATGTTTGATTTAGGTACAAATTGTAGATACCTCCAAAGGTGGAACATATTTTGATTGTCGCTATAGTGATCTTGATCAATCCCATTAGAATATGTTCAAATGTGAAACTACAAATATGTATAATATTTGGTGAAATGTACTCTGATTTATAAGACTATTCATTTTCAATTTTAAAAATTATTTTTATAATATTTTACAGGGATCTTGGTTTATTGTTTCTTAATCACTTTTGTTTCATATAATAGTGTTATTAAACCCCAATAAAACCTATAATGTTTGTAAAGGGGGATATAATATATCATTTTGGAGATCCTAATTGGTTGTTTTCATCATTATATATGTCTTGGATCTACTTATCGTTATAGGGTGGTCTGAAATTAAGAAGGAGATCTATTCTTGGTTTCTCCTCCTCTCGATGGAATTATAAGATAAGGGTGATCATTATGAAGTAAAAAATAGTTGGAGAGGGATTTTAGAAACTTGTTTTGATATTTATTTGATGTATTATAAGATTTAAAATTTTCATTTTAATTTTTTATTGATATTTTATGATTTTAATGCAATTTTTATATATAATTAAACAAAAAATATATATTTCATAACTGATTGGTTTGATGTTTTAAGTGTGTACTAGTGTTTTTCTGATTTAAGAACATAAGATAAATTTTTAATCACACACATATGAGAAAATGGTATGATTTGAAAACCCAAATTCTATGAACAATATCTAAATCTTGAATAAATTATTATTATATTAAGGTTAGATTCTATATATAATATTTTGAAGGGATATAGGTGAATCAAGATATTAGTTTTATTCAACAATATAATTACATTAAACCAAATATTCATTTTAGAATAATAAAATAAATATGATTTGTAGTAACCTTTCAATGATCTCTTTCTCATATATACCTCAAGCCTTATTCAGCTTTTAAAATTTCTTACGCTTGGTTTCAAATATTTTTTTCTTTGTTTCATTTTAAACCAATCAAAACCCCCCTTATAGTTTATTTTTTTAAAAATGTATAATTTATAACCAAAATGATCCTAGAGATATGACCTAGGGTTTTTCTTATGCTATATATCATCTCTTAAAATCAATTAATTTGACTCGTCATGGAAGTATGGTCACTCACCACCATTTAGAAAACTTCATGGAAATCCTTGGGTGGGTAAGTGGGAATTCATGGGATGAGTGTTAATATTTTTTATGACTATGATCTAGATAGTGTTCCAATGTTTAGGATTGTATAATTATTATGGGGTTTGTCACCCAATAAGGATAGTTTGGCTAAGTTAAGTGTAAGTGAAGTTAGGATCACATCACGCTCTAGAAGATAGATTCCTCCTAAACCAAGTCCTAGATTTTATCTATTAAACTTAGATTATTATATTATTATTCTTAAGACTTGATTTATGTTTATGTTTATAGAATCTCTATAGCTATTAGTATCTATATTTTAATATTCTAAAATTTCATGGTAATTAAAATTATTTTAAAGTGTTTGTGATTATTTAATTTTAAATGTGTCTTAAATAATATTGATATATCATTTTTTAAAATTAAATAGGAAATACTTTATTCATAGAATTAAACATATATTTATTTTAAAAATATTCTTCATTCTTAGGGTGTAACAACCTGCATCTTTATATATTGCTGAATTAAAAGAATGTTTGGGCTACCATTGATCTATTGAATTCAAATCAAAATAAGAACATTATATAAATTTTTTAAATATATAATTGGATTTTTTTAGAGGTGGAAGGATATGTAGAAAATAATTAGAGTGAGTTTTTGGGTTTTAGTAAATTAAAAGTGAGAAGGTAATGGATATAGTAGAAAACTGAGCACCCAGTCTAGTCTCATTGGGTTCCAATTGGACCAACCAATGGGTTTTCCCACTGGTTTGGTGATTGGGTGGTTAGTGGTACTCCACTGGGTGCCTAATGATCCACCAGGTACTTAAGGTGGGGGGGGGTCAGGCACCTGGTATGATTCTAGATTATGTTTTTAAAAGTGGATGAACTTTTATTTTATGATTGATCCCCCTTCATTTTTCAATAACTAAGAAATATAGGGGAGTACATTTGGTCAACATCTCTATTGATATTCTCACACAAAATTCACACACCATAATTTTATCCATCAAAAATGCATTGGTGTAAGGAGACATAAAAATTAATCCTATAAACTTCAATGTATATAAACTTGTAAGAATTGATTCACCTAAATCCTGACACTAAGTTCGATTCTCTCAAGAAAGTTTACTTCAACTCACACAAAAATTCACATGAAAAATAAGGAATAAAATGTAATAAAGTAAAGAACTCAATAAGTTTTATGTGGTTTTTAATTTCATTATACATCCATTAGAAAATAATTTAAAATTTTCATTTTATCATAAGTTCAATGTTACAATCATTGTAACTAGGTATCCATGCAGATCACATACCCAACTAATTGTATGAGATCTCAACAAATTAGTCTCGTACACTTTTATAGAGGGTCCTATACAGTCATCCAATTAAACTAACTTCCTACAATCATGGAGGCCCATCCATTGCATTGTGAAACTACTGATGTCATGTTTCTTTCCTCAACCAAACCATAAATCGTTGATAGAAGAATAGTACTCTATATTCCTCACTCCTTTGTCAAAAATCCTACAAAAGTAATTCATACATAAACATTTCTACCTTTCAGTGATCACAACATATGTTTAACTTCTAGTGAATCGACCACTATGTTGCATCCATTGGAATTTCATATCTTTTGACCAACACATTACTGAACCCACTAAATCCTTCTTCCACAATTGTATCAAGGCTGGAGGGTTCTCTGGATTTTCTATTTATAGTAAATTGAATTCATCTCTTAAAGGGTATTTATAATCCCAACAATATCCCACTTGAATAATACTCTAAGTATTTAATAACATCCTTAAAAACTTTATCAAACCTCAACCATCTAACTTCTACTATATAAAATACTTCTACATCTCCTTCATGTTCACCCAAGCCCAACTGATGCATGATTATACCTTAGACTCCCCTAAACTAAAGCCTTTGTCAACATATGCACCAGATTTTTTCATCAAGATATATTTTGAAACCCCATCACACTATCTTCAAGAAAGTTTTGAATGTAATGTTACTTAAGGTCTATATGAATTTTCCTTTCATGGAAAACCATATTTTTTGAAAATTAAATTACAGTATGACAATCATATTAAATCAATGAACTTTATTATCTTATTTTATAATCCTCAATTATATTTTTCAACCATTCCATTTCTTTAATTTATTACATTTCTATCACATACTCTAATTTTATTATAAAGAGATAAATAATCAATTGTAGATTTGACATCCAAATAACTATAGTTATACCGAAGTTAAAGACATCCAATAGTGATTTTTTTGTAATTCTAAGTATCCCCCAATGTCTACATCAACATACCTAATCAACATATCATTCTCGTTGAATCAAAGGTTTGTATCTTCTGTTCTTTAAGATATCTCAAAATCCACTTCACAGCTTTCTAATTTGTTTTCCCCTAACTTTCCTTGAACCAATTGATGACTCCCACTATATGGGAAAGAACATGCTGAGTGCATATGTGGAATACATGAGACTTCAAAACACAAATTCATATGGTATTATCTACATTTTCTTCACTTATTCCTATATTCATGGTTCTTTTTAATTAGAGATTTTAAATTTTCTTGAAAGAAGATTTGAAACAACTATGAATCTTATCATAAAAAAATTAACATGATCATTTGGATATACTCTTTTGATGTTCGAATCAAACTTTCATTCTCCTTATATCACTCAATCCTTATGACAATGAACTTCATTTTTTCACTGAGATCTTTTATTTCAAACTTTTGTAAAAATTATTTCTTTAACTCATGAATATATTTAATTAAACTACCCCCACTAGCATATTATCCACATATAATAGTATAATTTTGTAATTCCTATCATTGTACTTCTTCTAGTAGAAACAATGGTTTGAGATTATATGTATGGAACTTTTCTCCCCCAAGAAAGATTAAAACTTATTACTATACTACAATGGAACTATTTTCAAACCATAGATACTTTTCATTAGATTTTACACCAATACCTAATTATTTTGATCAAAAAACTATCAGGTTGATTCAAATATATTTCATTCTTTAGATACCAAAGAATAAAATCAATTTTCACATCCATTTGTTCTAGATTTAAACCACTATAATCAACTAAAATAAGCTTAGTTTCAATGGTAGTTTGTTTTATAATTACAAGAAATATTTCATAGAAATTGATGACCTATATATACTAAAATCATATGACCACCAACATCACCTTATACATTGTACTTCCATCAGCTTAATCTTATAGTTGAAAATTTAACATTATTTCAAGTACCTTATTTTTTAGTGGTAAATCTATTAGTTCCTAATTATTATTCACATAAATCAAATCCAAATCCTCCTCTATTGGTAACTCCCACTTTCCAAAAACACTAAGGCTAGAAAATTATTTGTATACCTCTAGTTATCCACCATTTTTTAAAAGTAATAAGTTTAGGTTAGAACCATACCTTTGTATCAGTCATCAGACTCTTTAAGACCTTCATAATGTTGAATCTGATTCTAATATCTATAAAACTAAAACCTAAGGATTTTCATCCTTAAAAACTATAGATTGAGCCTCTCCAGTTCTCAATAATCTAAGTATATCTTCATATATTATCATTATTATACTCTCCATGATTCCCTCTAAACTTTACTCTAGAATTTTTGAACTTCCAAATGACTTAGATATATCTGAACTTTTTTGGAATTTTCATACTCTCGGTGCCTCCATGCATATCAACATAGATTAAAGTTGATTATATATCTTCAAATATATTTTCCATTAAATTTATAATCCTTCCATAGGAACAACTCATTAAAGATCATAATTATAGTTTTGATGATTATCCTTTTATCACCATCCTATAGTTGAAATCTAATAATTTCATCACTATATACCATAAATAAACATGTGATAGACTTATCCTCAAGATTTTATTTGTCCTAATCATTCACATGTACATAAGGTAATATTCCAATGATGTTGAGGTGATCTAAATATAGTGTATTTCTTTTTAGTAGAGCTTTCATCAATTATTATATTATTGGTGTTTATGGGATATGATTGATTAAGTAGTTTGCATTTTTCACTGTTACATTCCAAAAATCCTTGGGGTTCCTAAATGAAACTTTATACTTTATTCCATTTTTATCAATGTTTGATTCATCCATTAATATATGTCATTTTTATTAGGTTTTCTGGGTAAATTATTTTCATACCTAATGTGTTTGGGTCTATATATGTTTTGGTAACTTATTATTGCTTAGTAATCTCTATTATCTGACCTCAAAAATTCCTACTTGCATCAATTCTCCCATTTATCCATATCCTTACATTGAACAAATACCTCAAAAACATCATATTTATGTTTTAGAAAGTATTCCTATACATTAATCATGGATTAATCAATGAATTTCACAAAATATTATAAGACTATTTGAGATTTAACTAGGGTAGGTACCCAAAAATATATATGTACAAACTACAAATTCTGACATTTTGGTGTTCTTACACTCAAGTTAAAGCTCACATTCTGATAATTTATGAGTATTCAACTCTCAAAACATATGAATTGTAAATTATACATCTTTATAATGTTGTTTTCTTATAAAACATAAATACCTTCCTCCCTGAGGTTCCCAAGCTAGCAGATCCATAAATATTAACTTTTATAAGTTGATGATTTAGCAACTGTAGCTCCCACTTCCCTTCCAATTAGATATAGTGTTCCATATATTACATTGTTAACCATGACCAAGGAACCTAGAGTTATTTTCTACACTCTATGCATAAATTTATTTACATAACCATCTTAATACAACTATCTAACTAGAATCAAATTCTTTATAAGTCATAGAATATAATGAACTTTCTTAAACATAAAGAAACTTATATTCTTTAATAAACTTTGGCATCTCCCTTACCCACAATTTAGAGAGCTTCATCATCTGAATGATTCACTCTTACAAGTCTTCTAAAAACATAATTTTTCATGAATCTCTTTTAACTAGTGGAGTAGAAAGATTATCCAAAATACATTATCCAAGATTCCATTAGATTTTTGGCACTCAAAATTATATTTTAACTACTCTCTAAAGATTATCCAATGGAACTCAAACCTATGAATGTTTATCTTATAGAATTTCCTTTTCATTTATGTAAATCCTTCTTGAGATGAACCCTTTTACCATAGATCTAGTAGACTGGGTTGGGTCAGGTTGATTTACCTCTAATTCTCTCTCTTGTCTTATCTTCAAATTACCTTTAACTTCTTATATCAAGTGAGTATCATCTTCCCTATGCACTAAATTCATTTTCACAAGGTGTTTAAATATCTATACTCTAGATCTCTTCATTAAGAATCATATTCCATGCATTATTTAATATCAAGTCACTTTTTCCACAGGAGTTACTATTGTCACCATTGCATCCCAAGATTCTGGTAATGATTATAATAGCAGAATGGCAAGGACATCATCTATGAAAGTTACCTTCATAGAATCAATATGGATCTAGATCAAGTTAATGTAATCCACATGATATGTTGCAGATATTCCTTAAAATAGCCTCATATTTAACAATCATCACATCAAGAACACTTTGTTGAGTGTCGTAGTATTCTTGTATATATATTTTGGTCCTGACATTAACTATATTGTAGTCTTCTTCTCTTAGATGTTTAGAGCCACATTTCAGGAAAATGGAATCTGCACCAAACCAAAATCATTTTTATCCAAATTTTTCTATTCTTATTCTCCATCATCTATAGTTAAACACCTATCAATAGAAATTCTAGATCATTTTGGATGATATAGTCTTTTATATTTATCCTTCAGAAACTAAAATCCATTCCATCAAATTTTTTGATTGGAAAATTTATTTTGATGTTTTCACATTCTGATACAATGAATAAAAGTGAATAAAAAAGTGTCTTGGAAGGTAATAACTTTACATAAGTTATTTTTTAGTAAAATACTAACCCTATAAGAGATCTTTTTACTCTGATACCAAGTATTAATAATTTCACACAAACTTCACACACTAGATTTCCATCCACTAGAAACACATTGGTTGAAGCAAGATTAATAAGGAATCCTTAACTCAAGAATATTTACTCCAACTGACACAAAAAAACACATTAAAAACAATAAATAAACTAAAAAGAAATAGGGAACTCACGAGGTTTTACGATGTTCTGACTTTCACCCTAGGTCTATGAGAGAAGCACTAAAAATTTTAATTTCATTAAAAGAACCACTATGACTAGGAAATCGCATAGATCATTAATACAAGTAATCAAATGGAACCTTATAAAAGTATCCTCATCCCATTTTATATAGGATCCCATTCATTCATCTAGTTTAACCAACGTGTTATAATTAATATATCCATTTATTGCACTATGAAACTAATAATCTCTTGTTTCTTTCTTTGGTTTGACCCTCAATTATCGATAAGAGAATTGTGCTCACTATAACTCACTCCTTTTTTTAAAAATATTATTATAAGTGATTAAAACATATACACAACCGCCTTTTGGTGATCACAGCATTTAATGAACATATGATGGATCATCCACCATTCTGCATCCATAGAAATTTTACATCTTCTAATCAATACATTATCAAACTTGAAAAATCTTGATGTCAATACAATAACAAGACTAAATGGTTTTCTACATTTTCTCCTTATCATAAAATGAATCCATATCTTGAAGAGTTTTTAAAATCCAAATACCCCCTCCCATTTCCCCCTTATGAACCCCTTTGGTTATCCATTGTTCGAAGAAAAAAATAATAGGTTTTCTTAATGGTGGAACAAGATAAGATAGTTTTTTCAAATACACTTTCTCATTATCACAAATTAATCTTTGATTTTGGTTGTTTGTGTTTATTTTTTTATATAAGATTCCACTGGAACATGGTGTAATCACTTTTATATGGAGGGATATCCATGTGTGGTGTATACATAAGGCGTAAGAAACTTAGATTCTCACTATTTCACACCATTTTTCTTGAGTTATGTCACTCAAAGTATTTAATTAGGTTTTTTGGATAAAGTTCATAAAATTATCCATTAACATAAATTTTTATATTATGTCCTTTAAATGTATTAGGTTTTGGAGTTTTTTGGGAGTGAATTATACCCAATCACTAGAAATTTTTATATCATAGGGCCACCCATTAAATTTTATATTTATTATCCTAACTTTGGAATTTAGTTTTAAATGATTTCATGGTTAATTTATGGGTTTTTATAGTTTATATATGATCTCATTGTCTTTTTGGATGTTAGTATGAGATTAGATTAATTAAATAGAAGTGTAATTGAGGTAATTGGCCTTTATGTATTGAGTTTTTTTCTCATATAGATTATTTTAAGGTTTGTGTGATTATTATTATTTTTATTATTATTATTATTATTATTATTATTATTATTTATTTATTATTATTTATTTTATTATTATTATTTATTTATTTTAGTATTATTGGAATATTGAATTAAATTGAAATATTTAACTCATAAATGGGATGGGATTGATAGGACTAATAGTTAAAAGGGATTATATAGCTTATTAAATAGTTTTTTCATGGATCCATAGTCAAACGAGAGATGATGAACCATTTTATGGATTTTATAGTGGTATGAGTTGGTTTTGACTTGTTTTTTATAAAGTAAAATGGATTTTATTCATATTTTAATTTTAAATGGAATTTATTTGATTAGAGTTTTAAAATGATATAGTGATTAAAGATATGATTTCGAAATTGTATTTTTAAATAAATGAGGAGTTTTTCAAAAAGGATTTTCGTGGGATTTTATCTAAGGGATTGGCATTGGTAAAGCAAGAATCTGATTTATTTTTTAAATTTTTTATAAATAGATGCTTAAAATTTGATTTTAAATTTAAAAGAATAATATATTTTTGTTAAATTATTTTGTCTGATTGACGTCATGGGGGTGATGATATATCTTCTAATTCTTGTATGCTTGTGTATGATTTTTTATTATAGTTTTCTTTTATATTATCTCATGTTGAATGATATCATAGGAACAATAATAGAATCCTTCCCTTGGGTGATGGTTTTGTTAGATAGTATTGAGACACTTGTTAGGTTTCCTTTTGGTGTTGGTCTATAGGAACCTTGGTACACCTTTGGAATGGGTGTGAGTCATTGATTTTAATTGAGTGATGGGTGATATGTTCACTATTTTTCTTGGTAAACACCTAGAATTATTTATAAACGATTTTCCTAAAACTTATTTAAAGGAGTTCCCTTATGATGGGACCCCACAATTTGATGTTTAAGGTGGTCTATTTTATTTTTCAATTGACTGCTTAGGTTGGATTCAGAAGTAGTAGTCCAAGTGTTATAATAATCATTAGCATGGGTCTTGTGATGGAATAATAATTGAGTATTGACTCTTTAGTATTTTGATAGGTGATGAGATATTCCTTCCTTGTTCTATTGATTGGAGGAGTATAGGTTTACCTCCTATGTATTACTATTTTACACCATTACAAGATGACATGACTGGGTATGTATTCTAAGAGAAAATGAAACTTTTGTGATGGAAAACTTGATTAAGATACAACCCATATGGAGGTGACATCAAGGATTACCTTATAGTATGACATATGAATTAAGGAGAATGGATAATTTTATTTATGAGGTCGTGTACATTTTTGGATTTTACTAGCTGGGAAAGGACTCACTCTATGTATACTCATCCATGTGGGCATCTTGATAGGAGTGGTGAATAATAAGACACTGGGATGAAAAGTAGATGGCCCTTGGAAATATATTTCTAGTTGTATATGTGAGAGATGATTAAGGCCTTCTAGGGATCCACCTAAGGTAAGACTATAGCTATAACACCCCGGGATTTTTCGGTATGTATCCTATTAAATAGATTCAATTCATTCAATAGCTTACATTTCACAAAAAAATATTTCATATCATATAAATCATACAAAATCACATATTGAACACAATAAAATCATTATAAATAAATAATTAATGAAATAAGATATATTTATAGAAGTTAAGATACATATACCAATGAATTGGTAACTTGAACTTAAAAATAGTAATATGCCCCTCATAAATAAAAAACTAGCCAAATGAATAGTGACCACACCCATGAAAGTTTAAATAAATTTTATTCATCTTATAAATGAAAGTATGATATGATTATATCAAAGTATAAGTAAATAAATATTTTAAAAATTATTAATCAAGTGTTGGTATTTTTGTAAGTCATAAATATTTAATCACAATTTTATAATTAATAAAATGATTTAAAAGAAAATTAATTTTTAAAAAAATTATTCATAAATTAATATTTTTTTCTTATTATTTTATGATAATTTTATGAGACCTTAGTTAATTTTTCAAAGTGTTATAAAATCAGTTATAATTTTAAAATCTGTATTTTTCGAGTAAAATATGATTTTAATTAAAAATTATATTTCTTATTTTTAGAAAATTATTTTACTAAAATTTAATTAATTTTTTAATTCTACACATCCAAAAATGGTTAGGGTAAATTTTGGGGATTTTTCTAAAATACTTGAATTTTTTGTGAATAGTGAAATGCAGTAATTTACAGTATATATACATTATAAGATAAATACACTATTACTTGAGTAATGAATGATGTAATAAAAATAATCTATAACTTACCTTTATTATTTTAATATATTTTATGATAATTCTCAAACTATTCATAGTCTTGAGAAAAAATAGTAAACAAATGAATAAAATATTCAAAAAATACCTCTCTCTCCTCCACTATAAATACCACCCCTCACCACCTCTTCTCCTCACATATTAAAATCTTTTATACTTTCCAGTATTCTGAAAAATATACTTCCCAAGACTCTCTCCCAAGTATAATATCCTTTTGTCTCAATAAAATACCAAAATCAAGTCCCTCAAGGAGGTTCTCAAGGATAAGAATTCAAGAGGTAAAAACCTCCTTCATTTTATTTTAATTTCTTTTCAAGTTATTTTATTTTCTTATTATCTCCTCACTTACCCTCATAAAAATGGAATGATAAATTTAGTAGCAAATATATACTAAAATTTTATTATGCTAATGGAATAATCCATCATCAAATCCTTTCCCCTCCCTCTTTTATTTTAAAAATGGAAACGTCGTCTGTAAGGTGTTGTTTTATCATCTTCAAGGATGATAAGTTTGAATTTTAATTTAATACCTTTAAGGATGGTCATAAAAATATTATAATGGTTGATAAATATTTTAAAATTTATATTATAACCATTTTTATGTTCTGTAGGTAACATATTTACATAATACTGAATTATAAAACAAAACGAGTTCATTGTGATCAAAAACTGTCATAATAATCTAGTCAATTATCACTAATATATTATCTAATGATTCATCCACATAACATATTACCAATTTATATATATAACCATTTAAAATTATTTATGTTCATTAGTAATATATAATTTTAATTCTAGATAATTATACCCATTCTATATAAACTTCCATACTCATATTCAAGTGAACTGATCATGAAAACTAAGAAAACAAGCACTCCCAAACTATGAAATTGTATCTTTTAACTCATAAAAAAGGACATAAATGAACTTAATAAAATTATAATAAATCAAATACATGTAGTAAATGTTATTAGTTAATTAATTAATGGATTTAATCTGATTATAAAGGACATTGAGATCAATTATTGAACACGTTCGGACATAAGGTAATGGACTTTGTCTTAATTTCCATTTCATTGAGACTTACTTGGTATTGTGCACCTAATAATTTTTATGTGGTGTATATATTTCTACATTTATATTATTATTGACTTCAATTATATTTCTATTAAATATTTATATTCTTGTACTATATATATGATCATTGTTTTAGCCATAGAGCATTTTACATACGGTGTTTATTTTGGAAGTTGTTTTAACTAAGAAAATTTTGATAAATTCATATCCTCTAATCAATAAAGATATTTTGATAAGTCATATTGGTCATAAATTTATTCTATTTATGAATAATGATTTGGAATTTTGGTGATGGTTGGGTCCTTCTATATCCCCTCGATGCATTGACATGTCTCATGAGACAAAATAGTTGGTGACAAACCCTTCATGTATATTTCCAAACAGAATCAGAAGGGTTTCTACCCACAGAATTAAACTGCCTTAATGGTATAATGGTTCATGTTCCAGATACATTCCATCCACTAAATAATAATTTTCTCTATTCATTATTCATTTATTACTTTCTGTGATATTTTCACTATGACAAAATCTATGGATACATTTTAATTCCCAAGTTATTGATGGAATGTGTTTTTCGTATTATTTACCCTGCCATAATGTCTATGCCTTATTGAATTTACTTTTCTTATAATTATTTAATATAAATATTAATGATAATTTTATCTCACACTTATTTTGTTTTTTTTTCAGGTTATGAATATGAATCCTTTGAATGAGTTTTAATGATGTTGTTTATTTAATTTTATAATGTATCTTGTTTTTATTTTCTGTCTTTACCAACATACAATGGGTATCATATATGTAATCTAGTCTTATAAAACTTCTAAACTGATCATTCATTTAGGGTTTTATTCCTTTTAATCATTCCAAATTAATAAAATAATGCATTTGCTCCGAGCTTCTGGGGTTGATATATTACAGTTAGTATCAAAGGAAGTTTAGCAGCAAATTTGGAAACTAGATTTAGAAAACATAGATTAAAGAAAATAACCTTAAGATATAATTTGAGGAGAAGTATAGAAAAATATCTTATAATTTTGGTAAGGTATTGATTATGTGGGATTTCCTAAAAATATATCCCAGTTTGGATACTATAAGTGGATGTGGTTATGGCATAGATGTACCTAGGGGTAAGAACTCTGACAAGGTGTCCCAGGCCGGACTCGAGGTAACATGGTACATGAAAATGGGTCTTACTGCAAACCTAGTTTTACACTCATAGGGGATATTATTAGGATAATTCACATTTTATTTTCAAACCATTAGGAAGGGTTTAAAAGTAAATATTTCCTAAAATAACCCATGTTTAAAGTTATGAGATTAGCTATGCATGAACTTTCAATTTATGTTAAGTGTTTTTATGTAATAAAATTATTCATTATGAACCTAATTTAGTGTCTATCACTGTTTATTGATGGAAATTAATTGAATAAAGTGAACAAATACCCATGGACAATTTAGGGATTTCCCCACTAAGCAAGTCAACACAGTTAATGTTGGATCTGAGGAGATTATAACTATATTAGGTAAAATTACTTAGGTTATAAAGAATAACCATATTATACCTATGTTGTATCATTTCATATGGTAGAATCCCCCATCCTTTAGTGGGACTACTAATTTAGTGGTAGCTGAGGAGTAGATCAGGTCCCTTGAAAAGAAATTTAAAGCATTGGGATGCAATGAAAATGAAAAGTTATTACTGGCAGTATATTGTCTCAAGGGAGATGCTAATCAATAGTGGCCATTGATCCAAAATACTAAGGATAAATATGAAATATAAGACATGGATTAGAGAAATTTTATTGAAACATTCTTTGACAAATAATTCCCTCGTGAGAAACAAACTGAAATGAAGAGAAAATTTCTTATCTTAAAGAAAATGGAAGAAGAGGGTGTTGTATAATATTAGGATACCTTCAAAATACAATCCATGTGTTCTATAGATTATGTACATGGTTTGGAAGAAAATATTGATCATATCTTTAAGTACTTAATCCAAGTCTCTGAAGGGAACTGGATTCTCAAAAAATTTCATCATATGATAAAATATTATTATGTTTTATCAACACAGAGAAGGAATTATCAAAATACAATTTTTTCAAGGGAAATCAATAGAAGAAGAGGTATTTTTATAACCATGGAAAATGATAATATCCAATTAAGAATAAGTGAATTAATTGAATAAAATTATGCAAAAACTGTGGAAGGATTCATCCGGTAAAATACTTTAAAGGTATGGGATTTTGTTATTAGTGTGGAGAAAAGGGTCACCAAACTAATGAATACAAGCAAAAGATAAAAATCAATGATGTTAAATGATATAATTTTAGAGATATTGGATACTTTTCAAATTATTATCCTAAGCTTCAAGTAAACCTTCCTCAAAAAAGTCCATAGGAGAAAAGACAAGCTTATGTGATCATAACAGTTGAGGTTTATGTTCCTAATGATGTGGTGGCAAGTACAATCACCATGTCCTCAGATTTAGCTAAATATTTATTTGATTCTGGATCATCACATTATTTTATATCTTCTTAGTTTTCTATAAAAATTATATATTTAGAATTTCCCTTAACAAGGTATTTTTCATTCAAAACTCCTAGTGGAAACCTTGTTGCAACAAAGATGTGTCGAGCAGTTCCTATTATGGAACATAAATTTTCTCTAATTGTTGATTTTATTATAATACCTATAGTATATTTTGATATAATAATTGGTATGGTTTGTATTTCAAATTATAATGAAAAAAATTATTACAAATAGAAGTAAATTATGATTTGTGATGAATGTATGGAATTTATCATCTTTAGAGGGGATACTTCATTATCTGAGTCATATCTGAATCCACCCCCCATAGCTCTACTAAATGAAATTATTGGGGAGGAAGAGAAAACATCATATATGGATGAGGAAATAAATATTCAAATTGATTATGTAACTATTGTACAGTAATACATTGATGTATTTCATGAGGATTTACCTAAACATACCCCAAAGCATGAAAAAGGGTTTACCATTGATTTTATCCCTGATACAAGACCAATATCAAATACTCCTTAGAGAATAGGCACTATGGAATTAGTGGAGTTAAAGAAAAACTATAGGATCTAAGTAATAAGGGATTTATTCATCCTAGTGTTTCTCTATAGGGATCCTTCATTCTCTTTGTTAAGAAGAAATATGGATCCTTGAGGTTTTTCATTGATTATATTGAAATCAATTATATTACAATAAATAATAAGTACCCTCTTCCTTGGTTTGATGATTTATTTGATCAACTTCATGGAGATAAATATTTTTTGAATATTTACCTTCATTATGGATATCATAAATTGTGCATAAATAAATAATATGTACCAAATATAGCATTTCAAACTAGGTATGGACATTACAATTTTATATTAATGTCATTTGGACTAACTAATGAACCTACTGTTTTTATGGATCTAATGAACAGAGTGTTAAAATAATATCTTGACAATTTTTTTTGGTATTTATTGATGATATCTTGATATATTCAAAAATATATGAGGTCCATGAGAACCAATTGGAGGTTGTTCTAGAGACTCTTATAATAAAAGAGTTATATGGTAAGTTTAGAAAGTGTGAATTCTGTCTTCAAACAGTTTATTTTCTAGGCAATATTTTCTCTAAGGATAGAATCTCAGTTGATCCTATAAAGAAAAAGGCGGTTCAGGAATGGCCTACACTAATGAACATAACTAAGGTATGTACCTTCATTGGTTTACCAGGTTATTATTGGAGTTTCATGTTGAATGTTTCCTGATTAGCTAACCTATTTACCAAGCTTACTCATAAAGGGGTTAAGTTTGTATGGAAAAAGGAGTGTGAATAATGTTTTGAATAATTTAAGAGGATATTATTTAATGATCCTACCTTGACTATACCATCAAGAAATGGTAGATTTGTGATTTATAGTGATGCATCAAATAAAGGACTTGGTTGTGTCCTTATACATAATGATAGAGTTATTTCTTATGCATCAAGGTAGTTAAAAATTCATGAATAGAAATATCCAACTCGTGATCTTGAGTTAGCAGTTGTAATATTTTCTCTAAAAATATGGAGACACTATCAATATGGTGAAATATGTGAGATGTGTACATATCAAAAGAATTTTAAATACATATTTACACAGAAAGAACTCAACAAGAGTCAAGCTACTCAAGGATTGTGGTTGTTCAATACACTATGACCCAAGAAAAGAAAATAAGGTAAAAGATGCATTAATAAGGAAAGAACATGGACTTATAACCCAAATGAGGATTGATAAAGATTCTATGTACATGGATTTAGTAAAGATGGATATAAGAATTGTTAAAGAAGAGGAAACATCATTCTTTTTTCAAATGATTACGAAACCATCTTTAATGGAGAAGATAAAAATATCTCAATTAGATTATAACAATTTTTGAAAGAAAATTAAAGCCACTAAGGATGGAATATTGGAATACTTCATTTATGAGGATGGAATTCTGAAATTTGAAAGAGGTTAAGTGTTCCATCAATACCGGAGCTAAAAAGAGAAATATTAGATGATTCACATAGCTCAAATTTATCTATAAAATTTAGTAGTAATGAGATGTATAGATATATTAAGGAACATTTTTTGTAGGATAATATGAAGTGAGAAATTGCTGACTATGTGACAATATGCCTATTTTTTCAATAGTTGAAGGTTATAATACAACATCCTAAAGGATTCATGCATCCTATTCCTATACTTGTGTGGAAATGGGATGATATTAAAATAGACTTTATCATAGGGCTACCAAGGAATCTAAGAAGGAATGGTGTAAAATGGGTTATTATTGATCAACTTACCAAATCTGGAAATTTCCTCACAATAAGATAACATTTTCCACTAGGGCACCTAGAACGACTCTATATTAATTAAGTTGTAAGACTTCATGGTGCACCTATCTTAATTATGTTTTATCGTGATCCATGATTTACATCAAAATTATGGAAAAATATTTAGAAATATTTGGTTAATGTACTTCATTTGAGTACTACTTATCTCCCTCAAATTGACGGGCAGTCAAAAAGAAAGATCCAAACTTTAGAGGACATGTTGAGATCTTGATCACTTGACTTTCAAGTTATATGGGATCAGTATTTACCAATGGTAGATTTTTTCTACAAGAATAGTTTCCATTAAAGTATTAATATATCACTATATGAAGAGTTTTATGGAAAGAGATGTCGTACACCAACTTATTGGGATGAAGTTGGTGAAAGGAATCCCATAGGCCCAAAACTTTTGGAGGAAACAACAATAAAGGTAAAGTCTATTAAAACACATATCAAAGTGTAACAAAGTATGAAAAAGATATGTGCCAATAATAGAAGGAAATATTTTGAGTTTCAAGTGGGAGATCATATATTCTTGAAGGTATCTCCAAGAAATGATGTTATAAGATTTTGAAAGAAATGGATATTGATCCCTAGGTACATCGAACCTTTTGAAATTATAGAGATAGTTGGAGCTATGCATTATCATTTGGAGATTCCACCTAGACTTTCTAAAGTGCAGAATGTTTTCCACATCTCTTTGTAAATTAAGTACATGCCAGACCCAATGCATGTCCTCACTTTTGAAGTAATAGAACGGGAACTTGATTTGTATTACTGTGAAGAGCCTATTGAGATTCTTGACATAAGAGAGAAAGTATTAATAAATCAGATGACTCAACTTGTAAAAGTTATTTGGAAAAACCATAAAATAGAGGAAACAATGTGGGAACCTGAGGATGTTATGTATAATAACCACCCTCATCTGTTTAGAAGGTAATGTTCATAAAAATTTCAAGGAAGAAATTTATATATAAGGGAAGAATTTAACACCCCGATATTTTACAATATATATCCTCTTAAATAAATTCAATTCATTTAATAGATTACATTTCAAAAAAAATTATTTTATATAGTATAAATCATATAAAATCACATAGATAACACAATAAAAACTTTATAGATGAAAAATTAATTAAATAATATGTATTTCTAAAATTTAAGTTACTTATACTGATGCAATAGTATCTTGACCTGAGGAATAATAATATAACCATTATGAATAGTAAACTAGCCAAATGAATTGTAATCTCACCCATGAAATTATAAATAAAATTTAATTATCTTATAAATGAAATTATTATATGATTATATCAAAGTATAAGTAAATAAATATTTTAAAAATTATTAATTAAGTGTTAGTATTTTTGTAAGTCATAAATATTTAATCAAAATTTTATAATTAATAAGATTATTTAAAAGAAAATTTATTTTCATAAAATGTATTCATAAATTAATATTTTTTTGTCTTATGATTTTAAAATAATTTCATGATACCTTAGTAAATTTTTCAAAGTGTTATAAAATCAGTTATAATTTTAAAATCTGTATTTTTTGAGTAAATGATGATTTTAATTAAAAATTAAATTTCTCATATTTAGAAAATTATTTTCAAAAAATGGAGTTAATTTTTGAATTCTAAATGTCCAAAAATGGTTAGGGTGAATTTTTGTTATTTTTCTAAAATACTTGCATATTTGGTGAATAGTGAAATACAGTAATTTACAGTATATATACCAGAAAAACATAGTCAGAGGAAAAACCTCTGACCACTTATTAATAAAGGAAAAAATCAGTAAACAAGAACCACAGACCAAACACAACAACTACAACACATCAAAACCAAACCCATCACCATTTCCATGATAAAAAGCTTCCTCTGTAGTCGTCGACTCCCACTCTGAGCTTTCATAGTGCCTCGGGACTTTGGCATACTTCCTTCTAAGGTTCAACCACTCCAAAGAAAGAAATTCATTATTAATTTTCCTAGATACTGCTCCACCTTCTTTAAGGATAAAGGATCTAGTGGACATTGGCTTCGGCGGATATGAATAATCTTTATGGTATATATACATTATATGATAAATACACTATTCCTTGAGTCATGAATGATATAATCAAAATAATCTATAACTTACCTTCATTATTTTAATATATTTTATGATAATTATCAAATTATTCATATTCTTGATCAAAAATAATAAACAAATAAATAAAATATTCAAAAAAACACCCCTCTCTCCAACTATAAATACCACCCCTCACCACCTCTTCTCCTCACACCTTAAAAGCTTTGAGACTTGTTCAGATTCTCTCCAATATTCTTCCCAAGTCTCTCCCCTGCATTCAAGATCATTGTTTCTTAAAAAAATACCATACTCAAGTCCATCAGGTAGGTTCCCAATGAGAATAATTCAAGAGGTAAAAAACACATTCCTTTTCTTTTAATTTATTTACCAGTTATTTTATTTTACTATTCTCTTCTAACCTCCCCTCATTAAAATATAATGATAAATAAAGCACCTTACATATATTTTAATTTTATTATGCTAATGTAATAATCCATTATCAAACCTCTTCCCCTCTCCCTTTTATTATAAAAATGGAAGCATCGTCCGTGAGGTGTTGTTTTGTCACCTTCATGGACAACAAGTTTAAATTTTCCTTTATCACATTAAATTCTGGTAATAAAACCATTATAATTATTTATAAATATTTTAAAATGTTTATTATAACCATTTTTATTTTCTAGAAGTAACATATTTACATAACACTAAATGATAAAACAAAACGAGTTCATTATGATCAAAAATTGTCGTAATAATCTAAATGATTATCAATAATGTCTTATATAATGATTAAACCTCATACCATATAAACAAATGATATATATATATCCATTTACACTTATTTATTTCCATTAATAACATATAAATTTAATTCTAGATAATTTTACCCATTCTATATAAACTTCCATACTCATATTTAACTGAACAGATCATGAAAACCCAGAAAATGAGCACTCTTGAATGATGAAATTGTATCTTTTAACTCATAAAAAAGTCTATAAATGAACTTTATAAAATTATACTAAATCAAATAAATATATTAAAGGTTTTGAATTAATTAATTAATTAATTAAATCTGATTATCTAATATATTATGATCAAGTGCAGAATATATTCGTATATAAGGTAAGGTACTTCGTCTCAATTTCCATTTCATTGATACTTACTTGGTATTGTGCACCTAATAATTTTTATGTGTTGTATATACTTCCACATTTATATAATTATTCATTTGAAATTATATTTCTATTAAATATCCATATTCTTATATCATGGATATGATTATTGTCTTAGTTGTATACCATTTTACATATGGTATTTATTTTGAAAGTTGTTTTAACTGTGGAAATATTGATGAATTTGTATCCTCTACTCAATATGGATATTTTGATAAGTCATATTTTTTAGGAGTTTCTTCTATGTATTAAGAATTCTTCAGAATTTCAGTGACAGGTGGGGCCTGCTATAACCCCTTGATGCATCGAGGGATCTCATGAGACAAAACAGTTGGCAAAAACCCCTTTATGTCTGTTTCCAAACAAAATCAGATGGGTTTCTACCTATATACTTAAACATTATTGACAGTATAATGGTTCATGTTATAGATACATGACTTCCATTAAATAATCATTTTCTTTATTCAGTATTCAGTTATTACATTCTAAGAGATTTTCACTATGAGAAAATATATGGATACGTTTTCATTCCCAGTTTATTGATGGCATGTGTTTTTAGATTATTTTCCTTGCCATAATGTCTATTCCTTATTGACTTTAATTCCATTATTATTATTTCATATAACTCTTACTGAGTATTTAAACTCACCCTTATTATGATTCCTTTTCCCATGTTATGAAGATGAATCTATTGAATGAGTTTAAAGGATGTTGTTTTTTTCATTTTATTATGTATCATGTTTGTATTTTCTATCTTTCTCAATATACTATTGGTATCATGTATGTAATTTGGTCTTCCAAAACTACTTAATTAATCATTCATATGGGATTTGATTCCTTTTAATCATTCCAAAGTAATAAAATAATGTATTGGCTCTGGGCTTCTAGGGTCGGGGTGTTATAATAGCTATAACATACACTTTTATGGATGATGATTTTGATATATAATCTATGTGATCATTATGTATCCAAAGAGTTATATCATCATGTAATATAATCAATCCTTTATGGTTTCTTATGATATATGGTATTTAGTCGGTGTTTCTCTGTGGGTATTCTAATAGATAGTGGTGAATATGACTAGTGATATGAGATAAGAAAGGTCGTGTGCGATGGGATTGTTATATTATATGGTTGGTCCCCAAATATTTTCACCCATTTTTTATAATGATATTTAATTTTAGATCATATTTTTTTCTTTAGAACCTCCTTTATTTCCTTTTTTGGTAATTTTTAATTTGAAAATTGATTTTATGGTTGGTCCCTCTTTGATTACTTGTTGTTGATATTCTTAATATGACTTTTATTTCTCATGAAATATTTGGATTTTGTTTATTTACAAGTAGTGATATGACTGATGATTAGGTAACACTCTAATGAGTGAGACTTTATAGTTATATATTGAAACACTTTGGGATTATATCTGATGTAATGAGATTAATTGGGTGGTATAACTCACTGGGTTTTAAAGGTATACCAATCATCAATTATAAGAAGGTGAGACTTGTCTTGATTTAGGTAGTAATAGTTGAGTCTTTAAGGTGTGTGTGTATTTTATCTTTATTGGAATTTAAGTATAGCATTTTATGAGAATACATGGGTTATGTTTCTGTGTGAGTGATTTCCAGTTACCACTAATTTTTACTCTTCCATTACGTGTATATGCATCAACTTAGTAACTATTACTTAGTGTGTTGAGGTGAGTTAGTTAATACTACTGGGCTATTGGACTCACCCCATACCTATGTACATGTCATGGGTTTTGATATACAAGGGTAGACATTATGATTTCATTTCATGGAATGGAATCATCTTGGATCTAGATGCATATCTCATAGTGATCACTATATCAACGTCTGAATAGTAAATAGAAGATAATCATATGTTGAGAATGAGGTCACCATATTTATTTTTAGTTATTCTATTGTATATGTATAAACTCTATGGTCTCTCCTATTAATTATTATGATACATGTTCTGTATTATTTTTTTCTCTATTAAGGCTCATGCATATAATGTAGCCTACTTTACTTTTATAATCTAGACTTTGGGACAACCTATTATCTTCTTGTTTTATGTTTAGTGGTTTTCAAAATTTCCATTATATATATTGGTCATTCAAAAATTTTAGTAGGTTTAATAATTTACCTTATTCTTTATAATATAAGGTATAGTCTCCCCATAATTTTTTTAGACCCTCGTTGTTAGTCGGTAGCCTCTAGCATGTGGAGAGGCACATCTGGGGTCACATGGTATCACTAACTCAAGTACTATTTAGATGACTTGGGTAGGAAAATTACATAGTTTTTACTTTATTCAAATTTAAAATCATTTCTCTTTAGTTTTTTTATTTTTTTTTCTTTATAATTTTATTCCCCTTGTTAAAACATATAGTCAAATATTTATTTTAAAATAAAATGGTAATTAAAGTATATAATTGTTACTTGTTTAGTAAAATTAAAGATCATTTTACTATATGTATTTTTAAACAGGAATTTCATGGTTTATTTTCTAAAAAGATTTCATATATCATTGGTGGTATCCTATTGGACTTCTCACTCACACGCTACATGCACACTTTGTGTGTATATAGATTTGATTCCATACTATGAAATAGAATTCATGGTTACCTTTTTTATCTTAGTGGATGATACTTTCTTGACATAGAGTTATATCTATTTTTTCTTATATTTTTATTATATATATTTTACAAATCTTATTTTATTGGCATAATCAAATTCCAATCATCTTTGTTTCCTTTTTTTTGGTTTTCATCTCAGTTATTATATAATATTTTGGGTTATGTATTTAAAGGTTTTTTGTTATGGTTATATTTATTTCTCATGTTTCATGGTTTTCTTAATTTTTTTCATTATTATAGTACCTTGTTTGGATAATTTATAATATCAAAATATTTTATTTCACTGGTGTGAAATTCCAATATAAGGAGTTTCTAGGTCAAATTTTAGTTGGAATCCCTATTTTATTTGTATATTGATTTGATAAAAATCATTCTTAAAGATTATAATTTATTCCCTTGGATATTTTTTATCCCATGATGATTTAAAATTAATTTTGGGCCTTGTGATATATTGGCTCCAATATTAGAATAAGGTATCCTATGTTGGTTTTTTATAGGGGTGAATGGGTGAACTCTTCTAATTTTTTGATTTTAAGGGTTTTTTCTCAAAATAAACCTTTGTAAATTATTAGATTGAATGATATATATTAATAATTATTTCACATTAATTAAAATATAGATAATAAAAAATCATCCATACATAAATCATAACAACCACACAAGTAGATATCACTCTAATATTTACAGGGTTCTCCGCTCATTATAAGTGATTATTCCTTAGTGTGACTTGGAATCACCCATAGTTATGTAGTTCAGTGTCTTCACAATATATTTATAATCAAGAGGGGATTATCCTAAAATTAAGTACCAATTTTTTGGCCTCATCATCCTATAGTGATTTTACACTATCTTCAATGAAATTAGAACATAACTGACCTTATCAAAAAAGACATTAATATGTAAATTGGCATTAGTAAGGCTAATCTAGTAATTTTTCATATCATATAATGAAGATATTCAAAAAAATATTAGATAATATTATTTTATACTAGATAATATTTTTCCTATGGTCTAAAATATTTTCCTTCTCCCATCAACAAAAATCTCTACACTTTATTTTATTACTTTCAAATTCATAGATATTTAGTACCATGCATATTCAGTAAATCTATCTTCATTTTCCTTCTTCTTTCCCCTCTCTATATCTCTCTATATATAACTATGATAGTTATTTCTCTAATATTTTTCTCTAATTCATCACCCACACTATCATGACTTTATATTTTATATATACATACATATATATATATATATATATGTGTGTGTGTGTGTGATTATTTTTTTGATATCAACACAAAATATTTCTCAAATTGATGATTTTTCTTGAATTATCCTCGCAATGGGATCAATATATGTGGATACATCAATATTTTTAGATGAAATACATATAATTATAAATATTTAAATCTTTTTAATCTTGATTTTCACCAAAAATATGCTCCACAAATATAATCCATTCAATATAATCAAAACTCATATAATCTTTTGGTATGATTGCATGCATGTAAACAATGAGTTCCATATTCCTCATATTCTTCTATTAAAAATAAATAAATTGAAATATTTTCAAAATTACCACTATAAATGAACATGATATATTTATATAATGATATTGAGAAAATAAATCGTCACAATCTACACAAAATGATTCCATAAAAAACATATTTTAGAGTAATCAAAATCATTTGGGTGAATGCTCCTATGATTTTTAGTAAAAAAAATAATTTAAATGTTTAAAATTAATTTAACACAATTTCCCTTCCCCAATTTCAAAAACTTTAGATTTAGTTTTACACATTTATTCTTTTACATGTTTCTTTTTTAAAAATCTTTTAAAACATCAAGTTTAAAATTAAAAACCTTGTATAATATTCAATTTAACCTTACATAAATTTTTTTATTCTTATTTTATCCTTGTATGTTGTTAACTACATTAGGGTTACCCTTATAAAACCTTAAAAATATTTTGTTCAATGTTACACATATTTATAGTAACAATTATTCATATCTTATAGGATTCAGTTCACACTTACACAAATAGTTCAACTTAAGAATTTATCTCAAAAAACATTCTCAATCTTCTAACTACTCTTATGAAACATTTCCAAAATTCTGTTTAATATTACATCATGTTAAAATTTAATAGATAAAATTAAAAAAAACATAAAATATTCTAATTAATCATAAATACTCTTTTTAAATATTTTTTTTTATTCTTACTGATTTTTCAATATTTAAAATTTAATCTTACACTAGATTTAAAATATGAAAATCACATCTTATAAAAATATGATACGTTTCAAATAAGATCTATTTAAAACCCATTTAAAAAAATTTATAACATTAATAACAATAATAAACATATTTTTAATATAATCCATCAACTTCCCATAAACTTGACTTAATTATTCATTCATTCTTCAAAAAAATGAATTCATTCATCAACCCTTGATCTTCATATCAAGAGAACATATTTCGTTAACCATAAATTTTTTTTATCAAATATATATTTTTTTGAAGAGTGTATTTAAAATTTAAAATCTATTTTAATATAATTTTTAAGAATTCACATATCATATGTATCACTGTTGATATTTTTAATTAAATATAATAAATTGTTAAAATTCATTTCATGAGATTACTTTAATCTATCATTTTCAAAACATCAACATCGTATTCATAAAAAAATTCCAATATTCTTCTATAAATTCTTGTCATTTTATGCTCAATACATAAAACATATAATTTATGATTTAATATCACCCCTTTATACTGATCACATTTATTTATTAATAATTGAAAAAATATACAAAAAAAATTAGGACACTTCACTTTCTTCTTCTTAAAGTTTCATGACACTTATATTTTTTCTCTCTAGTAGGAAAAAATTATCCCATATTTGAGTGTTCTATTCATTAATAATATATTTTAATTTTTTCTTGTATTAAATTATATTAACATAAAATTTATTTTTATTTCTGATATTTTCTTCTAATTATGTTGCAATCTTATTCATCAATTTTACTTGCAAATTTATTTTTAATTTCATATTAATTTTTCTTTCACTACTAAAGTAATATATTTCACCTTATAGAATAATCCACTTACTTTATCTTTATCTCATATATAACTTAAATATTCCTTTTATTTATTGATCTCACCTTACTAGTCTCAATATTTAACATTGTTAATTTCTCTCTATTTTTTATCCTTCATTCAAACTAGTTCAAATTCCTTAATAATGGGCTAATAATTTTACTCCAATTTTTGAGAAATATTTTTATCATCACTTTATTCATTGGATCATCACTTTTATATCTCAATTTTTTCATAGGAATTATTTTCTTTTTGACTTAAAATCAAAAAAAAATTATTATTAGTATATACAATTTCAACATCATTAGAACACTCAGAACCTTCAGAAAATATTTGAAATATATTTTTATCACATCATATTCAATATTATCATTTATGGAAGCTATTAGAGAACATACCTTGACCTATAGATAAAGTGTTTTTTCTCTTAACACTATAAAAGTTTCTTTAAAGTGCTTATACATCTCATAAGTAAAATATAAATTTCTTTATTTTTTACCTTTATTATTATTCTTATTAAAATCACCTAATTGTAAAATCAAAAATTCTCCCATTAAATATAATATTTGAAAATATAAGATCAAAAATTTGTACCTTTTAATTCATATGATGAAATAATATTTATACATTAACAAAAAAATTAATAAATTTTTTGTGTATCAGATTAATCAGTATTTAAAAACCAAACTCAGGAAATGATACCAATTATATTTGTTAATAACATAGTGATAGACACTTTGAGAGGGGTTAATTAAGGTGATCAATATATAATGACTTTAACCCCTTTAATATATAATGTAAATGAATATTGACTTACTATTTTTAGGATCACCAATTATGCCCTTTGTAATATGATTTTTTCTCTTATCCACTCAAACTATATAGTAAATAAATTTCATGATAAAATAATTTACTTGTTTCACCTCTAATCATGAATAGTATAAGGCATGGATCAACTCTTTTTCATCAAACTAAAATATACTCACTTTTTTAATGAGTTTAGATAAGGTTACTTCTTCTTAAGTATCACTCCATTTAAATCTTGTGGGGATCACTATCCTTTAAATTTTGACCCACTATACTTATATAATGAGATTATAATGGTCTTTATAAGTTATGAATAAAAAATACTTGGCTTATAATATAAATTTATGAGTGTATTGTGAATGAAATATGTATTATTTACTTTAAAACATATATAGTAAGATTTACTTGTATATGAGAAAATACTCTATCTTCTTCAATGTGACGTCCCGGACCCAGATGCAACTCGATGGGTGCCCTGAGCCTAGTGGGCCACATGGCCTCAAGCAAATGTTACCAAAATCCAGACACTGCCAACTAGCAGTGAGGGCCTAAGGTGTGTCTGTGGGGAGACTATTCCCTCATTACCAAAGTGTAGTGTAGTGGGTGAAAGTAAACATTTGTAAATAGTGGAAGCAATATAGGCAGACTGAAGGAACAACATAAAATAGAGACAATGGTAAAAATAACCAAAATAATTGAAATAGTATTCAATAATTGATGGTATGTCATGTCACTAGAAATCTAGAAAACATGGATATAAAACAGTAGGCATAATATGTTTCACAAAAGTAAAAAAGAAATCAAAAGACTATACCAAGCATCATGAGTTCTAACTTGGTCCTCTACTATCAAGATCCATACTAAATAGAAATAAATCAAGTGTTCAAAGTCATAATCTTCCCATTTTCAACACCTACAAACATGTAATCAGCCCCGGGTACCAAACAGTTCCTGGAGAGGGTGTGAGATAAATATCAGTGAGCCACTAACAATGGTGTCTATAACATCTAGCCTATGTAATGCAAATATAATAGTGTGAAAGAATATATATATATATATATATATAAAGTAAAATAGTATAATGTAACTAAATACCCAAGTACATACTTTAGCCCTCAGTTGGTGTTTGAACATGTAACTAGTTCATTTAATTAAGTAATTACCAATTTCATATTCATAGGTCACTTGAGGCATAGCCAACACTAACATCACCTCGTGATAGTATAGATAATGAAGGTTCCAAGATGTAACAAGGCATCCATGATCAATGATACTTAATAATGAAGTTCCAAGGTAGTAACCAAGGCAACATAGTAGTAATTGTATCATGGCTAAGGATAATAGTGTAATCTAAAGAGCATGTTCTAAGGTATTCCACAATAAGGTGCCTACCGAGTCCAAGGTGATCGTCCAAGGTAAAACTAGGCTAAGCAGAGATAGAGCCCTATGGGTTGTAACCATGGAACCTATATGTCAATTTCGGATCCAAGGAGTGTATCCAAGGCATCCTATAATGATAATAAAATGATCCTACAGTGTCATATCGGGCATCCAAGAACAAACAGGGATCATGACCTAGTGGGTATTAACCTAATCAAGTTGTTTCCTTGAATCGGAATGGGGTTCTCGAGTGCTCATGGAATTCTCTAATCAGAATCCAAGGCGAGCTCGAGTCAGGACATTTATGTTTAATTATGAAGTCATGTAATATCTTCTTTAGTTCAAGCCTTTCCTTTCATTAGTGTGATGAGAACAAGTTGCATAAAACCTTTTTATATAGTCATTTGGTTCAAGTCTTTCCTTTCATTAGTGTGATAAGGACAAGTATCATGTAACCATTTAATCCATTTAAGGAATATTATAGATTCAAGGTTCATTCCACTACCTTCCATTAATGCGGTAAGGGGTTCTACGAATATGAAACTAATTAATAATTTACATTTAAGTAAAATTCATATACCTGGTATACTTTTCAATTCACATTTCACATTTAATTATCAATTTAAATCACTTAACTTAGGAAGGTCAACTGTTGAGAACACATGGTACTTTCTATTATGAAATTTACTATATAATCATTCCATTTAATATAGAAATTTTAACCTTAGAGAGGTTAAGCGAAGTCACACCCAAACGGTGGCTCAAACGTTTTAAAACACTAAAAACCCAAATGTAGCATAACAATCGATATAGGGGAGATTGAGTTGTAGGAGTAACCAATAACCACTAATCACATATTTGGAAAGAGAATAACCATATGGTTCTAATGAGTATAATCATGGAATATAAATTTAAGAAACATCACCCAACAAAATCAATGGTCCCCACATATATATTCCAAAATTGATGAACTTTAGGGATAAATTATAAACCATCCACCTTAGGGTTGTATGAATCTCCTTCTCTAGTTTCGGACCTTTATTTTCCTCGTATTGGAGTAGATCTAAGAAAATGAGAAAAAATTCTCATACCATGATATCCCAGTCGAGAGAAAAAGAGAAGGAGAACGTCTCAAGAGGACTCGATTATGTAACATTTTGCATCCAACATGATGAACGGAAGCTCGATTGGTTGTCAGATGATGGATATCTCTTGATTTCAAGTTTTGGTATTCAAAAAACCCTAAATTTAGAAATAAATAGGTTAATCCCACGAAAACATGAATTAGGGAATAAGGAGGGAGCTTAATTAGATCGTTAAGGGAAAACAAGAATTTTTTCCAAAATTTAGCCTATGCACAGTTTAATCTAGAATGTAGAATTGATTATCATGAACTAATCTAGATAACATGGCACACTAATAGCTGATTCTTCACTTATATTTCCTATAGGTAATTCCCAATCCCCATATTCTAGAAACTAGAACTAAAGAAACAATAAATAGTCACAAGAAACAATTTCTCCCTAAGAATAAACAAACAATACATATAATGGTGGAAGATAAATCAATAAATTATAATGTATTGTTTTTTATGTAAAGGTTTAAAATATATCTAGTAATATTTTCATATCAAGTCACTTATAAGGCACAATATTTTGAGGCTTGGTGAACCCAGAATTGATATTTGAAAAATATTAAATATATTAATTTCACACATGATTAGTTTTCCTAAAAAAGTGGAATAACTCATAAATATAGTATTAAATTGGAAATATAAGATTACGTTTGAGTTTAGTGAATGGGTTTTACCCTAGGAATAATGTAATCTTGGAGGGCGTCAGACACATTGGTTAAGCGTGGTTGAGGGAGAATGATTAAATTAATTAATTAATTAAAATAATTTATTTAATTAAATTTCCAAAACTTGAGTATTACTAAAATATATAGATATGATTAATTGTAAAGGTTAGGCACATAACCCTGTAGATCTAAAGGATACATTTATAGAGAGATTGGAAAACACAATATATCTTGATCGATAACTGAGAATCATCTTCGCGAATACAGCATGTGGATCTCACCATCGACAATGATGCATATTTGTTCTTTGTCAATGATCAATCCATATCAAGGTGGGAAATTTTACTTATGTGGATGTATCCATTTTTTATTATCCTATAATTAATGTGAAATAATCAACTAATGAATTTATCTATAGATTAATCATATATGGGTATTGGATTATTATGCTGGGAATTTGGGGATTTTCATTTTTTCTATTAATTTGTATCTCTTTGTTCATCATTATAATGTTAATGAATCGAGTCCAATACAAAAATTGGTTGAGTTCTATTCCTCAGGTTTTTTATTTGTTCATTTATTTTTTTTGTTCTTCATTCGTTCATCACTGGTGTTTGTTTTGGATAGTAGTTCAACAAATACCCGGTGACCAATAGTTATGCACCTGTTTCTTGGTGCAACAAATTTATACTAAAAATATGGGTTATGTTTGATGATTGGTTCAATATACAATAATGAACCAGGATCAGATCAAAGTTCTTTATGTGGTATTGGACATGTGGTGAAGAGAGACATGATGAATGGTTTCCCAAGTGAATCATACATCTAAATTCTGAAGAGCGGTGCCAAAAGGGCTCAACCAGAACAGATCCTTGTTTACCTACATGATTTATAGTCAGATCAAAGATTGAAGGAGCATATGAAGGCATATGAACCATATCCATGCTTTCTGGAAAATCCCAATATACATGGTGTGTAATCCAGGAATACCCGATTTATAGGGCCTTGGATACTACGCTAGGGTTTCTGTATAGAAGAAAAGAATTTCACATCATATGAACCTTATTTAGAGTCTAGGAAAGTATCTACAATGATACATAGACATAGACATGGTCAGGTAAATGACATGGCTAGATTACATAGGCTAAGGTATTCACTAGGACATGGTATGGTACACAGACATGGCCAAGTACACGGATACGTCTAGGTGTACATGGGCAAGAACATGAGCATGGGTCATGATACATGGTTAAACTCAGTACCGAAGGGAAAAATTGTGTACTTATTGTACACACCATGTACTCCTTCAAATACGACTTAGATACCTTGTTCCTGTAAGCTTGGACTAGTTTCCTTAAGGGTTTATTCCCTTGATCCATCCCTGTAAAGGTATAGTATTGAATTACATCCTAAACAAAGTATTGTGATCCTCTCTAAGGGACTAATTTTAGATAAATTTGTAGAAATATCTCCCAAAGGTTGAGATGTTATTCTTTATCATATTTTTCTAATGTGGGGTTCTTGGAATCAGCATGACCAACTATACATGGGAGTCGATCCCTAACTTAGTTGGTTAATCCATATTGGGTTAGTCGGTATTACCACAAGGCCCTGGGTGTAATCCTCATATGTGTATCAATTTCATCATAATTACATCATGTACTTATTTACAGTGAGACCTGATGAGCATGATATCTCAAATAGACACCATTAGTATTATCCAACTCATGTAATGAGTTCTCTTGGGTGAGCATGGTTTAGACTCTCGAGCATAATCTTAGGCTAGAAATGTTTTTGTGACCTTACCTTAAGAATTAATGTCAAATATTAGGATATTTGGATGTTTTATTATATGTATTATGTTATGATTGACATATCCTATGATGATCTTATTACTCTTGATGCTTTATTGTTAGTGATTTTTGGGTGTCCTGCTGGATATTTCCATACTCACCCCTTCATAGAATCTTCCCATACATTTTGTATCTTATGAAGATGACCAAAATTTTGATGGGGTTCTTAGTGGATCAGAAGAATACGAATCTTATATTTGGGCTAGATAGACCATGGTTCATACCAGGAATCAAATTTTACTATATTCCCCTATTACAATCAATTTATACTACTTTATATTCTTTTGTGGGATTGTATTTGGTCCTTATTATTTCCCAATATGTTGCTATACTTTGGTTGTGGGATTTATATGTATGAAAGTTTTTTGTATCAGTTGTATTTTACTTTTCAGCATTGTATGGACTTTGAGATATGTGTTTTCATACAGGTATCATATACTAAGGCCTCCCATGTGAGTGTTATGACTACTCGGCACCATTTTCCATCTCTTGACCTATTGAAGGTTGGATTGGGATAGTCACTCAGTTTATTTCCATCCATGCAGGCCCTGATGGGTTGGGTGGTGATAGAGTAGTATCATAAGAGGTTCCATCTTAGGACCAAAGCATGGAATTTTTTCTAGATGTGAGATTAGTTTAGGTTTTATGGCAACAATTTTAAGTGTTTCGAGTTTGGATTTTGGTCCATGGACTCCAATGTTGGTGTGGAGGAAAACATATCCATACACCGAGACTCTAACCATCTACCTTTCAAATTGGTACATGTAGAAATTAGTAGTAGGGGAAACATTGGTATATTCATTATATAGGAATGGGTTGGGTTTCTATGTCCTTCTGGAGTCATCTACCTAGATATACTCATTGACTATAGTATATCTTGTCTATTTCAGGATTCCTCTATGATGATTTCCATCTAGGATGCAGAAATATGATTGAGGACAATCCCCTTAGTGGTGAGGCTTTGATATAGGGACTTGTTTAGGAGGAGTTGTCTCAAAGTGGTTTTCTAATCATACCTCCACCCATTAAGAAGTAGATGGTACTCATAGTGTTAGTGGATGAGGTGCACTAGATGAGTGTGCTTCATAAGTTTTAGCATCAGTGACCCCTCAGGTTCAGATGGAATATTGACCCACAAGTATCTTAGGATTTCATTGAGGTAGTTACATGAGTATTTCATCTCATCAGGACACCTATAGACTAGATAGAGATCCTAGAGGTGAGGCTTATTCATGGTTTTGTAGGATATTGGTGGAGCTTGGTTGTTCTATCATGTGATGAGGTTACTCTTTCATGGATAGAGTTTGAGCATATCTTCAGGGATGATTACCTCCAGTTATGATGTGAGTGGTGCATATCCAGGAGCTTTTACAACTACAGCAGGGAAGTATAACTATGGCTAGGTATTCATCAAGATTTACCAACCTCTCACAATACTCGATGGATATGGTTTATGATCCATTCTTTCAAGAACATACCTTTGAGAGAGTTCTATATAGATACATATGGTTGAGTGTGATGCATCTATGAATTCCTAATTATTTTAGGGTGCTAGAATATGCATTGGTGATAGATAGCTTTCAGGATGAGAAACCACCAGCAGTGGGTTCTAGTAGTGGTAACACAGGGGATAAGACCTCGGTGGTAGATAGATAATGATAGACATAGGGATATACACATGTGATGCATTTCAGGAGGTGATCTTGGGGCTAAGGGTTTCTAATCTGGGGATCTCAAGATCGTTCTAGTCATCCTAAGGAGAGGTAATTCTATCATTTTGATGGAAGGGTACATCTCATGTGGGATTCTCCAACCCTCTATATGGATAATAGATAGATAGTGGATGGACCACCTTGGAAAATTCATCAGTAGGAGCATTGAGGTCTACAGGTTGGAAGATGTGGAAGATAATCAAGGAGATAAATGGGAGGTAGAAGACATTTTGACATTTTACCACCACCACCCCAAGGAGGTCCCCCACCAGGCTCAGGGAGCTGGTGGATGAGGTAGAGGAAAACTACAGGCCATAGAGGCCTATGATCCATAGGCTCTGGGGATGATTATATATATTATATGTGTCTTCTCTACCTTAATTTTAGTTTTTATAGACATGGTCATGAGACACTATTTTCTTGATACATCCCAAGTTCAAGACCTAGAGGTTATGGTTGAGCCCTTGGATCGATCCTTATTCTTAGAGACTCTTAACAGAGATGACTCAGTGATCATGAAGTTTTGTCAATAGTGTTATTTGACACTTTCAGGAGAAAGTTTCTCATTTAATATCTTTATGGAATTGTTGATACTTTATTATGTCATCTTAGGTATGGACTGGATATACACCATTCATGCATATATTGACTATTTTAAGTGAATTATGCGGTGTTTCTGTATTTATGGGATGAGGTTTTCCTCCGTAAGAAAGGAGACCCAAGAAAGGTATCATGGACTCATACATAGAAGGGTGATGTCGATTACTCACTAGTTAGAGATCATGACTCTTAGAGTAGTGGATTCTATGAGCTATAAATTTTCTGATATGGTGGCTGAGTGTGAGGGTGTCTTTCCTGAGGATGTGCCCAGATTGCCTCCCTACTAGGAGTTTGGCTTCTTCATCAACTTACACTCAGGGATAAAACCAATTTATTCACCATCATATCAGATGGATCCCACAGTGCTTCACAAGCTAAGGGTATAGTTGGAGGATTTTTATAGGAATGGATTTATGAGACCTAGTGTTGGCCCCTCAGCATCCCCAATGTTGTTTTCTAAGAAGGAAGATAGGATCTTGAGGTTAAGAGTGGATAATTGTTGCCTCACCCATGTGACCATGAAGAATAAGTATCCACTAATGAGGATTTATGACCTCTTCAATCAGTTTATAGGAATGAAATGGTTCTCGAATATTGTCCTTAGACCAAGCAATCACTGGATGCGAGTACGGTGTGAGGATATATTGAAGATGAAATTCAAATTCCACTATAGTCTCTATAAGTACTTGGTGATTCCATTCGGTATGATGAATACCCCATAAGTGTTAATGGTTCTAATAAACTATATCTTTTAGCCTTTATTATGCTATTTTTTGGTGTTATTCATCGATGATGTCCTAGTGTACTTGGTATCCGAGGTAGAGCATGTAAGACACTTGAAGATGGATCTAGACACACTCAGAGAGAACCATGTGTATGGGAATATTTATAAGTGTTATTTATTGATTCCAGAAGTCCATTTTTTGGATATGTTACCTTAGCTGATGGTGTAGCAGTGGACCCATCAGTGGTCAAAGTAGTGTTATCTTAGTAGCCACCCAAGAGTGTGATGGGTGTGCAGAGTTTCCTTGGGTTGGTAGGCTACTATAAGAGATTTTTTCTCAATTTCTCTATGATATTGGTACCTTTGATAGTTTTGACCTAGATGGGGTATACTTTCTTATGGAAATAATGGTTTTAGTAGGACTTTTAATATTTTGGGAAGAGGTTTATGATCACCCCCATCTTGAATATTTCTAGAGGTGGGTGTTAAGTGTATAGTTTTCTATGATGCTTTAGGGACAAAACTTGGTTGTGTATTGATGTAGAGGTAATATGTGATTGCCTATGGGTATTATCAGTTGATACGACATGAGAAAAAATATGCAACCCATAATATTTAGTTGGAAGTGGTAGTATTTTCCATGAAGATTTGGTGACACTACCTTATGGGTGAGTGTTTTATCGTCTACTATGACTACAAGATTCTCAAGTATACCTTTTACCATAAGTATCTTAACTTGAGATAGAGAATATGGATAGATTTCCTCCAAGACTATGAATTTGAGATATTATATACTCTTGTTAATGGGAACGTGGTGGTAGATTCTCTCAGTAGAATATCTAGATCTCAATTGTTGTCAGAAGCTTCAGAGTAGTTAGCCTCATTATAGATTTCATTAGTGGATGAGAGGGTGATTTATATCTTTATTCAATGTTTGTTTCCCCTACATATTTTAAATCATTCTAAGGAAGCTCAGCATAGAGATTCTAACAATGAGACCTTATTTACTGGGATATCTACTAGATGTTATCCAGATGGATTTTCTAAAGGTGAGGAGCATGTTATCCTTTTCAAAGGATAGACAATGGTACCAGTGATGTTACGAGAGGAGGTGATGAGGTAGTTTTGTACATCCCCATTAGAGGTATATCTAGGTGTAGAAAAGATGTACCAATACCTTTGATTTCAGTTTTGGTGGCCAAGAATAAATAAATGTTTAGCTAAGTTTATCTCTCGATGACTCACTTGTCGATAGGTGAAGGCTAAGATCCAGGTTCCAGTGGTCTTAAATCAATATCTTGAGTTTTCAGAGTGGAAGTGGGATGGAATATATATATATATATATATGTGTGTGTGTGTGTGTGTGTGTGTGTGTGTGTGTGTGTGGAATTTGTGATGGGTTTACTATGTACATACAAAGGATATGATGTTGTCTGGGTGATCATGTAAGGACTCGTCAAATTGGCCCACTACCTATCTATTTAGAAAAAGATTTTAGTAGAGATATTGGGATGCCATTATGTATAGGAGATTTTCTAGCTCCATGGAGTTCCCTCTATGATCATTTTAGACTATGGATCTCACTACATGCCATGATTATGGAGAGGAATACAGGAGGCCTTTGGGACTTTGTTGTGTCTGAGCATGGATTTTCATCCCCAAGATTTATGGCTAGACAAAGTGGACCATTCATGTTTTGGAGTATATATTGCAAGATTTCATGTTAGACTTTGGCCATAGTTGGGAGGATCACCTACCCTTAGTGGAGTTTGTGTAAAATAAAATATATCATTATATAATTAGTATAGAACCATTCATGGCCTCATATAGGCAACCCTATAGGTCACCAATTTGTTGGACTAATCTAAGTGATTTAGTAATCGTTGGCCCAGAGTTGGTGTGATCTATGATAGAGAAGGTGAAGATCATCCAGGAGTATATGAGGACTGCACAGAGCTATCATAAATCCTATGAAGATCGATGATAGAGGACTTTGAGACTACAGAAGGTATTTGGGAATTAATTGAATCTGATCATGGATTTTAATCTCCAATATTGACATCCATACTAAGCGGACTATTCATTTTTTTAGGACATATTGCAAACTTCATGTTAAACTTTTTCCATCATTGGGAATATCACCTACCCTTAGTGGAGTTTGTGTAAAATAAAAGGTACCATTACATAATTGATATGGAATCATTCAAGGACTTGTATGGGAGTCTATATAGGTCACCACTTTGTTGGACTAATCTAGGTGATTTGGCACTCGTTGGACTAGAATTGGTGTTATCTGTGATAGAGAAGTTAAAGATTATCTAATAGTAGATGAGGACTGCACAGAGCTATCATAAGTCATATGCAGATTGATGATAGAGGCCTTTTAAGTTTGGGGAGGGACTTTATGTGTTCTTGAAGGTCTTAACTCAATGTGGATTTTGGAAATTTGGTCAGGGTGTAAAGATATCTCCATGATTCATTGGCCCTTTCTGGATACTATGAATATTCAATGAGGTGGAGTACTTCTTGGATCTACCACTATAGTTAGACCAGGTACATGACATCTTCCATGTGTCATAGCTGAGGAGATATGTGCAAGACCCATTATATGTTATCAAATGGGGTGATCTTACCATTGAGGATGCATATACCTTCATAGATAACCCAGTGGACATCAAGGATCATCAAGAGAATATTACCCATGGGAAAGTGATTCCTTTGGTTCATGTCTAGTGGCAGCATGGAAATCTTTAGGAGAGAACCTGGGGGCAGGAGACCCGAATGGGGGCTCAGTACCCACACCTTTTCGAGTAGTCAATTTTATTTTTGAGAAGAAAATCCCTATGTTAGGGATAATTTAATTTCTCATTTATTTCCATATAAATCTTTGAAATATATCTAGTAATATTTTTGGATCTAGGTACTGAGATGGAACGAGATTCCAAGGCCTGGTGAGCCTAGAATTGATATTTGAAAAATATTAAATATATTAATATCATGCATAAGAATTATTCCTAAAACAATTGAAAATATCTTAAATATATTCTTGGATTAGAAATTGGAGGCTTCCATTGATTTTAGGACATGGTTTTTACCTTAGGCATGACATAACCTTGGAGCACATCAGATGCTCGGGTTGGGTGCGCCATGGGTGAAAGTTTAAATAAATTAAATGATTAAAATAATTTATTTAATTAAATTTTAATTACCTTATTTTTCCTATAAATATAAATAATAGGGTTATCCACATAACCCTGTAGATCTAGATGAGCTGTTGGAAGAGAGCATGGAAAACATAATGGATCTCGATCGATAACTGAGGATTGTCTTCACCAACACAGTATGTGGATCTCTACAGAAATAGTAATGTGGATTCATTCTTCATCAGAAATCGATCCATATCAAGGTAGTGTGTTTTTTATGTGGATTTATCTTTTTTTTTATATCCTACAATGAATGTGAATCAATCAACTAATGTATTGATTTGCAGATCAATCATATTATGAGTATGGGATTATTGTATTCTGAATTTGGGGATTTTAATTTTCTAGATTAATTTATATCTTTTTTTTCATCATTATGATTCCAATTAATTGATTCCAACACAAAAATTGTCCAAGTTCAATTTATCATGTTTTTATTTTGTGTATTTATTTCTCTATTCTTTATATGTTCATCATTGTCATTCATTTGGCCTGGTGGTCTGACAAATTCCTGATGATCAATCATTGTGAACCTATTTATTGGTGTAACATATTAATACCACAAATCTGGGTTTGGATTTATGATGGATTGGGAACATATCATAGTTCCTCATGCGGGTTTTGATGTGTAGTGATGGTAGATGCAATGGATGGTTCCCCATGCGAATCGAACAGTGGGATTCTAGCGAGCAGTGAAATAAGGGCTCGATCAGACCATACCCTTTTTTACCGACATGATTCAAAGCCAGGTTAGAGGCTATAAGAGCATAATATGATGCATTAAGTAGATATGTTTTTTAGAAAATCTTGATATAAACGTCATGTAATCCGAGAATACACATGGTGTGGG
Source organism: Viscum album (assembly GCA_963277665.1). Classification (NCBI taxonomy): domain Eukaryota; kingdom Viridiplantae; phylum Streptophyta; class Magnoliopsida; order Santalales; family Viscaceae; genus Viscum; species Viscum album. Next base: position 905,487,900 of record OY728165.1, on the reverse strand, counting down.
GCCTTGGCTACAGCGATAGGGTTTCCATGAAGAAGAAAAGTATCACACACCATGTGGCACTTACATAGAGGATCAGTGTGTATCTTGGAGGATACGTGTTTAGGTAAAAAAACATGGCCAAAGTAAACATGTTGGTCATGTACTCGTACATAGCCTGGTGCATGGATACAACTAGGTACACGGACATAGCTAGGTGTACATAGACATAGACATGGGCATGAGATGTGATACACGGGTAAACCCAGTGCTAAAGGGACACTTTGTGTACTTACCTTACACACCATGTACTCCTTCAAAAAAAATGGAGACCTTGTTCCCCTAATCGTGGACTAGTTTCATTATGGGTGTGTTGCCTCGATCCATCCCTATGAGGGTATAGTATGGTATTACGTCCCGAACAAAGGATTGTGATCCTCTCTAAGGGATTAGATTCTGATAGAGTTGTGGGAATATTTCTCATGGGCAAGTATTATATCCTATATCATCATTTTCCCTAGGTGGGGTTCTTAGAATTGGCATGGACAACTATACATAGGGATTGATCCCCTACTTAGTGGGTTAATCCGTATTGGGTTAGTCGATATTACCCTATGGTTCTAGGTGTGATCCCCATTTGTGTATCAATCTATTCATAATTCCAACATGTACTTATGAAAATAGCTAAAAAGAACGATATATTAGGTGGATTCTCTCAGTACTATCATGCTGAAAGAGTGAGTTCTCCTAGGCGAGCATGGTTATGGACTCCTAAGAAGAATCTTAGGATGGAAATGCATTTTTTGACCTTACCATTAGACTTAGTATCGACTATGAGTATATATATATATTTTATTATATGTATCATATTATGATTGAAATATTCTATGATTAAATGATTACTCTTGATGATTTATTCTTAGTGATTTAGGGGTGTCCTAGTGGGTATTGTTATACTCACCCCTACATGGGCTCTACCCGCACATGTTATGTCATATGTAGATGACTGAAAGTTTGATGGAATTCATGATGTACCAAGATTAAATAGAGCTTAGATTTGGGATAGATAAATTTTGATTCATACCAAGATTCACATTTGACTATATTCCACTCTTACTATCTGGTTGGACTTCTTTACAGTTTTTGGTGGGCTTGTATTTGGCCCTTATTGCTTCCTAATATTTTTTGTACTCTAATTGTGGGATTTAGATATATCCATGCATTTAGTATCAGTTTTATTTTACTTTTCATCATTTTATGGTCTTGGAGATGTGTGTGTACATACAGGTATCGTAAGATAATGCCTTCCATGTGAGTGTTATTCCTACTCGGCACTGGTCACCAGCCCCTGACCTATTAGAGGCAGGCTTAGTGTAGTCACATTTGGCTTATTGTCAGCCAGGCAGGCCCCAGTGGGTTGGGTTGTGACATAAATAGTAGTAATTACAAAGACTACTCAGTGAGAAAATATAACCACTAGAATAAATATATCCCAAATTAATACATAATCCAAAATACAACACCATCTATCATGATTAAAACTCATAATATCCATGTAATGAGTGGATCACATATCTGTTGGTCAATTTAACACCCAAGGTCCCATGAATCAAGCACACCCACCACCTATAAGGGGTGCTTTCCATTTTACTGGACCTGGAATAACATAATCTATAAACATTAGAAGTAAAAGGAAGGGTGTAACAAAAAAATAGCCCAGTAGGATTTCACCAAATGTTCCAGAAATAGTTCCAATAAAAATAAACCATTTATGATTAAATTTAAATAAGTATACGGAATACATTATCATTTGAAATTTTTATTCAAATAATACTTTAAAAAATGGGAAGATAGAAAGTATATCAAAATAGTATTAAATGAAAATTTTTAATAAAACATAAGGGCATGAATAAAATAAATCTATAATCACAAGTATGTGATAATAAAATCAAAATAATTCTCCACAGTTATATTCCCTAAGGTTAGTTAGTTCCTATATATAGTATCCTCACAAAACTTAATAAATCATCATGGATCAAGGTATTCACACATCCCTAAGGATCAAGCCATCAGAAAAGAATTAATCAACACCCCATTAGGGAAATCAAGTCGAATTTGGATTAGTTAGAGTTTTTATCTTCAATCCATTACTAGGGATTCAGTGTCCTATCATGATTTTCCCAATCACCCAATAAAAACCTAGTCTCACATGTGCTTTTAATATATTATTCATTGAAAAAAAATAATTCAATTCAATTCAATTCATCAATCACAGTTCAATTCCCAATTTTAAGTTTCAGCATTCCATTTCAATTTCAAAAACAAATCATAGGTTTTTATCATGTTCATGCCTTTAAAAATCATCTTTCATTTAAATATATTTTCTAAAGAGTTGATGTCAAATCATCTCATCAAATAGTTTCTCATTTAAAGACATATTTTCTCACAAAACCACCAAATATTTCAAAACCTTTGAAAGAGGGTTTTGTTTGAAAATTTCATTCCCTTCTAAAAAAATCAAATCAAGGTTCATAAAAAATTTAAAAACACATTTTAAATCAATCAAGTAATTAAGGATGTTGACCATATCCCCACAGCAACAACCACATAACCACACCTCAATCACACATTTATTTCCACAATAGTAAGGTATCATGGACATGAAGGGAATCAACCACATTCCTTCCTCTTATCATGCATGACCCTCACTATATATCGCTTAATCATCCCATCCATACCACATCAGGAATATATAAACCTAATACAATCACATCATTTCCATATCTGGAAGAGGGATAAGAGAATAGGTAGTATTCAATCATCTCTTCCCTCTCCAGCCTATATATTTGGATAAAAAACCTGAAACGCAAAACATTTTGGTGTCAGTAAGAATATTTTACTCATGTGTGGGGTATATGAAAATTTAAATAAAATACATCATATGGTATAATCACAAACAATCACAACCAAAAATTTTATCATAAAAACTACACTACTACACTCATTAAAACCATCACATTACTACAACCTCACAACAAACATTGCTTTCAATTTCTAACCTTCAAATCAGGTTCACTTCCCAAGAAAAAATCCACAACCACCATTCACAAATTCTAATTAAGTCATATTATTTCACTATTTTCATACCTACCATATTACTAGTCACATTATGATAATTATGTTTTTCATTTATATATTTAATTTAAAAAAAATATCCATCAATTACTTTCATTTCAACTGTTACCCTTATATTTCAAACATTTATATTTCATTAATAGCCCCAAATTTATTCAATCCCAACCCACAATCATTTACCATATTCACCATTACCAACCATATATTCCACACCACTAGGAATCTAGAACACAACCCCACATCAAAACACAAGACAAAAACCACCAAATTCATCACAATTATATCTCAATTCCATATAACTATCCTCACTACCATTTCCACATCAAAATCCACATCACCCAATGCTAATCATTGAATTTTTTGCAGCACCCACTACCCAAACCATACCAAAACCGTGAAAACCAATACACAACTATCCACAGCCAATCCCAAAACAATAACATAAACAATATAAGGAAAAATAACAGAAATAAAACCTAATTATAGCAACAAAACACATCCATATATTCTTTTTAACATGATTTCACATCTATTTATCATCTCTTTCATAAATTTATAAAAATCAACTCCTAGTTAAACGTAACATATTTTTGTTCATATTTGAATAATTAAACTTTTATGAAAGGTAATTTAAGAAAATAAATTTCAGTAATCAATACTCATATATCATAGTAGTAATTAAAATTCATCAGTGATAATAACAACTAAATAAATAAATAACATGGATCAAGAAAAATGCACATGAATCACCTCTTTTATTTTAATTTTATTTTAGTATGGTTCATTATATTCCTTAATTTATTTTTTCATCATACACCCAAATAAAAAAAAGGAATTATACTTCCAAAATATAAAAAAAAATAAATGATATTTCTGGAATCTTATACCTCAATTGGTGCTTCAATGATTGCTGTGTAAGAATCATTGTGAGTAAGAGATGATCACAAGGCCTAATTCCTGCAAAGGAAGCCCCTAAAACCTATAATCACAATATATATCATTAGAACCATGACCCAACACCCTCTAAGTTAAATTTTCACTAATACATTGAACTTATAAAGGAATATTGAGGAGAAACTAATAAGAAGAGGGGAATAAGTATCCTCAAATCACCAGAATATTATCTTCTGAAGCTAAGGACATATACCAAGAAAAAGGGCACTGAAGGATATATTAAAATCAAACATAGTGTCCTAAGGGTTGAGAGATTCAAAAAAATATAAATGGATTCTAAGGGTCTTCTGAATTTATACCCAATTTTTAAAAACAAATAACATTACGTAATAATACATGACACACCACAATGTTTGGGATTTTCACAAAAACAACAATTCAATGGGGGCGATCGCTCTATAATGGGTCTAAGTTTGAAAAATATATAAATTTTCATCATATATTACCCTATTTAAAACTTATTTAACAACAAAATATCATAAACCCAAGTTAGAATTCCAGTGCATGGGTTATCATCGGGCTGTAATATCCTACCTCTCGAAACTACAAGGAAGCCCTCAAGCCAAACCACAGTGCAGTGACATCCAAAATTAAAAAATCAAAAAAACCAATTACTCTAGTATTCATTATTGATTATTAGTAACCACACTATAATCTATCACCTTCCATTTATCTTCATAAATCCTTATACCAGAACCACGATGAATTCATGGGACCACAACACAACAGTTCTTAAAATAGAGAAATTTCCAATAAAGACCTCCAAACTACCACGGTGCATATAAAAGTCACTATAAGGAAACCCTAACCTCTACTATGTAATTTAAAACACTAATCCAAAAAACCAACCCCTAGTGGGAATACTCAACTCCCCCCCCCCTTTATTCCTCAAACCTTCTCTCGGCACCCCCAATGCCCAAAATATGTAAAGTAATGATCCAAAATAGTCTATGATGTTACAATAGATACCTCTAAATGATTCTAATCCTTGAGAATAAAACCAAACCTAGATGAAATATGGTGATAACTAACTGAACACTCCCTAATATTTACCTCTCAAATAGAAAAGATGTTAACAAAAAAATGTGATAAATATATAAAATAAATAACTCCAATAAAATAACATCAATTTAAGCATTACATCACCTAGAAAATAAATTTTAAAATAATTTGGGATATTAAAAATAGATATGTGACTCACATTACCAAGTATGTTCCTTCATGTCACTATTCCATCAAAAAACATGAACTAAAAGGATAGCACACCTATGCAACACATTCTTCTGAAGATCTTGAATCTCAACCATCTTCTCCATGAATGTTGTTTTATCCTCAAGATCAAATTATAATAAATCAATGATATGAGAATAATTTTTAAGATATTAATGAAGATATGAAACATGAAAGACATAATTGATTTAGTCCAAATATTGGGGAAGCACTAATCAATATCCCACCTCACCAATACGCTATAACACCTCAAAGGGATTGATAAACTAAATAGAAATATTACTTTCCTAACCAAACCTATGATATAAATTACAAGGGTAAACCCTATATAAAACATGGTCCTCAATATCAAACTCCATTAGTCTCCTCTTATGATCATCATAAAACTTATAATGGTCTTTTTTCACCCTCATCTACTCTTAAATCATCTAAACCTTTTCTGTCATGCTTAACACCACATATGGCCTAAGGACCACTGACTCACCAATATCAATCTAGCATAAAGGATATATCCATAAAATTCCATAAATGGGTCTATTATAATGGAAGAGTGGTAGTTTTTATTATAAGTGAACTCAACCAAAGGAAGGTGTGTCACCCATGATCATCCAATATCTAGAATGCAGGCCTACAATATATCCTCTAATGTGTGAATGGTATGCTCCATCTGAAGATCCATCTGAGGATGGAAATAAGTAATGATATATAGCTGATAACCAAAAGAACATAGGATACCTCCCTATAATGACAAGTTGAAATGAGGATCCCAGTTATAAATGATATTCATCGATACCCCATGAATCCAAACAACCTCATCCGTATTCTATCTCACCAAATACTATGCATATTTCAAATACCTAATCTCCAATAAGTTATCTAAATTCATTAACCAATATATAATCACCCATATTTCATCACATACTCTCTGGGATAAAGGTAAACCAATGAGAAAACCCATTTATATTTCCTCCCATTTCTACTCAGGGATATCCAATGGTTGTAAAAAATCACCTAGAATGTAATGCTCTTCCTTAACCTATTGAAAAACTAAGAACCATTACATGAAATCTACTAATAACCACTTCTACTTGATCTACCAAAGATAACCCATTAATGCATAATGCATCTTGGATATACTTAGATGAACTACCAAATATAATCTTTGGAACTCATGTATAACCTCCTCATGCATCATTAATGTGATAAAAATCTCTTATGGAATAGTATCTAATGTCTATCATCCTCTATTAATCCCTTCAAATCATCACCATGAAAAACAAAATCCTACGTTACCTTAACCTTCTAGTCCCCCCACTAATAATCCTTGACCTTTTTTATTAAGGTGGATTTCACTATAATATAAAACAGAAAACCTCTACCACCAGCCTCCTCCTTATCGAGATGCATCACTACAAGATCCTCCATCACCCTCCAAGCATATCCAGAATCCTGAACAACATCTTCTTATGAATTTATTATTAGAACATTAGAAAATATATTCCCTTTACCTATGGTGTATATGATCTTGAATTTGTAGTCTTGTAATAACTCCAACCACCATTACTAATGAAAATTTAGATCCTAATGATAGAAAATGTATTGTGGACTCTTATGGTTGGTAATGACCAAAAATAGCTCACTGATGAGGTAATGTCTTCATATTTTTATAGAAAATACCACTTCTTATAACTCAATATCATAGTTGGAATAATTGAACTCATGGGAACATATTTTCCTAGACACGTATGAGATCATAGTTCTTAGATGCATCAATATTCAACCCAAACTGAGATAGAAATTTTCATTAAATACCTAAAACAACACCCCCCCCCCCACCACCACCACCACCACCCTCTGGTATCCAAATGGTGAGAGCATTGATCAATCTCTCCTTTATGTAGTTTAAAGTTTTCTAACACTGATTAGTCCAAATAAAGGCCTTGACATTTATATTCAGGGAATTCAATGGGGAATGAATCAAAAATAAATTAGATAGAAACCCCTAATAATATCCTATGAAACCAAGGATGATATGGAACCCCTCAACATTGTCAGAAAAATTCCAAGAATAAACTACTTAGATCTTCAAATGAATAATTTCCACTCCCTACTATGGCACCACATTCCCAAGTAAATGCACCTCATGTGTCCAAAATATATAATTGGAAAACTTTACATAGATAAAGTGGTGTTGAAGGACTTTTAAATGAACCTTAAGATATTCAAAATGATCCTCCTCTAACCTCAAGTATATAATAATTTCATTGATGAACACCTCCATGAACTGATCTAGGTACTCACATGACATGGAGGTCATGAGTCCCATGAAAAAAGATAGGTTGTTTGTGACACTAAATTAAATAACCAAAAAATCAATGTATCCATAGATATATCTAAAATTATTCTTACATATGTACTCTTCCTTCACCCTCATCTAGCGATACCTAAACTGAAGATAAATCATTAAAAACTAGTTATATCCCTTTAATTTATTAGAAAAATAATCAATACTAGAATGAGGGTAATAATTCTTAACTATCATCTAGTTCAGCTGTCAATAGTCTGCACATAATCTCATACCATCATTCTCCTTCATGGAGAATAATATTGTAGATCCCCATGAAAATACATTGGGCCTAATAAATCCTTTATTCGATGAATCATCATTCAAAATCTATAGCTCATAAGGTTTCATTAGATTAGAAGCCATCAAAATTAGAGATGCAACCATCTATTAATCTATCCTAAACTTGATATCTTTTCTAGGGGGTATGGTCACAAACTCATTAGGAAAAAACATCAAAAAAATCCTCCAAAAATATAGGAAACTCCTCCTCTTATGTATCCATTAAACCCAACAATAAATTTTATTGATATGAAGGAAGCAGATTTAAACATATATGATTCATCTAAAAATCCCACTCACTAAAAAATACCCTACATTATCTATCCTCATCATAGATCACATATCTCCTGTAAAATAAATAAATAATAATATGTATGTAATGTGATCATTCAATGATACTAATAACATCATAATACTATATTTTTAGTAAAAATAAATTGCCTAATGTTTTATGTTTTCCTAACATCAGCTCACAAACCTAACACACATAAAAAATCATATTGACTACTAATCCATGTAGTCAACACCAGGGGAACTATAATCCTCTCCACCCTAAGCCCCAAATATGAATCAATTTTTTTTAATAAAGGAGTGTGAAACTACATAATAAAATAAATCATAATACAAGGTTGATGATAAATAGATGGTACCTCAAATGATCTCTATCCCATCTGGTGTTGGTATCTCTATAGAATTCAACTTCCCATGTGAGGATCCTCTACCTCACTAATTATATCCACCTAAAGGATCATTCCCATATCTATATCCCTAAGGGTTCATGACATCATGGGTTTATTCTACACCACCTCCATCTCCTCATAGTGGAACAAAGTATTGATCATAGACTAGATGCACTAAGACTCATGAGGGGGTGAATTAAGTTCTTGAAATTTTATTGGCTTAAAAAACCACCCTCTTAAAGGAATGTTAAATTATGATCTTTTATTAACATATTAAATTAGTGGAAATAAAATAAAAAAATAAATGGATCAGATGCTAGAGATTTATAGTGGTTCGGGGAATAGAAATCCCTTATTCCACTCCAAAAATTCTCAACTCCAAGTGCTTGGTGATTTTCACTAGATAATTTTTTTAATAGGGGCTACCAGTCCTTTTACTAGGGATAAAAAACTAAGTGAAAGCATTAAATTCTTGTTACAACACCAAGAATTTTTATCAGGCTCTAATAAGTCTTTACAAACACTAGACCTCAAGGTTCTTTTTTAAGGAACCTTCACGAATAGAGAGGATAAATTAGAAATTAAAAAAATAGCTCATCGTTGTAAGGTAAAATTAAAAAAGATAATAAATACCTAATATAGATAAAAATAATAGAAAATATATTGAGGATATTTCTCTAAAACACAGTAATGATGTTCTTGATATCACAGCTATAGAACTTGAATCTTCTTCTTCCTTTCGTATAAAATAGAGCAGTATCATAAAATCTTTATGAGAGATAGTTGAGAGTAAAATTTCTTTTATTATTGTGTATATTATTTGTATTTATATTATTTAAACTTTAATATTAATGTAAAAACTTATCTCTTAGTTTCATAGAATTATATCTCTAAAATTAGGGCTCTGAAAATAACTTCTAGATGTCTTTTTCTCAAAAATACCTTGGAAAAGGTACTGATCATTAAATTATTCATGTATTATTTTATTCTCTTGGTACTTCTAAACTTTTTATAATTTATTTTACTATAAATAGGTAATCCAATATTTAATGCATGTATGAAATCATTAATTTCCACTGAACATAAACCAGTGGTAACAAATATCAAATTGTATAACAATATATCTGATTCTGGATCACCACATAGCTGAATTCCACATATTTAAATTCACATAACTAAATTGATCCATGTAGCCATTATTCACAAAGCCAATTTTCTCACATAACCAAATTACATTGGTGTTCTTCTCATAGAAAAAATTTATATAGATGAATGAATCACATTGACATTTTTTGAACCACATATCTGATTTCACGATGTATTCAAATCATGTTGTTGATTACTCCACATAACTGATTCACATAGTCATTTTATCAATAATTGATTGTTCATATAGGTGATTCATTAGAATAGGTTATTTCTACATATTTTTTTTCATGATGTATTCATTTTATGTAGGTGAATCATTCAATTAGAGATTGATGAAGCCAATTTCTCAGTGCAGCTAAATATTTATGTAGAAGATTTCATCACATAGTAAATTTTCCATACCTAGGAAAATTTCAAAAAACTTCCATAATTTTCAGAACTAGTAGTTTAAAGGTTTAAATATTTATAAAACATGATTAACATACTTAAAAATCATTAGATTCATGAGAAGAGTATTTGATATCATCAAAACCTAAAGTACATGGGATATGTTAGAACAACATTAGTGGTCCAATAATCTCCCCCTTTTTAATGATCAAAAAACCCAATAAACATTCAACATGTAATTTTAACTGATTTTTTTTATTTTATTTAATATATATATATATATATATATTGCTTTTAAAATTTTGTGTTTATCATTTCTTCTCCCCTTAATTATAAACTTCTACCCACAAGGTTACTTCTTCCCCTTGTGTAAACTCATACCCCTTTTATATCATTAAAAAGGAAAGGAATATAGTGTAAAACAAAATTAATGTAACATTTAGAGTGATGAATTGTTTAATAATAGTTCTGAAGTTGAATGGTAATTATGGAAAGACTATAATTCTGTAAAATATTAAATAAAACTTTTAAAAAATAAATAAATAAATAAAACATTAATTTAAAATAATTGCAAAGAACCATATTAAATGAAAAAAAATTCTATGAAACATCATAAATGAGAAAAAAAATTCTAAGGAAAACATTAAATGAAATAAACTACTAAGAAGGAAATAAGAAATGGATAAAGAATTATTTAATTGATTATCAATATTGGTATAAAAATACATCCACTCAACAGTCAAAAACTATATATACAATACACTATTTAGAAGATCCAGGTTTATATATTGGATGAAACCTAGATAGAGGTTTCATTTGAGGTTTCTTGAAAGGTAGAGAGGTCTGAGAGGTAGTAAGATGGTTCATCGCTAGTGGAAAAAATATTTACCAACCTCTACAACAGCACTTTCTTCACTTCTAATCATTGGTCTATACCTTAGTATCTGAGTAGGCATGTTGATAATTCCTTCAAGATTTCATAAAGAAATATTGAAATCAGAGAAGCCATCAAGTAAAAATGCCAACTTCTTTAGAGGTTCTGAAAAAGTGTCTCTGTGAGTATATCATTTACCCACTAAGGAAACATTCACCTTGGATTTTTCTTTCCTATAAATTAGGACTAGATAAAAAATAATATTTACCCTTTTATTGGTGCCTCTATAGGAATTTGGTGGTGTTGGTTTCAGAGTTTTTCTTCCTCTGAGATAAAACACATCATCTATACACATATCAATCCTCTTGATGATATATGAATTATAAAAATCTAATATGGAATTGTAGGATTTTATGTGTATCTGAGTAATGAATGAAAGATGATTATTTAGTATTACTTAGAAATATTCAAGTAGAATAGTCAAGAAACTCTAAGAAGTACTGAACATAGAAGAAGACTATGAACTAGAAGGAATTATATGAGGTTTTATATACATTATTTTCTAAATTATGTCAGCTAAGACTTGTAAACTAATTAGTCTAACTTCCAAAGATATTAACTTGAAATCCATATTGGATAGTTTTTCTACTATAAACTGATCTACCTCCTAAACAATACTAGAAGAATCTTGAGGAACTGAGGTACTAGTAGAAGCCACAGTAGCAATAAGTGAAATAGGAGTAGGTGAAATAGTGGTAGTGGAAACTAGTTTCACTGAAAGGATAATCGTGAGAGTCTTGTAGAAAAAAAATATCTCTTCTTGTATGAGAAACTAAAAAATCTAGAGTTTCCTTTGACTCTGGGGAACTAGAATCCTCTTCTGATGATTCAGTGTATAGACCTTCAACTTCATAATATATATTAACTAGAATATATATAAAGTGATGATTATTTTTTGTTACTATACCAACAAAACTAAAAATAATACCTTGAACATCTTGATATACTCCCAATATTTATTTTAGCATACCACTCATATATTCTTCAAGATATTTTATCATGTCATTCAAATATATATCAGTACTAACACCAAGACTTTTAATAGATTCTTTTTTGTCTGGGAACTCATATAATATATCCTTCTTAAATTCTTGATTGATCACAAGGGTGAACATATCACACTGAAGAGACTGAATCTAGGAATATTTAGAATTCAAGACTAAATATATCATGTTAAACTAATTCTAAAAGATCATAACCATTAAAGGTTCTTATATGGATGTGGAAGAGGGATGAAACTATTGATAAACTCAAAATGGATTACCACTATAATTTTAAAGGTATGTAAAATATTCTACATCTCTATCTTAAAATACTTAATCTCATCAATTATATCCTAAGATATATTAGATTTAGCATTGGTAATATTCTAAATCATTTTCATTGAGATTCCATAAGAGCACCTAACTCATTTACCTCATATTTGGTAGCAATGACCTCTCTAAGACTATCTACTTAATCTTTAACTGCTTTAACTTCTTGAGTACTCACACCCAAGTACATATGTTTCACAAGCTAAAGAAATATAATATTTTCAATCAAGTATGTTTTAGTGGACAGGATCCCAATCAACTTGTCAAAATATTCTCTAAAAACTGAATTTTATTTGAGCTATTTGATTTCATGCATAGAGGATATAATCTTCTTTTTCAACCCAACATAATCTACTTTGAGATTATCAAATTCATTCATAATAACATAAGAAAAGGTTTTTATACTTGAAATTCTAGAACTATTACTAATAGATGGTGTATCCTCATAAACAAGAGGAGGTGATGGGTAAACCTCTGTAGTATAGGAAAGAAATCTAGTTTCTTCCAAGATTGTATCCACAACTCCATATCTTTGATAAGGTGATCCAAGAGGTATTGGATCAGCTATCTGATTCTCTATCATAGCTTCTACTCTTTCTTTGGAATCTATCATACTTGGCATAGTTTCAACTATCCTCTCTACATAAGTTACATCAGATATCTCAATAGATGGATCAACATGCTAAACAGATTAAGAATCTCTAGTAACATCACCTACATAGCTCTAGATTGTGTCTTCCATAGTATGTATGATCTTTAGAACTTCATCCTCTGGTCTAGAAATTATTGACTCCTTCACCTCCCTATTAGGCACTGTCTCAACGGGTGTTTCATCCCTATGTTGTCAAGTTTGGGATGGCTCCCATAAACTAATAAAATAAGTGGTAATACCACCTAATCTACACCTTCCTATACAATATGCATTAAGTACTTTTAAATAGCATCCTAATTGTAGACAAAATTCTTCAAGAGCACTGCTGAAAGGGTGTTACTCTTGTGACATTTCATAGTTTCTCCCTCATTGTGATCAACTTCCTTTTTATTTATAATAAGTTAGATGATCCTTCCAGAGGGATACTGATATAAATTCCCTTTCCCTTGATATAAGTGATTCATAAACAACATCAAATACTGAGCCAAATTCATATTAACATTGTTAATTGGGATATATGAGAGGTACATGTCCAAAAATAACACCTTTTCCATCTCTCCGGCTCTCTGGGAAATCCTAATCTTAATGAACTTATAGAGAACTTTTTATTCATATTTTAAGTCATTTATATCCTTCTTTTCAAAATCAAATTTTCCAAAAAAATAACTTGAAGACCTCATTTGGTCCCACTAAACTCATAGAAACTAGAGTTTGGATAAATATAAACTCACCCTCATGAGATAGTGAAATAATTTGACCATTCCCACTGAGGAATAGTCATGTATTTCCCATTCACGTTTGATTAAAACACATCCTCTACTTCACCAAAATTTAATTTCTCTTTCCTTATAAACACATTAACCTCCTCCTTAAATAAGAAACCTAGATTCTTCTCATAAAAAAAGAACTCTTATCCTTGAAAAATAAATACTTTATTCAAAAAAAAATTAGTACTCTTTAGCCAAGAAATATATATGGTTTTTCCTACTAATACTTTTCATGGAGAAACACCTGTATTAAATTTCTATTAATAATTAGAACTACTATCATCTCTATGATTAGAATTTCCCATCATATAATTATAGTATAATGTTGGGAGGGAATCAAGAAAGATAAAGGAGTCAAAAGGTGATGGTTCATCTTCTAGAGGATGTGAAGGGTGAAAAAGCCAAGGGACAATTTGGGATCTTCGGTCATGTACCCAATTTTAAAAATGGATATGTACCTGATCTAGAATTTAAGGTTAATTATGACATAAAAGAAATAAATAAAAACTAAAAACACCTCTAAATTATGAATAAATTTTACAAGGAATTTGAACAATTAATAACTTGATAGTAAATGCTAAAATTAGAACACAATTTTGATAAAATAAAATGAAATAAACTAAAAAAATTTAAATTCAAATAACCCAAATTCTATTTTAATAAAATTAAAATGTAAAAACATAAGGGTCTTAGTAAAAATATCTACTAACCGGATCGTTTTGCATACAAATTCAAAAGTGATATCTCCTTTTTGAGCATGATCTCTCAAGAAATGATTTCTCGGGTCTATATTCTTAATTCTTGAATGATTTATAAAATTATTTTAAATTTTTATAGCACTAGTTTCATCAAATTTTATTGATACTTGATTATAATTGAATCCAAAATTCATTAAGGTTTTTTTCATCTACAAAAATTATGCACAACAACTAACAGCAACTATATATTCTACTTCAGTAGTGGATAATTCAATGGAGTTTTGTTTCTTAATTGACTTGGATAATATGGATTTCCATTGAAAGTGTAAAGTTTCTAAATGAATCTTCCTATATAGTCTACAACCACCAAATTTAGTATCCAAATAATAGGTCAAATTAAAATCAGAAGTTTTTTTAAAATGTAAAGAAAGATAAATTGTTACTTTTAAATACCTTAAAAAATTGGTGTATTTCAAATGAGATTTTTTAAGATTTTATTGAAATATATCACATAATAATATTGAAAACATAATTTTTGTTCCACTAGTAGTCAAATAGAGTAGACTCCCAAATATTTCTCTATATAGCTTATTTTCAACTCGTTTCTTAGTCTCATCCAAATCAATTATTCCACTAGGACTCATAGAATTTGAATGTATTTTACCAATTTCAAGTAAAAAACTTTTAAGTAATTTAATTATGTATTTACTTTAATTTAGAACATTCAAAAATTCTTTTTTATTAATATTAAAAACTATAAATTAATTTAACTCACCCATCATGATCATTTCAAATTCATTTTTTATGAGTTTTGAAAAATCATTACACCATTTTTTATTTGTAGAACCAAAAATAATATCATCAACATATATCTAAACTAACAAAATATTTGAAGATAAAGTTTTCTTGAAAATAGTATGATCTTATACTTCTACAAAAAATTCATTTTATAAAAGAAAATACTTTAAATGTTCATACCAATCTCTAGGTGCTTGTTTAAGGCTGTAAGATCTTTGGTAAGTTTGGAAGAAGAATTTGGAAAATAAGTATTTTCAAAAGTGAGAGGTCATTCAACATAAAATTATTCCATAATAAAATGATTTTAAAAAGTATATTTTACATCCATCTAATATAATTTGAAATTCATATGTGATTCATAGGCTAAGAGAATCCTAATGGATTCTAATAATGTAATAGGTTCACAGGTCTCCTAATAATTAATACCTTCCTATTGATTATACCATTTGGCAACTAGTCTTGCCTTATTATTGGAGACCACACCATGATCATTTTGTATATTCCTAAAAACCAATTTTCCCTATAAAAGTATAGTTATAAGGGATATCAACTAATTCTCATACCTTATTCATCTTGAATTGGTTTAACTCTTATTTCATAGCTAAAACCCAACTTTTAAAAACTAATTATTCTTCTATAGTTTTAGCTTATAGTATAGATAAAAAGGTAGAAAATTCTAAAATGTTTAACACTCCTAATCCTAATCCCTTTATATAAACTTTCTATAACATTTTCTAAGGGATTATTTTTCAAGGTTCTAATCTATCTAGGAAGAACACTCTCTGGTTTACTAGAATACATTGTTTTAGGGTTTGGTTGACCAAAACCAAGTTCCAAATAATCATTATATTCATTATAAAAGAGGGTTTCAGGTCTCATGTTTTTATAATAATCAATCATCTCATCAACTTGGCGCATTATGGGATCAAAAGGATTACTTTCATAAAATTTCACATGATTTAATTCTTCAAAAATATTTAACCTTTTGTTGAAAACTCTATATGCCTTGTAAGTATTATAATATCTAAGGAATATTCCTTACTAATAATTTAGATAAAATTCACCAATATTATCATTGGTGCTCATAATTTAAACTTTTCAACCATAAAATTTCAAGTATCCATCTTTTGGTTTTCTATTATTCCATAATTCATAGGGTCTTTTCTTCAAAATAGGCCTAATTAGAACTCTATTTTGGAAATAAAATGTTGTATTTGTATATTCAAACCAAAAATGAGTGAGAAATTTATATTTACATAACATTTTTCCTATAAATTTATTTCAAATTCATATTCCTCCTTTTAACAACATCATTCTGTTGAGGTGTCATGGGGGCAGAAAAAGTATATTTGATTTCATGTTTTTAATAATATGAATTGATCTCATGGTTTTAAAATTATACTCCAAGGTCACATATTAAAGTAATAATTTTTACATCCTTATCTTTTTTAACCAATTTACAAAAACTTATAAATACAAAACAAGCTTCACTATTAATAAAGAAATCCCAAGTAAATGTAGAAAAATCATCAACCAACACATAAAAAAATATTTTCCTATTATACTTATAGTTCATCATGTCCCAAAAAATACATGTAAATAAGTTCTAGGGTTATATAATTAACATATTTTTTAATTGATTAAAAAAGATTACTTTTTTTCCTTCCCATTTTGCATAAATCACAAAGCTTTTCATTGTTCAATTTATATTGAGGTAAATCTGAAACTAAATTCCTTTTAGATAATTTTCTCAAAGAATAAACATTAAAATGTCCAAGTATTCTATACCAAATCCAAGATTAATTTGTTCTAGTATTTAAATAATTCACTTTTTTCAATTCAAAAAACTAATATCTAAAGTATAGACATTCTCTATTCTAGATGCCTTAAATTTAAGAATTTTATCTTTGAAAATATAATAGGAATTTTTAGAAAATATACAAAATAAAATTCATCAAAAAGTTTTAAAATTATTATAATATTGTGATTCAATCCTTCCACATAGATATCTTTGTTAATAAAAACTTATCATAGATTACCAACTGATCCAATTCCCATAATCTTGCATTTAGCATTGTCACCAAATGTGACAAATCTTGCAACAACTTTTGATAAAAAAATGAAAATTATAGAAATATCTACTCATATGTCTTAAGAATCCACTGTCTATATAGAATTTCTCATTGATTCACTTTGACCTTTTTACTTACAAAGAAAAATCAAATAATAAATTTTTTTTTACACATATTCTCTTGGGTCCGAAAATGTTAGTCATTAAATATTTGGGAACCCGAATCTATTTGTGTTGTATAGAAAATACAACACTAAATTTTGAAAAAAAAATTAAATAAGTAATTTTTAACTCCAAAAAAATTATGATTTCTTAAACTAAAATTATTATAAAAGTTCCATAATTACTGATAGTGGAAACAAGTAACTTTTTAAAAGATTTTATTCTTAGAACTACGTACAAAATAGTTTTTATAATGCTTGGTTTTTCACCTTGGCTTCTTATTAAAAAAATACTTTTATGAGATTTATTATTTTAAAGAATTTTATTTAGGTAATTTTTAACTTTTATAAATACAATAAAATAATATTCAAAGTATTGTACTTCTTTTTTGAAGATTATAATTTTTTTATCATGTTCATCATAGGAAACAGTAGAATTTTCTAGATTTGTTTTTAAATCTAAAATTTTCTTTTCTAAGTCCACTTGTTCATTAACAACAACATTGAAATAATTTTTGAGGTATTTTTTTTATTTCTTAGGATTTTATATTTTTCATTAATAATTTTATAGTATTAATTTAATTATTCATAAGATAATTTTTCATTTTCTGATTTAGATTCATGATCAGAATAAAAAAATGAATTCACCTCATATGTGTGTTCCATAAAATCACATATTATTCTTCTGATTAGAAATTTCAGATTTATAATATGAGTTGTAATTTATTCTAGAGTCTTAAAAATTGATCCATATTTCTTTCATGGCTTTATTGCCTTTATTCTTATAGCTAACCTTCTAGAAATAATTTTTCTATAACTTCTTGTTTTCTTGCAATTTAGGGAAGGCTTGCTTAATATTCTTGAGATTCTTACACTCATATAATCTAACTTATCTAGAGTTTACCTCATGCTTCTTGTACTTGTTGTATATTTTTCTAAAGACTGTTATTTTGTTGTACAACTTTTTGAACTTTCTAGAAAATAGATAAAGTTCATCATTTGATCCTGAATTCCTTGAGGTATCTTCTTCTCCATATGATTTAGAAATTTTTAAACTCTTTTTCTTCTTTAGAGGTATAAATATTTAATGTGTCATTTTACTTTTTCACAACTTATGATCACCTGAATCTACTCCAATTTATTATTCATAAATCATAAGTTTACAAATAATATCCTTTATTTTGAAATCTTTGATAGCTTCAGATTGAAAAATGGAAGCTGAAATTCCACTCTATCTAGGTGGAAGAATTTTAAGTATTTTTAAAGATTGATTTTTTTTAGGAATGGGTGGTACTAAAGAAAAATCATTATTTAAAACCTCAATAATTCTTCCATTCAATTGGGTGATTCTTTCTCCTTCCATTATTTTTAAAGTATCAAACTTAATCTTGAAAGTATGGTATTGAAGAGATCTCAGATTTTATGTTCCTTCATAATAAATGGATATGGTAGTCCAAATATCATAGGATTTTGCACACTATAAAACTTGGTTGAACTCATTAGGACCATGTTCACATATAATATCATTCGTGGATTTGTATTTTAAGACATAGTTGGATTCAGTGTTAGAATCACAAGTTTCAAGTTCAGTCTTGGGAATTTCATAAGGCTTCACAACTTCTAGATAAACCTTTAAACCAAGGTTATTTAAATAGATTATCATTCATTCCTTCCAGCAACCATAATTATCACCATTGAAGTAGGGTTATCTTACCATATACATAACTTATCTATTGTAAAAAAACCATTTTAAAGATGAACTTAAGACTTCAACCTTTTATATCTAAGAAATAAAATGAAATTTCCTTTGATACCTATAATTGGTTGGTAACCATATGCACTAAGACTCAAGAGGGGGATAAATTGATTTTTTGAAAATTTCTTGGCATAGAAAACCACCCTCTTTAAGGTGTAATAATTTATAATCGTTTATTAGCACATGAAAGTAAAATAAATAAAAGAAAAAATAAAACATATCAAACATTGAATATTTATAGGGTTTGGGGAATATAAATCCTATAGTTAACGCTACCAATACTCAACTCCGTGATCTTGGTGATTTTCACTAGATTATTCCTTTTAATAGGGACTATCAATCCTTATACCAATGACTTGCTATCTTTCTCCCAAGGACTATATAAATAACTGGAATCAGTCGACACTTTCTACAATACCAGGATCCAATAGGTATTTACAAACACCAACCCTCAAGTTTCTCTTACCAATAACCTTCACATAGAGTGGATAAAAAAGATATTACAAAAGTATCTCATAGTTGTAATATAAAACTGACAAAAGAGAAGAAATATCCAAGATAGAGAATATTAATGGAAATAATCTTAAGGAGAGTATTTTAAAACATATTAATGATGATCTTGATAATGTATATATTGAACTTAAATCATATTCTTCGTTTTGAGGAAAATAGAGCAACAACATGAAATCTTCATGAGAGATAGTTGAGAGTGAAAGTGCTTCTATTATTGCATATATTATCTATATTTATCTTCTTTACACTTTAATATTTATGAAAAAAACTTATCTCTTAGTATCACAACATTATTTCCTTAAAACATGGGCTCTAAAAATAACTTCTAAATGTATTTTTCTCAAAAATACCTTAGAAACTGTACAGAGAATTAAACTATCCTTGTACTATTTTCTTCTCTAAAAACTTGCAACCTTTTTATAATCTTTTTTACCATAAAGAGGTCATCTAATGTGTAATGAATGAATTAATGTATTAATTACCATCGAAAGTACATTAATGATAATAAATATTCGGTTTCAGAATTGCGTAATCGATTATAGGTAACCATGTAGCTGAATTCCACTTATTTGAATTCATATAGCTGAATTGATCCATGTATACATTCTTTACATAGATGATTTTCTCATGTATCCAAATTATATAGGTGTTATTTATCTAGCCAAATGAATCACATGTCCACTTCAGAACCACATAGCTAGTTTCACCATATATCTAAATCACATAATCGATTACTCCATGAAATGATTCATGTGGCTACTTGATCGATGTATCCAATTTCTTACGTAGATGATTCATCAACATATGAAATTTACACATAGTTTTTTTCATGATTATTCTATTTTATGTAGGATAATGCTTCATGTATCCAATTTAAATAGCTAATTTCTTAACATATAAGAATATTCATATAGCTAATTTCTTCACATAGCAAATTTCCCATACTATGGTAAATTTCAACAAACTTCTAAAATTTTCAGAACTAACAACAGAAAGGCACAAATAAGTATAAAACCTAGTGTACATAGTTAAAAATTATCATAAACATATGAAGGGTGTTTTATAATATCAAAACCTAAATTACATGGAATATATTGAAATAAAATTAGTAGTCCAACATAAAGGTCTACTACCATCCTCTTAATATAACTACTAAATTAACTACTACTAAAGAGAGAATGGAAACTAACTATTCACACCACATTGATCCCTAATAATGGTGAGGAATTAAAATCACTAATGACTATGCTTTAAATAAGAAAATCATATGATACGAGAGCCCGGTATGGATGTATGATAACTTCTTACTCTATAAAAATGGGAAGAAAACTATTGAGGTTATCTCCCCATAAATTGAATCTTTAATAACCTATACACCTGATATCCTCCTCCAACAGACCTACTATAAGGCCCCAGCCTTAAACCTTACTTAATCTTGAGTTATTACAAGATTACACGTTGAGGATCTTTTCAGGTTTAGAGTTTTAGAGAATTAGATCATAAAACTTACATTACATTCCACATTTAAACAAAGTGGTTATATAAAAGATAGTATTCATTTTTTCCCATCAACGGAAACATATTTAAAAATAAATCATGGATTATTTCTTGACACTTCCTTGACACTATCATCATATCATGTACCTTTCCCTTGACCTGTGAAAAACATTTCAAAAGAAAACTTGGGATGAGCATAAAAAGCTCAGTAAGGGTTATAAAAATATGAGTTCATATATACATAATAATGAAATCATACTTTACCCATAAAACATAGCCACTTTAACATACCTCATCAAATCATGAATAAATCAGAGAAATCATATGGCATAAAAGGTAACTTGAGGCATTCATAACATTCTTACGTAGGGAGTAACCCTCTTGGTTACGTTTGGAATACCCACCACAGTATATTCCCTAAATCTCTTCGGAGAAACCTTAGTGTTTCACTCCTTCGCGTTACCCAATGCATTAGAGAGCTATATCGGGCTCACCCGCCCTTAGTTTATCACGGAACCACCCGTCTTCATAACAATGCCCAAGAACCATAATATAATCTTATCACATAAAACATGCATAAAGGAAACATGACATTTCCACCTTTCAATAACAAGATATCAATACAACACATTGATATAAAAACATTATGAAAACCATTTTCAATACCAAAATAAAAGAAAAGTAAAACATGGTATTTATTTTTCTTTTAAAAAGAAGGTATGGCTTGTAGAGGAAGCCAGAACTCAAATAATGGTCACGGCGGCGGAGAAGTCGTTGTCGCCACATACGTATGACAAAAACATTCCCTTTTTTCATTTAGTAAATGCTTCATAGAAAAAATATTCCTTTTGAATAAATGTAAAAGTCAAAGGGGTTTATACACTGTATAAAAGAATGATGTGTATAAAACAAAATATGCCTCATTGAATGGAGATTGAGACGAAGTCCCTTACAAAGATGGTATCCTTGTATTAAGGATAAATCAATTACATAATTATGTGTGAAAAACTAATACACCAAATACAAGTGGATTTTAATAGTAAAACGATCAGAGGTTATTCACACATATTCATATTACGACATATTCAAGGAGTACAAGCTTATCCCAAAGAATCAAAAATGGGTTAAGAAGTTCCCTTGCAAAAATTCGACAGCCTAACGGCGTCACTTCAAAATTCAGAAAAAGAGTTGATGAGAGATAAAAAGGGTATATCATCACTTGGACAAAAAATTTACATCAATAAGGATATAGAAGAACATATAACAACATAATAGTATGTGAATTAAAAGACATAACAAAAGAAGTCTTTTAAAAAGAGGAGGGTGAAAGGTTCCCTTACCGACTTGGGTTACTTTCGAAACGTACACCCCATTGAAGAAGGGTCATACAATGAATATGTAAATACCCATAAATGAAATTATATTATAAAAAGAGTATAATAATGGGAAGTAAATACACCACTCAAAGGAAATGGTGGAAAATGTAGCATAAATCTCACGAGAATAAAAGTGACATGAAAAATCCCTTACGAAAACTCGGCAGCCTAACGGTGCCACTTAAAACTTACAAAAATGGATTGATGAGATCAAATAGGGTCTCTCATCATATAAAAATAAAATTTACAGAAATAGTAATATAAAAGAACATCCCCCATCATAATAAAGAGGAGCTTAAAAGAAGTAACATAAAGGAGAGTACTTAAAAAGAAAGAGAGAGGTTAGATCTCTTACGAAAATTCGGCAGCCTAACGGCGCCACTCAAAACTTCCAAAATGGATTGATGAGAGAAAATAGGGTCTCTCATCATATGAACATAATAATTACAGTATGATTAATATAAAATAACATCCCAATCATAAGAAAGATGATCTTAAAAGGAATGACATAAAAGATTGTACTTAAAAAGAAAGAGAGGAGTAGGATCCCTTACCTCGGGTCCGACTTGACTCGATCGTTCTTTAATCTCCTGAATAATAAACTTGAGTTAATTTCTACTTCATTAAGAACCTTTTTCAAGTTCATTATTCCTTTTATATCACTTATTACCATGTCATGAACAGTATGTTATTATCTAAGTTAATAATGGTCGTTTTAACGATCATTGGTACTTGAGTCAAAAAAGTAAACTCTTTATAATTTCAAGTTGTTCATGTGGTAAAATATCTATTATATCCACAATTGTATTCATGATTTAGATATCATATATATCATATATATCCAGTATATTCATGCATTTATAATATTACATAACATTTAGAGTTACAAAATGAAATGCACCGTTCATGGAGACGGTAAGTCGTACGTACGCATGAACGCTACTTCCATTTCTATTTCATATTTAATGGAATTAAAACATAATGATACATAATAGTATTTTAATTCCAGTATGGTATCATTTATAATATCATTAAATATAACCTTTATACAAACCACATATGGTATTAACGAATCAAATCACTTTGAGGGGGTGGTAGTCCGCACTTCCTAAAATGAAGATATCGTGTATACCCATAATGGAAGCCATAAAGGTATGCCATAAATGAAAAATACAGAATCTTAAGGAAAAAATAAACATATTATATATCATATATAAATGTATTGACATCATAATGGCCACCATGAAAGGTGTTAAGAGAAGATTGAACAATCATCGTTTCGTGAGGCAGTAATTCGCCATCCATAGAAACAGTATGTTCTTTAACCATTAGACGAAGGTGTGTGTAAGTTTAGCTAGAATAATCAATATAACAACATCCCAGTATATTGAATATACTTTTTTTGTTACAAAATAATGGAATAAAAAGAGTTTACGGGGGTGGAGAAGAAAAATAAAACAAAAGGACTCAAGTGAAGACATTACCTTAAAATCGGGTAACTTCCTTTGGTTTGAGATCAAAGGCTTCCTTGGGAAGACTTATGACCAAAGTGAGACTTCTAAGAGTTATAGAGGGATGTGTAGAGACAAAATGGGCAGGGGTTGGCCGAGCCAAAGGCTTTGGAAGTGTGGGTAAGGAGGTATAGGTGGGGACCTTTTATAAGAGGATAGGAGGGGCACTCTTGGAAAGTAAAGAAATGTTACTTTATTTTAGAATGAGTTTCGGATTTTAATGGTCCCACATTGATGTGTTTCGAGGATAAGGTGATAAGGGTTTGAAATACACCCATCCAATAGTTTTTGTACATGTGTAGGTCTTAGATTTTACATTATCTTTCCATTTTATTTAAATCGTTAAATAATGAGGTCATCGCTGCATCATCATGATGTCATAAATAATTTAATTTATTTAATGTCTAAAAATTATATATATAAAAAACTATAATGTAGGAAATCTTTTTATCTTTTCAATTACTATTTATAGTAAAAAATCTGACTTGTATAACCCCATGTAAAAATTGTTTTAGTTAAACAACTCATGTTTGTGACATTTTAATTTTAACATTAAATAAAAAGGTATTTATGTCATTTTCCAACCAAAGTGGCTCCATGGGGTCCCCAAGTTGACCCATGGATTTTCTTGGTCGTCCATGACTCATACAATGATGGTGGGACATGTGTCTAGGTCATTTCATATTATTAAAACATTATTTTTACCTTAAACTACACTAATTACCTCTAATCGCGATTAAAAACATAATAAGTTACTATTCACAAAAAAAAAATATTTTAATCCCATTGAACCACATTTTACTTCTTAATGACAACCATGTATGTCATATTTTTGAAATTAAAAACACAAAGGTGGCAAATTTTCATTTAAATGGAAAAATCAGTTTTTATAAGTACCACTTAGTGGTTTCACTATTCATCAAAAATTGAAGTTTTTCAGAAAATTACCAAAAATTCACCCTAAGCTATATTTGATATTCCGAATTCAAAAATGATGTCTATTTTAAAAAATTCATAACATATAAGTTACATTAATTAATTTAATAATTAATTACCACTGTCAGAACAAATAACGTGTTTTTATGAAACAATATATATCAAAATATTGACACTAGTTTAAGTCAAATTTCAAAGTGAAATTAATTCCAATGACCACTATTTGATTAAATGGTAAAAATATATTCTAATTTTACTTTAAAAACAATTCAAAAGATAATCTAATCATATAAATAAATTAGATTAAAAAGTGTTTTTGAATTAAAATACAACATTTTTCACTATTCATTAAAAATTGAACTTTTTCAGAAAAATACCAAAAATTTCCACAAAGTAAATTTTGATGTCCCGATTCTAAAGAAGAATTTTATTTTGTCAAATATAAAACATAAAATTGTCAAAAAGTGGATTTAAAAGAGGTTCTCCATCAAAAGGCGGTTAATTGGCCTTTTAAAGAATATTAGAATGTTTACACTTAAAATTGGATTCATTCGCATTTTTAATCCTCTAACATTTATTATAAAAAGTAAAACTATTTGACAAACATATATAATCATTTTTTAGTTAGTTATATTCATTCCCGCCATCACAACAGCTAGACGTTAACTACCATTTAAAATAATATTATTTTATTATTAGAGTGCAACGTAAGATTCCCAAGAAACTCGTTGTTGCGTGTTGGGTATGCCATCGAGCATAGCGTCCCCTTTTAAGTCATATTAATATTTTATTCACAAATATGGATAAATGTGAAAATGTCATACTCTTTATTTACCTGGGGTGTTACATCCTTCCCCCCTTTGGGAATTGCGTCCTCGCAATTTTAAAATTAGGCTTGGAAACTTCATTGAAAATCCCACATCGGAACAAGAGTAAGTAAAACAATCACTTTAAAATAAAGAAAGATAAGTACAAAGGTCACCCGAGTTAACCCATACTAGGATTCCAAGTATGAAAATATAGACATGGAGGAAAAACAAAGGGTCATGTTCTGATGGAGAGTGATAGTAAACATGTCTAGGAGAAAGTTAACCATAAGAAAATCACAAACTTGTGATGGGTTAAACGGTATTCTATTCCCCAGTAGGAAAAGTTAACAGACAACATTTTTATTTTAAGTTACTTTTCATTGAGAAATTTATTTTTGAGCTTAACTAAATCATAATGAAACATACTTACTTGTCATGTAGACTTTCAACTTTTACTAGATTCCTTAATCAAACTCATATTTTCTTCAAAAGACGAGTATTTAGTAAGACTTGTTCGCATTAAGAGTACTATAATCAACTTCTAGAGAATCACCTAATCCAAAAAAGAGAACTATATAATTCACATATCTTTATACCTTAAACAAAACCAAAACCAAAAAGGTTAGTACAAGATCAGATAATCCAGAAAAGGATAACCCTTTTAAAAAAGAAAATCTATTCTTAATCTCCAAAAATTTTCCAACAAAACCCAGAGTTCAACGAGGAACATTCGATAAACAATTTGTCTATAAAATTCTTCAAAGTAAACCAAACTAATATTGAAACCCAAATATTTGAAGGATTTAGTCACATAGTCTTCCAAGTTAAATTGTAACATTTATCTCCAAACAACATCAGTTTCTCCTAAAGTCACGTATTGAAAAGTAATTAACCTAATCACATATCCTCCATGATAGGTTAATCATTTTCATAAATAACACAAAATCAACTTACTCTTAATTCATAAAGTCACCTAACTAAAAAGAATAAATCATACTAACCAGGGACTTCATGTAGTCCAATGGTAGGCGATAAATACCAGTTGTACTTTGGTTGTGGGTTCGATTCCTGCAGCTTTGTCTGGCGCGACGGGTTGTCACACGGTCTGCGTGTTGTCCTTTTTCCAAAACTATATAATTCTCAAATCATTCCCCAAAAATAGATAAAATCATCAAAAATAACCATAACATAATTTAACCTCAATTTTATCTCATGCCTTTCACTTCCATCATAACATATAGTAACCCATAATTACCTCAAAAGTAAGGATCATATAAACCCAAATAGTTCTTTATAACTATGCCCACAAAAGAACAGATAACTATTCCTTGAATAAAATTTTCATATATTAAACATTAGGGTTACACATACTATAAAAAGTTTTCTAATGTAACCCCATCATCAAAAGAGACTTAATACTCTTAAGAATTTCATCATAATTCTTGATGCCCTTATATGTTGACTTCTTACTCATTCAACATTCTTCATGATCCATTAACCATTCCTTTACAACTTATTATGAAATACTTCTTTCCTAAAAACAAAATCATGAATCATATCCTAAGATTCCAAAATAGGAAAACAAAAGTTATGAAATAATCCATACCTTTGATTGGTCAATGTCAGTTTCTTCATCCTCAATCAGAATGGCATTAGGTATTGGTAAATGAGTATTTGTACAATCTTGGTGATCCCATTCACGAAACTTCTTCATAGGACATGTGTTTTCATAATGACCATGCACACCACATTTAAAACATTCAATTGATCCCTCAGAAAGAACTTCTTTCCCTTTACTCAAGTCAACTGGATGCTTCCTTTTTTCATGGCAGGTTATTGCTTTATGACCTTAATTTCCACATCTATAGCATATTTCTGTCCCTTTGAAACATTTTCCTAGGTGTTTCTTTCCACATATTTGACACATAGGTTTTTGAACACACTTACCTTTATGATTGTCACATGTAGTTCCATAGGGATTTGTTTCTCGCATATATGATGCCTTAGAGAAATCACCAAGGTTTAGGTGGTCAATCATGACTCCAGATAGTTAGTTGAGGATAAACACAAGAGTTCTCATTGCATCTCATATATCATTCAGTTGCTCGCTCAAAAAAAAATGTCACAGTTTCCTTCACATCCACTGTTACTTTGGTGCCTGATAGATCCATCCATTTACTAAAACCAAAAAGGTCAGTGTGAGTATATCAACAAAACCATCATGTACTAATGAGGAAGATAAACACTAATATATACTTACTCATTCAATTTATCTAAAACTAGGACTCTTTCTGAAATCCTAACCATTATGGTAATGTCACTTATGCTTAAAGAATACCATAACCTCTAATGTTATCTAAACCGACCTCTGATACCAACTATAAGGCCCCATCCTTAAACCTTACTTAATCTTGAGTTATTACAAGATTACACGTTGAGGATCTTTTCAGGTTTATAGTTTTAGAGAATTATATCATATAACTTGCATTACATTCCACATTTAAACAAAGTGGTTACATAAAATATAGTATTCATTTTTTCCCATCAACGAAAACATATTTAAAAATAAAGCATGGATTCTTTATTGACACTTCCTTGAAACTATCATCATATCATGTACCTTTCCCTTGACCTGTGAAAAACATTTCAAAAGAAAACTTGGGATGAGCATAAAAATCTCAGTAAGGGTTATAAAAATATGAGTTCATATATACATAAGAATGAAATCATACTTTACCCATAAAACATAGGCACTTTAACATACCTCATCAAATCATGAATAAATCATAGAAATCATATGACATAAAAGGTAACTTGAGGCATTCATAACATTCTTACGTAGGGAGTAACCCTCTTGGTCACGTTTGGAATACCCACCACAGTATATTCCCTAAATCTCTTCGGAGAAACCTTACCGTTTCACTCCTTTGAGTTACCCAAAGCATTGGAGAGCTATATCGGGCTCACCCGCCCTTAGTTTATCACGGAACCACCCGTATTCATAACAATTCCCAAGAACCATAATATAATCTTATCACATAAAACATGCATAAAGGAAACATAACATTTCCACCTTTCAATAACAAGATATCAATACAACACATTGATGTAAAAACATTATGAAAACCATTTTCAATACCAAAATAAAAGAAAAGTAAAACATGGTATTTATTTTTCTTTTAAAAAGAAGGTATGTCTTGTAGAGGAAGTCGGAACTCAAATAATGGTCACGGCGGCGGAGAAGTCGTTGTCGCCGCATACGTATGACAAGAACATTCCCTTTTGTCGTTTAGTAAATGCTTCGTAGAAAAAAATATTCCTTTTGAATAAACGTAAAATACAAAGGGGTTTATACACTTTATAAAAGAAGGATGTGTATAAAACAAAATATTCCTCAATGAATGGAGATTGAGACGAAGTCCCTTACAAAGACGGTATCCTTGGATTAAGGATAAATCAATTACATAATTTTGTGTGACAAACTTATACACCAAATACAAGTGGATATTAAGTGTAAAACAATCAGAGGTTATTCACACATATTCATAGAACGACATATTCAAGGAGTACAAGATTATCCTAAAGAATCAAAATTGGGTTAAGAAGTTCTCTTGCAAAAATTCGACAGCCTAACGGCGTCACTTCAAAATTCAGAAAAAGAGTTGATGAGAGATAAAAAGCGTATCTCATCACTTGGACATAAAATTTACATCAATAAGGATATATAATAACATATACCAATATAATAGTATGTGAATTAAAAGACATAACAAAATAAGTCTTTTAAAAAGAGGAGGGTGAAAGGTTCCCTTACCAACTTGGGTTACTTTCGAAACGTACACCCCATTGAAGAAGGGTCATACAATGAATATGTAAATACCCATAAATGAAATTATATTATAAAAAGAGTATAATAATGGTAAGTACATACACCACTCAAAGGAAATGGTGGCAAATGTAGCATAAATCTCACGGGAATAAAAGTGAGATGAAAAATCCCTTACGAAAACTCGACAGCCTAACGGCGCCACTTAAAACTTCCAAAAATGGATTGATGAGATCAAATATGGTATCTCATCATATAACAATAAAATTTACAGAAAGATTAATATAAAAGAACATCCCCCATCATAACAAAGAGGAGCTTAAAAGAAGTAACATAAAGGAGAGCACTTAAAAAGAAAGAGAGAGGTTAGATCTCTTACGAAAATTCGGTAGCCTAACGGCGCCACTCAAAACTTCCAAAATGGATTGATGAGAGAAAATAGGGTCTCTCATCATATTAATATAAGAAGTACAGTAGGATTAATATAAAATAACATCCCAATCATAAGAAATATGAGCTTAAAGGGAATGATATAAAAGAGTGTACTTAAAAAGAAAGAGAGGAGTAGGATCCCTTACCTCGGGTCCGACTTGAATCGATCGTTCTTTAATCTCCTGAATAATAAACTTGAGTTAATTTCTACTTCCTTAAGAACCTTTTTCAAGTTCATTATTCCTTTTATATCACTTATTACCATGTCATGAACAGTATGTTATTATCTAAGTTAATAATGGTCGTTTTAACGATCATTGGTACTTGAGTCAAAAAAGTAAACTCTTTATAATTACAAGTTGTTCATGTGGTAAAATATCCATTATATATAGAATTTTATTCATGATGTAGATATCATATATATCATATATATCCAGTATATTCATGCATTTATAATATTACATAACATTTAGAGTTACGAAATGAAATGCACCGTTCATGGAGATGGTAAGCCGTACGTACACATGAATGCTACTTCCATTTCTATTTCATATTTAATGGAATTAAAACATAATGATACATAATAGTATTTTAATTCCAGTATGGTATCATTTATAATATCATTAAATATATCCTTTATACATACCACATATGGTATTAACGAATCAAATCACTTTGAGGGGGCGGAAGTCCCCACTTCCTAAAATGAAGATATCGCGTATACCCATAATGGAAGCCATAAAGGTATGCCATAAATGAAAAATACAGAAGCTTAAGGAAAACATAAACATATTATATATCATATATAAATGTAGTGACATCATAATGGCCACCATGAAATGTGTTAAGAGAAGACTGAACAATCATCGTTTCGTGAGGCAGTAATTCGCCATCCACAGAAACAGTATGTTCTTTAACCATTAGACGAAGGTGTGTGTAAGTGTAGCTCGAATAATTAATATAACAACATCCTAGTATATTGAATATACTGGTGTTGTTACAAAAGAAAGGAATAAAAAGTGTTTATGGGGGTGGAGAAGCAAAATAAAACAAAAGGACTCAAGTGAAGACATTACCTTAAAATCGGGTAACTTCCTTTGGTTTGAGCTCAAAGGATTCCTTGGGAAGACTTCTGACCAAAGTGAGGCTTCTAAGAGTAATAGAGGGATGTGTAGAGACAAAATGGGTAGGGGTTGGACGAGCCAAAGGCTTTGTAAGTGTGGGTAAGGAGGTATAGGTGGGGGCCTTTTATAAGAGGAGAGGAGGGGAACTCTTGGAAAGTAAAGAAATGTTACTTTATTTTAGAATGAGTTTTGGATTTTAATGGTCCCAAATTGATGTGTTTCTAGGATAAGGTGATAAGGGTTTTAAATCCACCCATCCAATAGGTTTTGTACATGTGTAGGTCTTATATTTTACATTATCTTTCCATTTTATTTAAATCGTTAAATAATGAGGTCATCACTGCATCATCATGATGTCATAAATAATTTAATTTATATAATGTCTAAAAATTATATAAAACAAATACTATGATGTAGGAAATATTTTTATCTTTCCAATTACTATTTATAGTAAAAAATCTGACTTGCATAACCCCATGTAAAAATTGTTTTAGTTAAACAACTCATGTTTGTGACATTTTAATTTTAACATTAAATAAAAAGGTATTTATGTCATTTTCCAACCAAAGTGGCTCCATGGGGTCTCCAAGTTGACCCATTGATTATCTTGGTCGGACATGACTCATCCAATGAGGGTAGGACATGTTTCTAGGTCATTTCATATTATTAAAACATTATTTTTACCTTAAACTACACTAATTACCTCTAATCACGATTAAAAACATAATAAGTTACTATTCACCAAAAAAATATTTTAATCCCATTGAACCACATTTTACTTCTTAATGACAACCATGTATGTCGGATTTTTGAAATTAAAAACACAAAGGTGGCA
The DNA here is from genome assembly GCA_963277665.1 of Viscum album. Lineage (NCBI taxonomy): Eukaryota > Viridiplantae > Streptophyta > Magnoliopsida > Santalales > Viscaceae > Viscum > Viscum album. The sequence goes on along the minus strand of OY728165.1, from coordinate 905,455,754 downwards.
AAATTTCATTTAAACGGAAAATTAGTTTTTATAAGTACCACTTAGTGGTTTCACTATTCATCAAAAATTGAAGTTTTTCAGAAAATTACCAAAAATTCACCCTAAGCTATATTTGATATTCCGAATTCAAAAATGATGTCTATTTTACAAAATTCATAACATATAAGTTACATTAATTAATTTAATAATTAATTTCCGCTGTCAGAACAAATAACGTTTTTTTATGAAACAATATATATCAAAAGATTGACACTAGTTTAAGTCAAATTTCAAAGTGAAATTAATTCCAATGACCACTATTTGATTAAATGGTAAAAATATATTCTAATTTCACTTTAAAAACAATTCAAAATATAATCTAATCATATAAATAAATTAGATTAAAAAGTTTTTGAATTAAAATACAACATTTTTCACTATTCATTAAAAATTGAACTTTTTCGGAAAAATACCAAAAATTTACACAAAGTAAATTTTGATGTCCCTATTCTAAAGAAGAATTTTATTTTGTCAAATATAACACATAAAATTGTCAAAAAGTGGATTTAAAATAGGTTCTCCATCAAAAGGCGGTTAATCGACCTTTTAAAGAATATTAGAATGTTTAAGCTTAAAATTGGATTCATTCGCTTTTTTAATCCTCTAACATTTATTGTAAAAAGTAAAAATATTTGAAAAACATATATAATAATTTTGTAGTTAGTTATATTCATTTCCGCCATCACAACAGCTAGGCGTTAACTACCATTTAATATAATATTATTTTATTATTAGAGTACAACGTAAGATTCCCAAGAAACTCGTTGTTGCATGTGGGGTACGCCATCGAGCATAGCGTCCCCTTTTAAGTTATATTAATATTTTATTCACAAATATGGATAAATGTGAAAATGTTATACTCTTTATTTACCTGGGGTTTTACACCCACTCCTCAAGGAATCTTGATGATTCATATCTTGAGATGAGACCGGTTATACATGAATCATCTCAATTGCCTTAGCCTTATTATAAACTTCTAAATACATAGGTAATGTAAACTGGGTGGCTTCATATCAAATAACTGGGTGTAGTACCTCCTCTCACCATCTTGATATAGACTCCTTATCGGGGAAAAGATCAAGTGAAAAGTGAATAATGTCCTTAAATTGAATGTCAATATCTAACACACTCAGGATACACTACTAAAGGGATAGTATCTATTATCTCTTTGATTACCTCATTATCAAAGAAAACAAATCAACATGAAACCATCATAGAAAATAGTCCCATGAAAGATTTTTATCCTTCCAGTCTTCAATATATAATATCCACAGCTTTCATGTTACTCACTATATCTCAATAACAGAAAATAGAACTTGATACTTTGACTTTAAATAAATCAAGCTGAAGGTGATCTCATAATCCTCTAGCTAGTTCTTTATCTCTAAATCAGAGACACTCCCTCGTGATTAGCCAGTCCATGATACTGAAATTCACACAATGTATTCAACTAAAGTTTATCCAACTTAGCCAAGTCAACCCTACATCAATCAACTAGATCATCATACTAAACCTAACCAACCTAATCCAAAAGTGGATGATGAATAGAAGAAATTTTTTCAATCAATAACAAACTCCAATCCCAATGGTATGGAATTCATTTACTTTTATTCAATTAAATCCATTTTAAAATTTCCCTAGAATCACCTTGATTCAAGAACAAGTGAAAACAAACATGATGCATATACCTCTCTAAGGTATCTATCTTGAAAGCAGTTTCACATTTCTTATTATGTTTATAAATCTTATATTCCCAACATCAGATCACAAGGGGGACTAAAACCCTATATCATAGTCAGTCTCCCTTTCTTATGTCATGTCCTAAACTCAAATTAAACCATTTCCCTATCATCCCAAGCAATCCTCGCCAGTTAATAAATATATTCAAAGTATTGTACTTCTTTTTTGAAGATTATAATTTTTTTATCATGTTCATCATAGGAAACAGTAGAATTTTCTAGCTTTGTTTTTAAATCTAAAATTTTCTTTTCTAAGTCCACTTGTTCCTTAACAAAAACTTTGAAATAATTTTTGAGGTATTTTTTTTATTTTTTAGGATTTCATATTTTTCATTAAGAATTTTATAGTATTAATTTAATTATTCATAAGATAATTTTTCATTTTCTTATTTAGATTCATGGTCAGAATAAAAAAATTAATTCACCTCATATGTGTGTTCCATAAAATCACATATTATCCTTTTGATTAGAAATTTCAGATTTATAATATGAGTTGTAATTTATTTTAGAGTCTTAAAAATTGATCCATATTTCTTTCATGGATTTATTGCCTTTATTCTTATAGCTAACCTTCTAGAAATAATTTTTCTATAACTTCTTTATTTCTTGCAATTTAGGGAAGGCTGGCTTAATATTCTTGAGATTCTTACACTCATAGAATCTAACTTCTCTAGAGTTTACCTCATGCTTCTTGTAATTGTTGTATATTTTTCTAAAGACTGTTATTTTGTTGTAAAACTTTTTGAACTTTCTAGAAAAAAGATAAAGTTCATCATTTGATCCTGAATTCCTTGAGGTATCTTCTTCTCCATATGATTTAGAAATTTTTAAACTCTTGTTCTTCTTTAGAAGTATAAATATTTAATGTGTCATTTTACTTTTTCACAACTTATGATCACCTGAATCTACTCCAATTTATTATTCATAAATCATAAGTTTACTAATAATATCTTTTATTTTGAAATCTTTGATAGCTGTAGATTGAAAAATGGAAGCTGAAATTCCACTCCATCTAGGTGGAAGAATTTTAAGTATTTTTAAAGATTGATTTTTTTTAGGAATGGGTGGTCCTAAAGAAAAAGCATTATTTAAAACCTCAATAATTCTTCCATTCAATTGGGTGATTCTTTCTCCTTCCATTATTTTTAAAGTATCAAACTTAATCTTGAAAGTATGGTATTGAAGAGATCTCAGATTTTATGTTCCTTCATAATAAATGGATATGGTAGTCCAAATCTCATAGGATTTTTCACACTATAAAACTTGGTTGAACTCATTAGGACTATGTCCACATATAATATCATTCGTGGATTTGTATTTTAAGACATAGTTGGATTCAGTGTTAGAATCACGTGTTTCAAGTTCAGTCTTGGGAATTTCATAAGGCTTCACAACTTCTAGATAAACCTTTAAACCAAGGTTATTTAAATAGATTATCATTCATTCCTTCTAGCAACCATAATTATCACCATTGAAGTAGGGTTCTCTTACCATATACATAAATTATCTATTGTAAAAAAACCATTTTAAAGATGAACTTAAGACTTCAACCTTTTATATCTAAGAAATAAAATTAAATTTCCTTTTATACCTATTATTGGTTGGTAACCATATGCACTAAGACTAAAGAGGGGGATAAATTGATTTTTTGAAAATTTCTTGGCATAGAAAACCACCCTCTTTAAGGTATAATAATTTATAATCGTTTATTAACACATGAAAGTAAAACAAATAAAATAAAAAATAAAACATATCAAACATTGAATATTTATAGGGTTTGGGGAATATAAATCCCATAGTTAACGCTACCAATACTCAACTTCATGATCTTGGTGATTTTCACTAGATTATTCCTTTTAATAGGGACTATCAATCCTTATACCAGTGACTTGCTATCTTTCTCCCAAGGACTATATGACTAACTAGAATCAGTAGACACTTTCTACAATACCAGGATCCAATAGGTATTTACAAACACCAACCCTCAAGTTTCTTTTACCAATAACCTTCACATAGAGTGCATAAAAAAGATATTACAAAAGTATCTCATAGTTGTAATATAAAACTGACAAAAGAGAAGAAATATCCAAGATAGAGAATATTAATGGAAATAATCTTAAGGAGAGTATTTTAAAACATATTAATGATGATCTTGATAACGTATATATTGAACTTAAATCATCTTCTTCATTTTGAGGAAAATAGAGAAACAACATGAAATCTTCATGAGAGATAGTTGAGAGTGAAAGTGCTTCTAATATTGCATATATTATCTATATTTATCTTCTTTACACTTTAATATTCATGAAAAAACTTATCTCTTAGTATCACAACATGATTTTCTTAAAACATGGTCTCTAAAAATAACTTCTAAATGTATTTTTCTCAAAAATACCTTAGAAACTGTACAGAGAATTAAACTATCCTTGTACTATTTTCTTCTCTTAAAACTTGCAACCTTTTTATAATCTTTTTTACCATAAAGAGGTCATCCAATGTGTAATGAATGAATTAATGTATTAATTACCATCGAAAGTACATGAATGATAATAAATATTAGGTTTCAGAATTGCGTAATCAATTATAGGTAACCATGTAGCTGAATTCCACTTATTTGAATTCATATAGCTGAATTGATCCATGTATACATTCTTTACATAGATGATTTTCTCATGTATCCAAATTATATAGGTGTTATTTATGTAGCCAAATGAATCACATGTCCACTTCGGAACCACATAGCTAGTTTCACCATATATCTAAATCACATAATCGATTACTCCATGAAATGATTCATGTGGCTACTTGATCGATGTATCCAATTTCTTACGTAGATGATTCATCAACATATGAAATTTACACATAGTTTTTTTCATGATTATTCTATTTTATGTAGGATAATGCTTCATGTATCCAATTTAAATAGCTAATTTCTTAACATAGAAGAATATTCATATAGCTAATTTCTTCACATAGCAAATTTCCCATACTATGGTAAATTTCAACAAACTTCTAAAATTTTCAGAACTAACAACAGAAAGGCACAAATAAGTATAAAACCTAGTGTACATAGTTAAAAATGATCATAAACATATGAAGGGTGTTTTATAATATCAAAACCTAAATTACATGGAATATATTGAAATAAAATTAGTAGTCCAACATAAAGGTCTACTACCATCCTCTTAATATAACTACTAAATTAACTACTACTAAAGAGAGAATGGAAACTAACTATTTACACCACATTGATCCCTAATAATGGTGAGGAATTAAAATCACAAATAACTATGCTTTAAATAAGAAAATCATATGAGAACAGAGCCCGGTATGGATGTATGATAACTTCTTACTCTATAAAAATGGGAAGAAAACTATTCAGTTTATCTCCCCATAAATTGAATCCTTAATAACCTATACACCTGATATCCTCCTCCAACAGACCTACTATAAGGCCCCAGCCTTAAACCTTACTTAATCTTGAGTTATTACAAGATTACACGTTGAGGATCTTTTCAGGTTTAGAGTTTTAGAGAATTAGATCATAAAACTTACATTACATTCCACATTTAAACAAAGTGGTTACATAAAAGATAGTATTCATTTTTTCCCATCAACGGAAACATATTTAAAAATAAAGCATGGATTCTTTCTTGACACTTCCTTGACACTATCATCATATCATGTACCTTTCCCTTGACCTGTGAAAAACATTTCAAAAGAAAACTTGGGATGAGCATAAAAAGCTCAGTAAGGGTTATAAAAATATGAGTTCATATATACATAAGAATGAAATCATACTTTACCCATAAAACATAGGTACTTTAACATACCTCATCAAATCATGAATAAATCATAGAAATAATATGGCATAAAAGGTAACTTGAGGCATTCATAACATTCTTACGTAGGGAGTAACCCTCTTGGTTACGTTTGGAATACCCACCACAGTATATTCCCTAAATCTCTTCGGAGAAACCTTAGTGTTTCACTCCTTCACATTACCCAATGCATTGGAGAGCTATATCGGGCTCACCCGACCTTAGTTTATCATGGAACCACCCATCTTCATAACAATGCCCAAGAACCATAATATAATCTTATCACATAAAACATACATAAAGGAAAAATAACATTTCCACCTTTCAATAACAAGATATCAATACAACACATTGATATAAAAACATTATGAAAACCATTTTCAATACCAAAATAAAAGAAAATTAAAACATGGTATTTATTTTTCTTTTAAAAAGAAGTTATGGCTTGTAGAGGAAGCCGGAACTCAAATAATGGTCACGGTGGCGGAGAAGTCATTGTCGCCGCATACGTATGACAAAAACATTCCCTTTTGTCATTTAGTAAATGCTTCGTAGAAAAAAGATTCCTTTTGAATAAACGTAAAAGTCAAAGGGGTTTATACACTGTATAAAAGAATGATGTGTATAAAACAAAATATGCCTCAATGAATGGAGATTGAGACGAAGTCCCTTACAAAGACGGTATCCTTGGATTAAGGATAAATCAATTACATAATTATGTGTGACAAACTAATACACCAAATACAAGTGGATTTTAAGTGTAATACAATCAGTGGTTATTCACACATATTCATATAATGACATATTCAAGGAGTACAAGCTTATCCCAAAGAATCAAAATTGGGTTAAGAAGTTCCCTTGCAAAAATTCGACAGCCTAACGGCGTCACTTCAAAATTCAGAAAAAGAGTTGATGAGAGATAAAAAGGGTATCTCATCACTTGGACATAAAATTTACATCAATAAGGATATAGAAGAACATATAACAACATAATAGCATGTGAATTAAAAGACATAACAAAATAAGTCTTTTAAAAAGAGGAGGGTGAAAGGTTCCCTTACTGACTTGGGTTACTTTCGAAACGTACACCCCATTGAAGAAGGGTCATACAATGAATATGTAAATACACATAAATGAAATTATATTATACAAAGAGTATAATAAGGGGAAGTACATACACCACTCAAAGAAAATGGTGGAAAATGTAGCATAAATCTCACGGGAATAAAAGTGACATGAAAAATCCCTTATGAAAACTCGGCAGCCTAACGGCGCCACTTAAAACTTCCAAAAATGGATTGATGAGATCGAATAGGGTCTCTCATCATATAACAATAAAATTTACAGCAAGAGTAATATAAAAGAACATCCCCCATCATAACAAATAGGAGCTTAAAAGAAGTAACATAAAGGAGAGTACTTAAAAAGAAAGAGAGAGGTTAGATCTCTTACGAAAATTCAGCAGCCTAACGGCGCCACTCAAAACTTCTAAAATGGATTGATGAGAGAAAATAGGGTCTATCATCATATGAAAATAATAAGTACAGTAGGATTAATATAAAATAACATCCCAATCATAAGAAAGATGAGCTTAAAAGTAATGACATAAAAGAGTGTACTTAAAAAGAAAGAGAGGAGTAGGATCCCTTACCTCGGGTCCGACTTGACTCGATCGTTCTTTAATCTCCTGAATAATAAACTTGAGTTAATTTCTACTTCATTAAGAACCTTTTTCAAGTTCATTATTCCTTTTATATCACTTATTACCATGTCATGAACAGTATGTTATTATCTAAGTTAATAATGGTCATTTTAACGATCATTGGTACTTGAGTCAAAAAAAGTAAACTCTTTATAATTTCAAGTTGTTCATGTGGTAAAATATCCATTATATCCACAATTTTATTCATGATGTAGATATCATATATATCATATATATCCAGTATATTCATGCATTTATAATATTACATAACATTTAGAGTTACAAAATGAAATGCACCGTTCATGGAGACGGTAAGCCGTACGTACGCATGAACGCTACTTCCATTTCTATTTCATATTTAATGGAATTAAAATATAATGATACATAATAGTATTTTAATTCCAGTATCGTATCATTTATAATATCATTAAATATATCCTTTATACGTACCACATATGGTATTAACGAATCAAAACACTTTGAGGGGGCGGTAGTCCGCACTTCCTAAAATGAAGATATCGTGTATACCCATAATGGAAGCCATAAAGGTATGCCATAAATGAAAAATACAGAAGCTTAAGGAAAACATAAACATATTATATATCATATATAAATGTAGTGACATCATAATGGCCACCATTAAAGGTGTTAATAGAAGATTGAACAATCATCGTTTCGTGAGGCAGTAATTCGCCATCCACAGAAACAGTATGTTCTTTAACCATTAGACGAAGGTGTGTGTAAGTGTAGTTGGAATAATTAATATAACAACATCCTAGTATATTTAATATAATGTTTTTGTTACAAAATAAAGGAATAAAAAGTGTTTACGGGGGTGGAGAAGCAAAATAAAACAAAAGGACTCAAGTGAAGACATTACCTTAAAATCGGGTAACTTCCATTGGTTTGAGCTCAAAGGCTTCCTTGGGAAGACTTCTGACCAAAGTGATGCTTCTAAGAGTTAGATAGGGATTTTTAGAGACAAAATGGGTAGGGGTTGGCTGAGACAAAGGCTTTGGAAGTGTGGGTAAGGAGGTATAGGTGGGGGCCTTTTATAAGAGAAGAGGAGGGGCACTCTTGGAAAGTAAAGAAATGTTACTTTATTTTAGAATGAGTTTCGGATTTTAATGGTCCCACATTGATGTGTTTTGAGGATAAGGTGATAAGGGTTTTAAATACACCCATCCAATAGGTTTTGGACATGTGTAGGTCTTAGATTTTACATTATCTTTCCATTTTATTTAAATCGTTAAATAATGAGGTCATTGCTGCATCATCATGATGTCATAAATAATTTAATTTATTTAATGTCTAAAAATTATATATATAAAATACTATAATGTAGGAAATATTTTTAGATTTCCAATGACTATTTATAGTAAAAAATCTGACTTGTATAACCTCATGTAAAAATTGTTTTAGTTAAACAACTCATGTTTGTGACATTTTAATTTTAACATTAAATAAAAAAGGTATTTATGTCATTTTCCAACCAAAGTGGCTCCATGGGGTCCCCAAGTTGACCCATGGATTTTCTGGGTCAGCCATGACTCATCCAATGAGGTTGGGACATGTGTCTAGGTCATTTCATATTATTAAAATATTATTTTTACCTTAAACTACACTAATTACCTCTAATCGCGATTAAAAACATAATAAGTTACTATTCACCAAAAAATTATTTTAATCCCAATGAACCACATTTTACTTCTTAATGACAACCATGTATGTCAGATTTTTTAAATTCAAAACACAAAGGTGGCAAAATTTCATTTAAATGGAAAATCAGTTTTTATAAGTATCACTTAGTGGTTTCACTATTCATCAAAAATTGAAGTTTTTCAGAAAATTACCAAAAATTCACCCTAAGCTATATTTGATATTCCGAATTAAAAAATGATGTCTATTTTAAAAAATTCATAAAATATAGGTTACATTAACTAATTTAATAATTAATTCCCACTGTCAGAACAAATAACGTGTTTTTATGAAACAATATATATCAAAAGATTGACACTAGTTTAAGTCAAATTTCAAAGTGAAATTAATTCCAATGACCACTATTTGATTAAATGGTAAAAATATATTCTAATTTCACTTTAAAAACAACTCAAAATATAATCTAATCATATAAATAAATTAGATTAAAAATAGGTTTTGAATTAAAATACAACATTTTTCACTATTCATTAAAAATTGAACTTTTTCGGAAAAATACCAAAAATTTACACAAAGTAAATTTTGATGTCCCGATTCTAAATAAAATTTTATTTTGTCAAATATAACACATAAAATTTTCAAAAAGTGGATTTAAAAGAGGTTCTCCATCAAAAGGCCGTTAATCGGCCTTTTAAAGAATATTAGAATGTTTACGCTTAAAATTGGATTCATTCGCATTTTTAATCCTCTAACATTTATTGTAAAAATTAAAAATATTTGAAAAACATATATAATCATTTTGTAGTTAGTTATATTCATTCCCGCCATCACAACAGCTAGACGTTAACTACCATTTAAAATAATATTATTTTATTATTAGAGTGCAACGTAAGATTCCCAAGAAACTCGTTGTTGCGTGTTGGGTATGCCATCGAGCATAGCGTCCCCTTTTAAGTTATATTAATATTTTATTTACAAATATGGATAAATGTGAAAATGTCATACTCTTTATTTACCTGGGGTGTTACATCCTTCCCCGCTTTTGGGAATTGCGTCCTCGCAATTTTAAAATTGGGCTTGGAAACTTCATTGAAAATCCCACATCGGAACAAGAGTCAGTAAAACAATCACTTTAAAATAAAGAAAGATAAGTACAAAGGTCACCCGAGTTAACCCATACTTGGATTCCAAGTATGAAAATATAGACATGGAGGAAAAACAAAGGGTCATGTTCTGATGGATAGTGATAGTAAACATGTCTAGGAGAAAGTTAACCATAAGAAAATCACAAACTTGTGATGGGTTAAACGGTATTCGATTCCCCAGTAGGAAAAGTTAACAGACAACATTATTATTTTAAGTTACTTTTCATTGAGTAATTTATTTTTGAGCTTAACTAAATCATAATGAAACATACTTACTTGTCATGTAGACTTTCAACTTTTACTAGATTCCTTAATCAAACTCATATTTTCTCCAAAAGACGAGTATTTAGTAAGACTTGTTCGCATTAAGAGTACTATAATCAACTTCTAGAGAATCACCTAATCCACAAAAGAGAACTATATAATTCCCATATCTTTATACCTTAAACAAAACCAAAACCAAAAAGGTTAGTACAAGATCAGATAATCCAGAAAAGGATAACCCTTTTTAAAAAGAAAATCTATTCTTAATCTCCAAAATTTGTCCAACAAAACCCAGAGTTCAACGAGGAACATTCGATAAACAATTTGTCTATAAAATTCTTCAAAGTAAACCAAACTAATATTGAAACCCAAATATTTGAAGGATTTAGTCACATAGTCTTCCAAGTTAAATTGTAACATTTATCTCCAAACAACATCAGTTGCTCCTAAATTCACGTATTGAAAAGTAATTAACCTAATCACATATCCTCCATGATAGGTTAATCATTTTCATAAATAACCCAAAATCAACTTACTCTTAATTCATAAAGTCACCTAAATAAAAAGAATAAGTCATACTAACCAGGGACTTCATGTAGTCCAGTGGTAGGCGATAAATACCAGTTGCACTTTGGTTGTGGGTTCGATTCCTGTAGCTTTGTCTGGCGCGACGGGTTGTCACACGGTCTGCGTGTTGTCCTTTTTCCAAAACTATATAATTCTCAAATCATTCCCCAAAAATAGATAAAATCATCAAAAACAACCATAACATAATTTAACCTCAATTTTATCTCATGCCTTTCACTTCCATCATAACATATAGTAACCCATAATTACCTCATAAGTAAGGATCATATAAACCCAAATGGTTCTTTATAACTATGCCCACAAAAGAACAGATAACTATTCCTTGAATAAAATTTTCATATATTAAACATCAGGGTTACACATACTATAAAAAGTCTTCTAATGTAACCCCATCATCAAAAGAGACTTAATACTCTTAAGAATTTCACCATAACTCTTGATGCCCTTATATGTTGACTTCTTACTCATTCAGCATTCTTCATGATCCATTAACCATTCCTTTCCAACTTATTCTGAAATACTTCTTTCCTAAAAACAAAATCATGAATCATATCCTAAGATTCCAAAATAGGAAAACAAAAGTTATGAAATAATCCATACCTTTGATTGGTCATTTTCAGTTTCTTCATCCTCAATCAGAATGGCATTAGGTATTGGTAAACGAGTATTTATACGATCTTGGTGATCTCATTCACGAAACTTCTTCATAGGATATGTGTTTGCATAATGACCATGCACACCACATTTAAAACATTCAATTGATCCCTCAGAAAGAACTTCTTTCCCTTTCCTCAAGTCAACTGGATGCTTCCTTTTTCCATGGCAGGTTCTTGCTTTATGACCTTAATTTACACATCTATAGCATATTTCTGTCCCTTTGAAACATTTTCCTAGGTGTTTCTTTCCACATATTTGACACATAGGTTTTTGAACACACTTACCTTTATGATTGTTACATGTAGTTCCGTAGGGATTTGTTTCTCGCATATATGATGCCTTAGAGAAATCACCAAGGTTTAGGTGGTCAATCATGACTCCAGATAGTTAGTTGAGGATAAACACAAGAGTTCTCATTGCATCTCATATATCATTCAGTTGCTCGCTCAAAAAAAATGTCACAGTTTCCTTCACATCCACTGTTACTTTGGTGCCTGCTAGATCCAGCCATTTACTAAAACCAAAAAGGTCAGTGTGAGTATATCAACAAAACCATCATGTACTAATGAGGAAGATAAACACTAATATATACTTACTCATTCAATTTATCTAAAACTAGGACTCTTTCTGAAATCCTAACCATTATGGTAATGTCACTTATGCTTAAAGAATACCATAACCTCTAATGTTATCTAAACCGACCTCTGATACCAACTATAAGGCCCCATCCTTAAACCTTACTTAATCTTGAGTTATTACAAGATTACACGTTGAGGATCTTTTCAGGTTTAGAGTTTTAGAGAATTAGATCATATAACTTGCATTATATTCCACATTTAAACAAAGTGGTTACATAAAAGATAGTATTCATTTTTTCCCATCAACGAAAACATATTTAAAAATAAAGCATGGATTCTTTATTGACACTTCCTTGAAACTATCATCATATCATGTACCTTTCCCTTGACCTGTGAAAAACATTTCAAAAGAAAACTTGGGATGAGCATAAAAAACTCAGTAAGGGTTATAAAAATATGAGTTCATATATACATAAGAATGAAATCATACTTTACCCATAAAACATAGGCACTTTAACATACCTCATCAAATCATGAATAAATCATAGAAATCATATGACATAAAAGGTAACTTGAGGCATTAATAACATTCTTACGTAGGGAGTAACCCTCTTGGTCACGTTTGGAATACCCACCACAGTATATTCCCTAAATCTCTTCGGAGAAACCTTAGCGTTTCACTCCTTTGCGTTACCCAATGCATTGGAGATCTATATCGGGCTCACCCGCCCTTAGTTTATCACGGAACCACCCGTATTCATAACAATGCCCAAGAACCATAATATAATCTTATCACATAAAACATGCATAAAGGAAACATAACATTTCCACCTTTCAATAACAAGATATCAATACAACACATTGATGTAAAAACATTATGAAAACCATTTTCAATACCAAAATAAAAGAAAAGTAAAACATGGTATTTATTTTTCTTTTAAAAAGAAGGTATGTCTTGTAGAGGAAGCCGGAACTCAAATAATGGTCACGGCGGCGGAGAAGTCGTTGTCGCCGCATACGTATGACAAGAACATTCCCTTTTGTCGTTTAGTAAATGCTTAGTAGAAAAAAAGATTCCTTTTGAATAAACGTAAAAGCCAAAGGGGTTTATACACTTTATAAAAGAAGGATGTGTATAAAACAAAATATTCCTCAATGAATGGAGATTGAGACGAAGTCCCTTACAAAGACGGTATCCTTGGATTAAGGATAAATCAATTGTATAATTTTGTGTGACAAACTTATACACCAAATACAAGTGGATATTAAGTGTAAAAAAATCAGAGGTTATTCACAAATATTCATAGAACGACATATTCAAGGAGTACAAGCTTATCCTAAATAATCAAAATTGGGTTAAGAAGTTCTCTTGCATAAATTCGACAGCCTAACGGCGTCACTTCAAAATTCAGAAAAAGAGTTGATGAGAGATAAAAAGCGTATCTCATCACTTGGACATAAAATTTACATCAATAAGGATATATAATAACATATACCAATATAATAGTATGTGAATTAAAAGACATAACAAAAGAAGTCTTTTAAAAAGAGGAGGGTGAAAGGTTCCCTTACCAACTTGGGTTACTTTCGAAACGTACACCCCATTGAAGAAGGGTCATACAATGAATATGTAAATACCCATAAATGAAATTATATTATACAAAGAGTATAATAATGGGAAGTACATACACCACTCAAAGGAAATGGTGGCAAATGTAGCATAAATCTCATAGGAATAAAAGTGAGATGAAAAATCCCTTACAAAAACTCGACAGCCTAACGGCGCCACTTAAAACTTACAAAAATGGATTGATGAGATCAAATATGGTATCTCATCATATAAAAATAAAATTTACAGAAAGATTAATATAAAAGAACATCCCCCATCATAACTAAGAGGAGCTTAAAAGAAGTAACATAAAGGAGAGCACTTAAAAAGAAAGAGAGATGTTAGATCTCTTACGAAAATTCGGTAGCCTAACGGCGCCACTCAAAACTTCCAAAATGGATTGATGAGAGAATATAGGGTCTCTCATCATATGAACATAAGAAGTACAGTAGGATTAATATAAAATAACATCCCAATCATAAGAAATATGAGCTTAAAAGGAATGACATAAAAGAGTGTACTTAAAAAGAAAGAGAGGAGTAGGATCTCTTACCTCGGGTCCGACTTGAATCGATCGTTCTTTAATCTCCTGAATAATAAACTTGATTTAATTTATACTTCCATAAGAACCTTTTTCAACTTCATTATTCCTTTTATATCACTTATTACCATGTCATGAACAGTATGTTATTATCTAAGTTAATAATGGTCGTTTTAACGATCATTGGTACTTGAGTCAAAAAAGTAAACTCTTTATAATTACAAGTTGTTCATGTGGTAAAATATCCATTATATCAAGAATTGTATTCATTATGTAGATATCATATATATCATATATATCCAGTATATTCATGCATTTATAATATTACATAACATTTAGAGTTACGAAATGAAATGCACCGTTCATGGAGACGGTAAGTCGTACGTACGCATGAATGCTACTTCCATTTCTATTTCATATTTAATGGAATTAAAACATAATGATACATAATAGTATTTTAATTCCAGTATGGTATCATTTATAATATCATTAAATATATCCTTTATACGTACCACATATGGTATTAACGAATCAAATCACTTTGAGGGGGCGGTAGTCCGCACTTCCTAAAATGAAGATATCGCATATACCCATAATGGAAGCCATAAAGGTATGCCATAAATGAAAAATACAGAAGCTTAAGAAAAACATAAACATATTATATATCATATATAAATTTAGTGACATCATAATTTCCACCATGAAAGGTGTTAAGAGAAGATTGAACAATCATCGTTTCGTGAGGCAGTAATTCGCCATCCACAGAAACAGTATGTTATTAAACCATTAGACGAAGGTGTGTGTAAGTGTAGCTCGAATAATTAATATAACAACATCCTAGTATATTGAAGATACTGTTTTTGTTACAAAATAAAGGAATAAAAAGAGTTTACGGGGTTGGAGAAGCAAAATAAAACAAAAGGACTCAAGTGAAGACATTACCTTAAAATCGGGTAACTTCCTTTGGTTTGAGCTCAAAGGCTTCCTTGGGAAGACTTCTGACCAAAGTGAGGCTTATAAGAGTTATAGAGGGATTTGAAGAGACAAAATGGTCAGGGGTTGGACGAGCCAATGGCTTTGGAAGTGTGTGTAAGGAGGTATAGGTGGGGGCCTTTTATAAGAGGAGAGGAGGGGCACTCTTGGAAAGTAAAGAAATGTTACTTTATTTTAGAATGAGTTTCGGATTTTAATGGTCTCACATTGATGTGTTTCGAGGATAAGGTGATAAGGGTTTTAAATCCACCCCTCCAATAGGTTTTGGACATGTGTAGGTCTTAGATTTTACATTATCTTTCCATTTTATTTAAATCGTTAAATAATGACGTCATCGCTGCATCATCATGATGTCATAAATAATTTAATTTATTTAATGTCTAAAAATTATATAAAAAAAATACTATGATGTAGGAAATCTTTTTATCTTTCCAATTACTATTTATAGTAAAAAATATGACTTGTATAACCCCATGTAAAAATTGTTTTAGTTAAACAACTCATGTTTGTGACATTTTAATTTTAACATTAAATAAAAAGGTATTTATGTCATTTTCCAACCAAAGTGGCTACATGGGGTCCCCAAGTTGACCCATGGATTTTCTTGGTCGGCCATGACTCATCCAATGAGGGTAGGACATGTGTCTAGGTCATTTCATATTATTAAAACATTATTTTTACCTTAAACTACACTAATTACCTCTAATCGCGATTAAAAACATAATAAGTTACTATTCACCAAAAAAATATTTTAATCCCATTGAACCACATTTTACTTCTTAATTACAACCATGTATGTCGGATTTTTGAAATTCAAAACACAAAGGTGGCAAAATTTCATTAAAATGGAAAATCAATTTTTATAAGTACCACTTAGTGGTTTCACTATTCATCAAAAATTGAAGTTTTTCAGAAAATTACCAAAAATTCACCCTAAGATATATTTGATATTCCGAATTCAAAAATGATGTCTATTTTACAAAATTCATAACATATAAGTTACATTAATTAATTTAATAATTAATTTCCGCTGTCAGAACAAATAACGTTTTTTTATGAAACAATATATATCAAAAGATTGACACTAGTTTAAGTCAAATTTCAAAGTGAAATTAATTCCAATGACCACTATTTGATTAAATGGTAAAAATATATTCTAATTTCACTTTAAAAACAATTAAAAATATAATTTAATCGTATAAATAAATTAGATTAAAAAGAGGTTTTGAATTAAAATACAACATTTTTCACTATTCATTAAAAATTGAACTTTTTCGGAAAAATACCAAAAATTTACACAAAGTAAATTTTGATGTCCCGATTCTAAAGAAGAATTTTATTTTGTCAAATATAACACATAAAATTGTCAAAAAGTGGATTTAAAAGAGGTTCTCCATCAAAAGGCGGTTAATCGACCTTTTAAAGAATATTAGAATGTTTACGCTTAAAATTGGATTCATTCGCATTTTTAATCCTCTAACATTTATTGTAAAAAGTAAAAATATTTAACAAACATATATAATAATTTTGTATTTAGTTATATTCATTCCCGCCATCACAACAGCTAGGCGTTAACTACCATTTAAAATAATATTATTTTATTATTAGAGTGCAATTTAAGATTCCCAAGAAACTCGTTGTTGCGTGTGGGGTACGCCATTGATCATAGCATCCCCTTTTAAGTTATATTAATATTTTATTCACAAATATGGATAAATTTGAAAATGTTATACTCTTTATTTACCTGGGGTGTTACACCTACTCCTCAAGGAATCTTGATGATTCATATCTTGAGATGAGACCGGTTATACATGAATCGTCTCAATTGCCTTAGCCTTATTATAAACCTCTAAATACATAGGTAATGTAAACTGGGTGGCTTTATATCAAATAACTGGGTGTAGTGCCTCCTCTCACCATCGTGATATAGACTCCTTATCGGTGAAAAGATCAAGTGAAAAGTGAATAATGTCCTTAAATTGAATATCAATATCTAACACACTCAGGATACACTACTAAAGGGATAGTATCTATTATCTCTTTGATTCCCTCATTATCAAAGAAAACAAATCAACATGAAACTATCATAGAAAATAGTCCCATGAAACATTTTTATCCTTCCAGTCTTCAATATACAATATCCATAGCTTTCATGTTACTCACTATATCTTAATAACAGAAAATGGAACTTGATACTTTGACTTTAAATAAATCAAGTTGAAGGTGATCTCATAATCCTCTAGCTATTTCTTTATCTCTAAATCAGAGACACTCCCTCGTGATTAGCCAGTCCATGATACTGAAATTCACACAATGTATTCAACTAAAGTTTATCCAACTTAGCCAAGTCAACCCTACATCAATCAACTAGATCATCATACTAAACCTAACCAACCTAATCCAAAAGTGGATGATGAATAGAAGAAATTTTTTCAATCAATAACAAACTCCAATCCCAGTGGTATGGAATTAATTTACTTTTATTTAATTAAATCCATTTTAAAATTTCCCTAGAATCACCTTGATTCAAGAACAAGTGAAAACAAACATGATGCATATACCACTCTAAGGTATCTATCTTGAAAGCAGTTTCACATTTCTTATTATGTTTATAAATCTTATGTTCCCAACATCAGATCACAAGGGGGACTAAAACCCTATATCATAGTCAGTCTCCCTTTCTTATGTCATGTCCTAAACTCAAATTAAACCATTTCCCTATCATCCCAAGCAATCCTCGCCAGTTCCTAAATATATTCATTATCTTAACTCACAACTAAAATCTTTGATACCACTTTTTCATAACTCATACCCGCTTGGATCTCCTCTTAGGAATACATTAAAGATGAGTATGACCCCTAAATCCCACCTTCAATAGGAAAAAAGTTAGAAGATAATGAAAAGGGTGTCATTCACACAAATGGTATGCATTACCCTCAAAAAATCTAGGAATATAAATGAAATTACACCAATAAAAACCAATACATCAAATAAAACCATCGTCCCAAAATGTATGTAAATATCAAATGAATATAAAATACAATCTCCAAAATAAAAATATCAAATCAAATATAATAGTATAAACTCTTTGATATCTTATAGATCTAAGCTAATAATGTCCATCTCGGTCTATAAATACCCCCTTAAACTTGAAAATATTTTTTATATATAGGGGTGATCATACATGTATACTCAATAGGATCATCCTCAAGACCACTTGTGAAAATATGATAGAATCAAATTAATTCCTAAATGAATAAATAGTGGAACCAATAAGCTTCTACACAAGGTTAACTACCACCCAACCTCATAAAGTCTCACCCATTATGTATTGAATATAGACTTTAATAGAGCAATATCAAATAATATATCAAAAAGGGTACCCCATGCCACTTCCCCACTATTTTGTCTCTCTCGTACACCAACTAAAAACTTATTGTCTCTCTAATCCATTCTATATCATCATAACCATATCCATTTAATATCATCACAACCATATCCATATATCAATTTTCATTGAATGTCAATTGACCACAACCCTACCTACACCAACCCATTTAGGGTCCAATAATCTCATTTGAACCATCCAATAGAAACAACCACCTTAACCACACTTCAATTACCATAATAGTAAAGTTTCATTAACATGAAATACATAAAACTTTTTCAATCCTCCATCCATGAAGGATCCACACTATATATAAAATCCTCATCACATTCATACCATATCAATCACACATAAAACCTAAGCCATCGTATTCCTTCCACATCTTGAACAGAGAGTTGGTAATAAGGAGTAGTCATCCATATACTCCCTCAACAACCTAGATATTTGGTAAAAAAAACAAGGAACCCAAAATATTTTTGCATTGATAATAAAATCCAACTCTAGTGGGGTTAATATGAAAATCGCAATAAAATACATCAAATGGCATAGGCACACAAAAGCCTACCCTAAAGGGTTATTACAAGAACCATAATACCACACCCATCATAACCATCACACTAAATCTTTGACACAATAACCATCACTTATAATTACTAACCACCAAAAAATCTCCACTTCCCAAGAAAAATATCTACATAAACTGTAATGTCCTGAATTTTCAGCGAGGTGCATTTTCTTTTAGTTTTGGTAACACCTAGAAACTACACCTAAGGGTGGGACCATTTGTTTTTTGAATGAAATGTTGTAGGGGTAGAGGCTGGGTGCTGTCCAAGTACATGGTGTGTACTTAATACACACTATTTATTTAGAATACATGATTTGTATTGAGTACATGATGTGTGATGGGTTGTCCATCCCATTTTCATGTTGTGAGATGGGTTTTCCCAAGGGAAGGGACCCTGATCTTTAAATGTTGTGTAAATATTTTACACCCCATGTAAATTCACAAACTAGTTTTTAAAAAAATGGGAAGAACCACCTTATTTTTCCAACATGGGTTCCTTTTCTCCTCCCTCACACAGTAAGATCCATGCATGGGAGTCCCCCTCTACTGAGACATAAGTTCCTCTCTTTCTCCTCTATATAGACTCTATTTTCTTTATTTTCAGGTACATTGGACTCCTATAATTAATATATACACTCCTTTTCTTTATTTTCTTATTTTATATTCCTAACACTTAAACAATTTTTTTGGGAGATGATTTTCCCTATTTTCAGGATTTGTTCTACTTTATTGTTTTCTCCCATTATAGCTTGAATCAAAGGCTGGAAATAGATGAGTAGTAATTTTAAAACCTAAGGTAGGTGTTCTAGATTATTTCCATAATGTTTGGTTTCTTTTATTTTATACACTATTGTTCCACATACCAGACTATTCCAGTGATGCCTCTAAAATTTTTAATAAATTAATTCAAGTTCTTAACTATGCCCTATACAGTTTTAGTTAGCAGGGAATCACCACCATGGGTTGATTTTCCTAACTTGAGAAACCCCATGTGGATGACTTACTTAGAGGAATATTTTGTTTCCTTATATTGTTTAAAAAACCTTTTGAGGTGTGTCTTCCCTCATAATAAATGTATATAGGTATGTGAAATTAATTTAAGAAGATGTCTAGCCCTGAGTTAGGCTCTATGCTTATGCAATAGATTTATTTAATTTAATGAAATGTTTTGTCCAACTTAATTTAAATTTATATAAGTTTAATGATTTGTTAAATAACATGGGTTATTGAAATCTAACTTACTTTATATTCAAGCCGAGATAGATAATTGAATCCTTATCTGATTCCTTGGAAGATCTCATTGTGCTTTATAATTGAGACTTGTTATGAATTTTATATACACTGAGAGTGATACCAATTATGTCTAGGGTGGGATCAAGATTAGTTTACCTTACCTCCATGTGAGTGATACCAGTTCCCTAAGTTAGACATTATGGATGATCTTGGTGTCTAGATGGTCATGCCAGGTCATGAGTGATACTCGGTCCCCTATATGTGAGATACCAGGGATGGGCTCAGAGGGTTAATTTCATGTTATTTCGAGAGTGATACTTGTGATTCTATTTATGGATCACCTTTTAAAGACTCTTACAGTATTGGTATTTTATATTTCCCCTAGAGTGATACTTGGTATTATTTCTAGATCACCTTGGATGGGCTCAGGGTTCCTCTTTCTAAATCCTAAATATGACTTTTAAATTTGAAAATAAGAATGTGTAGCTGAAATTCTAGGGATGCATCTGTCGATCCCAATCACATGCTTGGGAATGGTACACCATTTGATACTTTATTTACACAACCCATTATATTTTATGTCACACTTGTATAGGTCACCTTGGTTCAGAGATATCTATCTTAGGCCAAAGTAGGTAGAGTCGGATGGTTATCCTGGGAGTAACCTACTCTGATATATTTATTTATTCATTCACTACCATTATTTTATTATTATTGGCACATTTCTCATTTATATGAACTGACTATATTGATCTAAACATCATTAATGATGGTCTACTAAGTATATCTCACACCCTTTTTAGGATTCCTTTGGTACCTAAGAAGACTTCAGGAATATAGGTATAGATAAAGGGAACCATCCAGCTTTCGATGCTTTATTTTTAGTTCTAGGATGGAGTATGGGAGTAAAGGACCGAGCATATTCTCTCAATTCTAGTTTTAGTTTATTTTGGTTTTTTTCATATTTTGTATATCATGTTGTATATGTATTCTCCCCTATATCTCATGTTTTCATTTTTGTGTAGTTATGCGACAACATAATTTTGTATCTGTTATTTATTATCATGTTCTTCCTATTTATTATTCATGGAGATTATCATTTATTATTCGATTATTGCATGTACTTATTATTTCCACTGGTTATCTATATTAATCACCATTACGCTGAAATATAACTCTTGAGGGAATAGTCTCCATACAGATACACCCTAGGACCACATTGCTAGTCAGAACCCTCTAGCGTACGGGGAGGCATGCTTGAGGTAATGTGGCTAACCGTCTCAGGGCATCTCTTAGTGGATTCTGGGTCAGGACACTATAAAGAGTATCAGATATTCTTTTTTCCTTTGTCTTACTATTTGGGTAGTGACTATAGCACTCTTTAAACTATAGCAGTGTTATCTAAAGCCTCTATAAGTGTGCTCATAGAATTTATGATATTGGTAAATTAGTGAAACATCTAGTTCATGGATTCATCTTCACACATCTTAAATTCATGGTATTCTGTATGTAGCATCCTTGAATTTTTTCTTCTAAGATTCTCAGAACTGTAGTGAGTTACGTGAAGTACTATTAATGTCTTTAATTGTCTTACATGATGATACATAGAAAAACACATGTAAACTTATAGAATAGAATGATATATTCATTAATTTATAGTTCAAAACATACTTTACTGAATCATTACTTATAAGTACATCTGGATCAGTATCAGATAACTTATATGGTTTCATAGTCATAATCCAGTGATCAATACTCAAATGCTTTAGGTATATATCTATTTAAGATTGTTTATAACTATAATCATTCACATCAAATTAAGTTGGTATGTGGTATCCAACCATCATTGTCATTTATTCCTACCATCTTTCAAAAATCATTTTCCTTGGACTATTAGTTCTAGGATAAACAAGTTAACACAATGAAACATTAATCAAAAAAACCAATATCCAAGAAGAATAATAAATGATACCATTTTTTTTAGTTAATATAGAAAAGATTTTATAGAGGTGGGGTGAATAGAACTTATAAAATCTAAAACTTATTTTTAAATTAGAGTATGTCATTACGTGTGAAAATAGTGTAAGGCATTTTTTGTGTTCAAAAGTAAAATGCAATAGAAATAAGATGATATTAATGCTAAATTTTTATAGTAATTCAGATCAGTATGATCTTAAATATACTATTTTCTCACCTATAATCAGTGAGAGGAATTTTACCCACAAGAAAACCTCCTCACTTTTCAAAATTGTGATATCCTTTTATAGATACTACCTTTTTGTCACCTGGAGGCACAGCTTAGTTTGTCTACCTACCTTTATATGGAACAAAGAAAAACCAAAAACATGAATTTAGTTTGGGAATCACAACCTAAGTATGTACCTTTTGGTGAGGATGTATAAATAAAACCATACTTTATTTTTATAGTGGAAATCATAAACCATCTGTTTATAATTTAAAAATAAAGAGTAAAGAAAGAAACGATGTTGAAAACCAGAATGAGATGAAGAAAAATTTTAAAGTTGATACGATTTAATGTAGATTTGATCACTTTTGTAGTGAATGATCAAATGTTGAATTTCCTTCATGATATCATAGAAGATAAATATTCATAGGAGAATAAATCAACACTTTCGTAATTCTCATATGAATTTTGTGTCAATGGGTATTGCTCGAATGACCTGTTTCAAGATTTTTAATCAAGTTATCGTGATCATATTTCAATTGCTAATCCTTTATCATTATCTCTAAGATATTATGATCACATGGGAGTTTCTTGAGATCTAATCACAAGAATCCATGGTTTTATAATAAAATTAACATGAAAATATAATTTAACTATTATAGAAATATCTCACATTTAAAACTTCACTAAGTATTTAAAAATAGTTTGAATATCATCATTAACAATTATATGTATTTGAAAAATTAATAAAATAGTTAAAAATAATCATAAAAACATGAAATAAATTGAAATATCAAAACTGTAGTAAAATGGATTATTGAAATTCCCTTAAAATAAACATGTAAATTATGCATAACGATTATTTTAGTCCTACATGACCATAATTTTATATAGCTATATAACAATAATTTTACACTTTCCATAACCATCAACTTAAGTTTTTCATCTGCATAACCATGAATATTATTGTTTATAAGAATGAGAAAAATAATATCAATTCTTATGAATTTAAAAAATTATTTCATAGTACTTTAAAAGAGATTTAATATAACTTCGGTATTTTCATATAAATTTGAAAACCATTTCAAAAGACTTCAAAATGATTTCATATGACTTTGAAAACCATTTCATAGGAATTTAAAATTTATTCTGTATAACTTTAAAAATTTCATATGACTTGAAATATATTTTTAATTACTTAAAAATTTACATATTACTTTAAAAAAATAGTTTTTTAGGACTCCAAAACTTAAAAGAAAAAAATGAATTTCCAAAAAATATTGAAAAATATAGTGACTATAGAATCCTTTACAAAATCATTATAAATATAAAACACTTAAATAATATAATTAATGTGATTTATAAAATTTGTAATAAATTATAATTATCTAGTATGAACATGTGAGGTATTTAAGGTATTAGTAAATATGATAGGTATTTTTAATATTCAAAACAAACATAAAAATAATAAATAATCTACTTAGTCAATGTCAATATTTAAATTAATCAAACTTAACACTAACATGGGGGTATGCTATAGTACATTCCTAGATACTATATTTAGTATATATAGTGTTTATTTTGAGTACATTCCATGTTTGGACTAGTTGAAATAACTTGAGTAGCAATATCTGCCTAGGAGAATCTAAATAGAGCATGTTTTGTGTGTCCATTAGGACACATCATGTATGTCTATGTCAACAAGATTCAAAAATTAGATCAGTACACACTGAGTAATCATCTTGTTTACCATGTCATGTAACATGGGATGATGCACCATATATAAATAGAGAATTACATTATGTGTTAGTAGTACATGATGAGTACCCCTGAGTTCCCCACATGCCATGTACATCATAGTATATTCCATGTAGGTTGACCCCTAACTAACTTGTGGATGGATGTTCATGACCAAGCTACTATTGAGAGACTATATTCCATATACCCCGAAGTAAAAGTCATTTAATTTTATATCAAAGGAAATTTTCATATCTTTTTCCCTAGGAATCAGATTTGTATTTTCCCAGAGGCATTACACAATGATTCGAGAGGGGGTGAGTTGAGTTCTTTAAATTTTTACCCCAAATAAAAAACTCTATTTAAATTTAATTTAAATTTATCCTTAACTATTATATAATATATGTAGTGAAAATAAAAAGAAATAAAAAATAGAACATAGATATTTTTATAATATTTTGGGGAGATATGAACTGTCTTAAATCCACCCCACCAAAAACCAAATGTTGTTTTAGAAATTTTTACTAAACAAGTTCTTTTTCTAGGGACTTCCTAGCTAAGTGAAATTATTTTTCACTTGGTAAAAACAATCCAAGAGAATTTTACTAGGGATCTAACTTTACAATACCTATCCATAGCTTTCACATAGTATTTAGTCTAATAATTTCTTACTTGAAAATGATTAAGATACATATAGAAGAGAATAGATTCATCATACAATTATAAGAAATAATGTCTAATAGTTGAAGATCTTCTAGAGAGATGAGTATGTATCCAAATTGTAGCCATGAAAAGTTATTCACTTGTAGTAGATGTTCAAGAATCACAGTAGTAATAATACTCTATTTTTTATTCTTCTTCTTCAATAATGAATAGAAAATATTGAGTATATAAAGAATAATAATAGTGGTATGTGTAAAGATCATAAATTTTGTTCTCTTATAAAATAAACTACAAATATCTTTGATTATTCAAGAATAAATATGATAATATCCAAAATATTAAATTTTTTATTTTTTTCATGTGATCGTCTCCATAAATTGATTTTGAGTATATATATGATCTTCCTTTGAAAAATATTATCTTCATTAGAATTAAAATCCTTAATTAACTTAGTCTTTCCATATTTAGACATCACCGCTTTTGATAAATGAAAAGTAGGATTAGATTTTTTTTCATTAATTCTTCAATGTTAAGAAATACCTCAAAAAAATATAAAAATAAAACAAATAAGTGGTTATTCTTCCTCTTAATCAAAGGGAAACTTAAAAAAATCAAAAAAAATCTTCTATAATGATAAAGGGATCATTTTCTCAATAAAAATGGAAATGTTCATACTATCAAGTTGTAATAAGCTAAGTTTGGATACTCATAAAATTTTATAAGATGTTATCTTCTTTGTAAGATATATTTAGCTTCATAATTATTTTTCTACTTCATAGTATATCTTTATCTTTTTATGATATTCTTGAGTATCAAATGAATTTTATTTACATAATACATTTTTCTTTGTAGGATATTCTATAGAAAATGATATATGAAATCCAAAAAGATAATAAAGTATGAGATTTTTTATAAACATTGTTATCATGAGATAATATCTCTGGCATAAGATATATTGAGTACACATATTGGATTTATCCGCATATGATATTTTATGAATTCATATAAGATTTGATCCATGTAAAATATTTCATACACAAACTGGTGATATCAACTGTGTACAATATTTCCAAACTCTATAGGGTATTTTCATTTTCCTAATATCCAATGTTTATGAATTTATAAAATTATAATACATTTCTTGTAATAGATTTACTCTCATAATATATTTATCTTACATCATAAGATATATCTCATCTACCCGTATGATATTTTACTTTTCCAAAATTTTGAATTCCAGTGTATAAATTTTAAACAAATCCACATAGGATATTTGTTCAAACATGTGTAATAATTTCATTTATAAAATTTATTCAAAATCAAATAACATATAATTGAACTAAAAACATACAAATTAAATAACACTTAAGAAAATATAAATTATTAATCTTAAATCACTAAAGATAAACTTATCAGAGAAAAATGGGGATTTAATGTTCATCAAAACATGTAAAATATTAGGATATATTGGAACAACATTAGTATGTCCAAAAATATATCCTTTTTAATGATAAAAAACCCATTACAATTTAAACAAAAAAATTATAGATTTATCCACAATAATTTTAAATAATGCTGAGATTTCCAAAAATTTTGATTTTCTATTATATATCCATTTATCTTCTACCTTTTTTCTATAATACTCTTTTCTATTTAAAAAAGATTTGAGAGATAGGTTGTATACTAGGAGTAAAATTATATGTTTACTAAAATCTTCTCCCATTTTTATGATATAAAAAATAAATATATAATAGTTATATAAATCACATTTACTATAGCATGTAGAATTAATAAACTAAGAGAATATAGAGCACCGAAATGAATAAAGAGATTCTACTGACTTGTATAAACTAAACAAAATAAATATAAAAATCAATCAAACATTGAAAATATATAAAAGATGAGAAAATTATAAAATAATATCTATTTTTTTCTCAAAAGTTGGTTTATCTAAATGTATAAGTTTTTGATCATCAAGTTTAAGATCAAAAGTTTTCTTTAACTTCTTTTGGGTGGATATCTATCAATAGGTGCAGGACCAAGTGATCTTTTTCCTCTACAATTAAATATATAATAAACACACAATTCATTCCTTTTGATGATATCTTCTCTAAAATTTCTAGAATTATGTTGTATCCTTTCCAAAGTTTTAGTCCATAAACCTTTATATAATCTTGAATATTAAAATTTTGGGCATAACTAGAAATAAAAATCTTCAAAACATCCATCTGAATAACTAAAATTTTTGAAGTTCTAGTTGGGGATATAAAAACAACATGAATAAAGTGAGATTCTCTGTAAACATTAAATTTATTTCCTTAGGAATCATCCCTCTAAATTATAGCTTCTTTCTCATCAATATTCTCTGAAGATTCCTCAAAATAATAAGAAATAATTTCTTCAAGATTCTTATATAGATTTATTGATTTAGCTACCAAGATATTAAATTCCATATCTATAGAATCTTTTATATCATGTATCATATTCACAATAAAATGTGTTTTTTCAAGATTATTTACTAAATTTTCCTTCAAAGAGACAAAATTCTCCTGATAAATTGTAATAATATCATTTAGAGTTTTTTCAAGACTTTGAATAGAATTTTATTTGATATATTTAATATCTATGATTTTAGAATTTTAATGCATTTTAAATTCTTAAAGATATTATAATGACAAAGTTTCAAACTGTGTTGATTACACTCTATCATTAAATGCATCCAAGGATGATGAAATAGCTATTAATTTATCCTTAATAAATTATATAACTAAATTAGATCATGGTACACCAATCTGGATTGGTTGTTCTACTCTAAGAACTTTGGATTAGGCTTTTCTCTAGGATTATAAATCTTTAAATTCAAACTTATAGACTTGATTTTTTTGAGTTGATGGAATAATTTTGATGAAATCAAACTGATCTATCATCGTTTTCTTTATCATATCCAAAAAAATATCCATGAACTCATCATTCATGTACTCAAAATAAGACTGAAAAATTGACCTTTCTTTCAAAACATTCACTTCTTCTCTGTGCAATTTGATCTTGGCCTTCAATCCATCTATTTATTCTTTTAGTTAGTGGAATTTGGAAAATATTATTTTCATAAAAGTTAGAATTTTACCATTTAATTTATATTTATCTACCTCTTTATTTTTCAATGATTCTTCTACCCTTTCTTATGTATCATGATAAGTATAAATATCAACTAACATCCTTTTGGATTTAAAAATCAATGTAGGTTCTTCACTAACTCCATTTGTGACAACAGTTTCATTTTTAACTTATATTATAGGTTTAATTTATAATTTATCATTGGTTTGATCAAGTATAACCTCTTCTCATATCCTTGGAATCATATCAACAACCAAATTGACTCCAGGTATCTCAAAATGGGCATAAGAATTATCTACAGAAGTGTGGGTATACTTATCACCACCTTCAACAGTTACTTATTTTCTAAGAGCAGCATCTAATGATAATTCATCAAGATATATCTAAACATTATAAGTAATTACAACTACTTTATGTATATGAGGTACAAAAATATCACTAGTAGGAACCTAGATCTCATTCTAATTAACAACAGCTGTCTATTCATTAGAAACCTCTTTCCCTTCCCTGGATCTAGATTTAACAATATGAAAAGTAATATCCTCAAAGAGAAATTTTATATTTCTTTTTGATAGAGGAGATTCAACTTCTTCTATTGAATCTTCATGGTTATTTCTCACTTGAATAGTAGGTTCACTTTTAAGAGCATAAATATTTGTAATTTTAGCTTTAGGTTTCTCCTCTTAAGTAGGTTCTCAAGAATCATCTTCTCTGGCCTCTTTGAAAATGTTCAATAGTTATATCAACTTTTTGAAAATGTTCTCTTAAAAAGTGATGTTTTATATCAATATTTGTTTCCTAGAGTGAGATATATGTTTTTTGTAAATTTTTATATCACCTATATTGTCACAATTTATAGGGATATGTCTAAATTGATATCTATAATCCAGTATCTTGTGTTTAATCCATATAATCTATGAACAAAAACTTCATGAAACTATGTACTTATCTTCAGTAATAGATGACGAAAAAAATTATTATTTTTATTACACCATGATACACTTTCCCAAAAAGTTACAAACTCTAATAGTTCTATTTCTATCTAACTTGTAGCCACCAAAATCTATATATGAATTACAAACTAAGTTTAATACAGGTCCTCTAGAGTTAAATAATCCTAAATAGGTTATACTTTTTGATGAATTTTAAAATCATTTCGATATCATTTAAATGGTATTATTTTGGTTTTTCTTGAAATTTTCACACATGAACACACTAAAAATAATATTTGGTTTGTTAGGAGTTAAGTATAGTAAACTTCTAATCATAACTCTATAAGTAGTTTGGTCCACTGAATTTCTAATTTCATCTAGATCTAAATTACATTTTATACTCATAGAAGTATCACTACCTTTAGTGATATCCATACCAAAATGTTTTAAAGAATAATTTGTATATTTTATTTTATATAAAATTATTACTTCCTTATTTTAAAAAATATGAAAAAAAAGGAAGAATTTTAACTCACCAATTAAACACACTTCAAATTTATTTTGAATTATTTTAAAAAATTTATATATACAGAGTTTTTGGATAATCCAAAAATAATATCATCTACATAAATTTTAACTATAAAAACATCATTAGAAAACCTTTTTATGAATAGGTTTGGATTATAAATACCTTTTAAAAAACCATAATAAATCAAAACAGAGATAAGTCTATCATACAATTCTCTAGGAGCTTGTTCTACACCATAAATAGATTTAGTTAATTTGAAAAAAATCATTTTTAAAATGATAGTTTTTAAATATATGGGGTTTTTCAACAAAAACATCATTAATAATATAACCATTAATAAAATCATTCTTGAAATCCATTTGATATAGTTTGAAATTAAAATGTGTTGCATAGTCAAGAAGCATTATAATCGCCTCAAGTCTCACTAATGGTGCAAAGGTTTATTCATATTTAACTCCTTATTGATAATATCCATATATAAACAGTATATATTTATTTCTAATTATAGTGCTAGAATTATAAACCTTGTTTCTAAACATCCACTTAGTGATAATGGTCAGGAATTTTTTAGGTTTTTCCAGCAGTTATTAGACTTTATTTCTTACAAATTGATTCAACTCTTCTTGCATATACATTACCCAAAATTCATTATCTATATATTCAATGATGTTTTTAGTTTCAAACTGTGATAATAAGGATTCATGTTTAACTTGGATTCTAAGAGAATCTCTAGACTGAGTACCTCTATCTAGATATACTATAATATCATCTAAAGTATGGTCTATATGAGTTCTAATGGATCTAGAGATAGAAGTACTTAGAACTTTATTTTCTTCTTCAGGGTTTTGTTCTAAAAATTCTTCACTACTATATGATTTTTCAATAGTATGTTTTATAGCACAATCACTGGGCTTGGTTGAGGTATTGATATTCAAGTTATAAATATCATCCTAAAGGTTTTATAGAGAATTTTTAGGCTCATGTGAATCTGTTTCATCAAATTTGACATGTGAATATTCTTCCACAAGTTTGGATATTTTATTAAACACCCTATATTATTTACTACAAGTTAAATAACCTAGTAACATTCCTTCATTTATTTGGGATACAAATTTATCTAAAAATTACTTTTTGTTGAGAATAAAGACCTTTCATCCAAAAAACTCTAATTAACATTTGGTTTTCTTCCATTCCAAAACACATATAGTGTCTTCTTTAAAATTGGTTTTATAATATCCCTATTGATAATATAGTATAATAAATTGACAACCTACTCTCAAAAATAAATATGTAGGTCATACTCATTGAGAATGGTCTAGGAAATCTCTTGAAGGATTATAATCCCTCTATCTATACCACCATTATATAGAGGAGTCCTAGGAGTAGAAAAGCTTCGATCACAGCCATGTTGTAAACATAAAGTTTCAAAGTCTTTATTTTCAAGATCATGGACATGATCACTTTTTAAGGTATTAATAGTAATTATACTAATATTTTCTACTATTTTTTCATATTTTTCAAAATTGGAACAAGATTTACTTTTGTGAGAGAGAAAAAAGAACACCCAAGTATATCTAGAATAGTCATATACAAGAACATAGGCATAGTTCATTCCATTTAAGCTAGAAACTTTGGAAGGTCCAAAAAATTCCATGGGATCCAACTCTAGGGGTTGATAAGTTGAAACTTATTTATTTTGTTTGAAAGAAATCTTATGGTTCATCCCTTTTTGATAGGTGTTACAGAATTTATCCTTTAGGAATTATAGTTTCGGAAGATACTTAAGTAAACTTTTCCTAGTTATCTTTTTAAGAGAGTGAAGGTTGTAGTGGCCTAGTCTACCATGTCATATCCAAGATTCTTTATTAAATTAACTTAATCAAGAAATGTTGTGATAAAATAAGGAATCTAAATCAACTGTATAAACATTATAATTATATAAACCAATAAAGACTAAATAATGCTTAGAATCATGAATTTTTCAAGAATTTTTTACAAATAAAACATTATAAAATATTTATGATATGATAATAATATTATACTTTAAACCATTAGAAAATAATACTTTATAAATTACAATATAATTATATCTACTCATTTAACCAAGTCCTATTATTTTTCCTTTGGCTTTGTCACCAAAATTGACATGTCCACAATCTATGTTTATAAGGATCTTAAAGTTTTTATAGTATCCAGTCATGTGTCTATAATATCCACTATCTAGATACCATAAATTCTTATAAGTACTCTTCAAGTAATTTTTCTATAAATGTTTTAAATAAGAAATTATTTTAGTGCCCGCACTTTTTTAGGTCCATAGAAGTTAACAATAAGAGATTTTGGAATCAAAATCTATTTAACAAATTCACCATGATAAGACTTAATACTTTTATAAATAAAAATATTATTAGGTCTACAATAATATGAAATGTTCATATAATTGGAAGATCTTGATCTAGTAATAAACTTATTTTTATAAATTCTCCTTTGATCGGGCTGGTATCCAATCCCGGTTGTGTACTTAGGCGTGGTATACTTACCAAGAATCATAGTCAAGGTTTCTCTTTCATTAATAAACCTTTGAAGATTATTTTTAAGTTGATCATATAAAATTTTATGTTCATTATTATGTTTTAATAAATTAGTATTCTTTTCTTTCTCAGAAGATAGATCATTTTTATCAATGGAACATAAAACAAGTGACCTTTTCATGTTTTTTTATTTATATTTTAATCCATTCATGGTTTCTTCTAGAATATAAAAATATTCCTCTATTTATTCAGTATTTATTTCTAATTATAGAGGTGTGTAATTAAATGAATTATAAGTAGTTACCTCAAATTTTTTTATCATAAATCACAAGTTTTCCCTTTCAACTTTTTCCTCTCTCCTTGAATTAGACTCACTATAACTATCCTTGGAAAAATTCCATGTTACTTTTATTGATTTCTTTGTCCTTTTCACTTTTTCCATTACCATTTATTATAGTTTAATTTTAGACATTCATCTTTTATATTTCTTTTCCTATTTTATTCATAACAATTCACTTCTCTTGGTTGATTTTCTTTTTTCTAGTTTCCTATTTTTTCATAATTTCCTCCATAGTTTGATTTATTAAAGAATTTATTATTTATATAGAACTTCTTAAATATATTGGATGGATAATCCATATCCTCATCACTTTTAGAGTGTGAATCATCCTCACTTGAACTATATTCTTTTATTTTCTCCTTTATCTTTAACTCATAAGTTTTAAAAGAAACAGATATTTTTTTCATCATATTATTTGTTCACTTTAAAATATTCCTCATTGATTATGAGTTTTCCAATTAGATTCTTCATTGTAATTTTTATTATATCACATGATTCTAAAATATAGATATAATTTACTCTCCATCAATCTGGTAAGCACCACAGGAGTCTCATCACTTGATCTGTGCTTTCAATTTTTGTTCCCAAGTGATTTTATAATATTAAAAAAATGAACCTAAGATACATGATAGAAATTGATTCATCAAGTTTCATTTTAAAAGTATCATATTTAATAGTATAGTTAGTAGAACATATAGAAATTCTATTGAATTCATATTCTCCTAATGTATAATATAAGGCATTCATATCTTTGAAATTAAAATCATAAGTATCCTTAGTGGAATCACTCTAATCATAACTATAAACTTTTGGTTTCTCATATTTTTCCCTTATTAGAATCAAAATATCAAACCCCATGCTCTCAATATGTATTTTAATCTTAATCTTCCATTGATCATAGTTTGTACCATTAAAGTAAGGAGGTATGTTCTTAGAATTCCCCTCAAGTCTATTATTATCCATAAAGATGTAAATTTAGAATAAACAAAAATTTTGATCTTTTTGGGTAAAACCCCTTTCACAGTTAAAGGCCATATACAAATCAATAAAAGTTCCTTTGATCCAAAATATTGGTCAAAGTGGAAAACTCAAGAGGGGGTGAATTGAGTTTACAATTAAAAATTTATATTTAAATATATTTAAAACTAAATCCCCATATTATAAAAAATAGCCTAGTTAACTAAAACAGTAGAGATATATAATTTAAAGTTTTTGAAATATTTATCAATGGCTCGATCATAGCCTAGTTAAAATAATTTTAAAATCAATTTAAATTTTGAAATAAATATAATCATATTAAACACAGTACACAAAAAACTAATTTATGTTA
The DNA here is from genome assembly GCA_963277665.1 of Viscum album. NCBI lineage: Eukaryota > Viridiplantae > Streptophyta > Magnoliopsida > Santalales > Viscaceae > Viscum > Viscum album. The sequence goes on along the minus strand of OY728165.1, from coordinate 905,421,872 downwards.
ACTATAAAATTATCTTTTGGTGAATAAATTTTTAAAAACTAAAACAATAGTGACCAAAAAAATAAATACACAATAGAATAAAAACAAGAGGTTTAGTCTAAAGTCATGACCTAGTCCTCTCCACTTAAAAATCACCCACTACTATGAATTTTATTAAGAAATAATCTTGATCCACAAACTGGATTAGGTTTTCTATATACAAAAATTAAACACAAGCAGTCCAGGATACACACATTCTCTTCCATAGTTATGGGTAGGATAACAGAAGTAGGAAGAATAAGAATATAGAATCTGATTATTATCCCATAAATTATTGAATAATGTGCTATTAAATTTACAAATTGAAGTAGGCATAACTCTAATATAGATAAATAGAGAAGAATAAATAAATATGGTATAAGTTTTTTATTAGATATTATTTCTCTGATAAAGCAGTAGATTACTATAATGTTATTATTATTATTTTGGATTGTCTTTAAATCTATCCTTGAAGTTACTTTGAACATTCATTTCCAGGCATCTATTTTTTGGGAAAAATAGATTATATTATAAATCATTTTATAATTCTCTATATATTTAGTAAACATTGAACCATTTAGTCAGTAGTAGGAAAATCTAGTCAATCAGCTAGCAAAATAGTCAACAGTTATTCACATGGGGTTCCTCTATATTTATATCTTTTTTGAGTCTATGATTATCTTTTTCAAGATAATAATAAAATAAGTTTAATCCTTGTATTGAGAAATATATATAGAAATTATGAATTTGTCTTTAATGCCTTGGTGTAGTTTTTTAAGAATAATCATGCTTAAATTCACTTGTTTTTTATTTTTATTAAATATCATAAAATAGTCGTTGGAGAAATTAAATTTGAATTTAATTATAGATATCTATGATGGTAGGAAACATTTGGTGGTAGTAAGAATATTTGAATGTAGAAATCTTTATTGATGGTATTAGATCTTTCATAGGATGATTGCTCTAGCACACCATAATTGAACTGGTGGTGGTTATAGTATCTATAACTGGTAGTAGAAGATATAGTGGTAGAAGTAGTAGCTATAACTAGATATATAATATCTAGTGATAGTACAACTATACTAATTATGGAATCCTTGAACTATATATAGTAGTAAAATACTTTTCTCAGTGATATCAGAAACCTTCTAGTGGTATAAAAATATTCTAATGGTAGAAATTTCCAAATAAAAGTCGCACACTTGAACTAGAAGTAGGACAACTCTTCTGGTGGTGAAACAGTATACTGGAGGTAACACCATTGTACTGACAGTGGTAAAAATGAACTCGCAATAACAAATTCTTTCTAATAGTAGCATGATATAACTTATTATATCATGAATGAACTAGAGGTATCATCCATGTAAAGTTCAAGAATACTTTCTAAACTCTATGTAAGAGGAAAATAAAATTGTCATACCTTATGTAAGGGTAATAAGATACTTATGTAAAGGTATAAATAAATAAGTAAAACATATATAAGGGTAAATAAAACATAATTTTTTTCAAAGGAAATAGGGTCAACATGAATAAAAAGATTAATGTGAATAACATGATTTGTGAACCTTAAAACAATCAAATAATGAATTGTTGGGACTGATCTAGTATTTGTAAAAACAATGCACCTCCTCTTGAAGCTGTATTTTTGGGATAACGATTGGTTGTTGGTAATATCATGTAGTAGGAATGAGCTGGTGAAGCAATCTAAGTAAACCCAGATATCATGGGATCTAGAAGTGGGACTATAGGGTCAGAATGTAAGGTTGTGTTGAGTGGTTCTCATGGTAAGAGATCATTATGGGGTGACACACTTTAGGCATGAGGGTATTTGATCAAGTAGATACATGGAAACCTCGTGGTGGGGAGAAACCAATGGGTTACTTTGAGTATAATCCTTCTATAAAATTTGGCTCGGCATCAGTGGTGGAATAATTTTTATTTCCTATTTGAGTATTATAGCAGGATGAATCATATAAAGTTCTAAAAAGTATTGTATTTCAAGTTTTTTTGGTGATAGTGGGTATAGAAAATGTGTTTATAAACTAACAAGGGGTAGGATCTGGTGAATGAGTCATTCATGGAGCATTCGTTTCCATGATACTTCTCAGGTTGAGTCATCATAAGGTGGGTGAGGAGGATATTTCATGGTATACCAATATCAAATTTGATAAAGTTGGTTTATTAAAGAATTGGTTTGTTCTTTTGTGATCAAGTTGAGCATAAGCAAGTAGGAGTCGCATCGGGTATGTCTCTTGAAAGGAGACCAGTGTCTGTCGGTACTAAGTGATCAAAATTTGTGTAACCTAAATGTTGGTCATAATGGTACTTGAGATAGAATAAGATGTGGAATTATGGGATAATATTATTCATTAGGGATTCAAACTTGAGTTGGGTTTCAACTCGGTACTAGATGATTGGTTGTTTTGTGATGGCATGATTGGAAGCCTAGGGTTTAATTCAAGGGATGATTTTGCAGTGAGTGGTTCATGGTCATTTACAAATGAAATTTGTGTAGTAAATGGTTTTAATCTTACTTATCTTGTTTGATTAACTATTATGGGGATATTTTTTCATCAGTAGTGAAGTTCAGAGAGTGGATAGTGCATGTAGTGTGCTAAAGTGAGAGTTTTTACTAATATTATAGTGTTGATTTTGTGTAAATTCAATGCATTAGAGAGATATTAGACTCATTTTTTTTCCTGGAAGTGAGTTTAGAAATATTATTTTCATGTTAAAATCACCTCTAGGAAATTTTGGTATTATGAATCATACTTAAAAATTACATAATATTAATTTTTAAGTCAATAATTCATTCTCTTAAATTTGAGGATCTTTTTAGGTTTAGGGTTTTAGATAATTATTTCATAACTCATACAATACAAAACCATATATATAAAAAGTGGACACTTTTGATAAGTATCAATTTTTTCAATAATATAAAACATTTAAAATAAAACATGATTTATTTTCATGAAAAAATTTCACAAATTTCAAAATGACCTCTTCTTTTCCGTTACCCATCCTAAAATCTATGAAAAAAAAATTTAAACCATGCTATGATTACAAAAAGCTTAGTAAGGGGCATAAAAATAATAATTTCATTAGTCCGGTGAAAAATATTAAAACCCTTGAAATGTTTAACTTTATCTCAAAGTTATTTGAGTGAAATGAAATAAATCATTTTTATATGAAATCATACACACTTTTTTCTCAAAGAGATAATTTAAAACCCATAATAGGCACATATAAATCATGTAGGTAACTTGGTACATCATCATTCATATTACTCTTACAAATAGAGTAATCGATATGGTCAACATCCATCTCTAGAGTACCCAATACATTGTAGGGATATCATGGAACCACACATCCTTGGTTTATCATGGAACCACCCATCCTTGGTTTATTATGGAATCACCCATCTTTGGTTTATCATGAAACCAACCATCCTTGGTTTATCATAGAACCACTTTTCCTTGGTTAATAATGTAACCACCCATCCTTGGTTTATAATGTAACCACTCTTCCTTGGTTTATAACATAACCACCTATCCTTGGTTTATAACAGAACCAAAAATCATTAATTTATAACATAACCACTCATCCTTATTTTATAATTAAACCACTCATCATCTTAAAAAGTGACCAAGAAATATAACATAATCATAAATCATTAAATCTTGAATTTTCATCAAAAAACCCTTTAAAAACTATTTTAATCACGTATGAAAACTTTTTCAGATATCAAAATACTCATTTATTTAAAAAAACCATTTTTAATACCAAAATACTCAAAAAATTGAAAGAGGGTTTTTATTTGAATAAAATATAAAATATTTTAAAGGAATCCAAACTTCAAATAATGGTTAGGGTGGTGGGAAAAGTCATTATCGCCGTACACCTTAAAATAGACTTTCCTTTTGTCCTTTGTAAAGAAATTAAATAATTCCAAAAAATATATTATTTTAAAAAAAATTGAATTAAAGACAAAAAAATATTTATAAAAATATTATTTCAATATAATTAAACTCATAAAATCATTTTAAAAATATGTAAATTTAATAGAAATAGAGTTTGAAAGAAAATTTTAAAATATGATTTTTTTTTAAAAAAGTCCCTTACTACTTTGGAAATATTTGAATCATAATATACATGAAATAATAACATTAAAAAAGATTAAATATCATGAGAATATATAAAATCTTGATATATTATATTAAATGATCTTTATATACACCTTATAAAATAATATAGGTTCATAATAGAAAAATATGCCTCAAAAAAAGGAAATTGAGACGAAGTTCCTTACCTCAAGTTCGATTCATCACATACATTATTTTTCATCCTGAATAATAATATTTTGTTTATTATTCACTTTCTTAATAAAATTTTTCAATTTTATTATTCATTTTAATTTTCTTATAACTATTTCACATACAATTACTTAATTAATTATGTTTACATCAGATGTTTTGATGAAATTTGGCTTATGTGCCAAAAAATAATTTAGTAGGTTGACTATGTTCAAAGATGTCATTATTTCAACATCTCCAAAATAATAATCATGAAATACTTATCATATATATAAATTAATTAAAATTTTTAAAACCAATCATGAATTATGGATATTAAAAATGATCTATGTTATGATCATGGAGATGGTAGGTCATACATATGCATTAGTTACATTTCCATTTTTCAATGATCAATATGAAAAAAATATGTTTATTATTTTATCTTTAAATAATTATAAATATATAATAAATAAAATATTATTTCTTTAAATATACTTATATATATCATCCATGTTATTTGATGATGAAAAAAAAGACTCACATCAATTCGTAGAGGCGATAGTCCACACGTACGTACGAACAACGTTATCATTTTTCAGAGTAAGAAATAAAATGATATATTATATTTTAATAATGATAAATATGTCATTAATATAACAATTATTTAATTTATATCACATATATTCATTAAATTTATCCTTATTACCTTCCATTTAAAGTGTTAGTGAAAAATGAGTTGCATCGCTCTGCGAGGCGATAGTCTATCGTACACACGACCGACGTTATCATATCCCCCATGGAATAGAAAGTAAGAAGGTATATGTGATATCATAAATCCAAAATAACAAATTTTTTAAAAATATCATATATAAACTTTAAATACATTATTATAACAAGTTGTTATAGTTGATGATGGAAAACAAATGACATCGGTTCAGGACGTGGTAATATGTCGTACACACAAATGATGATTTCGTATCCAATTTGATGGATGAGGGGATGAATTTAGGTTATTCCATTAAAAAAATATTAGTATATGGTATATAATTATTTATTATATAATAATATTTTAATAATATTTTAAGGAGTTTTAATAAAAATAAAACAAAAATGAATAGTTAAACGTGATACCTCTTCTTCGGAAAACCTCCTTAGGTAAGCACTAAAAGCCTTATTATGATGGATTTATGATAAAAATGGATCTAGGTAATATGGATATAAGTAAGGAAGATATTTGGGTAAAAAAATTGATTTAAAGGGTTTTGAAGGTGTAAAGAGGAGATGAGAGGGGGTGGCCTTTTATAAATGAGGTGAGTGGCACGCATGTAATTTTTTAAAAGAAAAAGGTGAACCCATATTTTTCACATGCCACAAGGCTCCAAAATAGACTATTCCTAAAAAACATACAATATAATATTAAAATATGGATATAAAATAGATTTTTGAAAAGTTTTTAGATCATTTTAACCATTATCTTTTTATTTTAACCCCCAGTAAACCCATTTTCACCTTAACCGTGGTGATTAATTTTTATTGTTTGTACTATTCATTATGGTAAAAAATTAAGTTAAACTTATTAGATAATATAAATTATTATGATTCAAAATATGGAATCTATTTTACCAAATTCAATTCACATAAGTGGTTAAATTTAATTAAAATTAAACCTACAGACGCAACGAAAAAGTAATTTTTCAAGAAGTGTATTTTTCAAGAAAAAGATTATTTTATATTAACATTGTGACTAATAATAATTAATATATTAATACTAATTAAAATTTATTTATTTATATTCTATAAGTTTCATTTAAAACATTCCTCATTAGTAATTATTTTAATTAATTAAAATGGCAAAACATTATGCACTTTAAAACATTTTTCAGAAAAAAAATCCTTTTTTATACCTAAAAATAAACTTATACAAAAATGTAATATAAATGTAATTAAAAAATATTTAATTCTATTTTATATAAATAAATTATTATTATTTTATTTTAAATTATATTCAAAAGATAATGGGACTTTTAAATTAATTAATTTATTGAAAATAAATGACTTTTTTACAAAAAACAGCAGTTTTCACTAGTCACCATGAAATCAATATTTTCTAAAAAATACCAAAAATTCACACTAATTTAATTTTTATATTATGATTTAAAAATAAAATTAATTTTTTAAAATTAAAATTCTATAATTTGTAAATTAATCTTTTAAATAAAAATCTTATAAGAAAATAGTTTAGTTAAAATTATTTCCTTTTTAATGTAAAAATTACTTAATATTTTTATAATGAATATAGATATATAATTCATGAAAATGATTTATTATAACATTAAATGAGTTTTTAAATTCTTGACCTTTTTTAAAAATTTCATCCTCACAATTTCATTCACTTATTAAATAAGTGGGAATATCTGTACCTCATATCATTTTTAGATTCCCATTTTGATTCTTTAACTATATGGTTTTTCTATAAAACATTAACCTAATAAATCACCTTATTTAAAAAAATTGATCTCTATAGTCACCAATATGAACAGGTTATTCCTCATAAGAAAATTTCTTTTCCAACTGAAATACTTTAGGGCTAAAAACATGTGATGAATCTGGTGCATATTTTCTTAGCATTGAGACATGAAAAACATTGTGTTCCTGGGATATACTCAGGGAAAAATCCACTTGGTATAAAACTGATCCAACTTTATCCATGATTTCATATAGTATAATGAACTGAGGACTTAGCTCCCCCTTTTTTCTAAAATTCATAATGTTTTTCCATGGAGATACTTTAGGAAAATCATGATCATCTACCTTGAAAGAAATATATTTCCTCCAGTTATCTGCATATCTTTTGTACCTACTATGAGTCATCCTCATATATCACTGAATCAATTGAACATTCCCAGTTATTTCCCCTACCAATTCTCGTACCATCAACTTCCTTTCTCCTACTTTTTTCCAAAAGCTAGCATTTGGCACCGCTTTCTATATAATTCCTCAAAATGTGTCATTTTTATACTTGAATGAAAACTATTATTATAAGAAAACTTAACCAAAGAAAGATTTTGATACCAACTTCCTTTGTAATCCATTGAACAAGAATAAATCATATCTTCCAAGGTCTAAATTGTTTACTCAGATTTTCCATCATATTGAGGATGAAAATTTGTACTAAAATTTAATTCACTACCAAACAACTTCTAAATACCTTTCCAACAATTAAATGTGAATCTGGGATCACGGTCTAATACAATAAAGAGAGAAACTCCATGAAACCTGACTACGTCCTTTAGTTATAGTCAATAAAAATTATCTAAAGACATATTATCTCGAATGGGAATGAAATATGTGTATTTAGTTAATCGATCAATGATAACTCAATTTACATTATTACCTCATGAAGTATTTGGAAATACCACTAATAAATCCATTGATTTAGTTTCTCATTTCTAATCTAACATTGAAAAACGTTGAAGCATCCATTTTAGTAATTGTTACTCTGTTTTAACCTATAAACAGTTCAAACATTTCATGGTAAATTTATTAATATATCTTTTTATTCTATCCCACTAGTAATACTCCTAAAGTTATCTGTACATCTTATTACATCCCAAATTAATTGAAAAAGGAGAACTATGATCTTCACTAAAAAACTCTTTCTTCAATAGAGAATCATAAGGCCTACATAATCTATTCCTAAATCGTAAAATACCTTCTTCATTAATATTAAAATCATGTAACTTAGCCTTCTCAATATATTTTAACTTTTCCTACAAAGCATCATCCTTCTTCTGATCTTTCTTAATTATTTTTGATAAAGTCGACTGCACTGAAACCTGAAACAAAATAAATGATGTCCCTACATCCACAACTTCTAAGCCAAAATTTATCAAATAATTAACCAAAGGGTCATTTTCTAAACATAAAATGGTTATTATAGCATTATTTTTCTGACTCAAAGCATTGGCTTCTTGTTTTTATTTTCGAGGATGGTAATGAATCTTTCAATCATAATCATTGATCAGTTCCATCCATCTTCTTTGTCTCATGTTTAGTTTTTTCTAAGTTAATATTTACTTAAAACTTTTTTATCATTATATATTTAAAATTTACTCCATTCAAATGATTCCTCCAAATTTTTACAGAAAAATCCATAGTAGATAATTCCAGATCATGTGTAGGGTAATTTAACTCATGAGTTTTCAACTAACATAAAACATAAGAAATTACCTGATCATTCTTCATTAGGAAACAACCAAGTACCTTAAATAAATCATCATTGTAGATAAAAAATTCACCATTTTTGTAAGGTAAGGACAGAACTAAATCATGCATTGATCATCTTTTTAGTTCCTAAAAACAATCATCACATTATTTTATCCAGGTGAATTTAACTCCTTTTAAGTTAACTTAGTCAATATTCTATACATCCAAGAAAAATTTTCAATAAAATTCAGGTAGTAACCTACTAATCCAAGAAACCTATGAATATATGTGATATTTTTAGGTATTTTTAACTCTTAAAAAACTTTAGTTTTAGTAGGGTCAACCATTATTCCATATTTAGAAATAATATTTCCAAGGAAAGAAATATGTTACAACCAAAATTCACACTTATTAAATTTTCCATATGGTTTCTTTTCTTTTAAATCTTGACAAAAAATACTTGGGTGTCTTTCATGTTCATATTTACTTTTATAATATGCTAAAATTTCATCAATAAACACAACAAAAAACATATCCAAGATTTCATGGAAAACACTATTAATTAGGTCCATAAATACATCAGGTGCATTATAACAACCAAAGAGCACAAAAAAAACTCATAATTCTCATATATAGTCCAAAATTTATTCTTCAAAATATATACTTCCATCACTTTCAACTAATGTCACCTTGACCTAAGATCAACCTTTGAAAAATATTGTGTTCCCTAGATCTGATCAAAAAAATAATTGAAATGAGGCAAAGGATACTTGTTCTTAATAGTGATATTATTCAAATATCTATAGTCAATGAAAAGTACTATTGAATTATATTTATTTTTAAAAAACAAAATAGGATAACCCCATGGTGAAGTGATAGGGCGATCGAAACATTTATCTAACAAATCCTGTAATTCATTTTTAAATTCTAAAAGTTCCACTTGATATATTTAGAAATAGAATTAGTATTAGGAACTATGTCAATAGAAAACTTAACCTCCAAATCTAGAATGACACCAATAAAATCATCAAGAAATACATCCATGTATTAATTTTCTACTAAAAAATCACTAATTTAAATATTTTCTTTCTTTTCAATAATAATATCTAGGTAACTTTCACTACCATCTAAAATAAATTTATCATCTTCTTGACAAGTTATCAAAGAAAATAAAATAATTGAACATAACTTTATTGGATCTATAATATATATTAGTGTGATAAAATGAAATTCAATCCATACCAATAATGATATCAAACTATATTCAGGCTAGTTCAGCAAGATTTTTAGGAAAGACCATACCACTAATGATAGTATAAATATTACTATAAATATTGATTACATTAATAATTATACCTGGATTTTCTACCAAAAGTTATATCTTAATTTCATGAGTTTATATTCCCAATTTCTTTAAAAAAAATTCAAAAATTAAAGAATGAAAAGATCCAAAGTCAAACTGGGTATTTTCATAATTCAAATACACAAGTAACATACCTATCACCACTTCATTTGATAGATCGGCATCAACTATAGTAGTAGAAAAATATTTTGCCATAACTTTTTGCTTTTAGTATAGATGATTTACCCCATAAGTTACTAACTTTATACACACGTTATCTTAATACCCTAACTCATTGCAACTGAACCATCTTATTGTCTTCTTTTCATTATTCTTTTACTCATTTTCCTTACAGTGACGAGCCATATTTCCAAACTTATCACATCGAAAGAACTTCCCTTACTTCATAATACATTACCTAGGATTCTTTTTACCACACTTATCACAAGATGTAAACTTGGTTTTCTTACCACCATATTTCTCTGATGGATTCTTCTCGATTTTTTTCCATCCATAATTTTTCTTACTCTTTTCATCTCAAGGAACATGGTGTTGGAAAACTCCATCTCAGCTTTCTCAACACAATGAACAACTTTATCATGAATTTTAAATTCATAAGTTGAAAAATATCTTCATAAACATCATTTTAACCCTAAGTAAAATATATTAATTTTACTATCAATGTATCAAACAAAATCAAGTACCTACCTATCTAATCTAGTAAAATTTTCTTCATACAAGTCCATAGAATCATCATCTTTTTTACTAAATCCTATGAATTGTTTCTTCATCATTATTTGAACAACATTAGGGGAATATTTCTCAAGTAAAATGTACTTAAATGTTTCCCATTACATGGAATTAAGATTATATTTCTCTATGGTATTATTAACCAAATACCACAATTGACTAGATTCACCTTCAAAATGATAAACTAAAGGAGTTTCCTTTTGACATTATAAACATCCCATGACTTAAAAAATATTATCAAGATCATTGATCCATACTTTAGATTCCATTGGATCTAAATATCCACTGAATACTAGATGATGTTGTCTCATAAAATGCTCCATTTTAGACACTTTCATCCAAGGTATATTAGGTTCCTCTGTAGTTTTTAGACCACCACCATTTATAGATTGTGTCAACTGAACCATCATTGTAACAAATTGTTCTTTTTTAATTCCAACCATCTTAGGATACTTATTTGGAAGGATATTTTCCTCTTGATTCCTTCCCACTATAGCTTCCATGTTTCCTCTATATAAAAACATTTTGAACAAACATTGTTTAAATGAATAAAGATGGAAATATTTAAATGATATATAATTTCAAAAAAACCATAAAGTAAAATATTTCAATGGTATTCTATTATCATTCTCCTAAAATATAATTTTATATAAACCGACCTCTGATACCAACTATAAGGACCTAGCCTTAAACATTAAATAATATTGAATTTTAATTCAATAATTCATTCTCTTACATTTGAGGATCTTTTCAGGTTTATATTTTTAAATAATTAGGTCATAATTTATACATTACAAAACCATATATATAAAAAATAGATACTTTTGATCAAAATCCATTTTCCCATAATATAAAACTTTTAAAATAAAACATGATTTGTTTTCATAATAAATCTTCATGAATTTTAACTTTACCTCTTCCTTTCCCTTATCCATCCTTAAACTCTATAAAAAAAATTAAAACATGGGATGCATAAAAAAATCTTAGCAGGGGACATAAAAAAGAAGAAGATATTTATTCCAGTAAAAAACATGAAAACCCATAAAATGTTTACCTTTATCTTGAAGTTATTTGAGAGAAATGAAATAATCATTTTCAAATGACATCACACACACTTTTTTCTCAAATAAGTCATTTAAAACCTATAGTAAAAGCATATAAATCGTGTAGGTAACTTAGTACATCATCATTCATTTTACTATTATAAATGGAATAATAAATATGGTAAATTTTCATCTCCAGATTACCCAATGCATTGGAGGGATATCACAGACCAACATGTACTTGGTTTATCATGAAACCACTCATCCTTAGTTTATCATGGAACCACCTATCCTTGGTTTATCATAGAACCACCCATCCTTGGTTTATCATGGACCCACTCATCCTTGGTTAATAACATAACCACCCATCCATAGTTTAAAACATAACCACCCATCCTTGGTTTATAATAGAACCATTCATAATTAGATTATATCAAAACTAAATTTCCTTGGTTTATAAAGGAACCTATTTTTATCATAAATAATTACCAAGAACCATAACATAATCATAAATCATTAAATCTTTAATCCAATATGAAAACTCTTCCGGACATCAAAATACCCATATATTTTAAAAACTATTTTTAATACGAAAATACTCATAAAAAGAGTAAGAGGTGTTTTTTAGAAGACAACATGAAATATTTTAAAGGAAGACAAACTTAAAATAATTTTTATAGTAGTAGGAAAAGTCATTATCAACATACATGTTAAAATAGAACATTCCTTTTGTCATTTATAAAGAAAGTCAAACTTTTCATGAAAACATTATTTTTATAAAAAAAATTAAAATAAATACAAAAAATTAATTTATAAAACTCTCATTTTTATATAATTACATTCATAAAATTATTTTAAAAACATGTACATGGAAGAGAAAGTGAGTTTAAAGTAAAACTTTAAAAGAATACTTTTTTAAGAAAACTTTCTTACCATTTTGGAAACATTTAAATCGTAATACCTATGAAAGAATAAAATTAGAAAAAACTTTAAATATCATGATAATAGATAAATTAATGATATAACATGTCAAATTTTATGTATATACACCTCATAATAGAATATTCATAACTTCAAAATATGCCTCAATGAAAGGAAATTGAGGTAAAGTCTCTTACCTCAGGTTCGATTCATCATGTACTTTATTTATATTTATGAATAATAAAATTATGTTAAATATTTACTTACTTAAGAACCTTTTTAAAGTTTATTATTCCTTTTATTTCACTTATCACCATGTTATATAAAATTAATTAATTATGTTTGCATCAAATGTTTTGATGATATTTAGATTATGTGTCAAAGATTACTTTGGTAGGTTAAATATGGTCAAAGAAGTCATTGTTACAATATAAATGAATAATAATCATGAAAAAATTATCATATTTATACATCAATTATACTTTTAAAACAAATCATGAATTATGGTTATGAAAAATGAACTATGCTATGATCATGGAGACGGTAGGTCTTACGTACGCATGAGTAACGTTTCTATTTTTCAATGATCATTATAGAAAGAAGGTATGTATTATTTTATCTTTATAGAATGATCATATTATCATAAAAACCATATTATTTATTTAAAAAGTCTTATATATATCATCTATGTGATTTAATTATGAAAAAAGAGTCACATCACTTCGTGGAGGCGGTATTCCACACGTACGTACGAACGACATTATCATTTTTCAGTGTAAGGAATAAAATGATATATTATATTTTTATAAAAAAAAATATTTTATAAATATCATAATTATTTAAATTATATTACATATATTAATTAAATTTATCTTTATTATCCTCTATGTAAATTGTTAGTGTAAAACAAGTCACATCACTTTGCAAGGTGGTAGTTCGTTATACACATGAGTGATATTATCGTATCCCCCCACAAAATGGAAAGTAAGAAGGTATATATAATATAATAACTCAATAAGTATAAATATGTTAAAAATATCATATATATAATTTAAATCCATCATTATAACAAGTCGTGATAGGTGATGATGGACAAAAATGGCATCGGTTCGTGTGGCGGTAGTCCGCCGTAAACAAGAATGATCACTTTGTATCCCATTTTTTGGAAGAGAATATGGATTTAGGTTATTACATTGAAATAATAACATCTTATTATATTTTATATACTTTTTTTATTATATAATAATAATTTAATAATATTTAAAGTAGTTTGAATAAGAAATAAAATAAAAAAAACACATTTAAACGTGATACCTCTTCTTCGGACAACCTTCTTAGGTAAGCACTAAAAGACTTAATAGGATGGATTTATGATAAAAATAAGGACTATAGGTCATGTTAAGAGAATTATGGAATATAGTTTGGTAGTTATTGGATGAACCAAATTTATTTGAAGGTGTTAATAGGAGAGAAGAGTGGGTGGCCTTTTATAAGTGAGGTGAGTAGCACACTTGTAATTTTTGAAAATAAAAAGGTGTACACACATTTTTCACATGCCAAAAAGATACAAAATGGAATATTATATATCCTTAGACATGATAAGGTCTAAATGTATCCATAAAAAATATTTTAGAAAAGATTTAAGGTTATTTTAACCCTTATCTTTTTAGTTTATCCCCTTGATAAACATGTTTTCACCTTAACTGTGGTGATTAATTTTTACTGTTCTCACTATTCCTTATGGTCAAAATTTAACTTGACCTTATTAGATAATATAAATTATACTGATTAAAAATAATAAATCCATTTTACCAAATTCAATTCACATAATTGTAATATTTTAATTTAAAATTAAACCCACAGATGCGATGAAAAAGTTATTTTTCAAGAAATTTATTTTTCAAACAAAAGATGATTTTATATTAACTCCAAGACTAATAATAATCATTGTACGAATAAAAATTAATATGTATTTATATATAATATATTTATTTATATATAATATATATATTTAATTTAAAACAATCCTAATTAGATATTTTATAAATTAATTAAAATGGATAAACATTATGCACTTTAAAACAGTTTTCAGAAAATCCTATTTTTAAACCCAAAAATAAACTAATGCTAAAATCCAATATAAATTTGATAAAAAATTAATTAAGTGGATTATATATAACTAAATAATACTTATTTTACTTTAAATTATATAAAAAACATAATGTTACTTATAAATTACTTAATTTATTTAAAATAAGTGGATTTTTTTACAAAAAAACGATATTTTTAACTATTCACTAAAAATTTAATATTTTTTGAAAAATACCAAAATTTCACCTTAAGTTAATTTTGATATTATAATTTCAAAATTTTAATTCATTTCTAATAATTCAAATTCTAAAATTTAGAAATTAATCTTTTAAATAAAAAACATATAAGAAAAGAGTTTAGTTAAAACTATTTCCTGATTGATGTAAAAATTAATTAATATTTTTATAATGAATATAACTAAATAATTAATGAAAATAATTTATTATATAATTACCTGGGTTATTAAATTTGGTATTATGTTTATTATTTTTTTAATATTTTTTTGGAAATCTAGTGTGATTGGATCAAGCTAATATACTATTTGATAGAATCTAGTCTGGAATCGGGAATGAGTAGTGTATAAAATTTTAGATGGATGGATTGAGTATTGAGGAGTCATATCAAGTTATTATAAAGCAAAATAAGCCATGTGGTGGGGATTTTTTAATAACTTGTTTTTATGGGTTCGTAAATTCATAGGGAATTTGAATTTTGAGTCTTGGAGCTGGGGTGTTTTGAGAATTGGGATTCGGCTTAGAAATATGAGGGTTGGAGCATCTATAAAAATTTTTATTCATGTGTTTGGGAATTTATTTGGTTATTAGGGGTATAAAGTGAGGTTTTAAGGTGTGGCGATCCTACTACATTAAGTAGTATACCCAATGAGTTTCAGGTTTGTTTCAACTGAGAACCTGGTGAGACCTCTGATAGTTGGGTTCTCCTAGAGGTCCAATGGGTACCTTGTGGATATATAAGTGTTTTTTAAGTTTAATTGATTTATTTATTAAAAAATTAAATACATATTGCACTTTATATCCACTCAACCAAAACCCATTCCCATGTCTTTCTCTCATTCTCCTCTCTTCTTTCCCACTTCAAGGAGATCTCAAATATTTGTCTCTCGATAGATTAAAGTGTCTTCTAAGGAAAGATCCTTATATCATTGAGGATAAGGTGAGTCCTAATATCCTTCTCAATATTTAATTTTTTTCAACACTATTTCAATGTAAATCTAGTTTTAGGGTATATTTTTATGATTTCTCAATTTTAAGGGAATGAGGTTGAATCGATCCATGATATTGGACAAGTTAATAAGAAAGATGTGGGTGGATAGTTTCATATTTCCCATATATTATGTGTTTAAATATTATGTTCATTTTCATGTTGTGAGTTTTCAGTGTGATATTTCTAGAAAGGCGTTGGGGATAACCATTTTGGTTGAAATTTATTATGTTATTCATGGTTTGGAGACCTTGTAGGGGTATAATGGCAATGTCACCAAGGGATGTAATATATAGTTGGGTCTAATGGACCTCAAAGTGGTTTAAAATCATGTAATTGAATACTAGTGGACTTGGATGAGATTTTTTTATAGGTTTTATGGTCTCTTAGGTGATTAGGGCCTTGGGTAGAAATTTTGGTGGGTGAAATATTGTGACAATTATATAAGAAGTAAGATGAGTGTGATAAAAAACCTATAAATCCCTTATTGAGGGTTGAGTCATGCCAGCATGGTTTATTTGGGTTAAAGTCTCTCTTTTGAGACAAAAATTGAACATATAGGGTAATAGACATTTGGGTGGATTGGAATGTATAGTTTAGTTAGTGTGTTTAGTGGGTTTCAATGAGAGTATGACCTTCGAGAAGATTAATTTGTGGGATATATTTGGGTTTCCATTTTCCTAGGTCTTGGTGATTGCTTATCTTGGATAGATTTTTGGAAATAAAACCTCAGAATGGTTTAAGTTTGGTAACCCCTTATATCATTTATAGTCATGTTTCATGGAAAGTGTTGAAGATGGAAAGGGGACTTAGTAATACCTTGGGGTGTTATTGTTGGTGCCAGTAATATAAGTGGGAATTTTGGGTGTGAGTTCCTTATGACCTCGGGAGTAAATTTATGTCATAGAAGGGTGTGGTATTCTTAGATGGATTGATATAAACAACAATTTTGTCATTTTGATTATATATTTCCTATGGTATTTGGATTATAATAAGTAATTTTTCATCTAAAGGTCGAGTTAAGATGTCAGGGTTGGTGAGATTGGTTAGGGAGAGTGATGTGGCCTTTTTTCAAGACATTTTTCCACATCATTTTTGGAAATTAATTGGATATTTTAATATCAAAAAATGATTTTAATATAAAATTATTTAATATTATATAAATATGTGTGAAATATTCAAGTCATTTAATATCTTGTGAAAATCAATGTTTTTGTGATTTATTTGATCAATTTTTCTTGATGTGATTTTCCATTTATTTTAATGAAAAAAAAATTTTTGATTTTCATTGAAAATAAATTTTGGAGTGATTTTAATGATTTTGAATTTCAAAATTAGTTATTTAATTAATTACATATACTTATTTTTTTTAAATGGAATTCGTTTTAATTTTCATTTTGTAATTAATTAAGAATTTTGTATTAATCCCCATATAGGTGGATATTATGGCAGGGGTTACGGGTTTGGGGTGGAAGTCACAGCGTCAAGTCCCTGAGTTGGTTTCTTTCCTTTGGTGTGTTTTAAAAAAAAGTAAATTTAATTAAAAAAATCTATAAAAGTAAATAAATATGTTGAATTGAATATTTTTACTTTTTGTTGAATTTTGCGTGTTTTGGATAGTTTGGGTTATGGTTTCGGTAAATGGTCATGCAGCAGCTCAAGCTACCACAATAACAAATCCAATCTACCATGGGAAATGATTGAAAAATTCTACAACCTACTGTGTCTACTCAACTGACCGCAAGACAAAGTTTCCAAATAACTGTGGGTGGCCTTCTGTACAAGCACACTAAAAATTCACAAATGGGTTGATTGATTGCATGAACAAAATAGGATTAACCATAAGAAGGTAGTGTTAAGATACTATAATAATGAAATACTAGGTAGCCACATGTTGAACACCAACCTACCGTAAGTGAAGCACAGTAAGTGACCATGCCCAGGACAAGATAACCTACTGCATGAAGAAAATAAACCTACCATGAAAATTCTCAACTCAACCTATTATGGATGATTGGTCATATCTATGCACAAGCTACTACAAGCTCAATGGGATAAGCCATGTAGAATATTCATTCGAACACGCATAAAAATGACGCTAAAACCAAATCAAAGATGGATCAAAGAATAAATGGAATCACCATGCTAATAAATCATTGTTAATCCCGAAACCTCTTCAATCAAAGATTTAAAATAAATGGACTATAAGTGAAGATTTTTGCATGCTCAGATATAAAAATGGAAAATAGTCTGGTTAATTAATTTGACTGAGCTTAAAGAAGAAACCATATATAGTCAAAGTGGGATCAGATTTCTAGGAAGAAGAGGGGCTCTATGGAAATGAGATTAGAAATCGAAGATGAGTCTGAACTAAATAAAGTTGAATATGACTAACCAATAACTATAAAGATCAAATTATAATGAATTAGGATGAAAATTATTACCTCGACGCTGCCTATTGAAGGGAGTTCCAATTTGAGATTAAGGAATGCATCATAAGTGAGTTTAGATGACCAAATAAGTATGATGAACTATGACTAGTTATCACCAATTGTTCGAGGTGAGTGATATGTTGTGTTCGAAGTGGTATAAGTTGGTTTCATTATTGTTTTGTTGATTATATTATTGAGAATGGGAGGGGGAATCTAAGTTCACCATTGATATTATTTCAATATTGTTGGAGGATACAAGCAAGGTGATATATAAAATTCTTAAATAGAGTTTGAATCCAAGTTGAGGAAGAAGATCCAATCATGTCTATGAAATCAATTAGTGAACTTGATTGAAAAAATAAATTGAGATGAAGAAAATGATTACTGTTGTATGAATTTCAACTAAAGAGGAACCAAAGATTGGATGTAGCTGAATCCAAAAAATAAAGAATATTAGTTCACTGGTTGCTAAAAAAACCCTAGCTTAATTGTAACCAAATGCTTCTCGACTATTGAAGATATGGATTTGGAGAATGATGAAGATGGATGACACTTTGATTTTGTGACTTAAGGGTTTTACTTACTGGTATGTCCTAATTTCTAGACAATTTTTCATTGAAGGTTTTGATTTTGGTAAATATGAAGTGGCCTTATATCTTCCCAATGATATGATTTAATATCCAAATAGAAATAAATAGCACATTCTTGATGAATTTATTTTTAGAAGCTACTTATATTGAGTATGGTTGATGTGTTTCCATGATGGAGTTTCAATCATGAAGCTCAATTCATCAATGATGATATTCTTTTTACTAGGAATTAGGATCTCCAACTTGATCAGGTTCTAATTAAGTAGTCATGGGGATAGCTTGGGATATTTTTTCCCTCATGGGTAGTGTCCTTTAATTTTGAATAAATAAATTGAGATATAAGGATTATGTTGTGATCATAATGTCTATAAAAGTGAAACTTGGGCCACACTGTATTAGGCATAAAAAGGGTATATCATGTGAGCCCAAAACTACATTAAATCCAAAAAATTAATTAAATCTATGTAGTCCTGAAGTTGTGTGGTTGCCCCTAATTTCAAAAATGAATAAATTCAAAGCAAGAGGATATAAGCTTGTAGGCAAGTAGATACGCTAGAAGTTTCTTTAGGTTACTAGAAGACTTGGTAAATTGAACCAAGCTACATGGATATGAAGTAGGATCACATATTAAGGAAAATATTTGGTTAGTAGGTATTTTATTATGTCACATATGAGGTATTATGAGTAATCAATACATTCTACATGGAACCAAGGAAATGATATAGGAGTTTTCACTATGAGCATGAGGTTGGACATTGGTGTGAAACTGGGCAACATTTAGGGAACCAGGGAATTAATGTAACATTACAGGTAATATTAAAATAAATAATTTTCAATTATTATTAATATTAATTAATTATATTTTATAGATTTATATTCATTATAAAAATATTAAGTAATTTTTTAATCAGAAGGAAAAGGTCTTTTTTTAACCAAATTGGGTTTCTATGCATTACCTGTTTTTATTTAAATGCTTTATTTCAAAATTATATAATTTTAATATAAAAAAATGAATTTAATTTTTTAATTTAGAATTTAAAAATTATCTTAGGATTAATTTTTGATAATTTTTTGAGAAGTTTGATTTTTTAATGAATAGTGAAAAATACTGATTTTTATTAAACATTACATTTTCTTTTCAAGTATTTACATGGTAGAATTCTATTTTAGATTAGTTTTAAAATTTAATTAGTTATTTTTTATTAAAAAACAATAAATTTCATTGGAATCAACATTATACTTGAATTTTTTATAAAAATATCTTTATATTTAAAAGGGCATTTTTCTAGAAAATCACTTTTCGTCACGTTTTGCAGGTTTAATTTTAAATTAAATTATACTAATTTTTAAATTGAATTTAATAAAATGGATTTCTTATTTCTAATCATAATAATCAATTTTAGGTAATAAGGTCAACTTAATTTTTTTGTTATTATGAATAGTTACTATAGTAATTATTTATCACCTTAGTAAGGGTAAATCAGGTAATTAAGGTTAAAAATAATGTAATATAGACTAAAACACTCCATAAAACTTACCTTATTGTGTCTTAAAAGTTTTTTTAGTCTATTACCATAAAATTTTCTAAAATGTGGAAATTTCTTGCCACTTTACTTTGATAATGACCTTAGTATAATTTTAAATAAAGAATAAAAACAAAATGTCACTCTTTATTTTAATGTCTCTAAGTTTTTTTCATAGGGATAAAATGAGGTTATGTTCTGTTTTAAATATTTATTTGTAAGAATAATTATTATTTTTATCATGATAATTTATTTTATATTTTTATTAATTAATTAATTGACTTGAATTTTTATGCAACGCTGACACAGTTCTTGTGAAAGAAGTAGAAAAATAAAGTAAATGATTTTAAAAAATCTAAAAGTAATTTTTTTGGGGAATTTATAGTTTATAAATAATTTTATATATAAATATCACATATTATTGTTTTGTTAAATGTTTATATTCTAATTCCATTATTCTCTTCATGACTTTAAAGTCAAATTAAATGAATAGTTCCAAAAATGTCATTAATGATATTTTATAATAAATAATATTTTATTAAATGATTTAAAATTAATAAAAAACATATATTCATAAAATTTAATGGGATATAGTTTAAAATTTCAATCATAGTCTATTTATGGGTCAATTTTCCATTTATAGTAACTTTCTTGACCCCTAAAGAGTAAAAAATGTTGATATCATGGTAATTGTCTAAAGGGTTAATTGGGGGTTAAAACAAAGAGATAAGGTGTTATAAACATTAATATGTTTCGTTAAGATATTAATAACACTATTTTAACCATTATACAGGAGGTTTAAACACATTTGAAGTAAGAATAACCTGAGGTAAAGGAATTATTAACCCAATTTCCATTATTTGGGTTAACCTTCTTCTTTATTCATTATGCGGTATTAAGATTATTGGTGTGATTAATTTTTGTTTCAATAAGTGTATTTATAGTTTATACACATATCCATTTCATTATATTAATTCTCACTCCATTTATATTTTAAGGGACTTTCCTTTAAAAATCCTTTTAAAAATCTCTTTAATAAATTTCAAAAGGATTATTTTTTTTATGTGTATGTCATGAGAGGTTTCTCCTTATTTCAAGATACTTTATTACCATGATGTGTTCCCTTGACATTATTTATGTTGGGTTGATCCTGTTAAAGCTCAATATATGTTGGGTTGAGCCCATTATGGCTCAAGATATGATGGGTGAGCCCCATTATAGCTCTCCAATGCATTGGGTACTCCAGAGATAGGAGTTGACCAAAAGGTTATTCCATGTGTAAGGGTGAACGTAAGAGTGATACGGTAAATATGTCCCAAGGCAACTACATGATGTTTCTATGCATATAGGTTTTTATGATTATGGGTTTTATTGAATTTTATGTTATCACTTGACTAACGATTTCGTTCTTTATATCCCTTACTGAGTTTTATACTCAACCCAAGTTTTTAAAAAAATCATAGGGTATAAGGATGGGTAAGATAAATAAGGGATTCATGATGTTTGATCTAGAGTTTTTTCAAAGAAATCATGTTTTAAGTTTTAATGTTTTATATATTTTTTTAAAAATGATACTATTTTTAGTAGTATCCTCTTCGTATGAATGTGGTATGTTTTGTGTGTAAGATATCTTAATTATTTAAAACTCTAAACCTGAAAATATAATCATTGTTTAATAATGTATGTTGTTGTCTAAAATTCAGGATTAATTAACGTTTTAACACAGGGTCCTTACAGTTGGTATCATAGGATAGTTTAGGTAACTTTAGGATTTGGGATGATGTTAAAAGAATACCATAAATGATTTTTACCCTAGGGTAATTTGAAATGTTATATAATTTAAGGATTACCATGTTTCTTCATCTAAGTTATGTCTATTTAGAATATTTTTCCACAAAATAAATAGGGAAGATGAAGTAGGAGGGAACTAAGAGGCTGATTTTTGTATGAATCTGCAACTCGAAATGATGGGAATCGGAACCAAGTAGTTTGTGATAGCAATGGATTAGTTGAATCAAGAAATAAATGGGGGTGGTATCCATACTAGAGAGGAATATGATATACCATGAAGAAACATGTCTTTTTTGGATCATTTTATGAGGCGACATCCTCTAGCATTCAGTGGAACCATAGATCCAATGATAGTTGGAGGATGGATCAATTATCTAGAAAAGATATTTGATGTCATGGTATGTTCAAAACATAAAAAGAGAATACTATCCATTTATCATTTGGAAGGTGAATCTTATCAATAGTGTTCTATGGTTAAGAATATGAGAGAAAGATATGATCTTGAAATTCTATAATGGGATAATTTTTAGAGTCTTTTTCTGGAAAAATATTCTACCAAAACAGTTCAACTCAGAATGGATAAACAATTCTTGGAACTGAAGCAAAAAAGATGATGATTCTATGGTAGTATATGAATCCAATTTTAAAAGACCAGATAGGTATGTACCAGATTTTATTAGGGATTTTGATAATAAAATTAATAGATTTTACTCTAGTTTGAAATGATTTTTTTAAAGATCTTTGGCTTCATGAGAGTTTAAAAGCTATGAGAAACTTGTTCATTGTACTAAAAAAGTGGAGAAATACTTTTATGAAATGTATATTCCTCATGACGACAAGAATAAGAAGAGGTCAGATTGGAAGTATTTGGATAAGAATTTGTTAAATAAATCTGGAGGTAAGAAAATCAATTTCCCTTCTTGTGAAAAGTGTGGTAAAAGGTATCCAAGTGAATGTCTTGTAAATTCTGGGAAATTCTACTGATGTGAAAATTTTGGACACATGTCTCATGAGTTCAAGGAAAATTATCTGAAAATTAATGAGAAGATGATGATAAAATGCTTTAACTGTAAGGAATTATGTCATTTTTTTTAATGTTTGTCTGAATCTAGCCACTCAGGTAGGGAATCGATAAAATTTGAAGTAGAAGGGTTTGGTAAAATAATTTTCAACCACTTCAACAGATGTTGAGTCATCAAATGAGGTGGTATTAGATACATTTCTTATTTTTATAGATTTCACAAATGTGTTGTTTGATTCAGGGTTTATACATTTCTTAATTTCTAATAAATTTTCGAAAAAAATGGGAATTCAACCTCATTAAATGAAACCAGATCTCATAGTAAACACACTTGGTGGAAATATTATGGAAAAAAAGAAATTATAAGAATCTACCTATCTTTTTCTGTGGAAAGAGTTTACCTAGAAACCTTATTTTTTTCCCTCTAGTAGAGTTTGATGTTATCCTAGGTATGGACTGGCTTTATTTTTATCATTCTAAGATATATTGTGGAGAAAAAGAATTTTTTTCAGAAATAATTTTCATTTTTGTACAAAAATGAACTCATACCATTGATAACATATCAGGAAGCTGAGAAACTAATAAAATATGAAAATAAAATTTATCTTGCTCATATTTTTGAAGATAAATGAACTATCCATATTAATGATGTACCAGTGGTAAATGAATACTTGGATGTTTTTTCTGATGATTTTCCTATTGTTATTCCTAATCGAGATGTTGAGTTTACTATTTAATTAGTTTCAAATTATAAGTCAATTTCTAAACCCCCTTATTGAATGTCCCAAATAGAACTTCTAGAATTAAATAAGTAGTTGCAAGAATTATTATATAAAGGCTTCATCCGACATAGTACTTCACCATGGGGTGATCCTGTCTTGTTTATTAAGAATAAAGATGGTTTAATGAGACATTGCATTGATTATAGAGCCTTGAATAACATTTTTGTTAAAAACATGTAACATTTGCCTCATATGGATGATTTTTTTTATCAGCTCCCGGGAGCACAGTATTTTTCAAAGGTTGAACTGAGGTCAGGTACCATCAGTTGAAAGTAAAGGATGAAGACATCTCGAAGACTATGTTCTGTACTAGATATGGTTATTATGAATTTTTAGTTATGCCTTTTGTGTCAACTAATGCACCTTATATATTCATGGATATTATGAATAGAATATTTCATGAGTTCTTGGATAAGTTTTTTATTGTGTTTATTGATGACATTATGGTATATTCTAGAAGTAAAGAGGAGCATAAAAAATATCTAAGGGTTGTTTTGAAACCCTTAAAAGAAAAGAAATTGTATAGAAAATTCAGCAAGTATGATTTTTGGTTGCAATAGATTTATTTTCTTGGGAACATTGTAAATAAGGATGGAATAACAGTTGATCCTGCCAAAACAAAATTGGTTGATTAATTTCCAATACCTACTAATGTTATATATATTTGTAGTTTTCTTGTATTATCAGGTTATTACTGACAGTTTTTTAAAAACATTCCATGGTTATCTAGCATGCTTACTAAGTTAACATAAAAAGGGTTTAAATTTGTTTGGATAGAAGAATGATTTTTCGTTTTCATGAATTGAAGAAGAGATTAGTGAATGCTCTAGTTTTTTCCTTACCTTCCCAAAATAGGGAGTTTTTCATCTACAATGATGTTTTAGTGAAGGGACTTTTTTGTGTTCTGATGCAGATTGATCAGGTAATTGCTTATGCTTCAAGACACTAAAACCTCATGAGTTAAATTATCCCACACATGATTTTGAATTGGTAGCTATGGTTTTTGCTTTGAAAATTTGGAGGCACCATTTATATGGATCAAAATTTCAAATATATAATGATCATAAAAGTCTGAAGTATATATTCAATCAGAAATAATTAAACATGAGGTAGATAAGATGGATTGAACTGATAAAGGATTATGATTTCACGATCAATTACCATTCAGGAAAAGAAAACAAAGTGGAAGATGCCTTGAGTCCAAAACATCATGCATCATTAACCATGTTACATTTGGAACATGATCCCCTGATTAATGATTTGATGAATTTTGGCTTAGAAGTTATTAGTGTAGGAAATACATCTATTTTGTTTCCAGTTTTAGTGCAGTCATCATTATTAGACAGAATTAAGAAAGCATAGAAGGAAGACCATGAGTCATAGAAAAATATAAAATTGGTTAAAATGGGTAAGTTTCTAGAATTTTACCTTAATAAAAATTGTGTTATAAGATTTGGAAAAAGGTTGTGTGTGCCATGTGATTCCTAGTTGAAGAAATATTTGTTGTGTGAAGCTCATAGTTCTCTATTTTTAGTTCATACTGGAAGTAATAAGATGTACAGAGACCTTTGGGAGTATTTCTGGTGGGATAGAATGAAAAGAGATACTTCAAAATTTACTATGAAATATTTGACATGTTAATAGGTTAAAGTAGAGTTAAAGTTACTGAAGTGGATGCTTCATACTTTTCTAGTGTCAGAGTGGAAATGGGAGAATATATCCATGGACTTCGTGGTGGTACTACCTAAGACTTCTCTAGGTAACAACGTGATTTGGCTTATTATTGATCGGCTGACAAAATCTGCACATTTTCTTTCTATTAGAGATAGAATTTCATTGGATCATCTTTCTTGTATGTACCTCAAAGAGATTATTAGGTTACATGGAGTTCCTCTTTCCATTGTATCTAATCAGGATCCTAGGTTCACTACCAATTTTTGGAAGGGATTTCAGAAGTTTTGGGGAACAAAAATAAATTTTAGTACAGCTTTTCATCCTCAATAAGATGGGAATTCAGAACGAATGATTCAAACTTTGGAGTATATGATCGTGCTTATTTAATGAACTACCAGGGAAGTTGGGATCATCATCTTTCTTTAGTTGAGTTTTCTTATAATAAAGGTTTTCACTCTAGTACACAGATGGCACTTTTTGAGGAATTGTATGGGAAGCGGTGTCAAACTCCATCTTTTTGGGATGAAGTCAGGGAAAGAAAGTTGATGGGACCAGAATTAGTAGAGGAAGTGGATGAGAAAGTGAAGATGATCCATCAACACATGAGGACAACTCAGATCAGGTAGAAAATTTATGCAAAAAAATAGGAGGAAAGACTTTTCTTTTGAGGTAGTTGATCATATTTTTCTTAGAATCTCACCATGGAAAAGGGTTATGCATTATGGTAAGAAAGGAAAGCTAAGTCCATGGTTCATTGGACCTTATGAAATCTTGGAGAAGGTTGGACCAGTCTTCTATCGAGTATCTTTGCTTCTGATTTTATCTCAGGTACATAATGTTTTTCATGTTTCGATGTTGAGAATGTATGTGCCAGATTCATCTCATGTCTTTAGCCCAGAAGTAGTTCATCTAGAAGAGAACCTTTCTTATGAAGAGAAACCAGTTCAGATTTTTGATCAAAGGGAACAGGTATTGCAGAATAAGGTAATCCACTAGGTAAAGGTTTTGTGGACAAACCACATGGTTGAAGAAGCAACATGGGAATCTGAAAATGCTATGAGGGAAAGGTTCCCTCACTTATTTAATGAGTAAATAAAATTGTGAGGATGCAATTTATAGAAGGTGGGGATAATATAAAACTCCAAGGATTTAAAAAAATAAATTGAAATGTACAAAACATTGTTTTAAGTATATATTTATAACTATCCTTTAAACATAATTTTTTAGCTTCTATGTTTTGAATTTTGAAAAACGGTCATCTACAGTTGTGATCGGTAAGTTATTTGGAGTCTAATGAAACCAAATTGATTTTTTGGTGAATATTAACCTACCCTTATGAATAGTACTATGAATAGTAATATGACCCTAATGAATAGTAAATTGTATTATTATTTTATTTTCTTAAGGTTATTAGATAATTAGATGTTGATTACTTTTTTAAGGTGTTAAAAAAATGAGTTCTAGATTTAAAATTATTATTTTTGAATAAATTGTGATTTTATTTAAAAATTAAATTTATAATATTTAGAAAATTATTTTTTTAAAAATGGAGTTCATTTTTTAATTCCGCACATCAAAAAATAGTTAGGGTGAATGTTTTGGATTTTTCTGAAACAGTTGAATTTTCAGTGAATAGTAAAAATACAGTTTTGAGTTTCAGTGTGTTTAATGACATCATTAATGATATAATAATGATGTAATGATTTGGTTAGACTTGTGTATTGTAAAATAGTTTATGAGGTGTCCCAAGTGGCCAATACCATGGGAAAATACCATGGTAAATCCCATGGTTTTAAAAATACCACTAATGAGGTGTCCCTTGGAAATTAATAAAATATTCCCTCACTTTTTCTATAAATATCAACCCATTACTTCATTAAATTCATAAAAAATTACTCTTAAATGAATATATAGTCTTCTTACCTCCCTATTAGTCCTCCCAAGGTGTTCTCAGGCCCCCAAGGTCCCAACCATTTAGTCTTAGGATTTACTCTACAAGGTAAGATAATTCTCAACGTCTTTCTTTTTCAATTCAAGTTCTCTTTTATGTGGTATAACTTTCAAGTTTCCATACCATGTTCTTATTTAAATTTTATTATATCTCTATAATGTATTATTATTTATTTATGGATGGTTGACCCATTCCCCTTCTCTTTTTAATGTTTTCTAAAACCATGTTGCATAGCCGTTAGGCTGCCGAATTTTTGTAACGGATTTCTCAACTATTATTTTATTTCGAGTTCATTTATTTTCTTATTCTTTCCTCATATCCCATTATACAAGAGGCATGAATGATCCATTGTCTTAAATATTCTTTATTTCATCATTTTTATGGAATATTCACCATTATACTTTTTCTCCTCTCCCACTTATTCAAGAAATTAAAACATCGTCTGTGATTTGTCGATTTACTGACATCATGGATGATGTTATTTCAATTTCTTTTACATCCTAAAAGAATGGTCATGAAACCATTTTTATGGTTGAAAAAGATTATAATTTATGTATTATATCTTATATAAGGTTCTGAAATCATTTTTTACACATGTGATTAATTTACAAAACAAAATGAGTTAATTATGATCGAAGAATTGTAAAAATGACCTAAACAAATATCAATAATGTTTTAACTTATGAATCATCCAAATTTTAGAATTCAAAATGATAAATGGTATAATTTATGGTTCTAGAAATATTTAAATACCTTTCCATTCCAATTCTATAGTTTTACTTCTAATCAACAAGAATATCCATCATGAACCGATCATGGAAACCATGTAAAGAACACACCCAAAACAATGTAAATAACAAAATATTACTAATAAATGTGTTGAATGATATTTTAAAATGATCATATAAGGTGTTATAAACATTAATATTCTTCATTAATATATTAATAACACTATTTTAACCATTATACAGGAGGTTTAAACACATTTCAAGTAAAAATAACCTGAGGTAAGGGAATTCTTAACCTAATTTTCATTCTTTGGGTTAACCTTATTCTTTATTCATTATGTGGTTTTAAGATTATTGGTGTGATGATTTTTTTGAACTAAGTGTATTTATAGTGTATACACATATCCATTAAATTCTATTAATTCTCACTCCATTTATATTTTAAGGTACTTTAATTTAAAAATACTAATAAAACTCGCTTTAATAAATTTCAAAAGGATTGTTTTTTATGTTTATGGAATGAGAAGTTTCTCCTTATTTCAATATAATTTATTACCATGATATGTTACTTGTACATTATGTATGTTGGGTTGAGCCCATTATAGCTCAAGATATCTTGGGTTGAGCCCATTATAGATCAAGATATGATGGGTGATCCCCATTATAGATCTACAATGCAATGATTACTCCCGAGATGGAAGTTGACCGAAAGGTTATTCCATGTATAAGGGTGAATGTAAGAGTGATATGGTAAATATGTCCCAAGTAAACTACAAGATGTTTATATGCATATTAGTTTTTATTATTATGGGTTTTATTGGTTTTTATGTTATCACTTGACTAACGATTATGTTCTTTATATCCCTTACTGAGTGTTATACTCATCCCAAGTTTTTAAAATGATTTTCACAGGATATAAGGATGGGTAATAGAAATAAGGGAGTTGTGATGTTTGATCTAGATTTTTGTCAAAGAAATAATGTTTTAGTTTTTAATGTTTTATATTTTGAAAGAATGGATATTTTTTTATTAGTATCCTCTTTGTATAAATGTGGTATGTTATGTATGTAAGATATCTTAATTCTTTAAAACTCTAAATCTGAAAAGATCCTCATTGTGTAATAATGTATGTTCTTGTCTAAAATTTAGGATTAAGTAACTTTTTAAGGCTGGGTCCTTATATAAATTCCTATAAATATCCTATATTCTTTAGTTTGATCATAAAACCAACCTAGGAAGGCTTTAGGTATAAATATAAAGAGGTTGTTTGGAGAAGAGGTATGGTTCTCAACCGAGTGTTTTTTTTCTTCTTATACCTTCTTAAAATATTATTAAACCATGATGAAATAATAAAATTAGTATCTTAAATATTATAATATTTTAATATATTAATGTAATAACCTATATCTATCTCATCTTCCATCAAATGGGAAATAAAACTATCATTTATGTGTACGGCGGACTACCACCTAGCAAACCAATGTAATTTTTTTTCATCACTACATCTCGAGGATAGTTATAATGATGAATTTAATGTATATATATGATATTCATGACATATTTATAATTTTTTAAATATAATATATCATCTACTTTCTTACCTTTCCATCTATTGAAAAATGATAATGGTGTTCATGCATACGTGTGGATCACCACCTCCACGAAGTGATGTGATTCATTTTTCATGACCACATTACGTGTATACTATATATAAGTGTATTTAAAGAAAAAATATGATATTTATGATATAATTATCATTATTAAAATATAAAATTATAATTACCTTATTTTTATCATTCTTTTTGTAAAATAGAAATGTTACTCATGCGTATGTACAGCCTATCACTTTTGTGATTGTAATGTAATTGATTTTTAATAACCATATTTCATGGTTTGTTTTAAAAGTATATTTAATTTATAAAAATGACAATTATTTCATTATTATTATTTTAGATATGATATAATAATTAAATATTTCACCATATTTAACCTACTGATGTCATTTTGTACATGTGATCCAAATATCATCAAAACATCTGACGTGAAATTAATTGAGTAATTACATATAACTTGGTAGTAAATAAAATAAAAGGAATAATAAACTTTAAAAATGTTATTAATAAATTAAATAATTAACATAATTTTATTATTCTTGAATATAAATAATGTACGTGACAAATTAGACTCGAGGAAAGGGACACTTTTCCTTTAAAATATCCTTTTAAATGTTTTTAAGATTTATTTTCTAAATATTTTTCTTCCATATCAATATTCTTAAAATTATTTTATGGATGTATTTATATGGACATAAATGAATTATAAAATACATTTTATATCACTTTTGACTTTATTTCAAAGGTTTTTGAAAAGAATATTTTTACATATTTTATACAAAACATTTTAATAAAAAGGAAAAAAAGAATGTTTTATTTTAACATATACGGCATCAATGTTTTTTCCACTACCATAACCATAATTTTATGTTTGGATTACTTTATAATATTTTATGTTTTATTCAAATAAAAAACCATCATTCCCTATATTCTGATAATTTTTAAAAAAAATAAATAGAATGTATATTTCGATATCTGAAAAAAAAATCTTATGGGTATAGAGAATATTTTGATATAAATGCAAGATTTCATTTGTTATGATTATGTTATAGTTATTAGGAATTTTTTATTATGATGGGTGATTCTGTTATAAATCATAGATGGGTGGTTTTGTTATAAACCAAATATGGTTGATTCAATTCTAAAAAAATAGGTGATCTTGATATAGCTCTCCAATGCATTGGGTAAAGGGATAGAGTAAATTGGTTAAGTTTCTTCTAAGAGATTATTGGAGTTTACCGAGTAGGTTATTACATTTGTAATAGTGATATAAAAATTATGTCCCAAGTTAAAAATATGATTAATCTATTATTTTTATAGTTTTTTAAGTAAATATTATGATTTCACAAGTTAATATAATGATCTTAAGTTTAAATAAAAGTGTATGCTACTTCTTAAGGGTGAAATGTATAATTTTTTGAAAAAAAAATATGAGTTTTTCATGATTGAAAAGAAACATTTATGAGTTTTATTTTGCCTTTAATATTTATTATGAAATATTTTATGAAAATATTTGGGAAGAGAAGCTGATATCTTGAGTAATAAAATTTTAATTTTGATCCTAAAGTTTATTTTTGAAAAAGTAAAATGTTTATAAGTATCCATATCCTAAAAGTTTTATTTATTTATTTTTATATACCCCTTAATAATCTTTTTGTGCTCACCCTAATTTTACAATTATTTTTCATAGGGTTGTAAGGATGAGTAGGGATAAATATGAGGTAAAAATGAAAAATGTAAATATATTTTAGGAAAAGAAAACTTGTTTTATTTTAAAAGTTTTATATTGTACGAAAAATGGATAATTAGTGGAATCTTCCACTTTGTAATTTATTGGTTTGTTATGTAAAAGTTATCACATAATTATCTAAAACTATAAAACTCACAAGATCTTTGGTAATTAAAGAAAATGGATTATTGATTTAAAACTCAATATTATGTAATGTTTTAAGGTCGGGTACTTATAGATAGTATCAGATAAAAGGTTTAGATAATTCTAGTCGTTAGGATAATATAAGATAATAACCTTAAGAAATTCTAATTTATAGTTATCATGATATATTATTTAAATATTACCATGTTCCTTTATCTAAACTATGACTGTTCAAAATGGTTTTCTATAGTGAAAATAGGGAGCTGAAGTAGGAAGGCACCAAGAGGACAATAGCCTTTCAAATCAAAAACCTAGAATGGATGTAATTAGAACTGAATAGTTTGTTATTGTGATGGTTCAGTAGAATTAGATATAAAGTGTGGATCCATCTATTCTAGAGAGAAACAGGATATACCATAGTGGAATATATCGATGGTGGATCATTTCATGTGACAAAACCCTCCAGCATTTAGTGGATCTTCTGAATTAGTGGTAGATGAGGGATGAATTAAATCTTTAGAAAAGATATTTTA
Organism: Viscum album; assembly: GCA_963277665.1. Lineage (NCBI taxonomy): Eukaryota > Viridiplantae > Streptophyta > Magnoliopsida > Santalales > Viscaceae > Viscum > Viscum album. The sequence goes on along the minus strand of OY728165.1, from coordinate 905,389,474 downwards.
AGTCACGGGTTATTTGAATCATCAAAATTAAACTCTTTATATTTATTATTTTGATGTTGAATTCGATCAATGGCGGTCAATGGTTAATAATTCTAGATAAATAGAAGATACTTATTCCCTATAATGGGACACATTTAAGAATATTTTACTTTATGAATATTTTCCTAAGGTTTTTCGACTTAGGATGGAAAATCAATTATTAGAATTGATAAACAAGGAGGAATATTCAGTGGTTTTGTATGAATCAAACTTCACCCTATTACAAAGTTATAGCCCAAATTGTATTTGGGATCTTGATATTAAAATTAATCTATTTTACTCAGGATTAAATCCAATATACTGAAGATATTTGGCCTCTTGTGAATTTAAAAGTTATGAGAAACTTTTTTGATGTGCTAAGAAGGTGGAAATAGAGTTTTCTAATGATTAGGTTTTCTGTGAAAACAAGTATAAAAATAGTTACATATTGAAAAAAATGGGAATAATCCATTGAATAAATGTGAATGTAAGAGAATAAAGTTTTTATTTTATGATAGGTTTGGTAAAAATCACCTTGGTAATGTCTTATGAAATAAATAAATATGGGTCATTATGTAGATGCATGTCCAAATAAGAGAATTAATGATGGGAAGCAATGGGACTATAAGAAGAAGGGTGTGGTGAAATCCTTTCCAACTACTTTGGAAAATTTTGGGCCATCAAATTAAGTGGTAATAGGTGCATTAATTCTTTATTTATATTATGATAATGTCTTGTTTGATTCAAGTTTTTCAAATTCTTTCATTTCTGAGAAATTTACTAGTAAAATGAAAATTTCACCATAATAAATGAATTCATGAATTTTGTTAAAGAAACTATGGGTGGTATTGAGGTGAAAAAAAATTATAAATATCTTCCTTTAATCATATGTGGAAGGGTTTTACCTAAAAATATTATTGTCATTCTCATTTTATAATTTGATATTATTATGGGTATGGATTGGATTTTAGTTTATTAAGCTATGATAGATTAAAAATCCAAAGATGTTATTTTAAGAAATGATTTTAATTTTGTATATATGAATGAATTTATAAATTTAATAACATATCATGAATATAAGATACTGATAAAATATAGAAATGAAAGTTATATTTATCTTATTATTGAAGATAAGGGAACTTTTTAGATTAATGATGTGTTGGTAGTAAAAGAATATATAGATATTTTTTCTAATGAGTTGCCTGGTATTATACCATATTAGAAAGTTGAGTTTATTTTTTACTTAGTTCCTGATGATAATTCAATTTCAAAACCCCTTTATCAAATGGATCAAGTAAAACTTATGGAATTGGAAAATCAGTTATAAGAAGTGCTTGATAAAGGTTTCATTCATCCCAAAAATCCACCATAGGGTGCTCCTATTTTATTTATTAAAAATAAATATGGTTCTATGAGCCTTTTCTTTGATTATGGATCATTTAATAACATCACTATTAAGAATAAGTATTCATTACAACTTATCGATGACTTGTTTGATCAGATCTAGGGAGCTCAGAACTTTTCAAAGGTAGATCTTAGGTTTGGATACCATTATCTGAAGGTGAATGAGGATAAATCCCTATGATAGTGCTTCATACTAGGTATGGGAATTATTAGTTTATGGATATAACTTTTTTTTAATGAATTATCTAGTTGTATTCATGGATTTTATAAATAGAGTTTTCTATGAATATTTGTATAAATTTTTGGTAGTTTTTATTGATGATATTTTGGTTTATTCTAAAAGTTATTAGGATTGAAAAAAAAACATCTAAGTATTTTTATAAAATCCTTGAAATAAAATAAGTTATATGAAAAATTTATTAAATGTGATTTTGGTTATAGTTGGTTTCATTCCTTGTACATATCATAAATAAAGATGGAATAACTATTGATACTACTAAAACCAAAGTGGCTGATGAATGAAAAGACCTGCAATTGTTATTGAGATTCATATTTTTCTTATATTAGAATACTCTTAATAGTGGTTTGTTGAAAACATTTCATATTTACCAAGTCTGCTAACCAAGTTAACATGAAAAGGATTTAGGTTCATCTAGATAAAAAAATATGATGAATATTTCTAGGAATTGAAAATAAGATTCTTGAATGCCCCAATTTTTACCCTACAATCTGGAAATGGTGACTTTGTTATCTATAGTGATGCTTATTTAAAGGGTTTAGTGGTGTTTAAATGTAGAATGATTAGGTAATTTATTATGTTTCACGTCAATTAAAACCCTATAAGAAAAATTATCCTATACATGATCATGAAATGTAAGTAGTAGTGTTTTCTATAAATATTTGTATACATCATTTAAATGGGTTAAAGTTTGAAATATATAATGATTGTAAATGCTTGAAGTATATATTCACTCAAAAATAATTGAACATGGGATGGAGTATATGGATTTAATTGATAAAGGATCATGACTTCACAATTCATTACCATTAAAGAAAATAAAAAAAATAGTTGATGCTTTGTGTTGGAAAGATAATGAATCATTAACTATACTTTATCTAGAACATGAACCTTTGGTTAATTATTTAATGAATGTTTTTTAGAAATTTTTCATGCATGAACTCCCACTATTTTTTTAGGTGTTAGTACAATCTTCCTTGTTATATAGAATTAAGAAAGATCATAAGGAATACTATGAGATACATAAAAAGGTATAATTTGGTTGATAAAGGTAAGTTTCTTTAATTTAATATTGAAAAAGATGGTGTTTTGAGATTTCTGAAAAGGTTATGCGTTTAATGTGACCCTAGTTTAAGAAATAACCATTAAGTGATGCTCATAGTTCTTTATTTTCTATTCATCCTAGAAGTAAAAAAATGTATAGAGACCTTAAAAAACATTACTTGTGGGAAGGAATAAAGAAATATATTATTCATTTTACTAAGAAATGTTTGAATTGTCAACAAGTTAAATCCAAATGAAAATTACTAAAGGGGATGCTTTAGCCTTTTTTAGTGATATAATGAAAAATGGATAATTTATCCATGGATTTCATAGTGGTATTACCAAATATATCTTTATGTAACAATATTATATGGGTAATTATTAATTTATTAACTAAATATTCTCATTTTATTCCCATTTTAGATAATATGTCTTTAGATCAACTTTCTCAAATATATGTTAAAGATATAATTAGATTTCATGGAGTCCCTATTTAAATTATATATGATCATTATCCTATATTCACCTATAATTTTTTGAAAGGACTTTATAAGTCATTGGGTACTGAATTAAATTTTAGTACAGCCTTTCATCCTCAATCCGATGGACTGTCAAGGTGAATGATTCAGACTTTGGTGGATTTTATTTGATCTTGTTCAATGGATTATCAAGGAAGTTGGGTTAAAAAAATTATTTTGGTTGACTTTTTTTATAATAATAATTTTTATTCCAGTATACATATGGTGCCTTTTGAATCATTATATGGAAAGTGGTGTCAGGCTCTAGCTTGTTGGGATGAAGTCAGGGAAAGAAAGTTGTTGAGACCAGAATGAGTATAAGAAATGGTTGAAAATGTGAAGATAATTCAATAGCATATAAGGATGGATTATATCAAGATAAAAATTTATGTATATAACTGGATGAAATATCTTTCTTTCGAAGTAGGTGATTATATTTTACTTAAAGTATCTCCATGGAAAAGTGTTATGCATTTTGGTAGAAAAGGGAAGTTGAGTTTGTGATTAATTAGACCATATGAAATCCTGTATAAATTTGGATCATTTTCCTACTAAGTTTTCTTTTTTATGACTTTATCTCATGTACATGATGTATTTCATGTTTCTTTGTTAAGAAAATATGTTCCAAATGTATCTCATGTTTTGAGCCTTGAAGTAGTTTAATTATATGAGAATATTTTATATGAGGAACATCCTATTCAAATTCTTAACCATAGATAGTAGTTGTTACAGAATAAAATGATTCAAAAAGTTAAGGTTTTTTGTAAAATCCATGTGATTTAAGAAAAAACAGGAGGATCTGAAAATGATATGAATTAAAAATATCTCCACTTATTTAACTGATGAATTAAATTACAAGGATGAAATTTCAGAAAGGGTATAAGAATGTAACACTTAGGTAATGTTAAAATATATAATTTTAATGTATTTTTAATATTAATTAATTATATTTTATATAATTATCTTCTTTATAAGAATATTAGGTAATTTTTTAGTCAAAAGGAAAAAACTTTATTTTTAACCAAATTAGATTTTCATACATTATATGGTTTCATTTAAAAATATTATTTAAAAATTATAGGATATTAATATGAAAAAATGAACTTAATTTTTGAATTTATCATTTAAAAATTATCTTAATATGAATTTTTGAGAATTTTCTGAGAAGTTTTATTTTTCAATGAATAGTGAAATTTTCTTTTTTTTAAATGTCTTTTATTTATAAGTGTTTACAAGGTCACATTCTATTTTGGATTAGTTTTAAAATTTAATTAGTTTCTTTTGATTAAAAATAATCCAATAAATTTCATTGGAATCAACATTATACTTTAATTTGGTATAAAAACATTTTTATGCTTAAAAAGGCATCTTTTTGGAAAACTGGTTTTCGTCACGTTTTACGGGATAAATTTAAATTAAATTTTTCCACTTATATAAATTTAATTAAATAAAATAGATTCAATATTTGAAATAATCCTAATATATTTTATTTAATAAGTTCAACTTAGATTTTTTTCATTATGAATAATAACTGTGGTGAATATTTGTCACATCAATAAGGGTAAATCAGGTAATTAAGCATAAAAAAATTAAATATTGCCTAAAAATATCTGTAAAAATTTATTTTATTTCATTTGATAAGTTTTTTTCAACCATTAATATCAAAGGTTTGAAATTTTTTAAATTTATTTCCACTTTACTTTGATAATGACCATAATATAATTGTAAATAAATAATAAAAACAAAATGTCACTCTTTTTGTTTTAATATCTCTAAATTTTTTTCATAGGGATAAAAAGAGTTTATATTCAGTTATAAGTATTTATTTTTAAGATGAATTAATTTTTTTATAATGGTAATTTATTCTTAATTTTTAGTGATGAAATAATTACATTAAACGTTTACACAATGCTGACACGACACTTATGCAAGCAGTAGAAAAATAATGTAAATGAATTTCAAAAATCTAAAAGTAATTTTTTAGTGATTAATAGTGTCCCATAAATTTTATAGATAAATTTAACATATTATGTATGTTTAAAAGGTTTATATTTTAATTCCATTTTTATCTTTATGACTTTAATGTCAAATTATATAAATAGTTCCAAAAATGACATTAATGATATTGTATAATAAAAAATATTTTATTAAATGATTTAAATTTAAAAAAATAATATATTTGTAAAATTGAATTTTTTGGTTTTAAATATCAACCATATTCCATTTATGGTTCACTTCTCCTTTATAGTAACATTCTTACCCATTAAAGAGTAAAATCTTTGGTATCATGGTAATTGTCAAAAGGGTTAAAGGGTGGTTAAAACAAAGAGATAAGGGTGAAATAATCACCTAAACTTATTTAAATTTTAATTTATGAGATAATTTCAAATCATCCTCTTACTATATTCTAAATATATCAATTTTATTCACTTTTACATGAAAATTAATTTATATTAATTTATTAATTTAAGTAATTCCAAGAGTGTCCCTCCCCTCACTTATAAAAGGGTACCTTCTCTACTATCTTTCTTACACCTTTTAAGCACTATATCTCATCCAATACCAATAAAAATACCTTACTTACATACCTGATCACATCCCAAATTCCCCTTTTTCATCATAAAACCAACCTAGTAAGGCTTTAGGTATAAACCTAAAGTGGTTGTCCAAATAAGAGGTATAGTTATTAACCGAGTGTTTTTGTTTTATTTCTTCTTATACCTCCTTAAAATATTATTCATACATGATTAAATAATAAAATTATTTCCTTCCATATACTGATATGTTATTATGTTAATTTAATAACTTATTTCCATCTCCTCTTCCATTAAATGGGAAATGAAACCATTGTTCGTGCGTACAACGAACTGCCGCCTCACGAACCGATATAATTCATTTTCCATCACTAGATCTCATGGATGGTTAAAATGGTTTATTTAATGTATATATATTATATTCATGAAATATTTATCATCTAATTTTTTACCTTGCCATTCATTTAAAAATGATAACATTGTTCGTGCATACGTATAGATTGTCACCTCCAAAAAGCGACGTGGTTTTTTTTCATGATCACATCACATGGTTTCTATATATAATAGTATTTAAATAAATAATATGATATTTATGATATAATAATAATTATATAAATAAAAAATAATTCTTACCATCTTTTCATCATTCCTTTTGAAAAATGGAAATGTTACTCATGCGTACGTACGGCCCACCATCTCCGTGATTGTAACATCATTCATTTTTCATAACCATTTTTCATGGTTGGTTTTAAATGTATAATTAATGTATAAAAATAATAATTATTTCATAATTATTATTCTACAGATTATATAATAATAATATATTTGATCATAGTCAACCAACTGATGTCATTTTGGACATATGAGCTGTATATCGCCAAAACATCTAGCATGAACTTAATTAATTAAGTAATTATATATAACATGGTAATAAAAAAAATAAAAGTAGTAATAAATTTGAAAATTTTCTTAATAAATTAATTAATTAATATAAGTTTGTTATTCAGGAAGATAAATAACATATATGATGAGTCGGACTCGAGGTAAGGGACACTGCCTTTAAAACCTCATTTTAAATGTTTTCAAGATTTATTTTCTAAATATTTTTCTTCCATGTGCATATTCTTAAAAAAATTGGATTTATTTATATAGACAGAGATTAATTATAAAGGAATTTTTATGTTGCTTTTTACTTTCTTTCAAAGGTTTTCAAATGGAATCTTTTTACATATATTATATGGAACATTTTGATAAAAATGAAAAAAGGAAAGTTCTATTTTAATGTATATGGTGTCAATGGTTTTTTCCACCATCATAACCATTATTTTATATTTTCATTTCCTTAAATTATTTCATTTTTTATTTAAATAAAAACCCACCTTCCCTATTTTTTGGGTATTTTCAAAAAAAAATGAAATGGATATTTTAATATCCATAAATGATTTTTTCTTATTGGTTAAAGAATATTTTAATGGAAATAAAATCTTTCATGTGTTATGATTATGTTATAGTTCTTGGGAATTTTTTATGATGATGATTGATTATATTATAAAATAAGGATGGGAAGTTCTATTATAAACCATGGATGGGTGGTTCTATTATAAACCAAGAATGGGTGATCTTGATATAGATATCCAATGCATTGGGTAAAGGGACAGAGTTAATTGGTTAGGTTTATCCTAAGAGATTATTGTAATTTACCAAGTAGGTTATTACACTTTTAAGAGTGATATGAAAATGATTTCCCAAGTTATGAACAAGAAATATCTATTATTTATATAGTTTTTATGGAAATATTATGATTTCAAAAGGTAAGATAATGACCTTAATTTTAAAGGAATGTTTATGTTACTTATTAAGGGTGAAATGTATAACTTTGTGAAAAAAAATTCATGAATTTTTAATAATTTAAAATAAATATTTATAATTTTTATTTTCCCTTTAATATTTCTTATAAAATATTTTATGAAAATATTTGGGCATATTATTTTATTTCTTGTGTGAGAAAATGTTAACTTAGAGTCCAAAGCTTATTTCTGAAAAAATAAAATGTTTATAAGTATTCATAGACTAATGGGTTTATTTATTTATTTTTATATGTATCTTACTAATATTTTGATCTCACACCATATTTTAAAATGTTTTTAAGAGGTTTTTAGGATGATGTATGTACAAGGATGAGGTCAAGATGAAAATTGTGAAGATATTTCATGAAAAGAAAACTTGTTTTATTTTAAAAAATTTGTATTGTGGGAAAAATTTATATTGATTGGAAGTATCAACTTTATAATGTATGGGTTTGTTATATAAGATTTATGACCTAATTATCTAAAACTCTAAACCTGAAATGATCTTCATGAATGAAAGAAAATGAATTCTGGATTTAAAACTCAAGATTATGTAATGTTTTAAGGTTGAATCTTTATAATTAAACAAATTATGGTTTGATAGGAGATAGGAAGAATATATAACAGGTATCATCACCACATCCCACTAGAATTAGGAAGAGGTAGTAGAATTGGAGCTAATGAATACCTCTCTTTCTCTCTCTCACTCTCTTTACCTCATCGCTATTCTCGATTTTTTGTAATGAATATATTTTTTAATACTGAGTTTAAAAACATGACCATTACCTAATTTTCTTATGGGGAAGGAGATTGTGTTGGAAATATTTTATACTTACTTCATGTTAATTCTTTCTATATGTTTCTCTCTTGATTATTCTCTATCAGTTTCATTTTCTAAAAGATCAAGGGACAATGAAAATTAATATAAATTTAATTCAATTAAAGGAATTTTAACAGTTTGGAAATCAATCTTGATGATAAAACATCATAATTAAATGAAAATTTGATTCATGTGATAGCTCATTCGCCATTTTTTGATATAGTGAGTTATACAATTGAAGAACTGTAGAATTCATCTGATCATAAGTTTACCAGCCAACAAGCTAGTTATCCACTTTTTAATCAGTTCCAGAGTACTTAATATCCATGAATTAATAAAGGAAAATCTATTTAAAACCATCCTATCAAATTCACCTATCCCATAAACTATTTTTCCTTATTTAATCCATGATATGTTCCTCTCTCAATCTGTTATCATATTTAGTAACTATTTCATTCACATCACATGTTACTTATACCATTAATAAGGTTGTTACATACTTCTAAGTGTCTATTTTCTTGAGTTTTTTTACTTGTTAACTTGGTCTACACACACTTTTACACCTTCCCTATGGATATGATACCCTACTTAAAAACTAGACTAATTTAAGTAGGAAATAATTAATTAATTTGACCTAAACTAGTTAAAGACCTAGGTTCAAGGTAAATTTTGGCATCATTTCAAAGAAAGGCACATGTGACTAAGGGTTTTCAAAAAAATCACAAAAAGAATTTCAAAAATATTAAAAATAACTACTATGCATTTCTAGTAAACAAATCTAGAATTTGTGTTGACTTCATGCACACAAGATCTTCTAGAAAACACTTAGATCCCTTCATGCCAAAAATCATAAAGAATTTAAGTTTTCTCAAAATTAAAAAGAAAACTTAAATAAAAGAAAACATAGAGACTGATTATTTGAAAAACCAAGATGGAAATTTCAACCCAATATAACTTAGAAATGATCTGATAAAGAGACTTAGTCTTAGGGAGTTTCAAGTTCCTAAAATTTCAATTAACCCATCATGTATTAGGAAAAATCCTAAGTCTCATAACTATAAAATCAAAAAAATACCTTTTTTATATTGTTATAATATAATGTATTTCTTAATGAATACTCTCTTGACTTAATTAGGGACTTCTATTGTGTGGTTCAGTAGATCCCACATAGGTGGTTGAGTGAGGAGGAACTAAAATTGAGATTTTTTCATTTTTACTTGAAATGAAATGTAAAAACCTAGTTTCAACAAATGGATAAAAATATTTGATACATAGGACCAAATATACAATCCTTTTGTCACAAATTTTCTCCCCAAGATAATGAACACTAAAATAAGATACAAAATCACTAGTTTTATTCAATATGATAGTGATTTGTTCTGTGAAGATCAAGACAGATTCAAGGGTTTAATTAGGTATTTTATGAACCACCAATGCACTCTATGGTTTCTCAGGGACAAATTCTACAATATTCTCAAACAATATCACTAAACACTTTTTGATCAATCATTTGAAGTTGATTTCAATGATAAAATAGTAGAAAAACTAAAAAAATAAATTAACACTCTTGCTCAAAACTCACAGTGTAAGTTCTCTAGAATAAAAACCATTATTATGAAGGAAACCAAGCATGTTAAACAAGTTGTGGTATAAGATGATGAATTATATAATGAAAATTTTTAAAATAAACTTAAGGATAAATGTTTCTACTATGTTATGTCCAGTCACTCACAAGCATGTTGTCCAAAATTTGATATAACCGCCCAGTCGCTTGAAAATGATACTTCTTCTAGATATGGACCTATAATGCAGCCTAAGGATGATCTATTTTCTAATAAATATAATTATGGATATATAAACCATCTTAATATTTCATGGAAAAATAAGGGGATCTTGAGACCTACTACTCCCCCAAGTTCTCAATAGTATCCTAAGAAAAAATTCCAAAACCAACTCAGGGATAATTCTTCCAATTCACAATGTAATATAAAAAGGGTTTTTTATAAAATACTAATTAGAATGGATTCCAAATATGAAAATTTTAAATTTTAATTTGATAAACAAAAAACTTAGTATTATTTTGATAAGGCTGAGTCGAATACTAGGAGGAAAAATCTTAAACTAAAAATGGGTCAACTAGATAGGGTAATGAATGAAAGAGAGAAAGTGAAGTTACCAAGAACCACTAAAACTTATACTATGGATAATATAATGGTTATTAAACTAAAAGTGATCTTCTATAATTATTCTAAACCTTCTCAAAAAATGTTTATGAAACTAGAAACCAAAATCTAGAAATCATATAATTTGGAAATTTTGATAGTAGCACTAAAAATACTTTGAAACTTTTTTTACAGCTGAAAAAAATATAATAAAAATACTTGAATGAAAATAAAATAAAGATAGAAGTAAAATTTAAGAATAAATTGTGGGAATTCTAAAAAATGTAAAGAATTTTTCTCCAATCATTTCCTTCCCTGAGAGAATTAAGAAAAATAATAAAGATACTAAACTACTCCATTTTCTAAAGGTTATCAAGAAGATTCACATAAACATACCTTTCATTGAGGCCTTAATTCAAATCTTGTATTATCTCAATTAACTAAAGAAAATTTGTTAAAATAATATAAACTTATATGAAATTTATACTTATAATCTTATAGAGTAATGTAGTGTAATCCTACAGAATAGGATACCTTCTAAACTTCAAGATACAAGGATTCTTGTCATACCTTGAACATTAGGAGATAAAGATAGCCTATTTAATAGTATCTATGATCTTGGTGTGAGTATCAATATGAACGCATTTTCATTATTTCGTCACTTAAGATTAAGAGTTTCATAATCCACCACTATTGTCTTACAGTTAGAAGATCATCTTGTTACTCACCTAATTAGGAGTGTTGATGACTGGATAGTGAGTGTAGGGAAGTTGTTCTTTCCTATCGATGCTTTTATACTTGAAATAAAGTGTGATAAGGAAGTTAGTATCATCCTTTTTAGGCCTTTCCTAACCATAGGGGGTCTTTCATATATGTGTTTAAGGGTAATCTAATATTCAACCTGGGAGGGAAAAAAGAGGAATTCAATTTTTATAAGAAAATTAAATAACCCACACAAAGAAAGATATTATCAAGAGATTAGTGTTTAGAGTTAGAGGAATCTGTATATGAAGACGAGGAAGATTTTTTCACAATGATAGATGAAATCAATAGCTGACTAGATCCTTCTATGTTTTTCATGGTAATCTACTCTAGTAAGGAGTAATAACCTATAGATGAATATTTGGGAGAGTTCCTTGAACATTTAGATGAGTTTTCCTTAGATAATATTTTGGACCCAAACATTTATTCTAGTGATGAAGAACATTTTTTTGGGGATATTAGTGATAAAGAGGAATCTTTTGTGGGGACTTATTTAAGATGTATCTTGAAGAACTTGAACCTCCCAAGATTGAGTTTCTTCTATCAAGTCAAAAGGAAACCAATTTAGAGATCAAACCCTTCCTAATTCATTTGAAATATTATTTTCTGGGTGAGTTCACTTTATTAACTATCATCTCATCCAATAAAGAAGGAAGTAAAGAGTAGATTTTGGTGGTTGTTCTGAGGAAGTTTCAATCTGTAATTTTTTAGTCCATTTCTGGCATAAAGGGAATATGTTCAACATACCGCATGCATAAAATAACCATGGAGCTTGACCATAAACCCAGATTTGAGGGGGAAATGAGGTTGAATTCCATCATGAAAGAATTTTTCAGGTGGGAATTCATCAGATTACTAGATGTTGTAATAATATTTCCAATTTCATATAGTGTTTGGGTTATCCCTTTGTAAGTGGTACCCAAAACGAGTGGAGTGATTGTTATAAAAAATGAGAAAATGAGTAAATCTAAACTGTAAAACTAAAAGTGTAAAATCTATATTGATTATAGGAAACTAAACTCAGCCACCAGGAAATACCATTTTCCAATTCAATTTCATGACCAAATGATTAAGGGGTTATCTATAAATGGATTTTTCTATTTTCTTGATGTAAATTCTGGTTACAACCAGATTCCATAGCTCCTGAGGATTAGGTGAAGAAAATTTTCACTTATCTATTTGGGAAATTTTCTTACCAATTAATTCCCTTTTTAATGTGTGGTTCTCTAGACACTTTTCAAAGATTTATGATAGAAATTTTCTCAGATATGATATAAATAATCATTGAGGTTCTTATGGATGATTTCTCAATTATTGGAAGTTATTTCAAAAGCTGACTTGAGAATATTGAAACTATTTTGGAGATATTTAAAAAGAAAAATATGGTTTTAAATTGGGAGAAATTTTAATTTATGGTTACTAAATGAATATTCTTAGGTCACAAATTTTCTAATAGGGGAATTTAAATAGATAGTGATAAAATTAAAGTGATTCAAAAAATACCACCACCTGAAAATATGAAGGAAATTATGATCTTTCTAGTATATACCATTTTTTATCATAGATTCATTAAATACATTTAGAAAATCATAAGGCCTTTGTGCTCTCTGTATATCAAGGTTATTTAATTTATGTTTTATGAATGGTGTTTGGATTCATTCAACCTACTTAAATAGAAACACACAATTTCACTAGTGATTACCTCCTCATTTTGGAAACTCTCCTTTTGAAGTGATATGTGATGCTAGTGATGTGAATATAAGGGCAGTTTTAGGGAAAATGAAAGAGAATAGGCTTCATGTGATTTATTACGCTAGTAATATGTTGAATGATGTCCATAAAAATTAATCTACTGCTAAAAATGAGTCGGCTTATGTTATATTTTATTTGGATAAATTTAGGAAATACCAGAAAGGGTTTAAGGTAATAATTTTCAAAAACCATTCTACTCTTAATTATCTCCTAGCTAAGAAGGAATCAAAACCATGGCTCATGAGATGTAATCTTCTGTTATAAGTGTTTGATTTGGAAATCAATGATAATAAAAGATCTGAAAATATGGTTTCTAACCAATTTTCCAAATTAGCTATAACCCAAACTAATGAGCCGATAGAGATAAACACTTCATTTCCTGATGTCCAACTATTTTTTGCTTTAATAAAGTATTATTTTTGGTTTATTGTATATGCCAATTTTATTACTATAGGAATAATTCCCAAGGACCTTTCACAAAATCAAAGAAATAAATTCATTTCTATGTTAAAGTACTAATTTTGGGATAACCATTTCCTTTTTATGGTATATGCTAATGGAATTATAAGGATATGTGTGGTTGAGAAATAAATTCTTCCCATTCTTGAGAGTTGTCATTCTTTACCTCAGGGTAGACATCATGGGAGAGAAAGGACTACACAAAAAAATCAGGCTAGTTTCTACTAAATAACTTTGTTCAAAGATTCTTGGAGTCATTTTATTGGTTTTGATTAGTGTCAATTATGGGAAATGTTGGTAGAAAATAGAAGATAACCCTGAAGAGGATTATTTAGGTTGATATACTTAATGTTTGGGGCCAAGATTTTATGGGACCATTCCCATCTTCTAAAGGTAATAGGTATATTTTTGTGGTTTTTGACTATATATCCAAATTATTAGAGGATATAGAACTTCCAAAAAAACATTATTGTTAATGTTTTCAAGATCATCAAGAAAAATATCTTTTCTATATTTGGAGTTCTTAAGGATTTCATCACTAATAATTGAACTTGTAGCACCCTCGGTTTGAGGTATGTATCCTTTATTTATGTTTTTTTTTATGTGTTTAAAGTGCATGGCATGAGTTTAGAAGAGGTTGGGAGAGTTCAGAATGGTTTTGAATAATTTTGGAGGATTTTCTTAGGGAGCACGATTTGAGCACGGTTAGGGGAAACCATGCAGGTTCTCTAGGAAACCGTTCAGGGGGAGGCAGTAGGCTTCGCACGGCCTACGCAAGGTTTTCCAAACGGTGTGAGGCAACCGTGCGGACCCCTCCTCTTGAGACAGTAGCATCCTCATGGTTAGCGCACAGTTTGTTAAACCATGCAAACTAACCTTGAAACCACTTAAAGGAAGGGTTTTTAAATTCGGGCTCCTTTGGTCTTGACCTATTTCACTCCCTATTCTCTTCCACTCGATCCTCACTTGGGATTTTGGGTTCTTAGATGTTTAAGGTGCTCTCCCACTCGTTTTGGAAGCGATTGAAAGGGGTTTCTTGGTGTTTTGAAGGTGGTTTATCCCAGGTAAGTCTCTCCTCTTGCTTTCTTTGTGGTTTCCTCTAGATCTTCATCTCCCTCTCTCTCTCTCATTTTTCTAGATTGACATATAATGAATGTAGATCTAGTGTTGGGGTTCCCTTGGGTGTTGATTTTAAGTCTTGTGGATGATAGGTAAGGAGATCTAGAGAGGTTTTCATGAAGCGTTTTCCCAGATTGGGGTGCAGTTGCTTGTGGGTCGATTTCACAGGAACCCTAAAGGTAGGTGGATTCTCTTTCGACTCCAATTTTCTAGAACTTGAAGCTTGGTTATAATTAATTTTTGTTACTTAAAATTAATTGTGTATTTGATGTGCGAAATTGATTGGAAATCCCTTTGGTGGTGTTTTGGGGATTTTTGGGAAGAAAGGGATTTTTGGGTAAAATGCTCTTGTTGTGATTTTAAAATGGAGATTTTAAAATGGTTTGTTTTGTTGAATTAATTATGATGGCTTGTGAAATAGTTTTTCAATAAAAGGGGGTTGTTTTATTGAAATGGTAATTGGCTTGTAAAAAGGGTGTAAGGGTGTTTTCAAAAAATGTTTGATTTATTGAAGTGGTTCGGCATGTAATTGAAATGGTTAATTGAATATTTTAGTGATTTTGGTGGGTTATATGCTTGGTTATGGATTGTTTTAATGTTATGTGGAAGTGGTCTGGAAGTACCACTATAAAAAGGGGATGGATAGTGGACAGAAGGGCCACCATCAATAGCAAGTGGGCGGGAAGTACCACTTGAGTGGATTGGTAATGAATGGGTTGGACAGGAAGTGCCACCATGGTTTGTTGTGTGATTTGTTGGTGATGTTTGTAGATGGGGCTTGTGAGTGAAATATGAAAATGGTAATCGGCTTGTGGCATGGTTTAATTGGATTCCTTGTGTGGCATGGTTGATTTGGCTTCCTTGTGTGGCATGTTTGGCTTATAAACAATTAGTATCTTGGATTTGCTTTATATAAAATGTTTTATATAAATGTGCTAACGGTTTTATCCTAGAGGTGTGTGTATGGAAGTCAGTTGGGGAAATCTTACTGAGTAGTTGTACTCACCCCCTACTTTGTCACTTTGGTGTCTTTGTAGATGTCGTGTACTGTGATGTGGGAAAAGGTAAGGAATCGCCCTCCTTTAGTGGTGAATTGTGATGTTTTGGTGGAGCTTGGAGCTTAGAGCTTGGTGTGGAGTCATGGTGGTGACATGGCTCGTGGTGTTTTGTTGTTTAGTTTCCGCTTTTTACTCTGATTTTTTTGTGTACATGTCTAGTTGAATGGTTTTGGGGTTTGTGATGGAATTGTTAGTATCACATGGTTGGGTTTGAAAGTGCATGCATATTTAGTTGTTGGTTGGTTGAGTTAGGTTATCTTCTTAAGGGAAAATTATTCCCCACTATTCCTTGAAGCCCTCAACATTTATTTCAATCCTTTGGCACCTTGGGAACGTCCCTTAAGGCCAAGTAACCCTCACCACCTCCTCAAGCCAATGAGGTAGGGGTCGGGTGTTACAAGTGGTATCAGCTTGTTTGGTCCTTTGGAGTTGATTCTTGGATTTGGAGTTGACATTCGTTGTGGTATATTCCTTGATTCAGGATGGTAGCAAGGTGTAGGAATGTCGTAACTTGGACTGTATACCATAAAAGGACGTTGCTAACCCTTTTATATTGAACTTCAAGTTATCAGGGAGTTGGGTACATAAGTGTTTTGGAGACACTTATAGGCATTGGCAATCTCATTGTCGTGGGTGTAGCCAATGATATGTGCATGGAATATATGGTAGAAATTACTTCCCTCTAGGATGCATGTTTCATTGGGCATAATGATTTATGGTCTGAATTGAGAAATGGTTTTTCATATGTGTGAAATTGTAATGTGAATAAATTTAGTATTTTGAAAATGGTTTGGTTTTCAAAAATGGTGAAACATGGAAAATGTGGAAATGTGGAAACCCTTGTTGTGATAGTGTTGTGTAATGTGATTTGAAATGGTAATTCTTGATGTATATGGAAGTGAGACTCATGGTCGTTTGTTTTCGGTTTATAGAAATGGCATTGGGTAGGCGTCGTAGAGACCAGTCGAAAGTGGCCGATGAGAACGTGGTTGCACCTGAGCCCCAGGTGAACCAACAGTTAGTCCAAAGCATAGTGAAAGCTTTCCAATATGTGGGAAGTGTGAATATATTGGAAGAGACAAAGCATGTTGATTATGCAACTCAGTTTCAAAAGAAGGATTCACCCATCTTTATAGGTGATTTGGACCCGTAAAGGGAAGAGGTGTGGCTGTCCAGAATGAACAGAATTTTCAAATTCTTGGGGACGTCGATAGAGCTGAAAGTAAAGCTTGCAACGTATAAGCTAGATGATCTTGCTCTTCAGTGGTGGGAGTTGGTAGTCCAAGTGGGGATGGAACAGGATATGATGTGGGAAGGCTTTGAAGAATTTTTTAATAAACAATTCTACCCACATACATTCAGAATTCAGTGCATAACTGATTTCTTCAGTCGGAAGCAAGATCATATGTCTGTGACAGAGTATGTAGCTAAGTTTATGAGCTTAGTACGGTTTTCACCCAAGGTGGCGGGTATCATTTCATTGAAGGAAAGGATCTTAGAAGTGGGGTTAAGGCAAGAGATCCGTTCAAAAATATCACTTTTGTGTATCGGTGATTACACAGAGATAGTGAATTGAGAATCGATGGCTGAGGGGGATCTGTTGGGAGCTCCGGGCAGAGGAAGCATGGTGGTACCCATGGGGAATAGTGGGAAATCTAACACTGGGTCCAAGTAGAGGAGGGACACTTATTCCCAAGGCGGGAGTATAGCACATAATTCGACGGTAAGATTGGTAAATCTTCCTCCAAAGCCCCAGAACAAACCAGGATGTTTTCAATGTGTCTATACGGCACACATCAAGCGATATTGTATAGTACAACCTTGAGTATGTCACAATTTCAAGAAAATGGGGCATCTTAATCACTATTGTAGGAATTCTCCAAGTTCAGGTGAACATGACACTCCTCAGGGATCGCAGACGTCGTATGCTTCGACGGGACGGGGACAGCAGCATACCCCTCGTCAACAGAGAAAAGTCAGTCATGGTGATTCTTGAAACACCACAACTCCTTAGTAGGGAAATAAAGAGCAGAGTGTGGCAACCAATTCATTGTTCGGAGCTGAGTAGGTTGTGGTGGATGATTAGTCGGAACCATCCATGCTGCGAGGTACTGTTCGTTTAAATTCTACATTGATGCAAGTGCTTTTTGATACGGGTGCTTCACACTCTTTTATTGTTGCATGTGTGGTTGAGTTGCTGGGTTTAAGGGTAGAAATGATGCCTTTGGTTTTGAAACTTCAAACTCCTCTGTGTTTAATAGAGTGTCGAGCCTTATTCTGTAGAGCATGTTGTATCGTTGTGGGTGAGGTTGAGCTAATGTGGAATTTCTCAGTGCTTGAGATGGATGGGTATGATGTAATCCTTGGAATGGATTGGTTGGTGGCGTTTAAGGCCCACATCGATTTTAATCCATGAACAGTGGATTTTACGACACATTATGGCATTAGACATCTCTTTAGAGGAGAGAGGCATGAAAGGAAGGGTGCAACGGGTTTGTTGGCACCAATAGTGGGAACGATATCATATCATTTGGTAGTGTTGTCATTGGAATCAGTAGATGGTGTTGAGCAGAGTGTTCTTCCAGTAGTGGTGGATCAGTTCATGGATGTTTTTCCCAAAGAATTCTTTGGGTTACCTCTCGTAAGAGAAGTGGAGTTTACGATTGATCTCCTTCAGGGGACCAGTCCTATCTCACTTCCGTCTTACCAAATGGCACCTAGAGAATTGCGGGAATTGAAAGTATAGTTGGAAGAGTTAGAAAACAAAGGGTTTTTTCGGCCTAGCACGTCTCTGTGGGCAGCGCCGGTGTTGTTTGTGAAAAAGGAATATGGAACTTTGAGGCTTTGTGTTGATTATCGTAGACTTAACCAAGTTATGATAAAGAACAGATATCCACTTCCATGAATTGATGATTTGTTTGACCAGTTAAGGGGATCCCAATGGTTCTCCAAGATCGACCTGAGGTCAGGATATCATCAATTGTAGGTGAGGAAGGATTATATTCCTAAAACAGCTTTCAGAAGTAGATATTGCCATTATGAATAAGTGGTTATGCCCTTTGGTCTAACGAATGCACTAGTGGTGTTCATGGAATTGATGAATCGAATATTTCAGAGATATCTGGATTCATTTGTGGTGGTGTTTGTAGATTATATTCTAGTGTATTCAAAGATAAGGGTGAATCATGAGCATCACTTGGAGATGGTGTAGGGGGTCTTTAGGGATCATCGGTTGTATGACAAATTGTCAAAGTGTGACTTTTGGATACATGAAGTCTGTTTTCTTGGCCATGTGATTTCTGAAAGAGGTGTTTCAATGGATCTGGAAAAGATAGAGGCTGTTATCTCATGGAAACCGCCAAAGAATGTGTTTGAGGTATGGAGTTTCCTCAGTCTAGCTAGGTATTATCGGCGTTTTGTTCATGATTTTTCACGGTTGGCTTCACTGATGATAGATTTGACAAGAAAAAATGTTTCATTCTAGTGGAATGAATAGTATGAGCCATGTTTCGAAGAGCTAAAGGGTCACCTTACATCAGCACCAATCTTGGTTTTTCCAGAACTAGGAAAAGGGTACGTGGTGTATTGCGATGCATCGGGATTATGGTTGGGGTGCGTTCTCATGAAAGGGAATCATGTGGTTTCATAGGGATCACGGAAGTTGAGGGTGCATGAGAAGAACTACCCAACTCATGATTTGGAATTGGAAGCAGTGGTCCATGCTTTGAAAGTGTGGTGTCATTATCTCTTCGGTGGGAAATTCACGGTATATACAGATCATAAGAGATTGAAGCAGATTTTCTCATAAAAGGATTTGAACTTGAGGCAAATGATATGGATGGAATATCTCCAGATGTTTGATTGTGACTTAATGTACACATCGGGTAAGGGAAATTCGGTGGAGGATTCATTAAGTAGAAAATCATATGCTCAGGTGGTGAAATAGGCATCAGACCAGTGGTAGTTGATGTCAGTTATAGCTGACATGTGGTTAGAATGTGAGGACTGGGGTGATAGAGCGGTCTTATTTACAGTTTTGCCGATTCCTGACTTGGTTGGCCTGGTTAAAGAGGCACAGATATATGATTCTGAGTTGTGACCATGAGGTTAAAACTCAATGGTGGGGAGATCATTGAGGGTTAGCAACTGAATGGAGATTCAGTTTTGTGTTTTCAGAATTGGATGGTTGTACCAGTTGAGTGGCGTAGTTCTGGTGGGCTGGTATGAAAAGAAGAGTGGATGAGTTTGTTTTGAGATGCTTGACTTTCCAGCAGGTTAAGGCAGAGTATCAGAGGCCAGTAGGAATGTTGCAGTCTTTACCAATCCCTATTTTGAAGTGGGAGAAAATAGTGATGGATTTTGTCACAGGTCTCCCAAGAATGGTCAGAAAGCACGATGCCATTTGGGTGATAGTGGATCGGCTAACGAAGTCAGCCCATTTCATTCCAATTCATGAATCTCATACAGTGGAGGATCTGTCCAAAATATATATCTGGGAGGTGGTAAAGAGGCACAGTGTTCCAGTTTCGATTGTATCATATAGAGATCTGAGGTTCACATCTCGTTTTTGGAAATCCTTACAACAAGCCCTTGGGACACAGTTGACTATGAGCCTGGCGTATTACCCTCAGACGGATGGTCAATCTAATAGGACGATACGAACTTTGGAGGATATGTTTCAGTCTTATGTCATGGATTTTGGTGGCTCGTGGGAGGAGCACTTGTTTTTGGTTGAGTTCTCGTACAATAATAGTTATCAGGAATCCATACATATGGCTCTATTTGAAGCGTTGTATGGGTGGTCGTTTCATTCTCCACTATTCTAGGTGGAAACGGGTGAGTCCTCGATGGTTGGACCGAGCCTTGTCTAGGAGACTATAGAGAAGATCAGGTTAATCAAGAAGAGAGTGGAGACGGCTCAGAGTCGTCAGAAATTGTATGTGGATCATCGTTGACGTCTATTGTCGTTCGATGTGAGTGATCATGTTTTCTTGAGAATCTCTCCTAGGTTAGGACATCGTCGGTTTGGGAAGCATGGAAAGTTATCTCTGAGGTATATTGGACCTTTTGAGATTCTTGAGCGGGTTGGTGAGGTGGATTATCATTTGGATTTTCCACCTAGGTTCAGTGTGGTGCAAAATCTATTTCATGTGTCGTATTTGAAAAAGTAACATTCGGATCTGGGCCATGTTATTCGATGGGATCATGTTGAGCTAGAGCCGGATGCTTTTTTAGTGCACATGCCAGTGCGGGTTGTGGATAGGAAAGAGAAAGTCTTGTTGGGTAAAATCATCGGTCTGGTTTGGGTTTTGTGGTAGCATGGCTAGATCCAAGAGGAGACTTGGGAGCGGGAGAAAGAGATGGTCGAGCAATGGCCCGATCTCTTTCGGCAAAGGGTGGGTTCACTACTTTCTGAGGACGGAAAGTCCAATGGTGGGGAGAATGTAGCACCCCCGGTTTGAGGTATGTAGCATTTTTTTATGTTTTTTTTACGTGTTTAAAGTGAATGGGATGAGTTGATAAGAGGTTGGGAGAGTTTGGAATGGTTTTGAATAAGTTTGGAGGCTTTTCTTAGGGAGCACGGTTTGAGCACGGTTAGGGGAAACCGTGACGGTTCTCCAGGAAACCGTGCAGGGGGAGGCAGTAGGCTTCGCATGGCCTGCGTACAGTTTTCCAAACTGTGCGAGGCAACCATGCGGACCCATCCTCCCGAGACAGTGGCATGTGCACGGTTAGCGCATGGTTTGTCAAACCATGCAGACTAACCATGCGACCACTTAAAGGAAGGGTTTTTAAATTTGGGCACATTCAGGCTTGACCTATTTTACTCCCAATCTTCTTCCACTCGAGCCTCACTCAGGATTTTGGGTTCTCAGAGGTTTAAGGTTCTCTCCCACTCGTTTTGGAATTGATTCAAAGGGGGTTCTTGGTGTTTTGAAGGTGGTTTATCTCAGGTAAGTCTCTCTTCTTGGTTTCTTTGTGGTTTCCTCTAGATATTCATCTCCCTCTCTCTCTTGGTTTTCTAGATCTACATCCTTTGCATATAGATATAGTGTTTGGGTTGCCTTGGGTGTTGATTTTAAGGCTTTTTTATGATAGGGAAGGAGATATAGAGCGGTTTTTATGAAGTGTTTTCCCGGATTGGGGTGTGGTTGCTTGTGGGTCGATTTCCCCAGAACCCTAATGGTAGGTGGCTTCTCTCTCGACTCCAATTTTCTAGAACTTGAAGCTTGGTTAAAATTAATTTTTGTTGCTTAAAATTAATTGTGTATTTGATATGCGAAATTTATTGGAAATCCCTTCGGTGGTGTTTTGGGGATTTTTGGGAAGAAAGGGGGTTTGGGGTAAAATGATCTTGTTGTGATTTTAAAATAGAGATTTTAAAATGGGTTGTTTTGTTGAATTAATTAAGATGGATTGTGAAATAGTTTTTCAATAAAAGAGGGTTGTTTTATTGAAATGGGAATTGGCGTGTAAAAAGGTTGGAAGGGTGTTTTCAATAAATGTTTGATTTATTTAAGTGGTTTGGCATGTAATTGAAATGGTTAATTTCATATTTTGGTGACCTTGGTGGGTTATATGCATGTTTATGGCTTGTTTAAATGTTGTGTGGAAGTGGGCAGGAAGTACCACTACAAAAGTGGGATGGATAGTGGACAGAAGGGACACCATCAATAGAAAGTGGGCAAGAAGTACCACTTGATTGGATTGGTAATGAATGGGTTGGATAGGAAGTTCCACCATGGTTTGTTGTGTGCTTTGTTGGTGATGTTTATAGATGGGGCTTGTGAGTGAAATATGAAAATGGTAATCAGATTTTGGCATGGTTTAATTGGCTTCCTTGCGTGTCATGGTTGATTTGGATTCCTTATGTGGAATGTCTGGCTTATAAATAATTGGTAGCTTGGTTATGATTTATATAAAATGTTTTATATAAATGTGATAACAGTTTTATACTAGTGGCGTGTGTTGGGAAGTCAGTTGGGGAAATCCTACTGAGTAGTTGTACTCACCCCCTACTTTGGCACTTTGGTGTCTTTGCAGATGTGGTGTACCATGACGTGGGAAAAGGTAAGTCATCACCCTCATTTAGTGGTGCATTGTGATGTTTTGGTGGAGCTTGGAGCTTGGTGTGGAGTCGTGGTGGTGACATGGCTCGTGGTGTTTTGTTTTTTAGTTTCCTCTTTGTACTCTGATGCTTTGTGGACATGTCTAGTTTAATGGTTTTGGGGTTTGTGATGGAATTGTTAGTATCACATGGTTGGTTTTAAAGTGCATGCATCTTTATTTTTTGGTTGGTTTAGTTGGGTTATCTTCTTAAGGGAAAATCGTTCCCCACTATTCCTTTAAGCCCTCGTCATTTATTTCCAGCCTTTGGCGCCTTGGGAACGTCGCTTAAGGCCAAGTAACCCTCACCGCCTCCTCAAGCTAATGAGGTAGGGGCGAGGTGTTATAGAACTCATTTAAATAATTATAAATTAAAAGTTTTAATGGAAATATATGGGTGTATTCATATATTTTGAACAATCTATCCCCCATAATATAGTGGAAATTTTGAAATTTTAAATAGAGAGTTTAATATTTTTTTGGAAAAAACAATTACTAGCTCTAATAAGTACTATTAAATTAAGTTAAATAAACTTTTTGGGCCTACAGGACTTCTTATAAGAACCCCATAGTAATGTCTCCATGTACACTTATGTTTTTAAAAACATGTCAATTACCTATGTAACTACATCATAAATCTTTTTGGGTTGTGAGAGTTTTGAATTATGACATTAAAACTACTGGTGAAAGAAGGGTATTAAAACTAATTAAGATGGATTAAATTAAAAGGGAATCTTATGAAAATGTATAAATTTAATGAAGAACAAAATCCTTTCATAATATTATCATTCAAAATAGGTACTTCAAGGTGGTTTAAAGGGTATTTCTATTGAATTATAGGATTAATATTTTTCTTGGTAAATTGAAAATCAAATGGTCTGGACCATTAACCATTTTGAGAGTTCTTATAAATGGGTTTGTAGAGTAGTTTAGAGAATATAATAAAACTTTTTTAGTTTATGGATATATATTAAAACACTACTTTAAAGGGAAGTTTAAGGGATTGGTTTCTATCTCTTTGGTTAAAATATGATCTTTCATTAAGTCTAACTAAAAAATATAAATTTAGTGTTTCATGGGTGCTAACCCATGATTATTTGATTTTATTTTGTTTATTTACTTTTTAATAAAAATAAATCATATTGTTTTGGTCTAATTATTTTTTAATTTATCCTAGTGATAAGAATGTCACTTCTCATCTCTTATTTGTAAAATTCCTTAAGTGGTCATGAACCCTCGTAGTAGGTTTATCAACCATGAGAGAAAATATAAATTCAACAAGCCCTAGAATGATTACAATACTGATAAATTAACCACATCATAAAAGATGGACTGATCATGCATTAAATTGGTTGTGTGGTAGGTCAACTGACCGCAAGAGGAAATGAGTGACCACGTGAAGGGATCCTCTCCAATATATTTTAAGTGTTTACAAAGTCTCAAATGTGCTTAATCCTATATATTTATAAATAAAATTCTCCTAAAATTAAACCACTAGTTCCATTTTCTTTCAAGTTTAAATTTATGGGATCTTATGTCTATTTGAGTTTTTTTGTGGGATCTTGAATGGACCAACCATAGTAATTCACTCAAGGATATAAAAGGGATACTATTGACTAAATTCTTATAGATAAATCTTCTATATTCAAGGCAGTTTTGTTCTAATATTTTTATTCAATTTTTTTTGTGATTTTTTATAATAATTAAGTATGTGGGAATCCCCCATCCACTTGTTTTTTTGAACTAAAATAAGTGAATATTCTTTTCTTGATTAGGGTACTTAGCTTGTTGATATATAGGGTGTTTTAAATCAAACTGAACTGAATTTTGAAACTTTAATAAACATATTAAAATTATTTTGGATTCAAATTTTTTTATTGTTGTACATATTGATGAACATTCTAATCCTCTTATCTTTATTGAAAATTTTTCCTAATACTCTCAAGGTTCAAAGAATGAAATTTTTGAAATCTATTTTGGATAATCTAGTTGATGAGGATAATTTTCTTTGAAAATTATTATAACCCTTATAACATACTCTGATCTAGTGAATTGAAAATCTATTTTGAAAAAAAAATGTTCTATCTCTTTAAGATTAAACATTGGGTAAAATTGTGTGTTTTAAGTATGGGGTAGAGGGGTATTAAAATGATCTTATTTGCGCTTCAATGATTTATACACTTCAAAAAATACTTCAAAAAAATAAAAAATCATAGCCTTTTTTCTTTAGATTTCTTAAAATTTTGTTCTGTCTTGTGGATAATTATATGTCAATTTTGAGGATTTTACTTATTTTTAAATTAATATAATTGAATTATTGATGAATTATTTTTTACACTGATTATATAGAGATTATTTTTAGGAACTAGAAAGGGAGTTTGACTTAATATATTTATATTAAATTAGTATTGGAACATGAGGAAATTAAATCATTGAACTTAAACCTAGGGGAATTATCCTTTGTGAAATATAACATCTCAAGGTTCCAATATAAAATATAGTCATATAAGTCCTTTAAAACTAGATTAAAAGGAGAAATTGGGATCCCATGGTGAATCTATGAGACATTAGGCACTAAAAAAATCCAATTGTCAATTCAATAAGTGATCTACACATCCATAGAAAAAAATAAAATAAAGTTCCTGATAGTTAAAAATAAATTCATTAAGGGGAGGGGAATATAGAACCCAAATGAATAAATGTGAAATTAAATTATAAGAAAATAATTTGATTTGTATCAATGAATTGGAAATTGGATCTTGGGTTTGAATAATCTAAGGGAGAGTGATAATAGGAAGTGATTATTATTAAAGTTTCAATTCCACTTCAATCTAACACATATATACTCCTAGAAATGAGACTTAAATTTGTAATAAAGTAGGGTGGTGGGTTATTTTTATTAAGGAGGCATGAAATTTTCAAAGGTGGATGATTTTGTGCTTTCTCCACTTCTAGTTTATGTTTTTGAATCTCAGTAGGTTTTGTTTTAAAAATTCTTCTAAAATTTTTAGTCCATTTTAGAATTTTGTTTACCTATAAATTAATGTTTCAACATGCTAAATTGTGAGATTATTTGTGATATATTGTTTTCTATTTAAAAACTTTAAGCATGGATTTCTTGAGGATAAGAAAATTGATAAGTGTGGGGAATTTTTATGTGGTGTGTTTTCGATACATTTTTTCAAATGATTTTTTATAATTAATTGTATTTTTAATATAAAACTATTATTTTTTTATAAAATTATTGAATATTATGTAAATATATGTGAAATATGAAAGTGTTTAAAAATCTTTTAACAATTGGTGTTTTGGTGATTTATTTTCTCAATTTTTCTTGATTTGATTTTCTATTTATTTTAAATAAAATTTTTTTATTTTCATTGAAAATATGTTTTTGGTGTAATTTTGATGATTTTTAATTTATTGAAATTAATTATTTCATTAATTAAGTATTTTTATTTTAAATATTTTTTTTGAATTAATTTTAATATTCATTTTATAATTCATTGAAAATTTTGTGCTAAAAATTTAAATTATCATTTTGAATTAAATATCTTCACTTGTTGAATTGTGTGTGTTTTGCCCTGTTCGGATAAAGGTCTAGGGAAATGGTCATTTAGAAACTCAAGATACTAAAAATAAAATTCCAACCTACCATGGGTAATAATTGAAAAGGTACATGACCTACATTTTTTTATACTCAAATGACTGCAAGAAAAAGTTGCCAAGTGATTGTGGGTGACCTATTTTACCATCAAACTATAAATTAACAAATAGGTTAAGTGACTGCATGAATAAAATTGGACTGGTCATAAGAAGGAAGTGCCAAGATGGATTAAGAATGAAATACCAATATATTTCATGTTGAACACCAACCTATCAAAATTTAAGAACACTAGGTGATCATTCCTAGGAGAATCACATGATGAAAATAGACATTTCATGCCAATTCCCTGATTAACCTACCATATTCGATTGACTGTGCCAGTTCACAAGATACCACAAGCTCAATGGGATTGATCATGTGGGATATATGGTCAACCACACATGAAAATGATTATAAAACTAAATCAAATCTATATTGAAGAATAAATGGAATAACCAATTTGATGAAGCCTTGTTGTACTTGAAATATAATCAAGAGGAGATTGAAAATGAGTGGAATAAAACTGAAACATGTTGCATGATCAGATCTAAAAATGGAAATTGAGATGATTGATGGAGTTTCTGATCTTGAATAAAATATTATAGAGGGTCAAATTGGGATTAGGTTTCTAGGAATAAGAAGATCATGACTGAATCAAGACTAGAAATTGATGACAAGGATGAACCAAATGAAGTTGAAGATGACCGAGCAAGCACTAGGAATATCAGCTTCTGATGAATTAGGATGAATATGATAACCCAAATGTTGGATATTAAATGTAATGTCAATCCAATATTGAGTAATACATCACAAGTGAGTTGATTTAACCAAATAATTGTTATGAACTATGACTAGTTCGCACTAATTTCTAAAGATGAGTGATGTACAGTGTTTTAAGTGGTAAAAGATTGGTGTTTATTGTTGTGTTGCTAATTGAAATATTAGGAATGGAGGAGGTCCTCAAATTTCCCCATTGATGTGGTTTCAAGTTTACTGGATGATGAAAGAGTGGTGCTTGAAAAAATTCCCAAATAGTGTTTGAATCCCAATTGAGTAAGGAGATCCATCTGTGTCTATACAATCGGTTAGAAAGATAGATTGAGGGATAATCTGAGATGAAAAAAATAATTATCGATGTATGAATTTCAATCAAAGAGGAACCAAATATTAGATGCAGTTGAATCCAAAAATGAATAAAATTAGTTCACTGGTTATTGATGATAATATAGTCTCTATTGTAAATAAATAGAGCTTAACTAGCGAAGAGATATCTTCAAAGAATGATGAAGCTAACTAAAGAACTAATTTCATTATTTGAGAGTTTTTTTTACCCATATGTCTTGATTTCTGGTTGGATTTTTATTATAGGTTGATCTATTTTTAATAAAAAGGGGTTATGTAGATTTCTAATGATTTATCTATATATATTAATAAAATTTAATAGAACACGCATGATTAATTACTTAATAGAAGTTACTAAGATTGAGTATGGATGAGGTGTGTCTAAGATGGAGCTTCTAGATTGAAGCACATCTAATTGATGTTGATAATTGTCTGTTACTATGAATTTGGATTGACAACTCGACCAAGTTCTAATGAAGTAGTTATAGGGATGGATCGGGCTATTTTTTACCTCATGTGTTGTGTTCTAAAATCTTGACTGAATAAAGTGCGGGATAAGAAAGATGTTGTGATCATAAAGGTTACATAATAGAAAATTAGGCCACACTACACTAAGCTTTAGAAGGGTATATCATGTAGACCCAAAGATATATCAAATACTAGAAAATGAATTAAATATGTGTGGGCCTAAAATCATGTGGGTGCCCCAAAATTTAAAAATGGATAAATTCAAAGTAGGGGGATTCGATCTCTAAGGTAAGGAGATGCGCTGGAAGGTTTTGTAGGTTGCTATAAAGGCTTGGGAAATTGAACAAATCAACATATATGTGAATCCTTATCATGTATATAAGATTGCATTCAGTTAGTAGAGATTTTTTGTGTCACCTGTGAGAGATTATGAGCAGTTAATATATGCCACATGGAGGAAAAAGAAATGATACAGGAGTCGTTACTATGAACTTGAGGTTAGATATTAGCACACAATTGGGCTATATTTGGAGAACCATGGAATTCAAGCATGTATATCTCAATAGGTTACTAGAAAAACATAAAACAATAATCATAACCATTGATATTAGAGGATAACATCCCACCAGAATCAGGTAGAGGTAGGTAGCATTGGAGCTAGATAATACCTCTCTCTCTCTCTCTTTCATCACTATTATCGATTGTTTGTAATGAACATATTTTTTAATATTGGGTTTACAAAAATGATCATCAAATAATTTTCCTATGGGGAATGATATTCTTATAGTAATATTTTATACTTAATTCATGCTAATTCTTGCTGTATTTTTTTCACTAGATCATTATCTATCAATTTCATTTTCCAAAACATCAAGAGTCAATGAAAATTTACCTTATTTGAAATAAATAAAAGCTATTTTACCAATCTATAAATAAATCTTGAGGTCCACATATCAGAATCAAATGAAACTTAAGATCTAGTGAGAACTAGTTCATCATTTTTTGATCGAGTGATTTCTATAGTTGAAGAACTGTAGGATTCATTTGATCATAGGTTGACTAGATAAAAATCTAGTTATCCTACTTTTAGTTAGTTTGTATATTCTTAATCTCCATAAATAAATGAAGGAAAATCTATTTAGAACTAGATAATAAAATTTACCTATCTCATAAATTTTTTTTTCCTTTCTCGGACTATGATTTGTTCCTTTATCAATTTATTCTCCTACTTAGTTAATATTTCATTCACTTCACCTATTACTACTACCATTAATACTTTTTTCATACTCATGATTTTTTTTCTTGAGTTTTTTTACTTATTATCTTGGCCTACACACACACTTTCAACACCTTCCCTATATATATAATTCCCTACTCACTAACTATACTATTTTATGTTTGAAATAAATAATTAATTTGACCTAGTTTAGTAAATGAAATAGGTTTGGGTTAGTGGGATACATTGAGTTTTTTTAGGTTTTAATCTAGAGGAGCACCGGGGATGAACTAGTATAAATATTTGAGATAGGATGGTCATGTATTCCCTGATTGTTGTGTCTCCTAGTCATGTTCATATATTTGATGATGATATATACCTTGATATTTAACCCTAATTGATAGGTTGTAAGAAAATTATGTGGTTACATGACCAAACCTAAGTGATAGGGTGTTGGAACCGGTCACCCAGATTGATAGGGTGCTGTTATAGGATGTGGTTACAGAACCCGTCTCTGAGTGATAGGGTGCGGAGCAGGTCACCCTAATTGATAGGGTGTTAGTTTGTGATGTGATTGTAGAACCTCATCCTAAGTGATAGGGTGTGGGTATTTTTCCTAATTATGTAATATACCCTAAGTGATAGGGTATTAGATGCAGGTTAGGTTAGGCATCATGGTGTCCCAATTAGCACACGATGACCTAACATGTATGTCTATGTGTTGTCTATTTATTTTTCATGCATACACACACCATATATTGTGGTATATCTAAGGAACCTCATTTTTAGTGTTATATTGAGATTTATTTATCACACCCTACATGGGAACCTTGGTTTACATGCATACCCTTTTGTATAGATTTAAGTTATCAAGTTGCACATGATATCTATATAGAATAGCTAGATAGATACTTGGGAGACTAGTATGAGGAGGGGGATGGGTTTTTATAATTGAATCTTATCATGTATTATGCTTCAGTTTGCTTTTGTACTTGATCAATCTTATGGGTGATCCTTAGAATATATGTATGTATGTTAGAATGAGTTACATTTTGATATATCATATTGATATTATTTTTATTTATGGTTGGACTTTAGCTATAATTTCATGTGTTAACTTTGATGTTTTATATTTATTTAGTGATTTAATTATTATTTTATATTTTGATACCAAGATTATAGTATCTTCACATTCGATATCCTCTAACATATGAGGAGATAAATTTAAGTCCTTATAGCATCACCGACTAAGTTACCATTTATTTGATTTTAGTCAAGGCCTTAAAACTATGTCTCTGTTTATGATTTATATTTTATCTTGAAATATAATCATATCATTGTATGTGTATTAGTTCAAGTTGAGATAAATTCCATATCATGTCACCTTTTCCATTGTGATTCTCTATGATTCATCAAATATAAATAAAAACATTGGTTTAAAACATAGTGTTGTGCTTCCCTTATGACTTCTTCCAATGTCATAAAATCATTGTTTTGAAAATTGGACTATACTAGATTATCTAACCGGTTTGATCATCAATCCATGGCCAATATAGTATGGCCATGAAGATTTATCTACCTTGGTGTTCCAGTTAGGATGGGTTGTCCTGAATCAAGGTCAGCATCAGACAAACTACTTCGTTCCAAGTAGAATCTAACTAGGTTGGGTAGTTTATGGTTAATATTTTTGAAAAATTTATAAAATCCAATCTAACAGAAGAGTTTTTTGGCACATGTTGGTGCTACAATGAAAGTGAAGGATGTGGTGAATCTATTTAAAATCCATGTGGGGTGTGGATTTTATAAAACCACTCATATGTTCAACCTAAAATTTGGTCCTTAGAAGGATATATTTCCTTAATTAATAATATTATCATGATCCAATAATATCCCAAAAAAATATTGACTTTAACCAAATTATGAGAAAAAAACTTCAATTTTAACCCTTATTTAAGGAAATATATTTCATTAAAACTTTCCACTATATCACCATCAGTATGTTTTATTTTCATGCATAGTAATGTACGATTCAAACTAATCTTTTAGTTTTCATGCTTATTATATGTTATTATCCTACCATGAAATATTATGCATTTATTTTTATATACTTAGTTTTAATGTGTGTCTATGATTTATGTTATTTGTGATGGTTTTATCCATTATAAAGTTTGTGTACTAGTTTTTCAACCTTCATCCCATTTTATTTAAACTCCACCCATGACTTGATTTTTGAGCCATTGATCAGATTTGATTATACGGCTTGAAATATAGTTGTTTTTGTTTCTCAAATGGGTTAATCCACACCTACTCCCATCCAATAAAGTATTGGACTCTATGTGTGGATATACAATGGATCTTGAATGAAATTGTTTGTGGATGATTGTTTTCATAGTTATTAACCTATTTTTCTTCATCCATTATAAATTATGTTGATCCCTCGAGCCTTATATCATCATCATTGTACCCCAAGGTCCTTTATTATTGGTGGATTGAATCCATTCATTTATTCCCATTTCAATTACTAGAGGAAAAATTTGAGAGAGAGATATATATATTTTTCTTCAAATCTTAGATCATACCATCGTTGGGGTACCACTATTTTTCTTACACCTCTTCTAATATAGATCTGACCTTGAACATGGAATATAGTATAGATTCATTACTCAAATATGGAAAATATGAGATTATTATTTCTCTATAGGAATCTTCTAATAGATCCTTGACAACTAGAATAACCTTGAAAAAGTTTCCATCAAGTATGGAATACTAGTTTGGGGTATGCATAATTGGTTTATAAGTTATTTAGTATAATTTTAATTAATTTCTTATTTCTCTAGTATTTTGTGTTCTTTTCTCTATTTTTTTCTATTTTTTGAATATTTATTATATAGTTTCACTGTTTCTTATTGGATTAATAAATCATGTGAGTGGGTGGTGTTCTTTTTATACATGTAGAACCAAAGTGGTCTGAAGCACATTAAATCCTATGTTATCTTATTTAATGATTTTCTTTATTTTCTATCTCATGATACTTCAATCATCAATATTTTCTTATACTTTCATTATTTTTTATTCTTGAATTCATTTTCATAGACTAAAATAAACCATTATCTTATTCTATTATCTATGGTCATTTCATGTGCATGTACACTTAATGTTATCCTCAACAATTGGTATCACATACTCCTAAATATGGTGATGATTCCTTCTAAGTATAAAATTGATAACTTCAATATTGAAACAACTTTAACCTTTAGAAAATCAAGATGCTATCCATCCAAGTCCAACAAGGACTTCTTGATGCACTTCATAGACCTAATAAACCTATTGTGAGTCGGGTCCTTGATGGATAGACCATGATGACCTGTGTTGATGCCTCTATCAATGTGTTATAGAAATATTATGGTTCTATTATATTATTTTTAGGTGATAAAACCTTGTATAAGGTTTCTTATGAAACTTATGTTGCTGGTATTTGGTCTAAATTTGAGAAAATGTATATTATTACTTCTCTGGTTGGTAATTTATAGAATAATTATAGACCATTTACCTTCAAGATGAATTCAAAAACTTAAATATGAGAACATATTAATAAGATCAAGATTTATTTTGATAACATTAATTTTATAGTCAATGATAATGACGAAGTTATTATACTTTTTATCTCCCTTGATTGTAACACTACCACCCAACCCATTGGATTGGGTCAGTTCAGAGGTTCTACTAACCCTATATGACATCCCTGAGACATCAAAGGTTGGAAATAAATGCCAAAGGGATTAGTGAATCATTAAGGGATAATTTTCCCTAAATAAAAAACATAACCTGACAAGATAAAATACAAGAAACCAAACTGACTATATGATTCATGGGTATAAATAATATAACGCAAATGAAAACCAAAAAATAAAAAATAATATATGAGTAACAGTGATAAAGTATAAAAAAATTCTCAAGAAAAAAAAGGATGTATCAACATAGTAACACCAATGTGGAATCACACCAATGACTCTAAAAGAGAAAATCCAAACTCTAACTCCATCTTAAGGAACTAAAATCATGATGCTCCACTAGAGAAGTATGAGAAATTTCCTTTACTTTTTTCCCAATTAACAGTACCTGCAAATGAATAAAAGTACCTAAGTAGGGGGGAGTAAAAACTCAATAATTAATCCCTATAAACTTACCAACACGTACCACTAGTATAAGAACAATTTAGAAAATTTTATATAAAACAGATGAGCAGTATAAAAAAAATTATAAAAATCTATAAATGGGTTCCATGTAAAAAACATTAATAAAAGCATATTACTATTTATTACCACTTGGAATAACCATCCAATGTTCACACACACACACACAAATTCATACCATGGACCTACCTATACTTAGGATTGGTGATTCATCCTATCACCAAGCCATTACTTGGTGACACACATTAACTGTGGTAATTCATGACCATGCTTCATACCACATTGATGGTGGTATTTCATGACCATGATATGTACCAATAAAGACACTCCAACCATGTATATTAAGTTCACATATCAAAAATTCATCATCAAACATTACTTCCCTTTAAAAAATTAATTAATTCATTTTTTTCTTTTCAAATACAAGAAAAACATTCAAATAAAAACAAGACTTAATGTTCTAGAATATGTAGAGTGGAAGAGAATCCACCTACCTCTCAAGGGGTGATGATAACAATGAAAGGAACAAATTAACCTCTAAATCCATATCGAAACCTCTTTACTTTGATAGATTTAGTCAAGATCTCATCAAAACACATCATTATTCATATATCTATCCATAAAGTATTAGATCTAACATTATAGGTGAGATTACATGATAAGATCTAAATAGAAGGATGAAAAACAAATACTTACCATTTATTCTAGGGATCCAACATACTTTGATTCATAAAAACTTGATTCTAGATCAAAAGGAACCTACAATAATTCTTAGGTAAGGAGAGGAGTTTTAGATATTGAGATAAGAGAATAAAAATGACGTTTTTAGGGATAAAAATTGAGTTAAACTCTAATTTTCATAATAATAAATACATGTCGCATGGTTAGGATACATGGTTTAAGAAATTGTGTGTATGTTACTATATTCAAACCACCCCCCCCCCCCATATGGTTTCCTAAAATGGTTTGAAATACCATATTCCAACCATTATTTTCCCCTCTTTCTCCACTTTCAAGATTCCTCCTAGAACCTGCAAGGTTTTTCCAAACCATGTTCTAACCATGTGCCTTCCCATTGACTACCAAAAACCCTTACACAGTTTCCTAGAGAAATTGTATGGTTTTCCTAAACCATGATCAAACCATGAACCCTTAAAAACATTTCCAAAGCACTCCAACCCTATCTAAATACTCCTAAAACCCAACCTATGTATTATATAGCTTCAAAATACATAATAAAGGGGTAAAGTACCCAAAATTGGGGGTATTACATTCTCCCCACCATTTGGTTTTTCATCCCTAGAAATATAGATATTTTTTATACTTTAGAAAATTTTGGGCTATAGATCCAGTATAAAGTGTTCCTGCTCCCATGCATCTTCTTGAATCTAACCATGCTTCCATAAAAATTATACTAAATGGATACTATTTCATTATTATAAATTCTCTTATCTATCCACAATCTATACTGCACATGTAGTAAAGTAACATTTGGTGCCAGATAAATGTGGTTTCATAGAATCACATGGTCAGGATTAGGATGGTACTTATTCAACTGAGATGCATGAAATATATTATGGATGGAGATAAATCATGGAGTTAAAGTCAAGCGATAATCAACATCGCCAATTTGTTCTAGTATTTTGAAAGTTCAATTTTATTGAGGAGACAATTTTCTTTTCTTATCCAAATATTGATTCCTTATCCTTGTAGATATATTCAAAAACACAATTCCTACAACATCAAATGATAAAAACTGATTATGATGATACACATAATATTTAAGACGAATCTGATTCATCACCATCTTGTTCCTCATCATATTAATTTTCTCATTCATTTCTAAAACAAGGATAGGTCCCAACAAATAAGCTTCTTCAGAAACTACACAACAAAGTGGAGAGTAATAAAGATGGACATAAAATGATTCAAAAGTTTATTATATGAGAACTCTATTAATGGTATATAATCTTCCTATGGGCCTTTGAAATCCATAACACAAGCTTGAATAATGTATTATAATGTTTATATTGTCCATTCTTATTTTACATTCATTTGAGGAGGATAAGTTGGGTTTATGGTCAACTGGGTACCAAAATATTATTGTAAAGATCACAAAATTTGAGAGGTAAAATGAGGATCTTGATCGAATATAATCAAAACTATTATTCTATAAGACTTTATAAATTTGTGATTATAGAGTTTTTTCAAGTATTCTGCCATATTAGATTCATGAATATGGATGAAGTAATCCAAATTTATGAGTTTATCCACAATAACTCATATGGAATCATATCTATGAACCATTCTAGGTAGACTTATGAAAAAATCCATAGTTATATTCTCCCATTTCTAGATAGGTATAGGTAATGATTACTCTATACTTGTTGGTTGTTGGTGCTCAGCCATGACTTGCTGACAATTGAGGCATCACAAGACATATTATGCCAATTTCCTCTTCATTCCAACCCACCATAAATGAGTTTTAAATGCCTTATATAACTTTTAAATTATGGGATGAACATCTCAATTTTATTTGTGGTACATAGAAATAAGTTTCTCTTGAAAATACTATAGAACAAACATTTGGTCACAAAATAGCATCATAGAGTTTTTTTTTTGTGTTTCCATCCATCAATGTCTCCCCACCATTGAGTTTTGATGTTATGGTAATTAAATTAGAATCTGTTATTTTAGAATCCTTGACTTGTTTAAATAAGTTAGGGATAAGATTCACCAGATATAAATTTTTAACTTCATTTTTCTCTATGAAATCTAAGTGCGTTTCTATTATCATATCCATCAAATTCTACTAATCACAAGCTTCTCTAGATAATTGATTATACTAATTTCGACTCAAAGAATCTACCATGGAATTTCATTTCCCATTATACAAACTAAGTCAAAGTTGAACATCATAAGGTATTTGATCCATTGTATTTGTCTCGGGATCGAATCTCTTTGTGAAAAATGTGTTTCAAACTCTTATGATATGTGAACACACTAAAATTCTCACCAAAGAGATAATGACACCACATTTTCAAATAATGGACTATAACATCCAATTCCAAATCATGGGTTGGATAATTTTTTCCATGAATTCACAAATTTCAGGATCCATAGGCTACCACATGATCTCTTTTCATGATTAAACAACTTATTCTAGATCCAAATACATCACAATAAACCACATATCCTTTACTAAGTTCTAGAAAAACAAGAATTAGTGTGGAAGTGATCCTTGATTTAAGCTCTAAAAAGGATTTTTGATAATCCAATCTCTAATGGAATAGATTTCCCTTTATCATGATAATTATCAAAGGAGATTCAAGTTGTAAGAAATCTTAAACAAAGCGATTATAGTAACCAGTTAAGCCCAAAAATCTACATATCTTAAAGACATTTTTTAGTGGTTTCTAAGAGATAACAACTTCTATATTTATAGTCTCTACTAATACGCATTTAATATAAATTACATCAATAATTAAATGAATTTATTATATACATAATTCACATTTATAGAATTTTTCATATAACTTATGCTCTCATAAAATGCTCAACACGATCTCAAAAAAAATTCATGTTTTTCTAAGTTATAGAATACACTATGATGTAATACATAAATACCACAATAGAATAGTCTAGGTACCACTGAAAAATGTGATTCAGTGATTCCATAAAAAATTCCAGTGCATCTGTAAGACCAAAAGGAAATATTACATATTCATAATGACCATAATGACTCTTAAAAGTTTTTTTCTGAATATCTTCTTTTCTAACCTGAAGTTGGTGGTACCCAGAGTGTAGATCAATTTTGAAGAACCATTGGGATCCATTCTACTGATCATAAACTCTATAAATATGAGTTAGTGGATATTCATTCTTTATCTTAACCAGATTCAGCTTATGATAATCAAAAAAGAGTCATAATGAATATAACACCTCAAGACTTTATAATATTTTTATATCTAAATAAATTTAATTTTATTACTTTCTTTATTTTTACACAACACCGTGTTAATATTATGCTACACATAACAATGAGTAGGCTTGTGTTACATGTAAGGCCCAGTTTTACTAAACAATATATTATTAAAATATTATTATTTAATATAATATATTATGTAGCCATTAAATTAGAAGTTATGAATAGTATTAACCAAATTTTGAATTTTATATATTCCATATAATTTTAACATTCATCTTATGTATTTTCTAGATATGATATAAGAAAATATTCAATTTTTCGGATAAAATAAGTATTTTTTTTTAAATGTAGTTTTGTCACCTTTTGATGGTGCACCCATTTTAAATCTAGTTTTTGAAAATTTTATATATTATATTTAACAAAATAAACTTCTTATTTGGAATCAGGATATAAAAATTTTCTTTGGATGAATTTTTTATATTTTTCTGATAAGTTTTGAGTTTTGAGGAATAGTAAAAATATACTAAATTTTAATTGAAAACAATTTTTTTCATAGAAATAATTTATGTGGATAAATTATATTATTTAATGGTTTTAAAGTAAAAATAGAATATATTTTTACAATTTAATATAATTTTGGTCATTTTCATTAATTTTTCTATGAATTTTGATGTAAAAACATTTCAATATTTTACAATGTTTTAACTTTTAAAAACTCATTTTTCATTTCGACAACAAGATTAATTTTAAATTAATTAATGAAACTTATATGTTTTTAATTTTGAAAAATGAATTAAATATTTGTAATCATTGAGTCCAAATTATGTAAATAGGTTCTTTTTATTTTTTTGGTATTATTAATAGTGACTAGTAATTTTTTTATAACCGTGATTAAGGGTAAATAGGGTAATTAAAGGTAAAAATAATATTATAAAATTACCCTAACACCTATAAAAATCCTATTATATGACTAAATTAGACCCTGGTCACCTATTTTTTGAAATGGAAACATTTAATGGACCCTTAACTATGAATATGACAGGAATATTATTAAAATTAATGAATGTGACATAATATCACACTCTCATTTATTATAAGTATAATAATTTTAATATAGAGATATCCATGAAATAACATTGATTATAAATAGTATTTGTAAATATAAAATAATTAACTATATCATAGAAATTTATTTCTAATTTTTATGGACTAAATAATTACCATTAATGATGACACAATAGTGAAATAGAAATTATGTTATTAATAAAAATATTAAAAATATTATATTAAAAATATTAATATAAATATAATTTGACTTAATTAATGACATCAAATAATTTTATAGATAAATTAGAAATGTTAATAAAATATTGGATATATTTTTTCTAAGTTATCATGTTGGTTTTATATTTTTAAAAATGAAAATATTTAATACTATTAAAATTGGCATAAATGATATTTTAAAATAAATACTATTTTATTAAATGATATAAAATTCATAAAATATAAGGTTCAGCCAAATAACTTTTATAATGTCAAATATTTTATAAAGGGTCCAATTGGGGTTATTTTTTAATTTTATAGTAACTATATTAACCCTATAGTATATAAATCAAGAAGACACGGTAAGAATTAAACTATTTAACTAAGGGTTAAATTCAAAAGATACAGTTAATTTTATGACCTAAACATGTATAAAATTCATTGGTTGAGGTTATTTAGACCCAAAATAATATTATACTTTAAATAAATCACCTTGGATCTATTTTAAAAATAAAATCAATTTATAATAAATTAATATTTTATGATCTTCCAAAAGTGCCCCTCACCCCTCTCATAAAAGGGCACTTCTCCTTCTATTTAATTTACACCTCCAAATACATTTGGTTCAGAAAAACCCTGACCATTTCCTCTCAAAAATTCCCTCAATATATCTTAGATTATATAATTTGGGTATAAATACATCCTAAGGAGTCCTTTTGAGAAAATCAAAAGGAGATGCCCGAAAAAGAGGTATTATTTTATCACCTCTTTCAAAGTTCTTTTCTTCTTCTACTTCCTCTTTCTATTTTTTTCATACCCAATTAATAACTATATTATAATACATATAATAATATGTTATTATAATCATGGGAAAACTATATTCCTCATTTTATCCATCCTATGAATAACAATATCACCATGTGTGTGTATGTACGGCTTACTGTCTCCACGTCATGGTGTAATTTGTTATTCAACACTAATTTATTTGGATGGGTATAATGATGAGTATAAAAGATATAAATAATTAATATTAAATATTTATTATTCTTTATAATTAATATATCATCCAATTCCATACCATTTAACCATAAAGGGAATGATACCATTACTTGTGCGTGCGTGCTGTCTACCGTCTCCACGATTCGGTGAGGTTCATTATCCACGTTAACTATTCAAGCATGATTATAAAATTTATATTATGATTTAAAATAATAATTATGAACTTAATATCATTATGGATAAAAATATAATACATACTATTCATAACAAACATGACTTATAGGACAAAAGAGGAATGGGAAAACGAAGCAGTTAACACCTGAACCAATGGTAATACTAAAATATTATTAATAAAACAATATAAGAGGATTATATATGATATCATAAATATGGATATTGTTTTGGTATAATTTAATAACATACTTTAACCATTATAAAGGAGTTTAACACACCCTTGACTAAAGGAAATTACAAGGTAAGGGTTAATTTTTCAATCTCATTATTATCTGAGATTGTTTATGCATCAATATTTACTCGGACATATTTATCATCCCTATTCATGTTTCTTAAAAATGTTTTTAAAATTAATATTTTCAAAGTTTATATGATGTAATATTTAACTAAAACATCATTTTAAATTTTTTAAAGGTTTAATATTCTAAATATTTATCATTAAAGTCCATGTTTTCAAAATGGTTTTAAGGATATATTTTTATGGAAATGAATATTTTAAAATGTTAAATCTTTTTAAAAGTTTCAAAGTGGTATGAGACACTTTTATTCAAAAATATCTTTTAAATTTCTTATTTTATAAATTATATGACTTTTTAATGTTTTCAAAGTAAAAAAGGATATTTATATCAAAAAAAATAATGATTTTATTAGATTACTTTCATCTATGTAAACATCCTTTGTTGAATTTTATGCTTAATTGAGGTTGATTTATTAAGATATAATCTTCCATATTGTATTGAAGGATTTATGATATTTTTTACTATGTATGTTCTATTTAGATACTATTCTTGGTTTATGGTTAAAGTATTCATAATTCATCTACTAGTTTTGAATATGAATGATTATGTTGTTTATATTTCACCATTTTCATATGAGGAATGTATTGGACTCAGTAAGTGATTAAAGTGGACTTTTATATCCCCTATTTTCATTTATAGGTCTCATGAGACAAACTAGATATGGACTTGTCCTAGGTCTTGCCCATTTATTTTCATATATGGATTTGGATAAGGCCTTAACCATTTATTTTTAGATGTCTTGGTCGAGGTCTCAACGGTATGTTCCAAATGTCTGGAATTATGAATTCCCTCATTATGAGATTAGTTAATGATATTACATTTTATTATTTTACTAGTAGAATATCCATGTGAATGTTTAAATGGAATTATTTGATTTATTCTTTCTATATTATGTGGAATATTTTATGTTGTATTGTTCAACCTTTCTGAGTATCAGAGCTCACCCCTTTATTATGTTTTATTTTCCCAAGATTCCAAGAAGTTTTTTATGATTTATAAGTGGGGTTAATCTAGGAGAATAATATAATTCTCAAAGAATTATCTTTGTTTAATTTTATTCTTGGAATTTTAATGTAAAGTTCATGTATGTAATCAATTTTCCAATATTGTTAAATTGATTAGTCCTTCGGGATTTTATTCCTTGTAATCATGTAAATTTATTAAAATAATTCACTAGCTCTGGGCATCTAGGGTTGTGGAGTTATATTTGGTATCATAGGAAGTTTATCAATGACCTTGGAAATTAGATTTAGAAGGATTATATTAGGGATCATAACCCTAAGATAGACTTTCAGAATAAGTATAAAAGAACATCCTGTAATTTTGGTTAAATAGAAATTATGTATATTTTCAAATTAATACATCCTTGTATGGATACTACAAGTGGACATGGTTCTGGGATAGATGTACCTAGGATTAACAACTTTAATAATGTGTTCTGGGCCTGAATCGGGGTAACCTAGTACACGACAAAGGGCCTTACTGCGCACCTAGTTTGACACTCCTAGGGGATGTAGTTAGGATAATTTATATTTTATTTAAAAACCATTATGAAGTATTTATGAGTAAATATGTCCCCAAATAAACCATTATTTTGATTATGGATTAGATATTCATAAACTTTTCAATTTATGTTAAGTATTTTACTAGTTTGGAATTACACATTATGATTCATAACCTAATCTAGTGTATGCCATTGTTTAGAAATTGCGCCTAGTGGAAGGAATAGAAACTATATTAATGAATGTAATCCAGGTTGGGATTTACATCCTATGAAATATAATTATAGTGGAGTTGTAGATACAACTAGTACTAAATAGCTTATGACAGTACTGGGACATCTGACTCAGGTTATGAATAATAACCTTACCCGTATAGAGCACCCTGATCCATAATGCATAGGATCAATGTTAGACCGCTTCATGAGATAAAAACATCCAAAATTCAATGGGAATACAAATATATTTTTAGCTGAGCAATGGATAAGTTCCTTAGAGAAAATATTTCTTTTTTTGGGAAGTAATGAAAGGGAAAAGGTTTTCATGGCAGTTTACCATCTCTCTGGAGATACCAATCAATGGTGGTTATTAATACAAAATACGAAAGAAGATAAAGAAGTAGAAAATATGGAATGGGGGAGTTTAAAGAACTTTTCTTAAAAAAAATACTTTCCTCAAGAACAGTGAGATGATATAGAAAGAAAATTTCTGAGTCTAAGGGAAAAGGAGGATGAGAATATTGCAAAGTATGAGGGTAACTTCACAATGTTAGCAAGGCATGCATCATACTACATGCATAACCCAATAAGTAAGATTGTTCAATTCATTAATGGGTTAAAACCATTCCTCTGATAGGTACTGGTCTCACAATCATTCTCATCATACAAAGATATATTCTCATGTGCTATAAATATGGAAAAGGAATTCTCTAAGTCTTATGATTTTAAGATAAAGTAAGATAAGAAGAGAACAGTGGATCAAGAGACAGATAATAGAAAGAAGGGAAAGAACGATTTTAACACATGTGATGATTGTGGAAGGAAACACCCCAATGCCTGTTTAAAAGGAAAAGGAGTTTTCTTCAAGTGTGTAGATAAAGGCCATCATGCTCGTGATTGTAAGGTAAAGAAAGAAACTGTAAATTTGCAATTCTATAATTGTAAAGGGATGAGACATTATGAAAATTCTTGTCCAAATCCTTAAGGAAATATGGCTGAGAAGAATAAAATGGATCAAGTTCAAGCTTATGTTTTTACTACAGTAGAAGTGGAATAATTTATGTATTTATATTTTTGGATTCAAGAATTGTGTTATTATATTTTGGTTATAAGAATAATGTGATATATAAATATTGTACTACATTACTTCTTATTTAAGGATTTGGAAGCATAAGAGTTTTCATTAATGATTTAAAAGTGATCAAATATTTGGTATGTGACAATAAGATCTACATTACATTGTTTATTGAATATGATGTTAATATTGGTTTTGGAAATATAGTTACCTTTGGGACAGTGAATTTGGATGGAAGTATTAAGGATAATTCTAAAGGTTGTAATGGATTTATTTTAACATTTGGTATTATTATTTGAGGATAAAACATTTCTTAAGGTTATTTTTCAAATGTTATAATAATATAGTTTTAGAAAAAGGACAACCTGTCACGTCTGGTAAGGCCGTGAGACTTGAACACACAATCGAAGGACGATAAGGGTTCATCACATACCACTGGCCTATGTGATGACTTGGATTGTATAACGTAGTTTTCTTTATTTAAACGGTATGACAGATGAATTATAAGTTCTTTTTTTTAAACCTTATATGACTAAGATAAATAAAATATTTCTGATTTTTATTATATTTTGGGAGAAAGATGAGTTTGTGGTAGAAATTAGCTAAAGTATGGAACTATACTTTTCAAGTAAGTACGCTTCCTTGTGATCTTAGTTTATAAAGTAAAATAATTTTTTAACTCTAGGGAAAAGATCATAAAAAAAATTAGTACCATATTTTATGATGAATCAAATGGTCCATTAGATCATCACATATTTATAACTTTGTGATTATTAACTTTCACCTAATCATGTTCTCTATCAATCTCCATCAGAACTTGATGGTTACACTTTTCTTTCATATCCATGTTTCCCTACATGGAACCTTATTATCTGTTATCTCTAGTGACCTTCGTACTTTACTTTATTTATTTTAAAATGGGGGTATCATTAATTCCTTTTCCGATGTGGGATTTTAATAAATATAATTTTAAATTTCAAACCCCTAGTTTTCAATCCTAAGTTTAAATTATGAGGATGTAATTTATTTAAGGAGGGGAGAATGTAACACCTTGAGAATTTATAATATTTTTATTTTTAAATAAATTTAATTTTTTTTCTTTCTTTATTTTTACACAACACCATTTTAATCTTACTCTATACACAACAATGAGTTGGCTTGCATTATATGCAAGGCCTTGTTTTATCGAACAACAATATATTATTAAAATATTATTATATAATATAATATATTAACTATCCATTAAATTAGCGGTTATAAATATTATTAACCACATTTTAAATTTTATATATTACATATAATTTTAAAATTCATCTTATTTATTTTCTTGACATGATATAAGAAAATATTCCATTTTTCGGATAAAAGAAGAATTTTTCAAAAAATACAGTTTTGTCGCCTTTTGATAGCGCACCCAATTTAAATCTAGTTTTTGAAAATTCTATATATTATATTTAAAAAAACTAAACTTCTTCTTTTTAAGTGGGATATAAAAATTTACTTTGGATGAATTTTTTATATTTTTCTGATAAGTTTTAAGTTTTGATGAATAGTAAAAATATACTAAATTTTAATTGAAAACTTTTTTCATAGAAATAATTTATGTGGATAAATTATATTATTTAATGTTTTTAAAGTAAAAAATAGAATATATTTTTACCATTTAATATAATTTTGGTTATTTTTATTAATTTTACTAAGAATTTTGATGTAAAAACATTT
Organism: Viscum album; assembly: GCA_963277665.1. Lineage (NCBI taxonomy): Eukaryota > Viridiplantae > Streptophyta > Magnoliopsida > Santalales > Viscaceae > Viscum > Viscum album. The sequence continues at coordinate 905,344,750 of OY728165.1, read as the reverse complement.
CAATCTTTTGCAATGTTTTAACTTTTAAAAACTCATTTTTCATTCTGACAACGGGATTAATTTTAAATTAATTAATGCAACTTATGTATTTTGAATTTTGAAAAATGTATTCCATATTTTGAATCAGTGGGTCTAAATTTTGTAAATATATTCTTTTTATTTTTTGGTATTATGAATAGTAACTTTAGTAATTTTTTTATTACCACGGTTAAGGGTAAATTGGGTAATTAAAGGTAAAAATGATATTATAAAATTACCCTAACACCTATAAAAATCATATTGGATAACTAAATTCAACCCTTAATACCTATTTTTCTAAATTGAAATATTTAATGGACCCTTGTCTATGAATATGACATGAATATTATTAAAATTAATGAATGTGACAAAGTGTCACACTCTCATTTCTTATAAGTATAATAATTATAATATAGAGATTTCCAGGATATAACATCGATTATAAATAGTATATGGAAATATAAAATAATTACCTAAATCATATAAATTTATTTATAATATTTATATATTACATAATTACCATTAATGATGACACGATTGTGAAGTAGAAATTATTTTATTAATAAAAATATCAAAAAAATGATATTAAAAATATTAATATTAATATAATTTTATTTAATTAATGACATTAAATAATTTTATATAAAACTTAGACATTTTTATGAAATATTTTATGTATTGGTTTGAAGTTATCATGTTGGTTTTATATTTTTAAAAATGAAAATATTGAATAATATTAAAATTAACACAAATGATATTTTAAAATAAATACTATTTTATTAAATGATATAAAAGTCATAAAAATATAAGGTTAATCCAAATAACTTGTATAATGTAAAATATGTCATCAAGGATTCAATTTGGGTTTTTTTTCATTTTATAGTAACTATATTAACCCTGTAGTGTAAAAATACAAGAAGACACGTTAAGAGTTAAACTGTTTAACTAAGGGTTAAATTTAAAAGATAAGGATAATTTTATCACCTAATCATGTATAAAATTAATTGTTTTATGGTATTTTGAATCAATATCATTTTATACTCTAAATAAATCTCCTTTCATCTATTTGAAACAGAAAATAAAGTTATAATAAATTAATATTTTAAGATCTTCCAAAATTGATCATCACCCCTCATATAAAAGGGCAATTCTCCTTCTCTTTAATTAGCACCACCAAATCCATTTGGTTCGGCCAAAACCTTCCCATTTCCTCTCCCAAATTTCCTCACTACATCCTAGATTCCATAATTTGGGTATAAATCCATCCTAAGGAGTCATTTTGAGAAAAATAAATAGAGATACCCAAAAAAGAGGTAATTGTTTTATCACCTCTTTCAAAGTTATTTTCTTCTTATACTTACTCTTTCTACATTGTTTCCATACCAAAGTAATAAATATAGTATCTTCCATATAATATTCTATTGTTATAATTATGTTACAATTATATTCCTCATTTTATCCATCCTATGAATAACAATATCATCATGTGTGTGTACGTATGGCTTACCATCTCCACGTCGTGGTGTAATTTGTTATTCAACAATATTTTATTTGGATGGGTATAATTATGAGTGTAAAAAATATAAATAATTAATATTACATTATTATTATTCTTTATAATTAATATACCATCTAATTCCATACCATTTAACCATCAATAGAATGATACCATTGCTCGTGCGTACGTACGGCCTACCGTCTCCACGATGCAGTGAGATTCATTCTCCACATTAACCATTAAATAATGATTATAAAATTTATATGATGAGTAAAATAATAATTATGAAATTAATATCATTATATATAAAAATATAATATATCCTATTCATAATAAACATAACTTACACGATAAAAGAGGAATGGGAAAACAAAGCAGTTAATACTTGAAACAAGGGGAATACTAAAATATTATTAACAAAACGATATAAGAGGATCATAAATGATATCATAAATATGGATATCATTCTATTATTATTTAATAACAAACTTTAATCATTATACAGTAGGTTAACACACCCTTAACTAAAGTAAATTACAAGGTAAGGGTTAATTTTATAATCTCATTATTATCTGAGATTGTTTATGTGTAAATATTTATTAGAACATATTTATCATCCATGTCCATGTTTCTTAAAAATGTTTTCAAAAGAAATATTTTTAAAGTTTTATATGAGGTAATATTTAACTAAAACATCATTTTAAATTTTTTAAAGGTTTATTCTTCTAAATCTTTCTCATTAATGTCCATGTTTTCAAAATGGTTTTAAGGATTTATTTTTATGGACATGAATGTTTTCAAATGTTAAATACTTTAAAAAGTTTCAAAGTAGTATGGGAAAATTTGATTCAAAAATCTATTTTAAATGATTTATTTTATAAATTTCATGATTTTTTATAGTTTTCAAAGAAAAAAAAAGGATATTTCTATCAAATAGTTTTAATTATTTATTAGATTACTTTCATCAATGTCAGTATCCTATGTTGAATTTTATGCTTAATTGAGGTTGATTTGTTATGATACAATATTACATATTATATTGAAGGTTTTATGATATTTTTGAATTTTTATGTGCTATTTATATACCATTCTTGGTTTATGGTTAAATTATTCATAATTCATATACTAGTTTTAAATACGAATGATTATGTTGTTTATGTTTCACAATTTTCATATGAGGGATGTATTAGACTTAGTAAGTGACAGGTAGGGCCTGCTATAGCCCCTCGATGCATCGATAGGTCTCATAAGACAAACTAGATATAGACTTGGCTGAGACATTGCCCATTTATTTTCAATTATGTATTTGGATGAGGCTTTAACCATTTATTTTCAGATGTCTTGGCTGATGCCTAAATGGTATGCTTAATATGTACAAAATTATGCATTCCCTAATTATGATATTAGTTATTGATATTACATGAGATTATTCAACTAGTAGAATATCCATGTGAATGTTTAAATGGAAATATTTTATTTATTCTTGCCATATTATGTGGAATATTATGTTTATAAGGCTTGTGTTTTAGTTTAATATTTGACTTAAAATTTTATGATTATTTATGAAAGAATTTTCTATATTGTTTAACCTTACATAGAATCTGAGCTCACCCCTTTCTTATTTTTTATTTTCTTAGGAATCTAAGAAGTGTTTTATTATTTATATGAAGGTTTTATCTAATATAATAATGGTTTTCTCAAAGAATTATTTGTGTTTCATTTTATGCATTGAATTATAATGTAAATTTCATGTATGTAATTGATTTTCCAAGACTGCTAAACTAATCAGTACTTAGGGATTTTATTCCTTATAATAATGCCAATTTATTAAAATAATGCACTAGTTCTGGGCATCTGGGGTTGGGGAATTACAATGAACTATCTACCTTCTAGAAAAAAAGAACTCTAGTAGTCTAAGGAAGCATACTTAGTCTTATGAACCCTTTAATTTCCAAATATTACAATTGGATCTTAAATTATTTTAATTCTATTAGTTCCATTATATAAGGTGGAATTTAAATAGAATTTATCCCAAAAATTACATCAATCAAAAATTCTACTTCCCTTTCAAGTGGAAAATAGTGAAATTTTTAGGAAACACATCTGGATATCGATCCACAATGGTAGAAAAATTTCTAGTCTTAGTTTTTTCATTAGTCACTAAATTTAATGGTTCTAATTGATAAGAAATTGTTCCAACCATTGGTGATAAAGGTCCTTTTTTTATATCCTTCACATCACAAACTCCTTTAAAGAGATGCACTCACCCATCAGGAGATGTAAATTTTACCCATCACACATAATAATCAATATGGGATTTGAAAGAAACTAACCAGTCTATTCCCATGATCAAGTCAAAGACATCCATGTCCAAAATATAAAAGTCCCAATAAAACTAGACTCTATCAGTTCTTATTAAAAAATATATGAATTTAAATCACCTTCACTCTCGTTTCCTGAGAAATGTCTGGATTCTCATGACATGTGGAATCATCTTGATATAAACCCCCATTTTATCAAATAAATGTGAAGAAATAAAAGATTTTGATACAACCATATCAAACAAAAATTTCATAAATGTCAAGTTAAGAATAATGGTATCTCATACAGTTGAATGACATATGTGGTCTTCTATGATCATTGTCTTAGCACCATACAATTGCTTACTCACTCCCCCTAGTTACTTACTTCCTTGTTGTGATTTTATTACTTGAGTATTCATGGTGTCCCTATAATCACCCTTATTATCTCTATTATGATGATTAGAACTACTATTACATGAATTTATAGTTGCAGTAAAATATTTTTAAGAGACATGATATGTATTTCTAGTAATTGAATTCATTATGATATGGTAATAACATTGAATATGTCCCATATAATTACAGTTTTTACATGATCTAGGTGGTGTCATAAAATATCACTTGATATGATCAAGTGAACCACATTGGAAACATTCAAACTTTATTTTTAGTTGTGGAGTAAAGTTAACTAATTCGGTGGTTTGATCCTAAGATGTTCCACAACCTTGGAAGTAGGTATACCTCTTCCACTTGTTCCTAGTATTAGAATTCCCACATATTCCTAGGGAGATAAGAAAACTTCCTATAGTCATATTTCCATTGATATATCTTCTAACCACAATCACTATATTAAACATATTCATTTAATTAGTAATATAATGGATAGTTGTCTTATAATGAATTTTAGTTGTGGTCCAAACTCATAGGTGTGTACCTTTAGGGACACAATGGTAGCTACTTTTGGATAAAAAATGAACTAAGTTCATAAACTTAGATGCATATTTTGTCACTGGTAGATTTTATTTATTTAGTATGAAGAAATTTTTTTCTATCTATCTAGAAGTGTTATGGTAGAATCGTGTGTTGAATAATTCTTCAATAATGTGTGTGAGTGAGGAAAAATAACACTAAAAGAATATGTGTTGGCCTATGTGGATAGTCATTAGTTTAATAAGTAACCCTAGTGGGTAATGTCTTTTGGTATACTGGGAAGAAAACTGAGGTATTATAGAAAATCCATGAGTTCATTTGACTAGGTTTATGGCCTGCGGAGGTGGATTCAGTATAGGTTCGGCCTATGTACCACTATATACATTATATAAGAGCACCAGATATTTGACAGCTGATAAAAAAAAATTGGTCATGCATCAAATTGATTTCATTTTTAGGGATGTTTCTATAAAGAACGTTTTTTTTGTTAAACTTAAAAAAACAAAAAATATATACACCTCACACCATTGAAAAACATTATTTTTCAAAATACATCATGCCCATATTTATAAAAACCTTTCAGAGTAGGTGTGAACACCTAGATAATCCCTCATATTTGTTTAATCCAGAAATTAATTATACCTTTCATCAACTAAGGAGAAAGGATATGGGTAATAAAAACACACTTCATAATTTTCACATATACACTTTTAATCGTGAAATGAAAAAATAAAGAGAACAAAAATTGAAGGAACTTATTTCCCCAAACCTGAATTATCAAACCCTTGGTATTTAATATCCAAACATAGAGGTTGATATCAAACTACAATTAGGTTTGACACATATTTTACCTCATTTCCATAGGCTCGGTAGAGAAGATCCTCATTTTTATCTTAAATAATTTCAAGTTTTTTTTTAATAATAAAACATAAAGGGGTTTCTGGTGAACAAATAAAGCTTATAGAATTCCCTTTTACCCTTTCTAACTCTATAAAATCATGGATCCACTATCTCAATCCTATTTTCATAAGTTCATGAACTGATGTGAAGTATATATTTCTAGAAAAAAATCCCAATTCTCAAACTACATCAATCCAAAAGGAAATTATATTCATTCATTAATTCCCAAATGAATCACTCCACGAATATTAAGAGTTATTCAAGAAATATAGAAACTTTTACCCACCACCAAATCCATGACTAACTCCTTATCCAATATTTATATAAGGGGTTATTGGAAATGAAAATAACCCAAATTTATCTTGTAAGTGGTTATGATCTTGTAGAAAAAATACAAGTAGTTACATGAAATCCCATAAGCAACATGGTTTCAAACACAAAAGAATTACATACCCAAGAACATGATTAATTTAAACAAGCCCAAGAGAGTTAGTCCAAATATCCAAATAAGATGAACAAGTGGATGAATGAGCTCACTAGACTCATGAGATAATTTGTGGTGGCTAACAAAGGCCTAACCTCCTCTTATCCACAATATCAGTTCCCAGGACCTATCAAAAATTATGGTATCTATAACTTATATTCCTATTCAACTGATATTTATTTGTAATTATAGGATGATCCATCATATTATTTTGGGATAATAGATATCAATGAAACATTTTATAAAAATAATGCTAACTCTCAACCTCAATGATATTTTCTAGAATTTTTAACTATTTCCAATATGATCCTTTCTCTTTTACTTGAAATATGGGTTAGAAGGCCCATCTAGGATTGAGGTATAATAATCCTATCTCTAAAGCCCCTTAATTGTATCCTTGAAATGAAAATCAATTTTTTTATAGTCAAGTTAGGATTAAATTCAAAAAACTATATCCATTTTTTCTTCAACATCAAATTATCAATACTCATTATCTAGTATTCTACCATTCTAGTCAGTATTCCCAATTCCAAAATAAATATAATTGATTTCACAAGAGAAATAATCAAGGAAATATGATCATTTTACATGCCTCATCTTCTAAAAATTAATGGGAAAGTGGTTTAGAAGAACATTCCTATTTTACTTGATCAAGTCTATAGAAAATATGAAAATCAATTTTTTTAACTTTCTTTCCATATAATCCAACAATAGAAAAATAATTATTCTCATCTTTCATCTCAACCATTACCCATCCCCAAGGGTAATGTAAGTTAAAGTTTACTTATAATGGGAAATAATATCTCTAATAATCATGTTAAACCTTCTAAACCAAATCCAAACATTGAGTATGAAAAGTAAAAAAAATAAACAACATGTGAAGTATTTTGAAACAAATTTACCACCTCCTTCCATTTTCCCAAAAAACCCAATACCTTTTCTCTGATCCATCCCCAATCCTAATAAATCCTTTGAACCTGATCCATAAATGATATATATTTTCAAAAATGTTGAATTAAACATCCCTCTCTTAGAATCCATCAAAAAGTTTATAAGTATGAAAAGTTCCTTAAGGAATTATGTACACATAAAAGGCAAATCAAAAGAATTGAAAAATTTTCTTCTCAATAATCCATTACCATGAAATTTAATAACCCTTGGACCTTCATAGTTTCATTCCAAATAGTAATATTAAATTTTTATGATTCACTTATTAACCTAGTATCCTCAATCAATGTCATTCCCAGGTCTATATTCTCTATTATTATTTTAGGTTTGTTACAACCTAAAACTGTAATCATCTAATTGGATAATCGAATCACTGTTTTTATATAAGGAATAATTAAATATATTCTTGTTTTAATCAATGATATAATCTTACCCATTGATTTTTATTTCCTTAACATAGAAGGTGAGTTATAATATTGAGAATCTCCTTTGATTCTATGAATACCTTTCCTCATGACTACTAGAACAAAAATCGATATCCATGCTGGTATATTATCCATGGAATTTGGGTGGTCAAGTTTAGTATTTTCTAATCCATGTGATACCATTTATATAATCACTCGGATTCCCCACCCATGCTTCTGAAAAATATATTGAGAGTGAAGTAAACCATGAACCATCATTCTTTTCCTAAACTATTTAGAGTAGATTTTGTGATATTTGTACCCTCGTTATCAAGGTGATCAATGGTGAAGCTTAAATTGAAATTTCTTCCCTAATATCCATTAAAGTAAGTGATCTTGAATACTATATTAATTCCTATGTCTCCTATGATATCTACTACTCCACCTTATACAATAATGAAAAAAATGAAACTATTTTTCTATTCTCAATCTTCCTGGACCACAAATTAATAAATAAATTGATCTTAAACCTTTTCCCAAACACCTAAACTATGAATTAACTTTTAATGATCAATACTACCATGTCATAAACTCTACATAACTAACTAAAAGTGAGGAAACTGTACTCATTAATGTTCTAGATGAGAATAAAAATTATTTAGGTTATACTCTAAATGATATACCAAGTATTAACCCTACCCTCTACATACATCATATACATCTAGAGGAATTATCCATACCCATTAAGAAACCCTAAATAAGACTTAATCCACTAATACACGAAATCATAATGGAATAAATTACTGAGCTTCTCAAGGCTGGTATTATCTGTCTGATTTCTTAAAATGAGTGGGTTAGTCCAATTTAGGTGGTCCCAAATAAGGGTGGAATAACTATTTTCACAAATGAACAAGGATAAGTTGTACTGACATGAGTAAAAAAATAAGTTACATGTCTATGTTGATTATAAAAGATTGAATGTTGAAACTAGAAAAGATCACTCCCCACTTACCTTGACAAAATATTGGAAAAATTGGATAGAAGGTCACATTATTTATTTCTTAATGCTTACATTGGAGATTTACAAATTCTATTTGTACCTCAGGACCAAGAGAAAACAATTTTCACTTTCCCCTTTTGAACATGCGCATATAGGAGAATGTCTTTTAGCCTTTACAATTCTCTTGTGACACTCCATAGGTGAATGATGAGATTATTTTATGAATTCATTGAGTATTTCATGGACATTTTCATGTATTATATTACCATTTATGGTGATTCATTATAAACTTGTCTTCATTCACACTCTATGAACCTAAAAAATGTGTTTATTGTAACCTTATGTTGAAATTTAAAAAAAATCACTTCATAGTTACTAGTGGGATTTTTTTTGGACACGTAATCTCTTATGAGGGTATTCAAGTTGATCCAACCAAAATTTAGGTAATTTAATCACTTCTTGAATTAACTTTAGTTCAATACATTTGATCCCTTCTTGGACATTTCAGTTTCTATTGGTTGATTATCTATTATTTCCATAGGATTTAATTCTAACTCAACTAGTTAATTCAAAATAATATTCCATTGAGTTTTAATGAGTCTTGAAATAGATAATTTATTGAACTCAAAACTGTACTCACATATTCCTCAATCATCCAATCTTTTAAATGGTTTTTTCCATTTAAGATTATGTGTAAGGCATCTAATAAATCCATTAGAGTCTTCCTTGGTAAAATAAAATATGGGATTTCATGTGTTATATATTATTCACCAAAAACAATGGATGAAACTCAATCTCACTATATTATCATAGAAAAAAAACTTTTGGTTGCTGTTTTTTCATTTAAAAATCCAATCCATGTCTCTTAGGTGCTAAAGTCATTGTCTTCAAGGAACACTTTGTTATAAAGTTATTATTTAAAAATATTGAGTCTAAACCTGGGATAATAAGATGCATCTTAATTCTTCATAATCTTGAAATATATATTCAAGATATACCTAGAAAGAAAAATCATATGGTCGATCACTTGAGTAGAATTTCTAATTATAATTAATCTAAAATTGTTGAACTTGAATTTCCTACGGAGAATTTTTCATCTCTCAATCCTAAATTTCCATGGTTTGACCCCATTGTAAATTTTTTGGTTTCTCATGTTTTTCCTAAAAAATTTACCAAGAAACCAAAATAAAAATAAAAAAGTTAGTTAAAAACTACTTTGGTGAAGGAAATCAACTTTTGAAAATTAGGACAGACATGTTAATTAGGATATGTGTTGAATAAGAGGAATATTCCTCTATTTTGGGTTTTTTCATTCATTACCTATGGTGTCCACTTTATACCACAAAGGACCTCCCATAAGGTCTTATATTCCATATTTTTTGGCCCTTTCTATTCAAGGAATCACATGAGTTTTTTCAGTCATTTACCATATGTTAAAAGTTTGGAATAATTTTTCAAAGAAATAAGATTCCATAACAACCCCTAATATTTTTGTGAAATCTTTGATGTATGTATAATTGATTTCATAGGGTCCTTCAATCCTTCCAATAGTTTCATATACATTCTTATGGATTTTTAATTTGTTTCTCAGTGGTTAGAGGCCAAACCCACTAGGAATGATAATGCCCACACTATGAGTCAGTTCTTAAAAATGTACATCTTCCATAGGTTTTAGATTCCATGAGAACTAGTAAGTGATTTAGGAATACATTTTTGTAGTCAAACCGTGGAGTCTCTTTTGAAAAAACATATGGTTGATCATAAAACATCAATTGTATATCATCCATGGACCAATGACTTTGCTGAAATTTTAAATTAGGAAGTTAGGAGTACTTGAATGGATTGTTAAACCCACACAAAAGGATTGGTTTGAAAAAATTATAGAATCAATTTAGACTTATCAAAAAACTTATAATACTCCTATTATTATATTTCCATTTAGGCTAGTTTTTTTGTAAAATATGTTATTTATCAGTTTAGCTTCAACATAAATCTTTTTGGGTTGTTAAAACTTTCAATTTTGATCTTAAAATGATAGGTGAGGAGTGTTTTCTAAAATTAAATTAGTTAGAGGAGTTTTTAATTGAGTCTTATGAGAATTATAAATTCTATAAGGAAAAGTATAATTTGATCCATGAAAAACACATCCTATAAAAGTTATTTCATAAAGGTGATTAGGTAACTATCTTCAATTCATATTTTTGGATTAACTCAGGTAAGATTCAATCCTGATGTGATGGTCCTTTTATTGTTATTAATGTTTACCCTTATGGTGAATTTGAGGTTTAATATCCTTCTTAAAAATGAATTTCATTCTTAATGTACACCGATTAAATACTTACCATGATAAGACACCTACACTAATCACTATTTAAAATACTTTGGAGACCAATTCTACTAGAAAAGATTCATTCCTGGGTGAAGAATGAGATCAACCCAATATAGATCATAAAGCACCCATTTAACACTAAATCCCCCCTCTCTCAATATACTTATCTCTTCACCCAATTCACAATTTTTTTTATTTTCTTTCTTATTTTTGTTTCTAAAAAAATAAAACAATATGCTTACTCATAAAAAATTTTGAAAAGGTTTCAAACCATTTTGGGGGAGTCAAAATCGATGTTTTTATCTCAAACATTTTACATTTTGATCACCAATTTTTACCAATACATTTTATTTCAATCAAACTATCTTTTGACTACCCATATTTTGATTGTAAAATGAATTTTTCTCCTACCCATGAGGTACAAATTTAGCAATCATGATAAGGTCATTTATGACCATCTTTTCCCATTATGTGTTTTTCACCAATAATTTTGAATTTGTATTTTTTGAACTTTGAGCTAAATGTATAAACTTCTGTGTGCATGAAAATGATAGAGTCAATTTTGTATAAACATAAGAATAAATTTAACCAAATAACTTCCCTTAAACATACATTGAACCTCATTTTAAAATCCAATTTGAGCCAATGAATACCCCATTTTTTATATCCACATTACAAGCCAATGACCTTGTCCCGCCCAACATTCACTTGGATATTTCATGCATGATTTGATGAAATTTAAGTATAGGGGAATGTTTTTATTTGAGTCTTTTCATTCATTAATCTTTATCTAGTTTTCTTTTTCTTAGGCATAAGTATCATTATTAGTATGGGGGAGAGGTTATCTTGTGGATAAAATTGGGGGAAATTCATTCTCATATTGTGTCACATCTTTTGAAGAATCTCATTCCAAAAAGTATTCAAAAAAACAAAAAATGAAAAAAAAAATAATAATAATATTTAAAAAGAGGGGAAAAGAAGAGGAACGCTTATATTTCTCTTATCATTTAAATGTGATAATTTTATTTCTTTATCTATCCCATCCTTACTCAATTTCAATCCTTATGTTTTCCTCATCATGTGTAAATTATCTTTGAAAAATGTTTTTTTAAGTCCTTTGATATCTCCTTTAATTTTTTTTACATGGTTTTGTCTAAGTTGATGTTTTTACCCCTATTTTCCCACTTTTTTTCCACTTTCCAACCATCCCATAATCTAAAGAAAAACTTCTTAAAAATACCACTTGATAAGTGTTCAGATAAAGATGGGAATGGAAACTTAGAGCTCTAACAGACTCATAGATCATCACTCATTGATGGTGAATGAGTGAACTCTATTAAAAAGTTACATCATTATGAGATGATTAAATCATGTGTAAGAATGTTTTATAATTCTAAAATTGTGTGGGAAAAATGAAAATTATTTTTTATACATAATTAAGTAATAAATTTTTGAGATGCATGGTGGATGATTAGACATGTTAAGACCCCCCTCATTGGTGAAAAAAATGTTGTGATTTGTTAATGGGTGATTATGATTTTTCTTATTTTTGTGTTTGTTGTTCCTGAGGATATGAACTAGAATAAGTGTGGTGAGGTTGATAATTCACATTTATTAAATATTTTTAAATAAATTCCTACATTGATTTATCCTAAAATATTCACATTTTATCAAAATGTTTATATTTTGATATTGAATGCATCTTGAGAGCATTGTTTGAATTCTTACATTTCAATAGTAGTTTTATATTTTGATCATATCGTTTTATATTCTAATACAATTCATATTATTATTATTATTTAGGATTCCTGGAATATTTTTCTATATATAACTAAACTAGATATTGTGTTAGATCAGTCATTTGGAGGACCATTTTGATTGTGGAAGAAGATCCATCATTTTTATCATGCATACTAGACTAGCTATAAAATTTTTGTTTCTAGAAAAACTATAAAATACCAATTTCCTTGAAACTCTATGAATTGAATGAAAAAATTTGGGCCTAAATTGGGTAAAAAAAATTAATGGTTCAATTCCTCTATTAAGTTTCCCAACCAAAGTATTAAATGAAGACCCATAAATTTATGAATAGTTTGGAGTAATTTTAGTGTGGGCCCATATCATCCAAACCATCAGTAAAAGTAATCACATATTTCACATGAATATATAGAAGATAACTTGAAACAAATTAATTAGATACCATGAATTTATATTCATTCGTTTTAAAGGTTATAAATTCATAGAAACCTGGAATTATATAATTTGAAGAGTCTGCATGGCTAGGAAAGTTGACTTTGGTATTTCATCCATAAATTTCATTAAAAGTTTCCAATATAATTGAAATTTTGTGGATATATTTAAAATAAGTATATAGAAAACATTATAGATAATCAATTTTCTATATTTATCCTTCTTATGGGTAAAATATTTTTAAACTTTCATAGGACAGATTTAGAGGGAAACTAGCCACCCCTCTTGCCTATAAAAATGTGTCTCCACTTCCATTTATAGGGATAATATTTTCCTAAGTGAAGGAATGAGATTTTTAATTTTCATACCTTGTTCTAGGACTTGATGTTATACCATGCTCTAATTATAACTAGAGATACCCATCCTCCACTTTTCTTTCTTCACTATTTTCTTTGCTTTGTTGTAATCTCATAAGTGTATTTTTTAAATTTCAAGTTTAATGTTAATTCATGTTTCCTATTCATCCATTAACTATAATAACATTATTTATAAATATTATTGGGTTATTAATGTATTTTAATTTCTGTTAAAACCCATTCCCTCATTCCCCTTTAAATTCTATCAAAAAAATCTGTTTTTCATTCCATTCATGTGTGTGTGAGTTTGGTTAGTTTAAATATTTTCTTATCCCTTTCTCTTTTATTTTCATTTTTCCTCAATCATCTAAATACTTATCCACATAAATTTATATTTATTTGTCTAATTATACATTCCTTTAGGGTGAGACCTTGTCAAGGGATGGTGTATTGGTTGAGAGAAATCACACTTCATGATTTTCAAATTGATGTTGTGTGCCTCCATCGAATGTATCATGGACTATTGAAATGTTTGATGGATTTTGAGGGTTTCATGGATTATCATATCTCATGGAACATGAAGTTCATAGATTATTTAACCATTTATTAACAACATATTTTCATGGATTTTATCTCAAGTTGATTCTTGGATAATATTTTAAAATTTATAGAAACTTGAACCTTAACATATCATGTTATAAATGTTAATTTGACATGATATTAATCAATTATTGATGAAATAAATTAATTAACCTACTATCACTTTGTTTTCACCTTGAATTCTCATAAATAGTTTCATTTAAATTAAATTATATTATTATTCTTAATGTTCTGCGAAAACAAACTATGACAACTCTGGTCTTTTATTACACAATTAAACATAATTTATTACATAAACTTCATTTGATAAAACATAGAAGATCGAGAGGTCTACTGTCTTTGGGGCTTATTATCATTACATAACAAATTAAAACATGAAAAACAACATCTTTATTGAAAAATTCTTTTACATGACCACTACATTCTCTCATACTTAGCATTGCATGGGATAACCTGAGGACATGCATAAAAAAAGGGTGAGATATAAAGCCCAATAAAGGAATAATCATGTAATAACATGAGGAATAAAATAAATGTTAGACAATAGGCATCTCAATAGATCACAAGATAATCCTAAACATAAATTCATGATAAATCATGATAATAACATGGAAATGTGGCAACAACGCTTAACATGGAATTATCATGAGCCAAGGCTCATCGCACATGAAGCATGAGTAAATCATCATTGCACATGAAGCATGAGTAAACCCTCGTTTCACTTGAATTATCATGATTAAACACCCATTGCACATGACGTATCATGATACTATACTTTACCCAATGCATTTGACTGCTATCAGGGCGCACCCTTCTTAAACATTTCATTTCATGCATAAGTGTGCCACATGGATCATAAAACATTGAATCATTCAACATAATCATTTATTCCCTGATAAAATAATGTGGAATACATACATGAAACTATTTAAACAATAATTAAATGTTCATAAAGGTGAATACCCTTGATAGAGAAATGGGCATGGTATTCACTACACAATGACTTTGGCTTGGAAAAGTGTTGTGCAATTTCGGCAGCATAACGGCGTGACATAAGAACTCATAAAAATGGTTGATGAAAGATAAAGGGGTGTATAATCATATATACATGACATGGAAAGTAAGGGGGTCATATAGATACATGTCCCAACAAATTTAATGGAATTTATATTCATGATACAAATGAATTTCTTGAATGTAAATGAGGAGAGAGAAATTCCTTTCGGAATTTCGGCATAGTAACGGGTGTACATGGGAGGCATTTAATGAGAGAGAAAGGGGTATCCCATCATTAAAACATAAATAGGGAAGTGTATGGGAGGTTATAAACCATACCCTAACATTTATAATTGAACTTAAAAGGGTATAACAACTTAAAGAATATTGGAAAAAAATGAGAAAGGAAGAAAACCCTTACTTGGAAGTGTGCTTCCAAAGGCTTGAGAGAGGCTTGAGAGAGGCTTATTGGGAGCTTGGGAAACCTTGGGAGGATTATAGAGAGAGTAGGGAAGAGGTTTGATGAACTCAAAAGGCTTTTAGTGAGGAGTAAGTGGGATATTGTGTGGGTTTATATAGGAAAGGTGAGGGAATTCTTTATTATTTAGGTTTGGGACACCTCACATTAAACTAATCCAAACCACAAACCAGACCATGGTTTTTGGAAAAGGGAATTAGAAAACAATATTTTATAAGGCCAAAGTCCGAACTTCTTAAATAAATGGGGTTTCTTATGTGGAGGTGAGTCACACTCCCAAGGAAAACAATTTAAAAAGACAAAATGTTTAATAAGTCTTGAAGGGTCTACTAAAGCTTTGTAAAATAAATCAAAAGAACACAAAATCACATTATTTTAATGGTAAAACATATATTGGCAGAACATAAAGTTTATAGTATTTTATTACATCACTATTGGGTAATTATGATGTCATAAAACAAATTATATATTTAAACGGTATTTAATTTTTACCCAAAATTTTGACTGTCTCAAAAAATTATGAAAAATTCACCATTGGATAATTTCAAAATAGTAATTCCAGAAATAATATTCATTTTATCTAAATAATTTTCTAAATATTTTAATTTTAACTTTTAAAATAAAACCGATATTTATTGAAAATTCATGGGTTTTGAAAAAAATGGCTTTCAAACCTTAATAAAAATTACAATTGCATTCATAAAATTATACAATCATTTATATTTAATAAAAATTAATTTAATAATAATAATAATATTTTATTAAAATATTATTTAATTCAAAAATCCATTAATTCATAAAAATAGTTTTTTTAGTTGAACATTAACTAAAAATATTATTTGTGCTTTAAAAACTATTTACAAGGTAACAATAATAAAATGAAAGTATATTCATTATTATATACAAAAATAATGTACATACCATAGCGTTAAGGTCTTGTTACATAACCCCTTATAACACCTGCATAAGACTGAAGAGTAAGGTGTGCGATGGTGATAGACTCTTGGGGTGGCTCGGATAACATTGCTCAGGTGGTAATATTTATCAACTTCCACTTCTCTCATAGGCAGTGCCACTCGAGCTTAACATATTCAAGCTTAGATTGGGCTTGGTCAATAGTGAAGCCCAAAGACACAACCTCCTTTCTGAGCTCTGACAAATGGGCTTCGTATGGGGCACGTCTACTGGATGAGGCAATCGCTTCCTTTGTATGAGTAAATTGGATTTGTTAAAGCCCTATATTTATACTAATCATGTGATCACTGTTCAGTGACTATATTAGCAATAGTCACAGTTCTTAACAGTATTTTAAAATCCAAAAACATAAAACCAAAGAATTTGAAATTTTATATAAAAATTTTACATAAAGAGACATTTAATTAAATCAAGAGGGATTTCCATTAATGAAAGTTTGGGTCGTTACAATCTTCCCCCCTTAAGAAATTTTGCCCTTGAAATTTCTTTTTCCCACACTAAAACAGATATGGGTAACTCTGTTTCTTTATTTACTCTGATTCCCACATCACTTCTTCAAACTTGTGGCTTCTTCATAACAACTTGATGAGGGGTATTGTATTATTTCTTAGAACTTTTTCTCTACGATCTAAGATCTTCACTGGTTGCTCCTTATAAGAAATATCATCCTCTAATTGTACCACCTCTGAAGAGAGTACATGTGAAGGGTTTGGTATATACTTCCTTAAGAGGGATACATGAAAGACATCATGTACTTTGGCCATGGTAGGTGGAAGTGCTAGTCGATAGGCCACAGCCCCAACACAATCAAAAATCTCGAAGGGGAAAATGTACCTTGGACTTATCTTCCCTTTTTTTCCAAACCTCGTGACCTTATTCCACAGAGATATAGCTCCAACTTTAAACTCAAGGTCTCATCGACAGTTATCTGCATAACTCTTCTGTCGACTCTGGGCTGCCTTGATATTCTAGTGAATGGTTTTCACCTTCTCCATAATTTCTTAGACCATTTCTGGTAAAAGCAGCTTAAAATAACCGACCTCGTCTTAACGCGCCGGTGTTCTGCACATTTTCCCATAAAGGGATTCATATGGTTCCATTTGGTTGCTCAAGTGGAAAATGTTATTATAAGAGAACTCAAACAGAGGAAGATGTTGATCCCATCCTCCTTTAAAGTCCATTGAGAATTCTCTCAACATGTCCTCAAGTGTTTGGATAGTCCTCTCAGATTGGCCATCAATTTGAGGATGATAGGCCGTAGTGAAGTTCAGTTCAGTATTCAGATCATTTTGAAGACTCTTCTAAAACTTAGAGGTGAATCTTGTATCTCGATCGGACACAATAGATAATGGTACTCCATACAGCCTTACCACTTCCCTTATATATATTAGTGCCAGTTGATCCAATGAGAAATCCTCCCGAATATCAATGAAGTGTGCAACCTTTGTAAGAAGATCCATAACAATCCAGATTGCATTGTTGCCTTTGGATGTCTTTGAAAGTCTAGTGACAAAGTCCTTGGTGATGTTCTCCCATTTCCATTCTAGTATTGGCAATGGTCGCATCATCCCCTTAGACTTCTGCCTCTCTGCCTTCACTTTCTAACACACCAAACACTTTGATGTATATTCAGAGATCTCCTTCTTCATATTATCCCACCAATAATTCTCTCAGAGATCATGATACATCTTTGTGTTTCCTGGGTGAATAAAGAAATTTGAACAATGTGCATCATCCAAAAGTTCCTTCTTCATCTCCGGACATGATGGAACACATAGTCTTTTCCCAAATCTCACAATTCCTTCTTCATTAACATTAAACTCTGAGGATTTCCCTTTTCCAATAGCTTCCACTTTTTCCTAAATTTTTACATCATCCTTTTGAGCATCCTTTAACCTTTCTAAAAGTGATGGTTGAGCAATCATTTTTGAAAGGATTGATTATGTTCCGATCTTTATGATTCCCATGTCCATCTTCATAAAATCTAAGAAGATTGGATCCTTTTCAATTCTCGTCAATGATAGAATCGTTGGGTCCTTTCTACTTAGGGCATCCTCCACCTTGTTCTCTTTCCCAGGGTGGTAATGAATTGAGAAGTCGTAGTCTTTGATTAGCTCTAACCATCTTTATTAGCACATCTTCAACTCTTTCTATGTGAATATATACTTGAGGCTTTTTTGGTCCATATATATTTCACAATTCTCCCCAAAGAGATAATTCCACCAAATTTTCAAAGTGAAGATCACTACAGCCAACTCGAGGTCATGTGTTGGATAGTTCTATTAATGAACTTTCAATTGCCTTAAAGAATTGGAAATGACTTTTTCATTTTTCATCAACACACATCTCAGACCCTTCTTTGAAGCATCACTGAATACCACAAAAAGTTCTCCACTTGTGGGTAAAGTGAGCACGGGCGCAGTGATAAGACTCTTTTTCAACTCTTTGAAGATTTCTTCACATTCATCACTCCAAGAAAACTTTACTCCCTTCCGAGTTAGCTTGGTAAGAGGGTTTTACAATCGTGAGAAATTTCTCACAAATCGTCGATAATATCCAGCTAACCCCAATAAGCTACGGATATCCGTTACCGATGTTGGCCTCATCCATCCCTAAATTGCATCTGTTTTGGAGGGATCTATAGGTACCCCATTGATTGTGATGATATGGCCCAAGAATGAGACCTACTTCAACTAGAAATCACACTTATTGTACTTTTCATAGAGCTTCTCCTTCTGAAAGGTCTCTAGTACAGTTCTTAGATGCTCCTCATGATCCTCCTTGGTTTTAGAGTATATCATAATATCATCTATAAAGACTACCACAAATTTGTCGAGGTAGTCTCTAAAGACTCTATTCATCAATTCCATGAATATTTATAGAGCATTAGTGAGTCCTAAAGGAATTACTATGAATTCATAGTGCCTGTATCTTGTACGAAAAGAATTCTTGTGGATATCTTCCTTCTTTACCCTTACTTGATAATATCCCGACCGTAAATCCACCTTGGAGAAGTATTTTTCTCCACACAGTTTATCGAACAAGTCATCAATTCATGGGATAGGATAATTGTTATTTATTGAGATTTTGTTAATCTCGCGATAATCGATGCAAAGTCACATTGACCCATCATTTTTCTTGACGAAGAGTACTGGTGCACCCCATAGTGAAGCACTTGGGTGTATAAACCCTTTATCTAGATTCTCCTGTAGTTGTTTCTTCAGCTCCTCAAGTTCCACAATAGACATTCTATATGGAGTCTTGGATATTGGCAATGCCCCAGGTATAAGATCAATTGAGAATTCAACATCTCTTCTAGGAGGAAGACCAAGAAATTCCTCGGGAAACACTTCAGCGAATTCCCTCACAATAGGAATGTCTTCTAGGATGGTTTCCTCCTTAGACTCAATCATCTAATCCGGATACACTTGCTCATAGGGCAGTAATATCCACACTTTAGATGATGGATCTAAAGAAGATTCATCTTCCTCTTTTCACTTGTAAAGAATCTGGGGTTGATTATCCACATGGAGAGTGATTTCCCTCTCACGGAAATTTATGTTGGATCTATATAAGTAAAGATAATTCATGCCAATAATTGCATCAAATTACACCAGAGGGATTATGATGAGATTCTCCTGGAATTTCAATCCATATATTATGATAGGGAAGGAGTTATATTCATGGGATGCAATGATTTCCCCATTTGCCGTAATCACCGACATCTTCACTTCTATGATTTGTGGTGGTGCTGGGATTGTTCTACTAAACTTTAGAGAGATAAAAGAATACGTTGAACCTGAATCAAAAAGTATGTTCGCTATTCTTGAATTAATAACTAGAGTACCTATCACCACTTCATTGTCGGGGTTCACTTCGGCAGTAGTTATGGAAAAATCTCACCCTTGCTGCCTTGGAGGTTATTGGTTGCCTCTGAAAACCCTTGGCTTAGGGCACTGATTTGAAAGATGTCGTGGTTATTTGTAGTTGTAGCAATGAACCATGAATTGAGGTTCAGATGGAGCATTCCTCTCCTTTTTCATAGCCTTGGGTCTTTCTTGCCTACAGTTAATATCCAGGTGCCCTTCTCTTCCACACCTAAAGCATTTCCTCATCCCCTTCAGGTAGTTTTCGGGGTGCTTCTTTCCACACCTTTGGTAAGTGGGGTGCTAGATCGTCTTAGCACCATTGGATTTATCCATCAGACCACCAAAATTGAATTCCACCTTACACTTCTTATCCCCATGATACCCCTAAGATTCTCTGATCTCTATTTCGACCTTGAGGGAACATCGGATAATTTCCTCATAGCTGTCGAAGTCACGGATCGTCAGCACTTTCCACAGGCTTGGTTTTATCCCACCAAAGAAGAGGTCAACCTTGCATTCTGGGGTAACAACAAATATGGAGGCATATCGTGAAAGCCTTGTGAAGTTTTCCTCATACACTCTGACAGATTCATTGTCTTTTTTCTTGATGGAAAGGAAGTCCCTTTCCATCTTAATCCGGAGGGTGCACGGAAAATATTTATCGAAAAACATATTCCAGAAATCCTTTTATTCCAACACCTCGATCTCCTCCTCAGGCTTTTTATTTTTGATCAACGTCCACCATTGATCAGCTTCACCCTCCATATGATAAACAGTCAGGAGAACCTTCTCTTGTTCAGAACATTGAAGGATGGAGAAGATCTTTTCAGTGTAGTTGATCCACTATTCAGCGATTGAGGGATCGGATGATTCATTAAAAGTAGGATGCCTTTGTCTCATGAATCTCTCGATAGTGACTTTTTTTTTCTTAGGGGGGGTTGAACATTCCTCTTGACCCATGTTTCTATTCAAATATTGAGTTATCTAAGAGAGAAGCATGATAAGGTTCACGATTCCTACTCTTATTGGATTGGGCATCTCATTAGTACAGTCATCACATTGATCTTCACATCGGTTGTTAGCCCGAGTCCACCTATTACCGGACATAGTTTGGAATAAAAGGAAAGTTAGGGGTAACACATAAAGGGTAATACAAGGACAAAACTGATGAATTATAAATAACTTTTATTTTCTTAACTTATGAATCCATAGGCTTCAATCTATGCTATCCATGATCTACTTTATAACATATATTATTAGGGTCATTCTCTTAATAAGGGTTCATAATAATCTTATGAATTTACCAAAGTATATCCCCCAGGAGTGTCATAACCAAGAGTGAAGAAAGGATGGTTGTCGTGCACCAATTCTTGTTCGATTCTATCTCAAAGCGGTGTTTTCGGGTTTTACCCCTAGGATACATCTGTGTTAGAGCCGCCTCTACCTGCTCGTATCCAGAAAGGGATGTATTTTCTTGATAAACCACTTAATAAATACTCGCCAATACTTAGGGATGTTTTTATTATACTTATTCTTACCTCTAAGTCTTCATTAGGGTTTTCTAATCCTAATCTCAAAAATAACTAAACCTCCCTCTGATACCAACTATGACAACCCTGGTCTTTTATTACACAATTAAACATAATTTATTACATAAAATTCATTTGATACAACATAGAAGATCGATATTTCTAGTGTATTTGGGGCTTAGTATCATTACATAAAAACTTAAAACATGAAAAACAACATCTTTATTGAAATATTTCTTATATGACCACTACATTCCCTTGTACTTAACATTGCATGGGATAACCTGAGGACATGCATAAGAAAAGGGTGATCTATAAATCTCAGTAAGGGAATAATAATGGAAAACATGAGGAATAAAATACATGTTATAAAATAGGCATATCAATATATCACAAGAGAATCATAAACATAAAGTCATGATAAAGCATGATACTCATAACATGGAAATGTGGCAACAACACTTAACATGGAATTAGCATGAGCCAAGGATCATTGCACATGGAGAATGAGTAAATACTCATTGCACATGAAGCATGGGTAAACCCTTATTTCACTTGAATTAGAATGAGTAGACACCCATTGCATATGATGTATCATGATACTATACTTTACCCAATGCATTGGAGCGCTATCAGAGTGCACCCTTCTTAAACATTTCATTTCATGCATAAGTGTGCCACATGGATCATAAAACATTGAATCATTCAAAATAATCATTTATTCCATGATAAAAGAATGTGGAATATATACATAAAACTCTTTAAACAATAATTAAATGTGCATAAAGGTGAATACCCTTGATAGAGAAATGGGCATGGTATTCACTACACAATGACTTTGGCTTGTAAAAGCACTGTGCAATTTCGGCAGCATAACGGCGTGACATAAGAACTCATAAAAATGGTTGATGAGAGAGAAAGGGGTGTCTAATAATATTTACATAACATTTAAAGTAAGGGGTTCATATAGATACATTTCCCAAAAAATTTAATGGAATTTAGATTCATGATACTATAGAATTTTTTGAATGTAAATGAGAAGAGAGAAATTCCTTTTGGAATTTTGGCATAGTAACAGGTGTACATGGGAGGCATTTAATGAGAGAGAAAGGGGTCTCCCATAATTAAAACATAAATAGGGAAGTATGGGGGAGGTTAAAAACCATACCCCAACATTTATAAATGAACTTAAATGGTAATAACAACTTAAAGAATATTGGACAAAAATGAGAAAGGAAGAAAATCCTTACTTAGAAGTGTGCTTCCAAAGGCTTGAGAGAGGCTTGAGAGAGGCTTATTTGGAGCTTGGGGCACCTTGGGAGGATTCTAGAGATAGGATTTCAGCGGTTGGACGAACTCCAAAGGCTTTGAGTGAAGAGTAAGTGGGATCTTGGGTGGGTTTATATAGTAAAGGTGAGAGAATTCTTTATTATTTAGGTTTGGGACACCTCACATTAAACTAATCCAAACCACAAACCAGCCCATGGTTTTTTCCCATAGGTTTTGTAATAGGGAAGTAGAAAATAATATTTTATAAGGCCAAATTCATAACTTATTAAAATAATGGTGTTGATTATGTGGAGGTGAGTCACACTCCCAAGGAAAACAATTTAGAAAGACAAAATGATTAATAAGTCTTGAAGGGTCCACTAAAGCTTTTTAAAATAAATAAAACAAACCCAAAATAACTTTATTTTAATGGTAAAACATATATTGGCCGAACATAAAGTTTATAGTATTTTATTACATCACTATTGGGTCATTATGATGTCATAAAACACATTATATATTTAAACAGTATTTAATTTTTACCCACAAAATTGACTATCTCAAAAAATTATGAAAAATTCACCATTGGATAATTTTGACGTTCTGATTCTAGAAATAATATTCATTTTATCTAAATAATTTTATAAATATGTTAATTTTCACTTTTAAAATAAAAATCAACATTTATCGAAAATTCATGGGTTTTGACAAAAATAGATTTCAAACCTTAATAAAAATTACAATTACATTCATAAAATTATAAGATAATTTATATTTAATAAAAATTAATTTAATAATAAAAATAATATTTTATTATAATATTATTTAATTCAAAAATCCATTAATTCATCAAAATAGATTTCTTAGTTGAACATTAACTAAAAATACTATTTGTGCTTTAAAAACTATTTATAAGGTAACAATAATAAAATGAAAGTATATTCATTATTATATAAAAAAATAATGTACATAACCATAGTGTTAAGGACTTGTTACATAACCTCTTATAACACCCGTATATGACAGAATAGTAAGGTGTGCGATGGTGACAGACTCTTGGGGTGGCTTGGATAACATTGCTCGGGTGGTAATCTCTATCAAATTCCACTTCTCTCATAGGCAGTCCCGCTCGAGCTTAACATATTCAAGCTCAGGTTGGTCTTGGTCAAGAGTGAATCCCAAAGACGCAACCTCCTTTCTGAGTTCTGAAAAATGGGCTTCGTATGGGGCACGTCTACTGGATAAGGCCATCGCTTCCTTTGTCTGGGTAAATTGGATTTGTTAAAGCCCTATATTTATACTAATCATGTGATCACTGTTCAACGACTATATTAGAAATGGTCACAATTATTAATAGTATTTTAAAATCCAAAAACATAAAACCAAATAATTTGAAATTTTATATAAAAATTTTACATAAAGAGACATTTAATTAGATCAAGAGGGATTTCCATTAATAAAAGTTTGGGTCATTACACAAACCCTCTCATTTCATTGATAAACAACTTCAATTTGTTTCAAGATAATAGTATCATCATCAAGGATTTGAACAAAGTGACACTATATGCATAATAGCATAACACTGGATATTTGGAAGCAGATACGAGATAATCATCCACAGATCAGCTAGTCACCCACTAGATTACATTCAATCATATTTTTGGATTTCTTTCCAGACTTCCTTCTACAATGGAGGATCATATTTTGTGACCTTTATATATGAATTATCTAGGAAGTTACAAATATATGTTTTGGAAAAAAATTATGATGTATTTATGGTGTTTAAAACTTAGAAATAATATAGAGAAAATAAAATTAGGTGAAATATTAAAGCTGGAAGAACTGATAATGGCTTGGAATATTTTTCAATAAAGTTTATAAAATGTTATAGGTTATCACAAGTAGCTATATTATGAGAGATACTCCATATAAAAATGGACTGGGGGAGCATATAAACCACACAATTCTTGATCAAGTTCAAAGAATGCTTGTATTCTTAGGCCTACCAAAATACTTTTGGGTTAAGGCTACCACTATGTAAGTATCTATTATTAATCAGTTCTAATCCATATATAATCAATATAATACCCTAAAGTAACTCTAAAATAACTGATCATCTTATTTTAGACACTTAAGAGTATTTGGGTGAACTTCTTATGCACGCATTAAAACCGGTAAACTTAAACTTAGAGTTATCAAGTGTATTTTCACAAGTTATCCAGAGGGGGTGAAGGGTTATAAAATTTGGGATAATAAACCTCGATTTTAGAAATTCATAATTAAGTATTAAAATATGTTTCATGAATTGGTTACTCTTAAGATGAATCCTCTTAGTGATGAAAGTAGGGACACACCCCCAAACTAGGGATGTTGAGGTTTAACCATCAACTTAAACCAAGTATCTTGTAAAGACTAATGCACCTGATCCTCAACATGAGGATCATTCGGATTACGATTCCAAAACTGAGCCAGTCATTGAACCAATTTATGAGATTAAATATTTCCATCTCATTATAGATTGAGATAGGAGCTTCATTAGGCCTCCATCTCAATTATTATAGGCTAATATGTCTACCTTTTCTATCCATGTTTCCTATTATCTGAGTAATGAGGATCCTTAAACCTATAAGAAGGTTATTAATGATAGTTATTCCAAAAATTGAATCGTTTCCATGAATATTGAGATGGTTTCCTTAAAAAATAATCACGTTTAATATATCATTAATAGGCCACATGGTGCCAAAGTCATTAGGTGTAAATGGATTTTCAAAATAAAGGAAGATAATACTAGAGAAAATAAAAATAAAATTTAAGGATATATTGGTGTCCAAGGGTTTCCCTCAAATATAATGTATTAATTATTCTAAAATTTTCTCTCATATAGTTAAACACTCGTCAATTTTTCCATTTCTTTCTTTTGTTTTCTACCTTAATCTTCATATTGAAAAAATTGATATTAAAACTTATTTCTTAAATGGTGATCTTGATGAAAATTTATACATGAATCTACCTGATGGTTTTTCTAATGAATTCAAATCAAACCAAGTTTTTTATTCATTAAATGTTTGTATGGTTTGGAAAATGGTATAGAAAAAATAATTCCTTCATGCTGCGAAAAAAGTAAAAAAAGTAAATCGATGCATGTGTGTATTTTAAATTTGTGAATAAATAAATTATTTACTTACTTCTATATATTGATGATATGTTGATTATATGTAATGATATGAATTTTATCCCTAATGTTAATTCTCAATTGAAAATAGTTTTTGCAATGATGAATCTTGGTTATGTTGAGTAGGCTTTGGGTATAGAAATAATAAGGGATTGTGAAAATAAAATTTTTGTGATTATCTCGATATGAATATGTTGTTAAGGTTATTAAAAGGTATTTGTTTATGATTTAAATCCTATTAGTGTTCATTTTTCTCATTATTTTAAACTTTCACTATCATAGTCACCTACTACTATAGCTAACATTGAATATATGAGTATAATACTTTATGCCAATGTTGTTGGCAACATCATGTATGTCATGTTTTGCACTAGACCAGATGATTCCTTCCCTAATTATACTTTGAGTAGGTTTATGATAAATCTAGGTAATCCATATCAGTATTCCCTTAAATGTTTATTGATTTATGTGTCTTCTACTACTTTTCTATCAAAATTCTATGGTATAAATGTGAATTATGATGAACTCGTGACTAGTTATGTGGATTCTGACGATATTGGTAGTGTTTATGCTAGAAATTCCCTTTCATTCTATGTTTTTACTGTCTATAGGGGACCGATATCCTAAAAATAAAATATGAAATTAGTTTTGGATCTCTCAACCATTGAAGATGAATATATAGAATTAACTGAATCTATTAAATAAGTTACATGGATTAAAGGTTTTATTTCTGAACTATATTTATATAAATTAGGTGTTACAGTTTATTGTGATAATAAGTTAGCTTTAAATTTTTCTAAGAACCTAGTTTATCATTATAAGTCCAAACATATATATGTTAGATTACATTTTTTAAAGAAATCATTGAACTAGAACAGTGTGTTCCAACAAGATACACATCAATGAAAATGCATCTAATAGATTGATTAAGGTTGTGGCATTGTTTATGTTTACACATTGTTTTATATATTCTTAATATGGTTCTAGTTCAATGACAATAGGTTAAATAACATCATACATTAGTTTTATTTATAAATGGTGGTGATTTTTGTGATTTGTGTGATTACTGATTTATAATTAAAACTAATCTTTTAGTTTTCATGCTTATTATGTGTTATTATACTACCATGTAATATTCTAAATTTATTTTTATATGAATAATTTCAATGGGAGATTAGGATTTATGCTATCTAGACTATTTTTATCCTTTATGTTGGCTTTTTTACTTGGATTTCAACCTTTGAATCACTTTCTTTATGCTCCACTTGTGGCTTGATTTTGAGTTTTTTATCACCTTTGATCATGAAACTTGAAATCTGGATATTTTTATTTCACAGGTGGTTTGATCCATGATTTCTCTCATCTAACCAATTATTGGACTCTGTGCATGAATTTGAAGTTTCCCT
Source organism: Viscum album (assembly GCA_963277665.1). Lineage (NCBI taxonomy): Eukaryota > Viridiplantae > Streptophyta > Magnoliopsida > Santalales > Viscaceae > Viscum > Viscum album. Next base: position 905,317,096 of record OY728165.1, on the reverse strand, counting down.
TATTTTCTCAGATAAGTAAATCTACAATGACTTCAATTGAGGGGTGAATTGAAGTCAAAAACTCAACTTACAATTTTTCACCCACAATAATGTGTAAACTAATCGAAAGATATGAATTTTGATCAAACCAAAGTAAAAAAATTGAAAAGGTGTCATAACACAATGGAAAATAAAAAATTATAGGTTAGAAAACTTTGCCGAAAAAGCAATAGAATCAAAAAATAAGAACAAGTAGTTCAAATATAAACAAAACATGAAGTTTTATATAATAATTAAAGAAATACTATAAAGGATATAAATTACCAAAACAATTCCAATCATAGAATTATCTACTTTAATCGCAAATTGGAATTAAGGTCATTACACAGATCTAAGCGATACAAGATCTATGTGAGGAAATTCATTATCAATCTGTTGAAAGATAAAATTCTACACCAGAACTTCTTCAACGCACTAGTCGATAGTAAGTCGCTTCATCCCTGATAACGTATTCAATCAAAACAATCGACAAAATAAAGTCCAACACTAGAATTCATCAAACATCCACATTCATAATATATAGACTCCTAGATCACATAGGATCAGAAGAATGATTATAAAATCAAAAATTTAGAGCTTTAAATGAAAAACTTCATAATGGTATCTCTAAGAAACACTAAAAACAAATATAATCACAAACACTCAAGGAAATTAAATAATGAATGGATCAATTATAAGTGAATAAATATCTCTATATTTTTTATCATCTTTAATTCCTTTAATTCCTTAGTCCAATTTATAATCACCATTATAACAAACTTTAATGGTCATATTCAGAGTTCTTCAAGTTCGGTTAAAATGGTATCGGAATCATTGAAAGAAAATCTATATTTTGATGAAATTAAATCTAGTGTGTCATCACAATGCTCCTTAAAGTTTATTTTATTTTCTCATAGTTACAAAATTTAAGTACATCACATCAGATCACCTAAACTTATAATAATTATAAATTATAATCTATGCTCATACTAAACTTACAGCATTCTAAAAATAGTACACAAAAAATTAAGTGTATTGTGATTTTAAAAACAAATGATTAAGAAGATTCATTTGACTCAAAAATATCTCTATTTTTGAAAATCACAAGACACAAATAAAAAGATAATTTTGAAAAAAAATCAAAAAAAATCTCCATGTATTGTTCAATAAATCTCCCCTCAATATAACATCCATTAGACTAAAAAATTTCCCTTAAATAAACACACAGGATTAGTAACAACAAATATCCCCCTTAATAAAAACTCTCTAAATTAAGAATAATCATAAACTCTCTCTCTTTAAAAAAAAATCCCCCTTAATAAATGAAAGTAATAAAAGATTAAAGAATGAAAAATTTATAAAACTTATAATTACTCTAAATTATCCCCCATTTAGATCATATTATCAACTCTCTTAGACTTAATAAAGGGAAAAAACTTGTCATTCATATGATCATCACTCTACCCCTTTGTGATTTTCAAAAAGAAACAGACAAAGAAGAATCATTGAGAAACAATTAATAACATATACGACAGTAAAGATAAGTAAGATAGAAAATTTTCTTATAACTTCCTTGAAATTTACTCCCTATTGAGATATACAATTAACTCATAAGTGTAAACTCGTCTGCCTTAACTTCTTCATTAATATATCTCCATGATATCTCTTTTGGATGATTTTTCTCTAACTATCCTCTACTGAATCATTAGTAAAGTTCAGGGTATCACCCTTTAAGCTTTCTTAAATTATGATAACTAAAATATTAGAAATAAAAATCATTTCTCACCCTTTTATAAATTAAGAATAATAAGAAATAATCAAGATAAAAAATGAGGATTTAAGTAAATGGAAAAATATCCCTCCCAAAACTTATATTTTGATACCTATAGATGTTCTTATTTAAATGAATATGGCTCTAGAAGTTATATTTTTTATGTTTTCTATCCTCCATAAAAACTCTCAAAAAATATGAATCAATTTGCAATAGTCAGCAATACCCAAACTCATCCTTTCTCTGGGATTAATCAGTATAATGAGAAAAGTTTTATAAAATAATAAATATTGTGTGAAAGTAGAGAATCAGACAAGACTATTCAAAAGTAATAATAATCCCAAAAATATATAAAGTAATTTCATCATAGTGAGTATATGTATGGGATAAGAATAACTTCAAAAATCATAAGAGTAACTTCAATAATCATATGAGTAACTTCAATAATCATAAGAGTAACTTAAAAAATCATAATAATAACTTCAACGAACATGAAAGTAACTTCATAAAATATAAGAGTAATTTTAAAAAATAGAGGGGGTCTTGAAATTCTTAGAAAAATAAAGTAAGGAAAAAATGGTGCCTTCTGGAAGATAATTACGATTAAGTTCATTGAGAAAGGTAAATTCTATAAGACATGGTTTCAGAAAACTTTTATAAGATATCTTATAATTTATATTCAAATCTCTTCTAGAAAATATAAAGTACCTATATAAAAGGTTATCACAGTTATAAATATGAAATTTCATCCACCTTTTCCAAGGGGTTTTTTAATGTTAGATAGTGAAACAAGAAGAGGAATTTATTATCATTTACCATTGATCATACCCATATTCTATTTAATATATTAAAATAAAAAATAACTTGATGGTTTGGTAATAATATCAGTAATTTGATCTTTGGTTCTGATAAAATTGAGAATAATATATTCTTTTTTTGTGTGGTCTAAGATAAAGTGGTCTCTTATATCTATGTTTTTAAATTGTGAATGATGTGATGGGTTCTTATACAAAGAGATATCACTTGTGTTGTCATAAATAATTATAATTTTCATGAAACTCAAACTGAAATCTATGAGTGTGTATTACATCCACATCAATTGAGTGAAATAACTTACAACTACCATATATTTAGCTTTAGTGGTGGAAATTGAAACTAAATATTTCTTATTGATAGACCATAACACCAAATATTAACCAAGATAGAAAAAAAATCTAGAAGTGATCTTTTAATTCATTTTAAAACCATTGAATTCAACATCTGAATAACTATTAAAATAAACTCAGTTCCATATAAATAAAACAATACAAGTTATATGGTTTCTTAAGATAACAAAAGAAATAATTAACTTCCTTGAGATGGGATTCCTTCGAATTAACTAGGAACCTCACACCCAAGCACAAAAAGTACATAATGTTTGGTCAACTAGATTTAAAGTAAAGTATACTACTGATCATCCCTCTAAACAATTCATAATCAACTAATTTCCTATATTAATCAAGATCAAGTTTACATGAGGTACTTACCGGAGTACTTATACTAGAGGCATTGTCAAAACCAAAATGCTTAAGTAAATATCTGATATACTTCTATTGAGTTAAGATATTTAATTCTGATCTATAAGATATTTGGAATCTAAAGAAGTGATTAATTTAACCCATTATACTCATCTCAAATTCACTTTGCATAAATTTTAAAAAACTATCTACAAGTGATTTTTAGGTTGAACCAAAAATTATTTCATTGATATAGATTTAAAAAATGATGGTGTCATTGAAAATTTATTGATAAAAAAATTGGGATATATCACTCCTTTAACAAAATATTTTTGAAGTAATAATCCAAAAAAAATTATCATACCAAGCTCTAAAGGCTTGTTTAAGTTTGTAGAGTGCTTTGGTAAGTTTAAATACATGTTTCTAAAAATTGATATTTTCAAAACCATAAGGTTATTCAATGAAAACTTCCTCTAAATTATAACTATTAAGGAAGGTACTCTTTATATCTATTTGAAATAGAATAAAGTTTAGATGAGCTATAAAGGATAACAGAATGTGGATGGATTCTACTTTATCTACCAGTGAAAAACTTTCTCTATAATATATTACCCTTTCTTGATTATAACCCCTAGTAACTATCCTAGATTTATTCCAAATAATAACTCCATTTTCATCACACTTATTTAGGAAGACCCATTTGGATCCTATAATTGGAATATCACTAAGGCTCTCAACTAAGTTCTAAGCCTTGTTCCATTAGAATTGATTAATATATTCTTTCATAGGAATTGTCCAAATCTCACCACCCAAGGCATCATCTATTGTTTTAGGTTCGAATTGAGATAATAATGAAATATGATCTCAATCATTTATACAGGAACTTATAGTTATAACTAGTTGATCAACACTACCAATGGTATTATCATTGGGATTATTCCTTAGGATTATTTGGTTTATAAGTAAAAAAAATGTTTTTCCTCATATACCATTAGTATAAATTTCATTATTATATCATTTGATAGCCTATATTCCATTATCCTAGCTCTTGGTAAGATAATTTCCTATGAATGTGGTTTAACGTCCAATAATAAAATAGAAGGGGTTTCAAAAATACAATTTTTATTACTTTCATAATCTGAACTTTTTAACTTTGCATATGGATCAACATCTTAGAACTTGACATGTTCCATTTATTCAATGGTATGAATTTAGATATTAAAAACATGATAATCCTTACTAGTGGTAAAGTAACTGATAAAAATACCTCTATCAATGTTCAGGACAAATTTATGTAAATTATCTTTAGTATTCAATAATAACACTTTACACCCAAAAAATTTAAAGTTTCCAATTTTTTGTTTCTTTCCATCCCACAATTTGTAATGTATTTTATTTAAAACTGGGAAAAGTAAAATTTGATTTATAGTATAATAGTCAGTACTTAAGGCTTCCACCCAAAAATACTTAATAACACAATATTCAAACAAAAAGTTTGGGCAATTTTCTAAAGGTTTTTATTCCTTCATTCAACTACACTATTATATTGTGGAATTATTGATGCTGATAAATTATGAGTAATACCTTATTTACTACAAAAAGTTTGAAAATTGGAATTTAAAAATTCTTCATTGTGATCACTCAAGATGGTGTTTACAGGTAGGTGTTTCTAATTTTGATCAAGTTCATAAATCCTTTTTAAAAATAAGAGTATTTACAACATGAGAGTAATAAAATAAACCCAAGTAAACCTGCTATAATCATCAACAATGACATACATATAGTGCTTTCCTTTGAGACTTCCATTATGTGTAAGAACAAGAAATCCAAGTGCACTAATTGCAAAGGTTTAGAAGTTGATATTTCTCTAATCAGTTTAAATCTCAAATTATCTTTCTTACCAAAATATAAAGGATCATAGACACTGGAATAATTAAAGTTAAGTTCATATAACTTTTTCATTATCCATTTCCTAGAAAGTTTAGCTAAGTTTTGAACATTGTAGTGTATTAATATTATATGTAAAATCCAAGATAAATCTTCTATCATACTAAGAAATTATAATTTATGAAAACTAATATATTATAGGCTAATCATATAAATTTTATCATTCCCATCGACAAATAAAATTTGAACTCCTTCCAAACTTTTTATGGTAAAATTATCATTCTCAAAGTTTATAGAGTAACCTTCATCACATAATTGAATTATGCTGATAAGTTTGTACATAATTCTTAGAACACAAATAAAATTATAAATTAGAGTCTTACTAAGAAATAAAATATCATGAATTCCAACTATTTTTCCTTGCAAGTTTTCTTTAAAAGTAACATGTCCACCCTTCACTTTTTTGTAAGTTTTGAGAGATGGAATTATTTCCAATCATGTTCTAAGAAAAATTGTTTTCCATTTACCAAGTTTTATGGTTATTGGTACTCATCCTATATTTCTAAAAATGATAAAGCTAAAAAAAATTGCACAAATTTTTTTGGGTATGTTAATGTTAAAAAAACTTTAGGAACTCATATTTTTACAATCCTATGATATTGAACAACAGAAAAATCTCTATAAATATAATATCTATGAGTTCCAAAGGATTGAACTTTGTTCAAAGAATAATTTTTTATCCAATGACCACCTCTATGAAATTTAATACAAAATGGTGAATTTTTTTAAATGAATTAATTTGACTGGAAGTATAATTTTCTAGAAGTAAAACCAATTTTAGGAGATATTCAATTAGGTTTCAAATATCTTAAGAGATTATAAAATTTATCCCTACCAAAGGTAAAATTAAATAAAATATTTTTAAGGCTGCTAAATTCAGAATTTAGTTTTACAAATAATTTTTGATAATCATTAGTTGAAACAATTTTAGATTTTGAATCTAACTTGAAAATATGTTTAGAAACTTTATCATTATCTTCAGTAAGTTCTGCCTTATCCAAATCATAGTCTTTCATAAAAATTTTATTTTACTTATAAATGAAATTCACATATCTAACCATTTATTCAAATGATATAGAATCATATTCATATTTAACATCTGAATAAAAATTCCAAGCATAATATAAAGATAAATTCATAATGTATTCATATGTTACCTTTACCATAAAGCACATTTTATTTTTTGATGCATTGGTGTAAAATTTGATAATTCTTTGGAGGTTATTAATTTTTGATCAACTATTTTCATCAGAAGATTGATCTTTGATAGCACTCCAAGTATCAATAATTTCTTAGAATTATCCCCTTACTATACACTTATCTTATTTTCTAGATTCCTTCTATTTATTATGCATCATTAGAAAATTCAGTCTGATGTGTAAAAAAAATTAAAATTATAACAAATAAATTCACTGGAATCATTATTTTCATATTTTTTTAATTTTTCCTTCTAGTGCTCTTTCCAGAAGTCCTTTCTATAAATATTTTTCATAAATATTACAAGTTGAGAAAGTTCACCTTCACTAACATTCAAACAACTAATATCTTAATGGTGTTTAGATTTTCTCTTTGTGGTAGTGGACTTATAAGTGCTAACTCTAGAAGTTAAATCACTGGATGTTGAAGAAAACACAACTCTATTTTTATTATTCTCTTTCTCATGGTCTCACATCAGTTGATTCCCATATTGTATTATAGTCTTAATAAGATCATCAAAACTAATATCCATTATATGTTTGGTATCATCTATCATATTTCATTTATATTCTCATTATTTAGGAGGAATTTATATAATCATTTCAAACAACTAATCATCCAATAATTCCTTTTCACCCAAAGACAATAGTCTATTAACTACCATCATAAACCTTCAGTGCATCTAATCTATAGATTCTCGAGGTAAAAATCCAAATGTTTTATAGTATTCTCTAAGTATATACCTTTTGGTTTCCAATATTTTATATGTTTTGAAATTTTATATTTCTGACTCTCTCTAAATACCATTTATTATCTCTCATAAAGAAATTTGATTGTATATGTTTTGTTTCATAGAACATATAAAATTATTTTAGACCTTATAATTCACCTGATACTCCAATTTTATCTCCTGAGTAAACTAAGGTAATTATTTCCTAAAAATTTTATAATTTTCAATCATCAACTGATAATAGTAAACTCCATTACTAATAAAAAAAGTATTTATATGATCACTTTAATACTCATAGTCATCTCGATCAAAAATAGAAGGGCATCTCATATTAAAATTCTTAATAGTTTTTATTGGAATTTCTACCATAGAAAACAAGTGATATTTCTTCTTTTATACATTAGTGTAAGAAAACTCGATATACAATATCTCAAAAATTTAAAAAGATGTCAACTCTAATAGAACATGTTTTCCCATATAGGTAAAGCTATGTAAGGTTCAAGATGAGGGGTGAATTGAATTTGAAAACTTAACTTACAATTTTTCATTCTAAAGTGTATACTAGTCAAAAGATTTAATTTATGATCAAATCAAAGTATAGAATGAAAAGGAAATGTAACACATAGGAAAATAAACAATCAAAAGTTAGATAACTTAATTGATAAAACTAATACAATTTGAAAATAAGAACAAATAGTTCAAGTAGAAGAAAAATATATATTTTCATATAAAAATATGAAAACTCTTATAAAGGATATCAATTACCAAAATAATTTCAATCCTGGGATTATTTGTTTTTATCTCAAAGTGGTGGGAAGGTCAGTACACATACCTAAGGAAAACAAGCTTCACGTGAGGAACTTCATCGATAACCAGTTGGAGTATACAATTCCACACTAATACTTATTTGACACACTAGTTGGTAGAATTTCTCTATATCCCCACACACCTTTACAATTAACATGATCGAAAATAGAAAATCCAATACCAAAATTCATTGAACATTTCCATTTAGAAGATTCAAATTCCTAGATCATGAAGGGTTTTTTACACCCTAATAAGAAGAAATTGGTACAGATCTCCTTTATGTTTTGTCTTTTTGAATTTTGGTTTGTACGTATCTTGGGAGATGTTTTTTTTTTGTATTTGGTGGCAGTAAGAGGCCATCGGTTATCTAGTGGAGGGAATTAGATAGTCGGTGTTGGCAGGTAGAACACCTACATCACTGTAGGTTCCACCAGCCAGCTGATGGAGGGATTAAAGGTGCAGGCATTATCCCTTCACCCACTGGCCAACTGGTGTGTCCTAGTAGCAAGTCTATGATGTCATTAGGTTTTTTATTTAGTGAGGGTAAAAGGGTCACTTTTACATGAATTAATGATTTAATATCTCTAATACTTCTCCCTCGACCCTATTTCAATTTTTTTGGTTTATAGGATCCTTGGTGATATTCTTGTATTTCTTCCTCTCCTTAGTGATGGCCTTTATGTTGATTTAATGTTTGGTCCTCTATTGCTTGAAATATGATAAGTAGATCTTTTACAACCTATTATCTCCAATTCTTCTCCATGTGTTTGATGTTGATTGGGACTCAATCATTGGATCTAACATAGACATGGATAATCGATTTTTTTTTCTTTGAATCTAGGTTCTCTAGGATCTGATTTCATTCCCTCTCAACACCGTTTAAGAAGGAAATATCATTTCTATCATAATTATGGTAGGTGTATTTATCCTATAGTATATCCCTTGGAGATCCTTATGTTATTATAATTCTTAGATTTGGTTTTGAATATTGAAATTGGATTTAGTCTTTTAGTAAAATTAAAATATCCTTTAAAATTTGGTTTTATTTGAAAACTATATTTTATGCACTTTATATGTTTGAAAAAATGCCTCATAGATGGTTTTGGAATGGAAATGGTTTCTCAAGAATGGGAGCAATGTGTTATCACTATATAAATATTTTTATAAAAATATGTGAATTGATTTGAAATGGATTTTACTTGTAAAATGTTTTATAAAACATGAATTTGGTTTCTTGAATGTAATGATGTTATAAATCACATTGGGAGACCTTAGGTTATAAGGAAAAAACTTAACATGGAAGATACCTGGTGGAGTAAGATATCACTAGGGGAGGTTCCCTTGATTCCATGGATGATAGGGGGTATACTTTCCAACGGGATAAGGTTCCCATAATTTAAGATTCACATATTTTGGATAGTGTTACTTTTTGTATCTTAGTTGTTTATTAGTGTACACCCTCATATCATGGATTTACCTCTTTTAATTTCTTTGAGATTGCATTACATGCATGTATATTGATATGCTTATTTTTTCCCTTGATCTTGTTATAGATATTGATGCTTGAAAATTGTTTATTTCATTTTTTTATTCCATAGGATATGTCATATGTCATATTTCTCTATTTATTTAAATAAGACATTATTTTAAAAGGGTTGGTATGCTTTTGAAAACAAAACCAATGTATGAATTTTATATGGATAAATTTTTCTTTTAAAATTATTTTATAAATATATTTTAAAAAACAAGGGTATTCATGTGGATAGACATTATATATATCCTTAATGATATCTAACTAATCTTTAGTGATCACATCCTACTTTTTCCCTTGGGCGTTTGTATCATTTGTTTTGCAAGATATAGGTAGAGGAAAGAGCTTCATGTAGAGGACATCTCTCCCAGTTTGTGTTGTCTTCCTAGTGGGATAGGATGGTGGTGACTTATAGCCACAAAGAGATGGACCCATGGGTTGCTTTGGGTTCCATGTTGTTGATGGTTTTTCTATTGTTTGTTGAGATCTTATTAATCATATATTTTATGTGACCTTTTTGGTTTGTTGTTTTGATATATGATATATTTTGGTTATCTATTGTGATGCTTTTTTTGTTTCTATCTTATCATATGTTTGTTGAGGGTGAAATAATTCCCACTTTTCTTTGTATGATACCCCAATGCTTTTTGTCAGCCCTTGGTGAATGGGAACATGCTTCAGGACTTGTGGCAAGCCAATTCAGGTGACATTATGGGTTGAATTGGGTGGGTTTATTATAAATAGGTATCAAAGGATCAGGTTTCATTAAAGTATTTTCTCATGCTTTTGTATCACCCTATTGTGTCTAGGGTTTTTTTTAGATTAGAGATAGGATTGTCGAAACTTGAGAGGTAGTGTGGGCATGTGCTTTGCCATATCACTTTCATGATAAGCCTCGAGTTACCATGGTATGTATAGAGTTTTCTAACTTCCTTATTTAAAGTTTTTTCCTCTTGGATTCAATTCTTTAAATTCTATTTATGATAAAGGAATCAAATTATTTTCTAAATATTTTTCATCATATTGTTTTATATATCATGGATCCTATAAGAAGAACAACCTGGAATACTATAGAGGAAGCTGTAGAGAAATCCTCACAGTTGAATCCTCTAATTGACCTAGTTTTGTTGAAAAATATCATCTAAATGATCTGGTATATGGTTCAATTCACCAATTTTGAACCAAAATGAATGGTGGTCCATTATTTGGAATTCACTAGGAAGTATCGACCAATCCTTAATGGTGACAAGGGTACATAGGATGAAGAATAATGGATATAGAGGATTTTCCACTTCTTGAAAACTTTATAAGACTCCAAAGTTGGTTTCATCACTTATATGCTTGAAGGTACAGGAAGGAAGTGATAGGAATCTATTGTGCAAGACAAGTTAAATAAATATATCACCCAGACTACCTTCAAGAAATAATTTAGTCAACAGTTCTATCCTAAGACACTAAGAGCGAAAAAGGCATGGGAGTTTGTTACTTTGTAGAAGGGAGACCATTATGTCATGAAGTATTCTACTCTATTTTTTTAGTTGGTTCACCTATCTCTAGACCTTTTTTCCAACGATTATCTCAAGGTGCAGTGGTTAAAAATGGGTTTGATTCTAGATATTCGGTCTATATTTATTATTATGTTCCTACCCACCTATGTGGAGGTCTTGTACAAGGAAAATATGGTTGAGGCATACATAGTTGTGAAGATAGTACTCTTTAGAGCATTAGTGTTGGTAGTAGGTATCCAGAGTTTACTTTATGGTCAGAAAATGAAGTGAGATGATCAGTGCTAAGGTGGTGGTAGGAGTGCATAATGGACATCAGGGAAGAGTTGGGTGTTCTATTACCAATGTGAGAAAAAAGGACACCTCAAATGTGATTGTAAGGAAGCACCCATGGTGTGTCACACATGTGAGAAATATGGTCATCTTTAGTGTTTTTGTGAGAGGGAATCCTAAGAAAATATAGATGGATCCACCTTCACTAAGGATTCTTAGTTTATACCTGATGCTATAAAAGGGTTAGGATCTCAACCTCATACCAAGTGTGATGCTTGGGTAGTGAAGAATGGGATGGATGAGGCTGGATGTTTGTTTATAGTAGATTGTTCACAAGAGGATTCAGAGGTAGGACTAGATATTGTAAGAGGTAAGGTTTTTATTACATATTTTATGGTTATGTATTTTTTTATACTGGTGTAATACATTACTTTATCTCATCCAAATTAATCGATATGTTAGGATTGCATTCAAAGATTATACCTTTCTTGATGACTCTTTACACTCCTTTGGGAAAGAATTCAGAGTATGGATTTAAATGTCCTAAGTTTAGGGTGATGTTTGATGACCATGAAATTTTATGGTACTTTTTAGTTCTTGATCATGATATCTTTGATATTATCATTAGCATGGACTACATGATTAGATATAAATCCCAGATCGAATGCCATCATCATTGGGTATAGTTTATTTCTCCCGATAGATTCACTCATGTATTCTAGAGTGAGTGGGATCTAAGATCGAGAAGAGAAAGTTTCATTGATCGTAGTGCTAATATGATATCATTCTAGTTTTCATAGTATTTTCTTGATTTTGTAGATCCATGTATTAGGGGTCCTCTTCCAGCGGTGGTGAGTGAGTATTTTGATGCCTTACTATATTATTAATTGGGGTTACCACCTTAGTGGGAAGTTGAGTTCTATATAGAATTTATTCTGGGGATGAAACCCATTTATTTACCTTCATACTAAATGGTACCTATTGAATTAATATAATTAAAGGTTTATATTTAGGATCTTTAGGCTAAGGGATTTATTCATCCTAGCATTTCACCTTGGGCATCACTAGTTCTCTTTGAAAAAAAAGGTGTATTGGAGTCTAGGACTTTGTGTTGGATAATGAAAACTCAACCAAGTGACCATGAAGAATAAATATATATTTCCCAAAATTGATGACCTTTTTTATTAGCTCAAGGGAGCCAATTGGTTTTTGAAAATTGATCTAGGATCGGGGTACCATCAGCTGAGGTTCCGAGTGGAAGATATCCCTAAAACAGCATTCAGGAGTAGGTATAGACATTTTGAGTATTTTTTTATGTTGTTTGGTCTTACCAATGATCCTTTAGTGTTTATGGATTTAATTAATCAAATATTCCATCAATTCTTGGATTCCTTTGTAGTTGTCTTTATGGAATATATTATTATTTATTCTAGATCGGAATAAGAACATGTTGATCATGTGAATATCATCCTTGGAAACCTAATAGAACATCATATATATGTAAATATATCCAAATGTCCGTTTTTTATTCTAGAGGTGAAATTTTTAGGCCATGTGATTTCTGAGAAGGGTGCCTTGATGGATCCTAAAAAGATTCAGGTAGTAATTTCTTATGAGCATACCATAAATGTGTTTGAAATTTGAAGTTTCTTGGGGTTAGCTGGTTACTATAGGTGATTTTTTTGGGACTTATCTAATCTTTTACAACCTATGATAGAGTTTACTCATAAGGATGTAAAGTTTGTTTGGATCAATTAGTTCTAGAGATCTTTTGAGGGGTTGAAATTGAGATTAACTCCATCTCTGGTCTTGATTCTTCCTGGGTTGTGTGTTGGTTAGGATTTTTACTATGACACCTCAGGTATGGGTTTGGGTTTTCTTTTAATTCATGGGATATAGGTAGTATCTTATGGATCTCATTAGTTGATCCATCATGAGAATAACTAATTAATTCATGATCTAGATTTGGAAATAGTGATACATATTCTTAATACTTTTCACCACTACCTCTTAGGGGAGAAGTTTATAGTATATTTAGACCATAAGAGTCTGAAGTACATTTTCACTTATATGGGTCGTGACATGAGATAGATATGGTGTTTGGATTACCTTTATACCTTTTATTTTTATATTTCTTACACCCTTATTAAAGGGAATGTGTTCTTGGATTCTTTGAGTAGGAAATTACCAACTCAGACAATAAAAGAATTAGTGGAAGAGTGGTGCTCATTGAGATTTTTTATTGAGATGTTCTTGGATGAAGGGAGAGTTAAAGGATAGGTATTCCTAGATTTTACTCAAAAAAGATCATTTATAGATGATCAAATTCAACTTGGATAGGCTGAGGATGTAGTGTGTCAGTGTTTTAGTAGGAATCTTTATAGTGGGGAGACCTTAAGTGAGTGGTCTCAATCTCCCAATGGATTTTTATGCTTTTGAGGAAGGGGGTTGTTCTGATAGAATTGACGTGGGAATTTATGGATAATAGACACCTATCAAGTTTTTCAATGAACCCTAGAGCTACCAAGATGTATCATTATTTGAGACATCATTATTGGTGGCTGATAATAAGATGGTCGATTGTGGGTTTTGTATCTTGGTGCCTCACATGTATGAGAATTAAAGAAAAGCATCAAAGACCTGCTAGGTTATTATAGCCTTTACCCATTCCAGTTTGAAAATGGGATGAGATAACTATAGACATATTGATTAGGATTCCTCATAATCCTGGTGATAAGGATATGATATGGGTGATTATTGATCAACTCATGAAATCAGTGCATTTCCTACCTACCAATGAGATGAAAATGGTATGGGACCTTGGGCACATGTATTTGCAAGAGGTTTTTAGAATTCATGGTGTGTCGTTAACTATCATTTTAGATAAGGAATCTCACTTTAAATCATGGTTCTAGAGTGGATTACAGACAATGGTGGGTTCTTAGTTGAATTTGAACATGGATGATCATTCATAAATAGATGGGAGTACTGAGTGAGTCATCCAAATTCTTGAATATGTGCTTCAGTCATGTGTTCTTAACTTCAGTGGATCATGGGAGAAACATTTTACCTTATATAAATTTACCTATAATAATATTTATCAGGATTTTATCTATATAGAATCATTTGATATATTGTATGAGAGGCCTTGTAGATCGCCTCTTTATTGAAAATAGGTTGGAGAATAGTCCTTGGTTGGACCGATCATCGTTTGAGAGATGACGGATGGCATGTATTTAATCAATAATAGATTAAATATGGCTCATAGTCACCATAAATATGATGTTTATCAGCATCATCATCCATTAGACTTTGAGGTAGGTGATCAGGTATTTCTCAAAGTTTCACCTCGATTAGGACATAGACGTTTGGGTAAGTAGGGTAAGTTAGGACCTCATTATATCATCCCATTTGAGATTGTGGAGAGACTCAAGAAGGTGAATTGTTGATTAGATTTTCTTGATTATTTTAATTTTATCAATGACATGTTTAATGTTTCCAAACTAAATAAGTGTAAGCTAGATATGTCTCACATGCTCAAGTGGGAGGATGTTGATGTTAAACCTGACACCTCAGTGGTTGAAATACCTGTTCAAATAGTGAACCAACAGGATAAGGTGTTTCATGGAAATAAGATCCCATTAGTTTGATTGAGATGGCAGTGTGGTAGGGATGTCCATGAGACATGGGAGCATAAGGCCTTAAGGATAAAACAATGGCCTTATCTTTTCTCAAGTTCATGATATTGAGTCTTTCTGGGGATAGAAATATTTTATGGTGGGGATAATTATCACACTCTAGTAAGAGGAAATAGGTACGGAACTCCTTTATGTTTTTTCTTTTTGAATTTTTGGTCATCTGTATCTTGGGAGATGATTTTTTTTAGGCAATGGATGGCAGTAGGAGGCCACTGACTAGCCAATAGAGGGCACCGGCAAGCCATTGTTGGCTAGAAGAACACCTGTATGGTTGCAAGTTCCACCAGTCAACTGATGGATGGACTAGAGGTGTAGGCATTCTATCTGTACCCACCGGCCAACTAGTGGGCTATCACCAGCCAATCGATGGACCATCGATCAGTCGGTGAGGCCTAGTGTCTAGCTAGTGATTTCATTGAGCATGCGGTTTAGTGAGGTTGAAAGTGTTTCTTTCACCTGAATTAATGATTTAATATATCTACTCCCTCTACCCTAAACTTAATTTGATTTTTCTTAGTTTAGAGGCTCCTTATTGACATTATTGGCTCTCTTCCTCTCCCTAGTGGTGAATATTTATGTCGGTTAGAAGTTTGGTTCTCTATTGAGAGAAATCCAATAAGTGGATCCTTTCCAACATTTTGTCACCTCTTCTTATCCATGTGTTTAATATTGATTGATACTAGATCATTGGATTTATCATGGACATGTATAATTGAATTTGTTTTCTTTGGATTTAGGTTCTCTAGGATCCAATCTCATTCCATCTCAACACCGGTTAAGAAGGCAACATCATTTCCATCATTTTTTAGGTAGGTGTCTCTATCCTATGGTCTATCCCTTGGCCATAATTGTGTTCTTATGAAATTTTCCTTTGATTTTTAATATTGAAATTGACTTTAATCTTTGGGGGTAATGAAAATGGGTTTTCATTGAAAAATAGATTTTATGCACTTTATATGTTTAATAAAATGTCTCAAAGATGGGTTTGGAATGGAAATGGTTTCTCAAGCATGGGAGTAGTGTATTATATTTGTATAAAT
Organism: Viscum album; assembly: GCA_963277665.1. Taxonomy (NCBI): domain Eukaryota; kingdom Viridiplantae; phylum Streptophyta; class Magnoliopsida; order Santalales; family Viscaceae; genus Viscum; species Viscum album. The sequence continues at coordinate 905,301,083 of OY728165.1, read as the reverse complement.
GTTTTTATGAAAATATGGGCATGTATTTGAAATGGATTTTCCTTGGGAAAATGTTTTATGAAATGTGAATTTGGTTTCTTGAACATAATGATGTTATAAAGCACATTGAGAGTCTAATGAACCAACCCAGTTTGACCCAACCCACAACTTGAGATGGCCTACCAAACAACCTGAAGCGTGTTCCTGATCGCCACAGAATGGAGATAAGCACCAGGAATAACCAACAATCTCTTGGGAGTGGTTTCACCCATGGTAAACTGGAATGACCACTACTATAAAAGAGGCCTTTAACAGCACTGAAAATTATCAATGCTAGAAAAAAGTGTTGATAAAGTCAACCTTTATCAGTGCTTTATTGTTAACGCTGATAAATACTATCCTTTATCAGCACTTTATTTTTAGTACTGATAAAGGATACCTTTTAACAGTGCCTTAATTTTAGCATTGATAAAGGGTATCCTTTATCAGTGCTCTTTTAGCACCGATAAAGGTCCAGAATAAAATGAAATAATTAAACAAAAAAATTATATATACTAACAATTTTATTAATTAAATAATTATTGTTAAAAATGAATAAATTGAATATACATATATAAAAATTATAAAAATTAATAAATAGAATATATTAAATATATATATATGTAAAATGAATAAAATGAAATAATTAAACAAATAAAAATTAAAAATGAGTAAAGTAAAAAAAATATTAAACATTTTATTAATGAAATAATTATTAATAAAAATGAATAAATTAAATATACATATATATAGATTATAAATATTAAAAAATAGAATATATTAAATATAGATATATAAAATGAGTAAATTATAATAATTAAACAAAAAAATAATAATGAATAAATTAAAAAATTATTTAAAAATATATTAATGAAACAATTATTAATAAAAATGAAGAAGTATAATATATATATATATATTAATTATAAATAATAATAAATAATATGTATTAAATATAAATATATAGAAAATGAATAAAATGTAAACATATTAATGTCTTATTAATTTTTAATATTGTTTGATTTCTCAATTTAACATATTTCAAATATTGTGTGTTACATTTATTTCACATAAATATATGTAATTAATGCATTTTTATATACAATGCACATACATAAATATTTATTTAATTAGTAAAATCTTATATAGAAACACTTACACATGATATTTATGTAATTTATTCAAATTTTAGTATATATTTTATAATTTCATTATAACATGATACATTTAATATATATTATGTTTTTAATCAGTCAATTTTATTTATTTATTTTAATATTATTACAGTTAGGTATTATTTATTCATTTTTAATATTTTTAGTTTTTGAATTTGATCATTTTCTATTATTTATTTATATTTATTTATTTATTTATTTATTTACTATGTATTAGTATTTTCAATATGTATTCATATTTATTTCAATATATATCCATATTTTTTAATAATTTATATTTAATTAATAAAACTTATCCATTTGCACATAAGCCTCGGCCCGGTTGGTGAAGACTCGTTAGGTGCATCCAAGAGATCCGAGATCAAATCTGGTTGGAGGCATATTTCCAGGGGGTATTGTAGCAGCATTGTAGTAGGTATTGTTCGGTACTATAGTAGCTAGAACTATTCATTCATATGGGCCTTTGGGCCACCGGTTTAGTCCTCGGGTCCTGCAAGGCTTTCGGGCCACCCAAGGCTTTCAGGCCAGTTGATTCTCAAGGCCTTTGGGCCACATGAAATGTGATTTACTAGTCAAACTACAAGGTACAAGGCTTTAGAGGAGGATTCAGGGCAGGCGCATTCACTAGAGCAGAGCTAACTGGAATTGGAAGAATGAGAGGGTATGGGTTTTCCATTAGTACCGGGCCTGTGCAGATTTGCATGGGACAGCTAGCTGACCATCCCTGCGAAGGTGGAGTACTGATATCATGACATATGCTGGGGAGGAGCAGTTCCAAGTTGTCTTGTCTGGGTGATTCCCAATAGGACCTATGGGTCATGTAATTGTCTCTAAGCCTTCGGGCCTTGTAAGGGTTCCACCTCACCCCTTGAAAGGTGGATTATAAAAATAATAAAAAAATGAAGGCTTTCGGGCCATACCGACCAAACTTATCCAATTCTTCAATATTTTTAAAGTGTACTTATTTTGAATTATTCAATTTCACTCATTTTTAAAATGCATGTATTTAAGACTATCCGTTAACAATATTAAAAATATATTTGTAAATAAATATTTGTAAATAAATATATAAATGTAAATTTACTATATTTATAAATTTATAAATTTATATATTTATAATTATTATAAATAATAAATAATATTTTTAAAAAATATATTTACATAATTATAAATAAATAATTATAAATATATTTATAAATGTATATTTACTATATCTATAAAATTATATATTTATAATTAAAAATAATATAATATAATTTTTTTAAAAAGTATTATGTAATTATAAATAAATAATTATATATTTAAATAATTATAAAATTATAATAAAAAATATATAATTATATAAATATTTTTACAAATTTTTTATTTATAATTATAATTATAAATCTTATCAGCACTAATAAAGGTTAATTTTATTATTTCTTTTTTAGCGCTGATAAAGATCGAGCTTTATCAACGCTAAAAAGTGTTAATAAAAGACATCTTTATCAGTATTAAAAAGTTAGTGATGATAAAGCTCGATCTTTATCAGTGCTAAAAAAGTACTGATAAAAGACATCTTTATCAGCACTAATCAATTTAGGGCTAATAAAATGTCTTTTTATCAATGCTTTTTTGAAAGTGCTAATAAAAGTGTCCCCAATCTATTTAAAAGAACCCTAACCATGACTCATTCAGTCGCGATTCTAAAGCTCTCATGAAACTCCCCTACTGTTAGTGCTACTTCTCTACCTTCTCTCAAACAAATCAAGGCTAGAATCCAATGTATGTTATTTTCTCTTTTTCCTCTCTTGTTGTTTGATTTTTTGGGTTCTGCAGTTTCTGTTTTTGTGTTGTTCTTAACCATGACGAACCATACATATTATCTCTCTATTTCACTTACCTATACCTTTACAATGTCGCCCCTACTCTATAAACTCATTCCAACTTCATACAAGACCACTTCAAACTACATCTCCACCCGTTGTTGTAACTGATTGTGATTTTTTTTATGTTTCTGTTATATTATTTCTTTTCACCTTTTAGATAGTGTGGTTTTTCATTGTTTGAATCTTGTTTCCATAGTATGACATGCACATGAATATGAAAAAAATTAACATTGAATTGGACTGGTTTTAGAGGGAATGTTATTTGATATGAATAATATAAATTAGGTTCATATACATATTGTTTTAATGTGAATGAGTTAATATAATTCAAGGAAATAAAGTTTAAATTTTCTATTTTATATTGGTTAACCATGACAATATGTTATATAGATATAATTTAATAAGGAAAAAACTATTTAAATTATCATTAAAATCAAAATAATCATGCTTTTTCAGTTTTTTATTTGAACCAAACAAGTTGTGATGTATTATAAAGAAGATGCATGTTTATAATTGATTGATAGGTTCTAAATATTAATACATTTACTAAAAAATATATTCACTAAAACATTATAGTTATGATAAAAGGTGATATTCAATAGGTTAGGGAGATCCTTAAAGGATATTCCATTTATTTCCATTATCAATGAATGGTTTCTAATAATTTCCCATCTCCTTTAAATTTATAATTAGTTAAAATAAAGTTTGAAATTTTATAAACTAATAGTAAATAGATTTTATGAATTTACTTTATTTTACATTTATAAATGAAAACATTTCATGGCACAACACACCAGATCAGATTCTAGTATAAGAGTTTCCATATGCAGTGTCATCTATAGAAGATGTTACATATGAGTTTACTTTTCTATAAAATTGTTTTATGAATAAATTCTTCTCTAAGAATGAAGTGATTTTTAATTAATTCACCTGATTTAAGAAAATTTATTTTCTTTATTTGTGTGTGTTTTTGTTATCTAATCAATTAATTTCTCTTTTATAAAACCATAACATCCCAATATAGTCTAGTTATTCATAACCTGGCCTGATTTGAATCAAAATTTTACTCATCCCTTGGAAACATCAACCAACTTTCAAAGGATTGATAATAAATATGTAGCATTAAACATGATCCATGATAAATTGTTTAAAAAACCAACTCACGTGACAAGTGCATCTATTTAAAATAGTACACAATAGAATCAAATGAATATAAATGACTATAAGCATAAAAACAATAACAATTTGATAAATCCTAGGTAAAAATGAAACCTTATATGAATAAATAACCTACCACTGCTGAGCTTCCTATTCCACTTGATGGTCCAGATATTACAATGGTTGAAGCTAGTATTGGAGATTTCATAGCATGGTCGTCTAATCTTACAAAGATACATTAGGTATGTCTTTAACAAATTTTTTCATATGAAAAACCTATAACAGTCAATGATAAAAGGTCTAAAGTGAGGTATGATATTAAATATGGATAAAGCGGTAGAAAAAGGGAAGGTCGAATCAAAAAAAATCTAGTGAATCGGCCAAGAAAACAAAATGACCTTCTGAGATTAGCTTCTCCCTGCCAGTTCCAGATCAACATTTAGTATCATTATAGCTTCATACAGAGACCACATTTAAAGATAAATCTATGTCTTAAATTGAATATTAAGAATAAATATTTAAAATTTCCTTCATAGATGGAATTGTTCTTGAGAATCTAAATGAGATTCTCAAGCATGAATGGTTGGTCATCTCAGTTGTGAATACACACATAAGGTACATTTTCATAATACATTTGTCTAAATAGTGATCTAATATGTTTATTAAAGTTAATAACTATTAATATTTTCTACATGAGTTTATATTACAACTATATAAAGGGAAGATTGTGTGAAGCATGATTTGGATTCATTAATCCCTATATCATTTCTACAACAGAACTTACTTTGAATAATAAACAAATTAACAAGAAAAAAATATGAGTTACCTAAAGAGTTTAATGAAAAATTATCAGATGACATACTCTTTTTGATTCCTACAATGAAAAGGTAAAAATCTAAAATTTAGTCACATATAATATATTTTTAATTTTTTCATTACTTAATTGTTTTTTTAGGGAGCACTGGATGTTGATCGCAATCAATATAGACACCCCAAAATATTTATTTTTTGGATCCAATGCATTGATATCCAACCAACTGACCACACATGATGTGTATTGTGAATATATAATACACTGAAATTAACATTTTATAGATATATTCAAATTATATATTTCATTCTATGTTTTAACAATAATTTTTTTATGATAGGGCAGGCTCTAAATATAGGCTACATCATGGCATGAAGTAAATTTATAAAGAGATAGAGCTTATGAATTAATAAAAATGGAAAAAAATTAAGGTATATATATAAATATTTAACTATAAAATCATTTCAAAAAAATTATTTATTTTTTTCAATGTTTATTCAGTGTCTGAAACAAGATAATGGCATCGATTGTGGATATTATGTTTGCAAGTTTATGAGATATTTCATAAAGCATAAAAATACTAGCATCCCCCTATGGGTAATTTATGAAGGTAAATACAATTTCATTAAATATATTTCATAATCATTTATTTGTTTATATTTTCTTAGTATTATCAAGATTTACGAAAACCTAGATACTCAAAAGAATAAATAAATTTGTTTAGAGATGAGTGGGCATCATACTTTTTATCATAATGTATGCTGACAAAAAATTTAGGTGATTACCTATTATGTTTGTGATCTAGTACAATTTATGACCTTTGAAATATATTTGGGGTGTACAAAATTACTGTCAGAATTCTTATATATTATTTTTTATCTCTTTCTTAAGAATAATTATAATGGATTAAGTCAATTTTTTTAGAAGTTATGGCCTATAAATAATAAAACTATTGGGAAATGGCAGAGGTAGAGGCAGAGGCAGAGTCAAAGACTAACATGGAAGAGGAGGTAGAGATGAAGACTGGGGTAGAGACTGAGGTGGATGAGGAGATTAAGTGTTGTCTTACAAATAATAAAATTGTTGGGAAATTAAGTAGAATGAGGATCATATCAATATTGTATTTGAGAGCAATTGTTTAAAAGTGCACACAACACTTTTCACTTAAGATAAGACCCATTGTGAAAGTGTTTCAGGTGGATTATTGAAATAATATTTTTCACCACCTATTTAATTGATTTTATACAGAGTATTAATCAACCTGTAAGATCATTCTATGTTGGAAGCTTCAATTTCTCCACTAGAGTTATTGAAGAAACATCTATAAAACCCTTAATCATCAAATAGGTTTATAATCAAACTTAAATATTTGATACATGATAAAAATTGAGGAAACACACTTAGATTGTCTTGATAATTTAGGAAAATGATTCATAATTCATTTTTGGCATGTAGGAATTAGTCTCATGTTAAACTCACACATGATGAAACATGTATGACTAAAAGTGCATGTTTCTAGTTTAAAATGACACTTTAGTAAAAAAAAAGTAGCATACTCTAAAACTGAGGAAACACATTTTAATTGTTTTGATACTTTAGGAAAATATCCATAAGTAATTTGAGACGTTTCAGAATCATCCTCACCTCAATATGACGTACAGTGTAACTGGTATGACTCCAAGTGCGTCTTTTTATTCAAAGTTGACATTAATTTTAGTGAAAAAAACAACTGACATACTCAAAATTGAGCAACCGCATTCGGATTGTTTTGTTACTTTAGGAAAATGATCCATAAGTAATTTTTGATGTGTATAAATCATCATCACATCAATCTAACTCACAGTGTGACCGATATCACTCAAGGTGTCTGTTATCAGTTTAAAATTGTCATTTTAATACAAAAAAAATGTCACTCGCTAAAAACTAGAAAACGCACTCATATTGTCTTGATAATTTATAATAATAATTCATAATTCATTTGTGACATGTATGAATCATTCTCATGTTAAATCCACACATGATGAAACCTGTATGACTAAAAGTGCATGTTTCTAGTTTAAAATAGAATTTTAGTAAAAAACAAAATTGGAATACTCAAAACCAAAGAAACACATTAGGAATATTTTGATACTTTAGGAAAATGATCCATAATCCATTTTAGATGTGTCAGAATTAGCTACACCTCAATCTGATGCATAGTGTAACAAATATAACTCCAATTGTGTATTTTTATTTAAAATTGACATTAATTTTAGTGAAAAAAACAACTGACATACTCAAAACCAATCAAACGCATTCAGATTTTTTTGTTACTTTAGTAAAATGATCCATAAGTTATTTTTGATGTGTAGGAATTATTTGAACCTCAATTTGACTCACAGTGTGACCAATATGACTCAAAGTGTCTATTATCAATTTAAAATTGATATTTCAATATAAAAAAGTTCCACTCACTAAAAATAGAGAAAACGTGCTTGGATTGTCTTGATAATTTAGGAAAACAATTAATAATTCATTTTTGGTGTTTATGAATTAGTTTCATGTCAAACTCATACACGATGTGTCACAAACCAAGCTAGGACTTCATCTGAACCGTCACCCGACCCAATCTGTGGCATGGTCCAAAGGGCGTTCCCAATCCCCACGGGCTAGTAACAAGTGATCGAGTATCAACAATACAACTTCGGAAAGATTTCACCTGATTACATAAACATAAAAACCAATAATAATAAATAAACCAAAATTTAATAATCATAACCAAACATGGTATAACAAATTTCAGATTCAATGTTTACATCTTTAAACAAAAACCAAAATGGGATACAATAAAAGGGAACAACCAAACTATCCCAAAGACCACCAAGTGACATGAGAAGCATCACCCTCAATCCACCACCGCAACACTTGCATGAGTAAACCACTAGCATCCTGAACCACCATCTCTAAACATCTTGGATTTACATGTGTAAAACATAACCAAGTCTAATTACACCCAAAGGTGTAAGCAGGGTGTGAGACAAAGCCCAGTAGGATTCCACCCAACAAAGAAATTACATGCTATAAACATTATAAGATAAATAAACTTTCAAGTTTTATAAAATAAAACTATGAATGTTTTATGGAAAAAAATTAGAGTAAAACATTTTATAGAGAAACATTTTAGAGGTAAACATGATTTCTTTTAAAATAACCAACAAAGTATATTGTGTGATGATGGTAATTACGATATCACCATAGAGAACTATGTCATGGAAAAATCCTCTAGGCACTAGATAGAAATGGGAAACTAGGTACATCATATCTTAGTGAAAAGTGGTATAGCAACCAAGACCAATAGCATTCTCATGCACGAGCCACTAAAAGGGGACACCACATGGGCCTAGTGGTCTCCAATCATTAATATCATTTAGTTAGTTTTGTATCATCAATCCTGATAGATTAATTTAAAATGAACCATTTCTAAGTCATCTAGTGTACTAGTCCTGGTCTTCCCACCTAATTACCCAGGTTTCCTTTTGTACTCAATTTTCATTTCACATGTCATGTGCAACATCACTTTCATATAATCATAAACCAAACAATATAAGCATTCTTTATAAATCACTACCTTCACAACCAAAACCACTTTTAAATACAAACACACGCCAAATCTATTCTAAAACATGTTTTTCACCACTTTCACAATTTATTAAACATGTTGCATAATTTATAAAACATATTCAAATTCACAACAAGGGTTCACACTTGAAATACACCCAAATTCCTTTGGAAAAACCACTTTTAAGCCATACTCAAAGAAAAAACTTTCAAAAAAACCTTTTTCACCACACACATAAATTATAAAACACATATAAACATTCAAGAAAGCATATAAAATTCTTCAAATAATGTTTAAGCACAGAACCACCTACCTCAAGTGTATAAAATTCCAAAAAACGGTTCTAAACCACAATTGCACATCAAGAGAACCCTATAAAGGAAATATTCAACCATAAAATCAAGATAGAACCTTAAGAAAAAAGTTCCAACCCCAAAAATGTCACTCAACCTGTTGGAAATAAGAAATCCCAAGAAAGAGGGGGAAAGAACCCTAGAATGAGAGAGGAGCCAGGGAGAAATGGAACTTAATTGGAATTTATTAGATATTTACCACTAAATACACCTAAAAATGGAGTTAAAAGGGATAAATAGTGAGTATTGAAGGATTATAGGGCTGGAAATCCTAAGTGGGGAAGAAGTGGGTAGATTTGGGGTTAAATATAAAAAGGGAAAAAAGGATAACCCAAATTTTAGTGACCTTGACAGGCTACACGGTTTGTCTGCACGGTGTTCCAAACTATGTGAAAACCATGTGATCACCACTATCCACAAGGTACATGTCACATGGTTTGACAAACCGTATGCTAACCACGTGTTTCAGATCTGTCCAAAAATGACACCTTGGCGCACGGTTTCCTGGGCAAGGTGCACGCTTTCCCCTAACTGTATGCAGAGCATGTGACACCTGCTTCCAAGGAAAAATTTATCATTTTTATCCAAAAACTCAAAAGAAAACCAAGGGTAAAAATATAAATCTAAAATAAATAGAAAAATACCTCAAAAAGAAATCGCAGGTGTGACAATTTTCTCCACCATTAAAACTTTTCGTCCCTAGAAAGTCAACTTGTAGCTTGATCAAAGAATAAAAATGGATACTCTTGTTCAACCCATGATTTCCACTCCTAGGTATCATGCATATAATTAATGTGTTTCTAAATTATATAGAATAGTGGAATAGACTTCCCATGAAGCACTTTCTCCTAATAATCCACAATCTTTATTGGCTGCTCAAACATAGATAAATCAGGATTTAACTCCAATTTTTCCCAACGCAGCACATGAAGCAGATCTAGGTTATACTTATTAAACTGGGAGACATGAAACATGTCATGAATTAACATCAACTATTAAGGAAAATACAACATTTATGATACCTTACCAACCTACTTGGTGATCTTTAAAGGTTTGACATACCTTGGTGTTAGCTTTCCTTGCTTTTCCAAATGTCAGTGACCCAAGAGAGGTGCCACTTTCAAGAAAACCTGGTTTGATGTCCCGGACTTGGATGACACTTAATGGGTGCCCCAATCCTGGTGGTCCACATAGCCTCAAACGCATCTCCCCGAATGCCAGAGGCTGCCAACTAGCAGCGAGGGCCTAGGGTGTGTCCGTGGGGAGACTATTCTCTCATTAGCATAGTGTATCATAGTGGGAGGGATATAAATGAATATTAATTAGTGTAAGCAATATATAATATATATAAATAGTGGAAGAAAATTGATGCACTAAATAAACGAGAATAACTATAATTGTATCAACTAAAACAATGGTAATGTAATGACATGTCACTAGAAAACTGGAAAACATGGTTACAAGACAATAGGAATAACATGTTCCACAAAGTAAAAGAAAAAATTACTACTCCAACCATCCTGAGATCCAACTCGGTCATCTGATATCAAGATCCATCCTATCAGCAAGCAATCAAGTGTTCAAATCTGTATGCTTCCCTTTATCAACACTTGTAGTCATGTAATCTACTTTGGGTAACAAACAGTGCCTAAAGAGGGTGTGAGATAAATCTTAGTGGGCCACCACCAACGGTGTCTATAACATTTGGCCCATGTAATGGAATATAGAAGTGTGTAGGCATGAATATATAAAGTAAAGCAAGCAGTACAATATAACTAAATACCCAAGTACCTATTTCATCCCTCAGCGGGTGTCTGAACATGTAACTGATTCATTTTATTAAGTAGTTACCATTTAATAATAATAGGTCACGTGAGGCATAACTAGCACTGACATCACCTCATGATAGTATAAGTAGTGAAGGTCCCAAGACGTAACAAGGAAACTAAAAAATATATCTGGTGAGGGAATTCCAGGGTAATAACCAAGGTAATGTAGATCTCAAGGAACACAAAATCGATAGTATCTGAGTCTAACTAAGGGGTAAGAGTGTAATCCAAGGAGAATAATCCAAGGAATTCCACAATAAGGCACCTACCGAGTCCAAGGTGATCTACCAAGGTAAAATTGGGCTAAGAAAGGATAGGGAACTATGGGCTTTCACCATGGAACCTACTAGTCAATGTTGGATAAAAGGATTGTATCCAAGGTATCATGTAATAATGTAAAGGACCCTACAGTAGTATACCAAGAATCTGAGGAGTAGACAATAACCAGAGTATAGGTGGGTATCAACCTAAGAAAACTGCATCCTTGAATCAGAATGGGGTTCCTGAGACCCAAGGTATTCTTCTCTCATAATCCAAGGCAATCTCGAGTCAGTCCATTCCTATTTGATATTGTAATCATGTAATAATTAATTAGGTTCAAGCCTTTTATTCTATTAGTGTGGATAGGACAAGTAGCATTGAATCCATTTAATCAAGTTTCAATTAACCATTAAGGCATATTCAATTATATAGGTTCACTCCGCTACCTTCCATCAATATGTAGAGGGGTTCTATGGACATATAACCTTTATTCAATCTCATTTAATAAGTCCAAGTTATATACTTAGTATACCTTCCATTTCATATTTCACATTTAATAATCAATTGAAGTACTTACCTTAGGTGAGTCAAGTGGTGAGCATACATGGTACATTCCATTATTCAATTATAATTAATAATAATCCATTTATTATAAGAATACTCACCTTTAGAAAGGTCAAGCAAGGGCACACCCAAACGGTGGCTCAAACGTGCCAAAAACACTAAAACCCAAATATGGAATAACCTTTGACATGGAGCGGATTGAGTTGTGGGTGTAACCGCTAACAACTAATCACATATTTGGAAAGAGAATAACCATACAATTCTAACAAGTATAATCATGGAATTTAAATTTAATAAACAGCTTCTGATGAAATCGGTGGGCCCCACACAAATATTCCAAAATCAACGAACTTTAGGGATGAGTTATAGACCACCCACCTTAGGGTTTTCTAACACTCCTCCTTCGGTGTTATCCCTTGATTTGGCTCAAATCAGAGTAGATTTAAGAGAAGGTAAAATATACTCACAAGACAATATCTTGGTAGAGAGAAAGAGAGAAGAATAACGACTAAAGAGGACTTGAGTACTTACCGTTGTGCATCCAACATGATGAACGAAAGCTCGATCAGATTCCAGATGAAGGAGATATCTTGATCCCTAGATTTTTCCTTCAAAAAGCTCCAAATTGGGAGGAAAAGGACTTAATCCCACTGGTTCTCAAATTAGGGAGGAATAATGGGGTAAAATAGATCATTAAGGTCATTTTGAACATTTTACCCATAATTTTAGCCTATTTGTCTGCATGGTTTTTCAAACTGTGCGCAAACTGTATGAGACGGTTCTGCCTGAAAAAAAAATCCCCCACATAGTTTGATCAAACCGTGCACAAGCCATGCACAGGTGCCTAGGGAAAGTGGGGTGTTCTCATGGTTTATTCACATGCCTATGCACCAACCATGCAAGGTGGATCTGTTTGAAAAAACACAATCTGAATGGTTTTCCAAACCGTGCGGAATTCCTACACGGTTTACTCTAAAGTGTGTATCAAACCTGTTTTCCCCAAAAAGATGGGTCATGGGCTCCAAAAAAGCCCCAGACACCCTATAAACCTTGACTAACTAATTAGGAATCCATATTAGGTCCAAAGTAAAGATTTATATTGAAAATTAAATGATCCATACCTGAGTGAAAAATCAGGTTCTTATAGTCTTTCCCCCTTAAAATAACTCGCCCCCGAGTTCTCCTTCAAAGGGTAAAGAAACACTATCTGAGAACAACTCTGGTCATTGGGAACATACGTCGGCTTCCCTCTCCCAAGTCTCTTCCTGTAGTTGGTCGTGCTGCCATAACACCCATACGAGAGAGACAGACTTTCCTTATAGAGCCTCCATGCTTCGTTCAATGATTCGTACTGGATACTCCTCAAAGGTAGCATCAGCATCTAAATCAACTTCCTCAGGATCGAAATTATGAGATGAGTCGGCATGATATTGGCGAAGCTGTGAGACATGGAAGACATTGTGCATGGCATGGTACCTCTGAGGTATTAGTAATTGATAGGCTACCAGCCTGACTCTCTATAGGATCTCGAACAGCCCGACATAACGAGGCGACAGCTTTCCCTGCTTCATTAACTATTTATGCCCTAGAGTGGGTGATACCCAAAGAAAAACATGATCCCCAACCAAGAACTCAAGTGGTCATCAACGGTGATTGGAATAAGATTTATGTCTAGACTAAGCAGTAGTCATACACTTTCAAATCAGTTGATCATGTTCTTAAGTCTCCTGAACAAGACGAGGACCTAGTAGGGATGCCTCACCTACCTCTAGCCAGCACAAAGGTGAACGGAATGGTCTACCATATAAGGCCTCAAAGGGATCCATTTAAATCATCACCTAAAAAATATTATTATAAGATAAATTTATGAGAGTAATATGCTTCTCCAAATAACCATCAAAATCAATGACACATGCTCAGATCATATCCTCTAGAACTTGTATTATCCGTTCAAATTTTCCATCGGTCTGAGGGTGAAAAGATGTGCTTAGAAGCACCCGATTCCCTATAGATTTCTGAAAACCTTTCCAGAACCATGAAGTGAACAAACATCCCTATCTGAAAAAATAGTACACGGAACCCCATGTATCCATATGATATCATGGGCATACAGTCTTCTCAACTCATCTACTGAGAAATTCTACCATATAGGAATGAATTGGGATGATTTTGTTAGTCAGTCAATGACTACCCAAATAGCATTACTACTCCTCAAAGACCTAGGTAAGCTTACTACAAAATCTATAGCAACATCTTTCCATTTCCATTTTGGGATTGGAAGCAGCTATAACAAGACTGTAGGTCTCTAGTTCTCTGCCTTTACCTGCTGACAGGTGGAACATCTTTGAGATTCCTGGATGAACTACCCACTAATAATCATGGGACTATTTCATCAACACCTCTCTCATATTTGTAGGAACCCAGATACATCCATGTAGATGCAGGACATCATCTCTGTCAATAGACCAATCCAAAGGTGGGTTATCTCCTGATATACTCTCACGGATAACCAAACCTTCAGGATTTGAAAACTTCCTAATCTTCACCTTTTCAGGGAGGGAAGAGGTAATTGTTAAGTCTGAGAGGTAAGATTTCTTGTGAATTTCATGAAACTCCATATAAAATTTAGAAAAGAGGACCATTATCTTCCATTCATCACTAGCTTCATATATGGACAGTGTTTGAGTTTTCTAACTCAGTGCATCAACAACCACAATTCCCTTCCCAGGCGTATAGGAAAGCTCAAAATCAAAGGATTGTATATATTCAACCCATATTCATTGTCTGAGGTTCAATTCATGCTGAGAAAATATATACTTAAGACTCTTGTGATTTTTATACACCACAAATCTCTCACCCAAGAGATAATGTCTCCAGAAATGTAAGGCATCGAAGAATCAGAATCGGTGTCGAGACAAGCCTCCCTTTCAGTTCCTGAAAGGCTTTATCGCATGCTTCTGACCATAGGAACTTAACACCCTTCTTTGTAAGTCCATTAATAGGTGAAAAAATATGTGAGAAGTCTTGTATGAAATTCTTGTAATATCCATCAATCCCTAAGAAACTCTTGATATCAAACACATTCTTGGGATACTCCTAGGAAACTACAGAACTAAACTTTTTAGGGTCAAAAGATACTCCTAATTCTGAGATAATATGACCCAAGAAGTGTACCTTGTTGATCCAGAAGTCACACTTATCAATCTTGGCATAAATTTTATGCTCTCTTAATGTACTCAGAATTATATCAAGATGTTTGGCATGGTCGTTACGAGTGCAAGAATACACCAAGATGTCATCCACAAAGACCACGACAAAAGAGTCCAAATAGGGGTGGAAAACCCTATTTATCAAGGCCATAAAAATGGTAGGCATGTTTATAAGACCGAATATCATAACAAGATACTCATACAAACCATACCTTCTACAAAAAGATGTATGAGGTATTTCTAATGGTCTGAATCGCACCTGATGATAACCCGATCTCAGGTCGATCTTAGAGAACACATTTTCTCCTTAGAGCTGGTCAAATAGATCATCTATTCAAGGAAGTGGGTATCAATTCTTGACCATAACTTGGTTCGACCTTATGTAATCCATGCATAGACGTATGGTTCCATCCGCCTTCTTGGAAAAAAGCATGGGCAAACCCCAAGAGGGTGTACTAGGTCGTATAAATACCTTGGCCTTTAGGTCCTATATCTTCCATTTGATCTCTTGAAGCTCAGTAGGTTCCATCTTGTATGGAGGAATGGACACTGAAGCTGCTCCCAGAACAAGATCAATTGTAAAATCTACCTCTCTCTTAGGAGGTAAGCCAAAAATTCATCAGGAAAGACTTCACCGAAATGGTCAACTACTGGAAGTAAATAAGTTTGAAGAAAACCCTAACCCTCCATGAAAAGATTTTCAATCTAGGCAGTCACTTCACCTAGACCATGATGCTTCGGTCCATCTCTCCCAGCCTGGACATCCCACTCACCTTTGAAAAGATAATTGTTGCCTTCTGGTGATGTAAAGGTGACCCTAAGGTGATATGAGTATACAAAGGCGTGAAAGTGAACTAACATGCCTATCCTGATAATTAAATTGAAGCCCATCATCTTTAGAACAAAAAGATTTCACAAGAAAGGGTAACTACTTACCTCAAGGGTACAGTCCCTGCACTGGCGTATTCCCTCTATCCATACTCCCAATAGTGTATTGAGGGTCATTACACCATAGTGATACTGTGTATCTAGTCCGACACTTTCCACGATAGATACAAAAATAAAAGAGTTTGAAGCACCTATATCAAACAAAGAAGAGACAATAGTGTAGGCTGCTAGAATAGTACCTCATACTGTAGATGGTCTCGTAGCCTGATCCTCGGGTATCAGCTATAAAGCATGCAACTGACCTGATCCATAGCCCTGTGAAATAGATGGACTATCACGATCATGAATTATCTATTGGCATTGCTGGTGATCAGGGGTCGGACTACCACGGCCACAACCTCCTCCTCATCCAGACCTATCAGTGTTATTCCAACTCCCCATATGATGCAGTGCAAAAGAACTTGATCTAGTAGGTGGAGCAGATGTTGATCCTTTTCCACTCGAAGGTGGTGTAAAGGTCCTACAGAAACGTTGAAGATTACCCATACGGCTGTAAGCCCGAGAATCCATAGGGTCGCTGTCACATTAGGTCCTCTTATGCCTTGTTCTTCCACATTGATGACACACCACATATCTATCAAATTAGATACTCTGGATACCACTGCCCTCATGAGAAACCTTAATGGAACATTTTCTACCATCGGAAGAACTACTAGCCTGAAACTGCACTAATCCTTTATACTCGATACTTGTTTCTTCCCTTAGGTTACACTGAGTGATAAGTTCCTGATAAACTATTGCAGGAAAGTTATGAAGAAAAAAGACATTCACCTGAGTTTGGATGGCGTACTGGAGCCCATCCTCAAATCATCTAGCATGTGAAAGCTCATCACTAGATATAAGCAGTTCAAAGTACTGAAAATCATTGAAATGTGATGAATATTCCATAACTAACATAGAACCCTATTCGATATGCATGAAATATCTGGCTCTATCATCTCTTAGTTCCTGAGGAAAGAACTGATCATATAAGGCAGTCTAGAAATCAACCCATAACATACCCTGATGATGACCGGCCTGGGTAACCACATCCCACCAACGCTTGGACGAATCTCAAAGCATGTATGTAGAAATCTTGAATCTCTACTCTAGAGGCATTTTCAGATGCTCAAAGATAGACAGCATGGCCTCTAGCCATGACTTAGCAGCCTGAGATCCGCCATCCCCTGAAAATGTAGGAGGATACTACTACTGGAACTCGCGGGTCAGATCATCTATCATAGGTGCAACTCATTGAGAACCAAGCATGGACTAAATCAGACATAGTAAACTATCTTAGACTTGGGAATCAGTTCTTAGATCAAGTACAGCAGGTGGTGCCTCAAGTAGAACTTCTAGAGGTAAGACTGGAAGCTCATGGCCCACCATGTCTGGAGCATAGTTGTCACCACCCTTTTGACGAACGACACGAGGACATTGTGGCAGCATTGGTCTACAAATACCAAGCACACCTTAGAACAAGCTTAGTAGCATAATATAGCATCACTAGCAGAATATGAATGTAATAAAACTCACTACCAAAGGCATACTACCCCAAACTACTAGCTTAGATGGCCAAGTATTAGTAAGTGCTCAAGTATAAGTTTCATGTCATTTTGTAGTTAATTTCCAAGTTTACTCCTTTACCTTTCATAAACATGAGAAGGTGGGATAAGGATGTGCAAACAATTCATTTTAGATCTCATGATTCACCTTATAATGAATATCCATTTCTTATGAATCAGTTCCCATACACCTATCACTAGAAACAGCACCCATTTATTTATAGCATAATGGATAAACTCGGTAAATTACTCATCCCAACCCATGAGGTCCCATACACATCATGAATTGAGATAGGAAATCAATCAATTGCAGCCAAATTAATACAAGTATAAGTAAACTATCAAAACATCACTCAACAATCACAAGCATATCAAGCAATATAAAGCATTGAAATGCACCTATATGGCATGGAAATATGCATGACATGTGAACTATATGTGCCTATAATGATGCATGTAACAATGATATTTTCCCTCATATCATCAGGCTAAGGATGAAATAAATTCTCAACCAGAGTAATAATCAACAACACCACACAACATGTTCATCACCCAATGGTGAAATAATATCAACTGTAATAGGAAAAAAGAAGATGAACAGTTATAATTTAGGAAACTTGGTTTGTACCCCGAACATGGGTTTGTGACACCCAAACAAGGCTTATGACCAAGTCCCATGCATTCATATTCTCTAATCTATTGTCTCCAAATAGTAAATAAAGAAAATAAACCACATATGATACCACTTTGTGATGTCCCGGACCTGGATACCACTTAATGGGTGCCCCGAACCCTGTGGGCCACATGGCCTCAAATGCATCTTCCCAAATTCCAGAGGCTGTCGACTAGCAGCGAGGGTCTAGGGTGTGTCTGTGGGGATACTATGCCCTAATTAGCAGAGTGTAGCACAGTAGAAGGGATATAAATGAATAGTAATCAGTGGAAGAAATATATAATATATATAAATAGCGAAAGAAAATGGATTCACTAGATCAACGAGAATAACAATAACTGTATCAACTGAAACAATGGAAATTTCATGACATGTCACTAGAAAACTGGAAAACATGGTTACAAGACAATAGGAATAACATGTTCCATAAAGTAAAAGAAAACAAAGACTACTCCAAGCATCTTGAGATCCAACTCGGTCATCTACTATCAAGATCCATCCTATTAGAAATCAATCAAGTGTTTGAAGTTATATACTTCCCTTTTTCAACACCTACAGTCATGTAATCTACTCCAGGTACCAAACTACTCCTAGAGAGGGTGTGAGATAAATCTCAGTGGGCCACTACCAATGGTGTCTATAACCTCCAGCCCGTGTAATGGAATATAGCAGTGTGCAGGCATGCATATATAAAGTAAAGAAAGTAGTACAATATAAATAAATACCCAAGTACCTACTTCATCCCTAAACTGGTGTCTGAACATGTAACCAGTTCATTTTATTAAGTAATTACCATTTAATTTAATAGGTCACATGAGGCATAGCCAGCACTGGCATCACATCATGATAGTATAAGTAGTGAAGGTCCCAAGATGTAATAAGGAAACCTGAAAAATATATCTGATGAGGGAGTTCCAGGGTAATAACCAAGGTAACGTAAATCTCATGGAACTCTAACTCAATAGTATCTAAGTCTAGATAAGGGGTAATAGAGTAATCCAAGGAGCATAATCCAAGTCATTCCACAATAAGGCACCTACCGAGTCCAAGGTGATCAACCAAGGTAAAATGGGGCTAAGCAAGGATAGTGCCCTATGGGTTTTCACCATGGCACCTACTATTCAATGATGGATCTAAGGAGTGTATCCAAGGTATCATGTAATAATGTAAAGAACCCTACAGTAGTATACGGGGAATCCGAGGAGTAGACAAGAACCGGGGTCTAGGTAGGTATCAACCTAAGAAAACTGCATCCTTGAATTGGAATGGGGGTCCTGATACCCAAGGTATTCTTATCAAAAAATCCAAGGTGATATCGAGTTAGTAAATTCCTATTTGATATTGTAATCATGTAATAATTTATTAGGTTCAAGTCTTTTCTTCCATTAGTTTGGATAGTCCAAGTAGCATTGTGACCATTTAATCAAGTCTCAATTAACCATTAAGACATATTCAATTATAGAGGTTCACTCCGCTGCCTTCCATCAATATAGAGATGGGTGCTATGGACATGTAAACTTTATTCAATCTCATTTGATAAGTCCAATTTATATACTTAGTATACTTTCCATTTTGCATTTCACATTTAGTAATTGATTGAAGCACTTACCTTAGGTGGGTCAAGTGGTGAGTATACATGGTACATTCCATTATGCAATTCTCATTAATAACAAGCCATTTATTATAAGAAGACTCACCTTTAGGAAGGTCAAGAAAGTTCACACCCGAACGGTGGCTCAAATGTTCCAAAAACACTAAAACCCAAATATGGAATAACCTTCAACATGGGGCGGATTGAGTTGTGGGTGTAACTGCTAACAACTAATCACATATTCAGAAAGAGCATAACCATACGATTCTAACAAGTATAATCATGGCATGTAAATTTAAGAAATGGATTCTAATGAGATCGGTGGGGCCCACACAAATATTTCAAAATCAACAAACATTAGGGATGATTTATAGACCACCCACCTTAGGGTTGTATGACTCTCCTCCTTCAGTATTGGCCCTTGATTTGGCTCAGATCAGAGTAGATCTAAGAAAAGGTGAAAATGCTCAAAAGATAATATCTAGGTCAAGAGAAAGAGAGAAGAAGAACATATAAAGAGGACTCAAGTACTTGCCATTGTACACCCAACGTGATGAACATAAGCTTGATCAGATACCAGATGAAGGAGATCTCTTGATCCCTAGCTTTAGCCTTAAAAAAGCTTCAAATTAAGAGGAAAAGAGATTAATCCCGCTGGTTCTAAGATTAGGGAGGAAGAGGGGGGTAAAATAGATCATTAAGGGAATTTTGGACATTTTACCCAAAATTTTAGCCTGTGCACAATTTTTCTGCATGGTTTGTCAAATCGTGTGCAAACTGTGTGAGACGGTTCTGCCCGAAAAAAACATCTCCTGCATGATTTGATCAAACCATATGCAATCCATGCATGGGTACCTAGGAAAAAGGGGTTGTTCGCATATTTAGGCCACATGGTCATGTGCCAACTATGAGAGGTGGATCTATTTGAAAAAACACAATCCATGCGGTTTTCCAAACCATGTGGAATTCTTGCACGATTTACTCTAAACTGTGTACCAAGCCTATTTTCCCCAAAAATATGGGTTACAGGCTCTGAAAAATCCCCAAACACCCTCGGAACCTTTAATAACTCATTAGTCATCCATATTAGGATCAAATTAAAGATTTAGACCAAAAATTAAAGGATCCATACCAGAGTGAAATACCATGTTCTTACACCTAGTCACCCATAGAAAACTCAAGATCTTAGCATCTCTAATCGGCATAAGATTTATGACGACTATGAGTTGTCAACAACCACTATCTAATTAACTTGACTTCCTCATAAGTCTATTGTACTAAGCTCAGTCTCATCAATGAGGTCTCACCTACCTCATCCCAATACAAAGGTGAACAACATGGTCGACCATAAAGCACCTCGAAATGAGCCATTTGAATCAAGGATTTTAAATTTTTTGTGCAAGCTCAACTAATCCTAAATGGATATCCCAATAACCACCTAAATCCAAGACACATTCTTAGAGCATGTCTTTCAATATCTGATTTGTATGCTCTATTTGATCATCCATTTTAGAATGGTATTCCATGATCAACTTGACTTGTGACCCCATTACCTTCTGAAGGGCATCCCAAAACCGAGAGGTAAAATGTGGGTCCCTATCAGAAATGATTTTTGATGGCACACCATGAAGCCTCACTATTTCCCAGATATACAATTGGACTAACTCATCTACCTTAGCTGAATATCTAATAGGGATTAAGTGGGATGATTTGGTCAGAAGATTGATCACTACCCAAATATCATTCTTTCCCTAGGGTGTTTGAGGAAAGCTGACAATGAAGTCCATGGAAATCTCATCCCACTTCTATGTAGGAATGGGTAGCAGATGAAGAAAACCTGAGGGCCTTTGATATTATGCCTTTACCTACTGACACATATATATATAACCTCAATATGAAGTCAGTTATATCTCACTTCATGCCTAGACACCATAACTGCTGATGCACATCATAATACATATTGGTGGCACCAAGATGAATAGCCCACTGAGACTGGTGGATATCCTACATCACCACCTTCCTCAAAGATAACAGCATTACAAAGTGACCCCTAAAACATAAAACTACCTTGGGAGACAGTGACCAATTGAAAGGTGTCTCCCCACCATTAAGAGGCTGCATAGACTACTAGCATAGATCATCACTAGGATAATTCTACTAAATCAATTCCATAAGTGAATTAGTTAGGTTAACACTATCCAAGAACACACCTCCACTGTGCTCCTTGGTCTCTAAGTGCATCTGACCAAATATCCCCATAAATATCAACTCATCACTGGACTTACTCAATGCCTGTACTGGCACTTTTCTTCTTGATGCATTAGCCACAACATTACCTTTTCATGGGGTATAAACTATATCTAAGTCAAACCCCTGAAGGTAATCCACCCAATAACACTACCTAAGATTCATATCCTTCTGAGAGAAAATGTTGGAAAAAATATTATGATCATAATAAACCACAAATTTCTATCTGAAAAGATATTGGTGCCATGTATTCAAAGCATTCATCACTAATTCTAACTCCAAGTCATGGTTCAGATAGTTCTCCTCATGCGGTCGGAGTTGAAGAGATTCATACGCCACCACATGTTCATCCTACATAAGCACACATCTGATACCCATACCTGAGGCATCGCAATAAACCACATAGCCCTTTATAGATTCCAGAAGGATCATAATAAGGGCAGTGGTAAACCTATGCTTCATCTCTTCAAAGGATTCTTGGAACTCTGGACTCCATTCAAACTTCACCCCTTTATGGGTGAGTGCCTTCATGGGTGAATCAAGATGAGAGAAGTACCAAACAAACCACCTGTAATACCCATCCAAGGCTATAAATCTTCTGATCTCAAACATACTCTTCATTTTCTCCCACAACATAACTATACTAATCTTTTTTGGGTCCACCAAAACCCCTTTTTTTGAGATTACATGGTCCAAAAACTTTACCTCTTTAATCTAAAAGGTACACTTAAAAACTTGGCATAAATATGATGGTCCTGAAGAGTTCCCAACATGATCCACAAATGTCGTTCATGCTCCCACTCAGATTTGGAATAAACCAATATGACTTCCATGAACAACATAACAAAAGAGTCAAGATACTGGTGGAACACCCTGTTCATAAGTTCCATGAAAATCGTTGGAGCATTCATCAACCCGAAAGGTATAACCAAGTACTCAAAATGGTTGTACCTGCTTCAGAAAGTGGTTTTCGAGATATCCACCTATTTCACCCTGACTTGGTGGTAACTAGAACACAAATCTATCTTAGAAAACCACCTTGACCCTTTTAACTAGTTAAAAAAGTCATCAATTCAGGGAAAAGGATATTTGTTCTTGATGGTTACCTTATTCAGCTTCTGGTAATCAATATATAACCATAGAGATCCATCAGCCTTCTTTGCAAACAATACTGGGGCATCCCAAGGAGAGAAGCTTGGGCAAATGAATCCTTTGGATTCAAAATCATCTAGTTATACCTTTAATTCCCTCAACTCAGTGGGGTCCATACAGTATTATGGAAGAGATATAAGTTGTGTTCCTAGCACCAAATCAATGGAAAACATCACATCCTGCTTTAAAGGCAAACCCAAAAATTCATTTGTAAATACATCTGGGAATTCATCCACTATAGGAGGTAATACACCATCAAGAGCACTACCATTTTCCTCCAACGTGAGAAATGATAACTAAAAAATAAGATTACCCAAATCTAGAAGTGGAGGTGTAGCATGGCCCAATTGAGGATCCCATTCTCCATAAAAAACCTAGGTACTTCCATCAAGTGCGATAAAGCTCGCCTACCACCTATAGCAAGTGATGTGTGCCTAGAAGTGCACCATCCAATCCATACCTAGGATTACATCAAATCGGACCATATACAAGGCTATAAAATCTCATTCCATCTTGACCCCTGACACGGTGAGTGCACAAGATGGACACCTGAGACCCTTCTCTAACTTCTTACCCAGAGGTGTTACCAACCCCATTGCATATGAAATGAGATCAGTTGGAAAATTCAACAAGTTCATAAGATGGGAAGAGATAGATGAAATAGATGCACTGGTATCAAACAAAACAAATGTTATAAATGATGCAATCAAAATGGTAGCTCAAACTGTCACAGGCCCCACATCTGATTCTGCTAGTGCTCGATCCACCACATGGAGTAACCTCATCTCATCCTGGGCCTGAGAATGACCAAGAGCATGTGGCTCTACCCTGAACTGACTCTACCCAAAATAGGATCCATTTCTACCTCCATGACCATTGAATCAAGATCCCATTGTCCTAGACGAATCTAACCGAGCTAACATCCATCTGGAAGCTATAGATCTTGCACCACTCTAATAGGGAGAATCACTTTGCAAAAATATTGTAGGTGTCCCATATCTCAATACTGATGGCTAGTTTTGGGAGGATATATGAACGCAGTTCAAATGTTTCCTACCTTCCCACACTTATGGCACACAACCAACCCATCATCAAAATCCATAGATGAATACTGTTGTGAAGTATGTCCCGTACTACCACCTCCCTTTTTCCCCTGCTCATCTTGTTTTCTTTTTTTATTTGATGATCTGTCAATGCTTGCTGCTGACATAGCCCCAAAGGAACCATATTTTTCCTTTCATTCAATCACCACCATACAATCATGGTCAACCACTTCATTATAGGTCTTCAACTTGAACAAAAATAATTGAGAATAAATCTCTAGATGTAACCCCCTCTCAAACCTTTGAGCCTTCATTTTCTCATTGGAAATGATTTCAGGTGCGTACCAAACTATCTCGGTAAAGAGGTTGGCATACTCCATCATGGACTGGTCCTTGTGAAAAAAGGCCAAGACCTCTAGACAGTACTGATCATTGAAATCATCCTTGAATCATTTCAAGTTCATCTACTCGGTCTTCCCAGTTTTCACCACTGAGTCCCACCACCTATGAGTGGGACCTTCTAGCAAGAACAAGGTGAATTTCACCCTGAATTCCTTAGGAGTTTTGAGGAATTTGAACATCCTCTCTATATTCTCAAATCCATCCCTCTTCTTCTTGAGGTTTTGTGCTACCTTGGAAATAATGAGACTTGTTCTTAAGGAACTCCTAAGCTTTGTCATTCCTAGGACCAGGTTCATCTCTCTAACCAGAGTAGGACCAGAACCCATTCCCTATCCCAAATCCTGGACAGCCCAAACCATAGCTTCCATTAATCTCTGATCAATTGGTGAGAGATAAATCTCTCTGGAATCTTCCTGCGGTTTCATAGGAATTTTCCAGGGAGGAATTTTTCTACAATAAGCAATAATCACAAGAGAACTATCAATACAACCATTCTGAAAAAAATTGTCAATAACAAAAAATACCAATATCCCATAAATCCAAAAAAAATCAAACCCATAACAATAACATGACAACCAAACCACTCCAACTCCACCCAGTGTCCATATATAGTTTGCAACCTGTACATATCACTTATAGGAGAATTTAAACAAGGGTTCCAACATCCCATGGTGACTCAAGATCTGTTACGAGGTGTGTTGTCTAGGTGTCGTACATGAAACTAGAACTTCAAGTCCTAAAAATCCGAGCTCCAGTCTATCCAAACTCATCCCAAATATCATGACCCAAAAGATTGAGACCTCCTCTGATACCATTTTTTCATGAACCAAGCTGGGACGTCATCTGAACTGGAACTTGACCCAGTCTTTTTCATGGCCCTAAGGGCATTATCAATCCCTAAGAGTTGGAAACAAGTTCTCAGGTACCAATAATACAACTTGGGAATGATTTAACCCAATTAAATAAACATAACAACCAACAATAATAAATAAACCAAAACTAAATAATCATAACCAAACATGGCATAACAAATTTCAGATTCAATGTTTACATCTTTAAACAAAAACCAAAATGGACTACAACAAAATGGAATAACCAAACTATCCCAAATACCACCAAGTGAAAAGAGGATAATCACTATAAATACACCACCACAACACTGGTATGAGGAAACCACTAGCATCCTAAACCACCATCTCCAAACATCTTGTCTTTACCTGTGTCAAACATAACCAAGTCCACTTACACCCAAAGGTGTAATCAGGGTGTGAGCAAAAGCCTAGTAGGATACCACCCAACAAAGAGATTTTATACTATAAACATTATAAGATAAATAAAATTGAAAGTTTTATAAAAGAAAACTATGAACTTTTTTATGGAAAACATTTTAGAGGAAAACATTTTAGAGGGAAACATGCTTGCTTTCAAAATAAGCAACAAAGTATACTGTATGTCGATGGTAATTATGATATCACCATAGAGCACTATGTCATGGGAAAACCCTCTAGGTATTAGCTAGAAATGGGAAACTAGGAACATCATATCTTAGTGAAAAGTGGTATAGCAACCATGACCAACAGTATTCTCATGCATGAGCCACTAGGATGGGACACCTTATGGGCCTAGTGGTCTCCAATCATCAATATATTTTAGTTGCTATTGTATCGCCAATCCTGCTAGATGAATTTGGGATGAACCACTTCCAAGTCATCCAGTGTAGTAGTCATAGTCTTCCCACCTAGTTACCCAGTTTTCCATTTGTGCTCAATTTCTATTTCACATGTCATGTGCAACATCACTTTCACATAATCATAAACCAAACAATACAAACATGCTTTATAAATCACTAACTTCACAGACAAAACCAATTTTAAATCCAAAAATGCACCGAATCTATTTTAAACATGTTCCATGCCACTTTCAAAATTTATTAAACATGTTTCATAATTTATAAAACATATTCAAATTCATGACAAGGGTTCACACTTGAAATACACCCAAATTCCTTTGAAAAAACCACTTTCATGACATACGCATATCAAAATATTTCAAAAACACATTTATTACCACACACATAAATCATAGAACACATATAAATACTCAAGAAAGCATATAAAATTCATCAAATAATGTTTAAGCATTGAACCACCTACCTCAAGTGTATAACTTTTCTGAAAATGGTGTTAAACCACAACCACATATCAAGAAAACCCTATAAAGGAAAGATTTAACCAAAAAAATCAAGATCAAACCTTAAGAAACAAGTTTCAACCCCAAAAATGTCACCCTACCCACTGGAAATAAGAAACCCCAAGAAAGATGGGGAAAGAAACCTAGAGTGAGGGAGGAAACAAGGAGAAATGGCACTTGGAGTTTCTTGAAGATTTCCCACCAAATCCACCTAAAAAATGGAGGTCCAAGGGAGAAAAAGGGAAGATTAGAGGCTTATAGAGCTGGAAATACTAAGTGGGGAAGAAGAGGGGTAGATTTGGGGTTAAATAGAAAAAGTTAAAAAGGGTAAAAACCCAAATTTTAATGACCTGGATAGGCTGCACGGTTTGTTCGCATAGTTTACCAAGTTGTGCAGTAACCATGTGGTCACAATTGTCCAAGAGGGACATGTTTCATGATTGGTCACACGGTTTGACAACCATGTGCTAACCATGAATTTTAGCTCTGTCCAAAAATGACACCTTAGTGCACGGTTTCCTGGTCAAGGTGCGCGGTTTCACCTAATTGTGCGCAGACTGTGTGTCACCTTCTCTTAGGGAAAATTTATCATTTTTCTCCAAAAACTCAAAGAAAACCCAAGTGGAAAGGGATAGATAAAAAATAAATAGAAAAATACCTCAAAAAGAAATCATGGGTGTGACATGATGCAACCTGTATGACTAAAAGTGCATGTTTCCAGTTTAAAATGACATTTTAGTACAAAATAAAAGTAGCGTACTCAAAACTGAGGAAATGAATTTGTATTGTTTTGATACTTCAGGAAAATGATCCATAATTTATTTGAGAAATTTAGGAATCAGATGAACCTCAATCTGACGCACGGTGTAACTGATGTGACTCCAAGTGCATCTTTTTATTCAAAATTAACATTAATTTTAACGAAAAAAAACAAGTGACATACTCAAAACCGAGAAAATGTATTTGGATTGTTTTGGTAATTTATGAAAATGATCCATAATTCATTTTTTATGTGTAGGAATCATCCACACCTCAATCTGACTCATGGTGACTCCAAGTGTTCCTTTTTATTCAAAATTGACATTAATTTTAGTAATAAAAAATTAACATACTCTATAATAGTGTTTTTTCTTGTATTTGTGTTGGAAATTTTATATCATTTGAATTTTGTATTTATATTAGATTTTTATAATCTTTGATGTTGTTTCTAATGTTATTTATGGTGATGTTGTGTGTTGTTACATCACACTGCATGCTCTATTTCTAGTGTTGTAGTGTGATGTAACATCACACCACAGTATTGAACTTTATTAGTGCTACTAAATGCACTGAAAAAATGTCACTTTATCATCACTTTTATTTGGGCTAATAAATGAGTATTTTATCAGTGCTTGTAAAAGTGATGATAAATGTTTCCTTTATCAGCACTAATTAAATGTGTTGATAAATTATATCATTTATCATCACTTTAATAAGTGCTGATAAAAGTGTGATTTATCAACACTTTTTTGTGCTGATAAAATCCTTGGCCTTTTAACCACACTGCGATAGTCAACACTTTTTTAGTGTTGATAAAGGCCTATTCTAGTGCTGTTAAAGGCCTCTTTTGTAGTATTGGATCCATCCATGAAACAAGACAGAAACACCAATATCTTTAGAGTCAAAAAAAGTGAAATAAAACATCCAGAGTATGCAATAATGACTAAAAAGATACCATAAACAACAATACATCATAAACAAAACATTCCATAACAGGACATATATACATGGTATCTCAAGTCATAACCAAACACTCAAAATAATGGGAACAGTTCCAAAAAAGTCCCAAAAAATGCCAATACATACACCCCAATGGGTATAAAGTCCCAAAATGACTCCACACAAGCCAACATGGTTAGACCATGTCTCATCCATCAACAACGTACAGCGGTAATCAAGAAGATCTACTAAAGTACATGGTTCTCTTGCCTTTACTTGTGTCCTAAAAAAATTCTACATATGCATGAAGGCATATATAGGGTGTGAGGAACGTTTCCCAATATGATACTTATAATAATTTATTTAAGGATTTTTCCCATGAAAACCATTAAATTGGTTTGAAAACACTTTTCAAAACTACACCACTATGAACACAATTTTCTTTAAAATGAGCCTTTGAAATCCATTTGGTTTTTTTTCTTTAAAACATGTGTGTTTTTCCAAAATATCTCTTATCATGGATCAAATAAAGAATCAAAGGCGTAAGAAAAAACATGCTCACCCCACCCTAATCAAGGCATGATAAGGTATAATCATAAACATCACCATCATATAACCAATAGACAAAAATGGTCATAACATAAATCATCACATCAAACGTAGAACTACTAGAATTAATAAAGGCATATAAACCAATCTGGCATTTGTAATTTCACTTGGGGCTCTAACCATGAGGGTCTAATGTGAGTGAGTCTAAAAAAAGTATACTAGTCAGCTAAACAAAAAGGAAGCTCTCGTAGTCCTCCATGGGCCTAAATCTAAGAGCTTTCACGATCTATCAGCAACCAAATGGAATCTCTCACGGTCTTTCTTTCCGAAGGATATCACATTCCCTTGGAAAAAAATGGAATCTCTCACAGTCTTCCTTCCTGGAGGCTCCCATGGTCCCTTAGACAACCCCTCACTCACACCCTAGTTAACTGAAGTGTTACTCCATGCCAACATGATAAAAAAACATGGGCCATAGAAAATAATTCATTACACCATAAATTTTCATAAACAACATTCCCATTTTATGAAACACTTTTCTACAAGGTAAAACAATTTCTAAAACTACTTTAAAAATCCTTTGAAAACCATAAAATATCTTTGATCCATTTTATCAAACACTTGGTGTGCATACAATCCATACCCATTTATAAAACCCACTTTTGATCTCTAAATTTCCAATACAATACATTAATAACATAAAACATGTGAAGAATTTCAATCATAAATCGTTTAAATGGCAATTAAAACCATACAAACTAGAGGCAATTGGAAATTTAAAGGTAATCCATGGAAAAACACCCTTAAATAGTGACACCTACCTCAGAATCGATTCCAACCTCATCACCTCTAATGATAACCACCTGGAATAGGTAAGAGAGAACCTCACACACCTAACCCACATGAACACAAACCAAATCCCCCATTAAAATCCTATGTTCGGCCATCCCCACCACTTAGGGTTACACACTTCCATGGAAATGGAAGAACAAGTAAGAGAAAGGGAAAAGGTAGAATAAAACTCAAAGAAAATGATTTACCACAATTCAAAACACCAAGAATAAAATATAAATCAACCAAGGATATATATAATAATCTTCCACACCAAATAAGAGGGTTTATGTATGATTGGGTAAGGAAATGAGGACCAAAAGCCTTAAAATCGATTGGGGGGGATGGTAAAAGACAAGTTTTTAAGTGATCCAGGTAGGCCAAATGGTTAGGAAAATGATAAAACACGTTTTTATTGAATATTTTATTGATTATAAAAGATATAATTTATTAAAATTGTGTTAAATAATTTTATTTATGGAATATTTTGAATTAGATCATTCATTTGGAAATTTAATGAAAAATCCAGCTTTTACCCTTTAAAGTTCACTATAGTATTTAGGATATAAATATTTTAATATGGCTTATTTGAACTTAAAACTTTTAAAAATTGTTCATAACTAAATGGGATATAACTTTCATTGAGGACATAAAAGCTAGATCATTCATTTGATTTGAGAAAATGGGCCATAAATCCAGAGATGGACTGGACTCTCTAGATTGGACACCACTTTAGTATTGGGGTTATATCTTCTTCATTCATGATTTTATTGGGATAAAATTTGTAAATAATATATAGGACACAATTTCAAACAAATAATCCTTTTGTGAGGATAGCTAGTTCACATGGTTTGGAGGGAAAACAATCGGTGCTAGTTGGAATAAAATATTTGGCCAAATTTCTCATTCACACTTGAAAAGTCTTGAAACTCTAGCATCCTCTCCATTATATAATTGTGTGTTTTTATCATTTGGAATGGTTTTTACATGGATTAGGAGATTTATGGAAGAGTATAATTTGTTTCACTCCATTTCTCTATGAATTTAAAGTGGGGGGCTCTTGAAGCAATGATCCCTTCATTGAAGCCTTCTTTTTCTACTTCTTGTTGTAATGTTTATGTTTTCGTAATAAACTTCTTAGTTTATCTTCCATTTATTCTATTTTGTTAAATTTTATTATTATTTAATTAAATTATTTAGTCTTGAAATCAAGGGTATAAACATTATTGGTTTATACCCTTTCTAAACCTTTTTGAATGCAATTTGTTTCTCATAATGACTACATCGCCCATGGAAGAGTAGTTTTTTTAGTAATCGATACACCTCTTACCTATTAATTTAATTATTTTTAATCAATGAGGTATTGTAATTCATATAATGTGATCTAATAATTTTTTTAACTTAAAATAAACTAATCGAGAAATTTAACAATTAACACAAAAACACATGAGGTCAAGAATTGTGTGAATTGTGATAACGCAGTCTTAATCTATAAAACAAAACAAAACATGGTCAATTTATAGAGTTAAAATATAATTCCTTGACTTGATTCATCCAAATTTCTTTAATAGAAATTTTTCCTAATTTACCACTTATTATAAGCTTTCCTTATAACATCAATCAAAGCAGGATGATGTAATTGTATGTTCCAAAGCTAGCCTAGGTTTTAATTCATTTCATAATTGTGGTTAAGTTAACTCTCATAGGGTTTGAGGTTTAACAAATTAGGGGATAACAATTAAGTGTAATTTAATTTGAATAATAATGATTAATAATTAAGTTAATAGGTAGTGTTATATTAATTACAGATTCTAAAAAATGTTTTCTAAAAAAACCTCTTATTGTGTTTTATCAACAAAATTTAAAAAAAAAACAAAAAAAAATACAATCTTCTTCCAGCATACATCTTCAAGATTTATAAATATTAATCACCCCCCCCCAATACTTTTAAGTAGTATGTTTATTTTATTTTATTTTATTTCTAAAATACATTTAATATGTTGTTTTAATTACTTCCTCCTTTGAGAGATGACCTTAGTCAGACACTCTGATGCACCTAAATAACCAAAAACCAAACATCATTTGAGAGTGTCCACAATAGCACCTTTCAACAAACCAAGTGTCAATCATATGGGAGTTACTGTCTCTCAAAAATATAAGTTGCATGGTCACTCTTGGTGTCACATGGTTTGATAAACCATGCTCAAACTGTGAAAAAACCCCACTACCCAGACCTGCAGTACCGTCACATGGTTTGTTTCACGGTTAAACAAATTGTGTTCTAACCATGCGCCTAGTCCACTTCTCCCAAAAACTTCCATTTCTGACCCCAAGCACTTGGGAACTCCAAAAAATCACTAAAAGGTAAATAAAACTCAAGATTAGATGTACCAGTGACCTAGTGGGTGTCACAAACTCCCCACCATGCCACTTTTTCCCCCATAAAGTCCTCAAGCATCCTCGGAAGAAAATAGGTGTGGTCATTTATCTCTCACAAAAGATTCTCACTCCCATGTCTCATGGTTATCGCTGCCTCTCCTCCAGATCACATGAACCAATGGGATCTACTTGCCACAGATTACCTTGTTTTGATAATGCAAGATACGAACTGGTTGCTCCACAATGGTGGTATCATGCTCAAGCTCTAAATATTCCAACTCTAACACATGAGATGGGTACGGATGGTATTCCTTTAACTAGAAAAAATGGAAGACATTGTGGATTGAGGTCATCCATGGTGGTAACTCCAATCGATAGGATACCTTCTCAATTTTCTCCATAATATGAAATGGACTAACATAACATGGTGCCAGATTTACCTTCTTTCCCAAGAAACAATGCCCCAAGCAAACTGATACCTGAAGAAACACCTGATCACCAACCTGAAACTCCAATGAATGATGAGGATAGTCATCATATGACTTATGGTGACTATGAGCTATTGTTAACTATTTCTGAATCAGTCAAAATATCTTAGTCCTCTCCTGGATGAGACTCAGTACAACTAAGGAACGCTCACCCACCCAGCTCAACACAATGGGGATTGGCATGGTTGGTCATACAACCCCTCAAATGGGTCCATCCTGATTGAGGTCTGGTAACTATTATTATAATAAAAAATTATACAATTGTAGGTGTCTTTCCAAAAAACCACTAAAATCAAGAACACACCCTCGCAACATATCCTCAAGAGTCTGGATGGTCCACTCAGACTAACCATCCATCTGTAGGTGATACACGGTGCTCAATTTAAGCTTGGTTCCCAAATACTTCTGAAGTCCCTTCCAAAATCAGAAATTAAAATGGTATCCCAGTCTGAAACTATTGTTGAGGGCACTCCATGAAGCCTAACGACCTATCGAACATACAGGCACTCAAAGTCTTTTACCTTCATCAACTCCCTAATGGGAAGAAAGTGGGTTGATTTCATCAAAAATCGATAATAACACATTTTGTATCTTTCCCACTCATAGTACAAGGTATCCTCAAAAAATCCATAGAGATATCATCCCAATTCCACACTGGAACGAGAAGTTCCTGCAAAAACTCAGCTAGTCTCTGATGCTCAGCTTTGATCCTATGTTAGGTCAAGCATCTAGAAATGAAATCTTCCACTATTAGTCTCATCTTGGGCCACCAATAACTACCTATCAAGGTATAAAACATATTTTTCACCTTAGGGTGCATGGTCCAACTATAATGATGCACCTCATACATCACCTCCTACCTCAAGCTCAAAGGAATTATCATCCATCCCCAAAAAAGGATAGAACCATTAGGAGACTGAGACCAATCACCTGAGGTCTCCCCACCATTTAAGGCACTACTAATCCATTGGAACTCAGGGTCAGATACCTTCTCACCCCTAACCTGATCAATAAGAGCAGTTGTGAATTTTACACTGGCTAAGAACACTTATCTCCATCCTCCTGAACCACCAAACTCAGATCAGCAAACAAACTCATTAGACCTCACTCATCCACTGATTCTCGAACTTCCTATATTGGAAGATTCTTGCTCAAATCATCGGTGATTGTAATCCCATTCTCAGGTGTATATGCAATATCGAAATCAAAATTCTGAAGATATTCCACCCATTATCTATGTTTCAGGTTCAGGTCCTTCTAGGTAAAAATGTAATTCATACCCTTATGATCTGAATACACTATAAAATTCTCCTTAAAGAGATAGTGTTTCCACATATTCAGCACATGCATGACAACTACCAATTCCAAGTCATGGGTGGAATAATTTTGCTCATGTGGGCATAGCTGTCGTGATCCATAGGCTACCACATGGTCATCCTACATCATCACACACCCAAACCCATACCGAAAGAATCACAATACACAACATAATCTCTCCTGGTATTAGTAATATTAAAAATAGGTGTGGGTATAAAATAGGTCTGCAACTGCTCAAAAACACTTTGGCACTTCTCATCCCACTCAAACTTCACCCCCTTCCTAGTCAAATCTGTCAAGGGAGAAGTTATCCTGGAGAATTCCTAAAAAAACATCTATAACACCCAACCAAGCCTAGAAAGTTGTAGATTTAAAACACATTATTGGGATGCTCCTAAGACATAACTGACTGAACCTTCTCTGGATCCACTAAACTCCTACCTCAAAAATCACATGGTCAGAGAAATTTACTTCTAGGATCAAAAAACTGGCACTTGGATAGCTTGGAATATATACAATGGTCCCTCAAAACACCCAAAAAACCTCCATATGGTCAAAATGATCCTCCTTTATCTTTGAATACACCAATATTTCATCCATAAATATAACCACGAAGGAGTCCAAAAAGAGATGGAAGATCTGGTTCATCAATCCATAAAGACTACAAGATCATTGGTAATCCAAAAAGTCATAACCAAATACTCAAAATGTCCATAATGACTTTGAAAGATGGTCTTTGGAACATCCTATTTCCATATCCTCAGCTGGTGGTACCCAGATCTCAGGTCGATCTTAGAAAACCAACAGGATCCTCTGAGCTGATCAAAAAGATCATCAATTTTGTGCAATGGGGATTTATTCTTTATTATCACTTGGTTAATCTTACGATAGTCTATGAAAAATTAGTGGCTTCCATTCATATTCTTTTCAAATAGCACTAGGGAATCCCACAATGACACTCTTGGATGGATAAAACCCTTACCCTCGAGATCCTCTAGCTGAACTTTCAACTATTTTAGCTCGGTCAGAGCCATATGGTAAGATGGAAAGGAAATCGGGCTCATCTCAGAGAGAATATAGATAGTGAACTTAACCTCTCACTGGGGAGATAATCCCAAAAAATACTCCAAAAACACATCTAGGTACTTATTCATGACCACCGGAAGTTCACCCACTAAACTCTGCTCAACAGCATTGAGAAATAACCTAGATTGCTAGCATGAGATCAACCCCAACTCTGAAGCAATCGGTCCTTCCCACCCTGATCTTGGAATCCCACTCACCCTAAAAAAATGTGTGTTCCCGTCAGGAGTAAAAAACTAGAACCTACAGAAATAACAATCGACTAGTGCCTTGAATATGATCAACCAATCTATGCCAATGATAAGGTCTAAAACATCCAGGTCCAAGACAAGGAATTCCCAGATGACTTCCACATCCTCTATCAAAACACGACACTAAGGGATCTTGAAACCTTGCTCCTTCCTACCCAACAGGGTTAGAAAATCCAAAACATATGCATCAACTCAGATCGCATACCCAAAGAATCAATCAATTTCAATGAAATGAAGGAATGGGATGCACCAGTACAAAATAAAACTGATGTCATGGAATATGCAATAAACACCATACCTCTCATGACATGCAGCCTAGAATCTGATTCCTTTGGTAAAACCTCTACTGCATGGAGTTTCCCTAGCTCAAAATCGCCCTGCACCTTTTTCCCCTGGTGATAATCTCCCTTACCATGAGGGCATGATCCTCCGCCCTTGGAAGCCTCTGATTTCACCTGAGATCCCTTCAAAAAATTGGAGCCCATGCTACTCCCCCATGAAGCCAACTGACAGAAACGCTAGAGATAACCCATACATCCACACTAGTGGAACACCCTCAAAGTATCTAGGAAACTAAGCTTGGTGGGTCCACCCTTCCTGAACTAGTAACAGACAATAGGCTTACGCCCTGAAGAATCCATAAGAGATAAACCTAGAGACTATTGTACACTCTTTTCACAGCCTCGGTGAGGCCCATCCTGCTTCTGCTTTTATCCTGAAAAAGAGCTTTGGATTCCACCCACTAAAAGAACACCATTGAGACATGTCTTTCCAATCAAATCAGCCCCTTCCATAGTCTCATTGTCATCCACCTCTGAGTAGATTGGTAGACATAGAAGAATAAGCATAGACCTGATCTCTGGCCTCAATCCCATCTCAAAATACTGGGCCTTAAGGTAATCATTTACGAGGAGAGTTGGAGATACATGTAACAACTTAGTAAAACGAGCAGCATGCTTCATCACCAAATTATCCACTTGCTCCAACTTCAAGAACTCTCAAGCCTTCGCCTCCCTCAAGGTCTCTGGGTAGAACTGTCGATTGAGATCCACCTTGAAAGTGGTCCATGTGAGATCCTCGTTCCTCCTCAAAAGCACCAACGACTCCCACCACTTCCTACCTGATCCTTCCATCACATACATGGTGAATCCCACTTTAGAGGTATCAGGGGCCTTCAAGAACTAAAAGATCCTCTTAATACAATCCAACCAATCCTCAGACTCATTAGGTCCCTTGTCTCTACGGAACACTGATGCATTTTGTCTCGTAAAATCTTGAACATGGTTCATCATTTGTGTATGCTCTTGAACGCCCACATGACCCAAAGATTGGATCATATGAATCATAGACTCCCCTAGAGCCACATCAATAAGAGGAGTTTCATGTGGGGTGTTCTCCACAGCACCCGCTCTATGCTTGGACAAGGTTCTTCTAGGAGGCATTATCTACAAGGCACAAAACATAGGCTTCATCAAGTATAATTCTATCTCAATTCACATCAAATGAACCAAAATAAACCATCATCATGGATATCAACAAGCAAAATAAGCATCAAAAGAATCTCCAAATGAAAAGGAACAAAAATATCAAAAAAAATCCAAGCATTTCCCATTGTGCATGGTCTGGCCGCAAAGTTTAGAAAATAAAGCTCCAACCATGCGGGTGCCACTGGAGCTGGCAGACAAGGCCGCATGGGCTATGTAAGGTTATAACTAACCATGTGCCTCCTCCAGACCTCCCCATCTCACCCAAAAACTCAAAATGAACCTCAAGCTCAAAACATAACCACAATCTCAGACCACCCATGGCAACTCGAGGTTCGACACAAAGAAGAGTTGGTCAGGTACTCCCATGTTCCTACCTCCTGGGTCCCGACGGTCCTAGATCTACTATGCCACTGAATCCCAAATAAAAATCTCATCTGATACCATTTTGTAACAAACCAACCCAGATCAACCCAACCTGTCACCCGAACTAGCCTGCCACACGGCCCGAAGCACATTCTCGATCGTCACAGGTTGGCGACAAGCACCAAGCATAACCAACAATCTCTTGGGAATGGTTTCACCCATGGTAAATCAACATGACTCGTCC
This sequence comes from Viscum album, assembly GCA_963277665.1. Taxonomy (NCBI): domain Eukaryota; kingdom Viridiplantae; phylum Streptophyta; class Magnoliopsida; order Santalales; family Viscaceae; genus Viscum; species Viscum album. The sequence continues at coordinate 905,263,759 of OY728165.1, read as the reverse complement.
ATGAAACATATGTCCACACCAATATCATCAAAGTCAATAGCATGAAATGAAACATTCAGAGTACGCAATAATGACTAAGTAGATACCATAAACAATAGTACATCATAAATAAAACATGCCATAACAGGACATATATACACGGTATCTCAATTCATAACCCAATTCTCAAAAGAATGGGAATAGTGACAAACAAGGCTCAAATAGTACCAATACATACACCCTAACAAATACAAAATCCCAAAACGACTCCACATGATCCAACCCTGTGAGACCACGTCTCCTCCATCAACAATGGACGGCAATAATCAAGAAGAGACACCCAAGTGCATAGTGCCCTTTCCTTTATATGTGCCCTGCAAAACAAAGTCTACATGCACTCAAAGGCATATGTAGGGTGTGAGACACATAGCCCAGTAGGATACCACCATGAATCTATTTAAGGATTTTACCCATACAAACCATTAAATTAGTTTGAAAACACTTTTCAAAACTAACCCACTTTTAACACAATTTACTTTAAAACAAGGCTTTGAAATCACTTTGGTCATTTTTTCATTTAAAACGCATGTGTTTTTTCAGAACATCTCTTATCATGGCTCAAATAAAGAATCAAAGTCACAAAAAAAAACATGATCAACCCACCCCTATCAAGGAATAAAAAGGTATAAGAATAAACATCATCATCATATAGCCAATAGATGAAAAATGGGCATAACATAAATCATCACATCAAATATGGCACCACTAGAATGCATAAAGGCATATAAACCAATCCGGAATGAGTAAGTGAACCTAGGGCTCTAACCATAAGGGTCTAATGTGAGTGGGTCTAAAAAAGTATGCTAATAGGCTAAATAAAGTTGAAGCTCTCACGGTCCTCCCTAGGTCCAACTCCAAGAGCTCTCACAGTCTCGCAGCAACCAAATGGAAGCTCTCACGGTCTTTATACCCAAAGGCTCTCATGGTCCCTTGGAAACCAAAATGGAAGCTCTCACGGTCTTCCACCCTGAAGGCTCTCACGGTCCCTCGGACAACCTCTTGCTCACACCCTAGTTAACCAAATAGTTACACCATACCAACATAATCAAAAAAACATTTTTCATAGAAAACAAGCCATTCGACGAGCCATTTTCATAAACAACATGACCATTTTATAAAACACCTTTCCACAAGGTAAAACCATTTCTAAAACCACTTTAGAAATCCTTTGAAAACCATAAAATCTCTTTGATCCATTTTATCAAACACTCTGTGTGTATACGAGCCACACCCATTTGGAAAACCCACTTTTAACCTCTAAATTGCCAATCCAATCCATGAATCACATTAAACATGGAATATATTCCAATCGTAAATCATTTCAATGGAAATTAAAACCACACAACCCAAAGGTGATTGGAAATTTAAAGGTAAGCTAGGGAAAACACCCTTAAATAGAGACACCTACCTCGAAAACGGTTCCAACCTTGTCGCCTTCGATGATAACTACCCAAAATAGGTATTAGATGGCCTCACACACCTAAACCACATGAACACAAACAAAATCCTTAAAAATGGGGGAGGGGCTACGCACAATGGGGGGGAATGGGGGTCCAAAATCCTTAAAACTCGAGAGGGGGAATGGTAAAAGACCACTTTTTAAGTGAGCTGGAAAGGCTGTACGGTTTGGTCACACGATTAGGCAAACCATGCGCCAACTGTGCGGGAGCTACTATCTCCCAAAAATTTGAGTTGCACTGTTACTCTTGGGTATCGCAGAGTTTGGAAAACCGTGCTCCAACCGTGTAAAACCCCACTACCCCAACCTACAGAACTCTCACACGGTTAGTCGCACGATTAAACAAACTATGCATCAACTGTGGGTATGGTCTGCTTCTCCCAAAAACTTCCATTTTCGACCCTCGACACCCAGGAACTCCAAAAACAGACCAAAAAGTAAATAAAACTCAAAATTAGACATGCTAGTGACCCGACTGGTGTCACAAGGAGACCTTGGGTTACGGGGAAAAACTAAATGTGGACGAGCCCTAGTGGAGTATGTTATCACTATGGAAGGTGCTCTTGATGCCATGGATGCTAGGGGTAGCCTTTCCAAGGGACCGAGGTTCCCAGACTTTAAGAGTCACATATGTCGGTTGGCGTTCCTTTGTGTGTCTTAGTGGTTTAGTAGTGTATACCCTCGTGTCATGGATTTCCCTTTGGATGCTTAGAGATTGCATTATGTGCATGTATATTGATATGTTTATTTGTTCACTTGATCTTGTTATAGATATTGGTGCTTGCAAACTGTTTATTTCATTTGTTTTAAGTCATCATATATGTGATATGTCATATTGCTCTGTTTATTTGAATATGGCATGATTTTAAAAGGGATTGCGTGTTTTTTAAAAGAAAACGAAAGGATGACTTTTATATGGATAATGATTTCTTTTAAAAGTATTTTAGAAATATGTTTTAAACAAGAACCAATGGATGCATGTGGATGGACATTATATAGATTCTTAGTGGTATCCTAACTTTAGTGCTCACACCCTACTTTTGTCTTTGGGCGTTTGTAGCCTTGATTTTGCGGGATACAGGTAAAGGGAAGAGCGTCATGTAGAGGACTGACTCTCCCGATTCGCGTTGCCTTTCCGGTGGGATGGGATGGCGGTGACTTCTGGTCACAAGGAGATGGACCCATGGGTTGCTTCGGGTTCCGTGTTGTTGATGGTCTTTCTGGTTGTTGAGACCTTGTTATTCAGATGTTGGATGTGACCTTTTTGGTTGGTTGTTTTGACATATGACGTAATCTGATTATTTGTTGTGATACTCTGTTTATTTCTATATTATCATGTCTATTGAGGGTGAAATTGTTCTCACATTTCTTTGTATGATAATCTGGTACTCGTCGTCACCCAGTGGCGATCTAAAACGCACTTTAGGCCTTAAAGTTTTACAATGAAAAACCTCACAGCAGTACCTCTAAGCAAACACTGAAAACAAATACAATCACGAACACTCAAGACAACAAGATGATGTGCTACTCGATTGTAAGTGAATCAATCTCCATTTTCTATCATTTCCCATTCCTCGAAGTCATTGGTCCAATTTGTAAATACATTAAATCATACATTCTCTTCTTAGCTACTTTTCATTATTTTACGCCTCGCGCTTCTTGAATCGCCGCCAGCCTTCGCTTGGGTATCGAGTGCTCCTGGCCATTGTATGAGAGCGTACACTTAACATTGTCCTCAATAGGTATTCATCACCAAACAAGCAAAGATACCCTTTGAAATATGAAACACCACAAAACCGGGCATTGTGACACTCTTATGGTACCTCGAAATTGTAGCCTTGTTCTGGTACAAATCTTATTCTCTCTTATATGACATATCATACAGCTTCCTTTTCACTAAAATTGCGCCTTTAGATATTCATATGTAGTATGATACAACTTTCTACTTTAGTTAACATTTTAACTACCGTGAAATATTACAAACCAAATCTTATGTCAGTTGTCTTTGACATAAGCTCAGTTGCTGCAATCATCCTCCCCTAGACTGCAACTTTCAAACTCTTCACTTCATTTAAAAATCCAACACAAACTCAATGAACGCAATTATCAAGAAGATTCTACATGATTGTTCTAGATATTCTAGCAGGGTTGTGATTGAAACAAAGGGGGTGGGGGAGCTGAAACATGTTATATCATATTAAAAATTTATGATTCATTCCATAACCTTTTTTATGCAAGATCGACCTTACAGCCATAAATAATTTGAAAAAACAAACCCAACAACCAAAATGGAAACTAAGGACTTGCCAAGAATTAAGCTTACAGACGCAACAACTACGCAAGGAGAGCGCCGATTGTGCATTTAAACCTTCTTTACCTGGATATGATGAGTGGATTGTGATCGCCAAATGGGCCGCCTGCCGCTCTGAACAAGAGCCACCTCCTCTCCCTCTTTCATCGTTCCTTGTTTCAGCAACACTGACAGGGCATTTGCAAAGGTCTCTTCAGCACATTCTGAGAATTCCATGTGGATGGGACACACACCCTGGTATAAAGCCAGTCTCTGTTGAATTCTCTTCCTGCATCCCCATAAATACAATTTTATTTACCTTTCTGAATAATAAAAAAGAAAAATCCTTACCAAAACCAAACACATTACAACAAAAATGCAAAACTTACTCATCTGTGAAGGCAAATATGCTGCCCGAAGGTCGGTACTGACTCAATAAAATAGCCATTGACCCTGTTCTTGTGAAGACTACGATCGGGGTTCCCAGGGTGTTCGACATCATGGTTGCATGAAAGGCAAACATTTCACTCATATGGTTCTACAACAAAAACAATACAAAACCTAGTCAAAAGAAGCAGTCAAATAATATAAGAGAGCTACAATGCAAGCAGTTGAGAAACCTGGAGAGGCAGTCCAAGAGATGGTGGCTTTTCACCATCAACCTTGGTTGTTTCGGTTCTCAAAGCCACTGTGTGCATCACTTTCACAGCTTTCAATGGGAACTTTCCATGGGCTGTTTCTCCAGAAAGCATAACTGCATCGGCACCCTCCCTCACGGCAATGGCAATGTCTGAAACCTCGGCTCGAGTTGGTGTTGGATGAATAATCATGCTTTCAAGCATGTTTGTTGCAACTATCACGGCTTTCCCCATGCTCCGACATATTCTAATTATCTCCTCCTGCGTTTTGTACCAAAAAACTGCTTTTTTAAGTATTAATGATGACAAACCCAAAACTCTTTCCCCCAGCTTGCATAACTTTGGATTTAAATTTAAAAAAAAAAAAAAAACCTGTAGTATCGGAACCTCCTCGATAGGGAGTTCAGCACCTAGATCTCCCCTTGCAACCATAGCCTACGAAACAAACACAAAAAATAATAATAATAATAATCCAACATGAACAATGAATAAAAATATAACACAAAGATGAATAAATGATACAGCTGTTAACCATACCCCATCAGATGCAGTTATAATTGAATGCAAATTAGGTATAGAGTCGGCACTTTCAATTTTCACAATGACATGTATATCTGCACCACTGCCTGTTACAAGCAAAAAAAACATGGAATAGTAAACCTAAATTAAAAAAAAAAAAGGCAAATTTTTATGATTTAGTAAACCAAACACACACACACAGAGCAGCCCGTGCTAGTATTTACTTTGCAGATAGTTCTTCAATTGATGAACCACTTCTGCATCTTTGACAAATGAAACTGCATAGTAATCAACCTTGTTATCCACACCAAACTTGATGTCATCCCAGTCCTTTTCTGCAAAAGTTCAAAATTACAAATATTCAACTCTAACCAAATGAAAACTGCTTGTGGAACTCATCACTTATGATAAGTGCTTCAGTATAAGGGAGTGTGTTTGAGAGTTTAATTTTTGCTGGAATGTAATAAAATAGAGTGGATTCGGATGACAAGCCATCATTTAGGGAAAAAAATTAGAAGGGGGATGACCATTAATGGCCTTCCAAGCCAACCCTTGCCCCCCTAACCCACTTTTTTCTAACCCCCAGAATCGGGACAGCAAAGGAATGGAATGGACAAATTGTAACTAATTATAATATTTTTTAAAATATATAAAAAATATGAACCATATAAAAATTATAATGATAATTTTGAAAATTATAAATAAAAAATTAATTTATTGCATTTATTTTATAATTTTTTTTCAAATAATCATTGGATTTACCCATTTCATTCCATTATAAAACTTCCAAACAATGGAACATTTAATTTCATTCCATTATATTCCATTAATGACCGTTTCAAACACAAAAAAGGTTTTTTTGCTACTTATATACGTGTTTTTTTATCAGAAGCCCCAACCCATTCCAAGTGATGCCCTTCCCTGCATGGCACCCCCCCCCCCCCCGCCCCTGAAACAAGCACCCAGATCCCGAGTCTTAGACGCCGCCTGCAAAGCAGGGCCAGGTAAAACTGCCCCTCCACACTGCCTCGCGTTGTTGAGGGTGTTAAATCAACGGACATGACAATGCCGAAGCACAGCCAGTGGAAATCAAACCCCAAACCCCCAAGGACCGAAACCCCAACCCCTATCCACTGGGTATTTTTAAGTGGTTTTCTTATGAAAGTTAAGAGTGGGTGTTTTTTTTCCGAAATAGAAAAAACGCCACTTATTTTTTCAAAATGCTTATTTTAAGTGGTAAGTGTGATAAAAAAATTCAACAAATGCTGTCAGACAGAACCTAAATGGGAGGGAACAATAAAAAGCAAGATCAAAGTTCCAACCAGTAATGGATGGAAGCGTAGCACTTTTTCCTCGAACATTCAGATGTCGCCTAGACTTGAGCTCTCCTCCATCAACAACATCACATTTCACTGAATCTTCAGTCTTGGATTTGACCACCAATGACATCATCCCACCTGTAGAAACAACAAAAAAAAACTAAAATCATCCGGGCAGGAAAACTATAATTCTTCACATTTGTATAGTCTAATCGTGACAAAAAAAGAATTAAACCAAAACCATGTTCAATGAAACACAAATGATAAACACTTTCATGTGTTTTTCAATAAACATTAAATATTCAAACCCCCAAGACCAATAAACCATGGCATATAACTAACTGTTCTGTAGTTGATCGTTTAAAGCCTTTTTTCGCACACATTTTTTTTAATGCAAGAATTTATTTCACCAGCTTAAGGTTTTCAAAGAACCGTCCAAAATAACTGATCACTAATAAAGCCTCAAGAAATTTATGTGCTTTTTTGCTTAACACATGTGACACAAACAATAAAGGTGGTCATTTATAGTGGCAGGTGATACCTCTCTGATGAGTCTGTTGATAATCCGATTTTAATAACCTCCGCTAGAAGGGAGGAAAGGTTAACAGTGTGCAGGTGCAATTTTGTATAAGTCCTTGTGTTTTGTTGTGGCTGTATTTCTTTTCTGTTTCGAGAGAAGGGAGGCCATTTGGTTAAATTTCCGGCTAATAAGGCTGTTCGAAGGTTTCGACCTTGGCTCCAAAGAGTAGCACTCTGGAGAGTTGAGTTCCCCCCTCTATTTCTTCTTCTTCTCCCACAACAGATTCTTCTGGATTGTTGTATATCACTGCTGTGAATACTCAGTTTACTGTTAATTCTTGTCCAATTCTGGTTACTTCCGGATCCTTTGTGTTTTCCTCCGACTTTGAATCCCTCAGTTCTATCAATTTCATGCTTCCATTGAGTTTTCCCCTATCACTTTTGGTGAAATGCCTTCTCACATGGAGTCTCGCGCTGCATCAGTGGAGACGTTGAGTTCTAGCTTGGAGCAGAAAGTTCACGGCCAGAATGAACAGTTGGAGATTCAAGAAGGAAGTCTGCAGGAGGTGCAGACTTCCATTGACATTCTTGCTCTTGGACACTCCGAAGTTCTGCGCCTGAAGCGTGAGTTGCAGCAGTCCATGCAGGCCCATACGCAGGCGTTGACTGAGCTTTCCAATCGACATCCTCCTCCTGGTTCTTCGCATTCTCTGGCTGCAGAAGTACACAGTCTGCGACTTCTGCTGCCTGCACAGGATTTGCGAGGGAAAGCAAAGACCTGCTTTCCCTTCTGCTCACTGCGGTAAGGAAAATGTCGATCCTAGCTCCAGTTGTGCTGTCTGTCCTGAGCAGCACGAGGATCTTCCTCCAGATTCTCGACTTGTGGCAGCCCGATGCACAGGCAATAGAGACCTCTGGGAGGACTTACGGTCCATTGCTAGGCGAGTCAAGCAACCAACTTTCACCGGTGACGGTCCTATAAACATATTTCAGTGTTCATAAAACTCACAATAATTTGCAAGTTCCAATTGCTCAGCTCTGCTTTGAAGGACTCGTTCAACATTGGTTTTTGTCCTTGATTTCTACCCAACCTCATCTTTCTTGGGATGAGTTGAAGACAGAACTTCTTTCGCGATATGGCGCTACGGCTGAGACTGATCTGTTGAAGCAGCTCAATCAAATTAAACAGGTGAGTTCGATGGATGATTATATTACAGAGTTTGAAAGGGTGGCCTTACGCATTTCTGGACTTCTGGAGCATTGGTATTCTTTTTGGGTGGCATGCGTCCAGAAATTGAGAGTTCGGTGATTACACACGAACAATACAAAACACGGTTGTTATCTCTTACCAGGAATATTGAATGGGAGCTTCTTATTAAAACCATTATCCAACCTCCGGAGCCGTGTCGTCCTGGTCAATTTTACAGGGTAGTAGGACTTCCAATAGCAGCACCGTCAAATTGCATTATGATTCTCTTGGATCGGATCATAAGACAGAGGAGAAGGGCCTCAATAAGCAAGAGTATGTGCCTAAGTAAAAATGGGCCTCCGGAGCCACGTCGTCCTGGTCAATTTTACCAGGGTAGGACTTTCAATAGCAGCACAGTCAAATTGCTTTATGATTCTCTTGGATCAGATCGTAAGACAGAGGAGAAGGGCCTCAATAAGCAGGAGTATGTGCCTAAGTGGAAATGGGTTCGAAATCTGTCTTGGGTTGAGTATGATGATCGGAGGGCCAGGGGCTTAAGTTGGGTGATGGGCATCGTGTTTTATCTCGTTGTAAGTGCGCGGCTCTTCCTGTTGAATTGGGTAGCTTTCAGTTTACAGTGGAAGCTTTCTTGTTTGATACTACCGATCTTGATTTAGTTTTGGGAATGACTTGGTTTGAAACCCTTGGTTATGATACTTCCCATTGGAAGAACCTTACTATGAGTTTTGTTTATCATGGGCGGCAAGTTACTCTTCACGGCCTGCAGAAACCGCAGGAATTGCCCTTGTCTTTGCAAGAATTTCTCACAGGGAAACAAATTTCTGCTCAGGGTCTTTAATGGTCTTCAGGTTTGGCTTTGCCCCAGGAAGACTCGCATTTGCTTCCACAGCAGTTTGCTGATTTGCAGAATTTGTTTCTTCGGTATCATGTGTTTGAGGAGCTGAAAGGGTTACCTCCCCACAGATCTACCGATCATGACATCCGACTCCGACACTCAGCTGAACCTGTTTCCCACAGAACTTATAAGCTTGCTCATCATATGAAAGATGAAGTGAAACGGCAGGTCAACTTGACCAAGGTGTCATCAGAAGCAGTACTGGCCCTTATTCTAGTCCTATAATTCTGGCCAAGAAAAAAGATGGTGGCTTGCGAATGTGTGTGGATTATCGGGCTTTAAATAAGCTCACGATTCCGAACAGGTTTCCTATTCCCTTAGTTGAGGAGTTATTGGATGAACTCTATGGAGCTCGGTATTTTATGAAACTTGATCATAAATCTGGGTTTCATCAAGTTTGAGTGCAAGATGAAGATATTGCGAGAACATCTCCTTTTGGTTTAATGAATGCCCGGGCTACATTTCACGCTACCATGAATGCTATTTTTAAACCCTTTCTTCATCGGAGTGTACTTGTTTTTTTTTTTTTTTTTGACAATGTCCTTCTGCACAGCAGCACCTGGGCTAACCATTTAGGACATTTAAACCTAGTTTTGGAGATATTAGGGACAAACAGTTTGCATGTTAATCAGAAAGTGTTTTTTTTTTTTTGGGCAGGAAACTGTGGAGTAACTCTGGCATCTCATTTCCCACGAGGGCGGGTCTATGGATCCTAAGAAAGTCTGCAGTGTTCGGCAATAGCCTCCTCCTGTGAATGTCAGAGAAGTTCGGGGCTTCTTGGGGCTTACAGGCTATTCACCAGAGATTTATCAGAGACTATGGGAAGGTTGCTCGCCCTTTGACAGTTCTTACTAAGAAGAAGAATTTTCAGTGGAATGAGGATGCCCAGTTCGCTTTTGATACATTGAAAACCTCTTTGACTGCTCCCGGGCTTCCGGATTTCTCCAAGATTTTTATTGTAAAATGTGATGCTTCTAAAGGAGGCCTAGGTGCTGTTCCTATGCAGGAGGGAAGACCTTTAGCTTATTTTAGTAAAGGCTCTTTCTGGCTCTAATATAGCTAAATCAGTTTATGAAAAGGAACTCATGGCCTTGGTTCAAGCTGTAAAACATGGGAAGCAGTACCTTCTGGAGTAGCGATGCAAAGCGGGCTCACGGCCCGCGGGCTTTGCGGGTATGGGGCGGATATGGGGCGGGGCGGGCCTGAAAATTTTGACCGTTTAGAGTGCGGGCCAATGCGGGTTGAGCCCGCGCGGGTGCGGGCCTGATTTAAAAAAATATATATTATTTTTACAATATATGTTTCTTTAACATTTTAGTTTTTTTAATAAAAAAATAATGGTTAAACGGTGACATATGATTTCTCACCGTAATGGTCATATTAATTCACCATTTATTCACATGTGAATTTTAAATAGGCATATATTTATTGTTTTAATATGATATTATGTTATTAATATAGTATTTATTAACCATATTTACATGGTGTGTCAACCCATCTCTCAAAAAATGGAACTCATCGCCCCTGCGCATGGTTTCAATTCTATAAGAGTTATTATAATCATAATATTTTTTAGGTTGATTTAATTTTGTTATTATTTAATTTAATTTTTTTATTAAGAGAATTGGATAGAACCTCGTGAAAACACTAATAGCTTCCTCTGAAACTAATCGTTACCTGGAGAAACTTCATTCATTCACTGGTTTAGTTGTTCACATCACCACACAACGAACATTATCATTCATTGTCCATCACCGATCACTCACCTACTTTCTATCACAACAGTTCACCACCACATCAGCATTACCGCATGCCACCATTAACACACAAAAAAATGTTCCATCACATTCTTTAAAGCTCTAGTTATTGTTAATTCACACTTCTCCCCACAAATACCTTTAAGAATGATAAAAAATAGAGTATTTAAATGATTATAAATAGTATTTTTTTTGTAATGGTGGGTAAGCCCGCGGGCAACCCGCGGGTTTATGCGGGGCGGGGCGGGCTTGAAATTTTTTGTTCGCATTATATGCGGGCTTTTGCGGACAAACCCGCGTGGGCTCAAACCCGTGCGGGCTTGGCCCGCCCCGCCCCGGCCCGCCCGTTTCGCATTACTATTCTGGAGCGCCGTTTCATTGTTCAAACCAATCATCAGTGTCTTATACATATGTTGAACCAGCGCATTTCTTCAATGGATCAACAATGTTGGCATGTCAAGTTGTTGGGCTTTGACTTTGAGGTTGTGTATAAGTTGGGGAGGGCTAAATGTGCGGCAGATGCTTTGTCACGGGTCATGGAGGATAAGTCCCTCCGGATGGCTATTTCTGAACCCCTTTAGGTAGACATTTCGCAATTGAAAGAAGACGTTCTCGGGGATAAGGAATTGCCTTCCCTTATTGCTGGCATTGCAACAAGATTCCTCAGCTAAGCCCGGTTTTTCTCTTAACAATGGCATGCTGTTTTTCAAGGGCAGAATTGTCCTTTCGAAGACTTCTTCTTGGATACCTATGCTGTCGCATTATTATCACGCTTCACCCATCGGAGGCCATAAGGGTTTTCTCAAAACCTATAAAAAGTTGACCGGTGGTTTGTCCTGGCAAGGGATGACCCAGTCTCTTTTGAAGTTTGTCCGAGAATGTGACGTGCGCCAACGGCACAAGTATCAGACCCTTCACCCCAGCTGAGTTGCTGCAGCCCCTGCCTTCCAAAATCTCAAGGCTTTGACACTTTTCTCGTCATCGTGGATCGGTTTTCCAAATATGCTCATTTCCTGCCTCTCAAACAACCCTATACTGCTTGAGATTGTGGGCGACTTGTTTATGAAAGAAATAGTCCGTTCACATGGCATGCCCAGTGCCATCGTGAGTGATAGAGATCCCCTGTTTACTAGTCTGTTTTGGAAGGAATTGTTTGAATACACGGTACTAAATTGAGGATGAGTTCTTATCATCCTCAATCAGATGGACTAAATTGAGGATGAGTTCTTATCATCCTCAATCAGATGGACACACAGAGGTTGTTGACCGCCGTACTGAAACTTTTATGCATTGTTTTTCATCCGACAGACCCCGGCAGTGGCTTGTTTGGTTACCCAGGGCCGAATTTTCCTACAACACCTCTTTTCATGTTTCTGCAGGTAAGAGCCCTTTTGAAATTGTTTATGGCTGTCAGCCACCCTCCTTAATTCATTATACTAAAGGCAAGACTGCTGTTGAGGCACTCGCTTTTGGTTGATCGAGACAAAATATTGTCTCAGTAGAGGATTCATTTGCAGCACACTCAGCAGGCCATGCAGCGCTCTGCTAATCAGAAAAGCCGAGAGGTCCGGTTTCAGGTCGGGGACTCTGTGTTTGTCAAACTTAGGTCTCCATGAACAGTTTTGATAGAGACCTGCTATAGGGGAGTAGGGGTATAAGATTATAGTAGGAGAATATTAGTTGTTAGAATATGGTTAGTATGTTGTTAGGATTGGGACCACATGGAGGTGGGGAGATCTGTTATAAATACGTAGCAGGGGAGGGTGAGAGGGGCAGCGAGAGTAATATCGTGGGAATCGGCCTTCCAGCTTGGATGGCTTCGGCTTGGGCGGGAGTGCAAACTTTCGAAGTCTATTCTCCATCCTCTTCTTCCATTCATCTTCATCCTTGTCATCCTCCTGTAATTCTGTTTTCCGTTTGTAGTTCTGTTCTCAAACTGCTTAATAGATAGAGAATTCAGTTCGTGTTTCGAAAAAGCACGCCTCGTCGGCTCTCCTCTGCGGCAGCGCGTCCCACCGGATCCCTTCTGCGGCAGCGTCCTCGTCTCGCTTAGCCCGGCCACTGCACTGGGTTGGGGGTAACTTCCAACGCCCCCGCTGCAACTTATACGGAGGAGGAGGAGCACCAGTCTAACATCGAGCAGCGCTCGGCCGACGCACTACGGGTTTCATCTCGATCGGCTGAGGCGAGCCATTACCAACTCCTGTTAAAAAAAACAGAAATATACAGGGCGTTCCGATTTTAATTTTGAGGGCGGAGAATATTGTTGGACGATGACGATATCACAAGATGAGGTGGTCCATCAACTAAGGCAGATCCAAGCGACTAGCCTTGATCCAAGCGACTCGCCTCTATCCAACGACGCATGCTCGAACACGACCAGGCGATGACTTCCGGAATTGTTGTTCGAAAAATCTTCAAAGTTGTCAGGTGTCGTCGAGAGCATATGCCGCAGCACACGACTGTTGCTCGACCTCCCATGACGACAGAGGTGCCTCTGATGCAGTCGAGGGCGACAACAGGGACTCTGGTATTGGAGCGCAACGATACGGTCGACGTTAAATTGTTGTGTGATGAATTTCCTACACTGCTATTGTCGTTTGCTATGCCAATGCTGGTTCTAGAAGTCGATCAGCTGGCAAAGGCTTCGGAGGCGACCAACACTCATCATGCCGGGGGCGGCTACAAGTCAACGACCGTCGGCCATGAGCTCTGAACGTCGGACACAATTGGCCTGAACACATATAGGGAATTCAACAGGAAGTTGTCGCTTTCTCCGACGATTGGCTCGAGCGCTAGCAAGTCGAGAAAGGTTGTGAGGTATGACGAAGCAGTTGACGCGTTGACATGGCTGGCGGGCGACACCGTGACATGGGGATTATTTTTTGCCCCGGTGCAAGGGTGTGATGTGCCGACACTTGGGCAGACGCTTGAGCAGCAGGAAACACGTTCAACCTACAGTGCAGGACGGACCATCTGGAAGATTGCCTAGAAAGTAAATGGGGGCAAGGTGCGTCGCCATATAGCATAAATGACCATCTGGCATATTGCTTGGAGACGATGTGCTGCACAAGGACCAAGTCGATCACTCTGGCGGCACACGCCCCGACGTACAGCCCATGGGAATGGTCGTTGCACCAACACTTCATCATGTTCCTCACCTTGAGAACAAGGTGAATTTGAAGGGGGTGGCAGTGATAGAGACCTACTATAGGGGAGCACGGGTATAAGCATCATTATAGTAGGAGAATATTAGTTGTTAGAATATGGTTAGTATAGGGGAGCAAGGGTATAAGCGTCATTATAGTAGGAGAATATTAGTTGTTAGAATATGGTTAGTATGTTATTAGGATTGGGACCGCATGGAGGTAGGGAGATATGTTATAAATACGTAGCATGGGAGGGTGAGAGGGGCAGTGAGAGTAATATCGTGGGAATCGGCCTACTGGCTTGGACAGCTTCGGCTTGGACGGGAGTGCGAAATTCCAAGGTCTCTTCTCCATCCTTTTCTTCCATTCATCTCCATCCTTGTCATCCCCCTGTAATTCTGTTTTCCGTTTGTAGTTCTGTTCACAAACTGCTTAATAGATAAAGAATTCAGTTCGTGAAGAGGTTAGGTCCTATCAGGTTTTTACTTCTAAATTTTGTCCTAAACTGGCTGTTCGGTTTTATGGGCCTTTTCATGTTGTTGGGAAGGTGGGACGCGTTGCTTACAAACTCGAACTTCCACCCCACAGTCGCCTTCATCCAGTTTTTCATATTTCTCAGCTTAAATTGGCTATTGGAGATCCTCCTTTGGCGGACTTACTGAAGTGCTTTACTGACAGTGACGATATTCAAGTTTTGCCTGAGGCTGTTTTAGCGACTCAGGGCTCTGGCCACATGCTATCCTGGTTAGTTAAGTGACATGGTCACCCTCTGGAGGAAGCTACTTGGGAGAATGCAGCATTATTCCGAGTTCAGTCTCCTTCCTTCAACCTTGAGGACAAGTTGGTTCTTCGAGCGACGGGAAATGATAAGTCTGTTGATAATCCGGTTTTAATAACCTACGCTAGAAGGGAGGGAAGGAAGGTTAACAGTGTGCAGGGGTAGTTTTGTAAAAGTTCTTGTGTTTTGTCAAGCCGGTATTTCTTTTCTGTTTCTAAAGAAGGGAGGGCATTTGGTTAGATTTCCAACAAAGGCTGTTTGGAGGTTTCGACCTGGGCTCCAAAGAGAAGCACTCTAGAGAGTTCTCCCTCTATTTCTTCTTCTTCTTCCACAGATTCTTCTGAGTTTAATGTTAATTCTTGTCTAATTCTGTTTACTTCCGGATCATTTGTATTTTCCTCCAACTTTGAATCCCTCAGTTCTATCACTCTCCCTCTCCTCTAAATTAGAAAATAGATTATTCTTTTTATGAAAATTGGGAACGTATAAAGAGTAAAATTAAAAAAGCAAGTGAAAAGGTTAAATGAAAACTTTAAAGGATGAGAAAAATAGAGTGGCTTACCATCAACAAGAAGCATATCCCCCACTTCTACATCATTCACAAAATCATCATAGTTTACACTAACACAATTGGCAGTACCAATTCCTCTTCTAATTGTGAACGTGAATTCCTGACCAGGTGTTAACATTATTGGTTGTGGCAAGTCACCACTTCTAACCTCAGGGCCCTAGAAACATTAAAAAAAAAACATTATAATAGCTTAAAATAGAAATACTAATGCATAAAATAAAAAATATAATATAATTACATTTTTCACCCACCCACCCAGCACAGAATGTATAAAATAAAAAAAAGAATGTAATTGCAGGTTTTCAATCATCACTTGAAAACAGTGATCCTTTGGAAATAATGATGAAATTGCAACATGATGCATGCAAAACATTTCCCATCTTCAGCATATTTTCATGGAAAACCAGCCACATTCATAATAATCAGCACCATGTATCATATATTATTCATTTTAATGCAACTTTGGTTATCATTTATAAATTGTTGTTTTTTACATATGTAAAAATAATAACCCCAAAGAAAAATGCTCCCTATGTTCATCCACAATCAATGTTCATCATGAAGTATTATGGGTTGTGATATAATGCTAAGATTGATATGAGTAAACTATCATACATTAATGTGATGGGTTGACTCATGTGAATAGAAGTTATGAAATTATATTTGGAGACCCATCATAATGATATTACATGAGACGTTGAGTATCAGTCATTTAATATCATTGTAGTGTACAATTATTGTTACTTAGAGCTAAGGTTAGATAGATCTTCAACATGAAATGTAGTATATTTTTCATGTTGTATATTTTGACACTCATCATGTGTCATTCTTAAGTTTGATTCAATACTGGGCTGTTCGGACTAATCATGTGGTACAACTGTCTATCAAGATGAGATTGTTCACCTATACAACATGCAAACATTATTGAATGAGACTAATGAAGTGCATAGTCGTATCTAGACATCCACATGAGATGTGAAAATCTGTGTTGTATTAGTCTATGTAGAGTAATTGATATACATGAGTTGACCATGATGTCTCAAACTCATACTCAATGAAGAAAACAAGGAAACATGTGATCGTTATATATGTACACAGTGATTGATTGGATTAAAACAAACTCTCTGCATCTCGGTAAGCAGCTATGTGTTGCTAAACCCTGCTTGTTCCTTGTGGTATTTATAAACTACTTTTAATAAAATAAAGGGCCACACTTGTCCCTTGTAGTATTTATAAACTAATGTCAATGCCATAAAGGGTCAACTGAATCACACAAAGAGCATTGAAAATATGACTTATTATTCGATGTAATTGAATAAAATTGAATTAACTTATTTAAGTGTTGAATTAATTAATTCATTTTGATATGAGATTATTTAATTACAAATGATATATTAAATAAAAATAATCATATTTATTAAAATGAAAAATAAATAAATATATATTAAATAATTGTATTTATTAAAATATGATTTAAATAAATGTCGTGGGTGGAAATTTGCCACAAAAACCCTCAAAATCCCTGAACAATTGATTTTTGTCTTTTTCTTTATGTTTGAACAAGTCAAACACAAGGTGGCATCACGAGATAGATATGTGAAGATATTTCATTTTGAATCGGTCAAGGGGGTGAATATATCTTACTCAAATCATGGATGCATGGTTAGATCCACAATTTCCCGAACTCTATAAATTGAGGGTGCCAGGGGTTATTTCATGTCAAGCTTCATGGTGATTCGAGCTGGTACTTCGAGTGGGGCTCCTATCTCGAAAATGTCTACTAACGGCATACCTTTTCCCCATTTTCATATCGTGCAAACTTCTCGACGTTGTTGCTAGCACAACCAAGGGGGGTTCGAAGTCAACCTCAAGCGGTCATTTTCATCTGCTCATGGATACTCTCGGAGGGACCCCTCTCTGATTGGTGTTAGATCAAAAGCAAATGAAGAGAATTTCGGTCACTGCATGTGAAATCGAGAGATTGCTCGAGGAAAATTCATTTTAAAATCTTATTGTTCCTATTATCATTCATGAACAATCTTTGCATGATAAGATCTGATATTCTAAGGGAATTTTTATTCTTCCGCGCTACAGGGATAACATATTCTCACTATGAAAATTCCCCTTTAGAAGCATCATGAGGATAGTGGTATGAACAAATAAATTTAATAGGCTCTAGATAATAACACTCATCATTCGGAAATAATGACGAAATTGGTACATGATGCATTCAACACATTGACCAATTTTCAGCATAATTTAAGGGGAAAATATATAAACAAGAATCGTAGCTGAATTCATGATAATTTCCCATCATTATATGCTGAATTGACCTTTATGACATTACTGTTACAAGTAAAGGAAACACCACAGCCATTTATGTTCCATACTGCACTTCAAATCCAGAACTCATAAAAAATTAAAGAAAACCCATTGGATATGAACTTGATATATAACTGGAAAAAAATGATCACATAGGGTAGATAAACCTGCCTTGGTATCAAGCATGATTGCAATGACATTGTCTTTAGATTGCTCGTTATACTCCTTGACCAAATCAATAACTTTCTGATGGGATGCATGGTCACCATGGGACATATTGAGTCTGGCGACGTTCATTCCAGCATCAGCCAGCTTCCATATCATTTCACGTGTGTTTGTGGAGGGACCAATTGTGCAGACAATCTTAGTCTTACGTTTAACTGCTGCGTTAGACAACATATCCTTTGATATGTCACTGCCTTTTGGGGGTTCACGTAAATACTGAAACCGTTCATCTCCCTAAATATAAAAAAGGGTGCACAAGATCAACAGCTAAGAATCCAGCAAGGTGAAATTAAAGCCAGGGAAAAGATGAAAGATAAGTATAAAATGGAGCATACATGCAACAATTTTGGTTCAAATGGACACCAGGGTGGTTTCTAAAAGAACAGCATCACTGGAGTCCAGTCAGCAAAACAATAATACTACTAATTTCATCAGCTAGACTATTTCTATGCAACCGAGAATGACAATAAAATACTGAAAATATCAACATTGGATTGCATGAAAAGATGAGGAGAAGTGAGATAGAAAAATTAAAGGAAAGAGAATAAGCAAGAAAAAATTATCGATCGAGGATATTTCACTTTCATTTTCTTTTCAAGGAAAGAAAAGGGACCAGAGCGGAATAAAAATGAGAGACTGAAGTACATTATCATCCTTTGAAATAAAACAAAAGAAGAAAGGGAAAAAAACAATTTAATAGAGATTTACTGAGTATTTATTTAATCAGTGAATTTCAACTGTAAAAATTCAAACCACGAATACAATACTTACAAAATTTCATTAGCCTTATTCTCAAATGCAGGTAAGGAATGAGAAGAAATCTGACACGAACGGTCATTTTCCGCTAACACAGGAGCATGAGAAAATGACAAGAAGAGAGATACGCACAGCACGAAGATCTTCAAGAGACATGGGAGCAATTTCGGTATCGGCGGCCACGGATCTGATTCTGGCCACGACCGGCGTGCTTCTGAGTGCAATTCCGTGGCTTCTCCGAGATGATTTGCGAGCCAGAGGCCCGGAAGCAAAGACGCTGGACTTGAGCTTCTCGACCTGCCCTTGCAATGAGCCATAGCCAGGGCACGTCGCAGATGCCCCCTGGATTGCAGCCTGCGCCATTGCTACGAGAGGAAACGGCAGGGGAGAGGAAGCAAGAGAGCTAGACGAGAAAAAACGAGTTGGAACGCCGGAGTGGAGAGGCGTGTCGGCTTGTGAAATAAATCGGCGGAGTTTGGGAGGAAGCAGCGAAAGGGACTCTCGGTTGTATCGAACTTAGGTCAGAGGAGTTGGGAGAAGCGGCGATTAATTGTTGTCGGTATCGCCGTCAAGTGACGCCGTGTTGGCGTCACGTGTTGAGCTCGCGGCCATAAATAAAACAACGTTTGGCTGCTATGTGGGTTTTGAAAATGTATATATTTTATATCTTTTTTTTTAGATAAAATAGATAATATATTACTAATCAAAATCACCGGACCTACAAATCCAGTCAGGAAAAGAGTCGATCCAACAATGGTCCCTAAAAGATTTTTAATAGCTTGTCAACCAATTTGTCTCCATATTACCTCCCTCGTTTGATAAAGAAAAATTTGCATTCAGCGGAACTTTCAGTCAAAAACCAAATCTTTCTCAAGATAGGCCAAACGGGTGAAAATCCGCCTCCTCCTTAGATAAGGTGGTAATCACTTCAAGGCAATCTGATTCAACCAAAATAAATTTTCAATCTTTTTGAGCGAGTAAGAAGGATCCCATGAAGAATAGAAAAAGTTTCTCCTACCACAAGACTCTGAAAGGCTTGAACAGCCATGCAATTAGCTTCCACAACCTGGCCACAGCTGCGATGAGCAATAAATCCAACACCAACCCTTGAATTAGCAGAGACGACCGCATCTGTATTAATCTTGATAAAAACCTATTGGGGGGAGTCCAGTCATGAGAATTATGTCGATGACAGCCCAACGAGTGCCTCACATCATTTAGATTTCAGCACATCATCCATTCATTTTCCCTCACGATCCAAATACGATCTCGGGTCATCTTCATTTGGAATATATATTCATTTCTTCTAGTCCAACTCAACCAGGCAATTGTGCAACTCCCACCACGTTTGGTTCCAACGCAGCCACCCATTTTATTGAGATTTTGGACCAACCCAACCGAATGATCAACGAACTTTTTAAAATTTGTTGCACATTCTTTCTACACCCCTTCCACCCCACGACAAAAAGAGAATTGCATGCACAGAAGATTCCACATCTTGGAGGCACAAAGGGCAGCTATTATCCTTCGCGAGATGTCTTCTTACCAAGAGGTCGTGGGTTGGCAAACAACCAGCGCAAACCTGCCACCAAAAAAAAAATTACTTTGGGTGGAGATGTGAGCGACCAGAGTATCCTCCAGCAATCAACATGATGGGTCTGAGCCAAACCATGAACACGCAATTTGTAGCCCGAGTGAATTGAGTACTTCCCAGAAGACTCTCCCGCCCAGCAAATCCGATCAATGCCCATTCCTGGAGTGAGAAGAATACTGAAGATGAGATTACAACCAACCTTGTTAAACTAGCTGTAAATCTTTCTCTGATCTCAGTCCTCCAACGAATCATTGATCAGATCACGCACCTTTGCATTTTCGAAGCCCGGAACAACAGTCGATGAAATCTTAAAATTTTCGTCATTTTCTAGTCACGGATCATTCCAAACACTAACGTCATTCTCATCATCAATCCTCCAAACACAGCCTCTCTCAAGAAGAGATTTAGCACCCCATATGCTTCTCCACATAAAACTTGGTCACGGTCCAAGCTGGGCATGCAAATAGTCGGAGTTAGGAAAATATTTTGTACGCAAAACCTTTGAGAAAAGGACATTTGGATTGGAGAGGAGGCACCATCCTTTAGCCAGAAGTGTCTCGTGAAACCATTTGAGATTCCTAAAGCCAAGACCTCCACGGTACTTTGAGACACTTCTCCCATGACATCCAATGGATGTTATGTTTGCCATCCTGGGATCCCCATCAAAAATTAGCTAACCGAGAATGGATTTGATCAACAAGAGATTCCAGAAATTTGAATAACGACATAGCATAAGATGAGATTGCTCGGGCCACTGACTTGATGAGAACTTCCTTCCCCGCCTTGGAAATATTCCTACTAGACCATAAGCAAATCAAATTTTCCACCTGATCCATGATTGAAGCGAACACTTGTTTCTTTGATTTACCGACAACGGTTGAGAGGCCTAGGTATTTTAGATGCTTTTCGACCAGAGGAAAACCACACGCCCACTGCAACTCCTCCCTCTTTGCTTGTATCACACCCTTACTAAATGATAATTTTAACTTCAAAAGGTTAATACATTGCCCAAAAGCCCTTTTATATAGTTTAATGATGTAGCGACTCGGGTTTTTGGCCCTGTCAGACTTTGGAATATTTCTACGAATAATTCCAGAGCTAGGCGCGAAGACGGCGTGCGATTCTGAGGCCCGGTGTGCCCAGAATTAATTTTATAAAAATATTAAGTATTTTTATACTATGCATGTGGCGGGGGGTGTGATATCTCCTAAACGGTAGCTCAGAATGGGAATCTGAGGGCACGGTTGCGACCGGAACGTGCCGTTTACCCTAGGCGGGGTGTAATCTTTGCGGGCGCGGGCCTGCGGTGAGAAACGCCACCAGGGGCGTTTCCGTAAATAAGTGGCAAGTTTGTGTGCGAGCGTCGGCTCAAATAACTTCTGAACGGAGTCTCGGATGGAAAATCTGAGACCGCCGTTGCATTCAGAACGGCGCGTTTACCCTAGGGGTGACCTTACTTTTGTTCGCATCGGGCGTCGGGTCCGAGGCGGGTTTGGCGCCGGCGGGCCGCTGATATAAATATCAGCCCCCCTTTTATCGTTCTTCGTCGTTCTTCGCCGTTCTTCGCCGCCACTCTGCCGAATCGAGCAAACGGAGCGCCCACGAGCTCAGAATTCGACGGCGGACGTTCCAGGAGTGCGCAGCGGAAGCTTTGGAGCGCGGATCTGAGGCAGAACGTCGGCGTTTCGCCCGCAAGGTAGGCGGTTTGAGTTTTAAAATCCCGGATCCCGTTTTTGTGTTGTTTTTCTTCAAATTTTCATAAGATTTGTATAGTTCGGGTCCCGAGCTTTCCGAAACATGTTTCGGATCTGAATTTGGAGCACCGGGGTGCTCCCGGTGGCTCCCGGAAGTTTTCCGGCGAAAAAATCGGTTTTCCGACGAGACCCGCGGCGGCCATGGCGGAATCCGGCGAGGCAGGGCGGCGGCGCGGCGGCGGCACGGCGGTTTCCGGCGACGGCGGCGGCGGCGCGGCGGAATCCGGCGGCGGCGCGGTGGTTTCCGGCGAGGCTGGCGGTGGTCCGGCCAGGATTTTCCGGGGGTTCTTTAAACCCCCGTAACTCGCAAACCGTAACTCCGATTTGCGAGCCGTTTGCGGCGACGCGCTCCTTGCGTCGAGACGGACCTTTTGAACTTACTCTGAGGGTTTAAAAGATTCGGGATCGTGGCCCGGGAGCTAGAAACGTCGTATAAAATAATATTATTTTATTATTTTACGACTTCGGGCCGTTGTAACTTCTACCCGGAGCGTCCGATTGACGTGCCGTCAGTGGCGTTGAGACCCTGATGGTACGACAGACTTTTTGAGATGGTTTCCGGGTGTTGGGTCTGTGAACGGGGTGCGGGCCCCACGAGGCCGGGTTTTGGCGTTTGCGGAGAAACGCAGCTTTTGCACCAGGAGTCTGATTTTGGCGGATGAATAGTCGATCCTGTGTGTTTTTTCGAGAGTATCGTAATGGTGCAATCCGTTCGATGAGTTTCGGAATCCAGGTGTGGGCCCCACCCGAGCTGGCCTTCGGTGAATAGTATCTTTTTCACCGGGTGTCCGTTTTGGGCGAGCGAGTAGTCGATTCCGCTTGTTTTTCCGAGGGGATCGCCATGGTGCGATCCGCTCGATGAGTTTCGGGATCGTAACGTGGGCCCCGCGCGAGCTAGCTACGGTGAATAGCGCCTTTTTCACCGGTGCTCCGTTTCGGGCGAGTAAACAGCCTATCCTGCGTGTTTTTCCGCGTGGAACGCGATGGTGGCCTCGGTTTTGGCCCAGGAGGTGCGCAGTGTGGCGTTGAGGTGGGTCGCTCGGGTTAGCGACGTTTGGACCAGCAGTAGTTGAGGGTTCTTCCTTGGTTCGTTCCCACGAGGGTTCGTGTGGCATCACAACCTTCGTATGGGTTTGTGATCCTCTTGATGGGATGTTTAAACTGTTAGAGTTGTGGTATCCCTCCGGTGGGCCCGGAGTGGATCCTCTAGCATCTTTACCCTAGATCGGGTTCTTGGTATCGCTGTGACCGCTTATTCACGGGCAGCGATCCCCTATCTAGCAGGTTAACCCCGTAGGGTTTGTGGCATCATCGGGAATATGATCCCCTACGCGGTGGGTCGTGCATAGTAGGGTTGTGACATCGTTGGTTATACGATCCCCTACTCAGCATGATGTTTATAGTAGGGTTGCAGCATCGTTGGTTATACGATCCCCTACTCAGCGCTTGGTGTCGGTAGGGTTGCGGTATCGTTGGTTATGCGATCCCCTACTCAGCGCGTGGTTTCGGTAGGGTTGCGGCATCGTCAGTTCGATCCCCTACATCGCGAGTTATACCAGATAGGGTTCCGGTATCGTCGTGAACATCTTTATATGGACGATGATCCTCTATCTGAGTGTGAAGCTTCTGTCTAGTGCAGATCGGGTTGTGGTATCCCCCAGCGGATCCTGGGTGTGATCCCCTATCTGTGAAAACTGCGTATGCCAGATCGGGTCGTGGTATCCCCCAGCGGACCCTGGGAGTGATCCCCTATCTGCCAGCTACGTAGACCGGAGTGGGTCTTGGTATCCCCTAGCGGACCCTAGCGGCGATCCCCTCTCCGAGGAGTTTGGTGGTTATGTTGTTTCAGCGATGTTTCCTCAGTGATGCTATCCGATGAGCGTGGTCTCTCGGGTGAGCGTCTGTGATGTTTGCGAGTATTCCGATGGAGTGTATCTCTCGGATGAGTGTCATCTGGTATGACAGTGTTCGTGGTGTACTCTCCTGGTTGTGGACAGTTGCTGGTGATGAGGTCGGTACCTCTTGTGGCTTTGTGGCGTGAGTTGTGTATATCTGGATTGTTCAAGGTGTATGTATGGGCATACACCTGAGCTGAGCTGAGCTGACTAGTTGTGTTTAGCCGAGGATGGTCACGAGATGGAGTTTCTCTCTCGTCTGGGTTCCCTCTGGCTGGGTTGAGCGGACTGTTTCCTTCAGTTGCTCCCTTGGGTTTTGGGTTTTTGGGGTGCCTACTGAGTATGTTTATACTCACCCCTGCACGGGCTTTGCCTGCACATGTTTGTGTCTTGTGCAGACCACAGGCCTTTTGACGGAGTCCCAGGAGGACCCGGAGCAGGCGGAGCTTTGTGAGCGAGTTGACCGGGGTGTTTACCGGAGCTGTGCCGAGCGAGCTTTCCGGCGGGTGTTTGTGGCAGCGTTCCCCTTCTTCAGAGCAGGTTGGACGCGCTTTGTAGTTTTTTTTTGGTGGGCCCTGTTTTGCCCTTGTACTTTTGCTGTTGCACTCTGGTTTGGGATAGATTGTATGCATGCATTTACTTTTCAGTTTCTATATCTCTGCACTGTTGCATGGAGGTGTTTGTGGGTGCGTGTGTACAGGTACCTTAGGCTAATGCCTCCCTTGTGTGTGATAGCCTGCTCGGCGCTGGTCGCCAGCCCCTGGCCTATTGGAGGCGGGCTTGGGGAGTCGCGGCTCGAGCCCCGTTGGGTCGGGTTGTGACAAATGATTTTCAGAACTGAGTTGCTATAAGGATCCGATCTTAAACCTTACTTAATCTTGAGTTATTACAAGATTACACGTTGAGGATCTTTTCGGGTTTAGAGTTTTAGAGAATTAGATCATAAAACTTGCATTACATTCCACATTTAAACAAAGTGGTTACATAAAAGACAATATTCATTTTTCCCATCAACATAAACATATTTAAAATAAAACATGGATTCTTTCTTGACACTTCAATGACACTATCATCATATCATGTACCCTTCTCTTGACCTGTGAAAAACATTTCAAAAACTTGGGATGAGCATAAAAAGCTCAGTAAGGGATATAAAAATATGGAAAGGAAACATGAGTACATGTTTACATAAGAATGAAATCATACTTTACCCATAAAACATAAGCACTTTAACATACCTCATAAAATCATGAATAAATCATAAAAATCATAAGACATAAAGGTAACTTGAGGCATTCATAACATTCTTACGTAGGGAGTAACCCTCTTGGTTACGTTTGGAATAACCACCACAGTATATTCCCCAAATCTCTTCGGAGAAACCTTAACGTTTCACTCCTTCGTGTTACCCAATGCATTGGAGAGCTATATCGGACTCACCCACCCTTAGTTTATCACGGAACCACCCGTATTCATAAACAATGCCCAAGAACCATAACATAATCATAGAACATAACCTAAGCACAAAAAAAGACAACATTCCCACATTGTAATAACAATATAACATTTTAAGATATT
Organism: Viscum album; assembly: GCA_963277665.1. NCBI lineage: Eukaryota > Viridiplantae > Streptophyta > Magnoliopsida > Santalales > Viscaceae > Viscum > Viscum album. The sequence goes on along the minus strand of OY728165.1, from coordinate 905,238,492 downwards.
GAAATAATGAATCCATTCTAAAAAATCATTTTCCAAACCATATAAAACATTTAATAAAGAGATTTTTGAATCAAAGTGTCCCATACCACTTTAAAGCTTTTAACATTTTAAACCCTTAATATCCATATAAATAAATCCTTAAAACCATTTTGAAAACATGGATATTAATGAGAAATATTTATAACAATAAATCATTAAAACATTTAAAACGACATTTTAGTTAAAGTGTTTTTAACAAAATGAGAGACACTTGAATACAATAATTGAGGAATAAAATTTAATTAGAACTTTATAATATCATGAGAATAGAGGGATTCATGATATAATATTCCAAAGGACAGTATATACACCATATAAGAGTGAACTGGCGCATAAAAACAATGAAGTCTCAATAGAAATGTAAAATGAGATGAAATCCATAATAAAGAAGGAATCCTTAAATCAAGGATAAATCAATCTCATAATTATGTGTGAAAAATATAAATACACCCAATATAAGTGGATATTGAGTGTAAAACAATCAAAGGTCATTCACACATATTCAAAGGATGACATATTCAATAACTACATGTTGAACCCAAAGAAATCGAAATTGGGTTAAGAAGTTCCCTTGGTAAAATTCGACAGCCTAACGGCGTCACATAAAATATTAGAAAAAGTGTTGATGAGAGAGATAAAGGGTATCTCATCACTTGGACATAAAATTTAAATCAATAAGGATATAGAAGAACATATCCCAACATAATAGTATGTGAATTAAAAGACATAACAAAAGAAGTCTTTTAAAAAAGAGGAGGGTGAAAGGTTCCCTTACCGACATGGGTATCTTTCGAGACATGCACCCCGTGAAAGAAGGACAATACAAAATTGATGTAAATAATCATAAATGAAAGTATATTACACAATGAGTAAAATAATGGGCAGTACACACACCACTCAAAGGAAATTGTGGCAAATGTAGCATGAATCTCACGGGAATATAAGTGAGATGAAAAATCCCTTACGAAAACTCGGCAACCTAACGACGCCACTTAAAACATACAAAAATGGATCGATGAGATCAAATAGGGTCTCTCATCATATTAAAATAACGTTTACAGAAAGAGGAATATAAAAGAACATCCCCCATCATAACAAAGAGAAGCTTAAAAGAGGTAACATAAATGAGATTACTTAAAAAGAAAGAGAGAGGTTAGATCTCTTACGAAAATTCGGCAGCCTAACGGCGCCACTCAAAACTTCCAAAATGGATTGATGAGATAAAATAGGGTCTCTCATCATATGAACACAAGAAGTAAAGTAGGATTAATATAAAAGAACATCCCAATCATAAGAAAGATGAGCTTAAAAGGAATGACATAAAAGAGTGTACTTAAAAAGAAAGAGAGGAGTAGGATCCCTTACCTCAAGTCCAACTTGTCTTGTTCGTTTCTTTATATTCCTGAATAATAAACTTTGGCCAATTTATAATTTCTTAAGGACCTCCTATAAATATTATTATTCAGTTCATATCACATATTTTAATTGTAGCGACTCAGGTTTTTGGCCCTGTCAGACTTTGGAATATTTCTACGAATAATTCCAGAGCTGGGCGCGAAGACGGCGTGCGATTCTGAGGCCCGGTGTGCCCGGAATTAATTTTATAAAATTATTAAGTTTTTTTATACTATGCACGTGGCGGGGGTGTGATATCTCCTAAACGGTAGCTCAGAACGGGAATCTGAGGGCACGGTTGCGTCCGGAACGTGCTGTTTACCCTAGGCAGGGTGTAATCTTTGCGGGCGCGGGCCTGCGGTGGGAAACGCCACCAGGGGCGTTTCCGTAAATAAGTGGCAAGTTTGTGTGCGAGCGTCGGCTCAAATAACTTCTGAACGGAGTCTCGGATGGAAAATCTGAGACCGCCGTTGCGTTCAGAACGGCGCGTTTACCCTAGGGGAGACCTTACTTTTGTTCGCATCGGGCGTCGGGTCCGAGGCGGGTTTGGCGCCGGCGGGCCGCTGATATAAATATCAGCGCCCCCCCCCCCTTTGATTGTTCTTCGCCGTTCTTCGTCGTTCTTCGCCGCCACTCTGCCGAATCGAGCAAACGGAGCGCCTACGAGCTCAGAATTCGACGGCGGACGTTCCAGGAGTGCGCAGCGGAAGCTCGGGAGCGCGGATCTGAGGCAGAACGTCGGCGTTTCGCCCGCGAGGTAGGCGGTTTGAGTTTTAATCCCCGATCCCGTTTTTGCTGCGTTTTTCTGCAAATTGAAGCCGTAGCAGTATAGATCGGGTCCCGAGGGTCGCGTAGGCGCCTCCGGATCGCAAAACGGACCACCGGGGTGACCCCGGCGGTCCGCGGAAGATCCGCCGGCGCGGCACCGGCGCGGCGGCGCCGGCGCCGGCGGATTCCGGCGGCCCGCGGCGGCCCAGCGCGGCGGCGCCGCGGCCGCCGGCGGCCCAGCGCGGCGGCGCGCGGCGGCCGGCCGCCCAGCGCGGCGGCCCGCGGCGGAGCCGCGGTGGCGCGCGGCGGAGCGCCGCCGGCCAGGGCGGGCCGGCGGCGGCGGCCGGTCCAGGCCGGCCGGACCGGCCGGTCGGGGCCGGTCCGGCCTTTTGTCGCATACGGGGGTCTTTAAACCCCCGTATCTTGCACCCCGGGGGTCGGATTCGCGTGCCGTTTGCGGCGACGTGACCCTGACGACGAGGCGAACCCTCCGGTATGGGTTCGAGGGTTTATAGGTTCGGGATCGTGGCCCGGAAGCGAGAAACGTCGTATAAAATAATATTATTTTATTATTTTACGACTTCGGGCCGTTGTAACTTCTACCCGGAGCGTCCGATTGACGTGCCGTCAGTGGCGTTGAGACCCTGATGGTACGACGGACTTTTTGAGATGGTTTCCGGGTGTTGGGTCTGCGAACGGGGTGCGGGCCCCACGAGGCCGTGTTTTGGCGTTTGCGGAGAAACGCAGCTTTTGCACCAGGAGTCCGATTTTGGCAGATGAATAGTCGATCCTGTGTGTTTTTCCGAGAGGATCGCAATGGTGCGATGCGTTCGATGAGTTTCGGAATCCAGGCGTGGGCCCCACCCGAGCCGGCCTTCGGTGAATAGTACCTTTTTCACCGGGTGTCCGTTTTGGGCGAGTGAGTAGTCGATTCCGCCTGTTTTTCCGAGGGGATCATCGTGGCATGGTCCGCTCGATGGGTTTCGGGATCGTTGTGTGGGCCCCGCACGAGCTAGCTACGGTGAATAGTGCCTTTTTCACCGGTGCTCCGTTTCGGGCGAGTAAGCAGCCTATCCTGCGAGTTTTTCCGCGTGGAACGCGATGGTGGCTTCGGTTTTGGCCTAGGAGGTGCGCAGTGTGGCGTTGTGGCGGGTCGCTCGGGTTAGCGACGTTTGGACCAGCAGTGGTTGAGGGTTCTCCCTTGGTTTGTTCCCACGAGGGTTCGTGTCGCATCGCAACCTTCGTATGGGTTTGTGATCCTCTCGATGGGATGTTTAAACTGTTAGAGTTGTAGTATCCCTCCGGTGGGCCCGGAGTGGATCCTCTAGCATCTTTACCCTAGATCGGGTTCTTGGTATCGCTGTGACCGCTTATTCACGGGCGGCGATCCCCTATCTAGCAGGTTAATCCCGTAGGGTTTGTGGCATCATCGGAAATATGATCCCCTACGTGGTGGGTCGTGCACAGTAGGGTTGTGGCATCGTTGGTTATACGATCCCCTACTCAGCGCTTGATGTCGGTAGGGTTGCGGTATCGTTGGTTATGCGATCCCCTACTCAGCGCGTGGTTTCGGTAGGGTTGCGGCATCGTTGGTTCGATCCCCTACATCGCGAGTTATACCAGATAGGGTTCCGGTATCATCGTGACCATCTTTATATGGACGATGATCCTCTATCTGAGTGTGGAGCTTCTGTCGAGCGACAGATCGGGTTGTGGCATCCCCCAGCGGATCCTGGGTGTGATCCCCTATCTGTGATAACTACGTATGCCAGATCGGGTCGTGGTATCCCCCAGCGGACCCTGGGAGTGATTCCCTATCTGTGAGCTACGTATACCGGAGTGGGTCTTGGTATCCCCTAGCGGACCCTAGCGGCGATCCCCTATCCGAGGAGTTTGGTGGTTATGTTGTTTCAGCGATGTTTCCTCAGTGATGCTATCCGATGAGCGTGGTCTCACGGGTGAGCGTCTGAGATGTTTGCGAGTATCCCGATGGAGTGTATCTCTCGGATGAGTGTCATCTGGTATGACAGTGTTCGTGGTGTACTCTCCTGGTTGGGACAGTTGCTGGTGATGAGGTCGGTACCTCTTGTGGCTTTGTGGCGTGAGCTGTGTATATCTGGATTGTTCAAGGTGTATGTATGGGCATACACCTGAGCTGAGCTGAGCTGACTAGTTGTGTTTAGCCGAGGATGGTCACGGGATGGAGTTTCTCTCTCGTCTGGGTTCCCTCTGGCTGGGTTGAGCGGACTGTTGCCTTCAGTTGCTCCCTTGGGTTTTGGGTTTTTGGGGTGCCTACTGAGTATGTTTATACTCACCCCTGCACGGGCTTTGCCCGCACATGTTTGTGTCTTGTGCAGACCACAGGCCTTTTGACGGAGTCCCAGGAGGACCCGGAGCAGGCGGAGCTTAGTGAGCGGGTTGACCGGGGTGTTTACCGGAGCTGTGCCGAGGGAGTTTTCCGGCGGGTGTTTGTGGCAGCGTTCCCCTTCTTCGGAGCAGGTTGGACGCGCTTTGTAGTTTTCTTTTGGTGGGCCCTGTTTTGCCCTTGTACTTTTGCTGTTGCACTCTGGTTTGGGATAGACTGTATGCATGCATTTACTTTTCAGTTTCTATATCTCTGCACTGCTGCATGGAGGTGTTTGTGGGTGCGTGTGTACAGGTACCTTAGGCTAATGCCTCCCATGTGTGTGATAGCCTACTCGGCGCTGGTCGCCAGCCCCTGGCCTATTGGAGGCGGGCTTGGGGAGTTGCGGCTCGAGCCCCGTTGGGTCGGGTCGTGACATTAATGTTATAATAATTGGTTAATAATATGAGTTCATATCAGACGTTTTTGTCGATGTTTGGTACGTGAGTCAAAAATTGAACTTGTTGGAAAATAATTTTCCATGTAGTTATAGGTACATCATATCCAGAATAGTATTGATGTTTTAAATATCATATATATCCAGTATATATTCATTTTATACTATTACATAGCATTTGGAGATAAAAAACGAAAAGCACCGTTCATGGAGACGGTAGGCCGTACGTACGCATGAACGCTACTTTCATTTTTTTCCTTTATCATATTAACAGAATTAAAAATAAATGATATATATATATATATATATATTATAATTCCAGTATAATATATATGTTATATAGGTCACATATGTTCATTGATTTCATTCTTTATATGTTCCATGTATTGCATGTACGGGTCACATCACTTGAGGGGGCGGTAGTCCACACCTCCTCATATGAAATTATCGCATTTACACAACATGAAAAGAATAAAGGTATGGTTTAAATAAAAAATACAGAAGCATATAGTAAACATAAATACCATATATATCATATATAAAATACAGTGACATCATAATGGCCACCTTTGAAGGTGTTAAAAAAATATTGAACAATCATCGTTTCGTGAGGCAAAAAATCGCCAACCACAGAAACAATATGTTCTTTAACCATTAGACGAAGGTGTGTGTAAGTGTAGATCAAATACTTCTTATAAAAACATCCTATTATATTGAGGATACTGGAGTTATTACAAAAGAAATGAATAAAAAGAGTTTAGGGGGTTGGAGAAGCAAAATAAAACAAAAGGACACAAATGAAGACATTACCTTAAAATCGGGTAACTCCCTTTGGTTTGAGCTCAAAGGCTTCCTTGGGAAGACTTATTCCCAAAGTGAGGCTTCAAGGAGTTAAAGAGGGATGTGGAGAGACAAAATGGGAAGGGGTTGGCCGAGCCAAAGGCTTTTGTGGGTAAGGAGGTAGTGGTGGGGGCCTTTTATAAGAGGAGGGGAGGGACACTCTTGGAAAGAAAATAAATGTTACTTTATTTTAGAATGATTTTTGGATTTTAATGGTCCCACATTGATGTGTTTCGAGGATAAGGTGATAAGGGTTCGAAATCCACCCATACAATAGGTTTTGGACATGTGTAGGTCTTAGATTTTACATTATCTTTCCATTTTATTTAAATCGTTAAATAATGAGTTCATTACTGCATCATTATGATGTCATAAATAATTTAATTTATTTAATGTCTAAAAATTATAAAAAAAATACTATGATGTAGAAAATATTTTTAGATTTCCAATTACTATTTATAGTCGAAAATATCATTTATGTAGACAAAATTAAAAATATTTTACTTAGGTGATACATTCTTTGTTACATTTAACATTCTTTAAAAATAAATAGATAAAAAGTCACTTTCTCACAAAAGTGATTCCATGGGGCCCCCAAGTTTGGAACAAGGCATCCCATGGTCGGCCATGAGACAATCAGTAGCCTTAGGAAACATGTTGGGGTCATTTTTTGTTATTATGATATTATCTTATTATCTTTAACTACCCGATTACTCATTAATCATGATAATTAAAGATAATTACCGTCGTTACTATTCATAATGTTCAAAAAACAAAAGAGTCTTAATTACATAATTTGGACCTTCTGATTCCAAATATGTAATCCATTTTACCAAATTACAAACACATAAATTGCAATAATTAATTTAAAAAACTTCCCGTTGTCAAAACGAATAGCGGGTTTTTTAGAAACAATATTTATGAAAAGTTTGACACTTGTTTATGACCAATTCCAAAGTGAAATTAATCCCAATGACCATAATTGGATTAAATGGTAAAAATATATTCCAATTACACTTTAAAACAAATTAAAAAGATAATATAACCATATAATTAAATTATATGAAAAATCAGTTTTGATGTAAAATGCAGTATTTTTCACTATTCATTGAAAAATGAACATTGTTAGAAAAATACCAAAAATTAACCCAAGGTAAATTTCTATGTCCCAATAATAAATAATATGTTTATTTTGAAAAATAGAGCTTATAATATTGTCAAAAGTTTGATTTAAAAATGGTTTTCCATCAAAAGGTAGTAAAACAATCTTTTAAAAATACTAGTGTATTCAATGCTTAAGATTGGATTCATTTGTATTTTAAGCCTCTAAAATTTATTGGATAAAAGTAAAAACATTTAACACACATATATAATCATAATTTAGTTATTTATATTCATTCCCACCAATACAACGGCTATGTGTTAACTACTATTTAAAATAATATTATTTTATTATTAAAGTGCAACATAAGATTTCAAAGGAACTCGTTGTTGCGTATTGGGTAAGCCATCGAGCATAGCATTCCATTTAAATTAATATTGAAATTTTTTCCACAAATAGGGATAAATATAAAAATTTCATATTCTTTATTTACCTGGGGTGTTACATCCTTCCCCCCTTTTGGAAATTGCGTCCTCGCAATTATAAAACTGGGCTTGAAAACTCCATTGAAAGTCCCACATCGGAAAAGGAGTAAATTAAACTATCACTTTAAAAGAAAGAAAGGGATGTAAAAAGGTCACCCGAGTTAACCCATACTAGGATTCCATGTATGAAAATATGGACATGGAGGAAAAAACAAAGGGTCATGTTCTGATGGAGAGTGATAGTAAACATGTCTAGGAGAAAGTTAACCATAAGAAAATCACAAACTTGTGATGGGTTAAACGGTATTTGATTCCCCAGTAGGAAAAGTTAACAGACAACATTTTTGTTTTAAGTTAATTTTTATTGAGGAATTTATTCATAAGGAAACATAATTACTTATCATGTTGACTTTCAACTTTTATTAGATTTCTTAGACAAACTCATATTTTCTCCAAAAGACGAGTATTTAAGAAGACTTGTTCACTATAATCAACTTCTAGAGAATCACCTAATCCACAAAACAGAACTATATACTTCCCATGTCTTTAGATGTTAACCAAAACCAAAACCAAAATGGTTAGTACAAGATCAGATAATCCAGAAAAGGATAACCCTTTATAAAAAGAAAATCTATTCTTAATCTCCAAAATTTGTCCAACAAAACCCAAAGTTCAATGAGGACCATTCGATAAACAATTTGTCCATAAAATCCTTCAAAGTAAACCAAACTAAGATTGAAACCCAAATATTTGAAGGTTTTAGTCACATAGTCTTCCAATTTAAATCGTAACATTTATCTCCAAACAACATCAGTTGCTCTTAAAGTCTCGTATTGAAGAGTAATTAAACTAATCACATATCCTCCATGATAGGATAATAAATTTCCATAGATAACCCAAAATCAAATTACTCTTAATTCATAAAATCATCTAACTAAAAAGAATCAGTCAAACTAACCAGAGACTTCACGTGGTCCAGTGGTAGGTGATAAATACCAGTTGCACTTTGGTTGTGGGTTTGATTCCCGCAGCTTTGTCCGACGCGACGAGTTGTCACACGGTCTGCGTGTTGTCCTTTTTCCAAAACTATATAATTCTCAAATCATTCCCCAAAAAGAGATAAAATCATCAAAAATTACCATAACATAATTTAACCTCAATTTTATCTCATGCCTTTCACTTCCATCATAACATATAGTAACCCATAATTACCTCAAAAGTAAGGATCATATAAACCCAAATGGTTCTATATCACTATGTCCACAAAAGAACAGATAACTATTCCTTGAATAAAATTTTCATATATTAAACATCATGGTTACACATACTATAAAAAGTCTTCTAATGTAACCCCATCATCAAAAGAGACTTAATACTCTTAAGAATTTCACCATAACTCTTGAAGCCCTTATATGTTGACTTCTTACTCATTCAACATTCTTCCTGATCCATTAACCATTCCTTTCCAACTTATTCTGACATACTTCTTTCCTACAAACAAAATCACGAATCATATCCTAAGATTCCAAAATAGGAAAACAATAGTTATGAAATAATCCATAGCTTTGATTGATCATTTACAGTTTCTTCATCCTCAATCGAAATGACATTAGGTATTGGTAAACGAACATTTGTACGATCTTGGTGATCCCATTCACGAAACTTCTTCATAGGACATGCGTTTGCATAATGACCATGCACACCACATTTAAAACATTCAATTGATCCCTCAGAAAGAACTTCTTTCCCTTTCCTCGAGTCAACTGGATGCTTCCTTTTTCCATGGTAGGTTCTTGCTTTATGACCTTCATTTCCACATCTATAGCATATTTCTGTCCCTTTGAAACATTTTCCTAGGTGTTTCTTTCCACATCTTTGACACATAGGTTTTTGAACACACTTACCTTTATGATTATTACATGTACTTCCGTAGGGATTTGTTTCTCGCATATATGATGCCTTAGAGAAATCACCAAGGTTTAGGTGGTCAATCATGACTCCAGATAGTTGGTTGAGGATAATCACAAGAGTTCTCATTGCAGCTCCCATATCATTCAGTTGCTTGCTCAAAAAACTGTCACAGTTTCCTTCACATCCACTTTTACTTAGGTGCCTGCTAGATCCAGCCATTTACTAAAACCAAAAAGGTCAGTGTGAGTATATCAACAAAACCATCATGTACTAATGAGGAATATAAACACTAAGATATACTTACTCATTCACTTTATCTAAAACTAGGACTCTTTATGAAATCCTAACCGTTATGGTAATGTCACTTATGCTTAAAGAATACCCTAACCTCTAAAGTTATCTAAACCGACCTCTGATACCAACTATAAGGCCCCGGCCTTAAACCTTACTTAATCTTGAGTTATTACAAGATTACACATTGAGGATATTTTCAGGTTTAGAGTTTTAGAGAATTAGATCATAAAACTTGCATTACATTCCACATTTAAACAAAGTGGTTACATAAAAGACAGTATTCATTTTTCCCATCAACGGAAACATATTTAAAATAAAACATGGATTCTTTCTTGACACTTCCTTGACACTATCATCATATCATGTACCCTTCCCTTGACCTATGAAAAACATTTCAAAAACTTGGGATGAGAATAAAAAGATCAGTAAGGGATATAAAAATATGGAAAGGAAACATGAGTACATGTTTACATAAGAATGAAATCATACTTTACCCATAAAACATAATCACTTTAACATAACTCATAAAATCATGAATAAATCATAAAAATCATAAGACATAAAGGTAACTTGAGGAATTAATAACGTTCTTATGTAGGAAGTAACCCTCTTGGTTACGTTTAGAATAACCACCACAATATATTCCCTAAATCTCTTCAGAGAAACCTTAACGTTTCACTCCTTCGCGTTACCCAATGCATTGGAGAGCTATATCGGGCTCACCCGCCCTTAGTTTATCACGGAACCACCCGTATTCATAAACAATGCCCAAGAACCATAACATAATCATAGAACATAACCTAAGCACAAAAAAAGATAACATTCCCACATTGTAATAACAATATAACATTTTAAGATATTGAAATAATGAATCCATTCTAAAAAACATTTTCCAAACCATATAAAACATTTAATAAAGAGATTTTTGAATCAAAGTGTCCCATACCACTTTGAAGCTTTTAACATTTTAAACCTTTAATATCTATATAAATAAATCCTTAAAACCATTTTGAAAACATGGATATTAATGAGAAATATTTATAACAATAAATCATTAAAACATTTAAAATGACATTTTAGTTAAAGTGTTTTTAACAAAATGAGAGACACTTGAATACAATAATTGAGGAATAAAATTTAACTAGAACTTTATAATATCATGAGAATAGAGGTATTCATGATATAATATTCCAAAGGACAATATATACACCATATAAGAGTGAACTGGCACATAAAAACAATGAAGTCTCAATAGAAATGTAAAATGAGATGAAATCCACAATAAAGAAGGAATCCTTAAATCAAGGATAAATCAATCTCATAATTATGTGAGAAAAATAAAAATACACCCAATATAAGTAGATATTGAGTGTAAAACAATCAAAGGTCATTCACACATATTCAAAGGATGACATATTCAATAACTACATGTTGAACCCAAAGAAATTGAAATTGGGTTAAGAAGTTCCCTTGGTAAAATTCGACAGCCTAAAGACGTCACATAAAATATTAGAAAAAGAGTTGATGAGAGAGATAAAGGGTATCTCATCACTTGGACATAAAATTTAAATCAATAAGGATATAGAAGAACATATCCCAACATAATAGTATGTGAATTAAAAGACATAACAAAAGAAGTCTTTTAAAAAAGAGGAGGGTGAAAGGTTCCCTTACTCACATGGGTATCTTTCGAGACATGCACCCCGTGAAAGAAGAACAATACAACTTTGATGTAAATACTCATAAATGAAATTATATTACACAATGAGTAAAATAATGGGCAGTACACACACCACTCAAAGGAAATTGTGGCAAATGTAGCATGAATCTCACGGGAATATAAGTGAGATGAAAAATCCCTTACGAAAACTCGGCAACCTAACGACGCCACTTAAAACATACAAAAATGGATCGATGAGATCAAATAGGGTCTCTCATCATATTAACATAATGTTTACAGAAATAGGAATATAAAAGAACATCCCCCATGATAACAAAGAGGATCTTAAAATAGGTAACATAAAGGAGATTACTTAAAAAGAAAGAGAGAGGTTAGATCTCTTACGAAAATTCGGCAGCCTAACGACGCCACTCAAAACTTCCAAAATGGATTGATGAGATAAAATAGGGTCTCTCATCATATGAACACAAGAAGTAAAGTAGGATTAATATGAAAGAACATCCCAATCATAAGAAATATGAGCTTAAAAGGAATGACATAAAAGAGTGTACTTAAAAAGAAAGAGAGGAGTAGGATCCCTTACCTCAAGTCCAACTTGTCTTGTTCGTTTATTTATATTCCTGAATAATAAACTTTGGTCAATTTATAATTTCTTAAGGACCTCCTATAAAGATTATTATTCAGTTCATATCACATATTTTAATGTTATAATAATTGGTTAATAATATGAGTTCATATCATACGTTTTTGTCGATGTTTGGTACGTGAGTCAAAAATTGAACTTGTTGGAAAATAATTATCCATGTAGTTATAGGTACATCATATCCATAATAGTATTGATGTTTTAAATATAATATATATCCAGTATATATTCATTTTATACTATTACATATCATTTGGAGATAAAAAACGACAAGCACCGTTCATGGAGACGGTAGGCCGTACGTACGCATGAACGCTACTTTTATTTTTTTCCTTTGTCATATTAACGGAATTAAAAATAAATGATATATATATATATATTATAATTCCAGTATAATATATATGTTATATAGGTCACATATGTTCATTAATTTCATTCTTTATACGTTTCATGTATTGCATGTACGAGTCACATCACTTGAGGGGGCGGTAGTCCACACTTCCTCATATGAAATTATCACATTTACACAACATGAAAAGAATAAAGGTATGGTTTAAATATAAAATACAGAAGCATATAGTAAACATAAATACCATATATATCATATATAAAATATAGTGACATCATAATGTCCACCTTTAAAGGTGTTAAAAAAATATTGAACAATCATCGTTTCGTGAGGCAGAAAATTTCCAACCACAGAAACAGTATGTTCTTTAACCATTAGAAGAAGGTGTGTGTAAGTGTAGCTCGAATCCTTCTTATAACAAAATCCTAGTATATTTAAGATACTGGAGTTGTTACAAAATAAATGAATAAAAAGATTTTAGGGGGTTGGAGAAGCAAAATAAAACAAAAGGACACAAGTGAAGACATTACCTTAAAATCGGGTAACTTCCTTTGGTTTGAGCTCAAAGGATTCCTTGGCAAGACTTATTCCCAAAGTGAGGCTTCAAGGAATTAGAGAGGGATGTGGAGAGAAAAAATGGGCAGGGGTTGGCCGAGCCAAAGGCTTTGGAATTGTGGGTAAGGAGGTAGTGGTGGGGGCCTTTTATAAGAGGAGGGGAGGGGCACTCTTGGAAAGCAAATAAATGTTACTTTATCTTAGAATGAGTTTCGGATTTTAATGGTCCCACATTGATGTGTTTCGAGGATAAGGTGATAAGGGTTATAAATCCACCCATCCAATAGTTTTTGGCCATGTGTAGGTCTTAGAATTTACATTATCTTTCCATTTTATTTAAATCGTTAAATAATGAGGTCATCGCTGCATCATTATGATGTCATAAATAATTTAATTTATTTAATGTCTAAAAATTATAAAAAAAATACTATGATGTAGAAAATCTTTTTTAGATTTCCAATGACTATTTATAGTCCAAAATATCATTTATGTAGACAAAATTAAAAATATTTTACTTAGGTGATACATTCTTTGTTACATTTAACATTCTTTTAAAATAAATAGATAAAAAGTCACTTTCTCACAAACGTGATTCCATGGGCCCCCCAAGTTTGGCATAAGGCATCCCATGGTCGGCCATGAGACAACCAGTAGCCTTAGGACACATGTTGGGGTCATTTTTTGTTATTATGATATTATCTTATTATCTTTAACTACTCGATTACTCATTAATCAAGATAATTAAAGATAATTACCGTCGTTACTATTCATAATGTCCAAAAAACAAAAGAGTCTTAATTACATAATTTGGACCTTCTGATTCCAAATATGTAATCCATTTTACCAAATTCAAAACACATAAATTTCAATAATTAATTTAAAAAACTTCCCGTTGTCAAAACAAATAGTGGGTTTTTTAGAAACAATATTTATGAAAAGTTTGGCAATTCCAAAGTGAAATTAATCCCAATGACCATCATTGGATTAAATGGTAAAAATATATTCCAATTACACTTTAAAACAAATTAAAAAGATAATATAACCATATAATTAAATTATATGAAAAATCAGTTTTGATGTAAAATGCAGTATTTTTCACTATTCATTGAAAAATGAACATTGTCAGAAAAATACCAAAAATTAACCCAAGGTAAATTTATATGTCCCAATCATAAATAATATGTTTATTTTGAAAAATAGAGCTTATAAAATTTTCAAAAGATTGATTTAAAAATGGTTTGCCATCAAAAGGTAGTAAAACAATCTTTTAAAAATACTAGTGTATTCAATGCTTAAGATTGGATTCATTTGTATTTTAAGCCTCTAAAATTTATTGGATAAAAGTAAAAACATTTAACACACATATATAATCATAATTTAGTTATTTATATTCATTCCCGCCAATACAACGACTATGTGTTAACTACTATTTAAAATAATATTATTTTATTATTAGAGTGCAACGTAAGATTTCAAAGGAACTCGTTGTTGCGTATTGGGTAAGCCATCGAGCATAGCGTTCCATTTAAATTAATATTGACATTTTTTACACAAATAGGGATAAATATAAAAATGTCATATTCTTTATTTACCCGGGGTGTTACATCCTTCCCCCCTTTTTGAAATTGCGTCCTCGCAATTATAAAACCGGGCTTGAAAACTCCGTTGAAAGTCCCACATCGGAAAATGAGTAAATTAAACTATCACTTTAAAAGAAAGAAAGGGATGTACAAAGGTCACCCGAGTTAACCCATACTAGGATTCCATGTATGAAAATATGGACATGGAGGAAAAAACAAAGGGTCATGTTCTGATGGAGAGTGATAGTAAACATGTATAGGAGAAAGTTAACCATAAGAAAATCACAAACTTGTGATGGGTTAAACGGTATTTGATTCCCCAATAGGAAAAGTTAACAGACAACATTTTTGTTTTAAGTTAATTTTTATTGAGGAATTTATTCATAAGGAAACATAATTACTTATCATGTTGACTTTCAACTTTTATTATATTTCTTACACAAACTCATATTTTCTCCAAAAGACGAGTATTTAGGAAGACTTGTTCACTATAATCAACTTCTAGAGAATCACCTAATCCACAAAAGAGAACTATATACTTCCCATGTCTTTAGACATTAACCAAAAACAAAACAAAAATGGTTAGTACAAGATCAGATAATCCAGAAAAGGATAACCCTTTATAAAAAGAAAATCTATTCTTAATCTCCAAAATTTGTCCAACAAAACCCAAAGTTCAACGAGGACCATTCGATAAACAATTTGTCCATAAAATCCTTCAAAGTAAACCAAACTAAGATTGAAACCCAAATATTTGAAGGTTTTAGTCACATAGTCTTCCAAGTTAAATCGTAACATTTATCTCCAAACAACATCAGTTGCTCTTAAAGTCCCGTATTGAAGAGTAATTAACCTAATCACATATCCTCCATGATAGGATAATAAATTTCCATAGATAACCCAAAATCAAATTACTATTAATTCATAAAATCATCTAACTAAAAAGAATCAGTCAAACTAAACATGGACTTCACATAGTCCAGTGGTAGGTGATAAATACCAGTTGCACTTTGGTTGTGGGTTCGATTCCCGCAGCTTTGTCCGACGCGACGGGTTGTCACATGGTTTGCTTGTTGTCCTTTTTCCAAAACTATATAATTCTCAAATCATTCCCCAAAAAGAGATAAAATCATCAAAAATAACAATAACATAATTTAACCTCAATTTTATCTCATGCCTTTCACTTCCATCATAACATATAGTAACCCATAATTACCTAAAAAGTAAGGATCATATAAACCCAAATGGTTATTTATAACTATGTCCACAAAAGAACAGATAACTATTCCTTGAATAAAATTTTCATATATTAAACATCAGGGTTACACATACTATAAAAAGTCTTCTAATGTAACCCCATCATCAAAAGAGACTTAATACTCTTAAGAATTTCACCATAACTCTTGAAGCCCTTATATGTTGACTTCTTACTCATTCAACATTCTTCCTGATCCATTAAACATTCCTTTCCAACTTATTCTGAAATACTTCTTTCCTACAAACAAAATCATGAATCATATCCTAAGATTCCAAAATAGGAAAACAATAGTTATGAAATAATCCATACCTTTGATTGGTCATTTACAGTTTCTTCATCCTCAATCGGAATGGCATTAGGTATTGGTAAACGAACATTTGTATGATCTTGGTGATCCCATTCACGAAACTTCTTCATAGGACATGCGTTTGCATAATGACCATGCACACCACATTTAAAACATTCAATTGATCCCTCAGAAAGAACTACTTTCCCTTTCCTCGAGTCAACTGGATGCTTCCTTTTTCCATGGAAGGTTCTTGCTTTATGACCTTCATTTCCACATCTATAACATATTTCTGTCCCTTTGAAACATTTTCCTAGATGTTTCTTTCCACATCTTTGACACATAGGTTTTTGAACACACTTACCTTTATGATTATTACCTGTACTTCCATAGGGATTTGTTTCTCGCATATATGATGCCTTAGAGAAATCACCAAGGTTTAGGTGGTCAATCATGAATCCAGATAGTTGGTTGAGGATAATCACAAGAGTTCTCATTGCAGCTCCCATATCATTCAGTTGCTTGCTCAAAAAACTGTCATAGTTTCCTTCACATCCACTGTTACTTAGGTGCCTGCTAGATCCAGCCATTTACTAAAACCAAAAAGGTAAGTGTGAGTATATCAACAAAACCATCATTTAATAATGAGGAAAATAAACACTAAGATAAACTTACTCATTCACTTTATATAAAACTAGGACTCTTTATGAAATCCTAACCATTATGCTAATGTCACTTATGCTTAAAGAATACCCTAACCTCTAAAGTTATCTAAACAGACCTCTGATACCAACTATAAGGCCCCGACCTTAAACCTTACTTAGTCTTGAGTTATTACAAGATTACACGTTGAGGATCTTTTCAGGTTTAGAGTTTTAGAGAATTAGATCATAAAACTTGCATTACATTCCACATTTAAACAAAGTGGTTACATAAAAGACAGTATTCATTTTTCTCATCAACGGAAACATATTTAAAATAAAACATGGATTCTTTCTTGACACTTCCTTGACACTATCATCATATCATGTACCCTTCCCTTGACCTGTGAAAAACATTTCAAAAACTTGGGATGAGCATAAAAATCTCAGTAAGGGATATAAAAATATGGAAAGGAAACATGAGTACATGTTTACATAAGAATGAAATCATACTTTACCCATAAAACATAAGCACTTTAACATACCTCATAAAATCATGAATAAATCATAAAAATCATAAGACATAAAGGTAACTTGAGGCATTCATAACATTCTTACGTAGGGAGTAACCCTCTTGGTTACGTTTGGAATAACCACCACAGTATATTCCCTAAATCTCTTCGGAGAAACCTTAACGTTTCACTCCTTTGCATTACCCAATGCATTAAAGAGCTATATCGGGCTCACCCGCCCTTAGTTTATCACAGAACCACCTGTATTCATAAACAATGCCCAAGAACCATAACATAATCATAGAACATAACCTAAGCACAAAAAAAGATAACATTCCCACATTGTAATAATAATATAACATTTTAATATATTGAAATAATGAATCCATTCTTAAAAAACATTTTCCAAACCATATAAAACATTTAATAAAGTGATTTTTGAATCAAAGTGTCCCATACCACTTTGAAGCTTTTAACATTTTAAACCCTTAATATTCATATAAATAAATCCTTAAAACCATTTTGAAAACATGGATATTAATGAGAAATATTTATAACAATAAATCATTAAAACATTTAAAACGACATTTTAGTTAAAGTGTTTTTAACAAAATGAGAGACACTTGAACACAATAATTGAGGAATAAAATTTAATTAGAAATTTATAATATCATGAGAATAGAGGGATTCATGATATAATATTCCAAAGGACAGTATATACACCATATAAGAGTTAACTGGCGCATAAAAACAATGAAGTCTCAATAGAAATGTAAAATGAGATGAAATCCATAATAAAGAAGGAATCCTTAAATCAAGGATAAATCAATCTCATAATTATGTGTGACAAATATAAATACACCCAATATAAGTGGATATTGAGTGTAAAACAATCAAAGGTCATTCGCACATATTCAAAGGATGACATATTCAATAACTACATGTTGAACCCAAAGAAATCGAAATTGGGTTAAGAAGTTCCCTTGGTAAAATTCGACAGCCTAACGACGTCACATAAAATAATAGAAAAAGAGTTGATGAGAGAGATAAAGGGTATCTCATCACTTGGAAATAAAATTTAAATCAATAAGTATATAGAAGAACATATCCCAACATAATAGTATGTGAATTAAAAGACATAACAAAAGAAGTCTTTTAAAAAAGAGGAGGGTGAAAGGTTCCCTTACCGACATGGGTATCTTTCGAGACATGCACCCTGTGAAAGAAGGAGAATAAAAAATTGATGTAAATACTCATAAATTAAATTATATTACACAATGAGTAAAATAATGGGCAGTACACACACCACTCAAAGGAAATTGTGGCAAATGTAGCATGAATCTCACGGGAATATAAGTGAGATGAAAAATCCCTTACGAAAACTCGGCAACCTAACGATGCCACTTAAAACATACAAAAATGGATCTATGAGATCAAATAGGGTCTCTCATCATATTAACATAATGTTTACAGAAAGAGGAATACAAAAGAACACCCCCATCATAATAAAGAGGAGCTTAAAAGAGGTAACATAAAGGAGATTACTTAAAAAGAAAGAGAGAGGTTAGATCTCTTATGAAAATTCGGCAGCCTAACGACGCCACTCAAAACTTCTAAAATGGATTGATGAGAGAAAATAGGGTCTCTAATCATATGAACACAAGAATTAAAGTAGGATTAATATAAAATAACATCCCAATCATAAGAAATATGAGCTTAAAAGGAATGACATAAAAGAGTGTACTTAAAAAGAAAGAGAGGAGTAGGATCCCTTACCTCAAGTCCAACTTGTCTTGTTCGTTTCTTTATATTACCGAATAATAAACTTTGGCCAATTTATAATTTCTTAAGGACCTCCTATAAAGATTATTATTCATTTAATATCACATATTTTAATGTTATAATAATTGGTTAATAATATGTGTTCATATCAGACGTTTTTGTCGATGTTTGGTACGTGAGTCAAAAATTGAACTTGTTGGAAAATAATTTTCCATGTAGTTATCAGTACATCATATACAGAATAGTATTGATGTTTTTAATATCATATATATCCAGTATATATTAATTTTATACTATTACATAGCATTTGGAGATAAAAAACGAAAAGCACCGTTCATGGAGACGGTAGGCCGTACGTACGCATGAACGCTACTTTCATTTTTTTCCTTTGTCATATTAACGAAATTAAAAATAAATGATATATACATATATATATATATATTATAATTACAGTATAATATATATGTTATATAGGTCACATATGTTCATTGATTTCATTCTTTATACGTTCCATGTATTGCATGTACGAGTCACATCACTTGAGGGGGCGGTAGTCCACACTTCCTCATATGAAATTATCGCATTTACACAACATGAAAAGAATAAAGGTATGGTTTAAATATAAAATAAAGAAGCATATAGTAAACATAAATACCATATATATCATATATAAAATATAGTGACATCATAATGGCCACCTTTAAAGGTGTTAAAAAAATATTGAACAATCATCGTTTCGTGAGGCAGAAAATCGCCAACCACAAAAACAGTATGTTCTTTAAACATTATACGAAGGTGTGTGTAAGTGTATCTAGAATACTTATTATAACAACATCCTAGTATATTGAAGATACTGTATTTGTTACAAAAGAAATTAATAAAAAGAGTTTAGGGGGTTGGAGAAGCAAAATAAAACAAAAGGACACAAGTGAAGACATTACCTTAAAATCGGGTAACTCCCTTTGGTTTGAGCTCAAAGGCTTCCTTGGGAAGACTTATTCCCAAAGTGAGGCTTCAAGGAGTTAGAGAGGGATGTGGAGAGACAAAATGGGAGGGGTTTGGCTGAGCCAAAGGCTTTGGAATTCTGGGTAAGGAGGTAGTGGTGGGGGCCTTTTATAAGAGGAGGGGAGGGACACTCTTGGAAAGCAAATAAATGTTACTTTATTTTAGAATGAGTTTCAAATTTTAATGGTACCACATTGATATGTTTCTAGGATAAGGTGATAAGGGTTCTAAATCCACCCATACAATAGGTTTTGGACATGTGTAGGTCTTATATTTTACATTATCATTCCATTTTATTTAAATCGTTAAATAATGAGGTCATCACTGCATCAATATGATGTCGTAAATAATTTAATTTATTTAATATCTAAAAATTATAAAAAAACTACTATGATGTAGAAAATCTTTTTAGATTTCCAATGAATCTTTATAGTCCAAAATATCATTTATGTAGATAGAATTAAAAATATTTTACTTAGGTGATACATTCTTTGTTACATTTAACATTCTTTAAAAATAAATAGATAAAAAGTCACTTTCTCACAAAAGTGATTCCATGAGCCCCCCAAGTTTGGCACAAGGCATCCCATGGTCGGCCATGAGACAACCAGTAGCCTTAGGACACATGTTGGGGTTATTTTTTGTTATTATGATATTATCTTATTATCTTTAACTACCCGATTACTCATTAATCAAGATAATTAAAGATAATTACCGTCGTTACTATTCATAATGTCCAAAAAACAAAAGAGTCTTAATTACATAATTTGGACCTTCTGATTCCAAATATGTAATCCATTTTACCAAATTCCAAACACATAAATTGCAATAATTAATTTAAAAAACTTCCCGTTGTTAAAACAAATAGCGGGTTTTTTAGAAACAATATTTATGAAAAGTTTGGCACTTGTTTATGCCCAATTACAAAGTGAAATTAATCCAAATGACCATAATTGGATTAAATGGTAAAAATATATTCCAATTACACTTTAAAACAAATTAAAAAGATAATATAACCATATAATTAAATTATATGAAAAATCAGTTTTGATGTAAAATGTAGTATTTTTCACTATTCATTGAAAAATGAACATTGTCAGAAAAATACAAAAAATTAACCCAAGGTAAATTTCTATGTCCCAATCATAAATAATATGTTTATTTTGAAAAATATAGCTTATAAAATTGTCAAAAGTTTGATTTAAAAATGGTTTTCCATCAAAAGGTAGTAAAACAATCTTTTAAAAATACTAGTGTATTCAATGCTTAAGATTGGATTCATTTGTATTTTAAGCCTCTAAAATTTATTGGATAAAAGTAAAAACATTTAGCACACATATATAATCTTAATTTAGTTATTTATATTCATTCTCTCCAATACAACGGCTATGTGTTAACTACTATTTAAAATAATATTATTTTATTGTTAGAGTGCAACGTAAGATTTCAAAGGAACTCGTTGTTGCATATTGAGTAAGCCATCGAGCATAGCATTCCATTTAAATTAATATTGACATTTTTTCCACAAATAGGGATAAATATAAAAATTTCATATTCTTTATTTACCTAGGGTGTTACATCCTTCCCCCCTTTTGGAAATTGCGTCCTCGCAATTATAAAACTGGGCTTGAAAACTCCATTGAAAGTCCCACATCGGAAAAGGAGTAAATTAAACTATCACTTTAAAAGAAAGAAAGGGATGTACAAAGGTCACCCGAGTTAACCCATACTAGGATTCCATGTATGAAAATATGAAAATGGAGGAAAAAACAATGGGTCATGTTCTGATGGAGAGTGATAGTAAACATGTCTAGGAGAAAGTTAACCATAAGAAAATCACAAACTTGTGATGGGTTAAACGGTATTTGATTCCCCAGTAGGAAAAGTTAACAGACAACATTTTTGTTTTAAGTTAATTTTTATTGAGGAATTTATTCATAAGGAAACATAATTACTTATCATGTTGACTTTCAACATTTATTATATTTCTTACACAAACTCATATTTTCTCCAAAAGACGAGTATTTAGGAAGACTTTTTCACTATAATCAACTTCTAGAGAATCACCTAATCCACAAAAGAGAACTATATACTTCCCATGTCTTTAGACGTTAACCAAAACCAAAACCAAAATGGTTAGTACAAGATCAGATAATCCAGAAAAGGATAACCCTTTATAAAAAGAAAATCTATTCTTAATCTCCAAAATTTGTCCAACAAAACCCATAGTTCAACGAGGACCATTTGATAAACAATTTTTCAATAAAATCCTTCAAAGTAAACCAAACTAAGATTGAAACCCAAATATTTGAAGGTTTTAGTCACATAGTCTTCCAAGTTAAATCGTAACATTTATCTCCAAACAACATCAGTTGCTCTTAAAGTCTCGTATTGAAGAGTAATTAACCTAATCACATATCCTCCATGATAGGATAATAAATTTCCATCGATAACCCAAAATCAAATTACTCTTAATTCATAAAATCATCTAACTAAAAAGAATCAGTCAAACTAACCAGGGACTTCACGTAGTCCAGTGGTAGGTGATAAATACCAGTTGCACTTTGGTTGTGGGTTCGATTCCCGCAGCTTTGTCCGACGCGACGGGTTGTCACAAGGTCTGCGTGTTGTCCTTTTTACAAAACTATATAATTCTCAAATCATTCCCCAAAAAGAGATAAAATCATCAAAAATAACCATAACATAATTTAACCTCAATTTTATCACATGCCTTTCACTTCCATCATAACATATAGTAACCCATAATTACCTCAAAAGTAAGGATCATATAAACCCAAATGGTTCTTTATAACTATGTCCACAAAAGAACAGATAACTATTCCTTGAATAAAATTTTCATATATTAAACATCAGGGTTAGACATACTATAAAAAATCTTCTAATGTAACCCTATCATCAAAAGAGACTTAATACTCTTAAGAATTTCACCATAACTCTTGAAGCCCTTATATGTTGACTTCTTACTCATTCAACATTCTTCCTGATCCATTAACCATTCCTTTACAACTTATTCTGAAATACTTCTTTCCTACAAACAAAATCATGAATCATATCCTAAGATTCCAAAATAGGAAAACAATAGTTATGAAATAATCCATACCTTTGATTGGTCATTTACAGTTTCTTCATCCTCAATCGGAATGGCATTAGGTATTGGTAAACGAAAATTTGTACGATCTTGGTGATCCCATTCACGAAACTTCTTCATAGGACATGTTTTTGCATAATGACCATGCACACCACATTTAAAACATTCAATTGATCCCTCAGAAAGAACTTCTTTCTCTTTCCTTGAGTCAACTGGATGCTTCCTTTTTCCATGGCAGGTTCTTGCTTTATGACCTTCATTTCCACATCTATAGCATATTTCTGTCCCTTTGAAACATTTTCCTAGGTGTTTCTTTCCACATCTTTGACACATAGGTTTTTGAACACACTTACCTTTATGATTATTACCTGTACTACCGTAGGGATTTGTTTCTCGCATATATGATGCCTTAGAGAAATCACCAAGGTTTAGGTGGTAAATCATGACTCCAGATAGTTGGTTGAGGATAATCACAAGAGTTCTCATTGCAGCTCCCATATCATTCAGTTGCTTGCTCAAAAAACTGTCACAGTTTCCTTCACATCCACTGTTACTTAGGTGCCAGCTAGATTCAGCCATTTACTAAAACCAAAAAGGTCAGTGTGAGTATATCAACAAAAGCATCATGTACTAATGAGGAAGATAAACACTAAGATATACTTACTCATTCACTTTATCTAAAACTAGGACTCTTTATGAAATCCTAACCATTATGGTAATGTCACTTATGATTAAAGAATACTCTAGCCTCTAAAGTTATCTAAATCGACCTCTGATACCAACTATAAGGCCCCGACCTTAAAACTTACTTAATCTTGAGTTATTACAAGATTACATGTTGAGGATCTTTTCGGGTTTAGAGTTTTAGAGAATTAGATCATAAAACTTGCATTACATTTCACATTTAAACAAAGTGGTTACATAAAAGATAGTATTCATTTTTCCCATCAACGGAAACATATTTAAAATAAAACATGGATTCTTTCTTGACACTTCCTTGACACTATCATCATTTCATTTACCCTTCCCTTGACCTATGAAAAACATTTCAAAAACTTGGGATGAGCATAAAAAGCTCAGTAAGGGATATAAAAATATGGAAAGGAAACATGAGTACATGTTTATATAAGAATGAAATCATACTTTACCCATAAAACATAAGTACTTTAACATACCTCATAAAATCATGAATAAATCATAAAAATCATAAGACATAAAGGTAACTTGAGGCATTCATAACATTATTACGTAGGGAGTAACCCTCTTGGTTACGTTTGGAATAACCACCACAGTATATTCCCTAAATCTCTTCGGAGAAACCTTAACGTTTCACTCCTTCGCGTTACCCAATGCATTGGAGAGCTATATTGGGCTCACCCGACCTTAGTTTATCACGGAACCACCCGTATTTATAAACAATGCCCAAGAACCATAACATAATCATAGAACATAACCTAACCACAAAAAAATATAACATTCCCAAATTGTAATAACAATATAACATTTTAAGATATTGAAATAATGAATCCATTCTAAAAAAACATTTTCCAAACCATATAAAACATTTAATAAAGAGATTTTTGAATCAAAGTGTCCCATACCACTTTGAAGCTTTTAACATTTTAAACCCTTAATATCCATATAAATAAATCCTTAAAACCATTTTTAAAACATGGATATTAATGAGAAATATTTATAATAATAAATCATTAAAACATTTAAAACGACATTTTAGTTAAAGTGTTTTTAACAAAATGAGAGACACTTGAATACAATAATTGAGGAACAAAATTTAATTAGAACTTTATAATATCATGAGAATAGAGGGATTCATGATATAATATTCCAAAGGACAGTATATACACCATATAAGAGTGAACTGGCGCATAAAAACAATGAAGTCTCAATAGAAATGTAAAATGAGATGAAATCCATAATAAAGAAGGAATCCTTAAATCAAGGATAAATCAATCTCATAATTATGTGTGACAAATATAAATACACCCAATATAAGTGGATATTGAGTGTAAAAAAATCAAAGGTCATTCACACATATTCAAAGGATGACATATTCAATAACTACATGTTGAACCCAAAGAAATCGAAATTGGGTTAAGAAGTTTCCTTGGTAAAATTCAACAGCCTAACGACGTCACATAAAATATTAGAAAAAGAGTTGATGAGAGAGATAAAGGGTATCTCATCACTTGGACATAAAATTTAAATCAATAAGGATATAGAAGAACATATCCCAACATAATAGTATGTGAATTAAAAGACATAACAAAAGAAGTATTTTAAAAAATAGGAGGGTGAAAGGTTCCCTTACCGACATGGGTATCTTTCAAGACATGCACCCCGTGAAAGAAGGACAATACAACATTGATGTAAATACTCATAAATGAAAGTATATTACACAATGAGTAAAATAATGGGCAGTACACATGCCAATCAAAGGAAATTGTGGCAAATGTAGCATGAATCTCACAGGAATATAAGTGAGATGAAAAATCACTTACGAAAACTCGGCAACCTAACGACGCCACTTAAAACATACAAAAATGGATCGATGAGATCAAATAGGGTCTCTCATCATATTAAAATAATGTTTTCAGAAAGAGGAATATAAAAGAACATCCCCCATCATAACAAAGAGGATCTTAAAAGAGGTAACATAAAGGATATTACTTAAAAAGAAAGAGAGAGGTTAGATCTCTTACGAAAATTTGGCAGCCTAACGGCGCCACTCAAAACTTCCAAAATGGATTGATGAGAGAAAATAGGGTCTCTCATCATATGAACACAATAAGTACAGTATGATTAATATAAAAGAACATCCTAATCATAAGAAAGATGAGCTTAAAAGGAATGACATAAAAGAGTGTACTTAAAAAGAAAGAGAGGAGTAGGATCCCTTACCTCAAGTCCAACTTGTCTTGTTCGTTTCTTTATATTCCTGAATAATAAACTTTGGTCAATTTATAATTTCTTAAGTAGCTCCTATAAAGATTATTATTCAGTTCATATCACATATTTTAATGTTATAATAATTGGTTAATAATATGAGTTCATATCAGACGTTTTTGTCGATGTTTGGTACGTGAGTCAAAAATTGAACTTGTTGGAAAATAATTTTCCATGTAGTTATAGGTACATCATATCCAGAATAGTATTGATGTTTTAAATATCATATATATCCAGTATATATTCATTTTATACTATTACATAGCATTTGGAGATAAAAAACGAAAAGCACCGTTCATGAAGACGATAGGCCGTACGTATGCATGAACGCTACTTTCATTTTTTTCCTTTTTCATATTAACAGAATTAAAAATAAATGATATATATATATATATATATTATAATTCCAGTATAATATATATGTTATATAGGTCACATATGTTCATTGATTTCATTCTTTATACGTTCCATGTATTGCATGTACGAGTCACATCACTTGAGGGGGCAGTAGTCCACACTTCCTCATATGAAATTATCGCATTTAACTACCCGATTACTCATTAATCAAGATAATTAAAGATAATTACCATCGTTACTATTCATAATATCCAAAAAACAAAAGAGTCTTAATTACATAATTTGGACCTTCTGATTCCAAATATGTAATCCATTTTACCAAATTCTAAACACATAAATTGCAATAATTAATTTAAGAAACTTCCCGTTGTTAAAACAAATAGCGGGTTTTTTAGAAACAATATTTATGAAAAGTTTGGCACTTGTTTATGCCCAATTCCAAAGTGAAATTAATCCCAATGACCATCATTGGATTAAATGGTAAAAATATATTACAATTACACTTTAAAACAAATTAAAAAGATAATATAACCATATAATTAAATTATATGAAAAAGCAGTTTTGATGTAAAATGCAGTATTTTTCACTATTCATTGAAAAATGAACATTGTCAGAAAAATACCAAAAATTAACCCAAGGTAAATTTCTATGTCCCAATCATAAATAATATGTTCATTTTGAAAAATAGAGCTTATAAAATTCTCAAAAGTTTGATTTAAAAATGGTTTTCCATCAAAAGGTAGTAAAACAATCTTTTAAAAATACTAGTGTATTCAATGCTTAAGATTGGATTCATTTGTATTTTAAGCCTCTAAAATTTATTGGATAAAAGTAAAAACATTTAACACACACATATAATCGTAATTTAGTTATTTATATTCATTCCCGCCAATACAACGGCTATGTGTTAACTACTATTTAAAATAATATTATTTTATTATTAGAGTGCAACGTAAGATTTCAAAGGAACTCGTTGTTGCGTATTGGGTAAGCCATCGAGCATAGCGTTCCATTTAAATTAATATTGAAATTTTTCCACAAATAGGGATAAATATAAAAATGTCATATTCTTTATTTACCTGGGGTGTTACAGTTGCACTCTTGCGGGGTAGCACGGGCAAAAAAGAGACTATCATCTGCAAATAATAGATGAGAGATAAGGGCCATTTCGGTATACCTTCACACCATGGATAACTCCTTGCTCCACCGCTTTCAAGAGGAGATGAGAAAAAACGCCAGCCACCAAAATGAAGAGATAAGGCGAGAACGAATCCCCTTGTCGCAAACCTCTTGAGGGATTAAAACTCTATGAGGGGGCCCTATTAATATTAATCTTGAAAGAAATAGTCGTAACACAATTCATGATATTAAAGATCCATTTCATCCCAAAACTCGATCTGGAAAGAACAAGTTAAAGAAAAAGGTCATTCGACTCTGTCATAAGGTTTCATCATATATAATTTCATTGCCATAATGCCCTTTTCGGAAGATGACTGAGTTTTCATAGAATGAAATAATTCATACACGATGACTACATTGTTAGTAATAGACCTCTTCGGGACAAAAGCACTTTGATTTTCAGTAACAAGTTGCGGGAGGCAATCCCTAAGCTTGACCACCAAGATTTTGGAGAAGATTTTGTAAACAACATTGGACAATCTGATTGGGTGAAATTCCATAATTTTCTTTGGACACTGAGTTTTTTGGGATGAGAGTAATAAGAGTTTCATTGAGGGCTTTGAGATAAGATTTTCCTACCCATATCTCCTTCATCAGGTCACCACATCAGGCCCAACAATATGCCAAAAGCATTTGAAAAACAGTGCATGAAACCCACCAAGCCCGAGGCTTTTGTAGAGTGAATTAGATGGAGGGCCCCAAGCACTTCATCATCAGAAATATCTCTCTCCAACTTATGGTTCATATCCTCTATGACAATTTTCGGAATACGGCTAGTCATACATGCATAAGTGTCAATCCCTTATGTTTTATAGATGTTACTGAAAAAATTCAGAATAATGGAGTGAATATCAGTGTTATCATTGACAAGCCTCCAAGTAGGATCCTCAAGTTGAGCAATGTGGTTTTTCCTCCTCCTTGCTGACACTTTTTGATGAAAAAAGTTATTATTCTGGTTACCATATCTAATACAGGATTCTCTTGCCCTTAGGAACCAAAAGTTCTCCTTCTCCCTCAACGCCACATTAAGATTATTTTCCGCAAAAGAGATATACCTAATAACAGAATCACAACAAGGAAGATCGTAAAGTCTCTTCAAGCACTTTTATATAGCATAAATGCATCTGTCAAAATCCCCGAATCGAGCCGAACTCCACTTCTATAAACATGATGCAGTATTATGGATATTGGACACTGCTAGAAACTTATGATATGCCAACGGTTTAAAACCATCGCTATAGGCTAGACTACTGTTGGTTGCTGGGGAGTGGGGATAGACATATGTTAACGGTTATTCAATAACTGTTAGTATATGGAACCATAAAGCACATTATACCAACGATTTTTAGTAACCGTTGGTATAACTTTTTACCAACGGTTTGATACCATTACAATATAACTCACCTTATATCTATACCAACGATTTATGAACCGTTGGTATAGACTTCTACCAATGATTTAATGTAAATCCTTGGCAAAGATTGAGTTTTCAGGTCTATACCAATGATTTACAAACCGTTGGAATAGACTTTTACCAATAGTTTGTTGTAAACCATTGGTATAAATTTGGTTTTCACATCTATACCAACATTTTTTAAACCGTTGATATAGAGTTGCTACAAATCCAGTAGCATGCAGCAGCCTACCTTCCCTCCTGTTCAATTACCTGCAAGAATAACACCAATGCAATTACCTGTACAAAATTCAGAATTTATAATTACAAGTAATTACCTACAATTACCTATGAAATTACCTACAATTGCAATACATTGTACATAATTCAGAATGACACCAATGCAGACAAATATAATCCAAATAGTATTCCATCAAAATAAAATCAATGCAATTGCAATACATTGTACGAAATTATGAATAACACCAATTCAAAATAACACCAATACACCCAACAGAATACCCCATTGGAAACCATAACACCCCGAAAACAAACATCTCCATAAACACAACACTTACAAATATGATCCAAATAGTGATGGAAGTTTATTTCTCTCATTTGGGAAATTGATGCAACAATCATTATATGATATTGATTCAATTTGAATGGATGGAATTATATAGATTTGGACCAGTAAAGTTTGTCAGCAATGGTGTCTCATTAGAACAAAAATTAGAATCTAGTTTATAGGTAGTATATAATCATTGATGATCAAGTTCCAAGGGATTATTGGGATAGTTCCCAATATGTGGGGAGTGGAAATCCACATTACAATATGGTGTAATATATAGGGGTTTGATATACCCTTAATAGATCATGGTGTGGTGTAATATATAGGGGTTGATGGATGATGTTCTTGATGTAATTTCATGTGAATTTTGGCCATAGATTTTGAATAAGAATTTGAAATGTACCTCCATGGTGGAGAATATATTGGAAATGAATAAGATTTTGTTAGATAATTTACTTGATACGGGGCCTTGGCATGTATTATCCAATAGAAATAGTGTCAAGAGTTTTAAGTGTATTTGAATGGATTGGGAGGAGTGGCATGCAATAATGATAACTTTTGAGGTGGATCTTGAGGTGTAGTATAAGGTAAGGTATATAGTGGTTAGTGTACAATTGGAGGTTTGAGGGCGTGAACCTCGTTATCTATAGAATTTGTTTAGGTTCCTCACACCATGGTCACACTGAATAATGGATAGGTTATTGGATATGATGTCCAAGAGCTTGATATAATGATGCAGGAACAAGGACACTCCTATAGTGGGGATTTTTATTTCATTCATGGTAATGTAGCCATCATGATAATCAATCATGGATTCATGGAATCAATAGTTGAAACCTCTTGGGTGTCCTATGAATGAGGGAATCATGATTTCTTTATGAGGGGTAGGTTTTCTTTATATAATTGGGTAGATTATAGTTGTCTTGCAATTTTTGTTGGAAACTAAAGTTTTATCTTGGTTTAGGTTGGGTCCTGTCATTATAGATTTGGTTATGAAATCCATGTGAGGTATGATCTGTTAATTAACGAGATGTGATGTTCTTAGAGAGGCATGTTTTATAATTTCATGGGTTTTTGTTTCTAGTGTTTTGAGAAACCTAGAAATTTTGAATAGTTTTTGTTTTGAGTAGAAATGGACAAGTCTTCTGAGAATGACAATTAGGTGAGTAGCTTGGCATTAATGAGAAATTTCATTAAGCAATTTCTCTCAGAACATCAATCATGATTTGGAAATGTCTCCAATGGGTAATACCTTGGTGAAACTACTCTAATAAAGGGTGTTATATGAATATTAGTGGTGAGTTCATGAAGAGGTGTATGATGGTGTATCATTAAGGTTCCCATGAGAATCCTATTAGATTCTCAAAGGATTACATGAGATCTATGGTGGTTTATGGGTGATTCCAAGTGCATTGCCTCATGAAACTCTTCCATTGGAACACCGACTATTGGAAATTCAGATTCTAATTCTTTATCCTTGAACATAAGGATACAATACCTTATGTGTTTCAAAAAATCCTCTATGAATCCCAAGAATTTTTCTATGTGACTTAATTCAAATACATGGTAGCCCATATTTTCATATGTAGTAGAATTCAGATATGTGGTTCTAGCTTCATCACTAAAATAGATATGTGAGTCCTTTTGTCCAGGTTGCTTAAATTTCTCAATGTTGTTAGGTTATCTACATGAAGCTATCCAAAATTCCTACATATAATTTTGGATATGTGTTTTAGTTACGTGATATATTTGGATACATGAAATTCCTATGTACTGTAAATTCTTACATGAATCTGGAAAATTACATATTTCACTCAAATTTACTCATAGCCTCTCTAGATGACTTCCAGCTGACCTCAAAAACACCTTCTAGGATCATGAAACATTATACCATGATGTATCCATACAGACCAGATCAAGAAGATTCATGATTTTTCAGTAAATCAAAATATTTTTGGTAACAAATACAACAACATAAAGTATCAAGTACAACATGATCTGTGAATGAGACTAGATCAAAAACGATGTCCCATAATGTAAAGAATAAAAAGACAACAAATCAGAGAAAGATGACTAAGAAGTGGTATAATGAAAACAAATAATCTCAAGTTCTTCAACCAAGAGTTTGTGTGTATGTAAAAAGAGAATTGTGAAATATCTTTGATACCACGTAAAAAGAGAATTCATAGAAACCATACCTCCATGTCAAGTTAAGTTTTATTATTTATAGATATAGAAATAAAGATAATGTGACCTACCTAATCACACATATATTCAGTTATAACATATCAGCAAACATCAAATCTTAGTAATATCAGTAAAAAATGTAATGGATCAATCTGTTCCTCATCACCATAACTATTATCATTGTCATCATTAGCCTCATCCTTGTCCTCATCCCTATCCCCATCATCATCCCCGCCCTCATCCTCATCCTCATCCCCATCCTCATCCCATTCCTCCTCCTCACCCTCCTCCTTTACCTCACCATCCACCTCAACCTCCTCCTCGCCCTCATCCTTGGCATAATCCTTTCCCTCAACCTCGCCATCGCCATCACCATCGCCATCACCATCGCCATCACCATCTCCATCGCCATCGCCATCACCAGGAACCACATCGTCTTGACCACCACTAAAACTACCACTTTTTGCACTATATAATGAACTCATCGACGACATATATGAATCACAATCCATGTTGGTCTCTGGTGGAAGTGATGGACATAAAACTTGCATCAATTTCATAAATTCGGTTTTTCCCTTTCAGCTCGTTCTTCCACCTGTGTGACTCATTTTTTAGCATGTTCTGCCTATTCCTTAACTTTTTCCAACTTGGTGGAACTACAACTGGTACCTGAAGAGGGCCAATACCACGTTGGTACTATACTCTTCCTAGGTCGGCAGTGTACTCTTCCAGGGTGCTAATATCCCAACACCTGATGTAAGTGATCATTTGGCTCAAAATTATCAGGTTCCTAGGCATCAATGGCCTCCAAATCAGCTTGTTACAAATTTAAATAGATTATTAAGTTAAAAAATAGATATTAAAATTTGAAATCATCAAAGTAAAACTTATAATCTGCTATTGTGTCGGTTTGTCAACCGCACTTCAATCTTTTTTCTTTCTACTCAAGAAAAATAGTTTTACTCGAGGCACATGTCCTTCAATATTAAATAATGGTCTCTACAATGACATTGAATATAGGAAACCATAATTGAAAATAAGTTACCAATAATAAATTTCATAACTAAATTTATATCAAAACTTTAGAAATCGAATAAATTACGGAGGAATCAATAGAAAGTGCAAAACCTAAAAAAATTATAAACAACTGTCGTACCCACTTCCTCTCATGATCTGACATCGTAGTACACCCCAAGTTGTAAAAGTATTTTTTATCATCAATGTTTTG
Organism: Viscum album; assembly: GCA_963277665.1. Lineage (NCBI taxonomy): Eukaryota > Viridiplantae > Streptophyta > Magnoliopsida > Santalales > Viscaceae > Viscum > Viscum album. The sequence continues at coordinate 905,205,576 of OY728165.1, read as the reverse complement.
TCTATTTTTTGGATGATTCCTAAATAAAATTCAATAATACAAAATATAATATTAATGCAAATCATGAAAATTTTCATTTAAAAAACTCAAATGTGATTAATACCTTAAACTTGATATTCATCCAATGAGTAATCATTTTCCAATACTGTTCTATTGAAAAATCATCCATGATGGGTACCGAATCTAACTCTGTGCCAACTCTAGAACACCATCCAGTATACAACTCGTATTTATAGGCTCTCCAAAGCTCACTTAATTCATGTTGATGTGTTTTTCGTGCAACCTCACCATCGGGAAAATTAAACCGAAGTTGACACAAAAATATTAATTTATATAAATACAAAAATAATACATTACATTAAATCCAACAATTTTTTTTACCCATATTTGTGCCCAAGCATTATCCTTGACTTTGTTTGGAAACTGTATCCATAAGAGCGGGCTAATGATAATGATGTCAGAGTATTTGGAAAGCGTCGCCAAAAAACTCCGACATTGTTGCCCTATTTTTTTGATCATTTTATTGTCTTTGTTGTAGTCCACCATCAACTACGTGCAGTGGTTCCACACCACACGCATGCGTGTATGCCCCCGACCCCGCCTCCTATCATTATATGTATCTGTTATAAAAGAATAAAAAATATTATATCAATACATGTTATAATGAAAATAAATTATGGTATAATTTTTTTAGGATTCTCATAAATATACCTACAGCAGTCTGATCAATGGGCGCCACTGGATCCACAGAAACTAAAGGAACACCTTGTACAGGTGGAGTGGGTCCCAGTGTATGCTCTGCAAGCACAAATTGTGGTGGAGAAGGAGTCGAATAAGATGGAATGTATAAGCTCAGAGAGAAGGAAGTAGAAGTAACAAAATATGGCATGGATGGATGGCCAAATGCACGATATGGATGAAGAGTGTGAATCATCATTGGATATGGTAAAGATGGGTGATGAGGCTCAAATGTAAAGGGTGGTGAAAAAACGGGAGGCCAAAATATTATGTGTGTCCCTAACAACACACCGGGATCAGAATATAGGATAGATGGTACGTCGATGGTAGGGGCATGGTCTAATTGGGTACACTGACTAGATTGCCCAGCTCTCGCACCACCCCCTCATACCATCGACCTGAGTGCTGGGACCACTACTAGGCTACTCATAGAATAACTATCGCCTAAGTGGTGGATCCTAAAAAAACATTTAAAAAAATTAATCACATGACATTATATGTTATTTAAATATATATATGTTTGAAATAAAGTACTCACAACAGGAATTAGTGTAGGAACGCCCATCTCAACCATGCGACGATTGTTGTCCATCACCCTTTTTCACCGCATCTCCTCAGTAGGTTTCATTTCCTGCATTTGAAAACAAATATGGAAAGAGTAAACCCTTTTAAAGAAGGAACAAGGAGTATTAGAGTAAACCCTTTTAAAGAATAAGATAAGTGATAAGTAAATATACATTAAACACAGACACGACTCAAATGTAAAATGAAACATAGAGGGTGAATAATGTATTGAGTTTTTGATGCAAATCAGTATTAGATCAACTTTGGTTGATGAATTATCTTTAAATATATACCTCATATAAGATTAAATGATCCAATTAATATTTCTCTTAGGTGTGGTAATAAATCTCAGAAAAAAAAAGTGTTATGTGGAGAAGTAAGCAACATAGTACCCTCATATGTTCCACACACCCATTTCATTTGAGGATTTATCAAATTTATACTCAACTACTAAAAAATTGTCCACTTAGGAACAATCATAATTAATTAATCATATTGATAATCTTTTTTGAAAGCATTAAATGGTAATATATTCATTAAATGGTAAGATATTACTTAATCATATTGACACTATACATAGTGTAAGTTGATAAATTTTCAAAAAATAAAGTTTTCTATAAAAAATAAAATTCATTAGTAATAAAATAAACATTATTTTGAATCATTAAAATAAAAAATCATTAGGTTATAGTTTAATGCACCAACATGTTTGTTGTTGTGTCTAAAATCACCTCATCTTTTTGGCCTTAAAATAAATTGTCCTAGATGAAAAACTTGTATCACTAGATTGTGAGTGTATTAGTGAAGGTATAAATTCATTATAGCATAAAGCAAATAATTAACCTACAAGATAAATGAAGGGATAAATACATCAATGTTAGAGGTCCTCCCCAGGATAATAAATACAAATTTCATAGAGGTCCACCACATTGTAATAAAGAAACCAATGACCATATATGTCCTCCACATGGTGAATAATATAAACTTCATGGAGTTTGTAATGTCTCAAAAATTCTATGTATTTTTTTTATTATATGGAATTATTTTCAGACCAGGCACTGAGATGACGTGCGATTCTGAGGTCTGGAGTGCCCGGAATGATCTGTCGAAAATTGTTAGGCTTTAAAAAGCACACGTGATATATTTTCCTAAAAAAATGAAATAACTCTTAAATGGGTACCCGAATAAAAAATCTGAGGGTACCGTTGCGTTCAGGATGGCGGGTTTACCCTATGAGCGACTTAATTTTAGTCAGCGCAGACCTCCAATGAGAAAACCCAAAAATGATATAATCATAAATAAAATAATTAAATAAAATTATTTTATTTTTCATATGCTTATAACTCATGAACGGTGACTTGGATTGAAAATATGAGACCATCATTGAGCTCGTGAGGGTATATATTCCTTAGGAAGATCCTAACATTGGCCGGCACAAGCCATTAGTGGAAGTTAGTTTTTGGCTATAAATAAAATAATTAACAATTATTTTATTTTCAGATCCTTATAACTCCTAAATAGTAACTCTAATTGGAAATACGAGAGTACCGTTGAGCTCGTGAGAGCATGTTACCCTTAGTCAGAGCCTAATCTCGACTGACGCGGGTTGATGGTGAAAGTTAATTTTTGAAATATTTTTAAGGTTCATTTAAATAAATGTGTGAGTGAGTTTTTCTAACTTTTAAACCGATGCTCCGATCAAAAATCTGAGGACACTGTTGAATTCAGAATGTCGAGATTCACCTAGAATGGACTTAACTTCGACCAACGCGGGTTGATAGAAAAAGTTATTTTTTGGATTTTTGAAAGGAAAAATTAAAAATAAAATAAACTTGTTTATTTTATTTTTCTAAATTTTCAAATCGTTGTAGCTCAATGGTTTTCCAACCAAGCGAAACTGAATAAGCTATTACATTAAGTGAAACAACGTAATGACGTGGCGATGAAACGTAATAGAAACGATGAGACATGTTTCTCTATTAATGAGATAACACATTGGGGAATCAAATGTGAAATTCATCTGACAAACTTATGACTAAAATCCTCTCCAACGACGAACAACAAATGCCAGTGAATCGCCAGCGACTTCGACGCAGCTCGAAGAACAGAACCAGAAAGTGACGAATGCCAACGAAACTTGAACCCCCACAGACAAACCGCTTAAACGAAGAACACCTTTGAGGTAGGGGTATGTTTTGTTTTAAGTTTCCCCATTATTAATTCTAAACGAAGAACATGGATCAACCCATGAACAGGTCAATCCGTGGATCGCTCGTTCTTGTAGGAGGTCACTTTTCTTGGGGTTTTGTATCGGGATTATTTGTTTAATTGTGATAGAACTCCAACTCTATATCCCATGTTTATAAAACTCTAACACGGAGGGCACGAGATGAAAAGAACAGGGCCCAATCCCCTCCACCTTGTGCATTTCTGTATGTTCTTCATGGTCGCATCCTCGAAATGGCGTCAAGGAGGATTCACGGCTATCGTAGGGAAGATGACATCCCCCAGAGGCCGTAAGCGCAAGTGGCAGCACCAACGACCATTGGCGGTGGCCTACGGCGGCGGCTGCGGGAAGGTGGCAGCGTGCCACAACGGAACTCCAGAGGGAGCGCCACGACAAGCTCAGGCCGTGGTGAGGTGGCAGGGTCTGCTGGCCGGGCTAGTAGCTGGCGAAGGGACATGGCCCCTCGGCCGCGTCGGTGGAGCGGCCCGCAGCTATGGGTCGCGGCTTCGCACAACACGCGGTCCCCTGATCACGTGTGAAACTCAGGTGACCAGGTTCAACCGGCCACATGACATGCCCTAGATGTGCTACACGTCTGGGTTGAAGGGAACCGATCCGGGATGGATGAGACCAGATCATCGGGCGACCTAGCGGGTTGAACCCCCGATCGAATTGGGTCAGGTCCAATGATGCCCAATGGGCCTGTCCCACTGGACAGGCCATACCAGGTTGACACAGACCCAAATCGGGTCAAGTCGGGTCAGGTTAGTTGAACTAAACTGAGGCATGCGGGGCCCCCAGGCTGGGTTGGTCAGGTCGGTCTGACCGGGTCGGACCGGGCCCAGACGCAATCGGCCCATGTTTACTAAAACACCAATATCTTTCAAACCGAGTATCCAATTGATGATCTATTTGTGGAGTTAGAACCCTCGCGATGAGGCAGATCTTTTGGAATACTAGTATTTCATGGAAGTTGAAATTCGACGAATAATTTGAGGAGCGGTTCACCCGGAATCAAGCGCACTACGTGCGGAAACCTTACGGTAGGCTGAGACCTGAAAACTACTGATAAGAGACCCTGTGCAGATCAGCTATGATGGCCTAGTGGGAAAAAACTTTTATGTGACCCGGTAGACCTACGATGGGGAGTGGCTCTGTGTGACCTGGCAGACCCACGATACTCGACAGGAGGAGTAACTCAGTATGTCCTAGGTGGGAAGCAGCTTCTGTGTGACCCGACATACCCACGGTGGAGAGCGGCTTCTGTGTGACCCAACATACACACAGTACTCATCAGGGATGAGTACCATAATAGATCAAGGTTAGTGGGAAGTGGCTTCTGTGTGACCCAACAGACCCACTGTACTCATTGATGAGGAGTTCTACATCAACCCAAGGTGTTCTGTGATAATGACTGACAGTCTTACATTCCTACTCTAGATTATACCTAGTCTGAGCTATCTTGATTTATGATCATGTTTCATGATCATACTTCATGGTTTGGTTGTGGATTGCTTTATGGCCTTTCTTGTTGGTTTGGGATCCATACTAAGTATTTTGTTACTCACTCCTACACGGGATTCGCCCGCACGTGTTGTGTCTGGTGTAGACGATCGCCACCTTGACGGAGGACTTGGTAGACCAGGACCTGGTGGTGCCCAGTGATGCTAGGCAGGTGAGGCGTACTTCTACAGCTTCCAACAACTACTCTACACCTACCCATAATGTGGGGTTTCTAGTGACGACTTTTAGAGTTTTTCTTATACTTTCCTATTTCCAGTTAATCTTTTTTTTTGGGTTTGTATTCTGGCCCATTTGGCCTAGAGTTTGTACTTTTACTCAGTGGTTGTTTAGTGGCATGCATGTTTACTTTTATAGCTTTGGGACGTGGTTTTGTGTGCGTGCATACACATACTCAGAAAAATTCCTCCCACTTGTAGGTTGATGCCTTCGATGATAGTTTCCAACCCCTGGCCTTCAGGAGGTGGGCTTGAGGTATGTCACGACACAGGCCCCGGGGGATAGTTCGTGACAAATTGGTATCATAGGTGGTAGGTTCTATCAGAAGAAATAAGAGTTTATAAATTTGGATGGGGTAACAGTTTTAAGTGTTTTGAGTTCAGATTTCAGGCCAGAGAGTCCAGTGTTGGTGTGGCGACTGGCATATCCATACACAAGAACCCTGATTTTTGTTTTCTGACCCAGTACATGAAAACACTAGTTGCATGCGTCTTTGAGTGTTTTTCCATGATCTTTTTGTGTTAGAGTCAGCTCACTAGGTATAATAAATTGACTGTGGTTCATCTTGATTCTCTTTCAAGATGCCTCTATGCAGACAACCAGCCAGGATTCTAGTGCATGACCATAAGGATGGTCCACAGAGTGATGAGGCTTCGGTACAAGAACCGTTGTCCGAGATGGTACCTTCAGGCGGTGTCCCAGCGATACCACTTCCCATTGGTCAACAGTTACTACCAACATTACCAGTAGAGGTCACATGTAGGCTCAGTGCTTTACACGAGTTTTAGCGACAGAGACCCCTCAGGTTTGGAGGCGAGCCCGACTCACAGGTAGCTAGACTGAGGTGGTGACTGAGTTTTCCATATAGTCTGGACACCATTATATCATATGGTAGTCATGGAAGTGAGCCTTCTACATGGCTCATTAGGGAGATGATAGGGTTTAGATTACCCGATCTTATGATGAGGTGACTTTTTTGTGGATAGATCTTGAGAACCTTTCTTAGAGAAAGGGATCTTTCCATAAAAGATAAGGGGTATGTGTGCCCAAGAGATTCTATAAGATGACATGTCAGTAGTAGAGTATTCATCAAGGCATGCCGACTTTTCTAGGTACTCGATAAATATGATACAACCAGTGCTTCAGGGCTCAGATTTCTGAGCAAGGTGTGTTTAGGGACATCTAAGCTAGCACTATTCCTCTACGCGCATTCCTACTTATGATAGGGTACTAGAGAGAACCTTTTTGGTTGGAAGTCCATTGGCTGAGCAGATATAGCCAGTGGATGTCAACAATGGGAAAATAAACAGCCGACGTCAGTCTCAGATACTTGGACGTGTGAGACATTCCGAAAAGAGGTCCCAAGGTAGGGGATCTACATCTCAGGGCTCATAGGGTGAGTCCAGTTGGCATAGGAATAGGTAATGCTTTTCAAAAGATGGTAAGGGACATCTTGCTAGATATTGTCCAGCCCGTCATGCTGACAATGAAATGGTGGATGATTCACTAGGGTAGATAAAGTGATAGGAATAGATGAATCTGCAGGGCGACAGACGTGGTAGAGGAGCTAGGAGAGCACCAGAAGGTGGTATACATTTCATGTCATGACCCGTCCTCGAGGCCTGTGCCGTGACTACCCCAAGCCCGCCTTCCATAGGTCAGGGGCTGGCGACTAGCACCAAAGACGTAAATCCCGATAAAAAGGGAAGGCATTGCCTTTATGAAACGTAAACAAACACAACCAGAGTAAAAGCATAAGAAAACACTAAGTAAAGCAGTATAACAAGTGTGCTGAAAGTACAAAGGGGCCGGAATACAATCCCAACAGAAAGGTACAGCTACAACTGAAAGAAAGTACAAATGAAAGACAAACATCTGGAAGAAGGAAGCAGCTCCTCGATCGTCCTCTGGGTTCCTACCTGAAGGGTTGGTACAAATGTCCTCCTCAGCACTCCGCGTCAATCAGTATGCTTCGTGTGCCTTCACGCCGAGTATCCACCTCAAGGTACCATCCAGTCCTCGTACACTCTGCCTTGGTCAATGTTGTTCGTCATCTACATCCAACACAATGAGGTGCGGGCATAGCCCGTGCTGGGGTGAGTATAACGATACTCAGTAGGGACCCCAATACCCTCAAGGTCTCATTAAATCCAACAAGGATAAACCACAAAGAAATATCTCAACAGATAACCTCTACTTAGGTATATTCCCATACATATACCTAAGTTATCAAGTAACCCATCTCAATCATGAGGTAAACACAAAGGTCATTGACTCAGCTCAAACCAGGATTTTCATTATCGAAACCACAACTGCTGGACAACTCCTCCTCTGTCGAGAACAGTGGCTCTATCACGACTCTGAGGCGCTACTCACTAACCTTAGACTGCTGAGATACTCCTCCTGTCGAGTACCGTGGGTCTGCTGCCAAATACCGGGCGCTCCGTCCGCTGTGGGTCTGCTGCCAAATACTGGGCGCTCCCCCTAATAGCCTATAGAGGTAATCCTCCTGTCGAGTACCGCGGGTCTGCTGCCAACTACCAGGCACTCAGTCTACCGTGGGTCTGCCGCCAAATACCGAGCGCTCCATCCACTGGGCTAATAGAATCACTCCGAGTCGAATCGGTCAAGCAGTCGTCAGGTCTACAGCTACTAGGTCTCCGCACTCCGTACGCTCGTCTCCAGGAGGGTTCGCTCCACGAGCTACTGGTCGTTACTTCCAAGTGTCACGAAGTCTCACTTAGAGGTAACACAAAGGACTGCCTCATCATAGGGGTCTCAACGCAACAGACGATGCGTCAATCGGACGCCCGGTCTGTGAGTTATTAGCTTTTCCGTTCTAGGGGCCCGGTTGGTTTTTAAGATAAAACCAACTCGACCATACTCCAATATCATCCGAAACCCACGTAGAGTATTCCAAAAGAACCTTCTCATCAATAGGAATCTAACGTAGTTAATGACATGTCAATCGGACGTCCGGTCCTCATGTTATAAGCGTTTCCGCTCCGAGAGCCCGGTTGGTTTCGGGTTCGAACCAACCTGGACATTTTTCCAAAGTCATCCAAAACTCACTAAGAGTAATGCAAAAGGACCGCCTCGTCCCAAGGGTCCTAGTTCCATAGACATCGCGTCGATCAGACACGCGGTCTTTATGAAATTCACATTTAAGTGAAAAAGGGCCCGGTCCGTTAGGCCCGATGGGTTGACGGGTCAGGTCGACTCGGTTTTGGTGGGACCGACCCAGCAAAGGGGTCAGATCGGCTCGGTGAGTCATGTGGCCTGGATCGAGGGGCGTGGCCCGGCCCGACCTGGTCTGGCATGGCTCGGCTGGGTGCAGTCCGGCGGAGCGCGGCCCGGATGTGCCCGCGGCCTGGCCGGCTCGGCCAGCCGACCGAGCAGTCCGAGGCGGGGGAGCGGCCCCCGGTTGCCCGAACCGGCGGTGCTGCCCTCCCAAACCGACCGGCTAGGCTGTCTAGCCTTTTTGCGCAAGCGGCTCGCACGGCGGGCCACAGGTTTCTTCAGCGCAGCGCCCTCCTGGCGCTGCGGTTCGGCTCCGCCCGGCCGGCCGACGGGCCTGCCGGTTCTTCCGCCGAAGCGGCCCGCGAAGCGGGCCGCGGTTCTTCCTGCACAGCCGGTGCGACGACACCGGCTTCCTTCATCGCGTTCCTGGCACGACGCGACAGTGTCGTGCCTCCTCCGCCTTCGGTTGTCGATTCTAAATAAGAGAGGAAACAACAGAGGGTCATCGGGCCGTGTTTGTTCGGCCCGCACCCTCCGCGTTTGGCGGTAACAATCGGCCAAGGTATTCACTTGAATACAAAGAGAACGAGGGAGTAATTTATTTAAAATAAATTAAGCAAACCCCCTACCTCGATAATTGATGTCGCACGTCGGGCGTCACGGAAGACGGCGTCGCATGGAAAGAATTAGTAGGCGATGTCAGAGTGCGTCCGAGGAGGAAGTGGCGTCTCCTCACTTGTCGCGGAGAGGAGAATGGTTGGAACGTCATTGTTCTTCGTGGAACCGGCGTTCTTCGTTGAAGAGACGTCGTTCTTCTTCTTCGAGAGGAGTTCTCTTCTTCTTCACACAAGATTTCTCTCTAAATCTTCCCCAACCCGACATGTGCCAAAATAAAATAATATGCTAAACTATTATTTTATTAACACAAGCAATTATAATTTCAAAATTCAAACCACTCCATTCATTAATTGAAGAGGGTGAATTATTTAATTATCATGTGTTGGCATGAATTAAAGAGGGAGAGTGAGGAAGAGGAAGAGTCCACATTTAAGAGGAGTTTACAAATTAAAGAAGGGGGGTTAAGGAGTTTAGGGGGAGGTGAAAGGTTGGGGATTGTGTGGGCCCCACCTTTCAATTATCCACACATGGGAAGTTGGATGGTTGTGGGCCCCACCAACAACTTCCCATGGGAGGGATTAACTTCCAAAGTTATTAAATAAAATTTTCCTAACAATTTTATTTATTTAAACTTTTCCCCCCAATTATTAAATCTCAACCCGCTTAAAACGCAACTACGGTAAAGGTTCCCTTAAGCGAATACCAGCGTTGCGAGTTCATCGGTGTCGTCAGATTTCAATTCCGAGCACCGGTTAAAAAGATAGAAAAACCCGCTCGTTCGTTTACTAAACATACCCGATCTAAACTTCAGAAATTGATTCCAGGCTTATCGGGCCTCGGAATCAAGTGCCGTCAGAAGCCAGAGACTCGTAAAATTACAAAGTATTTAAGAAAAAAATTTCCTTGAAATTTATGGGTCTTTACATTACTCCCACCTCAGGGCTTTACGTCCCCGTAAAGCTTCAACACACACTAGGGAAACAAAAGGGGTACCGAGCACGCATCTGAGCCTCCCGCTCTCATGTTCTCTCCCAGAGGTTCCTGTGCTACCAGCAAAAGAACACCAGAGGAATCGACCGTCCTCATAGGACCCGCTCCTATCGATCCTCAATCTCTACCGGAACCTCTGAAAGTCGCCCCATCATCGATGTCCAGCTCCCCGTGGTCGATGATGTGGGTCGGGTCATGCACGTATCTCCTCAGTTGAGATACGTGGAAGACGTCATGCACCAAGTGCATCTGAGGTGGAAGGGACAGATGAAACGCGGAGATAACTTGCCGCCCTGACCAAATCTATGTGGACCTCATCGAGGTGAGACTCGTAGGAGTGGTCGCCACCCTAGAACTCCAGTGGTCTCCGTCTCCTATTACCGTAGGACTTCTGTCTGCTCTGTGCAGTCTTCATCCACTCCTAGATGATCTGCACCTTCTCCATTGTAGCCTGAACTATCTCTAGTTATACACGTGCTGACTCCATCACTATCCACAAAGGATATCTAAAATGCGTCCAGCTGCTGTCTCGCCACTCCTAACAGCTGAATGCCCGATCTCCTACTAAGAGCATATGCTATGACGTTCCCCTCCCCAGGAGTATAAACTATCTCTAAGTCATAGTCCTGGAGGAATTCAAGCCATCACCGTTGTCTCAGGTTCATGTCCTTATGAGAGAAGATACACCCGAGACTATTGAGTTGGAGAGAACCGTAAACCATTCGCTCAACGAACAATGGGTGAGACTAGCCAATTGTAAGAACTCATCTCCACCCTTCTTCGTCTACGTTCTACCAAAGAGCTGCTGAGATTTCTCCTCTGTCGAAAAGATAAATCTGGTCTCATCCCCTGGATGAACCATGTTCTTTGCCTAATACAGTCAATCCCGACATGAACGGTACAATTCATGTTTTTAATGACGTCGTAAGGCCTCGACGCTACTACTAAGATATCCAACCGTTACTCTCGCCTCCAAGGGTTGAGTCACACTGTCGACATCAGTGCATGGTTACTGGGTCTCCTCCAGTAGAAATCTCTCAAGTGAGGGTCAAGTCAACAGTTTTAACTAGAACCTCTTAGTATCAACCATACAAAAAGTACAGTAAAGTAAACGTCACAAATATAAGTGTCTTTTATTACTGCAGCTCAAAGTACAAAGACACAAAGCAAACACAACAACAAAAACACGGAAACTAGAAGCACCAAGAACAAAGTCCTCCATGCCTGGAACTAGTCTTGCTCCTTTCCTCCTGCTTCTGGATCTCCATAGTCGTATGCTTCAGCTGCCTGAAGTTGTGTTCTCCCATGTCCACCTGTTCCCTGCGGTCGGGGTGGACCTCCTGGTGGTGGTGGTGCAACACCTCGAAGTGGAATCCACCTTTAGCTGCACGGACAACTCCTCTTCCTCGATCGAACCTCTGTCTCTACCTGGGAGGTCCTTTATCTATCTGCAGATCATCAGTATGGCGGGTCAGATAGTCACGTGCCATGTGACCAAACCTGCCGCAGGAGTAACACTGCCCGCTCCGGGCACGTCTGGCTTTGTCTCCACTCCAGTTGCCCTACACAACTGAACCTGAGTCGTGCAGTTGGCCACCGGTGGGTCTGGTCCTCATGGACCCCTATGTCGTCTGTCTACTGCCAGCTACAGAAGACTCCACTACAAGTCGACTAGTGGTGGGTCCTGCTATTGGAGACTGCTCAGCAAAGAAACTCTCCACTAGAAGGGCTCGCTCCAACACTCCCGTCTACGTCGTAATGTTGTGAGAAATAACTGAAGCTCTAATCTCTCGCCTGAGCCCCTACTCGAAGGTCCGGGCTCTGAAGAACGGGTCCCGTACCATAGCTGTAGAGTAGCGCGAGAGGTTTGTGAACCTCGATGAGTACTGTACTACTGTCATGCTGCCCTACTGCAGATGCAGTAGATCCTGTATATGCACTGCTCGAAGGGTGGCTGGTACAAAATTCGCCCAGAACAGGTTCTCAAAGTCTTCCCAGAGAAGTGTCTCCTCATCGTGGAACTGGAGCATCAGGCTCCACCATCTGCCTGCTACTGCCTGAAGGAGGCTGGAAGCAAGGATCACCATGAAGTCGGCTAGTGTCCCTACCAGTCTGAATACTCTTGCCACAGCCTCTAGCCAATCCTCAGCTGCCTGTGGGTCCGTCTCTCCCCGAAACCTGGGTGGCCTCTAGCACTGGAACTCGTGCAGCGAGCTCAAGCGACGTGCATCACCTGCTGTTGGGGCTGGTGGCATCGGTGGCCCAACGGGTGGTAGTACCGCTGGTGCCTCCACTGGTGCCTCAACTGAAAGAGGTCCCTGTACTGAGGGCTTGTTGCTCGGTGGGCTGTCAGTACGTACAACTCTTGGGGCTCTAGATGGTCGTCCGCGGGGAGGCATCTTGAAAGAAACAGATGCGACACGGTCAAAGACTATACCTGGTGAGATGACCTAGTTTAAGATGACTTAAAGGAAACTTTTGAAAACACACACGCAATCAGTGTTTTCGTACACTGATTTGGAAATCAGAAGTCAAGGTCCTGGTGTATGGATACGTCGGCCGCCCGCACCAACACTGGACTCCCTGAACTGAAAACCACACTTAGTACCCTTAACACTATTTCTTCACAGAAAGAAAATATCATAGTTCTATGTTCTGTGGTAAAAACGACTCCTCTGATACTAATTTGTCATGACCCGTCCTCGGGGCCCATGCCGTGACTACCCCAAGCCCGCCTTCCATAGGCCAGGGGCTAGAGACTAGCACCAAAGGCGTAAATCCCGATAAAAAGGGAAGACATTCCCTTTATGAAATGTAAACACACACAACCAGAGTACAAGTAGAAGCAAACACTAAGTAAAGTAGTATAACAAGTGTGATGAAAGTACAAAGGGGCCGGAATACAAGCCCAACAGAAAGGTATAGCTACAATTGAAAGAAAGTACAACTGAAAGAAAAACAGCTGGAAGAAGGAAGCAGCTCCTAGATCGTCCTCCGGGTTCCTACCTGAAGGGTAGGTACAGATGTCCTCCTCAGCACTCTGCGTCAATCGGTCCGATCCGTGTGCCGTCACGCAGAGTATCCACCTTCGGGTATCGTCCAGTCCTCATACACTCTGCCTTGGTCAGCGTTGTTCGTCATCTGCGTCCAACACAACGAGGTGCGGGCATAGCTTGTGCAGGGGTGAGTATAACGATACTCGGTAGGGACCCTGAGACCCTCAAGGTCTCACTAAATCCAACAAGGATAAACCACAAATAAATATCTCAACAGATAACCTCTACTTAGTTATATGCCCATACATATACCTAAGTTATCAAGTAACTTATCTCAATCATGAGGTAAACACAAAGGTCATTGACTCAGCTCAAACCAGGATTTTCATTATCGAAACCACAATTGCTGGAGAACTCCTCCTTTGTCAAGTACAGTGGCCTTGTCACAACTCTGAGGCACTACTCACTAACCTTAGATTTCTATGGTACTCCTCCTGTCGAGTACCGCGGGTCTGCTACCAAATACCGGGTGCTCCGTCCGCTGTGGGTCTGCCACCAAATACCAGGCGCTCCCCCTAATAGCCTACAGAGGTACTCCTCCTGTCGAGTACCACGGGTCTGCTACCAACTACCAAGTACTCCGTCCACCGTGGGTCTGTCGCCAAATACCGGTCACTCCATCCACTGAGCTAATCGAATCACTCTGAGTCGAATTGGTCAAGCAGTCGTCAGGTCTACAACTACTAGGTCTCCGCACTCCGTACGCTCGTCTCCGGGAGGGTCCACTCCACGAGCTACTGGTCGTTACTTCCAAGTTTCATGAAGTCTCACTTATAGGTAACAAAAAGGACCGCCTCGTCATAGGGGTCTCAACACAACAGACGGTGCGTCAATCGGACGCCCGATCTGTGAGATATTAGCTTTTCCGTTCCAGGGCCCCGGTTGGTTTTTAAGCTAAAACCAACCTGACCATACTCCAATATCATCAGAAACCCACGTAGAGTATTCCAAAAGAACCGTCTCATCAAGAGGAATCCAACGTAGTCAACGAAACGTCAATCGGACGTCTGGTCCTCAAGTTATAAGCGTTTTCGCTCCGAGGGCCCGGTTGGTTTCGGGTTCGAACCAACCCGACTGTTTTTCCGAAGTTGTCTAAAACTCACTAAGAGTAATGAAAAAGGACAGCCTCATCGCAAGTGTCCTAGTTCCGTAGACAACGCATCGATCGGACGCGCGGTCTTTACGAAATTCACATTTAAGTGAACAAGGGCCCGGTCCGTTAGGCCCGATGGGCTGACGGGTCGGGTCGACTCAGTTTTGGCGGGTCGAACCAACCCGGTGAGTCACGTGGCCTGGCCCGAGGGGTGCGACCCGGCCCGATGTGGCGCGGCCCAGATGGACGTGGTCCGGCAGGGCGCAGCTCGACGGGGCGTGCGACTGGGTTGGCTCGGCCCGAAGGCCGAGCGGTCCAAGGCGGGGGTGCAGCCCCCGGTTGCCCGAACCAGGGGCGCCGCCCTCCCAAACCGGCCGGCTAGGCCGACCGACCTTCTGGAAAAAGGGGCCTGCACGGTGGGCCGCAGGTTTCTTCAGCGCGACGCCCTCCTGGCGCAGCGGATCCCCTTCGCCCGGCCGACCGACGGGCCGACCGGTTCTTCCGCCGAAGTGGCCCGTGAAGCGGGCCGCGGTTCCTCCCGCACAGCCGGCGCGACGACACCAGCTTCCTTTGCCGCGTTCCCGGCACGGTGCAATGGTGTCATGCCTCCTCCGCCTTCGGTTGCCGATTATAAATAAGACAGGAAACGACAGAGGGTCGTCGGGCCATTTTTGTTCGGCCCGCGCCCTCCGCGTTAGGTGGTAACAATCGACCAAGGTATTCACTTGAATAAAATTTATTTAAAATAAATTAAGCAAACCCCCTACCTCGATAATTGACGTCGCACGTCGGGCGTCGCGGAAGACAGCATCGCGGGGAAAGAATTCGTAAGCGATGTCGGAGTGTGTCCGAGGAGGAAGCAGCATCTCCTCACTTGTCACGGAGAAGAGAATGGTTGGCGCGTCGTCGTTCTTCATGGAACCGGCGTTCTTTGTTGAAGAGACATCGTTCTTCGTCGAGAGAGGAGTTATCTTCTTTTTCACACAAGAGTTCTCTCCAAATCTTTCCCAAACCAACGTGTGCCAAAATAAAATAATAGGCTAAACTATTATTTTATTAACACAAGCAATTATAATTTCAAAATTCAAACCACTCCATTCATTAATTGAATACGGTGAATTCTTTAATTATCATGTGTTGGCATGAATTAAAGAGGGAGAGTGAGGAAGAGGAAGAGTCCACATTTAAGAGGAGTTTACAAATTAAAGAAGGGGGGTTAAGGAGTTTAGGGGGAGGTGAAAGGTTGGGGATTGTGTGGGACCCACCTTTCAATTATCCACACATGGGAAGTTGGATGGTTGTGGGCCCCACCAACAACTTCCCATGGGAGGGATTAACTTCAAAAGTTATTAAATAAAATTGTCCTAACAATTTTATTTATTTAAACTTTTTCCCCCAATTATTAAATCTCAACCCGCTTAAAACGCAACTGCGGTAAAGGTTCCCTTAAGAGAATATCGGCGCTACGAGTTCATCGGTGCCCTCGAATTTCAATTCTGAGCACCAGTTCAAAAGATAGAAAAACTCGATCGTTCGTTTACTGAACGTATCTGGGATGAACTTTGGAAATTGATTCTGGGCACACCGGGCCTCGGAATCAAGTGTCGTCAGAAGCCACAGACTTGTAAAATTCTAAAGTATTTAAGAAAAAAAATTCCCTGAAATTTCTAGGTCTTTACATTTTGAAATGTTACAACCACCAGACCAATGTGTTCCACACTAGGCTCATGGAGCTGGAGGATAGGGGAAGGGAGTAGCTGCATGCGGTCAGGGAGTATGACCCGAGGGCTCTAGGAATGATTCGAGGTATGGTCTGTGTCTACTACTAGCTACCATATTAATAGTCATAGGTGCTAATCATTCCTTCTTGTAACAAATCTTGTTCAAGACCTAGAGTTTTCTATTAAACCATTGACTTGATCCTTATGTCTGTAGATACCTATGGGAGGAGACTCAATAATCACACTTATGCTGACCGTGTGATATGACCCTTGAGATGAGAGTTTCGGTTGGAACCTCTTGGTGGTAGCATCGAGGCCTTACGACATTAGTTTGGGTATGGATTGGTTATCCACAGTTTATTCATAGATTGACTATTTTAGGAAAAAGTATATGGTATATCTGTAGCGTTGGAATGAGGTTTTCCTTGGTTGGTGAAAAAGGAAACCCATGCAGCATGGGATAAACTCGTGCATAGGAGGGTACAACTGATCACTCTTGAGTCGGCCAACCTTACCCTTATGTTAGTGAATTTTTTGAGTTTTCAGTTCCCAAAAGTAGTGGCAAAGTGTATAAATGTCATTTAAAAAGATGTTTCTAGAATTACCTCCCTACAGGGAGAGGGACTTCTGCATCATTCTACACCCCGGGATGACATCGATATCAATGTCAGTATATCGAAGGGCTTTCGTAGAGCTTCACAAGAAGGGGGTGTAGGTGGGAGACTTGCAGAGGAAGGTCTTAGTAAGATCCAGTGTTTGAGGTTATGTGTAGATTATCGGCACTTTAACCAAGTGGTCGCGGAGAACAAGTACCCACTACCAAAGGGTCGATGGGCACATCAATTAGTTAAAAGGGGTATCCTTTCGCGTGTATGGAAAGGTACCTATAGGCTTTTCAGTAGTTGAGATAAAGATGATGGCTGAAGTTCCTCCATGACTATGAATTCAAAGCAGTCTATAATCTTGGTAAGGAAAATGTGGTAGAGTATGCTCTAAGTAGGAGACCTAGTTCAAATATACTGAATGAGGCCTCAGAGCAGTTGGCCTTACTTCAAATATCCTTCACAGATAGCAAGGAGAAAACTTTTCTTCAGTCTATAGTTGTTTCCCCTCTACTATTATAGCAAGTCAGGGAGGCGAAACTCGGAGATGCCAACTGCGAGGCCCGACATTCTCAGTTATCCTCAGGATAGACACCTGATGAGTTTTCTATAGGCGGAGAGCACATCATCCTTTTCAAAGGGCACACAGTAGTACCGATGGCGTTGTGAGAAGATATTTTGAGAGAGTTCCATACCTCCCCCTTAACGGTACAACCTGGAGTGGCGAAGATGTACCAGGATCTTCGATGTCAGTACTGGTAGCTAGGGATAAAGAAAGTAATGGCCGAGTTCATTTCATGATACCATTTGGATGATCATAGACCGACTCACCAAGTTGGCCCACTTCCTACACATTTGAGAGCAGAGTTTAGTAGAGGTCTTGGGATGCCTCTACGTGTAGGAGATAGTTCGACTCCATGGAGTCTCATCTATGATAGTCTCAGATCATGATGCACGCCTTACATCCCAGTTGTAGAAGGGATTGCAGGAGGCATTTGTTACTTAGATATGCTTGAGCACAACCTTTCACCCATAGACTGATGGTCAGATGGAGCGAACCATACAGACCTTGTAGGACATGCTTCATGCTTGTGTCCTTGATTTTAGTCATATTTGGGAGGACCACTTGCCACTGGTGGAGTTTTCATACAACAATAACTGTCACTCCATCATTGGCATGACACTGTTTGGGGCTTTGTACGGGCGGCCTGATAGATCACCTCAATGTTAGACATACCTAGGGGAGTCAGCACTCATGAGTTCAAAGTTGGTATAAGCTACCACTGAGAAGGTTCAGATCATCCAGAAGCGTATGAGGACTGCACAAGAGCAGACAAAAATCGTATGCGGATAGGATACAGAGGCCCTTGGAGTTTGAAGAGGGAGACCATGTTTTCCTTTGGGTCTCACCCCAATGGGGATTGTAGAGATTTGTATGGGACGACAAGTTATATCCGAGGTTCATCAGACCTTTTAATATTCTGAGTAGAGTTGGCGAGGTGGCGTACCACCTAGCTATTCCCCCATAGATGCACCAGGTGTACAATGCTTTTCATGTGTCATAGTTGAGGAGGTACATGCATGATCCATCACATGTCATAGACTGGGGTGAGCTTGACATTGATGATAATGTTATGTTTGAAGAATTCCCAGTGGAGATAGAGGATCAACAAAATCAAGTCCTTTTTGGATGGTCAATTCCTCTAGTGCAAGTTTTGTGGCAGCATGGGAATCTCCAGGAGAGCACATGAGAGTAGGAGGCCCAGATTCATGTTCAGTACCCCCATTTGTTTGTTCAGACTTGTTTTGGATTATGAGGACGTGAAGCCCAAAAATGGGGGAGTAATGTAATTTCTCAAAAATTCAATGTATTTTTTTATTATATGGAATTATTTTGAGACCAGGCGCTGAGACGACGTGCGATTCTGAGGTCCGGAGTGCTTGGAATGATTCATCGAAAAATGTTAATCTTTAAAAAGCACACATGAGTGGTTTTCATGAAAAAGTATAATAACTCTTAAATGGTTTACCAGATCAAAAATCCAAGGGCACCATTTTGTTCAAGATGGCGGGTTTACACTAGGGGTGACTTAAGTTTAGTCGGCGCAGACCTCCAGTGAGAAAACCCAAAAATAGAATAACTGTAAATAAAATTATTTTATTTTTTAAATGTTTATAACTCATGAACGGTGAATCAGATTGAAAATATAAGACCACCATTGAGCTTGTGAGGGTATGTTTTCCTTAGGAATATCCTAACATTGGCCGACGTGATCCAACAATGGAAGTTAGTTTTTCGCAATAAATAAAATAATTAAGTAACAATTATTTTATTGTTAAATCCTTATAACACATAATCAGTAACTCAGATTGGAAGTCTAAGAGTACCATTGAGATCGTGAGGGTGTGTTCCCCTTAGGCGAAGCCTAACCTCGATCGACACGGATTGAGGGTGAAAGTTAATTTTTGAATTATTTTTAAGGTTCATTTACATAAACGTGCGAGTGAGTTTTTCTAAATTTTAAACTGGTGCTCGGATTAAAAATATGAGGGCACCGTTGAATTCAGAACGTCTAGATTCACCTAGAATGGACCTAACCTCAACTAGCACGGGTCGAGGGAAAAAGTTATTTTTTGGACTTTTTAAAGAAAAAGTTAAAAATGAAATAAACTTTTTTATTTTATTTTTATGAATTTTCAAATCGTTGCAACTTAAAGATTTTCCAACCAAGCGAAACTGAATATGTTGTTTCATTAAGTGAAACAACGTAACGACGTGGCAACACAACATAACAGAAACGCTGCGACGCGTTTCTCTATTAATGAGATAACACGTTGGGGAATCAAACGTGGAATTCCTCTGACGAAACTATGGAAAAAATGCTCTCTAGAGATGAATGATGAATGATGGTGAATCACCAGCGACTTCGACACACCTCGAAGGACGGAACTGAAAAGCGACGAATGCCAATGGAACTTGAACACCTGTGGATGAATCACTTTAATGACGAACACTTTTGAGGTAGGGGTTTGTTTTGTTTTAAGTTTCCTCGTTCTTAATTCTAAATGATAAATACGAATTAACCCATGAACAGGTTGATCCAAAGATCACTTGTTCTTGCAGGAGGGCACTTTTTTTGGGGTTTTGCACTGGGACTATTTGTTTAATTGCGATAGAACTCCAACTCTATATCCCATGTTTATAAACCTCTAACACGGAGGGTGCGGCCGACACGAATAAGGCCTGAGCCCCTTCACATTGTGTCTTATTCATGGATGCATCCTCGAAATGGTGGAAAAGAGGATTCGAGGACATCAGAAGAAAGATGGCATCCCCCGGAGGCTGTAGGCACAAGTGGCGTGAAGAACAGACCACTGGAGCGGACTCGGTGGTCCACGGAAGAGCCCGTCGGTGACAGCACCAGCGACTGTCGGCAGTGGCTGCGGGCAGGGGGCGATGCACTGAAGGGAACGCCGCGGCTGGTGGCTAGAAGAGGGACGCGGCCCGTAGCCACGGGCTACGACTTTGCACGACACGCGCTCCCCTGACTGCGTATGGAACCCGGACGACCGAGTTTGACTGGCCACGTGACACGCCCCGGATGCGCTACGCGTCTGGGCTGAAGGGAACCGGTCTGCCTATGGTGGAAGTGGGTCAGACCTGTGCCAGGTCTAGCAAATCCCAATGGGCATGGCCCACTGGCCAGGCTAAACTGGGCTGACCCAGACTCGAACCGGGTTGGGTCAGGTCAGTTGAAATAAACCGAAGCATATGGAGCCTCCGTACTGGGTTGGTCGGGTCAGTCCATTCGGGTTGGACCGGGCCCAGACGCAACCGACCCCTGTTTACTAAAATGCCAATATCTTTCAAACCAGGTGTTCGATTTGTAATGACCCGCATTTTGAACAGGACTAAAACCCTAAGGATTTTGAACTTTTTCGATTACTGAACAGGTCGTTTTTAAAACCGAGCTTCAAAACGGAATCCCGAGAGTTGGAATGCGTTGTTGTTTTGTTTTTGGACATGAGCGAAGGACCGTTAAGTTTCTCGGGTGGCCCGAGAGGTTTCAGAAGCGCCGAAATCATGTTCTTAAAGAGCTGCAGAGGGCGCACGGATGGCGCACGGGTTGAACAAACTATGCGGCCCAAACCGTGTGACCTAAATCAGGTGGGCAGTGGCTTGCGCATGGGCTGCGCACGGTTTCCCAAACCATGCGCCTAGCCCATGCAACGGGTGTCTTGGAGGCAGTGGCTTGTGCATGGCCTGCGTACGGTTTCCCAAACCTTGCGCCTAGCCCGTGCGAGGGATTCCATTTGGGTAGAGGGGATCACACGGTCGGCGCACGGTTTGGCTAACCGTGTGACCCAAACCGTGCGATGATTTGTTTTTAAATAATTTAATTATTTTTAAATTAGAAAATGAAATAAAAGAAAAACTTAAAAACTAATCTCTCCCTCACCCTCACTCAACCCACACAACACAGGGAGGGGCTCCCCTTGAGCCGTGCGTGACACCCCCTCAGCTCCCTCCTCCAAGATTCGATCTCCAGCCATTTTATTAAGGTTTCTTCGTCGAATCTCATGGTAAGATTCTCTCTTGTTTCTCCTCATTTCTTCCAGCCATATTTTGGCCTCTTCATCGACCCACAGGATTCGTTCGAACCCTAGGTATTGGGGGTTTATTGATTCTTGTTTTTCCTTCATGCTAGGGTTGTTCCAAGGTTATCTTGGGACCCTTGGGTTCGAGTTTGGGCATTCTCCATTGAAGGAAAGGAGGATGCGGGCGGTTTTGGTTGCCGATTTGATTCCAAGGTAGGGGTTTTACCCATGGATTGTTTTCACAGCTTCTAACTTAATTCATTAGTTGTTATAAAGGGTCCTGGTATGTTTGGATTAGTGCAATGGTGGGGTCGAGTTGGATTTTCCTTGCTGGAGCTTAAGTGGATCTTAGTTAGAAAGCGCCAAGAGTTGGAGTGGATGGATGGATCCACTTGGAGGTAGGGTCCCTCTCCTTGCCCTTTAAATTGAAGTAAAGTAATAGCGAGTTTAATATTGCACTGCCTTAGAATTTTAATTATGCAAGTTAGCTCCGATTAAATGTTTCTGTGCAAATCGTGTGAATTTCAGGAATGAGATAAAAGAGTTTGCTTGATCACTAAACTAACAATTTAATAATAAAACCCCCAAATCAGAGGTGCGTTGTCTTTAAGATAAAAAGTAGTGATAGACTTTTTATGCTTTCCTACTGGTTTGTTGTGGTGCCTCTTTGATGCTTTGTATGTGAACTTGCTTTGTTGAGACAAAGGGAATGAAATGGCTGTGATGCTTGTGTTTGGGTTAATTTTCCATGTTTAGGTAAATTGAGTAAGATGGTAACCTTAGTGGGATGACTTAAGACTAAATGACTTGTTACCTCTAGAAGGTATCAAAGGGTTAAAGAATGATAAACGTATCCTTTAAAATGGAATGATGAGACTAGGAAGGAATAGTCTAGGGTGGTACGACCACGCCTTGGGATAACGTAATGAGAGTGACTTCTGTTAGTAAAATGAATGTGTGAATATCTTGTTTTAGATACTTAAGATGGGTTTCCTTAAGTATGAACGTGAATGTGTTCGCTTATGTGTATGTGGTATGATTCTTTGAATGCTTATGAGGTAATTCCATGAGTAGTATACTATAGACATGATTGTATTGTGAGTGCGCACATAGTGATGCCACATAATGAATGGTAATAAAGGTGATTGCATGCTGAGGCCACCTAGTGACAAATACGTGGTTGGGTGGGAGGCAGTTATACCCCATTCCAGTGTGACAGTACATGTCTGGAAGGGAGGCATTCTTACCCCTTTCCAGTTGACTTATATTGATGATTACATGTCTGGATAAGAGGCAGTTATACCCCATGCCAGTATTATGAATGTGACAGATGGGAGGCAGTTATACCCCATGCCGGTTGAATGAATGTGATGGAAGGGAGGCATTCTCCCCCCTTTCCAGTTGGCCTATAGGGACGAGCGGCATTTCTACCTCATGCCACCTTTTCTTATTTATGGGTGGGATGCATTCTTACCCCACACTATCTATGATCTAAATGATTATATATATATATATATGGTGACATGATTGAGTTACTTTACCGGCAATGAGCCGAAGCAGGTATAACTGTCAGGTGTCCCTTGGGAACCTGGATGGGTGTGATTTACTTTTGTAATTCTGCTTACTTATTTCTCCATATCTGCTCACTGTTTAATTATTATACACTGTCTGGATTGGGTTAGAAACCGGTGGTGCCAGCCTACTGAGATTTATATCTCACACCCTACTCGGGCCGCCATTGCACTAGGGTACCCGAGTAGACCCTCTTATTTGCAGGACCTAGGTTGTACGCTGTACTGGTTGTATCTAAGAAGTTAGGAGCAAAGGACCAAGCAAGAGCTTGGGATTCTTAGGAGATTCGCCGTCAGGATTTTCTATCTTTACTTCTTGTATGGTTTGTAAATCATGATGTAATGTTTCCCTACTTTAATAACTGTATTGTCATCTGTACATTCATGCATTGTAAACTGGCATTTTCCGCCTTTTATAAAATGGTTATTACCTGTCTTTTGCTTCTGCCTTTCAATTTTTTACTGCTTCCGCTATTGAATATTATTTACTCTGATAATACTGTTGTGTTACTCTGATATGAGGGTATAGTCTCCCCACTATCACCTCCCGAGACCCTCGCAGCTAGTCGGCAGCCTCTGGCATATGGGGAGACGCGCTTGAGGCCATGTGACCTACCGGTCTGGCCACCGGTTCGATGGTAAGCCGGTCCAGGATGTTACAAAGTGGTATCAAAAGCTGTTTCTTTTCTTTTTCCTTACTGTTTTGGGTTGGTAGACAGGAGATTAGGAAAGTTTCGGTGCTTGGCTAATAGCCGTGCTTGGGACTGATCACCCCACGTACGGGAAATGACCAAGTGGCCAGGGCTGGGAATTGTTGTTCATGTTTTTTGCTATTATGGTTGATATGATTTCACCTTGAGTTACTGTTGTATTTTCTGCTGTTTATGGTTTATGAAATTCCTTGAATTTTACCCTTGTCCTGATATGGCAAGAAAGTTTCATTCTACGCATCATATTAGGCACATAGGAATTAACATGTCATGCATGTGCCATGCCATGTAGTTGCATCTTAGCTTTCCTGTATAATATGCGTAAGTGATTATATTCCATGCTTATGTGTTATAACATTCTTCTGTGATA
Organism: Viscum album; assembly: GCA_963277665.1. Classification (NCBI taxonomy): domain Eukaryota; kingdom Viridiplantae; phylum Streptophyta; class Magnoliopsida; order Santalales; family Viscaceae; genus Viscum; species Viscum album. The sequence continues at coordinate 905,181,737 of OY728165.1, read as the reverse complement.
TAACATGTTCTGTGTTTACTGCTTATGATGGCATGTTGCTTTGGTTGTACCTGGGTTGTGAATGAACGAGAACCAATTTTCGATTGTAAGGTGTATGGGCACCTTACAACCGGGAAGGGGTAACCCGTATATTAAAAGCATTATGAGCATGATATGAATACGTTTGTAGGGATATTGATAAAGATGTAAAGTTGTGGAAATTAAAATGCTAAAGTAAATTTTTTTTGATTAAAAAGGGGAGCCAAATGCCAATTTATAAAGTGTATGGGCGCTTTATAGGTTGGTAGATGGCCACCCATATACTTGGGCCGTTGTATGTGAGCATGTTAAATTTTGGGTTGGAATCTGGTTTTGATAAAAAGGGGAGTCAATTTTCAATCCATGAAGTGTATGGGCGCTTCATGAATTGGGAAATAGATACCTATATTAAATGTAAAGGCTTGCTGTATTGTGAAATGATTAAATGGAAAATGTTGCCTAATTTCGAAATTTAAAGGTTTTGGCTAACTGTTAAATGTGCAACTGGACCCGAGTAGGTCAGCTGAAAAGTGTTGTATGAGATAACCCGGTTGGGGTGTTTGAATTTTAAAAGGGATTGAGTAACTGCTTTGGGGTTTCTTTTTGAAGAACCCAGGATGGATAAAATAGGACCCTCGTAGGTCACCCCTTTGGTTTAAATGGTTTTGTTTTTCTCAATTGATTGATAAGGACGGGATGTCTGTGAATTTTTGATGTTATTAAAGGGAATTTTTTGTGAAACTTGCCTGTTTTCTTGATGCGTGGTTGAAGTTTTTAAATGGTTAGAGTTTAAATGGGGTGAAATGTTAAGATCTTGGTAATGGAAACCATGGTGGTGCGTTGAAACCCTAGTGTAAGGGGTAGTTTTGAGTTTCTCTTTGAGTTGCTTTGGAACGAGACCATAGGTGTTTCCCATGGGCGTTGTTTCTTTAGAGGTGGATTGATGATTGGATTTTTAGCCTAGCGACTTTGTTTGGCGTGACTCGTCATTAGGGTCAATGTTTGATCTTCGTAAGGGGCTAGCCCGTGGTTGGTAGCACCCTCAGTGTTTTAATGCCTTGCTTGTACTGTGAGTTTTCTGACGTGAGGTGTTGTTTGGGTGACGTTGTCCCTTATTGGACTCTTGTTTTTCTAATGAAACCCTTGTTCGGATGGGTGGTCGCTGGGTTTTGACTTTCGTTGTGGCTTTGGGTCATCTCCTCAGTAGAGTGGCCCGACGTTAAAGACCCGACACATTAAAGAATTGTTTCATCCCAATGTTCAGGATGGATTTCAAATGACTCTTGTGTTTTGACACACCAGATTCCTTGTTTTGGATCTTCTTCATTTGTTTGGTGATGTGATTGTGGAGGAGTATCATCACACGATTGTTTGCGGTGTTTGTGTACTAGCGTGCTTGTGCTCAACTAGGTTATCACCTTTCCCTTTGGCGACTAGGACACTCCTAAGGTTTGGATCGCGTCGCATCGAATCTGGTAAATGTGTCCTTTCACATGGAATGGATGCTTCTTGGAATGCCTTTGGAAATGGGTGGGTCATGTCTTAATGCCTGTGAGACATGCGAGTTTAAAACTTGTGGACGTGTCGGAAGGTGAAGCCGCGTTCCTCCCTTGAAGTCGACCAGTTAAGGTTCGACTGTTCTTCATTCCAGTAGTCTAGTATGATTAACTGGAATCCGTTCAAACCTCTTAGTGTGTTCTGTTTAGCGATGAACATGCCCCCTATCTTTTCCTCGTCCAAGATGCACTAAGAGAGAGTCGGTCTTATCCGCGCTAATGCTTTGAATCCGTTGGGCTTGATCAGATGGTTCTCTTTCGGCATTGCACGCAGAATGCGTGGAATTCTTATATGGTTTGATCTTGGAAACGTCATCGGAAGTTAGGTGTAGGATTCGGTGAACGTGTTTATGTTAAACGTAAGGTGCCTTAGAGAAAGGCATTGTGGTTATGTTTGAAGTACGTTGGCCATTTAGGCCGAGCGTTCTTATAAATAGTCATCTAGAGATGGCTTGACTCGGGGTTCTTGTTTAATGTATGCGGTCGGTGACATACCGTTCTCTGGCATGTCGTTAGGTAGAGGCGAGTGCAGTTTGTGTTGGCTGGTTCTTGGTATGAACAACCGGCTCGACTTGGACCTTGAGGTCGATGGGGAATTGACCGTTTGATCTGTTTCAAATCACGCTAGGAGCATCGTGGGAACACTTGGGACGTGCTTTGAAAGTTAATTCCAACGGTGGTCCGAACCGTAGTTTAGAGTTGGTTGCTTAATGTAAAAAAAAATCTAAGGTGGGAAGTACCTGTGGATGGATGCTTGGTGAGACGATGACGGGTTCGTGTCCCTGGGTAGATGGGCTCGGAAAGAGCCGTCTTGGTGTTTCGTTTGGGAAACGAGTGTTGGCTCGAGTTTTGGTGGCTTAAGCATCATAGGGTTTAATGGATGCTTAAGGGTGTGTTGGACATTTGTGGATGCAACGTGATCATTTGAATGAAGCTTCACGAACCTTATAGGTCGAGTGAGCTGTGTGTTGTTCCCGATGGCTTCTCGGGGATGAGAAGTTCTAAGGTGGGAAGGTTGTAATGACCCGCGTTTTGAACCGGACTAAAACCTGAAGGATTTTGAACTTTTTCGATTACTGAATGGGTCATTTTTAAAATTGAGCTTCGAAATGGAATCCCGAGAGTTGGAACACGTTTTTGTTTAGTTTTTGGGCGTGAGCGAAGGCCCATTAAGTTTATCAGGTGGCCCGAGAGGTTTCGGAAGCGCCAGACCCATGTTCTTAAAGAGCTGTAGAGGGCACACAGTTGGCACACAGGTTGACCAAACTGTGCGGCCCAAACCGTGCGGCCTAAATCAGGTGGGCAGTGGCTTCCGCACGAGCTGCGCATGGTTTCCCAAACCGCGCGCCTAGCCCGTGCAACATGTGTCTTGGAGGCAGTGGCTTGCGCACAGGCTGCGCACGGTATCCCAAACTGTGTGCCTAGCCCGTACAAGGGATTCCCTTTGGGCAGAGGGGACCGCATAGTTGGCGCACGGTTTGGCTAACCATGTGGCCCAAACCGTGCAGTGATTTGTTTTTAAATAATTTAATTAGTTTTAAATTAGAAAATGAAATAAAAGAAAAACTTAAAAACTAATCTCTCCCTCACCCTCACTCAACCAGCACGACACAGGGAGGGGATCCCCTTGAGCCGCACGTGACACCCCCTCGGCTCCCTCCTCCAAGCTTCGATCTCTAGCCGTTTTCCTGAGGTTTCTTCATCGAATCTCATGGTAAGATTATCTCTTGTTTCTCCTCCTTTATTCCAGCCAAATTTTGGCCTCTTCGTCGACCCGCGGGATTCGGCTGAACCCTAGGTATTGGGGTTTCTTGATTATTGTTTTTCCTTCATGCTAGGGTTGTGCCAAGGTTGTCTTGGGACCCTTGGGTTCGAGTTTGGGCATCCGCCGCCAAAGGCGAGGCGGATGCGGGCGATTTTGGTTGCCGGGTTGATTATGAGGTAGGGGTTTTACCCGTGGATTTTTTTTAGAACTTCTAACTTAATGCCTTAGTTGTTCTAAAGGGTCTTGGTATGTTTGGCTTAGTACAATGGTGGGGACAGGTTGGATTCACCTTGCCAGAGCTTAGGCACCTCTTAGTTAGAAAGCGCCAAGAGCCGGAGTGGACGGATGGATGCACCTGGAGGTAGGGTCCCTCTCCTTGCCCTTTAAATTGAAGTAAAGTGATAGTGAGTTTAATATTGCACTACCTTAGCATTTTAATTATGCAAGTTAGTTCCGATTAAATGTTTCTGTGCAAATCGTGTGAATTTCAGGAATTAGATAAAAGAGTTTGCTTGACCACTAAACTAACGATTTAATAATAAAACCCCCCAATCAGAGGTGTGCTGTCTTCAAGATAAAAAGTAGTGATAGAATTTTTATGCTTGCCTGCTGGTTTGTTGTGGTGGCTCTTTGATGCTTTGTATGTGAACTTGCTTTGTTGAGACAAAGGGAATGAAATGGCTATGATTCTTTTGTTTGGGTCAATTTTCCATGTTTAGTCAAATTGAGTAAGATGGTAACCTTAGTGGGATGACTTAAGACTAAATGACTTGTTACCTCTAGAAGGTATCAAAGGGTTAAATATTGATAAACGTATCCTTTAAGATGGAATTATGAGACTAGGAAGAAACAGTCTAGGGTGGTACAACCATGCCTTGGGATAACGTAATGAGCATGACTTATGTTAGTAAAATGAATGTGTGAATATCTTGTTTTAGATACTTAAGATGGGCTGCCTTAAGTATGAACATGAATGTGTTCGCTTATGTGTATGTGGTATGATTATTTGAATGATTATGAGGTAATTCCATGAGTATTATACTATATACATGATTGTATTGTGAGTGCGCACATGCTGATGCCACATAATGAATGGTAATAAAGGTGAGTGCATGCTGAGGCCACCTAGTGACAGATACATGGTTGGATGGGAGGCAGTTATACCCCATGCCAGTGTGACAATACATGTCTGGAAGGGAGGAATTCTTACCCCTTTCCAGTTGACTTCTGTTGATGATTACATGTTTGTATAGGAGGAAGTTATACCCCATGCCAGTATTATGAATGTGACAGATGGGAGGTAGTTATACCCCATGCCGGTTGAATGAATGTGATGGAATGGAGGCATTCTTCCCCCTTGCTAGTTGACCTATAGGGACGAGCGACGTTCCTACCTCGTGCCACCTTTTCTTATTTATGGGTGGGAGGCATTATTACCCCACAAAATCTATGATCTAAATGCTTATATATATATATATATATGGTGACATTATCGGGTTACTTTACCAGCAATGAGCCAAAGCAGGTATAACCGTCAGGTGTCCCTTGGGAACCTGGACGAGTGTGATTTACTTATGTAATTCTTCTTACTTATTTCTCCATACCTGCTCACTGTTTAATTATTATACAATGTCTGGATTGGGTTAGACACCGGTGGTGCCAGACTACTAGGATTTATATCTCACACCCTACTCGGTCCGCCATTGCATTGGGGTAACTGAGTAGACCCTCTTGTTTGCAGGACCTAGGTTGTATGTTGTATTGGTTGTATTTGATGAGTTAGGAGCAAAGGACCAAGAAGGAGCTTGGGATGCTCAGGAGATTCACCGTTGAGCTTTGTTGTCTTTTATTTTTGTATGGTTTTTAAAGCATGATGTAATGTTTTCCTGCTTTCATATCTATATCGTCATCTGTACATACATGCATTGTAAACTGGCATTTACTGCCTTTTATAAAATGGTTATTACCTGTCTTTTGCTTCTTCCTTTTAATTGTTTACTGCTTCCACTATTTAATATTATTTACTCTGATAATACCACTGTGTTACTCTGATATGAGGGTATAGTCTCCCCACTATCACCTCCCGAGACCCTCGTTGCTAGTCGGCAGCCTCTGACATACAGGGAGATGCGCTTGAAGCCATGTGACCTACCGGTCCGGCCACCGGTTCGATGGTAAGCCAGTCTGGGATGTTACATGATTGATGAGATGTTTTTAGCATTGGAACTCTCATGATGAGGCAGATCTTTTGGAATACTCTATGGTAGATTTCATGGAATTTGAAATTAGAAAAATGGCTTGAGGAGCGGTTCTCTGAGAATCAAGTGCACTACGTGCGGAAACCCTATTGTTGGTTGAGACCTGAAAACTGCTGACAAAAGACCCTGTGTGGATCAACTATGATGGACCAATGGGAAGTGGCTTCTATGTGACCTGACAGGCCCACAGTGGGGAGTGTCTCTGTGTGACCCAGTAGACCCACGATACTCAACAGGAGTAGTACCTCAGTATGACCTAGGTGGGAAGCAGCTTCTGTGTGACCCGACATGCCCATGATGGGGAGCGGCTTCTGTGTGGCCCAATATATCCATGGTACTCATCAAGTATGAGTACCATAATAGTTCAAGGTTAGTGGGAAGCAACTTATATGTGACCCGACATACCCACTGTACTCATTGAGGAGGAGTTCTCTAGCAGCCCGAGGTTTTCTATTAAATGAATGATAATCTTACTTTCCTACTCTAGATTATACCTGGTGTGAGTTGCCTTTCTTTTTGATCATGTTTCGTGATCATAATTCGTTGTTTTCTTGTGGATTGCTTTTTGATCTTTCTTATTGGTTTGGGGTCCCTAATGAGTATTTTGTTACTCACCCCTGCACGGGCTTTGCCCGCATGTGTTGTGTCTGGTAAAGATGACCACCGCCTTGATGAAGGACTTGGTGGCCCAGGCCCCGGTGGTGCCTAGAGAGGCCAGACAGGTGGGGCGTACTTCTAAAGCTTCCAGTATCTACTCTACACTTACCCATCAGGTAGGGTTTCCAGCGGGAGACTTTCAGAGTTTTCCTTTTACTTTCCTTTTTCTAGTTTATCTTTTGTTTTGTTTGTATTCTGGTCCATTTGACCTACAGTTTGTAATTTTACTCAGTGGTTGTTTAATGGAATTCATGTTTACTTTTCTATCTTTGGGACGTGGTTGTGTGTACATGCGTACAGGTACTCAGACAAATGCCTCCCACTTGTAGGTTGACGCCTTCAGCGCTAGTAGCCAACCCTTAGCCTTCGGGAGGTGGTCTTGGGGTATGTCACAACATGGGCCCCATGGGACGAGTCTTTATAGAGTTCTTCATGAATAAAAATACAATTTCCATGAATTTCCTCCCCTTGATTAAAAATTAATCCACCATAGAGATCCTCCCTATATTGAAGAATCCAAGTATAAAGGTAGACCACCCTCTGATAAATAATATAATCACCTTGGAGGTCATTCTCCCAAATTAAGAATCTAATGGTCATAGAGAAACTTCCTGTGATAAAGAATCTAACATCAATGGAGGCACTCTTGATGAAAAAGAAATCAAAATCCAGGGTGTTCCTCCCCCTAATAAAACAATAAACCACCATAGAGGTCCACAAAACAATGATAATGAGGATACAAAGGGATTAATAACTACTATATTAGATAAGGTCCCTCTATTCACTAAGTTGATCGAATTATAGGAAGAGATGCACAACTTTCCTAATTCCCTTTATATTTATATTTTCATGAGAATTCACAAATAGTCTTTTAAGCTCTATTAGTTTTAGTCTGAAGGGTTATTTTTTAGTTTGTGTCACTAAAACCCATTCTCTGGGTGATAGATGAAAATCCTCCCCAATTTTAAGCCAAACAAGGGATTCTACCATTGAAAAGACAGATGCCTACATTATAGAATGGAAACCCTTCTACTAAGAGTTACTCCTAAATCCAAGACTAGTATTACCCGATGTTATGTAATTAAATTACAACAACATATTTTATCCAACTGATAAATTAAGAAAATAATCCTCATCGGTTCCTTTTTTGAAACATTTAATCTTGCGGAAGATAAATATTCCAAAGGAGGTAAAAGAATATGATGAATGACCACACTAGTATAAGGGAGCTCTCATTTAGGCCAAATCAAAACACAAAACAAAAAAAAAAATAGATTCAGAACATTAAAAATAAGGTAACACTTACATATTTGAAGTGTAGAACAAAAAATGGCTTGATTGAAGATGGATTGATCAGTAGGAAGAAGTTCCGTAGGCTGGGGAAGAGGGAGCTTCGATTTAGGGCAACAATCACACAAAGGGGGAAACTGGAGGGCCGATCTGTATTTGGGGAAAACTTTCCCAACAGTTTTAGAAAACTATTGGGATAACTTTGTAAATGGGAGACTTTCCCAATGGTTTAATCAAACTATTAGTATAGGTTGTGTCTAAACAGACTATACCAACAGTTTGTACAAACCGTTGGTATAGTCTCCCTATACCAATGGTTTTTGCAAACTGTTGGTATAAAAGCATTAGTATAGAGTCTATTTCTACTAGTGGGAGGAAAAAAAACAGTTCGATGCTTCCCAAGATTACTTAACCACCTTCTCACAATTACCATCTTAGAGCCAAAAACTTTCAAAGCAAAAGGCAAGCCCATACCTCCTCTTTTCCCCTTGAGAGAACACCAACAAAATGATCAGATAATGGTCAAAAGAAACTGGAGGCAGATGAACAATAGAGAAATAATAAAAGAGAGCTTTCCATTTGTCTATTCCAAAAAATATATACAATCATTAAACAATATAGTTCTCCATTGATCTTCCCCAATACCATGTAAATGGAGATCTAGAAAACCCGAGATCATGCAGAGAGTTCATCACAAGAGAATTCCTAAAATCTTCCAAAGCATCCCCACTCCTCAAGTGACCCCCTTATTTTTCTTGGTGAAGAAGTACCTCATTGAAATCTCCCCCAATCAGTAGAGGTCCAGGAAGAGAGTTCCGCAATTGGTTAAACAATTTTTAATATTTATGTTTATCTTTACACCCATGCCACCCATAGAATCCCACAAAAGACCAAGGTGGAGAACCTGGAATAACAACTGTCACAACAATATGATTATTCAAGAAGTTAGTAACCTGAACACCCATTTCCTCCTTCTAAAAGAGGCATAGACCACCAGAGTATCCCTATCTTCCCATGGGAAAGATGTTATTAAAGATAATATTCAACCCTAAGATACCCTCACCCTTGTTATTCAATATTGTTTTGGATACAAAAACTATGTTAGGGTGATATTTTAAACTCCAGTGATGGAGAGCATGAACCATTCGAGGGTTGCCAAGCCCCTGAAAGTTCCAACATAAGATTTTCATTGCTCCAGGTGGGGATGGAATACACCTACCTCCACCTCTTTCATTTCACAAAACTACCCATTACCCATCACTTTTTACCTCTTTGGAAGGATCTTAGTTATCTGACCCACCACTAAGCATCGCTTGTTCTCACTGGGATGTGCAGTGGTTGGAGCACCACCTCGACCCTCTATAATCTTCCTTCTCCATGTCTGATGAAGTTTAGCACCTGACAAAGTTAACCCAAGCATATCATCACCATCCTAGGTGATGAGAATTTAGGACTCATAACCTGGAGGTAGAACTAGGTCTGGGGGTTCAGAACAGAAGAGGTCCAATCCAGAACCTGGGTCTGATAGTTCCTTGCATTGTGGCTTCTGCCCAGATAATGGTAAGGATGTGTCCTTTTCAAATTCTGATACCCTAGTTGAGACGAATTTCATAACCTTCCCCTAAATGGCTTGCTTGTCTCCAGAGTTGACCAAAGTCGTCATACTACACAAACTCACTCCTTTCACCCCCTGATTCACTTGAGTTCCAACAGAAAACTATGGTGGACCAAGCATAATTATATTATTACGATTAGATTTATACTTCTTAATGAAGTCCTTCTCAAGTCTATCTTGATCTTTTTTGTTTTTCAAACTCAGGAACAAAATCCGTTCTTGTAGTTTTTTCATGAAGCCAAGGGTCATATTGCAAAATAACATTGCCTTGTTCATTCTCTTTATTCTAATCACAATCCTTTTCTAAATGTCTAATGCACCTATAAAAGAAGAAAAAAATTGGGAGTTTTTCAAATTCAAAGGATATCCATACATTAAGATCCTCTACTACCAAGAACAAGCCCCTCATTAGAGGTTGTGCCACAACAACCAATGATCTGATCCAAATACTTGGTTCCCAATTAATTGGATCAGACTAGTCCCATTCCAAAAATTTATCAATAGGACCTCCAATTTCATGCATGAACCATTTAGTTCTACCATGAAACAAAATTCCTTTGATACGTATCCAAAAAAGTGAGCTAGTAAGGTTAATTTTCTGAATATATTCTCTGTATTTTAGGTACTCCATTAGGATGATTTGGTTATCAAAGGACTATGAACTACCTTTGAGAACCTTTTCTTTGTCTTTTTTGTTAAAAAACTAAAACACAAGAAGGCCCTCTCCCACTTCTCTTATGGAAATTCCTTCCTCTAATATCCAGACATTCTGCAACGTGTTTTTTAAATATTCTTGATTGATGGACCATTTCACCATAAATTTCCCGACGACCAGCAGAGACATGCGATGCGAAAGAAACTCATCTTCATTCCTATGTGTTGATATTGTCCCGTTATCCTTATATGTCAATAAAAGATCCTACCAATGAGACACCAAATCTGATTCCATGGCTTTGTTTTAGTGGATCAAAGGAAATCTGAGAAAAATAATTTACAAACCAATCCTCCACGTTCAACCCGAAAGCTAGAACAAAACACCATGGAACGAAATCGTACACGGGCACACCCCTACGTGGGTACCACCGGTTGTGAGAGAAAATCACCATGGACACCCCCCTTCATGCCTCATTCCAAGGCCTGTGTGAGCCGAAACACCTACGTGACTAAACAAACTCATTCCACCCCCTACACGAGTACCACCAATGCACATACACCCTTCACAATTGCAACCTTCGTGTGTCTAACCCTGTGCGGCCACCCGAAAATAACGGCCGATAAATATTGGGCAGTAGGCCAAAGTCGAGAAAATGCCATAAATTGGTCAAGGAAACCACTGTGCTGGTGAGGAGCCTAGAGACTTGAACCAAAGAGTCAATAGGAAAAGATGAAGAACCAAAAAGAAAACCGCCGATGCAGATCCAGATCTGGAGATTGGGGGGGGGGGATAACCGAATTAAGACCTAGATCTGCACCCAAGAAGGCCAAACCAATGGATTGAAGTTGGTGAAGTGCCGAAATCTTAGAGTTGAGGAAGTTCACCCATAGGAAGACCGCTCCAAAGTATCCTTGATCTGGAGAAAAAACCAAACAATGAAGCACAACTTAAAGAGATCGGTCAGAAGAGGACACCTCAACCATAGATCTGAAGGCTGGGAGGACCAAGATTGTCACTGCCACTAAAAGCTCACCGAGAAGCCGCCGAAACCTAGGAAGACCTAGGAAGGATATCTCTCCAATGAGAGAGAGTATGTATATATTTTATATCTATTTGAATCAGATAAGAGTTTTTTTAGATCTTCACATGGCAGATATGTGGTGTTTTGAAGTTTAAGATATAATATCTTAAATATTATCTATTTTTGAAAGGAATCCTACAAAATATTTAAAAAGGGTAGAGCAGATAGGTGTGAAGGAACTTCAATTTGTGGGGAGGTGCTTGGTGAACAACATCAATATTTTTCTAAGATGTAGTTCATTGAAAGGAATAATGGAGGTATCACATTTTTAGTATCATGTCCACCATATTGAAGTGATAAGGAGTTACGACGATCCAAAAGAATGTTGAAGTGATGTTAACAATGAAATGTTAGTGAGTAAGATGAATGTTGATGTGGTACTAGTGACAAAACACGTTCGGATGAATATTTCTGAAGGGTGAAATGTCACAATAGATCTTTGAGGTAGTGAAGCTTGTCACAAAAGGGTGATGTTTTGTCAAATTGGATCTTTTGAGATAGTGATGTTTGTCAAAGGAGGGTGGCGTTTTTCACCATGACATTTTTCAGAGAGGTGATGGAGGCGTATCAGGTGTGATTTTCATATAGGTTTTTTCTACACTATCATTGTAATTCAAGTTTGAGAATTTACTTGGATTTTGTACTCTAACTTATTGTGAAATTTTCAGAGTTACCCTATAAGGCCCCGAACTTAAACCTTACTTAATCTTGAGTTATTACAAGATTACACATTGAGGATCTTTTCAGGTTTAGAGTTTTAGATAATTAGATCATAAAACTTGCATTACATTCCACATATAAACAAAGTGGTTACATAAAGATAGTATTCTTCTTTCCCATCAATGGAAACATATTTAAAATAAAACATGGATTCTTTCTTGACACTTCCTTGACACTATCATCATATCATGTACCTTTCCCTTGATCTATGAAAAACATTTCAAAAAACTTGGGATGAGCATAAAAAGCTCAGTAAGGGATATAAAAATATGGAAAGGAAACATGGGTACATATATACATAAGAATGAAATCATACTTTACCCATAAAACATAAGCACTTTAACATACCTCATCAAATCATGAATAAATCATAGAAATCATAAGACATAAAGGTAACTTGAGGCATTCATAACCTTCTTACGCAGGGAGTAACCCTCTTGGTTATGTTTGGAATACCCATCACAATATATTCCCTAAATCTCTTCAGAGAAACCTTAACGTTTCACTCCTTCACGTTACCCAATGCATTGGAGAGCTATATCGGGCTCACCCACCCTTAGTTTATCACGGAACCACCCGTCTTCATAATAATGCCCAAGAACCTCAACATAATCGTATCACATAAAACATGCATAAAGGAAACATAACATTTCCACCTTTCAATCACAAGATATCAATACAACACATTGATATAAAAACATTATGAAAACCATTTTCAATACCAAAATAAAATAAAAGTAAAACATGGTATTTATTTTTCTTTTAAAAAAAAGGTATGGCTTGTAGAGGAAGCCGAAACTCAAATAATGGTCACGGCGGCGGAGAAGTCGTTGTCACCGCATACGTACGACAAAAACATTCCCTTTTGTCGTTTAGTAAATTCTTCGTATAAAAAAGATTCCTTTTGAATAAACGTAAAAGTCAAAGGGGTTTATACACCATATAAAAGAAGGTTGTGTATAAAACAAAATATGCCTCAATGAAAGGAGATTGAGACGAAGTCCCATACCTCGGGTCCGACTTGACTCGGTCGTTCTTTAATCTCATGAATAATAAACTTGAGTTAATTTATACTTGTTTAAGAACCTTTTTAAAGTTCATTATTCCTTTTATTTCACTTATTTCCATGTCATGAACACTATGTAATTATTCAAGTTAATAACGGTTGTTTTAACGATCATTGGTACTTGAGTAAAAAATAAACCCTTTATAATTACAAGTTGTTCATGTATCCATTATATCCAGAATTATAATCATGATGTATATATCATATATATCCAGTATATACATGCATTTATAATATTACATAATCATTTAGAAGTAAGAAATGAAATGTACCGTTCATGGAGACGGTAAGCCGTACGTACGCATGAACGCTACTTTCATTTCTATTTCGCATTTTATAGAATGGAATCATAATGATATAAAGGTATATTATAATTCCAGTATAATATCATATATAATATCATAGTTCCATCCTTTATATGTCCCACATATGGTATTTAACGAATCAAATCACTTTGAGGGGGCGGTAGTCCGCACTTCCTTAAATGAAGATATCACGTTTACCCATAATGGAAACCATAAAGGTATGCCCAAAATGAAAAATACAGAAGATTAAGGAAAAAATAAACATATTATATATCATATATAAATATAGTGACATATTAATGGACACCTTTTAAGGTGTTAAAAGAATGTTGAACAATCATCGTTTCGGGAGGCATAAATTCACCATCCACAGAAACAGTATGTCCTTTAACCATTAGATGTAGGTGTGTGTAAGTGTAGCTCGAATACTTCTTATAAAAACATCCTAGTATATTGAAGATAATGGATTTGTTACAAAATAAATGAATAAAAAGAGTTTAGGGGGTTGGAGAAGAAAAATAAAACAAAAGGACTCAAGTGAAGACATTACCTTCAAATCGGGTAACTCCCTTTGGTTTGAGCTCAAAGGCTTCCTTGGGAAGACTTCTGCCCAAAGTGAGGCTTTAAGGAGTAAGATAGGGAAGTGTAGAGACAAAATGGGCAGGGGTTGGCCGAGCCAAAGGCTTTGGGAGTGTGGGTAAGGAGGTAGAGGTGGGGGCCTTTTATAAGAGGAGAGGAGGGGCACTCTTGGAAAGTAAATAAATGTTACTTTATTTGAAAATGATTTTCGGATTCAAAAGGTCCCACATTGATATAATTAGAGGGTAAGGTGATAAGGGTTAGAAATACACCCATACAATGGGTTTTGGACATGTGTAGGTCATAGATTTTACATTATCATTTCATTTTATTTAAATCCTTTATTAATGAGGTAATCGCTGCATCATCATGATGTCATAAATAATTTAATTTATTTAAAATCTAAAAATTATGAAAAAAATATTATGATTTAGGAAATATTTTTAGATTTCTAATGAATATTTATAGTCCAAAAGATCATTTATGTAGACAAAATTAAAAATATTTTACTTAGGTGATACATTCTTTGTCACATTTAACATTCTTTAAAAATAAAAAGATAAAAAGTCACTTTCTCACAAAAGTGATTCCATGGGGCCCCCAAGTTTGGCAAAAGGCATACCATAGTCGGCCATGAGACAACCAGTAGCCTTAGGACATATTTTGTGGTATTTTTGTATTATTATGATATCATTTTATTATCTTTAACTACCTGATTACTCATTAATCAAGATAATTAAAGATAATTACCATCATTACTATTCATAATGTCCAAAAATAAAAGAGTCTTAATTACATAATTTTGACCTTCTGATTCCAAATATGTAATCCATTTTACCAAATTCCAAACACATAAATTGCAATAATTTATTTAAAAATAATTCCCGTTGTCAAAACAAATAGCGGGTTTTTTTGAAACAATATCTATGAAAAGTTTGGCATTAGTTTATGACCAATTACAAAGTGAAATTAATCCTAATGACCACCATTGGATTAAATGGTAAAAATATATTCAGATTAAACTTTAAGACCAATTAAAAGGATAATCTAACCATATAATTAAATTAAATGAAAAAGCAGTTTTGATGTAAAATGCAGTATTTTTTCACTATTTATTAAAAAATGAACATTGTCAGAAAAATACCAAAAATTTATCCAATGTAAATTTCAATGTCCCAATCATAATTAATATGTTTATTTTGACAAATATATCTTATAAAATTTTCAAAATATATATTTAAAAATGGTTTGCCATCAAAAGGCAGTAAAACAATCTTTTAAAAAATATTAGTGTATTTGATGCTTAAGATTGGATTTATTTTCATTTTAAGCCTCTAAAACACTATCCAATTCATTAATAGACATAGATAAAAATATCTATTATTCATTACTTACTTGGGATGTTACATCCTTCCCCCTTTAGAAAATTGTGTCCCCATAATTTATTTACTTATCGAATAAATGAGGGTACTTATCCCTCATTGCATTTTCAGATTCCCATGTTGCCTCTTCTATCATGTGGTTTTTCCACAAAATCTTTACCTGATTAATCACCTTATTCCATAACACTTGGTCCCTGCGGTCAAGAATCTGGACCGGTTGTTCCTCATAAGATAGTTTCTCTTCCAGCTGAACTACCTCTGGACTCAAAACATGAGATGGATCTGACATATACTTTCTCAACATCGAAACGTGAAAAACATTGTGTACCTGAGATAAACTCGGAGGTAAAGCCACCCGGTATGTAACTGATACAACTCTCTCCAGAATTTCATATGTTCCAATGAACCTTGGACTCATCTTTCCTTTCTTACCAATTCTCATCACACTTTTCCATGGTGAGACTTTGAGAAAAACATGATCACCTACCTCAAAAGTTAGATCCTTCCTCCTGTTGTCTGCATAACTCTTCTGCCTACTCTGAGCTGTTCTCATGTGTTTCTGAATCAGCTGAACTTTTTCTGCCATCTATTCTACCAATTCTGGTCCCATTAACTTCCTTTCACCCACTTCATCCCAGAAAGCTGGAGTTCGACACCGCTTCCCATATAACGCCTCAAATGGTGCCATCTGTATACTGGAATGAAAACTGTTATTATATGAAAATTCAACCAAAGAAAGATGTTGGTCCCAACTTCCCTGATAATCCATCGAACAAGCTCGCAGTATATTCTCTAAGGTCTGAATTTTTCGTTCTGACTGCCCATCTGATTGAGGATGAAAAGATGTACTAAAATTTAATTCAGTACCCAACGACTTCTGAAGGCCTTTCCAAAAGTTAGATGTGAACCTGAGATCACGATCAGATACAATGGAGAGGGGAACTCCATGTAACCTGACTATCTCTTTAAGATACAAACAAGAAAGTTGATCTAGGGAAAAAGTATCTCATATATAAAGGAAATGAGCAGATTTAGTCAAGCGATCAACAATAACCCAGATTGCATTATTACCTCGAGATGTCTTCGGTAATCTCACAACAAAGTCCATGAATATATTCTCTCATTTCCACTCTGGCACTGGTAAAGGTTGAATAATCCCTTTCGGTAACTGCCACTCTTCTTTAACCTGTTGACATGTCAAACACTTCATAGTAAAATCAGCAATATATCTTTTCATTCCATCCCACCAGTAATACTCCCGCAGATCTCTGTACATCTTAGTACTGCCAGGATGAACTGAAAACGGAGAACTATGAGATTCACATAACAACTCTATCTTCAACTGTGAATCACAAGGCACACACAATCTCTTTCCAAATCTCAAAACACAATCATTATCAATGTTGAATTCAGGCAACTTAACTTTCTGAACCAACTCTACCTTTTTCTACAACTCACTGTCTTGCTTCTGTGCTTGCTTGATTCTATCTGATAGAGATGATCTCACTGATACCTGAAACAAAACAGAAGAAATTTTTGCACCAACAACTTCTATGCCAAAGTTCATCAAATCCTTAACCAAAGGATCACGTTCCAAACACAACATTGCTAATGAAGCATTACTTTTTCGACTCAAAGCACCAACCACTTTATTTGCTTTTCCCAGATGGTAATGAATTGTACAATCATAATCCTTGATTAATTCCAACCATCTCCTCTGTCTCATGTTTAACTCTTTCTGAGTGAATATATACTTTAAACTTTTGTGATCAGTATATATTTCACACTTTACTCCATAAAAATGACACCTCCAAATTTTTAAAGCAAAAACAACAGCAGCTAATTCCAAATCATGTGTAGGGTAATTTACCTCATGAGTTTTCAACTGTCATGAAGCATAAGCAATTACCTGATCATTCTGCATTAGGACGCAACCAAGTCCTTTCAATGAAGCATCACTGTATATAACAAACTCACCATTCCTGGAAGGAAGTTCCAAAACTGGAGCATTCACCAATCTTCTTTTCAACTCCTGAAAACAATCATCACATTCTTTTGTCCAGATAAACTTAACACACTTCCGAGTTAGCTTAGTCATTGGACTAGATAACCGTGAAAAATTTATAACAAACCTTTGGTAATAGCCTGCCAAACCAAGGAAGCTACGAATCTCAGTTACATTTGTGGGTCTTGGCCAGTCTTCCACAACTTTTGTTTTTGCAGGATCAACAGTTATCCCATCTTTAGAAACAATGTGACCAAGGAAAGAAATTTGTTGCAACCAAAACTCACACTTGCTGAATTTCCCATACAATTTCTTTTCTTTTAAGGTTTTCAAAATAACCCTTAAATGTCTTTCATGCTCCTCTTTACTTTTAGAAAACACCAAAATATCATCAATGAAAACCACCACAAACTTATCCAAGAACTCATGGAAAATTTTATTCATTAAGTCCATGAATACAGCAGGTGAATTGGTTAGCCTAAAAGGCATTACTAAAAATTCATAATGTCCATATCTTGTACGGAACGCGGTCTTCGGAACATCTTCTTCCTTTACCTTCAGCTGATGGTACCCCGATCTCAAGTCAATCTTTAAAAAATACCGAGCTCCCTGGAGCTGATCAAACAAATCATCGATATGAGGCAAAGGATATTTGTTCTTAACAGTGATGTTATTCAAGGCTCTATAATCAATGTAAAGTCTCATTGAACCATCTTTCTTTTTAACAAATAAAACAGGAGCACCCCATGGTGATGTGCTAGGTCGAATGAAACCTTTCTCTAATAAATCTTGCAATTGCTCCTTCAACTCTAAAAGTTCAATTTGAGCCATTCGATAAGGGGGTTTTGAAATTGGCTTAGCATCAGGAACTAAGTCAATAGTAAACTCAACTTCCCGATCTGGTATTATTTCAGGAAACTCATCAGGAAAAACATTAGGATACTCATTTACCACTGGCACATCATTAATATGAACAGTTCATTTATTTTCAACGATGTGTGCAAGGTAACATTCATTTCCATCTTTTACAAGTTTCTTGGCCTCTTGATAAGTTATCAACAGTAAGGGTTCATTCTTGTACAAAAACTGAAAGTCTTTTTGAAAAGAAACTTCTTTAGCTCTACAGTCAATCTTAGCATGGTAAATAGAGAGCCAATCCATACCTAGGATAACATCAAACTCTACTAGAGGTAGAACAATAAGGTTTTCAAGTAGGTTCTTTCCACAGATAAGGATAGGAAGATTATTATAAATTCTTTTTGCCTCAACATTTCCCCCAGGTGTTTTTACCAAAAGTTCAGGAGTCATTTCTTGAGATGGTATTCCCATTTTACTAGAAAAGGTTTCAGAGATGAAAGAATGTGTGGACCCCGAATCAAACAACACACTGACATAATATGAAAAAACAAAGTACCTGATACAACTTCATTTGATGGCCCGACATCTTCTGAAGTAGTTGAAAAGGATTTCACCACCCCTTTCTTCTTGTAGTCTAACTACTTCCCATCACTCAAGCTCTTTGTCGGACACTCGTTTGCATAGTGACCCATCTCATTGCACTTAAAACATTTCACTAACTATAAATCAAATTTGGTCTTACCTTCACCTTGATCTTTTTCAGTGCAATCACGAGCCTTATTTCCCATATTACCACATCGGTAGCACTTTACAAAATTCAGAAGACATTCCCCAGCATTCCTTTTGCCACATTTATCACAATCTGGAAACTTAGATTTCTTACCATCAGACATTTTTGAAGAATTCTTCCCTTTCTCCTGCCACCTTGGTCTCTTCTTCTGCTGGTTTTTATAGAACACTTGATCATCGGCAAACTCCATTTACACCTTCTCAGCACATCGAAAAATCTTTTCATAACTTTTAAACTCATGAGAAGCTAATTCTCTTTGATACTTTGGCTTTAATCCTGAGTAAAAATGATTGATTTTACTATCAAGGTCTCGGATAAAATTTGGAGCATACCTTGCCAATCGAGTGAACCTTTCTTCATAGGTAGCCACTGAGTCTTTCTCTTGCCTCAATTACAAGAATTGTTTTTCCATCCTAAGTCAAACAGCCTTAGGAAAATACTTTTCAAGAAACATACCTTTGAATTCATCCCAGTCGAGAGCATCAATCTCATCAGCGTCCCTGATATTTTTAACCATCGACCACCACTGATCTGCTTCACCCTCCAAACGGTAAATAACAAGACTAACCTTTTGATTGTCTGAACACCCCATGACATCAAAAATCTTCTCCAGTGCTTTAATCCACCCTTCAGCTAGCACATGGTCAGATGATCCTCTGAATGATGGGGGATGTTGCCTCATGAAATGTTCCACCACTGACATGTTCCTCTGCGGTTGATCTGGCTGATCTCGTGTATGGATACCACCTCCATTTATATCTTGAGTCAGTTGCTCCATTACTGAAACAAACTGTTCAGTTCCAATTCCGACCATCTCAAGATGCTGATTCGGAAGGTTATTTCCTTCTGCATGCCTTCCTAGCACTGCTTCCCTGTTTCCTCTACGGAAAACCATTCTGAACAAACATGTCTTAGATGAAGCAACATGGTAATCTTCAAATACTATATCACTTCAATTTGACCATAAATTTTTTTTGGATAATCATTTAATATAATTCTAACTCCTAAATTTATCTAAACTAACCTCTGATACCAACTATAAGGACCTGGCCTTAAACCTTACTTAATCTTCAGTTATTACAATATTACACATTGATGATCTTTTCAGGTTTAGAGTTTTAGAGAATTAGATCATAAAACTTGCATTACATTCCACATATAAACAAAGTGGTTACATAAAGATAGTATTCTTCTTTCCCATCAATGGAAACATATTTAAAATAAAACATGGATTATTTCTTGACACTTCCTTGACACTATCATCATATCATGTACCTTTCCCTTGACCTGTGAAAAACATTTCAAAAAACTTGGGATGAGCATAAAAAGATCAGTAAGGGATATAAAAATATGGAAAGGAAACATGGGTACATATATACATAAGAATTAAATCATACTTTACCCATAAAACATAAGCACTTTAATATACCTCATCAAATAATGAATAAATCATAGAAATCATAAGACATAAAGGTAACTTGAGGCATTCATAACATTCTTACGCAGGGAGTAACCCTCTTGGTTACATTTGGAATACCCATCACAGTATATTCCCTAAATCTCTTTGGAGAAACCTTAACGTTTCACTCCTTCACGTTACCCAATGCATTGGAGAGCTATATCGGGCTCACCCGCCCTTAGTTTATCACGGAACCACCCGTCTTCATAATAATGCCCAAAAACCTCAACATAATCGTATCACATAAAACATGCATAAAGGAAACATAACATTTACACCTTTCAATCACAAGATATCAATACAACACATTGATATAAAAACATTATGAAAACCATTTTCAATACCAAAATAAAAGAAAAGTAAAACATGGTATTTATTTTTCTTTAAAAAAAAAGGTATGGCTTGTAGAGGAAGCCGAAACTTAAATAATGGTCACGGCAGCGGAGAAGTCGTTGTCGCCGCATACGTACGACAAAAACATTCCCTTTTGTCATTTAGTAAATGCTTCATATAAAAAATATTCCTTTTGAATAAATGTAAAAGTCAAAGGGGTTTATACACCATATAAAAGAAGGTTGTGTATAAAACAAAATATGCCTCAATGAAAGGAGATTGAGACGAAGTCCCATACCTCGGGTCCGAATTGACTCGGTCGTTCTTTAATCTATTGAATAATAAACTTGAGTTAATTTCTACTTGTTTAAGAACCCTTTTAAAGTTCATTATTCCTTTTATGTCATTTAGTGCCATGTCATGAACACTATGTAATTATTCAAGTTAATAACGGTCGTTTTAACGATCATTGGTACTTGAGTAAAAAATAAACCCTTTATAATTACAAGTTGTTCATGTATCCATTATATCCAGAATTATAATCATGATGTATATATCATATATATCCATTATATACATGCATTTATAATATTACATAATCATTTAGAGGTAAGAAATGAAATGCACCGTTCATGGAGACGGTAAGCCGTACGTATGCATGAACGCTACTTTCATTTCTATTTCGTATTTTATAGAATGGAATCATAATGATATAAAGGTATATTATAATTCCAGTATAATATCATATATAATATCATAGTTCCATCCTTTATATGTCCCACATATGGTATTTAACAAATCAAATCACTTTGAGGGGGCGGTAGTCCGCACTTCCTTAAATGAAGATATCGCGTTTACCCATAATGGAAACCATAAAGGTATGACCAAAATGAAAAATACAGAAGCTTAAGGAAAAAATAAACATATTATATATCATATATAAATATAGTGACATCTTAATGGCCACCTTTAAAGGTGTTAAAATAATTTTGAACAATCATCGTTTCGGGAGGCATAAATTCACCATCCACAGAAACAGTATGTCCTTTAACCATTAGATGTAGGTGTGTGTAAGTTTAGCTCGAATCCTTATTATAAAAACATCCTAGTATATTGAAGATACTGTATTTGTTACAAAATAAATGAATAAAAAGAGTTTAGGGGGTTGGAGAAGCAAAATAAAACAAAAGGACTCAAGTGAAGACATTACCTTAAAATCGGGTAACTCCCTTTGGTTTGAGCTCAAAGGCTTCCTTGGGAATACTTCTGCCCAAAGTTAGGATTTAAGGAGTAAGAGAGGGAAGTTGAGAGACAAAATGGGCAGGGGTTGGCCGAGCCAAAGGCTTTGGGAGTGTGGGTAAGGAGGTAGAGGTGGGGGCCTTTTATAAGAGGAGAGAAGAGACACTCTTGGAAAGTAAAGAAATGTTACTTTATTTGAAAATGATTTTCGGATTCAAAAGGTCCCACATTGATATAATTCGAGGGTAAGGTGATAAGGGTTCGAAATCCACCCATACAATAGGTTTTGGACATGTGTAGGTCATATATTTTACATTATCATTTCATTTTATTTAAATCTTTTATTAATGAGGTAATCGCTGCATCATCATGATGTCATAAATAATTTAATTTATTTAAAGTATAAAAATTATGAAAAAAATACTATGATGTAGGAAATATTTTTATATTTATAATGAATAATTATAGTCTAAAAGAACATTTATGTAGATAAAATTAAAAATATTTTACTTAGGTGATACATTCTTTGTCACATTTAACATTCTTAAAAAATAAAAAGATAAAAAGTCACTTTCTCACAAAAGTGATTCCATGGGGCCCCCAAGTTTGGCACAAGGTATCCCATGGTCGGCCATGAGACAACCAGTAGCCTTAGGACACATTTTGTGGTCTTTTTTTTTATTATTATATCATTTTATTATCTTTAACTACCTGATTACTCATTAATCAAGATAATTAAAGATAATTACCATCGTTACTATTCATAATGTCCAAAAATAAAAGAGTCTTAATTACATAATTTGGACCTTCTGATTCCAAATATTTAATCCATTTTACCAAATTCCAAACACATAAATTATAATAATTTATTTAAAAATAATTCCCGTTGTCAAAACAAATAGCGGGTTTTTTTGAAACAATATCTATGAAAAGTTTGGCATTAGTTTATGACCAATTCCAAAGTGAAATTAATCCTAATGACCACCATTGGATTAAATGGTAAAAATATATTCATATTACACTTTAAGACCAATTAAAAGGATAATCTAACCATATAATTAAATTAAATGAAAAAGCAGTTTTGATGTAAAATGCAGTATTTTTTCACTATTCATTAAAAATGAACATTGTCAGAAAAATACCAAAAATTTATCCAATGTAAATTTCAATGTCCCAATAATAATTAATATGTTTATTTTGACAAATATATCATATAAAATTGTCAAAATATAGATTTAAAAATGGTTTGCCATCAAAAGGCAGTAAAACAATCTTTTAAAAAATATTAGTGTATTCCATGCTTAAGATTAGATTTATTTTCATTTTAAGCCTCTAAAACACTATACAATTCATTAATATACATAGATAAAAATATCTATTATTCATTACTTACTTGGGATGTTACATACCCCATGATTTTTTAATCATTCACATTGAAGGGTTTTTCCATGTTAAAAAATATTTGCACTAATTTTATTTACTTTGCTTTGATTTTTCACTTCTATTTTCATTAAAGTTTGTCACAAATATTTTGAAATAAGTTTTCTTCCCGGGATCAAGATTGTAATGCCCAGGTGTTTGAATAGGCCTTTGAGTTTTGTGGGTTTTTGAATTTTCATTTGGTGGGTGGGTCATTTTTAAAACCGAATGTCAAGTTGAGAATCTGAGGGTCATAACATCTTAAAAAGATGTTTTTAGATGTGTTTTGAAGCCTGAGTGGTGCCTCAGGTCCTCAGATAAGTCTTAGGAGATTCAGGGTATGAAATTTTAGTTTCAAGGGAACTACATGGGTGCACGGTTGGCGTATGGTTAGTGCTAACTGTGCATCTCAATCATGCGACCTGTTTTGTAAAGGCACACAATGACGTTTGTTTTGTAAAGGCATGCAATTTGGTTAAACATTGTGAGGGGTTTCAGAAAACTATGAAAACTCTACAATAAACTGAAGAGGGGCTTGTATGGTTTGCACATGGTTTGTAAAACCATGTGAGGTGGTGTGCCTCAAACAACAAGGTTCACACGATTGACACACGGTTTAAGAAACTACGCAGCTAAACTATACACCTCTTTAAAAGTGATAAAATTACCAAAATACCCCTCCAACCTTAAATGTGTTTCACCCCCTTTTCATCCCATTATTGACTAGTATCAACCCCTTCTTGACCCTCCATCTCCTATTATCTTCCATGGGTGGATGTCCCTCATCTGGTGTCTAAATCAAACATCACCGTTTGAGATCAAGAGCCCTTGGTAAATCTATGAGTCCTCTTGCATCTTTTCTTAATTCATTTTGATGTTAAGTGGTGTCTCACTTGTTTAGATAATATGCCCTATTTTTCATAATGTTTTTCTAGTTTTTCATTTTATCCCAATTTAAGAAAAAACGACAAGTGATACTTGATGAGTGGGATTTTCTAAGCATATAAGGTGGGCGGTATTTAAGCCTAAATCATAATCTCATTTAATTTTCCAAGTTCATGGGTTGTGCGGTCACATCGACCAATGAGAACTAACCTATAATTTATTTAATTTATTTTTCCTTGTGTTGTCTTAATTAAAATGCCTAATTTAAATATTTGGTCATGTCTTGGTGAGTTTGAATTGAAAGGTCAATCCATGTTACAATTATTCCAAAGTGGGAAGTATGTTTTTGAAACTGATGATTGTGAAATGAGTGGTTTGTAAAATGGTGATTTGGTTTTACTTGGTGTATTTGAAAATAGAACCATGTTTTCCAAATTGTGGATTGATTTTAAAGATGCTAAATGCCATTTTGGGAAATGTAATTGTTGTAAAGTGAAATGGGAGTCATGAGGCTTATTTGTTAAGGAAGGTGTTTTTTATTTTCAAATGTTTAAAGGTAATGAAAACACCCCTTAGGGGTTGGACATGTTTTTTAATCAGAAAAGTAAAAAGGACCTTATGCCTTGTGATATTTATTGTTGATATGTATATACTCTATTTAAATGTTTGAATTTTTGTTACCCTAGGCTGAACACGACCCTCGGGGGATGCAGTGAATTATTGTTAACCTGGGGTGAACGTGATGCCGAGGGACGCAGTGAATTACGGTTAACCTGGGGTGAACATGGCCCCTGGGGGACATAGGGATCTGGGGATGGGTATATTACCCCAGATGTTAGTTTGTAAAAGGGATGTGTATATTTCCATTGGTTGGGAGTGATATGGTTGGCACTGTCATCATGACATGATCATAGGCATCCTAAAAATGGCTGAAGCAGGTTCATATATCATTCCCAAGTTGAACCTAGCTCCAGGTTCAATGTTCATTTTTATGCACAATTTTAAATATTTAAATGTGGTAATTATAATTTTTTATCTTGAGAACTACTGCATGAACTTGTATTACCAGACTGATTATTTCAGGGAAACCGTTAGTGGTGGACTACTGAGTTGTACTCACAACCTGCTCGAGCCGCCATGATAGTTGGGTACTTGATCAAAAGATTATCTGTTTTCATGTCATGGGTTTGGGCCAAGGATCATTGCATGAGGATAAGCTTGGCATGTTAGGAAGAAGTGTGGATAATGGTACCGGGACGGGCTCGAGACCAGTTGGAGCTGCGCTATAGAGTCCCGATTTTTGATTTGTAAGACTTTGAAATATTTATATATATATTTCTAGAGTCAGGTGCTAAGACGTCATATGATTCCTAGACCCAGTGTTCCCGAAATTAATTTTATAAAAATATTAAATATATTTTATATTGTGCGTGTATGATTTCTTACAGAAAACGGGATAAATCTTAAAAAGAAGCTTATATCTAAAATTTGAGACCATGGTTGAGTCTGAAACATGTCGTTTTCCCTAGATGCGGCCTAAAATAGGTCGGTGTGGGGTATTCATACATCTATCCCATTAGCGGTACTTTCAACAGATTAATTAATTAATTCATTTAACCTAAACTGTTTTCCCTACAAATACATCATTATGGAATTTTTCCTAGGGTTAACCTCATAATATTGGGACCGTCGAGAGATTCTCCTTCCTCCTTCCATTGGAGAATCACCTTGGATGGCGAAAAAATTCCAGATCAGAGCAGATCAGAGCGCAACAAACACAACGACATCCTCCAATCATTGGAGAGCACATTATTTGATGAAGAATGATCCGATCTCTAGGTAGGACTCATCGATTTGTGGATTACGCCCATTTTGATTAAATTGATTGAGCAGATCAATCCCTTCTATTGATTTGTGCCAATTTCGGCCTTTTCATGCATATGTTTACCGATTAAATTGGTTATTTAATTGTTTTCTAACTTTGAAATACCCATTCTTAATCGTTGGCCAAGAACAGCTGTCCAATGATGGTTAAATCTTTGTTCTTGTGCTTTTATCCCTCAATTGTTTCGTGTTCTGCACTGGTAGGACCACACAGTCCTGGTTCAACATTACCGGGTGGTACTGAGCCTGATCAAACCTCCAAAATCGTGATAGATCGACAAACGAGACATGGATCGAGGAAACGAGGAAAAATCTGGGTTGTTTGCAGGATGTGGGTGATCGTTTTGATGATCTAAGATCAAATACATGGCAATGGAAGATAAAGGATGTGATATGTATGTGATGGAACTACCATGGGTCGATAGAATTGGATTTCTGACCACCAGATGGCCGGAAACGACAAATGATGCCTAGATCCACTAATTTCAGGTGGAAACGAAGCTGGAATCAAAGCGGAATGTCCAGATTCGATGCATGGGAAGTAGATCTAGAAAACTATGAAAAATCCAACTATGTACCATATACCATGATGAACACACATAATGTATCCCCTAGTTGTGGTGGATAGGGTTTTTATATTTTATAAGGTTGGCATGATGTGTAGTCCCCCTACACGCCATGCACCTCATCCCCAGGTAGATGAGCCATGTGGAAGAGCACAAGGGTGGGACCCTATGTAAGAGTACACGACCAAGAACACAACCATGTACCAAAGTACACATACACGATGTGGATACACAAGCATGGACAAGCACACAAGAAACACCCAGTGTGAAGCAACACATTGTGTACTAAAGTACACCGACACAGATTGGATACACAGACACAACCAATCACACAGGCGGGACCTCGAGTGGCATGGGTACACCATGTATCTCACCTATATTTCATGTAACCCTACACAGTTGGAGATCTGTGTACCTCCAGGGACATGGATCGGTTAAGGAGCGAGACTAAATGCTCCTCACACACTGTGTACCCCTTGGCTCCTTTTGAGGAAACTTCAATCTTCTATATCTCCTTCATTTTTACTTGGATTTTGGATCATGAGTAGCCTATCCTAGGTGTTTTCCACATAAAAAGATATGGTTCCATCGGTTGTGGCTTTTGAGTTATGGTGTGAAACTTTTTAGGCACGACGCTTGGTTAGGTGACACTCGATGGTGGTAGTGATAAAGCAGGATCACCAGAGACATCCCAAGTGGAACCCTCCAGCTGGGCTGAGCATGATTTCTCAATGACTTCTAGAGTGGAACCCTCCAGCTAGGATGGGCATGGGTCATCTACCAAATTTTAGAGTGGAACCCTCCAGATGGGTTGGGCATGAGTCCTCTACAAACTTCTGAGTGGAACCCTCTAGCTGGGCTGGGCATGGTTCCTCAATGACCAGAGTTGAACCATCTTATTGCGCAGGGCATGGGTCCTCCATCGACCTCTAGAGTGTAACCCTCCTGTCATCACATGGCATGGGTCCTCTACAGACTCCCGATTAGAACCCTCCAGTTGGGACAAGCATGGGTTCTCACGACTTTTAGAGTGAAACCCTTCTGCTAGACTGGGCACGGGTCCTCTACCGCTAGAGTGGAACCCTCCTATTGGAATAGGTCATGAGTCCTCTACAGACTTCTGAGTGGAAAACTTTAGCTGGGCTGGGTATGAGTCCTTGATGACCGGAGTGGAACCCTCATGCTGGGAAGGGAATGAGTCCTCCATCGACTTCAGAGTGGAACCCTCTTATCATACTAGGGCATGAGACCTCTACCTAGAGATTATGGTCCCTTGACTATATGACATAGTGATAAGACATGGTTTGAATTGAAGGGTTACTTTTGAGTAGATGTGTGAAATGCTTGACATTGTTGATGGACTTTTGGAACTATTGGTGACTCTTCTTCCTAGGTTGAGATGTGAGATGGAGATCTCCTTTCTCTATTGTTTGAGATTATTTTGACTGAGCATATATACATATATACATTTGTATCCATAAATTTGGATTTAGTTACTCTCTTTATATGATATGTGAAGACACGTGGGGTATGCCACGTTCTTTTTGTGTTTAGATTCTCATGGTTGGATTAGTTTACTCTCCTATTATGGGTGGCAAAGAATCAATGTGTAGTTTATATACACATCTTTTTGATCCCCTTGTGCTTGGATGAGGTTACTCCTTTTCTTACTTTGGGTTAAGCTGCACCTGTTTACTATTCACTTTCTTTATATTCCTATTATATCTATTACTGCTCCCTCTTTATATTTTGAGGAATCCTACTGGGTATGTATAAACTCACCACTGCATGGGCTTTTTCCACACATGTCATGTCTTATACAAATGATGGAAAAGTCGAAATTGACTTCAGAGGAGCTTAGGGATACTTGGTACTTTGGACCATGTGTAGTTGTTGCATCTTGGAGATTAGGATTTAGGATATCTTAGAAGTTTACTTTCCAGTTTTTTCAGGTTGGTACATATTTCTGGTTAGGCATGTATTTTCCCCTTTACTTTTTAGTTTACACTATCATAATATTATACTATCTAGAGGTTTTTCATGCATGGTTATTCCCTTATCTTTTTTTACTTATTTTAATTTTATTACCGATACACTTATGCATCAAGATGGTTGTGTGTGTGCATACAAGTACACAGGAAAAGACCCCCCCCCATGTTAGTTATTCCTTCAAATCTTATCACCATCCCCTGGCCTATGGAGGTGGGACTTAGGTAGTTATAGACCGAGACTTGGATTGGGTTGGGTTGTGACAGATTGGTATCAGAGCAGTTCATTCCTTGGGATGTTGTCTGGAGTAGGCCCGAGGTTTTGGTTGGGATTTAGGGAAATATTGTCAAAGTGTATCGAGTGAGACTCTTAGGCTAGGGAATCTAGTGATGGTCCAGGTGACCAACGTATCCATTCACCAGGACCTTGACTACCTGCTTTTCAACTCGGTATACTGATACTTTGGTTACAAGGATAAATGGTACATGAATCATATAGGATTGATTTCTTAATTGTTATTCTTGAGTCAAATCCCCATTTTTGTTTATATATATATATATATATGATCATTTGATTTTGGTACATCTTAATCACCTTTGAGATGCCTCTATGAAGACCTCCATCTAGATTATCAATTTTCAGATTATGATGACAATCTGATGAGAGATGATGCCTCAGTTCAGGGTCCATCCCATGAGATCTTTTCCTATAGTCAGGTAGGTAGTAGTACCCCCTCTTTTCAAGCAATAGTTGGTACCAACATAGCAGGTTAAGAATGTACGCATGCTTAGTTCACCTCATGAGTTCCAGAACTAAAGGCCGCTAAGGTTCTATGATGAGTTAGTTTCCCAGGCATCAGAGGGTTGTCTTGAGTTAGTGATCTAAGTTCTTAGGCTTGTGTAGATCTCGACTGATCGGATGGTTTCACTCACAACTGGTGCTTTTTGTAGAGCAGTAGTTGGTTCTGGTGGTACAAGCAGATGATGCACCTATGATGAGTGAGCATTACAGGTTCTGGAAACAAAGATCGCCTAGATACCGTGTTGATCCAAAAACCCTTGTAAGGCAGTTGAGGTCAATCTCAGTCCTGTGGTTTGGATATCCTGCTTGGTTAGGATCCCTTTATATGGTGATCCTCATGGTGAGACCTCTATAGGACGAAGCCGTGCATTGGTATAGTCCTATGATTAAGATGTTTTAGTGTGGCATCGGACGTGCAAGGAAGAGGGACACTTATCCCACTAAGATGCATCCTTGTAATGTGATTCAAAAACATTCAGGTGATTCAGCACCGTATGAAAAAGGATAGTATCGAGGTGTTGTGTAGGAGTTCCTTTGACTTGCGTGGTTAGGATGTGCAAATGTGATGGGGGTGTCAGAGCAAGTCTTAATTGAGGAGAGTGGGCAGATAAGGGAAATGATGAGTACTCAGTAGATGGAGATTCTTTCAAGGAGACTCGAGTGTGGTTCAAGGTATGACCTATGTCACTACTGCTTTAGCTACAATTGTTAACACAAAGTTGAAAGCCACATTTACCTATGTGTATCCCATATTTGAGACCTAGAAATACTAGAGGAGGAACTTTTTCTTGACCCTTGTGTTAGAGGTCCTTTAGATAGGATCAGTGGTCACAAGTTCCTGTAGATGGGACGACCTTACTATGTGAGGAGAGAGAACCTCACACCAAATCTTTTCATAGTAGTAGTGAGACCCAATGGTGTTTTCCTCAGTATGGATTTTTCATTGAGCATCTATGCTCAGATTATTACTACTAGTGATTTTGGTAGTGCTTTCGGGTTATGGGATGAGTCCCCCCCTGAGGAGGATTGATCCTGAGACAGAGAAGGATAAGCTCGTTCACAAGAGGTTACAACCAATTTATTAGTTGGATAATATTACCCTTATAATGATGGATTTTGTGACCTATCTACTCCCTCCAATGATGGTGGGTGTAATGATGTATTGGGTTTACCTCCCCACCATAAGATGAACCACTATTTATAATTTCACCAGGGATGGGCTGATGTTTGCATTAGCACATTAGATGACCCCATGAGGCTTCGAGATCCAGTGATGCAGTTGGAGGGTCTATAGAGGTAGGGATTCATAATACCCAATGTGTTCACTTAGGTAACCTTGTATTGTTCATGAAAAAGGAAAATATAATCTTGCAGCTTTGCATGTATTATCATTTCCTAAACCAGGACATGATAACAAATAAATACCCATTACCAAGGATTGACAACCTCTTTGACCAGTTGAAAGGTACCAAATGGTTCTCAAATATCGATCTCCAATCCATATTCCACCAGTTGAGGGTTCACAATACTGATATTCCAAAGCTGGCATTCTGATATCACTATAGACACTATGAGTTCCTAGTGATACCATTTGGTGTGATGAATTCCCCCACCATGTTTATGGATTTGATGAACTAGGTTTTCCAGTCATACTTGGACTATTTTGTATTCTTCTTCATCGATGACATACTCATCTACTCTACATCAGAGGAGGATCATTTAGAACATCTGAGGTTGGTTCTATATTTTCTTCGAGATCACTGGCTTTATGGTAAGTTCTCAAAGTTATAGTTTTGGATTCATGAGGTTCACTTTCTAGGGCATGTCATTTTCTAAGCATGGTTTAGCCATGGACCCAATGAAGATAGATGCAGTGATTAATTGGGATCCACCCAAGAGCATTTCAGAGGCGCAGATTTTTCTTAGACTGGAAGATTACTACAAGAGGTTTGTGGTAGACTTCTCCAGGATCACATCCCCTTTAACCACCCTAATGTGTAAAGGGAAACTATTCACCTGGACAAAGAAGTGATAGAGAGACTTCAAGGAGTTAAGGATGAGGTTGATGAGTGATCATGTGTTGAGACTACTAAAGGAGGGTGTGGATTATGTAGTTTATTAAGATTCCTTGAGAGTTGGGATTGGTTGTGTGTTGATGTAGTGACAGACAATTATCGTATACAGGTCGAGGCAGTTGAGGCCCCATGAGCAGAACTATGAAACTCATGACCTAGAGTTAAAATAGGTGGTATTTTCCTTGAGGATATGGAGGCACTACCTTCTGGGGGAGTGATTCATGGTTTACTCATACCATCAAAGTCTTAGGTACGTCTTCACACAGAGAGACTTGATCCTGAGACGATGGTGCTGGTTGGAGTTCCTATAGGACTACGACTTAGAGATAGTATATACTTCGGGGAAGGGAAACATGGTAGCAGATTCCCTTAGAAGGAAGTCTTAGGCTCACTTGGTACAGGAGGCTTTAGAGCATTTAGCTTCCCAACAACTGATCCTAGTGGAGAAGGAGGTTACAACTTTTCTGTAGTCGATGGTGTTGACTCCTCTGCTTCTCGAGCGTGTGTGAGAGTCCCAACTGAGAGACATTGAATGTGAGGTCTTGCATGACTAGATATCAATAGGTGATTCACTAGATGGATATTTTGAAGGATTTAATCATTTCATCTATTTTCATGGATGGACGGTGGTTCCAGTCATGATGTAGGAGGAGGTGATACGAGAATTCCACACTTCTCCCCTCGTTGTACATCCCAATGTGGGGAAGATATATAGAGGCCTTCATCAAAAATTTTGGTGGTATGACATGAGATAAAGCGTAGTTGATTTTGTCTCTTGTTTCCTCATCTATCAGTAAGTGAAGGCTAATCACCATGTTCCGACAGGTTTTTTACAACCCCTTGAGATCCTAGAGTAGAAGTGGGATGACATATCCATGGACTTTATAATAGGTATTCTGCACACAATGAAGGGCTGCGATTCCATCTGGGTGATAGTTGGCTAACTCATGAAGTCATAAAACTTCCTTTATATCAAGGAGAAGAGTTTGGTGAAGAGTTTGGAGTAGTTTTATGTATGGGAGATTGTTCTCCTTCATGGGGTTACCTCGACGATTGTCTCTAATCATGATGTGTGGTTTATTTCACGATTATGGAGAGGACCACATGAGGTATTTGAGACCTAAAATGAGGATGAGTATAACCTTTCACACCCATAATGATGGTAAAAATAAGTGAAATATCTAGGTGTTGGATGATATGTTTAGGGATTACGTGTTAGACTTCGACCAGAACTGAAAGGATCACTTTCCCTTTGTAGAGTTTGTGTACAACAACAACTACCACTCTACTTTTAGCATGAAACCTTTGAGGCCCTATTCATGAGACTCTGAAGGTCACCCTTGTGTTATAAAGAGATTGGAAAGACATCTATTGTGGTCCTAGAGATAGTGCAGGTGATGACGGAGAAGGTCCAGGTCATCTATGAGTGGATGAGGACGACCCATAGTAGACAAAAATATTATGCAGATCACCATCGTAAGCCCTTAGAGTTTGATTAGGGAGACCATATTTTCTTGAGAGTCTCTCCATGATGATGATTTTATAGGTTTGAATGGTGAGGCAATCTATCCACAAGGTTCATCGGTTCATTCGATATCGTTTAGAGGGTTGGTGGGTTTTCTTACAACCTCACCCTACCCCCTGAAGGTACCATACATGTAGAGAAAGCCCTAAAACTTGGGATTTTAAATAAAATTCCACTAAAAATAAATATGATCTAATCATAATTAGTGAAACACTTCCTAATTACTAGTCTAGGATCTTGCATAAAGAAGATTAAACACAAAATTAAAACCATAAAAACCTGGTTATATCTGAAGACGTTGTCGACATCTGCTCATCATTAGTGATCGTTGCTTGAAGAATTTGAAGCCAAGTTCCTCTAGATCATCCACACGTGCTTTAAGAAACTGTGGGAGTACCGATCATTGAATTCTGAGTGCTATCATGGAGATCTGATGATGCCTTCGACATTCCAACAATCACTGTATCGCCTTGCTTACGATGCACAAGAGGGAGCTCAATCCGAATCACCTGGATCAATAACTTCTCTCTATAGAATGTGGTAAAGGAGAGAGAATATCTCAAATATATTTACATGAATAGTTTTTAGCAAGAACCCTTATCTTTTATTTATAGTTTGTTAAGAAACTACCCAGAATTTCTTCACCGACCCTCGAATAATGAACACACAATAAATGAAATATTATAACTACTGTACTAAGTCATAAATATTATTATCACTTTCTTGTAATATAATAAATATATTATTTGATAATACCCAATCCATTAACTCTAATCATCATTCCCGCAAATATTAAATGAACCTTGAATATTTTAAACTAATATTCGTTCAAATAATATTTTCCATGTATTTACTTTAAAACTTTTAAATATATTTAATAAATAAATTCAATGCTAATTATTATTAACCTAAATAATATGAATTTATTAATTGATTTGGTGATAGTACATCCTTAGAAAAAACTTGGACTTAGTGGAGGGACCCACCATGTTCTATACACCTATTCAACTAAATAGGGAATATTATTGAATACACTATCATGTGTGACCCTATAAACTCTTATCTCGATATCAGTGAATATTATTCACAGACTAGGAGCGAGATCTAGTAACTTATCATGAACCCTAAAGAGATAAGGATAGTCATATCAGCAACAACAAACCTACAAACACAAACTGTGTAATATAATATCTTTGTCTTTTATATTTTATAAAGAGGGATGCACACCCATGTCATCATCATTTATTTCTTTATTATTTGATGATCTAACTGGATGGATTTACCCTTTACTTCCATGGTCATGGTCTTATGAAGGTACTGCCATCCTAATCAATGAGGACCAATATATATTACTTCCTTAACTTGGAAACGAAAAATCATTTCTCGACCATTCAACCAATTCCATATCATCAATGACACACCCAACACAAGCTACCCCACCACAATTTCATTATCATGGTTTTTTCCTTGCATCAAAGTAGATGATCAAATGACACACATTGGTACTGATCTTATATCAAGAGACCAATACACATGTCTGTAGATAGGAACATCGAATGACACCTAAAACATGTGGTGTTCCTATTGGTGAGTCTGTAATCATGATATCACTACTAGAGATCACCAAGTTCAAACTTTATGAGAAGAAGTCTCAATGCTTATGATTCCTCAACACCTGATAGTCAAACATCCATTGTGTCCAGATAGTAATATATATCTTGACCATATGACCTTTGTTTAAGATTAATGTCATAGTATCTCAAGGTTCTCATTATATCCTGGGATATGCTATAACCTTTTGATATGACAATAAATCTATAGATATTATTATTAAATAGTGGACGCATAAAAGTCTTAACTATAATGGTAAGTAAATATCATGTATATCTAACTGTATAAACAATAGGTAATCAAAAGTACTATATAGTTGGGTCTAGGGAACCCATTATTACAACACTCCCACTTGCACTAGATCCAACTTTCTAACAAATCTTGTTAGCTCTCACATGATCAAAATCATGTTTTTGCTGAGTCATGGCTTTAGGTGATAGGTCTTCCATATTTCCTCCATGTGACTATTCCACTATATGCAACCTTATCTCTTTGATTAAAACTTCTCAAGAGATGATATCCTTGAGTATATAACTTTTTTCCATTGTCTAAACATGGCATCTTAGCTAGTAAGAATTTCATAATTTACATTATGATAATGCTTTACTTACTAGGTGTGATTCCAAAAACCAAAAAAAAAATCATTGTGTTTAACCACTTCTTAGTTGCCTTAGAGGATGCAATGTACTCAGTATTTGTAGGTATGGCTACCACTAGATTTTATGAGCTTGTATCACTCAACACCTTCTCCTAATTGTGATATTAGATCACATGGATATAAAGAAGGCTAGTTTGTGTCCCATGAAATTTTGTATCCTTTTTTCTCAATTTACTAGGTATATATCCTTTATACTTTATCAAGTACAAATGGATAGTTCTAACTGCATTCCTTACAATTCTCCTGGATACAATTGATATCTTTCTACTATAAATTATATCATAATAGTATCAATTTTGTACATATCATGGAATATTTGATTAATCCATTGCTTAATCGTATGGATTTCAACTCACCACATTAA
Organism: Viscum album; assembly: GCA_963277665.1. NCBI lineage: Eukaryota > Viridiplantae > Streptophyta > Magnoliopsida > Santalales > Viscaceae > Viscum > Viscum album. The sequence goes on along the minus strand of OY728165.1, from coordinate 905,146,329 downwards.
TCTCCTCCCATTTCCTAGACATGTCGACCTAGAGAGATATATGCCATGTAAAACTGGCAACAATTCTATCTCAAACTATTCAAAATTTTATGTTTCAATACCATGTAACTATATGTATGATTGGATAGGTCCAAAAAACCATTAGATCTACCTTAGTAGATCATGTTCCCTAGAACATAGGTTAATACTTTAAGTCAATCTCTGGAGAAAATACTTTCATCCTAGTCTTAACTAACTTGAAGACCAATAGTTGTTTTCCATACGTTTCCAAACATATTTTACTTGGAAAACAAAAAGGTGATCCCACTAACCACTGGTAAACACATGGAAAACATTCATTCCAAATGAATATTCTATGACCCCATTGATTACTTCAATACTAAACTGGATTTTAGAAAGTTGATACCTTTATTAGCATTTTGTGATGTGACCATCCCTTTTTGGTTGAATCATATAGATACCTTCCATGATTGATGGTCATGACATGAAATGATCAATATAATGATCATAGAACGTAGCTATGACAAGTAAAATTATAATGGATTTAAGAATAATGACTTGGTATAACCAATCGAGCCTTATTGGTACCACACTTATACTATCCATGTATCATCTCACTTGAATACCCACTATAGTATTCAAAATTATAATCCCCTTTGTATTGTGATACATGGAATCCATTATTGAATTTTAATTAGTCTTTCCAATATTAGCTGATTTACAAATACTACTTACTTGTAGGAAATATTATTCAGAATGGATAATGGATCACTGACCGCGGTGAATATAAAACCATTACCATGGTTTTAACCTTCCTATGCAGTATGTGTCTCTAGGAAATTCCTGTTCCACATGCACTTGTGGAACTAGTTTCTATTCCAACTACATGTGCATATTTGGAATTGACTAAACCCAAGTCAATCTTTCTCCCACCATCTCAAATAGAGATGTGCACCCTTATAGAAATGTAGTCCATCACTTGAATACAACTTTTCTATCTTAGGTATTTATATAACATCCTAATAAACTTTTAGGATTATTACAATAGATGCACAGTGTGTTTGTTCTTGATGTAAGTTTTTTTATATCCTAACAAACTCTTTTCATCTAAACACATGTCTCATGACATAATGGATTTAGATCATACTATGAATCATATTATATCAATTTGTCATTATATTTGGCATATTGTTGTGGGATATTACTGTTATTTTCAAATCACATCTTGAAATATAACGGAAGTTTTTGCAAGTTACAACATTAATACTCCTTACATCATAACTATGATGTATAAAATGTGCATTGAAAAATTTCTCCATGCTATATTTTGTTGATCAATGTTAACATGTAAGAATATATCACCCATCCTCCTAATTAACATCAATTCTCTGATGTAGATGAGGTAATTTTCATTTAGGAATTAATCCATGCTACATTATAGTGATCAATGAATGCTTGATCAAGATATTCTTTGACTTTCCTACCTAAAGAAACTCATATATTCTAACCATGAATATATCATACTTCACTTTACCATTACTTAATTACTTAAAGGAATCTAATGAAGTGTGTTTAACACTGGCTTTCCCTTGGAATAGTTCATGCTCACTTGTTTAATGAATTCAAAAAGCCATGTGGTTTACCTTTATTAATAAAGGTTCCTTTTTCCAAAACTAAGTATATACATCGATGATAACTAAGGTTTTTAACTAGACTAAGTCTAAATACCATCCTGAGTATATCATTAATATCCACTTGAGTTTTTATTGATAAATATTTATCTTGCCACAAATGGGTAAATGAGTCTTACATTTTATATTGATCAAATATAGTCTATGATTTATGTATCACTGAACTATTAGTTAAGTATGAAAAACCATAAAAAACATTAATTCTAGAACCTGGAATAACGTATCCTTGTGTCCAGAGGACACATGAGACAAGTATTTTGGTTATACTCAATAAAATTTCTATAAGAATAATTCTCTTGGCAATACAGAAGTCATGTACTTCTCACCACTGACTTAAGAATCACCCTTTCTCGGCTGCTTGGAGAATACACCTAACTTATAGTAATTTTTCTATACTCACTTAGTTACCGTATTTAAATACACATGTGATTGGAATGTTTTATTTAAAACCTAATAATTAATATCTAAACATTAATTTTATATTGATTAATATTCCTAAAGAAGAGATAACTTTCTTCTTTAATTAAATTTTTTGCGATTAAACTTCCATAAAATTTATTTAATGTTATGTAATGAAAATAACCTCATGATTAATATCCAACCTCATCTCATTGAAGGAAATTGTGAATGTGATTTTTTTGTTACTTTCCATTGGTCTTTTTTCCTTGTCTTTCAATTTTTTGACCATCAGAACTAAAGATTAACCTGTATTTTATATTATTATTACTTGGTGAACTTTGCACAAAAGGTAATAAAACATTTACTCCATACTATTTGTTTTGTAACCTTAAACAAAATTGGAATAATTAGGTGCAAATGAGAATGGTATGTTTTAAAAGATCGTGATCTTCCTTCCAATTTACACATAGCTAGTCTAAAAATCACATTCAAATATTTCTTCACTTTCTCCTCATAAACTTCTTAGAGATGAGACTACATGTTTTATCATCCATGTCCCAATTTTTTTTACCAAAAATAGCATAAGATATTGGTGATATCATTATGACACAACCATCATATACTACATATATGAGTCTCTTGTAAGCATTTTTACACCCACACTTCCTAAGCCGGCTTAACAAATACTGGGGACACTAGCACCTTGAATTTCTAGTACCGTAGTATTATGCGCAAGTGCCTGTACTACACTTGGAAACTCGTTCCAGTGTGTACATTTACATTTTCCATTATTTATCACAGTATTTATTATGGTATAACTTGCCATTTTTTATAAGAATAAAATCTAACAGATTTGTAATTTTTATCTTGATTTCCGTTTTAGACATTTTGATTAATTAATTAAATCATTAAATGTCTCCCACTATTTTATTGAATTCTAGGAACCCTCTATGCTAGAATAAGAATAATTTATTGCTCTAGTATTCTAGTGGAAAGGATCCCTGAACCTCCCCTCACAGTCTACAATCTTCAGCTATTCCCCTACTCAGAGGGTTCAAGGTAGACGTTTAACTCGTGGTTCCTTAATCTCTTAAGTGAAGTCCCAACTTCTAAAATCATAACTTGATTTACTCAACACTTTCCACTAAAATGATATCAAGTTAGTTTTATCTAATCCTTTCTACCACTTTAGTTAAGTCAACCTGATACTCTCATAAGAACTCTCTGGTAATAAGAGGCACCCTCAACTTTGGCTTATGAGCACCCTAAACACCCAGTTTTGTCCAAATTTGAATTATGGAAGACGATTAAGAATTAATATTTATTTGAGGGTTTTATTATTTTTAAGCAAATAAATAAATAATTTTCCATTTCATAAGCATGTACCATATGATCGCACGCACACTTGACCATACAATAGAAAATATTCATCACGTCACATGTTAATTTTATCTATGCATACTTGATTATTATTCTATGTGATCGCATATAGACTACACATTCACAAAATAATAAACCATGAAAGAATAAAATGATGAAATGATCATAAGACAATACTAATGGTTGATCCATTGAGTGAATAATGGACCAACCTAGACCCTAGGGGTAATACCTTGAGTCTTGTCACTTGTGACTTGAGTTGCAGTGCTTTCCCATCCAATGCATCAAACTCTTGTCTGGTGCATCACCATGGATAGATGTTAAGTGCATCACTGATCATCTTAATCATTATACAACAATACTCGCACGCTGGTGAGGGGGTATTGGGAGTATAAATTACAACTCAGAATTGGACACACGTACCCTTACATTTATAACAACACAAACAACTCACAGATCGTAATATAATAAAATAATTATCAAAAACAACCATTGTAATAATTAAATAAATAAATTAAACACCAGACATGCATTGGTCGGTCATTGTCTCATGACCAGTCTACACACATTGAACTAGTGTATATATAAAATAAATGCATAATTAAAATTAATCTTGCATTAAATTATACTAGAGGGAATTTTTATTGAATTAAAATTAACTATTATTTTAATTCAATATTCATTTCATTCAGTCACATTAATTAATTTAATTTTACAAAAAAAATTAAATTAATTAATTAATTTAATTTTAACACAGAAAATTAAATTAATTCAACCCACAATACTAATTTTAAACCAAAAATTAATATTTCATTAATTTAATTTGAAACTAAAATTAAATTAATTATTTAAATTAATATTTGATTATAAAAATTAGTAGGAACCTGAAAATCCAAAGAAAGGCTTGTGCGGGTTAGGCTGAACCTGTGTAGGCCCATTCTAGGCCTTGCAAACCTTGTGTAGTGGTGTTCTAGGCTGGGAAAACCTACCTATGCCCATTCCAGGATGAATCAGGTCCAAATGAACCTAGAATGGGTCACCTAATTTCCCATTAGGGATGTGCTACGTGGTTGATGATGATGGAAATTGTGGTTATAGTTCCTTTGCAGGGAGGATCCAATGACCGAGTGACTTAGGGGTGGTCAGATCTGCCTCACAAGGGAGAAGGAGGTTATCGGGCAGCTGGGGAGCACGTCTCTTGCTCGAGGTGGATGGAAGCTGCTGGTCGAGTGTGAATGGCGGCGGGTGGATGTGGGTCCGGTGGGGTTGCAGCTTTCATACGGTGCCTCAGCTCACTGTAGAAAGAAGGTACGGCGTGGGATGGGCGGCTGACCAGCAGGTGAGAGGGTTGGAGAATCTTGTGAGGAGGCATGGCGGCGTTACCAGTCGATGGATGAGAAGCCTTCAGAAGCTCTAATTTTGTATTGGTTTAGTCCGTCCAGTGTGAAGGAGGTGTCACAGGGGGGATCCAGTGCCATGTGGGTGTGTACGGCTAAGGGAGGCCGGTCCAGGCATAAAGCTTGAGTGGAGACACACCGGTAGATGATGAGGCGGAGGCCGACGACTGGTCCTACACGGTGATCCAGAGAAGCGGTAAGGGGGAGGAGTGTCGCTTGGTGAAGGCCAAGCTGGTGGCAACTAGGTCATGGGTGCAGTCATGGGAGCCGACTCTAGGAGGGAGGAGAGGCCGTAGGATGGTTGGTCATGTTGATGGGAGGCTTCTAGTGGGAGGATGAAAGGGGTTTGTCCATGCGAGTGGGGTGCCGATAAGGGTGGCCCCCTTATTTTGATTTTTGTGTGTTTGATTTCTCCCTACTCTGGCATGCCTCGTTTTAATTTTGTTGTTTGTTTGGTAGGTAGGTGACCCGCTAGCCCCTTCCTTTTTTTCATTTGGCAGATAGCTGACCCTTAAATCCACTGACCCTTTTCTTTGTCTGAAAAAAATTTCTCAGCCTAAAAATAGTATTTAGAAAAAAATTTAATAAAATATTTTTTTTATAAAAAAAGATACACAAATCAGTGGAAATATTGACTTATCATAGAACCCTATTATGGCCACCAGAGTCTAGACAGAATACTTGGGTTAATTAGAATCTATTTTTTCCAACAACTTGGGATAATTAATCACATATACATACATATATATGTGTGTGTGTGTGTGTTCTTGAAAAATAATACCTACAACAAAAAAATTTCAATCCTCAGTAAAACTTTGGATGACCGAAACTTGGTCATCCAATGTCATATTTACTCTCCATCTACGACGTTGGAACCAGAATGAACCAGAATGAATCCCTTTATTAAATTTAATGAAAATTTAATTTTTTTGGCTTAAAATAATCATGCATCCCTATGATACCAATTTAAGGTAACAATCACATAGTAGAATCCCCAAAACTTGGGATTTTAATTTTTTTTCTACCGATGATCGAAATGAGCTCACCATCGTTAGTGAAATGCTACCCGATTACTAGCCGATGATCTCACGTGAAGAAGATTTAGCAAAAAATTAAAACCCAAAATGCCTGGTTAGATCCGAATCCGTTGTCAACATCTGCTCGACATCAGTGATCACTTCTTAAAGAATATGAATCCAAATTCCTCTAGATTGTCCACACATGCTTCAAGAAACTACAGTAGCGCCAATCGTCGAATCTCAGGTGCTAGTGCAGAGATTCAATGATTCCTTCAATGTTTCAATGATCAATGCATCTCCTTGCTTGCGATTCATGAGAGGGAGCTTGATTTGGATCACCTAGATCGAGAGATTATCTCTCTAGAATGTGGGATAGGGGAGAGAAATCTCAAAGAACTTTCCATGAATAGTTTTTTGGTGAGAGCCTCTCTTACTATATTTATAGCGTGTTAAGAAACCACCCAGAATTTCCTTACCATCCCCTAAATGATGAACACACTATGAATAAAATATTATGACTACTGTACTAAGTCATAAATATTATTATCACTTTCTTGTAATATAATAAATATATTACATGGCCCGAGCCATTAACTCAACTCGTCATTCCCAAAAATAATAAATGAACCTTGAATATTTTAAACTAATATTCATTCAAATAATATTTTCCATGTATTTACTTTAAAAATTATAAATACATTTAATAAATAAATTCAATGTGAATTATTCTTAACCCGTATAATATGAATTTATTAATTACTTTAGTGATTGTACATCTTTGAAAAAACTCAGAACAAAGTGGTGGGGCCCACCATGTCCTATATGCTTATTCAACTGAATATGGAAGATTCGTGAATACACTATTATGTGTGACCCTCTAGGACCTTATCTCGATAAGAGTGAATATTATTTATAGGCTAAGAGAGGGATATAACAAACTATCATGGCCCCTAAAGAGATAAAGATAGTCATAGCAATGAAAACCAACCTATAAACACACATTTTGTAATATAATCTCTTTGTCTTTAATATCTCATAAAGCAGGATGCACACCTGTGTCATCATCATTTCTTGCATTATTATTTGTTGATCTAACTGAATAGATTTACCCTCGATTTCCATGACCATGGTCTTATGAAGGAACTACCATCCTAATTAACGAGGCTTGATATATATTACTTCCTTAATTTGGAAGTGACAAATCCTTTCTTGACCATTCAAAAAATGTCATACCACTAATGACACACCCAACACAAGCTACCTCACCACAATTTTATTATCATGATTTTTTCCTTGCATTAAAGTACGCGATCAAATGGAACACATTTATAATGATATCAAGTCAAGAGACCAATACACATGTCCGTAGATAGGAACATCCAATGACACCCAAAACATATGGTGTTCCTATTGGTGGGTCTTCCCTCATGATCTCACTACTAGAGATCACCAAGTGCAAACTTCATGAGAAAAAGTCTAAATGCTTATAATCCCCCAACACTTGATAGTCAAACATCTACTGTGTCCAGTTAGTAAGATGTATCTAGACCATATGACCTTTGTTTACGATTAATGTCATAGTATCTCAAGGTTCTCATTATAGCCTGGGATTTTCTATAACCTTTTGATAAAATAATAAATCTATGGACATTACCATTAAATTATTGATGTTGAAAATTCTATACTATAATGGTAAGTAAAAATCATGTATATCTAATTGCATATATGATATGATAATCAAAACTATTGTATAGTTGGGTCGAGGGCACCCACTATTACAACACCCCCACAACTAGAGTGGGTGCACAATGTCTTCCACATGTCGCAACTAAGGAGATACGTGCATGACCCTACACACATCATCAACTAGGGCGAGATGAACATCGAGGATGGAGCCACATTTTTAGAGAACTCAGTGGAAATCAAGGATTGAAAGGATATGACCCTACATGCATGAACCATCCCATTTCTTTGCATGTTGCGGCAACATACGAATGTGAAGAAGAGCTCCTAGGAGTAGGAGATCCAAATGCGGGCTCAGTATCTCGAGTTGTTTGTTTATTTTTTCTTTTTGGGGATGAAAACCTTAAAGGAGGGAATGATGTAGATACCTAATTTTTTCCTTGTAATACTTTTAGATATTTATATATATATTTCCAGAGCTGAGCACTGAGATGAAGTGTGATTCCGAGACCTTTTGTGACCAAAATTAAATTTATTAAAACATTAAATATATTATATATTACACACACACACACAGTTTCTTAAAGAAAATGGGATAAATATTAAACAGAAGATTAGATAAGAAATCTGAGACCATGGTTGAGTCCATGACATATTGTTTACCCCAAGCGTGACCTAAAATAAGTTGGCATGAAGCATTTAGACATCTCACTCATTGGAGATTCGTTCAGTGGATTAAGTAATTAATTAATTAATCTATTTGACCTAAACCATTTTTACTACAATTACATCATTATAGAGATTTTCCTAGGTTTAGCCTCAAAATCTTGGGACCATCAAGAGATTATCCTTCCTCCTTCCATTAGAGAATCACCTCATATGATGATGAAAAGCTGGATCAGAGCATATCAGAGTGCAATGAATGCAACAACATCCTTTAATCACTAGAAAGTGCATTCTTAGATGATGAATGATCTAATATCTAGGTAGGAATCTTTAATTTGTGAATTATGCCCATTTTGATTAAATTTATTGAGAAGATCAATCCATTCTATTAATATATTCTAATTGAAACCTTTTCATACACCCGTGTACCGATTAAATTGGTTATTTAATTGTTTTCTAACATGAAAATCCCCATTCTAGATCATTTTCCAAGAATTCTCGACCAACGATGGTTAAACCTTCTTTTGCTTTTCTCCCACAATTGATTCACATTTTTCACCGGTAGGACCCTGCAGACCTGGTTCGACGTTTCCAGGTGGTACCAAGCCTGATCAAATCCCTATAATCACAATGGATCGATGAAAGAGACATGGATAGAAATGGGTTGTTTTTGGGATGTGGGTGATCTTTTTGATGAACATAGATCTAATCCATGGCAACAAAAGGTGCAGGACTTGCGGTGCATATAGAGAAACCACTATGTGTTGATGAAATAAGATTTCTAGCCACTGTATAGATGAAAATGATGAACGACACATAAATCCTCTAATTTCGAGTAGAAAAAAAAAATACAAAATTGAAGTAAAAAGGCCAGATTCAACACACGGGAAGCGGATCTGGAAAACTGTGAAAAGCCCAACTACACGTCGTGTACCGTGATAAACACACGGTGTGTGGACCCTTAGATATGGTGGCTAAGGTTTTGAGATTTTATAAGGATGTAATGACGTGTATCCCCCTTACATACCATGTAAATTTCCCCCAGGTGGATAATCCATGTGGTGGAGCACACAGGAGAGACCCCATGTGAGAGTACACGACCAAGCACACAACTGTGTAGTGAAGTACACTGACATGGGGTGGATACATGAGCATGGAAAAGCACATGGGCGGTACCCCGTGTGAAGCGACATGTCATGTACCATATTACACAAACACAAATTTGATACACGAACATGTAAAAGCACATGGGTGGGACCCTGAGTTGAATGGGCACACTGTGTATCTCCCCTACATGACATGTAACCCTATATGGTTGGCGATCCGTGTACCTATAGGGACACAACCAGGTGAAGGAGTAGGACCACATGTCGTTTGGGTCCCCTCACACACCATATGGGTCCCCTCACACATTGTGTGGGTCCCCTCACATGTTGTGTGGGTCCCCTCACATGTCATGTGGTTCACCTCACACACCGTGTACCCCTTGAATCCTTTTGAGTAAACTTCAATCTTTCATATCTCCTTCGTTTGGGCTCGTATTTTGGCTTATGAGTAACCTATCCTGAGTGTTTTTCCATGTAGAACATGATGGTTCCCTCAGTTGTGGATTTTGATATATAATGTGGATTATTTTGGGAATAATTCTTGGTTAGGCGACGCTCAAAGATGGCAGTGATCACACATCATCACCAGATACATTCTAAGTGGAACCCTAAAATTAGGCTAGAAATGGGTCCTAGAAGACTTCTAGAGTGGAACCCTCCAACTAGGCTAGGCATGTGTCCTCTACCAAATTTAAAGTAAAACCCTCCAACTAGGCTGGGCATTGGTCCTCTACCACTATAGTAAAACCCTCCTATCATCACATGACATGGGTTCTTTATAGACTTATAAGTAGAACCCTCCAGCTAGTCTGGGCATGAGTCCTCAATGAAAAAAGTGGAACCCTCCTAATGGGTAGGGCATGGGTCATCCATTTACTTCTAGATTGGAACCCTCCTATCAGTATATGGAATGGTTCCTCTAAAAACTCCTAATTATAACCCTCAAGTTGGGTTTGGAATGAGTCCTCTACCGCTAGAGTGGAACCCTTCTATAGGCATAGGGCATGGGTCCTCTACAGAATTCTAAGTGGAACCCTCCAGCTGGGTTGGGAATGGGTCCTCAATGACTAGAGTGGAACCACCCACTAGGAAATTCATGGTTTCTCCATTGAATATCAGAGTAGAACCTTCCTGTTGTACCAGGGCATGAGTCCTCTATGTAGAGATTGCATCCCCTCGATTGTGTGGCATAGTGACAAAGTGTGGTTTGACTTGGAGGGTTACTTCTAAGCAGAGGTGAGAGATGCTGGGCATCATTGGTGGAATTTTGTAACTATTGTTATCACTTATTCCTAGGATGATATGTGAGATAGAGATCCCCTTTATCTCTCATTGTATCTTTTTTTAACTAATCATATATACATATATACATATTTATCCACACCTTTAGATTTGGTTACTCTCTTTACATGAGATGTGAAGACATGTGGTGTATGACATATATTTTTTATGTTTAGATTCTCATGGTTTGATGAGTTTAATCTCTTTCTATGGGTGGAAAATACTCGACGTATAGTTCATATATATACACACACACACACACACCTTGTTGATCCCCTTGTGATTGGACAAGGTTACTCATTTTCTTTCTTTAGGTTGAGATGCACCTATTTACTATCTACTATCTTTCTATTCCTATTGTATCTCTTACTAATCCCCCTTAAGATTTTGGGGAATACTACTGGTTATGTATATACTCAACCCTTCATGGGATTTACCCATACATGTCATGTCTTATATAGACATCAGACTGGTTGATGAAGACTTTAAAGGAGCTTAAGGATACCTGGTACTTTGGAACGCGTACATTGGTTACAACTTGGAGATCATGAGTTAGGCTATCTTAGCAGTTTACATTACATTTTTGTAAGTTTGGGACATATTTCTATTTGGTCATATATTTTTCCCCTTTACTTTTTAGTTTACACTACCTTACTCCTGTAATGTCTAGAGGTTTTGCATGCATGGTTGTTCCCTTGGCATTTTGCTTCTTTTACTTTTAATTCCTCTGCACTTCTACATAGAGATGGTTGTGTGTGTGCACATAGGTACTTAGGAAAATGACTCCATATGTTATTTATGCCTTTAGTGCTTGTCATCACCCCTGGCCCATGGAGGCAGGCCTGGGGTAGTTGCGGCCCAAGCCCCGACTTGGCCGGGTCATGTCGTGACATGCACTGTAGTTCAGTTTTATCTTATTATTTTGTTATCCTTGTATAAGATCCACCCACATTTGATCCATGAGAAATTTATTTCATTCCATCTATTATAGCATTGCGATGTTTAGTTATTTTATCAACCCTTACCATGTTTATCTATAATGGTTATGTGTCTTGGTTTGTCTACTTATTCTTACTTCAGATGTTATTGCTATTCTAATTAGAGGGTATAATCTCCCCATGGTATCTCATATACCCACTATACTATTCATGTGATGTCCCGAGCCCATCTCACTCATAAGTAACCAAATATGAGGGTCACATGGCCACAACTACGCCCCTACATACACCAGAGGATGCCAACTAGTAGTGATGGCCTAATGATAGTACAATGGGGATACTATACCCTATGGATCAGAACTAAATACAATAGAGGAATAAATAAAATGAACTATAGGTGGATAATAATAAATTGATAACTAGAAAACTAAATAATATATATCTATACAACCCATTATATTGCAAAACTATGAAACAAAAGTACATAAAAAAGGCAGAATAAGTACATGGATAGATAAAAATAAATAAATAAAAAGAAAGACCAAACTCCTATAGAAAGTTTGAGTACATGCTTGGTCCACTAATCCCATGCTAAGTCCTCACCCCAAATAAGTAATAGAAAAGTGGCATGATCCAAGGTCTTAACCTATATCCATGAGATCTTATCGGGTACCAAGTGGCGACCCGAATAGGGTGTGAGTAAAGATCAGTAAGACACCACCAATAGTGTCTACTACATTTAAGTCTATGAATATAAAACATAATAGTGTGAAATATATAAATAAGTAAAGTAGTAAAGTGGAGGATAATTAGACAATACAAATTTATTTTTCCTAAGCTAGACCGTCTCTAATCATAGGAACATTAAATTAGTCATAGGACCCATGGATATATGCCTGACCATCCAAGAATAAGTATTAAGGTGAATCCATGAAACATGTTTGGGCACTTCCACGTATCAGAACCAAGTAGATCCAAGGAATATTTCAAGGAATTCTGTGTATAGAACTAGCAAGATAACCTTGGTGATCAAGTTATGATGTTTATCTCTAAAGTAGAATTCAAGGGATGAACCCTCAATATCCCACTTTCTAAAAGGGATCTAACCGAGCCCAAGGAATAAGTCCATGATAATATCAGGAAATATTGGATTGGAATCCAAGGAAACAATCTAAGGAATTCTATGTCTGAGGACATCAAGTCAAATATGAGAGTCGATCCCAATCATTCTAATGTTTTTAGAGTTTCAAGGTGAATCATCGGTTCCATACCGAGGCCTTCATGAATGTAAGACATTACCCAGATCCAAGGAGGGATTACCCCTTTGAATTCACATCAATGAATTGTGTGAAATACATTAGATTCACACTTGGGATTCAAAACTAGAATCCAAGTCTAATCCATGGCATGTATCACTTTTAAACAATAACTATTTCCATAATATAACCAAATTCATTATATAAGCAAGGCTATAAGGCATACAATCCCCTTGGTAAGGAAGGGAGTTAAATTAAAACACTCATAAAATAAGGATCAAGGAAATTTATTTTGAAACCTACTCAAGACTTTCATTAGACATTAACCCATTATATTTACCATTTCATAGTTATATTATTTAATTAAGGGTGTTACAACTTTCCAACATTGTTACCTTAATTCATATACTCCAAGGTTCCCTTATAAATAAGTTATAAGTTTAAGGCATTCCAAAAATGGAATCCAATGAATTCATGGTATAAGTCAGAGACACAAGTAAAGTAATAACATCAATGATTTTATTAAAATTAAACCACAACCTTGGAGGTGTCTCCCAAGATTTCCCATAAGGTGCTTATATCATTGATGAATAAATTAGTATATTTATTTTTATAAGTAAATAACAAGAAATGAAAATAGGTTCTAGCATTTATTCAGAAAACCTTAAGTGATTAAAAATGTTTAAGTAACATGATGTTATTAATATTTTCATGAATTATTATATACCCCCTTTACCAATTTTATATGAAATGTGCACAATTTGTCTGAAATATTAATGTTTTAATACTAAATATAATTTTTGAGCATTTTTAGAAGTACTCCAATTGAGTAAGTTTAATATTTTATTTATAAATCTACCCATACTGATCCAAATTATGTGGTTCTTGTTTTTTAGGATTTATAATTCAATATAAAACATTTAATTAGAAGATATCATGGGCCATTTTTTCAATTTTAAGGCCTATATGGACCACACAAGAAGGCCTACAGAATCTGTGAAGAAACTGGACCAGTCATGAATATTTAATTTCTGGACTCAATCAAAAAGTAAAAATTCCTTTATTCTCCTCCAACATTCAGGGGATAATTTAAGGAGTCTTGGAAAAAAATTTCAAGGCCCAAATCCAAAGACAAAGGGCCCAAATGATTTATTTAAACTCAGCCCACCATTCTGGACGGGAATTAAAATTAGTACAGTATTCATAACATATCTTCTGATATAGTCATAAAATCAAGATGAAATTTTGTAGTGTTAAATAGGAGATATAGTAGGCCTACTTTTTTGAAGAAATAATTCATATTTGAAGTCATCTTATTATTCCAAAATCCATTCACATTTTGGCCACCGAAAAAGCATGGATAGAAATGGGCAGTTTAACATTATTTATTGAAACCACCATTAATTTGGATATATAAGTCCAAATGCCTCCAACTTTTGATATTATTCGGAAAAAATTATTATATAAAACTTTGAATAAGGATATATCTCGATATTTGTATGGCTAGATGTCCAAATCGTCTATCCAAGTGGAGGGACGGATTGGGAATGCAAACAATCCACTTCCTTGGGCTATAAATACATCCCCCTCCTCTCCTTCAAAGGGGTTGACATTTCAGAAGAGACGATCACATATTGGAAATAAAAAAACCTTTACAAGGGATTGGAAGTACCTTCCATACTCAAGTTTTCACTTGAGAGATCTTTCCTCCTCTCATTGTTTCTTTTTTTACTTTTGTGTTCTTCATTATTGTAATCTTGTTAGTCATTTTTTGTAATTCTATTTTAATGAAAGTTTCTTCTTTAATATCTCTTATTATCATCCACCTTCTATAGTTTAATATTAATTTTATTAAAATAGTTGAAATATAATTAAGTACCCTTCTTTTATTTTTCTTTTTCAATCAATCTAAAGTTCATTTTTAATTATCATCATTATTTGTGTGTGTGTTTGACACACCACTCTTTTCTTATCCATTTATTTTTCTTATATTATTAATTTATCATCATAATAATTATAACCATATTAATAATAATTTCAATGGCTGAGTAAATCTCTCATTGGGTTGAGTTGTAATTTAGGGATGTTAAGCGATTGAGAGCTTTTTCTCGATGAGTATTCTTTGAATTAACATTGTGTATATTGGACTTAACATGTCATGGATTAATGACTTGTTTTGTTTAATGATTGGTTTCCATGGATTATTGGAACCATAAATACACTAACATAAAAAATATATGATTAAAATTAGAACCCTAAGTTAAGTTAAGGCTTGGATTAAATCCTTAACACTTGGGAATTCCAATCAACGTCAACTTGTGACATGGGTGTTAATTTAATGCAATATAAAGCAAATCTCAAGGATATTACAAGCTTAACTACCTAATGATGAACTCACAACAATATTTATTAAATTGTTAAATTAATCAATCATTTCAATTAAGATCTACAAATAAACCCCCTAATCAAAATACAATCAACTGAAAATAAAAGACTATTAAAAAATATCATCACCGAGGATTCGACCCGAGTGATGCTATACACATTAACAGAGCATCAGAAGTTTGACCAGTCAATAGGAAACAATTGTCCATGCTTTCATATACTTTAAGGTTCCCTTATAAATAAGTTATAAGTTTAAGGCATTCCAAAAATGGAATCCAATAAATTCATGGTATAAGTCAGAGACACAAGTAAAGTAATCACACCAAAGATTTTATTAAAATTAAACCACAACCTTGGAGGTGTCTCCCAAGATTTCCCATAAGGTACTTATATCATTGATGAATAAATTAGTCTATTTATTTTTATAAGTAAATAACAAGAAATGAAAATAGGTTCTAGCATTTATTCATGACACCTTAAGTGATTAAAAATGTTTAAGTAACCTAACAAAATTCCCTTGGTCCATCTAAGAGTTCCATTATTTAAGTGAGATGCCAAATACACCCTAAGGGGTGGTTGGATCCAAATATAATTATAAGTTTTCTTAATTTACAAACCAACCCCACCCTAAAGGGAATGTTTTGGTTACACCTTAAGTATGGACTTCAAGGAATTCAAATCCAAAACACACCCTAAGGGGTGGTTTCATTACTTAGGGGAAGAATAAATTAGGGATTTACTAAGTTTCAATCCAAACACGCCTTATAAGGTGTTTTGGTTTCAAAAAAAAGTAAGGTTTTCATGGGAATTAAATCAAACTCATCCTAAGGGGTGGTCTTAGTTGAGGTTTTCAACCTCCAACGGTGTAAGGGAGGACTGTACCACATCTAGGTCAGGATTTAGGTGAACAATTAAAGGAAATATAAATTTTAGGGGTAATTCTTGGAATTACCAACATGCATTACAACAATTTTTTTATAAATGATAACACTTTTAGGGAAAATCATATATACCACCTACCTTAAGCATAAGAAGATATACTCATCCGGTATCAACCTCCAGTTTGAACCAAATTAAGAGAAAATGAGAAAATAGACAAACACCATGGAAATAGGGAATATTATCCAAAAAATGCATGAGATAACTAGATAGTGGAAGAAATAAGTAAAGTAAGTTAATTGAGTAATAGCCTTACCTTATGCTTTCCACTATCACAGAAAACACTTGATTTAGACCCCGGATAGAGGGGATCCCTTCATGGGAGAGGATAAGGGGAAAGAGATATGTGAGAGGAGATATTGGAGAGAAATGGGGAATAAAATAATGGTGAATGGATATAAAGGAATTAAGGTCAAAAATGTAAATTCCCATTTTTTTTAGGGTCACATGGTTTGGATGCACGGTTTGAAAAACCATGCGCCAACCGTGCTGATCTACTATTCAAATTCACCTCTATCTCGTATAGTTATAGCACACTATTTCCCTAATGGTGTGCCAAACCTATGATATATCTGTAATTAACTTTATATATATGCATGATTTACATTGGAATACCATATGGTTTTATAATCCATGCAACTATATAAAATAGTCCGCACGATTGAGGTGAACGGTTTTCACTAACCATGTGTTAACTATGCACCTGGGTTATTTCTCCCAAAACTGATATTTTGAAGCTCAATCTCCTAATACTTATCTAGGATCCTTAGACACCTCTCAGTCCTTAAACCACATCCAAAAACAACACTTTAAGGTGATCCAACTCTCTATAAACTATTATAAATATTAGTTTTAAAAATGAACCTTCCACCAGATTGAAAACTCAAACTTTCCTTAAAAATGAACACCTTTACGGAACATGAGATCTTACAAGTTTCCAGCCTCTAGCATATGGGGAGGTCACCTGAGGTATATAGAAACCTCTAATATGGGTAAGCGAGACATTATAAAGTAGTACCAAAGCCTATTTTATTTTTTCTTACTATTTGGCACGGTAGACAGGAGATTATGAATGTATCGAGACTTGGTAATGAGATCATGTTTGGTAGTGATCAACCCACACACAGGGGAAACCCCATGTTTCCAGGGATATGACTTATTGTTCTTTGGATTTCACTTATTAGAGTTGTATTTTATTTTTACCTTGTGTGAGACACATGATTTGTGATGTTATGATTTATGGTGTTTATACTCTCAAACCGATATGGAAAGATGGAGTGGGTGAGTTCATGCATCATTTTAGAAATGTAGGTATTAAAATGACATGCATAATGCTAGGGACATGGGTTTCATATATTGATTTCATATTAATTGTGATTTTTATTAGCTTGTGATTCATGTTAGCTTGTGTTTATTTTGATTGGTTATTAAAATATAATTTATATCTTTCTATGGTAAATATTTTCTTAGTACTAAGGGGATTGGTATTTAAAATGTATTCAACATAATATATAGTGTTTTCCATATACATCTATGGTGGCATCTTACTTGACCAATCCCCATAACGATCTCTTGATGTAGGAAGATATAAATGGATTAGTGATGGTGTTGGTTAAATAAAGTGCTATTAAGAAACCTATAATGTGTTTTATCCATAACTTATGAATGAAATTATATTTAACCTAGCCATATATAATTTTATATCTTATTTACTTGTAAAAAGTTTTTGAAATGTGAATCCTATGGTCTTGGGAATTTAAAGAAAAATGTAAACCTTATAAAAATATTAAAGTCTAAAATGTGAGTTTTATAAAGTGGTGGTTTTTGAAACCTTTTGAAATTAGAAAGTTTTGAAGTGTGAGTTTTTGGAAGGAGTATCTGAACCTTGTTATTATGGTGTTGGACATATTGAAAATATAGATTAAACATGTGGATTTGTATTGAGGTAGAACCTTCATGGGTGGTGGACCTTGGGTATATGTAGTGTTAACCCTAGTAAAGGTAGTTGGGCTAGATAGAGATCTCAGTTTTTGAAACCCTTCTCGATGAGTGGTTTATTTCATAATAGATGCTACACCTATTGTGTACTTAGTTGATTTGTGTCCCTTTTGGTTTATACCTAACCCCAGAGTGGTAGGATTGCTTGGACTCAGTCTTATGAGTGGGGACACCTATAGTGGTGTCATGGTAGGTAAATGCTATGTAACCTTGTGAAGGGAATGAGTATCTTCCTATGAGTTGTGGCCTTAATGAGACCTTGGTTTATATGCTAGGGGTATAAGTTAATGATCTTTTATTTATGACTCAAGTTTAGTGAGTTTATGCCTTATGACCTTGGAGGGTAACTCATAGTGGGGGTTACCCTATTTTTTTTATATTCCTTAGTGGCGTGAGGAAAGGGTATATGCCTTGGTTTATGCAGCTGGTGCATGTTTGGTACTACCGAGTTTTGATGTAGTTCTGGTTGAGCACCCATAGTGCTAGTTCCTTGAGTCTAGGATAGTTTGATGGGTAAGACCATTTGGATGCCTAACCCAACCAGTTGTGGGTATTTTCTGGGTACGCGGAGCCTGCAGAGGTAGGCAGGTTGTGGTTTGGAAATGATATCTGAGGTGACGAGTGTTCGTACTCTTGGATAAGACATGTGCAAGGTGTTGGGCTTGTTCTGCGAGGGAATCTAGGATTACCCTATTTAGTGGAAGCAAAATTTTGAGATCATGGTATATTGTTCGGTTAAGCACAATGGACTAGGGTCGATGATGCTCAAATCAAAGGATGCGAGTTGAGTTTTGTAAAAAATCGCAATGGAGTATGAAACCCTTGGGTTTCAATGAGATGGAATGGTTCAAGAGTGAGTACCTATTGTTGGGATGAAATTGAAGTGATGTTTGGGGCTTGAATCAATGAATAGAAGGTGCAATTGGGTGTGAAACATAGGCACAATGATGCCTTGAATGGGTTCAATGTGAAAGAACCTAGGGTTCTAGAGCTTGGTATCAAAGTTGGGGGTTTAGGGTATGAGTGACAGAGTTCGAGGTACACTTTTGGTAGAATAGTGTGATCAAGGTAAATACTTGTAGTTTTGGAACAATGACAATAGAAGGCGGTCATGTGTTGGACCTCGACATAAGTGAAGCACTCGATTTTGAAGAGGAGTACTAAGGGTACTCCTGGTTAGTTAAGGAAAACTTGTGTGTGGCAATACTCAATGGACGAGGTGTGCAAGCCGAGTTATATGTGATGTGACTCATGGGATCATGGTCAGGCTATGTGATCGGGTGGTGTAGAGGTGTGTTCCCATTCCGATTTAATGGATTGAGGTAGTGCACGCGGGTGAGTGTGGTTCCTATCGAGTTATGGATCCGTGGATGTTTATGCATGGACTGACATTGGTTTGAGTTAAAATGTGGTGACATGGATGATCCAATAAATTAGTCATGGTCGGGCTTGATAGGTCGGTGAGAAT
The DNA here is from genome assembly GCA_963277665.1 of Viscum album. Classification (NCBI taxonomy): domain Eukaryota; kingdom Viridiplantae; phylum Streptophyta; class Magnoliopsida; order Santalales; family Viscaceae; genus Viscum; species Viscum album. The sequence continues at coordinate 905,126,723 of OY728165.1, read as the reverse complement.
GGATCGGTAAGAGCAATGCACATGCGGTAAAAAAAGGACCTATTGGGGTCAGTTCTCGAGGAGTAGTGTAAGGGATCTATAATATGGGGAGTCCACTATAATACTTATAGGGTGTGACCCTCAATTTGGATGGAATTTATTGAGTACTGAGGATGGTGTTTTGTGATCCAAGAAAAGGTCACATTGAAAGTTGGAGTGTTGCTCAGGTGTGAGCGAGTTTGGCCACATCTGACTAGTGTGTTCGGTGGAGGAAGAATGTGGGATTCTAATATTAGAGTTTTAACCCAGTGTAATGATGACAAAGACACCCCTATGGAGGGGGTCATTATGTCAATTGTGGGTGTATGACCCTAGTGTTATAAATGGTTATTTTTTTGTGGAACCAATATTTAGATGGTCATTACAGAACCAAATGTTGGTGCACATATACCTTTAATATAATCTTATTTTCTCAGAAAATACTAGAGGTAATATCTAAGTGGTATTATGGAGTCTGAGCAGTTATTTTAGGCTTGATATGAAAATATGTGATTCTAGGATGGTTTGACGTACTGTCCCATAAGTGCTTGGTTGGGAGCATGGTAAATAGTGTGAGTGGTTAGTGTTTGGATATGGAATTATTCCTAGATAAAGGGTAAGATCTCAATGTGTTCTTGGGATGACCATGTGATACCTTAGGAGATAGGGGTGTAGTGGTCAAGAGTTTTAAGGGTGTGTCAGTGGTAGGAGTTGATTGTTCTTAGGGTGGCTTGGCTAGAGGAGATACAACCAGCTGTTTTTCATGGGATTCGATGCCATGGGTTCCGAATGACATCAGGTACATACTTAGAGTTGTAAGAGGCCTTGTTTGAGTGGTGGTTGGGGATTTTCATGAAAGAGATGTCCCATTAGGGTTATGATTTGATGGTGGTGGTATATCTATTTTTGGATTTGGGGATAAAAAATGAGAGTTGGTACCAATGTTGACTGGAACTCTCATGAAAGTTAAGATATGGTATATTGGGAACCATTCCAAGTAGGTTTGTGAACTTCTGAGAATGTTCTTTGGGAGGAAAATTATGATGGAGGGAGGTATCGAGGTTCTGAGTTAGACTTATGAGCTAATACCTATGGTGAGGAGAAACATAGGATGGATAATTCAACTAGACAATGACATGGGGATATCTCAAGTTAGATAGAATTTGTGGAGCATCATCTTGGTGTCTGATAGTGATGTGAGAATCGACTCGAGTTTGAGAAGTCTCATGTATTATGTTTGGTGCTACACTTTGGAAGCACGTTGGGTTATCAAAAATGGAATGATGTATTTTGAATGGAATTGATGACTGACCTAGTATGGGTAATGTTGTTGGGTATCCAATAGGGATTCTCATGGATAAAAAGTGTTATTGGGGGGAGTTTGTAATGCTCGGGTGTTCAGATGGGCCTTTGAGTTCTGTGAGTTTTTGAATTTTCATTTGGTGGGCTTTCTGTTTATAAAAATGAGTGTTGAATCAAGAATCCAAGGGTTGGAATATCTTAAAGAGATGTTTTTAGATGTTTTTTGAGGCCCAATAGGTGTCTAATGTCCTCAAATAAGTCTCAGGAGCTTTAGGGTACTGAATTTTAGATTTAGGGGAAATAGAACGGGGCACACAGTTAGTGCTAACCATGAAACCTATTTTGTAAAGTCACATAGTTTGATTAAATTATGTGAGGGGTTTCAGCAAACTATGGAAAGTTTGAAATAAACTATAGAGGGTATTTAATGTTTTGCACAAAGTTTATCAAATCGTGAACACTAACTGTGTGAGGTGGTGTGCCTGAGACAATGAGATTTTCATGGTTGGCACAAGGTTTGGAAAACCATGCGACCAAAATGCGAGCCTCTTTAAAAGTGAAGAAATTACCATACAACCCCCACCCTTAAATGAGTTTCACCCATTTTCCTCCCATTTCCACCCAATAGAAGCCCCCGCTCAACCCTCCCTCTCCTCTCTTCTTCCATGGGTGGATCTCACTCATCCAATGTTTAAATCAAGCATCATCGTTTGCGATTAAGATCCCATGGTAAGTCTATGAGTCCTCTTAAACATTTATTCATTTTTTTTGTTGTAAAGTGGTGACATGCTAGTTTAATTAATATTGTAACGGTCCATGCCTTCCCATTCTATTAATTTTCTGGTTTTAGGTGTTGGATTTGCATTGAGGAGGCCTATAGTGGGCCTAGAGGAGTTTGCTATTAAAAATATGCAAGCAGAGGGAATACACGCCATGTAAAGTTTACACAACATGTAAGAGTGTTTCATGGCTTATACATGTATGGTTCAAGATGTGTAGATTTTACAGGTTAAATAATAAAAAGGAGGCACATTTTTCAGTGAGTCTAAAACCTCAGGATTATATGATGTGAAAGGGGATTACACATCATGTAATTCCCCTATGAAGTGCATCTTTATAGGTTGGAGCACCTCAGGTTTTTCCTCAAACCCTATACCCCTTACTCATTCTAGGTATCTGATGGTGTTCTCTTAAGGTGTCTTGGGATTCCTTAAATGAGGATTGATCAGTGTCTTCCCATCTTCAATCCTCGACTTCCCATCATCATTCCATGGCGAGTTCTCTCCTCATTCTCATCCGTTTCCTTATGTTCTTCATTGTAGTTTGCTGTGATGGTGTGGTTTCATTTGAGTTATGTGTTTGGGATGAATTTTGATGATATTTGGGTGTAGTGTAGGTTGTCCCACCATTTTCTTGTGTGGTGGTGGTTCTTGGGTAGTTTCTTCTTCACCTTGTGGTGTACAGTGAGATTCAAAAGCTTCTTTGAGGTAGGGGATCCTCATTCTCACCCTTTTTATGTGCTATGTGTGGGAATTTCATGAATTTTCTTACCTTGGGTGGATAGTAAGGGTCATCTTGATCATATAATTAATTGTCATGTTGATGGGTATAGAGAGTTATCACATTATTTTCAATTTTGTTATATGTTGATGATGATGTTATGTTTTCCTATTGCCAATTCTGAGAATAATGGATGTTGGAAGCCTTGAATTCACTATAGTTAATATATGTGATGTCCCTTGCTATTTTTTTGTGTGATCTCACCCTGAATAAAAGGTTAAGGAACTTATATTTGTCTAATAATAGGTTTCCACTAGATATTTGTCTTGTGTGATAATACCTATGTTAATATAAAGAAGTAATTTTATTAATCCCCTAAATAAATGTAAAGCTAGGATGTGTTTCTATTGTGTGTGGCTGTAATTTTGTGATGCTTTTCGTGGATTACGGTTGTTGTGAGGTGATGTTACTGGCCAACTAGGTTGTGTGGTGTGTGGGGTAGTGATGTGATGGTTAGTTAGCATGGATGCGATGTGAGTAGTTGTGTGTTGTAGCACAATGGTTGTGGTACATGGAGGTTGTGGATGTAATGTGGATTATATGTGTGGTTGTTGTGTTATGAGATGGATTAGGCGATACGATGCGATGATGATGGTGGATGTGTGGTGTGGTTATGATAGTTTCTCAGGTAGTCAGGGAATGAATAATGACAAAATGTGATGGGAAGATAAATGAATAAGAATGGATTGGGTATGTGGTTGTGATAAATGGATTAAATATAATTTAATGGTTAATATAACGTGAAATGAAAAGGATAATGAATAAAAGTGGTGGAACTTGTAAGATAAAAGTTGAAAATGTTGTGTGTCTTGTGTGGAGGTTGTGTGGTGTGTTGCATATAGTGGTGGTAGTGGTTGAGATGGTTGGTGTGTGGTGCATGGTGGTGATTTGGTGTGTACCAGTGTTGTTGATGTGAACCCTTAGTCTAGGTATTATGTGTTTTCTCTATATCATGTATGATTATTTTTTTATATGAACCCTGAACAGGTTGGATGACCTAACCAACACTCAAAGGTTTTGGGTTCCGGGTGTTTTCCCCAACATCCAGGATGGTAGTAATATATTTGGATGGCTACCACCTCATCCTGCTCTTCCTTCAGTAGTGACGTGTGGTCCTAGGTGTCTTTGGGACGAGCTGTGATGTGTGGTCCTAGGTTTCTTTAGGACGAGCTGTGATGTGTGGTCCTAGGAGTCTTTGGGATAAGCTGTGATGTGTGGCTCCATGTGTCTTTGGGATGAGAAGTGATGTGTTGTGATATGTGTGTCCTGAGTGTGTGTAGGTGGAATGTGACATGATGTGTGGCCCATGTGTGTGTGGGAGGGATGTGACATGATATGTGAGTAATGGATGGGATTATAGTATGTTCGATGTTGGGTCATGAGGGTGGAAAATAAGTGGGGAAGAGGTGGTGGGGCACCTTGATTTGTTATTATCTCAATATTATATTATTACATTAGATGCATGATTTGGTGAGTGAGCCATGGTGATGCTGGGTTTGGTTAGATTACCTGTATAGGTTCTCGTTGGTTTTACTATTTGTTCACTGGTGCATTAGTATTCTCTTTTCATATGTGCACTGAAGGCCTTGGTTATGTCCCTACTGAGTATACTTGTTATGCCCACCCTACATATATAAACTATTTTTAGGTTTTTAAGAGGACTTTGGGGACCAAGCTATAAATTAATAGCTGGTTTGAAGTTTCTGTTGAGTCACTATCATAGAATTTTGTTTTTGGTATTTACTTTGGAGACTTTTATATGTATCAATTTTATTTTATTCATGCATTGTGGGATGGTTTTTGTTTACCTTCATATAGTTTGTTATATTTTTTTAGTGTTTGTTTATCCTATCTCCCAATCATGTTCATTTATAATCGATAATTCCTCCCATATGTGTGATATTTTTATACCCTCAACCCATGTCCTACTGGAGTTAGGACTCGGGGGACATTATATCTCTCACTTCATTGCAACATCTTTAGTGGGAGGGGGTCATTGAAAAGTGGTATCAAAGGGTTTGGTTGAGAGATATGATAGATTTTTGAGTTAGGCATAATGAGGATTTCATGGGTTGGTATGGAAGTTGTGCCAGTTGAACTTAGTGCATGACATAGGCTAGAGAGACCAGATAGGAAACATGATTTTTAGGTCCACCTATGATCCAATGCATGAAAACTGAGCTTATTGAATGACCAAGTGAGATGGGTCTTTTTTCTAGGTAGATACCTAGGAGAGGTACACGTATCATGATGAATTGTTCTTATGTTTGAATTGGGTGTTTTGTGGAAATAAAATGAATAAAATTTAAATATCACAAGGAGGAAGATGTGTTGTGGACTGACTTTCAGAGGGGGTTCTGGGTAGAGTTTCTATCACCGATGATGTGGGAATACAAGAGGTAGGTTCTTCTATCCCTTAAATAGGGGATTCTAAGAATTCAAGAACTTGGGATAATTTTTAAGGATCTCATGCACTTTTCTATAGGTGTTTTTCCAGATGAGGAGTCCAGAGCATGATGTCTGGAGGAGGATTTGCGTCTAGTGATTAGGTATGTGGTCACATAATTTATTCTCCTGACGTATCTAGAGGTTCATAAAAAGGTTGAAGTTATCGAGCAGATTCTTTATATGGAAATCAAGCCCCAACAGAGTGTCCAATATGGTATTTTAAGGAGCATGGATTCTGGTAGTGGGCCACAGGTGTTCAGTCAGTCAGGGTTCTGTTCAGTGTGGAACTGGTCATGGTAGTTTCTTTCTTGACTGCCAGGGACAACTGGTTTTTGAGCAACTTTCAAGGGTTTTTCATTTTCATGACATATATATAGGAGATATAGGCACCACCAGGCTCAGTGCTCGACCAATTAGGGCATCCGGTTTTAGATGGGCGGTCATACCCATTTTCAGCAGCAGTAGTTGCCTCCGAGATAGTTTCAGCATCAGAGCTTATAGGTTGTTGTTCAATAGTTAAGTGTAGGCAGAGTTAACAGAGATAAGCTTCATTATAGTCCCCATCCATAGGGACCTAGGCTAGAGCGTGACTGTGGAGGCCGACAATAGAGAGGTAGAGGAGCTAGGTATGGCCAGATGCACATGTTAGAGGCATTAACACCAATAGAGTCAGGAGTTGTTTGAGATACGATTAGTTTATCATCTATCCTTATGTGTTCTTTGTTTGATTCAGGAGACTCAAACTCCTTCATTACACCTTATTTGGTTTGTATGTTGGGACTGGATGTGTAGAGGCTTCTAGTTCCCCTAGTGTTATCTATGATAGTTGGAGGTCGAACTTCCTTGTTTGATGTGTGCTGGGAATGTAGACTGGTGATGGGGAAACACCAGTCAGTGGGGGACTTCTTCTTATTGTAGATACAAACATATAATATTATCCTTGGTATGTATTTTATAGTCACCCAAGCTTAACATACACAAATATTACATCATTTTAGATGAATATTCATCACATTATAAAAATGCATGCTCGAGGACTGTAATAGTTTAGTGTCTTTAGAAACTTGGAACAAAATATTCTAACATGCTGAAAGATCTTAAATTTTTTCAACAAAGATCTTCCCCTTTAGTACTTATACTTAAAACCATTCTCCATAACCTGGGGAAAGGAAACATAAGAAAGGGGTGAGATCATATGCTTAGTAAGGGTAAAAAAAATAAATACATAAGCATAACATGATCATAAAGGGTATGAGAACACGAGAATAACATTTGAAGATCATAACCAATATACCAAAGATCATATACATGAGCCATGAAATAAATATTAGAAGTTTGTAAGTCATGAATCACAATGGAATCAAGAACATAATCCATAAAATCATAACATTGTAATAATACATATAATTTATGGTAGAAACATATGTATATAAAATGATTTCCACATTAGTCAAGGAATCATTTCCAAGTCTATCTTAGTAGTATGAGTTTACTCCCCATACTATATTAGTAGTCATGATTTACTAGCATGACCATATTAGTAGTAAAGGTTCACCCCCAAGACTAATTGTGGATAAATTCCTATTCTGAACTGATCTCACTCATCGTTTCAGTAATTTCTATCTCAAGATATATAAATCTTTACCCAATGCATTAGATGAAGATATAGGTCCCAACCATATCATAATGAAATCATACATACATGTTCCACAAGATCATAAAAAATCATATCATAACCCATGAAATTAAATGGGTATCATAAACATGTAATCATATCATAAACTATGGAAAAAGATATAGGTTTCATAATCAATTCATCAAATCATAACCCATGAAAGGAATCAAGTTTTATAATCATATAATCCATGAAAGAGAAATGAGTTTTATAAACATATAACCCATGAAATAGAAATGAGGTTCATAAATATAATTCCATAAAAATATAAACCATTCAGATAAAGAATATGAGTGGAACCTTTGGATAATTTTCCAAGAAAGGCATGAGTAACACCAAAGGATGTCATCTTAGATGGAAAATAATTTGGAAAGATCCTATAAAACCATTTGTTGAGGAAAATATTATTTCTTCTTTGAAAAATTATTTTTAAAACATAAATCATTTTGAAAGAATTTTTCTTTTAAAACATAAAAATGAAGCTTGAAAACATGTTGAAAAACTTTTTCTTTGAAAATCTATTTGAAAAATTATAAAGGAATGTTTGAAAATGTTTTGAAAACCTTTTCCCTTGAAAACTTATAAAAGAAGCTTGAAAACATTTTGAAAACCATTTTCCTTGAAAACATATAAAATATGATTGAAATTTTTTTGAAAAACATTTTCATTGAAAACATATAAAATAAATTTGAAAACATTTTGAAAACCTTTTTCTTGGAAGATACTTTGAAAAATTATAAAGAAAACTTGAAAATATTTTGGAAATATTTTTATTTGAAAATAATTTGAAAAATTATAAATAATGATTGATTTTTTTGAACAATTTTTAAACATTAAACATTTTTCAAAACCTTTTTAGAAAATATGGTTTTGAAAGAATATAGATTTCCGACTAAAGAGAGAGATAAAGTCAGATTTTCTTAAAAACATTTTCTTAATTATCTCAAGTACCAAAGAGTATAAAGATGGTAATAATACATGAAGACAACATGAATAACCATAATATAAGAAAATTTATTATATTTCTTGAGATATTGATCAAAATATTTCATTAATGGATATATAAACATAAATAATCTTGATAAATGATTAGATTGTTTCAATAAACTCTTACCACTTGGAAACCTTGAATTATACTCCCCATGTAAGAAAATGAAATTAAATGAAGATTAAAAATATAATTAAAAGAATGGGGTTCATGATATAAAATTTATAATGGATGTATATACTTCTCGTAAAAGAATATAGGTGTATAACATGACACGTGTCTCAAAGAAGGTGAATTGAAACAAAATTACTTTACCGATTTGGAAACTTTTGAAACGTAAACCCCATGAAAGAAAGATAATAAAATAGATATGTAAATATACATAAATTTAATTATAAGAATCATATAATACATCCATGTGAATTATACACACCACATATAATAAATATTAGGTGAACATAGCTTGTGTCTCACGAAAAATAAAAGTGAGATAAGAAAACCCTTACCTTATGTCTTGACTCTTGTCATACTCATACAAAAATCATGTATAATAAATATAATTTTATTATAAATATATTATAGAAACACATTATTATATCTAATAGAATATATGATTTTATTATGACTTTATATTACCCATTTATTAATAATTCAATGTTAATGTTACATTTCAGGTAATATCGACATTGTTTTTCATATATGTTTGGATTTTTTTATTCTTGAAACTCTTACTTAGATCATGATTTAATTAATTAAATAATTTAAAACATGATATAAATATAATATATATTTAGTATATAAATATTTATAATAATCTATAAAATATATAATTGTGAAATGGAATACACCGTTCATGGAGATGGTAGGCCGTACGTACGTATGAACATTGTTTCTATTTTATTATCGTATTAAAAGTAATAAAGAAAATGATATATATATATATATAATCATTATAGTAACATTATTTTTTCATATATATCATAGAAGTTTTATAAACCTATCCTTAATACATTCCATGTAAAGTGTGAATGAATCACATCGCTTTGAGGAGACGATAGTCCACACATCCACAAAAAAGTTATCAGATTTAAAAAAATAGAAATAATGAAGGTATGTTTCATATAATAATTTAAAAAGAATAAAAATATCATAAATATAATATATATTGTACAAAAATATAGTTTCCATCATAATTTCCAACCATGAGAGGTGGTAAAGGAAAAACGAACAACATCTTTTCGTGAGGCAGTAGTTCACCATACACAAGAATGGTAAGTTCGTTACTCATTATATGGAAGTGTGTGTAAGTGTAGGTATAAAACTTAGAATAAAAAAATATAATAATATTTATGATAATTATGTTATTATATAATTATGGAATAAGAATATTTTATGGGGTGTAGAATGAAAATAAAACAAAGAAGCTTGAGGAAGGATGTTACCTATTTTGGGTAACTTCTTTTAGTTTCCACCAAAGGGATTCCTTGAATGGATTTATGAAAAAATTGAGGATTATAGGATGAGTTTACGGATGTTTTGATACTATTTGGGTAGATTTTTGATGATCCCAAGTGTCTTTAGAGGTGTGAGGAAGTGGAATAGTGAATGCCTTTTAATAATGGCGGGAGAGTGACAATCTTGTAAATACCAAAAGGTATACACTATTTAGAGGTCTCCCTTACCTAATGTGCCTAAAAAATGGACAAATAATAAATTAAAGGTGAATAATTTTCAATAAAAACCTCTAACACACAAAAATAATTTCATTCATATAATTTTGTTCCTTAACTTCTATGTTTCCCCAATTTTATCATTTTGGTTTTTATTAAAGTAACTAATTTTCTAACCTAAGTAATTTAACCATTAAGAATAAATTAAAGTAAGATTTATTAGAAAATATAGACCAAATTAATTATAAATATGGTATTAAATTTAAAAAATATAAATACCTTGTGTTTTGAAAATTAATTTTAAAACAAGCGCACGTAACACACAAAAACACTGCTTTAACCCGGACTGTGCTAATAATGCTTTTACTATCTATAAGTAAATATGTTAATTATAAAAAATAAATTGGTCCATGAATGTACCCTATTTAATATTTATTATTACTCACAACTAACTTGTAATAAGATATTATTTTTATTAATTTTAAATAATTTAATAAAATATCATTTATTATAAAATAACATTAATGTCAAATTTGACATTAATTATTTAATTTTAATTTAATAAATATAAAACATTATTATAATTAAAAAATATTAAGTTAAAATCCATTTAACATGATATATTTATCTACAAAAATAATTTAACCCACCAATTCAATAAATTTAATTTACTTTTAATGTTTTTAGCATCATTTATCTTATTAAATTATTAACTAAATAATCTATGTGTTAACGTTTATTAAGAATTTAATGAAATTATATCATCTTTAAAATTTAAAGTTAAATTAATATGATAAAAAAATAATTTTAATTTCAAAATAATGTTTATAATATAAACTATTTAGCTTCTTCTATACTCTAAAGCTTTATAAATGTTAAAGGCGAGGAAGGTTCCTTTTTTGTCTTTTTCCTTACTCAACTTATTATATGGGTCACTTTCATGAAAATGTGTCCCAATAACTCATAAAATTATAAGAAGGGGGTATATGATAGAACTATTGGCATCCAATTGTTTTTTTGACAATTTTTAGGTCATTTTGGTCCTCAAGTTTAAGCTTTAGTCCCTTGTTAAGCTTAATTTTACCATAATTCCTGTAATTAATTTTAATTACTTTTACTAATAATTTTGGTCAAAAACTAATTTTAACTTATTATAAATTATAAATTATGATGATTCCAAATATTTATTCTATTTTTTCAAATTATTATCACATAAGTGATAGGAGTTAATTTAAAGTTAATCCCATAGATGGGATGACAAAGCAAGTTTTTAAAGTAAAAAGGTTCAAAAGTTTGCTAAGTTTTTATATCTAAATTTAATGTGAAATTGTTTCCAATGACCTAAATTGATTTAAATGATATAAAATATATATAATTATTCTTAAAACTAATTAAAAACATTATTTAACTATATAAATAAATTGGAAAAAATGCAGTTCTGAACTAAAATTCAGTATTATTCATTATTTATCAAAATACGAAAGTTATTAAAAAAATACCAAAAATTCACCCAAAGTAAATTTTGATATTTATATTTCAAAAATGAATTTTATTTTTTCAATTAAAAATTATAAAAGTGTTAAAAATCTGATTTAAAATTTGTTCTCTATTAAAATATGGTAAAATTACCTTTTAGAAAAATATATATTTTTATTCATAAAATTGGATTTATTCTTATCTTATACCTATAAAATATATTGTATGAGTATAAAAAATATTTATTGAATATATAATATATAAATTTTATTGAAATCATTAATCAAAGTGGGTTGTTTAATTTATTGAGATAAAATTATGTTTGTGCATAGAAAAATAGTTTTCCTAGAAAAGTAATTTCTTTATTTTCAAATAGTTCTTTCTTTCACTTATACTAATTGATAATCAAGGGATTAATTTTATATACATGTGTAAATAATATTTTCACAATTTAGTTAATATTATTCATAACTTCCATTACAATGGCTTGGTTGTAGCTATAATAGTATTTTAATAATTATATTAATAGTATATTGTAGTTCGGTAAAACTTGGCCTTGCGTGTAAAGCAAGCTATTGAAGGAACTCGACATTGTGTATAACAAAATCCAAACATAGTGTTTCATGTACTGAAATCTAATCTAAGTGTTGCATGTAGTGTAATATTAACTTGGTGTTGTGTGAAATGCAAGAAAAAATTATTGCTTTCATATAAAACAAGATATATTCAGTATTGCATGAAATGAAAAATATCAAAAAGATTAAATTAATTTGAAAAAATATCACAAAATATTTGGGTGTTACATTCTACCCCCCATAAAGTGAATTTCTCCCTCAAAATTTATCTGGGTTATCAAAGGTTTAATACTTGAAATTTCATTTTTTAGAAACCCACATCGTAAAAATTAATACTAAAACTTCCTTTAAAAAGGGAAAGTAGAAAACATAACGGTTACCCAAAGTAACTCATAACTAGGTTTTCACATATAAGAACATAGACGGTAAGTGAAAACATATACATAGAATAGAAATCTAACTACAAAGTACTGATGGAGAGTGATAGAGAACATAGTTGGGTAAAAGTTAACAATCACAAATCCATAGCCCAAAGAGGCTTGAAAAAGGTCATTGATATCATAAAAAATGATGATAACATGACAAAATTTTATTTCAAGACCATTTTACTAAAGTTTAAGAATCTTCATGAAAATATATACTTACATGATTTCATGTTAACCTTGCCCTTTGTTATGACTTGATCAATTTCCACTTCATATCTTATTCCAAGAAATGAAGGTGAATTTGAAATTCATGAATAATTAGAAACTCATGAGATCCATAAATAGAATGATAGGTGATTTTATATGTCTTTAGTTACAACAAAAAAGTTATCACATGTTATCCAATATTCATAAATCCACATATGGTGAGATAATACTTTAATATCTAAAACCTCATCTAAAGTTTAACTTAAACCATTCCATAAATGTTCAACCTTATAACCTTTCCAAAAGATGAAAATTAAAAACTTTAAAATTAAGGTCACTAAATTTATCAAAATCAGTTTAACATTGATCCCTCATATATCATAAAGTATTTCTTATTTGTCACATACCAAACATGTGAATACCTTCATCATTTATTCTCTTAAAACATGGTAATAACTTGAATTACCATAAATCCTTACTGAAATCATGCATGTTTCCTTATTCCAAATTTTATTGGATATATTCCTTAAATCCAAAAATTCTGTAAACTCCATACATGATAGCACAACTACTTTATCAACAAATCTATTATCAGTTATGAGGTAATCAATACCATCTAATTTACTTATTTATATTCAACACATCTTTATCCAAAAATAATTATCTCAACATTAGAAACATATTAAGGGTTATATTTCACTTAATCATGTGTTTCCCATGAACATCACCTTGCCATTAACTCACTTTTCTAGTCCATCGGAACAATTCAACATATTATTATAAATCCTTAGAGAAAAACATAAACTGAACAATCCTTATATATTTCACAATTCATAATTCTCAAATCCAAATACATAAACACCTCAATTATTTTACTTCATACTTAATCCATTAAAAAGGATACCTCATACCATTACTTAATAACTCTTTCCTTTCACATTTCATATATAGTCTCATCATCAACAACAATATAACCATTACTCGTACCACATTTCTGATTCCCTTTGAGATCTTTCCTCTTAGGACATCGATTTGTATAAAGGCCATTCATTACACACATAAAACATCCAACTTTTGATAATACCTTAGGGAGGCCAATATTCCCATCCATTAAGTTAACCGAACCCTTCATTTTTCCTTTTCATCTACTTGATTTTTGTCCTTCTTTTCCACATCCAAAACATCTTCTAGTCCCTATAAAACATTCACTTAGGTGATTCTTTCCACATTCTTGACACAAAGGAAATCGAATCTTATTTATTCCATGGTCTCCATTATAAAAAATCTCATCAAACTCATTATTTATATTATTTGGTGAGTCTAAGAGTTGGTTAAGGTATACATTGTTAATAATATTCCTTGAAAACTAATTAGGCATGATCACAACATCCTTCACTCCAGTGATCATCCCATTTCACTACTCATAAGAAAATTTTCCATCACATTTAGTGTTAACCCAGTTACTTATGGTTCCCTCCATTGACTAAAACTAGAAATAATAGTGCGATCAACACTTATCATAGAGAAAAAACACATAATCATGAAAAATCACTTATAGTATGTTCAAATTATGACAACTTCTTTTAAATTTATGACACCTTAGGATTATCCTTAGAGACATACCTAGACATATACTTAGAAATATCCATAAGTATATCACTAAAGTTTTCTCATCCTAGTTTCCAAAGGTTGACTAAACCTTTCCTTTGATACCAAATATAGTAACCCAGGCTTAACATACATGGATATTACATCATTTTAGATGAATATTTATCACATTACAAAAATACATGCCTGAGGACCATAATAGTTTAGTGTCTTTGGAAATTTGGAACAAAATATTCTAATATGGTGAAAGATCTTCAATGTTTCCCACATAGATATTTCAATTTAGTACTTATACTTAAAACCTTTCTTCATAACCTAGGGAAAAGAAACATAAGAAAGGGGTGAGATCACATGCTTAGTAAAGGTAAACAAAAGATATAAAAAATCATAACATGAGAATATGGGTATGAGAACATGAGAATAAAATTTGAAGATCATACCCTGCATATCAAAGATCATATACATGAGTCATGGCCTAAATATTGGCAGTTCATAATACACGAATCATAAGGGAATAAAGAGTATAATCCATGAAATCATAACATAGGTATAAGACATAGAATTTATGGCAGACACGTAGGCATATAAAATGATTTCCATAATATTCAAGGAATCACTACCAAGGACATCTTAGTAGTATGGGTTTATTCTCCATACCATCTTGGTAGTCATGGTTCACTATCATGACCATATTATTAGTCAAGGTTCACTCCCAAGACCATCTTAGTGGAAAAATTCCATTATTAAACCGAGTTCACTACCCGTTCTATCCATGTATATCTCATGAGATATAAATATTTACCCAATTAATTGGAGAGAGATATAGGTCCCAACCATATCATAATAAAATCATATATACATGTTCCACAAGATTATAAAAAATCACATCATTACCCATGAAATTAAATGGGTATTATAAACATGTAATCATATCATAACTTGTGGAAAAAGAGATAGGTTTTATAATCAATTCATCAAATCATAACCCATGAAAGGAATAAGGTTTCATAAGCACATAACCCATAAAAGATAAATGGGGGTTATAAACATATAAACCATTAAAAATAAACTAGTTTCATAAATATAATTCCATAAAAACATAAACCATTCATAGAAAGAATATAAATGGAACCTTTGTATCATTTTCCTATAAAGTCATGAGTAACACCAATGGATTTCATCTTAGATTGAAAATAATTTGGAAATATCCTTTAAAACCATTTATTAAGAAAAATATCCTTTCTTCTTTGAAAAATTATTTTTAAAACATAAATCCTTTTGAAAAAATATTTCTTTCAAAACATACAAAGGAGGCTTGAAAACACATTGAAAAACTTTTTATTTGAAAATTTCTTTAAAAACTTATAAAGGAAGCTTTGAAAACATTTTTAAATCCTTTTTACTTGAAAAATTATAAAATAAGATTGATAACATTTTTAAAACCATTTTCCTTAAAAAAATATAAAAGAATCTTGAAATTTTTTGAGAATAATTATCTTTGAAATCATATAAAATAATATTGAATTTTTTTTAAAACCTTTTTCTTTGAAGATACTTTGAAAAATTATAAAGAAAACTTGAAAACGTTTTGAAATATTTTTCTTTGAAAATATTTTAAAAAATTATAAATAATTCTTGAAATTTTTTTGAGCACTTTTTAAACATAATTTTTTTTGAATTTTTTTAGAAAACATGGTTTTTAAAGAACACATTTTTTCGATAGAAGAGAGAGATAAAGTCGGATTTTCTTAAAAACATTTTTTAATTATATTAAGTACCAAAGAGTAGAAATATGGTAATAATACATGAAGAAATCATGAGTAACCTGAGGATAAGAACAACCATGAGAGTTATTTATAGATTTATCATAATATTTTATCAATTGAAGCATAATAATAAACAATCTCGATAAATGATGAGATTGTTTTAATAAACTCTTACCACTTAGTAACTTTGAATTATACTCCCCATGTAAGAAAATGAAATTAAATTAAACTTAAAAATATCATTAAAATAATTATGTTTATGATATAACATGTTGAATGGCATTATATACACCTCATAAAATAATATTGGTGTATAATATGGCATGTGTCTCAAAGAATGTGAATTGAGACAAAATTACTTTACTGATTTGCTAACTTCTGAAATGTAAACCCCGTTAAAGAAATTTTATAAAATGAATATGTAAATATAAATAAATTTAAGTATAAGAATCATATAATACATACATGGTAAGTATACATACCACATATAATAAATATGAGGTGAACATGGATTGTGTGTCACGAAAAATAAAAGTGAGATGAGAAAACCATCACCTTATGTATTGACTCTCATCATACTCATACAAACCTCATGTATAATAAATATAAGTTTATTATAAATATATTAAAAAACAATATTATTATATCTAATACCATATATTATTTGATTTTGACTTTATATTACCCATTTATTGACAATTCCATGTTAATGTTATGTTTCATGTAATATCCGTGTTGTTTCTCTTATATTTTTTGACTTATTATTCTTGATACTATTAATTATATCATGATTTAATTATTTAAATAATTTAAAACATGATATAAATATAATATATATTCATTATATAAATATTTATAATAATCTATAAAATATATAATTATGAAATGGAATACACCGTTCATGGAGACGGTAAGCCGTACATATACATGAACACTATTTGTGTTTTATTGTCATATTTAAGGAAATAAAGTAAATGATATATATATATATATATAACATCATTAAAGTAACATTATTATGTCATATATATCATATAATTTCACTAAACCTTTCCTTAAAACATTCCATGTAAAGTGTGAACGAATCACATTGCTTTGAGGAGGTGATAGTCCACACGTCCACAAACGAAGTTATTGTATTTACATAAAATGGAAATCATGAAGGTATGTTTCATATAATAATTTAAGAAGCATAAATACACATTAAATATCATATATATCATATAAAAATATAGTTTCCATCATAATTACCAACCATGAGTGGTGGTAAAGGAAAAACGAACAACATCGTTTTGTGAGGCGGTAATTCTCCATACACAAGAACACCAAGTTTGTTACCCCTTAGATGGAAGTATGTTTAAGTGTAGGTAAAAACCTTAAAATAATAACATATAACTATATTTATGATACTTAGGTTATTATATAATCATGTAATAAGAATATTTGAGGGGGTGGAGAATGAAAATAAAACAAGGGAGCTTGAGGAAGGATGTTACCTCTTTTTTGGGTAACTAATTTTGGTTTGCACCAAAGGGATTCCTTGGATAGTTTTTTTTACCAAAGGGGGGATTATAAGAGGATGTTAGGGATGTTAGGAGACTATTTGGGTAGAGTTTTTATGATCCAAAGTGGATTGAGATTTGTGAGGAAGGGGAAGAGTGAATTCCTTTTTATAATGGAGGGGGAGTGGAATTTTTATAAATACCAAAAGGTATACACTATTGAGAGTTTTCTCTTACCTCATGTGCCTGAAAAATGGACAAATAATGGATTAAAGGGGAATTATGGTTGAAAAAAATCTCCACTATTAAAAAATAAGTGAATTTCTTAACTTCTAAGTTTCCCCAATTTTATCATTTTGTTTTTTTATCAAAGTAACTAGTTTTCTAACCTAAGTAATTTAACTATTAAGACTAAATTAAAGTGAGATTTATTAGAAAATATATACCAACTGAATTCTAAATATTATATATAATTTATAAAATATAAATCCCATGTGTTTTGGAAATATTATGGTTGAGAAAAACCTCCACCACACAAAAATAAGTGTATTTTTATAATTTTTTTCCTTAACTTCTAAGTTTCCCCAATTTTATCATTTTGATTTTTATTAAAGTAACTAGTTTTATAACCTAAGTAATTTAACCATTAAGAATAAATTAAAGTAAGATTTATTATAAAATATATACCAACTAAATTATAAATATTATATATAATTTATAAAATATAAATCCCATGTGTGTTGGAAATTAATTTTAAAACAAGTGTATGTAACATGTAAACACACTTCTTTAACCCATGGGAACAACCTAGTGGTTTAACCCTATGGAGGTATTTTGGGAGGTCTCATTTATAATCCTCCCCACACACAAATAGATAGGGTTTTTCATTTGTTTCCACCTCCCCTGACTGATGTAAAAAAACATTGCTCTAACCCAGACCATGATAACAATGGTTTTACTATCTATGGGTCAATATGTTAATTATAAAAAATAAATTGGTACATGAATAGAGTATATTTAATATTTATTAATACTCAAAAATCACTTTTCATAAGATATATTTTTTATTAATTTTAAATAATTTAATAAAATACCATTTATTATAAAATAACATTAATGTCAATTTCGACATTATTTATTTAATTTTAATTTAAAAAATATCAAAAAATTATTGGAATTAAAACCTATTTATTTAAAATCTATGCAACATGATATATTCAACTAAAAAAAATGTAACATAATAAGTCATTAAATTTACTTTACTTTTAATATTTTTAGCATTATTTATCTTATTAAATTATTAACTAAATAATCCACATGTTAGTGTTTATTAAGCATTTAATGAAATTATATCATCTATAAAATTTAAAGTTAAATTACTATGATAAAAAAAATAATTTTTATTTCGATTTTTTTTATAATTGAAACTCTGTAGCTTCTTCCATACTCTAAAGCTTTATAAATGTTAAAGGTAAGGAAAGTTTATTTTTTTTGTCTTTTTCTTTACTTAACTTATTATATTGGTTAATTTCATGAAACTATGTCCCAATAACTCATAAAATTCAAACCAATGGGGGATATGGTCAAAATATTAGAAGAAAATGGATTTTGTACAAGTGTCTGGTCATTTTGGCCCTTAAGCTTAAGGTTTAGTCCCCTGTTAAACTTAATTTTACCTTAATCATTATAATTAATTTGAATTACTTTTACTAAATTTTTGGGTCAAAAACTAAGTTAACCTTATTAGAAATTAAAAATTATTATAATTAAAAATATAGAATCCATTTTTTCAAATTCTAATAATAGAAGTGGCGGAAATTAATTTAAAGTTAATCCCTCAGACTGAAGACAAAGCGGGGTTTTAAAGTAAAAGGGTTCAAAAATTTACTGTGTTTTTATATCTAAATTTAATTTGAAATTGTTTACCATGACCTAAATTGGTTTAAATTATATAAAATTATTCTAATTATCTTTAAAAAAATTAAAATAATATTTAACTATATTAATAAATTGGATGAAAATACAGTTTTGAACTAAAATTCAGTATTATTCACTATTCATCAAAATATTAAAGTTCTCAAAAAAATACCAAAAATTCCCCCAAAGTAAATTTTTATATTCATATTTCAAAAATAAATTTTATTTTTTCAAATAAAAATTATAAAATTTTCAAAAATCAGATTTTAAATGGGTTTGCTATTAAAAGGCAGTAAAAATACCTTTTAGAAAAATATATCTTTTTATTCATAAAATTATATTTATTCTTATCTTATACCTATAAAATATATTGGATGAGTATCAAAAATATTGATGGAATATATAATATGTAAATTTTATTGAAAACATTAATCAAATTGGATTTAATTTTTTTGAGATAAAATTGAGTTTGTACATAGAAAAATAGTTTTCTTAGAAAATTAATTTCTTTATTTTAAAATAATTTTTTATTTAACTTATACTAATTGATAAACAAGGGATTAATTTTATATACACATGTAAATCATATTTTTAAAATTTAGTTAATCTTATTCGTAACTTCTATTCCAATGGCTATGTGGTAGCTATAATAATATTTTAATAGTAATACCAATAATATATTATAGTTAAGTAAAACTCAGGCTTGTGTGTAACACAAGATATCAAAGGAACTTGACATTATGTGTAACATAAGCCAAACATAGTTTTCATGTACCGCAAGCTAATCCAAGTGTTTCATGTAGTTTAATCCTAACTTTTTGTTTCATGAATCACTAGAAAAACTTAGTGATTTCATATAACAAAATCTATATTTAGTGTTGCGTGAAAAGAAAAATATCAAAAAGATTAAATTAATTAAAAAAAAATCACAAAATCTTAGGGTGTTACAGATTGGTTGTATTCCATGCACGTAGTTATTGACTGATTCTAGAGGAAAGTCATGTTTTCAGATGTGGAGGGTCAACGAGTTCCATTCATTGGAAAGAAAGGTTATCAGTTGGGTGGTAGGTAAGTGGAGCCTCTTTTGTCACAATTAATAGAGCTGTCTATAGAAACTCAGGTTGGGAGTGTTCCTAGGGTTGTGGAGGAGTTCCTAGATGTTTTTCGAAAGAAGGTTATGACACTACCTCATCTACGTGATGTTGAGTTCAGGATAGAGTTTTAGATAGGCATGTCTCTGATTTCTATGGATCCCTATCGGATGGACCCCAAAAAGTTACATGAGTTGAGTCTACAGGTGGATTACCTGATACGAAGGGGTTTCATCTGACCCAATGTGTTACCGTGGGGTCATCCTATATTATTCTCCAAGAAGGTGTACAATAGTATGAGGTTGTGTATAAACTATTGGAGGTTGAATCTGGTAATAGTCAAGAATCCTTACCCTCTTCAGAGGATTGATGATCTTTTTAACCAGTTGATAAGATCTAGTTGGTTCTTAAAGATTGATCTGCAGTCTGGATATCACCAGTTTATGGTGAAAGATGAGGATATTTAGAAGTCCTCCTTTAGATGCAGGTATGAAAACTTAGAGTTGGTAGTTATGCCATTTCGTGTTACAAATGAACTATCCATGTTCATAGGAATTATGTACTTCATGTTATGTGAGTTCTAGGACTAGTTCATTATTATATTTATCAATGATATATTGGTTTACTCGAATTCCAAGGAGGATCATTCCAAGTATCTCAGAGTTGTTTTTCAGGTCCTTTGACACCACTATATTTATAGAAATTTGTCCAAATGTGAGTTTTTGACATGATAGGTGTGTTTCCTTATACATTTGGTGTCTCAAAAAGGTGTGATAGTGGACCCATCAAAGGTCAAAGCAGTTGTTTTTTGGGAATCACCCAAGAACGTGGCATAGGTTTGCAGTTTCCTTAGTGTCACATGTTATTATCAGAGGTTTATACCTAATTTATCTCATGTTATATCCTAATTGATAGCATTGACCAAGAAGGACTAGGATTTTGTGTGGATAGAACAGTTCTAGGCAACACTCAGTTACCTAAATAAGAATTTGGTTATTTCTCCAATGCTTTAGTTTCCTAAGGAGGATGCGTTGTTTGAGGTTTTATGTGATGCATCCCTTCTAGTATTGGGATGCATTATAATGTAATAAAGGACAAAAATATCTTCTAGGTATATGAAGTTACATCCCCATTAGAATAACTATGTCATCCATGATCTGGAGTTAGCGATAGTTGTGTTCACACTAAAGTTGTGGTGGCATTACCTCATCGATGAGCGCTTTGTGGTTTTCATGGACCACAAAATCCTATGATACGTTTTCTCTCAATGGGATATGAATCTATTCCAATGGAGGTGGATGAAGTTTATTTAGTATTATGATTTTTGATATCTCTTACACCACTGACAAGAGTAATGTAGTTGCTAATTCATTGAGTTAGAAGTCTCGAGAGGATGTGGATTGGGAGTCTAAAGATGTTTGTAAAAGAATAAAAGAGCTTGTATCAATGCCTATTGACATTAGAGAGAGAAGTTTTTGATGTTTTCTTTATTAGATGAACGTGGAGTCATATTTGATGTAGTAGGTGGATAAGTCTTAGTGGGGAGTCTCAGAGGTAGAGGTGATGTGTGATCATGTTGGACATAGTGATTCTTCTGAGGGATGGTCAGAGGATGATTAGAACCAAATATTGTTCCAGGGGTAGTTGTTTATACCATAACCTATTTGTGAAGGAGTTCTACATGAGTTTTATAGATCACCTTTAGCAGTAAATACTAGTGTGACAAAGATGTAACGTGGCTTGAGGAGACAGTTTTGGTGTTCAAGGATGAAATGATTAGTGGCAGAGTTTGTGGCAAGATGTTTAGTTTGTCAGTAGGTAAAAGAAGAACACTGTGTTTCGGGAGATCTTTTTCAGTCCTTGGATGTTCCTGAGTGGAAATGGGAGGACATATCTATGGATTTAACAACAGGGTTACCCCAAGCTTAGGGAGGATGTGATGCAGTTTGGATGACAGTGGATCCGCTAATGAAATCAGCTCACTTTCTAGTGATCCGTGAGTTGAGTGACATGGATGTTTTGGTGAGGTGGTATGTGGATGATGTGGTTAGGCTTGATGGGGTACCAAGGACCATCATCTATGATCAAGATTATAATTTTACCTCACAAATTTAGAGGGTATTATAATATGATTTTTTCTCCTAATTGTACCTTAACACTGCTTTCCACCCTCAGATAGATGGGAAAATGGAGCAGACCATCCAGACACTAGAGGATATGTTGCGGGCATGTGTCTTTGACTTTTGTGGATCTTGTATATGAAATATACCATTGGTTTAGTTTGTATACAACAATATCTATCATTCATCCATTGGTATGAATCCATTTTAGGTGTTGTACATGTATCCATGACATTCTCCATTATGCTGGACAAAGGTTGGAGAGTTGGCAATTCTTGGTCCTGATGTAGTGTAGAGCATGGATGAGAAGATCTATTTGGTTTGAGAGTGGATGAGGGTAGTACATGACCATCAAAAGGCCCATGCTAATCATAGGTGGATCCCCCTATAGTTCCTGGTTGGAGACCATGTGTTCTTGAGATTCTATCCTCAACATGGGAAGCAAAGGTTTTTTATAGGGAGTAATCTTTCTCCCAGGTTTGTTGGGCCCTTTGAGGTGTTGGAGCATGTTATAAAGGTGGAATATCAGTTATCATTTCCACCACGACTGGAATGGATCTATCTTGTATTCCATGTATCCCTGCTTCTTTGGTATCTTCATGATGACTCCCATGTCATTGACTGGGGAGAGTTGGATATCGAGGATGTCGCAATGTTAAAGCAGTGGAAAATAGAGACCCAGGATCATTAAGATAAGGTGCTATGTGGAGGAACCATTCCCTTGATCCATGTGTTATGAAGGTGTAATGGCCTAGAGGTGAGTACTTTAGAGTGAGAGACATAGATGAGTGCTTAGTTTCTAGAGATGTTTTGAATTTTTTCCTTTCCTTATTTAGCTTGTGATGTGATTTTTGGATCATTCTATGTTATGAGATATATTTCTTTTCTTGATGTTATGATGTGTGATAGAGTTATGATATATAGAAAGGGGAGAACTTGAATCCTAATCTAAATTCATTAATTGAGATGCGATTAAACCCATGCGGGTGAGTCAGTGCTACCTAGAGTGGATAATATATTGACATGGAAAATGAGATTCCCTGATTCGTATGTTCAGGGCAGTGTGGCTTGTTGTTTTGGGATTTTTAGAGGTTATATGGTTGTGTAATAGTCATTTGGAAAAGTGGTGTCTATGGCTGGTACCAAATTATGTAGTGCTGTGCCTAGTGAGATACATTAGTGTGGTTTTGTAGTGTTTGTGTCCATTGGTTTGGCGTATTTAACCTGTGGTAGAATTTGAGGTATGATGATATCCTTGAGTTGTATATCACGAGGTGGTTGTTCGGACCCCTTATCTTCTAGGATTGGTTTTGGATTCTTGAGGGAAAGAATCATTTGAGAGGCATCTAATTTAATGGTTTATGCCTTCTCGGTCTGTTACTTTTCTGGTTTTGCGTTTTAGAGTTTCTTGGAGGAGGCCTAGAGCAAGCCTGGAGGAGTTGGCTATTAAAAAGTTGGAAGCATAGGGAATACACACCATGAAAAGTTTACATGACGTGTAAGAGTGTTTCATGGATTTTACTAGGCCGATTCATGGTGTATAGATTTTAGGAGTTAAATAATAAAAATAAAACACGTCTTTCACTGAGACCGAATACTGAGGATTACATGACATGAAGGGAGATTACATGTCATGTAATCCCCCTATGCAGTGCATCTTTAAATGTTGGAGTGCCTCAGATTTTTCCTCAAACCCTACACCCTCTCTCTCATTCCAGGTTGCTGACAGTGTTATCTTGAGATTTTTTGGGATTCCTTCAATGGTGATTGATCCATGGTTTCCCTTCTTCGATCCTTGGATTCCTATTATCGATATGTGGTGATTTCTCTCCTCGTTCTCATCTATTTCCTTTCTGTTCTTTGGAGTTTGTTGTGGTGGTGCGGTTTGGTTTGGGTTATGTGTTTGGGATGCGTTTTGATGATCTTTAGGTGTGGTGTAGGTTGACCTACCTGTTTCTTGTGTGGTGGTGGTTCTTGGGATGTTTCTTCTTTTCCCTATTGTGTGCAACGAGATCAGAAAGCTTCGTTGAGGTAGGGGATCCTCATTCTCACCCTTTTTACAAGCTATGTGTGGTAATTTCATTTCTTTTCCTACCCTGGGTGGATAGTAATGGTCAAAGTGATCATATAATTAATTGATATGTCTAAAATTGATGGGTATAGGGAGTTATTTCATGATTTACTATTTTGTTATATGTTTTTGATGATGTTATGTCTTCTTGTTTCCAATTATGAGAAGAACAATTGTTGGAAGCCTTTCTTGTACTGTAGTTAATATATGTGATGACCCTTTCTATGTTTTTGTGTGATCACACCCTAAATAAAAGGTTAAAGAACTTATATTGGGATAATAATTAGTTTCCCTTGGATATCTGGTTTGTGTGATAATACCTATGATAATATAAAGAAGATATCTAGTTTTATGATAATACCTATGATAATATAAATAAATAATGTGATTAAGCCCATAAATAATTGTGAAGCTGGGATGTGTTGCTGTTGTGTGTGGTTATGATTTTTATGATGCATCATGTGGCTTGTGGTTGTTGTGAAGTGATGTTACTGGCAAATTAGGTTGTGTGATGCATGGGGTAGTGATGTGATGGTTGGTTAGCATAGATGTGATGTGGGTAGTTGCGTGTTGTGGCATAGTGGTTGTGGCATAATGGTTGTGGTACATGGTGGTTATGGCTATGTGGTGGATGAGATGTGTGGTTTTTGTGTTGTGATATGGCTTGGGAAATGTGATGCATTGATAATGGTGGATGTGTGGTGCTATGGAGATAGTTGTGTGGTTTGATTGGGATAGTTTCCTGGGTAGCCATGGAATGAATAATGATGAAATGTGATGGGAAGATAAATGAATAAGAATGGGTTGGTTATGTGGTTGTGATAAATGGTTTAAATATAATTGAATGAGTAATATAATGTGAAATGAAAAGGTTAATGAATAAAAGTTGTGGAACTTGTAAGTTGAAAGTGTAAAAAGTTATTTTGCTTGTGTGTAAGTTGTGTGGTGTGTTGCATATAGTGGTGGTAGTGGTTAAGATGGTTAGTGTGCGGTATGTGGTGTGCAATAGTGTTGTTAATGTGAACCTTTAGGTTGGGTATTGTGTGATATCTCTATATCATGTATGATTATGTTATTTTATATGCGCCCCACTCAAGTTGGATAACCTTAACAATGCTCTGAGGTTCTAGGTTTTGGGTGTTTTCCCCAACATCCAATAAGGTATTAATACGAATAGTTGGATACCCCCTCTCCTATGATCTTCCTCCAGTATTAATATGTGGTCCCAGGTGTCTTTGGGACGAGCTGTTATGTGTGGTCCCAGGTGTCTTCAGGATGAGCTGTGATGTTTGGTCCTAGGTTTCTTCAGGATGACTTTTGATGTGTGTTCCCAGGTGTATCTAGGATGAGATGTGATGTGATATGTGTGGACCAGGTGTGTGTGGGCAGGATACTATCTGATGTGTATCCTAGGTGTGTGCGGGCGAGATGTAATGTGATATGTGAGGAAGGGATGAGAGCATAGGATGTTTGACATTGGGGCATGAGAGAAGAAAATTAGTGAGGAAGAGGCAGCAAGGTGCCTTTCTTCATTATATATCAATATTATATTATTACATTGGATGCGTTATTTGGTGAGTGAGCCATGGTGAGGTTAGGTTTGGTTAGATTACCTATGTAGGTGCTTGTTGGTTCTAATTTTTGTTCAATGGGGCATTAATATTATCTTTTCACATGTGCACTTGAGGCCTAGGCTGTGTACCTATTGAGTATACCTGTTATACTCACCCTATGCATATAAACGCTTTTAGGTGTTTAGAAGGACTTTGGGGGATGAGTTAGAAATTACTAACTGGGTTGGAGTTGTTGTTGAGTCACTCCCGTAGACTTCTATTTTTGGTATTTACTTTAGATACTTTTATATGTATCAGTTTTATTTTATTCATGAATTGTGGGATGGTTTTAAGTTTACCTTTATATATTTTGTTGGAGTTGTTTGGTGTTTTTTTATCCTATATCCCAATCATGTTCATTTATAGAGAGAAATGCCTCCCATCTATGTGATATTCTTATACCCTCAGTGTTAGTCACCAACCCGGGGCTTACTGGAGGTGGGAATCATGGGTCATTATTTCTATCCCATCAATGCGGCATCTTTATTGGGAGGGGGTCATGAAAAATATACCCTATTTTCAAGGTGTCTTCCTGGTTTTCCATTTTATCCTGATTTAGGCCGAATTTGTGGATGATACTCAATGAGTGGGTTTCACTAAGAATAAGGTAGGTGATCCCTAATCCCAACTCATAGTATTGTTTAATTTTCTAAGTGCATCTATTTTGTGGTCACGCTGGCTAACAGGCACCGACCTAGAATTTATTAAATTTGTTTTTCCTTGGGTTTTATTAAATAAAATTTCCAATTTAAATAGTTAGACATGTATTGGAGAGTTTGAATTGAAAGATTAATCCATGTTAGAATTATTAAAAATTTGGAAATATGTTTTTGAAACTGATGATTGTGAAATTGAATTTCAAAACCATTGTTTAGAAGTGAAAATAGAAATGATCTTTGGTTTGAGCCTTTTAATTGGTAAGTGGTTTGTAAAATGGTGGTTTGGTTTGGATTGGTGTATTTGAAAATGGAACAATGTTTTCCAAATCATGGATTGATTTTAAAGCTTCTAAATAGTATTTTTGGTAAATTTCATTATTGTAAAGTGAAATGGGATTTGTGAGGCTTGTTTGGTTAATAATGGTGTTTTGTATTTTCAAATGTTTAAAGGTAATGAAAACACCCATTAGGGGTTAGAATTGTTTTCAAAACATAAAAGTAAAAATGACCTTATCCCTTATAATGTTTATTGTTGATATGCACATGATCTGTTTAAATGTTTGAATTATAGTTAAACCAGGGTGAACATGAACCTCAAGGAATGAAATGAATTATGGTTAACCCAGGGTGAAAATGGTTCCCAGAGGATGCATTGAATTATAATGAACCCATAGTGAACATGGCCCCTGGGGGATGTAGTGAATTATGGTTGACTTGGGGTGAACATGATCCCTGAGGGACACATGGATCTGAGGATGGGTATATTACCTCCAAATGTTGTTTTGGACTAGGTATGGGTATATTACCCCTATTTGTAAGTGTTATGGTTTACATAGTCATTGCAAGATGCTTAAAGACACCCTAACATCAGCTGAAGCAGGTTTATACCATTTCTGGTGCGAACACCCCCCCCGGGTTCAACAATTCTTTTGATGTATTGATTTAAATATTAAAATGTGGTAGTTATAATTATTTAGCTTGAGTACTAATTCATGCACTTGTATTATGAAATAGGTTATTTTAGGGATACCGTTGGTGGTGGCCTACTGAGTTATACTCACACCATGCTCTGGATTACATGGAACTTGGGTACCTAAGTAGAGGACTATCTTTTTTCAGGTCATAGGTTAGGGTAAACTCCTATTCATGAGGATACATTTGGAATATTAGGACAAAGTTTGGATTCTGGTATTGATTCAAGCTTGGGACCATTTGGAGTTGCACCGTAGTTTAGTTTTATCCTATTCTTTTATTATCCATGTATATGATCCACCCATGGTGGATTCACAAGACATGTATTTCATTCCATCTATTATAAAATTATTATGTTTAGTTATTTAATCAACACCTATGTCTATCTATGATGGTTATGTGGCTTGGTTTATCAGTTTATTCCTAATTAATATTCTATTGTTACTTTTATTAAAGGGTATAGTCTCTCCATGGTATCTCATAGACCCTTGCTGCTAGTCAGAAGCCTCTAGTCTATGGGGAGTCACACTTGAGGTATGTGGTTATAGTTGGTCTGGGAACCAATCAGTGGTCCGGGTCATTGGGATGTTACAAAGATTCTCCCCAACAACAATATCTAAACTGATGGTCTGAGCTTGCAATTATTATTGGGAATTTTGGAATCTTTCAATAGGTTTAATGATGCATGCACGAAGTAAGGTAGTACATGATTTATAGGACTACAGTAAAGGTGTGTGATGAAGTGAATGGATTTATGAATATGGATTCATCATATTTGTTGCACAGAGGTCACCTCACATGATTCAAAAGACATTGATTGGTTTAAAGAAGGGATAGAATCCGAAACTGTTTGAGAAAGGTGTTATAGGTCATGCACCTAATTATTTTTTCTTCAAGGGTGCTACTAATGAAGAAATAATTAAAATTTAATATCGGGGTGATGCACTGATCCTTTAAGATGATGATGATTATACAATCTACTCTAGGGATGTTGATCCGGGGGAACAATTTTCTATGGGTGATCTAAATTTTGTGGTGATCACTATTATGGGAGAGGTAAATGTTATTGGTTTAAGTCTTGTTCAATAGGATAGTGTGAATTTAGGTATGATGAAGATTCTGGTTGTTGGATTATCCCAATGATTCCCTGTTTTAATGACCTCAAATTGCAGTTCTTATATTATTAATGAATTCTATGTTGTTTGTTCATAAACTTTTTTTTATAGGAAATATATGAAAATTTGCTAAGTGTAGAAATTGTCGCACATTATATAAATCTACTGTATAAAGACAGTAAACCAATTGTGAGAAGCGACTATACTAGATAGATGGAATTTTTGTTAAGTGTTGAAGTGACCATAATGCAAATGAATCAACCACATGAATTTTTATCTAATAATGGAGAAAATTTCACAAAGTCCTCAATCTATCACAAGATTAATCAGAGTAACTTTAGGAAAAACTCAACTGACCATGCCAGACAACTAAGACATGTTTAAGCATTGAAGCTACCATATGAAGAATTTTGACTAGCCTCATGTTATAACCAAGTGACCACACATTGAGAAGAAGTGATCATAATTGAAAATATCACTAAGTCAAGTGACTTCACGATCACATAAAGAAACAAAAATAAATAATCCAAGTGACTATATGAAGAAAGTATCACCTTACTGCAAGGATTGACTCAAGAAACCATGCCTAAGTGATTTTTAAGGTCATACTTACCATGTCTAATTTTAAATTAAAGTCATTTTAGTACTTAAATGACTATATTTTTGAGTATTTAATTGAAAATTAGCGCAATTGTAAATTTATAGATTTACTCTATAATCTAGGATTTGGTTATTATTAGATTCTAATAGCTAATTGAAGATGATATTTTCTTTAAATTTGTGGAAGCCTTATCATAGACATGATTGGTGGATATATTAAATACAAAGATCATAATCTAACTCATGTGCCTATATTTTTCAATGAATCTCTGTTTTTCATGTGATATTGTAAGATATGAGTTTAATATTCACAAGATATTTTTCATCTAATTTCAAAGAAAAATTCAAAGATAATTGGTCAAGAGAAGAGATTTTTTTGGACAACATAAATTTGATTAGTAATAGAGTTGCATCGCACCTCACTACTCTCTTACTCTATATATTTCTTTTACATTTCAAGTCATTCTTTTATTCCCTTGTATATTTGATTATCACATATCATGCAATATATAGTGGAATACTCTAATACTCCTTTATTTTATTTACATCTGTTATCCTGCATATAACTACAGAAGAGGCTTGCTTGTGCCTGGACTACTTTGTGTGTAGTGATTTTTCTGTATAACCAATCTAGGTTATGGATTTATTTATTTATTTTAATAAGAATTCTTGGAAATGGGTTTACTTTCAAGTGAAGGAGATCGGGTTCCAACTTAGAACTGAACCTCTTATTTTACAATTATGTTGTGTAATTTACTTTACTATATTTTTAAATTGAATATATTCAAAACTATATTTATAGTACTATAAGCTTTAAACCAAGTATTTTCTAAACTATATCTTCAAAATTAACTCTGATAGTTAACTTTTACTAGTGATATATTTACTATTTGGTGTGATTAATATATTTTCAAAGGTTAAATTAATTTCATTTATTTTGATCTAGTTTTGATCATTCCTTTGAGAATATATTTCAAAACATTAAATTATCTATACCCATTGTATTAGTTAACATGGTTACTTCAAAATCTGGGTATTTTATAAGTTTTAATTTATTAATTTTTAATAGAAACTTTTGGATGCTCAATTACTTACCCCCTTGAGCAGTCCACTGAGACCAACATTTAGTATCAAAGAAGATTTTTTTTCCAAAATTTCTATGTTTTACTTTATTATTGTCCGTATTTTCCTTTAACCTTGATCAAGTCCTTTAGAAAAGATATTAGTTTCTTTTATCTTGGTATTTTTTAATTATGGATTCCTCTAGACTCAAAGGAACTTTTACTAGTAAACCTCATTTATTTAATGGTAAAAATTATGATCAATGGAAAATATATATTAAGAGCATGATTTTTGATATTTGAACCAATATAGAAGATAAATATGAAAAACCAAAATATCATAGAAAGGACTGGTGTGATGAAACTAAGGATACATATGATTCTAACTGTAAATTCATGAATGTTTTATAGTGTGAATTAAGAAAAGATGAATTTGATAGAATACCTGCATGTTATATCGCAAATCAGATTTTGGATACTCTTTTTGTTTCTCATGAAGGATCATATAATGTTAAATAAATGATCTTATATATATATATACTATTAAATATGATACATTCAAAATGAAACCTGACAAATATATTTTTGAAATGTATCTTAGGTTCAATGAAATCATAAATACTATGCACACACTTGGAAAGACCATGGATGATAAAGAACAAGTGCAAAGAATATTGATATGTCTACCTAACTAATGGAGAGGCACCATAGTATCCATTAGAGAATCCTGATACATTAGTAAGCTGCAGGTCAAAGAATTAATTAGTAAGTTGAAACAAGTAGAAAAAAGGCTATAGCTATGGGAAATGTTCATGGATATAGACCAAATTTCCATGGATATATCCCATATCCATAGGAGATTATGGATATATCCACAATTTAAGACTATTTATATAGTCTAGTCTACCTGTACAATGCTATTTCCATGACCACCTTGACAGTGGAAACATACATATTTTTTTTCAAAAAAAATCATCTAGAAGTTGGGTTTGAACCTGAACCTCCCCAAAAATACAGAGTGAGATCTCCCACTCCACTAAATTTCATTTTTCTTATATATTTTTACCATTATTAATATATATTTATCTATAAAGTGTGAAAAAATATCAATTGGTAAGATTGGAACAAGGGGTACATTCCACTGGTAGACAAAACCTTTACACAATGATGAATCTCATATATAAAATTTTATTGTAGAAATATTCATATATATATATATATATATATATATGAATAAACATGTGCGTATAAAATGAACCAAACAATATTTGAACCCCCATCCAGAAATATAATCAAAAGACTCGCACCACTGTGCCCAGGCAATTTTTTTATTGATTTAAAAAACTCTCTCTCTCTCTCTCTCTATATATATATATGTATATAAATTTAAGAATTTTTAAATATATAAATATATTCATAGGGTACATTCCCCATGGATATAAGGGATTCCCACCATAAAAAGTATTTCTTTCCTTGTTTGTGGGGAAAAAAAGTTCTCTAGAAAACCTATAGCCACGAGCATCACACCCATGGATATAGGTGACCTAAGGCCATAAGGATATAACCAAAAATTGGGATTCCCTATGGATATAAGTATCCTATATCCACAAAACCATATGTTTTTGGTCATTTCTCTATGGTATTAGATCTTTTTTTGTAGTAGTGTGATGATGTATTAATAAGAAATTAAATTGAATTATGAAGACATTGAAACCAAAAATAAGTCAATTGTGTTTAAATCATTAGATTCAAAATTAGAGTAAATTATTAAAGTTGATATTTAAAGTGTAAGTTAATTGGATTCTAATAGTGGTGAAGAAATGGATCAACTAGCCATACATTTTTAGAAATATTTTAGGAAAAAATGTTCTTCAAAAAGTCAAATTATAGAGGAAAATATGACTAGAAAAGAAAATAGAAAAATGATAAATCTTTTAGAGGGGTAATATGCTATAAGTGTAAGAGAAAAGGACATATCAAGGCTGATTTTAAAAAATTAAAATAAAAAAATAAGTATGGTGATAGAGAGAAGAAATCAAAGAAATCCATGAAGGAAACCTGGAGTGTTTAGAGAAAACTCATATGATATTGATTTAGAAAGATATAATGCTAATGAAATGTCTAATCTACATTTTATGGCTACTACATTTGAGGTAAAAACTACTATTTTTACTCACTTTGAAAATGAATCTCATAATGAACCTAAATTTTTTAGTGAAGAACTATTTGAGTACTTATCTATACTTGAGGATACTATAAACAAACTTAAAGATAATAATAAAAATCTCAAGAGATTACATGTTTTATGTGATTATGATAAATCTGATATTACTTTTGAAAAAGAAAAGAATGATATGCTATTAAAAGAAAATAATTATTTGAAGTTGGTAAATGAAAAACTTAAAAATAATTTTGTAGGTTTTACTAAAATAACTAAGACTCTAAATCGAATATTAGGCAGTTATTATACACCTAAATTGAGAGTTGTTTTTGGATATAAACTAGGATAGAAAAATAACCTATAAAAAATTATTTTTTTCCTATCTCTAATGCTATCAATAAACCTTTAGTGAGTAAGATAGTTGGAACCTCTAGATATGAGAAGACCCATTTTGGACCTAAAAAGGCTAATTTTTCTAATTCCATGAAATCCATTAATATACCTAGAAATAGACCTATAAAATAGATATGGATTTTGAAATATTTTATTGACAACCTTTATGGACCCAAGAAAATATGGGTACCTAAATCAGTTTTTATATAAGTATGTATGTATCCTACTTGAAGAGTACTGATAATAGCTTATAGTATCTAGATAGTGTATGTTCTATAAATATGACTAGAGTATACTCAATCTTCAAGAAATTGGTGAAAGTAGATTTTGGGAATGTCACTTTCACTTTTGATGACAATGTAAAAGGAAAAATAATTGTCCTTAGTCAAATTAGTAATTCCAAATCTATTCTAATTTCTAAAGATTTATTTATTGATGTTTTAAAATATAATTTTATTAGTATATATCACTTCTATGATGAAAATTTTCTTATTAAATTTGAAAATATTGCTCATAATATTTATGATTCTAAATATAATTTAGTTTTTTACTACTTTAAGAAATGATAATGTTTACATTGTTGATTTTAAATATTTATTTTCTAAAAATATTTCTTACTTGAGTGAATTTTAGAAATAATCTTGGCTATGGAATAGGAGGACATGACACTTTAATATATACTCACTTAAGAATATGTTTATAAAAGGTTTAGTTGAGTATCTACCTAAACTATAATTTTCTAAAGACAAAGTGTGCAATCCTTATCAAAAGTGAAAATAATAAAAAAAATTATTTCAAACCAAAGAAAGAGGTGTCTACATCTCAACCGCTATAATTGGTTCACATGGATTTGTTTAGAACTTATAGAGTTTCTAGTATAGGTGGTAAACATTATTTATATATGATTTTTGATGATTATTCAAGATACACATTATTATTTTTACTATCTTATAAAATTAAATCATGTTTATGTTTTTATAATTTTGCAAAATCTGTTCAAAACTATAATGGACTTAACATTATATAATTGAGAAGTGATCATGTTCGTGAACTTTATAATCAATAATTTTAATCTTTATGGTCAAAATATAGATATAATCACAACTTATCTGATCCTAGAAAAACTCAATAAAATTGAAAGAAGAAATAGGACCCATCAAGAAATTTTCAGGACTATTCTTAGTGAATATGATCTACCTATTTATATTTGGGTTTAATCTATAAGAACAAATTATTATATTATTAATAGGGTTCTAGTAAGACCTATCTTAAAGAATAATCCTTATGAATTGTGGAATTTTTGCAAACCAAGGGTAAATTACTTCATAGTTTTTTGGATGTAATACATTTATTCTTAAAAAAAATAAAATCTAGAAAAATTTGAACCAAAGATTTATGAAGGATTTTTTCTAGGTTATTCAACCACTAGTAAAGTATAAAGAGTCTTTAAAAAAAATCTAAAGTTTTGGAAGAGTCTGTTAATGTCACTTTTGATGAGAAAGATCCTCATGAACCTAAACATACTATAGAAAATCTTAAGGATGATATGTCAAATTTAAATATCAATAATGACTACCTATGACCATACTACTAATTTACCTGATAAATCACCTATCAAAGACTAACCAGACCAACTTGACCTTGAATAATACTTAGAAGAACCAAGTACTTCAATTCCTAGAACCATTGGCACCCATAAGTTTTACCCTATAGATGTTGTAATTGGTGATCTTGACAAAGGAACTGAAACCCAAGATTCTCTTAAAAACTAGGTTGGATATAAATCCTTTTTATCTTATATAGAACCTATTAACATCAATAAATTAATAAAATTATGAAAAATAGGAAATGTATATGTAAGAACTAAATCCATTTAAAAGAAATAAAGTCTGAGAACTAGTTGATAGACCAAAAGACTACTTTAGTATTGACACTAAGTGGGTATTCAAAAACAAGGTTGATGAATTGGGAAAAATAGCTAGAAATAAAGATATATTGGTTGCACAAAGTTATATCCAAGAGGAAGGTATTGATTATAAAGAGTCCTTTATACCAGTAGCAATAATTAAAGCCATTAGAATACTATTAGCTTATACAGATCATCTAAATTTCAAACTTTATCAAATGAATGTTAAGAGATAATTCTTAAACGGTTATATTATTTAGGATTTTCTTATTGAACAAAATCCTATATTTTTAAAACCTCATTTTTCAAATCACATTTTAAACTTTTAAAAGTTATTTATAGTTTAAAACATGACCCTAGAGCTTAGTATGACAGGCTCATCTATTTTTTGATTTCAAATGGATTTTCAAAAGGAATAGTTAATCCTGCTAAATTTTAAAAAATAATTTCAAAAAATGTTTTGGTTATTCAAATCTTGGTTGATGGTATTATTTTTGGTTCAAATAAAAAATCCACATGTATTGAATTTTCTCAACTAATGTAAAATGAATTTGAACTGAGTTTAATAGGTATTAAAATTATTCCTTGGTTTCCATAATTAACAAATATGGAACTATTATAAATTAATATAAATACAAAAAATATCTTTTAAAATGTTTTTTTTATAAAATACAAAAGGAAGTGATACTCTAATTAGTACTTGTTGTAAACTAGATTTAGATGAAATTAGTAAACCGGTTTGTAATGACCCAAAGATATATCAATGAAATTTCCCTTCTTATGTTTATTTAATATAATATAGATTACATAAAATCACTTATAGAACATAATAAAAACATCATAAATGAAGAACAAATGAAATAAGATGTATTTTTAGAAGTTAAGGAACCTATACCAATGAAATAGTAACATTCCCTTAGGAATAGTAATGTGACCCTTATGAATAGTAAACCATCTAATATAATAGTAACCTCACCAATGAAATTATAAATAAAAATTTTCCATCTTATAAATGAAATTATGATATAATTATATCATAGTGTAAGTAAATGAATATTTTTAAAATGAATATTTAAGTGTTGGTATTTTTGTAAGTTATAAATATTTAATTAAAATATTACAATTAATAAAACGATTTAAAAGAAAATTCATTTTCATAAAAATTATTCATGAATCAATATATTTTTTTCTTATTATTTTTGGATAATTTTATGAAACCTTAGTTGATTTTTGATTGTGTTATAAAATCAGTTATAAATTTAAAACTATATTTTTCAAGTAAATAATGATTTTAATTAAAAATTACTTTTCTCATATTTATAAAATTATTTTATTAAAATGGAGTTAATTTTTGAATTATACGCATTCAAAAATGGTTAGGGTGAATTTTTGGGATTTTTTTTGAAATACTTGAATTTGTAGTGAATAGTAAAATACAATAAATTAGAGCATAAATACATTATAAGCTAAATACACTATTCCTTGATTCATCACCGATATAAGAACCATAATCTAGAACTTAAATTCCTTATTTTTATATATTTTATGATAATTATCAAACTATTCATAGTCTTGAGCCAAATAATAAACAAATGAATTAAATATTAAAAAATCACTCCTCTCCTCCACTATAAATACCACCCCTCACCTCCCCTTCTCCTAACACCTCTAAGATTTTGATCCTTGTAAAATTTATAACCAATATTTTCCCCAAGCCTCTCCCCCATGTCCAAGATCTCTTGGTCTCATCAAAATACCAAAACCACTTCCATTAAGAAGGTTCTCAAGGAGGATAATTCAAGAGGTAAATCCTCTTCCTTTTTCTTTTAATTTAATTTCAATTTATTTTCTTTTATTATCCTCTCCTCACATTATCTGTATAAATGATCATTATAAATCCATTATCATATATATAATGTAATTATGTCATTTTAATTTAATATTCATTATCAATATCCTTACTCCCTCTCTATTTTATTTAAAAAAACGAAATCACCGCACAGAAGGTGCCAATTTACAACCTTCGTAGATGAAGAAATTTTGTTCTTTAATTTATCCTTCAAGGATAGTCATGAAACATTTTTTATGTTTTAAATAGATTATAAAATATGTATTATATCTTATTTAAGGTTATGGAACCATTTTATATACATGATATTAAATAATAGAACAAAACTAGTTCATTGTGATCGAAAAATCGCTAAAATTAAGCTTAACGATTATCATTAACATATCATCTAATGATTCATCCTCATATATAGGAAAAAAATAATAAATAATACCAATTACACTTATATTTATAAATTAATAACATGTAATTATAATTTTGGAGAATTATAACCATTTTACATGAACACCATTACTTATAATCAAGTGAACAGATCATTAAATCAAGGAAACGAACACTCAGGAACGATGGAATTCAATCTTATAACTTATCAAAAAATCCATAAATAAACTTAATAAAACTAAAAATAATAAAATACTTAAATAAAAGGTTCTTAATTAATTAATTAATGGATTTAATTTTATTATCCAAGATGTTAAGGTCAAGTGCAGAACTTATTCGGACATAAGGTAAGGGTTTTCTTCCAGGACCTCCATTTTCATTCGGGTTGTGATTTATCCCTCTATAAAACAATGTAATTATTAATTTATTTCATATAATTCTTAAAAATTATAGTTATATGTTCTAAAATCATGTATTATTATCAGTTCATCATTTTTTTTGGAAAATACTTGTTTTAAAAGGATCCCCTTCTCAATTCTTCACGATAAGCAAGCCCGATAAAGGGAACTTTCTGATTTCAAACCTATTTTAAAGTGCACTATATTATATATTTTAAGCCAACATTATTTTTATAAAACCACTAATTTTATCATGAAAAAACTATCTTAGTTCATTTCTGGTTTTATGCAAAGATTTTTCCAAAATAACTCTTCTTTTTAAAGTAAAAGAGTATTACTCTCAAGAATTATTTGATGATTTTATTATAGAATTTTCATCTATTTCAACACCTATA
Source organism: Viscum album (assembly GCA_963277665.1). Classification (NCBI taxonomy): domain Eukaryota; kingdom Viridiplantae; phylum Streptophyta; class Magnoliopsida; order Santalales; family Viscaceae; genus Viscum; species Viscum album. The sequence goes on along the minus strand of OY728165.1, from coordinate 905,088,801 downwards.
TTGAATATTATGTTTTATTGGGATTAAAATATAATTATTACCATATACCATAATGGTTTATGATTAGTTTTATTGTGGATGTGCTATCTTGATATCATTCACCATACTACTCAAAATGGTTAGTGAATATTCATACAGATTGAGGAAAGTTATTTCATATGTTCATGTTGTTTATGTTTATCTCTATTCATATGAGGAATGAATTGGAATTAAAAAGTGATGGGTGGGTCCCTATATATCCTCTCAATTCATCGGTAGGTCTCTTGAGACAAAACATAATTGGGTTTTGGCTGATGTCTTACCCTAGTATTTTCAGACGCCTTGGCCGAGACCTTGACAATATATTTTAGATGTTCGACATTATTCATTCCCTCATTATGATATTTTTAATTGATAAACCATGTGATATTTGACTAGTATAATATCCATGATTAAGTTCCATTCTCTTATGATAAATTATATGGTTTTATTTACTCAACTTTCATTCCTACCATATTATGCTCAAGTTTATTTTTAAAGGCTTGTGTTTTTAGTTATTCACCATGCCTAATGTTTATGTTTATGATATTTTCTATCATATTAATTACCCTTACTGATCATATGAGATCACTCCTTTCTTATGTTTTATTTTTCCCCAGGATGTGAAGATGAATATTATTATGAATGACTGAAAAGAATAATATAAGAATTTACAGGTGTTTCCAATGGATTTGCAACGTTGTTTTTTTATTTCAAGTTGTAATGTAAATCTTATGTTTTTATCTAGTTTTACAAAACTACTAAACGATTTGGTCCTTCAGGATGCAACGTCCTTGTAAACATACTAATGTATTAATATAAGGCACCAACTTTGGGAAATTGGGGTTATGGTCCTTACAGTTGGCATCAGATAAATTTTAGTAGAAACCTTGGAAACTAGATTTAGAAAACATAGATTAGGGAATGTAACCCTAAGATATAATTTGAGGACAAGAATAGAAGAACATCCTATAATTTTAGTAAGGTATAGATTATGTGGATATTTCTAGAAAATATATTTCTATTTTAATACTACAAGTGGACGTGGTTCTGGCCCAAATGTACCTAGGAGTAACAAATCTAATAGGTGTTCCGGGCCTGACTTAGGGTAACTTGGTATATGACAACGGGCCTTACTACGCACTAGGTTTGACACTCCTGAGGTATATGCTTAGGATAATTCAAATTTTCTTTAGAAACACTTATGAAGGATTTAATTATAAACATGTCCCCAAAGTAACCATTCTTATGATTATGAGATTAGTATGAGATTATACATACTTAAAATTACAGTTTATGTTATGTGTTTTTCTAGTTTTAACATTATACATTATGATTCATAGCCTAATTTAGTGTATGAAATTATTTATAAATATAGGCTAGTGGTTCGAATGGAAACTGCATGAATGCGTGTATCCCATGTAGGGATTTCTCTCTTATGCAAGATAATGATGTTGGTTCTAGAGCTGAGATTGGTGATGAGAAACTTATAACTATACTAGGACAACTGACTCCGGTTATGAAAAATAACCTTACCTGTATGGATCATCCAGATCCAAAATATGGAGAAGAAATGTTATACCGCTTTATGTGACAATATCCTCCATCATTTTATGAGACTAAAAACCCATTCGTAGTAGAGCAGTGGATAAGTTCCTTAGAGAAGATATTTCTCACTTTCGGAAGTAATGAAAGGGATAAGGTTGTTATGACAGTTTATCATATATCAGGAGATTATGATCAATGGTGGTAGTTGATTCAAAACAAAAAGGAGGAGAAATATATTTAAAATATGTAATGGAGGTATTTTAAGGAAATTTTCCTAGAAAAATATTTTCCTTTCGAACAACGAGCAGATATGGAAAGACAATTCTTAAATTTGAGGCATAAGGAGGACGAGAATGTTTCCAATTACGGAGCCAAATTTACAAGGCTAGTAAGGCATTCTGCGGACTACATACATAATCTAAGGAGTAATAATGATCAATCCTTTGATGTTTTAAAACCATTCCTCTGAAGGGAACTGGTTTCCTAAACTTTCTCATCATACGAAGATATAGTCTCATGTGCAATCGAGACAGATAAATAATTATCTAAGTCTTACTACTTTAAAGTAAACTAAGAGAAGAAGAATGCGGAAGAGGAAAGAATAGATAAAGGGAAGAATAAAAGAGGGAGTTTTTCAACATGTGATACCTTTGGAAGGAAACACCATAGATCCTGCTTAAAAAGAAAAGGAGTTTGTTATAAGTGTAGAGAAAAAGGCCACAAATCCCTTGATTTCAAGGGAAATAAAGAAGATATGAATGTTCAATGCTACAATTTTATGGAGATGAAAAACTATGAAAATTATCTTCTAAAGTGTCAAGGAAACTTGCCTCAGAAAAGGCCACAGGAGCAAGGAAAAGCTTATACGATCACAATAGTTGAGCTTGAAGTTACAAATGATGTGGTTGCAGGCACATTAATCATCTCCTCAAATTTAGCTAAATCTTTATTTTATTTTGGATCATCACATTCCTTTATATCTTCCTAGTTTTCATTAAAAATTAGATATTTCTTATTCTCCTTAATAAAGAGTTTTTAGTCAAAACCCTTAAGGGAAGTCTCAATGCAATAAAGATGTTTCAGGAAGTTTCCATTGTGGAATATAAACATGCATTATCTAATGATTTTATCATCATACCTATGGTTGAATTTGAAATAATCCTCAGTATGCATTATCTTTAAAAATATATTTTGAAAATCTATTGTAAGAAGAAGGAAGTTACTATTTGTAAGGAAGGTGTAGAATCCCTTATATTTAGAGAAGAAACATCACCATATGATTCTTATCTAGATCCACCCCCAGTAGCTCTAATGGATTCAATTATTGGGGAGGAAGAGAATGAAATATCTATGGGTGAGGAAATAAATCTTCAAATTGAGGATGTACATATTATGAAAGAATACATTGATTTATTTCTAGAGGATTTACCTGGACATCATTTGGAGTGGGAAATTTAGTTTTATATTGATTTAATTTCTGGTATAAGGCCTATATCAAAGAATCCTTATAAAATAGAAATAGTGGAATTATTAGAACTGAAGAAACAACTAGAGGAATTGAGTGATAAAGGATTTATCTTCCCCAGTGTTTATCTATGGGAAGCCTATTTTCTATTTTTCAAGAAGAAAGATGGATCCATGAGGCTGTGCATTGACTATAGAGAAATAAATACCATTACAGTAAAGAAAAAGTATCCCCTTACTCATATTGATGATTTATTTGATCAAATTCATGGAGACCAATATTTTTTGAATATTGACCTTTGATCTGGATATCATCGGTTGCATGTGAGGAAGGAAGATATTCCAAAGACAACATTCTAAACCAATTATGGGAATTATGAGTTTACTTTAATGCCTTTTGGATTGACTAATGAACCCTCTATTTTCATGGATCTAAAAAATAGAGTTTTTAAGGAATATCTTGATGAATTTATTGTGGTATTTATTAATGATATATTGGTATACTCCAAAAGCTACAAAGACCATGAGAATCACTTGTGCATTATTCTAAAGACTCTTAGAAGAAAATAGTTATTTGGGAAGTTTAGTAAGTGTGAATTATAGATTCAAATAGTTTCTTTTCTTGGATATATTGTCTCTAAGGATGTAATCTTACTTGATATTTCAAAGACAAAGGATGTTTAGGAATGGCCTACTACAACGAATATAACCGAGCTACGTAGTTTTATTGGTTTTGCAGGTTATTATCGGTTTTTTGTTCAGAACTTCACCTGGTTAGCTAACCTGTTAACCAAGATTACTTGTAAAGGGATTAAGTTCGTATGGAATAAAGAATGTGAAGAATTTTTTGAAGAATTGAAGAGTAGATTAGTGAATGCTCTGATCCTAACTCTACCACCAGGAAATGGTGGATTTGTGATTTATAGTGATGCATCAAAGAAAGAAATTGGCTGTGTCCTTATACAGAATGATAGAGTTATTATCTATGTATCAAGGTAGTTAAAAACTCATGAACAGAACTATCCAACTCATGATCTTGAGTTAGCGGCTGTAATATTTGTTATGAAGATATGGAGACACTATCTCTATGGTGAAATATGTGAGATATATATAGATCAAAAGAGTTTGAAATATATCTTCTCACAGAAATATCTAAACATGAGGAAAATGAGATGGACCGAGCTACTCAAGGATTATGATTTTTCAATACACTACCACCCAGGGAAGGAGAATAAGGTAGAAGATGCATTGACTAGGAAGGATCATGAGGTTTTAAACAAAATGAGGAATGATAAGGATCCCATCTATATAGATCTAGTAAGGATGGATATGAAAATTATCAAGTAAGGTGAAACATCATTACTTTTAAACTGGTTTTCCAATCATATTTATTGTAAAGAATTAAAATTTATCAGTGTGATGATGATAATATTTAAAATAAAATTAATGCTATGAATTATGGGAAGTTTCCAGACTTCATGCGTGAGGATGAAATTCTCAAATTTGGGAGGAGGATATGTGTTCCCTCTATAACCAAGATAAAAATAGAGTTATTAGATGATTCCCATAGCTCAAATTTCTCTATACACCCTAGAAGCACTAAGATGTATAAAGATTTTAAGGAGCATTTCTAGTGGGATAAGATGAAGCGTGAAATTACTGATTATGTATCAAGATGTTTAGTCTGTCAACATGTGAAGGATGAAATAAAACATCATAGGAGAGTCACACAACCTATTCCTATTCCTATATGTAAATGGGATGATATTACTATGGATTTTTTCATCGGATTACTGAAAAATCCAGGAAATAATGATGCAATATGGGTAATTGTGGATAGAATTACCAAATATTCACATTTTTTTTTTCGCTATAAGGGTGTATTTTTCACTTGATCACCTTGCACAAATATGTATTAATGAAGTTTTAGGACTTCATGGATCACCTCTCTCAATTGTGTTTGATCGCGATCCACAATTTATATCAAAATTTTAGAAAATTCTTCAAAAAGTTTTGGATATTGAGCTTCATTTGAGTACTACTTATCACCATCAAACTATTGGGCAGTCAGAAAGGATGATCCAAACTTTAGAATACATGTTGATATCACGATCACTTGATTTTCAAGGTATGTGGGATCAGTATTTACCATTGGTAGAATTTTCCTATAATAATTGTTTCTATTCAAGTATTCAATTGGCATCATGTGAAGAATTGTATGGAAAGAGATGTCATACACTAACTTGTTGGGATAAAGTTGGTGAAAGGAATCTTGTGGGCCTAGAACTTGTGGAGGAAACAACAAAAAAGATAAATACTATTCAAGTCCATATCAAAGCAGCTCAAAAAAGGAAAAAGATCTATACTGATAATTGAAGGAAGGACTTAGAATTTCAAGTGGGAGATCATGTTTTCTTTAAAGTATCTCTAGGGAAAGGTGTTATAAGATTTGGGAAGAAATGGAAAATTAGCCCTAGGTATATTGGTCATTTTTAAATTTTGGAGATAATTGGAGCTATGGATTATCATTTGGAAATTCTGCATAACCTTTCTAAGGCACACAATGTGTTCCGCATCTCCTTGTTAAGTAAGTACATGCCAGAATCAATACATGTACTCTCTTATAAAGAAATATAATTGGAACATGAATTATCTTATTGTGAAGAGCCTATCCAGATTCTGGATACTAAAGAACATGTGTTGAGGAATCATATGACTCATCTGGTAAAGCTACTTTGGAAAAATCATAAAATTGAAGAGGCGACATGGGATCCTGAGGATCTTATGATGAAGAACTACCCAAATCTTTTTATGGGGTGACAATCTAGAAATTTTGAGGATGAAATTTTTGTAGGAGGGGGTAATTTAACGACCCAGAGCTCTATCAATGAAATTTCCCTTATAATGTTTATTTCATATAATATAGATCATATAAAATCACTTATAAAACACAATAAAAACATTATAAATAAATAATTAATGAAATAGGTGGTATTTATATAAGTTAAGGAACATATGCCAATGGAATAGTAACATACCCTTAGGAATAGTAATGTGACCCTTATGAATAGTAAACCGATTAATAGAATAGTAAACTCACCAATGAAAGAATAAATAAAATTTTCCATCTTATAAATCAAATTATGATATAATTATATCATAGTTTAAGTAAATGAATATTTTAAAAATTAATCTTTAAGTCTTGGTATTTTTGTAAGTCATAAATATTTAATTACAATATTATAATTAATAAAATAATTTAAAAGATAATTTATTTTCATAAAAATTATTCATAAATAAATATTTTGTTTTCTTATGATTTTAAGATAATTTTATGAAACCTTATTTAATTTTTGAAAGTATTATAAAATTAGTTATAAATTTAAAACTGTATTTTTCGAGTAAATAAAGATTTTAATTAAAAATTAATTTTCTCATATTAAGAAAATTATATTGATAAAATGGAGCTAATTTTTGAATTCCACAAATCAAAAAATGGTAAGGGTGATTTTTTGGTATTTTTCTGAAATACTTGAATTTTTAGTGAATAGTAAAATACAGTAATTTACAGTATAAATACATTATAAGATAAATAAACTATTCCTTGAGTCATTGTTGATGTAAGAACCATAATATCAAACTTACCTTAATTATTTTAATATATTTTATGATAATTCTCAAACTATTCATAGTCTTGAGCCAAATAATAAACAAATTAATTAAATATTCAAGAATCACTCCTCTCCTCCACTATAAATACCACCCCTCACCACCCCTTCTCCTCACACCTCTAAGGTTTTGAGACTTTTCAAATTTCTGCCCAATATTCTCCCCAAGACTCTCCCTAATGTATAGGATCTCTTGGTCTCATCAAAAGACCAAAATCCCTTCCCTTAAGGAGGTTCTCAAGGAGGATAATTCAAGAGGTAAATCCTCTTCCTTTTTCTTTTAATTTCATTTTAATTTATTTTCTTTTCTTATCCTATCCTCACCTAATCTATGAAAATGATCATGATAACTCTAGTATAATATATATACTATAATTATATCATATTAATGGAATATTATTTATCAATATCCTCACTCTCTCTATTTTATTTTAAAAAATGAAATCATCGTCTGAGAGGTGCCAATTTACAACCTTCATGGGTGACAAACTTTCATTCTTTAATTTCTACATCAAGGATGGTCATGAAACCATTTTTTATGGTTGAAACAGGTTATAAAATATGTATTATATCTTATTTAAGGTTCTATAACCATTTTATATACATGATATTAAATAATAGAACAAAGCTAGTTCATTGTGATCGAAAAACAGCTAAAATTAAGCTTAACGATTATCATTAACATATTATCTAATTATTTATCCTAATATATAGAAATAAAATAATAAATAATACCAGTTAAAATTTTGGTTATTTATTAATAACATTTAATTCCAATTTTAGAGAGTTATAATCATTTTACATGAACACCATTACATATAATCAAGCGAACTGATCATGAAATCAAGGAAACAAACACTGCAGAACAACAGAATTCAATATTATAACTTATCAAAAAGGCCATAAATGAACTTAATAAAAATATAATGAATAAAATACTTATATAAAAGGTTATTAATTAATTAATTAAGGGATTTAGTTTGATTATTCAGGATGTTAAGGTCAAGTGTAGAACTCATTCGAACATAATGTAAGGGTTTTCTTCACGAACCTCGATTTTCATTTGGGTTGTGCTTTCTTCCTATATAAAACAATGTAATTATTAATTTATTTTATATATTTCTTCTAAATTCTAGTTATATTTTCCAAAATAATTTATTCTGATCAGTTCATCTTTTGTTTTTGGAAAATACTTCTTTTAAAAGGCCCCCTTCTCGATTCTTCACAATAAGTAAGCCCTATTAAAGGGAAATTCCTGATTTACTACCTATTTTAAAGTATAATCTATTATCTATTTTAATCCAAAATTATTTTTCTAAAAACAATTATTTTGTCATGAAAAAACTATCTTAGTTTATTTATGGTTTTATGCAAATATTTTTCCAAAATAATTCTTCTTTTAAAAGTAAAAGAGTATTACTATCAAGAATTATTTGATGATTTTATTAGAGTATTTTCATATATTTAAACACCCCTATTGAATATTATATTTTATTATAATTATAATATAATTATTATCATCTACCATAATGGTTTATGATCAGTTTGACTGTGGATATGATATCTTGATACCATTCACCATACTACTCAGAATGATTAGTGATTATGTCTATAGATTTTGGAAATCTATTTCATATGTTCATGTTGTTTATGTTTATCCACATTCATATGAGGAATGTATTGAAATTATAAAGATATGTGTGTGGCATGATATAGACCCTCGATGCATCGGTATGTCTCTTGAGACAAAATAGAATTGGGTTTTTTCCAAGGCCTTACCCTAGTATTTTTAGACATCTTGGCCAAGGCCTTGACAATATGTTTCAGATGTCTGACATTATGAATTCCCTCATTATGATATTATTAATTGATAAACCATGTTTTATTTGACTAGTATAATATCCATTATTAAGTTTCATTCTCTTATGATCAGTTATATGGTTTTATTTACTCAGCTCTCATTCCTTTCTTATTATTCTTAAGTTTATTTTTATAGGAATGTGTTTTTAGTTATTCACCATGCCTAATGTTTATGTTTATGATAACTTATACTTTATTACTCAACCTTAATTATCATCCAATATCACTCCTTTATTATGTTTTATTTTTCAGCAGGATACAAATATGAATATTATTATGAATGACTTGAAGGAATAATCTAAGAGTTTATGGGTGTTTCTAATGGAGTTACAATGTTGTTTTTGCTTTCAAGTTGTAATGTAAATATTATATTTGTATCTAGTTTTAAAAAACTACTAAACTATTCAGTCCTTCGGTATGAAACATCCTTGTAAACATAAAAATTTATTAATATAAGGCACCAACTCTAGGAAACTGGGGTCGGGGTCCTTACATGGTTGATCAAACTATTTACAAAGGAATGATTGGAAGCTTACTCTACTTGACTTCTAGCTAACCTGAAATTATGTATAGTGCATGTTTATGTGATATTTTTCATGAAAATACCATGGAATATCATTTAAATTTTGTTAAAGTAATTTTCAAATACCTTAAAAAATATAACCAATTTTGGAATATTCTACTCTAGAGGAAATGATTTTGAGCTAGTTCATTATTCATATGCTGATTTTGTTGGTTTTAAGTTAGATAGAAAAAGTACCTCTGTTAAATGTCACTTTTTGAGAAAGTATCTAGTATCTTGATGTATTAAAAATGTTTAATTTTTTTGCACTATCCACTGAATAATCTTAGTACATAGCTACAAATAGTTGTTGTGAAAAAAATTTGTGAATGAAACACACATTACTAGACTATGCTTATCAATTTAGACACATACTTATAAACAGTGACAACACAAGTGCTATTAATATTTCCAAGAATCTTGTATCTAATTCTAGGATCAAGTATATTGATATAATATATCACTTTTTGAAATATCATTTTCAAAAAGGTGATATCACTCTTGAGTTCAATGGTACTAAACATCAGCTTGTTGACATATTTACAAATCCTATGAATGTAGAGAGATTGGATTACATCAGACATCAACTAAGAATGATTAATTACTTTTAATATTTTTATTATTATATAATATATTGTTTTAATTAATGTAAAATTCTAGTGTGATTTTTTTATGGTATTTATAATAATTCTAGTCTTATATTTGATATTTCTTAATTATTTAGTAATGTTTATGTTTAAAGCATATAACTATGATAAATTAATTATAAAGTTTACAATTGATCATAAGTTTTCATGATATATTAGTACCCTAGGTTTCTTTGAATATCTTTTCATGTGGTAAGTCAAGATACTATAGGACCTCAAGAAATCTTGGAACTTGTTCATGTAGTAAGTTAAGCTACCATGCTCATCCAACTTGTCACAAAGCTTACAGTTAGTTAAGATACTGTATCTAATTTTTTTTTTCTTCAAATTTTAATATATATTTTATTTTTTTCCTTCTATTTACTATTTTCAAGTCCTAAATGATTTAAAATACTCTAAATTGGAATTTTAATGGACATACCCCCCTTTCTCATTCGAAACCCCAAACCCTTTCGATTTCAAAACCCTCTCTTTTGATCTTCCACATTAAACCAAACCTAATCCTCCATATTTTAAAATCACAATAAAAAATTGTTAGGATGAAGTTTCATATTCAGTTCTCATTTCTTATAGCTTAACCTCCCTCAAAGAAAAGGAAATATATCTTCAATATGCTATTGGAACCTTTGAAGCCACATCTTTCGAATCAAATGGATATTTCTGAGAATGAAGTGGATTGTGAGTGGTTTAGATCTAGTAGATCTATATTTTATAAATCTATAGAAAATAGGGATGAAGTAACTAGTTCAATAAGAATAATAGGCTATTTTATCCAAGTTTAGTGAAAGAGTTTTATGTAAATATGGAATTTGAAGCTTGTAAATAAAGAGATTTTATTCAAATGATTGTAAATGGGAAACTATTGGCATTTTATTCAAATCTATTTTCCAAGAGTTTACATATGTGACATAAGATAGAATGTGAATATTGTCAGATTTATTATCCTCTTAATAATCTTTATTTTGAGATTGAAATAGTTCTAGATAAGCTAATAGGAGATAGAAATCCCTGAAGACCAACTACCATAGAGGTCAATAGAGAGTGAAAACTACTAGTAAAGTTCATCCAATATCTCATTTTTCCTAGGAAAGGGTATTTTAGTGTGCTGAGTCACCAAAATATTTTATTTCTCTATTTTATTAAAAAATTTGTATAGATCAATCTTCTTATATATCTAATGATTCATATGGAATAGTTGTGTAAGTAATATTCTATATTTAATTAGTTTCCTTATCTAAAATTAATTTATTATTTATTAGAATTCAAGGGATTTATCCCTGAATAGGAGGATATGTCTACTAATTATGGTGGGGTGTGTTTGAATAAAACTATTTTTAAAAGGATGAATGTGAGTTGGAACCCATAGAGGAAAATATGGGTTGATAATAATGAAAAAGTATATGAAAGATTTAATCTAATAAATAACACTGCAAGGATAAAATGTATAAAATATCTAGGATTGGAACCTGATGAGGTTGTAAAGTATTCCTTATAGAATGAATAGAATGATCATTATGTTAATTTCTAAAGTGATTTAATAGAAGAATAAGAAAATGAAGTTGTTTACCTGAATGAATAAGTTGTAAGAGATTATAAAGAAGAGAGAGACTCTAATGAGATGGTGGATATATGAATTCCTACTCTTAAGGGGGTTTCATTTGGTTCTCTTGAACCTAATCTCCCTTTAATTTATAAGGAATATGATTTAGATGATGTAGATACCGAGGAATCTTTTCTACCATCTATTGAGATAGTTTTTTAGTCTGATGAAGCTTTATCCAACATGATTCCATAGATTAGGAGTATCCCAAGTTCTAAGTAAGGGGGAGTATCTCCTAAGGGAGAGAAATCTAGGTTAGATAATAGTTATGATCATGATAGGGTAAGTCCACCTAAACATCGTAAACCTATCATCCCAACCTTATCAAAATATTCGGATGGATCACTTATTATTCAAATTGATCTTGAAAGCATATTTGAGCTCAATCCACCCATGCCTTTTCTTGAAAGTGGAATCAACTTGTCTATTCAAGGGTTATTAGAAAATATGGTTGGCACTATTATAGAGAAGAAAACTGAAAAAACTATTGAAAGTGGTGACTCAGAATTAGTGTGAAATGGTGACATATAATTGGTTGAGTTTTTGTGAGTTATATGATGGTGAAAAGAGAACTCATCCAGATTTAGAAGAAGTTGAAGAAGCTAGAGGGGTATCTCCTTTTAAAGTGACAACTCCTTTATTATAAGAAGAAGTGGCTGGAAGGACTTCACCTCTTAAAATAGTTTCACCCACTTCTTATGCTCCTACTTATTTCTATATTTCTAAATATGATTTTAGTTAATTCCAAGCCAATATAATAAATTTTCTCAAGGGATTGTTTTTTGTAATTTGGAACCTTAGTTGAACCTAGTAGAGAAGAAGAAATTTATAGGATTTTTCTCTTATTACTGCTCATATACAACCAACGTTATTTAAAAAGTATGACCATATGAATCAATAGATTAAATGTTTAAGAGGAAAATTTGGATCTCTTCAGATGGACTTATAGGATATGATGCTTAAGCCAGATAAAAGATATCAAAATTCCATGATTAAAGACTCCTTCTCCAGTGAACCTCCTTATACTATTGAAATTTATCATGTTTCTATTGATGAGACTCCATTAAGGCTGATTATACAATAATAAATCAAAGTTTTATTGGATGATTTTTCAAAAACCAGAGATATGAAACTTTCTAATTTTCAGACTCATACTATTAAGACTCTTGAATTAGTCATAAGTGATATTAATCAGGCTATCTATGATAGTGAATTAATAAAAAGAGCCATTGATTACTATATGAATAGAATCTTCGCAAAATATGATTTGAATACCATGTTTAGATCTCTATCCAGTGACCTTCAAATACCTAGAGTGAATCAATCTTTCAAATCTAATGTTTAAAAGTTAAAGGTCTTATAAAATATTTTGGAAATATTTATAACATAGAAGGACTACTTTTCTAGATTACAGAACAAGGTTCATTAGCCCTCAAGGATTTCACTTGGATTATGGAATCATATTTGTATAGTGCTCACACTTCTATTTTTCCACTTTAACTTTTCCTCTATAGTCAAAATACACCATTACTATCCTTAACTACTCTTTTATTCCTATAACTCCTTTTGTATTTACTCATTCTTAAGTATTATAACATTTTAGACCCATTTCTAGGGGAATTTTTATTACCATACCTTCCATTTATCAACTAAAAATTACTCATAAGTCTTCCTCTAATCCATATTAAGAGAAATCCAAAACTCATATTAATTCTTATTCCATGAGAGATGCTGATTATTCAGATTCTAATTAGTATCTCTAATAGGGATGATATGTATTTATGAAGTACTATATTTCTGAACCATTTACGTTACTATTATATCATTTTTTATTATGTCTTGAGTGATTTAATTTCTTAATTTTTGATTTATTTATATGTATTCATTTTATTACCTTTTTGATAATCCCAAAAGTGGGAGAAATTATTTTTGAAATTAATATAGTAAGTTGTTGAGTACTTCAATAATGTTTTAATTTATGATTTCATTATTTATATTTTTATCTTATCATGATTTCTGATCATAAAAGGGGGGATATTGTTGGATTACTCCTACAATTCCTTATTTTAATGATCCCAATTCATGTATCTTATATTATTAATGAATTATATGTCATTTTTTATTAATCTATTTTTCCTAAGAAATATATAAAAATTGGATAATTTTAGAATCTTCCACACATTATATAAAGCCACCACATGAAGATAGTAAACCCACCATGAGAATAAGAAATGCCAGATATATTCAATTTTTTACTACGTGTCGAAGCAACCATGAAAAAAATGAAGTGAATGCATGACTTTTCAACTGAAAAAGGAGAAAATTTCACAAATTACTCAAGATACTACAAGAGAAATTAGAGAGATTGCATGAAAAACTCAACCAAACATTTCAGATGGTTAAGATATGTCTAAGTATTGAAGTTATCTCCTGAAGAATGTTGTCTAACCACATGTTATAACTTAGAGACCCTATTTTGAGATAAAACAACCAAAAATGAAAATCTTGCTTAGTCAAGAGACCGCATGATCATATCAAGAGACTGTAAGAAGTACTTCAAGAAATGATAAGAAGAAAGTCTCAACCTATCGCAAGGACCGAATCAAGTAACCATTCTCAAGTTATTTTTAAGGTTAGATCTACCATGTCTAATTTCTAATTAATGCCATTTAAATAATCCAATAGCTACATTTTGGAGCATTTAATGAAAATTAAAAGTAGTTATAAATTTGTGGATTTACTTCATAATTTAAGGATTTGGTTATTATTATCTACCAACAAATAATCTAAGAGGGTATTTTCTATAAATTAGTTAAAGATTTCACATACAAGTGAATGAATGATATACTGAACATAGAGATCATACTCTAACTCATATGCCTAAATTTTTCCATGACTCTTTATTTTTTGTATGATATTTAAATATTTGAGATTAGGACTCACAAGATATTTTTCATTTTATTTGAAGGACATATTTAAAGACAATTGGTCAAGAGAATAAAACCTTACTCATCGATCGAAATTCGATCAGTGATAATGCTCATCACACTTCACTATTCTCCCACACTTTCTCTGTTTCCTTTATATTTTGAGTCATGATTATATTACCTTATATATTTGATTATAAATTCTCCTAAAATATAAACATGAGTACTCTAATACTCTTTTCCTTTCATTATATATGTGATCCCACATATAATTATGGAAGAGGCCTGTTTGCGCTTGGATTACCTTGTGTGCAGTTGTTTGTCTATATACCCAATCTGGGTTGTGGAAATATTTATTTATTTTAATAAACATGATTTACTGTGGGTTTACTATCAAGTGAAGAGGACTAGGTTCCAAATTGGAAACTAACCACTTGTTTTAAAATTCCTCTCTTTAATTTTTTTTACTTTTCTTTTGTTTTAAACTGAATATCTTCAAAACTATATTCACAATATTCTAAGTTTTTAACCAATAATTTTCTAAACTATACCTAAAAAATTTACTGTAATGGTTAAATTTTACTAGTGATATATTTATTATTTTGTGTGAGTAATATATCCTCAAAGGTTAAATAATTTCATTTATTTTGATCGAGTTTTGATTGTGACCTTGAGAATATATTTCAAAATATAAAATTATCTATACCTACTGCATTAGTTAACATGGGTGTTTCAAAATTATGGGATTTCA
Source organism: Viscum album (assembly GCA_963277665.1). Classification (NCBI taxonomy): domain Eukaryota; kingdom Viridiplantae; phylum Streptophyta; class Magnoliopsida; order Santalales; family Viscaceae; genus Viscum; species Viscum album. The sequence continues at coordinate 905,073,756 of OY728165.1, read as the reverse complement.
TAAGTTTTAATTAATTAATTTTTAATAAAAACTTTTGGATACTCAATTCACCTCCCTCTTGAGTACTCCACTAGGACCAACACCTACGTTTGGATTTATTTTAAAGGGGGAGCTTCCAGGTCTCTGTTAGAGTTGCAAAAGGGTATCGTCATATTTTATGTAGATGATGATGGTGGGTACATGGTTAGTCATTTTTATTCTAATTGAATTTATTAGATGATATTTTATTCATTTATGATATTAAGGGGGATATTAATAGGGCTTATCTCATTTTAATTTTAATTAGAGATGTCTTTTTATCATGCAGGTAAGGTTTTCTTTGGATACATACATGAATTTTGGGGAGATATATATTTTATATCTATTTGAATGAGATAAGAGTTTTTTTAAAATCCTTTCATGGTGGATATGAAGTGTTTTTAATTTTAAGATATAATATCTTAAATCTTATCTATATTTGAAAGGGATTCCATGAAGGCTTTAAAAAGAGTAAAGAAGATATGTGGGTGAAGACTTATACTCATGGGGAGGTTCTTGAAAAAAAATATTAGGATTTCACTAAGATATAATCAACTCAGAGGAGAAGGATAGATACTATATTTATGGTATCATGTTCATCACATCAACAAAGAGTTGTGATGAGCCAAACGAATGTGGAATTGGTGTTGAAAAATGACATATTGGTTAGCTAAATGGATGTTGAAGTGGTACTGGCGATGATGTGTGTTCAAATGAATATTTTTGAAGGGTGATGTTGTGTTGTAGTTTATCTTTGAGGTATTGATTATTTACATATAATGTGTTTTTTTGTCACAATGGATCTTTGAGGAAGCGATGTTTGTCACAGGTGGGTGACATTTTTCACCAGAGTGTTTTTCAGGGAGGTGACATAGGCATATTGGGGTGTGGTTTTCACATATATTTTTTCTTTTCTATTATTGTAATTAAATTTTATGAATTTTATTGGGTTTTTTACTCTTATTTATAGAAAAATTTCTAGATTTTACCCATGATTTTTAATCCTATACACTTGATGGTTTTTCCACATTAAACAATCTATTTACTAATTTTATTCAGTCTACTTTGATTTTATGATTCCATTTTTGTTGGAGATTCTCACAAATATTTTTCAAGAAAATTTATACCTATGATCAAGATTATCCCCAATACTCCATTAATCTCCCCTTATTTAATTCATGGATAAGGATATGATCTTGGGCATTAATCACGTCATTCGTTCTTTATTTATGTCAAATTGAAGTCTTCTAGTATTCATCCTTTCAAAATATTCCTCTAAGGCATCAATATTCACATTCTATAATATTGTATCCTCCTAGAAGTATAGGACCACATCCTTATTGTCATAAGTTTCACAAAATTCTATGGTTACCTCATTTTGAAATACCTATCCTTTATTAACCCCTATCTCAAGTTCTTCAGGTTTTCTACTAACCTTGGAATGCATTCCAGAATTATTTGATTCTTCTATTGAGTCAATGAATAAATTATTTATTTATTTTTGAAATCATAATACACTTTCTATAAATATGATCTAACTTGGAGTTTTTGTTTAAGTCATTATGATTATTCATAATGAACTTTTGGTAACTGAAATACCGGATAACTATAATTGTTTTACAAAAAACCACTGATATCATGTTTCATGTCAAATTACTTCCATCATATTTAGAAGCACCATACTAGTGTTGATTGAACTCATTGGTATATAAAGAAACATGCTAATTTTATTGATATATAAACAATTTTTTGTCGATGAAGTTACATATGAATTCTAGTTTTGAGGAATTCATCCATTGGAGTTTGTTACAATGATGCCTATAAATAAATTCATGCCTTGAGCATCAGAAGTACACATAATGAATGAACATTTAGATATAAAATTTTAAAAGTTTCCATTCATTTTTAATATTTGTAGTTTCTTGTTTCTAAGAGAACTTTCGATCAATGTAATATTTTTCTTTATGAGTATTTTTGTTAAGAGCTATCTTTATAAGGTTTACATTTTTATGATCTTAGAAATTTCCATTGTAATTTTTTTATTTCCATCACATGTGATAAAAATATTCCAAGTATAGGAATATAAAATAATTACATTCATTTGATTTAGGGATTACATGGCTAGGAAGATAAAGATCAAGTACTGTTAGTGTGTCAAAGTGAGATGCTACTGATAAATTTAGTTTAGGGATTCTAGGGATAGGAAGACTGAACTTTCAATGGGTATAAAATCAAGGATACTTTATGAAAGGCTTAAATTCATGGATACCTTGTATTTAATCAATATATCAAGCTTACAATTTGGTTTAAAAGTGTTGTTTTAATAATATTCTTTTAAAGGAGTATTTAATTTTCTAACCAATACTTCATGTTTTGTTTTTAAATTTCCACCATTTTTACTCTTTCATCAGTAATAGTTAAAATAATGATCAATTTATTTCTATCATGATAATTGTATTTCATATAGTTTATAATTTTGTTACTATGATATTTTATTTGATCAGTAATATGAAAAACTAATCATCTTGATATTTGAAGAGGATGGAAATTGTAAGTTTGTTTTAAAACTACAATTCACCCCTGTTGTATTTTATTTTCTATCACAACTTAGGAAAAATTTGGGTTATTCTATAACTAGTAAGTATTATACATTTTTTAATAAAATAACCAATGTTTTTGAGTAAATAGTTCATGTGAAGTTTGATGAATATTATCCTTTTGTTTTTATAAAACCATTGAAAATTCATAATACCAGGGATGTTTTCAAAAATACTTTTATTATTGTACCAAAAGATAATTTACAACTACCAATTGTAAATCCTCCAGAAGCATTACCATCTAATTTTTAATATCTGGAAGTTACTTCAACAAAAGATATACATTTTTTATTTCAATACCATCTTACCAATTTACCCAAAAACCAATCGATCCTATGGAATCATACTTCTGATTATATTATTGGAGATTTAATTCAACTAATTAAAACTAGATGATACTTTAGGTGATAAAATTTAGATAAGGGACATGAAAGAATAGATCAATAAATTTGAAATAAACCATTTTTAGTCCCCAGTTTAATGTTTGTCCTACCCAAATTTACCCAATATTTTAGGGTTAAGTGGTCGCATGTAGTTTATCTTGGGTTGTCAAATCCTCAGAGTCCTAAGAAGTAACCTATAAACACGTACATTTTATGGATTGTTTTTGGATATGAAGTGGCCAACTTGGTTGATTTTATATGGGTTTAAGTGAACACTAAGAGACTTAAGTGAATTCAATTTAAAAGAATGAGTTAATCCTAGGTTATCACTTGGGGTGGATTGGATGAATTCCTTTTTTCAACTATTTAAATTTATTATATTTTAGATGGGTTCATTTAATAAGATAAAAAAACATCATCACTTAATGTTTTAATGCCTATACCCCCTAATACTAATCAAATATACACTTGAAGGATATAAGTTTTGAGCACTCCAAGGTAAAGGTTCGTATTAGAACTTGAAGTGTGTGGCCTTAAATTCAACATGGATGAAGGAGTTTAGAGATCTTCAAAAAAAATTCTCAATTAACAGAAGTGATTAGACATTAATGGAGTGAGAAAAAACATCGAATCCAGCCCCTTTCTACACTCTTGTATCAACCCATAAAAGATTTATCCCTCCATTTATGACATGTTCTCAATGGAAGCGAGAAGTAAACTTACGAGGGTGGAATTAAAGAAGTAAAAACAAAAAAATAATGATCACTCCAACGTTGTATGATAAATTCACAAGGTATGGTGTGATTAAATTCACACCTTGAGGAAAAGGTATCAACATGATATAGAGAAGAATAGAATAAGAGCAGAGGAAGAACTTTTATTAAGAAACTAAGGTGAATTGAACAACTTACATGAGAAAGAAATGCGATTATAAACACAAAGTAGCATCATAACACTACAATGAAACCAAGCACAAAGATGATAAACTCCTCCACAACCACTAACTTAAATAGTAATTTCAATAGGTTTGGATCGATCCCCCAATAATCCAAGTCTTCCTACTTGATTATGGTAGGCCTAAGGTGGTGGAAAGTTTGTGGAATTTAGACTTTTCCACCCTTGACCTGAAATGACATCCATCTTGCATCCACAAAACATAGGAGCCTAAATGAGCTTATATATGGCCGAATTGGAGTGGGACATAGAATAATAAAATGAAGCTTCAGATGTCCCCTAACTCACTGTAAAGTTTAATCCTAAAAGAGTTTATATTTTACGAGATATGTGTAAAATTGTGGGCTGTTTTTATGGGCCATATAATCTGGTCCAGAATTTTATCTCTAACTTGGGCCACATAGAACTCCATTAAAACATCCGAATTATATCTTTTCACCATTTGATGAAATGTTATACATTATTTCCTATATCTTCAGTTAAAATTTTAGAATCATTGAGATTTTATCTTGGTCTCTATAGTCTCTTTATTGAGATGATGTCCAGTTTACTTTTCCCAAAATGTGTTGGCATGAAAGCCCATTTTGGTGGTCTTACAGTGTGAATCTTCAAGTACTCAAAAAGTTTGAATTGTTTATAATGTAATTAAAAACCTGAAAATTAAATATGAAAATAAAATTAATACCATTGTGTATTTTATATGGTGTTCAAAAATGTACTATGTAATAGTTCATTTTAAGATGGACTTACAATCATAATGTGAAATGATGTTCAAAGTGTAAAATGCACTAAAATGGTGTTTATGAATAATAAAGTACATGAATATTATATATATTAACAATGAATATTAGCCTCATTAAGTGTATAATAAAATTTCCTATAGATCTCTCGATAATTGGAGTAAAATGGGGTTATAACAATAGATGTATTGAAAATGGATTTATTATTAGAAATAAAGAAAGACTTTTTACTAATGGTTATTTTCAAGAAGAAGGAATATATTATGGTGAAAATTTTTCACTGGTAGTTAGATTATAATCTATCATGATCTTATTATCCTTTTTATCTCATCTAAATTTTAATTTATTTCAAATGGATGTGAAAGGTTCTTTTTTTAATGGTTATATTCAATAGGAAGTTTATGTTGAACAACCTATAAGTTTTAAAGATATTGAATTTCTGGACATAATATTTAAACTTAATAAAACAATATATGGACTTTAATAATACCCAAGAGTTTGGTACGATAGACTTACCAAATATTTGATTCAAAATAATTTGGTTATAGTGCTGATCCAACACCTTTCATAAATAAAATTTTCATAAATACCATCATTTTTCAAATATATATTTATGAAATTATTTTTAGTTTAACTCAAAAATATGTTTATGATAGTTTTTCTAAACTTATGAAAAATGAGTTTGAAATGATAATGATGAAAGAACTCAAATTTTTCCTTATTTTCAGATTTTTCAAAAAATAGAAGGAAATATTTTAACTCAATATAAATATATTAAAGATATACTCAATTTTTTTGGTTTTCCAATCCTTCAAACATAAATACACTGATAGAAAATTCTATCAAACCTGACCTTGGTGAAACCAATAAATTGGTAGATTAAAAATATTATAGAATTATAATTGTAATTTCACTATATCTTACTACAATTCGACTGGAAATAATGTTTTTGGTATGTTTATGTGTGACATCTCAAGATAATCCAAAAAAATATCATTTGAAAGTGGTAAAATTCATTTTATGATACCTCAAATGTTCTTTGGGACATGGATTATTTTATTGTTTCAGAAATGATTTCATTCTAAAAGGTTTCTCAGATGATGACTTTGGAGGTTGTAGATTAAACAAAAAATATAATTTTGAAGCATGTCATTTCTTAGGAGAAGCTTTAGTTTCATGGTCCAATAAGAAACAAAATTCTGTATCACTTCCCACTACTGAAGTAGAATATGTAGTAACCAGAAGTTTTTGTGCTTAAGTGTTGTGGATGTAACACACACTCATGAATTTTGGTTTGAGTTTTACTCTAAATCCAATTCTTTGTGACATTACTAGTTTTATTTCCTTTTCTTGAAACCTAGGATATCAATCACAAGAAAAGTACATAGATGTAAGAAATCATTTCCTTAGGGATCAGACATAAAAATGATATATTGTTCTCAAATTTATCAGAATGGAAAATTATCTTGCTTGTATTTTTACAAAACCTCTTACTTCCGATAGATTCAAATTTATTAAATAGAAGCTGAGAATGATAAACCTTAAGTGATCTTAAATCCACTTATTATTTTATCTATGTACTTAAATTAAAAACTCCTCTAGTAAAAATGGGAAAAAAGTATCTATTTTTTATTTTTTTATTTTTCAAACTTATCTATTTTTCAAACTTATATATTTTCAAACTTATCTGTTTTTCAAATTTTTCTATTTTTCAAACATATCTATTTTTAAATTTTTTTTTTCAAAATTATCAATTTTTCAAACTTATTTAGTTTTCAAACTTATCTTTTTTTTAATATTATCACTTTTTCAATATTTATAGTTTATCATTTTTTTGTAAAATATTTACAATTTTTTTGGATAAACTTTTCCTTGGATAATATTTAAATGAGGAAGATCATCCATTATTTTTAGAGGTTAACTTCAATAATGTTTAATCTTTTCAACTATTTATTTTACTGTTCTCTTAATATTATTGTTTAACATAGGAGGAGATGTTAAAAATTAATAAATTTGTTTAATTAATTTTTATAGGTGTTTTTTATTACTTCTAAAAAAGGTATCTTTTTTTCTTTTCTTATTTAGGGATATTTTAAATTTTATTCTTAAAAGAATCGATATGATATATGTTTTTGAATTTTATTTTTGTGTAAGTTTTTGAGATCCTCTCGTACATCTAAGGAATATAAAGGACAAATTTTTTGATGATAACAGTATTAAATTATTATATAATGACTGAAATATCAAGACCTTTTTATTTAGTTTTTCTTTCATTGCTTTTAAAAACTAAAATGTTTCTCATCAAAAGCATATTTTAAAGAGTTTATATAAATAAACTCATAAGACCATCCATGAAACTGAAAATGTTCATTGACAAAATAGTAAGTACATCAAATGTAGTTGAAGTATTATCTTTTTTCATTGGTAAAGAAGGTGAAGTTCAAATTTTGATAATGTAGAATAATGACTTATATTATATAAAGATTCTTAATAATATCCTTAATACAAGCGGAGAAAGTGAAGTTCAAATTGACCTCACTTTATTAAAAGATATTTTTAGATACTAAATCATGGTTGAAAGAGAATTGATATAGAAAAATTTGATTACATCATCCACAATAAAAGGATTTTTATTAAAGATATGAATATCTATAGAAGTTTCAAAAGAAACCAAAATATATGATCAGAAAATTCTCAAAAAAAATTAATTTTCTAATTTTCAATTATATTTTTTATTCCTTCTATATTTATTTTTTGAAACCCAAAATGGGAGGGGGATTTAATAAAAATTTAGTATCTATTTTTTAGCTTGTATATTCACCTACTATCATTTTTTTCTCTAATCAATATTTTTCAGGGGGGGTTGATATGTGTTTTTCATACATGTATTTTACAGTATTTTAATACATTGATGTCTGTAAATCTTTCTAATATCAGGAATATTTGACTTTTTTTATGTTTTATGGTAGGATACAATGGATACTTGTAAAAGGAGTAGAAGAGATGATTTTCTTAAGGGAACGTGACACCAGAAAATCGAGGATGAAACAGAGTTGTGGAAATGGAGGAAGCCATTTACACATCGTGTATTTCAGTAAAAAATGTGATTTCATATAGAGAATTTACCTCTACCCTTTTTAAGTCATGACATATTACACGATATGAAAATCTATTACACATCATGTATACAATACACATCATGAAAGATCGGGATAGAGAAAGATATGAAGAATTCACCACCAATGTAGATTACATGTTGTATAAAATCACACATTGTTAATGTATTGAGAAAATAAAAAATAAAGATATGCTAGCATCTGAGGGTTTAAAAAAAACATTATAAAACTACACCCTCAACCATATACCAAGGGGGATCTTAGAGGTATCCTTGATGATGGATGCCTGTCGATACACGCACACCATTGAGGAGCCCATATTTGGCACTGTTCTATAGGATTTTATTTATTCTTTTTCTCACCCTCTCATGGCTAGAATGAGAGGGTGATTTCTTTGTGTCACAACATTAATGATGAATGATTATTTACTATATGTGGTATTTTATTTTTTATTAAAATTTATTTTGAGATTTTATATTTGTTCTTTATTTCTATCCCTTCCCTGATTCCTTTTTATATAACCATTGTTATTGGAGTTAGGAAAAGGATTTAATTTCTTTATTTCTTTGAGCATGACCATTTCTTGTGTTGATTGAATGATTTTTTTAATGTGGGATCTAGGGTTTAGCCTTCCACTATTACCATTGGGTTTGTTCTTACCATATGTTTAAATAAAGTTTCTAGTTTCCCATTATTTGGGATCTTTAGTACATGACCACGAGAAAAGGAGAGTTTAGGATACATAGAGTTTATCATGACCATTAGACTCTCTAGGATTATATTCCAATGACTGTATGATTTTTAATTCATTATTTCATACCTTGTTACCACATAAACCTGGATTCATTGCTGCTCGACACCCTTTTTCTATTTTCTTCTCCCACATTCTTCACTAATCACATGCTCAGTATCTTAGATTCAATTTATTCAAATTAAAATTAGTTTAGGTCTTCATTATTGAATTAATATTTTCTCTAACCCTGTATCTATGGGTTCAACCTCATACTTTCATATCATATACTAACTTTTATTTTATAGGTTTGTTTGATTTGTGTTATAAATTTCTAAATTTGGTAACCCTGCGGGAATTAACGATGCCTAAAGGGGTATCAAATTTTTGGCACTATTTCTAGGGATAAGAGCATAGAATTTATTTGTTTAATAATTTTTGGAAAATTATTTTTGTATATTTTATATTTCAATTTTTTTCAAAGGTTTTTTCTTTACTTATTTTTTATTACTATTTACCACACTAGGTATTTTTGGTTGTGATGGCAGAGTTGCAGGGCATGATAACTACCAAGGATAGGTTTTCCCTCCCACTGGAGAATATGGTGCAACAACTTAATGAAATTAAAATGAAGAGAAATTAATCCAATGATTACCCATAACTATTCCCAAGATTTAAATGCACAACACCCCATAGCTTGGAGCCATAATTCTACGAGGAGCATCACGATAAATTAATACTGGACAACAAAGAAAAGATAAGTACCACTTTTGAAGTTAACTTTGATCCTAACCATGATTCCCTTAACTTTTTAGGATTATAGGATGAAGGATACCTTGTTGTAGAACTTGAGTAGGCCAAATCACAATTCTACAAACAACAATAAAAAGAAGAAGAGGAAGAAGAACCGACTGTACCCTGTGATATCTCCATAGAGGAACAAAAATAAGCATTAATAAAATATGAAATTGAGAAGCTGGATTTAGAACCTAAAGTGATCATTAAAGAATTACAACACACAAAACCATCAGTTAAAGAAAAATATTTTTTCTGAGTCTGGATAGATGCTGAAATCATGTTGGTTGTCTTTATGCTATTCAAACTCCAGCCACTATCTCTGAGTTCCATGCCAATTTCAATGAAGATAAGACAATCTAATTTGGGAGGTTTTCAATGTTAATATTGGGTGAACATGATATAGTTAGAATTATACTACACTCCAATCAGCTAAAATAGGTATGGTTGATCTAAATGACAAAAAAATCATATTTCGAGAGGTAACATGGTTTTATCACTGTTTAGGATTTTTGATTTATTACTTTCTTAAAATTTAAGTTTATATTAGGATTTAATTTCAATTCCCATTTTATTTTTGAGTGTTATTGAAATTTCATGTAATTTCACTTATTTATATATATATTTTTTCTAGATCCATCAAAGGTATAGGTAGAAATCATCATTAGGGATGCAAAGAAGTTGTAGGAGCATTACACATTGTGAAACCCATTCACATTGTAAAATACAATGAATACACATTGTGAGAGTAGTACACACTGTGAATCTATTGCATACAATACCTGCGTAGCTATGTTTAAATCATTACTGAAAGGATATTAAGAATTTCTATTATGTAATTATCTTAAGTATTACCTATATTGAAATTATTTTAGAGCTTTAAAAGCCAATTGAAAACCCCATACTTGGCTCTTGTTTTACTCAATTTAACTAGGAGACATAAACTACACAGGATAATTACCATTCCTTGAATTTAAATTTCATTTTCAATAAATTTGAATGTAAAAATAGGAGAAATAGTTTTTGAGGATAATCATGAGGATTAGGATTTGATAAATCAGGATTTAGGGGAGCATAATAATTTTGGTAAATGGTTTTTTTGATATTTGGTCTACCTTGATTTTTTGATATTTTTATTAATTGATTTTATTATTAACATACATTTCCATGAGTAGTTATCCTAATTTTTTTCTCATTACTGAGACATCCTCTGAGATAATATTTCCCATTATTTCTATAGTATATTTCTTGTGAAACTTGGGCATGATTTCTTTTAGAACTTTATTTGCATCTTATAAAAGCTATGACTAAACATAATCAATTTTAATATGATTGATATGTCTTTTGTTTAACCTCTTTATCCTTGGACCCACCTTTCATTAATCTTTTTTAAGCCCAAAAAATCCTTGAACAAGATTTTTAGGAAATGAGTTGAGTTACAAGTCTATCTTATCATTTCCCACCTTCCTCTAAATTATTTGGATGATATTTAAAAGAATAAGTGTAGGGGAGGAATTTTTTAGGGTGTATGAGGATATACTTCATTGAGGATATTTTTTAGGGTATTTTCCATTATAATGTTTGGAGAGTCCATGTATTTTTAATTGTATTTTATTTTTCACTGCTCCTTCTAAAAAAATAAATAAAAATAAATGCTAAAAAAATAAAAAAATTGGTTTGTGTCTATCACGACTCGACCCATGTTGGGCTCGAGATGTAACTATCCCAAGACTGCCTCCATAGGCCAGGGGGTGGGAAAAGTTCCAAAGGCACAATAAACTTGAGGAGGCCTTTTCCTAAGAATGTGTATATACACACACAACCAACTCAATGTAATAACACCGAGGAAAAATAAAACAAGATACAATGCTTCTATAAGTAAACCAAAAATATGAATCAATATCTAAATAGTACACGTATAGAAAAGTAAAGTTGAATGGGAAAGGGAAAAAATACACACCCAACCAGAAAAGTGACACAACCTGGAAATAGGTGGAAAAGTAAAACAGTTGAGAGAGTCCCACTCCTGGATCCCAAGATACGAACATTTCACGTGATCCAAACACCCCATATCTCTATGATCCTCTAAAGACACAATCAACCTGTCCATCATCTGCAAGGGCACACCCGGTGGGGGAAAAGCCCAAACAGGGGTGAGTATAAAGATACTCAGTAGTATGCCCTGAAGGATTGAGGTAGAAGCAAGAGAAGTAATGAATAGGGGAGTAGTAGATTGAACAAGGTACATAAAAGAAGTGCAACTCAACCCAAAAAATGAGTGAAGTAAGATTGTCCAAACACAAGGACATATAAATAGTGATAAGATGAAATTCTCATCGAGTCTTCTCTACCCATAGTAGGAGAGTAGACTCCTCCAACCACGAGAAGATAGATATGGAAAGAACCTGGCATACCCCATGCATATTCATCTCTCCTGGAAGGAGAGTAACCAAAACCCAAGAAGCAGGTACTAGAAATAGAATATATATAAATTCTCCAACAAAGAAAACCAAATGGGAGAGTAAGGGGATATCCATCACACAATCTCATCCCAGTAAAATAGTATCCAAAAGTTATAGAAGTAACCATCGATACCTAATATTCCACATGTCTGCTCTAAACTGCAAGTCAAAGAGACTCAATCACTGCACCTTGATGCTATCTGCTTTGGGTGGTACTATCTCACCCTCACAGTTTTAGGTCGCATCACAAGGACATGTCTTGGTGGGAATAGAATCCCTATTTCTTGAGAGACCAAAGTCACGTCAAAACACATCTTGTCACTGTCGCATAGTCAAGAGGTCATGTCATAATGTCGAGGATCTATGCCCAACCCAACTGGAAGATTCCACTCATCATTGGGTATCCATGTGATACTATATCAGGGGGATCATCACCCAAAAGTCAATGGATACCCACTACCCAGCCCGGCTGGATGGTAGCCCAGAACTGCCATCGGCGACCACTTCCCAGTCCAGATGGAGATAAACTCGGAACTTCCATTTGGGACCACTTCCCAGCCCAGTTGGAGGTAAACTCAAAACTTCCATAGGGGACCACTTCCTAGACCAGTTAGAGGTAAACCTGTAACTACTTTGTCCATCCCTACAAAATGGTACATCTCGAAAAGGCATCGAGGAACTATGACCATTCATGATGAATGGTACCTCTTGGAAAGCACTGAGGAACACTGGCCATCCCTACTGGATGGTATCTCTCGGAAGAACACTGCTATAGTCATTGAGTGCTGGCCCAGATAGGTGTCCCTCTTGGAACATGTCACATCATAAATTGTAAGCCACTACAGAGGTAACCATCACGTCCTATGCGAAAAAAACACTTAGGATATGCTACTCGCATGCCAAAGTCTGAGTTTATAAGGAGTTACGTGAGACAGAAGAATTCATAAAGTGGTACACGATGCGTGTAGGGACCACATGACGTGTGACCCCGCCTCATCACCCGGTTGTGTACCTAACCATTCTTGGGTACTAATCTACGAACATGTACCCCCTAAGTGTGTCGGCTTACTCCCAGATTACTTGACACACCTAGTAAAAAGGTCGATGAGCGCACGATGCTCATCGTTGATTCGGAGGGCCAAAATCATAATTACGCTGGCACACCTCCTCAAATAACTCTAGAACATTTGACCGTATCACTTAATACGTCTTCTCCACTCTCACAAGAGTCTAGGTTGACCTAAGCTGTGAGTTCTCTTCAAACATGTCAAAAGGATCTTCCACCGATATTCCTTTCATGTTTCCACAATTTAATGAGATCATGAATAAGGCTCCACGTGTTCAAATGGATCACACCATTGCAATCATTGAAGAAATCACGTAAGATCGACTATTTAATCGCCCCAAATAGACCTCTGGTGGAAAGGTTGTAAGTCACCGCATTGTGCTCAAAAAGCATCTTATGGGGACCATCACTACAGGAAAACCGCCTATTAGCGGCGGTTTACAGAAACTGTCGCTAAACTGGGCGTCGACAATCTATTAGCGGTGGTTTTATGCATTTCATGGAGGTCAAATAAAATCATCGTAGTACCTCATTTCGCGGCGGTTTTTGGTAAATTTAGCAGCGGTTTTAAGGGCTATTTAATTAGCGGCGGCTATAATTGCCGCAAAATTCAGGTGTGTCATGCGCCTGCTTAGCGGCGGTTAAAACCGCCGCTAATTCCTACATGATTTCGCGACGGTTTTAACCGCCGCTAAGTGTATTTCCGATTACATTTAGCGACGGTTTAAACCGCCACTAATTGTATAAGTGGTAAAACATTAGAGGTGGTTAAAACCGTCGCAAAATGCTAACCCGAAAAAAATATCATTTCTGCTTATACTGCACCACTGAACTGAAAAACAAACCAAATAAGAAACCATTTATCATGCCAAACATTCTCAACGGGAAGGAATTCATCATATGTTTCCACTAATAGAAGTATTCCCCCAATCTTAAAAATATTTCATAGGCCAATTTCTACCTCACCATGGGCTAGATAAATAGTTTCGGTTCCTAGAAACCATCAAATAATCAACTCACTATGGAATTATAGTTTATGGTACATGATAAACTAAAAAATATATGTCTCCTCGTAATGATGAATATCATGCACAACTATCAAAGAAGAGAAGGTTTGGTGTTACACCCAACATGGTTAACATCACTACCAACACATGTACTAAAAACATTCATGGTTTTAATCACACCCAACACAACTATCAAAGAAGAGAAGGATTGGTGTTACACCCAACATATATACATGAAGATAACAATGGTTAACATTACACCCAACCCATATAATAAATAATAACAATAGTTGGAATTAAATTCAACCCATGTAACTAATAAGAACATTAGTTTTAATTGCACCCAACCCATATAAGAAGTCATAGGAATATTTGGAATTAAGCCCAATCTATGTAAAAACCAAGATAAATTGTTAGAATCATGTATAACCTACTTAACCACAAAAATTTGGTTGGAATCACACCCAACCCATATACCAATGAGAATGATAGTTGGCATCTTATACAAATTATTATAAAGTGTTCAACATGGTTAAAAAATAGCCAACCTATATAGCATGCCAAAGAAATGGTTAGCATTATGCCAAACCTAATTAACAATATAGAAACATCATTGGAATAAAACCCAACTAAAGAACCAAGTAATAACAAGAATTTAATTACACCCAACCAAAAATATACATCATTTTACTCAAGTCACTCTTACTTGGATAAGATCTCCACTATCAATTATGTTGTATATAATTCACCATCATTAAGGAATTTCTTTAAATAAAATTTAAGATATTATCATTTCACATTAATACATACCCCTATTGGTTATCATTCCAAGTTCTACCACCAATTTCAATTTAATTCATGGATGTACATGATTAATAATTATAAACCAGAGGACCTTACACAGCCCTAACAAACCTTTCCTGAATCTCATCTATGAGGAAATCTAATTTTTTTCCATCCTGATCCATTGTTACCTTCCCTTCTACACTTGTGCATCAAACAACACATACAACATATATATAATAAGGAGAAAATTTATGCACCACCTACGCAATATTCATAAACACCCTTTCATTTAATGTTGATGAAAAAGTTGATCCAATTCAATAAGAATACCTAAAGCATACAAAATACCTAAAATTATGGATTTAGAATGAAACACAAGATAACATCAAATGAAACAAGAGATTGGGGGTCGCATGGATTTATACTTATAGTTTAGAGATGATCAAAATTTAAAATATTTGATTCCATAAAGGATTAAAGTGTATGGATCAAAATGTGCCAAAGAAGAGAGGGGAGGGATCACTACTAGTCGTTTGTACTATAAGGAGGAGGAACGAGGATTAAATGGGTTGATGTTCAGTCAGGATAAGAACCTTTAAAACATCATTGTTATAAATTACTTTGTATTGATGATTGACATTATGGTTCCAGAAAATAAGGTCTCTCCAGTCTACCACATAAGAAGACATTTGAGAAATAGAGGACATATTTAAAGAGAATAGAGAATATATTAGAAGATATGTAACCATTAAGAGAGAATCAGTTGTGCTAATCAAACAAAATAAGTGCATAACATGGAAAACATTACGTGGACCACATGATCCATTCTAGGTCACAAAAATCACATAACCCATAAAACATATTTTGATCACATGATTTTTCTTAATACATATAATCATGTTACCATGTGAAGGTCACATGAATCACATAAAGATTAGTAGATCATGAAAAAATCCTCAAGAGACAACCGAATCACATAAGATAGACTAATGGCCAAGGGTGTGCATCAAAGTTCAAATAAATTACCATTGATTAGTTCATGGATTGATTAAGTGAGATATTTAGACAAGGTGATCACACAAAGAGGTCAAGTGACATGATCACATGATTAGGTCTCTTGTATGGTTCTTGTGATGAGGTCATGCAAAGTTGTCTTGCAAAACAATCGCACGAGAGAGGAGGTTTTGAGAGCTATGGAGCTTCATGTCACCGGTCAAATAACCAGCCTCTCACCCCCTATTTATAGGGAACATCAAGGAATATGAATGGAATTATAGAAGACCAAAAGATGTTTTGAATTCCAACCAGAGAAATCATAAGAGACTCATGAAGTCATTTCCTACCTCATAACTGAGTCCTTGTTCCTTCGAACATCACTTTTTTGGGGGGGCATTTTTTGACGTTAGCCAAATGAGCATTGTATATTTTAGGAACAAAGAAATACCCAAAGCATAGGTATTAATATATACCCAAAGGAAAGAAAATTCTAGCATGTATACATATAGATTAATCATCTAGGTCACAAGGACTATGTGAACTTCAATGAGGCTCATGATCACATGACCCTAGGAACATCATGCAAAGGGGTTATGCAATTCATGTGATCTATTCCTGATCATGTGAAGCCCCATCAAACAACCCAATTAATCATGTAAAACCCCTCTGATTATTCTTTTTTATTATATGACATGTCATCTAACAATCTCCCAATATGTTCATAAAATAAAAGTTAGAAAAGAGGGAAGCTTCATGGGAAGGGAGTTGCATTGGTTTTCATGTGATACAGTTACGTGCCTCATACAAACTATTAATGATCATGAAAATCACCTCAGAAAACCATCTTGATCTAGTGATATCCATTCAACATGGCTGTTTGGACATGCAACACCCTAATGAGTCCAATTCCTAATGCTGAATTTACAACAGAAACATCAAAGAGCCTATTACCATAGATCATCTAACCAATGAAACAAACACATCATTCTCTTTACCACCTGAGGTTGTTATGATCATTCAAGGTTAGACACTGAAGCTCCTCCAAGACCAATGGGTTTTTAAAGGTTCCATACACCACACATGTTATATATACAAACCAACCTTTCCCATATTTGTTCAACACATCAACAATACTACTCATGGTCCGATGATTCATCGTCACCCTCTCCACCTCCATCTCCTGCTGCCACCTGTAAGAACATTATATTGAAAATTAAATATTATTGCATATTTATAATTAAACTTAAAACCAATAAAAGTTTGCAAACTAAATGATTTTGATTTTTTGTGATTTACCTGCTCACCACCACTCGGTGCACTACCACTGGGGGCATATCTGCTCATCTGCTGATATAAATCAGTCAATGCTTTCTGCATAGTGGATATCTGAGCCCCTTGGTCTTGAACTGTGGCTCGTAGAGAAGAAATCTCCCTCTGAGCATCTTCAGGTATGGGCTGACTATAACTAGGAGTAGATGCGGCTAGAATCCCTGATGGCCTACTAAAGACCTCAGATGGTACGGGTCCCAAACCCATCCTGCGCACTCTACCAGGATGCTCTTTCCCAAGGACTTGAGCAACCGTGTCATCCTGGGAGACTGAGTAGGACTGCCCAGGATTGGCATCCCATAGTTATTTAATTTTTACCTATAAATAAAATATCAATAAATATTAACACAGTAAAAACTGATAATAAGTTATTATAATAAAAATTTTACTTCATACCCCAACTTCTTTGGTAGACTCATTAACAAAATAGCCAGCTGATTTTCTGTGAACATCCAACCATAGTTCACTCCGGGAGGCTTCGTGCCCTAAATTTTGTGACTGCATTAAGCAAAGATAAATAAAAAATTCAATATATTAAATAGATAATATTGTATTATAAGTATTTAAACTATTTAAAATATTATCAATGACATTCGGCTTCTAGAAAAGCTTTTTGAGCCCACTGTGTGAGGGATGACTTGCTTCGCCCTGTTTGATGAATTATGTCGTGAGAGATACTGAAATAAATAAAATGCAATTTAATAGTAATGTATCCAATGTCATCTCCTCTTCATATACATGTATTAATGTAAAATGAGGATAATATAATAATATATATTTCAATACCATCCGCTTCTCATCATGATGCCTGTCAACAAAAACTTTCCACTGCTCTTTTAGTACCCCACTGGGTATCTTGTCATACATTTGTTCCAAGTTCAATGAAGTATCGTTGACATCACACCACAATATCCATTTGAAATCTTTCCATTTTTTACCAAGATTTTTCAAAGTCCACTTCCGTGCTATCACATCAGCAACTGTGAAGTGGAAGAACATCTGTATACAGAAATTCATTTTGAACATATTAGTAACATGACATTCAATTAAAACATAATGTAATAAAATTACCTTTATTTGAGAATAGAAAACTTTATTTTTCTAGTTTGGAGGCATATGTCTCCAATCATCATATGAAATGGGAAGGGAAATGGGCTCCGCTGCCAAATGACCTATAATCTGGCCAAGTAACCCCGCGACATCATCCGTAGGGACCCCATAAGAATCAAATGGCACGACTATCTTTTCTCCATTCAAGTTCCAAACATATGAGATTTTTAAGTGTTTCTCCACAGTTTTATTTTTTTCATCTTCAATGAGCAAACAATTAGTATAAACAAAATGCAATAAATTTATTTAATTAAAATTTATACCTATGACTGTGACCCTCCAGTATGTCCGGGATAAACTAGAAGGGGTATGTCGCTGCCCAACTGATGAGTCACCTGTAGGGGGAGTCGACGACTCAGCCTCTAATGGGAGGCCCTCTGATGGTGTGAGAGATGGTGCAGGGGGAGATGGTGCAGGGGTGTAGGCAGCTGGTGCCTCAGATGTCATGGGGAGTGACCCAGATGGATCGGCATCCGTCGCAGAACTAGAAGAAATAGTATACCGCTTCCTCCTTGGCATTCCTGTAATTTAATCAAATAAAATTAAGTTCAGAATATATATTTCAAAAAAATTATGCAGAAAAAAAAATTAAAAATGATAATAGATGACCAGTACTAACAAACAAAATATATATAACAATGATAATGAATGACTGGAGAAATTAAACAAGTGGTTGCTGCATGAATAAATAATTGTACATAAAATCATTTTCCCCTTAAATCATGTCGGTTTCCTGCCCCATTGCTTCATCCACTTCATTCATCCTTGAAAGACTAATATTTTCAATATCATGATGGACAAATAATTCTGCTTCCTGTTGTTGATGACATTTAATTTCAGAGGTCAAATCTTCCACTTCATCACCCATATCATACAAATCTCTTTGTATTACGTGAGTAACTACACTCCACCCTTCATCCACAACATCATTCACATAATATACCATTTTTTCTTGCGATGCTAAGATATATGGATCATGCATTTCACGATCACCAACATCCATCAAGCGAGAGAAGTTAACAGAAGTAAATTGCAATGAATATCTTTTAACACCAATGATAATATCGACCCATTTGAATTTGAATAAAATAATAGAAAAATGTCCATGGTAGTTTAATTCAATAATATCATGCAACTTTCCATAGTATCCCACTTCAGAAAATGTAAATATACCACTATTCTGTGTTTTCAAACCCACTTCTCGATCAACTGTACGAAATCTAAATCCATTCACATTATAAGCGTCGAACTTTCTAACTTGCTTTATAGGACCTCTAGCAAGAAACTTCAAATCTTTTGACAAGTCTGCTCGAGTATCAGTACTCATGATCTGAAAAAAGAAATATAATTTAATATATTTACAAATTGTATGTGTCAAACTAATATTCTTATTTATTACAATATTTATGAACTTACACGTCGTGCAAACCATTCTACAAGCTCTTTATTCACAGCTTTCGTTATATCTTTCTCATTTCATGTTTGGCCTCTCATTCATCTCTTTGTTTGTATCCTCAACTCTTCAATAAATGGATCTGAAATTTCAATATTCAGCAGCACATATCTATGTGCCTGTAATAATTCCAATTCTGTCAGTGTCACATTTGAGGTCCTCCCAACTGATCGGCCAATAGAAGGAAATATTTTTGATTTCTTATGCATTTGAGATTGAGTTGATGTGTCGTCAACACGTCCAACTCAATTAAATCTTGTCTCAATATCATCTAAATACCTGGAACAAAAGGTAAGACATTCCTCGGCCAAATAGCCTTTAACAATAGATCCTTCTGGTTGAGCTTTATTTCTCACGTATGATTTCAAATGCCCAAGATATCTGTGAAATAAAATAGTAATATTATGCATTTATTTAAATGTCAAAAATTGTTTACTTAACTGGAAAACATATAAATAAAATACCTCTCAATTTCCATCGATAATGAACGGGGCCTCCTAATTTAGCTTCTTCAACCAAATGCACAATTAAATACATCATGATAGTAAAAAACAATGGAGGAAAGATCATCTACATTGCACAAAGAGTCAATACAAACCTCTCCTGGAGGTTGTCAAGCTGAAATGGATGTACAACTTTCTCACATAATTGCCTGAAAAATGTGCAGAATTGGAGTACAATAGCAGTAACTTTTTCAGGTAATAATGTATGCAATGACAATGGTAGTAACTGCTGTAACAAAATATGTGAATCATGACTTTTAAATCCATGTAACTTATGATTCTTCAAGTCAACACACCTCGAGATGTTACTCGAATACCCATCAGATACCTTCACATTCTTTAAAATTCGAAGGAACATATCTTTATCTCTATTTTTCATTGTGAAAATGGCCGGAGCATACTTTTCATTCTCATATGGACAGAGATCGCGTTTTATGTTCATTACTTGTAAGTCTTTGCGAGCATTAAGATGATCCTTTGACTTTACATGCTCATTAAGTAATGTGAAAATCAAATTATCACAGACATTCTTCTCAATATGCATAACATCAAGATTGTGGCGCAACAAATTAAATTTCCAATACGAAAGTTTAAATAATATACTTTTTTTCTTCCATTGTTGTGTTCTGATTTCACTTGACGATGCACTTTAGAACCGTTTTCCAATATCATTCAAATGATGAACCTTCCCAAATTCTGTTTCAACATTTTCAAGCTGTGTCAATATTTCAGAACCGGTTAACAACTTTGGAGGTGGTATACGATCAATGAAACCATTAAATTTTGATTTGTTCAGCCGAAATCTATGAGATGCATCGAGAAATCTTCAATGGCATAAGAAGCACCATTTTCTACTGTGAGGTAGCCATTTGGGATCAAAATCAAAGTTACAAATGGGACAAGCCAAACCCGTATAAGTGTTCCAACTAGATAAATTCCCAAGCCCAGGGAAGTCACTAATGGTCCACAGTAAAGCAACATGTATTTTGAACATTGTTTTAGAAGAAACATCAAATGTCTCAACACCGTTACTCCATAACTCTTGCAATTCTTCAATCAAAGGCTGTAAGTATACATCAATATCATTTCCAGGAATTTGTTTTCCAAGAATAATCATTGAAATGATAAAAGATGATTGTTGCATACACATCCACGGAGGCAGATTATAAGGGATCAAAACAACTGGCCAAATTCTATAACTTGTACTCAAAGTCCCAAATGGGTTGAATCCATCGGCAGCTAATCCCAATCAAACATTCCTAGGATCAGCTGAGAAATATGGATGTAATGAATCAAATGTCTTTCATGATTGGGAATCTTGTGGATGTCTCATTAATCCATAATTGTTATTATCTACAGAATGCCACTTCATGTGTTCGGCGATTTTTGATAACATGAATAATATTTGCAATCGTGGCTTCAAAGGAAAGTAACGCAAAACCTTTGCAGGTGTGTTCATTTTCTTCTTCTTCATGAAATTATGTTCATTCAGACTTCCAACATCACCCTTTGACTACCATCTAGAAGAAGAACATTTCTTGCAATTCTGTCTACTTGAATCCTCTCCCCAATAAAGCATACAATCATTGGGACACACATGTATTTTTATATAATTCAGACCAATCTTGTTAACAAATTTTTTCATATCATAAAAAGATTCTGGGATTTTTGCTTCAGGAAATGCATCACGAATCAATTCCAATATCAAGGACATTGCCTTATTTGTAATTCCACATAGACATTTGATATGGTACAACTTCAGCAGAAATGAAAGCTTTGAATATTTCAAACACCCACTATACAACTCTTGATTTCCATCGTCAACTAAATCATGAAACGAATTTTTCTCAGTGAATTTTTCCGTTACATTTGGCTCTACAGAATCAAGAGGAGGATCCAATGATATGTTCCAATCTTGATCTACTTGTGTTACAGTCTAAAAAATATCACTTGTCACGTTGCAATTTTTAGCACCCTCTTCTGGTTGTTCTGATATGTTTTGATGCTGATAGTGGTGTCTTGCAGTGCCAAATGCATCATTTATGAGGTTTTGCATTTCATTTTCCATCTTCGACAAACTTGGGACCTCATTCTGTGGATTAACATCAGTGCTCAATCTTTCTGTATGTTCGATTCTCCATGCCAATTCCAACACAAATATTGACCAGGGAATTGCTTCAGTATTAAATGTTCATAAACTTCATCTCTCTTCAACCATGTTCTAAATTTACATTGAAGACATGGACATATTATTCTCCCTTCAACGGATCGATTATAAATCGAAAAATCTAAAAACTCATTCAAACCCTTAACATACTGAGGTGTGTTCCTCGGTAATGTGATCCAACTTTTATCTATGTATATTATAATGTGCCTACACAAAATATACGATAGTGTAAGATTGCAGAATCATAATATAATAAATATGACCCATTGATCATAAAGTATGCATAATATAATAAAGATGATTCATTGATCACATTTACCACTTACTTATCATGCCCAGACAAACCAAACAAGTCTGGTCCCTAGGAGACAACGTGAACACCTCATTGAGGAGCAGTAAGAATATTAGGTTACACAATTATCATAACATTTTCAATCACACATTTATGTTGCCTCAAACAATTTCTATCCCCACTACATTAATGAGATACGTTGGTCCACTCAGATTACTTCCACACCCTCACAAAAAATACTACAACTTTCCTGAACATCTCATATACTCACATTCTTGGTCATCTCAATTAAATGTTTTATTTTATTTTCCATATCTAGAAATGGGATACCAGTCGGTATTTATAACATCCATCCAAAATTACTAATATAGAATACCAATGCATGGGTTCCCATTTCTAGAGTTTCCCCTCATTGGATTATGTTTAATAATCATTACCTTCACCTATCAATATTATAGATCAATAAAAATAATATGGAATATTTTTTATCATATTTAGTTTCATAATTTGAACAATGTTGTTGATTCTTGTTTATAAGCCAATGAATATTCTTCTCACTATATCCAACATAGTGATAACACATTATGATAATTCCCCCACTATGCTCTATCTAGATTGATCCATTCAACATTGGATATTTTATTATAGTTGTGGCACATCTCTCTGGGTAAGAAATATTTCTGATTCTTCGTTTCTCTTGATAATGGTGTCACCCTAGGGTAACATTATCAGATCTGGTGGCCTAAGTTTTTGAATCTTTGTGTATTCTTCTATATCCTTTGGTAGATCTCATTATGGAGGCCATTCCTTGGTTAGTTGTGGTGTGACAGATGTCTTTTGTTGAGGTATTTGGTGTTTTTCCTTTCCACCAACCCCTTCTTTTCTAATTTATATCAATATTAATGTTTTTATTATATTCTAGGGCCTTCGTTTTCATCATTGGGTTTTCATTTTTGGTGGATCCCATTACGGGAATGTGTGACTTGAGCTTTGAGGTAGGTGGTTCCATCTCTAGCCTATGATAATTAGCCTAATTTCTCTTAATTTATAAGTTGATATATCAAATTGGAATGACTATTTTCATTTTTTTAAGAAGGGGTTTTTGAGAGAAATGTTTTTCCATGATTTTTGATAAATGAAAATGAAATGGGTACTTTTAAAATATTGAAATTGATTTGTGAAAATGAGCACTTAGGTTACCTTGGGTACTTAGGTGGAAGGTTTATCTTGAGTCCATCATCCATGTTTTGTGATTATTAGGAGGTTTTCTCATGGGTATTTCCATGGTTTCCTAGTCCCATTATTCTAGGGGACAACTATTAACATTTTTGGGGGGGTTTACTCATGGGGTATTCCTCTTCTTCCTAGGCATGTGTTATAGGAATTGGATTGTGCACATGATTTATTATGGTATAAGTATTCTTCTAGTCTAAACTACAGTGTTCCTTGGTACTTATGCCTCTACTTCTTATTTTATTTTGTACTGATTGGATTTCTGAGTTATAATTGATATAAATTTTGTACCTACTTTTGTTTAGAACTAGGAAAAAGGGAAATGTTTACCCATGTTTTCTATAAAATTTCATTACTGCTTATCATTCCATGTTATATTTAAAATAAGAATACATGAATAGTTATATAGAGGCTTGATATGGAACACCCAGGTGGGATCCTATGGAGGCTGTTAGGTCATACCTTGTGCACCTCCTTAGGGGTACGTAGACATTTGTATGTCTTCCAATACTGGGAAGGGAAAGGCGCTGAAGTGAGGTGGTGAGGTTTGTGTTAGCTGGTTTTGGGTAGCTGGTGGTGAGATGGAGGGAGTTCATCCACACCATCTCATGGAGTGGTTTTTGGTTTTAGTCCATGTAGTTAGGCTTGTTTTCGAAACATTGACTACTTTTTTAATTGTTCTTTTCTACTGTATTTTGACTATTATGGTATATATATTCCTTTAGTATTCCACATTCCTTTTCATTTTGTGTATACATATATGCAATGTGTTTGATCATGTTGGGATAAATTTTTCCCTTTTTTTGTTTTTTGATGCATTGGTGCTTGCCTCCAACCCACGAGGATCGAGAATAACCTTCGGGTATGTAACAGAATGGGTCAGTTACCACGTTTGAGGGTTACCCAGGTCAATTCAATACACAAACTCAATGGAAACTCTTCCTAGAATTAAATTAAAGATGAGAGTGACCCCCATATCCAACCTCCTACAGGCCCCGGGTTGATGACTAGAATAGGGGTATAAAAAATAAGGATGAGAGGAATTACCATCATATGTACCAATAATAAAAAAAGAATAACATTGAACAACATCATAATATATATATATATATATATATATAAATTTAAATCAACAATAATACTTTAAATAATGAATACGTAAAAAAATAAAAACCCCAAGATAAAAATACCAAATAAATCTCCACGGTAGTGATTTCACAACAAACACCAAGCACAAAGATAGTACGACCCAACTTAGTCACAAAAAATATCCTAGGAATCTGGAATTTTTTATATATATGGGGTTTATCATAATATGTATCCTTAGTATGATTATACACAATACCTCCAATGAAAAAGTTAAAGGAGTATAATAACACATCATTGAACAAAAAACATAACTAGTAAGCACCTAGTAAGTAGGTCGCCGAAGATGGAGGTCGCGGGGTCGTCGGAGACGGAGGTCGCGGGGTCGCCGGAGGTCGCGGGTCGCCGGATGGTTGGGGGTCGCCGGACGGTTGGGGGTCGAGGGTTGTGGGTCGCCGGGGGGTTAGGGGAAGAAGGGAGGGCACAAGGGTTTGGGGGAATGATTGGGGTGGGGCAAGAAGGGTCGGGATTGTTAAAATGAATTTCGGGTTTCACAGCGATTTATTAAAAACCGCCACGAAACCTTTCGGCGAAAACATTTAGCGGTGGTTTTGTGAACCGCCGCCACAAAACCGCCGCTAAACCCGGGTTTTGTTATAGTGCATGCCTCATTCCTAAAACAAATTATATGGATCATGCCATTGCGATCCCCATGGAAAAACTCACGAGATGGACTACTCATTCATCCAAAATGGATAACTGGTGAAAAAGTTGTATTTCACTGCAACACGTGCAACCCGACCCCATGGGGCCCACACCTTGACTTTGGTTTAAAATCCAAAAAGTAGTCTTGAAAATTCTGCACAAATACTAGGGTCACGCCACCACCAACGATGAGTTAATCAAACATTGTATGTAGTAGACAAGTCCGAAACAAGAAGTCCGAAATAATAATAATAATAATAATAAATCTAGATGTTTCATGTATCAAAACAATGAAACCCATACTTAGAAGTCCTGAATTGATCTTAAAAGATCCATCTTGATGAGAGGGTCTCGTGACCTCAAACGATGCATCAAACGGATGCCCATGGCAGAAGAAAAGGAAATTTAAAGGGTTTTAGACTAAACTAGGCCGGTCTGGCCCAAACTAGTTGGACTCGTCTACCTGGGCCGGCCCGCGGCCCAACCGTGGGTCCGACCTATTCTGCCACAGCCCGACCCACTCTCGTGGCCTGCAGCCCACCTACCGACACCAACTGACCGAGTGGATAGTCCTCCCCTAGTCCCCTTGTCAACGAGAGACCAATGCGATGCGGGTCACTGTCGGCCCTTGGGTCCTCCGCCTAACTACGACGCGGTTCCGCCATCCGCCAACGCCACACGCACAACCGCCGCTCTGATGCACTCTGGCTTTTCCTTACACCCCCAATTTGTTGTTCCGAACCCACTGGATGCCCCCGGCCGCACTGCTCACCGGTATGGCTCATCCCAGCCACAACCTGCCGCCTCTTCACCAGCCTGGTTGCCGTTGCATGCCCAGCCGCACGAACGATCGGCTCCTACGGCCCGCCGCCACCTTGGGCCACCACCGGCCATAGCTGGTGGTTCTACTCTGGTGGACCCTTCCTAGGGCAATTGCAACCACACTGAACATTTAATAATTGTTTCAGACCTGGTTCTGAAAAACTTAAGACAATATCTTCAGCGCCATGTCCTTCGTTCCGCAAACAATCAAAGAAATGATGGGTCCAAAATTAAACATTGATAAACCTGAAGAATGGGCGAAGAACATGAGGAAAAAAAGTAATTTTAAGCGTGGATTGATGACCGTGTTAGAGCGGCCATCAAAAAAAATAATCAAAATGAAGAAAAAAACATGAAATGAAGGATATTCAATTCAAAACTTTAATAGGAACTCAAAATTAGAGAAAATCCTACCTCAATCCATCCTTTTATTACTGTCGATGTGATCCTCACGCTCCCACCTTGATTTTTCGAGGTTTTTGAGAAGATCACTCATCGATTCGATGAAGAACGATGAATAAAAACTTTGAGAGAGAGTGAGGGAGATATTTTTAGAGAGAGAGAGAGAGAGGAATTAGGGGCTAACCCTAATCCATCTCCTTAAACCTTTATTTATAGGGATCCCACTCAGTGTGGAATCCAAATTCACCACGCCCTCTCATTTTATGTTGCGCCTAGGAAAAACACCCCATTCTAAACTCAACAGCAATCTCAGATTTCCAATCCGAGTCACCATTTTAAAGTTATTATATTCATTTTTCGAGATAAAATAATTAAATTTAATTATTTTATTTACTATTTTCCCCTGGGTTACTTTTCTCACAGAAGTCTCGCGCCAACAAAAGTTATGCCCTTCCTAGGGTAAACCACACATTCCAGACTCAACTGTGGCCTCATATTTCTGATCCGAGCTACTTTTTAATATATATCCCATTTCCAACATGTGTATAGTACAAAAATACTTAATATTTTTGTATAATTTATTTTAGG
Source organism: Viscum album (assembly GCA_963277665.1). Taxonomy (NCBI): domain Eukaryota; kingdom Viridiplantae; phylum Streptophyta; class Magnoliopsida; order Santalales; family Viscaceae; genus Viscum; species Viscum album. The sequence goes on along the minus strand of OY728165.1, from coordinate 905,046,416 downwards.
AACATCGGGATTTGTAATTGCATGCCGTCTCAATGCCTAGATCTAGAAATATATGTAGAAATATTCCAAAGTCTTACAAGTCAAAAAATGGGTCTCTACATCATTCCCTCCTTCAAGAGTTTTTTCCCTGAAAAACAAAACTAGGGAAAAAAACTCAGGATACTGAACCCGAACCTAGCTCTCCCACCCTAAGGAAACTCCTAGAAGTTACCATGTTGGAACAACAAGCGAAAAAAGGGATGGTTCATCCTCATAAGGCTTCTCATGCCGATGATGTTCATTGGAACATGTACGCACCTCCTTAGCTGCGACACATGGGAGACATCGTGCACTCACTCTAGATATTGGGGGTAGGGAAAGGCGGTAGGCAACCTTGCCATCTATTTACATGGTCCAAAATGGCCCAAATAAACTCAAGGGATAGTTTTCCTCCCCAGAAAAAATTCTACATCCCACATCATGACTAGAATCACTATTGTCCCTAGAACTGGGTCTCGTGATCCCCTCCTTCAAAATATCTATATGGTGAAACAACCAAGGATATTTGGTCATGCAATATTTCTGTAATGTCCCGGTCCCAGAACCCACCCAGAGGCGCCCCGTACCCGGTTGGTCACATGGCCTCAAGCGCATTTCCCCAAACTCCTGAGGCTTCCGACTAGCAGCGAGGGCCTTGGGTGTGATAGTGGGGAAACTATGACCTCATTGGAAGAGTACACAACAGAAATAAATAAACATGAAATAGCGGAAGCAGTGAATAACCAACAATAATAAACAGTGGAAGACTAAATCAACAAACTAGAGCACATATGTATATATGGAATGATGCAAGATACAAATCTAGGAAAGCAGCCAAACAAGTCGCAATGCTGAAATCACCACAGTACCAAAACAAGTACAAAATAAAAGTAAACAGTCCTCAGCATTGCAAGCCAAAGCTTGGTTCCATGCTCTCCTAATCCAAGAAATCAAGTACCAGAAGTCAAAGGGCGCTTTCCCTTGTCTATACCTGCAACAACATAGTCTGTTTGGGCCCAAAAGAATGACCCAAAAAGGGTGTGAGACTAAATCCCAGTAATAATTCACCTGAAGATCTGTGCCTAACAGTCAGTGAGTATATGATAGGTAAAATTATAGTAAGCAGTAAACAACATCAGCAAAGCAATAGGCAGTAAACAAGGTGATACACAATAACAATCAACCACAACAACATCAGCAGTGAAGCAAATCAGATAACACAAACAGGAAACCCTCTGGGAAGTACCCACAACCATCCCCTCTGGTACTAACCAAGAAGTACCACAACCCTCTGGGCAGTGCACTCAGCCTAACCCCTATGGCATTTGGGGAAATGCGCTTGAGTCCATGTGACCAACCAGGTACGGGGCTCCTATGGGTGGTTTCCGGAACCGGGACGTTACAATTTCACAGTCAGTGCATCACAATCAAGACTCTCTTACATTCTTGAGAAGCGAAGGAGTCAAAACCATCGACTGTAGGAAATCTGTACCCTCCTGCTCCACCAGGGTCAGCTGCAAAGAAGCTAACTACTCCGAAACTTCCCACACTAAGCAAACCCGAGACTTCATACAAAGGGAATCTACTACAATGTTTCCCGTTTCTTGGAGTATAGACTATCAAGAATTCATAGTCCTATAGAAAGTTCAACCAACATCGTCGTCTTAGGTTTAAATCTCTCTAGTTGAAGACATACTTGAGACTTTAGTGGTCTACGCAAACCACAAGGCGCTCTCATAGAAGGTAGTGTTTCCACATTCTCAGGGAAAAGAATATTGCTAATAGAACCAGATAGTGAGTCACATCATTCTGTTCTTGGGGTCTCTATCACCTCAACCTGTACTTGATAATTGTAGTATTAATATTGAAATTGATCATGCATGGTACCAATGAATAGGGTAGGTGAGTAAGCTCATACAACCGCAAGAAGCTAGACATGAAAAGCACGTGTCATACCCCATGCATATTTTACCATCTTGGAAGGAGAGTAATCCCCAAAATATGAACTATGCTGATCCCACTAGTTTCATTTCAAGAAAAAGGAGGCCAAGCAGTAAAAAATCCCCTAACAATTCCAGGACCTACTCTGAAAATCCATCACACAACCTCACCTTGAACACATGAGTCAGAGGGAATCTTCCACCACACCTCGATACTATCCAATTTGGGTGGCACTGACCCACCCTCACAGGTTTGTTTACATCACAAAAATGCATCTCGATGGGGGGGAAGGAACCCTCTTCTTCTTGCATTCAAAGTTACATCAAACAACATAGACACAGGGTTATACCGACACCCCATATCACCCCGGTAAAACCTCAATAAAGGAGTAGGGAGAAAAGAGTACTTCACAAAGTTCCTAACAAGTTATACCGCAAAAAGTAGAAAATACATAGGGTGTACCACTTATTATCTCATACTATACATGATTGTAGACATCCAAAGCTCATGGCTATCTATGGTCCCAGCTTTTAGCTTCCTAATCCTGATGTGGGTTTTCTGGAGGGGGTGGAAAGACCTCACAATGTCACCCCCACCTCCAGATTCTCCTGTTCCTATTCCAACACCACCTCCCTAGGAACCACCCTAATCATGGTGGTTTCTCTACTGTGGTGGTTCACCTTCTACTTGCCTAGTATTCTCAGCACGTCTGGTCAGACATTCTCATGCCATGTGACCTCAACATCACAAGCATAACATCGACCCTCCCCAGGCTATCCCCACATTTTGTGCTACCTCAGAACCATATGACTACATTCCTAAGACTGATTATGAAGAGGCGTCCTGCGTTGAGATCTTGTCGACTGTCATTTTCTAGCTGTGGCAAAAATCTCATATCTGTTGCGTTCAATACAACAAATATATGTATGACATCTATTTTACAAAAAGTTCTCTATTAGAAATGCCTGCTCCAGTACCCCAACATAGGTGGGGATGCACAAGGGTACTATGATATTACAGATCTCTCTGTGGAGTCCCTACTTAAACTTTTGTGCTCAAAAGTAGCCGTTATGGATCATGTTCAGAGAGTAGTGCACAAGGTCTGTGAACCTAGTCGCATACTCAATCACCATCATCCCTCCTTACTAAAACTGTAGTAGATCTTGAAGTCAAACATAAAATAATAAGGATGTGTACTACTCCTCACGAAATAGCTATTGGAAGTCATACCATGAGAGTGCTAAATCATCATGTATCTGAGTAAGAAGGCTCCACCAATGCCCAAATTCTCCATGAAAAAGGTTAGCTACCAAATATTCCATATGATCTATCGGTGTCTACACAATATTGAAGAGTTGAACCACCGGCTCTAGCCAAACCCCTGCTGTCTAAGGGTTTGGCTCACCGTAGAACCTCAGCGGTCTCTGGAGTTGGAACTCGCGAAGTGCGATCAGCCTGTGCACATCCTCAGCTAGCTCTTCTGGGGTTTCTGCTGCTCAATAGGTGTAGGTGCTGCTACCTACCCACCTGGAGAAAGGGGATTGCATGATGGGTCCTAAACTGAGGCCTCTTTGCTCACATGGTCGTCATCACGAACCGAAGCTGGTATCCTAGATGGCTGTCATCGTGGAGACATCCTAAATATTCTCAAGGAGTACCACAGTTAGATGAGAATATATATATTTATCAACAAAATTGGGGAGATGAATCAAGAAAGATAGTCAAAGACTCAATCCTATATGATGTATGTACCATTCTTCCCTACAAAAAAGTGTCTTGGGGTGCTGAGTCGACAAGAGGGTAATCAGGGTCCTAGTGAATAGATACATTGGCTGCCCATACCATCACTGAACTCCCTGTCCTGAGAGACGCTCTTGAGACACTTCGACACTGTTTCCATATACCCAATGCAATCCTTTTTAGGGAAAAGTCCGAACAACATACCAAGGGTTTAACCACCTATGATACCACTTTTTCATAAACCGACCCATGCTGGGATCGAGCCGCAACTACCCCAAGCCCACCTCCATAGGAAAAGGGGTGGTGACAAGCACTGAAGACACAAAAAACTTGGGGAGTCCTTTGCCTAAGAACCTGTACATACACACACAGCCAACTCAATGCAATAGTGGAGAGGAAAAAGAAAATAAGATAAAACACTGCTATAAGTAAACCCGAAATATGCATCAACCTCTAAACAGTACAAGTACAGAAAAGTAAAGTTGAAAGGGAAAAGGAAAAAATACACTCCCAACTAGGAAAGTGCCACAACCCAACAACAAGTGGAAAATTAAAGTAGCATTGAGAGCCCCACTCCCAGATCCCATTCTACAACCATCGTACACGGTCCAAGAACCCTATATCCCTATGATCCTCTAAAGCTGGAATCAACCTGTCCATCGTCTGCAAGGTCACACCAGGTGTAGGAAAATCCAAAGGAAGGGTGAGTATAAAGATACTCAGTAGGATGACCCAAAGGCTCAAGGGAGAAGAAAGAGAAGTAATGAAGAGGAGAGTAGTAGATAGAACAAGGTATATAAAATAAGTGCATCTCAACCCAACAAAATAGTGAAGTAATATCATCGAAATACAAATAGATAGAAATGGTGAGAAGATGAACTTCTCATCAAGTTTTTGCTACCTATAGTAGGATATTATAATCGTACAACCATGAGAAGATAAACACAGAAAGCACATGGCATACCCCACATGTCTCCACCTCTCCTAGAAGGAGAGTAACCAAAACCCAAGAAGTGGGTACTAGAAATAGAATATATATAAATGTTACAAAAAATAAACCCAAATGAGAGAGTAAGGGGATCTCTATCTCACAAGATTATCCTAGGAAAAGAGTAGCCAAAAGTTACAAACGTAACCATCAATGCCTAGCATCCCACCTATCTGCTATGAACTTCAAGTCAAAGGGACTCAATCACCACACCTTGATACTATCTGCTTTGGGCAACATTTTCTTTCCATTATGGTTTTAGGTTGCATCACAAGGATGCGTCTTGGTGGAAAAAACGTTCATATTTCTTGAGAGTATAAAGTCACATCAAAGCATGCCTTATTACTATCACACAGTTGAGAGGTTGTGTCACAAGGTCAAGGATCCATGCCCAGATTGACTGGAGGATTCCACTCATCATCAGGTATCTATGCCCTAGTACATCAGGGGGGATCATCACTTGAAAGTCGATAGGGACCCAATGCCGAGACCGGCTAAAGGGTACTGCCTAGAAAGTGTCATCGATGGGACCCACTGCCCAAACCAGCTTGATGGTAGCCCAGAACTACCATCAGGGACCACTTACCAGCCCAGATAGAGGTAAACCCAGAACTTCCATAGGGGACCACTTCCTTTCCTAGATGGAGGTAAACTCAGAACTACCATCGGGGACCACTTCCCAGTCCTATTGGAGGTAAACCCAGAATTACTCTGGCCATCTCTACGGGTTGTTACCTCTCAAAAAAGTGCAACTACATTCATCGATTGCTACCCCAGATAGGTTTACCTCCTAGAACATCTTGCATCATAACTTGTAAGCCACTATAGAGTGAACCATTATGTCCTACATGAAAAAACATTCAGGATAAGCTACTCGCATGCCAAAATCCGAGTTCATAAGGAGTTACGAGAGATAGAAGAATTTGTAAAGTGGTATACAGTGCATGTGGGACCCACATGACGTGTGACTCTGCCTCATTGCCTGACTATGTACCTAACCATTCTTGGGTACTAAACTGCAAAAAAGTACCCCTAGGCATGTCAACTTACTCATAGAGTACTTGACACACCTATTCAAAAGGCCGATGAGCACATGATGCTTATCATTGATTCAGAGGGCCAAAAGCATAATTATGCTGGCACACCCCCTCAAATGGCTCCATAACATTTTAATGTATCACTTCATACGTCTTATCCACTCTCACAAGAGTTGAGGTTGACCCAAGACATGTGTTCTCTTCAAAAACGTCAAAAGGATCTTACACCGATATTCCTTTCATGTTTCCACAATTTAATGAGATCCTGATTAAGGCTCTGCATGTACAAAGGGATAACACCATTGCGATCCTTGTAGAAAAACAAGAAATATAAACTATTTATTCACCCCAAATGGACCTCCGGTGGAAATGTTGTAAGTCGCCGCATTACGCTAAAAAATTATCTCGTAGGGCCCACAACTCAGTTTCGAAACAAATTATATAGATCACGCTATTGTGATCCCCACAGAAAAACTCAAGAGATAGACTACTCATTCGTCCAAAATAGATAACCAGTGAAAAAGTTGCTTTTAACCACAACACATGCGAACCGACCCTCATGGGGCCTGCACCTCAACTTTGGTTTAAAATCCTGAAAGTAGTCTTAAAAAGTTTTCACAAAGACTATGGTCGCACCACCACTGACAACGCATTAATCAGACATTTCATATAGGTTCCATGTCCAAAACAAGAAGTCCTAAATAATAATAATAATATTATTATTAAATTTAGAAGTTTTGTGTAGCCGAACAAGGAAACCCAGACTTAAAAGTCCCGAACCGATCTTAAAAGATCTGTCTTGATGAGAGGGTCTTATGGACGTAGAAGACACATCAAACAAATGCTCAGTGCATAGAAAATGGCATTTAAAGGGTTTCAGACCAAATTGGGTCAGTCTGGCCCAAACTAGTCGGACTCGTCTGCCTGGTCCAGCCCGCTCTGACTGGCCTGACCCTGTTTAGCTGGACCATAGACCAGCTGCGGGTCTGGCCTATTCTTCCATGGCCTAACCCACCTGTCGACACCGACTAGTCAAGCGGCCGGTCCTCTCCTAGTCCCCTCATCAATCATTGACTCGCACGACACAGGTCACTGCCAGCCCTTAGGTCCTCCAGCTGACCGCGATGCGGTTCCACCGTCCGTCGATACTGCACACCCATCCATCACTCCGACATGCTCTAGACCCGCCTTGCACCCCACAATTCACCGTGCTAACCCCGCTGGATTCCCCCAGCCGCACTGATCACCGGTTCGCCTCAGCCCATCCATGGGCTGCTGCCTCTTCACCAACCCGATTGCTGCCACATGCCCAGCCGCACTAGAGACCGACTCTGATGGCCCGCCACCGCCTTGGGCCACCGTTGGCCGCCGCTAGTGGTTCTACTCTGGTGGCCCCTTCTGAGGGCCACTACCACCACACCAGACGTCCAAAAATTATTTCAAACCCGATTATGGAAATCTCCGGATGGGATCTTCAGCTTCGTGGCCTTCATTCTGCAAACCTTTGAAGAAATGACAGGTCCAAAATTAAATGTTGATAAACTTGAAGAACGGGCGGAGAACATTATGAACAAAAGTGATTTCAGCGAGGATTGATGGTCGTGTTAGTTCAACCATCAATGATGATAATCAAAATGAAGAAACAAATGGGGAAAAAAGGATATTCAATTAAAAAATTTAATCGAAACACAAAAGTAGATAAAATCCTACCTTGATCCATCTGTTTATCACTGTTGATGTGACCGTCATGCTCCCACCTTAATTTGAGAAGGTTTCAACAAAGATAGCTCATCAATTTGATGAATATCAATAAAGAAAAACTTAGAGAGATAGAGATAGGGAGAGGTTTATAGAGAGAGAGAGGAACTAGAAGCTAACCCTAATCTGTCACCTTAAACCTCTATTTATAGGGATCCTTCTTAGTGCTGATTCCGAATCCACTACACCCTCTCATTTTATGTCACACCTAGGCAAAACAACCCATTCTGAACTCAATGAAAATCTCAGATTTCCAATCTGATTCACCATACAAAAGTTATTAGATTCGACATTTGAGATAAAATAATTAAATTTAATTATTTTATTTACGATTTTCCTCTAGGTGAATTTTCTCACAGAAGTTCCGCGCTAATAAAAGTTATGCCCCACCTAGGGTAAAAACCATATTCCAAACTCAATTGTGGCATCATATTTATAATCCGAGATACCATTTAAGAGATATCATGTTTTTTACATGTTTATAGTACAAAAACACTTAATATTATTGTATAATTTATTCCGAGAACACCGGGACTTGGAATTTCATGATGTCTCAGCATCTATCTCTAGAAATATATGTAGAAATATTACAAAGTCTTACAAGGTGAAAAACGGATCTCTATAGTGTCTTGGGAAGATAAAAAATCACCATTTTCCAGACTGATGATCTTTTGATCATATGTGGTTAGGGGGTGGATGTGAGATTTTTCTTAAACATAACTTTTAAAAAAGAAAAAAAAGAAAAGAAAGAAAAAAAGTGAAGGAGTGGTTGATTCATTCGTCGTGCTTACATGTGTCATGTTCTCACTTTGAGCTTTTAGGGGGGAAAAGATAGATGACATCTATAGAGGGAGGTTATTAATGAGATTATATTTTTAGACCATGTAAAATTATTTAGAGTCAAATATCCTTTTTGAGATTTAATTTTTTCATCATTTTCCCACCTACCCTAAAGCCTTAGATTCATTTTATCCTAATAGTGAATCCCTCATGATTACTTGCAATCTCTGTCTTTACATGGTAGATATGTTAGATCCTTGAAATCCTATAGTAAGTGACATGTTCTTGAGGTATGTGATGAACTCTATTTATATTTTTACCCTAATGATGAGAGGAAAAATTAAAGTGAGGTAAATTATAAATGGAAGGAATACTAATAATGGATTGAAAAATAAAAAGTAACGATTGAATTTTTTTGGATATTTCAAAAGAGAAAAGTAAAATACTTGGCTGATTTATTTCTCTAAAAAATAAGGCATTGATTAATTCTCTTATGCGACACTTGAACATTTTAATTTCTTATTTGATCAATTGTTTTTGTTGACATTTTGTTTAAATAATGGTAAGGTGAGCATCCATTGTAGTATGTTTAGATCCCATACTTGAGGAAAAGTATGAATTCAAGTTTGGGGGTATTTGATATGTATATTTTATACATGTATTTTATGATATTTTAATAAATTGATTTATATATTTAATTTATTTATCCTTCAATATTGAGAATGTTTGACTTGTTTTATTTTTTATGGAAGGATACAATGGATACTTGGAAAAGAAGCATAAGAGATAATTTTATTAATGGAAAGAGACACTGGAAAATTAAGGATGCACTAGAGCTGTGGAACTCGAGGAATCCATTTACATGTTGTGTATTTCATTATACGATTTGAGTTCATCCGAAGAAGATTCCACCACCAATTGAAATTCATGAAATATTACACATTGTGAAATTACATTACACATCATGTATACAATACATGTCATGAAATTTTGGGACATGGAAAGGTATGAAGAATTCACCACTGATGTAGATCAAACATCATGTAAAATTACACATCGTGAATGTATCAGGAAACTAAAAAAAAGATATGTTGTTAGCAGAGGGTTTGAAAAAAACCCTTATAAAACCACACCATCAGTCTCACACCAAGAGGGATCCTTGAGGGAGCCTCAATAATTGATGCTTTTCAGGACTCACACACCATTTTGGAGCACTTCTTTATCGTTGTTCTATAGGATTTTCCTTATTTTGTTTTTCACCCTCACATGGCTAGCATGAGGGGTGATTTATTTGTGTCACGGTGTGCATGATGAATGGGGATTGACTTTATGAGGTTTTTTTATTTTTGATTTAAATTTATGTTGGTATTTATATTTTTTTTATTGTTATCCATTCCCCGATTCATTTTTTCATAACCATTGTGAGTGGGGCTAGAAAATGAATTTAATTTCTTTCTTTCTATGATCATGAAAATTTCCTAAGTTGATTGAATTCTTTTATTTAATATGAGATCTAGGTTTTAGACTTCCATCATGAAAATTGGTTTTTTTACCCTATGTTTAAATATAGTTTCTAATTACCCATTATTTTCAATCTAAAGCACCTGACCATGAGAAAAGGTGAGTTTAGGATAGAGAGCATTTACCATGACCATTGGAATCCCTTAGACCTGATTCTGATGACTTCATGATTATTAATTAATTATTTCATACCTTGTTATCCCATGAACCTAGATTAATTGCTACAAAACACCCTTTTTCTATTTCCTTCTCCCATATTCTTCACTAGTCACATGCTCAGTAGCTTAGATTCAATTTCTTCAAATCAAAATTAGTTTTGGTATTCGTTGTTAAATTAATATTTCCTCCAAACTCATCTTTGTGTATTCAACTTCAGACTTTCATATGCTATACGACCCTTTAGTTTATTGGTTTTTTTAATTCATGTAATAAATTTCTAAATTTGTTAACCCTATGAGAATTAATGACACCCACTAGGCTATCATTTTTTGATTTTTTTCTAGGGATTAGAGTGGAGAATTTATTAGTTTAATAATTCATGAAAATTATATTCGTATCTTTTATGTTTCCTGATTTTTGCATAGGTTTTTTGTTTATTTATTTATTATTATTATTTACCACACAAGGTATTTTTGATTGCGATGAAAAAGCTATAGGAAATGATAACTGAAAATGACAGGTTCACCTTCCTACTGGAAGATATGATGCAAAAACTCAATAAAATTAAAATGATGAAAAATTAGTCCAATGATTGTCCTCAACCCTACCCAATCATTGAATGCACAACACCCAATAGTTGGGAACCATAATTCTCTGTGGAACATCATGAGAAAATAAGACTGGACAATAAGGAAGAGGCACACACCACTTATGAAGAGGATTTTGATCCAAGCCATGATTCCATCAACTTTTTAGGATCAGATGAATAAGGATACCTTTCCAAATAACTTGAGTGGGATGAAGCATAATTTTAGAAACAAAAACAATAAGAAGAAGAGGAAGAAGAACTAGATTCACCCTGTGCTAACTCTAGAGAGAAAAAAATAGGCAATGATAAAATAAGAAATTGAGAAGATAGGTACTCAACCTGAAGTGATCATCGAATAATTCAAATAAACACATCCAACAATTAAAGAAAAATACTTTTCTGAGACTATATAGATACAAAAATCATGTTGGTAGTATCTATGGTATTTAGATTCTGGTCACTACCTCCATGTTCCATGCCAATTTTAATGAGTATAAGAATATATGAGTTGGGTGGTTTTCAACATCAAGATTGGGTAAACACAAGATAGTTAACATTATATTACAATCCAATTAGCTAAACTAGGTATGATCAAGCTAAACGACTATAAAAAAGAGCATCTTCTAAGAGGAAGCCTGAGGTTTATCTCTTTCTAGAAGTTTATATTTATTGATTTATTAAAATTTAAGTTTATATTAGGATTTAATTTCAATTTAAATTTTATTTTTTAGAATTATTGAAATGGAATATACTTTCAATTGTTTATATGTATTTTTTCTAGGTCCATCAAAGGCACATGTAGAAAAAAACATGAGTGATACAAAGAAGTTTTAGGACCATTAACTCTGTAAAACTCATTCACATTGTGAAAGCCAGTGAATACACATCGTGATATAAATACAGACCATGAATATAGTGTAGATATTACCTATCTAGCTATGTTTGAATTCTCATTTAAAGGGGAGTAAAAATTTTAATTATGCAATTATCTTTTATATTCCCCACATTGAATTTTTTTAGAGCTTTAACTTCCAATTTCATACCCCAAACTTAATTCTTACTTTACTTAATTAAACCAAGAGATATAAACTACCTAGGATAATTATTATTCCATGAATTTAAATTTTATTTTCAATAAGTTTGAATGATAAAATGGGAGAAATAATTTGTAGTGATAAACATGTGGATTAGTATTTGACAAATAAATATTTAGGGGTGCATGTTAATTTTTGTAAATGATTTTTTTATATTTTTTCTGCCTTGAATTTTTGATATTTTCATTAATTGATTTTATTATTCATATGAATTTCCATGAGTAGTTTTCCTAAACATTCATCTCATTCTTGAGACATCCTCTGAGCTAATATTTCCCATTATTTCCATAACATATTTCTTGTGAAACTCGAGCATGATTTCTTATATAACTTTATTTGAATCTTATCAAATATATGACTAAACATAATCACTTTTAATATGATTGAGGAATCTTTTTTTAACCCCTTTATCCTTGGACCCACATTACATTAATCCTTTTTAAGCCCTTAGAATCCATGAACAACCTTATTGGGAAATGAGACAAGTTATAATCCTATCTTATCCATTCGTACCTTCCTCTAAATTATTTTCATTATATTTAAAAGAATAAGTGTGGGGGAGGGATTTTATAGGGTGTACCGAGATATAATTTATTGAGGATATTTTACTGGTGGATTTTTCATTATTATTTTAGGAGAGGCCATGGATTTTTCATTATACTTTATTTTTCACCTCTCTTTCTAAAAAAAAATATATATAAAAATTAATGGTAAAAAAATGAAAAAATTAGGTTGTGTATTGGGAAGATAAAAACAACCATTTTACAGATCAATGTTCTTTTGACCGTATGTGGTTAGGGGGTGGATGCGAGATTTTTCTTAAACATAGATTTCAAAAAAGAAAAAAAAGAAAAGAAATAAAAAAAGAGAAATAGAGTTTGATTCATTCATTATGATTACATGTATCATGTTCCCACTTTAAGCTTTTCAGGGGAAAGAGGGAGATGACATTTGTAGAGGGAGATTCTTATTGATCTTATATTTTAATATCATGAAAATGATTTATAGTCAAAATTAATTTTTGATCCTTACTTTTTATTATCATTTACCCACATACCCTAAAGCCTCAGAGTCATTTGATCCTAATAGTGAATCCCTCATGATTACATATGATCCCTATCTTTATGCGATGGAGATTTTAGATGCCTTGAAAGCCTATGAAAAGTGACATGTTCTTGAGGTATGTGATGAACTCTATTTATCTTTATTCCCTAATGATAAGCGTAAAAATTAATGTGAGGTAAATTATAAATGGAAATCATACTAATAATGGATTTAAAAATGAAAATGGATGATTTAAAAAGGCTTGTCTACTTCAAAGGGAAAAAGTAAAATACTTGGTTGATTTGTTTCTATTAAAAATGAGGCATTGGTGAATTATCTTATGTGATGATTGAAAATTTTAATTTCCAATTTGATCAACTGTTTTTGTTGACATAGAATTTAAATAATGTTAAGGTGAACGTACTTTGTAGTATGTTGAGATTCCATCCTCGATCACAAAAATTGAATTCAAGTGTGGGGGTATTTGATATGTGTATTTCATACATGTATTTTATAGTATTTTAATACATTGATTTATGAATTTAATTGATTAATATTGACAATACTGGGAATGTTTGAATTGTTTTATGTTTTATAGAATGATATAATGGATATTTGGAAATGGAGTAGAAGAGATGATTTTATTAAGGGAAAGTGACACTGAACAATTGAGGATGCAATGGAGCTGTGAAACTGGAGGAATCCATTTACATGTTCTGTGTTTCATTACACTATGTGAGTTCATCATGAGAATATTCCACCACCCATTACAAGTCATGAAATATTACACTCTATGAAAACTCATTAAACATCATGTACATAATATTTCCTCTAACATTGATTTATTTCATGACGATTGTGAGTGGGGTTAGGAAAAAGATTTAATTTCTTTCTTTCATTGCGCATGACCATTTCCTGAGTTGATTGAATGCTTTTGTTTAATGTGAGATATATGGTTTAGAATTCTTGTATGACCATTGATTTTTCTCTTACCCTATGTTTAAATAAGGTTTTTAGTTACTCATTATTTTCAATCATAAGTACCTGAACATGAGAAAAGGAAAGTTTAGGATAGAGAGCATTTACCATAACCATTAGACTCACTAGGACCTGATTCCGATGATTTCATGATTTTTAATTAATTATTCCATACATTTTTATTACATGAACCTGGATTCATTGCTTCCTGAAACCCTTTTTCTATTTTCTTCTCCCACACTATTCACCAATCACATGATTAGTAGCTTAGATTCAATTTATTCAAATCACAATTAGTTTAAGTATTCATTATTGAATTAATATTTTCTCTAACCCCATCTCTATGGGTTCAACCTTATACTTTCATATCCTATACCACTAGGAAGTTTAATGGTTTTTTTGATCCATGTTATAAATTTATCAATTTGGTAAACCTGTGGAAATTAACAATGCCCACAGGACTATCAAATTTTTGGCGCCATTTTTGGGGATAGAAGTAAATAATTTATTAGTTTAATAATTTAGGAAAATTATTTTCACATCTTTCCTGATTTATGATTTTTTCATATGTTTTTTATTAATTTTTTACTACTATTTATCAAAATGGTTATTTTTGGTTGTGATGACAGAGCTACAAGGCATGATAACTACCAATGATAGGTTCGACTTCTTATTGGAGGATATGTTGTAACAACTCAATTAAATTAAAATGATGAAAAAATAAATCCAATGAGTGCCCGCAACCATAACCAAGATTTTAATGAAAAATATCCCATATCCTGGAGCCATAATTCTTTGCGAAGAATCATGAGAAAATAAGACTAGAAAATGAATTAGAGGTAAGTACCAATTCTAAAGCTTACTTTGATCCAAACCACAATTCCATAAACTTTTCAGGATTAGAGGATGAAGGATACCATGCTGCCAAACTAAGTGGGATGAAGCATAGTTCTGCAAAAAACACTAAGAAGAAGATGAGGAAGAAGAACCAGTTGTAACATTTTATAACTCCATATAGAAACAAAAATAAGTAGTAAAAAAAGAAGAAATTGAGAAGATGGCTATGGAAATTTAAGTGATCATCAAAGAAGTTCAACACATGAAACTAGAAGTTAAAGAAAAATAAATTTTTAGAGTCTGGATAGATGATGAAATCCTATTAGTTGTCTTCATGCTATTCAGACACTGGTCACTACCTTTTAGTTCCACACTAATTTAAAAGAGGAGAATAATATATAAGTTGTGTTTTTTTAATGTCAAGATTAGGAAAACATGATATGTTTAAAATTATACCACACTCTAATTAGTGAAACTGGGTATGGTTGAACTAAATGATCTAAAAAAGAGCATATTCTGAGAGGAAAACCAATTTTTATTGCTTTATAGGAATTTAGATTTATTAATTTTTTAAAATTTAAGTTTATATTAGGATTTAATTTCAATTCCCATTTTATTTTTAAGTATTATTGAAATAGTTTTTACTTTCACTTTTTTAACTATATTTTTTAGGTCCATCAAAGGCACAATTAGCAAGCATCATGAGGGATACAAGGAAGACGTAGAACCATTATACACCATGAAACCCATTCACATCATGAAATACTATGAATACACGTTGTGAGAGTAGTACACATCATCAATCCTATTCAGGAAGTATCCACACAACTATATTCAAAGCATCACTGAAAGGGGAGTATTCATTTCAATTCTGTAATTATCTTCTATATTCCCCATATTGATATTTTTTTAGAGTTTTAACTTCCAATTTCATGCCCCACGCTTTATTATTGATTTACTCAATTGAACTAGGAGATATAAACTGCATATTATAATTACCATGCCATGAATTTAAATTTAATTTTCAATAAATTTGAATGAAAAAATGGGAGAAAGAATTTGTAGGGATAAGCATGAGAATTAGGATTCAAAAAATCTTGATTTAGGGGAGCATGTTAATTTTGGTAAATGAAAATTTTCTAATATTTCACCTACCTTGAAATTTTGATATTTATATTAATTGATTTTATTATTCATATGTATTTCCATGAGTAGTTATACCAACCATTCATCTCATTCCTGAGACATCCTTTGATCTATTTTTTCTCATTATTTCCATAATATATTTCTTGTGAAACTAGGGCATGATTTCTTCTAGAAATTGCTTTGCATATTATGAAAGATATGAAGGAACATAATCACTTTTAATATGATTGAGGAATTTTTTATTTAACCCATTTATCCTTGGAACCACCTTTTGTTAATCCTTTTTTAAGCCCATAGAGTCCATGAATAGAATTTTTAGGAAATAATCCAAGTTATAAGCCTATCTTATCCATTCATACCTCCCTTTAAATGATTTACATGATATTTAAAAGAATAAGTATAGGGAAGGGATTTTCTATGGTGTAATAAGATGTAATTTATTAGGTATATTTTTTGGGGAATTTTCCATTATGATTTTGGGAGAGGCCATACATTTTTCATCAAATTTTATTTTTCAATTATGTTGATAACAAAGAGACATATATAAAAAGAAATGCTAAAAAATGAAAAAAATTGGTCTATGTCTTGGGAAGATAAAAAATCACCATTTTCCAGATTGAAGATCTTTTGATAGTATGTGGTTAGGGGGTGAATGTGAGATTTTTCTTAAACATATCTTTTTAAAAAGAAAAAAATTGAAAAGAAAGAAAAAAATAGGAAGTGAGGTTGATTCATTCATTGTGATTACATGTATCATGTGCCCATTTTGAGATTTTTGGGGGAAGAGAGAGATGACATATGTAGAGGGAGATTTTTATTGGGATTATCTTTTGATATCATGAAAAATGATTTAGATTTAAACCTAATTTTTGAGATATAATTTTTTACATAATTTACCTACCCTAAATCCATAGAGTCATTTGATCTTAATGGTGAATCCCTTATGATTACTTGTGATCTATGTCTTTATGTGGTAAAGATGTTAGATTCTTTAGAAGACTATGGTAAGTGAAATTTTATAGAGGTATGTACTAAACTATATTTATACTTCTACCCTGATTATGAGTATAAAAATTAATGTGAGGTAAATTATAAATGATAGACATATAAATAATGGATTGAAAAATAAAAATGAATGATTGAAAAGTCTTTTCTATTTAGAAGGAGAAAATTAAAATACTTGGTTGATTTTTTTCTTTGAAAAATGAGGTATTGATGAATTCTCTTATGTGACACCTGAACATTTTAAATTCCTATTTGATCAATTATTTTTGTTGACATTGAATTTAAATATTGTTAAGGTGAACATCCTTTGTAGTATATTGAGATTCCATCCTTGAGGAAAATTCTGAATTCAAGTGTAAGAGTACTTGATATGTGTATTTCGTACATGTATTTTATGGTATTTTAATAAATTGATTTCTATATTTAATTGATTAATATTTCCAATATCAGGAATGTTTGAATTGTTTTATGTTTTATGGAAGGATACAACAGATACTCGGAAAATGAGTAGAGATATGATTTTATTAAGGGAAAGAGACACTGGAAAATTAAGGATACAACAGAGCTGTAGAACTAGAGGAATCCATTTACACATCATGTATCTCATTACATGATGTGAGTTCATAAAAAGAAGCTACTGCCACCTATTTTAAGTCATGAAATATTACATGTTGTGAAAAAACATTACACATCATGGAATTTTGGGACAAAGAAAGATATGAATAATTATCCCCCGATCCAGATTACATGTCGTGAATGTACTAGGAAATTGAAATTTAAAGATACACTGGTGGTTGAGAGTTTGAAAAAAATCATTATAAAACCACTCACTCAATTTCACACCAAGTGGGATCTTATAGGTATCCTTGATGATAGACAACTTTCTAGATGCGTTCACCACCACAGAGTCCTACTTTTTTGCTATTCTGTAGGATTTTATTTATTATTTTTCTCACCCTCTCATGGATAACATGTGTGGGTGATTTATTTGTGTCATTAAATACATGAAGAATGAGTATTGACTGTATTATGTATTATATTTTGATTTCAATTTATGTCGTGATTTAAAATTTATTTTTCCTTTCTATCCCTTGATTCCTTTTTTCATGACCATTGTGATCTTGGTTAGAAAAATGATTTAATTTCTTTATTTCTTTAAGCAGACCATTTTATGAGTTGATTGAATACTTTTTTAATGCTATATCTAGGGTTAATAATTCCACTATGACCATTGGGTTTTTATTACCCTATGTTTAAATAATGTTTATGGTTACCCATTATTTAAAATCCGAATTACCTAACCATGATAAAATGATAGTTTAGTATAAAGAGAGTTTAACATGACCATTGGACTTTCTAGGACCCAATTACAATGACTATGTGATTGTTAACTGATCATTTCATACCTTGTTATCACTTGAACCTAGATTCATTGCTTCCCAAAACCATATTTCTATTTTCATCTACCACATTCTTCCCCAATCACATTCTCATTAGCTTAGATTCAATTTCTTCAAATAACAATAATTTTAAGTCTTCATTATTAAATTAATATTTTCTCTAATAGTGTTGATGTTGGTTTGACATTAGACTTTCATATCCTATACTATCCTATAGTTTAGTGGTTTGTTTTATTCATGTTATAAATTTCTAAATTTGGTAACCCTGGGGGAATTAACGATGCCCATGAGGCTATCAGGGGTGGGGGTATATAAAGGGGGATAAATTATCTATCATAAAGAATATAAGTAGCTTTATTTTTAAGTTTAGTTCACCTATTCAATTTTTTTTTCATGTCTTGTGTTTTATAGAAATGTGGATATTATTATTTCAATGACTCACTTCTTTATTTATTTCATATATCACAATAAACTTTATATAAATATGATCCAACTTGAAGTTACTTTTTAAGTCATTATGCTTATGAAGAATAAACTTATGATAACTAAAATATTGGAGAAATAAAACTTTTTTAAGAAAATAAAGTGATATAATGTTTCATGTTAGATTAAATCCATTGAATTTAGAATCACTATAGTGGTTCTGATTTAAGTCATCAGTAGATGAATCAACAAATTGAGTTCATTGGTAGATGAAGAAGTTATTGTCAATGCATTTACAACTAATTCTGAGTTTTGTAAAATCTAACCATTAGAGTTTGTTATAATGATTACTATAAATAAACCTTCACCTAGATCATCATAAGTGAAGATGATGGATGAGAAACGAGATCTAACATTCTCGAAGTTTCTATTCATTTTTAACCATTTCATTTTATTGTTTATAAGAGTTCTTCCAATCAATGTAATATTTTTATTTATAAGTATTTATGTTAAGAGATTCCATCACAATATTTACATTGTAAATATCTTAGCAATTTCCATTGTAATTTTTTTCTTCTTCTAATGTTTCATGATCGAGGGATTTTGGGGATAGAAAGATGGATAAATTTTCAATTATCTCATCGAAGTATTTAGTGTCTAGGAAAAAAAATCTCAAGTTCTTCTAGTGTGTAGAAGTGAGCTGTTACTAATAGGTTTAGTCGAGGGCTTCCATGGATAGAAAGAAAAACCTTCTGATGGGTATAAAATCGAGGATACCTTATGATAGGTTTAAATTCATAGATACATTGTATCCAGTCAATAGATCCACCTTATAATTTGGTTTAAAATTTTGGTTTTAATAATATCCTTTTAAAGTAGTATTTGGTTTTCTAACCAATATTCTGTGTTTTGTTTTTGAATTTACATTGTGTTAAATCTTTCATTAATAACAATTAAAATATCAATCACTTTATTTCTGTTGTTCTAGATATATTTCATACAATTTATATATTTTTTAATCTGTTATTTAATTTGATTGGTAAGATGAAAAACTGTCCGACTTAATACTTGAAGAGAATGGAAATTGTAAATTTATTTTATAACTACAATTTACCCCCTCTTGTATTTTGTTTTCTATCATACCATAGGATAACAACTTTCTCATTAATTTCTACTTTGACTTATAACTATTGGAGACCCCTTCACACAATATCCCCTTTCCTTGAAGAACTTCATTGCATACTCACTACTACACATGAATAATAAGGATTCAATGCATATAAAGTTACAAGGTTCACTTCCAAATCTATTATTATTATCTAACAAGTATATCAGACAAGTGATTATCATTATAAATTTTTTTAAATACTTAGTTTTTTCATATCTATCACATATAATTATTCTCTTTAAGGATTTTATCCAAGTATTCAATATGTATTATTAAACTTTTTTGATAAATAAACTCCTATTATAAGTTCAATAGATCTGTTTTTAACATGTGATTGAGATATTTTGGAAATCTCAAGTTTAAAAAGCACAATCATGATGAATGGAACCATTTTTTGTATTTCACGATTTTAACCATTGCTCGCATCTCTATATATTTTCCTCTTTAGATAGTCTCAACCACTAGTCCTTTTACAGATTTTGTTTTACCGATATTAAATAAGGGAATACAAAGTTTTCAATCATAACTTGATTAAAAATAAACAAGTAAAATCTTATATTCTCACTCCAATTAAGATCCACTAAATGTTAATCTTATATATTTTTAGAATTTAGAAATTCTTCTTAACATATCTTAGATGACATGATTTAAAATCTTCTAAATAAATCTATTAACAATATCATTAAAACTCATTAGTAAGATATGTAATAAATTTTATCACATTTATGATCCGTTAAGTGTGAATTCATTACTTATATTGAACTTTGTATTATAATATTTAATTTTATAATAATTAATGATCAAAATCCACCATAAAACTCTCCATAAATACCTTTGAAATGTGATATAATTAGATAATGTATAATTCAAGGACTTTACTATAACATCCCAAATAATTTTTGAAAATGATTAAACACATATAAATAATTTGATTTTTCAATTATAATGGGTTCAATAGTGCTCATATTTATTAAATCTTTCTTTTAGAGGTTTTAATGAAATACCATGAAAAATTTGAAATGAAAATGATAGAAAATAAATTTTTCTACGAACAAAGAGACTGGGTAGAAAAATTAAGGTATCTTGTAAATAGGATCTCAACTTAAAACTTAACTATTGTATTATTTATCTGGCTAATGTATTTCACTTAGGAGTGATGTTTAGTGATTTTTCAATCCATGCAACTTGACATGAAATATATTTCAAAGGGTGATAAGGAGATTGTAGACGCCGGAAAAGTCCGTTGTTCCCAAACGAAGCTCCGGATGCGGAAAGCGAAGTGATATTTGGAGTCAGAGGCACGTTCCGGAGGGCCCGGAGGACTTGCGCAAAATTTCAGAGGCCCGCGCGCAAATTTGAGTCGCGGCGCGCAATCCTCCCGGGATGCGCGCAATGCGCTGGGCCGGCGCGCTATTTTGCGCGCCCGTGGCCTGCGCGGCTCCCTTGCGCGCCGGGTCCTGATTCCGCGCCCGCGAAGGGAATTCCGCGCCCGAGACCGGATTCCGCGCTCGGGGTTGCCTATAAATATAAGGCGACCCCCGACGTTTTGAAGGTTGCCAGAATCCGAAGCGTCGCTCGTTCGCGCAATCCAACCCCTTCCGCGCGCAATGCCGATCTTCAGGTAACCTCCTTTATTTCGCGCAATAGAGCCTTGGGGTTCGCCTTCGCGCGCAATCCCCTTGGCTCCTTTCCTTTGAATAATCCTTAACCCGAAGGCCTTTGCGCGCAAAAGAAGCCTCTTGCGCGCAATTGCCCCCGGGTGCGCGCAATCCAGCCCGATTGCGCGCACCCCCCATTTTCAAAGTGGCCATTCGTTAGAGAATGAGCCGTTGCCCCCGCGTGCTACCCGAAGCCCGGTGCGTGCAATCTCAATCATCCGCGCGCAAAGGGCTGGCCCGATTGCGCGCCAGCCCGCCATTTTGCGCGCCGACCTGCTGTTTTGCGCGCAAAGCTCCTCTTTTGCGCGCAATCCGCCAGGGTCGCCCCCCTTGACCCCCTGAGGGTACCCGCCTGCGTGGCGCCCGATGATCTTCATCCTGGGTGCCCGCACCGTGCGTTGTCTTCCCGTGCGGCCCTCCAGGCTTGCGCGAAGTGACACGGACCCATCGGCGGCAACCAACGTCCAGCATGACGTTAAACTGCACATTTGTCCAGCATGACGTTAAACTGCACATTCGTCCCGCATGACGCTAAACTGCATCCGTCCAACATGACGTTAAACTGTACTATGTCCAAGCTGCACGACGCTAAACTGCCTAGCCCCTATTGTCCGTGCTGCAAGACGTTAAACCGCCAAGCACCTTCGTCCTCAGCACACGACGTTAAACTGTATTTCGTCCGGCAAGACGTTAAACCGTCCGCTTCGTCCTCAGCACACGACGTTAAACTGTACATCGTCCAGCAAGATGTTAAACCGTCCGCTTCGTCCTCAGCACACGACGTTAAACTGTACTTCGTCCGGCAAGACGTTAAACCGTCCGCTTCGTCCTCAGCACACGACGTTAAACTGTACTTCGTCCGGCAAGACGTTAAACCGTCCGCTTCGTCCTCAACACACGACATTAAACTGTACTTCGTCCGGCAAGACGTTAAACCGTCCGCGTCACCCGATCCCGTGCCTCGCACGCAGGGTCCCCCCCCGGTTTAGGATGTGTCCCCCACCCGCTCGTCTCTGCAGGGATGTCGGGATTGCCCCTCTTTAGGGACGATTTAATGGGAGCGGCTTTTCCCTACGGGGGTAGGGTATTACAAACCCCTAGTTTCTTGTGGGGGGCTGCACATGTGTATATCCATTGCGCTCCCCCACTGCCGAAGCCAGTAGAGGGTGTGACTGGGATCGAGGTGTCTCCTACTTTCGGTCCAAGTCCCTTCCAACTGAGTTTTGCCGCATCCGGGCTGCCTCAAGTGCGTAAGTCCTGACAGAATGAACTACGTGGACTTTGATCCCTGTCTTCTAAACAGGGTACGTAGGAAGCCTCCCTGAGGTTCAAGCCCACCACCTGGTCGTCCCGGTCGTATTCACGTCGGTTCGTCCATCAGTGGACCCCTCCAGGGTTCACGCTTGCATCGATTCACCTATGAATCCGCCCCTGTGGGAGACTGCCCGTGTGTATCTCCACTGTGCCTCCCCACAGCCCCTTTTTTCCATTTCTCCTTTTATCGTCCAGCATGACGTGAAACTGTGATCCACCCGGCCGTTCCATCTCCCCCTGTGCGAGGTGGTTCGGTTCAATCCTCCGCCCGGTGGCCTCGACCCCTTCGTGAGTCGGCTTGCCGACGTCCAGCATGACGTTAAACTGTATACCCGAACTACGTCGACTTTGATCCGTGCTAACGCGCGGTACGTAGGAAGCCCCTATGGGGTCCAAGCTCTTCACTCCATCATCCATCCTGATCCTTACCCGGGCCGCCACATCCCGGTGGGGTCATGCCACTTCACTCCACTCCATATCACTTGGGAAGCCGCCCATGTGTTGGCCCCAGCGTCGGAGGTTCCCCGCAAGGGGTTCTGTCATCTGATCCACTCTTCGTGTTGATCAGTCCGATGCCGTCCCCGCTGGACGTTAAACTCGCGGCGTACCCCGTGTTAAACATGGGAAGCTGAGGAAAACCTCAGGGGACACAGTTCCCCGCACCCAGTGCGGGATGCCTCAGGTCATCGTGCCTTCGAGAAGCCCTATTAGGGACGGAAGACAGACGTGCAGAGCCGCAGTGTTACGACACGCCCCCAGCACCCAGAGCCACCCGGCCTCCTCACCGCAGGTTGCTGCCCCGACCAGACTCCTTGGAGCGTCCGGGCGGAAGCAGCGTAATTAACCGGTGTCCATGAAGATATGGCGCCGGGAACGAGATTCACGAGCATGTCTTACATCTATGAGGGAGACCCAGATTAGGCGACGAGTTCCGAGGAGACGTCCAAGGAAGGAGGAGCCGACATCCCATCATCCCGGTTTTGATCAAGGAGCAGACGCCCCTGAATAAGGGACGGATGCCGCCCGCCTTTGGAAAGCGGGACTGCGGGACCACAAGCCGCACGCCCATCCCCTCGGGTTGACGGGTGCACGCGCGAACGCGTCCTGGCGGAACAGCGTAACCTGACGCACATCCGCACCGAAACAGAAAAATGGTGAACCCGACGTGAATCTCTTCTCCTCGATACGAGGACCGATGGCTTTCAGAGGTGTTGGAAGACCGGCATGTTGCCCGGCCAAGCATTCAGTCTTACCCGCTAGGGGCTGGGGAAGGGACATCGGGCACTCCGTCTCACGACGTCGATGGCCTGGGGGTCCCTCCTCGGATCCGCCCGGTGATGGATGATTCGTCCGATGACGGTATTGGGTACGCTTCGGTTAACACCGTCGAGCTGGTAAATCCCTTTTCGGTTCCCGACGTTGAAGAACACCAGGTGGACCTCCCTAGTGTCCCCGGTCGTCGCCACCGTCGGAAGAACCGCAGCAGCAGGAGTCGCCGGGGCACAGCCGTTGGTACCTCCATCCAGGCCGTGCACGCCACTGAGACTAGGCAGCAGGCTCAAAACCGAGCACAACGTGTGCCGCCCCCCCATTCGGGGATGACGGATTTGCCTCCGCCGCTGTTTGTGGTGTGGGACCAGGCAGAACCGCCTCAGCCGCGTCGCGACCAGCTCCGCCCTGCCACGAGTCCATCCCGGCCTCCTGACCCCAGTACGGTGACCATTTCCCAGACTGCAACCAGTGAACAGCGAGATGCGCCAAGTACCAGTCGGCCGCCGATCCAACCGGCAAGGCCCGTCATGCCGCCAACCGCAGAGCAACCTCCTGCAACCAGGGGCTCGCGCTTGGCCAAAAAGTATGATGTCCTGAAGCACTTGGACGACATCCCAGCAAGGCTCTCCATCCTTGAGGCTCTGCGCATGTCATCTGAGATGCGCGAGGCACTCGCTGAAGCCCTGAAGAGCCCCCTCCAGTTTGAGACAGAGGTTGCGGCTGCAGAGGCCTTTCACGCCGAAACGATCGAGGACGCCGAATGTCAGGCAGTTATCTCGTTCTCTGGTAAGGATGAAGACCCTCCTATACAGGGACATATTCGTCCGCTGTATGTCACTGGCCAGTTCAATGGCCTTGAAGTCCGGCGCTGTCTTGTCGACACGGGGTCCGGGATTAACCTGATTCCAACTCGGACGCTCTGGAGATTGGGGTTGTCTGAGGATGACTTGATTCCCTCCGACCTCAGGATCCAGGGGTACGACCGCACCGAGCAAACCCCGGTCGGCAAGATACGTTTGAAGACCCAGTTCGGTGACTTGGTTGCCAACACCGAATTCATGGTAGTCTCTCAGGACACTGCGTATAACGCATTGATGGGCAGGCCATGGCTCCACCTTCACGCGGCGGTTCCCTCGTCATACCACCAATGCCTCAAATACTCCCTTAATGGTCGAGTAGGCGTGCTTCAAGGAGATGCCTCTCCTTTTGCCTCATGTGAAGCCCGCTATCTGGACGCGGACTATTACAAGAGCAAGGATAAGCAGATCCTGGCAGGTGAGGTTGAGCCTGTCGCTGTTGCAAGTGATCCCTGGGCAAGTCTGGATGACGCTTACGTCCTCCCGATTCACCGGTTGGACGTCGCCATGGTCTCGACGGCCCGTGAGTCTCCTGATGAGATGACCGCGATCGCCCGTGCCAGCACCAGTGGCCCAGCAGGATCTGGTAGCCCCAATGCAGTTTCCAACGCAGTCTCTCCCGTGGACGATCCCTCCCCGAGTGGAGAGGACGTGGAAGATGCACCCCCAGCCTTTGAGGAGGGCGTCCCCGCCACGGTCGATGAGTTAATACAGGTGAACCTTGGAACCGAGGCCGATCCAAGACCCACATTGGTCAGTGCCGCCATGCCCTCTGAGGAGCGGCAGCAGTACGTGGACTTTCTCAGGCAGCACCGTGATGTGTTCGCTTGGGGCTATGACGAGATGCCGGGGCTAGATCCTCAGGTAGCCGTCCACCGCCTTGGTCTCCCGGCGAACCATCGCGGGTTCAAGCAGCCTCCCAGGAAGATGCACCCGTCCCACGGTGCCATGGTTGAGGCCGAAGTTGACAAGCTTATCAAAGCCAACTTCGTGAGGGAAGTTCAGTACCCCAAATGGCTGGCCAACATTGTGCCGGTCAGGAAGAAGAACGGGCAGATCAGAGTCTGCATCGACTTCCGCGATCTCAACCGCCACTGTCCGAAGGATGATTTTCCCCTTCCAGTGACAGAGCTGTTGATTGATTCCACGGCAGGGTTCCAAGCCCTCTCCTTCATGGATGGATACTCCGGATACAACCAAATTCGGATGGCCCCTGAGGATGAGGAGTTCACTGCCTTCAGGGCCCCCCAAGGTACCTTTTGCTACCGGGTCATGCCCTTCGGCCTGAAGAATGCAGGTGCCACCTATCAACGGGCGATGCACCGCATATTCAAGCCAATCCTCGGCACACTGGTGGAATGCTACGTCGACGACTTGGTTGTCAAATCGCGCCAGCATCAGGACCATCTCAAAGATCTCGAGAAAGTGTTCGGCTTCCTCCGGTCTCGCTGCCTGAAGATGAACCCGTTGAAGTGTGCCTTTGGGGTCACCTCCGGAAAGTTCCTTGGATTTGTGGTAAGATACCGGGGTATTGAGATCGACCCAGAGAAAATCAGGGCAATTAGCCAGATGCCTCCCCCAGGTACCATCCGGGAACTGCAAGGGTTCCAAGGCCACTTAGCCTATATAAGCCGATTCATCGCGAATCTGGCCGGCAAGTGTAAGCCCTTTTCTCGGCTCATGAAGAAAGGTGCCACCTATGTATGGGATAAAGAGTGTCAGACCGCTTTCGAGGAAATCAAGCAGTACCTGCTTCAACCTCCGGTTCTGATGCCGCCTGTATCCGGGAAGCCGCTGGTCCTCTATGTGACCGCCCTGGAACGTTCCCTGGGTGCCCTTCTCGCCCAGAAGAACAACGAGGGAACAGAGAATAGCCTCTATTACCTCAGTCGCATGCTCCTCGATGCGGAAGTTAGGTATTCCCCCATCGAGAAGAGCTGCCTGGTGCTCGTATTTGCCGTACAGAAATTACGGCACTACTTGCAGCACCATGAGGTACAGTTGGTTTCTCGGGTAGACCCGTTGAAATATATCCTGAGCCGGCCTATGTTGACTGGCCGTCTAGCACGGTGGGCTGTGATTCTCCAGCAGTTCGACATCAGGTATGTGTCTCAGAAGGCCATCAAAGGGCAAGCATTGGCAGACTTTCTGGCAGCTCACCCGACCTCCGCGGATCAGCCGCTGGATCTAGGCTTTCCTGATGAGACCATTCCCTCGGTTGATCGAGCCGATCCATGCTGGCAGATGCACTTTGACGGTGCCTCCCGGAGCCCCACCGGTAGAAGACTCGATAATCCTAAGCTCAACAGAGTGGGCTTGGGCATCGTCTTCATTACCCCGGAGCGAGCCGTGCTGCCATACTCTTTCCTGTTGTCAGAGGGCTGTACCAACAATGAGGCGGAATACCATGCCCTCATCACCGGCCTCGAGTTGGCTCTCGAGATCGACGTGCCCCGTCTGTGCGTGAAAGGGGACTCCGAGCTGGTCGTTAAGCAGATCAATGGCGACTATGTTGTCAGGAAGCCGGAACTTGTGCCATTGTTGGAGTGCACCCTCCTTCTGATGGCTCGATTCCCTTCTCGGCCAGAAATTGTCTATATTCCCCGGTCGCAGAACGGTCGAGCAGATTCTTTGGCCAGCCTTGCTGCGTCACTTGCGGAGCCTGAACAGGACAACCTGATCGTCCGCGTGACGCGCCGCAGGCTCATCGCTCCCGTTATCCCGGAAGAAGATCGCGGCCCGTTGGTAAGTAATCTCACCACGGTTGCCCCTATGCCCGGAGCCCCGAGTACCCCAGATATGACAGTCGGATCAGCCCCTGATTGGAGGACGCCTTCGGTTGAGTACCTCCAACATGGCATTCTTCCATCGGATCGGGCCGAGCGCGAGCGAGTTCGACGCCGCGCATCGCAGTTTGTCCTCCAGAGCAGCCCCGGCCTGGAGCAGATCCTCTACAAACGCGGATTTTATGGTGTTCTCCTCCGTTGCCTTCAGGGAGTTGAGATCCCACGAGTCATGCAAGAGGTTCATGCCGGTTCATGCGGTGCCCACCAGACTGGGCCGAAGCTGTCCCACCAGATTCGGAGGTTGGGATACTTCTGGACCTCCATGATCCATAACTGCATCGAGTATGCCAGGAGGTGCCATGCGTGCCAGGTTCATGCGAATTTTGTGCATCGGCCGCCGGAGCCTCTCCATACCACTAGGTATTCCTGGCCCTTTGCAGTCTGGGGTCTGGACGTTGTGGGACCTTACCCACCGGCGACAGCTCGCCAGTGCCGGTTCATTCTGACCGCCACGAACTTCTTCTCCAAATGGGCAGAGTCGATTCCGCTCAGAGAGGTCAAATCCTGTTCGATCGCTGATTTCGTGACCTCCAACATCATCTATCGATTTGGAGTGCCTCACGCTATCCTCACGGATAACGGAACCAATTTCCGAGCAGCCGAGTTGAAGAAGTTGTACGCCAAGTATAACATTCGCTTGAACCATACATCTCGCTATCATGCGTAGGCGAATGGACAGATCGAGGCGTTTAACAAAACCCTCTCTAACATTCTGCAAAAGATGGTTGGTCAGAACAAGAAGAGTTGGCCGGACAAGCTCCCCAACGCCCTCTGGGCTTATCGGACGACGACTCGCAATTCCACCCAGATGACCCCTTATTCCCTGGTGTACGGAGCTGAGGCCGTCCTTCCCAATGAGATCCAGTTACCGTCCTTGCGCACTGCGGTCTACGACCAGCAAGCGCCGGACAGAGTTGCTGAAGCCCGTCT
This sequence comes from Viscum album, assembly GCA_963277665.1. Taxonomy (NCBI): domain Eukaryota; kingdom Viridiplantae; phylum Streptophyta; class Magnoliopsida; order Santalales; family Viscaceae; genus Viscum; species Viscum album. Next base: position 905,017,913 of record OY728165.1, on the reverse strand, counting down.
AGTCGAGTTGGAAGCACTGGATGAGAATAGACTTCGTGCTTTGCACAACTTGGAGAGGCATCAAAGCAGAATGGCTCGAGCTTTCAATAAGAAGGTTCGCCTCCGCTCCTTCCTGCAGGGTGATCTAGTGCTAGCCCTAAGAGCACCGATGATCCCCGGCAGGAAGCCGCCCAAGTTGGAGCCCAAGTGGGAGGGACCTTTTGTTGTCCACAAGGTCTATCCCAATGGCGCGTACTCCCTAGCGACTATGGATGGTGAGCGTGTCACTCCTCCCACCAACGCTAGGTTTCTCAAGCAGTACTTTGCCTGAGTACACTACGTCCGCACGGCAAGACGTTAAACTGCCAAGCATCATTCGTCCAAGCTACAAGACGTTAAACTGTTCAGCATACGTCCTGCACAACGTTAAACTGCATTCGTCCAGGCTACAAGACGTTAAACTGTTCAACACACGTCCGCACGACAAGACGTTAAACTGCCAAGCATCATTCGACCAAGCTACAAGACGTTAAACTGTTCAGCATACGTCCTGCACGACGTTAAACTGCATTCGTCCAGGCTACAAGACGTTAAACTGTTCAGCATTCATCCGCGCTGCAAGACGTTAAACTGCCAAGTGCCTCGTCCTGCATGACGCTAAACTGCACCACGTCCAAGCTGCACGACGTTAAACTGCCCAGCGTATCGTCCTGCATGACGTTAAACTGCCCCTCAAGAACTACGTGCGGCTTGATTCCCATCCTTATGGGATACGTAGGACCGTCTGGACATTCATGTTTCAGGCCCATCCCCATCCTTTGGGAATTTCCATCCCATCTCGGGCCCTTGGCCCAGTTGCCTCCGGGTGTGCGGCGTATGGTGTGAACGCGGGGCTATGCCCTCATTCACGTCGGTTTGCTCGCCATGCTGTACGCCCCCCACGTTTGGGGATGCCTTCTGCTCCCCCCTTCTTTTTTCTCTATTCGTCCTGCATGACGTTAAACTGCACTTCAAGAACTACGTGCGGCTTGATTCCCATCCTTATGGGATACGTAGGACCGCCTGGACATTCATGTTTCAGGCCCAGCCCCATTTCCCGGGAATCTCTATCCCGCGTCGGGCCTCTGGCCCAAGTTCCCCTCCTTTTTGTGCGAGGCGTATCGCGTGAGCGGGGGATTATGTCCTCATTCGCGTTGGTCTACTGGCCGCGCCGTACGCCTCCCCCGTGTGTGGGACTACCTCACACCTCCCATCGTCCTGCATGACGTTAAACTGCCTCTCAAGAACTACGTATGGCTTGATTCCCATCCTTATGGGATACTTAGGACTGCCTGGACGCTTGTGTTTCAGGTCCAGCCCCGTCTCTTGGTTGATCACGGGGATCTGCCCTCTTTTGGTTGCTCTCAGGGTGGGTCCTCCGACCCTTTCCGGTGATCTGTTAACATGTTTTGGGTACTTTGGTCTATGACTCGTAGTGTCAGATTCAATCCCGACAAGTCATGTGTTTCTTGTCAGGCCTCACGCTTCCTCTTGTTCGAGCCTTCACTCAAAGGGATCCTCGTTAGCGGTTTGGGTACGATGCCTCAGTGCTCTCCTACCGCTCCGGGTCGATTTACCGGCGAGTCCTGGGCCGCAAATCGATATGAATCCTGCGCTTGAGTGGTTGATGCTCGTTTGCTTGCCCCGTCTTAGGCTGACGCGATCGGATGTTGTGTTGCGAATATGGTCAGCAACGTCCTTGATCACCATGTCGGCTCTTTTAGGCTCTGAACATTGGTTGCGCAGCCCTCATCACACTCCGCCTTTGTGCATTGTAGTGGAATCTCGACACTCTCTTCATACTGACCTTCAGTACACCTCTACACGTTAGGCAGACCAACCAGGGTAATGATGTCGTTCGAGGCTCCCATGATCTGAGCACCAAGGGTATATGCGGATGTCCTCCCTAAGGGCCATGTGTAGCTGGACCCTCGTCCCCATAAGGAGGAGGGAGTCGCCCGAACAATCGCGTTCTGGGCCCAGTGTATCTGGAGGCTAGCATCTCTGCCCCTCGGGTGATGGACATACGCAGACCCCTATCCCAAGACTCTTCTCCTGGAATCGTGCGTGACCACAGGGCTGGGTATGTTCCCACCTCCGCCGTGTCCGCCGTACCGCAATAAGAGGATTCCACCATGGTCCGAACCACACGACCTTAAACTGTGTTGTCCGGTCCTACCACATGACCGTAAAATGTGATCGTCTTGGCCGCCCGACGAGAAATGGCACTGCATCGTGATGTTCTCCTCAGGGGACACTCATGTTGGGCACTGGTTAATAACCACGCCATTCATCAATGCCTTCCGTGGCTTGATTATTGTGGCGACGCCAAAGATTTCTCAATCACAGGCATGTCGCCGCACAAAGAAAAACCATTCATCTTTAAGGACAAACAAGAAATATCAAATGCCGCTCCTTCTGTGTGCGAGGGTCAGACCCGCACTCTTCCCCGCGCTGGTGCCTGATTGTGTTGCGCCGCGCCTCAAGAACTACGTGTGGCTTGATTCCAATCCTTATGGGATACGTAGGAACGCCCGGATGTTTGAAACTTCGGGTCCAGCCCCCCACCTCTTAGAGATTCCCCCTTCTCTGGGGAATCCGCCGCCTTCAGGTCACCCTCAAGGCGTGTTCCCCGACCCCTTACAGTGGTCCACCGGTGTCAAGAGTACTCTGGTTTATTGCCAGGAGGGTCAGGATCCGCTTGGTCAGGTTTCCTCCACTTTTCAGGCTTCGTGCTCCCTTTCATTCGGACCCATCGTCTACGCCCTGGGTGGAGCCCCCGTGAACGGTTCGGACACAATGCCTCAGTGCTCTCCCACCGACTCGGGCCGGTACCCCCAATGGCCTCGGGCAGCAAATCGATATGAATCCTGCGATTGAGCGGTCGATGCTCGTTTGCTGCCTCATTCCACCAACGGTTAGTGCGATATTGATGCTGCTTTTCCGCCACGGTCGGCAGTACTCCCATATCGTTACTCCGGTGCCCCCAGTCCTTGAGTGAATGGCTGCATGATTCACATTTTCCACCTCCCATTCTGACCAGGCGAAACCTCGACACTCTTGACACTATCCCTCAGTGCATCTTCGCACATCCAGGGGATAGGACCACGATGTGGCGTACTTTGAGGTCCTTATGGTCCGAGCTCTAAGACCTTAAACTAAGATCTTTCCTTATGGTCCGAGCTCTAAGACCTTAAACTAAGATCTCTCCTCATGGTCCGAGCTCTAAGACCTTAAACTAATATCTCTCCTCATGGTCCGAGCTCTAAGACCTTAAACTAAGATCTCTCCTCATGGTCCGAGCTCTAAGACCTTAAACTAAGATCTCTCCTTATGGTACGAGCTCTAAGACCTTAAACTAAGATCTCTCCTTATGGTCTGAGCTCTAAGACCTTAAACTAAGATCTACCCCTATGGTCCGAGCTCTACGACCCTAAACTAAGATCTCCCCTAAACGGGATTCTACGTCCTGCATGACATTAAAATGCACTCTCAGAACTACGTGTGGCTTGATCTCCAGCCTGATGGAGTACGTAGGAACGCCCGGGCATCTCAACTCGGGTCCAGCCTCAGGGATCGTTAAGTCCCGCCCCTCCTCGTCGCCGGCCGTCTGGCCTGGCTTCTGGTAGAGTGGTGCAGTGGTGATATTCTCCCTGATTCAGCTCGGGATGCCCCATTGCAATGGTGGGAAGCGACGGTTTCCTCGTCAAAGAGGTGCTGTCTGAGAATTGGGGTGACTCACGGCCAGATTAGTGCATCCGCCTAGTACGCTTTCCCCACGGTGGCGCAATTTTGAGAGCGTTGGATTCTGTCCGAACAAATCGTCACTTCGCCCCACGCTTCGCATGCCCTGTTGATCTGGATTTCCACCCTTGTGTCTGAAGGAACCCCCAAAGCGGTATTCATGATGACATGTGGTCCGCCTCCTGCAATATGAATGATGACCTTCGGTCTGTCTATTGCAGTTGTTATGGTCGATCCACTGTCCGCCTACCGTCTTGGGCATTTCCTGGAAGGCCGACCGTTGTGTATGTCTGGATTCGGGACACGCGATTCACTCTTTCTCATTTCCCTATGTTCGGATAAAATCTCAACGCCCCTAACGTCGTCCCGCTCGTGTGTTGGAACAAGTTGGGGGGATGATACATTGATTAGGTCTGAGGTCTCCTTTCCTAGGAATGACCTCCCTCTTTTCTCCAGAAATCCAGGCCCAATTATGGATGCCTGATGCTTGGTTAACACTCCCGCAAGACAACGAATTGTGGTTGAGCATGCTAAGCCAAAAGATGCAGATAAATATATTGATTCATACAAATGGATCAAAGTAGCGGAAGCAAATGTTTTGGGAACGGCAAAACAAAGCCCTTAGGGATTAGCGTGCTGAATGAGTCTTTCTAATGCCGCTACCCTTTGGCTGGTGGCCTCCAGAGATGCTTCTCGCTCTCTGCGTGCCCTCTCTTCGTCGGCGGTCGCAGCACGCAGTTCGTCGATTCTGGCCTGTGCACGCTCCCGCTCGACCTGAATTGTGACCATCTGTTGGCCCGCCTCCGTCAGCTGTACCTGGGCGTCAACCAGCTGGGCTACTAGTTGCTCCACAAGCTCGGTATACATTGCGACGAAGGCCTCCTTCTCTGCCGCCTGCCCTTCGAGGCGCCGGACTTCCTGCTCCGCCGCGAGGAGCGCCCGCGTGCTCTCCGACATGTCACGACTTTGTGTGACGTCGGCACGCCGGCAGCTCTCACGCATCTTTTCGGCCATGAAATCACGAACCGTCAGATGGAGGCGTTGAGCATCAGCTCCCCCGGCACACAGGAAGCGCAGCCAGGTTTGAAGTGATCCCATGCGCCCCAGCCACTCCGATGGGTCTCGCTTGAGGAAGCGCTGGATGCACTTCCACCCCCTGCGGCGCGTTATCCGGCTCTCCTCGACCGCCTCCGCGTCTGAGTCGTCCATCTCCTCGGGGTCGGCAGGCCGGTAGGCAGGGAAGGCAGCCAGCAGGTCTGCTGCAGGGTCCGCCCCTGGGAGGTCCTCATGAGGGATGGGTTCCCCAACATCCGGGCGAACTTCTTCTCTCTCCCCAGCGGTGCTGACACCCTCGTCAGCCCCCGACCTCTCTCCGATGTCAGCACCGCCGGCGTCCGCAGCCCCCTGATCAGCAGTTGGTGGGGCCGGCTCGGTGTGGGAAGTCTGTTCCGGAGCAGGCGGCATGTCCACCACTGGTCCACTCGTAGATGGCCCGGGTTCGGCAACCCGATGAGCCTCCAGTGTTGAGATCACTGCGCGGGGCATGCCATGGTTAGTCACAGATCGTCAATGGAAAGCACCAACAGTAAAGCAAGGAGAAGCAAGGAGACTTATGGGAGTTCAGAACGTCATCTTCCGCTATCCCGGCCGCCGCAGGAACAGTTGCAGCAGGGGGCCCTTCTGCGCTTGTCAATTCGACAATGGGTGCCTGGCCCCCGCCTTGTCCTGCTGGCGCCCCTCCTACTCCCGCTGAGGACGCCTGACCAACATCCGTGCGCTCCTGAGAAAGATGGAGAAATGGGTTAGAAGCTGCATAAGAGAATGGATGAAGCAGATTGAGTAGGGATAGAAGCGGACCTCGAGGAGCTCAGTGACATCAACATTGTCAGAGCCGGCCACCTCACCGCTCTCCCGCGGACTCCCCTGATGGGATCTTCCCTCGGAGCCTTCATCCTCCCCCATATCCTCCTCTTCCTCGGAGTCGTTGCTACTGTCGTCTTCTTCCGGCGGCATCTGTTCTGGAGCGGGCTCTAGACCGAGCATCACCTTCACCAGAAGGGATGGCTCCGCACGCTGACCACGTTGGCGCGCGTAATCGTCCATGGCTGTTAGATACGCATACTGCCGGTTGAAGTCCACCCTGTCGGCAATATGGAGGCGCCCGACCTCTGGAAGATGGATTCCTTCTCTGAGAATCTTTCGCCAGATGGCGTCGGTCCCCAGTGACTGCCGCAGGGTCATCCAGGCCGACCACAGCGCCGGGAAGACTGCATCGTGGGAGGGTTCGAGCAGACGTCTCACCTGCTTCCCGGGCCGCTCTTCGACCACCGCGCGTGCCCCCTCTCTGGGCGCTGAGGTCGTGGCGGCAGCTCGCGATGTGCCCGCCGCCGAAGTCCCTGCCCGCGCCGGCTCCGCTGCTTGGCGCGCCTCCGTTCTCCCCCGTGTGGCGACGCCTCGCCTCCTTCCTTGACGCCCGGTCTCCGCACGGGTAACCTCGAGCCGCCGAACTGGCTTCTGTAGAAGCCCCTCGGGGTACGCGATGGCCCAGTGTTCGGCGTACTCGGTTGCCAAGCCTGCGTCAACCCCGGTAGGAGGGAGAGTGATGACGTCGCCAGAGCCGAAAGCGGCAAACATCAGCCACATCTGGCGAAGGACGCAAGGGTTCGTCTCCTCCCGGACAGCAGTGAATACCCTCTTCGGCATCCGCTGAAGGCACCCGAACTGCCTGGCGAACCGGGTTGGCACGTAAGGCTCGCAGATCACCTTCCCGTCGATCCGAGCCACGAGCACCCCGCCCCGCATGTTCAGGAAGTATTCATGCTGCTCCAGCGGACCCTGCCCATTGTCGATCATCTGGCCGACGGGAGTGGGGAACGGACTGAAGTTGAAATTGGCATGATTGCCAATCCGAATCCTCACGCCCTCCTCACTTAGGGTCATCGGAGCGACCCCCGCGATGTTCAGAAGGGAGGGTCGCAGGCCGTTGCCCGGAGGAATGATGGCGTTCGGAAACGTGTACCCACCGAGGTGAGCAGCCACCCAGCCGTGGAAGAACTGAAAGGGCCCACAGATCCTTCGTGGCGACCCCCCTCGTGAGATGCGTCCCAGGATGGCATACAGCCTCGCCAGCACTGGGACCCCGAGGTTGTATCTTTTGTTGGCGGCCATAGCGCCCGCCACCGCCAGTGTCGCCGGGCGAACGCCCATTCTCGCGTCCCGCACTGGCAGGAGCCACCCACTCAGAAAGGCGGCCAGGAATGCCGCGTACCGGACATTTGGGTCCCGGGCCTCGATGACGCGGTACCCCCATGAGCGGTAGTCGCCCGTCTCCAGGACCCGCCAGTACGACCCGTTCCGGCTCCTCTGAGCTGCGGTCGGGCACCGCTTCCCCCTGCCTGGCATCTTGACCGCTGGGTCATGCTCCAAGAACTGGCCGAACCACTCCTTGTAGGCTATGTCCTTCTGGAAGTCCTTGACCCCGAGCCGCTCTGTAGCCAGGTCCAGCAGATGCCACGTCAGGATGGGAGTCCGTGACCTGTCACCCCAGGTGTTCCTCGGAGGCAGGAACTCATCATACTGGTAGCCCTCCAGCGGGATACCTCCGATGCAGTGGATGTCCCAGAGACCGATGCCGACCTCCCCATGGTGAAGATGGAAGGTGTTGGTATCCGAGGACCAGCGGGTGAACAACTCCGGCCCGAGCTCGGACAGCTGGTAGAAGTGGAACTGCGACGTCCACACCGCCTCAAACAGGCCGATGTACCGCAGCTCCTCTGCGAAGTGATCGCAAGTGTGGTGTACCCAGAACGCCCAGGCCCACTCGCTGGTGAAATTGCCCCCAGACCGCAAGTCCCAGTCCTTCAGCCAGCCCTTGGTGTCTTCAGTGACACTCTGGCGATATGTGCTCGAGTAGAGGGCTGGAGAATTCTCCGCAGTAGGCTCACCCCCGTCAATGGTTCGCGTCCTCGGGTTCAGGACATAGACGTCCAAGTGCCTGGTCTCCCTGGCAGGATGCCCATTGTTGGTGATGTTATAGCGGGGAAGCTCGTCCTCCCGAGTCACCCAGGTCCGTGGCGCATCAACCTCGAACCCTGGCACCAGAACCTCATCTAGGATGCCGAAGTTCCAGAGCGGCAGGTTGTCCGACAGTGGATATGTCTTCTGGGCCGGCGTCAGCAAGTCGAACAGGGATTGATTGTTGGAAACAATCTCCTTGGCTCCGTAAACCTCCTCATTCTCCGCCATCTCTGCTCTGCGAATGGCGGCATCCCCCTCATTTCCTTGATGCGCGGCCATCTCAGAAGTTTCGGGAGTCGTGCGGGTTAAGGGATGAAGCGTGCGGGATCGAACGAGGCTGGTAGAGAAGTTTGAAGGTTGGCGCACAATCCAAGTGGACGGCGCGCAATTGGGAAGAATGTCGCGCAAAGTTCCGGGTTTTCGCGCAAAGACAGGTGAATTCCGGATGGTTTTGCACGCCGATCGGGCGAATTTCGTGACCGGAAAGGGCAATTTCGCGCACGAGAGCGTTGAAGCTTATCGCGCGGAAGGCCTGTGTACGGAACGCGGAACCCCGGACCCCTATTTATAGACGAGGCCGGGATTCCGCGCCGCGCGGAACGCTCGATTGCGCGACCGCGGCTGCGAATTGCGCGCCCGACGCCCCTTTTTGCGCGCCTAAGTCCCGCGCAGCCCAGGACTTCGGCATTCCGGCGTCTCCCTCAGAACCCAATCGTTGCGGCCTCTCGCCGATCAGATTCCGAGGGGGGGCTTTTGTAGACGCCGGAAAAGTCCGTTGTTCCCAAACGAAGCTCCGGATGCGGAAAGCGAAGTGATATTTGGAGTCAGAGGCACGTTACGGAGGGCCCGGAGGACTTGCGCGAAATTTCAGAGGCCCGCGCGCAAAGTTGAGTCGCGGCGCGCAATCCTCCTGGGATGCGCGCAATGCGCTGGTCCGGCGCGCTATTTTGCGCGCCCGTGGCCTGCGTGGCTCCCTTGCGCGCCGGGTCCTGATTCCGCGCCCGCGAAGGGAATTCCGCGCCCGAGACCGGATTTCGCACCCGGGGTTGCCTATAAATATAAGGCGACCCCCGACGTTTTGAAGGTTGCCAGAATCCGAAGCGTCGCTCGTTCGCGCAATCCAACCCCTTCCGCGCGCAATGCCGATCTTCAGGTAACCTCCTTTCTTTCGCGCAATAGAGCCTTGGGGTCCGCCTTCGCGCGCAATCCCCTTGGCTCCTTTCCTTTGAATAATCCTTAACCCGAAGGCCTTTGCGCGCAAAAGAAGCCTCTTGCGCGCAATTTCCCCCGGGTGCGCGCAATCCAGCCCGATTGCGCGCACCCCCCATTTTCAAAGTGGCCATTCGTTAGAGAATGAGACGTTGCCCCCGCGTGCTACCCGAAGCCCGGTGCGCGCAATCTCAATCATCCGCGCGCAAAGGGCTGGCCCGATTGCGCGCCAGCCCACCATTTTGCGCGCCGACCTGCTGTTTTGCGCGCAAAGCTCCTCTTTTGCGCGCAATCCGCCAGGGTCGCCCCCCTTGACCCCCTGAGGGTACCCGCCTGCGTGGCGCCCGATGATCTTCATCCTGGGTGCCCGCACCGTGCGTTGTCTTCCCGTGCGGCCCTCCAGGCTTGCGCGAAGTGACACGGACCCATCAGCGGCAACCAACGTCCAACATGACGTTAAACTGCACATTTGTCCAGCATGACGTTAAACTGCACATTCGTCCCGCATGACGCTAAACTGCATCCGTCCAACATGACGTTAAACTGTACTACGTCCAAGATGCACGACGCTAAACTGCCTAGCCCCTATCGTCCGTGCTGCAAGACGTTAAACCGCCAAGCACCTTCGTCCTCAGCACACGACGTTAAACTGTACTTCGTCCGGCAAGACGTTAAACTGTCCGCTTCGTCCTCAGCACACGACGTTAAACTGTACTTCGTCCGGCAAGACGTTAAACCGTCCGCTTCATCCTCAGCACACGACGTTAAACTGTACTTCGTCCGGCAAGACGTTAAACCGTCCGCTTCGTCCTCAGCACACGACGTTAAACTGTACTTCGTCCGGCAAGACGTTAAACCGTCCGCTTCTTCCTCAACACATGACATTAAACTGTACTTCGTCCGGCAAGACGTTAAACCGTCCGCGTCACCCGATCCCGTGCCTCGCACGCAGGGTCCCCCCCCCCCCGGTTTAGGATGTGTCCCCCACCCGCTCGTCTCTGCAGGGATGTCGGGATTGCCCCTCTTTAGGGACGATTTAATGGGAGCGGCTTTTCCCTACGGGGGTAGGGTATTACAAACCCCTAGTTTCTTGTGGGGGGCTGCACATGTGTATCTCCATTGCGCTCCCCCACTGCCGAAGCCAGTAGAGGGTGTGACTGGGATCGAGGTGTCTCCTACTTTCGGTCCAAGTCCCTTCCAACTGAGTTTTGCCGCATCCGGGCTGCCTCAAGTGCGTAAGTCCTGACAGAATGAACTACGTGGACTTTGATCCCTGTCTTCTAAACAGGGTACGTAGGAAGCCTCCCTGAGGTTCAAGCCCACCACCTGGTCGTCCCGGTCGTATTCACGTCGGTTCGTCCATCAGTGGACCCCTCCAGGGTTCACGCTTGCGTCGATTCACCTATGAATCCGCCCCTGTGGGAGACTGCCCGTGTGTATCTCCACTGTGCCTCCCCACAGCCCCTTTTTTCCATTTCTCCTTTTATCGTCCAGCATGACGTGAAACTGTGATCCACCCGGCCGTTCCATCTCCCCCTGTGCGAGGTGGTTTGGTTCAATCCTCCGCCCGGCGGCCTCGACCCCTTCGTGAGTCGGCTTGCCGACGTCCAGCATGACGTTAAACTGTATACCCGAACTACGTCGACTTTGATCCGTGCTAACGCGCGGTACGTAGGAAGCCCCTACGGGGTCCAAGCTCTTCACTCCATCATCCATCCTGATCCTTACCCGGGCCGCCACATCCCAGTGGGGTCATGCCACTTCACTCCACTCCATATCACTTGGGAAGCCGCCCATGTGTTGGCCCCAGCGTCGGAGGTTCCCCGCAAGGGGTTCTGTCATCTGATCCACTCTTCGTGTTGATCAGTCCGATGCCGTCCCCGTTGGACGTTAAACTCGCGGCGTACCCCGTGTTAAACATGGGAAGCTGAGGAAAACCTCAGGGGACACAGTTCCCCACACCCAGTGCGGGATGCCTCAGGTCATCGTGCCTTCGAGAAGCCCTATTAGGGACGAAAGACAGACGTGCAGAGCCGCAGTGTTACGACACGCCCCCAGCACCCAGAGCCACCCGGCCTCCTCACCGCAGGTTGCTGCCCCGACCAGACTCCTTGGAGCGTCCGGGCGGAAGCAGCATAATTAACCGGTGTCCATGAAGATATGGCGCCGGGAACGAGATTCACGAGCATGTCTTAAATCTATGAGGGAGACCCGGATTAGGCGACGAGTTCCGAGGAGACGTCCAAGGAAGGAGGAGCCGACATCCCATCATCCCGGTTTCGATCAAGGAGCAGACGCCCCTGAATAAGGGACGGATGCCGCCCGCCTTTGGAAAGCGGGACTGCGGGACCACAAGCCGCGTGCCCATCCCCTCGGGTTGACGGGTGCACGCGCGAACGCGTCCTGGCGGAACAGCGTAACCTGACGCACATCCGCACCGAAACAGAGATGGTGGTCCCTATCCAGGTTGAATTATCGATACTCAATTATTGTTTCGTTCAAGTATACATATCACTGTTTTGGAAGTTATATAATACCAATTTAATAACATTATTATAATATAATAAAACTATTATTTTATCATAATAATTAATGGTGGTAAATGATCAAACCAACCACCCATTTTTCATGCTAATGGAGGGATGACCGTTATAGGATCAAAACATGGATCATGTTAGGGTGGTGCGGGGAACAAGATGCCACATAAATGTAGTGGCCAATGTTTATGGAGTTGATTAAGGGAGGAAATTTAGTTGATAATTTCATTGGTATAGATCTACTCCCACCATGATGAACCAAATTTTTTCTTATTTCAGTTTAAAAAATATATTTCGGGTAAAAAATATTTTAGGAAATAGGTCTGAGAAGTCGTGAACGTTATTCATGTTGGGTGAAAACTCAATCCCATATCAATTTTTGTGAAGAGTGATGGATAATATATAATATTTTATGTGCTACTCCTCCTATCACCAAATGATTTTAGAATGGAACCCTAGAAGGGTTTATCTGTCAGGACTGGAATGATTTATTCTTAGAAAGATTCACATTGTTGATAATGGGTCTGACATGTTGAATATTATTTTACCAAAAGATAAATTTGAGACTTACCGACTAATTATAGGGTTGGGGAGGATCCCCACTTGATTTATAAGGGGTGTTTGTTGGGGTTACTCTTCACATGGGTTCCCATATAACTTATAAAAAAAATAAAAAAAGAGGATATATAAGGGTGAAGTTTTGTGTTAGTTGTGAAAAAATCTATGAAGAAACAACACTTATTTTATTATCATGGTCAGTGACCAAGGTTTATCCCATTTTTGAATCTGAAACTAGAAAGAAATTCTTCTATTCTATTTGGATTTGATTGATGGTGGTCTTTATCCTGATCATGATGATTTTTCTGCACCTTTTTATTTAGTTGACAGACCTCTGATCCACATAGTAAGATATTTTATTTATATTTCTTTCATAGATTGTGTTATCCACTTTCATATAGTTTTTAGTGATATCTATTTTCTTTATTTTATCAGAGTATTGTTTTTTGGATATTGTTTAATTTGTTAGAGTCTATGTCATGTACTCTTCAATTTTATTGGATTCATCTTTCTGGACTAGGATTTTTGGTTTTTCACATTTTGGGTTTTCCATGTTAAAAAGTATGCAGTGTCAACATTTAATTTTATGCATAAATATTTGGGTTTGTTTCACATATGTTTCATTTTTCAAGCTTTCTTAGAAGGGAAATGAATTTTTATTCCACTACGAATTCACATTTTATTTGCTTGTGTGTTCATCACTTGACACCTTTCCCAAGATATGGTATTAGATCCATGGTGTATCTCATGTGTGATGTGAGTGGTAGATCCCCAAATTGGTTTGATGATGATAATGGTGGTTCAATTGAAGCATATGGATCCATTGTGCTACTTTGTGCCAAAAGTATTCTTGATAGTAGTGGCCAGGAAACATGTCTCGGTGATGAGAAATAATGATGAAAAATGATTGGATCAAATAGATTATCATTGATGGGGAGACATGGATATGTGGTCTTTGGTATGAGGAGAGGATTATTGGGTTCAAATTAAATCCCTCATCGATTTTCACAAGGAGTGGTGACTAACATATAGACTTAAATGGACTAATCCTCCTATCACTAATAGTTTTAGGATGAAACCCCAAAACACTACAAAAAATCTGATTTTTTCATTATGGGACATTTGCGACAGAAATCATTTCCATCGAAAATGTTCCCATAAATCGTTTTTTTGAAAGATAATTTAATTTATTGCAAAATGGGTTTTCCATGATGAAATAGGATTCCATCAAAAAAGTCCTTGGTGACAATGCACGCCAAATGATGGGTAATTATTATTTACGATGGATAATATATTTTTGTCACAAATAGGTTTCATCAAATGAAATATTCATTATAGAATTAGAATGTTTGTCATAATATATAACTATTTGTGATAGATAAGGAGATCCGTAATAATTAGTTTTTTGATATACGGTAATAAAAAATAATAATTATAGTGGGTAGTATTTGTGACGAACATATATCTCTATCAGAAATACCTTTTCAATTAGTACAAGATGTTCTTATGGTGTAAACCATTTGCGACAGATTCCATCACAAATAGAATCATTAACAATGAAAAATTATATCACTATTAAAAGGATGAGCACAACTCCTCCTTCCCATCACTTTCAACTCGATTTTTCGCTTCTTTGAGTAATTGTTACAATCCATACTTACTTTTAAAGGATTTCATATTGTAATTCAGTTCTTCCAGTTGAAACTTAACTTGCGGTTTCAATATTTCAATTATCAGTTTCAAGGTATTTTTTGAAAATTTTTCTTCGATAGTTGTTAATTTCATTAATTTATTTGTATTTCATGTATAATTTATTAGTTAATTTAATTGATTAAAATTTAATTAAATCTTAACATCATGTTATTAATTTTTTTTTCTAATTCATTAGTGTTAATTGCTAAATTAATATTTTAGTTAATTAATAATAATAATATTATAAATTACAATTCAAAAAATTACATGATTGTAATATACAATAATTTATAAAATTATAATATCGCAATAAAAAAAACAAATTAAAATAGTAACCATTGATTATAGTTAGGTAAAGAAAATAAATTATATGTAATTAAATAAATAGAAACAAATATTAAATTTTGGTTACATGTAGGAAAAACTAATATAGTTATAAATAATTATAGCTAAAAAATAAAAAATACCTATAAATTAGTATAAATTAATAAATTAACCCAAAATATTAAATGTTTGTTATAATTATGAAAAAACTAATGAAAATGAAAATTATTTAATATTAAAAAATGAATATTTATTAATTATAGTAGTGAAAAATAAAAAATATAATAGTGTAAAACCAATTAGTGATTTTAAAAAATAAAAAAATTGATGAGTAAATATTATAAAAAAATGAAAAATTAAAAAAAAACCAAATATTGGTTACACTTATGAAAAACTATTAAAATTATAAGTAATTATGAATAATAAATAAAAAATATTTATCAATTATTATAATTAGTAATAATTAGAAATAAAATAGTAAAAAATAGAAAAGAATAATAAAAAATAGAAATAATAATAATAATTAGTAAAAAAATATTAAAAATCATAATAATTAGTACCAATTAATATTAATTTTTATTAATCAGTATTAATTAGTAACAATTAATAATTTTTAATAATTTGTATTAATTAGAAAAAATAATAAAAATAGTAGTAATTAACAATTATTAAAAATATATATAAAAAATAGTAATAATTAGTAATAATTTGAGAAAAATATTAATTAATAATAATTAGTAAAAAATAAATATTAAAAAATAGTAAAATTAACAATAATCACTAATGATTATTAGAAAATTATTAATAAAAAATATTAAAAAAACAATAACAATTAGTATCGATGAGTAATGATTAATAATACTCAGTAAAAAATTATAAGTATTACTAAAAAATAGTAATAATTAATAAAAAATAAAAAATAAAAATAATTAGTAATAATTAGTAAAAAATATCAATAATTATTAATAATAAGTAATAATTATTAATAATTAGTAATAATAGTGACAATAAGTAATAACTAGGAAAAAATATTAAAAAATAGAAATAATTAGTAATAATTAGTGAAAATAGCAATAATTAGTATAAAATAGTAATAATTAGTAAAAAATATAAATAATTATTTATAATTCATAATAATTAGAAATAATTAGTAATAATTACAACTAAAATAAATGAGCATCAATTAACAAAAATTAGCAATAATTAACACTAATTAGAACCAATTATCAATTAGTAGTAATCCGTAACAATTAACATCAATTAGAAATAATTAGCTGCAATTAACAGCAATTAGAAATAATTCATAGTAATGGGAAATAATTAAAAACAATTAACAGTAATTAGAAATTAATATTTCTTATAAATTTTTCATATTTTATTCTTCGTTAAATATTATATGTGTTTTTTATAATATCTAATTTCCTAATTTCCCTCAGATCATCCCTTCACAATTATTCATTTTTATCAGATTAATTATAACCAATATTTCTTATGAACTGGTTATATTTTATTCTTTAATTATGTCCTTATATCATATTAATCATAAGAAATACTTCTTATAAATTGTTCATATTTTATTCCTTGTTAAATATTAAATGTGTTTTTTACTCTATAATTTTATGATATCCCTTGGATCATCCCTCCTTAATTATCCCTTTCTACCAAATTAAACATAATCAATATTTCTTATGATTTGTTCATATTTTATTTTTTAATTAGTAATATTTATTATTAATTAGTGTTAACTTGTGTCAATTAGAAATAATTAGTGACAATTAGTGATAATTATTGATAATTAGTAATAATTAGTGAAAATTAGTGAAAAAAAGTAGTAATTAGTGAAAAATAGTAAGAATTAGTGTTATTTAGTAATAATTAGTATTGATTAGTTTTAAATTTTTTATAAATTATTCTAATTATTGTTATTTTTTCAGAAAAATATGGACCTAGGAAGTAGACACCAGTTTTTATTATGAGATCGTGATTGGATGAATCATCACATAAATCTAAATTATTTTGGTATAAATCCAATCTATATTGAAATTTTTGAAATGTTTATATCATTTGTATCATCAAATTAAGAATTTATTTCAAAAAGGATAGTTAAGTGCCTATGTAAGAAATTAAATCTCATGATATTTGAAATATTTTACAATTTCAGAGTTCATCCATTGCATTTTGGTTTTTGGAAAGATTATACATTTTGGTATTAACATGGTGAACATAATTTAGAAGATGATGTAATTTTTTTGGTTTTAAATCCATCATGGTTTAAAAATTTAGTACATTAGGTCATTGGATATTATTTTCAGTAAATAGAAACTCACAATGATAATTTAAATCCTAAATTGGAACTATATTAATTTTATGAGTAGTTAAAATCTATTGAGGAGAACTTATTTCCCAGTCTCAAGATAAATAAATTTGAAGTTGTTATAAAATTTATGGATATTAAATCAGATAATGGAATATTAGATTGTTGTTTTTACCATATATTTTCTTTGGTTAAATCATTGATACCTAATAGAAATACACTTCCTGTAAATTTCTATGAACTCAAGAAGTTGGTCCTTAATTTGGGTCTTAGTTATAAAAAGATCCACACATGTTTAAATGATTCCATCTTATGTTATGGTAAATATGTGTCATTATTTAATTTTTATACATGTAGACAATCAAGGTATAAAAAGGTAGAATAAGAAAATTTTAGACATGTTCCTATTAAAAAATTGAGATATTTTCTACTTATACCTAGATTAAAACTTCTATTTATGTCTCACAACACAACCACATTGATGAAATGGCATATATCCAATATTTTTATTAGTAAAATCTTAAATCATCCTTGTGGTGATGATTTATGGAAACAATTTAATAAATTTCATCCGTCTTTTTCTTCAAAACCTCATAATGTGTAGTTAGGTCTTTCTATTGATGGTTTCTATCCATTTAGTTCTTTTGATATGAAATATTCTAATTGGCCTATATTCATAATTCCTTACCACTTACCTCCTTGAATTTTGAATAAAGAACCATATTTTTAGTTAAAATTACTAATGATAAGACATCTAAAGAAGAATATTGATGTTTATTTGAAGGCACTGATTAATGAGTTGAATTTATTGGGGAGTGATGGTGTAAATGCATATGATGAAGTTGTAAAATATAATTTTACAATGAAAACTGAATTAATGTGGATAATCTATGAATTTATAGCATATAACATGTTATCTGGATGGAGTAAACATGGTCCAAAATAATGTCTATACTATATGAGTGACAACAAATATTTTATGCTTTCCATTGGAATAAAACTTTGTTTTTTTAATTTTAATCAAATATTTATTCCTACATATCATTCTTTCTGAAGGAATGAAAATAATTTTACAAAAGGTATAATTGAAAGTGATGGACCTCAAACAGTGATCTCATGTATTCAAGTGAAATATATTGTCTCTTCATTACCTCCTGTTACCTTTAGACCAACTATTAAACAATAAAAAGTAGGTGACTTTAGAAGATATCACAATTTTATAAAGTATAGTATTTTTAGGGACCTGTTACATGAGTCTTATTTGTTGATCTCTTACAAGTTAAATGCTAATAATATTGAGAAGAAATATTTTGATAACATATTTTATACCATGTTGGACACACCTGGCAAGATTAAAGATACTATAAAGGCACAATTAGATCTTGCCCAAATTTTTAGGATTCCTAAACTTAAGTTATTTGAAAATGATAGGTCAAAAAATTTAATAAATCCAAAAAGTATCTTATACACTTTCTAAAGAAATTAATTTATTATTATGTCAATGGATTATAGATTTGAGGTTACCAGATGGATATACCTCTAATTTGGATCACTATGTTAGGAATAGTCATGTCACCAGATTAAAAATCCATGATTGTCATGTCATAATGGAAATATTACCACCGATTGACCTTAGTGGGTTGTTGAATTCTTTATTTTGGGATATGTTGATGGAAATATCATATTTTTTCTAATAATATTTTTCAATGATAGTATACTATGATGTAATTAGTATGCTACAACAATATTTTGTTCTAATTTAAGTAAATTGGAAAAACATTCCCATAGGTCTTATTTAATTCAATGGAATATTTAGTATTACATTTTCTATATGAAGAAAAATGTGGAGGGATGGTATAGTGTTGATGGATGTACCCATATGAGATATGCATGAAAAAATTTAAGAAGAGGGTATATAAAAAAACATCGATTGAAGGGTTAATTACATAAGTGAATTTTCAAGAGGAAATTTAGAATCTACACTCTTATTATTTTTAATATAAATATCCATTAGAATATAATCAAATGAGTCACAATGAGGGAAATTTCGATAATGTTATGGAACATATATTATTGGTATTTAATCAGAAATATATTTGTTCTGTTTATGTTAATTTATAATAAATTTCATATGATAGACAACACAAAACTCATATATATTTCTTGATCAATTGTGAATAAATGACCTGATTTTTGTAGTAAGTGCTACTTTTACCTATTTAAAAAAAATATTTTTTTAAAAATATTTTCTTATTAATACTTTTTAGATTATACGATGACTATATCAAAATATAATTCACAAAAATTACACTAGATAATATTTAATAACATCGAAAACATAATTTTTATACTAATTTCAAAGACTTGTAATTTATATTTTTTATGGCCAAATATATAGAATCAATTTTTTATTTTATATATTATTAATTCTTTTTTTTTATTTTTATAGGTATCACAACATGTAAATAAAATTGATAGTAGATTATGTGCCCTAAATAACCCACTATCAAATTAGTTAAATATTATAATGGGTATGTGATTAATGAATTTCAATTTCATATACACACATATGGTGAATCTAAAAAAATAAATGATCGGTGATGTTTGTTTGAAAGGATTTCATTACAAAGAAAGTGAAGTTTATTTTTATTACATGCTAGATGAAATAACCAAGTTATGTTATCTAGGACAAAATTACATAATAATGTTTAATTGTAATTGGTTTTATATTGATGGAGGGTCTTGTGTTCATATACAACATAATAATAGGACTCCCTATAATGAAAATCTAGGCTAATAAAATACTATAACAAGTGGAAGGATGGAGTTTTAAAAATTTCTTGAAACAAAAGATCATCAATCAACTCCTACATGGACAATTGCAAGCTACAACCCCCTAACACAACTCCCATATTGGATAAAGAGTCAAAAAACCTATTTCCTTCTCTATAAATATGAAAAAAAAATAAATTCAATTTGGATAAAATATTCAAGAATATCTTCCCATGCTACAGAAAGGATCTAATAGGGGAAGAAGTCCTCAAATTAATGACCTTCACAATAAATAAGGAGTAAATCTCAATCCAAAGCTTGATTCAGTTATTAAATCTCTCAATCTGAATCACCAATATTACTCCTTCCATTTATGATTCATAATCAATAACCAATCCAAATTACTTAAAAAAGTATGAGAGAGATCCTACTCTTGAATACCTAAAAATTCCACCACAACCAGAATGTCCCAAGTTGCATTTTTTAGGCTCTATCTATATTGATTTTAATTTAACCTATAGTTGGGGGTTTCTAGATAATAGAAATATATCCATTATAATTTTATAATTCCTATTAATATAAAACTAGATGAAGATAATAAGTTCCCATATTGAGTTTCTATCCAACCCTATAATTATGGTGGATGCTAATCTTATAACAATTTAGATGTTCCTCATGATCCTGTTCAGGTCAGTGGAATAGTTGTCATGCCTGTTGGTACTCTTATTCCAACATATGAGGTGTAGGCTTTTGGAAATAATAGTCTAGATGATGTTCTTCAGTCGTGAAGATCCATCATGTGTGCTGTAGTGTGAAAAGAGGGTGATGAAGTCCATTACATTAAATGGATAAACTTTGAATATCTTATAAATAATATTCCATATAACTTTATCAAAGAGACATTGAAAAAATATGTTCTCTATAGAATCCATACCTACCTTGCATGTGCTGCACAATGAAAATATTAAACCCAATTTTCATGAGACACTCATCCTTGGGGATCCTATTGAAATATTCTCTCCAGAAGAGGGTATATTTAGAAGGTGATATCCAATTATAACAAAAATTATTTAATAGAGGGGCTATATTTATGGGCCTGCTCATGAAATAATGGTAAAATGACTTATTTGTGAGGGTTCTATATCTTATCGGCTCCCATATCTAGGTATCCTTATTTGGTATAAATGGGTAATCATAAATGGAATCCTTTATAGGTGAAAGTAATTGATCTTAATCGGTTCCAAATTTTTCCTTGATACTCAGATCATGATTAAGAATGTGTGTGTGAAAGCCTTCAAGTAAGGTAGGTAAAAATCCACATATCTTTCCAGAATTTTAATTTAGAATTGATTGAAACCAACCATTTATTATGATTCATCATAGTAGATTGGATCTTCTTGATGTAAGGAAAAATATATTAGAGAAGGTAATTCATTCTTATAGAGTCCAACTATTTAATGAATCCATACCTTAAAAAACGATTTCAATGAGATATGTTAGTGAGAAACCTCCATAAAAACCAGACTTGGGGGTCATTATTAAAAAGATTCTAATTTTTAATGCCCAAGAAACCATCATTAAAATATTAAATCATGCATTCTAGTTGACCACCACTTCTTTCCTTTCATAAATGTTTCCACTCCATATGAAAATTTTGAATCATTGATTCATGCCTTTGATCAAAGAAAAAGGCCATTTATAGGCCATAAAAGAATATACAATCTTGAGAGTAGAAATTCCTTCAATGAGAGATGTTTTCCCAGAAAGGGAGAGATATTTCCCTTTCCAATATCTAAATTTTTCTTTTATTATATTTACAATGTCCCTAGAGTAAGCAACCTTAAACCTTCCCTAGAACAAGGGAATTCCTAGATAAGTGAATGAGAGAGTGTTGTCCTTAATTCCCATTCTTTTTTTAATATTAATCTTCTTGTGATAGTTGAAGTTTTTACTAACAAACATATGGTATTAATTCCATCTTATATACTGATTTTAAGTGCATCCATAATGATATAATAACTTTTTTATAAACTCAATATTCTTTAATCCTCCTTGAATAAATAGAATCAGGTTATCCACATAAAATAAATGAGATGGTTCCATAGCCCCTCTCCCAAGTTGTATGATCTTGAGATTTCCTTTTTCAACCATGTTAGAAATGAATCTTCTTAAAAAATCTTTAGCAATACTAAATAGAGTTGAAGATAAGGTATCACTCTACCTAATTACATAGGAGTAAGAGAAGCATACTTTAAGAGTACCATTCAACATAGTAGAAATTATGAATAATTTGAAAAAATAGTGTATCATATCATTGAAAAAATCACTGAAACTAAACCTATCATGAAATTACATAATAAATTCCTAGTTAATAGTGTCAAAATCCTTACTGATCTCAAACTCTAGAACATTGATTCCATTTTTGGTGGGATTAATTAACAAGATAATACACTTAGATTCTACAATAAGGAAATCTTATATCCTTCTTCCTTGAACAAAAACATATTATTTACAGGAGGAAAGCATGTTGGAAATGATGGAGATCCTAGTTTCCAAAATCTTGTTGAGAATATTGTAAACAGAGTTATCTAAAGTAATAGGCTTGAATGAGGTGTGTGAATTTGAAGCATAAAACTTGGGTATGAGAACCAAGAATTGAGAATTCATGCCCCTTATAATAATTACATTCCTAAAGAAAATATAAATAATTTTCATTAGTTTATCCTTTATGATATCCCAGTACTCCTAAAAGAAGAGGTTTTTGAAGCCATCCAGTCCAGGAACACTCCCTAGATTAAGAGAGAAAGTAATTGCTTTGACCTCTACTTGGTCTAGGGTCTTTATGAGCATCAAATTATCTTAATTCTAAACCACCTTTCGGATGACATTCATAAAATTATCAAGGTCAGCATGAGAACCATTTTTAATTAACTCCTGGAAGTAATAGAAAATTTTATCTATGATTTATTTCTCCCCAGTGATAATTTCATTACCATTATTTAAGTAAGAAATGGGTTTAAATGATTTTATAACCCTTTAATGATTATTGAAAAAAGCAGTTTTCCTATAACCTTCTTTTATACATTTATTACTTAATTTTTTTATTTTAGGATTTCCTCATTTATGGTGATTTTTTCATCTATCCTAGTAGAAATTTTAACCTCCCTATTAAAGTGATCCTTGTCAAACTCCTCATCATGCCTATTTTAAATATTCTCATGATTCTTTTCCAATGACATAATATGTCCATCTATGGTAGAAAAAACCTCCTTGCACTAGTCATTGAGATGTGCCTTATTCTTATTTAGCTTTAGGACATAAGATAGTAGGTCATCAGTGTATTCTGTATTATCCTAAGCCTCTTGGAAAATACCCCTACAGTCTGGATATTTAGTCAAAGAATTATTAAATCTAAAAGACAAGGTACCCATTTCCTTTTTGGTGATAATGAAAGTAAGAATGGGATGATGATCAATTTTTTTAATAAGGGTCCTAGATATCACATCCACCCACTAGTCAAATGCACTAAAATTTAAATAGATTTTATCAAGATTGCTGGATATAACCCTATTCATCGATTTCCTATACCAAGTGTGTTTATCCATATGGAGAGTGATTTTAACTAAGTAATTATTATCAATGAATTATTTAAATTATATAATGGAGATCACAAGGTTTGGTTCCCCTTCATTTCATAAGGCCTCAGAATAGTATTGAAGTCATATGATAGAAGCCATGACCCTTGGATATCCTGTTTGGAGACAATAACCCAAAGTGTTTCCAAGGCTTTTTTATGCTGGTTTATCCCAACATTATTATAACATGGAGAGTTAAGAATTAATCTAATGGGGTGATTGGGTGCATGTGTATTTGTGGTTTATAATTTTATCAACCCATCATATATTAATTATCTATTATATTAATTTTATTATTAGTTATAATTATATTAATTTTATTATTATTCATTATCTATATTATTAATTATTAAAAATTAACTATATTATTATTTTTTAATTACATTATTAAATATTAATTATATTATTAGTTATTAATTATGTTAATTAATTTTCAATTATTAATAATTAAATTATTAATTAATAATTATGTTAAGACCTATAAGACCAACCTTAATGATTTGTAAGGTAAGACCTATAAGATTGTTTTTCTTGATGGTAAAAGACATGTCTTTGATGAGGGTAATCCTATCAGGGTGGTGTCTAGAAGAAATAACTCTTATACTGTAGTGTTGGATACCTCAAGTAAGGATGTGAACCTTGAAGTTAAATCCAATTAAATGGGTAGTGAATATCTAAAGGCTATTTGATTAAATTCCCAACCCTTGATTAATGTTGTAGGTGAAAGTCAATAAGAGTTTGTTTCTTTAATGACTACTATTGTTTTGGGACAGACTAAGCACTGGTCATTTGAATGTGAGGATGAATTAGATCTAGTTTTCATTCATGAAGAACTGTATATAAGATATGGTAAGAGAAAGGGTAAAAATGTAACTAATGTTATGAGATCTCATTCGGTCAATCTTAAGAAGCACAAGGATAGGAAGGATTATCAACATGTTGTATTGAATTAGTGGTCTATTATCCATAAGGATTTCGAAAATAATTCTAATTCTATATCTAGAATGAAGAAAACATAGACCACTTTGGGATCCCCTGTTACACCCCAAAAGGATGTCACTGATAATACCAGAATCACTCTTATTCATTTAGACCCACTTAAATTGATCAACACCAAGCATTTGTATTCCATTAACCATATTGTACCTTCTAGTGGTATTAGTAAGAAAATGGAACCTAGTGTTTCATCTACTCTTCTTGGACAATATTCAACACTTGATAGAACTATGGATATCTCTAAATTTATACAATATAACAACAAAATATAGGTGCAACACATCAAATTTTACAAGGAATCATTTAGTGGAAAGATTTTTCTTCCTAGGTAGGATACCAATAAAATGAAAGCCGACTCTATTGTTGTTTCTTCTATTATTAACACGGAGGCCCAAATGGACCAAAGATATATGACTATACACAATGGTTGTAGTAAATTGATCCTAAGTATAATGTTATGGTCTCTATAAGAGGAAACCATAAGTTCACCTCTACTATGCTTGGGGATCCACAACAGGTCTCTGTTTAGGGGATTACACCGATTATTGATCCTACAGTTGTTTTTGAGCAAGCCTCGATAATCTCACTAGTGTATTCCTCAAAGAATGTGAGTCAAATGGTTTTGGATGGTGTCATTTTACCTTCTTAACATGTTATAATGATGGGATCCACAAGGCCTAGGTTCTTCCCAAAATACAAATCAACAACCTATGTAATCATCTTTACACTTTGCGAAGGTGAAGTTTCAAGATCTTTTTGGGGAAGCAGACCGTTCTAAGTAACCCAGAGCTAATAAAAATGAAAAGGAAGAGTCATTGGACATGGATGATCAAACTTATATATGTATTCCTACGTGGAAGAATGGTTAACATCTGACAAAATTGGGTGGTCCTTGGAATAGATGAAGTGGGTATAAAAAAGTTGATGTTTGATGTCATACCTTGGGAGGATTGACATGTATCTATCTTTGATTTCTTAGCGATGTTGTTCGTGCCACATGTTTTGATCTTACAATCCCATTTATCCTTTTGTGTGTGTGTGCTTGTTTTATTTAATAATTTTTTTGGCTCCATGAGCTTGGACTTCCAAACCCATGGTCTGTGCTATCTTGGGATTAATTAATAATTACATTAATTATGTTATTAGTTAAATTAAAAGTTTTTTTATTATATTATTTATATTATTTATTTATCAACTACCCTAATTAATTATTATTATTTATTATATTATTAATTACTTATTATATTATTAAATATTAATTAGATTACTACCTATTAATTATATTATTAATTAATTATTATATTAATTTTGATATTATTAAATAATTATATTAATTGTATTATTATTTATTAGTTATATCATTAATTATTAAAAAGTAATTAAATTATTAAATATTAATTAAATTATTAAATATTATTTATATTATTAAATATTATTTATATTATTAAATATTATTTATATTAATAGTAGTTATTTATGTTAATCAAATTTTTATTATAAATAATTAAATTATTATTTACCAAATGTGTCAACTATATTATTAATTATTAATTACATAAATTATGTTATTAGTTATTAATTTTATTATTATTTATTAATTATATTATTAGTCATTATTTATATTATAAGTTATTAATCATATTAATTATATTTTTATTTAGTAATTATTTTAATTAATTAATATTTTTAATATATTATCAAATATTTATTATATTATTAATTTTTAATTATATTATTACATATTAATTATACTATTAGTCATTAATCATTGATTATATCAATTATATTAAATAATTTAATAATTATTATTTTTGTACAGAAACCCCAACCTCCACTAAAACCCATGAACTTTCTAGTATAGTTATCCCCCCACAGCTACAGGTAATAGACCCCGGGTCTCGTTATGAAATCCTATAGGTTGACTAGATAAAACTAATATATGACTACACGCCCCTGTACAACTAGCAGATTTAAACTTTTCGAAATTTCATTAGGATCCTCATGACCTACCAATGAGAATCGAACCCCCCAACCACATAGAAACGAAAGGAACAACCCATGAGTGAGGTACCCTAATGAGGCTTTAATTAATTAATATTAATTATATTTTTAATCATTAACCATATTATTAGTTATTAATCATATCATTTCAATATATATTAGGTATATGAGATTACAAACCACAAAAAATACACATACCTAGACATCCCAGTGGGTCAAGCCTCATCTCTCTCCATAAGTATTGATAAACACCCACTAGACCTATTTTATTACATATTTATAGCCTAAAGTCTCATGGTCTTGATAGACCAAATGACCAACTAAATGTGGCCCAAAGGCTATTGAATAAGATGACTCGAAGGATCGAATGAGCATCCATCATCATGTCGTGTCACCTGTATTACACCACACCACCCCCTGTCAGTAGTCATTGCACAATGTGACCATTCTAAATACTTAATTACCCCTCACTAAGTGTCATTGGCTCATTCTTCCCTTTGATTCACCATGGTAGGGAACCCCTCCATCACACATTAGAAATTTGTATGGGAAGAGGGTCAGATGATAAGTTCTAGCACAACCATCTATCTTTCGATCCATCTATTTGGAAAATCATTAAGGGATGCCAAACACCACTCCTTTATAAAAGGGAGCTTAGGGTGGAGTTTTCTATTATATTTTGGGATTATTTTAATATAGGAAATTCCAAATAAAATAACAACATTTTAAACACTATTTAAAAATTTGTTATATATATATAAAAGAAATGAAAAAAAATTCAAATTAATTTTATTAAAAAATATAAAAGTGGATGGAATGAACCTTGTTCACACCTCTTATGGAAGAAGCCGACAAGAGGTACAAATGTAGTTCAAACCTCTAGTCAAGTGGTGAAGCATGAAAAGGGATCACATCTTCTCATATCGATTTTCTTAAATAGTTTTTACCCCATCCTTTTAATAAAATATTTCTTTAATCCCAAATAAAAAATTTCCGATGAACCCCTACCCCCTTTATTGATTCTAGAAGATGAATTTAGAGAAAAAGAAGAGTCTTACCACTAGAATTAGGTGTGGTCGATGTTGACAATGAGAGATAATTAATGAAGGAAATATTTATTGACTAGTATTTTGATCAAGGAAGGGGAATCTTGTCCTGGAAAGGAAAACATTGCATGGTTATTGAACAAGCCATCTAACATGCATCATATGACCAGATTCTAGGAAATTAAACACCTAGGTGGTCATCCAATCAAAGGTTCATAACCAGAGACTTCTTGGTCATGCTTGGAGTTGTCCAATATGACTAATTTTTCCATGGTGGATAACCACATGGATAACAAGAAACATGGTTGAGTGGCATGACATGAGAAATTTTCTATTATAACTCACGAGATCTTTGAAGAAATTCATCAGAGCCTAAACTTAATCCCATATCTAAGAAAGATTAAAATTATGGATCATGTTATAGAAGACCCAACCCAATGCGAGGTTCACCCTAATGCACAAATGAATTTCACACACCACGACCCCTAGGGCACATGGAACTCCCTTGAGCCACTACATGGCCCCTTTCCTTCCTGAATTTAAAAACATCATTTTTTTTCACACGAGGTTAATTTGAGACAAATGAGTGTTATATTTTTTCTATTTTTCTATTTAGATCATAACACTAATAATTTTAATCCATTTGATTCCATTTAAAAATCATTATTGGCATGTTAAATATCAGTATACCAAATTTGATGATAGTTTGGTCTGGGAAAATTTCAATAGTACCATTGTGTTTGTTTTCTCAAGTAAAACAAAATAATTTCTTCCTTTGAGTCATTTTGTGATCAAAAGATAATGTTTAATCTAAAATAATATTTTGGATTCAGAAATACATGAGTTATGTTCAACAATAGTTTCAACAATGATAAATCGTGATGAACTCTTAGTGGGATTTGAGATCTTAAATAAGGAAATGTTAAATCCATGAGATAAATGATCTGACATGATAAAAGGTTTATATGATGTTCTTATAAAAAATTTATTAGGAAAAAACTCTAGTTGTTTTTATGAGTTATATAATTTTATTGAGTTTGTTGAACTAAGGAATGATCTTTTCATGTGGTTGAGCTTGATATTGTGGTTCAAGATGACAATTTGATGATATTTTTTTGTATATCTATTATTATTTATTATAATTTAGCAGTGTGTATAGAGTGTGGTTATGTATTAAGTGTAAGATTTCAAATTATTCCTTATTTATTCATGACGATATAACTAATATTAAAAATGAAACTGGATTAACATATCATCTTGTTGACTAGTTTGATCGATCGTGGAGATGACCTAGTTGGTTAGGTCAACTTGAGATGATGATACTAATAATTAAATTCCATATTTGTCATTTAAATGACCAAAATTGTAGATATATTGATCATACTTGTTATATGATATGATGTTGATGAAATTGATGGTGGACTGTTCTATGATCATCCTAATATCATAAGGAGATGAGACTTATGGGCTGATTTCCCTAGAAGTGGTGAAGTTGTTGATGAGTTGTTCCTTTATCTAGGCTTGATATATTTAATGATACTGACGATGATGATGATATTGAACTTCCCTTTTGGATACATTATCACTATAGTGGGCCACCAACTTGAGTTTTTCCTAGTGATACCTTAACACTTGGATGATAGTTTGGTGACTATGAGTGAAGTTTGAGCACACATGGAGTTGGGTATCCATTTATTGGATACAACATGAACTAGGATACGGTCCTCTATATGATCAATGAAGGTTTTGAAAAATAATTTATAGATATAGTTTAAAGAAGTGATGTCCTACCACACATTGATTTAGGATTCCCCTTGATTGTAGCTGCATATAGTGAGGTGAGGATCCTTTATATTAGATGATCAACCTGAATGAGTTTTTATATCTCAATATAGTTGGAAATAAAGGGTTTTAGAGGGATTTATATCATCTAAAATACAATAAAAAATCCTAGAAAAACCTATAAAACCAATAATCTATCTATAAATTTGGATTGAAAAATAAAATAAAGAAAGAAAATGGTGTACCTTTCTCTATTGATATGGATCATCCACATGAGTGTTATAATGACCACTGAGAAATATTTGAAATAATCCTTCCTCCTAGAGTATCTGAAGTTCCAAAGGATTGAATAATAACTGAGAAGGGTGGGGTGGGGGGTCGAATCAGTTATTAACTTTTATAAGTTTTAATACTTTTTAAAAACTTAACCCCTTTAAACTGTTAAGATTTATTTCTTTATCATAGTTTTATAAATATTAATTCATGATAAAGAAGTAAATAAAGTAAATAACATAAGATTTAAAAGGTTTAGTCTTAGTGTGATAACCTAAATCCTTACCATAGACACTCCTATGGGTTTATAAAAATTCACTATTATGAAGAAGTAAATAAAACTTTTTCCAAATCCTATTAGAAACCTTCTATATCATTATAGGAAAGATTATATTGACTCCCATCATTTTTAAAAGTTTCTTAAAAAAAATTGATCCAAAACAAAAGAATAATAATTTTTTCAATTTTCTCCACAAAATATTATTCTGTATCCTTAGTCCAATTTGGATGGATCCAATTATATTAATCCAATGAGGTCAATATGATTCTACCTTACTCAATATGCACTTATTAAACTCTACTCAAACACTCAGTCTGATCTTCCTTTATCTGATTGAATCAATACGATTAACCCATTCTCAATATACAAAACTCAAACTCTTCTTAGATGCTCAATATGATCTTCCTCAGTTCAATGGGAACTTTCACTTAAAATTCTTAAGTGCTCCACCTTTTGTTCTTACGTGAAAAGTTATAATGAATGAATGATCTAAGAAAATATTTATAGGTGACTCAGAAAAGAAAGAGTGGGAAACACGAAAAATTTCCCCATTTACTCAAACTTCAAAACTCTTAAAAACACTCACATTTAAACTTCAAATTTGACTTCTTCAATCCTACTCATATTTCTCTAATATTTACACAAAAATTTAATTTCATGTTAGACCTCTTCAAATATTCATAAAACTTTTGGAATATTATTTTTGAGTCTTATTTATAGTAAACCTTCTAAGATTTTATAACCTTTCTTCAGTCTAATGTAACACCTTCAGATTTAATGCAATATCCCTTTCTTTCTCAGATCATTATGATATAAATTTCTTTATCAGCTTATTATGATCATCCTTTCTTTCTCAGCTCATTTTGATATGCCTTTATTTCTCAGCTCATTATGATCTACCTTTCTTTATCTCATTATGATCTTCCTTTCTTTCTCAGCTCATTACAATCTGACTTTCTTTATCTCATTACGATCATATTTATTAGCTTCAATATAATTATCATGATCATATTTATTACGATGGAATCCTCATAATGATGTAATTCTCATTATGATGGAATTATCATTATGATGGAATTCTCCACTCTGAAACTTTGAAATTCTTAAAACTTCACCATTCTTATTCTTTCTTAATGATTCTAACTCCAATGGATATTTTATAATAATGGAATCCTCATTATAATGGATTCATCATTATGATCAAGTTTATTCAATGATAACTCCACTTAGAAACATTGAAAATCTTCAAACCTCCTCAGTTATTACTCATCGATAAAATTTGTCTTTATTTATAGAATTGATACAACCATTACGATTCCTCCATTTCTTCAAAAATATTTTATCATGATAGTTTTCATGATTTTTGAGAATTCCATGATCAAAAAAGTATCATATAATTTATATTATAAAGTTTTAGAACTTTCTAACTCCCGACTTCACTTTATTTAACAAACCTCTTTAGCATCAATATGACTTATTCACTCAACAACTTCTGATTTTTTTATAAACACTAAATCTTATGAATCTTTAACTTTATACTGATGGATCTGAATCTGATGGTGCATCCAATCAACAACTATATCTTTATGACCACCTCTACATATGGTGCTACTTGGTCCAATACTCTGAGTCTGGAAAACATATTTCCTAAATTTTTTTATCTCCATTTATGTTTGGTTTCTAAATTTTAGTAACTTCCATATTTCTTATAGAACTCATTATAGTGGACTAGGTTTGATTCCTGAATAACAAAAACATTCTTATACAGAAAGTTTAGTTTTCAAAAAATGAAAAAACTTTATGAAAACAAATTATCACAAAGGTTCTTTAATCCACCCCTTTGGATTTTTTGACAAACCTTGTTAATTTTTTTTTCAACTCTTAGAATTTTTTCACAACTCAAATTTTGTAAACAAATCAAGTTTTTAAATTTTTTCAAAACATAGCCTTTCTCAAAAATGAGTGTCTTGACACCACACTACTGGATAAAGTAATGTTTTTAAAGGAATTCCATCCCTCGATAGAAAGAAAATTTTTCATCTATGTAAAGATAAACCCCCTAACTTTTATCATTTCCTATCACTTTTATTTTTATCCCCCCTATTTTATATCAACATAACTTTAGATTCATTAAATAAAGATAAGTAAACACTTCGTACAAACTACAACATTATTAATTTATCTCGCACATTTTCAAAATAATCCAAATCATAGTTGGGGTATTTACTTATGAGGATTAGGAAAAAATTATAGGTTGATGAACATGAAGTTGTAGCCTCAACTCAACAAACCTTTATTTTTGAATTTCCTTTGTGAAGATATCATAAATTTGATACTTAGTTGAGATATATTCTAGCTAAAATTCTCTAGAAGAAAATTTCTCTTTTATAAAGTGAAACTTTATATCAATGTGTTTTGATCTTGAATGTTGAATAATATTTTTAGAAAGATAAATTTCACTCTGATTATCATAAAATATATTCAATGGTTTATAGAATTTTACTTTCAAATCTTCCAGCTGAACTTTTATCCATAACATTTGAGTACAAGCCTGAGTAGCCACAACATATTCAGATTCAGATGTACTTAAAGTTATTGAATTTTATTTCTTACTATGACAACTCACACAACATTCACCCAAGAAAATTGTTCCTCCTGAGTTAGTTTTCTATTATTACAATTTCCATCCCAATTGAAATCAGTATAACCATGAAAATTAATCTCACAATTTCTTTTGTATAAAAATACACGTGAAGTTATTCCATGACATATTTTAAAATTCTTTTTGATTCCAAAATATGTGATTCATTTGGATTACTCTAATACCGAGCACACAAAGTCACATCATAAACAATATCAGGTCTTGAGGCTATTAGGTAAAGTAGACTTCCCATCAAATTATGAAAATATTTATAAATCACACATTTTATAGACTCATCTTTACTCAAATTTGTTCTCATATATATAGGAGAAGAAACTTCTTTGGATTTTGCTATATCAAACTTCTTTAAAAATTCTATGTCATACTTTTCTTGAGATAAGAAAATATATTTTTCTTTTAGTTTAACTTGTAAGCCAAGGAAGAAAGTTAATTCCCCCAACATTGACATTTCAAAATTATTATTCATTTCTTTAGAAAATGTTTTACATACATCTTATCTATATCAATAGAAAATTATATCATCCACATAAATAATTACAATTAGAGTTTCAAAGTCAACATCTTTCAAATATAAGGTTCTATCAACTTTTACTTTAGAAAAAATTAGCATTCTCAAACAATTGTAACATTTCAAATACTAATCACGTGGAGCTTGTTTCTTCCCATACAAATCTTTCTACAACATACAATTTTTTTTCATCCTCATCAAGTAAAAACCAACAAGGTTTTTGATTGTAAACTTCTTCCTCAATATCAACATTTCAGAAAGATGAATTTACATACATTTGATAAACTTTGTAATTTTGATGAGCATACACTGAAATAAACATTTTAATAGTTTCTAATATTGTAACTAGGAAAAAGTTTCTTTAAAAACCAAACCTTCCATATATGCATATCCTTTACAAACAAGCCTGAATTTTTTCTTGAAATATCTCCATGTTCATTCAACTAGTTTCTGTAAACCCACTTTATTCTGATAACATTTTTATTTTCTTTCCATGGAACAAGTTCCCATGTTTCATTTTTGTCAATATGATCTAACTTTTCATTTATATCATCCACACATTATTTGTATTGAATAGATTCTGAAACTGATCCTAGTTTCACTTTTGAGATAAGTGAAGTTTGATTTTCTAATCTCAAATTTCTTTTAGTCTGAACTGGATTTTTCTAATTTAAAATAATGTTTTCAGACTCAACATGTTATTATAAGGTAAGAAATTTAAAAGTTTCTCTCCCAAATTCACTTTCCTCATAACATGATTCATATGAATATTCATAAGGATGTTTTGACTTACTTTCACTATTGTTGAAAATATCTAGTTTATCCTCCTAAGAATTCTCAATAACTTTTGTCAAGGAATTTTTATTTTCAACTAATTTCACATTATACGGGTCCACCAACTTTTGTAAACATTTGTTCCAACAAGTGTAACTTCTTCAATTAGTTGAATAACCCATAAAATATCATTCATCAACTTTCTCATAAAACTTTACCTGATCCTGATTTTTGATTTTGAGCAAACATGAACTTCCAAAAACTTTGATGTATTTAAATGAAGTTTTTTTTGTTATACCACATTTCATAAGGAGTCATGTTGGTTTCCAATCTCAAAAATAATATATTTTGAACATGTACAACAGTAGTAACTATTTATTTCTAAGAAAATTTTGAAAGTTTTTATTCTGTAAACATACTTGTACCCATTTCCACTGAGATTCTATTATTTATTTCCATTAATCCATTTTTTATAGAGTATAGGGATAACTATACTGATGTTTTATACCATGTTTCTCAGATAAGCTTCAAAAGAATTATTGGTGAATTTGGTACTATTATTTGTTCTCAAATTATTTATATAAACCCCTATTTCTTTATCAAATTCTTTTTTGAAAAACTTGAAAATTTCCATAGCCTATGACTTATATTTCATAAATATGATGTTTTTCATCTGAGTGATATCATTAATAAAAGTGATAAAGTATAAATCTACTTTTTTTGATTGATATATCATCAACCCACATAAATAAAAATGAATAAGTTCAAGAGGTTTAGTATACTGAATATCAACTCTCTTATTCCTTTTATTAGTAATATTTCCTTTCTGACAAGTAATAAAAACATATTCTTATCTTCATTTCAATTCTAGAAATTTTGTGATAGCATCAACTTTAAAATTTTTTTTCATGTTTTTCTTCCCATGGTGTCTAAGTATTCAGTGCCAAAACTTATTTTCATCTTTAGAACTCAAGTAAAAAGAGTTATAAAACTCTCCTATTTGGAACATATTCCTACCAGTTCTTTCTCTGTTTATAATAACTTTTCCATATTTCACACTTTTGATAGCACAATAATATTTTCTGAAGATAAATTCTTTTCCATCATCACAAAGTTAACTTACAATAAGTAAGTTATGTTTTATCCCATTAATAAATAAAAATTTCTTAGATTTCAACCTTTTTGCTTCAAACTTAGATGTTTTGATTCCTTTGATTGTTAAGAAATTATCATTAACAAAGTTAACTGCTCCTCCATCATGAATATTTAACATGTTTTAAGATTTTAAATCACCTATCATATGTGAAGAACAACCACTTTCAATTATCCATGATTTTTCCCTTTTACTTTCTTTCAAAGCTGTCTCAACAATAAATACTCTTCAACACTTTTCTTTCCTTCTTCCTTTCTTTTCTGAAATCATAAACTTATTCTGGAATAAGTTTCATGCATATTTTGGCATGATGAAAAACCTTATCACATCTTACAAAATCTTATTCCAAACATTCAAATTGATTTTTATTTGGAAGGTTCCTAACATCTTGTTATTTTTCTTTTCTAACTTCCTGCGGGATAGGAAAGTTACTCATCATTCTTCCACCACTGCTTCCAATTTGGTCAAACCTTGTTCCGGGTAGAAATAATTTGTGCCAAAAATTACAAGCCCCATGAACATAGAATCCACAACGCCAAAAATACCCATTAAATCTTTATTTTCTATTGAAATAAGACCATTATCTATAGAAACTTTGTTAATGTTGATAGTTTCTTTCTACTTTAAAAATATATGGATGTGGAACATATTTCCCACTAAGTGGGTTTTCATAATTTTTAGATGAAATATGTTTCTCACACCCTTTTTCCACCCAATATTTCCTAATAATTTTTCCGAAACCTGAAATGTTAGAAAAATCAGATGAAACATTATTTTTAGTGGATGAGGATTTCACCTGATTCTTGATTTGAGCTTTCTCAGCAACTTTTGAAGTCTTAGATTTTACTTCTGAGGGCTTGTTAAAGTTTTCATTCATCTTCCTAAAGGTATTTTTGGACTCAATAATTTTTGATTAAACCTTGTTAACTTATTATTCCATATATATCAACTTCTTACTAAGATATTCAATAATCTTTACCTCTTCAATAATTCAAATCTTGTAACTTAAGATCTCCCAAATGTATTCTTCCTCTTGATTGATGACATATTTTCATCCTTAAAAAACTTCTTCACAATGTTTCTTTATTAATCTAATTTATTTATTGATAGATTTTTTTTTCTCAAGACATGAAAGAAGTTCTATTATGAGTTGATAATATCTATAAGATTATTTAACTCATTTTTATTCACTATTTGAGAAGTCTTCAAATTTCTAAACATTTTAAATGAATGTTATAACCTTTTATGAACTTTCATATTCTGAAGAATTGTTTTCATTTGAGTTAGATTAAACTTTCTTAATCAACATACTTATCTTTTTTCTAGTACACTTATTATTATATTTATTTGATGAATGTTATTATTTACCATTTTTGTTCCACTTCTTCCATCGTGTTTTTTCATTAGAATAATAATGATATTAACCGAATTTATTTTTGGGGCAATTCATAGCAAAGCGACTGATTACACCACACTCAAAACATTTTAGAGGAAGTTTAAATCCATAATTTTCTCTTCATATTAGATAGTTATTGAATATAATAGACATTATTCTGTCATTAAAATACTCATCCTCTTTATCTTTGGAGTCATAAGGATCAACATCTTCAACATCTTGAATTTTTATTTTTCTCATGGATTTAAAAGAAATTTCATCTTTCATATTCTTTTTGAACATTAGAGATTTTATCATTTCATAAAAAAAGAAAGTTATGAAATTCATCAAGAGATAAATCATCCTTATCTTCTAAAGAAGAAATTTTAGAATCAAACATGTTTGGAAAGTTTCTCATAAGTTTCTTCAAAATTGTAGAATCTTCCAAGACATCTTCAAATCCTATGATGTTTCAAAAAATTTCATTTACTCTAGAGAAGTGTTTATCAATAGCTTCTTCATATCTTATTTTTATGTCTTCTTACTTAATATAATAGATTTATATCTTTGCTTCTTTGAATTTAGTATTCCCTTTGAAAACACTTTCCAGCTTATCCCACATACTCTTTAAAGTTATGAGACTTATCAAATTCTGATAAACATTTTATGATTATGAGATAATAATAATTTTTATATCTTTTCCATCAACTTCTATATAGATATTATTATCAAATTTCATGGGATTATCTTTCTCAATAGGTGGAGAACCAATTGTAGCAACATCAACAACTTCTAATCAAAGAGATAGGAGATAAAGAACCATCCTATTTTTTTATCCATAATAATTTTTTCTATAAAATGTAGGAATTCATCTACTGTTGACAAAATTGATATTTTCTAAGATAGGGATTAAGCAAGGGAACCTCACTCTAATAACAATTGAAGCTCCAAAGGATCGAACTACTGGGGGGGGGGGGGGGTGAATTAGTTGTTAAATTTTATAAGTTTCAATACTTTTTTTTTAAAATAAAACCCTTAAAACCTATTAATATTTATTTCCTTATCATGTTTTTTTAAATACTCATGCATGAAAAAGTAATAAAGAAAGTAAATCAAACAATATTTATAAGGTTTTATCTTAGTGTGAGAACCTACATCCTTTCCAAATCCACTCCCATGGGTCTATTGAAATTCAATATTATGAAGAAGTGAATGCAACCTGTTCCAACTCCCGTTAAAAAACTTCTATCTCCCAATAGAATTTTTTTTACCAACTCTAATCAGTTTACAACGTTTCTAAAAAAATAATCGATCCAAAACAAAATAATAATACTTTGTTCAATTTTATTCCCAAAATCTTAGTCTGGATCCTCAGTCTGATTTGGCTAGATCCGATTATCTCAATCTGGTGAGGTTAATATGAATTTACCTTACTCAATCTGAACTTCTTAAACTCTGTTCAAACACTCAGTCTGATCTTCCTTAGTCTTATTGAGTCAATATGATAGACTCAATATGATGGACCAATTATCAATATGAAAAAATAAAACTCTACTCAAATTATCAATATGATTCTCCTCAGTCTGATGATAACTTTAAATTCCAATTCATTAGTGCTCCACCTTTTGAGATTATGTAAAAATTTACAATGAACAAATGATCTAAGAACCTTTTATTGGTGACTTAGAAAATAAAGAGAGGGGAACATGAAAACTTTCCCCATTTCCTCAAGCTTTAAAACTCTAAAAAACACTCACATTTAAAATTTAACTTTGTCTTCTTCAATACTCCTCATATTTCTCCAAGATTTACACAAAAAAATTGAATTTTAAGTTTGACCTATTCAACTATTAATAAAAATTATGGAATCTTCTTTTTGAGTCTTCTTTATAATCATACTTCTTAGAATTTTTGACCTTTCTTCAGTCTTATGTAACTTCCTTAGCTTCAATACAATCTTCCATTATTTCTCATCTCATCATGATCTACCTTTCTTTCTCATCTCATTACGATCTGCCTTTCTTTCTCAGCTCATTACGATCTACCTTTCTTTCTTAGATCATTACGATCTGCCTTTCTTCATCTCATTATAATATTCCTTTCTTTCTCCACTAATTATGATATGCCTTTATATCTCATCTCATTATGATCTGCCTTTCTTTATCTTATTATGATCATCTTTCTCAACTTCATTTTGATTGTCATGCTTAGCTTCTATATGATAGAATCCTCATAACGATGGAATTCTCATTACGATGGAATTATCATTATTATGGAATCTCATTATGATGTAATTCTCCACTCTATAACTTTAATTTTTTTAAACTTCACTATTATTCTTATTTATTAAATATTCTGCCTTCAATGGATATTTCATAACGATAGAATACTCATTACAATTGATTCCTCATTACGATCATGTGTATCTAATGATAACTCCACTCCACAACATTGATAAGCTTCAAACCTCCTCAGCTGCTACTCATTGGTAAACTTTTCATTGACTTCTGGAACTGATACAACCATGAAAATTCCCTCATTTCTTTAAAAACATTTTATCATTATATTTTTCATGATTTTTGAGAACTCCATGACCAGAAAATTATCATCTAATTTATATTAGAATTTTTGATATCTTTTTAACTCCTGAATTCACTTTCTTCAACAAAACTCTTCTGTATCAATACAATTTCTTCACTCAAAAACTTTTGAATTTTTTGATCAACATCTAGTATGATCAATATTTAACTTTACGCCAATAGATATGAATCCTACGGTGAAACCGATCAAAAAATTTATCATTATAACCACCTCTATGTCCAGTGTTACTTGGTCTGATACTCTAAGTCTGGAAAACATCTTTATTAAAAACAAAACTTTTCTCCCCCTTTATGCTTAGGTTTAAACTTTCATTAACTTTAAAATTTATTATAGAACTCATTACGATGGACTAGGTTCGATTCCTAAATAAAAAAAACATTCTTATATAGAAAGTTTAGTTGTCAAAAAATAAAAAAACATTGTTAAAACAAATTATCATAGAAGTTATTCAGTATCCATGAGCTGTATGATTTTATCAATGCTTGGAAAGAATCTCTCTCCTTGCCATGGTTTTCTAGAACCTTTTTTAAAGGTATGAGAGAATGAGATCTAAAACAAGCCTTGTATTTGAATAGTTTCTAACACTAAAGATATATTATTTATGAGAAAACACTTTCATGAAGTTGAATTGATTTATGTAGTCCTTTAAGAACCTCAAATTTTTAACCCATTAATGTTAAATTTCACAAATTCTATACAACATTTCAATACTTGAAATGATTTTTTTAATCATCACATTTCTTGTTTAACATTTTAAAAATCATGTAAAAATTATAAAATCCTCAACTTCATCATCATATGATGAATAAATGAGTATGATAGATATTGGAGATGAAATGGATTGAGTCTTACATGTCATCACATAATATGATAATTTCATGCACAACACCATGACATAGTCAAAACCACTATGGTTGGTAGAGCCCATTTTAGTGAATATTTCCATCAATCTCCCATTTTCATTGAAATCTTATAAACTTTTCACACTTTCAACTTATGTCAGATCATATGTAACAAATTGTGAAATCATACCCAAAACTCATTTTAAATATCTCCAAACACTACTTTTAAAAAATATATCATAAATTTTCACCTTATGATATATCATATTCAATTACTGTTTGAATTATATAGTAAAATCATTATAATGTGTTGGTTTATACCACTTTATGATCTACACTAGTAAGGACCATGACATAGTGAAGGTCACTATGTCATGGTACATGGGAATTATCATGTTATGTGATAATGCATGGTTCAACTAGATTCTCCTATACTAAGATATAATAATTGGTTTTATCATTATACGATGATGATTAGAGAAGTTTTAATATTAAATATATCAGTTTAAATGTCAAATGGATTTATAATGGTTAAACAAAAATGTTTGAATAAGTTGAAATTTTTGTGTTTTCAATGATTTAATTTCCACTTTATCAAAGATATTATTTCCAAATATGGGTAGATATTAATGTAATTTTGTGACACATTTAATATCATCCATCAAAATTGAGAGAATAGTAGGTCAAATCATTTCACTAAGGAGATTATCATCTAATTCAAGGCTCTCTTATAGATTTAAGATGTATTTGTGAAATTATTCTACATAAGATTACTATTTACCCTTATTGTGAAAATGATTGTTTAATACCATGAATTCATGAGAAACACTATATAAATGAGAAATTAAACAACGGTATATATGAGAGGTTATCTGTATTCTTCTCAACTAAATAGTTATGCTATGGTCTAAATTTGTACAACTAGATGCTCTGGAATTTATCACTATCCAGGGAGGCAGTAGGTGTCGTAGATTTGGGATAAAACCTAAGAGAATAATATTTCTATGTATTCCCATGAAGGGAATTTGAAACTATATAGTTTTATTATATTTATTGAGGCACACGATACCATTTAAGTTCATGTAATGAGAACCAATGTGGTACATTTTATGATCATGAATCTATGAGCAATGATGTGCCTTCTAAATTCATAAATTTGGGACCATAGTTTCTTGTATTTTATGGTCATATGACTAAAACCTATGTGTCTTGTAGTTTATGGTAGTATGACTAAGACTAATCTGAGTAGTTTAAAGTCATGTGAAATGTAATACTAAGTATCGGTTCCCAGTATTGGTTTAGTGTCGGGCTTACGCATGAGAGACCCTTTTTGGATTGATCCGATAGAGGAAACAGGTGAAGGTAGGTTGGGGATTCACTTGTATAAAAATTATTTAAAATGACATGTTTATAAATTTTTTTATTAATAAATAACATTATAAATTAATTTGTATGTCAGTTATTTTATAGTAGACAAAAAAATTATTCCCATATACTTTCTATGTAAGTTAAATAATAACTGATGTAGAAAAACTTTAAAAAATGTAAAGTACATCCTCACTTGATTTGTTTTAGTCACACTTGATTTATTAGGAACCCTAATAACTCATCCTTGAAACCTCCAGCCTCCAACTTCACTTCTTTGTTTTCATTATCATTGTATGCCTCACCTACCTCCCTCATCTCCCATTATTGTTTTCCTATTTAATTTTTGTCTTTAATGACATATTATTTTTTCCTTAGTTTGGATGTTTTTGTGTAATATCCCTTGTTTAAACCTACAACCTTTAATATCCCTAATACAACTTAGCCTACTTCACCATAGACATCAGCCTCAACTGTTTCCATTTTCCACTATTTCCATTTTCCTCTCTCATATTTCTATATTTTTTGGTATTTTATTTTCTCTTTATATTATATTTTTCCATGGATTATAAGTTATTTTTTACTTGACTAATTTTTACTAACTTCATTGATTTTAAATATGGTATATGTTTTTATATTAATCAGTTATTTCATTCTCTATTTATAGAATTATAAACCATGTGGTTTTCATGGAATTGAAAGGCAGTTAATGAATTTTTAGATAAGGATGATAAATGTTACAATGATTTACATGTATGATATCATTCATGTTATTTTGATGAAACCTTATAAATAATCAATTGATTGATCAATCTAACTATTTATATTTTTTTCATATCATAAGTTATTTTAACATGACATGATGTTAAATTTTTTCATATACTGTTCACATTACTGTATGAGGTTTGGGAATATATAATTACATCATATATGTTTTCTTATTCATTTTATTTTATGTTCAATAGTTTAAATTTTTTTAGTTGAGTGGTTGTAGTAAACAAGAACTTCGTTACATGCATTATATATGGAAACATGATGATTCTTTTTCTAGGGTATACATAAGTTTTAAGATTTATTTATGTGGAAAATAAATATAATGTTCCACTTAAATAATTTTACATAAATGTATATACATATATTTCTTTATGATATGGAGAAAATGATCATTTTAAAAGATAGAAATTATATGGATCATTTATGGATTGATAATTCATGTATATGTTCTTTTTACTAAATAATTTTATTTCATTATTTATATATAATTTCATTTATTATCAAACACTATGAATGATGAATTATGGGAGATGGTTATATTTATTATGAATTACATTATATATAAAATATGTGTTATTATAACACTAGATCCTGGGGTAGGTGTATGGGTAATCATACTATATAATGATTCTATAACATTCAACTATTTTTTTAAATTAATAATTAATTTTTATATCCAATGATTATGTAATGGATCATATGATGATTTAATTATTAGGTCACTCATTACCTTACAATGACCATGTATAAGTAACTATATTATTTTAATACTTGATAAACTATCCCAATTCAAGTCCTAAATTCAAAATTATTTTTCTCACATTATTATCCTTTTGAAAAACTAAATTTTCCCTCCCTCACATGAATTGGTTACATTAGATTTAATATTCTTCCCTTTTCATGTAATATGTTTAGAAATTTCCTTATATATCCTTTTATATAATGGATATATAAGGATTTAGAGAGTAATTTATGTTTTTATATAAATATAACTCCTTGTTTAAATCTAATAAATATAGTGTAGGAAATATCTTTCCTGTCAATAATACTATATTATCATTATTATTAAACTTTGTAATGTTTCTATCTATCAGGACTTCTATTTTCTTTTGAAATATCATGTTTTGAATTTCTATTATTCTCCAATATTAGGTACTATTAATGGGATATATTTTTTACTTTTTATATATTTAACAAAAATAAAGGACATTTTAAATATATTTCATGTACTTCATTACATTGTCACTTTACTATTTTGTATTTTCATATATTTTATATTATATAAAGATTTTTTTTCACCAACCTGTCAAAAATCAATGATAAGGTTTTTAGTTTTACACCATTATCTTTTTTCTTTGATTTTTTTGAAAGGATGATGATTATAAAAGTCCAAATTGATAATTTCTTTATGAAATTTGTCATCTTTATTTTATTTGAGAATTATTTTTCCTTTATTTGTTTGCATTATTATTTATAAAAGTAATTTTGAAATTAAATTTAAAAACACAGTAACTTATATTCAAAACTTTAAATTTTTTGGTAGGTGATAATGATTTATAGTATT
The DNA here is from genome assembly GCA_963277665.1 of Viscum album. Lineage (NCBI taxonomy): Eukaryota > Viridiplantae > Streptophyta > Magnoliopsida > Santalales > Viscaceae > Viscum > Viscum album. The sequence continues at coordinate 904,975,097 of OY728165.1, read as the reverse complement.
ATTACTTCATGATTAAAAAGTGATGAATATAAGGAAGGTGTTGATGATTTTTTAGAGTTTTCCAAACAAAATGTTCCAAATAATGAGATGTTTTTATATCCATCATTGAAAATTTTAAATATGATAAAGTTGAAAATCAGATAAATCAAAGAAAATTTAATTTTTCATGGTTTTAATCCAAGTTATAGTCCTCAGATTTGGAATGAAAATATTAGAAAGAATTAAATCTATATTAAAGATGAACATTTTCAAGATGATATGTCTGATCAAATTGAAGAAACAATTCATGATATTGAAGTTGAAGCAATTGAGAAAGAACCAATGACTGAGCACCTATATAGTGATACTAAAAAACCATTGTATCTAGGTTGTATAATTTTTTGTTTATATCAATGACGTTAAGATTAATTAACTCAAAGGACAGAAATGGATGGAATGGAAATATTTTTACAGTGTTTCTACATCTATTAATTGAAAGAAAAATCGAAGATTTATTTAGCTATAACTAATAATACTACCAAGGAAATTTGGAATATTCTAAAAATTACTCATTTGAAATGTTTATTTTCAAATTCAAATGGGGAAAAATGGTTAAGATGATATGCATATGAGATAATATCTGAAGTAAAATTACATCATCCAGCTGATTGTCTAAAATAAAATAAAATCGGCCACCAATTTCCTAAATTTGGAAATAAAGTTAGAAATATTAGACTTGGGAAATGCATAAATGAAATGAATCCATCTCAAATACTTAGTAGCAAACATTTTTTATCGATAATTTTTTTTGGTAATTTATAACTTATCTCCAAAATTTTATATGAAGTAGAAATATATCATTCTAAGTTTAATGATTTCTGAAACAAAATAACCTGGAAAGGATATTGATGTTTACTTATCACCATTAATTGATTATTTGAAACACTTATGGGAGGAAGATATCAGAGTTTATGATTCTTATAAAAAGGAGTATCCTTAATTTCATTTAATGATTTTGTTTATTATAAATGACTTTCCAGAATATATAAATTTTTATGGATACAGTTTCATGGGGAAAAAATATTATCCAGTTTTTGAAGAAGGGACTTCAATTTTTTAATTACAACACAGGTGGAAAACATTGTAGATGAGATATACAAGGTTTTTTTGTTTATTATCACTCTTATTAAAGATTAAAAAAGTTATTCAATGGCTCATAATAATTTTATATCACTCTAAATCCTTTTTTAATTGATCAATATTTTGAGTCAGTGAAAAAAATTCTTGTTATATTTGTAAAGACACAAAAATACAAAAATAGAAGAAATATATAGAAGAAATAATCAATATTTTTTGATCTTCCATATTGGAGATATCACCTGGTCAAGAAAAACATTGATGTCATACATATTGAGAAGAATATTTATGATAGTTTGATCAAAACATTATTAGATATTAAAGGAAAGACAAAAATTAATTTGAATGAAGAATTGGATTTAATATGAATGGGAATATGTTTGGAGTTTTCTCCCACTACTAAAAAAATAATATACTTGCCTCCAGATTTTCTTATATTATCTAAGATGGGGAAAATTAGTTTTTTAGTGCCTCAATGGTATCAAAGTGACTCAAGGTTATTATTTAGATGTAAAAATTTTTGTGTCACTAAAATATTTGAAGTTAACATGCATGAAATATCTTGATTATAATTATATGATATAATAGATCCTATTAGTTGCATTACATTTAATACTACCCATCTATGTTATATTATTTATCATCAATGAGTGTTTTTTTTCAATTCCATGTGTAACAAAGTGATGGGTCTGAATTTATAGAAGAATTTGCAGAACGACATAGTCTATATACTTTTTCAACTGGAAATTCCATTTCCACCATATTTTTTAATATCATATTATACTTAATGGTTTATTTGGTGTGAGAAATAAATCTTTGTGGTCTCTTATGTCTATGTTAGATGTATCCTTTTAAAAGTATATAATGATATTAAAGGGGTATGTTAAGAATCCATATTTTCTAAAATCCCCCATTTTTTAGAAATATATTTATGAGGAAGGGGCATAGTTTTTTACATAATACTTGTCTTTAGTTAAGAACATAAGTTTCCCTATATATCACCTTGAATTAGTTGATTTTGGGGGAAAAGGGAACTGTGGGTTGAAAATAAAATCACTAACAGTTCAAAAAATAAATCAGTTACATTTATACATCCTGAATAATATAGATTATTCCTGACCATATATAACATCACATATTAATGTATTAAAATAATAGTATTCAAAAAATAAATATAATTTGATATTTAATTTTAATAACAATTTTTTTTCAATGATTTAAATAGACCATGCTTGGTAAATCATATGCATCAAAAAAATTGAGATGGTTAGTGGGAAAATAGAGTTTAAATTTAATAACATGGTACGAGTATGACATCAATGGATATACATTTTATACCAAAGAACATGAAAACATAAGTTTAATTCAGAATAATATTGTATTGGTGTTCACTAAAGAAATGATTTTTTTAGTCCAAAGGAGAAAAACTAAATTTCTACTTCATGTCTATATTATGGAGTTATTGTAGAAATATGTGATATTTATTACATTAAATTTTAAGTTCCTATGTTCAATGGTAAATGGGTTGTAGGTAAAAATGATGCTAAAAATGATTATTTTAACATGAAACTAGTAAATCTGTATGGATTAGAATACATAGATCTCCCTTTTTCTTGGAAACACATGCAGAAAAATATTCTTTGTTATTAATCCATAAAATGTGTAGTGGTATATCATTTTATAAAATAATAATAATATTTTGGTTATGAAAAACTTGATGATTGATTATGTGACATCCAGCTTATATAAAAATATTTGTTGAGGATATTGATGACTATGTTATAGACATTATTTGTTCAATACATAATGAACATTAAGAAGGAATATAGTAAAAAAAATCCTTTAGAAATATCTTAATATTATAAGTACCACAGATTTTTTTCTTTTTAAATTTTAATAATTTTTAAAATGTTAGATATACTATTTAGAATTTTATTTTCTATTTAAGTCACATATTTTAACAAATATGATATATTAATTTTTTGTTTAGTTTTTTTTGTAGAATTTTTTAATTATTTAATTTTTTATAATGTCATATATACTATTTATAATTTGATAGAGTTTGACTCTTTTTGTTTTATTTTGTTTGTATAATTTCCAATTTCTATTTAACCTTATATGTAACTTATAGATTTGTATAATCTTGTAGTTAGGTATTTTTTCCTTCTATCTATATCATTGCATGTATTATAAATATTGTCAAATTTATTTTTAGTATTATAGTTAACTAATTAAACTAATATGAATGTAAATGTGTTTCTTTTAGTTTAATTATGGTTGTATCATTTTTTTCATTTTAATTTAATTTTTGATGTAACTGATAGATTATATAATATTTTAATAATTTTATGTTAATTTTATTAATAGGATAATTTTAGATTAAACAGTTGAGTCACCATGATCTTCAAGGGAGGATCCTACACATACTTCTAATGAGAATACTCCTTATTCTTCTCTATAGGATCCTTTTACTTTTAAAGGGAAAGATGAGGCTTCCAAGGTTGGTAAATGTGGTAGTACACATTTACCTAAATTATCAGTTTTTCATAGTTAGGTTTAGATGATAGTTATAGAGTTTTATGATAATGGTAATCCCATGGGTCAAAATTCCAAAAAAAATTATAACTTTTATATATTTTCAAGGATGAATGAAAGAACGCATTTTGATTTCTAATTGAAGACGTGTCAACCAAATGACTCTATCTCATCTATGAGATACCATTTTGGTAAGATCATTAATAAATGTTTTATTTATCGTTCCATAATTTAATAAATTTAGGTTAATTTTTCCTTCTCATTAGATGAAATATGATATACCTAACAATGGAGAAGTTAGGAGAAAATATTTATCTTTTTTCTTCTTAGAAATGGAGAGATTTTCAATCAAGGCTAACATCAGATTTATTTTTTTGTGATAGAAAAAATGAAAAAACATGTAATATATATGGGTTTATAGAATAAGATACATGGAAAAAATTTATTGAATATATATAGAAAGAATCATTTTTGTTAAGTGAAATATCAACTTTTTTAAAGTTTTTCTTTGTATAATAATTAAAAATTATCATATTAATGATATGATTTTACTTAATTAATAGGATTTTAAGATATCTCATTTGGAGATACAATAGAAAAATATAGTCCCTCATAATTTACCTCATTGAGGGCATATGTTGTTGGAAGAACAAATGATAATTGAAAAATTTGAAAAATTGAGAGTTGAGTCATTTGGATCTATAGAAACTACCCATCCCCCCATCAAGACAAGAAAAATTTAAAGGGATCAGATGTCAAGAAGGTAATATACCCTATAAATGAGATGAAGGTTTAAGTTTAAAATATTTAATGAAGATATTTAATTTTTTTAACTCTTTATATTTTTTAATTCACTAATAAATTTTCCAAATATTCTATATAGGATTAACATAAAGATAAGTGCACACAGATGACCTTTATACCTGAGGTTGGGACTAATATTTTTGTTTCTAAATTTGGGAATCCTGAATTCTTGGGTCATGTATGAGGATACACGGAGGGTTTATCAATTTAAAAATTGTTTGGTCATTCTATAACTTCTTCGAGGTAAGATTTTTATAGAGGAAAAGTTGAAATTTTAGAAGATTATGTTAAGTAGATGTGTGAGATGATGGAGTAGAGGATTAGATCATTAGTGCACTCAATTTTTTTCTGACATATAGAGATAGGTTCAGGTTGTATATCCCACTCCACCTTCTACCACATTTACCACTTCCCTACTTCCTCTTTAATATTCCACTGCTACACCTCCTCCTCTATTACTTCCCATATACTAAGAGTTATATATTGAGGATCCCTAATATCATATTATACCATGTGGGATCATATATAATATTTTTTATATCCTATATCATCAATAGATGGATATTGATCAACTTAGGATAAAGGTATAAGATATTATAGATGCATTAGTTAGATTATTATTCCCTACTGATGAAGTTTTTATAGCTGGATAAAGTTCCAGACATTTTTTACTTTGACTATCTCGACTTATCAGAAAAATTACCATTGAGGTATGCATATATTATTTTATTTATTTCACATCCATGTTAATTTTTTTTAATATTATATATATATATTATAGAAATATATTTTAGGTAAATACATGTTGTATAAAAATAAAAAACATATTGAGACTCTATCAGCTTCACATCCTATTTCTAAAGGAATTTATAGATTATAATCATATGCATTTATGTTGAGGGATCCTTATAAAGTTCTAATGACTACATAATTTTTTGGAAAAAATTATATGGTTATAATTTGTAAGAGAGATATCATGGGGTGCCTAACTATAGATATGTTGGGCCTCATAGTGATGAAAATCTTTCCCATGTAAGTTGATTGTCATATTTATTTCAATTATATAAACTTTATCTATCTTCATAACTATTTTTTTTATTAGGTATATTTATACACTTTTTATTTAGTATATAATGTCATAAATATATGGATTTATAGATACATAATTTATTTCTCCTCTAACCTAAACAATGAAAGATAAAGAAAGAACGAATTATATATATTTAAGATTTAAGAATGACACAATAAAGTGTTGGATACTTATTTATCTTGAAAGATATGAATAATATATTTCATAAAGTATCATTTGTTTTTATTTAATATCCATTCATAATATATTTTTTATATTATTTTATATTGTATGTTGGGTATCTTTTGTCCACATGAAAGGAAATATGGTAGGTTATTCTCTATACATGGGGATATGCGAGAAAACTTCAAATAAGTATTGGATATGTAAGTTTTATTATTTTAATATGTATATATTATAATAAAATTATATTTTATTTCATACTTATAATTTTTAAACATGGTATGGAGTCACTCTAATGAGACAATAGAAAATAGGAAAACAAATATCAAATATTTGTGCACAAAGGTGACTTAATTTTTAAGTATTACATGTTATAAAATAATTAAAATGTTATTTTCAATTTATAAATTATTTTAAAATATAAATTTCATAAAAAATAATAAGTTTTATGACGTGTATATTATATTTTTAGATTTATGTATGAAATAATAACTGGAATAGTTATAAAGTTTGATAAGGTTATATTTTATTTTAACATTTCCTTTTATTTTTATTAACATTATATTGAAAATAAATGTTTAATAATTCATTTTATAATTTTTATCTTTTTTATGATCGTCACACTTATGATTCAAATGAGTTTAATCATCTTCAGGGAGCATGGGAAAATTATTTTTCATCTTTAATTCTATTTTAGTTTATGTATATTTTTACAGATTAAACTTCAATTATAAAATAACTGTAATTTAAAACAATTTATTATGTAAATATTTGTTATAAAATTTCACATTAGTTTCATTTATCCTAGTATTTATTATGGTTGGAGATTTTGGTTTTTTTTATGTAAGTTAGGTTGGTATATATTTTTAAAAATTAAAAAAAAATTATTTTTTATATCAGTTGTTTAATAAAAAATTTCAATAATAAAAATTTTCATGTTGGTTATGAAATAACTGATGCGTGATCCTTTTGAAATCAGTTATTTTTAATAACTAACATTAAAAGAAACATTTCACATTGGTTATTTCATAACATATGTGAAAATTTCATGAAATTTTAGACTATCAGTTTAATTTATACATCAGTTCTGAAATTAACCAACATGAGCTGTTTATTTTGACGTGGGTTATAATAATCAAAGTAAAAATTTATTTATTTAGTCTCTTATAATAATTAATCTCAATAATTGATGTTAAAATTAAAAAACTAACATTAAAAAACCTTTTTTACACTCATGATTACACTAGGTTGGAGGCCCTCTTTACTCATCTCTTGTATGTTGGTGACTAGGTAGAAAGAAAGGATGACTGGATGAATGTGTGATATAAACCAGTTAGGAAATCTTAGGGATTACACTATATTAGAGTACCATTCATACCTATGGATCATTGATTGGACATAAGGAGATTTACATGATGCTTAAGATCTATAGAGACTTATTTAGATCAGTTAGGATGAGAATCTCAAACATAGAGAGATCTCATTAGATCTCTAAGAAGTGAGATCCATGTTATCAAGGGGAAACATGATTGACAACACCCTAGGGATCCTATCAGTCAAGGAGAACAATGAGCATGAAACCCATTATCAAAGGAATACAAAATAAAAGACATTATTGTGCATAACGACTCAATCATACATGTCGGGAGGCTATATAGAAATAATATTTATGAAGGTTTTACCTAGGTGTAAGAGTGCCAATATGGTCTTTTGGGACATTAAAGGGGATTGAATATCCATAGGATTGATATTTTATGAAGTAGTTCACCCCTGGTCAAATATTATATGGCGATTTACCATTGGAAATTGGGAAACGTGTACTTCAATAATATCTAATTTCACAAAATATTTAGGGTTTTATGTGAAAAATTAGGGTCCAACAAGGTTAGGTAAGTTTAAGGATAGCCACCATATAATATTTATATGGTGGAATCTCTATTTAAAGAAATTACATGTGATAAAAGGGGTCTCCTAAAAGAATTTTATATAGACTAGAGCATGATGTTTTTATATGGAGGGAACATGGCCATAAAGAAATTAAGTGATAGGTTCTCTCCTCTTTCATACTTATTTTAAAATTCCATATGATGGAATTATTATATAAAAAAATTCATGTTAATGTTTTTCTCGTAAATGATGCAATTTCTCAAGCACCATGATATGAAATCTACAAGTATCATAAATGAACACTGGGGGGGGGGGTCTATTTATTGGTAAATACCCATAAATTCTCACCCTATGAAAAGTGGGGCTATGAATTTCATAAGATATTGGTGAATGAAAAAACCATTACCTTACCATAAAAAATGATTAGGTCTCCAATATAATGACCCACAAATGTAAAGGGATCATCACCTATGGGAAGTAAAAATAGGGCATCACAAATAAGTTGGGTGGACACATGCAGGCACCACCTCTCCACCCCAAACGACTACCTAGGTCACATAATTATTTTTTAGATTCAAATCTATGTGGTAGCCAAACATTATTTATACAAGATTGCATATTTTTATATGTTTTTTGGTTCTTATTCATAATGTGTTTATTAATTTTTCAAGTGTCACTAAATCCCCACTCTAAGAATTAGATCTAATCAGGATTAAGAGGATCAAATTATGAAGACGACAAGCTCTACCATGTGAAATCCTCACAAATTATTATAGGGAGGCAGTTGAAAGGTCATGTATACCCCTATAAATCGGGTGATTCCCCCACCTCATTAATTTGTGGCCATTTGAGAGTGTTCAAGAATATTATCTCCTTCTATATTAAATTTCATCTTACAAGTGAGTGACACCATATAAATTCATTTAATATAAGAACCCTATGACCACTTCTCTAATCAATTAACCACATATTTTTTTACATAAAACATACTCAATGTGAAATTTTTATATAGATCTTATCCAACTGTATAGAACTTAACTTGGATTTCCCCCACCTCAAAAATTATTTATCATTTTTTTAATGTTTTAAAAATTATATTACCATTTTAAGGAATAGTATCTTCTAGATAAACTTACCCCTTATTTTCAAAAAATGAAACTGAAAGGAGAGATTCCATTTCAAGAAATATAAAATCTATACCATGATATTAAGAAGTATCTCAGGATGAAGCTCTCATTAGAATCCTTTAACCAGATTTCCTACATTATCTGTTGTCTAAAAGGTATCCCTTATATGGTTTTAGGATTTATGATTTTGTCTCAATTCCCACCTTAGACCATATTATTCCATTAACATGGTTTTTAAGTTCCCTCGATCATATCTAGCTAAATAATTTTTCAAAAGGACAAATTATCTTAGAGACATATCATTGGATAACCAATATTTTTAATCACTCCCCATTAACCTAGGATGATCAAAGATAAATTCCTTAACTCATTTCCAAGGTTTACTCAACCATTATTGACACTTCCATGAATGATTCTTATGGGCGATGGATCTCATAACGGGACCTCCACTCTAGTGATAACTTTTTAGACAAGTGAACTTGTTTATACAAGATTCATCAGAGTTGTGAATAATTTACAAATCAATTATAGGTAGTTGACCTATAATGTTGATACAAATAATGTTAAGGTGTTGTAACATTCAAATAAATATGTTTCATATGATGAATCAAGTTCCATAAGTGATGTTGATGTTTTGTTTGTTAAAAAAACTGATGAAATTTCCATTAGAGATGAAAATATTGTAGATATATATGTTGGAGAAGAATATTCATCCATTTCAAATGATGAGTAACAATTTCATTCATCTCATACAAGGTTGATAAGGAAAGTTCATGTCTAAAACATCATTTTAGATCAAGGGTAGAAAGTAAAAAATAGGAGATATTTGAGTATAGATATTCATACCTCATTGTTTTATCAAGTTGAACCGAGGTATGTTAAATAAGAATTAAATAATCTTGATTGGGTTGATTATATGAATGAATAATTGTACTAGATAGTGAATAATTACACTTGGGAGTTGAGACCCAAGCCTTAAGAGAAGAATTTCATCAGGATAAAGTGGGTGATCTGAAACAAACATAATGAAAAATTTGAAGTGGTGAGAAATAAAGAAATATTAGTGTGTAAAATATATTAATAGGTTTAATTAGTGTAATTTTATGAAACATTTTCATCAGTTTTAAGTCTTGAGACTATAAGAATATTTCTTACTATTTCATCCAAAAGGAAATACAATATTTTTCAAAGAGACTTTTAAGTCTTCCTTCCTCAATGGAGAGTTAGAAGAGGTGGTATTCATTAAGAAACAATGTGGTTAATTTCTTGGAAAAGATGATAATTGTGTTTTTATATTAAATAAGGCTTTATATGGATGAAACAAACCCCAAGATCTTGGTATTCTAAATTGTACACCCACTCAAAGAAGTTGAATTTCAAAAAGGGGAGAGTGGTAAACAATATATACATTAAATATGAAAAAGTGGCATCTCTCATTATTATTGTTTATGTAGATGATATCATATTTTTTGAAAATGATGAAGAAGTTTGTGAAAAGTTTTCAAATGGAATGAATAAGTTATTTTAAGTGTCCATGATTTTAGAGATGAGATAATTTCTTAGACTATAAATTTCTCAATAGAAACATCGCATTTTTCTTTATCAAGATAAGTATTCTAGGGAAATTTTGAAAAGGTTTAGCATTGTTTTGATTATAATTTCAGTGGGAACAATGATGTAAAAAGACGAACAAGGAGAATAAGTTGATCCAAGGGAGTTTCAAAAGAAGATTAGAAGTCTAATATACTTGAAAACTTCAAGACCATATTTGGTGTTTCTTATAACTCTATATGGCAGGTACTAAATTTCACTAAATTATTCTCATTTTAGTGCTATAAATAGGATTTTGAGGTATATTAATGGTATAATAGGTTTTGGAATAAATAATGATATTAAAGTTGTTCTTAATTTGTTTGGATGCACAAATATATATTGGGAAGGTTGTGTTTATGACAGGAGGTCCATATCTATTGGAGTTTACTTTCTTGGAGAGATGTGTGTTTTTTGGCACAAGTAGAATTAAATGGATCCAAGAACTTATAAAGTTTAGTATGTGTTTTACTCTCAAAATATAACATAATTAATGTCGATGAGAAATCATTTGAAGGATATTAAAGTTGAAGTGTAGTTGACACCGCTTCTTCGATGTGATAATTAAAGTGATATCAATCTTAAAAGGAATCTGATATAGAATTTAGGATTTATGTACATTGATATAATTCATCACTTCATTAAGGATCTTATGGAGATACATTAATTGGAGTTGTAATTTTTCCTACAAAGGAGAAAATTATAGATGTGTTCACCAATCCATTTCCAAAGGATGAATTTTAGATTCTAAGGTTGATTTTGGGATTTCAACATCACCCCTATTAAGGATAAGGTATAGTGTTTCAGTCCTATATCTCATATAGTATTTATATATTATTATAAAATGGGGATACATATTAGCAATATAAATATTTATTTATATTTAACTTCCTATGTTCTGTTAAAAAGGGGGAGAATATTTATAAGGGGATCATCTATTGATATGTGTTTCTATTAAGGGGCATATATTTTGTGAGATTTATTATAAGGGGTAATATATAAGTTTAGAATTGTGAATTTTTGAACTATTTTAACTGTTTTTTGAAGTTAATGGGGAATTTTTTATTTAACATGTTCTTTGAAAAGATATATCAAGTTGATGATTTTTTTTGTGATGATAAAGTATTGATTTGAAGAAGTGTAGATTCTAATATTTATTCTCAAGAGGTATCATTTCATCATAGAGAATCCATATGATTAGTATTTAATATTTATCACTATTCTTTTATGAAAAATATGATATTATTATTCAATATTCTTATTTCTAATGCCTAGTTTTATCAAGTTAGATTAAAATTATTAAATGATGATTCATTTCCGAGTTTGATGATTTTTATAGTGATTTCGGTTCCTTAGTTGATAATAAAATCCAAAGAGGATAGGTTGTTGTGAAAAAGTCTTGAGTTTGAAAAGAAAATGATATTGGGGGAGATTTTTAAAGATCTGTGATACAGTTTTTGTGTTGATAGATTGAATAAGTTCCTCTAGAAATATAGAAAATATCTATAGAATAAGGTTTATATAAGTTTTAAGAGGATATGATATATTGTGTTGGATATTTTTATAAACTCATAAATCATATTAAATATCACATTATATAATGTTTATCTATGTGAGGTAAAGGTTCTTGGTTGTTTAGAGTTTTTTGGATGAGGTATGAAGAGATCTATGAAGAATATAAAGAATTATGAAGTTTTGGAGTTAAGGATGAAAATTGAAAAGTCATGAGGTTTTCATATGATGTTGAGTCAGCGTATAACTTTTTAATCCATACAAAAAAGAATTTATATCTTGCCATATAACTTTAAGGGTCAGGTAATACTTTTACTATAATACTTATATTGATCATCTTAGATTCCAGTGTTTTAAAAATTTGATGTTTGTAATAATTCATGTGATCCCATATGAATTTAAAGTGGGTGTATATATTTTTCTTTTATTCCTTATGAATTTGAGATGAATTTAATACTTTAATACATGGGAATATAAATTTTTGGTAGTATATGAATTTTTAATTTACATGCGTAAGATTTTTATGAATTCATATATGGTTTTTTCTGATACATGTATGTATTTGGAATTAGGAAAATTTTGAGAATACTCCACACTAAAAATATGAGTTTTAAAAAATTTAATATTCTGAAGAAATATTTTTTATTAAGTAATTCTAGGTAATATTATCTTCTCTGATAGAAATACCATGATATTTCTATTTTGATTCTAGCATATAATGAATAAGGAAGAAGAATTTATGGGATGTTTTATACCGCAAATGAAGGATCCTTGATCAATACTACAATATGTATAAATAAATTCTTACATGGATGATGTAACATATTTCATGGAAATAAGAGGATGCCAAGAATGATATTAGGTTCAGAGGAAGAATATTGTGATATTTTTTCATGTTATCTTTCAGTTACGAGTGGTTATAAAAAGGAGAAGTGAAATCTTTTGAATGTTGAGTCTTAAAGGATTTAAATTCAAATATCTTTAACATTTTTATTAAAGGAATTGAGAATAAATAAAAATAATATAAAGAGTATATTATTCATACATTTTTTTGAATATATATTAGAAGAAGAAGAAGAAGAAGAGAAGGGTGTGTATGAAATGGTGAACAAATCCTACAAAATATTATCAAGAATATTTTGAAGAAGAATAAGTGATTTAGTTGTCATGTTCACAGAAGAGAAATATATAGAGAGGAGAGGTTACCACTACCATATTTTTTTAAAGAACCCCATTCATGATGAATATGAAGATAACAGTGGATGTGTACAGTGCTGTCCATTAAAATTGAAGTGGTGTCTTGCTTCTGTGCAAGAACAGAATATAAAGAAGAGCTCATCACACTCAATAACTTGATAAAAATATATTGGTGCAATACATATAAGTTATTACCAACATATACTATAATTTTAAAGTGATATATGTACTTGTGTGTAATATACACTAAATAATATTCAAGAGTCATGCAAACATGAGTTTTAAGGATATACCCTACTCACTTGTACCTACAGGTTGATTCTATTGGGTAGTGTGATCTCAGAGGAATCTATATCACACTAAGGAATATTATTCTCACATTTAGAGATAAAATTTTTAAATATTTTTTCTCCTTATATTGGTGTGTGTCTCAAAGTGTGTGTGGAGAACAAACATCACTAATCTTAACTAGTGGAGGAGGTTGTTTTGAAAGAAATATAAAAAGAGGTTAAATCACTAATTCACCCCACTCTTAGTGATCTATCATAGATTATATAGGTGATAAGTGAGTACATATACTATTTATAGTGTTAAAAAACAATGTTATTCCAAGAAGTAAACAATGACATATGAATCATCTTCCTTGTGCATTTGGGTTTCACTATGACTATATCGATTGAGATAGCTTCCATTCAGACATGGAATTAATAATAAGGTGTTGAGAATTTGTGGAAAATTAAAAGGGATATTCCATTTTGTTTCTATATATTCACATGAAGTTACAATAAGTTTTAAAGAAGTTAAGTTTTGTGGATATAAATAAATACATTGAAGGAAGATTACATGGATTTTTAATTACTGAAAATTATGGTAATTCAAAATTAAGTATTCATGTAGTGTTGGGAAAACTAAAAAATATCTTGGAGTAACTGAATCTCATGTTTTCATTTTTATAAATATATAAATTTTATAGGTCTAAGAAACAAAATTATAGAAAATCGATATAATATAGAACTCAATAAATATTTTGAGTATTGATGAGAACAGGAGATCCAACACTACTAGTCTCTTAAAGAATATATATATATAAAATGAAAAAGAACCAGTGAGGTTTTCATTTCAATGAAGTATAAAAATAATAGGGAATAATAAGAAGGAACAAAAATAAAATGGTGTTGTTTAGTCTAGTTTTCACAGAAATAAAAGGAGGCTTGAACTTGTCTAAGAGAAGAAAAGGAACAAACTACATTACATGTTTTTTGTTATAAATATGATGAAGAGGTTGTGTTCACTGATATTGTGAAAACCTAGGTAATTTTAATAATAAATCAATTTCATGTCCTAGTAATATTCATTATTATATTTATACTCATATTCCCTATAATAATTTTAATAAAATTTTCAATCAAAAAAGAAATAACTTTATTCTAACTAAACTGTTTCCCATGTATTATATGGTTTTATTTAAAATTTAAATTTCTAAATTTTAGAAATAAAATAGGACAAACTTTTTTAATATAATTATATCAAATATATATTAGGGTTAATTTTTTGGATTATGTGAAAAGACTATTTTTTAGTGAATAATGAAAAATGGTATTTTTTGGAAAAAATGTAATTAATTTTCTTTAAATAAAGTATTTTAAAATCCACATTATTTTTTATATTTGGTTTTAAATTAAAATAAGATAAATTTTATTAAAAAAATATAAATAATTATATAGGAATCAACATTATATTTTTTTTGATATATGTTCATTTTGATTCTTAAAAACACAATTTTTAAAAAATTGTTTTTCATTGAGTTTTACGTACTTATATTAAAACTAATTTATTCCACTTATAAAAATTTAATATTTAAAAAATGATTTCATATTTTTAATCAAGAGGTTCAAATTTAATAATTATGTCAATTTAATTTTTTTTCATTATGAATAGCAACCATGGTAAAAATTTGTCACCGAAGTAAAGAGTAAATTTGGTAAATTAAGGTAAATACTTTGTGATAAGGAAAAAAAAATTCATATTAAATATTATTATATGATTTAATTTATAACATTATCACATTATATTATATATTTTATAGTTTTTTATCCAATTTTTCATAATTAAGACTTTATAATATTTAAAAGTTTAGAAAAAATTACAAGTGTGCCACACCCCTCACTTATAGAAGGTCACCTCCTCTCCTCTATTACTCACACATTTTGAGTAATATAGTTCAAAAAATCCAAATAAAAACCTCTAAAAAACCTTTATAAAAATTACCTAGTTGCTTTGGTCTCATAAAAAGACCAACCTATAAGTCTTAAGGTGTAATCCAAAGGTGGTTTTCCAAATAAGAGGTATAACTCTAAACCAAGCGATTTCATTTTATTTATTCTTAAATATCTTTAAAATCAATTTTAAACATGATAAAATAATAAAATAATTATATTTAACAAAATAAAATGTTATTATAATTATGGTTGAATACTTTTTTCATCTCTCTTTCCATCATATGGGGAACAAATACATTGTTCGTGCGTACGCGTGGACTACCACTTCCACAAAGCGATGTGTTTCGTTTTCCATCACTAACTCTCATGGATGTTCATAATTATGAATTTAATGTATATAAATAATATTATGAAATATTTATAATTATTTAAAGTTAATATATCATATATTTTCTTACCCTTCCATCCATTGGAAAATGATAACATCGTTCGTGCGTGCTTGTGGATTACCACCTCCATAAAGCGATGTGATTCATTTTTCATGTATGACTTCCATATATGGTTATTTAATTGTATTTAATTTATAAATATTATAATTATTTAATTATTAATGTTCTATATGTTATGGATCCGTGAACCCCTTTTACCATGTTCAACCCATCAAAGTTGTTCTGCGATTATGAGCCGAATGTCCTCAAAACATGTAACATAAACTTACCTGATTAATAACTATATAAGGCATAATAATAAATTAAATACAAGGGATAATAATAAGGTAACTAACTTTAAAAATTTTCTTAATCAATTATAAAATTGATATGAGTTTATTATACAGGATTTATAGCTCGTACATGGTGATTCTGACTCAAGGTAAGAGATTTTTCTTTAAAACCATATTTTAAAAGTTTAAAAGTTTTTATTTTGTTTTACCTATATATCCATGTTTCTTAAATTTTTTGAATTAAATTAGTAATATAATTAAATTTATATTCAAAATATTTTTAAACCATGTTTAAATTTCCTTATTAAGGTTCTAAAATAATACTTGTAATTTTTTTTAAAAAGATTATTTTTGACATTTTTACAAAAGTGTGAAAGAAATATTTTCTAATGAATATGACATGATAATAAATTACCACTATAATTAATATTATTATTTAATAATCTTACTATACAAGTTTTAATGGGGTTTTAAAATAATATCATTTTTTAAATTATTTTGGGAATTTTTTCTTAAAGAGTTTTCAAGGAAAAAATATTTTTATCCTTATTTTAACATGAAACTCAAAATAACTTCTACATATGTGTTTAACAGAATAATTTATGTGATTTTATGATGTAAATTTAAAATTATATGTATTTTATATATATTATAGTACTTTTACATTGTTCATGATAACAGGTGAGCCCGATATATCTCTATAATGCACTGGGTAATGATTGTGTTCTTTAAGAAATTATGTTGGAATTAATCGAGTAAGTTATTCCATTTATAAAAGTTATTATAAGAGTGATTGTAAGAGTGATATGAATATGATTTACCAAGTTAACTACATGAATTTTATATTCTTTCAAATGAGTTTTTATGGAAGTATTTTGATCTCATATGGTAGGAAAACGAGATTATGTTTAAAAGAAAGTTTTTCCCCTTTTAAGGGTGAAAATTATGTTTTTAAGGAAAATGTTTTCTTGAGTACCCTTGGTTTACAAAGAAACCATAATTATTATATTTATGGATTTAATATTCATTATGATATATTTTATAAAAATATTTTTTCAATTAACCTTATTTTATGAGTAAGAAAATAAGTATTTGAGCTCAAAGTTTATTATATAGAATGAAAATATTTCTTTTGGGATTACATTATTTTCAAAATAGAATAATGGGTATATTTTTTTTATCCATTAATGATATTTTTATGATCATCCCACATTTTAAAATGTTTTTAAAAGGGACTAAGGTTGAGTTCGAACTATATTAAGGCTAGAATTTCTACTATGGGGATTCAAATTTAATAAAGAAAATGTGTTTTTTAATGAAACAAAAGTTTAAATTTAAGTATCATGTTTTTTCGGAAAAAATAGATATTGAGTTAAAGTTTCCACTTTGTATTGTAAGGTTTTTATATGTAAGTGTTTTTTATAATTATATAAAACTCTAAACCAAAAATATCCTTGAAATATAATATTGTGAAACCCTTTTTATAAATCATATAATTACGGGTTTAAGTTAGAAGGTGTTATAGTTGATATTAGAGGAAAGGTTTAGATAAAATTAGAGGTTAGGATGTTATTAAGAACAAAATTTTAGGGGATGTTTATTTATGGGTAATATTATCAAGAGAAACATTTGAGGGTTTCCATGTTACTTTATCTAATCTATACATATTTCATAATTTTCTTCACAGAGGAAATAAGGTAAATAAAGAGTAATTCCATCATGAGGATAATTTTCTTACGAATAAATAACCTATAATGGTTGGAATTAGAATATAATAGTTTGTAGCTATGTTAAATTAGTTGAAACGGGCCATTAATGGTGGTACCGATGCTAGAGATATACCAAACTCTCCACAGAGTAACATGTATATAATATATAATTTCATAAAACAAAACCCTCCAAAATTTTGTAGAACCAAATATCCTGTGTTATTTGAATGATGAATCAATGATGTGGAAAATATATTTGAGGTTTTGTGTTGTACTGAACATCAAAAGACAATTATTTACATTTATTGTTTTGATAGTGAAGCCGATCATTTGTGGTCTCTAATTATGAATAAAAAGTAGAAAGGTGATATTGATGTTATGGAGTAGTTTAAATTTAAATATCCTTTACTTGAAAAGTATTTTAGTAAGTATGGAAATAAATTTTTTTTGTAACTAAAGCATAAGGAGTAGGACTGCATTTCTACCTATGAAGCTAATTTTATTAGATTTTCCAGGTATGCACTAAATTTAATTATGAACCGGGTATGTAAAATTGATAGGTTTTACTCAGGATTGAAACCATGTTTTTTAATTGTATTGGACTATTGTGAATTTAAAATCTATGAGAAATTTTTATGAAGTGGTGAGAAGGTCGAGATGGAGATTTTTTTGAATTTTATAAAGATAAGAAGCGGTCTAGGTGGAAAGTAATAGAAAAGTATCCATTAATGAAATATAAAGGTAAGAGGTTTAAATCTAACTCTTATGATAAGTGTGGTAAAAATAATCATGGGGAGTGTCTTATGAAATATATAAAGTGTTATCAATGTGGTATGCCGAGACATTTGGCTTGTGATTTAAAAGAGAAGAATTAGGGAAATGGTCAGACCAAATATGATAAGTAGGTAGTGATATGTTTTAAATATAATGAGATGGGTCATTATGATGATTCATGTCTGAAGGAAAGCATGAATTATGGGAATCATCAAGACCATAAGAAGAAGGGTGTGGTAAAGTCATTCACAACTACCTCAACAAATGAAGGACCATCAAATTAAGTGGTAACATGAACATTAATTGTTTACTCCAATTATACCAAATTATTATTTGATTGGGGGTATAAACATTCTTTTATTCTTGATGAATTTTCTAGTAAAATGTAAATATTACCTTAATAAATGGAGAAATATGTAACAACCTAGGATTTCAGTAATTACTTTTCTTAAATTAACTACCACGTGAGTATCTTTTCTAGAATGAACCATTGAAAAAAATTAATAACCATGTTATATTAATAAATATTACCATTATTTTATAGTCTTTAAACTTTTCCTTATCACCAATAGTAACCAATTTATAAAAAATACATAAAAGGTTACAATAACGCAAAGGTCATTTTATGCTTAGAAAATATATGTTTCTTAAAATTATTTTATGTGTGATTATATTAAAATTAATTTGAAAACTTTTAGAAATTGAATTAGATAAAATTATTTACATATATTTTTAATAAAAATGATCAAATTAAATAATTTAGTCAATATATTTTTAATAATAATATTATGTTTCTGTGAAAATTAGTAGTTAGCGTAGTAAAACAATTATTTTTTCAAAAAACTATACTTTTAAAAAATATTACATATTTTTAAGATTAAATGAATATATTTAAAATAAATTATTCAATATTATGTTTAAAAATATATAAAAATTAATTATCACTCATTTTAATTGTTAATAAATGCTAAAAATATTAAGAACACTTAATGATTTAAATGACATTTTTATACCAAAACAATTTTTCATCATATTATATATTTTGATTTAAAATTTAATTTTCTCCTATTTATAAATTTAATTAGGTTAAATTGAGACCAAATTCGGATTCATCATGTCAAAATTTGGTAGTAAGGGTCATATTATATTTTTAGTAATAAAATAATTACCATGATTAATTTTTAATCATGACTAATAAGGGTAAAATGGGTTAATGAAGTATCTTGTAGTTTTAATAATAAAAGGACACTGAAAACTTATAGAAATATTTTTTAGGTATTAAGGTAATACCCACATGATACACCCAACATTGTATCACCTAATTCACCTAACTTAACAAACCCACCTAACACCCATGTGATTCCATTCTTATCCCTTACCCAACTCTAGTTTTCCATGAAAATCCCCTCATTTTCACCTATAAAAAGAGATCACTCCCAAACATTCTATCATTACTCTACACCCCAAAGGCCATAATCATTTATTTACCATAAATTTCCATCTATAAATCCATCCCAAGGATTTCCTAAGGGTTTAATGATTCCTCCCAATCTTTAAGAAGAAACTTATCAAGGTGAGGGCTCTCCTTATCCTTTTTTTTATTCAAGTACTTGATTTGTTATAAGGACTTTTAGTTTCAATTGATTGTGATTTTAGATGATAATAATCAACCCTTTACTATGAAAATTATTTTTTATTGATGATATACTACCCTTAACTCTCCTTAAATCTGTTATATAAAAATTTTGTATAACCGTTATGCTACCGAAATCACTCTTTGATTCTCTCTCTCCTCTTTTCAATTCAAGAACTTCCTTTGTTATAAGACTTTTTATTTACATGTGATTGTTATTAAACATATTAATAATGAATAATTTACTATAATAAATTATTTAATATTGACAAGAGACTATATTTATCTCTCAATTATCCATTTTATAATCCCTTTTCTATAGTCACCATGCTTCCAAAATCATTCCTTGATTTTCTGTCTTCATGTTGAAAATACCCAAATCTAATAAAATTCCTGGGTATCCATATAAATGAAGTTTATAAAAGGATATGTATATAAAAAGGGAACTTAAATAGGTGACTAATATAGTTATATTTATTATATAGGAGGTTATATTAAGGCTATGTTTATGAAAATCCAAGGTAAGAGTTTTGATAACTCAATTAACTTTTATTGAGTTATAATCCTCTTTATTGAACCTTATTTTCAAAAGCTACTTTTAATAAACATTATAATAATTTAATGTTATAAATACTCATTATTTTATATGGAATTATGTTTTATATCCATGTACTATTCCATGATGACTTCATTTATAAAATGTGATATTGTAAATAACAATTCCTATATTTTCTATGAAATTTTCTTTTTTCCATGTCCAAATTTTCCCTTCCCACCAATGTTTTACTTATTATTTATAAAGGTATTATGTTTTGTCTCTTGTGAACCTCATATTTCTCATTACCACTTTTTTAAAATGATGTTTTATCAAATCTTTAAATGATATGGTTTTCATCAAAAGTATATAATTTTTTTGATATAAAAGGATTTTAATTGAAAGCACTTATATTTTATATTATAAACCAAATTTTCTTATACAAGAAAATTATTATTCAAAGTTTTTTAATTTTCATAATTAATTTTATAAAATTATCATTTAAAATTTATGGAAAACATCATGGAAATTATTTTAAACTCCATTTTACAAATAATTTACAAGGTTTTTAACGATTTTTTAAATATTTTGCTTCAAATTTATTTTCAGTCTCTAAAATATTTTCCAAAAATTGAGTTGTTTTTATGATTTACCTTTTATGTTATCATTTAATGTATTTAATTTGGGTGAATATATTTTGGTATCATTTGATTTTATTTTTTAAGTTATTTTATGAGATACCATTTGATAATTTTATGGAACCATTTTTATTTATATGGGTTATTTTATTATGTGATGGTTATTTTTTAAGTGGAAAAAAATATGTAGATTAAGATATGGGTGGAAAATATATCTCTCTATAGTTAATTGGGTAAAATATTATATCTCATGAGATATAAATTTTATGTTAATAGGTTAGTTATTTTCTAGGTTCAAAAAAGGTGAGTGTGATGGCATTTAAATCAACTCACAATTTTATGTGTGAGAAGGTTAGTGAACAAATTGGTTCACAAAGGATGAGCATGATGAAAGTTATCTCTACTAATAATTTTAGATGTGAATGGGTTAGCGGGTATCCAGGTTCATAATGATAAAAAATCCCATATTTATTATTGTTCCAATTTCTTTCATACGTTCCATGGATCATGTTATATGATTCATGTTTTATTTTCTCATTCCATGGTAAAAGTGATATCAATTGAGATGATATGTCTATATTTCGTACTTATGGTAAAAAATTATTTATTTATGTTCTTTTAAATCAGATATTTTTTATTCATTATTTCCCATATATTTATGATATGACCATTATGATCTTTGATATGTTATCCATTACTGAGCATTTGTGCTCACCCCTTCTTATGTTTTAACTTACCTAGGATTTTAATATTATTAGGTCTTATTAAATGTCTAAGTGGGGTTTAGTTCATGTATAAAATTTCACAACATGTAAAATAAGTGTTTTTATGTTTCTAGTCTTTAGGAAACTAAACATTTAGGTCCTTAGGTTGTGAAACTATTTGCGAGATTTATTATTTAAATCATAGAAACAATTTATTATTTATATATGTTTATATTGTGTTACATTAATTGGTTTCATATAATGGTTTAATTTTTTTAGAATAATTTATAGAAATTTAGTGAAAACCCTAGGGAAAATTATAAGAGATGAGTTTAAGTATAGGACAACATCCATATGTTTTGGTAAAGTAGATATTGTGTGGTTATCTAAGAAATTACATCCTTTTATGGATACTATAACTAGATATAGTATTTTACATAGTTTTACCTATGGTTAATAACCCCTAAGAGGGTGTGTTGGGTATTAACTCAACCGTGACTTGGATCACAATAAAGAGGCCTAACTACACACTTGGTTTGACACTCCTAGGTGATATAATTTAGTTAATCACATTATATTTATAAATAATTATGAATTATTTTAATAACTAACTAGTTTAGTTAGAAATATAACTATGGATAACCTAGATTTAATATTAGAGAATTGTTAAAGAATAATATACTCATTATTTTTTAGTTATTTCTTCTATGATAATAGTTTTCCACTTTATATTTTTATTAATTTAACCATCCTCACCATGAAATTTAGTCTATCAAGGAATTGGTAGGAAATAAATGAATTGATAAAATGATGGATGAAATAGAAAATTTGGTGATTTTTCCAAATGATATGGGAACTAGAGTTCAAAATCTCATGGAAATTATCACCCAACTCTCTCATGTTATGAATAATAACATGAACAATGTAGTGCTCCCAAACACACCCATAAGGGAGAAAATTTCTATTGGATATTTTATTAATCAACCTCCCACATACTTTAATGGGTCTTATAATCCATTTATTGCTGATAAATAGATTAACATGATGGAAAATATATTTTTTATCCTTCAATGCTTAGAGCACGAGATGGTCGTGTTGGCTGTGTATTTTCTGGAGGGTGTATCTGATGAATGACACAATCTTGTTAGGAGTATAATGAAAATGGAGGAAATTTATTCTATTATGTTTTAGGATTTAAATGGAATATTATTAAATAAATATTTCCCTCATAATCTTCACACTATGATGGAATGATCATTTCTTGAATTGAAAAAAGGAAGGTAATTCTATTGGATCTTATGAGGAAAAATTCATGAGACTCACATGGTATAACTAAGAGTATATCTCTAAAACTAAAAAGAATATTGATGATTTTTTTTGTATTAAAACCCAATATTTGGAATTCATTATTCATAAGATAAATTGGAAGCTATGATGAATTTGTATAATGTGTGCTTAAGGTTGAAATGGAATATGGAGACCCATGTTATTTTGGAGAAAGGAAAAGAAAGATAGACTATCACAGAATACCTAATGAAAATTATCATGGATATATGATCATCCAACTAACCACATATAAAATATGTGGGAGGAAACACCTGGGTAATTTCCTTATAGGTTTTGGAAAGTGTTATAAGTGTGGTAAAGTAGACCAAATATCTCATGACTGATGAAGAAAAGGAAATAGGATAAATAAAACCACTGAAAAGAAGAAGGTACAAATGATGCTCCACCCAATATTTAATGCATAAAATACCATAATCATGATAATTATGAAAATGAATTCCATAACCCCAGAGTTAATGAAGGTAATAGGTACCAATAACCTCCTAAACCAAGGGAGAAAGAGAGGGTATATACAATCACCACTAAAGAGGAGAACCAAAATAACAGAGTGGTGAAATGTAAGCTTAATTTTTACTCTAGAATCATGAAAACCTTATTTTATTCTATTTATTAATATTCTTTAATATCTTATAAGTTTTCTAATAATATGGATTCACCACCCCAAACTTCGAATGTCGAGCTATCCATGAAAACACATAGTGACACATTTAATGAAACTAAGGTGAAAAAATCATATCTAATCAATATTTTTGGGGAGATACTTCCATAAAATCTAGTTATTCATACCATAGTTGAATTTGATATAATTTTGTGTATGAAATAGATTTCCTTATATAAAGTTCACATAAATTTTTGAGAAGTTTAAATCTATTTTCATATCTCTAATAATATGATTATGAAGTATCAATGCAAGGATGATCCTAAACTATATTTGTAAGAAACTTCTATAATATGTGTCTTGATACCCATAAAAGGGGTTACTATATTATATAATTTGGGAATAAGTTAACATTGAGAAGATGCCTATTGTTCAGAAATATACTGATGTATTTAGTGATGAATTTTTTGGTCTTCCCCCAGAACATGGGGTTGAGTTCTCAACCAAAATCATCCATGGATCATTACATATATCAAATAATCCCTATAGAATGAATTATTTTTAATTATGGCAATTATAGAAGTAATTACAAGAGAATATTGATAAAGGTTTTATATGACCTATTGCTTCACCATGGGGTGAACCAGTTATATTTGTAATGAAGAAGGATGGATCAATACATCTTTATATTGATTATCATGAGATCAAAAAAACCATGATAAGAAAAGTATCCTCTACTCAGTATTGATGACCTGTTCAATCAACTCATAGGTGTTTAATTTTTCTCAAAGATTGACCTCTGATCTGGATATTATCATCCAAGGGTAAAAAGGGAGGATATTAAAAATATAGTATTCTAAAAAATATATAGACACTATGAGTTTATAGTGTTTCCATTTGGAATTACCAATACCATTTCTATATTCATGGATATTATGAATAGGGAGTTTAGAGATTACCTAGATCAATTTTTGGTAGTCTTTATAGATGATATACTTGTATATTCTAAAATAAAGGAATTTTATGAAGATAACTTAAGGATTATGTTGAAGACCCTAAGAAAGGAGAGAGTATAGTATGAAATCATAAAATTTGAATTCTGGCTGCAAAAAAGTATCATTCTTGGGTCATGTCATCATAAGTGAGAGTATATATTTAGATTTTTCAGAGACTATAGTTATTGAGAAATGGACCAGACCAACCACTGTGACTAAAATCCATAGTTTTATTAGGTTATCTAGATATTACTAAAACTTTATAAGAAATTTCTCTTGGATATAAAACTCATTAACCAAGTTAACTTGGAAAGGAGTCACATTCCTCTGGATGAAATAATGTGAAGAAATCTTTAAGGAGATTAAGGAAAGGTTGGTCACTGCACTTGTGATTACATTACCCTATAGTGGTGGAAGGTTTTCAATTTTTAGTGATGAATCATTAAATGAATTGGGATAAATCCTCATGAAAAATAAAATGGAAATTGCTTCTACCTCATGAAAATTAAAAACTAATGAGAAAAATTACTTGACACATGATTTGGAATTAACAGTGGTTATATTTGCATTGAAATTCTGGTGGCATTACCTTTATGCTGAGAAGTGTGATATATAAATTGATCATAATATCTTTAAATATCTCTTCACATATAAGGTGTTAAATATGATCCAAAATAGATAGGTGGAGTTAATTAAAGATTATAACCACTAAATACATTACCACCTAGAAATATAAACTATGTGGTTGATTCTTTGAGTAGAAAATACAACGATAAAATATCTATGATGTGTATTGAAAAAAATACAATAATCATGGATTTTGAGAGGATGAATCTAGAAGTCATAATGAGTGGAGATAAATCCTATGTTTCCCAATCGATTGATCAACCTTCCATTCGTGTTAAGATCAAAGAAGAATAAAAATATGATGTAGAGCTATAGAAAAAGGTAGCAAATATTCCAAAGTTCAACTTTGATAAAAATGCATTTATAAAGTCTGGAACCTAGATATATGTACCATATATACCAAAACTAAATAATGATCATTTAGATGATGAAAATAAATAATCCTTTTCTATCTATCCCATAATCATAAAGATGTATAGGTATTTGATATAAAAATTTTAGTGGGATAACATGAAGATGGAAATCACAGAATATATATCTCGATGTTTTGTATGTTAATAAGTTAAGGTAGAATGATATAATACTAAAGGGATAATGTATCCATTACCTATACCAATGTGAAAATGGGAAAAAATCACCATGGAATTCATCATAGGACTCCCCAAAACTTATAAACTCTATAATACTATTTGGGTTATAATCGATTTCCTCATAATTTCTGCACCTTTTATTTCCATGAGAAAATATTTCTCATTAGATAATCTTTCAAAGATATACACCTAAGTGGTGGTTAGGATTCAGGGAGTACCCTTCATTATTATATCTTATTGAGATACAAGGTTTTAATTGAGATTCTGGAAAATTATTCATCATGTTTTAGGGATTGAGCTGAATTTTAACACCACTTATCATCCTTTGACTAATGTTTAGTTTGAGGAGAAAATTCAAACTCTATAGGATATAATGATATCTTGTTCGATGTATTTCTAAGGATATTTAGATCCAAACCTCCCGGTGAAAGAGTTCTCATATAACAATAGTTTATATTCTATCATTTAGATGGAACCATATGAGGCTTAGTATGGGAAGAGATATTAGACTCCAACATAATGGGATGGAGTTGGGGAGAGGAAACTAATAGGTCCTGACCTTGTCTAAGAAATGATGGAGAAGGTTCAAACCATTCAAAGGAATATGAAATAATCAAAAATATATAGAATATTCATGGAGATAATCATTAATGATATCTAGAGTTTGAAGTGGGTAATAAGGTGTTTCTATAAATATCTCCATGGAAATAGGTTATAATATTTGGGAAGAAATGGAATATGAGCCTTAGATACATCGCCTCCTTTGAGATCCTTGAATGTTTCAGGGTCGTAAATTATCGCTTAGCACTCCCTCTACACGTATCATAAGTGAATGGTGGCTTCCATGTATTTTTTTGAGAAATTAAATACCATATCCATCACATATACTAAACTCAAAATCCGTTCAACTAGAACATGAACTCTCCTATGAAGAACAACCCATAGAGGTATTGGACCGAAGAGACAAAGTTCTACAGAACAAGACCACCCATCTTGTTAAGGTTCTATAAAGGAACCATAAGTTTTAGGAGGCTACATGGGAACCTTTGGATGTGATGAGAGATAAGTACCATCACTTCTTTTTATTCGATATAATAAAATTTTGAGGAGGAATTTATTTAAAGGTGTTATGATGTAACGACCCAAGATTTTAGTAATCAATTTTTCTTAATTAAATATTGTGTGAGTAGCTTGTCGAGCATGAAACACTAAACTAAAAAAATAAACATGTTACATTAATAAATATTACTAAGATTTTATAGACATTAAATTTTTGGGTATCACTAGAAGTAACCATTTTATAAAAATTATATAAAAGGGTATAACAAAATAAAGGTAATTTAATACTTAGAAAATACATGTTTCTTAAAATTGTTTTATAAGCAATTATATTTAAATTAATTTCATAATTTTCAGAAATTAAATTAGATAATTTTTTTTAATTTTTTTAATAAAAATGATCCAATTAAGTAATGTGTTCAATCTCTTTTTAAGAATAATATTAAGTTTCATGGGTAAATAAGTGTTACTATGGTTAAACAATTATTTTTTTTTCAAGGAGTTATACTTTTCTTAATATTTTTTTTAAATTAAACTAATATATTTTAAATAAATTCTTTAATATGATGTTTAAACATATATAAAAATTAATTAACACTAATTTTAATTGTAAATCAGTTTTAATAATATTACGAGCACTTGATGATTAAAAAAACATTTTTATACCAAAATAGTTTTTCAACACATTATTTATTTTGATTTAAAAGTTAATTTTCTCTTATTTAGAAATTTGGTTAGGTTAAATTAATCCAATATTTGGATTCATCACATTGAAATTTGGTAAAAAGAGTCATATTATATTTTTATTAATAAAATAATTATCATGATTAATTTTTAGTCAAGATTAATAAGGGTAAAATGGGTAAATAAATTATCTCAAAATTTTAATAATCAAAGGTCACTTAAACGTCATATAAATCCTTATTAGGTATTAAAGTCACACCCAAATTTCAAACCTACCATTTATTCACCTAATTTACCTAACTCACCAAACCCACCTAACACCCATATGATTCCATTATTACCCCTTACCTAACTCTAGTTTTCCATTAAAAATCCACTCATTTTCACTTAATAAAGGTGTTCAATCCCACCTATTATATTATTACTCTCCACTATAAAGGACTGGATATTGAATTTCATTTCGTTAAACCTCTTTAAATCCCTCTAAATAAGTTTCTTTGGTTCTAAGGATTCCTACCAAGCTTTAAGAAGCTACTTAGAAAGATAACGATTATCCTCCTCTTTTTGATTCAAGTAATTCTTTTGTTACAAACCCTTATTTTGTTATAATCCATTTGATTTTCAATTTATTATACTTCCATATGATCATAATAAACCATTTTCTATCCCAATGATTCCATATTGATGATATACCACCCTTACCTCTCCTTAAACCAATTTTATAAAACCTTTTATATAACCATTATACAGTCAAAATCACTCTTTGATTCTCTCCCTTTAATTTTTAATTCAAGCACCACCTTTGTTATAATAATTTCTATTTCCATGTGATTATACTTTAAATATTAATAATAAATCATTTAATACCCTAAATTATACCCTATTGATGAGATAATATCTTTCTCTCTCATTAATCCATTTCATAATCCCTTTTCTATAGTCGTCATGCTTCCAAAATCATCCCTTGATTTTTCATATCCATGTTGAAAATACCCAACTCTAATATCATTCAAGGGCATCCATATAAATTAATTTTATAAAATTTTATGTATATGAACAATGTTTTTAAATAGGTGACTAATATAGTTATGTTTTTTATACAGGAGGTTAGAGAAAACCCATGTTAACAAAATTCCAATGTAAGGGTTTTGATAACTCAATTACCTTTTATTGAGTTATATTGATCTTTATTGAACCTTATTTATAAAATTTGATTATAATAATCCCTATAATGATATGATGTTATAAACCCTCCTTATTTTAAGTGGAATTTTTCTTTTTTATACTTGTCTTATTCCATGATTATTTCATTTATAAAATGTGAGATTGTAAATAATAATTCCCAGATTTTCTAATGAACCTTTCTTTTCCATGCCCAAAATTTTCCTTCCCCCAAATGTTTTCCTTATATTTTGTAAAGTTATTATGTTTTATGTATTTTTTACCTCATATTTCTCATTAATTGTTTTTAAATTATGTTTTATAAAATCTTTAAATAGTGTGGTTTTTATCAAAAGTATATATATATATATATATATATATTCTATATAAAAGGATTTTAATTTCATGCTCTTATATTTTATCTTATAGAAATTTTTTAATTACATAATACAACTAGTATTTAAAAATTATTTATTTACATAATTAATGTCTTAAAAGTATATTTTAAAATTCATGTATTTTTTTTGGAAAATATTTTAAACTCTATTTTATAAATAATTTACAAGGGTTTTAAAGAAATAATATTTTTTAAAGTTTTGATTCAAATTTATTTTTAGTAACTAAAATATTTTACTCCAATGGAGTTTTTTTTCATGATTTACCTTCTATGTTCTCTTATAATGTATTTAATTTGGGTAGAAAATTTTTAGTGTCATTTTATTTTATTTTTGAATGTATTTTATGAGATAACATTTGATAATGTCATGAAACCCATTTTTCTTTCTATAGGTTTTTTTATAATGTGATGATTATTTTTGAAGTTGCATAAAAACATATGGATTAAGTGATAGGTGGTACCTATATCTACATCCAATGAATTGGGTAAAATATTATATATCATGAGATAGAAATGTTATGTGAATAGGTTAGTGAGTAGCTAGGTTCACAAAGGGTGATTGTGATGGTGTTTATTTTTACTCATAAGTTTATGTGTGAACAAGATAGAGAGTACCTAAGTTCACAAAGGGTGAGTGTAATGGAATTTATCTCTACTAAAATTTATGTGTGAACAAATTGGTAGGTATACAAGTTCACAATTATAAGAACTCATGTGTTTATGTTTGTTTCACTTTCTTTCTTACATTCTATGACTCATGTTATATGCTTCATGTTTTATTTTCTAATTCTATGGTAAAATTGTTATCATTGAGATGATTTTTATATATTTAGTGATTATAGTTAACACTTATTGATTTGTGATATTTTAAATTAGATATTTTTCCTTATTTATGCTTTCCTACATGTTTATGATCTAACCATTACAATCTTTGATATATTACCACTTACTAAGTGTTTGATCTCACCACTTATTATGTTTTACCTTCCATAGGATTTGAATATGAGTATGTCTCATGGAATGTATAATAGGGGGTTTATTTTATGGAAAACGTTCATGACTTGTAAAATAAGCATTTTTATGTTTATATTATCTAATACACTAAACCTTTAGGTCCTTGGGCCATGTAACTATTTTAAAGATGTATTATTTAAACCATGGAGTCAATATATTATTTATGTATTTTTTATAGGTTGGGGCCAAAGCCTCATTTTTATTTTTAAAGCAAATAAAAGACCTCTTTTAACTGGGTAGAGGGAGACCCATTATATATCATGAAAGTCCAGTGGGAATGTATCCCATTACATGGCCCATAGGCCGAAATGTTTTGGCTTAAGACCCATTCCGTGAATAGTACTGCTACATTACCCTTTTTCTACAATAACCGCATAGTACCCTCCACTGCTACAGTATCCTTCTACCGCAATAGGTCTTGCTGCCCCTACAGTACCTCCACTACTAGAGTCTGCTATAGTACTACTACAGTACCTATGGCCAATGGGTTTTGAACCCCCATTTTTCATGTAGGATTATTGGGTGCTTACCACGAATCCAAACCCCAACTATACTATATTATTTATGTATGCTTCGTTTGAGTCACTTCAAAAGAAATATTTGTAAAAACTCCTGGTATAAGTATTAAGGCAACAGAGATTTTTATGAATCTTCTTATGATAATATTTGGAATGATTTTTCTAGAAAATATTATTGTCTTTACCACAATTGAGTTTTTTTTTCTAGATATGTATTGGATTTGAGTTTTTCATGCTAAGATTGATTACAGAGATAAGGAAACTATATTCAATTTTTAGAGTGAGTTTGAATTTGGATATAAGAATGAGTTCATACCTATGATAACATATCAAGAGGCCTAGAAACTAATTAAATATGGTAGAAAAAGTTATCTTAATCATATTTTTTACAAGAGATAACTTGTTCATATTAAGAAAGTTCTAGTGGTAAATTAATATGTGGATTCATTCCTTGATGAGTCTCTAGGTATTTTTCATAATCAGGAGGTTGAATTCACTATTTAATTAGTTCTATAAGCTAAGACAATTTTAAACTCCCTTATCGAATGGATCCATTAGAGTTATTGGAATTGAAAAATTAGTTATAAGAGTTACTTGAAAAGAGTTTAATTCAGCTTAGCACTTCACATTGGGGTTCTCTTATTTTTTTTATCAAAAATTAGGATAGTTTAATGAGGATTTTTATTTATTATTAAGCACTCAATAACATTACAATTAAGAAAAAGTATCTATTTCCACATATATATTACTTTTTTGATAATATTTATAGAGAAAAATATTTTTCAAAGATTGATATTAGGTATTGATATCATTAGTTAAAGGTGAAGGAAGAATACATTCTAAAGATAAAATTTTGTACTAGGTATGGGAATTAAGATTTGTTATGGTTATACCCTTTAGGTTAACTAAAGAACCTGTTGTATTCATGGATCTTATTAATAGATTATTGCATGAGTATTTAGATAAATTTTTGGTCATATTAGTTGATGAAATTCTAGTTTATTCTAAAATTTATGAGGAACATGAAGGAAATATAGGTATTGTTTTGTAAAATTTAAAAGGGAAAAGTTTTTTGGAAAATTTAGTAAATGTGAATTTTGGTTACAAAAAATCTATTTATTTGGACTTAGTGCCTCTAAATATGGAATAAATATTGATCCTTCTAAAACTAAGGTGGTAGAAGAGTGGAAAATACCTAAAAATTTCATCGATATTCATAGTTTTCTTAGATTAGTGGGCAACTACTGATAGTTTATTGAAAAATTTTCTCAGTTATCTATCCCACTAACAAAGTTAACTCGAAAAGGAATTAAATTCATTTAGATAAAGGAATGTGATGAATGTTTTTATGAATTGAAAAGAATATTGGTTAATGATCCTGTATTAGAATTTACATATAGAAATGGAGAGTTTTTTATCTATAGTGATGCTTCTTTAAAGGTACTTGGTTGTGTCTTGATGCAAAATTATTAGGTAATTGAATATGCATCATACCAATTAAAAATACATAAAAAAAATTACCGCATATATGATCTAGAACTAGATGAAGAATTTTTTTCTTTAAAAATATTGATACATCTATTATATGGGTTAAAATATGAAATATATACTAATCCTAAAATTTTACAGTATATATTCACTCAAAAAGAGTTGAACATGAGGTAGAGAAGATGGTTGAAACTGATAAAGGATTATGATTGCATAATTCACTATCATCCTAGTAAATCTAACAAGGTAACTGATTCCTTGAACCAAAAAGATAATGCATCATTAGATTTTCTATATTTGAAACATAATCCTTTGGTTAATGATTTAATGAATTTTTTCCTAGAAATTATATAGGCAGGGACTCCCACTCTTTTGGTTCAGGTGTTAGTGTAGTTATCCCTATCATACAGAATTATGTATGGTCAGAATAAAGATTTAGGTTTTCAAGAAAGAGTAGGGATGATTAATACATGTAATTTTCTTGAATTTAATTTTGATGAAGAAGATGTTATAAGATTTTGAAAGAGGTTGTGGATACCAAGTCATCTGTATTTGAAGAAGGAATATTTAAGTGAATCACATAACTCTCTATTTTATATTCATCCTAGAATAACTAAGATGTACATAGACTTTCAAGAATATTATTGGTGGGAAGGAATAAAGAAGGATATTTCTGATTCTACCTGGAAATTTTTGAATTTTTAATAAGTTAAGGTTAATAAATAATTATAGAAGGGGACGATTCAACCTTTTCTAGTGTTTAAATAGAAATTATATAATATATACAAGGATTTTATGTTGAGATTACCAAAAACATCTCCATGTAATAATGTCATTTGGATTATTATTGATCTTTTGACTAAATATTCACATTTTATGGTCATTCTAGATAATATTTCTTTGGGTAAACTTAATAGAATTTATTTTAAAGATATATCTATATTACATAGAGTCCCTCTATCTATTTTATCTAACCATGATCCCAAATTTACATCAAATTTTTGGAAATAACTTCATAAGTCATTGGGTACTGAATTAAATTCTAGTACAAATTTTCACCCTAAATCTCATGGATAGTTAGAGATTTTTTTTAGAATTTATAGGATATTATTTGGGAATTTTCACTAGGTTAATAGAGATGTTCATATAAAAATCTTTCTTTTGTGTAATTTTATTATAACAACATCTTTCACTCCGGTGTACAAATATCACCTTTTGAGGTATTATATGGAAATAAATGTCATACTCTTGTATGTTGGGATGAAGTCAGTGAATGAAAGTTATTAAGACTAGAAATGGTAGAAGAAATGGCTGAGAAGGTAAAAAATATTCGATAGCACATGAGGGTAGCTTGGAGTAGGTAGAAGATTTATACAGATAACATGAGGAAAGACCTTTCATTTTAGGTAGAAAATAATGCCTTTATTAAAATATATACCTATAAACGTGTTATAAATTTTAGAAAGAAATAAAATTTACTCTAATAATTTATTAGAATTTATAAAATTTTGGAAAAGGTAGGATCATTTTCTTACTGAGTATGTTTACCAATGATTTTATCTCAGGTATATGACATGTTTCATGTTTCATTGTTAAGGAAATATGTACCTGATACATCTCATGTTTTGATCCATGAGGTAGTATATTTGGAAGAGAATTTTTCTTGTGAGGAAAATCCATTGAAGATTATAGATCATATAGAGTGGGTGTTATGGAATATGTTAAATCACATGGTTAAATTTTTGTGGAATAACTACATGATTGTGGAAACTACATGAGAACCTAAAAAGGATTTGAGGAAAAAATATCCCCACCTATTTAAATGATGAATAAAATTGAAAGGACATAATTTATTTAAGAGGGGAAGAATGTTAAAATTGAGGTAATGTTAATAATAAATCAATTTAATATCTTATTAGTATTCATTGTTATATTTTATGAATTCAGATTCACTAAAATAATTTTATGCAATTTTTCAATGAAAAAAGAAATAGTTTTATTCTAACTAAAATGTTTTCCATATATTTATATGGTTTTATTTAAAAGTTAAATTTATAAATTTTAGAAATTTAATTGGTTAAAAAGGAATTAATTTTTTATATTAGTATATCAAATATATATTAGGTTTAATTTTTAATTTTTTTGAAGAGATTGATTTTTTGAGTGAATAGTGGAAAATATCGATTTTTGCAAAACTGTAATTTATTTTAATTTAATAAAGTAATTTAAAAGTACCATTATATTTTTTATTTTTTTTAAAGTAACATAAGATAAATTTTATTAAAAATAATCTAAATAATTACATAGTAATCAACATTATATTTTACTTTAGTATAAGTTCTTTTTGATGCTTAAAACACAATTTTCTTAAAAACTATTTTTTGTTCCATTTTGTGAAATTATATTAAAAGTAATTTCTGCCTCTTATAAAAATTTAATATTAAAAAACTGATTCCTTATTTGGAATCAGGAGGTTTAAATTTATTAATGAGTTAAATATCATTTTTGGTCATTATGAATATTATCCATGGTAAAAATGTGTCACCAAGGTAAAGAATAAATTAGGTTAATTAAGGTAAATAATTTGTGATAAGGCCACATAATTCGATCTTTAATATTATTTTATGATTTTATTTTGACACTTATCAATTTATATTCTAAATTGGATAATTTTGGAGCCACTTTCCCATGATTAAGACTTTATAATATTTAAAAGTTTAGAAAATTACAACCATGTCACTCCGCACACTTATAAAAGGGAACCTCCTCTCCTCACTTACTCACACATATTTAGCTATCTAGTTTGAAAAATAACCACCCAAAACACTTCATAATATTACAACCCATTACCTATATAATATTTTATTATCAAAATACCTACCTATATATCTTAATGTGTAATCCAAATGTGTTTTTCCAAAGAAGAATGACAAAAATTAACTGATTGTTTTTATTTTATTTTTTATTATAAATCCTTCATATCTTATTTAATAATGATTAAATAATAAAATAAGTATCTTAAATTTAATTAAATTTTATTATAACTATGATACAAACCTCTTTTATCTTCTTTTCCATCCAATAGGGAACAAAAACATCGTTCATGCATACATGTGGACTACTACATCCACAAAGCGATGTGTTTCATTTTCCATCACCACCTATCATGGATATTTTTAATGATGTATTTAATGTATATATATGATATTCATGACATAATTATCATTATGGAAATATAATATATCATCTATTTTATTACCCTTCCATCAATTGGAAAATTGATAACATCGTTCGTGCATATGTGTGGATTACCACCTCCATGAAGTGATGTGATTTGTTTTTCATGTATGAATTTCATGGATGGTTATAATGCATAAAAATGAACATTATTGTTTTATTAATATTACAATGATGATGGAAGCATGACCCCCTTTGACCATTTTCAACCAACTAAAGTTGTTTTGCAATTATGAACCGAATATCCTCAAAATGTATTACACAAACTTAATTAATTTAATAACTATATAATGAATCACAATAAATGAAATAAAAGTGATAATAATAATTTAATTCAAATAAATTTTTTTAAGCAAGTATAAAATTAATATAATTTTATTATATTAAATTAAAATTACGTATGTGGTAAGTGAGGCTCAAGGTAAGATATTTTTTGTTAAAACATTATTTTTAAATTTTTTGTGTTTTTATTCTATTTTAATACAAATCCATGTTCCTTAAAATGTTTAAAATGTGTTATTAATATACTTAAATGTATTTTAAAAATAATTTTGAACTATGTTTAATTTTTTTTATGAATTTTCTAAAATAATACTTTTAAACATTTTTCCAAAAGGGTTATTTTTTACATTTTTACAAAATGTGGAATAAATACTTTTTAAACATATAAAACATGAGTGTAATTTCATAACATTATTGAAATTATATTTTAAGAATTTTACTATATAATTTTTAATGTATTTTCAAAATAATATACTATTTCTCATTCTTATTGGGAATTTTTTAAAGGGTTTACAATGAAAAATGATTTTTATCCATATTTTTTCATGAATCCTGAAAGTGCTTCTGTATATGTGATAAATATAATAATTTATTATTATTTTGATGTAAATGAAATAATATACGTGGTTTATTTATGTTATAGTCCTTGTAAACTATTCATGATTACATGTGAGCTTAATATAGCTCTCTAATGAATTTGGTAATGATTATGTTCTCTAGGGAATCTTATTGAAATGCCTTCAGGCCACCAGTCTTCTCAAATTGGTTATCTAAATTGCATAATAGGAATAAAATAAAGTTATATTTTCCCTTTTAAAGAGATTGATTATGGATATGAGCTCAATGTGGTCCTTTTGAATCCTGAATTTTTTCACACCTCTAGTGGATGTAGATATGTGAGGTGAGATCCAATACCACCATTATAAAACCACTTTTAATGACTAAGATATTATCTTATTTATTTTAATAAATTTTAGGCTCATGTTTTCCTTGATCATGAACCTTTTGAAGTATATTCCATTGGTAAGAGTTATTTTAAGAGTGATTAAGAGTGATGTGAAGATGATGTCCCAAGGTACAAACATTACTTTTCTATGTTTTCAAATGAGTTTTTATAGAAGTATTTTAATTTCAAAATTTAATATAATGAGCTTTTATTTAAAGAAATTTTTATTATACTTTTAAGGATGAAAAGTACGTTTTTAAGAAAATTTTTCCATGAGTGCCCATGTTTTACAAGGATACCCTCATGATTATGGTTTTACCTTTAAGATTGCTTAAGTGATGTTTTATAAAAATATTTAGGTAATGAATATTA
The DNA here is from genome assembly GCA_963277665.1 of Viscum album. Lineage (NCBI taxonomy): Eukaryota > Viridiplantae > Streptophyta > Magnoliopsida > Santalales > Viscaceae > Viscum > Viscum album. The sequence goes on along the minus strand of OY728165.1, from coordinate 904,937,829 downwards.
TTTCATGAGTAAGAAAATGAGAATTTAAGCTCAAAGTTTATAATATAAAAGGTTAAAATTTATTATGGAATTACATGGTTTTCAAATTGGACTACTAGTTTTTTTTGTATCTTGTACCAATATTTTTATGCCCGTCTCAAGTTTTCAAAATTTTTTCATAGGGATTAAGGATGAGTAAGAACTATATCATGGTAAATGTTTTAAATGTTAGGATTAAACTTTAATGAAGAAAATATGTTTTTTAGTGAAAAATGAGTTTAAATTTAAGTATCATTTTTATGGAAAAATTAATATTGAGTGAAAGTGTCCACTTTGTATTACAAGGGTTTGATATGTAAGTGTTTTTCCTAATTCTATAAAACTAGAAACTGAAAAGATCATAAAAATGTAATAAAGTGAAAACTATTTTAAAATCATGTAATTATGGGTTGTTTATGTTATGGGGGTATTATACCTATTTATAAAAAGGGGTAATAAGGTACTTGCATGAGTATATGAAAGTAAAATAGGAATAAGAGAAGGAAAAACAACAAATCAACAACTTCATAGTAGTCTACATTGGTAAAGAAATATTTTTTTGTTATCCTTATCATTATCATTTTAAGGTGTGAGATACACATGAGTGTGGTCTTCACAAAACTAAGTTTTTATGGATGCACACTAATACATTTATGAGATACTATAGTGTAAAAATCACTGGTTGATAATAGTGGGTCATGTGATCTTGGGTTTTACCAGTTCAAACTAAGGATTAGACTTTCATTTTTAAAAGTTGACCTTATAAATCATTGTTACTATTAAGTGGGTGTGTTTATATGCGTTTTATAAAATAACATTGGTGAGAATAGATAAAAAGAGTATCATTCACCTTAATAAGTGTTCGAGGTAAAATAAAAGGGATAAAAAGTATAAATTAGATCAAAAATCACTAACACTGATTCACCCCCTCTCAGTGCTAAATACATTCCTATCATGTCCCCTCATATTCTAGTAAATTTTGACCTTACAGTTCATATCCCATTGGTATAAAGATCCATTTCTAACAATTTTTGTTCATACATTAACATTTTCCATCTACCGTATGAGGAGATAAGGATCAGTTTATGGGACATACATCGACTATTTGGTGTATTAGTCCTTGAGGAAATGTATGGTTCATTTATACCAACACCTAAAGTTTGGGAAGATATAGATAATACCCCTCACCTAGTGAGAAACTTATTGATGGAGGAATAGATAAGGATGAGAAAAGAATTTCATCTCTACTTAAGAATCCCCTTTAGTGAGTGGTAGATATTTTCTTATAGTCAAATGAGTCAAATCCAAAAAAAGGAACCCACTAAGATACCCTAGTCTATAAAACCTCATGGTTTAAAATTGGTATACTTTGTAAAGGTGATTATACACCATATAGGGCTACAGAATCAGTCATATGTGGCTCTATATTTTCAATTTGAGGGGTTTTTGGCCATGTTTTTGAGCAGATAACTCTCCCCTATAGGAGATTCATATCTAGGTATTATATTTTTAACCTTTTTAATGGTTTCATTATTTTCACAAGGACAACTGATTATTCTCACTATACTAGTTCTTACCCAAATATACCATATATTGGGTGATGTACAATGGAGAAATACCCCATATCAGATCAGTGAATCGATCCAATTTCTGCAAAGTTGGGTGATAGAGAATTTAATATTCTACAAATTTCAGAACATGGTGAAAATTCCCCACTCTATATCTCACCCAATGTTTCTCAAAATTGATGGCATATGAGAAATATATTTAATAAATATAGAGGTTTCTAATATATTAAGGTGTCAATCTAATTTTACCTTCATTTCCTATAAGGTAATTAACTAGATGATTGATGACAATTCTAATTATACTGAAAATGAATATTCTTTAATCATTTATTTTCAGGATAGAGTCCTATTTTCTGAGTTAAAGAATCCATAATTTATGAGACTTATGTTCCATATCAATTTATTTGATTTTTTGGGGTTCCTGTAAAGAGTTTACTCAGTTTCTTATAATGGGGTTCATGATGAATGACACTGGATGTTCATTCATTTATTATAAAAGATTCTAGTGAGTAAGGATAGAAATTATATAATCACTATTCTACCTTATTATATCTCAACAAACCTATCATGGGATTATTCACAAGATTGGTGAAAGTGTTACCTATAAATAAATCTAGGGAATTTGATCTGATGAGTAAAAAAAATTCTTATCTCTCAATACTCAATGCCATAGGTAGTCTTGGAGTGAATTTTTGAAATGATGGATTTACCAAAAAATTTCTTAGACAACATAGCGAGTCTTTAAAAAAAGATCATCTATTTAATGAAGGGAGTTAAAATCTAGAAGAAACCAGAGGTTACTAACCATTCAAAAGGTCTTAGTACCAATGTTCCTGAAGGGAATGAATCATTGGGGAGTGTTATTCCTACTGATCCAGTTCCCAAATCCAATTAGAGGGTGGATACCAAGGATTTTTATTCATTCACCTTGCTAATTATGATGAATCCTTTCATGACATACTTAATTTATAACTACATACTTATGGTGGAAAATTATTCAGTCTTGGATCTCGAGGTTTTTTCTTGAGAATTGGGTGGTGAGGAAGTGAGATTGATACAAGGTCTATGCCATTATTATTGAAACTTGATTTGAAGAAATTTAAAATAAATATTAATTACTTTGTTAGATTTTCCAAGGTATGAGTGTAAGGTGCTTCAAATACATAGGATTATAGGATATTATCCAACAATATCTAGTTATTAAGAATAAATATCAACCTAAGGAAGAGTTATTTATGTATAAAAATCCATATAACATTATACAAGATAAGTGGAATGGTCTATTTAAGAGATGAACCAATAAAAAGTTAATGAATCTTAACTTAATGGTTTTATGGATACTTAGACAATGAATATAGGTCAATACAAATCATACATCATGGAAATGAAATAATTATTGTCAGGAATAATAACCAAAATTGAAACCATCAAAAATAAATTCCATGAAATTATTACATAGATTGAAAAACTATGCCCATTAGTTTAAGGTGATGATACCAAGCAACAAGATATTTAATGATAAATCAATCCCTCTTATAAAATGTTCACTGATTTAGAAAATTCTACCAATTAGATTTTATCATAATTTTATTTATTTATTTTATTTCATTTATAATTAGCCATTCACAGGGCAGATTAAAATTATAGACACCTTCCTTAATTTTTTATGATTAATTAGACAATAATTTGTATTTAGGTGATTTATAGCACAAATATTAGTTCTTAAAAACTTCTAAAAACTCACATAGAGTAACCTCACAGTAATTTAATCATTATGAACACTACATGAAAATGAATTTTTTGTAAATCATTATTTTAAAACACATGATTTGATGACAAAAAAGGTTAATCCATTTATTATCTCTAATACATGTGATCCTTGATGGGTATATGTGGGATAGATATTCAACATATATACCACCATCATCAGTTGAGGTTAAAATATAAGATAAATGATAGAAAAGGTTTTATTTCCCCTTAGAATTATGATCCTGGATGGATATAGGTAAACTAGATACAAAATTCATGCATCATCACTATAAGAAAAGGTTAGTTCATCTAAGTACGAGGGAGTGAATGACTCATTAATATCGAAATCATTATGGTGATTTTATATGGGTGAGTTTATGATCTAGAAGTGTTCAAATACTCTAAAATTATACCATTTTGAATTTTGAATAATTAATATGAAATAATGTTTTCAAGTTATAGAAAGATACTCTAAAATTTTCCTAGATCCATAGACTTAGATAGCATGGATCAACATTTTATAGGGCCAGATGTTGGTCCCTACAAGCTTTGTTCCTATTTTTTTGATGATATAATTTTTTTAATGAGACATGAAGGAAAAATCTTGGTGAGATAAGAATCAATTTTTTCTCAAGATTCCTTTTGAGGAGTTTCAATTTTATGAGTAAAATTTCTTTTTCATTTTTTAGTTTAAGGTCTTTCAAGTTGGACTAAGGAGGTCTAAATTTTATGATCATACATCTTTAACCAAAAATAATATGATGTTTAGGGTCAAACATATTTGAATAAGGGTCATAAATGAGGATGTCCATCTAAAAAAGGGACTAAAATAACCTAATGTGAATGAAGAATTGAACATCAATATAGGAAATCTTAAGGGGAAATAAATATCACAATCCCATTGGGGGTGTAATTTCAATACCTTTAAATAGGTGATTGGAGGATGAAGTAAATTATAAATTAAGTTACGTGAATTAGAATATGATTAGATAAAAATGTATATGATAGAATAATAATTAAACACATTTGAATTATGGTTATGTTACTACAATGATAAATAGGTATAGTAAGGATTAATATTGACAATTTTCGAATGAAGAGTCCTATAATAACATTTTTTAAGGTGTTTGGGGTCAAAGTATCTTCTATTTAGTGATGGAGACATGCCCTTGGTTGGTTATAAGTGCATTTAATATTCAGATTATACACCATCACCTTACCAATGGGGTGATTTGAGATTAGATATACTTGTTACTAGTATCCATGGAAGGTTTTTAGTGATTCAAATACTTAATATAAAAAGTGTAGTATATGAAGGAGAATTTTTCAAAAAGAAAATTTGATTACTCAGATTCAAAACTAACTAGAATCTTTTTTGTCTAGGATGTTAGGGGAAAATAGGATTGGATGAATATTTATAAATGGATCCATGATAGGTAGTCTGGAAATCACTACATATCACAAGAATTATTTAAAAGGTGATAAAATTTATAGCTGGGTCTAACATTGGAGATCCAAACATTTATACATATCCTGTAAGAAAAATAACCAAACTATAAATATTTCTTATAAAACCCCTTTTCATTGATCTAGATCAGGTATATGTGGGGAATTAAATAGTTCTATAATAGCGTGAGGATACTGGAGGAGACCTGATGTGAATTGGTAGGAGAACACACACTAGGATGAAATTAGTGGATGAGTCCATGATAGGTATTTTGGATGCCACTATGTATCATATAATAGAAGAAACCAAGATACACATAGTTCTCAAGAAGAAAAATTTTCACCTCAATATAGAGTCAAATGTAAAAAGACATAACATGAATAGAGAGACTATATGTTGGGAAAGGTTAGATAATGTTGGATTTTGTATTTGGGCCTAAGATGAAATATTTAAGCACTGCTACATATCCTACAATAATAGGAATCAAGATATATGAAGTTCTTATAAGTTACGTAACTACAAAAAAATTTCATGAAAAAGAAATAATGGAATGATTGTGGTCCAAGAATAGAGATGTTATAGGAATTATTGATGTGAATGAAGTGTTGAAAAATCCTCTGAGGAAAAATGAGATGGTATGAAGGGGTTCACTATTGATAGGGGAAAGGATGAAACCCAATGTGAATTAGTAGAGGTATTAAAACTAGGTAAAAATGAGATATGAGGTGTAGGTAAAGGATTTTGGATGTTCCCAATATAGGTGGTCTAATAATCCCTATGTATCTTGTGGAAACAGGAACCAATCCACACATACTTATTGAAATAGCGGGTATTTTACGATTTCTTAGTGTAGGGATAGATAGGAATAATAGACATGAATGTGAAATAATATACATGATATTATCTTATATAGAACATAATTTTATGTAAGGGGGTGAGGTTATATGTAATAAACCACTCCATGTAGTTTAGGTTCATATAGGAAAGACCACATGTCCCACATTTTAACATCTTGTAAAAAAGACTTTGGTGCCATGAAATTTTGGGTCATTCAATGAGGAACTTATGAAATGAAGTTTAGAGTCATAAAAAAATGTATACATAAATCCCATGAAGTGTTATGTAAAGTATTTCTTGAGATATATTACATTATAAGTGTGAGTGATAGTCTCTGCATCCATTATAATCAGGGAGTATGTTTCATTAGAGTAGACCTCATGGATATCATAAGGACCTTTCCACCCTTTCTCTAAATTCATGGGTTTCTTACTAGGTATCATTTGTGTTCTTAAAGCTAATAACAATTCTCCTTGGATGAATGAGTATAGGTGAAACATCTTATTGAATACCCATGCAACATGGTTTTCGTGGACTTTAAGGTTATATCATATGTATAACTTTTTATCATCAAGTCAGTAAAACTCACCAATCTAGAATTGGTATCATTTATATTTAGTTAGTTGATCACATATATCTATAAAAAGTGAAGGAAAATAAGATTAAATGGGAATTAATTCTTTCATACCATACAACAATGAATAAGGGGTAGATTTTTTGATAGTATGGGTAGTAGTGTGATAAGAATGCAAAGCATGTAGGAGTTTATCTGGAAAATAATTTTTTTCTTTGTTGATCATTTTCTAAAGGATGTTTGAATAAGACTTATTGAATTAAATTTTCTATCCATTTTCATCCCCATGGTAGTAGGATAAGTGATTATATTGGATATTATATTCTTTATATAAATTCTCCAACTCCGATACATAAAAATTAATTTCATTATCCATTAAGATTGTGCAAGGAACTCCGGATTTGGTGAAAATATTGGATTTCAGAAAGTTAATCAAAAAATTTATTCTAACTTCTTTTAATGGTATAGGCTTGGAAAATTGAGAGAAGAAATTGTTAGTAGTAAGGATGAATTAAAACTACCTGAAAATGGCTAGAGGGTAGGGTCCCATGAAATCATTCCCTCAAATGGTAAATAATTAGGATTATTTGATGTTTTTCAATAATTACAGGGGTTGATAGGTGAAATTAGAAGGTATTTGGAATTCCTTACATCTTTTGTAAATTACTTTTTGGGAATTTTAACCATTATAAAGGACATAGTTTATTTTCCATCGATTTATTTTCTCATTTTTTTCTTGATGTTGTGGACGATCCCCATTCTGAAGATACTCCACCATGTGGGACTTCTAATTGTTTGTTATGTCATTTGAAGATGAATATGAATCTCTTGAAATAATGTCGTTTCAAGTTCATTGATTTCTTTAATATCCTTATTGAAAATGGAGATACCACCCATTGGTGGGTGATGTGGATAACTATCTCATCCTGATATGGATCCATGAGATTACTGGATGCATTGGATAATGTATCAGATTGATCATCACGTGAGTGTGAAATATGGGATAGAGTTTTTTTGAGGGAAATGTAAACATTATACCCACACATGATCAAGTAATGGTATTAACTCCTCCTTATTAATGATATAGTCACCATTTATTTACATGATTACCAGTTCCAAATCACCTTTGAATATTAATTGAGAAACTGATATCTAAAAGGATAGATCTAAACCTAAGATTAGAGATTTTCACTCCACCTCATTATTGGTACATACCTATGAAAGAATAAAAAAATAAGGTAAAATCACCTTTGTGGTAGAAATAAAGACAATCCCTAGACTGACCTGACTTTATTTCAAGATTTCCATAATTTTTATAGTAGGACTTCGAGAAGTTACACTATAGTATGTTTTCCATGTCCAGAAGATTTCATATATATATATATATAACTTATTCATAGAGAAGTTATTTGTTTATAGGTGACTCCTATGGGGATGGATGTGCTTCCAGGAAATCTTCAAAAACATTCCCTTTTATCACCCTTTGGGATACAAAATGGTTACTGAATTATTATAGGATAACAACCCAAATTTCTAACTGTCTATTTAGAATAGGATAACTTGGGATGTATTTAAATATATCCACATGATAAATTAGGTTTATATCATGATGTTGATGATAATGGAAGATATTTTTCACTATAAAGATTAGTGAAAGGAAGTTCTTTTCAATGTTGGTGTTCTGGGTACCATCTTTTAACACTATCATGCTAAGATATTATAGGATATTCTCTTTACCTGAATAATTTTTATAGACAAGGAGGTAACTAAGATACCATTCCATAATCACCATATAGAGGATAAGGGTATTTCCATATATGGGAGACATCGATATTGGAGGTTTCAAGAGATATTTGTTGAGTTTATCAAAATCCCTCTGAAAATATTCATACCACAAATATATTAATCCTTTATTCATCAATTATATGGGAAATTTTTTTTCAATGAGGTTTGTAATGAAGTTCCTGATATAGGAAAAATACCCTTGAAGTACTCTAAACTCTCTAAGGTTTGTAATAGGTGTAATATCTAGTATTTCTTTGGTTTTCTAGGGTTAAACTTTGATAACATGATGTTAGATAATGAAATTGATAAATTTTCCCAATGCTACCCCAAATAAATATTTTAGTGGATTCATCTTCAATTTGTGTGACCAAATATTAGAGAATAAAACATCTAAGTTAGTGAAATGATCCTAAAACTGACATGACTTGACAAATAGATCATGCACATAACATTCCATAATTTTACTAAGGAGTGGATTAAATAAGAGATATATATTTCTCTGGTAAGTGGTCCCAACATTTTTGATATTGAAGGGTATCACTTAATAGAAATATACCCCTTGGGGTGTCTTGAAGGTACTGAATTATTCACCCTTAGAGTATATTTTGATCTGATTATATCTATAATACCCATCCATGAATAAGAGATCTTGAAAACTAATAGTCATATTAATCAGCAGTTATATGACTAAGACCAAGATGTTGTTTTTAGATAATGATAGTTAAAATCCATAAAATTGATGAAAACTATAATTTTACCTTTCTTATTATTTGTAGGGAAAATATAGGAAATCTATTTGGTACGTTGGTCTTATTGGATACAATTTTCCTTGGTTAGATTATTGACCTTGGCATCCACCTTAGTGTTGTGAATAATATGCGTCTTCCTCACTATCTGCTTATAATCATAATGGTTATAAAACACTCCTAAATGGTAAATAGATACATGGGGATACCACATAGTATTTTTGCATAGTTCCATGAAATTAAATCATGATATTTTTTGAGAAAGGAGATATATTCTTTTTATTCTTTGGGAATCATGGATACAATAATCAACATTGTCCACAGGTCCTCTATAGTACCCAGATTCAATTACTCGAGTTCATCATTAGTGGTTTAAACACCTTACAAGAAAGTCGATAGGGAATCTATGAGATATTTTTACCTAATATAATCTAGGGTGGAAAATGAACTTGATTATTAGGGTTTAGGGGATGGTGAAAATGATTCATTTTCTGCATTGAGGTCACACTCATATGAAGAGTTTGGGGGTTCATCATGCCTAACTAATACCATGTGAATAGAGTAAAATGTGCCCAATACCCATGTTCCTAATTGGTGGTATAGATATAGCTGATCAAAGAGAATGAATTTCATTGAATTAATACTATTAAATCCCTCATTCAAGTAAAAACACCCAGATTAAAGATTAATATGCATAGATTTCATGATAATATCTTCTTTCATTGATGGATGTGATTTAATAGAGACATATTATTGTCCATCATAAGAAGTAAAGGTGATCTAGGAATAATCTCTAGTGGACATCATGATACTATGAATTAAAAAATCTAGCATTATATATTAAATGAGATTTATAGGGAGTAAAAAGTATTCATCCATAGTATAACTCCCTGTATCAGAGTGTGTCAGTGGAGTCAATGAAGGACTGAGTTCTAATGTGGGTGCAACCAACACTAATTTTAATTGTTGGATTTATTATGAGAATTTATGTATGTAGATGTGTTTGAAATGGATGAGAGGATGATTTTGAGGTGGTATATAGTGAGTTTTAGTAGTTTTATCTAGCTTCATAATGAAAATATTCTACAGGTCAAAGATTACGCCATATCCTTGGGTGACGTAATATGATGATTGGACCATGTAATATTAATACCTTACATATGTGGTTATATTCACCACATACTTAGGGTACTATATTATGGTTAGGCCTAAATGAGATTAGTTTTTTTTGGTGTATAGATAACCGTGATTCTTTGTGAGGTTTTGTGGAACTTTAAAGGTGGCATAAGAGTAGCACTTAGGATACATCAAATTAATTCTTTTACTATGTGGATCATTTCATAGTAGTGCCTCCAGTGAAGGGTTTATAGGTATATATTAACAATTAATCAATATATTAGAAAAAAACAGAAACCATATTCCTACGTTCTACCATGTATAAAACCAAAACAATACATAACTAAAATGAAGAACTTTATGCATACCTTTCATCAAAGATATTAAATTCCACTATCTTACACCATGTTCATGATAAATATATCTAAGTGGGAGCTATAGGACTCCCTAATTTATAGTGTATCCATGGGTTGGAACTGAATTACCCATCTTGTGGGCATGACCCTCTCATTTCCCTCAATATGCTAGTTTATCTCAAAGTGAAGGGAGAAGGAAGAAGAGAGCACAAGCAGAATCAATAGAAGTAATGCCAATATTTTTCATCCCATATAAATGGTTAATCCTCCTTATATTTCTCTTGAATATTATCCTTAAGTGTTCATGCATTTAATCATACATCCATAATGTTTAAGTAAATGGAAGGTCGGTTTTAACTCATTTTAACTTCTTAGACATGAAACTATCTAGAAAATTTAATTTTATGAAACATAATGATGATATATTTTGAGAATAGTATATTAAAATTTTAACATTTAACATTACCTTTACCAATTTAATCATACAATATGATCAACTAATATTATAATTGTTATAAAAAACCCTAGGAGTATTTTTTAGTTATGTTTATTGACAATAAATTAGAAGGAATATTCAAGGAAACCTATTTAAGTGTGTGTAGATAATACCTTGAAGAGGTTTATACGTGTTCTAGATGTTTTCTAGATAATTAGTTTTTGAGAAAATTTTGAGAAATCTGATTAAGTCATTATCCATGTAAGAATCATCTTGCAGTAAAAAGGAGAATCGTATATGAGTCATATTTTCAATGGTGATCAATGTAAGAATAGATCAATTATAGGGAAATCAATGTAAGGATCATTAGGAACTGACGTAAGAGTTATCCCTATACACATAATATTTATGCAGACTGGTTCTATGAAATTAAAAAAGGACTCATAGGGTGCTCGATGTAAGAGTCATCGATGTAGGAGTGCTTGATATAGGAGTTCTTGATGTAGGAGTGATAAATGTAGGAGTGGATCAATGAAAGAGTGACTTGATGTATGAGTGGAATGACATACAAGTTATCTGGATGTAAGGGAAATCCCTTTTGTGTATTTTTATGAAGAAGCTCAATCAACATCAGATAAATTATATTTTATCAATAATTAAATATGATTAATAAATTATCCAGCTAATAGTAGAAATATTGAAGCTAATATTAAAGGGAAAATGAAGAAAAAATAGTTATATTATTTTAATACAAGATTATGGATAATTATAAGGATATAGATTTTACTACACACCACATTTTAGAAAAGGAAGGTGGAAACATGGAGGTTAAAACAATGAAGATTGGGTGTATTTTAGATAAATGATTTGGATAAAGATCATGGAGATAATTATTTACAACATTTTAGGTGATTTTATTAGAACTTAAAATTTATGAGAATATAATTTTTGAATGTTGAAGTTCCATATTCAATTATGGAAATATTTTCCCATATGAAATAACTAGAACATATCTTAAAGATAAATAAAAAAAGGATAAGGAGATATAATCACTGCTGTAACCTCTATGTATCCACCATCATTTTCCATGATATGGTGCGTGGTTAAAGACAAATCCTCATAATAAACCTTAATCTTGTTTTTAAATAGTCAAACTATTATGGATTGATTATCCCCTTAATCACTACCTAATTCTCTTCACTCTTAACTTTTTGACTTATTAATCATATTTAATGACTAAAAAAATATACCATATTTGATTCTGAATAACCTTATTTAGAAAAATACATAAAGGGAATCCCCTTATGGGTTTATGACCCATAAATCAGGACACTTTTACATCAAGTCACTCTTATGTTGATCCAATACTACATTTATCACTCCTATATCAACCACTCCTATGTCAACCACTCTTACATTATATATCCTGTGATTCCTTTTCCAATTTATAGCTATAGTATGCATGACTCTTACATTGTGAGGGATGACTCTTACATAACTTCTTAATGAAACTTATGTTTATTTCCCTAATGTAAATCCATTCTTATGTTGAGCACCCTTATATAAATTATTTGTACACTATTATCCCCTTTTTATAGGATTATTTAAACATGGATAATGACTTTGTAAGATTTCTCAAATTCTTTACAAAATTTTATTATCTAGAAAACATCTAGAATAATTTCAAACCTCTTCAGGTATTCAACGTATGATATCCACAAACTTAAATAGGTTTCCTTAATTATTTCTTCAACTTTATTATCAACATACAAAACCCAAAAATCAATCATTGCAATTTTTTAAAACAATCTCCCCCTTTTGGTTTTGTTTAAAAAATTTCCTTAAACCCAACTTTATCATATCCAATGAATATTATAATTCCAAAAAATATATGTGGATTTTAGATGACTTATTTCTCCCTTTTTTAATGAAATACAAAGGGTCAAATCCATTAATATTAAACTTCAAATTTTCTCCCCCATTATTTTTTAATTTAATGTAGAGAAATATTCATCTTATTTAATCCCCTTTGTTATTAGAATATAAGAAGGTTTATTTATAAGATTCTATATACCTTAGGTTTCTGTATCCATGGGATAAAATACATCAATTTGACTCCTCCCACTTTGAAAATAGTTCCATTGCACCATTTTAATTCAATACCATTTTATCCTTTATACACAACCACTTTTTTATAATTATTATCTATTTTAATTACATTAAAAAAATTCTAGTTGTATTGACCAGCTATAGAACTATCCTTATTATCAACTATGAGTTAATTTCTCCACCATAACTCTATTTACTCAAGGAATTACATTGGTTTAAATTAACATTTAGCATTTGAGTTATCAAAAAAATCCTATAATATTACCTGTCAAAGGCTCAATTTAAGAAAGAAGAGTTTAATATCACACCCTCAAAGTTATCCATGTCACTCACTAGGGACACTAAACCCATGTAAATTGAGCCTTTTATCTTTATAATAAGTCTTGTGATCTCAACCACTCTCACACCAGACCACTAGAAAATAAACAATAAATAATTGAGTGTGAAAATCATACCAATTTGTGAATCAAATTATATCACTTGTTAATAGTGTACAAGTGACACCACTTGAATTCAATGTTATCTATGTCCTCACAAGTTTCTTAAATCATGTATAAGGATGAGAAGCCTTTGGAAATTCATAACAAAATCCCCCTTAATTTTGGAATCATATTTATTTAAGTACTATTAATTTTTCAGGATACCACTTATTAAGAATAACTATTATTCAATATAATTTATTATCCTATAAAACTAATAGCTGATACAATCATGTTAGAATGTAATCAATAATCATGAAATATTAAATGTTTCTATTTCTCCCACATGTTTTCCATATATAACTTCAAGAACTTATATGGACTGATAAGGATTGAAAACATAAAAAGGATTATAATAATGGTTTGATATCATTGAGACAATTCAAATATAGTTTTGAAACCTGTTACACCTCAAATCAGGCCTCAATACCCACTGGATTTTTTTTATTTCAACATAGCTAGATATATTCAAATTTCTTCTTAAAGGGACAAAAATTAAAAATACTTTTAGTAAACCTATTTAATATTTATCCGATACCAATGGTCAAAATATATGAACACATAAACTTGATATTAATTCATTTAGCTACCACATCAACCAATATTCCCACTTTTCTTAGTGGTACCACTCCAATAAACACATGAACTGAAACCACTTGAAGCAAACCATATTCAACATGATATAAATAGCTATATTAGTTAATTATTTGAATCATCTTTTTTTTATTATAGATCATTCACTTCTTTATTAGTTTCAATAATAGTATTTATCACAACATGTAGCTTCCATATTCTATTTTTCAAGAATATAGTGACTTATTGACATGCCTGTGGAATGAATTTTCTTCAAACTAGTCAAATATTAATTTTAGTTTAATTATTTTTTATTTTTTATCATATACACCCCATAGATTGTAAATCCCTTTAAAATTTACACCATTCCAATCTGAGTTAAAAATATTTATGTACATGGGGAGAGGGGTACTTTTCATTTTTCTCAATTTGAGGAAGATGATGTATCATTGAGAACTACCATTTTTTCCTTTATTCTTTGTTTTATAATTTATTTTATAATTTGATTTTTTTTATAGAATATAAATTATCCTATGATTCTTTGGGATTGGTATTTTTTTCATGCCCTGACTTACAACCTATAATTCCTTGTAAAACCTTTCCACTAAGAAGTTCACCTTCTATTATAAGTTGATATTTCCTTATCCAAATATTCTTGACACTTTGTATATCATTGAAAGTATTATGATATTTTTTTAACATGTAATGTAAGATCCCAAACTTCATGGAGGTATGTTCTTATTTAAATTTTGGTTTAAATCCCTTAAAGTTATCTAATTAAATGTTTACTGGGTTTATGAGGAATATTGGGGTGTTCTAGGGGTTTGGGAAATGAAAGAAAGGGGAGTTAGTCCATCTTTTTCATGTTTCAAAGTTGGTTCATAGTTAGTGGAAGTCGTGCCCCCAAATTGTGCTAGCTAGGAGGAGTGGTCCATGGTTAGTTAAACTGTGCAAGGGGTAATCCAAACCATGAAAGCTTGTATAGAGGAATTCCACATGGTTAGAACATAGTTTTCAAACTGTATGGGATACCTAGGTAACCATGTATCTTGGAATCCTATTGTATAGAGTATGGTGCACAGTTGATACATAGTTTAGAAAACCATGCAACCAAACCGTACACCCCATTAAAAGTGGGTTTTTACCATTTCTTCCCCTCAAGATTTTAATTATTCTTCCAGATTTCTTCCTCTATTTATTCTCCAAAACCCCTAGTGACATACCAAAATGACCAAGTCTTTCCAAGGATCGATTTATTTTATTTCTTGGACATTTAGAGTGTCTTTGGGTGCAGATTGAAGATCTAGGTGATTTTAACGCTTCTATTTTCTCTCTTTTCTAGGTTAGAGATTTTATATTTGTTCTTCTTATTCCAAATCCCTAAAACCTTATTTTTCTAGTGAATCTTAGGTTAGGGATTCAAATGGTTCTTGAATATGAGTTAGAGGCTAAGGTTAAGTGAGTGTTCATCTTTGAAATCGAGGTATTTGGTCTACAAGTTATATCACATAGTATTGATTCTTGACTTATGTGTTTGTTGTTGTGTTATGGTGTATTATTGTTTTTTCATGTGATTAATTTATTAATATTTGGTAAAATGGTTGTCTAAATAATGAATTAAACCCCTCATGATACCTATGGGATGCTTTGATATTGATTATACCTGTTAGGGATACTCATGGGGTGTGCCAATATTCCTGAATATGGAAAATTGTGGTGTCAATCCTAGTATTGACTTGAGATGAATTAGATCCCATGATGAAAATGTTAACATGTTTATTTAAATCATAAGAGGAACTAATGGTAGTTGTGTCTATTTGCCAGAAAATTTAATAAATAATTGGTTATCATGATGTGATAAAGGGTTAAATGGATTAATTTTAATGTGTTAAATGGATTATTAATTTTTAATGGAAATGTGTAAATGGATTATAGAATATGAATGGATGAATATGTTAAATGGGTTAATTTATAGGAGTTGATGAATATTTATAATAGGATAATTTATGGGAATTATTGATTATGCTAAATAGGATAAGGTATGATAAGGTAAATGGGTTAAATGGGATATACAATGTAAATGGTAAATGGGCGAATGGGTTAAGGCTTAATGTTGATTTATATGTTGAATAATTATGAAATGTGAGTGTTATGTGTATGGATTGTGTATGTTATATATAGTAAATGGATAAATGAGAATATGCACATGGATTATAAGTTTTTGGTTATTAGAATTTAGGATCTACACCCACATGTCAGGTTATACTAAGGATCTAAACCCTACCCCTAGAATGCAAGGTTTAGGGAATGGGAATGAGGTTCTATGACACTAACAGTTGAATTTGATGAAACTACCTAGAACAAGGCTCCAAGGTAAGTGTGATGTAATTTTTTATAAAATGTTTATCCCTAGTGGGATAAGGAACATGTCTTATTCCCTTATTCATAGTAATTAACCAACATATGGCATAATGTAAATGATATAGAGGCCTAACCCATGGAATAAATTATGAAAATGGTTTAAGTGAACTTATTAACTAATGAGACATAATTTATATTTATTTATCTTTTAGATTATTTTTTAGTTTCGTACACTATCTATTTAGATGAGATATTTTTTAGACACTGTTGGTTGTGGCCTACTGAGTTGTACTCACACCCTTCCTGGGCCACCATTAGGCACCTGAGAAGATTTCATGGTTGAAGGCCAGAAAAAAGTTAAAGTCCCTGTGATAGGGAGTTAACTTCATCTTGGGATGTTCATGGTTGGGGATCTGGACTTTGATTTAGGAACCATTTTGGGAAATTTAGCTATTGGTCTTTATTTTGGGTTTTCCTTCTCTCTTGAAACTATTAGCATGACATGGAATATTTATTTTTTGGTCTTAGTTGTACCATATTTGGGAAATGGTTGGAAATGAATGTTTCAGGTTTATTTATTATTTTTACTTTATTTTTTATGTTGTATATTGTTTCTTACTCTGGAAAAGAGGGTATACTCTCCCCATGTCATCTATTAGACCCTCACTGCTAGTTGACAACTTGTGGTGTATGGGGAGGCGCTCTTGAGGTCATGTGGTGACCTGGCTCAAGGCATCGGTTTAGTGGATTCCAGGTTGGGGATGTTAAAAAGTGGTATCATAGGAGTTATTTTCTATGACTTACTATTTGGGAATGGTAGATATGGGACTAATAAGTTTTAGGACTTAGAAATCAGCTCATTTTTGGGAGTAACTAACCCATGTATGAGAGAAAACCCAAGTTCCCAAGGTGGGAATTATTTTTCTTGATGTTTTGACCATTGGGTGATGCACTTGTTGAGTCATGTGACTATTTTATGATATTTTTCTCATGGAATAAATGGTATGAGGTTGTGAATTCATGCATCATTATTTCCCTCTATATATATAGGTGGCATGCATCATGGTAGGAACATGTGAGAAGGGTGTGTGGGACTTGAGGGTTAAAATGTGTTTCATATTACTTGAAAATTTGTAGAAAATAATGCATAATAAAGATTATATAAATGGTTAAATGGAAAGAATATTAAATTATTATTAAAGAATTATTCTTAATGTAATGTTTTAAATGATTTAAAATATTGGTTGTAACAAGTTGGGAAGTGGGAAATGTTCCTAAGAGAGAAATATTTACGTTATGAAGTTGGAAATGGTTTAAAAAGGGTGTTTCATGAAAGTCTCATGACTATGTAAGTTGGTTTACCCCATGTTGACCATGACCCATGGTAGTGACAGTTGAGGGTAGTGTTCTAGGTGTGACGGTGCTTGTTGGGGTAGTGTATGTGAAATGAGTTTTTTTATGACTAGTGGAGATACTTATTTTATATAAACTGTGGAAGATTTATTTCATGTGTTTTAAGAATTATGTTTGGAATTGTAGAAAAATACCACCATGATGATGTGTACTAGTTGGGAAGTAAGAGGATATCATCAAGAATACTCCACCAGTAGAATAGAAAAAAAACCCATTGGTCCATGATAACTAAGGAGATGAGTAGTTTTGTGATAATTTTTATCGTTTTATATAGATAATGGAACAAGACCCATGGTGGGTTGCACCGAGTATGTTTGATCTGACCAGAGTGTTTCTGTTGTAGCACCCTATGATGTTTTCCAGGGAGGGTGGGACCTAGGAAATAGAGTTCTGGATATATTCCACCCAGATGATTTTGGATCACTCGAAGAATCCTCATGAGAATAGAGTCAAGTTGGCGGCTTATATGTTTCAAGGAATAACAAAGCATTGGTGAGATATTTTGGTTCATACTCCGCAAGCTAATGGTATGTTATGGAAAGACTTCTAAGAAAAGTTTCTTGATAATTTCTATCCAAATACCATGAGATATGAGTGTGTTTTAGAGTTTATAAGGTTGAACTAGAAGATTATGTCAGTGATGGATTATGCTGACCGCTTCAAAAAATTGCAGCACTTTGTTTTAGCATTGGAAGGGGATGAGGATGCTACAAAGAGACATTTATATTATTGAATTAGACATGATATTATGTCCCAGGAGAAAATTTTTAGTTTAAAGAGGTTTTAAGAAGTGGTAGATCAATCCCTTATTTAATAAGGAATCTTAAGGGTGGTTCTAGGTAGTGGGCTTGTGGTTCTTGTTGGATGGACCAGTGGTGCGGATTCTGAGGTAAAGAAGTGTCATTTAATAAATTATCTTGGTTAAGATCTAACCAATGACATGATCAAAAACATACCCAACCACCCCTTTATTATCTAATCCTAAAGTCTTCCATAAAAATATATCAAATTATAAAGGTTCTCGTGATAGGTATCTCTCCAAACTTAGGTATGGGGAAATAAAAATATAAACCATGAACCCATAGTATACCAAATACATAGTGTATAACACTTGATGTAGTATACTTCATGGGCCATCTACTATAAAAAACTCTTTTTTATGCCTCATGTGAATATTATATATATTTTTAAAAGAATATTAATCATTCTAAAATTGAAATTTCTTAATAACCTATAATACTCCATAAAAAATATGGTTAAGAATAACTAAAAGTTATATTTTGAGAGGCCAATTACCATGTCACTTCATGATTATATGTAGCTAATATGAAAGGATAATAAAGTAGAGATATTTTTTATATAAAATGATATATTTTATATTTTTAAACTCTTTTAAGAATATTAAAAAATCATACATATGATATTATCTTCTAATATCACATAAGATATATTACTATATTAACTTTATATTTGCAAAAAGTTTATGGTTTTTTTAGAGCCATTACATGTTTACATGGTGGCCAGTTTAAAGGGGAATATTAAACCGTCGTAGAGAAAGTTTGTGTCATGAATCCATAGTTAATTGGAGGCCACAATACCATCATGGGGAGAATCACACTACAATATGACCCATGCATGAGAGGTTTATTTTTTTGGTTCTACTGGGTACAAGGAGTTGTGTCTTGGCCAATAGGCATTGTCCCAAGGTATGATGGAAAAAAATACAAGATGGGGGAGGGGGTGAATTGAAGTAAGAAAATAAACTTACTATTTTTGTCCACTTCAAGTATTATATTGACTAATTTTTCTAAATAATGATGATATCAATGATTGATAGGATTTTTAAAATACCGATTAAGTTAAATATTAGAGTAACAATATTATATACTATATTGAAATACATTTTTCATAAGGAGATAGATGAAACAAGAAGTGTATTTAAAATCACTTAAGGTTGATTATTACTAGCTTCTATTTAATTAATTTTAATCTACAAAAAGAAAGGTTTTTTTTAATATACTTGTAAGCTGATTTTCTATTCCATTAAAGTCAAGAATAATATCTCTTTTTGTGTGTGATATCTAAGGAAATGGTGTCTTACATCAATTTCCTTTTCTTATAAGTGATGTGATAGGTTTATAGATAAGGAAATGGAACTATTATTATCATAAATAATTATATTTTGAGTAAAAATCAAACTGAAATTAATGAGTGTATGTTATATCCACAATACTTGATCACAACAACTTCTGGCTACTACATATTCTGCTCTAGTAGTGGAAAGTCCTACATGATGTTTCTTCTTGTTAGACCAGGAAAATAAATATTCTACTAAGAAATTAAATGTTCCTAAAGTATATTTTTTATCTAAACTATGTCATTTAAAGTTAGAATCTTAGTAACTTTAAAAAAAATCATTTTTGGAAGAATAAAATAATCCATGTTATAAAGTACCTTTAGGGGATCTAAAAATGGATTTTACTGCTTTTAGATGAGATTATTGTAGATTATCTTGAAATATCACACATAAACACACTAAAAAATTATTTTTAGTCATATTTCAATAAGATATAGTAAAATTTTGATTACACTTCTATAAATTTATTGATCCACTAATTTAGGAGTTTCATCAATATCAAGTTTAATAGAAGTTTCATCAGGAGTACTAATATTTGGTGCATTTTAAAAACTAAAACATTTGAGTAAATGTTTAATATATTTATTTTGTGTCAAAATATTTCCTTTTGGATTTAAAAAAATTTAAAACCAAGAAAAAAGGTATGTTCTCCTATCATTTTCATTTATAAATATTTATTCATATGTTTATAAAAATTATCATAAAGAGATTTATGAGTTGATAAAAAAATAATGTCATCAATATAAATTTGAAAAATGATGGTGTTTTTGAAAATTTTATTTATTAAAATTGTTGGAACATGATTTCTTTTAATAAAATTATTTTGAAGAAAATATTCAGTAAGTCTATCACACCATGATTCAGAGGATTAATTAAGTCCCTTGAGTGATTTAGTAAGTTTAAATACTTTGTATAGAAATTTAGAATATTTAAAACTAGGATATTGTTAAAGATAAACTTACTCTTGAACATAACCATTATGGAAAACACTTTTCAACATCAATTTGAAATAATGTAAACTTTATATAAGATGTAAAGTCTAATAAGACCTTGAAAGATTCTAATCTAGGCACCAGTGAATTTTTTTTACAATAATATATTCCTTCTTGTTGATAATAAAATTTAGTAACAAGTATTTATTTATTTATAATAATTATTCCATTTTCATCACTTTTATTTATAAAAACCCATTTTACTCAAATTAATAGTAGATCTGTAGGATGTTCAACTAAGGTCCAAACTCGGTTCCTTTAAAATTGATTGAGCTCTTATTACATGAAACTTCTCTAAGATTCATAACATAAAACATTATATATTTTTTTAGGTTCAAGTTGTGATAGGAAATCATGATTCTTACAATGATTTCTTAGGGAACTTTTAGTTTTAACCAGTTGAATTATATCTCTAATAATATAAATAAAAATATGATTTCTTAAGATAAACTAATTTTTGGGTAAAGTGGTAAGATGATCTTCAACCAATGGATGCACAAATTCTGTTTAAGTAGCTTCTAGATACTGAAAATAGAATTCCTTTACTTCCAAAGTATTTATAATGGGTAGTTATAGATTAACTTTTGGTAATGATATTGAAGTATTTTTGAAAATATCATCAGTATTTTTAAATTTTGATGGGTTTAAAAAAAATCATATTCATCAAACTCTACATGAACTATTTCCTCAATTAAATTAGTTTATTTATTTATAAATCTATAAGCCTTACTAATCGTATAATAACCCATAAAAACTACTTCATTGATTTTTGAATAAAATTTATGTAAATGATCTGTTTTTATTTAGGTTGAATAATTTAAATTTAAAAAATCTGAAGTGAGAATGTTTTGGATTTCCTCTAGTCCAAAAATCATAAGGGATTTTATTAATAAAAGGTCCAAGTAAAATTAATTTATATTATAGAAAGTATTAATCAGAGGCTCAGCTCAAAAATTTCTAGCATTAGAATAATCACTTAGAAAAGTTCGAGTAATTTCTTAAATAAGTTTTTTTCTTTGTTTAACTACACCATTTTTAATGGTGTTCTTAGTGATTTTGTTTAAGCAATAAATTTTTAATTATAAAAAGTTTCAAAAATCATAATTAACAATCTCACTAGCATGACCACTTTGTATAGTTACCACATGTAGGATTTTCTCATATTTAGTAGAAGTATGAAATAACTTAAAATTATTAAAATATTTACATTTTAGAGTGAGAAAATAAACCCATTTAAATCTAGTGTAATAATTAACCAATACATATGCACAATATTTGTAATGTCCCGGACCTCTCCGGCCCATTCCTTTGTCAAAAAAAAGAAGGCCACGAAGTGTTCTGGAGGGTAAAATGGACTTTTCCCACACTTTCCAGAATTTTGAAACTACATGCCGTGTAGTTTGAGTACACACCGTGTACCCTCTTGCTGGGTATACCCTGTGTGGATGGCCGTGAAAATGGGTACATGCTGTGTGTCCAGTACTACACGCCGTGTAGTCCCTCCCCGTGTATGCGTTACCGTGTGTTGACTAGTCATCGGTCGTGTGGCGCATTGGAGCCGTGTCCTTGTTGTGTGTAATAAATGGGTACACGTTGTGTGTCCAATCTACACACCGTGTAGTCCTTCCCCGCGTATGCGTTACCTTCAAACTGTGTGTTGACCAGTCAACGGCCGCGGAACCGTGTTGGAGGCCGCGTGGAGACCGTGTGAAAATGGCCGAGTACACGCCGTGTACCATAATTACACGCCGTGTACTTTTTAGTTTCACTCCTATAAAAGGAGGGGTCCCCTCCTCCTTTCAACTCACACCTCTCCTCCCCTCTCCTCTAAGCAGAGCTCTCTCAAGAGACTCGAAGGCTCTTTATTCCATAACGTTTTCGTCCGAGCTCCGATTTATGATCCGTCAGCGGCCACGAGACTGTAACGATGAGGCGGAAATTACGAGCTTGGATCCGTTGTCTTTACTTCGGTTTTTACTCTCCAACTTCCACCCGAGGAGATTTTACCGGGACGCCGACGAACGTCTTCTAAAGTTGATCCAGGGGAGCGTTGTGACCAGAACCTGTTGAGGTAGGGGTTTTACGTTCGTCTCTCTAATTTTTGCATCATGCAGGGTGGGTATCCTTTTTGTTTTCATGAGAAATGGTTGAACCTTTAAATAAAGATAATAACTGGTTAAAGAACGGGGATGGGAAGTTTGTGATTGCTGTTACTTTACCTTTTATATCCCGTGATATTATGTTGTGAAATGAATAGGCTTATGCCTACTGAAAATCACGGTCGTTGGGGGCCTTTGCTTGTGCAATTAAATGTTTCCCTATCTTTCTAGACCGTTTTTGTGAGTGAAACTTTGTTGAAAGAGGAATTGGTTAATCACGTAAAGTTGGCCTTTTAAATGAAAATCTGGAACCCTTGTGTGATCACCCCGGTTAAACAAAATGGAATAATGAACATGTGGGTGTTGGCTTGGTTATGTGGCATGTGTTGGGGGTGTTTTGTGGGTTGTTGTGGATCAGGTGAGCAGCGGGGCTGTGGTTGACTTGGTTGTGGTTTGGTGTGAATGTTGTGATGGTGATGGGTAGCGGGGCTGCAATAAATGGTATTAAAGGGATAACGATGTGTGGTGTGGTTATGGTGGTTGGCAGCGGGGCTACAGGGATGGGTTTGAATGTGAACAGACTATGGGTTGTGTTTAATAAATAAAAAGTGGAAGAGTTAATGAATGGTGGGTCATGGTAATGGAACAGGAATAATAATCAATGGGGCTGTTTGGCTAATAAGAAGGAATTGGTTGTGTTGCTTTTGTTTTCCTAACTTGATTTGTGGATGGAAGGGATATGTTTTACGAATGATTGATGTGGTTGGATAGTTTCCCAGTAGTTAAGGAACTAAATAAGATAATTTTATGCTGAAACGTGAAAACCTAAATAGGGTTGGGGTTGTTTGTTGTATGCATGCTTCGTGGTAGTAGTGCCGAGGCACGTGCTCAGTTTCTCTTTTTAGAAGCTATAGTTTGGGATGAGTGGTTTCTATATATATATATCTGTATATTTTGTATTTTATCGCACCACACCCATGTTGATCACTTAGTGCCGAACACTCCCATTTCATGGGAGAGGGTGTTTTCCCATAGTTACTAGATCCTTCCTGCTCCTTCTCTCATAGGTTGTGATGGCTTGAGGTTACCTTACACCTAAGACCCTTCAGGTAGGTTTCGATTGGGGTGGTTAGGCCCAAGACTCTTCGGGCAGACTCATAGGCTGTGATGGCTTGAGGCAACCTTACACCTAAGACCCTTCAGGTAGGTTTCGATTTCAGGCCCATGTGTCTTCGGGAAAGAGTTCTGTTACTATTATTGTTCCCCAGAATCTTCGGGATGAGGCCTAGGTGTCTTCGGGCAGGGATGTGTGGTTGTGAGGCCCAGGTGTGTGCGGGCGGGATGTGTGGTTGTGAGGCCCAGGTGTGTGCGGGCGGGATGTGTGGTTGTGAGGCCCAGGTGTGTGCGGGCGGGGAGAGTGTGAGAGTGTCAGGACGTTCAGCTAACTATTAGGAAATGGTGCGGGGTACCCAATACTCTTGTTCTTATACTACTACTACCTGTTGTAATTGTGTTTTGGTGAGTGTGGCTGGTGAGGTTGGGTGGATAGATTCCCTTGTTAGGTTTCTTTTGTTGTTCTCACGGGACATTAGGATGTATCTCCACTTGTGCACGAGAGATTTAGGTTTCCCTACTGAGTATACTTGTATGCTCACCCTACGTTTACTTTCAGGTTTCCAGGAGGACTACCAGGGCCGCGCGGGACCCTACTAGTCAGGCAGTTGGAGTTGTTGCATTTTTTGTTCTCTTGTTTTCTTTGGGTATTGTACTTTGAGCTTTCTTGTACTTGTACCTTGTTAAAGAAATTGTTTAAACATGCATGTGGGCTTGGTTTGGGTTTATTTATATACACTTGTTCTTTTCCACTTTTGGTGGTTGACTTGTCCTATTTCCCGATCCTAAATAATAAAAAGGGTAACGCCTCCCATATTTGTGAAAACTCATACCCTTGGTGCTAGTCGCCAACCCGAGGCCTACTGGAGGCGGGACTCGGGGGTCATTATCTCCCTTTCACCATTGCCAGCTCAGGAGGGGCATTTTGGTGGGAGGGGGTCGTGACAGAATGGTATCAGAGGTGATGGTTGAGAGATAGGATGGAGTCTGGAGTTAGGCACAGTGAGGATTGCATGGGATGGTAGGGAAACAATGTTAGTTAATCTTGGTGCGTGACATAGGCCAGGGAAGACCGGCTAGGACACGGGATTTTAGGGCCCCCCATGATCTGATGCAAGGAATCTGAGCCTACCTAACGACCAAGTGAGACTACATTGATTGCAGGGTAGAGACCCTAGGGAAGGTACATGCATCATCATGATTGTGTTTTACTCAATTTTGGTGTTCTGGGAAAGAAGTTGAAATAAAATGATAATTAAAACTTTGAGAAATTTCCTTACTACTTGGGATTAGGTGATCCTTGTTTACCGTACAGCTATGGAACCTGGACGTCGTCCCCGGGTGGCTCAGACGGCCGAGGCCCAGCAGATCCAGGCGGTCGATCAGTTGAGGATTGACCGAGAGGAGGAAGATAGCCAGTGTAGAAGACTCTCCGTTCCTTCCAGCGGCAGACCCTCAAGAAGTACGAGGGTGATACTTTAGATACGGAGACGGAGGGGTGTCTTGAGGAGCTAGGGATCGCTTTCACCCTGATCTGTGCTCTGAGGGAGTACTGGGTTCCCCTAGTAGTCAGTCATCTAAGAGGTGCGGCGTGACAGTGGTGGACGCTCTACCTTGGAGAGAGGATAAAGGCAGAGGTTCCATGGGCTGACTTTGAGAAGGAATTCCGAGAGGAATTCCTTTCTTCCATGATCAAGGTGGAGAAGCGGCATGAGTTACTCTACCTTCAGCATGGGAGTATGTCGGTACGAGAGCTGGGGATCAAGTTCAAAGATCTTCTGCGCTTTGCTCTAGATCTCTTTCCGGATGAGGAATCTCGGGTGAGATGTTTGGAGGAGGCGCTTCGTCCTTCGCTCCAGTATGCTGTCACCCCCTTCACCCTTCCGACGTACTTGGTAGTGCAGAAGAAGGCATAGGTCGTATTGAGGATGCACTCACTGGGAGGTGCACCGCGTGAGGTGTTTCAGCCAGGTTCCTCGAAGGGGAAGGCAATCAGCAGCAGGTCTCCTATGACAGGACCTTCCAGGTTCAGGCTAGTGGGGAGCAGGCCCCAGCAGTTCCAGTTCAGATCTTTGGGTCCTCGTCCCTTTTCCACGAGCCCAGGACCGAGGTTTTTTTCTTGTGGAGGTTTCGGGCACATTCAGAGTCGGTGCCCGACCCGAGCTCCGTACAGTGGAGGTGGGCTGGTTCAGCGCCCACCGCAACAGCACTTGTTGCCGGCGAGGCCCTTCCAGTAGCAGTAGGACCGTGCTCCTCCGAGGGCAGACTTTTTCGGAGGAGGCCCTTAGAGTTTGAGGTGGGAGACCATGTGTTCTTGAAGGTTTCCCCTCGATGGGGGCAGCAGAGGTTTGGGAAAGGGAGAAATCTCTCACCCAGGTTCATCAAACCTTTTGAGGTGCTGAGGCGAGTCGGCGAGGTGGCATATCAGCTGGCCCTGCCACCTCAGATGGAGAAAGTCCATGTCGTCTTCCACGTCTCCCAGCTTCTTCGGTACTTACATGACGACTCTTACGTTATCGAATGGGGAGAGTTGGATATGGGAGACGACGCGACCTTCAAGGAACGACCAGTCAAAATCGAGGATCGTAAAAATAAGGTTCTCTATGGATGAACCATTCCCTTGGTTCGTGTGTTGTGGAGGCATGGCGGTCTCAAGGAGAGCACTTGGGAGCGGGAGACCCAGATGCACGCTCAGTACCCGGAGTTGTTTTGACTTGTGTTTTCCCTTGTTCTTCTGAGCTTTGTGTTGATGTTTTACTCTGTACCTTTGATATATGGAATTCTTGGCTTGTCAGTTGTGAGACCTTTTGTTTCCTTGTTCCCTGTTAATGTGTAACATGTCCTAATGTGTGGGAAGGGGGAAAACCTAACCCTTAATCAAGATGCATTAATGCAGATGCGATTGAACCCGTGCGGGCGAGTCAGTGCCGCCTAAAGCAGATAATATCTCGACATAGGAGAAGGATTTTACCAAAACCACATGTTCGGGAAGTGTGTTGGTTGTGTGGTGTTGGGGGGTAGTTCGAGTTGAAAATCCTAATGTATGGAAGTGGGAAGACCCAATACTTAATCGAGACGCATTAAGGAGGATGTGATTAAACCCGTGTAGGCGAGTCAGTGCTGCCTAAAGCGGATAATATCTCGACATAGGAGAAGGAATTCCTAACACCTATAATTAGGATTGTTGGTTGGATTCCTGTTATAACGAGGGCCCTAAGAGGTATCTTGTTGGGTTCCCCTGGGTTGGTTTTTGAATTCTCGGGGACGAGAATGTTTTAAGAGGTATCTAATGTAATGGCCCAAACCTCTCCGGCCCATTCCTTTATCAAACAAAAGAAGGCCACGAAGTGTTCTCGAGGGTAAAATGGACTTTTCCCACACTTTCCAGAATGTTGAAACTATACGCCGTGTAGTTTGAGTACACGCCGTGTACCCAATACTACATGCCGTGTAGTCCCTCCCCGCGTACGTGTTACCGTGTGTTGACCAGTCGTCGGTCGTGTGCCGCGTTGGAGCCGTGTCCTTGCCATGTGAAATAAATGGGTACACGCCGTGTGTCCAATCTACACGCCGTGTAGTCCTTCCCCGCGTATGCGTTACCTTCAAACCGTGTGTTGACCAGTCAACGGCCGCAGAACCGTGTTGGAGGCCGCGTGGAGACCGTGTGAAAATGGCTGAGTACACGCTATGTACCATAATTACACGCCGTTTACTTTTTCTTTTCACACCTATAAAAGGAGGGGTCCCCTCCTCCTTTCAACTCACACCTCTCCTCCCCTCTCCTCTGAGCAGAGCTCTCTCAAGAGACTTGAAGGCTCTTTCTTACATAACTTTTTCATCCGAGCTCTGATTTACAATTCGTCAGTGGCCACGGGATCGTAACGACGAGGCAGAAATTCCGAGCTTGGATCCGTTGTCTTTCCTTCGGTTTTTCCTCTCCGACTTCCACCTGAGGAGGTTTTTCCAGGACGCCGATGAACGTCTTCTAAAGTTGATCCGGGGGAGCATTGTGACCATAACCTGTTGAGGTAGGGGTTTTACCTTCGTCTCTCTAATTTGTGCATCATGCGGGGTAGGTATCCTTTTTGTTTTCATGAGAAATGGTTGAACCTTTAAATAAAGATAATAACTGGTTAAAGAACGGGGATGGGAAGTTTGTGATTGCTGTTACTTTACCTTTTATATCCTGTGATATTATGTTGTGAAATGAATAGGATTATGCCTACTAAAAATCATGGTCGTTGGGGGCCTTTGCTTGCGCAATTAAATGTTTCCCTATCTTTCTAGACCGTTTTTGTGAGTGAAACTTTGTTGAATGAGGAATTGGTTAATCACGTAAAGTTAGATTTTTAAATGAAAATCTGGAACCCTTGTGTGATCACCCCAGTTAAACAAAATGGAATAATGAACATGTGGGTGTTGGCTTGGTTACGTGGCATGTGTTGGGGGTGTTTTGTGGGTTGTTGTGGATCGGGTGAGCAGTGGGGATGCAGTTGACTTGGTTGTGGGTTGGTGTGAATGTTGTGATGGTAATGGGCAGAGGGGCTTCAATAAATGGTATTAAAGGGATAACAATGTGTGGTGTGGTTATGGTGGTTGGAAGCGGGGATGCAAGGATGGGTTTGAATATGAACAGACTACGGGTTTTGTTTAATAAATAAAAAGTGGAAGAGTTAATGAATGGTGGGTCATGGTAATGGAACAGGAATAATAATCAATGGGGCTATTTGGATAAGAAGAAGGAATTAGTTTTATTGCTTGTGTTTTCCTAACTTGATTTGTGGATGGAAGGGATATGTTTTACGAACGATTGATGTGGTTGGATAGTTTCCCAGTAGTTAAGGAACTAAATAAGCTAATTTTCTGCAGAAACGTGAAAACCTAAATAGGGCTGGGGTTGTTTGTTATATGCATGCTTCGTGGTAGCAGTTCCGAGGCACATGCTTAGTTTCTCTTTTTAGAATCCATAGGTTGGGATGAGTGGTTTCTATATATATATATCTGTATATTTTGTGTTTTATCGCACCACACCCATGTTGAGCACTTAGTGCCGAACACTCCCATTTCATGGGAGAGGGTGTTTTCCCATAGTTACTAGCTCCTTCCTACTCCTTCTCTCATAGGCTGTGATGGCTTGAGGCGACCTTAAACCTAAGACCCTTTAGGTAGGTTTCGATTGGGGTGGTTAGGCCCAAGACTCTTCGGGTAGACTCATAGGCTGTGATGGCTTGAGGCGACCTTACACCTAAGACCCTTCAGGTAGGTTTTGATTTCAGGCCCAGGTGTCTTCGGGCGAGATTTCTGTTACTATTACTGTTCCCCAGAATCTTCGAGATGAGGCCCAGGTGTCTTCGGGCGGGGATGTGTGGTTGTGAGTCCCAGGTGTGTGCAGGCGGGATGTGTGGTTGTGAGGCCCAGGTGTGTGCGGGCGGGGAGAGTGTGACAGTGTCAGGATGTTCAGCTAACTATTGGGAAATGGTGCGAGGTACCCAATAATTTTGTTCTTATACTACTACTACCTGTTGTGATTGTGTTTTGGTGAGTGTGGCTGGTGAGGTTGGGTGGATAGATTCCCTTGTTAGGTTTCTTTTGTTGTTCTCACGAGCCATTAGGATGTCTCCCCACTTGTGCACGAGAGCTTTAGGTTTCCCTACTGAGTATACTTGTTGCTCACCCTACGTTTACTTTCAAGGTTTCCAGGAGGACTACCAGGGCCGTGTGGGACCCTACTAGTCAGGCAGTTGGAGTTGTTTCAGTTGTTGTTCTCTTGTTTTCTTTGGGTATTGTACTTTGAGCTTTCTTGTACTTGTACCTTGTTATAAAAAATTTTTATACATGCATGTGGGATTGGTTTGGGTTTATTTATATACACTTGTTCTTTTCCCCTTTTGGTGGTTGACTTGTCCTATTTCCTGATCCTAAATAATAAAAAGGGTAATGCCTCCCATATTTGTGAAAACTCATACCCTTGGTGCTAGTCGCCAACCCGGGGCCTACTGGAGGCGGGACTCGGGGGTCATTATCTCCCTTTCACCATTGCCATCTCAGGAGGGGCATCTTTGGTGGGAGGGGGTCGTGACAATATTTTACTGCAATACTTCTAGTTTGTGTAGGAAAAAATAGATATATGTGGACTAAATATAAAGAATTAGTATTTTAGACTTTACTTTTAGATTTAGAAGTTGAATTATGTTGATTACCTAATTCAAAAGGGCCAAAGACTCTGGTTGAATTAAACATAAGTTTTGGTAAATCCCTAATTTTTAATTTTTAGAAAGTTTAGTTAAATTATATAAGTTATAGTGTTAAATCCTTCTATTCTGTTACTAAGATAAATCTCCAATTTCACTTAAATAAGGTTAAGTTTTATTACTTAATTCTTCTGAGTTGGGTGTGTAAAAATTTTCATGCCTATTGATAGATAAAATGAAATTACTTTCTAAACATTAAATAGTACATTTTTTATTCCTAAAATTCAAAATATATACCTCATTAGATAACTAACATATACTAATAATTTTGTTCTTAAGTCCTAAAAAATATAAAACATTTGAAATAATATATTTTCTAAGAAAATAAAAGTCACTGATTCTGATGATTTCACCCTGTGTATTGTTTCCAAAAGGTAACTCTTCCTCCTTTATATTTATTGACGTTTTGGAAGCTTGACTTGTATCCAGTCATATATTGAGAACAAAAACCATCCTTTTACCATTTTTTTCTACAAAAAACACTCAAAATATTTTCCTAAAAAAGATAAAATTAAGTTCTTAGTACCCACACATGTTTGGGTCCAGTTACGTTAGCAAGTAAAATTTTAGGAACCCACATCTATTCAACTCTGTTATTTTTTACAAATGGTAATTCTTCTATAAAAAAATATTTTTGAAGAAAAAAACAATACTTTATTTAAATAACAATATTTACTTTTATGGCCTCCTTTTTGACATTTAGTTCCAAAGGTTCACTTTTAGGTACATAATAGTTTGATTAAAAATAATGTGTATCAGAAGAGAAAGCTATTCCACTTAAATTCATATAGGGTCTTATTTTTTTATACATTTTATCAAAATTTTATTTTACAGAAGTTAAATTAGATAAAATATTTTTTTTAAAAAAATTTGAATTTAATTTGAACTACCAAATTCCGATCCTTTTCATTAGATTGTTGATCAACTTAATTTTGATCAAATTTTTTTTTATCTACTAAATTTTTATCAACTGAATTTCGATCAAATATATTTTGATAATAAGAATTAGTTTTTTGAATCTAATTTATTTTAAGGTTTTTTAATTTTTAAAGTTAATTACAAAAATATTTTATTATATTTAGTAAGATTTTATTCAGTAAACTCATACATATTTTTTAGTTTATTATTATCTTAATTAGTAAGGGTTAAATATCATACCATTTCAGATATATAAGGTAACATTTAATCATTTTATAATAAAATTGATATTTCAACTACTTATGGATCATATTTTTCATCTACTAATAAAGTTTAATAATTATATTCAATTTTATATGACAATTTTTAATTAAGACTTAAATTTGAATGATATTTTAATGTTACCTTTCCCATGAATAAATTTTCATTCACTGGAATGTTTTAATTGAAAATAACCATTTTTATGATTTATGTTCAACATTATTCCTTGAAACTTTTTAAATTTTTTTCTCTTTCACTAGTTCTCCATGTATCTAAAGCTTTCAAACTTTTCTTTCCCTTTCTTTTAGAATACCTTCACATCTTTTTATTTTTATTATTGAGTTTAAGATAATTAGGTCTGATATGACCTTACTTCTTACATTCATAACATATAACCTATAAAGAATATTTCTTATATTTCTTGTCTTTTTTATGAACATTTCATAAGTTTGAATTAACATAAAGATTATTCATCCTTTTTTCAATTTGATCAAGTTTACTATTTATATCTTCTGAATCACTTAGATCTAAATTCATACATTTTCTCTTTAAAATAAGATATTTATAATTATTATCAAAAATATTAAAGGTAATGGAACTGGGATTACCATAATTATAATAAAATGCTACTCCACTTTTCTTTTTCTCTTTTTGAACATCTCATTTTAGTATTTTCTTATATTTTATTAATCTTCCAGTTAAGTCATCCAGACTTTATCAAAATTTTACTAGCATTGATTTCTATCCTCTTAGACTCTAATTATTTTTGAATAATATCAATAATATTTTTGATGAGTTGATATTCCAATACCACTTTTTCACATAAGAATTTTAATCTATTTACTATGTTTATAGAACCTTGATGCGTCTGTGTTACAGTTTCTACAAGATGAAAATCAAAAGTTTGATAATTATCTATAAGAATATCTGTAAAAGTTTCAAAAAACTTGGATGTTACAAAATGTTTTATCACTGGATTATTCTAAATTTAATTTTCTAGTTCACATAAATATATCTATCTATAGATTTTACTAGTAACAGAATATAATAAAGTATTACAAACATTATGGTTTAACTAATATTTTTAATTGAACGATGTTCTTTTCTACAACTTTATTATTTCTTATTATCATGAAAAATTTGTCAACTCTAGTATTAATCATGATGAATTTCATATTATCATTCCAATAATCATAATCACCTCCATAAAAAATAAGTGCTCTCATTGGATTTAAGTTTTCAAGTTTTTCAGTTAGTAATCCTTCCATTAAAAAACTTTCTCTACCTACATAGTTAGTGTAATGAAAATGAGTTTAAATTAATATAAACTAACATAAATACAAAAATAAGTAAGGTAATATCATAATTAAGGTAAATTAATAATCTGATATTAAATATTTTCTTAAGGTATGATGGAGAATAAAACACAAGGGTGGGGGTGGGGCAGAATTGTAGTTTGAAAATAAAAATACAATTTTCATCCACTTCAAGTATCATATTGATTTATTTTTTTAAATACTGATTAGATTAAATATTGATTTTATTTTCAAAATAATTATTAATTCAAATATCAAAGTAACTACATTATATACTGAATTGAAATATATTTTTTACAATGGAAATAAAGTGATAATTATTTTGAATTACCAATGAAAAAGTTACAGAAACATAACTTTAAACTATATAAATTACAAAAAAAAAATTAAAAAAAAAATAAAAAATAAAACTTATGTTTACAAATAAAACATGGAGTATTGTTTAACAAACCAAATAATCCTTTAAAATGATATTTATAAAAACCTTAGTTTTAAACAAAAGTGAAAGGTAGATATATAGACCTAATTTGAGGTATCTACAACTTTAAATCTTTTATAAGGTATCCTCAATTTTATACATATGAAAAGGTTCATCTTCCTATCCCTAGAAGCCCATAATTATACCTATTGGTACCAGCTTAACTTCCACACATCAGAAGTATAGGAAATCTACCTTTCTATCCATGAAACTATTTTGATTAGATGATCAAATTTTCTTCTATCTTCCTATCCCTATAATCCTTCGACCACTCAAGATCAAAATTAAAATGATTACAATTTAAATACTAAGATATTTATAAGAAAAACCTCACATAATGGTAGATCTTAACAAAAATAATCAGAAAGAAAAATTACACTGATTAGAAGCAATCTTGGAAAAAATAAATTGAAAATATTCAATATTTATTTTTTTAGAATGCTCTGTTCTCATAAATTCATATTGTTCTATTATACTTATGATTATCAAGGAATGTATTCATTTATAGGTAACTTTTTAACAAAATATAAGGGTTGAATTCTATAAAACTTAGGAGCAGTTGTAACAACATGGATAACAACTTTATTTTTCATATTCTGATGGGATCAACATGTTGCTTCATCTGCTAATTGGTTTCATCAACACCACACCATTGATTATAAATAAGATAGAAATAATATAATATTTTAAATTCATATCACCATATTTTTATAAATCATTTTAGAGTTCAAGTATTTCAGTTACTATAATTTCATTCTACAAAAAGATAAGAACTTAGAAAACCTAAGTTCGACTATTTTCATGTGAAGTGTATTGTGATTTCTAAAATAAATAAATAAGTGAGTACAAATACCCAATAGTAGGTCCATTACACAAGGGTGACCCTAGTAGTGGAATCATGCTGTGAATATTATGGTTAAACTAAAAATAAAGTCCTATAATTTTTTAAAAGTAATTAAATTAAGCAGACTTTATTTTTTTTATTTTAAACATCTTATAGGGTTCTTTTGCTTCATTTTACTGAGTAGGATATGCTACATTCCCCCTTCTCCTCACCCCCCCTCCTTTATTCTCATTGTTTTGGTATCAATTTAGAGGTGTTAATTAATTGGTTTGAAGTATTTGATGCCGATACCACTTAAGAATGGTGGAATTAGTCTGGTATGAAAGGGTTTTGGTGTTTCTTGGATAGAGAAGGTCCCAAGTGGATGAATCCTCAAGGCTTCATGTGGTTTCTCATGATGTATTTTATAGGAAATATTATCAAGGGTGTAATGTAAGTGAACCATACCTTGTTTCTTGAGGTTTTAGTGTCATTATATTTTTTGGGTATTGTGTGGTTGGACGATGGTTGATGAAGTTTGATGAGGCTTAGATGAGCTTAGGAGATGGTGTCCGATCATTGGTTAAGGGGATAACTCCACTCTAAGGTAGGTGGTCCTAACCATTCCCTATGGTTTGTGCATTTATTCATTCAACCTATTATATATGGTCTTACCACTGAGGTTTATCAAACTAAAACTAATTTGAATTGTTTTTTATTGACCTATATGAGTTGGGTAAGGATGTCAAGTCCCTGACATACCCTATGATTTCAATTCCTTAATGCCTTGGTCATTGATGGTCATATGATTAAATTAGTTTTAAATTTTTTACTTGGTACCCAATTGGACTTCCCTTGAGTTATTATATGATTCACAAGACATTTATTAGGTACATTTTCCCCTCATTGAGCTTAGAAATGATTTTGAATTGGGAATGAATGATTTGGTCTTGGCTCTTATAGAACAAATGAGTCCCCCTTTACACTTTTTCTAGTTGATTTGGGTTGGGGTGAGTGTTCCTCCTCATCCTAATATGTAGTTACCAGGTATGTTATATTTTTATTTTAGTTAATGGTGTAGGTTGGGTATTTGAGGGATGACCTAGATTTGACATAAAGAGAGTTGGAATTTATTCCAACCTAATTATTCCTTATGTATATATATTTTCTTAAGTTATTAATTATAGAATTATGTGTTTTTTTCATGTTGTGGCATGATATTTAATTTTTATTGTTATTAATATGAGGTAGATGAAATGACCTTGCCTAATATGTTTGTTCATGTATGAGATGACCTTCCAAGTCACTCCGATATTTCATATAGCTTGAAAAGACATGATCAGTTTTGTTGATGTTGCCTAAAACAAGGGTGGATATGCCTGATGTGACGTTTTTATGTGTGTTATACGATTAATTTTACATTTACCACATAATTATGTTATCAGAGATTCTATGTTTGTTATGTGATATGTTTGTGTTTTGGGACGTGCTACCCAATTGCCTTGACATCCTTATATCATGGGATGACATTCCCAATTTCCATTTATCATCATACCATGGGAAAATGTGTCCAATTACACTAATGATTCCAATATAATGGGTTTTACTTCCCATTATGTTGTAGGATAATGCATGGGATGAAATTATCCTTTACCTTATTATTATATTGTTGGGAGATTCTATACCCATTATGTGATGAGCTTAGGACTGAGACATAATGCCTATTTTTTGGGGAATGTGATGTCCACTAGGCCATAGAATGTAATGCCTACATGGCCTTGGTAATATTGATAATGGGAAGATATTATTAATAATTTTTTATTACCCTTAGAAGTGGGACATACTACCCATAGTGTGATGCTTCCAAGGAAGGGAACATGATGCTCACATTAGAATGGTTTCTTGTGGGATTTGATTCCCTCTCTTATGATGTGGATCAATAATAAGGATTCATTAGCCTCTCATGTTTATGTCTATGGAAAGGGATGTTTTGTCCTATCTTTATGTGGTAGTTTAGAATTAATGAATATTTTTATAAGATTTATTGGGATGTTATTACCTCACTTAATATTCTATTTGGGATATTATTTCCTCTTAAATATGTTTTCTCGAGGACATTATGATTATAGTTATAACTATTCTATTGGGACATGCTACCCATGTATTGATGATTATGTCATTATTTAGATGTTATGACCATTGTTTTAGTTATATAATTGGGATGTATTTCCCATATTCTAGGCCTTATACTATTACATAGTGTTATTCCCATTGCAGATGACTTGAGATATGATTCCCAAGTAGCATTTATGTGATATGTTCGGAGACACCATGACACTAGTCGAAGAAGGTACAGTCACACCTGGGTGGTTGTGTAGTACCTATGATTATGAAATATTTATTACTAATTACATTTCTATCTATTTTACTTATAATCATATCATAATTTACATTCACTTTCTTATACTAAATTTTTTAGGTACATAATTGGTGGTGACCTGCTAAGTTAAAATCACACCCCACTCAGGAACACTGGTACCCAAGTAGACTTCCTAGTTTTAGGTGAAAGTATGGTAAAGGTTTATACTTTTGATGGTTAAACTAAGAAAATTTAATGGAGTTAGGATACTGGACCAAACATAGATAAAAGACCCAATTTTATTTTATAATCCTTTATTTTGTTTATTCCTTTTAGTAAACATTGTATGGTCGAACTATGACCGAATCTTCTTTAAGTATGAATGTGTGGAGGTAATTCATATACTATTTTATTATCACATGGGAGTTGATATTTATTTACTGATGGCATATAACTATTATATTCACTTTTTTATCTTCCCTTTTACTTTGATGACTATTTATCTATTTCTTTCACTATTACTTATGGTTATCTATACTAGAGAGGGTATAGTCTCCCAATTTCATACTTAGACTCTTGCTGCTAGATAGTAAAATCTACCATATGAGGAGGCACACTCGAGGTATATGGCACTCAATTTGGTTATAGTGGAGGTGAACTAGATCATGGATGCTACAAATTGTTACTAGAGCCTTGATTTATTTTTTGTTAATATTTAGGATATGGTAGATGAAGATAAAACTAGTTGGAACTTGGAATGGACACTATGTTTGTGCCTAAAAAATACAAGCATGAGCAAAAATCCAAGTTACCAAGGAGTGGGGATTTTTTTTACTTTCTCCATTAAAGTTGAGTTATTTTATTTATGATAAGTATTATGTCTCGAGATTATTTATTTTTGATTTTTCTCTTAGATCGGGGTGTCAAGATGCATGTGTTCATGCACAATATTAGCACATAGGATTCAAATAATATACATGTTCTTTATTTTGGTTTAAAACCTCAACTATGATATGGGGTTCAGTTATTTAAAGTATCAACAAAATATTATATAGTGTTTCCCTATATAAACTAATGGTTCCATTATAGTTATATGGAATGGTAGTTTGATTATGTTATTTTCATTGGGTAATTTATGAGTTAAATCCCATCTATATTTGATACCTCACCCAATAATGGGTAAATTGAGATATATTTATGCCCTAGTGATGTGAGACCCTTATATTGTAGGGTGAGTATGGAGTAGTGAGACATATTTCCTACTAAAACTCCCTACAATTCTATAAGTATATGATGAGATGTTTTTCTTGGGGGGGTAGAATCATAGATGTGCCTATCGATATGATAATGATCCTCAAGGGGTAATTTGGTAGGTAGGAACCTAGTTAGGATTAACACCCTAAAGTGGTGGCTTGGTATGAGGACAGTGATACTGTTATTGATAAAGCCCTGAAATGGGGCATTATTCCATGAGTTTCCTTATATATTTAAGTCCAAATCATGAAAGTTGCTTCATGGGGTTTACCTTAATAAGATAAGGTCTATATACTTGTTTAAATATCCTAGTGATGATGATTTCACCTCAAGATTATAGTGAGTCGATGTTTCACCATATGGAGAGGAACTTTTCTTCCTTACAACCAGGATGTGTTGTAATGACATAAGGGTAGCCCAAGATATAGGTGAGTCCCAAGCATGTGGATTAATTTTTTATAAAAAGTATGGAATATTTATTCATATGATGTTAATGAAACACAAGTGACATGTGATGGATCTTGGCTCTATATGAGGGATGGATTGAGTTATATTTATATAAATTCATGAGTGATAGTCCATAAGGTAAAAATAACAACAAGCTGGTGAGGCATGGTCATATTTTAATTAAGATTAAGAGCCTAGGATTGTTAGGATATGACTCTTGATGAGGCGATCCTAGTTATTGATAATATGGAACTATGATGTACATATTTTGGTTTTCATTTTGATTTATAATAGTAGCATTTTTCACCATTATAGGTATAGACTTATGAATCATCCCTTTAGTTTGGTTAGAAAGATGGTATTCCATGATATGTGTGTGGAATTTGTGATGGAATGTGAGATAGGACCATGGAAGGATTTTTAGGACTCTCTAGGTTGAGAAGAGTGTATATATATGGTAAATGAATCCTTATGTTTTGTTATGATGACCTCATCTATGAATATTATTTTTTTGGTGCATTCCTAGTGTGTGGCTTAGTTGATAAGGTAACTTGTTTAGTTATTTTAAACCCATATAGGGTAAAAGACCATGTGAGGTACCTATACATGGTGATGGGGTTTAAGATTCCTTAGCCTTACCATATTCTAGGATATAGGTTGATAAATGTGGATAAACATTCCAGATTATCACTTTTGGAGTGTGATTGAGTATGATATGAGGGTGGGGAGGTATGATACACCTTGTCTCATCTAACGGTGTTTAAAATTGATGTTATTTCATTATTTGATTGATGTTGTGGAGTTAGGTATGACATCTTGTGTGATACAGTAACCATTGAGGTAACCAATAGATTTAGTGAAACATCAAGGATTTGAGCGGCTCAGCTTGATTAGTAATGCTTTGGGTGGGGCTTGATCTGTATGTGGAAGTTGAGAACTTATAAAATTTCATGACTAATTGTAATTCCATTTGTAGTTCATAATATGTTAAAAAATTATACTCATATGGAAAATATAGAGATAACTAGTTTTAGGGGTTATTTTCATCGAAACCAAGGATGCGAAGGTAGATATTTAGTGATTTTGGATAGTAGTTTCATGAAAAAAATGATTTCATAGACCCCTAAGGAAGGATTATGAGGTGGTTTTGTTAGGATTTGATGATCTGGGTCTCATGATACATTTGGTAGATTATGTGGTATGGGTATTTTGGTATATAGAACCTATGAGTTAGAAAATTATATAGTGGGTAACCACCATTGATATTACTTCTATTTAGTCCCTTGTTTGGGTGGTGTATGTGAGGGTTGTCTATGAAACATATAACATATCTAGATCTCTAGTGGTAAGGGTTATAAATTATAACTTGGATAAAAGAATATTATATATATGTATATACATATTTTATCTACGGGATAACACCATATTATAATACCAAATTATGGTAATGAAAAAGGTAAATAATTTCAGTAACTAACTATTGGAAATTCAGAAATTTGATTGGATAGAGGGATAGTTCTATAGATGTTGGTACTCATGGGTAGTATGTAAACCTATGAAATGAAGAAAGTATTCATGTTTTTATTTATTCTTGAATATTAGACTATGTGTTGGAGACCCAAATATTTTTATAGGTGCTCAAGTGTTGTGTTGTTTTTTAGGTGGTATGGTATAGACCAACAATGTCAACCTTGGGTGTATGACATTGTATATTTGAGAATCCCTGAATGTTGTTAAAGGTGGGGTATTGTTGTGGAGTTGGTATACTAGACAGTGTTGTGGTGATTGATCTATTTTGTTTTTTGGATTTAGTTAGTGCAGTTAGTTAACATTTAACACTTTTCATGAGAGATCAAGAGATATGGATTAGATAAAGATCTATGTGTGTTGTTTGGGTGATGACCAATGTTTATGAAGGGAAAAATCATGAGGTGTTTTAGGTGTTGTATAGTTTTTTTTAAGTTTAGTGTTAGAACAGTCATATTAATCGAGGAATAAGAATTCAGATCATGCATCAAGTTTCAGAAATCGATTCGGTTTGCAAGAGATGTGTGTGGGGAATTCTCAGGGATGACAATCATTATGGTGGGGTTATTGAAATTCCCCATACTATAATGTTTTTGTGGAGTCAAAAAAATATCAAGTTCTAATGATGTTGTAACTTGGGATAATTTGAATTTATGGATTTTGAGTGATAATTGGAGTTTGAATACATGTTTGAAATGATCGAGAGGATTTTTTTAGTGTTTTATTAGGTGATGGATACCTAGATAAAGATTTAGAAGTTATACCTAGGTTTATATTTAAAATATACTATAGTTTATAGATCACACCATAGCTTAGAGTGAAGCATGTGGAAAGTGGATGACATAAGATTAATATCTTATATCAGTGGTTGTTTGAACTATAGACTTAGGGAACTATTCCATAGTGAGGTCTATGTGAGATTAGTTTTTCTAGAGTCCATAAAACCATTCCATATCAAAAGGATTTAAGGTATGATGAAGGAAACATAGGAGTAGATCTTTAGTTATGTGAGATTAAATATTTACTGTATGGATCATTATGCCGCAGTGCATTGGGGTCACGTCATGGAAGAATGCTTGAAGGGTAAGATCATTCTATCATAGAGAAGGTATGATCTATGATTCTCTAGATGATGGGAGCCCATTATGTTGTGATGGGGATGATTATTCTGTAGTGAGACCTAGGTAAGGGAGGTCAGGTTTTTTAATTTTCCTTGAAATAGGGTTCTATGTTATGGCTAGTAGGGCCACATTGAAAGTGAGACCTTGGTAGGGTAATTGAACCATGACCATTGTGGTCACTCCACAAGACATGTACTAGGTAGTTTTTTAAAAATAAATCAAATTAAATAATCCTTTTAGGTTTTTATTTTAAAAAACTTATAGGGTTCTTAATTTTCAATCGACCAAGTAGGGGAGTCCACACCCCCTTACGCTCTCTTATACCTCGTTTATTATCCTTGGCGTGGGATCAATTTAGAGTCATTCCTTTGGTGGTTTGATGGATTTTATGATGATACTACCAGATCATGGTTGAATTGGGCCAGCATGATAGGTATTTGGTGTGTCTTGTATAAAGAAGATCCCCAGAGGATGAATGATTGATATTTCATGTCATTTTCCTGATATATTTTATAGGTAGTGGTTTTGAGGGTCTTCAGGGAGTTATCCACACCCTATTACTTGAATTTTCATCATCATTACATTATATAATCCTTGAATGGTTAAAAAATGGACAATGGAGCTTGACTAGGCTTGGAAGAGCATATTTGATGGTAGTCGAGCATCACTTAAGGGGATAAATTTTCTTTGAGTTAGGTGATAACTAACCATTCTCCATGATTTATGAATTATTTCATGAAACATGTTACATGTGGTCTTTCTTATATGTGTGATCAACCCAAAAATGATGTGAATCAAATTTCCTTGAACTATATGAGTTGGGTAAGGATTTCCAGGGTTATGATGGATCCAAGGATTAATATTCCTTGATACATTGGCCATAAATGGTCATGTACTTAAATTAAAGTGTGTTAAAATTTTCACTTGAGACCTAATGGGGCTTCCCTTGAGTTATGCTACAATTCCTAGGGCCTTAATTATGTTCTTTTTTTACTTCTTGGACTTATGAGTGATATGGAATTGGGAAGGGTCGGCTTGAGATTGGATCTTGTCGAATGAGTTTCTAGTTAGCTATTTGATAGTTGATTTTGTTTGGGGTGAGTGTTCCTCCCCCTACTAGTATGTTGTAACTAAGTAGATTATACCTCGGTTTTGGTTATGGGTATAGATTGGGTATGTGAAGACTGACCTAGCATATATATATCGAGAGTTGGATATTATGCCTACATAATTGTGTCTTTCCTCTATAGACTTGATTAAGATATTAATTATTCCATTATGTGTTGTGTTTATATTGTAGTGTGATATACTCATTTTATGTTATCACTATGTGGCAGATAAAATTCCCCTTGTGAAATATATTTGTTTGGGTGTGGGATAACCTTCCCAAGAACTTTGATATTGCCTATGGCCTGGGATGACATGTCTACTTGTGTTGATGATGCCTAAGACATGGAACAACATGCCCAATGTGATATTGTGATGTGTGGTATGGGGTGAATTTCCCACTTACCACTTGATAACGTGATCATGGATTCTATGGACATTATGTGATATTCCTGTGGCTTGGGATGCACTACCCAATTACCTTGATATACTTAAAGAATAGGATGATACAATCAAATTTCATCTATTATGATATCATGGGATGACATACCTACTTACATTGATAATGCCGATATCATTGGCCAACATGAAAATTTTATTTTTGAATGAGGTATGGGATAAATGATCATTTATATCATGATTATGAAATTAAGTAATGATATAACCATTATTAGATGAGATTATAACTGGGAAATTATGCCCATTGCTCAGGGATGTAATACTCTCCAGGACATGGAATGTAATAGAGTACTTTAGATATCGGGGGTAGGAATAGGGTACTCTTACATGTATATGAAGACACATTATTTATAATAAGGCATTGGAGGCCATATCTTTAAAAACTAATATAAAATCATAGTAATATAAAAGTAATATGAACTGAGTTTTTATGTTTATCTTTCCCAAAGGCTTATATTCTCTCTTTTCATACCCCTATATTATAAAATTGGATGGGGATAGGTTATCTTATATCTTTCCCAAATGGTAAAGAGTCTAGACCAAAAAAACCTTTATTTCTAAATCACTTCCTATTAGGTCTTGATTAATACTAAAATCATCAAGATTTTTAGATATATATAAAGGTCTAATGTTCTATTTTATAGAGGATTCCCAATCTTGATTTATAAAGGAAATGACTATATGACATTGGGTATAACCCATTTCTATGAGATATGTTTCAGTTGTGGCTAATCTAGTCTTGGATTCTGGAATCCTTGAGATATCCTTGATAAAATATTTCCTTTAGTTATTTAGAGAGGTGAAGGGAATCCATAATTGAAATCCCAATATGGATGATAGATATATTCTTCAAAATGCTAAAATTTTGAGCCGAAGTCCCATACCATTTTCATGAGACTCGATTGTGATGATGGTATCGACCCTGGGTTAGAATTTTGGGTAGTTTTTACTATTTTTGGGTTTGGTTGAGTTGGTATTACTGTAAAAAAATGGACCAAGATGTCACTAAACTACCATATAACTTGGATTTACATCAATCATGAAGGGTATTACCAATCCTAACAAGCTGGAATCTAGTGTCTATATATCAAAAAAAACACATTTAAAAATTATTTCACCCTCATACAAAAAATTAAATAATTTGATATAATGAATAAACAAATTGAGAAAACATGATACAATAAATAAAAATCCAATCCATAGATACAAAAAAACCTGTAAATAAAATACAAGGTATGTAGAAATAATTAAAACCAAATTAAAAAAATACATCAGACTATAGTGGTCAATACATGGCTTATAACATAAAAAAATCCTAAAACACACAAAAAAACCTCCACATGACCCCTAAGTCACCATCCAAACCCCATAAACTCTATCAATAGACCAAAAAAACCAAATAAAACATGGTTAAGAACTAGGAATCTGAGAAGAAAAAAAGGGATCACTTACACCCAT
The DNA here is from genome assembly GCA_963277665.1 of Viscum album. Classification (NCBI taxonomy): domain Eukaryota; kingdom Viridiplantae; phylum Streptophyta; class Magnoliopsida; order Santalales; family Viscaceae; genus Viscum; species Viscum album. Next base: position 904,894,142 of record OY728165.1, on the reverse strand, counting down.
TGGTTTATGTAGGGCGTGATCAAAATGTGCCCTATAGGATCTCATAATGGAGTCTATGAAATTACTTTCATATTACATTCCATTAATTCCAATTTGAAATACATTAAAAAATACATTTTTATGAATATTTACATAACTAAATTAACAACACATCCTTGTTGTTATTAAAACTAATATTCCTTATATATGTTAATTGAAAACAATAACATGAAAAATGTTTATTCCCAGGTTGAAGACTCTTTTTCTAAATAATTATCAAAATTTACACTTTGAAAACCAGATTTTAAATAACCCCTTTTCAAAAAACTTTAAATCCCCAAAATAAGGATTTAAATTTATAAATATTTTCAAAAACATCCTTGAAAACCATTTAAAATAAAATGAGGCTTATCATCCTAAAATCACGCTCTTAAACCCACACACTATTTTAAAGATTTTACTTTAAGAAACCTTTTGAATAAAAGGGCTACAGAGTTTCAAAATAAAATAATTCTTTTGTATTTCTTATCAAAACATTCCCAAAATCCTTTAAAAAACATAATTTCACATTTTAAAAATACACCCTTCAAAATGCATTTATAAAACAATTTGAACATGAAACAAAACCAAAACCTAAATGGGAAATAATAAAAATCTGGAACTAATAGATTAATGATAAGAGAAAAACTAAAATAAACCAAGTGAAAGTTTCCAGGAAATCATGAAAGTGTCAAGGTATTTATGTAGAGAAATGGAATAAATCCCTTAAATGATCCTATATAAGACCCTAGTTCCATGATAAAATCTATAAAACTCCAACAATAAAGATGTGAACTAAAGACGAGGATCCTAGTATAACTCTAAAGAACCCTTCTACATTTATAGGTTTCATGTGAAACTATTTGGGGATATAACTTCCCGAGAGAACACCGAAACCACAAGACACAATCCAACCTACTACCCCTTTTTGTATAACTAACTTGGTTTAGATGGGAGACATTCATAAGTCAACAAAAAATCTATACTAGGGACAACACTCATCCATGTAATATACTAGCTCCTAGGTTTACCATGACATCAATCAAGAAGGTAAACAATAAGATAATACAAAATAGAGAATACATTAAATTTGAAAATATTTTCAAACAAACCATAAAATATTTCATAGAACAACACCTTTTATCTATCACCCAATCTCTACATACATGAAGCATCACCCATAATAAGAGGAGATATAAGTAAAAGTGGAATTAAGAGAGTCCCACATTATTTTATAAAAACTCTTTGTTATAATTTTTAAAATAGGTCTTTTAAAAATAATATTGGGATTCAAGGCTAACTCACACCCTTTAAAAATCACATTTAAAACAAATTTTGAGACCCATATCACAAAGAAATTTCTTGAAATCCATTTGGAAATAAATAATTTCCTTAAAACAACCTTTAAAATATTTAATTCCATCAACAATTTCTAAAATATAACTCACATTGGTAAACACACCCATTTTTAATTAAAAAACCATTTCAAAACGTAAAAAAATTTAATTGGAAACTAGTTGGTGTGAAATACCCATTTAAAACCTCAAACTAGTGTCAACCACCTCCTTAAAATCATTAATATACCTTAAAAAGATACTTGATTATTTTCGAAAACACTTGTTGTGGAAACCATTACTTGCTAAGGGTTGAAACCATTTTGAAATCAACTTTAGTCCCACAAAGGACACCTAAATAGGTATAATTTGAAAGGAAAATCATTTTATAACACTTAAGAATTACATGGTATATAATATAATGTAATATCATAGAAATACCTACCTCAATGCAACTATAAAACAATTTCAATGTGTTGCCTTCAATGGTGTATGCTAAACTAATAATAAAAATGACCTCATCAAACCTTGAACACCAAAATCCCAGTTATAATTTCTACACTACGCCCTAAAATTATATAATGATACCTACAGGGTTTGTGATAGGAAATAAAATCATGATTAAGGAAATAAATAGAGGAGATGAATGGAAATGAAAGAGATTACTTGAAGAAATCTTCTTGGAATCAAGGAAGAAGGCCATTAAAATAGAGGCGGAGTAAGGGGAAGGATCTCCACAAGCATGACCTGGTCTATTCAAATGATAGGGAGAGGAGAGGGGATCAAAATAATTTTAAAATTAAGAGGATGAAATTTATAAATTCTAAAAATTAAACACTTGGTAAGACCATATAGTTTGGCTTCTTGGTTTTCTAAACCATGCATAAACCATGCAAGATCCACTTCCTAGGACAACATGCTCAACACATTTTCCCTTGGTTACCCCATATGGTTTGAATGACCATGCGATAAACATTACAAACAACTCTATATTAACCTGAAACACCCTCATAGTTTCATCTAATCATGAAATTAATCATGTCACAGACCTAATGGTTTGAAATTTTCCAAAATTCCATCCCAAAACTCCCACAAATTAAAATTACCCCCAAAAAATATAAAATACCCCATAATAGTGACATGGGGGTGTCATAATTCTCTATACTATGCCTATTCCCCCCATTAAAGTCATAGGTCCAAGTAGATGATAATAAAAGATAAATATTAATAATGTTTAGAATGAATTCTGAATAAGATCCTAAGGAGTGGTGGACCACCAAGACAAAAATAATTTCTGAGATAACATGATGAATCCTCAAACAACATCATAAAGCCTCAAGAATGACCTAAACCATAAACAATCAATTATAATTATAGGAAGGAATAGACCTAGCCTAGGTATCCACACTATTTATAATTGATTTAAAATATAGGAACAATAAAAAAAATCTTTCATATGAAAAGAGAATTACACCAAAAAACCAAAAACAACTTACTCAAATCCACAAACGGAGAGAAATTACAAGTAACATCCCCAAAGACCATAAGAATGGATCACCAAATTTATTATATCACAAAAGACCAAAGAGAAAAATAATCAAAAAATTACTCATAATGGAACAACATAGCTTTAACCCTGGGGTTCATGAATTTCATATGAGGGTAACTTTGGTCGAAGATCAAAGAACACCATCCCATGTTGATATTGATATAAAAATTAGCATGGAGGCACCCAAATTCCAACTAAAAAAAAACTAAACTCATAGTTACCCACGAACATACCCTAGGTTTCCCCATTTTCAAACCAATAATCCAAAACCCAATCCACATCCTACACCATTCCCAAGAAACAAAAAACACTATTAAGAAATAAGGCATGTACATTCCAAAAATTAACCACTGCCCATAACGATCAACCAAAAGGAACCCAAAGAATACAAAAGACTAGGATTTTTCCAAAGTCACTACTGCTTCAAGATCACCAGTCATAACTTAAAAAAATATTCCATAAACTAAATAATCATTACTTCTAAAGAAAAATATCAAATCACTTAAAGTATACATTGAGAAATGGTCATATAAAAAATCTCAAACTTATAAAAGTTCATTTTAACAAATATTCCAAGATACAAAATCACCCGAAATTAGAGATCACATCTAAGTCTCTAAGGAAATAGACCATCAGCGATCCAACTATATGAATAAGACTCATGGGGACAAACCCATTGAACCATATGGTTTATAAATATATCCACTAGGGAAACACCACCTTGAATGATTACAAGACAAACCACTAAGAGGAGAAGACAACACCATCCACTTCATTCAGAGATTGGGAAGTGTAGAAATCAGGAGGAAAACCCCTAAAGATAAACACTCTACATGTTACCAAAGAACATCATGAGAGGCTTACACTAAACAACATAAGAGATTAACTCAATATGGTCATGTCTCGTAAGTTTCACCCTTCAAAAAATTAATCCAAAAAATTTATAAAACATTATTATTTTAAAACCACATACCCCTTGGAAATGAGTCCCAAAATAAAAAAAGTGGAAAATAATAAGCACAATAACACTCAAATAAAAAACTTCCCAAACTGATCTAAAAAATAAAAATCTTATTTAATTAAAAACATTAATATTATGAAGCAATTTCAAATCACCCACTTCCAACACCCACTAAGGGAAAAAACCCAAATAAAACCTAATATCTATTTTTTTTGAAAATCACTGGATTATTTAAAAATAAAATCCCATAAAAAAATCTGTTTAAACATTTCAAAACAATATAGAGAAATATTTTAACCAAAAAACCTTTCAAATTTTACACTTTAAAACCAAACACTCTTGAAATATACCCTAAGAGATTTTAAAATACTTAAAAAAACACTAACCAGTCTTAAAATTGAAATACCTTTCATATTTCATGATAAAAACAAACACTTTCCAAATTTCATAATTAAATAAACTACTTCAAAAAAAATTACGAAACCACATCTCATTTTACAAACAATCCCCAAGTCATTATTTCGAACTAATTTTTTTTTCTCATGAAATCCACTTTTCACACACAAAAATTCAATTCCAAAAAAATCCCACATGCAAAGGAACATCACAAACTACAAAAAATATATAACCAAAATCATTAAAATATTTCAAGAAAATATTGATTACTTAACCATTCTTGAAAAAAGGTAACCCAATAACCAATATTTATAAAAAATAAAATATGAATAATGACTACATGGTTAACAAGCCATGTTTGAATCATTAAATGGTCCCTAGAAAACTTTTAAATCAATTGATTGATAATTTCACAGGTTTTATAGATGTGCAATCCAACCTTATACTTTGATTCCCTTTTTTTACCACAAAACACCAAGTATAACCACTAATGTTGCTCAAGATATGCCAAAGAGGATCAAAATATAACCACCATAAACATAAAATCATGATCCAACAAAACCATCAAATAGGGAATCATAATAAAAAATAAAATCCCAAATACCCATGGAAACCTAAGGCTCTAAATAGAAAAGAGATCATAAGAAACTTTCCCACACTTACCTCTCATGTCACGACAATCCTATATTCACACTACCAACTTCAAATAAAATAAGAGTGACTCTCTAGAATCTAGTAACTCTTAATAAAAATAGGATTTTATACCATTTTAATTATTCATCTTGGGATTCCATTGAACTGGAACCTGACCTAGCTCACTGTTGGTCCTGAAGAAAATTTTCAGTCCCCATGGGCTGATAATTATTTCATGGTTATTGAAAAAACACACTTGGGAATGGTTTAATCTTCATACAAAAAAGTAAATAAGTGGTGAGAATGAATAAATAAAATGATCAAACATGATACACAAAATTAACATTCAAGTCACACATACAACCAAATTCATAAATAAAATATAGAAGAAGAATATTCAAGTAAAAAAAAATCACAAAATACATCAGTCTAGAGTGGTTGATATAATGCCCAAAATAGAACACAACCCCAAACTTGAATGGGTATATTTATATCACATCCTACATAGATTAATGGGTATATTTATATCACTTTTTTCATCCTACATACATGAATGGGTATATTTATATCACATCTTACATACATGAATGGATAAAGCACTCAAGACTTGAAAATAAAATTAGATAGATGCATAAAACCTTTCATGTATGTAGGATGTGATATAAATATTACCAATAGGATCTCACTAAGGATTATTTATAGATAATATTAAATTAAATTCCATTAATTATAATTTTGAATACATAAGAAAAAATATTTTTCTTTAGTATTTATATAAATAAAACTAAAAAAAATCTTTTTTTTTTGTTAAAACTCACTTTCTTTATCTCTATTAAATGAAGAAAAACACATGTAGAATACTTATTTTTAGGATAAATCCTCCTTTTCTAAATCACCAATAATATTCCACTTTGAAAACCATCTTATAAACACTACTTTTTAAATCAATTTAAATACCCAAAATGTGAATTTTAATTTTCAAAAAATTTTCAAATCATCCTTGAAAAAATGTAAAATAAAACTAGAAATGATAGCCTAAATTTATTCTTTAAACCTATAACATTAGTTTAAATATTTTTCTATAAGTATCCTTCTAAATAATAGAAATACTCTAGAGTTTGAAAATAAAACCATTATTTTCTCTTTCTTATCAAAAAATTCCAAACACTCTTTGGAAAACATCATTTAGAATTAAAAAAAACACCCATAAAACCTCATTTATACAATTATTTTTACATGAACCAAACCAAAAAATGAAATGGAAAATAACAAAAAAAGGATACCAAGAGATCAATGAGAAGAGGGAAAAAGGAAATCAACCAAGAAAAAGGTTCCATGAAATCACATAAAGGTCAGGGGATACAATTAAAGAAAAGTAATAAATACACTAAATGATCCTATATAGGATCATAGTGTCAAGGGAAATTCCCCAGGACTCAACAAATAAAGACATGAACTGGAGATGAGGACCCTAGTTTAGTACTAAAGAACCTATTCATGTTCCTAATAATATTTTCAAACTATATGGGGATATAACCTCCCAAAAGAACACTACTACCATGGGACATAATCCATTATATTACCCCTTTTGGTCTAACCAACTCAGTTTATCCTGAAAACATTCCCTAATCATCATAAAATATACACAAGGGACAACACTCATATAGTTTATTTAATAATTCCTAGGATTCCAATGACATCAATCAAGGAGGTGAACAATAAGAAAATACAAAATAGAGAATAAATCAAATTTAAAAACATTTCCAAACAATCCCTCAACTCACCCCTAATGCCCCCACATAGAACAACCCATTTCATCCATCATGTGGTATCCATATACATGAATCACTACCCATAACAAGAGATAAAATCAGAAGGTGAATCAATAGGGTAACAAAAGTTTTTATAAAAAATATTTGTCAAAAAGTTACATAATTTGCTTTACAAAATAATCTTTTGATGAAAATACAACCCACACCCTTTAAAAATATCATTTCAAGTTACCTTTGAGACTAAAATCATAAATAAACTTCTTAAAATCCATTTGAAAATCAATACTTTATTCAAAACTACCTTTTCAATGTTCAAATACATCATCAAGTTCCAAAATATAAATCACACGAGTCAAAACCCCACTTTTTAATCAAACACCCCCTTTAGAAAACATTAAACACATTAATTAGACAAAATTTGGTGTTAAAAACCCATTTAAAACTTCAGACTAATGTCAAACACCTCCTTAAAATCATTCACATACCTTAAAAATCCACATGGGAACTTTTACCAACACTTGGCATCGAAACCATTCCATGCCAAGGGTTGAAACCATTTTGAAATCATCTTTCGTCACTCAAGGGAAACATATATAGGTATAATTTTAAAGGAAAACCATTTTAGATTACTAAATCACCACATAGAATATAATACAAACCAACAATATAGAAACACCTACCCTGATCCAGGAAAAAACAAATTGTAACACAACACCTTCGATGGAGAGAACACAACTAAGAATAAAAAAGACCTCTTTAAAACTTACACACACAAATAACCATTATTAGTTCCACCCCAAGGCTTGAAATTGGTCGAAAATACCTAAAAGATTTTTGAGAGGAAATAAAATCAAAAGAAAGGAAATTAATAAAGGAGATGAGGAGGAATGTAAGAGATTACCTAGATACATCCACAAAGAATCATGGAATGAGGCCATACAAATAGAGGATGAGGAAGGGCTAAGGATCACCCCATGTGTTACTTAGATCTTATGAATGATAGGAAGAAGATTGGGGATCAAAATTCCTTAAAATGTAGTTGAAAATATAAAAATTTAAAATATTAAACACCTGGGTAGATTGTATGATTTTCAAAATCACACACTAAACATGCAGGATCCACTGATTAGGACAACATACTCTATATTATTTCCCATGGATACCCCAAAAGGTTTGAATAACCATGATCTAGACATGCCAAATGGAACTTTCTTAACATGTATCAACCACACAGTTTCTATTGAGATCTACCCAGTTGATGCTAATCATGTTCCTAACTATGTGAAAAACCAAAAGATTTTAAAATTTCAAATTTCTAGACTAAAACTACCCAAAACTAACATTATCCCAAAATAGAATAAAATACACCATAATAGTGACATAGTGGGGCCACAATTCTCCCCACTATGCCACTTTCTATCCCCCAACAACCTCAGGTCCAAGTAGAGTTTAATGAAAGATTAATACTAATAATTTCTAGAATTAAATCTCAAGAATATCCTAAGGAGAGGAATACCACCAAACCAAAACTGATTCCCATTATAATAGGATGAATTATCAAACAACATCATGAAACCTCAATATGGACCCAAATAACAACTAATAAATTTAAACTCTATAAAGGCAGAGACCTAGAATAAGTCTCCCCACTATTTAAAATTAATTAAAAATGGTGTAACAACAAATTAATTTTTTTTATGAAAAGATAACTCCAACAAAAAACCATAAATATTTAGATCAAATGTACCAAGGGGGAACAATTCAAAGAAATATACCCAACGTAAAAAAGACTAGATCATAAAATTCATGATATCCCAAAAGACCAAATAGATCAATAATAAAAACATGACTCATAAAGAAACAACAGAGTTCTAACTGTGGGGTCATGAACTAAATATGAGGGTAACTTAGGTCCAAGCTCACAGAACTCCATTGCATGGTGATCCTGATATAAAACTCAGTACAAAGGCACCCAAATCCTAATCGGAAACAAACCACACTCCTAGTTATCCACACACATACCCTAGTTTTCCCTATTCCCAAACCAAAAAATGAAAACCCAATCCTTGGCATATACATGAACAAGAAACAATAAAAACCCTTGAGAAACAAGGTATGTACATTCAAAAATTAACCACCACTCATAATATAAATTATAATGCACCAAAAGAATACACCAGAAATGGATTTTCTCAAAGTCACAACTGCTCCAAGATTATTAATAATAAATTCAAATAATAAGTCATCACCAAAATAATCATTACTTTCAAATGAGAAACATCAACTCACCTAAAGGATACATCAAGAAATAGTCACCTCAACAATATCAAACTTCTCTAAGTTAATTATAACAAGTATTCCATGATAAAAAATCACCCCAAATCAGAGATCACATATGAGTCTTTAAAGAAACCAACCCTCACTGATCCAATTATCTGACCAAGCTTCATGGGCATAAATCACCTGACCCATAAGGTTCCCAAATAGAGCCACTAGAGAAAAACTATCTTGAATTATTCTAAGATACACCACTAAGAGGAGAAGATAATTCTCACCACTACATTCAAATTCTAGGTAGTGTTAAAACCTGAAGAAGGGAAACGCCTAAAGATAAGAACTCTACATTTTACCCAAGACCATTCAGGGATGATTCTACTAAACAAAACAAGACGTGAAATGAATCCTGTCATGTCTCTTAAAATATACATTTCACCAAAGTAAGACAATTATTTTTAAATCTATCCTCTTTTAAAACTATGGACAACTTGGAAAAGAGTCCCATCATAAAAGAGGAATTAAATCATAAGAAAAAGATCATCAAAATAAAACAATTCCAAAAAAGATTTAAAATAAAATTGTTTAATTCAAAATAATCATATTTTGAAGAAAATTAAAATCATCTTATTTCAACACTCACCAAGGGGTAAATCCCCAAAAAACCCTAAATTCTATTTTTTTTTAAAAATTTGATTATTTTAAAATGAATTCCAACATAAAATTCATTTAAAAATTTCAAAACACCAAATAAAATCAGTTTTAACTAAAACACCTTTAAAATTTTACACTTTAAAACCAACCACTCTTGAAATAAACCCTAATATAGTTTAAAATACTTCGTAAACAAACAAAAAATAGTTTTAAAATCAAAATAGATTATATATTTTATGATAAAAATAAAATCTTTCAAAATTTCAATTTTAAATCAATAACTTCAAAAAAAATCATGATACTAAAATCATTTTAAAAACAATCCTTAAGTTTTGTTTCAAACCAAAAACACTTTTATCATGAAATATACTTTTCACACACACAAGTTAAATCTCACCACAACAAAAATGGAAAAGAAACATGGAAATATCCTACAAAAAAACAATACAACATCACAAAATACCACAAGACCATTTATATTTCATTCCCATTTCTAACACAAGGAAATCCAAGAAATGATACATCTAAATTACTAATCCAAAACTGGATGCATAACCAAGATCGTCTTGGACACATGGTTAACCGTCCATATAACAATCTTGAAGTGGTCCCTAAACTACTTCAAAATAAAGTTCTTAGTCATAAAATGGGTTGTTAATACCTGAAATCCAACCTTACATTTTGATTCCCCTTTTCCATTTTCACCCCAAATCACAAAGTTTAACACCTAAAGAAAATCAGGATATGCTAATGAGGATAAAAGTACCACCAATATAAACATCAATTCATAATCCAATAAAAACATCAAATGAAGAACATATATCAAAACTAAAAACCTGACTACCCATGGAAACGTGAGGCTCTAAACAGAAAAAAGAACATGCGATCCTTTCTTGAACTTACCTATTAAGTCTCGATGGTCATATATCTATACTACCAACTTCCTAGATAATAAAGAGAGATTCTACACAACCTAGGGAACAAACCTTGGATTTTATATATTTTTTAATGAACTAGGATGATCTTCCACCAAACTGACACCCAAATCGGCTCACCATTGGGCTTGAATGGCATTCTCGATCCCCATAGGCTGACAATTAGTGCTTGGGTACAAAAAAAAACTTGGGAATAGTTTAACCCTCATGAAACAAAGTAGATAAAAATGGGAAAAATAAATAAATTGACTAAACATTATATAATAAATAAACATCCATTCCATACATACAACTTTATCAATAAATAAAATATACTAGAAGATAATATAAGTAAAACCAAAGCATACAATACATCATGCCAAAGTGGCTGATACAAGGAACAAAACATAACAACCCCAAAACCTACCAATGAACCCCCATATGACCTCAAATCACCATAAAAACCTATATCCTATGACTAATAATGAAAAAGAGAACAGGGTAAAGAACTATAAAACTAATAAGAAAATAGGAGAGCTACCTACACCCCTTGGTGTATGCAAGGTGTGATTGAAACATGTCTAGTAAGATGTCACAAATGAGTTTATGTAGTTTTGTTCATATTACATTAAATTAATTATAGTTTTAAATAAATTAGAAAATATATTTTTCATGAGTATTTTAATAAAGGAAACTAACAAAACATCCTTGTTTGTGATAAAACTAACTCTCCTTATATCTGTTAAATGAAAACAATGGCTTGATTTTTTTCCCAGGTCGAAGCCTCCTTTTCTAAATCACCTAAAAATTTCCAATTTGAAAACAATATTATAAATAACCTATATACAAAACAATTTAAATCCCCAAAATAAGGATTTTTAATTTCTAAATGGTTTCCAAAACATCCTTGAAAACCATTTAAAAGAAATCCTAGAATTTCATCTTAAAACATGAATTTAAATTCCATACACTAGATTAAATATTTTCCTTTAATACTCCTTTGAAATTTAAAATTTTTTCCAGAGTTTCAAAATAAAACCATTATTTTATCTTTATTATCAAAAAATTCCAAAGACCCTTTATAAAACTTCATTTAACATTTAAAGAACACACTATCCAAAACCCATTTATAAAATGATTTGGACATAGACCAAAAACTCAACTAAAATGGGAAACAATTAGAATAATGCACCAAAATATTTATGAGAAGAGGAAAAAAGAAAACCAATCAAGTACAATGTTCCAAGAAATCACCCAAGGGTTAGGGAATTGTGGATGCTCCTTTCATCACAGAATCTAAAGATTGGAAAAGGGGAATATCTGAGCACAAATTGATTTTCCTTTGAAGAAAACATCAAAAATCAAAAAAGGGATGAACAAAGAGAACATTGCCCATAGGTCGCGCAAGTTCCCTCATAGTCACGCAAGTCCACTTGTGAAACGCATAATGGTTGCACAAGTGACTTGCGCGACCTAAGTGATAACCGCTCAGGGTCTTCTCCTGCCTATAAATAGACCCTGTGGGCCCCCCATTAAAAAAGGGAATTTTTCCAGAAACTCAGATTTGAGCTCCCGGAACCCTAGTATCTTCTCAAATCTTCTGAAACACTTCTAAGGTAATTTATTACCTAGAACGGAAGATCTAAAGAGGATGAGGAATGCCTAAGTGTTGAAACTCATCAACACTTGCGCGCCTGAGTGGCCAGCCCTTAAGGGAAAAGGCCACACTTGCGTACCACCTTACTCCTTCAATAGAACTTGCGCACCCCTCTTCTGGAAGAACCTCAAGAGGATTCTAAAGGCTTTAACCAAGATTTTCTCAAGTATTTCCCTGCTGGTTAACCATTGTGCAAGTACCCATGGGTCGCGCAGGTATACCTATGCGACCGGGACTTGCACGCCTGCCAAGACTTGTGCGCCTCTGCCTCCATGGGTGCCCTTCTTGCCCATTTCACCCCTCTTATTTCATTCCACCTCTCCTATTCAAGATTTATTCTTCAAGACACTCTTCAAATCCATTTATGGCATGATTTCTTGATTTGAAATCCTTATCTGAAAGGGATTCTGTGGAATAACTCTCAAAATATAGTGATTTACACATCTTTATGTCACTAAAGATTGAGACTTCATTCATTCAACCTCATCCTTTACGATGAGAGAACTCATTAACCTGGGAATCCTCCTTAAGAGTAATCCCCAGTCCCCTAATCTGGGCCTCCTTTTTAGGAGTAAGCCCCAGTCCCTTAATTTTTCAAGTCTCTTAACCTGGGCCTCCTTTTCAGGAGTAATCCCCAGTCTTAATTTCTCTTAACCAGTACTAATTTACCTTTGATATGGGATTCCTTTTCAGGAGTAAAACCCAATCATAAGTCCTCTCCTAATTTGGGCCTCCTTTTAAGGAGTAATCCCCAAGTTAGAGTATTCAAATCTCTATGAAGCACATATACCTTTATGGACCCTGTTCCTGGATTTCTTCCCTGAAGTAAATCCTAATCTTCATTTATCTGGGCAGTCATACATACATAAGCCCCACATTATTTCTTATGATTGCATCTTTCATGGCACAATTGTCTGATTTTTACCAATACCTCTTGTTTCTCACACCGAGCATGACTCACGTGAGCTTAGAGTGTAAAAGTAATTATGACATCCTTCTTTGAGCCATCAATCATAAACATCATACTCCCTTAGTCGAACTACGTGGGTTCTGATTCCTTTTATAAACAAAGGATACGTAGGTAGCCCATCTGCGGGTTCGATCCCAACTCTGAAATAATTCATGTCCTTCTGAATGAAAATAAACTTCAAGTGCCCCACTGAGTGGCTTTAAAACCAGTATGGTCATCATAAGGACCAAGATACTTTTACGTATCAAAGGATACCATTGACTAAGAATCTCTAAAAATACGGATTATTCTTTATCAGTGAAGAACCTTGAATACATATAAAAGATTCTCTAAATTTCCTACATATCGATCATTGATTGTCAGATCTAAAGGAAAACTCATTTTATACTTGGTAATGTAATAAGGATTCATGAACATAACTTAAATCTATAAAGAGAGTCCAAGAGTAGAAAATAATTCCCCTAAAAAAGGTTTGATGAGTCTGACCTCCCATCCCCTCGACCATTGAAAATTCCTAAGCCTAATCAGTCCACAAACTAATGAGCACCTACCATTGGAAATTAGGTTCGAATGGATGTGGAATCATTGGATGTTTCCGGTTCTACGAACAAACCCGTTAGAAACCGATCAGAATGTTTGAACCTCCCATCAAAGGAGGTCATCCCCGAAGTCCGAGGGAGACAAAAATGGTGAACCCAACGTGAATCCTTAACCAAGTTAAAATGATGTTTTACCTATTTGTTAGGCCCCTATGTAAAACTCAATAAGAGGGCCAACAAAAACAATCATTTACATATGTGCTCATCCAAAAGATGTAGTGGATGAATTTATCTTGATTACGTCTGTTATATCAAACAGACAATCTTTTCCAAGATCTTCTGCATTTCTAGAATGGATTCTCTCAAGTTCACACCTATGAATACTGCTACTGCAAATGCCACTGCTGCTACTCCTGCTAGATCATTGTCCACTCTGAGGACAATATCACCTACTCAGCATCTTCAACGCTGGGTATCAAACGCGCTGGTTAAAGAGTACTGTCAACACGGTACCATCCCGACTCTAGAGGCTGCCCGACAAGCCCTCCAAGTGAACAACTCACACCGGTCGTCCGGACAACGACGACCAGTGATCAAGAAGCAGGCGATGTTGACTACCGTCTCCAACTATTTCGGGTCATTATCCCCGGAACGCAATCACCATTCGCTCCCTTATTTTAGGGAGGTGAATGAGAAGGTCCCTGAGGGCCTTAATTCAAACTAACAGGAGTCCTTCCTAAGGGATCCCACCAACAATCGCCGCCAGACTCGTGCGACAGTGCGCCCTAAACATGTTGAGGGTACCGACTCCAGGTGTTCGGCTCAGGTTCCTCAAACCCGAGTAGGCAAGACGAATCGCCAGAGGCGAAGTCCGGTTAACAATGAGCATGTTCTCATCTCTGCCATCTTCGGAGAAGTCAACCAACCTAACTTGGTGGTAAGCAACGAGCAGGCACACACACCTGCCCGTTTTAATTCCGCTGTCCAGCAGACTCGTCTGGCAGCATCACGCCAATCCCGCTAGGAAATTCCGGAGGAGTACTATAGGCATGAACATAAACCTGTTTATACATCATCAGCTAGTCAGTAGGCTCGTCTGACTACATATGATGGATCTCGTCAACTACGTTCGGAGAAGTGTAATCAACAGGCACATATACCTGCTAGTACTAATCAAGCCTACAACCAGTCTCACTTGGTAGCATTCAGAGAAGTTAGTCAGAAAGCCCCGACAATAAATAGGAGGCAGACTCAACTCTCTGCCCCCACACTTGAGTACTCTCAGGATTCACTGATAGGAAAAGGAGGATAAGAGCAGGCACATACACCTACTCCAAGCTCGGAATGGACGTATATTCCCGTTCCGGCAGATGAAGTCACCAAGCATATTCTATCGATGGTGAAAGAGCAGAAGAAAATCCCTGCTCATATTCTGGATGCCTGCCAGAATATTATAACAACTTCAGCGGCATCTCAGGGAAAGACACATAAATCTATCCCTACCAGTGGAGTGACACATAAACAATTCACTCCGGAACAGACACACACATCTATTCCAGTCCAAGAGGGTTGAGGGGCATACTCCCCCATATCATACGGACAACCAAGTCAGGCACATACACCTTATTTGAGTGGAGATCGTCAGCCTAACCTGAACATATTTCCTGATCAGGCACATACACCTTCTCAGAGCAGCCAGTTTCGTCAACAAGTGGTTTTCAAAGTGAGTAAGAAGGCGTCTAAGAAAAAGACCCACCCAGCACAGTTAGGAGATCAAGAGCCAATCTGTAATAAGGCATTGCTCGATGCTGGAGTTCTTGAAGCCCTCAAACAATTATCTGTTGAAATTCAAGATTCTAGTCCCTCATTTCCCAATAGTGGGAACATTAATTCCGAAGGTCTTCAACAGACACTTCCTCATGAAGGCTTGCTTCATGAAAATTCGGTCGATCTCGAAGTTTCATCTTCAGATGAGAGCCATAGGGACCCTCTGTGTGGTCAGAAGACCAAGGAGCAAGAGATCTCATCTTTTGCTGTAACCCATTATGGTGGTCCTCCCCCTGATGATGAATTTCGTTGCGAAAGTCCTCTCCACAGTAGTGAGGCACATTGCCCAGAAAATGCTCTAGTGGACAATGTAGTGTCGAGAAATCCCTCTTATCTTGAGGCATTTGCAAATGCGAAACCAGTAATGTCTGATGCTTCAACACTAGCAGGTGAAATACTTTCTCAATCAGAAGGTAGCCCAGGGTGTAGGTCATTCTCCGAACCACCCCTAAGTCATGCATCTTCTAGTTTGATCAATGATTTCTCTACCAATCCTGTTGAATCCAATGAAGCAACAAGGAAACACCAACTCTGGTCAAATCAGGTAGAATAATCTTCATCAAATGATAAAGAGGAAATGCTGAACATGAGAAAACAATTGGTGAAAGGTGAAGTGCCAGTCATGTTTTGGCCTCTGGATGACTCTCAGTATGACATTCCAAAAATGTTGATGGAAGATGAAATTCATGATGTTCTTCTCAACATATGGAAAACTCTTTTTCAGTTGAAAAAGAAAGTATTATCTTATGATTAATATGAAAATAATCTTAAGATAATAGAAGAGTTACAACGTCAGATTGATTTGGCATCTCTATCAGTCTCTCGATATACGAAGGATGAAAAGCAGTAGAGAGCCCTTCAACATTCATGCTTTGGTGCACTAAGAAGATTTCATCATTTAATTTCCAATTCCCCATCTGGTATTCATGTCAGAGGATGGGGTGTTCATGGAGAACTTCATTTCACGGTTCTCTCTAGTCAGAAAAGCCCACCGAAAATGGTATCATGCAATGTTATTTCCCATGGATGGACATAGTGAATGGGCTTTGTTTGTAATCAAAAGCTTTCCCAAGAACAGGCCTCAACTAGTTCCTCTCAAAATCAAGAATACAGAGAACAAGTTGTTGAATTACTCTTGCATCAAGAAAACGATAATATTGAACATGCCTCTCGTTTGGAGCAAGCACGTCACCAAGTGGCAGAAGTGTTAGAAATCATCCAACGGTCTTTTGAACTGGGTGATAAAAGTGGATACATGTTAATGCATCCAGCTAATTTACGGACTAAGGTTCGCAAGATCAGGAGAGATTTTAAGAAAGTCTCAGACATAGCATGTCAAGAGCCACCCCAGCTTGCCAGACTGGGGACTCTTTTAAACCTACCCTCGGAATCAACAAATAAGATTCAAGGAGTTGATAAGGAACATCCCCAGTCCACCGGGCTGGGGAATTTTTTAAATCATCAATCCCCTCCTCAGAGAAAGTCGGTCTTTTCTCGATTGGGGAAGAAGCCTCAAAAGGAACGAAGAGCCAAATTATCATGAGATTCCCTCCAAATTACGGTTCATCAAGAAGTTCCTGAGGGATCGAATCAACAAAAGGCAATGTCTCATCAAAGACATAGAAGAAGACAATATCACCGAAATGCTGATAGAAGGGATGCAATGAGTTATGCATCAATCAATGTCATCAATTCCATTGTTGCTGATCCACCAGATGAGACTCACTCGGGGGACTCAGATGAAGAGGTTCCTGCTCAAGAAGATGTACGCATCGACACAAATGAAGAAGGTGTGCGTAAACGAAATCAAAGGATTACTCAGAACCTAGGTAATCCTTCGAGTAACCCACTTACCCCTCTCCGAAAAGGATCCAACAAAGGGAAGGGAAAGAACCAGGTTACATATCCTTCCTCTGGAGTAGGTCAATCGCTCTCACTAGAGAAAAGGTTTGCACAACAAGAGGAAGAAATGAAGGAATTAAGAAGGTTGAATGCAAGACTACTTCAGAGTAGTCTTCTTCTTAAGCATGCTGGAGTTAGTCAGCCAAAGGAATTTGTTGCAGCTACTGAGATGGATCAAGAATATCCTCCTCTATCAGTACACCCTCACAGGTCTAATCCTACGGGTCAAGTGCAACAATAGTTGGCAGTGCTACCATCCATTGCAGCACCAACCACCACATATGTCCAAGCTCCAGTCATTGCACCTACCCAAGTCCAAGTTTAACCGGATGTTTCTCAAAAAGTTAATAACTACTATTGAGTCATTAACAGTTTGGTTAGAAACTATGGAAGGGAAACGTGCGCTAGTTCAACCAGAAAAGAAAGTTTTCCCTGAATGGGTAGATTCAATATCTCCTCTATCCTGCTTTGGGAACCTTGTATTCCCTATTTTCAATGGATCAGGCGATCCTGAATAGCATTTTACGCATTACGTGTCTTGTTGCGATCCTATGATGGGAACTCCGGAGCAGCAAGAAGCAGTGAAACTCAGATGCTTCATGCGAACCTTGCAAGGACCAGCTTTTGTCTTGTATACAAGCTTGCAATCCCGGTCAATTACCGGATGGGAGGATCTTTGCCAAAAATTCCTCCTTCAGTTCAGCTCAACTTTTCCAAAGACAACTATTTTCGATCTTACAAACTGTAAGCAAAGGGAGAGTGAAAGGGTCTCTGATTTCATTGCTCGCTGGAAGGGATTAACATATTCCTTGAGCTTATCACTCCCTCAAGAAGAATTGTTGCCAATCTGTGTGGAAACTCTGCGTGACGAATTATGGATGCCGTTAATCCCTGTGAAATACACAGGAGGGTTTCGAGACCTTACTTCAATCGCTCAGTAGATTGAAGATTCCCTTATATAGGCTAAGGATAAATCTCGTGTAATTCCATCATCTCCAGGAAGGAGAATGGGTAAATAAAAAACTGCTACAGTTATGATTAAACAAGCACCTATACCTTTTTCTACCTCAAAACCTTCATCTTCTCGAAGGGCTCCACCTCCTGAGCGCAAACAACAAAGGACGTTTCGTCCAGAAGATCAAAGTGATCAAAGATGAAAACAATTTGAGGATCTGAAGATAAAAACATACTCTTTCCGAAATGAACAAGTTCCTGATTATTTCATTTCGGCTCTGGAAAACAATTTGGTTCAATTGCCAATGCCCAAGAGGCCGAACAAGAAAGGAGATGAAGACCATCCCAATTATTGTCCTTTTCATCAAATGTTGGGGCATCCCATCCAGGAGTGTTTTGTCTTCAAAGACCTCCTACAATAGATTGTCGACTCGGGACAAGTCAAACTGAAAGTCTCTTCAGCTCAGGTAGCATGTGTTACTGCTATAGTTCCAGAGGAGGAATGTGAATGGCAAGAAGTCAAAAGAAAAAATTCATAGAAGTATGATGATTGGATGGTCATAAATACAATCAACCGAACTCATGCTATTTTTTGAACACAATTAAAGAAACCAATTATGTCTTCTGCCATGAATGTTGTGGCAAAACCCTCTTCATCAGAGGTAAAGTACTCAAAGAAACGACATGATTCAAAGAAAGAAAAATAATCAGAAGAAGATGAGTATGTGTCAAAGCCTAAGCTGTCTTTGACTCTGGAGGACTTCTTGCCATCGACTTCAAAGCCATGGGAACCGCCCCACCAAATGGCACAGCCTAAACAGGCTAATCAGGCAGAGTCTTCATCAGACGAAGAGTTAATCTTTGGTTCTGTTAATATGATTCAATTAACAGATCCATATGCCAGTCGCAGTTTCGATTTCAATGAGCCTGAATTCCCTATATCAAACAGGGGAATCAGAGGAAGTTCCAGGGTCTCAGGATATAGGGGAAGATGTGGATCTTTTATAATCCACTATTCCAATTCTACCCCTGCTAGAACTATGTACGAAGTAGAAACTCGTGGTAGAGCCCTTCAGCGAGCTCAGCATGAACAAGCAAGTTCTTCTACCAATAGAAAATTCAGTCCTGGAATAGTTATTTTGGAAGACCGGTTGAAGGTCCAACTTTTTCCTCTCAGCAAGTAAATGGATATAATCAGTCTAATCTTCCAAAACCATGAATATTTCCAACTCCTATCCCGATACAAGATGTATCAACTTCCAAATCATCTGCTTCCAAGGTACCTGCTAAACCACATATTCCTATTGGGAAACACAGACCTCTGGATCAAAAGTATGATATATTGAAACACTTGGCCCAAGTACCAGCCAAGTTATCAATTCTGGATGCTCTGAATCTGTCAAAATATCTTCGGGAAGCACTCATCGAGGCTTTGTCAAGTCCTCAGAGGTTTGAAACTGAAATTGCTATAGCTGAAGTCTATCAAATAGAGAATAATCCTTCAGAATTCCATGCAATAATATCTTTTACTAATGAAGATTAAGATGATGTTGTGCATGGACATATTAGACCATTGTACTTGTCTGGAAAGGTCAATGGTGTAGACGTCCGAAGAACATTCATTGAAAATGGTTCAGGAGTCAACCTCATGCCTATTCGTACACTTCGTCGATTGGGCCTCACATAATCTGATTTATCTCCTTCTACCATGATGTTACAAGGATATGATAAAAATGAACAAGAACCACTGGGTGAAGTTACACTCAGAACTCAGTTTGGAGATCTTGTATCCAATTCAGATTTCATGGTTGTTGATCAAGACTCAGCCTTCAACATCTTGCTTAGAAGACCCTGGCTACATCAACATGCGGCTATCCCTTCATCATACCATCAATGTCTCAAATATTGTTTCGATGGTCAAGTTGGGACATTGTATGGTGATAAGGCCCTGTTCAAGACATGTGAGTCTCATTACATTGAGGTGGAATTCTATCACATGAAGGGAAGGGAGAAATCTATAACAAAGGAGATCACCAAAGTTAATGCTCCATATGGTTTGGAGAAAATTCCAGTAAATCAATTTACACATGTGAGTACAAATTATGTGTTGCCTATCAGCCAAATTGACAAGATAGACCCAAATTAAAATACTCTTATGGAAAGATCCATAATATCAATTACGACAATCGAGCCAGACAACATGGGAGAAATTGGTAATATACCAAGCAGTGATGAAAGCACAAATGGCGACGTCTTCATTTCATCTGCTGAAATCCAACAAGTCTATGCTTCACCAATTAGGCCAGAAGAAGTTATAGAAACATCAGAGGTGAAAAATAATGTCAATTCTCAATCCATCATCTCCTCTTTATTACCCAAATAAGACCCTTCATCATCAATCGGGTCAGAAATGGAAGCTTCTTCTTCAAGATATATAAATTTTGACATCTCTTCTAATAATGAAAATTCTACTTTATCATCTACTATGCAAGTAGAAACGGAAGAAATAAAACATAATGATGAAGAAGAGGAAGATCTCAGAGATGCTCCTCCATCATTTGAAGAGGGTATCTCTACCACTGTGGATGAGCTCAGAGAAATAAATACGGGTACAAAAGAAGATCCACACCCCACCTTAATTAGTGTGGCCATGAATCTTGAAGAGAAAGAGATGTATATTTCCTTTCTAAAGAAAAATAGAGATATATTTTCCTGGAACTATACAGAAATTTCCGGGCTTGATCCTGATGTTGCTACTCATCATTTGGGTTTACCAGAAGAACATCGAGGATTTAAGCAAGCCACGAGAAGAACACACCCAACTTATTTTTCCAAAATTGAAGATGAAGTGGATAAGCTTATCAAAGCTAAATTTGTCATCGAAGTTCAATATACCAAGTGGTTGGCTAATATTGTCCCTGTAAAGAAGAAGAACATACAAATTAGAGTTTGCATCGATTTTAGAGATCTTAATCGGCATTGTCCTAAGGATGATTTCCCAGTTCCGATTACAAAACTTTTAATTGATGAAACAGGTGGCTATGAAGCACTTTCCTTCATGGATGGATATTCCAGATATAATCAGATTTGAATGTCCCCAGAAGACGAGGAATCTACAGCCTTCAGATCCCCTCAGGGTGTGTTTTGCTACCGAGTAATGCCCTTTGGCTTAAAGAATGCAGGTGCAACTTATCAGCGTTCCATGCATCGTATCTTCAAACCCTTCTTAGGGAAGTTTTTTGAATGCTATGTAGACGATTTGGAAGTTAAATCCAAACAACGTTCTAATCACTTGGCTGATTTGGAAGTCATATTCCGCAAGCTTCAACAATATAATTTGAAGATGAAACCCTTAAAATGTTATTTTAGGGTAACCTCAGGAAAATTTCTCGGATTTTTTGTATGCCATCGTGGTATTGGAGTCGATCCTGAGAAGATGAAGTCAATCCTTGGTATGTCACCTCCTCAAAATTTGAAAGAATTAATAGGACTTCAAGGAAACTTAGCCTATATTCTGCGTTTCATCGCCAATTTAGCAGGAAAAAGTTTACCCTTCACCAAATTAATGAAGAAGGGAGTCACTTACCAGTGGACTGAAGAATGTCAAGAAGCATTCAATATTCTCAAGAAATACCTCTTGAGTCCACCGGTACTCATGCCACCTATTGAAGGAAGACCACTTATCCTCTACATGACAGCTCTAGAGCAATCATTGGGTGCCTTTCTTTCTCAAAAGAATGATGCTGGGAATGAAAACTGCCTCTACTATCTCAGTTGAACTATGCTTGAAACAGAAACTCGGTATTCAAGTCTTGAGAAGTGCTACCTGGAATTAATCTTTGCAGTTCAGAAGTTGAGACACTACCTGCAACATCATGAGGTCCAATTGGTATCTCACAATAACCCGCTCAAATTCATCCTTAGTTGTCCAATGCTTACAGGACGTCTGGTTAGGTGGGAAGTTATTTTACAGTAATTCGACATTCAATATGTGTCTCAAAGGGTGATAAAGGGCCAAGCTCTGACTGATTTCCTGGCTGAACAACCTTCAATGGAAGAAACATCTTCATATATTGAACTCCCTGATGAGGAAGTATTCTCTATTCAAGAAAGTCCTCAGGCATGGGAAATGTATTTTGATGGTGCTTCCAGAAGTCCAATAGGGAGGAAAATGGAAAATCATAAATTCAACAAAGTTGGCTTAGGAATTGTGATCATTTCTCCAGAAAAGGTAGTGTTACCTTATTACTTCTTATTGTGGGAAGGTGGTACCAATAATGAAGCAGAATACCAAGCTCTCATCGTAGGCTTGGAATTAGCACTTCAAGCACAAGTGAATCACTTAAAGGTGAAAAGTGATTCAGACCTAGTAATCAATCAAGTCAATGGGGATTATGACATCAGAAAAGAAGAACTAATACCTTTGTATGATTATGTCAGAGAGTTAATGGAGG
This sequence comes from Viscum album, assembly GCA_963277665.1. NCBI lineage: Eukaryota > Viridiplantae > Streptophyta > Magnoliopsida > Santalales > Viscaceae > Viscum > Viscum album. The sequence goes on along the minus strand of OY728165.1, from coordinate 904,871,334 downwards.
AATTCCCTTTGGAACCGACATTTTCTTATGTCCCAAGATCACAAAATGCTCAAGATGATGCACTGGATAATATAGCCATAGCTCTGGCAGATCCAAATCGGGACGAGACAACCATCAGTATTGCCCACTGTCATGCAATTTCACCTTATGTTCAAATCAGAACAGAAGAAATTAATGAAATTAGTCCCATTCCTGAACCGTATGGTCATACTAAAGGATGGATGTCACCTATCAGGGAATAAATTCAAAATGGAACACTTCCACCTGATAGAGCTGAGAAAGAACAAATTCGGCGATGTGTGGTCAATTTTACTCTTTATGAAAACCCAGATCACCTAGAGAAAATTCTCTACAAACGTGGTTTGGATGGAGTTCTCTTCAGATGCATTGATGGTGAAGAGACAATGGATGTCATGAAAGAAGTGCATGCAGGAGTCTGTGGTGCCCACCAGTCTGGACATAGACTGTCTGATCAGATTCGAAGGCTAGGATACTTTTGGCCTTCAATGATACAAGATTGTGTTGATTTCAAAAAGAAGTGTCATTCATGCCAAGTACATGCCAACTTCATTCATCAACCTATAGAGTTTCTTTATACAGCTAAATACTCATGGCCATTTTCCACATGGGGAATGGATGTGGTGGGACCTTACCCTTCGGCTACGGCCAAGCAGTTTAAGTACATTCTTACTGCTACTGACTTCTTTTCCAAATGGGCAGAGGCAATACCTCTCAAGGAAGTCAGTTCTAAATGCGTTGTTAGCTTCATCAAGTCTAACATCATTACCATATTTGGTGTCCCTCATACCATATTGACGGACAATGGCACCAACTTCTGTTCATACGAGGTGAAGAAGTTGTATAAAAAATACAACATCAAATCCAACCATTCATCTCGATATCATGCAGCGACCAACGGCCAAATAGAATCCTTTAACAAGACTCTTTCAAATATACTGCAAAATATGGTGGATAAAGATAAGAGGTCATGTCCTGATAAACTCTTTCATGCTTTATGGGCATATCGGACTACCACCCGCACTGCAACTCGGTCAACTCCATATTCATTGGTACATGGAACGGAAACCGTCTTGCCCATTGAAGTTCAACTACCCTCGCTCAGAGTTTCCATTTGTGATCAATCATCTACAGATGAAAAATCTCAAAAGCGATTGAATGAATTGGAATGGTTAGATGAGAAAATATTGTACACTTTGCACCACTTGGAAGTCTATCAGAATAGAATAGCACGAGCTTTTAACAAAAAAGTTCGTCTTTATTCATTCACTTAGGGAGAATTGGTATTAGTTATCAGAACTCCAATGATACCCGGAAAGAAACCTCCCAAGCTTGAGCCAAAATGGGAAGGACCTTATTCAATACATAGGGTCTACTCTAATGGAGCTTATTCATTAATTTCGATGGATGGAGAACTCATCACTACTCCAACCAATGCCATATTTTTGAAGAAGTATTTTGTATAAATGAAAAACCTTTTTTCCTTGCTATATGACATTAAACTATACAGCAAAAATCCAAGCATATGACCTTAAACTATTTTCACATACGTCCAACATGACGTTAAACAGTGTCACCTTCATTGTCCTTGCTATATGACGTTAAACTATACAGCAACGGTCCAAGCATATGACCTTAAACTATTTGCACATACGTCCAACATGATGTTAAACTGTGTCACCTTCACTGTCCTTGCTATATGACATTAAACTATATAGCAATGGTCCATACATACGACCTTAAACTATTTTCACATACGTCCAACATGACGTTAAACTGTGTCACCTTCATTGTCATTGCTATATGACGTTAAACTATATAGAAATGGTCCATACATATGACCTTAAACTATTTGCACATACGTACAACATGATGTTAAACTGTGTCACCTTCATTGTCCTTGCTTTATGACGTTAAACTATACCGCAATGGTCCATACATATTACCTTAAACTATTTGTATTACTTTCATCCCACACGACATTAAACCGTGAAAAAGTTCCCTAAATGGTCCAATATGACCTTAGACTACAACTAGGTCCTGTATGACCTTAAACTACATCAATGGTCCAGTATGACCTTAAACTGCATCATCAACGATCCATGCATATGACCCTAAACTATTTGCAAGTCCCTTACGTCCAGCAAGACATTAAAATGTGATGTCCTAACTACATGACGCTAAACTGTATAAAAGTCCCTTACGTCTGGAAAGACGTTAAACTACATAATCATCAAAGGTCCTGTATGACCTTAAACTACACTTTTGTCTAGCATGACATTAAACTACACCATCCACGGTCCATGCATATGACCTTAAACTATTCACACTTTCGTCCAACATGACGCTAAACAATATCGTCCCTTTTTCATCCAACATGATGTTAAAATGTGGAAAAAGTCTCCAATGCGTCCAACATGACGTTAAATGGTGTACTCTTTTGTCCTCGATGCATGACATTAAACTGCATAGTCCCCCTTTCGTCCAACATGATGTTAAACTATATTGTCCCCATCGTCCTAACTACATGATGCTAAACTGTACAGAAAGTCCTTGATATGTCCTACATGACATTAAAATGTACTTTGTCCCTGCTAAATGACATTAAACTATACAACACCAATAGTCCTAACTGCAAGACTTTAAACTGCATAGTCCCTTTATATGTCCTACATGACATTAAACTATGCATCGTTAAGGTTGTTGTTACCTCTTGTTTCTCACACCGAGTATGCATCACGTGAGCTTAGAGCAAACCTCAACCATAACACTCTCTTTGGGATACTAACCATGTGTAAGTCCCAACAACATCATTTTTAGGTCATTGTCCCCAAGAACAACTTGATCATTATTTCATTCTTTAATTGAACTACGCAGACTTTGATCCTTGCCTTCCAGGCTGGGTACGTAGGCAACCTCCCAAGGTTCAAGACCAAAATCAATCTCTTCACATCGGTTCACCTCCATCTCATACGATGTTGATTCTTGAAACCACCCCTAGAATCAATATCTTTACATTGGTTTACTTTCGTCCTTTCTATACGACATTAAACTATACAAAACTTTTTTCCAGTATGACAATAAATTAAAATATTCTTTGATACCGGGGATTTTAGAACAATGATGGTTTAACCCTCACCTGAGAGGGAACCAATATTTACATTGATTTTTCAATCATGTTTCATTTCAAAGACTACGTGCATACATGGAAACGCCCAAAACTTCTATCTTGGGTTAAACCATCATTGTACTAAAATCCCCTTTAACCTTTCACATGTACGAACAAAATTTGTACAGAGGGTATTTCTAGAACTACATGGGCTTGATTCCCATACTTATGGGATACGTAGGAAAGTTTGAGTGTCCCTCGAATCCAGCCCCAAGTCTTTAGGCCTAACCCCAAATTCCACTTTCAGTTCCCTGGCTGAAAAGTCCCTATAAAAACACACACTGTGTATTTCTTACAATGGTCCAAGCTCTATGACCCTAAACTAAGATCTCTAATCCTTTTGTCCCACACGAAGTTAAACTGTAATTTAAGAACTACGTATGAGCTTGATTCCCATCCTTATGGGATATGTAGTGAAGTCCAACATTTCAATTCAGGACCCAGCCACAACATGATTATGGTTAGCATTGATCTGTGTATCTCTGTATACATTGAACAATACCCATCTTTATGTGTCATAATCCTAACCTTAAATATTTTCAGATCTTCATAAACCATTTTCATGACTTCTAGGTCACAAAAATGTAAAACTTCTGAGAATTCTTTTGCCTGACTATGCAGCACGTGCCCATAGGCAGCCTTGCATAAACAGTCTACATAACAGACTTGTTAGACAAAAGATACTATTATCTAACTATGCAGCCAATACCCTTAGGTGGACCTGCATAATTCAACCCCCTAACGGGTTTGTCGAATAGTGGTAACTTCATTCTTGGGAAGAATGCCTCTTTTGTCCTTATTTTTCTTAAATGACAGTATGTAAAGATCCGCAAAAACAGCCATCCTTAACATATTTGTCCCATATCCCTTTTCATGATCTGAAAGTATTCAAGTATATGGTTTATATTCTCCTTCCCTACGTTTGGGTCAGACCTTCGTAGGATTAATATCCATCCATTTCTTCGATAATCTTGTTTGGAAATATCTTTTCCATATTTCAAGTACCTCTTTCCATACAGAAAACTCTATACATTGGAAAATTTGAATCTCCATAAACTTTCACTGGCTTTTGGCACTAGGAAAGTAAATTTTTGAGAGTTCTTTTGCCTGATTATGCAGCATGTGCCCATAGGAGGCCTTGCATAAACAGTCTACATAACAGACTTGTTAGCCAAAAGATACTATTTATTTAACTATGTAGCCAATGCCCTTAGGTGGCCCTGCATAATTCAACCCCATAACAGGTTTTTTAAATAATGGTAACTTCATTCATGGGAACTACTTCTTCTAATTCCTTTTATCTCTTTTTCATGTCATTCCTCAGATTCAAATATTCTTAAGTCATAGCTTACATATTTTCCCTTATAATTGAGTATGGTACAATGTTTTTAGATGAATTTTCAAGGAATTGAGTCAATTCTAATTCATTTGGTCAAAGCTATTTCGACCTTAAACATCAGCCTCTTTATGTCCGACATGCATGAATTTAAATTGCCCGCAAAAGACAAGGGAACTCTGAATAAAAGTCAAGTTCTAGCTCTCTAAACATACATTTTGTATGATTTAGGTAATATTGAGAAATTAAAAGATTCAAAATTTGTAGGGTTATTTACATTAATCCTAGTAAAAATCAAACTATGATTACTAGGCCCATTGGATTTGGTAAAATTTAAAGCTTGTAGCAAGAAAATGCGTGCACAAATGATTTAAGGTGAAAGTGTTTTTCATTGATGCACAAGAGTTAGAAGGACATCCATAGACTGAAGTCTCTTCTATTTTTTTTTTCAGGAATTACAAAATACTTTCAACGTAACTCTTCATTTGATTTACAGAATCCCGAGCATCATCATCAGCCACCTGGAATTCATTCATTCAACTGGATACCATAAGAGATGCAGTGATACCAGCTCTTCTTGGAAAAATTGTAAAAGAATGTTTTTGAGTGCGGTTTGAGAAAATTTTCTGCTGATCAAATAGTGACTCTGTTTCTGTCCAAGAGACTTGGAATATGGATACATGGATTTGAGAATGAAGCATTGGAAGTAAAGAGATATTTGGAGAGAGTACTCTTTTCAGATATTTCTCTAATACCATGTTTGTCTTCTCTCCACCAACTGGCAGCGGAAAACATTTCAGCCCATGGGTTTTCCATTTTCATATCTGCAAGGAAATGGCATGCACGGAAAATTTGAAAGTTCATGCCAATGTTGTTTCTCTTAATGCATAGCATAATCGAAATAGAGGAGTAGCAGTGCAGATGCATTTCAGGCATATAGTTCTTTGCATTTGGAACATTGACTCCTTGCAGATGACCATGACCATATAGAGGCAGGTAGATGCTCTGTGGAAAATTAAGATGATATTTCTTGAAGTACTTAGCCAAATCTGGGAGAGTGCTATCGCAAATATCAGAGTAATTGTGGCCAATGATGTTAATCATATCACCAATCCTCTTTCTAGACATTTCATCAACTATTCCGGGTCTAAGAGCCATTGAATCTGCACAAAAGTTTAATAAATTAACACTTAAATGGGTTTATTTTTCATAAAATTTGTGAAGGAATTCAGAAAAATGGCTAAGGCATTAAGGCACGCAAGTATGGATGTGCCGCACAAGTATTTGGCACACAAGTATCACCGCACAAGTCCAGATACCTTGACAGCTGCGCGACATCAAGGAAACAACGGGAAACAAAGTAACTTGCGTGGCAAATGCAACTTGCGCGGAGAGAGCTCGAAGGTTTGAAATACGAAAATCCTAATGCTTTGTGCGGAATGAGGCCCTCTATTTATAGACACGGCAAGGACCCTGCACGCCGTACCCTGCGTGATCAAAGTTCATATCCCTACGCGCCAGGCCCTACACGCCCGAAGTTCATTTGCGCACCAGACCTTGCGTGCCCCAATTTCCTTTCGATTCTCGTTTTCCTCAGAGTTAAATCATCTATTCTCTCCGGATCCAACTCTGAGGGGGGAATTTTGTTGAAACTCCTTTCGTCACAGAATATAAAGATTGGAAAAGGGGAATATCTGAGCACAAATTGATTCAGCCTTTGAAGAAAACATCAAAAATCGACAAAGGGATGAACAAAGAGAACATTTCCCATAGGTCGCGCAAGTTCCCTCATAGTCGCGCAAGTCCACTTGCGCGACGCATAATGGTTGTGAAAGTGACTTGCGTGACCTAAGTGATAACTGCCCGAGGTCTTCTCCTGCCTATAAATAGACCCTGTGGGCCCCCATTAAAAAATGGAATTTTTCCAGAAACTCATATTTGAGCTCCCAGTGCCCTAGTCTCTTCTCAAAGCTTCCGAAACACTTATAAGGTAATTTCTTACCTTGAACGGAAGATCTAAATAGGGGGAGGAAGGCCTAATTGTTGAAACTCATCAACACATGCGCGCCTGACTGGCCAGCCCTTAAGGGAAAAGGCCACACTTTCTCTCCGCCTTACTCCTTCAATAGAACTTGCGCGCCCCTCTTCTGGAAGAACCTCAAGACGATTCTAAAGGAATTAACCAAGAGTTTCTCAAGTATTAACCTACTGGTAAACCATCGCACAAGTAACCATGTGTCGCGCTGGTATACCTGAGCGACCGGGACTTGCGCGTCCACGTAGTACTTGCGTGCCTGCCAAGACTTGCGCGCCTCTACCTCCATGGGTGCCCTTCTTTCCCATTTCACCCCTCTTATTTCATTCCACCTATCATATTTAAGATTTAGTCTTCAAGACACTCTTAAAAGCCATTTATGGAATGATTTCTTGATTTTACATCCTTATCTGAAAGGAATTCTGTGGAATAAATCTCAAAATCTAGTGATTTACACATCTTTATGTCACTAAAGATTGAGATTTCATTCATTCAACCTCACCTTGTACGATGAGAGAACTCATTAACCTGGGCATACTCTTTAGGAGTAAGCCCCAGTCCCCTAATTTGGGCCTCCTTTTCAGGAGTAAGCCCCAGTCCCTTAATTTTTCAAGTCTCTTAACTGGTCCTAATTTACCTTTGATCTGGGATTCCTTTTCAGGAGTAAAACCCAATCATAAGTCCTCTCCTAATTTGGGCCTCCTTTTCAGGAGTAAGCCCCAAGTTAGAGTATTCAAATCTCCCTAAAGCACATATACCTTTATGGACCTTGTTCCCGGATTTCTTCCCTGAAGTAAATCCTAATCTTCATTTATCTGGGCAGTCATACATACATAAGACCCACATTATTTCTTATGATTGCATATTTCATGAAAAAATTGTCTGATTTTTACCAATACCTCTTGTTTCTCACACCGAGCATGACTCACGTGAGCTTAGAGTGTAAAAGTAATTATGACATCCTTCTTTGAGCCATCAATCATAAACATCATACTCCCTTACTCAAATTATGTGGGTTCTGATTCCTTTTATAAACAAATGATACGTAGGTAGCCCATCTGCGGGTTCGATCCCAACTCTAAAATAATTCATGTCCTTTTGAATGACAATAAACATCAAGTTCCCCACTGAGTGGCTTTAAAACCAGTATGGTCATCATAAGGACCAAGAGACTTTTACGTATCAAAGGATACCATTGACGAAGAGTCTCTAACAAATACAGATGATTCTTTATCAGTGAAGAACCTCGAATACATATAAAAGATTCTCTAAATTTCTTATATATCGATCATTGATTATCAGATCTAAAGGAAAACTCATTTTATACTTGGTAATGTAATAAGGATTCACGAACATAACTTAAATCTATAAAGAGAGTCCTAGAGTAGACAATAATTCCCCTCAAAAAGGTTTGATGAGTCCGACCTCCCATCCTCTCGACCAATGCAAATTCTTAAGCCTCATCAGTTCACAAACTAATGAGCACCTACCTTTGGAAATTAGTTTCGAATGGATGTGGAATCATTGGATGTTTCCGGTTCTACGAACAAACCCGTTAGAAACTGATCGGAATGTTTTAACCTCCCATCAAAGGAGGTCATCCCCAAAGTCTGAGGGAAACAGGCATATAAGTAGATAAAAGGAAGAAGTACCCTAAATGATCTTATTTCATATCCCAACATCATATTAAACACCCTAAGACTCAAAAAATAAAGAACTAATTTGGTAATGATGACCCTAGGACAAAAATAAAGAACCTATCCACATCCCTAACATTCCCTTAAAATGATTTAAGGATATAACCTCTTAGGATAACACCACTAACATGGGATATAATTCATTCTACTACCCCTTTTGGTCTAATCAACTAGGTTTATCTAGTAATAATTCCCTAATAATAATAAAATCTACACTAGGGATAATACTCATCTATGTTATCTACTAATTCCTAGGATTCCCATGACATCAAACAAAGTGGTGAGAAATAAGAGAACACAAAATAGCGAATTAATCAAATTCTAAAACATTTTGAAACAATATCTCAAATCACATACAATGACCTTATATAGAACAACCCATTTCATCCATCACATAGTCTCCACATAAATAAATAACTGCCTATAATAAAAGGACGTATAAGCACAAGGGGCATCGGAAGGGTCTCATATTTTTTTCATGAAAACTCTTTGTCGTAAGGTGAAAAATGGACATTTTAAAAATAAGTTTGGGATTCCAAGATATCTCATTATTAAGAAACAACTAAACTATAAACCACTACACAAAAAACTGATCATATGTACTACTAATAGATTACTAAAATCATGATTGACTGTTCCACCAAAAGTTCATGTGTAAATCAGCATAGTAGAAAACCAAAACTCCAGAACTTCACTTACACTTTGACTAAGTATACTAGATGTTTGAATTCACTTTACCCTAACCACCACACAAATTTTACCTCAGACACACCTAAACAAAAACAACAAATAAAATGGAAAAATAAGAGATTAAAGTAAATAGAGTAGAAAAATGAACACATGGGATTTAAATTACTTCAAAATTTTTTCCTATGTGAACAAGAGAAACTAAAGTGACTTATCTGTAATACATAAGAAAAAAATAATTATTATCTACATAAAAAACCATTAGTAATATTTCTTTATTTCACGATTAACAATCTCTAAATTTATGATATACTATACATGTGGAAGATTCATTGTTTATGCACTCTTATACATTTTTTATGTTGTTATGGGTTAGTCCTCATTTATTGTTATAGGAAACTTTCCCAATTGTTTAGGTCACTCCATTTTCCCATATTCATGGAGAAAAATCTAAATGTAATGCTACTATTAATTTCCCACAAATTTTTTGACCTCAACCAATTTACCATATAAACAATTATAGATTATTCTTTCAAGAGAATTCATTATAGATGGTTATCCAAAATTCTAGGCCACTATTTTTTGTCATCATAAGATACAAAATTTCTATGACTAAAAATCTGCTAAAAGAATGAACTTCTGTTTCCTACACACTGACCCAAGCCACCTACCATAGATCTAATTTATGATGAATGTAAATATGATGCACTAAAATTTTTATTCTCAAACCTATGATGTTAATATATTTTGATTCTTCAAAGTAGTATTAAAATATAAAAAATCATCCACTTGAAGTCTTATTCTATAGAAAAATCAAAAACCCTCCTCACCAAACTTCTTTCCTATTGAGTATTAATGTTCCTTAACCTTTTACATATTCCACTCAACCAATCCCCACTGAGGCATGATGATGCCTCAGGATTTCTTAAGATAAATTATTGGTGAACATATCCACCAAATTTTGGATACTAGAAATCTTCCAAATAACTCACATCTTCTCATCTAGTATATTTATGATGAATTGGTACTTTAGGTCGTTGTTCTTTCTCCCTACATAGAAAAATAGTTTTTTTATCCAAATGGATTTCACTTTGGCTATCACATAATATAAATATTCTTCCTGGTTTCTTCCTAATTCCTTTAGAAACTATTTCAAGATAACCATATCCTTCATATATTCCATCACCGCTACATTCTCTACTTCAGTTATATTTATAGTAAAAATCTTCTGAAATTGTGACATCTAAATAACTAAAGTTCTTCCATAAGTAAATGAAAATGGTTTTTTTTTCTTCTGACTATATGAATCTACTAAAAATTCAACATCAATAAAACCTTATAAAGGATCTTCATCCCTAAAAAAATTCCCTAATAATCTGGTTCTTTTAATTATTGAAGGATCAACTTGATATATTCCAAATGTTCCTTTCTGGGGTTTGATCCAAATATACTTACAAATCCCAATGAAAATGTAATATTTGGTAGAGTAAAAATCATTACATACAAAAAAATTCCATCTCTTGATACATAAATAACTTTATCCATGTACTGATGCTCATCTTACATTGTGGGTACCTGTGACTTGGACAATTTTAAGTATCTAGGAAGATGGGAAGAAATTGGTTTACATTCATCCATACCAAACCTTTTAATGATTTTTTGGATATACTCCTTAAAAGATATAACCAAAGATCTGATTTTCTTATCCCTTTATATCCTCATCCCCAATATATTCTTTGTTTTCCTCATATCTTTCATCTTGAAACTTTCCAACAACTTATTTTTTAATTTTAAAATATTTTGTAAATATGGTCTAACTAGCAACATGTCATCAATATACAATAAAAAAATTATGAAAGACCAAACATACCATTTCTTCTTATAAAAATTATGATCTATATTACATATTTCAAAGTATTCTACTTCCGTAAACCCATTAAACTTCTAATTTAACTTTCATGGGGATTCCTTCATCCCATAAAATCTTTTATTCAGTTCAAAAACCAAGTTATGATGCCCAACTTATGGTACACCTATTCTCTATTTCATGAAAATCAATTCCTCTAACTCACCATGAAGGAAAGTTGTCTTGATATCTATCTGCTCTAGATACCGATTTCATGATGCAACCGTACATAACATAATTACGATGGTAGAATGTTTAACTACCAGTGTGAATATTTTTGAGAAATAAAATCCATAATTTTATTAAAAACCCTTCACCACCAACCATTCTTTATTTCTATTATTTATATTATCCTTTCCCTTAATCTAGTCAACCCACTTATTCTCAAGTTACTTTTTACTCTCTAGTAGTTTATCTATCTCCCAAGTTCCATTGAACTTCAGTGAGTTTATCTTCTCATTCATATATGACTCCTATTAATTAGAGTTACAAAGAAAAACTTCCTCCTCTAGATTTTTAGGTTCTCCTATATACTTCAAGAGTATAGAGTACAAATCATACCCAAATCCTTATATTGGTTTTATGATTTTAGTTGATCTACTCAACTGAATTGAATAAACTTAACTAATCAGATATTCCCTTAATAATGGTACCTAAACTTCATGTACAAAAACTTTTGTTGCACATAATTCCAATGATCCCACTCAGGATTTAGATTCTATTGAAATTTTTACTCTTTCCAATGGCCTTACATCTATTATTATGATTCCTTCATCTCCAAAATCTGAGTTATCTGCTCTTTGAGAACTACTCATACTATGGTCAACCCAGATTTCAGTTTTTAATTCTCCTTTAACTTTATATTCCAAAAAGTTCTAATCCTTCCATAGAACCTTTTCATTGGAGATACCATCTATACTTTTGATGATTTTTTTCCTATCACCATCCCACAAATGATATCCAAAATTTTCATCTCTATATCCAAGGAAAATACATATTTTAGATTTGTATTCAAGTTTATCATGGTCCTTAGCATTTTCATGTATATATGATAAACTATAGAAAACATTAAGATGCTGAAATTTATGTCATTTTCCAGACCACAACTCCTCTATAAGTTATTTCCCAACTACCAATATTGGACTTCTATTAATGAGATATTCCTCAATGTTCAGTGCCTCTTCCTAAATATCATTAGAAATTCCCAAGTATAAACTCATACTTCTATATACCTCTATCAAATCCCAATCCATTATTTCAAATACTCTACTATACTTTGGAGATTTAGTCACTATATTCTCATACTCAATCCATTCCTATTTCTAAAAATTACAAAAGTTTCATTTGATGTAGTCACTACTATTTTATATTAATATGAACTTTGAATTTGATTATATTCTTTTTTTGAAAATGTTTTCCACTGAACAAAAACTAGTATTATATCTTATTTTTCTTTAGTAAGTAAATCCATAATTTTTTTATAGCATCATCAAAGAAAGTGAGAAAATAGAGACAACCACCATAGTATTGAATATGAACTATCAAAAAAACTATTTTTAACATAAAATTTTTAATCCTGTTATCTAGAATTGACATGAAAATATGCGAATATTACTTTTTCATGTCAGTTTTAAAATGAAATGACATGGAAAAGTAGATGTTCACATCATTTTTATCATTTAACCAACGTGAATGAGTGAAATTTTCACATCAATTATAATATGAATTATGTGAAAAACCAATTTTCATATCAATTATAATATAAACGATATTATAAATCTTTTAAAATTTTATGAATTAATGGAGGATTAAATTATAGGTCTTCTATTATCATGATGCATGTCTCAATTTTCTCTCACCCAAGACCTAACTCTCTCTTCTCTTTAATCTAGTGGTCCAATATCACATTATGAGCTTAAAACAACATCAGGTTTCTTCAGCCTCATCTTATACATTATAGATAGATCTAATCATATTTAAATCAAGCCTCTCACATTTTAATTTCTCTCTTTTCAGTATTTCTTTTGTGTGGAATCCCTAAATGTCATTTGATCTGGTGGTCTTCATTCTTATAGTACCATCTTCAAGCACTCTCATGTTTTTTCAGATTCATCATTTCACATTTCATTATAGATCTACTTATCTCCAACTAGCTCACATGAAGGTTAAAATATATTTTATAAAGTGTGAATTAGTTTTTCTTGATTTTATTTCTAGTATGAATTAGTTATTTCCATTCAATATATTTTTCCTTATTTGGAATATTTTCAAATTATTTTTTAGAATATTTCATGTTGGTGTTTTTTTTATTTCTACATTTATATATGTATATTTGTTTCTTAATATTCAAATAAAGTTGAAGGGAAATAATATTTGTATAAACTACTTGTAGTTTCATTTTTTTATAAAGGGAGAGTTGGAAGAATATTCCAATGGTTCTTGATATATATAAATTTCAATTTCCCAAGTTATATCTTCCCTATTTTGAAAGGATGTAGCCTCTTCCCTATGATATAGTCATACACTAATTGTTTTATGTATATTGACCCTTCTTATTCTCATTTTTTAAAATTAGAATCATTATCTTCCATGCCTATATTATATATATTATTTTATGGATATCATTGTATATATTTTTTAAAATTTCATAAGGTTATATTAATTTATTTCTTTACTTTAGAAATTTTTGGAAGGAATCTATTTTGTAATTACTTCTGCATGAATGGATTCTATCATAAATTTTTTCTATTTTTCTTCTAATGTTTCCATTATTGGTTTTCTATATTTTTATATGTCATTTCTAATCTGAATATTTTATAAATTACTCCATTTGTAATAAAGGTTAATAAAAAATGTAAATATAACATATTCTTATTTATCAATTTAATTTTATAATGCTACTATAATGTAACTTTCATTAATGTCAACACCCTTTAATATTTTTGTTCTCCACTTTAAATATATTCTAATGACACCACCCGACTTATTTTTTAGCATTGATTATGATCAAGTGTAGGGAAATCATTATTAATTACATTTATTTATCATGTGTTAAATATGATATGTTAGGATTATGATTATTTTCTCATTTATGTTTAATAGATATGTACCTTTAATCATTATTTGATGGGTGAATGTATTATATACCTACAAAGTATTGGAAATTTATTAGGGTATTTAAAACCATATTATATTTAATGTGGTTTGAGAATTTCATCTTCTATTACTTTACAAACCTGATTATCATTGAAATAATTAATTATTGACCCCTCTTAATCAAATTTATCACCATTATATTCTTTTGATAAAATATTTGTTTTTAGTATCTTTTTTTATATATATTTTTTATAGTTAATAATGAATTAGAGTTGGATTACTACACCTCGAATAGATGATGAATATGATGAAGTTGTCGATGATTTTTTCGAATTTTCTAAATGAAATGTTCCAAACAACGACATGTTTTTCTATCCATGCCTAAAATGTTTAAATTTGAAGAAGTTGTAAATAAGAGAGATCAAATATAATTTAATATTTCATGGTTTTAATTTTATTTATAGCCATTGTACTTGGAACTGTGAAATTGGACAAAATTTTGGATCTATTGATGAATGTGTTTTACAAGATGATAAATCTGATCAACTTGATGGAATGATTCTTGATATTGAAGTAGTAGAAATTGAGAAACAACCAAAAATTGATCATATATACGGTGATGATGAAGAACCATTATATCTAAGTTATATGAAATATATGGTTTTATCAATAGGGTTAATATTTATTAACCTGAAGGAAAAACATGGATGGAGTGACCAGAGTTTTACAGAGTTGGTACAATTTTTGAAAGAAATTATTCATAAAGAAAATAATCTTCAAGATTCAAATTATAAATCTAAGAAAATATTATAACCTATGAAATTAGTGTACAATAAAATACATGTATTCCTAAATGACTGTGTTCCAAATAGGAAATAATATGAATATCTTTCAAAGTGTCCTAAATGTGGGATGTTATGGTATAAGTTGAAAGTAAAATCACAGGTTGATTTAGTTTTTACAGAGACCCCTGCTAAGGAATTTTGGTGTCTTCCTATAATTACTCATTTCAAATGATAATTTTCAAATTCACATGATTTGGAAAGGTTAAGATGGAATGAAGATGAGTAGATATGTGATGGAAAATTATAGCATCTAGGTTATTGTCTATAGTGGAAGAAAATCGATCACCGGTTTCCTATATTTGTAAATGAAGTTATAAATATTTGACTTGGACTGTGCATGGATGGAATGAATCTATATTGAAGCCTTAGTAGTACACATAGTTTGTGGCCTATTTTATTATAAATTTACAACTTATCTCCTGAATTTTTTATGAAACAAAAATATGTCATATTGAGCTTAATGATATTTGGACCAAAACATCCTAGAAATGATATCGATGTTTTATTGTCCCAATTAATTAATGTTTTGAAAATTTTATGGGAGGAAGTTATTAAGCTATATGATTCTTACAAAATGGAACATTTTTAGCTGCATTCATTGATTATGTTCACTGTAGATAACTTCCCAACATATGGTAATTTTTCTGGACATAATTTTGAGGGGAATAAATATTGTCCAATTTCTGAACAAAAGACTTCATATTATAAACTACATCATGGGAGAAAAACAATACACATGTTTCATCAAAATATTTTTTATATGGATCACTCTTATAGAAGATTAAAAAATTACATTCAATAAATCAAAATAATTTTTTAGTGCCCCAAAACCCTTTTCCACTGATCAATATTTTGAGAGGGTGAAAAACATTGATGTGACATTTAGAATTACATAGAAATTTGGTAATGATAGAAATATTTATAAGAAACAACAAATATTTTTTGAGCTACCATATTGGAGATATCATGAGGTTAAACATAACAATGATGTCATGAACATTGAAAAAAATATTTTTGAGAGATAGATTAGAACATTTTTAGATATTAAAGGAAAAACTAAAAATTGGATGAATGTAAGATTAGACGTACTCTTAATGGGAATATGTTTGGAGATAGCTCCCACTCTTGATGGAAGGCAAACATTCATGCCCCCATCTTGTTATACATTATCTAAGATGGAGAAAATTATCTTTTGTTAGTGTCCTTATGATATCAAAATGCCACATGGTTATTCTTAAAATGTAAAATATTTACATCTTTAAAGTATTTAAAGTTGATAGGTATGAAATCTCATGATTGTCATGTCATGATGAAAAAACTCCTACCAGCTACATTGCATACAATATTTCCCATCCATGTCAGAATGACTACCATAAAGGTGTATTATTTTTTCAATTCAATTTGTAATAAGGTGATTGATCTAAAAACTTTGTAAAACTTAGAGAATGAATCGGTTTATATAATTTTTCAATTGGAAATGTATTTTCCTCCATCCTTTTTTGAAATTATGGTTCATTTAATGGTTCATTTGGTGAGAGAAATAAAGATTTGTGGACCTGTATATCTACATTGGATGTATAATTTTGAAAGGTATATATAGATTTTAATGGGGTATGTTAATAATACATATCGAATTAAAGAATCCATTATTGAGAAGTATATTTTTGAAGAAGTTGCAGAGTTTTATACAATTTATTTGTATATAATGGAGCACATCAGTTTGCCTATATATCACCATAAAGGATTCAATTATAAGGTAAAGGGGATCCGTGGCTTGAAAGTAAAATCATTGAAATGTGAAGAGATAAACAAGGTACTTTTAAATATATTAAATAACAAAAATCATGCTTAACCATATATACAATTTTGTGTTAATGTGTTGAAATAATGTTATCCAAAAAAGAAATATATCTGAATTTTGAATGAGCATAACAAAACTTTTTTTGTCATGGTTTAAATAGATCATACTTTGTTGATTAGATACAAATGAAACATTGAGGTGATTAGTGGGTGGTCCTTGTTTAAATTTAATAATATGGTCTGTGTATGATATTAATGGTTATACATTTCATATGAAATATTAAGAAAACAAAAGTTCAGTTCAAAATGGTGGTGTATTGGTTTTCTTAGAAGTAATGTATTTTTTGAGTGCCAAAGACAAAAACCCAATATCTGCATCAAGTACATAATATAGAGTAATTTACGATATTTTGGAGGATGATTACATTAAATTTTAAGTTCCAATGTTAAAATGAAAATGTTTTATTGGAAAAAATAGTGTTAGATATGATGAATTTGGAATGAAAATAGTTAATATGAATAAATTTAAATACATAACGAATCATTTTATCATAGACGCAAATGAAAAATAAATTTTCTATATAATTGATCATTACAATATATAGTGGTCTATTTTTTACAATGAAAAAAATAGTATTTTAGTGATGATAAACTTGATGAAGATGTTGATTTATGTGAGATCCCTACTTCTACAGAAATATTAATAGATAATATAGATGAGCATGCTGAAGTCATAGTTTATTCCATATAGAATGATCATAACAATGGAATTTGGGAAACAATCGTTTAGTACATTCCTAATTTTATAGGTAACATATATTTTGTTTTGGTTTAATTTTTTAAATTTTAAAAAATGTTAGATTTTTAATATTATTTTCTTTATTAAAACAAATATTCTAACTAAAAAGCTAAATTGTTTTTATATTAATTTTTTTAGTTTACCATGTTTAATATTATTTAACTTATCTAATAATTTATTTTGTTAAAAAATTAGTAATTTAAATTTCATATGAAAAAATAAAAAAAATTGTATAATAGTATGTTTAAATAATATTCTTTTTGGTGTAAAAATGATTTATTTAGTTGGAACATTTTTTCTATTAACATAACATATTTGGGTTTTATTTCATTCATTTATGTCATTTTATCTAAAATTACAATTGTTAGAATTTTATATAACTATAAAAAATATGAATAAAAATGTGTTAAGTTAAGTTTAATTTATTTTTTGTTTGATAATTTTTCATTTTATTTTTCATATTTAATTTTATTTTGAATATAATATTTGTTCTTGTATTTTTGTTTACTAATTGTATGTTGCTTTTATTTTTATGATAATGAAAAATTCATTAGATGATACAACAGATACTTTTGGAGATGATCATGATCATACCTCTAGGTAGGAACACACACATGCTCTTATTGATGAGTATCCTCATCCTTCTTCGTAGGAGACAAAAACTTCCATGGGAACAAAAAAGAGATATTGGGTGTGTTAACGTGGAATCACACATTTACCAAAATTATCTATTTCCCATAGTCAGGACCAGAGGATATCAGTAGACTTCAACGGTAATGATATTCCAAGAGGTCCACAGGAAAAAGAATTCAATAATTTTATATTAGTATATGATAAAAGTAAAGTTAGTATTTTGATAGATAATTGGAGAGATGTTGAAAAAGTGACCATATCTCACTTGTGGGAGACTATTTTGGTAAGCTTGTTTATTATTATTTTACTTATATTAAAATGTTTAGAGTTATATATGTTTTCACCCTTATTATTAGATGACATATGATATAACTAATATTGGAGGAGTCAGGAAGAAATGTATATCATTGGCCGCTAGGATATGGAGGGATTTTAAATCTACCCTCACAAAAGAATTCATTTTTGGGACTAGAGAAAATGAAAATCCATGTCATATATATATATATATATCCATTTATAGATGAAGATACTTTGGAGAAACTTGTTAAAAGAAGATAAGGAGAATCATTTATGGTAAGTGAAATGTTATATTTAAGAAGTTTTTTATATATTAATGATCATATTAATGATTTTTAATTATTAATTTAAAATAATCGAGGAGATATCATTAGCAGATCCAACCAAGAAACATATACCCTAATACATTATCTCATGGAGGGTATACTTTACTAGAAGAGAAAACAATGGTTGAAAAATTTAAAAAATTGAGGGTTGAGTCTTCAGGCTCAATAAAGTTTGTCCCCCCTCACAAGACATGAAAAATAGAAGAGAGCTCAGATGACAAAAAAGGACGATATCTTATGGAGGAGTCGAGAGTTGTAGCTCAGAGTATTGTAATATTTTTACATTATTTACTTATTTAAGTTAAATAAAATATTAATATATTGTGATTAATTATGGGATTTTCCAAATATTACATATAAAATTCTATTAACAAATAGAGAATGTAGGTGGTTTTTACAGCTGAGGGTAGGTAGGATATTTTAGTCGTAGCATTGGGAAATCCTGAACACCCGAGTCATGTATGAGGATATCTAACAGTTGTTTCAGTAAAAAAATGTGTTTCCTCATTCTGAATATTCTTCAAGTGAGGATTTTTATAAAAAAATATAAAATTTGGAATATGGTGTTTAGGATATCCACATGACGATGAAGGATAGGATCAGAGCTTCCATACAAGCGATGTTTGGAGACATATAAATACAGTTTTAGACTACTGATCCGAATCCTCCACCTCCACCAACTCTGACAACTTCACTGCCTCCACCACCTCCTCTAGAAGATACCACTCCCACTTATCCTACTCATAAATCTCTACATGCATACCCCAATCTATCTCATTATACTCAAACACCACCTCCTCCACAGATTCCCAGTTATCGTGAATTATATATTGATGATCCCCAACATATTGTTGTATATGGGATGATATTTTATTTTGGTGATAGCATTAATCATAAAAGGATAGAGATATATCATCATAGGGTCACTGTACATGATATTATTGATAGATCTAAAATAATTCCATTTCCTACAGATGAGGTGAATACAGTTGGACAAAGTATCAACCATTTTATAGATTAGCCATCTAGAATTGTTTGACATATTACCATAGAGGTATGTGTATATTTTATCTTTTATTTTATTTTGATATTAATTTTTTTATCATTATAATTTTTATGTTTTTATCTATTTTTTATAAGAATACGTTAAATATAAAGAAATACTTTATAGTCAATAACATATACAAAGTGTTATGACTTCAGATGCATTTTCTACTGATTTTGATAGATTGTTGGGATATTAAAATATGTTATTAGATTTATATGATATTCTAATTTAAGATGTTGTTTGTGGGAATGAAATAAATGTGATTCTTTTGAAAAATGATATCATGTAGCTTTTAGCTGGATATCAGTTGGGCATCAACATGATGAAAATTAATTTCATATAAGTCAGTTAACAAAAGTTTTCCAATCATTAAATTATTGAAAATTTATAATTTTTTTGTTTTATATTAGGTCTGTTTAAAGAAAATTTATAGATAATGAAAATAAATATGTATATGAATTTATAGATCTGCATTTTATTCTACCTGTAGCTAGGAAAATGACTTATGTAGAAAGAACATTTTATATTTCTGAAAGATCTCGGAAGAATGCAATTATTCAGTGCTATATACTTCATTATCTTCAAGAGTGTGAAACATATTTCTCAAAAAGTGTATTATATATCTTAACATAATAACCAATCATATTAAATATTCTTATATGTTAGTTTCCATTAGATGTTGGGTTTTTTCCATAGGATAGGATATTGTACTGGCTATGCTCAATCCATGGTGAAGTGAAATAAAATTTTATGAATGTATTGAATATGTAAGTTTGAGTATTTTAATACTTGTTTATATTATAATGACTTAAATTTATTCTATTCATATTATTTTCAAATAGGGCATGGAATTTATATAGAGGGTCCACATTAAATAAGAACACCAAGATCAAATATGTAAAACTAAGGGTGAATTTTCATTTACAATTATTAAAATATGGTTATATTACTTATAAATGTTATTTAGAATTGATAAATTCTTTTAAAAAGAAATTTCATAAGCAATAAGGAGTAAAATAATCTAGATTCAATGTTTTAAAATTTATGTATAAAATAATTTCAACTGGGATTCTTTCAATGTTCAATAAGGTTATATTTCTTTATAAAATTTTCCTTGATATCTCATTCATTTTATTAAACAAACATAAAAGTTAAATGATTTCATTATAATTTGTATCTTTTTTATGACCCTAAACCTTATATCATAAAGTATTTGAGGCAATTAAAAAATTAATGGGTGAATCATTTCATAGTTTTGAATCATTTTTAGTTTTTTATAATATATAGTGTAAACTAGAATGTTGAAATTTTAATTTTAATGGTATTTTTCTACTAGTTCTCTACTGTTTGATATTTTTATTCTTGTTTCTTCTTGTTTTTACCAAGGAGGGTACAAATATGAAACTATATATATATTTTTTAAAAACATGATTTTTCTCATCGATTATTTGGTAACAAAATTTAAAAATCATTATTTCCATTTTTGATGTTGGTTATTTAATAACTGATATGAAAAATCTTTTTCCACATTGTTTCTTTTAAAAAAATGACGTGGAATAAGGTTTCTCGATGGATCCTTCATGTCGATTATTTATATAACTAATGTGAAAGATTATTTTCCTCTCTCTTTCACGTCAGTTATGAAATATGATACATTAAATATGATTTTCCCATCTCTTTAACATTAGTTATTAAATAACTGATGTGAAAAGGTTTATTCCACATTGGTTATTTTTGATAACTGATGTCAAAGAATGTTTTTCACATCAGTTATTTAAAAACTGATATGAAAAATTTCCACAAAAAATATTTTAAATGTACTTTATTTTTAATTGAATTTATAAACTTATTTATAATGTCCCACACAACAACATCGCCTATTAACAGATGTTAAAAATAAATAAAAAAAATGATGTGCAAAGGGATTATTTTAACTAATGAGGGTCCATAACCTAAACATCTATATGTATAAGGTCCAACCTCTGATTCCCATGCTTCTTACCATTTAAGTTGAAATACAATATTCTATTCTTTCCTGACACACGACTTTTAAATTTACAAATTTCCCTATGATCAAGATTTAGTATGTCCTTAAACTTTATAACTTTCAAGTTATTATCACTATTATGACCAAACCTACAATCCTATAGTTCTAGACCATCAAAAGTTTCACTTCTGATAACCATACTCCAATATGAATTTATGGTCATGTAAAAAGTATAACCCTTAACACCTTTTTAAACTACCATGGACTCGTACGTAACCTTACACACCCCATTTTCAAATATAGTTCCGTATCCTACACCATCAAGTTTCCCAACGAAAATATGTTTCCTCCTAAGGCCAAAGATTTTGAAAAATTATGATAGATTAATAATCTTACATTCTTTATTTTTATAATGAAATATACTCTTCCAATGAATTATAGGGCTTCACCTTCCATCAAATAGACATTATAAAACTTCAAAGATACTTAGTATTACAAGAATTTTTGATCTCCAATTGAATAAAATGATGCTCCAGAGTCAATCACCCAAGCTTCCATAGGAGTATTCAAACTCAGTAGATGACCTTGGCCTTCTTTTATAGAGGTGAAAGGGTCTGAACTTTTAGATATTGATTCATTTCCAATGCCAAACCTTTGAATATTTTAGTCCTTATTAATATTTCCCCTCTTCCCACATTTCTAGTAGATTAGACTAGGAATAGTTGACTTACTTAGTGTAGAGACCCGTATCTTGACGTACATTGACATTACATTACATTTGCGGAATACTTAGTACATAACAAAAACACACGCACAAGGATCTTAATAGTTTAGTGTCTTTGGAAACTCAGAACGTAATCTTCTAATCGTGGTGAAAGATCTTCAATATCTCCCATAAAGATCTTCCCTTTTTTTACCTAAAACCTTTTTTTATATCCTGGGGAAAAGAAAACATAAAAGGGTGAGCTCAAATGCTCAGTAAGGGTAAACAAAAGAAAAATCAATCACATCATATTCATAAGAACAAAACTTTTGAAAATCTTAACCTGCAAAAGAGAGCATAATTTCATAACATGGGATAAATCATAGTAGTGAAATGAAATCCCAATAATCATAACTTAAAACATGAAACTTTGTGGCATACACACATAATCAGAGAGAATCATTTCTTGTTAGTCAAGAATCATTTCCAAGACTATCTTAGTGGACAAAGTCCCTTTCTGAATCGAGTAACCCTCGTTTCAGTCCTGTTTCACTGAACCGGTATAACCTACCATTTCAGCCATGTCTATCTCATGAGATATAAAATCTTTACCCAATGAATTGGAGGGAGATATAGGTCCCACCCATATTATAATGAATCCTTTCTTATGTGTGCCACATAATCATAAATCATACATCATCGCATAACACATGTAACAAAAATGGGATTCTTGAAACATCATGACATCATAAAACAAATCATATAAGGTAAATGACTTCATAAAAATAATTCCCTCAAAACATAATCAAATCAATGTAATAATAGGGATAAAAACAGAACCCTATATTATCTTAGATGGAAAATAATTTTGATAAAACATTTGAACTCCATTCTTGAGGAAAATATCCTTTCTACTTCAAAAACACTTTTCTTTTCTTGACATGTCATACAATTATAAACTAAAAGAAGTTGATTAAAAATAAACTTGAAAAATTATAAAGGAAGATTCTTGGAAATAATGTTTTAAAAATCGATTCTTTCCGTATAAGTTAAAAAAAACATTCTTCGTACTTTTGTCGGAAAAGTCAAAAAAAGTACCTCGTACGAAAAACGACAAAAGATTCCTTTCATATCTTTTACTAAAAACTCACCGAAGGGTAAAATAGGATTTAAACAATTGTAGGTGAATGGAAATAATATTACATATTGAGGAAACATGGACGTGGATGATAAAATACACCCCAGTAAATACTAAAGTATAAACAATCTCAGATAAAAATGAGATTGTGATATTTCCCTTACCTTAGGTCCGATTTGCTTCGTAAGTGTCCGAACCTCCTGTATAATGATTTAAATAATGTCATTTACTTATCACAGAATCATATTCATTGTTATGATATCATATATGGTTCATTTATGACTTTATATTACCCGTTCTTTTGTAAATTCCATGTTAAAGAGCGTTTTGGGTAAAATTGTTTCATTTGTCATCCGTGTTTTGACTTGTAATTATTCATATGATTACTTAGATCATGATTACTTAATTACAGAAAATAAAACATGATTTATATATATATATATATATATATATATTCAGGATATACATATATATAATAAATCAGTAAATGGAAATAAATACACTGTTCATGGAGACGGTAGTCCGTACGTACGCATGAATGCTGTTTTCGTTTCCTTATTGAATTGAATGGAATTAAGTAGATGAAATACATATAAATATAAATAAATCCAGTATCATTATTATGTCATATATTTCATTAGTACTTATTATATATACTTTATAATCATTCATGAATGGTTAATCATTGAGAATGAATCTCATCACGTCGTGGAGACGGTAGTCCGTACGTACGCACGAGTGATGATATCATTCCCATGGTCGTGGAATTGTGTTGAAATGTATGTATACTATTTCAGTATCAATATAACTCTATAATAATCATATATAGTTACTCATTACACCATTATACCCATCCTTGTAAGGTGATGGTGGAAAATAGATTACACCACGGCGTGGAGACGGTATTCCGTACGTACGCACGCGCGGTGATTTCATTTTTCCGTAGGATGGATAGAAGGTGAATTAGGGTTATTTCATATTTATAATAACATATCAGTATGTAAGTAATACTGATGTTATTACTTTATCATGAAACAACTAAAGAAGAAGAAGTTGAAGAAGAAAGAAATTGAAAAGATCGGTAATGGATATTACCTCTTCTTTGAAACGCCTCTTTGAATCCTCCACTTAGGGAACTAAGATTGGTCTTTGAAGAAGACCAGGACCTCTAGGATTATTCTAGGGAAGTGGAGAAGGGATTTTGGAAGGTGTTGGCCGAGCTTGAGTGCTCAAATTGGTGTGAGGAGGAGGGGGAGGAGGTGCCCTTTTATAAGGGAGGAGAGAGGCACCTTAGGAATATCTCAAAATATTATTTTATATTAAAGTCAAAATCGGTTTATAATGGTTCCAAAGGGTATTATTTCGAAGGTAAAGTGGGGATGGGTCGAAATCCTATCAACCAATAGGCTTTAGACAAGTTTAGGTTATTATTTTAACCTTATCAATTAGATTTAACTCTAAGTTAAATAATTTAACTTTTACCGTGACTTTTTGTTTTCTTACAATATATAGTTAATACACTTACTATAACATGCCAAAAGAACCCCAAGTTGTTTATTATTAATATATATATCCTTATATAAGTCATTTGGCCGAATCTTAGATTTTTTGGAATAAAATAACAATTAATAATATAATATTTGATTTAAAAACTATTTTGTGTCAATTTTGACACTATTTGATATATGATTTTTGTGAAAGTCATAACAGAATTATATGTTCTAAACAAGTTGATTAAATCAACACTAATATATAATAGTAACCTATAAAATTAGTGGAATTCATAAAAAGTCTAAAATTACATTTATTTGATCATTTATAACATCAATTATGTTAACATTTCCTTAAAAGGTTAATTAATGCATCATCGTTGAGTCCTAAATAAATTAATTTATTTAAAGTATAAAAATTATAAATAAAATATGATTATGTAGGAAATCTTTTTAAATTTCTAATGAATATTTATAGTCTAATTTATCTTATGTATAACCCTATATTAAAAATGTTTTATTAAATAAACTTTGATTTTAACTCTTTTAACTCTTCTTTGAATTAAATAATAATAAATGTCCTAATCTAATCCAAGTGGGCCTAAATGGTTATATTTTATTTCTAAGCTTGTTTTTGGTCGAATTACACTTATCCAATAGAATTTGGACATGTGTTAGGGTAATAATAATATCATTTTTACCTTAATTACCCTATTTACTTTTAACCGTGGTAAATAAAAGTAAAAAAGTTACTATTCAACAAAAATTATTTTCATCTCATTGAACAACATTTTACATACTGACATCAACCGTGTCTCTCGGATTTTTGAAATTCCACTCACAGAAGCGGTAAAATTAAGTTTTATGAACAATTCAGTTTTTTTAACTACCACTTAGTGGTTTCACTATTCATCAAAAATTGAAAGTTTTCAGAAAAATACCAAAAATTAGGCCTAAGCTATATTTGATATTATGAACTCAAAAATGATTTCTATTTGACCAAATTCAAAACATATCAGCTGCATTAATTAATTTAAAAATTAATTCCCGTCTTCAAAACAAAAGGCGTGTTTTTAAGAGATAATAACTATCAAAAGATTAACACTTGTTTATAACTGGTTTAAATGTGAAATTACATACAATGACCAACATTGTATTAAATTGTAAAAATATATTCTAAAAATACTTTAAAACTACTCAAATTAATAATTTATCACTATTAATTATTTCGATTGAAAAAGTTGTTTTTAATTAAAATTTAGTAATTTTCACTGTTCATCAAAATATGAAAGTTATCCGAAAATCACCAAAATTTCACCCTAAGCTAATTTTGATATTCCAAATCCATAAATGAAGTCCATTTTGAAAAATAAAATTTACAAAATTTCAAAAAGTGGTTATTACTATTCATAACGGCTAGTTTTAATAATATCTTAATAGCTATCGTTGTTTAGCGAAACTCGGTGTTGCGTACAACACACGCTATCGTGGAAGGTCGCGATTGCGTGTAATTCAAGCCAGGTCAGAGATGTGTGTTGTGAAATCTCCTTTTGCTGTAGCGTATAACAGAAGACATTAATGAAATTAAAAATAATATTTTTCATAAAATCTCGGGGTGTTACATTCTACCCCCCTTAAAATGAATTTCGCCCTCGAAATTCGTCGGGGTTATAAATGGTTTACTATTCGAAAGTTTCTTTAATCGAAACCCACATCGTAAAAAGGAATACCAAAACCAATATTAAAAAACAAAAGTATGAAACGTAATGGTTACCCAAATAAACTAATCACTGGGTTTCCACATAGGTGAAAATATGGATATGGAAGAGAAATCTAACCATCATGTTCTCATGGAGAGTGGTAGAGAACATGGCTATGGAAAAGCTAGAAATCACAAATCCATAAATTTGTGACGATCTAAGGTACCATCTGATTAATCAGATATAAGAGCACTAGGACAACATTTTTGGTTTTCAAGATCGTTTCCCTAAAGTTGAAGAATTTGAATTAGAATACTTACTTTATTTTGGTACAATCTCACTGTTGTTCGTGCCTTAAACAATTTCCACTTCATCTCTTAAATAAATGAAGTTGAATTTTTTATTCATGAAGTGTTAGTATGAAAGGTCATTCCATCTGTCTCAAACAAAAGGTTAGAAAAAGTTATTAAATATACATAAGTCATTCTTTAGTGAGATTAATTATATATGGTTCCTAAAATGGACTTATACTTCATATATCATACTGCTTAATATAATAAAACTAGTTTCTACTAAACAGGGACTTCCTGTAGGCCAGTGGTAGGCGATAAAGGCCAGTTGCACTTTGGTTGTGGGTTCGATTCCCACGGCCTTGTCCGACGCGATGGGCTGTCGCCCGTCCTGCAGGTTGTCCTTTTTCTAAAACTATATTACTATAACATCCCATCAATAATATTGAAAAAACTTTTATCCTTAAACAATACTAACATATGTCTAACATAGTCCATTCCAATCCATAATACTGCAGTCCACTCTCATAATATAATGAAAACGATTACCAGAGATTTAATACCATCGTTGATCCCCATATATCATAAGATATGTCTTGTTGGTCACATTCCAAACATTCAAAGTCCTTAATCATGTGTTCTCTTTAATACCCATTGAACCTTAGTGAAAACATGAATGCAGTTAAAAGTTAACACTTTCCACATACCAAAATCCTCAAAATTCTATATACTCAAACCATGATATCACTTAGTCCTTATATCAATCATGAGCTCATGAATACTGTCAAACATTTCATTTTATCTTTATCACTTCATTATGCGCATATCATCCACTTTCCAAAAAATATCTGAATAAACTTTCATTGTTACTCATACCATTCATCATAAACTTTCAAAACTTAAGGAAAGACAACAATGTAACAATCCTTAGATGTCTTTTTATTCTATAGTACAACATTACACTTGATAAAGATGTAATCAATCCACTACCTTCTTAAACCATTGACCGAGCTTCAAAAATTCTTTCATCTCATATATCATTTGTAGTCTCTTCATCTTCATCAACAAAAATACTACCCATACGACCATACCGATTCTCTTCATGAGACATTCCCTTAGGGCATTGGTTTGCATAATGCCCGTACATTCCACATTTAAAACATTTAACCATTGTTGATGTCGTAGCAATACCATTAACCTCATCCATGGTGTTAACTGAAACTTTTCCATTGCATTTACTGGCGTTGTGTCCTTTTCCACACCCAAAGCATCTTCCAGTTCCTTTGAAACATTCTCCTTGATTCCTCTTCCCACATGATTTACATAGGGGAAATTGAACTTTCTTTCCTCTATGATTATCATGAAACTCCATCTTTCTCTTATTAGCCGAGTCAGGAAACATAACAAATTTTACTTTATTGATCATATTATGAGATTGCTGATTCGGCATAATAATGATGTTTGGACTTCCAAATCCCATTTCATTATAAAGAATATCATTCCATTGTCCATCATATCCTCCATTATCATGAATCATCTTGTTTCTAGCCATTTTCTAAAACCCAAAAAAGAATAGTGTGAGAGGCAAAAATCATGCCAGGGAAAACAACATAATAAAGGGGGACTACCTTCAATATCTAACATCTTAGGTTTAATTCTATGATCGTTAGCGTAATTCTAGTACTATAAACTATATTTATACTTAACCTTAGGGACATCCCTAGACATACCTTAGAAATATCTCTAGGGATCTCACTAACGTTTTCGCATCCTAGTTTCCAAAGGTTGACTAAACCATTCCTCTGATACCAACTGTAGAGACCCGTATCTTGACGTACATTGACATTACATTACATTTTCGGAATACTTAGTACATAACAAAAACACACACACAAGGATCGTAATAGTTTAGTGTCTTTGGAAACTCGGAACGTAATCTTCTAATCGTGGTGAAAGATCTTCAATATCTCCCATAAATATCTTCCCTTTTTTTTACCTAAAACCTTTCTTTATATCCTGGGGAAAAGAAAACATAAAAGGGTGAGCTCAAATGCTCAGTAAGGGTAAACAAAAGAAAAATCAATCACATCATATTCATAAGAACATAACTTTTGGAAATATTAACCTGCAAAAGAGAGCATAATTTCATAACATGGGATAAATCATAGTAGTGAAATGAAATCCCAATAATCATAACTTAAAACATGAAACTTTGTGTCATACACACATAATCATAGAGAATTATTTCTTGTTAGTCAAAAATCATTTCCAAGACTATCTTAGTGGACAAAGTCCCTTTCTGAATCGAGTAACCCTCGTTTCAGTCCTGTTTCACTGAACCGGTATAACCTACCATTTCAACCATGTCTATCTCATGAGATATAAAATCTTTACCCAATGCATTGGAGGGAGATATAGGTCACACCCATCTTATAATGAATCCTTTCTTATGTGTGCCACATAATCATAAATCATACATCATCGCATAACACATGTAACAAAAATGGGATTCTTGAAACATCATGACATCATAAAACAAATCATATAAGGTAAATAACTTCATAAAAATAATTCCCTCAAAACATAATCAAATCAATTTAATAATAGGGATAAAAACAGAACCCTATATTATCTTAGATGGAAAATAATTTTCATAAAACATTTGAACTCCATTCTTGATGAAAATATCCTTTCTACTTCAAAAACACTTTTATTTTCTTGACATGTCATACAATTATAAACTAAAAGAAGTTGATTAAAAATAAACTTGAAAACTTATAAAGGAAGATTCTTGGAAATAATGTTTTAAAAATCCATTCTTGCCGTATAAGTTAAAAAAAACATTCTTCGTACTTTTGTCGGAAAAGTCAAAAAAAGTACCTCGTACGAAAAACGACAAAAGATTTCTTTCATATCTTTTACTAAAAACTCACCAAAGGGTAAAATAGGATTTAAACAATTGTAGGTGAATGGAAATAATATTACATATTGAGGAAACATGGATGTGGATGATAAAATACACCCCAGTAAATACTAAAGTATAAACAATCTCAGATAAAAATGAGATTGTGATATTTCCCTTACCTTAGGTCTGATTTGCTTCGTAAGTGTCTGAACCTCCTGTATAATGATTTAAATAATGTCATTTAATTATTACAGAGTCATATTCATTGTTATGATATCATATATGGTTCACTTATGACTTTATATTACCCGTTCTTTTGTAAATTCCATGTTAAAGAGCGTTTTGGGTAAAATTGTTTCATTTGTCGTCCGTGTTTTGACTTGTAATTATTCATATGATTACTTAGATCATGATTACTTAATTACAGAACATAAAACATGATTTATATATATATATATATTCAGGATATACATATATATAATAAATCAGTAAATGGAAAGAAATACACCGTTCATGGAGACGGTAGTCCGTACGTACGCATGAACGCTGTTTTCGTTTCCTTATTGAATTGAATGGAATTAAGTAGATGACATACATATAAATATAAATAAATCTAGTATCATTATTATGTCATATATTTCATTAGTACTTATTATATATACTTTATAATCATTCATGAATGGTTAATCATTGAGAATGAATCTCATCGCGTCGTGGAGACTGTAGTCCGTACGTACGCACGAGCGATGATATCGTTCCCATGGTCGTGGAATTGTGTTTAAGTGTATGTATACTATTTCAGTATCAATATAAATCTATAATAATAATATATAGTTACTCATTACACCATTATACCCATCCTTGTAAGGTGATGGTGGAAAATAGATTACACCACGGCGTGGAGACGGTATTCCGTACGTACGCACACGCGGTGATTTCATTTTTCCGTAGGATGGATAGAAGGTGAATTAGGGTTGTTTCATATTTATAATAACATATCAGTATGTAAGTAATACTGATATTATTACTTTATCATGAAACAACTAAATAAGAAGAAGTTGAAGAAGAAAGAAATTGAAAAGATCGGTAATGGATATTACCTCTTCTTTGAAACGCCTCTTTGAATCCTCCACTTAGGGAACTAAGATTGGTATTTGAAGAAGACCAGGACCTCTAGGATTATTCTAGGGAAGTGGAGAAAGGATTTTGGCAGGTGTTGGCCGAGCTTGAGTGCTCAAATTGGTGTGAGGAGGAGGGGGAGGAGGTGCCCTTTTATAAGGGAGGAGAGGGGCACCTTAGGAATATCTCAAAATATTATTTTATATTAAAGTCAAAATCGGTTTATAATGGTTCCAAAGGGTCTTATTTCGAAGGTAAAGTGGGGATGTGTCAAAATACTATCAGCCAATAGGATTTAGACAAGTTTAGGTTATTATTTTAACCTTATCAATTAGATTTAACTCTACGTTAAATAATTTAACTTTTACCGTGACTTTTTGTTTTCTTACAATATATAGTTAATACACTTACTATAACATTCAAAAAGAACCCCAAGTTGTTTATTAGTAATATATATATCCTTATCTAAGTCATTTGGCCGAATATTAGATTTTTAGGAATAAAATAACAATTAATAATATAATATTTGTTTTAAAAACTATTTTGTGTCAATTTTGACACTATTTGATATATGATTTTTGTGAAAGTCATAACAGAATTATATGTTCGAACCAAGTTGATTAAAGCAACACTAATATATCCTAGTAACCTAGAAAATTAGTGTAATTCATAAAAAGTCTCAAATTACATTTATTTGAGCATTTATAACATCAATTATGTTAACATTTCCTTAAAATGGTAATTACTGCATCATCGTTGAGTCATAAATAAATTAATTTATTTAAAGTCTAAAAATTATAAATAAAATATAATTATGTAGGAAATCTTTTTATCTTTCTAATTAATAATTATAGTCGAATTTATCTTATGTATAACCCTATATTAAAAATGTTTTATTAAATAAACTTTGATTTTAACTCTTTTAACTCTTCTTTGAATTAAATAATAATAAATTTCCTAATCTAATCCAAGTGGGCCTAAATGGTCATATTTTATTCCTAAGCTTGTTTTTGGTCGAATTAAACTTATCCAATAGAATTTGGACATGTGTTAGGGTAATAATAATATCATTTTTACCCTTAATTACCCTATTTACTTTTAACCGTGGTAAATAAAAGTAAAATGTTACTATTCACCAAAAATTATTTTCATCTCATTGAACCACATTTCACATACTGACATCAACCGTGTCTCTCGTATTTTTTAAATTTCACTCACAGAAGCGGTAAAATTATGTTTTATGAACAATTCAGTTTTTTTAACTACCACTTAGTGGTTTCACTATTCATCAAAAATTGAAAGTTTTCAGAAAAATACCAAAAATTAGGCCTAAGCTATATTTGATATTATGAACTCAAAAATGATTTCTATTTTACCAAATTAAAAACATATCAGTTTCATTAATTAATTTAAAAATTAATTCCCGTCGTCAAAACAAAAGGCGTGTTTTTAAGAGATAATAACTATCAAAAGATTGACACTTGTTTATAACTGGTTTAAATGTGAAATTACATACAATGACCAACATTGTATTAAATTTTAAAAATATATTCTAAATATACTTTAAAACTAATCAAATTAATAATTTATCACTATTAATTATTTCGATTGAAAAAGTTGTTTTTAATTAAAATTTAGTAATTTTCACTATTCATCAAAATATGAAAGTTATCCGAAAATCACCAAAATTTCACCCTAAGCTAATTTCGATATTCCGAATCCATAAATTAAGTCCATTTTGAAAAATAAAATTTACAAAATTTAAAAAAGTGGTTATTACTATTCATAACGGCTAGTTTTAATAATATCTTAATAGCATATCGTTGTTTAGCGAAACTCGGTGTTGCGTACAACACACGCTATCGTGGAAGGTCGCGATTGCGTGTAATTCAAGCCAGGTCAGAGATGTGTGTTGTGAAAGCTCCTTTTGGGGTAGCATATAACACAAGACATTAATGAAATTAAAAATAATATTTTTCATAAAATCTCGGTGTGTTACACTTAGACTCCTCTCTCATTTCCTTTCTTGATACTTATCTACCTATGTATTCTTCTGATAAGTCTTCTTTCAATGGGGTGACCTTACTGTTCTATTGGTATTAAGGGAACTTCCAATAAATATTTAAATTTCCCTTTACCTTAGTTATTTATTCAAGTCTAATTTATTGATATCATCAAATACCCAAACAACTTTTTCAGTGGAGTAACTAACTACATTAACTATTACATCTCCTATCTATGGATGTGATGATAATAGTAGAAATTCACACACATCATTAGAAAAAGTTACCTTTACTAATAGGATCTGGCCATGAATCATATTGATTTTATTAACAAGATCTATCGTTGGTCTTCCATTTTAAAACCTTAAACTAAAAAACTATAACAATATAAAAACCTTTTTTATGGTCATTGGTTTTTTATACATTTCTACGAAAACCTTCAAAATTTTTGTTATTGTCTTCCAATCTAAAATATTGAGCACAAAATTTTATGAAAGATACATTCTCACTAGGGCCAATTATTTCCCATCCATGTTTTTCCATTCTACTTTCTCTATTAGAACCAACTTTAACCCAAAAAATGGAACTTCCAAGACCTTATAAATCATATAATCTTCAATATACATTCTATAAAAGCTAAAATCTATTGTATCTAATTTCTCGATTCACATCTTTCTTTTATTTGATTCCATTCTTGTTGCTGCTACTAGGTGTGTTGACCACAAGATTCAAAATCAACTATTTGATACCAATTTTGGGTAAAACCTAACCATGTACTATAACATGAAAAATTGATCGTTTATACTACCAATAGACCAATATAAGTATGATTAACCATTACACCAAAAGATTTCATGAAAATTAGAGTAGAGGAAAATTGAATCTACAGAACATACCTTCCCCCTCAACTAAGTGTACCAAAAGTAGAAAGTCACTACACCTTACCCACCACAAAAAGTTGAACTCACACACACCTTAGAAAAAAATAATTAAAATGAAAAAACATAAATAAAAAATACATAAAGAATAAAAATAAACACATTAGATTTAACAAGCTTTATAACTTTTTCCTATGTATATAAGAGGAACCACTATGACTTCTTTATATTAATAAATGGAAAAAATACTTACAATCAACTTAAAAACACCAATAGTAATATTTCATTATAACGTGATTAACATTTTGTAAACTTATGATGCACTGTGCATGTGTTAGATTCACTATTCAAATACTCTTCCACCTTTTTTCACACTGTTTTGGGTCAGTCACCATTTCCTCTTATAAGAAAATTTCCCAATTATCCAGGTGAAACAATTTTCATATATTCATAGAGAATAATCCAAATGGAATGCTACTATTGATTTCCAATAACATAGTTGACCTCAACTACTTACCCTGGTAAACAAATCTAGATTCTTCTTTCTAGAGATTTTTTTGAAAGTTATCTAACATTACACATAACCGTTTGATTTTATCAAAAGAAAAAAACTTAAAATGACCACAATAATATTGAAAGGATGAACAATTATTTCCTACACACCAATCCCAGCCATCTTCCACTGATCAAATTTTCAATGAATGTAAATATGATGATCTAAACTTCCTATGATCACATCTTCTGATGAATGGAACTGAGCTTTACATTCAAATACTCAAGAACATTAAAAATACCATTTTAAATAATGTCTGAGACCAAAATAACAAATAAATTCCTTTAAATCCATTTTTAAATAAACACTTTCTTTAAAAAAACCTTTGAAATGTTTAGTTCCATTAAAAAGTTATAAAATATTACTCACATGGGTCAACACACCCATTTTTAATTAAACAATCCCTTTAAAAAACACAATACACTTTAATTGGAAGCTATTTGTTGTAAAACACCCATTTAAAACCAAAAACTAGCATCAATAACCTCCTCAAAATCATTCACATACCTTAAAAATCCACTTAAAAATTTTCACTAACACTTGACATAGAAACCATTCCATGCAAAGGGTTAAAACCATTTTAAAATCATCTTCAGTCCACCATGGGACACAAAATAAGTATAATTTGAAAGTAAAACCTATTCAGTAAACTCAATAGCTATATGTCATATAATATAAATCAATTACATAGAAACATCTCCCTCAATCCAAGTGTAAACCCATTGAAATGCCTCACCTTCAATGGATAATTCTAAAATAATCATAATAATTACCTCTTAAATATTTGAGCACCTAAATACCTATGATTAGTTCCACCCCAATCTCTAAAATCATCCAACAATACCTATAGAGTTCTTGAGAGGAAATAAAACTAGGAGAAAAGAATGAAATATAGGATAGTAAGAGGAATGAAAGAGATTACCATGATAAATCCACTTGAAATCAAGGAAGAAGGTCATCAAAAATGGGGGAGGAGGAAGGGGAAGGAGCTACTCACATGTGCCTAGTAATTTTGAACAATAGATAGAGGATAGGGGCTCAAAATTTCTTAAAATAAGGAGGTAAAATTAAAAAACTCCAAAAAAAAACACATGGAAATACCACATAATTTGAACACTTGGTTTTATAAATTATACGCTATCCATGCGATATCCACTTCTTAAGATAAAACACTTCACATAGTTTCCCCTAGATACCCAACACAGTTTGACTCACTATTCCAAACGACACTATTTTAACCCAAAACACCCACATGGTTTCTCATATGACCCAAACAGTTTCAAATAACCAAGAAACATGAAAAATGAATTGAAAATTTTAAATTTCCACCCCAAAATTCCAAAAAAATAAAATTTCTCCAAAACAATGTAAAATACACCATAAAATTGAAATGAGGGTGTCATAATTTTCATATATTTTAATGGAAAATATTAATATCTATTTTCTAGTCAATCTACCCATATGATTGAGTCATAATAAGCTCTAAAAGATTCCGGATTCGACTGATGTTCTTGTTGAGTTCTTTGAACTAACTACTTTGTTTTTCAAATGCATGAATGATTTCAATGGTGATTATACTCAATATTTAGAGTTCCCCATAGGCATTACTACCCCTAACTCTAAGGAATACTCTATGAAAATTAGCGGGGAACACTATTTTATAAGTGTATTCTTCATTAGTGAAGGGACATTTCAAGTGGATGATGTTAAAAAAATCATACCATGACTCCTCATTAGAGAAAAATTTCACTTGATGAGATGATTCCCATCCTCCATATAATATAGGTAACAAAATCCCGAAGAGTATATAACAGTTTGGGTTCCATGGGGGATCCTATTTTTTTTACTTTATTTCATCGGTGATGGTTTCATTGACTTTTGTAAGACTGTGAGGGAGATGATGTTTCCAAAGGTCTTTCAGGAGGAATTGATTCCATGTCTGGTTGATTTAGTAATTCATTAATGATTGTATGTGCACTATTGATCAACTTATTAATTATATAATCATTAAAAAACTTTACATTTTTTTGGAACCTCTGTCCACTATCCTTTTTTTCAAGTGATGAAAATACATATGTCACATGAGCTCAGGGAATTCCTAGCTTTACATTCTCTTCATCCACCATCCTATGAAGAAATATTGTGAAAAAAATCACTCTTAAAACTTGTTCCCCAACTTTTTATAGTAGGGGTAGTAGTTAGGATAATCATTCAACCCCACATTTTTGGGTTTTATAACCTCCACCAAGGTGAACAAGTTATATTCCTAGGAAAAAATGAAAAATCTTAGCAGATATTCATTCTTAAATGAATAAAATTTATTCTTTTTTGATTTATAAAGTTGTAGTGGTTCTCTTCATTCTTTAAATCTTTAATATTTTCATTAGGATTATGAAATTACTAATATTTACTAATAGGAGGTACCACATCATATTTTTTAGGTTCAAGGGCTAGAGCTAGTATTGGGGATGGTTTGAGAATAATTTTTACGGTTTTTACCTTGGTAGATTTCATTTCATGTGTTAATGAAGTATGTTGGTATTTAGCATTGGTACACTAAAGAGAATATTTTAGTCATTGTTCTAATATGGATAATTCTCAAAACCCTCTATAATACTTCAAATTAATAAGTAATATTTATATATCATTTTTGAAATTCTCTATAAAGATCTCCAATAATTGCTCCTGTGGGAGTTGTATACCCATAGAAAAATTTAAGCCACTCCCCCTATAAATGAATTCCATGAATCTTTCATTTTTATGTTATTTTCCATTAAAAAGGTCATGAATTCCCATATTTCTTATCATTTAAATGAATTGATAAATGAATTTTCATCAAATAACTTCACAACTAACAATGTATCTAGCTACCGGCTTATTATCCCAGAAAAATAAAAGTCATTCTAACATCTATGAAAAAAATATGATATTTTCCAATTATTATTTTCTAGGAGTTCCCAATATCAAAACACATTGGGATGATAAGTATGTAAGACATTTACTTAGGTATCCCATACCATTTAATATGGATAATTGTGGGTTTCCAATGCTGGGTGGAGGAGGATCCAGATCAACACACTCAAGGTATGGTTTCCTCTTTAACTACATTGGTGAACAACGAGCTTTTATAACCTCATATATAAGAAGTAAGAGATAAATTATAATATAATTTTCAATTTATATAAAGTTTGAGTATGGAAATTCTCCAGATCTCAATATTTTTGGCTAGTCTATGCCTATAAAGTGAAAATTTCTGGATTTATCCTATGATATTTTTCATAATATAGTGGTTGTTATTTTTCTAATTGGAAGAAAATTTTAATAGTCAACTAGAACTAGAACCTGGTGGATATGTTGGTCCAACTTCATATTTATTGGATGTTTTATTTCTTACATTATCAATCAAATAATCTCCTCATATTAAATAGGATCAACCATTGGGGGTAAAACTATTTTAGCCTTATAGTTTCACTCAGTGGGTATATTTATCTCTCTTAGCTCAACATTAAGCTTCATTAATTTTTATTTTTTGGTTTCATATCAAGAAATATTTTCTTGAGTATAAAGAACCTAAAATCTTTAAGTGGCCAGTGGGTGGTGGATTTAGTAACTCATTTCCATTTTTTCCTTAAAAGTGGTTCAATAAGTGGATGGTGATTGGATGTTGAGAGGAGATCCAATATCATGTACTTTACTTTATGTTAGGTGAATAAACCTTTCTTTCACTTTTCAATTTTAATGACATTCTAAACAGATGTCTCTTCTCAATTATGTCCCTCCCCATCATTATCATACTCTATGATATTAGTGGAGCTTTTATTGACAACATTAACTTAAGAAAATATTATGGAAGGAACCAAATATTCATATACATTGGATTAATATAGGTCCTTATCTTCATCAAAATATATATCATGTGATATATCATAATCATATATTTTTTTTCTACAGGATCATTTTGATTTGTGAACTCCATGGGGTTTCAACCTCTATTTTTGATGCTTTAATTTTGAAAAGGTAATAAGATGTTTGTGTATTGTGATCTTGATTGAATATTCATTAACTTATACCGAACATGATCCAAATAGAAGGGGTGAGTCATGAAATGAAAATGGGATGAACTAAAGGGGAACTTATTATGGGGATTACCCTAGATAGGACATCACTTTTTTATAGGATTATGGGGGAAAATCAACCTATATGTATGATCTAAGATTTATCTTACACTTTTTTACTATAGTTGCATCCATTCGCACACTAGAATATTGAAATGTAGTGGAGGGGATAAAAATTTTTCCATCCCTATAGGTTGGTCCAACCTTGTGCAGTGGAGATCATAACTTCATCCTTTTGTATATTTGGTTGTTTTAGGGTCATAGATGGAGGTAGAAATTACCCCAAACCTATGGGATGGTGCTTCCCTTTCATCATCATTGCAGTTGTTGTCACAACCATCTTGGAATTCCTGGATTTTATCCTAGAATGATTCAAGTGTAGTGTATTCTTTTTTTATTCTAAATAAAAGGTATTTAGTATTAGTAGTTGATCCTTTTTAGTAAGGTTTCTCTATCTCAGGTTTACTACCTATTTTACTTTCATGGTAGCATGATGTAAAAGCCCTTCGATCACCTACTCCCTTTGAGTGTGTCTTTTCTACATCCTTGGAGTAGTAGGGTTTTGTTGGATTAACTAATTAATATACCAAAATTCTGACTTTAAAGCATGGTTTTCGATGATGACATTATAGGATACATTTTTAGATGACCTAATTAACCATTGAGTGGGGTTAAGTGAAACACATTGAATTCATAATTGCCTTAGATTCATACCTAGGGAGAAGATTCCTAAATAATTTTGTCGAGTAATATGTGGCCATTCAAACAAACCTTTTCAAGGTTCTTATATTGTTTTGATGAAATAGAAATCTAGGATTATGAGTGGGTAGACATATCTACATTGCGACACTGATCATCCAATATCGTAAGGTGACCATTATATTCCTCATATGAAGGATTTCTAGATTTGAGACGATGAAGTTTAACCCAAAATATTTAATGAATATAGGATATGTGTTCCTCTTCAAGGATTTATGTAATAAAATGAATGATATATTATCTTTGTAAAATTCCTTCTACATGATGTGAAAACCTTCCTTGTATTTATTTAATGGTTTTTATACCTATTCCAATCATAAAATTCATTTTCCTGTCACTTTTCCAATAAAAAAAGTAATATTTTATATATTTTTCCACATATAGACTTAGACAATCATGTGGGGGAACTGATGATGATCTCCACTAAAACTCACTCATTGGTTAGGTTGAAACACTATTGGTTGATGGTGGGGTTACAAGGATAGGTGGCCTTGATTTTTCACTCATTGAGAGGGACACTACATTGGTTAGTTCTTTGATCACCATGGAGAGAACCTCTATGGTTGCTGATTTGTTTACCACCAACATGGGGAGGACTTCCACCATGATCGTATACTAGATCACTATGGGAATAACCTTTGTAATTTATAATTTATTCCTTTAAAATAATAGGAAGACCTATATTTTTGGTGGTTACTTCATCATGGGGAGTAAATCTATGGAGGAAACCCTAGGGAGGACTTAAAGAGTTGTTCATTATTGATTTTTCGACAAGGGGAGGAATTACCATTCATCTGATCATCATGATAAGGGGAGGAACCCAATGATTAGAATTTTAGGGAGGATCAATATGATTACTAACTATTTTGTAGTGGGGAAGACTTACACAACTAGCATCACATGGAGAATCTCTATGATTACTAACTATCATGATATGGGGTGGATTGTCATGAGTAGTTTTAATATTATTTCAGGGAAAAACTTTATAATGAGGGATTTGGGGAGGACCTGTAGTGTTTTTTTATCATGATTAACCATGGGGAGGACCTCCATATTTGACATTCACATTATCATAAAGAGGAACTTGACTATGATTGTTTTGGGGAGGCAATCCAATGCTGTTTGATATATTATCATGGGGAGGAACTCTAAAATGGTTGTTTTATTTCAATAAATATTAGGGATTTGTTAGAGTAGCTACCAATGTGTACCTTGATATATCTTAAGTATTACTAAAAATGGTGACTTGAAATTTTCCTTGAGTTATAT
Organism: Viscum album; assembly: GCA_963277665.1. Taxonomy (NCBI): domain Eukaryota; kingdom Viridiplantae; phylum Streptophyta; class Magnoliopsida; order Santalales; family Viscaceae; genus Viscum; species Viscum album. The sequence continues at coordinate 904,830,733 of OY728165.1, read as the reverse complement.
TTGGTATATGTTGATGGGTGTTTGGGATGTTGGATACTTTGGAAGTAAACACCTTCTCCTATCCATTGACGGTTGATGACCCTTGGTGGTCTCTCCCAGATTTCCTGGTTTGGATGAATAGAGAAACAATGACTTATTTTAGAGTCATTTAAGGAATCAAGGATGAATGAAAATAACACAAGGCATGGTTAATGGAATCCCTCCTAGGAAACTTCTGGTTTTTCATTTAGATGTAGATGAAATCCTCCTCTACCTCCCTAAGATAAAGAAGGTAGGTATTTACTTAATCTAGAGATAGAATCATGAAGTGTTTTAATATGGTGATGGTGGCTTCCTACATCCTTCTGTTGCATTATCAATATGATAGTTGTTTTGGATTCATCTCCTCAAAACTGGATTGGGGGGTTATAGAATTAGCATGATTCCATTGTGCAAGAATTTTAGAACCACGATGTTTAGAAATTGGAATTGGGTAAGTGGAAATGTTTATCAAGGTTTTGGTTCTATGATATTCATTATAGTGAAGACATATATTCTAGGTTCCATCGAATTGTGATTCACAACAACTTGATTAAGACTATGGTTTCCCATATATAAGTCGGGGAACCTAATGTCTTGTGGTACTCTCATAGAGAATTCAATTTGGATATAATAGTAAAAATGAAATGAAAATACAAAAAAGACCCATCAATGAAACATCACAAGTAAGAATTTTTGTCCTATATCATAGCTAGATGAAAACTCAAGTGTGGGGTGAATTGAGTTTCAAAAAAAATTACTTGTAGAAAACCTCCCTCTTCGAGCTATTTGAGTTCAAATATTTTCATTAATAAAAATTAGTAGTATAAATATAAAATATTGACGTAAATATATTTAAAACAAGATATTTTAGTGGTTCAGGGAATAAAAATCCCCATGTACACTCCACCAACACTCTACTATATGAGTTTGGTGATTTTAACTATTCCAACCCTTTTTCTGGGGGCTCCCAGCTGAGTACAAGAAACTGTAACTTATTATAAAGGTCTAAGATATTTTAACCAGACTCTTCCTTTATAATACCTATCCATGAATCTAACACACTCTATTACAATGAGTTTAAACAAAATATTATGAATATACTTTTCAAAAACTATTACAGCAAACAATTTCAAGTAACAACTGAAAGTAGACGAAGAGACATGTAATGCCCCAACCCTAGTTACCCAGAGTCAGTTCATCACTACATAACATTGGCAAGATCAGAAAAGATGAAGTCTCAAAAGACCGATTATTTTAATAGCCATGGAAATACAAGACATATTCATAAGTTTTACGTTACATTATAAAATGAAAAACTAAAATAACATAGTCTCCATAGGACACACTAAAATCCTATAGACTATCCCTACAGGTCAGTCATAATATAATTTTTTTGCATCCTAGAAAGAATAAAACATAGAAAGGGGTGAGCTTAGATGCTCAGTAAGGATAAGAATATAGCAGAAACTTTCATAAATAAGCATAAACATTTAAGGCAATGTAAGACAAGAACAAAAGCCTTTTAAACTTGAATTTCAGAATAATATGGAAAATTTAAAATCAGATAATTCCATTTACATATTCAAATGGATATTCTACTAGTCGAATAATCACATGCAATATCAATAGCCACTTTGATAATGATGGAATCCATAATGCTAGACTTCATAACCACATAGTCAAGGCCTTGTGCCAAGACTACAAATAAGACTTTGTTAAGGCGTAGTGCCAAGATAATAGTTTGTCTCATGAGACCTACCGATTCATCGAGGAGCTATAGCGAGCTCTACCTGTCACTTACTAAGTCCAATGCATTCTTAATATGAAAAGGTTCAAACATAACATAAAAATTCATATTAAAACTAGCATACGAAATGTCAATAATTTCTCCATAAACCATAAATGGTGTGAAAATAATGCATCCACAGTCAAACATATCACAAAACCTTTAATACATTATGGAAGTTTTGTATCATAATAAATCAACTTCAATTAAGCTTAAAATCCATCAAAGGATGTTGACATAGATGAAATCAAAATATTTTTTTAGAGAAATATATCTTTCTATTTTGAAATCATTTAAAATTTATATAATTATAAAATAATACATTTATTTTGAAAATATTCTTATAAGCTTGTAAGGGAATCTTCGATGATTTTATAACTTCAGAAAAGAGCCGCACCCACCGTATAAGTAAAAAAAACATTCTTACCTTAATTTTGTCGAAAAGGATATAAGGTACCTTGTTTGGAAAACGACGGAAAGATTCCTTTCAAACCATTTTATAAAAAGTCAAACAAGGGTATAAATGACTTTAACCCATAGTCTAGTAAAAAGTAAAAATGTTTTGGAATAAAATTTCAAGAAACATGGATGTAGATGATAAAGAGGTCCTAGTAGATACTTACGTAAAAAAACCTCAGATAATAAAGAGATTGTGAAATTAACCCTTACCTTGTAATTTTCCTTGGTCAAGGGTACATTAACCTTCAGTATAATAGTTAAATCATTATTATTAAATTATAAAAGAACTATATACATAAATATAATATCATATATGATCTTCTAATATTGATTTGTTAATAATATTTCAGTAGTATCTTCGTTTCGGGTGTTAACTGATTCATTTTCCTCTATATGTTTTGTTACGTAAGTAATATTTGTTATAGATAGAATGTATATTATTCATATTCAGAATGAAATTAAGTATTTAAACATTATTTTTAATCATAAAATGAAAATTAGTCTTGAATGGATACGATGGGGAATGAATCTCATCGCGCTCGTGGAGACGGTAATCCAGACGTACACACGAGCGACAGTATCATTCTTTTGATATTAAAATAATATATAATTGGATGTTATATCATATATACATAATAATTATCATATTATATTTATTATTTATATCATCTATACTCATTATTATACCCATCCAAATGATTAAGTGTTTGAATAACAAACTACACCGCGACGTGGAGATGGTAATCCGTATGTACGCACGTATGGTGACTTTGTAATTTATAGGATGGATAGAATAATGAATATGGTTGTAAAATTTTTATAATAAAATCACAATATATAGAATATACTGGATTTATTATTTTCTAATTCAAACAACAAAGAAAGCGGATGTGGAAGAAGAAAATAACTTGAAAGAGGTAATGAAATATTTACCTCTTCTTATGGTTCTTCCTTTTGATTTGATCAAAAGGGATCCTTAGGTTGGCTTTATGACTAAATGAAGGCCTCTATGATAAATGGATTATAGTTGGGAGGATATTTGGGTAGTGGTTGGCTGAGCCAAACAGCTTTGAAGGAGTGAATATGAGAGAAGTGGAAGTGCCCTTTTATAAGAGGGGTGAGGGGCACCTTAGGAAAAGATTGGAATATTATTTTATAATAAAATAATTTTCGGTTTCTAATGGATAAGAAATGAATTATTTAAAGTCTAAGGTGGGGATGGGTCGAAAACCTCTCAACCAATAGGTTTTAGACAGGTTTGGGTCAGTATATTATCCTTATCTTTTAGATTTAACTCTTAGTTAAATAGTTTGACATTTACCATGTCTCTTGGTATTTTTATAATATATGGGAAACAAACTTACTATAAACTTCCAATATAACCCCAAGTGGTTAATTAATGATACACATATCATTATATAAGTCTTTTTTCTGATCCTTAGATTTTTAGGATTATTATATCTGTAAAGACCCATAAATTTCAAGGGAAATTTTTTTCTTAATTTTCTTTGGGATTTTACAAGTACGCAGTTTCTGACGGCACCTGATTCCGAGGCCCGGTGTGCCTGGAACCATTTTACGAAGTTTAGCTCGGGTATGTTTAGTGAACGAACGTGTGGTTTTTCCTAACTTTTGAATCAGTGATCGGAATTGAAATCCAAGGGCACCGATGGAACCGCAACGCCAGTAATTTCTTAGGAAGACTTTTCCTAGAGTTGAGTTTTCTCGGGAGGTGATGTTAAAAATGTGAGGAATAAAAATAAAATTATTTTACAGTTTATTTTTATTTCTTTACCGATGGTTAAGCGTTGTGGAAAAGGAAGATGCAAGGAAGTTGGGGTGGGGCCCACACGAGCCCCACCCTTTTCAATTTCCTCAACCTCCCATTAAGTTTGCAAACCCCCCATTATTTTTGTAACTCACCCGCACCCCTTTTAAACGACAATTCAACTCTCGCAATTAATTGGACTGTTAAAGGCTCTTCAATTAATTTAATTAATTGAATGAGATCTTTTTGAATTTCAAATTAATGTTAACTTGTGTGTGTGTGAATAAAATAAGACAATGTCTTATTTTATTGGGGGCTTGTTTTGTTGTGCGAAAAGGGGAGGAGAGAACTCTTGCGATCTGAAGAACATCTTCTTCCTAGTCGAAGAACACGAAGAACGCTGAGTCTACGATGAAGATCTCCTTTACCGCAAGGGGAGATCGTCGTACCATCTTCTTCCCTCTCCGCAGCTGGTGAGAGACGCATTCTTCGAAGAATGACGATGCGCTGCATCCTTCATCGGGCGAACGCCGACAATGCTTACAGAGCCTCGATCCGCGACACCATCTTCCACGACGACATCTTCCGCGATGATATCTTCCGCAACATCCTTTTTCCACAACGATCCTCGTTTGATGACTTCATCGAGGTAGGGGTTTGAGTTCAATTTGTGGATTAAATTTGTGCTCACTTTGACGAAGATATTTTATTTTGGTCCGCTTGTTATCATTATAACGGGAGGAGGTCGGACCGCATGAACACGACCGACCCTCCTCCCCCTTTGTTGTTGAATTCGTTGCGGCTCGAACGAAGGCGGCGCGGTGCAACGACACCGTGCAGAATCAAGGAGGAACACGACGAAGAAGCGCGACACCGTCACACCGCGCCATTGAGGCCGAACAAAGATGCGACCGAAGTCGGGCCACGGTGAAGGGGCACGACGCTGTCATGCCGCGCCAGAGAACCACGAAGAGACCGTGGCCGGAGCGGGGCCGCGGCGCCGTCGCGCCGCACCGGTCGGACCAAGGCCGCGGCCTGTGGTCGCGGCGGAGAAAGGGAGGGAGGCCGGAGCCGCCGGCCGCCGATGCGCTGGAGAACGGGACCAACCGGTCCCGCGGGTGAGCTGGACACCCGTTACGGCCGGCCAAATTCCAGAAAAAAACCGGGAGTTTGACCCTCGGTCAACGCGACAGGGTAGACCCCCGCGGGTCCGTCATTCAGTCTGAAGGGGTGGCGGTTCCCCCCCTTCCGCGCTCACACGGCGCGCGACGCCCCCGCCGGATGGGTCGGGCTGCGCCCACCGGGCTGGGCAGTGCCCTAATGGTCCAGACCCGGACCCGGGTCGGGTCAACCCAGTTCAGGCCGACGCAGGGGGTCTTGGGCCAGGTCGGTCCGGGCCCAAAACCCCCTAAAACCGGATATGTTCATTTAAATACCCGTAACATGGGCTACGGTCCTCCGATCGACGCACCGTTAGTTGATATGAGATCCTTGGATCGAGACGGTCATTTCGATATATTACAATCATGGTTTCAGAGAACTTTGGTTATGGCCAGGTTGGTTCGAACACGAAACCAACCGGGCCCTCGGAGCGGAAACACTTATAACTTGAGCTCCGGATGTCCGATTTATGTGCCGTCGACTTTTTTGGATTCCTCTTAGTGAGACAGACATTTTGGATCACTCCGCTCGAGGTTTGGATGCAGTTGGAGTGCGGTCGAGTTGGTTCTGACTTAAAAACCAACCGGGCCCCCTGGAAGAAAAAGCCAATAACTCTCGAACCGGGCGTCCGATTGACGCACCGTCTATCGCGTTGTGTTCCTATTGACGTGAAGGAACTTTGCGATACATCAAATCTGGTCTACATGGCAATTGATGTATTGACCTCTTGGCTCGTGGAACGGACCCTCCCGGAATGAGCGTGCTGTGTGCGGAACCCCTAGAGCTGGATGAGACTTGACGACTGCTGATCGATCGACTCTGTGTGTTTTGATAGCCCAGTGGGGAGCGTTTGGTTGTAGCGGCAGACCCACGGCGGAGGAGCGCTTGGTTGAAGTAGTAGACCCACGATACTCAACAGAAGGAGTACCTCTATAGGCTATGAGGGGGAGCGCTTGGTTGTAGCGGAAGACCCATGGTGGGAAGCGATTGGTTGTAGCAGCAGACCCACAGTACTCGACAGGTGGAGTACTAAAACAATCCAAGGTTAGTGGGAAGCGCTTGGTTGTAGCGGCAGACCCACTGTACTCGATAGAGGAGGAGTTCCTCAACATCTATGGGTTTGACGGTGTAGACTTTTGTATTGGAATCCTCCGTGGGTTCGACGGTAAAGACTTTCGTACTGGAATCCTCCATGGGTTCAACGACGATGACAACCGTATTGGAATCCTCCATTGGTTCGAAAGTGAAGACTATCATACTGGAATCCTCTGTGGGTTCGACGACGACGACAACCGTACTGGAATCCTCTGTGGGTTCGGTGGTGACGACTATAATACTTGAATCCTACGTGGGTCCCAACTAGATAAATCAGTAACTACATATGATCTTCTCCTTTTTCATTACAAATGATGTATACCTGTGTGAGCTTAGTCTTGACTTTCAATCATTATCTTCGATACAATTGACTTGCTTTCCTATATGGATTGAGTTGTGCTTTCCTGTGTGGATTGGGTTGTACTATCATGTGTGGACGTGATCGAACTTGGGCTCAAATGTTAGAGCCGAATTGGAATTGATGACTTAGGTATATGTATGGGCATATACCTAAGTAGTGTTGGATGTTACTTCGTGATTGTATCTTTCATTTGGGGTTTATCCTTTGTGGATTCTGGGAGACCTTCGGGGGTCTCGGGGTCCCTACTGAGTAGCGTATACTCACCCCTGCATGGGCTATGCCCGCACTACGTTGTGTTGGATACAGATGACAGATAACGCTGATCATGGTTGAGGCTTGTGGAGCAAGTCGGTACCTGGAGGTGGACCACTGGGCGGGACGTACACGGAGCGGACGGCTGGACCCGAGGAGCTGAGGAGGCTATCTGTACCCACCCTTCAGGTGGGACTTCCAATGGATGGATCGACGTTGCTGCTTACTTTTCAGTTGATGTACTTTCTTTCCAGTTGTACTTTACTTTCAGTTTGGGTTTGTATCCTGGCCCATTTACTTTCCGCACTTACTATTGTACTCAGTTTACTTAGTGTTTACTTCTGCTGGCTTACTCTGTGGTGTTTTTTTACTTTATAAAGGCAATTCCTTCCCCTTTTTTGTCAGGATTTACTCCTTGGTGCTAGTCGCCAGCCCATGGCCTATGGAAGGAGGGTTTGGGGTAGTCACAGCATGGGTCCCAAGGACGGGTCGTGACAAATTGGTATCAGAGGAGTTCGGTTCTACCACAGAACTCAGGAATCTGATCTTTCTTCTATGTGAAGCAATAATATTAAGGGTATTGAGTGTGGTTATCAGTCCAGGGAGTCCAGTGTTGGTGCGGAGGTCGACGTATCCATACACCAGGACCCTGACTTCTGATTTCCGACTCAATGCACGAAAACATTGATTGCATGTGTGTTTCAAAAGTTTTCTTTGTGATTACTTTGTGTCAGCTCACCAGGTATACTGTTTTGATTGTGGCGCACCTGTTTCTTTTTAGGATGGCCCCATGACGGCAGCCAGCTAGGGTTAAGAGCTTTGTGCGAGATGACAGCCCACCGAGCGACGAGGCCTCGATGCAGGGCCCTTTTACTGCAGAGGCACCGGTGGTACCTCTACCCATCGAGCCACCGATGCCGCCATCCCCAACTGCTGAGAGTGCACGTCACCTTAGTGCACTGTACGAGTTTCAGCATTAGAGACCGCCCAGGTTCCAAGGGGAGATGGACCCTCAGGCAGCCGAGGATTGGCTGGTGGCCGTTGTTCGATTTTTCAGGTTAGTGGGGACACCAACTGACGTCATAGTGATCCTTGTAGCGAGCCTCCTGCACGCGGCAGCAGGTAGATGGTGGAGCTTGATGCTCCAGGTGCACGACATGGCATCCCTTATGTGGGAAGACTTGGAGAGCCTATTGTTGGCAGAGTTTTTACTAGCCACCCTTCGAGCAGTGCGCATACATGAGCTACTACAGCTGCGGCAGGGCAACATGACAGTAGCACAGTATTCAGCGAGGTTTACCGATCTCTCGCGTTACTCTATAGATATGGTACGAGACCCGTTATTCAGGGCGCGAACCTTCGAGCAGGGGCTCAGGTGAGAGATTAGAGCTTCAGTTGTTTCTCACAGCATCTCGACACAGACATGGGTGTTAGAGCGAGCCCTCTTAGTGGAGAGTTTCCTTGCTGAGAAGTCTACAGCAGTAGGACCCACCACTAGCTGGCATGTGGCAGAGTCTTCTGCAGTGGGAAGTAGAAAGATGACGCAGAGGTCCAAGAGGACCAGACCTACAGGTGATCGACCGCATGACACAAGATCGTGTGTCCGAGGCACCCGGGGTGGAGAACGACTTACCAGGAGCGGATAGTGTTACTCCTGCAGCGGGGTTGGTCACATGGCACGTGACTGTCCGACCCGCCATACAAATGACCAGCAGATAAACGAAGGACCTCCCAGGAAGAGGCAGAGGTTCGATCGGGGCGGATCGCAAGGAGCAGGAGACCGAGGTAGGGGAGCTGGCTGTGTATCTAGAGGTGGACGGCGCTTCGAGGTGTTTCCACCACCACCGCCAGGAGGTCCACCCCGACCGCAGGGAACATGTGGACATGGGAGAACACAACTTCAGGCAGCTGAAGCATATGACTTTGGAGATCTAGAAGCAGGTGGAAAGGAGCGAGACTAGTTCCAGGCATGGAGGACTTTGTTCTTGGTGCTTCTAGTTTCCGTGTTGTTGTTGTTGTGTTTAATTTGTGTCTTTGTACTTTGAGTTGCAGTAATAAAGGACACCTTTCTTTGTGGCGTTTACTTTTCTGTCCTCTCTTTAGTTGTTACTAAGAGGTTCCGGTTTAAAAAAACTGTTGACTTGACCCTCACTTCTGAGATACCTATTGGAGGAGACCCAGTGACCACACACTGATGCCGACAGTGTGACTCAACCCTTGGAGGCGAGAGTAATGGTTGGATCTCTTGGTAGTGGCGTCGAGCCCTTATGATATCATCCTTGGTATGGATTAGTATCATCCACATCGGGAGTAAATTTATTAGGTAAAGAATGTGGTTCATCATGGGGATGAGACCAAATTTCTCTGATCGGCAAAGATGAAATCTTATCAGCTCTTGTAGGAACAGAGAAGGTCCAGGTCATCCAAGAGCAGATGAGGACAACTCAAAGCCGACAAAATTCTTGTGCTGACAGGAGGCAGAGACCACTAGAGTTCGAGGATGGCGACCACGTTTTCCTACGGGTCTCACCTCGACATGGATTACGAAGTTTTAAACAAGTCGGAAAGTTATCTATACGGTTCATCATACCCTTCTAGGTCCTCAACAGGATAGGCGAGGAGGCTTATCGCCTGGCCCTTCCACCTCAACTGTACCGGGTGCACGTAGTTTTTCACGTATCTTAGCTAAGGATATATGTGCACGACCCGACGCATATCGTCGACCACAGGGAGCAGGACATCAATGACGGGGAGACTTTTTTGGAGGTCCTGGGGGAGATCGAGGATCGACAAGAGCGGGTCCTACGTGGGCGGTCGATTTGTCTAGTGCACATCAGGTGGCAACACGAGAACCTCCAGGGGAGCACTGGGGAGTGGGAGGCTCAGATGCGTGCTCAGTACCTTTTGTTTCCCTAGTTTGTGTTTTAACTTTATGGGGACGTAAAGCCTTGAGGTGGGAGTAATGTAAAGACCTGTAAATTTCAAGGGAATTTTTTTTCTTAATTTTCTTTGGGATTTTACGAGTACGCAGTTTGTGACGGAACCTGATTCCGTGGCCCGGTGTGCCCGGAACCATTTTCCGAAGTTTAGCTCGGGTACGTTCAGTGAACGAATGAGCGGGTTTTTCCAAATTTTGAACCAGTGCTCGGAATCGAAATCCGAGGGCACCGATGGAACCGCAACGCTAGTAATTGCTTAGGAAGACTTTTCCTGGAGTTGCGTTTTCTCGGGAGGTGATGTTAAAAATGTGAGGAATATAAATAAAATTGTTTTACTATTTATTTTTATTTATTTACCGATGGTTAAGAATTGTAGAAAAGGAAGATGCAAAGAAGTTGGGGTGGGGCCCACACGATCCCCACCCTTTTCAATTTCCTCAACCTCCCATTAAGTTTTCAAACCCCCAATTATTTTTGTAACTCACCCGCACCCCTTTTAAACGACAAGTCAACTCTCGCAATTAATTGGACTGTTAAAGGCTCTTCAATTAATTTAATTAATTGAATGAGATCTTTTTGAATTTCAAATTAATGTTGACTTGTGTGTGTGTGAATAAAATAAGACAATGTCTTATTTTATTGGGGGATTATTTTGTTGTGCGAAAAGAGGAGGAGAGAACTCTTGCGCTCTGAAGAACATCATCTTCCTCATCGAAGAACGCAAAGAACGACGAGTCTACGACGAAGAACTCCGTCACCGCAAGGGGAGATCATCGTATCGTCTTCTTCCCTCTTCGCAGCCGATGAAAGACGCCTTCTTCGAAGAATGAAGATGCACCACATACTTCATCGGGTGAATGCCGACAGCGCTTAAGGAGCCTCGATCTGCAACGCCGTCTTCCACGACGACGTCTTCCATGACATCCTTTTTCTGCAACGATCCTCGTTCGACGACTTCATCGAGGTAGGGGTTTGAGATCAATTTGTGGATTAAATTTTTGCTCGCTTTGACAAAGATATTTTATTTTGGGATGCCTGTTATCATTATAAATGGAGGAGTTTGGACCACAAGAACACGACCGACCCTCCTCCCCCCTTTGTTGTTGAATTCTTTGAGGCTCGAATGAAGGCGGCGCGGTGCAACGACATCGCGTGAAATCAAGGAGGAACACAGTGAAGAAGCGCAGCGTCGTCACGCCTCACCATTGAGGCCGAACGAAGCCGTAGCCAGAGTCGGGCCACGACGAAGGGGCGCGGCGCCGTCGCGCTGCGCCAGAGAACCACGAAGAGACCATGGTCAGAGCGGGGCCGTGGCGGAGGGGCGCGACGGAGCAAGGGAGGGCGCCCGGAGCCACCGGTTGCCGGTGCGCTAGAGGGTGGGACCAACCGGTCCCGCGTGTGAGCTGGCCGGCCGAAACGACCATCCAAATTCCAGAAAAAAACCAGGGGTTTGACCCCCGGTCAATGCGGCAGGGCGGACCCCCGCGGGTCCACCGTTCAGTCTGAAGGGGTGGTAGTTCCCCCCTTCTGCGCTCACGCGGCGCGTGGCGCCCTCGCCGGGCCGACCGACCGTACTGGGCCGGGCCGCGCCGGTGGGGCCGGCCCATGACCAAATGGGCCAGACCCGGACCCAGGTCGGGTCAAACCGGTTTGGGCCGACCCAGGGGGTCTTGGGCCGGGTCGGTCCGGGCCCAAAACCCCCTAAAACCGGACAGGTTCGTTTAAATGCCCGTAACATGGGCTACAGACCTCCGATGGACGCACCGTCAGTTACGATGAGATCCTTGGATCGAGACGGTCGTTTCGGTATATTAAAATCAAGGTTTTGGAGAGCATTGGGTACGGCCAGGTTGGTTTGAACACGAAACCAACCGGGCCCTCGGAGCGGAAAAACTTATAACTTGAGCTCCCGACGTCCGATTTACATGCCGTCGACTTTGTTGGATTACTCTTAGTGAGACGGACCTTTTGGATTACTCAGCTCAAGTTTTGGATGCAGTTGGAGTGTAGTCCGGTTGGTTTTGACTTAAAAACCAACCGAGCCCCTGGGACGAAAAAGCCAATAACTCTCAGACCGGGCGTCCGATTGACGCGTCGTCTGTCGCATTGTGTTCCTATTGATGTGACGGAACTTTGTGATACATCAACTCTGGTCTATGTGACAGTTGATGTATCGACCTCTTGGCTCGTGGAGCGGACCCTCTCAGAATGAGCATGCTGTGTGCGGAAACCCTAGAGTTGGCTGAGACTTGACGACTGCTGATCGATCAACTCAGTGTGTTTCGATAGCCCAGTGGGGAGCGCTTGGTTGTAGTGGCAGAACCACGGTGGAGGAGCGCTTGGTTGAAGTGGCAGACCTGAGGTACTCAACAGAAGGAGTACCTCTGTAGGCTATGAGGGGGAGCGCTTGGTTGTAGCGGCAGACCCATGGTGGGAAGCGCTTGGTTGTAGCAACAGACCCACAGTACTCGACAGGTGGAGTACTACAGCAATCCAAGGTTAGTGAGAAGCTCTTGGTTGTAGCGGCAGGCCCACTGTACTCGATAGAGGAGGAGTTCCCCAGCAGCTATGGGTTTGACTGTGAAGACTTTCGTATTGGAATCCTCCGTGGGTTCGACGGTAAAGACTTTCGTAGTGGAATCCTTCGTGGGTTAGACGGTAAAGACTTTCGTACTGGAATCCTCCGTGGGTTCGATGATTACGACAACCGTATTGGAATCCTCTGTGGGTTCGACGGTGAAGACTATCGTACTGGAATCCTCTGTGGGTTCGACGACGACGACAACCATACTGGAATCCTCTGTGGGTTCGGTGGTGACGACTACAGTACTTGAATCCTACGTGGGTCCCAGCTAGATGAATCAGTAACTACATATGATCTTCTCCTTTTTCATTACAAATTATGTATACCTGTGTGGGCTGATTCTTGACTTTCAATCATTATCTTTGATATGATTGACTTTCTTTCCTATGTGGACTGAGTTATGCTTTCCTGTGTGGATTGGGTTGTACTATCCTGTGTGGACGTGATCGAACTTGGGCTCAGATGTTGGAGCCGAACTGGAATTGATGACTTAGGTATATGTATGGGAATATACCTAAGTAGTTTTTGATGTTACTTCGTGATTGTATCTTTCCTTTGTGGTTTATCCTTTGTGGATTCTGGGAGACCTTCGGGGGTCTCGGGGTCCCTACTGAGTAGCGTATACTCACCCCTGCATAGGCTATGCCCGCACTAGGTCATGTTGGATGCAGATGACAGACAACGTTGATCGTGGTTGAGGCTTGTGGAGCAAGTCAGTACCTGGAGGTGGACCACTGGGCGGGACGTACACGGAGCGGACGACTGGACCCGAGGAGCTGAGGAGGCTATCTATACCCACCCTTCAGGTGGGACTTCCAGTGGACGGCTCGATGTTGATGCTTACTTTTTAGTTGTTTTACCTTCTTTCCAGTTGTACTATACTTTCAGTTTGGGTTTGTATTCTGGCCCATTTACTTTCCGCACTTACTATTGTACTCAGTTTACTTAGTGTTTACTTCTGCTGGCTTACTCTGTGGTGTTTGTTTACTTTATAAAGGCAATGTCTTCCCCTTTTTTGTAGGGATTTACGCCTTGGTGCTAGTCACCAGCCCCTGGCCTATGGAAGGCAGGTTTGGGGTAGTCACGACACGGGTCCCGAGGACAGGTCGTGACAATATCAACCAATAATATTGTATTTATTTTAGAAACTCATTTATGTCAATTTTGACATTATTTAATAATTGATTTTTGTTAAAGTCCTAACAACTTTATTACTTCCAAATAAATACATTTAATCAACCCTAACATGTCATATTAACCAAGAAAATTAGTGTAATTCATTAAAAGTCTCAAATTAGATTTATTTGGATATTAATAATATCAATTATTTTAATCTTTCTTTAATATGGTAATTACTGCATCTTCATTGTGCCATAAATAAATTAAATTATTTAATGTCTAAAAATTATATATAAAATACCATTATGTAGGAAATATATTTATATTTCTAATGAATATTTATAGTTGAATTTATATTGTAGGTAACCCTATATTAAAAATGGTTTAGTTATTAATCTTTGAATTTAACTCTTTTAACTCTTCTTTAAATAAAATAATAATAAATGTCATAATATAATCCAAGTAGACCAAATAGGTTAATATTTTATTACTAATGTTTTTTTGGTCGAATTATACTTATCAAATAGAATTAGGACTTGTGTTAGGGAAATAATAATATCATTTTACCCTCAATTACCCTATTTTCTTTTAACTGTGGTAAATAAAAGTAAAAAGGTACTATTCCCCAAAAATTATTTTCATCTTATTGAACAAAATTTTGATTACTGATATCAACCATGTCTCTCATATTTTTGAAATTCAACTCATAGAAGCGGTAAAATTAATCTTTATACAAATTTGGAAATGCTCATAGGAGGTGGGTAAAAGAGGGTAAAAAGTTTGATAAAATTTTATATATCTAAACTCTTTATAAAATGACTCCAATGAATTACATTAAACTTATATAGGAATTATATATCTATTTTGACCTAAAATAAATTTAAATAAAATAAATTATTATTTAAAAAGAATGTCGATTTTAAACAATAACTCAGTGTTTTTCACTATTCTTAAAGAATTGAATGTTTTCAAAAAAATACCAAAAATTCACCCTAAGCTAATTTTGATATTATGAATCCAAAAATTAAGTCCATTTTGAAAGATAAACTTTATAAAATTTCAAAAATTGGGTATTACTATTCATAACGGCTAGTTTGATTGGTCGTGGTGTGTTAGAATCTCAAAGTTGTGTATAATGCAAGCTATTGCATTATTCAAGGGGAAACGTACTATGGAAGCTTGGGGTGTTACATTATTCCCTCCTTCAAATAATTTCGTCCTCGAAATTTCTAAAATATTTATGCATAAAAAGATTCTGGTGGTTCTTCTTCATAAGTTCCTCAGGTTCCTATGCTGCCTCTTCCATCTTATGGTTTCTCCATAGAACTTTTACCAGATGAGTCATTTGGTTTCTCAGCACTTGTTCTCTGGTATCAATAATTTTGAAAGGCTCTTCACAATAAGACATATCAGGTTCCATTTCAATTTCCTCATAGGTGAGTGCATGCGTTGGGCCAGGCATGTATTTTCTCAATAGTGATACGTGGAACACTTTGTTAACTTTGGAGAGACTTTGTGGCATTTCCAACCGGTAAGCTATAGCTCAAATTTATTCTAGAATTTCAAAAGGTCTGATGTACCTGGGACTTAGTTTACCCTTCTTACCAAATTGTATAACTACCTTCCATGGAGATACCTTCAAGAAAACATGATCTCCTACCTGAAATTCCAAATCATTCCTTCGGTTATCGGCATAGCTCTTTTGCCTACTTTTTTGCTATTTTGATGTGGGTCTGGATAACCTTCACCTTTTCCATCATTTCCTCAACATGTTCTAGGCCTACGAGTTTTCTTTCATAAACATCATCCAAACAAGTTGGTGTGCGATATCTCTTTCCATATAACACTTCATATGGTGCCAACTGAATACTTGAATGGAAGCTATTGTTATTGGAAAATTCTACCATAGGTAAATATTGATCCCACATACCTTAAAAGTCAAGTGAGAAAGATCTCAACATGTCTTATAAGGTTTTAATAGTCCATTTTGATTGTCCAACAGTTTGAGGGTGGTAGGAAGTGCTCAAACGAAGTTCAGTATCCAAGGCAATCTGAAGACTTTTCCAGAATCTTGATGTAAAATGGGGATCACGATCAGAAACAATTGATAGGGGTACACAATGGAGTCTTACAAATTCATTAATATATATTATTTCTAAATGTTCAAGTGATAAATATTCTCTTCAGTTATTCAAAAAATTCTTCACACTATTTTGTCGAAAAAAATTTAACCTCTTTACGTGTGAGCTTTGTAAATGGGTTAGCCAACCAGGCAAAATTCTGGACGAAATGTCGATAATAACCTGCTAAACCAATAAAACCGCATACCTCAGTTCTACTCGTTGGTGTGGGACATTCATGGATTACCTTGGTGTTTAAAGGATCAAAAGATATTCCATCCTTAGAGACAATATGGCCAAGAAAAGAAATCTCCTGAATCCATAATTCACACTTGCTAAATTTCCCATATAATTATTTTTTTCTAAGAGTCTTTAGAATAATGCGCAAGTGATTTTCATGATCTTAATACCTTTTAGATTATAACAAGATATCATCAATAAATACCACTACAAAGTCATAAAGATATTATTTGAAAACTTTATTCATTAGATCCATGAAGAGAGAGGGTGCATTAGTCAATCCAAAAGGCATTACTGTAAACTCGTAATGCCCGTACCTGGTTCAAAATGCTATTTTCGGAATGTCTTACTTTTTCACACACAACTGATGATATCCAGATTGAAGGTCAATCTTTGAAAAATATTGAGCTCCAAGAAGTTATTAGAATAAATAATCAATGCAAGGTAGGGGATAGTTGTTCTTTATTGTTATAACATTGATCTCCCTGTAGTCAATCCACAACCTCATAGATCCATCTTTATTCTTAACAAAAAGAACAGGGGCTCCCCATGGAGAAACACTAGGGTGACTAAATACCTTATTACTCAATTCCTCTAGTTGTTTCTTTAGTTCCACTAATTCCACAGTGTCCATTCTATAAGGGGTCTTCGATATGGGCCTTAAACCTGGAATTAAATCAATGGAAAACTCAATTTCTTATTCTGGAGGATGTCCAGGTAAATCTTCTGGAATCACATCAACATATTCTTTCAAAATAGGTACGTCCTCTATTTGAACATTCCTTTCCTCACCCATAGTTATTTCATTCTCTTCCTCCCCAATAATTGAATTTAGTTGAGATACTAGGGGTGGATCTAGAAAAGAATTAAGTGGTGACATTTCTGTTCTAAAGATAAGGTACTCCTTATAATCATTAATAATTTCAACCTCCTTCTTCTTAGAATAAATTTTCATATCATGGTTCAAAATCCAATCCGTACCAAGGATTATATCAAATTCAATCATGGGTATGACGATGAGATTAGAAGATAAAGAACATTTATATTACTTAATGGGAACTGATTCACAAAATTTGTTGCAATGATACTTCCCTTAGGTGTTTTGACTAAAAACTCCCTTGTTAAGTCAAATTGAAAATATCTAATTTTCCTAGAAAAATGGGAAGACATGAAACAATGCGATGATCCAGAATCAAATAAAGCATTTTCTAAACTTGAGGAAACCATTAAATTACCTGCCACCACATCTTTCGAATATTCAACCTCAGCAGTAGTGATTACCTAAGCTTTCCCTTGATCCTTTAGCCTTTTATGAGGTAAGTTTCCTTGGCGCTTAGTATATTCATTTTCATAATGCCCTCTTTCTCTACAATTGTAGCATTCAATATTGACAGCCTCTTTCTTCCCCTTGCAATAATGAGCTTGGTGTCCTTTTTCACCACAATTGTAACAGACTCCCATTCCCTTTAGGAAAGTACCAGGGTGTTTCTTCCCACATTTACTGTAGGATAGATATTCATATTTTCCCTTCTTCCCCTTATTTCCTTTTCCAGAGTGTTTAATAGATATATTCTTCTCTTGCATTGCTTCAAATTTGGAAGACTTAGAGAATTAATTTTCTCTCTTGATAGAACATGAGACAATATCTTTGTACGACAAGAATAATTGTGAGACTAATGATCAATGGAGAAATGGTTTTAACCCATCAAAGAATCGATTAATCTTACTCCTTGGATTAAGTATATAATCTGCTGCATGCCTTGCTAACCTTGTAAAGTTAGCCTCATATTTTGCGAAATTCTCATCCTTTTTTTGCCTCAGACCCAGAAATTGCCTTTCCATATCCACTTGATGTTCATAAAGAAAGTATTTTTCTAAGAAAATATCTTTAAACTCCCTCTATTCTATATTTGATACTTCATCATCTTTTCTTGTGTTTTGAATCAATGACCACCATTGATCTGCATCTCCCGTGAGGCGACAAACTACCATGAGAACTTTTTCCCTTTCACCACTCCCCAAAGCATGGAATATATTTTCTAAGGAATTTATCAATTGCTCAACTACTAAGGGATTTTTACTACCATTTAATGTTGGTGGTTGTTTCCTCATGAAGCAGTCTAACGTTGATCCTCCACGTTGTGGATCAGGGTAATCCATATAGGTAATGTTATTCTTTATAACCTGAGTGAGTTGTCCCAGTATGGTGATAAGCTGATCAGTACCAGTTGTTTCACTAGCACCACTATAATTATTTTGAGTAGGAGGGAAATCCCTACATGGATTATGTGCATTGATACGGTTTCCATTACTTCCACTAAGAGCCATTTGTAAATAATGGCATGCACTAGATTAGTTTATAAATCGCAATACATAATTCCAAACTTGTAAAACAGTTAACATAAATTGAAAAGTTTATAGATAGAATCAATAATAATAAAAATGTTTTCTTTTAAGAAGTATATACTCATAAACCCTTCATAATGGTTTGTAAAGAAAATGAGAATTATCCTAAGCATATCTCCTAGGAGTGTCATAACCAAGAGTGCAGCAAGGCCCATTGTCGTGCATCGGTTCCCATTCAAGTCTAGATCAAAGCAGTGTTTTTAGGTTTTACCCCTAGGTAAATCTATTCCAGAGTCGCCTCTACCTACTCGTATCCATACATGGGTTTATTTCTTGTAAAACTCACAAAATCTCTACAATACCAAATATCTAGGAATTTCTTATATACTAATCCTCAAAGTCTATCTTTGGATAAAGTGCTCTAATCAGAGTTTTTCTAAATCTAGCTTCTATGGTTTGTAATAAACTTCCTCTAATACCAACTGCAATTCCCTGACCCTAGTTACCCAAAGTCGGTGAATTATTACATAACATTGGAATGATCACAAAAGATCAAGTCTCAAAATATCGATTAGTTTAGTAACCTTGGAAATACTAGATACATTCATAAGTTTTACATTAAATTATAAAATGAAGAACTACAACAACATAGTCTCTATAGGCCACACTCATATCCCACAAACTATCCCTGTAGGTCAGTCATAATATACATCTTTGCATCTGGGAAAAAATAAAACATAGAAAGGGGTGAGCTCAGATGCTCAGTAAGGATAAAAATATATTGGAAACTTTCATAGATAAGTATAAACATTTAAGGCAATATAAGACAAGAACAAAAGCCTTTTAAACTTGAACTTCAGAATAATATGGAAAATATAAAATCAAATAATTCCATTTACTTATTCACATGGATATTCTACTAGTCGAATAATCACATTCAATATCAATAGCCACTTTCATAATGATGGAATGCATAATGCCAGACTTCATAACCACATAGTCTAGGCCATGTGCAAAGACTACAAATAATATTTTGTCAAGGCCTTGTTCCTAGACACTAGTTTGTCTCATGAGACCTACCGATTCATTGAGGAGCTATAGCGGGCTCCCCCCATCACTTACTAAGTCCAACACATTCCTCATATGAAAAAGTTCAAAAATAACACAAACATTCGTATTAAAACTAGAATACGAAATGTCAATAATTTATCCATAAACCATGAATGGTGTGAAAATAACACATCCACAGTAAAACATATGACAAAACCTTCAATACAATATGGAAGTTTTGTAACATAATAAATCAACTTCAATTTATCTTAAAATCCATCAAAGGATATTGACATAGATGAAATCAAAACATTTTTTTAGAGAAATATAACTTTCTATTTTGAAATCATTTAAAAGTCATATAATTATAAAAGAAAACATTTATTTTGAAAACATTCTTCTAAGATTGTAATAGAAGCTTCGACGATGTTATATTGGTAGAAAATAGCCGCACCTGCTATTTAAGTTAAAAAAAATCATTCTTACCTTAATTTTGTCAAAAAGGTCATAAGGTACCTTGTTTGGAAAACGACGGAAAGATTCATTTCAAAATATTTTATAAAAAGTCAAAAAAGGGTATAAATGACTTTAACCAATATTCTAGTAAATATTAAAAATGTTTTGGAATACATTTCTAAGAAATATGGATGTGGATGATAAAGAGGTCACAGTTGATACTTACATAAAAACAACCTCAGATAGTAAAGTGATTGTGAAATTAACCCTTATCTTGCAATTTTCATTGGTCGAGGGTATGTTAACCTCTTGTATAATAGAAAAATCATTTTTATTAAATTATAAAATAACTATATACATAAATATGATATCATATATGATATTTCAGAATGATATTAAGTATTTAAAAATTATTTTTAATCATCAAATAAAAATTAATCTTGAATGGATACGATGGGGAATGAATCTTATCACGTTCGTGGAGACGGTAATCCGTACGTACACATGAGCGACAAAATCATTATTTTGATATTAAAATCATATATAATTGGATGGTATATCATATATATATAATAATTATCATATTATATTTATTATTTAAATCATTTATACACATTATTATACCCATACAAATGATGAATTTTTTGAATAACAAACTACACCACGACGTGGAGACGGTAATCCGTACGTCCGCACGTATGGTGAATTTATCATTTATAGGATGGAGAGAATAATGAATATGGTTGTTACATTTTTATAATAACATCAAAATATATAGAATATACTGGAGTTATTATGTTATAATGGAAACAAAAAAGAAAGAGGAAGTGGGAGAAGAAAAAAACTTAAAAGAGGTGATGAAATATTACCTCTTCTTCGGGTTCTTCCTTTTGATTTGATCAAAAGGGATCCTTAGGCTGGCTTTAAAACTAAAGTAAGGACTCTAGGATGAATAGAGGACAGTTTGGAGGATATTTGGGTAGGGGTTGGACAATCCAAATGGTTTTTAAGGTTTTAATTTGAGAGAAGGGGAAGTTCCCTTTTATAAGAGGGGTGAGGGGCACCTTAGGAAAATATTGGAATATTATTTTATAATAAAATAATTTTCTATTTATAATGGATCCAAACTGAATTATTTAAAGGATAATGTGTGGATGTGTTTAAAACCTCTCAAAAAATAGGTTTTAGACAGGTTTGGGTCAATATATTAATCTTATCTTTTAGATTTAACTCTTAGTTAAATAGTTTGACATTTACCATGTCTCTTTGTATTTTTATATTATATGGTAAATAAACTTACTATAAACTTCTAAGAGAACCCCAAGTGGATCATTAATGATACAAATTTCATTATATAAGTCTTTTTTCCTAACCTTAGATTCTTAGGATTATTATATCATCCAATAATATTGTATTTGTTTAAAAAACTCATTTATGTCAATTTTGATATTATTTAATAATTGATTTTTGTTAAAGTCCTAAAAACTTTATTACTTAAAAATAAATACATTTAATAAATTTTAACATGTCATATTAACCTATAAAATTATTTTAATTCATTAAAAGTTCCAAATTAGATTTATTTGGATATTTATAATATCAATTATTTTAATCTTTCATTAATATGGTTATTACTGCATTATCATTGTGTCATAAATAAATTTAATTATTTAATATCTAAAAATTATAAACAAAATAAAATTATGTATGAAATAATTTTATCTTTCTAATTAATATTTATATTCTAATTAATATTGTGTTTAACCCTATATTAAAAATGGTTTAGTTATTAAACTTTGAATTTATCTCTTTTAACTCTTCTTTAAATAAAATAATAATAAAATGTCCTAATCTAATAAAAGTGGACCAAAGAGGTTAATATTTTATTAATAAAGTTGTTTTTGGTCGAATTATACTTATCCAATAGAATTAGGACATGCGTTAGGGTAATAATATTTTTATTTTACCCTTAATTACCCTATTTACTTTTAACCGTGGTAAATAAAAGTAAAAAGTTACTATTCACCAAAAATTATTTTCATCTTATTGAACAACATTTTACTTAATTATATCAACCATGTATCTTGGATTTTTTAAATTCTACTCACAGAAGAGGTAAAATTAAATTTTATACAAATTTGGAAATGCTCCTAGGAGGTGGGTAAAAGACAGTAAATATTTCGATAAAATTTTATATATCTAAACTCATTATAAAATGGATTCAATGAATTAAATTGAACTTATATAGGTATTATGTATCTATTTTGACCTAAAATAAATTTAAATAAATTAAATAATTTTTTAAATAAAATGTTGATTTTAAACAATAACTCAGTGTTTTTCACTATTCATCAAAAATGGAATGTTTTCAGAAAAATACCAAAAATTTACCCTATGCTAATTTCAATATTCTGAATCCAAGAATGAATTCCATTTTGAAAGATAAAATTTATAAAATTCTAAAAAGTAGGTTTTACTATTCATAATGGCTAGTTTGATTGGTCGCGATGTGTTAGAATCTCGAAGTTGCGTACAATGTAAGCTATTGCATTATTCAAACGGAAACGTACTGTGGAAGCTTGGGGTGTTACATTATACGATCCTTCAAATAATTTCATCCTCGAAATTTCTAGAATATTACTGCATAAAAATATTTGGGTGGTTCATTATCATAAGTTCTTCGGGTTCCCACGTTGCCTCTACCATCTTATGGTTTCTCCATAGAACTTTTACCAGATGAGTCGTCCGGTTTCTCAGCACTTGTTCCCTGGTATCAAGAATTTTGATAGGCTCTTCACAATAAGACAGATCGTGTTCTAGTTCAATTTCCTCATAGGTGAGTACATACGTTTGGTCAGACACGTATTTTCTCAATAGTGATATGTGGAACACATCGTGAACTTTGGAGAGACTTGGCGGCATTTCCAACCGGTAAGCTACAACCAAAATTTATTCTAGAATTTTGAAAGGTCCGATGTACCTGGGACTTAGTTTACCCTTCTTACTGAATCGTATAACTCCCTTTCATGGAGATACTTTCAAGAAAACATGATCTCCAACCTGAAATTATAAATCCATCCTTCAGTTATCGACATAGCTCTTCTGCCTACTTTGTGCTATTTTGATGTGGGTTTGGATAACCTTCACCTTTTCCATTGGTTCCTCAACAAGTTCTGAGCCTACAAGTTTTATTTCACCAACATCATCCCAAAAAGTTGGTGTGCGACATCTCTTTCCATATAATGCTTCATATGGTGCCATCTGAATACTTGAATGGAAGATATTATTATAGGAAAATTCTACCAGAGGAAAATATTGATCCCACATACCTTTAATATCATGTGAGAAAGATATCAACATGTCTTCTAAGGTTTTAATAGTCCATTCTGATTGTCTATCAATTTGAGGGTGGTAGGTAGTGCTCAAACGAAGTTCAGTATCCAGAGCGTTTTGAATACTTTTCCAGAATCTTGATGTAAAATGGGGATCAAGATCAGAAACAATCGATAGGGGTACACCATGGAGTATTAAAACTTCACTAATATACAGTCTTGATAAATGTTCAAGTGGTAAATATTCTCTTCAGTTCTTCAAAAAAATCTTCACACTCTTTTTTCCAAACTAATTTAACCCCTTTACGTGTGGGTTTTTCAAATGGGTTAGCCAACTGGGAAAAATTCTGGACGAAATGTCGATAATAACCTACTAAACTAATAAAACTGCAAAACTTAGTTATACTCATCGGTGCTGGCCATTCTTGGATTGCCTTGAAGGATCAACAAAGATTCCATCCTTAGAGACAATATAGACAAGAAAAGAAATATCCTAAAGCCAGAATTCACACTTGCTAAATTTCCCATATAATTCATTTTTTCTAAGAGTATTTAGAATAACGCCAAAAAGTGATTTTCATGATCTTTGTAGATTTTGGAGTATACAAAGATATCATCAATAAATACCACTACAAAGTCATCAATATATTCCTTTAAAACTCTATTCATTAGATCCATGAAGACAGAGGGTGCATTAGTGAATCCAAAAGGCATTACTGTAAACTCGTAATGCCCGTACCTGGTTCTAAATGCTGTTTTTGGAATGTCTTCCATTTTCACACACAACTGATGATATCCAGATAAAAGGTCAATCTTTGAAAAATATTGAGCTCCATGAATTTGGTCAAATAAATCATCAATGTGAGGTATGGGATACTTGTTCTTTATTGTTATAGCATTGATCTCCCTATAGTCAATGCACAACCTCATAGATCCATATTTATTCTTAACAAAAAGAACAGGGGCTCCCCATGGAGAAACACTAGGGAGAATAAATCCCTCATTACTCAATTACTCTAGTTGTTTATTTAGTTCCACTAATTCCATAGTGGCCACTCTATAAGGGGTCTTCGATATGGGTCTTGAACCAGGAGTTAAATCAATGGAAAACTCAATTTCTCATTCTGGAGGATGTCCAGGTAAATATTATGGAAACACATCAACATATTCTTGCACAATAGGTACATCCTCTATTTGAACATTCATTTCCTTGCCCATAGTTATTTCATTCTCTTACACCCCAATAATTGAATTTAGTTGAGCTACTGGGGGTGGATCTAGATAAGAATTAGGTGGTGACATTTCTTCTCTAAAGATAAGGTACTCATTATCATTATCAAGAATTATAACCTCCTTCTTCTTACAATAAATTTTTTGCATCATTGTATTACATCCATTCCATACCAAGGATTATATCAAATTCAATCATGGTTATGATTATGAGATCAGCAGATAAATAACATTTATATGCCCTAATGGGAACTGATTCAAAAAACTTTGTTGCAATGATACTTCCCTTAGGTGTTTTGACAGAAAACTCCCTTGTTAATTCAAATTTAAAATAGCTAATTTTCTTAGAAAATTGGGAAGATATGAAACAATGTGATGATCCATAATCAAATAAAGCATTTTCTAAACTTGAGAAAATAATTAAATTACCTACTACACATATTTCGGAGCTTCAACCTCAGTAGTAGTGATAGCATAAGCTTGGCCTTGATCCCTTGGCCTATTAAGAGGCAAGTTTCCTTGACACTTTGTACATTCATTTTCATAATTCACCCTTTCTATACAATTCTAGCATTCAACATTGACTGCCTCTTTCTTCCCCTTGCAATCACGAGTTTGGTGGCCTTTTTCACCACCCTTGTAACAGACTCCCAATCCCTTCAGGCAAGTACTGGGGTGTTTCTTCCCACATTTACTATAGGATGGATATTCAAATTTTCCCTTCTTCCCCTTATTTCCATTTCCAGAGTGTTCAACATATCTCTTCATCTCTTTATTTTCTTTAAAGTAGTAAGACTTATAAAATTCCTTTTCTATCTTGATAGCACATGAGACAATATCATCGTATGACAAGAAGAATTGTGAAACTAATTCTCACCATAGAAATGGTTTTAACCCATCAATGAATTAATAAAACTTACTCCTTGGGTTACGTATATAATCTGCTGCATGACTTGCTAACCTTGTAAATTTACCCTCATACTTTGCGATATTCTTATCCTCCTTTTTCATCAGATTCAGAAATTACCTTTACATATCTTCTTGATGGTCATGAGGAAAGTATTTTTCTAAGAAAATATCTTTAAACACCCTCCAATCCATATTTGATACTTCATCATCTTCCTTTGTGTTTTTAATCAATTACCACCAATTATCTACATCTCCCATGGGGTGATAAACTACCATGACAACTTTTTCCCTTTCGTTACTCCCCAAAGCTTGAAATACTATCTCTAAGGAATTTATCCATTGCTCAGCTACTAATGGATTTTTACTCCCATTGAATTTTGGTGGTTGTTTCCTCATTAAGAGTTCTAACATTGATCCTCCACATTGAGGATCAAGGTGCTCCATACGGGTAAGGTTATTATTCATAACCCGAGTGAGTTGTCCCAGAATGGTGATAAGCTGATCAGCACCAGTTGCTTCACCAACTCCACTATAATTTTCTTGAGTAGGAGGGAAATCCATACATAGATTACGTTCATTGATATGGTTTCCATTCCTTCCACTAGGATCCATTTATAAACAATGGCATGCATTATATTAGTTTATGAATCACAATACATAATTCCAAACTTGTAAAACTGTTAACATAAATTGAATAGTTTATGGATATTATCCATAATCATAAAAATGTTTTCTTTGAGGAATTATATACTCATAAACACTTCATAATGGTTTGTAAAGAAAATGAGAATTATCCTAAGCATATCCCCTAGGAGTGTCATTACCAAGAGTGCAGCAAGACCCGTTGTCGTGCACCAGTTCCCATTCGAGTCTAGATCAAAGCAGTGTTTTCGAGTTTTACCCCTAGGTACATTTGTGCCAGAGCCGCCTCTACCTGCTCGTATCATGACAGTGATGTATTTCTTGGAAAACTCACAAAATCTCTACAATAAAAAAATTCTAAGAAGTTATTCTATACTAATCCTCAAAGTCTATCTTAGGATAATGTGCTCTAATAAGAGTGTTTCTAAATCTAGCTTCCAAGGTTTGTACTAAACTTCCTCTGATACCAACTGTAACACCCCGACCATAGTTACCCAAAGTCGGTGTATTATTACATAACATTGGCATGATCACAAAAGATCAAGTCTCTAAAGACTGATTAGTTTAGTTTCCTTGGAAATACTAGATACATTCATAAGTTTTACGTTACATTATAAAATGAAAAAAAACAACAACATAGTCTCCATAGGCCACACTCATATCCCATAGACTATCCCTGTAGGTGATACATAATATAATTCTTCACATCCTGGGAAAAATAAAACATAGAAAGGGGTGAGATCAGATGTAGAGACCTAAATCTTTATGTACATGGACATTACATTACTTTTGCGGAATAATTAATACATAACTAAAACAGACACCCAAAGACCGTATTATTTTAGTGTCTTTGGAAACTCAGAACGTAATCTTCTAATCATGGTGAAAGATCTTCAAAATCTCACATAAAGATCTTCCCCGTTTTGTTTCTCATACCTAAAAACTTTCTTTATGTCATGGGGAAAATAAAATATAAAAAGGGTGAGCTCAAATGCTCAGTAAGGGTAAACATAGAGAACATAAAACAATCCATAAAAATTTGAATGCAAATACTTGAACATAAAATATAAACATCAAAATCTTGAACAGAGACATAAATCTTGGAAGTACGTAAGGCATATATCAAAAAGGAACATAAATCATGATAAAATAGCATGGGAATAAAACATGTTATTGTGGAAACCGTTAAGCACATAATATGATTTTCCATAGTATCCAAGGAATTGCTGCCAAGACCATCTTAGTGGACAAAGTCCCTTTCTGAATCGAGTTCACTCCTCGTTCCAGTCCTGTAACATTGAACCAGATTAACTTACCATTCCATCTATGTATATCTCATGAGATATAAATCTTTACCCAATGAATTTTAGGGATATATAGGTATCACCCATCTCATAATGAAATCATTCTTACTTGTGCCACAACATAAACATAAATCATTCATCATAACCCAAAGAATAAAAATGGGTTTCATAAACATCATCCCATCATAACATAATTCATATAAAACAAACGGATATCATTTTATCATAAGAAAAGTGAAACCATATAAATCATAGAGATATTATACTTGAAACATACACATAGGAAATAATTTCATCTTAGATGGAAAATGGTTTTGATAAAACACTTGAAAAGAATTCTTGAGGAAAATATCCTTTCTTCTTAAAAATCATTTTCTTTACACAAAATGCCAAGAAATTTTAAAAGAAAAGGATTTTGTTGAAAATAGTCATGAAATCTTGTAGAGTAAGATTCATAAAAATAAGGCGTTATAAAATCGTAAAAATCCGTTCATTCTGTATAAGTTAAAAAACATTCTTCCCGTACTTTTGCTGGAAAAGTCAAAAAGTACCTTGTATGGTAAAAAAAGAAAGATTCCTTACATACCATATAGTAAAATTAAAAAATGGGTCAAAAGGACTTTTAACATACATGAAACCATTTTTAGAAAACAGGGACATGGATGATAAATATACCATAGTAAATACTTACGAATAAACAATCTCGGATATAAATGAGATTGGAAAAGTCATCCCTTACCTTAGGTCCAATATGCTTTGTACGTATCTGAACCTTATGTATAATGATTTAAATAATGTCATTGACTTATTAAAAAATCATATTCATTGTTATGATATCATATATGGTTCACTTATGACTTTATATTACCCGTTCTTTTGTAAGTTTCATGTTAAAGCAGCGTTTTGGGTAAAATCGATTTTTTTATTGTATGTGTTTGGACTTGTTTTTCTTGATATTATTACTTATATCCTGATTTAATTAATTCTAGAACATAAAACATGATTTATATATAATATATATTCAGCATAAACATATATATGATAGATCGATAAATGGAATGAAATACACCGTTCATGGAGACGGTAGGTCGTACGTACGCATGAATGCTGTTTTTGTTTCCTTATTGAATTGAATGGAATTAAGTAGATGACATACATATATATATATATAAATAAATAAAGTATCATTATTATGTCATATATTTCATGATTACTTATTATATATTCTTTATAATCATTCATGAATGGTTAACATGGAGAATGAATCTCATCGCGTTGTGGAGACGGTAGTCCGTACGTACGCACGAGCGATGATATCATTTCCATGATCGTGGAATTGTATTGAAGTGTATGTATAATATTTCATAATCAATATCACTTTACAATAATCATGTATAGTTATTTATTTACACCATTATACCCATCCAATTAAGGTGGTGGTCAAAAGCAGATTGCACCACGGTGTGGAGACAGTATTCCGTACGTACGCACGCGCGGTGATTTCATTTTCCGTAGGATGGATAGAAGGTGAAATAGGGTTGTTTAATATTTATAATAACATATAAGTTTATAAGTAATACTTATTTTATTACTTTATAATGATACAAATAAAGAAGAATATGTAGAAGAAGAAAGAAACTTGAGAGAATTGGAAGAAGAGATTACCTCTTCTTCGATGCACCTCCTTTTAGCCTTCTCTTAAGAAAGTAGAGTTGGTCTTTTGAGAAGACCAGAACCTCCATAATGTTTCTAGGGAAGTGGATAAGAGAAATGGGTAGGGTTTGGCCGAGATTAAAGGCTCAAAATGGTGTGAGTAGGAGAGGGAGGAGTTTCCCTTTTATAAGGGAGGAGAGGGGTACTTTAGGAAAAACTTAAAATATTATTTGATTATAAAGTCATATTCGGTTTTAATAGCTCCAAATTAATTTATTTAGAAGATAAGGTGGGGATGGGTCGAAATACTCTCAAAAAATATATTTTATAAAAGTTTATGTTACTATTTTAACCTTATCTTTTAGATTTAACTCTAAGTTAAATAATTTAACTTTTACTATGTCTTCTGGTTTTCTTACACTATATGGTTAATAAACTTACTATAACAAGAAAAACGGACCCCAAGTGGTTCATTATTAATATATATAACCCTATGTAAGTCATTTGTCTGAACCTAAGATTTTTAAAAACATAATAACAATTAATAATATAATATTTGTTTTAAAAACTATTTTATGTCAATTTTGACACTATTTGGTAATTTATTTTTTTGAAAATTATAACAGCATGATTAGTTCGAAAAAAGTTATTTAAATCAATAATAACATTCCATATTAACCTAGAAAATTAGTTTAATTCATAAAAATTCTCAAATTACATTTATTTGGCTATTTATAATATCAATTATTTTAATATTTCATTATTTAGGTAATTACTGCATCACCATTGTGTCATAAATAAATTAAATTATTTAAAGTATAAAAATTATAAACAAAATACCAATAGGTATTAAATCTTTTTATCTTTCTATTGGATATTTATAGTAGAATTTATCTTATGTATAACCCAATATTAAAAATGTTTTAGTTATTAAACTTCGATTTTAACCATTTTAACTATTCTTTAAATAAAATAATAATAAATGTCCTAATCTAATCCAAGTGGACCTAAATGATAATATTTTATTTATAAGTTTTTTTTGGTCGAATTACACTTATTAAATATAATTAGGACATGTTTTAGGGTAATAATAATATCATTTTTACCCTTAATTACCATATTTACTTTTAACCATGGTAAATAAAAGTAAAAAGTTACAATTCACCAAAAATTATTTTTAGCTTATTGAACCACTTTTTTTCTCTTTGATATTAACCATGTCTCTCGGATTTTTGAAATTCCACTCACAGAAGCGGTAAAATTAAATTTTATGTAAATTTTCCAATTCTCCTAGGAGGTGGGTAAATGACGGTGAAAGTTCAATAAATTTTTTATATATCTAAAATTATTATAAAATGACTCAAATGAATTAAATTTAACTTATATAGGTATTATGTATCAATTTTGACCTAAAATAAATTTTAATAAAATAAATAATTATTTAAATAAAAAGTCGGTTTTTAAATAGTAACCCATGTGTTTTCACTATTCATAAAAAACTGAAAGTTTTCAGAAAAATACCAAAATTTCACCCTAGGCTAATTTTGATATTCCTAATCCAAAAATGAAGTCCATTTTGAAAGATAAAATTTATAAAATTTTAAAAAAGTGGGTATTACTATTCATAACGGCTAGTTTATAATAATATTATAATAATATCTCGTTTAGTGAAACTCGGTATTGCGTACTACACATGCTATCGAAGAAGGTCTTGATTGTGTGTAATGCAAGCCAAGTCAGGGATGCCTGTAGTGAAAGATCTGTTTAGTGTTGCATATAACATAATCAAAACTTTTTCCATTTATACATTAAACAAAATCTATACTTAATGTTGTGTAGAATAATTTTCACAAAACAAACTTGAAATTGTGTATAACACAAGCCAAAAATAGTGTTGCGTATACTGCAAGATAATACGGTGTTGTGTATAGTACAAAATAATCTTGGTGTAGTGTATAATAGAAGACATCAAAGAAATTAAAAATAATATATCTCATAAAATCTCGGGGTGTTACATTCTACCCCACTTAAAATGAATTTCGCCCTCGAAATTCGTCAGGGTTATAAATGATTTTTTACTTAAAAGTTTCTTTTATAGAAACCCACATCGTAAAAAGGAATACTAAAACTTCATTTTAAAAAAGGAAGTTATAATCATAATAGTCACCTAATGTAACTCAGTACTGGGTTTCCACATATGACAACATAGGTGAAAATATGGATATGAAAGAGAAATATAACCATCAAATTCTTATGAAGAGTGGTAGAGGACATGGCTATGAAAAATCCAACAATCACAAAGACATAAATTTGTGATGATCTAAGGTACCATCTGATTCATCAGATATAAGAGCACTAGAACAACATTTTTGGTTTTCAAAATCATTTCCCTAAAGTTGAATAATTTTTGAATTAAAAGAAATACTTACTTGATTTTGGTACAATCTCAACATTACTCATGCCTTGAATAATTTCTACTTTATCTCTTAAATAAATGATGTTGAATTTGTCTTTCGCAAAGTGTTATCAGATCATGTGAAAGAATGATAGGTCATTCCATTTGTCTCAAACATAGGGTTAGCAAAAGTTATATACATAAGTCCATCTATGGTGAGATTAATCGGATGTGGTTCCAAAATGGACTTATAATTCATCTATCATCCTGCTTAATAAAATAAAACTAGTTTCTACTAACTAGGGACTTCCTGTAGGCCAGTGGTAGGTGATAAAGGCCTGTCTCACTTCGGTTGTTGGTTCGATTCCCGCAATCTTGTCTGACGCGACGGGTTGTCGCCCGTCCTACAGGTTGTCCTTTTTCTAAGACAATATTATTATAACAAAAAGATCTAGCCTTAAATAATACTATCTGATGTCTGACATAATTCATTCCTGTATTTAGACTTATCCAAAATAAATCTGTCCAATCTCCTAGTATAAAGAAAATGATTACTAGAAATTTCATCAACCAAGCATGTGAATACCATCATTTATCCCGCATATAAGATATATATTGTAGGTCACATTCCAAACATGTGAATACCTTAATCATGTATTCTCTTGAAAAATGAATACCCATTGAACCTTAGTGAAAACATGAATGATTTCAAAATTTAACACTTTCCACATACCAAAATCCCAAAATTTCTATATACTCAAACCATGATATTACATTGTCCTTATATCATCCATGAGCTCATCAATACTATAAAACATCTCATTATCTCCTTATCCCTTCATTATGCACATATCATCTACTTTCCAAAAATATATGAATTAACCTTTCATGGTTACCGGTACCATTCAACATATACTTTCAAATACTTTAGGAAAAACAATAGTGTAGCAATCCTTAGATGTGTCTTTATTCCATAGCACCATTACCTATACAACATAACTCTTGATAAACATAAATCATTCCACTACCTTCTTAAACCATTGACCAAGCTTCAACACTTCTTTCATTTCATATATCATTTGTAGTCTCCTCATCATCATCCACATAAATACTACCCATATGACCATGCTGATTCTCTTCATGAGATTTTCCCTTAGGGCCTTGGTTTTAATAATGCCCATACATTCCACATTTAAAACATCGAATCATTGTTGATGTCGTAGCAATACCATTATCCTTGTCCATGGTGTTAACTGAAAATTTTCCTTTTCACTTACTGGCTTTGTGTCCTTCTTTTCCACACCCAAAGAATCTTCCAGTTCCTTTGAAACATTCTCCTTGATGCCTCTTACCACATGATTTACATGAGGGAAATTAAACTTTCTTTCCTCTATGATCATCATGAAATTCCATCTTTCTCTTATTATCTGAGTTGAGAAAATTACCAAGTTGAGATTATTGATCATATTATGAGATTTATGATTAGGCATAATAATGATATGTGGACTTCCTGATCCAATTCCATTTGGTTTCTCATGAAAAATATCATTTCATTGTCCATCATATCCTCCATTATCGCGAATCTTCCTGTTTCCATCCATTTTCTAAAACCCAAAAAGAATAGTGTGAGAGGAAAAAATCATTCTAGGAAAACAACATAATAAAGGGGGAGTACCTTTAATATCTAACATCTTAGGTTTAATTCTAATATCATTATCGTAATTCTAGGACTATAACCTATATGTATACTTATCCTTAGGGACATCCCTAGACATACCTTAGAAATATCTATAGGGATTTCACTAAAGTTTTAACATCCTAGTTTACAAAGGTTAACTAAACCTTCGCTCTGATACCAACTGTAGAGACCTAAATCTTGACGTACATGGAAATTACATTACTTTTGCGGAATACTTAATACATGAAAAAAACAAATTCCCAAAGACCGTATTAGTTTAGTGTCTTTGGAAACTCGGAACGTAATATTCTAATCATGGTGAAAGATCTTCAACATCTCCCATAAAGATCTTCCCCTTTTAGGTTTTCTTACCTAAAACCTTTATTTATATCCTAGGGAAAAGAAAACATAAAAAGGGTGAGCTCAAATTCCCAGTAATGGTAAACATAGAGAACATAAAACAATCCATAAACATTTGAATGCAAAAACTTGAACATAAAATCTAAACATCAAAATATTGAGCAAAGACATAAATCTTGTAAGTACGTAAGGTATATATCATAAAGGAACATCAATCATGATAAAATAGCATGGTAATTAAACATGTGATTGTGGAAACCATTAAGCACATGATATGATTTTCCATAGTATCCAAGGCATTACTTCCAAGACCATCTTAGTGGACAAAGTCCCTTTCTGAATCGAGTTCACTCCTCGTTCCAGTCCTATAACACTGAACCAGATTAACTTACCATTACAACCATGTATATCTCATGAGATATAAATCTTTACCCAATGCATTTTAGGGAGATATAGGTCCCACCCATCTCATAATGAAATCATTCTAACATGTGCCACAACATAAACATAAATCATTCATCATAACCCAAAGAATAAAAATGGGTTTCATAAACATTATCCCATAATAAAATAATCCATATAAAACAAATGGATATCATTTCATCATAAGAAAAGTGAAACCATGTAAATCATATAGATATTACACTTGAAACATACACATATGAAATAATTTCATCTTAGATGGAAAATGGTTTTGATAAAACACTTGAAAAGAATTCTTGAGGAAAATATCCTTTCTTCTTAAAAATCATTTTCTTTTCACAAAATGCCACAAAATTTTTAAAGGAAAGGATTTTGTTGAAAATATTCATGAAATATTGTTGAGTAATTTTCATAAAAATAAGGAATTATAAAATCTTATAAATCCGTTCATGCCGTATAAGTTAAATAAACATTCTTCTCGAACTTTTGATGGAAAAGTCAAAAAGTTCCTCATATGGTAAAAAAAAGAAATATTCCTTACATACCATGTAGTAAAAGTAAAATATGGGTAAAAAGGAATTTAAACATACATGAAACCATTTTTAGAAAATAGGGACATGGATGATAAATATACCCCAGTAAATACTTACGAATAAACAATCTCGAATAAAAATGAGATTGGAAAATTCATCCCTTACCTTAGGTCCGATATGCTTTGTACATATCTGAAACTCCTGTATAATGATTTAAATAATGTCATTGACTTATTAAAGAATCATATTCATTGTTATGATATCATATATGGTTCAATTATGACTTTATATTACCCGTTCTTTTGTAAGTTCCATGTTAAAGAAGCGTTTTGGGTAAAATTGTTTCATTTATCGTACGTGTTTGGACTTGTTGTTCTTGATATTATTACTTATATCCTGTTTTACTTAATTACATAATGTAAATCATAATTTATATATAATATATATTCAGCATATACATATATATATATATATGATAGATCGATAAATGGAATGAAATACACCGTTCATGGAGACGGTAGGCCGTACTTACGCATGAACGTTGTTTTCGTTTCCTTATTGAATTGGATGGAATTAAGTAGATGAAATACATATATATATATATATATACATAAATCCAGTATCATTATTATGTCATATATTTCATGATTACTTATTATATATACTTTATAATAATTCATGATTGGTTAACATGGAGAATGAATCTCATCACGTTGTGGAGACGGTAGTCCGTACGTACGCACGAGCGATGATATCATTCCCATGATCGTGGAATTGTATTGAAGTGTATGTATAATATTTCAGAATCAATATCACTTTACAATAATAATATATAGTTATTTATTTACACCACTATACCCATCCAAGTATGGTGGTGGTCGAAAACAGATTACACCACGGCGTGGAGATGGTATTTTGTACGTACGCACGTGCAGTGATTTCGTTTTCCGTAGGATGGATAGAATGTGAAATAGGGTTGTTTAATATTTATAATAAAATATCAGTATATAATTAATACTGAAGTTATTACTTTATAATGAGACAAATAAAGAAGAATAAGTAGAAGAAGAAAGAAACTTGGGAGAATCGGAAGAAGAGATTACCTCTTCTTCGATGCACCTCCTTTTAGCCTTCTCTTAAGGAAGTAGAGTTGGTCTTTTGAGAAGAACAGAACCTCCAGAATGTTTCTAGGGAAGTGGAGAAGAGAAATGGGCAGGGGTTTTCCAAGCTTCAAGGCTCAAAATTGTGTGAGGAGGAGAGGGAGGAGGTGCCCTTTTATAAGGGAGGAGAGTGGCACTTTAGGAAAAACTTAAAATATTATTTTATTATAAAGTCATATTCTGTTTTTTATGGCTCCAAATTGATTTATTTCTAAGATAATGTGGGTATGGGTATAAATAATCTCATCCAATAGATTTTAGACAAGTTTAGGTTACTATTTTAACCTTATATTTTAGATTTAACTCTAAGTTAAATAATTTAACTTTTACCGTGTCTTCTTGTTTTCTTACACTATATGGTTAATAAACTTACTATAACAAGCCAAAAGAACCCCAAGTGGTTCATTATTAATATATATAACCTTATCTAAGTCATTTGGCAGAAAATTAGATTTTTAGGAATATAATAACAATTAATAATATAATATTTGTTTTAAAAACAATTTTATGTCAATTTTGACACTATTTGGTAATTTATTTTGGTGAAAATCATAACAGAATGATTAGTTCGAAAAAAGCTAATTAAATCAATAATAACATTCCATAGTAACCTATAAAATTAGTGTAATTCATAAAAAGTCTAAAATTACATTTATTTGGCTATTTATAAAATCAATTATTTTAGTATTTCATTATTTAGGTAATTACTGCATCACCATTGTGTCATAAATAAATTAAATTATTTAATTTCTAAAAATTATAAATAAAATACCATTAGGTAGGAAATCTATTTAGATTTCTGATAAATATTTATAGTAGAATTTATCTTATGTATAACCCTATATTAAAAATGTTTTAGTTATTAAACTTTGATTTTAACCATTTTAACTATTCTTTAAATAAAATAATAATAAATGTCCTAATCTAATCCAAGTGGACCTAAATGATAATATTTTATTTCTAAGGTTGTTTTTGGTCGAATTAGAGTTATCCAATAGAATTAGGACATGTGTTAAGATAATAATAATATCATTTTTACCCTTAATTACCCTATTTACTTTTAATCGTGGTAAATAAAAGTAAAAAAGTTACTATTCACCAAAAATTATTTTTAGCTTATTGAACCACATTTTACTCCTTGATATTAACTGTGTCTCTCGGATTTCTGAAATTCCACTCACAGAAGCGGTAAAATTAAGTTTTTTGTAAATTTTCAAATTCTCCTAGGAGGTGGGTAAAAGACGGTGAAAAGTTTAATAAAATTTTTATATATATAAAATTATTATAAAATGAATCAAATGAATTACATTGAACTTATATAGGTATTATGAATCAATTTTGACCTAAAATAAATTTAAATACAATAAATAATTATTTAAATAAAAAGTCAGTTTTTAAATAGTAACCCAGTGTTTTCACTATTCATCAAAAATTGAAAGTTTTCAGAAAAATACCAAAATTTTACCCTAGGCTAATTTCGATATTCCAAATCCAAAAATGAAGTCCATTTTGAAAGATAAAATTTATAAAATTTTAAAAAAGTGGGTATTACTATTCATAACGGCTAGTTTATAATAATATTATAATAATATCTCGTTTAGTGAAACTCGGTTTTGCGTACCACACACGCTATCGAAGAAGGTCTTGATTGCGTGTAATGCAAGCCAAGTCAGGGCTGGGTGTAGTGAAATCTCTCTTTTGTGTTGCATATAACATAATCAAAACTTTTTTCATTTATACATTAAACAAAATCTATACTTAATGTTGTGTAGAATAATTTCCACAAAACGAACTTGAAATTGTGTATAACACGAGCCAAGAATAGTGTTACATATATTGAAAGATAATACGGTGTTGTGTATAATAAAATCTAATCTTGTTGTAGTGTATAATAGAAGACATCTAAGAAATTAAAAATAATATATCTCATAAAATCTCGGGGTGTTACATCAGATGCTTAGTAAGGATAACAATATTGCAGAAACTTTCATAAACAAGAATAAAAATTTAAGGCAATATAAGAAAAGAACAAAAGCCTTTTAAAATTGAACTTCAGAATAATATGGCAAAGATAAAATCAAATAATTCCATTTAATTATTCACATGGATATTCTACTAGTTGAACAATCACATTCAATATCAATATCCACTTTCATAATGATGGAATGCATAATTCCATATTTCATAACCACATAGTCAAGGCGTTGTGCCAAGACTACAAATAATATTTTGTCAAGGCCTTGTTCCAAGAAACTAGTTTGTCTCATGAGTCCTACCGATGCATCGAGGAGCTATAGTGGGCTCCACCCATCACTTAATAAGTCCAATTCATTCCTCATATGAAAAGGTTCAAACATAACATAAACATTAGTATTAAAAATAGAATAAGAAATGTCAATAATTTCTCCATAAACCATGAATGGTGTGAAAATAACACATCCACAGTCAAACATATCACAAAAACTTCAATACAATATGGATGTTTTGTATCATAATAAATCAACTTCAATTAAGCTTAAAATCTATCAAAGGGTGTTGACATAGATGAAATCAAAACATTTTTATAGAGAAATATCATTTTCTATTTTGAAATCATTTAAAATTAATATAATTATAAAAGAAAACTTTTATTTTGAAAATATTATTATAATCTTGTAAGGGAAGCTTCGACGATGTTATAATGATAGAAAATAGCCGCACCCACCGTATAAGTTAAAAAAACATTCTTACCTTAATTTTGTCGAAAATGTCATAAGGTACCTTGTTTGGAAAATGACGGAAAGATTCCTTTCAAACCATTTTATAAAAAGTCAAACAGGGGTATAAATGAATTTAAATCATAGTCTAGTAAATAGTAAAAATGTTTTGGAATAGATTTTTATGAAATATGGATGTGGATGATAAAGAGGTCCCGGTAGATACTTACATAAAAACAACCTAGGATAATAAAGAGATTGCAAAATTAACCATTACCTTGTACTTTTCCTAGGTTGAGGGTATGTTAACCTCTTGTATAATAGTTAAATCATTGTTATTAAATTATACATGAACTATATACATAAATATGATATCATATATGATTTTCTAATATTGCTTTGTTAATGATATTTCAGTAGTATCATTGTTTCGGGTGTTAACTGATTCGTTTTACTTTACATGATTTGTTACATAAGTAATGCTTGTTATGGATAGGATGTATCTTATTTATATTCATAATGATATAAATCCTTTAAAAATTATTTTTAATCATCATATGGAAATTATTCTTGAATGGATACAATGGGGAATGAATCTAATCGTGTTCGTGGAGACGATAATCTGTACGTACGCACAAGCGACAAAATCATTCTTTTGATATTAAAATCATTTGTAATTGGATGGTATATGATATATAAAGAATCATTATAATATTATATTTATTATATACATCATTTATACTCATTTTTATACCCATCCAAATGATGTAGTGTTTGAATAACAACTACTCCACAACGTGGAGACGGTAATCCGTACGTACGCACGTATGGTGACTTTGTCATTTATAGGATGGATAGAATAATAAATATGGTTGTACTATTTTTATAATAACATCAAAGTATATATAAGATACTGGAGTTATCATTTTAGAAGGGAAATAACAAAGAAATAGGAAGTGGAATAAGAAAAGAACTTGAAAGAGGTGATGAAATATTTACCTCTTCTTCGGGTTCTTCCTTTTGATTTGATCAAAAGGGATCCTTAGGTTGGTTTTATGACTAAAGGAAGGACTTTAGGATTAAGGGAGGATAGTTGGGAGGATAATTTGGTAGGTTTTGGCTGAGGAAAATGGCTTTAAAGGTGTGAATTTGAGTGAACGGGAAGTGCCCTTTTATAAGAGGGGTGAGGGGCACCTTAGGAAAAGATTGGAATATTATTTTATAATAAAATCATTTTTGTTTTCTAATGGATCCAAAATAAATTATTTAAAGTATAAGGTGGGTACGGGTCTAAAACCTCTCAACCAAGAGGTTTTAGACAGGTTTGGGTCACTATATTGACCTTATCTTTTAGATTTAACTCTTAGTTAAATAGTTTGACATTTACCATGTCTCTTTGTATTTTTATATTATATGGTAAATAAACATACAATAAACTTCCAATAAAACCCCAAGTGGTTCATTAATGACACACCTATAATTATATAATTATTTTGGCCAAACCTTAGATTTTCAGGATTATTATATCACCCAAAAATATTGTATTTGTTTTAAAAACTCATTTATGTCAATTTTGACATGATTTAACAATTGATTTTTGATAAAGTCTGAACAACTTTATTAATTCGAACTAAATACATTTAATAAACCCTGACATGTCATATTAACCTATAAAATTAGTTTAATTCATTAAAAGTTAGAAATTAGATTTATTTGGATATTTATAATATCAATTATTTTAATCTTTCATTAATATTGTAATTACTGCATCATCATTGTGTCAAAAATAAATTTAATTATTTAATTTCTAAAAATTATAAATAAAATCCCATTATGTAGGAAATTGTTTTATATTTCTAATGAATATTTATAGTTTATTTTATATTGTGTTTAACCCTATATTAAAAATGGTTTAGTTATTAAACTTTGAATTTAACTCTTTATACTCTTCTTTAAAATAATTTTTATTAATAAATGTCCTAATCTAATCCAAGTGGACCAAATAGGTTCATATTTTATTCCTAAGGTTGTTTTTGGTCTAACTATACTTATCCAATAGAATTATGACATGTGTTAGGGTAATAATAATATCATTTTCCCCCTTAATTACTATATTTACTTTTAACCGTGGTAAATTAAAGTACAAAGTTACTATTCACCAAAAATTATTTTCATCTTATTGAACCACATTTTACATACTAATATCAACTGTGTCTCTCAGATTTTTAAAATTCAACTCACAAAATTGGTAAAATTATGTTTTATACGAATTTGGAAATGCTCCTAGGAGGTGGGTAAAAGATTGTAAAAAGTTCGATAAAATTTTACATATCTAAACTCATTATAAAATGACTCCAATGAATTACATTGAACTTATATAGGTATTATGTATCTATTTTGACCGAAAATAAATTTAAATAAAATAAATAATTATTTAAATAAAAAGTCGTTTTTAAATAATAACTCAGTGTTTTCCACTATTCATCAAAAATTGAAAGTCTTTAGGAAAATACCATAAATTAACCCTAAGATAATTTCGATATTCTGAATCAAAAAATGAAGTCCATTTTGAAAGATAAAATTTATAAAATTTTAAAAAGTGAGTATTACTATTCATAACAGCTAGTTTGATTGGTCGCGGTGTGTTAGAATCTCGAAGTTGCGTACAATGCAAGTTATTGCATTATTAAAAAGGAAACGTACCATGGAAACTTTGGGTGTTAAAATACATACTGATAAGATGATAGTATTCAAGATACATATTTGGATGATCTTCAGTGAAATTGATAAACTTATAGGCACAAAACCTACATTTTTGTTTGATCCTGTCTATTTACAAGCGTTTATTGTTACCGTTATCAGAGTATTTTCAAGTGTGTGAACATCAATGTAGGTAACTCTTTTTCATATATCTCCATTTAGTAGATAACTATTCCTTATATATATTCTATTTTATTTTGAAATTATGTAGAAAGATAATCGAAAAGATCGAGTTTAAAATCCATCAAAAAAGTTGGTATGAAAGGATATTAATGGCATGAGTCCATTCTTTCCAAATATGGAATAATCTTATGCAGTGACACTTTTAGAGAACTTATTCTTCTTCAGATCCTTCCATTCCGATAAAAATTACATTTTTACGAATCAATATTTCCTTAAATGGACAATTTATTTTTTTATATTCTTTTAAATCATGTAATGAATTATCAAGATGTTAGAAAATTAATTATGATGTTATGAAAAATAGTTAATTATTCATAATATATCCAAATGGTAGTATTTTTCTCATAGATAGACCTATGAGAAACTTCATAAGATAAAATTGATCTTTTTCTTCTTTGGAGCGTAAGATAAATTGAATTCAACAATGTGCATGTTATTCTTCAACATAAGATAAATATGTTACTGAGGTGTGATACTTAGATTTAAAAACATCTTTTGACATTCATAGGATAATATTTTATGAATATCCTTTTCATAAGATAAATAATTCTCATAAATTAATTCTGTCTAATGTAACTGATTTTGGACATATAAAAACTAAATCATTATCATTGTAAGATAATATCTTATCTTGTATTATAAACTTCCAACATAGAGTTTTTTGATTTTGATTAGATGAAAGAAATTAATTAAAAACTTTAATTCTCATAAGATATAATAAATTTTTGTAGAAATAATACTTCAAATTTCATA
This sequence comes from Viscum album, assembly GCA_963277665.1. NCBI lineage: Eukaryota > Viridiplantae > Streptophyta > Magnoliopsida > Santalales > Viscaceae > Viscum > Viscum album. The sequence continues at coordinate 904,788,965 of OY728165.1, read as the reverse complement.
AGATAATTAGTTATAGAGTCAGTGTAATCTAGATTCCTTTGATAAATATAATTTGAAACACTTAATAAAAACTCATTAGAATAAAAAATAGTTATTTTATGAATCATCAAAAAACACATAAAAATTGAGATATGTTGGAACTATATAAGTTGGTCCAACAATCACCCCCTTTTTGATGATCACAAGACCCATTGAATAGAAAAAAAATCACAAAAGGAGCTTTAAAATTTTAAATTATTCTCCCCTTAAGATAAAACATTTAAATTATGTGGTCTTCCTTTTTCTTCTCCCCCTTTAAAATAAATTTAGATTTTAAAATTTTCTATTCTTCTTTTCATTCTTCAAAAAAAAAAATTAAAAACTTTAATTTTTTTATTTTCCTTTTCTTCTCCCATTTTTTTGATATCAAAATGAAGTAGAATAAGGAATGTAGTCAATATTTCACGTGAACAATTATAAATAGTTAGTAGTACTGATTTTGAACAGAATTGGCATAAACTTGTGATGAAAAAAATACGTAGCAGAGATCATTAAGTAATTAATGAAACTAAAACATAAAACACCAATAGAGAATAAACCCCAAGAATAAAATGGAAACATATTTATCATAAAGATAAATATATTAAAACAATGGTATAAAGTAAGGAGATAAAGAACTCATAAGATAAGAACTGTGAATAAATTAAAAAAATAGGATAGTAGTATATTAAAAACATATTCACCAAAAATTTAATATAAAAGAGATAAATTAATTAAATAATAGAAAATTGAGACCACAATAATTAAAATGTTTTAGAAAACCATTCAACCAACCATGATTCAAAATGCTTATAAAAATCCCATCCAATCGGGAAACCAAGTAAACTATGAAAGTGTAGGTGTATCAACTGAGGAATGTGAAATGATTCTTTAGAGGAGGTTTCTTGAAAGTTAAGGGCTGGATATAGGGTAAATAGGATGAAGGAAAAGGAGCATTAGATATTTCTCCCACAACATCAATCAACATCTATAAAGATTCTCCAATTCATGTTCAATCACTCTAAGTGATCCTTATATAAGTGGATTGGATGTTGAGAGAAGCTTGCTGATCTCACCATATCAAAGTTATCTATAGTTATAAGCAATATTTTAAAAGAAGGTTTGGGTGTAGGAAAATAATCTTCTTTAGAAAACCTGATATTTTTCAATTGATAAATTTCAATGGGATCAAAGATTTCCTTTAGCCTTTGTGAATAAGAAGCGTGGTGATCAATTATGGGAGGTTCAGAAGACATATCCCTCTAATATGAAATAAAGCATAAAAACAATCATTGATCCTTTTTACCATATTATTATTTTAAAAATAAAATAGAGTTTTAAAACTATTCCAAAACCATTGTGAGAATTTTAGAATTAGATTATATACATATCCTTTCTTTAAAAAACCAAATGTTAAGTTATTTGTCTCTTCATACTAGTTATCTGACATACCAATCGAATGATAAACTAAAGAAAGTTATTTTCCTCTTATAGAAACTTGATGCTCTTGAGGATAAAAAATGAATCAACCTCTTTTTAATATTCATATTATAAGGAATAAAACTTTAAACTGCTTAAAACTATTTAGTGTAAATCTTAAAAATTCTATTCCAACACTTCAAAATTATTAATGAGGGATAAATTCACTTTTTATAATCCCATAATAATAAAACTGAAATCTTTTTTCACTTGATAGGTAATATGTTTAACTATGAAACTTTTTATTATAATAGAGAGATGATTTAATTCATAGATTGATCAAATTAGCATAAGGTAGTCTTTTGAAAATGTAGTCAACCTTCATATTTCATTTATGAAATCCTTTTGAAGATCTTGAATCACATTTTTGGATATAAGGTCACACTACCTTGAGGTAATTGTATAATTAATTGGGTCAATCACAAAAGAAACTCCTTGTAATCTTGAGAAAACATACACCTGATTCATGGTTTCAGAAGAGGGTTCCAGTGAATTTTTTTTACCACAGACTAAACTAACAACTTTAATTATTTTACAATATATTTTGAAACAATATGATCACAAAAAGTTCTAATTTTATTTATGGATTATATAAACTGAAGTTCTAATTATTCCACTTTCAACATAAAATTTGAGTATCTTTCTATAGATATATCATTGAATGTATCTAATTCCATTGTAGGAATCACTGATAATGTATTATAATCACGAAAAGGAGAAAAAATGTCTGGATAATCTTCAATACTTCTAGTGTCTTCAGTTTGTTGATGTCTGCCAAAATTGAGTCTGTCCTCTTGTGGATGTTCTCTAGAAACTGATCTTACTCTTTCACTTTCAACCAAATGAGTTTCATTTCCTTGTTGTTCTTCTTCTTCACTAAAGAAATTTTTTCTAACAAATTCAACAGATTCAAGTCTGATTCTTTCACTTTTCTCACTCAATGAAGATATTTATACCAAGGTCATTTCACCCAACACAATTGATATGGTCCTTCCTTGAAAAAAACGTACATTTATCTTGATAGTTGAGACCAAATATTATCTACTAGAGGAAAATAATATAACATCATGTCAAACTGATACAGAATAAAGGGTTGAACTAATTTTAAGAAAATCTTATCCTCTACACTGAACAAAAAATCTTAATCATATTATTCTTCTTTCCAAAAGAGTCTTTCTATGAGGAACATATCTTATACCAATAGATTGAACTAGAATTTTAAATAAAATAGGAACAACTACAGGAGTTAGAAAATCCCTAGAAAAACCCATCAGATATGACTCCACTTGAGTCAAAGAAGGGTCTATTCTGACGTATTTTATAAAATTACTAGCACCAATTTGTTCAATGAATAATTCCAACAAAACCAAATCTATTTAATATACTTTCACTCAACATTGCTAGTCCATGATAATGGGTTATAGTATTATCATCCAAAAAATACCAAACTTACAAAAAATTAAAGTTAAATTCCTTCCAAAAGGATAGAATTTATTGAATTATTTTGTATAATCCACATGTATATCCTAACATACCATTCTAGATTTTCCAACTTTTCAATTATAAAAAAATATTATAAAGTAACAACTTGAAATTAAACTTTTTCAAAATCACCATTGTGCTATTTAATGGTAGATTAGATGAGCTTAACAAGAACTTTTGTATCTGGTTTTAGGTCCCTCATTGGCTTCTTCTCAACATTTCCAGATCCAATCAGGTACTTCATGATACCAGGTGGAATAACTTCATTTATAACGTGAAATAGATCACAGAAATATGTGTGGACTTCATGAGAGAACTTGAACACTTATTCCATTACCAATGAGGTTAAATAGAAACTTTTCTAGTTTATGATTACAATGACCAAGTCATCATTATCACCAAAGTGAAAAAATAGATCCTGGTAGAACTCAAAAACTTCCTTTCTTAAACACAAACTTGGTTCGCCTTTTATCAATGGAAAATTGCCAACCCCGACAATTGATAACTGTCATGATCAACATATTTGTTCCAAACATCAAATATTGATCTATTTATCATCTACTTATAACTTTACTTGATGTTCTTTTCCTCTTGAATCTACTTAAGGAGGCTCATGTGGCCTTTTTACCTCTTATTTTCCCAACATTTTTTTTATAATAAATTGTGTCTTTATTATTAAGAAAATGTTTTTTAATAATTATCAGTTGTTGGATTTTTTTATTAAATTGTTAAAAAATTGTTTTTTGTGAAATTATGTATTTTATTGTTTTTTAGTTATTCTGAATAATGTAAAATTAATTAATTAATTTCACTTTAATTTTATTTTGTCTGTTTTCGTTTTGGTTTAAATTATTTTGTTATTTCCATTCAGTTAATTAATTAATTGATTAATTTTTTTTATATTTTCAAAATCATTTTTTAATTTATTAATATCATTATTTTATTTGGTTAATTATTTATATAATTATTTTTCAATTTAATAAATCTTAATTTTTATAATTAATCTTTTTATTTAGCTGTTTTACTTATTTTCTTGATTTTTGTAATTAATTTAATTCTTCTTATGTTTTTATTATTTTAATTTTATTCTTTCTTTCAATTTTTTCCTTTATTTTAATTAATTCTGAATTCATTGTTTTTCAAATAAGACATTATTGTCTCAAATTAATTTATTTAATTCATTATTTAAATGTGAAAATAAATAATTTAACTTTTTTGATTTTAATTTTCTTTGTTTAATTTTTTTTGTAATTTTAAATTTAATTTATTTAGTTCAGTTTATTTTTTTTATGCGAATGAATACTGCTACCAGGTGCTTCCGATAACACCTATTTCTACTACTAAAACTTTACCACCACTAGTTTCCCCTTCCACTTTCGATCCACCATTGGAAACACCCAACGGTGGTGGTACACTGTGGAAGAACCTAATGGTTCTTCTTACAAACTCCATACCAATAATGCTTCCACCCGACTCAACTCTAATGACAACATAAAAACATCCAATGATAGGAGCACTCTGGTGGAACCTCACTAATGGTAGTGGCACCCTACTACTGCTACTAAAAAACTCAATGAAAACAAAATCCCAATGGTATCACTTGAAACCACCAGTAGCATAATTATACTGCTAAAAAAATTCATATAATGTTCCTCCACATAATCCATCATCGACCACCCTTTGAAGTCCACCATTGACGCTAATCCTAATCGAGTCACCACTTCCTGTTGATGAAGAAATCCATACCCAACCACCATGAAAAGAAGAAGAACCCAAATTTTCCCAAATTTTCCATATTTGAAGAAAATAGGAACCAAATCTCTACTGAGCATACTAAGGAAGACCACTACGAGTCATCGCACCAATTTAAGAAGAACTAATCACATATACTATGAAAACCACTGATCTGAGCTACTGCCATCATCATTTTATTTGAATTCAAAAGCCAATACGATTTTCCCACTGATACTATTGAATCCTGAACCTCCGTTTCTCAAAATCACTATGCACATGCCACCTGCAAAAGCCACCCCAAGCCTCACTACTACCATTCCCATTAAAGACCTACCTCCCCCCTTTCCAAAGAAGCAAACCCCCTATCCCATAGCTTAAGCCACATCTTACTATTGAAGGACCTCCCCACATTCTTCAATTTTATTTTTAACATATGTATTATATATATAATAATAATATTAGCATATATAATAAAAAAAATATTAATAAATATATATCTCATAATATTAAGTGTATATATTTTTAAATATACATTTATTAAATACTAATAATATATATATATATATATATATAATAATTTTAAGTATATTTTTTTGTTTCTAGAAGATTTGGAGAAGTCTAATTATGAGGAGAGGAATTTGATCATGGTCATAGAACTTCCCAAGGATCTCCATTTGTTGAAGGATTTGTGCTCAAATCAGTGAAGGCTAAAGATGCACAATGATGTATATGACATGTGGAAGTCAAACATTGGTTGCTAAGTGGTTACTATGAGTGCGCTTGAATAATTCAAACGAAAATTTATATTAAAGGGGAGAAGAGGTTCTCGAGAGCCAGATATAGAATTCTAGAACCATCCCATAGGAATCCATCCAGTACAGAATCAGATGATCTTTAACCATCCACACACTGGATCACATAACACATAGGAAGGAGACAACCAAGTTTAGAGAGAAATTCATAATTGGAACTGGAGGAGGGGGGAAATTTTTCTAGAGATACTTATCTATATATTTTCACTCATTATTTTTATTCATGTTTTCATTAGTATAAGTAATTAAATATTTTTCAGGAATTGATCTGTAATGAAATAATATATTTTTGTCCATTTTTTTCTGTTAATTATTTTGTTCGGTGCATTATTATGTTGATTATTCTTTTTCATTTAATTATTAGAATAAATTATCAATACCCATGAACTAAAAGGTGAGGATAGAGAATCATTTCACCTTTGAGCATTCACTGAATTACAAAAAATTAGAAAAAGTCAATTCATATATAATCCATATTGAAAAGATTAATTCAAGGGTTAAGATCAAAAGATCAAGGCTTATGATGGTTCATCAAAATGCATATGTTCATTGAAATGAGAACTAAATGAATCTCAACTGTTTCTCAAGAACTAGACAATTTAATTAATATGATTAGAATAAGAGAATATCATTTCTAATAGTTCAATGCAGCCTGACGAAACTAATTCATATATTTTTTTCTCTTTCTATATTTTTTCCTTGTCCCTGCACACCATTTCACTCTTCCCTTTTATTTTTTTTTAGTTTTTTTTCTTTTTTTTAGTTTTTTTTAAGTCATTGGACCACACATTAGTCCTTTCCTCTGGATAGACATTTTTTGATCACTATTTTAGTAGTAAGTGGGGTTTTATAAATTTTAAATTTACACGAGTTCAATGAACTCCTAGTGAAATTTTGGCTCTATTTTTAGGGAGTTCCCATGAGACCAATTCAATAAAAATATTATATTACAAAAACTTAAAAAAAAACAAAAAATCGTGAAAGTTAAAAAAAATAAAAAACATAAAAGTGTAATTTTTTTTGATAACTATCACTGAAATTGGATACACACTAAACCTTATAAGCTAGAACTCATAAATCCAATTAATGAAATCAATCAAAATTGTTCTGCACTTAGAAAAATAATAAATTCAGAAATGGAAAATTTGGAAAAATTAGATTTAGTAAGAGATGAGAATCAATTCCTCAATGTTCCATAACCTTTAGTTCCTTCCCCTGAGAGACCTAGACTTAGGGATTTCCAAAGTCTAAATTTATCATGAAATACTTCTTACATAATATTTTCCTCTAGGTTTAAGAATTATGAGATCAAATAGTCTCATCTCTCTCAACTTACTTCTTAAAATGATGCACCTAAAGATGACTCACTTGATTTTATTAGAGACTTTTATAGTTCTGTCCAACAACTACCTTTATGAGACATGAGTGAGGAGGATTTGAGGTTGAGGGTGTTTTCATTATTCCTTAAGGGGAAGTCTATGACTTGGTTCCAAAAAATTAGATGAAGAAAATTTTGAAACCTGGGATGGGGTGTTTAATGCCTTTTCTTAGTTTAGAAATCTTTTGGGGGTGAATTCTCTAATTCCACTACTGATGATATTAAAAACTTGTTTGAAAAACTTGGTCAAAATTTTCAACACAAGTGAAACAAATAAGAGAGTTATCCATATAGATGAAAACCCCAAACTGCTATTGTTGATGATAGAGTTCTTAGGGAGCAGTTATATCATTGTGGGATGTTGGTTCATACTCAAATATGCTTCCCAAAAATTTTCCTCCCTGTCCAACCTGAGAATAATTCCCAATTAATTGATTATAAAGCTAATAATTAAGTATAAAATGGTCCATTTTCAAACCAATTCAATACTAGATATAAAAATCACCAAAACCTGTCTTCGAAAGAGAAAGGTTTAATTAAATATCCCACTGCCTGAAATTTACAACTACAACCCAAAAAGTTTTTTCAATATCAATATGGGGATGATTCATAGAATTTTCAAGGGGAATTAAAGGGGATTTTACAATAGGTTTTCAGTGAGATTGGTTCACTAAGGAACAATACAGATATAGGATTTACAAGTTAGAAATCAAAATGGGTCAATTGGCCATATATCTATGTGTTAAAGAAAAATTTGTGATGTAGAGCACTAAAATTATTAATAAAATAGAGAATGTGATGGATGTCACAACATGATATGGAATTTAAAACCATGAAAAAGTAAAGTAATAACCTGAGGAAGTTAAAAATGATGAAAAAAAATCTAATTTTGAGAATATAATTCTAGAAAACTCCCAATCTATAAATTTGGAGAGCTTTGTCTAAAATAAATAGAATGTTGAACACACCCCTAAAAAAACCAATGAAACAAGGAAAATGAAGTGGTAATTGATTAAATAATGGAAGAATAAATTTGGTTTTGATAATCAGGTGATCAATCAACCCATTTTAAAACATTATTCACTTCCCATTCCCTTCCCTGAAATGGTAAAAAAGAGTGATGGACCTGACTACATGAGATTATTGAAAATGATTTGAACATTCAACATCAACATAAAATTTCTAGAACCCTTGGATAAAATCCAATCATATTTAAAATTCACCAAGAGGTTTCTGGCCAATAAAAACAATTGGAAGAAGTCAGATACCATCAATCTCAATGAGGAATATAGTGCAATTCTATTGAGGAAGCTTCCTACAAATTTAAAGGACCCTGAAAGTTTTTTTATTCAATTATGAATAAGAGGCAGTGAGAAAATAAATTGTTTTTGTGATTTAGGAGTGAGTATTAAATTGATTCCTTACTCCTTGCTTAAAAAGATAGTCCTTAGGTTTTTGAAACCAACTATTGTTTCTCTTCATCTCACTGATAGGTCACTCACTCATCCCTATAGAAGGATGAATGAGTTATTAGTTAGTGTAGGAAAACTCAGACTACCCAAAAATTTACTAATTATTGATAAGGAATGAAATAAAAAAGTTCCAATCATATTAGGCATACCATTTCTTAATACTGGAGGTGATATCATTAATTTATACAAAATAAAAATTACGCTACAAGATTTAGATTATGTGGAAGAGATTTTATTTTTAAAAAACCAAAAAATGAGGTTTTATATAACCTGATTGATGTTAACAATAATCAATGGTTCAAAATCGAGGTTAGATATGAGTATGGTTTTTTCCTTATGAATTCAATGAGATTTTGACTCCCTATCCCATTGAAATTTTTACTCAAGTTGCTTCTCCTTACCCTCAACAATAAGTTTATGAGAAGATTATTTCTCTAGAACCAACTTTAGAGTATGAGTACCAACTTTTTCCAGAGATGTTTGAACCTATTTTTGGAATTTTTAATTTTAAAGTTGAATGTTTGAAAGTTCTTAAAGATGGGGAGTGTTCAAGTTTAATTACTTCTAAAAAAATTTGATTATGCTCATTATGAACAAATATATTTCCATGAAAACTGATTACCTTATGAGTTTTATGATATGTGTGATATCTTAAAACCATAACTTGAAAGGTTCATATCATTTTAGTCTTCTTTTTACATTGGAAAGTATCTTTTGGAAGCAGAATATGGTTTTTTCAAATGAGAGTATTGTATGTTGTCTAATTTACAAGCTATTTTAGGTGTATTTTTTAGATATGATGAAAAGTTTGGTTCTATATTTTCTTATATTTATAGGTTTTTTCAAGCCTCTAAGTGTGGGGGTATTCAAGCAATAATTTTTGATTAGTTAGGTAATTTTCATAAGATGTCTTTTAACTTTCTAAGAGTCAAGGAAGTAGTTTTTAGAGGCCAAGATGATATGGAAGACATGTTATGTACCACTGTGTTATATGTTTTTTGGATAACTTTTCCTTCTACTGAAGATAGATATTTCATGATATAACCTTATGTTAATTCCATAGAAAATAGTGAAGTATAAATCATTAAAATTTCATACCCTTTGAATGATCATTTTTAGAAATTTTGAAGGAAATGATTCTAGCTAGGGACTATAAACCTGACGCTGTATTAGAGGAGACCCATGATTTTTCATGTTTTTCTCTTTTAATTTTTATTTGAATAAATACTCCATTATTTTTTATGCCTCTCTGTAAATTAATGAACCATTGGTGTATTTTCATTGGTATATTATTAATGATGTTTGATATCTTCTTATTTAATACTGTTGGTTACAAGATACCATGAGGTACAACTGGTCTACAGTTGGTGGTCTCAGTGGGATGTAAGAAATTTTTCTATTTGTAGAATCATTTAGAACATCAATGGAAAAAGGATATTCTAGTTGGAGAACACAGGATAAAACTTCCCTAAACTCAAACTCTAGGAAATTTCAAATTATACTTTCAATTCTAAATTCTCATGTTAATCTGTTCATCTTATAAGAGCTTCAATTTTTCAACCATATGAATTTTTCATTGGTTTAAAAGGACTTTAAACTTTTTCGATTCCACATTTCATAGATATTTTACATATATGCAGAGTAACTCATTTCACTTATTTCTAAATATTTATAGTACTACAATTTGCTATTTTAAAATTTACTATTTTAATTTATTACTCATTTTTTTGTAACTTATAGCATCCGCACTTTTGAAAAACATCTTATGTTATAAATTGATAATAAGGAACCAATATTTACCCTTTTTTCATGGTTGTAATTTTTTTTATGTTTTATTCTTTTGTGGAAAAATAATTTTTGAACTTACCCATTACCCCTTCAAACAAAATATTCTTTGTGCTAATTTTTAAATAAATTTAAATCAATTTGTATAACTATTTCTCCAATTTAATATTCAAAATTTTGGAAATTGTTGAGTTTTAAGTTTTGGGGAGGGGTATTAATTGTGATAAACTATCCTTAATTATTACCCATAAAAAACCATCATTTTGAACAATCTCCTCACAGATCCAACTCGAATGACAATCATTTAAGTCCTTTATAACCAGAGTAAAGTTAAAAAATGAGATACTATAGTGAATATCTAAGACTTTAGACACATGGTGTGTGTGTAATCCCTCTATACATATCAAATAAGTACTTTTTCATAGTTCTATGCACATACATGGCTAGTTAAAAAAATAAAGTGACTAATAGTCAAAAAATTTCATTAAGGTGAAGGGAATTTTTAACCCATATGAATAAGGGGAAAATTTAATTATTTAATTATCATTTTATTTGAATAAATAAAGTGATATAAATATAAAAAAACCATAAAAAATAGTTCTTTTATTTGTGGAACCTAGGGAAGAGTGATTAATTCTATTGTCACTTGTTAAAATTTGAATTCCATTTTTATCTAATATGCTTCACTCCTAAAACTAGAACCTATTTTGAATTGAAATAATGTAGTTAGAAAAATTTACATAAGAGGTATGATATTTAAAGTAGTTGAGGTATTTTTGATCTCCTTTAATTTTTGAGTGTTTTGGAACTTAGGTAGGATGTTATTTCTTTCTTTAGCCTTTTTAAATAAATAAAATTCATTGAATTTCTCTAGAGTAAAATTGATTAAGTGTTGGAAAGTTTGATGTTACCATTTTATCTCTTATTTTTCCACATCATTTTTTATAATAAATAATTTTTTATTTATAAAATATTTATTTTTTATTTAATAATTGTCAATTGTTGTATTTTTTGTGTTAAATTGTTAAAATAATGTTTTTTGTGAAAGTGTGTATTTTAATGTTTTTAGTCATTTTGAATAATTTAAAATTAATTAATTAATTAATTTTTATTTTTCATTTTTTATTTCCTATTTTTTTAAATTATATTTTTATTTCAATTTTGCTAATTCATTCATTATTTCATTCCTTTTTTATGTTTTCAAAATAATTATTTCATTTATTTAATATCATTATTTTATTTGATTAATTATTTTTGTAATTAATTTTCAATTTAATAAATCATATTTTTTATAATTAATTTTTTTATTCAACTCTTTTATTTATTTTCTTTGTTTTTTTAATTAATTTAAATCTTATTAAGTTTTTATTATTTTAATTTTATTCACTCCATCAATTATTATTTATTTTTTAATTAATTATATATTCATTTTTTCCAATAAGCTATTTTTGTTTCAAATTAATTTATTTAATTCATTATTTTAATGTGAAAATAAATAATTTAACTTTATTTTAATTTTATTTGTTTAATTTTGTATTTTTATTTTTTTAATTTATTTTATTTAGTTAAGTTTATTTTTTTTCAGGGGAATGAATGTTGTTACTGTTTCACATTTACTTCTACTAGGGTGCCGGTACCACCAGCACCTCCTTCCACCATTCCACCTAAGCCACCACCAGTTTCCCCTTCATCTCTTGATCCACTGTTGGCAGCACCAAACGGTGGAAGTACCTATAGAAAAACCCAATGATGCTTCCACCAGACTCCATCCCAATAGTTATTCTGCTAGAATCCACTCCAACATCAGCACAAAAAACACCCAACAATAGCATAACTATAGTGGAATATCACCAAAGGTATTAGTACCTCTTTACCACCACAATAAAACTCAATGAAAGAAAAATCCCAAAGGTAGCACCCAAAAACCAATGGTAGCACAATTATGGTTCCCCCCAAGTATTTATCATTTGGTCTTCCACACAATCCACCGTAGTCCTCCATTTAAATTCCACCATCACCACGAAGCTAAATCAAGAAGTCACTACCTATTGATGAGGAACCACATACCCATCCACCACAGTACAAAGAAGAAACCAAAATTTACGATATTTTCTAGACTTGAAGAAAAAAAGAACCAAATTAGAGCCGAGATTATAAAGGAAGACCACCACGAGTCACTGTACCAATTTAATAACAACTAACTATGGTTTCTATGGAAGCCATCGAGCTGAGTCTCCATCACCCTCACTAGATTTTAACCACTAATATTAGTCGGTGTCTCTCACTGATACTATCGAAGCTCGAACCACCGATGCTTGAAATCTTTGCACACACTCCCCATGTGGAAGCTATCCTGAGCCTCACTGTCAATATTTCAACTGAAGACTAGCCTCCCCCCTTATTGGAGAATACGAACTCCCATCTCCCATGACTAAAGCCATAGATTTCTATCAAAGGACCCCCAACTTCTTCGTTTTTCTTTTTAACATATATATTTTATATATAATAATAATAATAATAAAAACACACAAATAAATATAAATATATATATCTAATAATACTAAGTAAATATATTTTTAAATATATATTTATTAAATAATATATATATATATGTATAATAATTTTAAGGAAATTTATTTGTTGTGTTTTGAAGATTTGGTGAAGTCTGATTGTGGGGAGTGGAATTTGATCACGGGTATGAAACTTCTCGAGGAGCCTAGTTTGTTGAAGGAGAAATGCCCAAGTCACTAATGGATGAAGATTCATAGTGACGTACAAGACATGTGGTAATTAGGAATAAGTTTCTAAGTGGTGACCATGAGAACACTTGAATAATTCATGTGAAATTTTCTATTAAAGGGGTGAAGATGTTCCTGAGAACTGGGGATAGAAATATAGAACCATCCTGTAGGCATCTATCCATTCCATAACTAGATGATTATTCACCATCCACACACTAGAGAATATAACACACAGAGTGGAAACAATTGATCTTGGAGTATAATTCAAAACCAGAGCTGAAGGTGGTGGTAAATCTCACTAGAGATGCTTCTACATCACCTTTCTCTAATTATTTTTATTACTATTTTCATTATTATGAGTAATTAAACAATTTAGAGTAATAATTTTGTAATAAACTAATTTATTTTTATCCATTCCATTTAAATTAAATATTTGGTTCAGTGCATTCTTAAGTTCATTATTATTTTTTGTTTAATTATGAGAATTAATTAACACTACCCAATAACTAACAAGTGACGATAATGAATCATTTAACCTTGGATCATTGATCAAAGTACCAAAAATTATAAAAGGTAAAGGAATCACTTCTCTATATTGAATAGATTAATTCAAGGGTTAATATTGAAAGATCAAGACCTAAGTAGGTTTATCGAATTGTGGAAGTTCACTGAAGAGACAACTCAGTGAATCTCCACAATTTCTCAAGCACGGTATAGTTCAATTAATATGAGTATAATAGGAGAATATCATTTTTATTAGTTCAAAGAAGCCTGAAGACCCTAATTAATATATTATTGTCTCTTTCTCAATTTTTGTTATCCCTTCCAATGCACACTATTTCACTTTTACATTTTATTTTTTTTGTTGTTTTTGTAGTTTCTTGGTCACTGGAACACACATTATTCCATACCTATGGATCAAACTCCAATCATAACTAGACTACTAGTAAGTAGGGTTTTATAATTTTTTTTCAATTCTAATGATTGCATGGTCAGAGTATCCATCAGTTCTATTAGTTTTTTTTCCATTGTTGATAGGATTTAGAATATTGGAGGGTTATTGAAACAATGGTCGAATAATAGGGAGAATGAGGGTTTGAAATTTTTTCACACATAGACCTGGCATACTTTCTTTTTGTTTTGTGGTAATCTTGGGGTCCGAATTTGATGTACCGAGTAATCATTATAAAATATAGATAAAGTGACATCTTTGAAGTGACTAATACTTAAAATCGCAATGCTAAATCTTAAATAAAATGTGATAAATAAAATATTTACTCTAATATAAAAGTATGCTATTAAAAATTAAAATAAAATCAAGTAAAATTAAAAAAAACTAATTCAGATTTAATAAAATTAAATCTATAAACAGACAAGGGTTTAATAAAAATTCTACTAATTGATTTTTTGTGAAAATAAATTTTAAAGAGATATCTCTTTTTTTTTGAATTATCTTTTTAGAAATGATGTCTGAAATCAATGTTTCTTGTTATTGAATGGTTAATTATATTTTTTTTTGGAAATTTTGATAGCATTAGTGTTATCATATTTGATCATAACATAATTAAAATTAAATCCAAAATCCGTCAATTTTTGTTTCATCCACAACACTTGTGCACAACAACTTCCTACTGTAATACATTTGACTTCTGTAGTTGAAAATGCTAAATAGTGTTTTTTCTTACTTGAAAAAGATACCATAAATTTTCCATGAATTTGGTAGGGTCTTGAGGTTATTTTATTATCTAATCTACATCCAAATAATCATTCGTTGAATATGAAGTAAAATTAAAATCAAAACTTTTTGAAAAAAGTATAGAAGAGATATAGTTCCCTTTAAATACCTTAAAATTACTTTGGTATCATTTAAATGAGATTATTTAGGATCGTATTGAAATATTTCAAAAAGACAAACTAAAAACATAATGTTTGGTCTAATTTTATCAAGACAAAATAAACTTCCAATGATTCCTCTACACAAATTTTTGTCAACTAGTTTTTCAGTCTCATCCATATCAAGTGTAATATTGGATATCATATTAGTTGAATGAGTCTTACTATATTCAAGACTGGGCTTCTTACATAAATTAATTATGTTTTTGATTTCGTTTACAACATTTCCAAAATAATTTTGGTTAATTTGAAATCTTAAAAAATAGTTTAACTCACCAATCATATTCATTTTAAATTACTTTTTCAAAAGATATGAAACATCATTACAAAATTTTTGATTTTTTGAACTAAATATAACATCATAAACATATATTTCTACTAACCAGATATCTGAGGATGGAGTTTTATTAAATAATTTAGGATCTTCTATTCCTAATATAAAACCATTTGATAAAATAAAATAACTTAATCTTTCATACCATTCTCTTGGTACTTTTTTAAGTCTATAAAGATATTTGGTATGTTTAATTTTTTTTTGGAAAATGAGGGTCTTCAAAACTTGGAGTTTGTTCTATAAAAAATTCCACCATTAAAAATTAATTTTAAAAAGAATATTTAACATTTATCTAATTTAATTTAAAATTCATATAAGATGCATATTCTAGAATAATTCTAATTTCTTATAATATAACTACAGGTGAAAAGTTTTATTTATAGTCCAATCTTTATTTCTAATTATAACCTTTTTCAATTAGTCTACCCTTATTTGTAGTTATTAAACCATGATCATATTTTTTGTATCTAAATGCTTATTTTGTTTTAATTACTAGATAATTAGAGGGTCTATCAAATAATTCACACAATTTTTTCTTTTGAACTTATTTAACTATTATTACATACCTGAAAACCAGCTTTCATCAGATAAAGATTCCTCTATAGATTTAGGTTCTTGCCATGATAAAAAAATATAGAATTATACTAGGTTCCCTATATTTTTTCTAGTTATAACTCCATAAAATAAGCTTCCTATAATTGTTTTCGAAGGATGGTCTTTAATATTTCTAGGTAATCTAAGCATCACACCTTCTGGTTTACTAGTATGAACCCTAAATGAATTTTGTTTAAAATAATAAAGTTCCAAATAAATATAATTTTTATTGTTAAAGAGAGATTAAAGTATCATGCCCTTGATAAAATCAGTTAGTTCATCATTTTTAGTCATTTTGTGATCAAAAGGATCACTTTCATCAGACTTCACATGAGTTTATTCTTATACAATCTTTGTCCTTTTGTTAAAAACTCTATAAGCCTTAGAAGTAGTAGAATATCCTTGGAAATAGCTTCACCAACTTTTAGAGAAAAATTACCAAGATTATCCTTGGTGTTCAAGATGTAAACATTATATCCAAATACTTTGAAGTATCCTACTATTGGTTTTCTATTATTAAATAACTCATATGGTGTTTTCTTTAAGATAAGTCTTATTAGAACTCAATTAATGACATAATAACATGATATGTTAACACCTTTAGGAAAAAAATGACTGGGATTGTTATATTTACACAACATGGTTCTACCAATTTCTTACAAAGTCATATTACTTCTGTCAATAAAATCATTCTATTAAGGTGTCTTGGGGGTATAAAAAGTATGTTTAAGACCTTGTTTTCAGTAATATGAACTAAGTTCATGATTATAAAATTCAACTTGATGATCACTTCTCGAAGTCACAATTTTAAACATCTTTTTCAATTTGAATAAGATTATGGAAATTGATAAAAATATAACGATATTAAATTTTTAGTATTAAAAATTGAACCCATTTAAATCTTGAAAAATCACTAACCAATACATAAACAAATGATTTCCCAATAAGACTTATAGTTATAGTAGGTTTGAACAGATCCATATAGATAAGCTAAATAGTTCTCGATGTAACAAAAAATATCATTGGTTTAAAACATGACTTGTGTTACTTTCCCATTTGACATGCATCACATAGTTTCTTTTTATTAAATTTAAGGTCAGACAAGTCAGAAATCAAATGTTTCTTAGAAATTTATTTGAAGGAGTGAACATGAAAATGTCTAAGACTTCTATTCCAAATACACGATTCATAAATTTAAACATTTAAATAATTTAAATTTTATGTAAATAAGAAATTGAGATCTAATGTGTAGACATTATTAGTTCTAGGTAATTTAAAATTGAGATATTCATCTATGAAAACTAGAAATGATATTTTTGAAAAATAAACTGAATAACCATAATCAATAAATTGAGAACCACTTATCAGGTTGTGATTAAAGCCTTTAACATAAAGAAATTTGTTGATGAGAATAAAATGAGGATTTATAATAGATCCAGTGCAACAATTTTTCCTTTTTCATTATCAACAAATGTAATATAGCCTCCATTTATCTTGGATAGTGAGTAAAAGTTAGAGAAATATATAGTCAAATGTCTTGAAAAACCATGATCCGTAAACCAATTTTCATTTTTTCTCATATGTTTTCCCCATACAATGAAAAATCAAAAAAAATCATTGGTACCTGAACTATTTTGTGTCCATAAATTTTATGTATAATTGAATTCGGGATGTCAATTTGTTTTTCTTTTCTAGAAAATTATGCAGAAAATTTGAGAAATTTTTTGTAATATAATCATTTCTAATTTCACACAATTGAGGATTTTTCAAATTATAGATGTTACAATAATTTACTATTTCTCCACAATGAAAAAAGTAACTTTGGAAAGTATTTTTTAAACTAGGAACAAAATATTTTTTGAAAAGTTTGGGCCTTTGACCTTAAATTCCTATTCCATTTTTTTCATTATGAGTTAATTCTGGTGAATTATTTTGTTTAGATGATATTACCCTTCATCGAAAACACTTACAACATCTTTAAAGTTTTAAACCTCTTTCTGAAAGTTATTTATTGTCCTAAATTTTTCAGTAAATGAGGTATAATACTCTTCTAATTGTTTTTTAAAATCTGTTTTTTTTGTTTAAGTTCTCATCTTCACGGAAAATTTTATAATATAAGTTCTTGAGAGATTTTTTATCTTCTTTAAGCTTTCATACATAGTTTCAAACTTGGTACATTATTTATTTAATTATTCACATAATCAATTTTCATTTTATGATTCATTCTCATTCACAGAAGAGTAGTAAGAATGAAACTCTTATGAATGTGGTATAAATCATATGTTGGCCTTTTGATTAATATATTTAGCTTCTGATTGAGAGTATATAAATTTGATACAATCTTTAGAATCACTCTATTTGGCCTTTATATCCTTCTTGGATTTCTTCTTATATCCAAAATTATTGAAGAACTTATTGTCATACTTATTATTATCTTGAAACTGCAGACAATCTTGTTTGATGTGTCATAGATTTTTTCACTCATAAAATATTAATTATTTAGAGTTGTCACTATTCTTCTTAAACTTGTTGAAAGTTCTTATAAAGACACTTCTCTCGTTATAGAACTTTTTTGAACTTATTGAAAAACTATACAAGCTCATCATTCAATCAAGAATTACTTGAGGAATTTTCTTCATTAGATGTTTCATATATTTATATTCCTTTGTTCTTCTTGTCATCATTAGAAGTAAAAACCTTCAAAAAAACATTTTATTTCTAGATAATTTTATTTCTCTTACTTCATCTTCCATTTCAGCTTCATACATCCTAAGAGTTCCAATGAGATATTTTATTTCGAAACTATTAACTTCTGTAGATTTTTCAATTGTAGTTGATATTACACTCTACTTGGGTTGTAAAACTCTGGGAACTTTCAATGATTTTTTGGATTCAGTGACATGTGACCCTAGAGTAAAAATGTTATTCATAATCTTAGTGATCCTTATACTCAGCTTAGTAACGATTTATCCTTTATCCATTTTTAATGTGTCAATCATAAGTTTGTTAGTATCATATAAAACATCCTTCATGTTAACTATACCTTTATAGGAAACTAATAGAATGGAATATATTTCATGAGCTGTTTGACACTGAGAAACTCCGCCGAACTCTTTTGGTCATAATCCATATATTATAGCCTTCATAGCTTTGGAGTTCATATCATAATCCGATTTAGTTGTAGCATCCCATATTTCAAGATCTATATTTGGTATTTCATAAGGCTTTACTACTTTAAGATAAATTTTCAATCCTAGATTTCTTAAATAGATAGTCTTGGAAGCATTCTAGTAACTATAATTTTCACCATTAAAGTAAGGATCTCTAAACATTGACATTGCTTACCGATTATCACTCCTAACAACCATTGGAAAAAAATACCAGACATAAACCCTTGATAGATATGAACTCAAGATTCACTTGCTCCAATACTAATTATTTTCCTAGATAATGACTAGCTGAAAAATTAAGAGGGGGAGGGGGAGAATTGAGTTCCTAATAATTTAGTTTGCATAATACCTTCCTCTTAAAGGTATGTTAGTTCAAATCTATTCCTTAGTATAAATCAACATTATAAATATAAAATATTAGTGGAAATAGATTGAAAATATTTGATTTATAGTGGTTTAGGGAATGTAAATCCCCCAATTCACTTCACCAACACTCTACTCCAGGAGTTTGGTGATTTTCACTATAACAACCCCTTTTCCTAGGTATCCCAACTGAGTATAACTGATTTTCACTTATTAAAAAGGTCCAATAACTTTCAACTCGGATCTCTCTTTACAAGACCTATCCATAACATTAACACACTCTCTTATAATGAGTGTAAACAAAATAGTATGAATAAACTTTTGAAGAACTATTATAGCACATAGTTCAAAGAAATAACTAACAGTAGACAAAGATAATTCTTAAGAAGATGATATTCTTGATGATATATCTTTGTATGATCTTTAGTGAAAATGATAAACTTTTAGTCATAAAATGGTTATTTATGATTTATCTTGTCTATGTACAAGAATTATTTTTTACTGTTATTAGATTATTTTCAAGTGTGTGTGCATCAGTATAGGTCACTCTTTTTCATACATCTCCATGTAGAGGCTAAATATTCCTTATATGTATTACCTTTAATTTTGAACTTAAGGAGTGAGATAATCACAACAGTAGAGTTTATCATCTATTAAAAAAGCTTCTATGATAGGATATTAATGTTGTATGTCAATTATTTCCAAACATGGAATAATATTCTATAGTGACACTATCAGAGATCTTCTTCTTCAGATATTTCCATTCCTAGAGAAATGGAACTTTGTACAAATCAATAATTCCTTAAATGGAGAATCCTTTTTTATTATATACTCTAAAAGCATGAAATTAATTGTCAAGAGATAAGGAAATTAATCCTGAAATTTTACATAACAACTTATTCTTTATAAGATATCAAAATGGTATTATTGTTCTCATAAGATAAACTTCGTAGAGACTTCATAAGACAAAACAAATATTTGTCTTATTTAGAGTGTAAGATAAATTGAAATCAAAATTTCATAGTATATTTATTTATCATAAGATAAATATTTTACTGAGGTGTGATACTTAGGTATAAAAAATTCTTCTAACATTCATAAGATAATATTTTATAAATATCTTTTTTTTGTAAGATAAAGACTTCTCACAAATTCATTTTGTCTGAAGTAACTGAATTTGAACATACAACAACTCAATAATTACCTTCATAAGATAATATCTTACATATTAAGATAAAATTACCACAAAAAGTTGTGTGATTATGAATATAAGGAAGAAATTATTTCAAAATATTGAATCTCATAAGATAAAATACTTTACTTTAGAAATAATACTTTACATGTACTAAGATAATCACGTATAGAGTTAGTGTCAACTAAATTATTTTGATTAATATAATATAAAAAACTTAATAAAAACTCATTAGAATTAAAATAGGGATTTTTTGAATCATAAAAAAACACATAAAAAACTGAGATATGTTGGAACAACATAATTCTTTCCAATAAGAAGTAAATAGTCGATTGATATATTTCATAGGTAAAGGATTTCACATTAGTTTTACTATTTCTTTTATTTCTAATGATTTTTTTGCTTCTTTATTACAAATCCACTTTCCAAATATGGGAAACCACTAATATAATTTACCGATGCTTTTAATATCATACACCAAAATTGAGAGGATAGGAGGTAGACTCCTCCCACTAAGGAGATTTCCATCTATTATGGGACTCCCTTATATATTTGATACATATTCATGAAATCCATATAAAAAATAATTCCAGTTACTTCATCGACCTCCACCCATATACTTTTGATCTCTTCCTGCACTCATAGTCCTAGTACATCATCATTTACCACATCCACAATAACACATCCCCTTGATTCTATACCATATCTTATGCCCCTATCTATCGATGTACAATTTATTTTTTCTACTTTCAACTAAAAATATAAGGTACCTAGAGGTTAATGAACATAAAACCATTTTTCATTCAATCAGTGGATAATTGAGTATACTTAGTAACACTATCTAATTAATGGATGCTTTGAACCCTCCTATATCACAAAGGGAGGGGAAAATGGAGGTTCCTCTTCCTGATTTCCCGAGTATCGAGAGTAGCCCTCATGTTAGCCTTATAATAAATGACGAACCAATGGTGGATCTCCACCCATCCAAATTCATGGAAGATTAAAAACTCCTTGAACTTTACCTTGTGTCTAGGTTTAGCCTCCATTATCCCTATTTACTAGATTCTAATAATCATATTAAATCTGATTGGGGTTCATGAAGCTGAGATATGGCTGGTCTTCTAGATGAGAGGAACTTTATCATTCAAGTTTCCTAAGAGGGAGATTTTTAAAGGGTATAGTCTTAAGTCCAATCTATATTTCATTCAATTCAATTCATACTACAGAAATGGACCTTTCATTTTTTCTTTAACAAAGAACCCCATCGTCTATATTCTAGGTTAGGTTTCCCTTGCTTCCCTTACCATTTCATAATATGACAGTACAGAAACTATTTGGAAATAACTTTGGGTTTTTCTTTTTTTTTATTCTAAAATGTGCATGTTGAAACACCCAATATCATCTCACATGTAAATTTAGGTAAACATATATTATCCACTTCTAGAACATTTCTATTTTTTTATTTCATGTGAACTTTATTACAGAAAAAATATATTTTATGAATAGAATATTTTCTATTTAAATTGGTTTCTTTATCAAGGAAAAAACTTGAATAATTTTCACACAATATATCTCTCAAGTGATCATTTAGTAGATATTACTAAATAAGTGATGGTGGTTTCTTAGTCTGAGGTTTGAGTGGATGTAGAGAACATGATCAAGGATGGTTTGAGGGGAGGGAAAATGGAGTAAACTTAGTCGATATAGGAAACTGATGCCTCTAAATAATTATACTGATTACTGAAGGAAACACCTTTTGGTAATATAGTGAGTGGTAAGACCAAATGAGTTTTATAAAGGGAGGTCATTCCATATAGACATGAGGAGGAAGTGGTTGCGATAATTTAAGGTGATAAATTTGCTTGGATATATTCTAGTTATAGGAATTATATTGATAATATATCCCCATATGAAGAGTCCCCCTTGTAGTTGAAATGATAAGTAACAAAATGAGACTCATTAGTCAAGGAGATAGTTGATTCTGGCTCCCAGTATAAGCAGGTTGAGCCAATGCCTGGATATGGCTACTCCGACGCAAGGTTGAGTATTCCGTTACTGAATTAATTTGATTTTATTTGAGATATAGTTGATAACAATGGTGATGAATTTATTTGGAAAACAATGATTTTTATGAATAATAAAACACTATAAAATAGTTTGGGTGGAAGAAAATAAAGCAACATAGTCTTCATAGAGACCCTATTATAAGAGGCAATCCCAGGAACCTCATTTTATGAGGGATCAGAAGGTAAGTCTGAAACTTATATAGTGGAGGGGGAATAAATCCAAGATTCATATAGATATTAAGGGTAAAAAAATAATTATTACTTCATATAAGGCTTGGTTAAATGGAAAAAGTTAATTATTGCATCAGGGAATTTCTCATTATATTCATGTAAGAAGGTTAAACACCAAAATAATCACACTTTTATTCATAATAAAATGAGGAATAGGTCATCATATAATGGTATAGGAATAAACGAGTCTATAAAAAATATAATGGTACCCACGCTTTATAGCAGCCAGGGACTCATCACTCCAAATGAGGGTCTGGTGAAAGTATGCAGGACTAATAATCATCAGACTAGTGAAAAGGGAAATGAAATGGAAGAAAAAATTATTTGGTACTTTTTCTTCACTAACCACTTATCTAAAAATATGAAATCAACATATGAATGGTTTGGTATGGAATATATAGAATAAAATACTAGATAACAAAGAATTATTATAGTCCTGTCACAAGAGGAAGATCTTAAATTGAAGGGAGAGATATGTCCTTGCGGTTTTAGTGATGAAATCAAGATTTGGTTTGACTTTTAACTAGATGTTGTGGTGTTATAATTTGAATATTGGGACCTATCCATTGATGATTACCTTAAGGTTGTGGAATTCAAAACCTTTATTATTGAATTTAACCTTTGAATATGCCCTAAATGAAATTTAGAGGATCTATCTTGTAAATTTTTAAATTTACCTAATGGATTATAATATAGATGTGTGCGGTGGAATGAATTTGTATTGTTCATGATCTTGGTATTTGTGTTAGTTTTTGTTTAGTTCTTGTGACTATTTCCACTTAACCCAAAGAACTTTTTTTAATAAAAAAAGAGTTGGATGATATCTATATGCATGAGTGTTTATTTATCTTCCCATCCACTAAATGGCTATTTTGTAGCTTAAATTGATTGATGAGATATAATTTTTCAAATTCTCGTACTATTTTTCATTTTTAATTAACCCAATAATTTAATCCATACCTGAAAAATTAATTCGTATTTGTTATATTTGGAAATCAATAACTCAATTGGTTAATGGATGAAATATTTAGTTTTAATGATTTATTCAATTTTTAGTCTTAGTTGTGAAACCATACATTGATCACCAATTATAGAAATTTATTTTTAAATGTTTTTAATTTTGATTCTTAGTGTTTAATCCATTCAAATATAAATCTGGAATAAGACTACACTGAATGATTGCTTTTGAAGTGTTTCAGGTCTAAAAATTGACAAAGGGGAAACCATGTCATGTAATACTGACTGACTATAAATCATTTTTTTATTATCCAAACACTTTTGAGGAAAAAGTGAGAAACTGACAAACAATTTTTTTGAAAGATGTTTGACTCTACACTTTTTGTGAAAAATATTATAAGATAATTCTCCATATGTTTTAGATTTCAAGGATATGCATAGGACAATTCACCACTCTTAAGAGTATTTAGAGCCATGTGGGAGAATCTATGGCCATCACTTGACATTAATGGAGTTTCACTACAAGACTTTAGTGACATTATAAGATCTTATAACTTTAAAAAAGGGAACTTTTCTATATGGAATAAAGGTACCCATGACCCTGAAGTTATATAATGGTAGACTCCATGATCCAAGAATTATATGAGGATAGTATAATGTCTCCATTGCTTGTGTAATGGTAAAACAATTCAGTACATAAAGGATTATAGGCTGTGCAAAGGTATATAATCGTTGTATCAGGGTAGTTCATCCCCAATACTACTACATAAGGATACTCAAAAGGAATTGCTTATGGGTAAAATCATAGGAATAAATTCCCAAATAGTCAAAATGTAAATTAAAAATAACACCTAATTTTAGTAGTTTTGCCAAATTAGGGAAAGCTCAAACAAATGATCCACATAAAAATCATCCAAACGAAGTAAGGAGATGAAAAACATGGGATGAATGTTGATCAAGAGATATAATATGTGGTATTTCCAGCTTCATAAATCATAACCCTCAAAGTTGTAAACATGAAATTCATATGAGGAAGAAGAAGATCGCTCCTTAATACCGATTTTAAAAAGAAAAAGGTACAAAGACAATAAATATATTCCTTTGACCCCATTTCATTGGATTCAAGACCATTGTAATTTAGCCATGGATTGAACTAGACGAGGACTTATGTATTTCATTCATACATTTTAATTATAATTTGTTCTATATTAATTTTTTTGTTCATCACACCCCCATTTTATTTGTGTTTATTTGACCCCTCTGAAGTCTCTATGATCTTGAGCTCCATGGTCATATAGATCCAACTCATTGTGGGTGGTACAAGGTGAATTATAGTGGTTTTTTGAATATATAAATTTCAATTTTCAATCTATTTCTATGGTCCTATGTGGTAGTGTAGGTGAAGAGTGGAGAATGCTATAAAAACCACATTCTTTATCATTATTTTACACCCTTCCCCCTTTGAACCTCAAACAAGTGATTTAATAATTTTATTAAAGTTTTTAGGAAGGTTTTTATTCCCATACATAAAAACCCAGTGGGAAGGATGATTCAATAAATTGTAGTTCATTTTCTTATTTAATTACATGATTTAGAAAAAATTAAATAATTATAGGGCGCACTAGAATTCACCCTAATCCCACTTCTATTTCTTGATGACTTTGTGTTTGTGTTGCTACATTTCATTTTTATTCTTTATAATTTAGAAAACCAATAAAAACCCCAATTTATATTTCTTTAAAAAACATATAAAAAACACAATTAACAATAATTATAAAGATAATGAGTCTACATGTTCATCTACTTAAGAAACAACCATGTGGTCTGCTCTAAGCTATACATAAGGTATTTTAAATTCTTCTTTGACAACCCTGTACAATGATATCTTATTAAACTTGGTTTCATCTATGGGGATTTGGGATGAATATTTAATTCCTCATGCACATATTTAATTAGTGTTTTTTTGGTTTTATTTGTTTTATATATTTATTTCCTTTTTCATTCATTAATCCGTTATTTCTTTATTGGGTTGAGAAAAAATAGTGTAGTCCATTAATATCATAACAAATTACAATTCTGATTCCTAGTCAGAAGAGGAAAATGACCTTACATCCCTATCCAAACAATTTGTTGGTAATATCCAAATCAACCAACATTTTCTCCCACAAGTGTAGGAATAAAATTAAGATAAAACACATTGCATGGTGGAACTAAATAACTTTCTCGATCAAGTCACATAAATATTTCAAATTAAAGTGAAACTAAACAAAACCATTAGGGGTAGAATAATACTATCGAATGATGTAACCTATAATCATATCAATATAAAAGGTAGAAGAAGAACTGTAAGAAGAACCTAAATACTATTTACATTAAAAAACATCTTACCAGTGGCCCTCTACTTTGAAGAAGAGTTAAAATATGATATTATTAAGGGAGACTCATTTACTATGAACTTTTATTTCTTTAGTTTTATTAAAACTTAATTGAATACTTCTCTACTATAATTTTTAAATAAAAAATCAGATGTATGTTTTAATTCCCTATCGTATGAATACAAATAAGAAATAAATGGGTTCCACTTTGAAGAAAATATAGAATTTACATTACTTCTCCCATCCACACTAGAAGACTCCCAAAGGAATTACCATTTGATAAAGAACTAAATACTGAAACTAAATGGGTGGATACCACTATATTGGACATATTTCATTCTTATTTTTTACAAGCTGAAATATCCACTAATCTCTTTGGTTTTAATTTTATAGACATAGATCAACTAATTCCCATATTGGATGATGATGAGGAAGATTTGGAGATTTTTTAGGATAGACTGGATGAACCACATGCTATAAGTATCACAAATGACTTTTAAGGGTGCTGTATGAGAAAAAAGAGTTTCAAATTGGAGTTTATGATGGATTTGATCAAACCATTATATATTTCAATTCTAATTTTATAAAATCTATTTTAAAAAACAATATTTGTAGTTTTTAGATTGTATAACTAGTTCTACTTTTACTGACCCTTGTAGAATAATAAGGGGCTATGAAAAAAGGAAAATAAGAACCATTATGGTTTCCTATAAAGGTTAAATATGGAGATAGAACAAGAGAGTAATTGTATAATTAAAAAATATTTCAAGATAAACCATATTACATGAAACTCTAGGATAAATACACACACACTCAGTGGGGTGTCAAAATATTCCAACTGGTAAAGAGAATCTAGATGCAGTGTTTTTCTGATAATATATTTAATTATTCTTTAGAAGAGTTGGGAGAAGATTCCAAAAGAGAGGTGGATAAATTAGAGTAATTATAAGTACATATGGATTTTCCCAATTAATACCCCCTCAAGAACACTAATAATATTATATGAAGGGATTCAAAGTTGAGGTGTCCTCGATGGTCTCTCATGATCAAATAAATGTTCAAACTACTATATATAGGGGGAGAATTTTGATTTGAAATCAATTTTTTTTAATTTTATTCAATTTTAATTATTCAGTAATTCTCTTCTATTTAAAAATGTCTAAATAAATTAATAGAAAATCCATTGGGAGAGGAATACACATGAGCTATAGCCAAAGAGACCGCATACATTATCCTTTCACCCACGCATTATGATACACACCATGTTGATCAAGGGGAGAAAATAAAGGAATATATTACAGGGGAATTCCAAATAGAAGTAAATATGATTGTATTTGAAAAAAACAGGATGTCTCGTATTTCTTCACTAAAACCATACCCTTCAAAGGATTGGGGATGAGTATAAATCTGTCTAGTTTTGGATAATAAAATAAAAAAACCCAATTAAGGGGGAAAACCCAAGAATATTTCCCTCAATTTATTTTATTTTTAATTTTATTTTTTTTCAATAAAATCTCTTATATTTTAATTATTTTTTGGTTTCCCAAGGTGCAAAACACTTAGGAGACTAACTCAAATATAATAATAAATTAATAATGAGAGGTCTTAACTCCACCCTACTGGAAAATAAACACAAGGTTGTTTCTATCTTTTTACAACTATTTATTAGTTCAATTTTCATAAATTCCAGTGAACTTATATGGGGATGTTTTGAACAAGTTCAAGGGATGATATTGAAACCTATTTTAGGAGTAGTTTAAAGGCCTTTTAGGGTCTATTTTTTGAATATGTAATTTAAATCAGTTTTTTATTTTTATTTTATATTTTCTATTTTTAGTATGATCATTTTGAGGATCTCATGAATTTGAAAATTGTCAGATTTACATGATTTATGAGTAAATGTGTCCATTATTTTCATGGACATTCTATTTTAGAACTAGGAAAAGGAATGGAATTACAAATTTTGAAGTGAAATTAAAGTCATAGAATGAGGAAACTTGTCTTTATAACTTGAAACTAGAAAACTTAACCTTTGTGAAAAAGAACACCCCAGGGATCCAACTCAAAAGGCAGTCATAAAAAGCCTTTGAAACTAGAGTAAAATGGAAAATTGGGACCCCATAATGAATTTATGAGATAATTAGGTACTGGGTGGGTGAGTAATAAATTCCATCTATAAATTTAATAAGTCCTTTATACAAAAAATGGATATAGAAAATTCAAATATGTTATTGATTGTAAAAAACGAATACATTTAAGTGAGTAAAATATTAAACCTAGATATTTATGGGGGAAATTAACTTTAAAGAATGTCATTTAAGTTGTATAAATGATGTGGGGAAATTGATCTTTATCAAAATAGGTAGGGGAGAGTGATAATTGAAAGTGTCTCTTCTAGAGTTTTAATTCCCCTAAAATATATTTATTTTAATATTAGAATTGGGTAGATGGTTTGAATTGAAGTGAGATATTTAGATTGATTCACATAAAAGTTATGAAATTTTGAAAAAATGGATGAATCTTTGTTTCCTTCATTTTTGGTGTGTGTATTTGATCATAAGCAGGAAAAATCATTTTGATAGGTTGAATTCATTATATTTTTTGAGAGTAAAATAATGTAAGTTTGGGGGAATATTGAGAGGCAATTATTCAATTTTAAATTATTTTTCACTATTAATTATCCCCAAAATTTTATCCAACCTTGGGAAATTAGTTCATATTTTTTACTTTTGGAAATTTGGAAATTAATTTTTTATAGGATTAAATATTGAATTTTAATGATTTATTCTACTTTTTGGGTTTAGTTGTGAATCCCTACATTGGAAATTGATTTTTGGAATTAGTTGTTCAAAGGATTTTAATTATATTTATTAGTGTTTAATCCATTTTAATCTAAATCTATAATAATAATATATGAACTGATTGTTTTTTAATGGCTGTAGGGATATAAATTGACATAGGATAATTCATGCAACATAAGATAATTCAAGGGATTTAAGATATTTGACTTTTCCATTTTATGAACAATACCACAAGGTAATTAACCTAGGGTAGAATATTTTAATAATCCCCATAAGATAATTCACTACCTATAATAGAATTTAAAGGAACATAGAAGAATTCATTCCCATCATTTGACTTGGGAGGAGCTGTACTGTAAGACTTCAATAATGCTGTAGGATCATATGGATTCAACCAAGGGACCTCATATTGATGATTTAAAGGTTCCTTTCTACTCCAAAGACATATAAGGGTATGTATCATGATACCAGAGTTACATAAGGATGATTTTTTATCTCAATTTCTCATATAAAGGTAAATAAATTTATTGTATAAAGGTATAGAGATTTCAACAAGGTATATAATTTCAAATTCATGGTAGTTCATACCCACTTCCATTATGTAAGGGTATTCACATGGAACTTCATATGGGTATAACAACATTAATTAAATCAAAAATACCCTAAATGGGAAATACAAATCAGACCTCACTTTCACTGGTTTGACCAAATCAGGGAAATCTTGAATAAATGATCCATAAAATGATCATCCACCTTAATTAAAAAGATAAATATCATAAGGTGGAATACTAAATAATATATGGAATATTCTAGATTCCCAAATTCATCAATCATAATCATGGCATTTGAACCAGTGTGAGGAAAACCTCCCCACTACCCTAGATAATGACAACTATTGCACCAGTTCCTCCCCCCTCAGTGGGGGTGGGACCTTCATCATTATTTGAGGGATCCCAAATTCACTCACTCCCCCACTTCTCTAATCCATATCTCATTCCAACATTCCCTCAGATCTTAATTTTCCCTAAATTTCCCAAAACTATTTGATGGACTCTTATAGATTTCAATCTCATTATCAGTGTTCAACGAGGATTTTTAACTACTGAAATTGACACTGATTTCATGGTTCAAACATCTATGTACGTCAGAGGATTCATATGAAAAATTTATTTTTTTATATTGGGGGTTACATGATTGATATAAGGTAGGTCTTATTGACAACAATTAAATCGTGATCTTCTTCCCATAAAAGGATGAAATAATTCAGGTATGGTTCAGTGCTCCTCGCTTTTGAAATGGATCCAAATTTTTCTTATTCAGATGGAATTACAATTTCCAAATTAAGTGAGATTCCCTAACCACGACAATCTGGGTTAAAATTCCCGAACTTTTACTCCATTTTCAATACCCATCAATTATTCAAATGTTAGAAAAACTTGGTGGAAGATATTTATTCTCTGATAGTAGAACCCTTTTAGTTATTCATCCCATTTCTTCATGAATCTGTGTTGAAATAGATTTGTCTAGGGTGCCAAATTATTATTTTTAGATTTATAATGGATAAGAGTTTTGTTATAATCAACCAGTTTTCTTTGAATTGTGGGTGGATTTTTATTTTTCATGCAATAAAATGGGCATGTGATGATAGTGTATAGGAGTGGTGGTATGATGTTCCTTCAAAAGACAGATGTGGAACTGGGAAGAGGGGTGTCTTTTCCATGTATAGTTTCAAAGGATATGATTCTAATTGGTTATTCAAGTGATATAGGCAAGAAGTTTTTGGCTATGTGAATTAGATTACTTAGGGATGATGAGTCAATGGGGAGTGACTTTACTATTGGGAATTCAGATGATCATTTGATTTCTAACATAGTAGAAAAGGATTCCACCTTCCAGAAGGAGGCAAAATGGTCACCTCTAGAACCTAAGGTTGTTGATGTCTTTGGAAGATTAAACCATGCATTAAAGGATGTCTCTTCAATAGGGCTAGAAGATACTCAAATGAATGTAGCTTCAACAGTTATAAACGATGGGGAAGTGGAAGCTCATGATGGTGAGAAGGACTTGATGGTGTCTAAGGAAGAAGGTAAAGATGTTTCAGTCACTAGTGGTTCTAGTTTAGGCATCAAAGAATGGGTGAAGGTTACAGGAATAATGAGGTTTAGAGGGACCGACTTAATCATTAAGTTAATCAATCACTTAGAGATCCTAAAGGTAAAAGGTTTGGAATATAATAAAGTGGACGTGATACAAGAAAATATCCAAATCACAATGCCAATGCAGAACGTCTTGGATGATCATAGTTTCTAGGTAACTAGATCAGAGGATGATATTTCTAGACATGTCTTAGTGGAAAGTGTTGATGAAGGACATGGGAGCAGTATCCATATTCCTAGGAGGAAGAAAGGGAGGAAAGAAAAAAGAGATGTTGGGGGATATATTTTTCTAAAAGGAAAGAAGACTAAAGGCCACAAAGTCTATACTCATTTACTGAAGATGATGGAAACAAGGTCTACCAAAAAGAATAAGGTGGTCAATAATGATCACATGGCTCATGTTTATGTAAGACAAGAGAGTTAAATTACTCAGAATGATAAACAGATGATGAAGTGTGGTGAAGTCAAGGAATCAAATCAAGGTGATTATAAGCAAGATAACCTAATACAAAAGCATGTAGGAGATACAGAAATGACCAAAGAAACAAATGATGTGGTCATAGTATAAATGGAGTAATAGTAGATCATCCTTTATTCCAATGAACATATGGTAGAGGAGGTATTCGATTTAAAATCCACATAGGAGGAATATTAAATGATTATTGAGAGAATGGTTTGAGTAATTATTAATAAGGAACAATGTTCTTAGATCGAAAATCAAAATCACATTTTGGTGTGTGGATTCAATGAGAGGAATATTGGTGTAGAGGAATTTATCCAAGAATGGGAAAAGATAGACTATAGCTTTGAAGACCTCATCATTGATTACCCAGACACGAAGGCCCCTTATTTTCATTGGAGTCCTTACATAGGTATGTTTTATAATAGAATAAAAACTAATTTTAATAATTCGGTAATTTCTTTTGGAATTGGTTGATTATCTATCTTGAATTAGAATAATTTCTCATTTTTTCCTTAAAAGGATTTGAATATTAAAAGGTTAATTTTTAGTTATAACCCATGGAGATGTATTTGTTGAATTCATTTGAGGAAGAATAATCTTACAGCTTTATTCTAATTTTTATAAGAAGAGGATGAGTTACCTATAAATATGTTCCTATGACCCATTTCATTAGAATTTATAAAATTATCCTTTAACCATGGTTTGGACTAGATGAGAAATTATATAATTAATTTCTATATTTTAATGATAATACATTATCTATTCATTATTTTTTTATCCTCTTCCCTATTTTCATCATTTTTATTCAACCCCTATGAA
Organism: Viscum album; assembly: GCA_963277665.1. NCBI lineage: Eukaryota > Viridiplantae > Streptophyta > Magnoliopsida > Santalales > Viscaceae > Viscum > Viscum album. The sequence continues at coordinate 904,756,650 of OY728165.1, read as the reverse complement.
GTCCCTTTGATCTCAACCTCCATGGTCATGGAAAGATAACCCATATTTGGTGGTATGAGGGTAATAAAATTAGTTTTTTTTTCAAATTTATGGATTTCAATTTTCAATCTATTTCACTAGTCCTATGTGATAGTGAAGGTGAGGAGTGGAGAGTGTGATAACAAACTTATTCCAAATCACCACTTCTAAATCCTTCCCATATTAAACCTAAAACAAGTGAGTTAATGATTTCTTGAAGGTTTTAAGTTTGTTTGTTATTCTCATATATGAGACTATTATAGGGATTATGAGTAAATAAATGATATTGAACCCTCTCATTATATTAAGTGATTTAGAAAAAATTAAATAATGATATGATCCACTAGAATTCACCCTAGGTCTACCTATATTCCTTATTATCTTTGTGAATGTGTTTTTATTTTGTTTTCATTCTTTCAAACTTATAAAAATAAAAAAACAACCCCCATTTCTCTTGATTTAAAATATATATAAAATAAAAAAGGATCATACGTTAAAAGATAGTGAGCCTCCAAACCTAGATCATTTAGTGGAAAATCTATGTGATTCCTTTTAAGGTTGTGCAAATATGACCAATGATGTGAATTTTAAATTAATGCATCCAGTAGCATAGTGTATTGAGGTTTAAGTTCATATGTATATAAACTATGGGTCTTATAGTTTAAGTTCATATAACTAGTGCCTATTCTGAGTTCTTTAAATTCATTCATAATGGACAACTAAGTGCTGATTCCTAGTAATGTTTTGAGGTGAGAATAATGCTTGAGTAGACCTTTTTGGTTTGAACTAAGGTGAAGGTAGGTTAGGGATTACACCATGTTGGAGGCCCTATGTATTCATCATCATTTTTGGTAACTAGGTAGGAAGAAAGGATGACTGAACACATGGGTGATACACATTAGTGGGAACGATTGGGAATTACACCATATTGGAGGCATGCTCATAACTCTGGATCATTAATTGGAGACAAAGAGGATAACTTCATACTTGAGGTCAAGGGAGATCAATTTAGAGTATCCAGGATGAGAATATTGAACCAAGAGAGATCACACTGGTTGCCCGAGAAGAGAGATCCTCATTATGAAGGGGATATATGATTGTCAGCACTCTGAGGTCCCTATATATTAAGGGAAATAATAAGTGGTAAACCTATTATTAAGAGAATACATGATTTAAAGGGAATGTATGAGTGTAAATAATAATCTATTCATGTAAGTCATGAGGAAAAATAGAAATAGGATTTTCATATGTTTAACCTAGGTGTAAGAGAATTAGCATGGTTTTTTGATCCATTTAGGGGGATTGAATATAAATAAGATGTATCTTACATGAAGTGTGTAATCCTACTTCAAATATTATGTATAGATTGACCATTGAAAAGAGGGAAATAAGTACATAAAGAATCTAAAATTTCATATATGATTTAAGGTTTTAAATGAACATGTAGGTTCCACTTAGGAAGGAAAGTTTAAGGATTTCCACTGTATAATATTTATTCTATGGAAGTCCTATACAAATAAATTACTTGTTATAGATAAAAGAATCTATAATGGACTTTAGGAAAACTAGAGTATCAATTTTATATAAATAGGTTACATGGCCATGAAGAAATTACATCGTAGGTTATATCCTTTTTTAGAAATATATTTAAATCCTACCTAAGGGAATTATTCTTAAAAAACCATAATGTTAAATTTTTTCAAAAAAATGATGTGATTTATAAAAATATATGCTCTAAAAATCTCTAAGTGTATTTAAATACATGTGTGTGTGTGGGGGGGATATTTTTAGGAAAATACCCATAATTACTCAACCCATGAAATGAGACACTGTCAAATCCATAAAATATCGATGGAAATATAAAACCACCATCTTTACACCATAAACAATGAGCATTATTCTAGAAATACCTATAATCATAAAGGGATCATCACTTCTGGGTCAAAAATGATAAGGCATTGCAAATAAGAATGGGGAATACATGAAGGTACCACCTATATACCATAAATAACTATTTGGGTTGAAAAATTATTTCACATCCATAAAATAATGGACACTTATGACCATAAATTAGGGCCATATATATAATTCTTATGTGGAATGTGTAATTTATATGTTGTATCCTTCCTTTATTTATGCAAGATTTTATATTTTCACCACATTTTTTTTGATATTCTTCACAATGTGTTTATCAATTTATCAAGAATCAATAGTATGAAACATTTATCATATTCTTGTATTTATAGTGGCTAGTCATTTATATTCTTGAGGACTATATAAAGGTGGTTCAATCATTATATGTCCGGTGTGAAGTTATAAAAATCTTTGGTTGGTGATCTCTAGTATTCATTACCATCATGTTTCAATATAAATATTTTAGTAAATTGTATATATGAGGAAGATACCTACAGATCACTAGGGTATTTTTGAAATATGTGTTTACCCTTAGAGATAGGAACCTTCCAGTTTATCCTTAATGATCTACATCAATTTTTTTTGAAGGTTTAATCAACTGATTAAAGGAATGTGATTCCTCATTATTTCATTATCCATTACAAAAGTATTAGATTTGTTCTGATTGTTTTTGTATTTTTTCTACTATATTTAGGATGATATTCCTCCCTATGAAACCCTTTAGTGGTATTAAAGACATATCTTTCAATGTTTGGTTTGATCTTCAAATGAATAAAGAAAATGGAAAATGAGTTATCAAAGAACATTATATAGCTTAGCAGAAAACACATATTTTGGTTGTTTAAATCAAAGGACCACAACATAAGAATTATGCGAAATAGGAATTTCCATATTTATAGATAAACCATGATATAGTCTAAGTCAAATTACTATTACAAATGATGCTTGAAAATTAAAGAAAATAGATCATCCTAGGGTGATACCTCTAAGACATGGTTAATTGACCTCTGTGTTGTGGTTTATGGCCCAAAATGGTTTGGAAAACATGATTTTTAATGTTATCCATTCAATTTTGGGGCTTATGAAGTATTTATTGAAATGTCAAGGTGAACCAAAATGGATTCTACTCATAAATAGTTTTCCTAAAATACCCAAGTTTAGTGTAATGGCTTGGATAAAATGAACAATACAAAATGGAATGCTTACCCAAAATTATTTCTTGAAATTTGATGATTAAGACAAATAATTTTCTATAAAAAATGGCATACTCTATGTCATGGTGTAAGGTCCTTTGAGAATAATTTTAAATTAAATTATATTTTGGTTAAAATTATCAAAAAACTTCATCGATTTGGGTCCTTTGGGCCCATGTCAAATCTATGGGTGAGATTTAAAAAATATATTTTGGTAGATGTGATTAATGTTTAGAGTGTATTTACATGGTGTATATTTTTTAAATTTTAATAAATTAAAATAGGATGAAATATAAATTCATTTATATTCATTTATAAATTGTTTATAAATGTTAATATGTAATTTTTATATTAAGGCCTTATCGGGAAACTTGTTTAAACCATTTCAAAAGAGTGATTTAGATTAGTTGATCAAGGTTTAAATAAAACCAAATATGATATATATGAATTCTTTAAAATGTTTACATAATATATGAAATGTTTATACTATTATAAATGTTTTCATGAAGTATCTCACATTTTGAAATATGAATGATTTCATATCAAATTCCATGTAAATTAAGAATAAAAAATAGTTCACATTTAGATAAATATAAATTTTCTATATTTATATTTTATGGAGTGTCTATAAAGAATTCCTAAATTATAAAATATTGATAGTTTCTTTATTTATGAATTGTTTATAAATGATTATCTCATGTTTAAATTTATGAATTTTTCATTTATTTAGTTTTATTCCCCACTTTATTCATTAATATAAATATTATATTATGAATTGGGATGCATGATTGAGTATAAATTTTTTAAAATACTTCTTTATATTATCATATATCCACTTAAGCATTCACATGTTAGGTATGATAATTGTTTCAATTTTATCCTACCTTTAATTTGGAATGTATTGTCGTATGAGATTGAATTTAAAGGTTTATTATAGTTTATACATATTATTTTCTATAATTATTAAGCTCTCTCTTGAGTAAAGATCTATGGGTAGAGATACAATGGGTCAGACTGCTCACTGTCCTTGAGACTTATGAATTGTTTAAAAAAGTGGGGGGTTGGTTACCTATCACTCCTTGCTTACTCTTGTGAGAATTATTAGTTTCATATAATTATAATACTTTACATGAAAGGGTTTTATATACATTATACCTAGGATGAATTTGGATATCTGTAAATATAGTTTTATTTTATTTTGGGTAAGTGACCCAAGCTATGAGTTATGTTAAGAGTTACAGATTAATATGGTTTGAACCTATTGATTTGATGGAATGAATAAGATTTAAAACTAAATAATTTGAAGAATTTATTTATAAAATGGAATAACATGAGATAATATAGTGATATAATTAAATTACCCTTAAAATTAAAAGTTTTAAATTACTTTAAAATTAAACACTTCCCAAGATCTCAATCATCCAATCAGGTAGGTCATGGAAAAGAGGGGCGCCCTGAGATTATCTTGTGTAAGCAAATTAAGTATTGAGGTGACCCTAAAAATTATGTGACTCATTTTTAGTAAATTATTTGGGTTACTCTTAGTTTGGAAACCCTAACCATTAAGATACTAGAGTAATAGAGTTGAGTGAATTCATATGATGGATTATAATAATGAATTATCTAATCAAGTATCCAAGATTCATATTTTATATAATTTACATGATTTTCTATTGGATATAGTCATGAATTTTTATATAAGATTATTCAGGATGAGTCATGATGAAATATTTACCTTTTCACACTAATTTACATGTTGAAATTTAAAAGGGGTCATCATTTTAACGAGATCACATTTAATAAAAGTCCATATTAAATTAATGTAAAAAATGAAAATAATTTGAGAAAATCTTTTATTGTATTTAAATATATCATCATCATTGGTCTTGACCTTGAGATCAATATTAAAGAAATAAAATATAAAAAATCAGTTTTTAAGACTGGTATCAAAACATAATATTTTTTGTAAATTAAAAAGGAAATCTATATATCATGGAGAAAAAAATTCATTAGAGACCTTCTATTGATGGAGCTAATCAAGTAGAGAATGATGATAATAATAAGCATAATAAAAATTCTATTGATATATTTATATTTATTCTGGTTTCAATGGATCCCATGCTTCAAAAGAAATATGAGAATATGAATACTTTTTGGATGATGTATAACTTTAAAAGGCTTTATCAAGAAAAATATAGACATGGGAGATATGAAATTTCAAAGGAAACATTTTAGTATAATATAGATACGGGTATTTTTTCTCCTCTCATGTGCTTAATATTATTAGATTTCAAAATGGATTTGAGATATTGGGGTTACTACTTAGGCTTTATCTGGCCATAAAATCTATTCTATAATCACTTCTATAAAAGTTCAAATAGTTTATTATGAATTACAATATGAATGAATTAAAAAAATTGTTACCTAATCTCCTCAATATTATAAGGATTTCTAACCAAGACATGGTAGGTCCAAGCTCCTATTCGATGATTATTTTCACACCTCTATATGTGTAATCAGGTATGAATCTACTTTTATCTTTGTATTTTTTGTTTTGAAAGAGTTAGAGGTGTATGGTGGCATAAAAAATGGTTTTTTAGGAATTTTGGGGGAAAACATGTAGGACAAAAGCCACGAAAGAGGCCTTAGTGTGACTGTGGTCCTTTTTTTGAAATGGACTGATCCACGAAACCTAGTATAGGGCATGGACTATTGGTGGTTTCCCTAAACACCATGACCAATAAACCTCACCATAGACATAGTGGAGGCTGTGGCTAGACAAAAAAAGGCCTAGGTTTTGGGGTTTGGGCATGGCTGGTCCCCATGGTTGGTCTTTGAGGTGAGATCACTATAGTATGGTAGGTAACACCAACATGTGTGGGTGGGGGATTCATGTTTTTGAAATTCTATTTTTTCCCTTGATCTTACTAGGGTGGTTACTCCATTCATGTGCGATCTTCATGGTGGTGGTGGTGGTGGGGGGGGGGGGGGGGTTAATGCATCGATAAAATCCATTTTAATCTATTAAATTGATGGTTATCTCCCGTTTGGATTAAATTTCAACTTTAGTGTGTTCTAGGAAGGAGTCTTGGGCATTAATATCTCATACATTAGTTTCTTAGGATGACTCCATTATTCTTGGGCTTAATCTTTGCAGATATGGGATCACGTGGACCTGATCTCTCCAATTCCAATATCTGTTTTCTAGAGTGACTAGGTTTTATCCATTAACGAGGTAGGTGTCTCCATATAATGGATCTACTCCTTGTTGTACCCTATATTCTTGTAAATATCCTTTGGCTTTAATTAATAAATTCATTGGTTTGAAATATATGAGGTTTTTTTTCATGAAATTACATCTTGGGTGGTTTTTAAAATGATTTTTTAAGTGGGGTTTCTTTAAAAATAGATATATTCACTTCATGTGTTAAATAGAATGACTCAAAGATGTTTTTTTACTCTAAAATGAGATTTTTAAGAAATGGAGTTGTGATATTTTCTTGTAAAAATGTTTTTTTAAATTGTGATCATGGTTTATTAATGTTTTTTGAAAACCTAGAACATGGAAACATTTGGGAACCTTGGGTCTGGATATATGAAAACCTTAGTGAGTGTAGAACCAATAGGGGTTATGATTGTGATATTGATAGACTATGTCACGACTCAATATCATTATGATACACATTATTCCTGGATTAGTGTTCCTTGTATATCTTAATAATATATTCCCATAGGCTATATCCCAATTGTATTTTGTTCTCTTAGTTTCATTTATGTATCATATTTTAAATGATCACTTCATTATCTTCTATGACATAAATACTTTGATTATTTCCATATAGATTTTCATTCACATTTTCCTTCATATTACCAAATTATATTATATTTAAAGTGTTTTTAAATTAAATAGATTTATAATTTTTTTTAAAGTTAGAACTAATGGCTTTATAGTGACCGACATTATATAGATTCATGGTGGTATCCTACTGGATGTTTTCCTCACAACTTTTATAAGCCTTTGTTCATATATAGATTCATATTTTAAAGATATAGGTAGAGATAAGGGTATCATGTAGCTTATCAGATTTCTCATGGATGTAGTTTCCTTCATAGTGGGTTGGGATGATGGTGATGAAGTTTCACATGAAGATAGGGTTTTGGTATTTGATCTTGACTTTGTTTTGTTTCTGGGTTTAACCCATGGATTTGTTTATATTTCACATGATTTTGTACCATTTTTTCCCATGAAATACTTCTTCTATTTATCTTCTTTTTGGTGTATATGACTCATGTTTTTGTTCTTATATTGATCTTCACCTTCTGGTGAGCCATTAAAGGTGATGTTTCATGTTGACCCGAGTTGGTTCGTTACAAAATGGTATCAAAGGGATTACCCAACCATAATTTTAATTAAAATTTCTTGGTTTGGTTTAAGGTTTATAGTAGATAGGAGTTAGGATAATTGAAACTTTGGTAGTAAGTTCCAATGTATTCCAATCCATTTCACTTTCATAACTAACACCGAGTTACCATGGGTGGTCATGAATTTTTAATCAAGATTTAATAATGGTATTGGGATATTTAGATGAACCTTATTTTTTGGTGTTTGTTTATGTAAAGAACTGGAATTCTTGTGGAAATTTTATTTTAATACATGAGAATTTTACGAGTCCGCAGTTTCTCACGGCGCATGATTCTAAGGCTCAGTGTGATCGGAATCAATTTTTGAATTTTTGTTCGGGTACGTTTAGTAAACGTACATACGAGATTTTATAAGTTTTAAACTGGTTCTCGGAATTAAAATCTGAGGTTACTGTTGAACTCACAATGTTGGTGATTACTTAGTGAGACCTTCACCGTAGTTGCGTTCTATCAAGAGTGGAAGTTAGATTTTGGGGGGTTTTTAATTAAGTTAAATAAAAATAAGGGTTAACTTATTTTTATTCCTTGGTGGTTAAAACCTCCAAGAGAAGGTTAGTGGTGGGGCCCACCCACACATAACCACTTTTTGGAGGATATTATTAGGTGGGTCCCACACAAGCTTCAAAACCCCTAAACCCCCATTTATGTGGGATGAAACCCTTAAACTTCCCTTCAGTTAATGAAGCCAACCCTCTCTTCATTTTAATTGTAACTTTCTACCTTCCCTCATAAGTGTGCCAAACCAGAAATTAATTAATGGCATTAATTAAATAATTTGAAATCGTTTGAATTATTTTGTCCAATAATTAAATAATGGATTAGCTTAACCCATTATTTGGGTTGGCACTTTCTTCTTGGTAGAGCTTTGGAGAACCCTTAGAGAAATTTATTCTGCCAACGAAGAACGCCCCTCTCCAATGAAGAACGAAGGACATCTCTCTCTCCCTCTTCAACTGGGGAAAGAAAAGGAAACACTTGTGTCCTTGAAGAATGCCGACAATGTCAAATTATTCATCTTCTTCCGATGTCAACGGAATGACGCCCGCCTTTCCGCGACATTTTCAACGATCATCGACAATCGAGGTAGGGGGATTTGAGTTATTTTATATATGAGTATACACCTCCATTCTACGTCGTTCAAATTTTCTGGATTATGGTATGCCAATTGTTATCGCCATGACGAGTAGGGCTCAGACCACATGAACATGGCCCGATCATCCCCCTTTGGTTGTTCTTATTTGTTGAAGATGTAGGCGGACCGTGAAGAAGCCGACCGCACAAGGTCGCCGGGTCGCCACAAGGGCGCGGCACTGCCGTGCTGCGTAGAGAACCGAGCTGCGGCCAGGCGGGCCACAACGGTGCCGGAGGAGTGCGGTGCTGTCACACTGTTCCAGAAAAAAGATCCATGGACAAGAGGGTCGTGACGTTTAGACGATGAGCGCGGCACCGTCGCGCCGCACGGAGGCCACCAGAACCGCGACGTTGTTGCACCGCGGTGGAGGAGCCAGGGGCGGCTGGGTGAGTCGGCCGCTGGTGCGTGCTACAGGAGGGACCCCTCGAGTCCCACGGTTCACCGAACCGGGGCTTAGCGACGGTTCCTTCGGAAGGTAGGGGGCACTACACCCCCCCACGACATGGCTAGCCGGGCCACGCGGGCTAGCCAGCCGGACCACCTCGGGCTGGGCCGGGCCATTTCGGGTTGGGACGCCCTCGTGCTGGGCCGCGCCTATGGGCTGGGCCACCCCATCGGGCCAGACTGCTCTCAGGCCGGGCCATCCCCATAGGTCAGGTCAGACCCACGGGCCGGGTCGGACCCGCGGATCGGGTCGGTCTCGCGGATCGGGTCGGACCCCAGTCCGGACCCGGATCCGTTTGGCCAGTTTACACCTTTTCGCCCCTATCTTGTGCTACGAGTGTCTGATTGATGAACCACCTATGGATATGGAAGGCTTGGAGAGAGAAAGTTCTTTTGGAATACCCCAATTTAGGTTTGAACATAGTTGGAGTACAGTCAGGTTGGTTTGATCCTAAAAAATCAATCGGTCCCTTGGGACGGAAATGACAATAACTCACAGACTGGGCGTCCGATTAACGCACCATCTATCGCGTTGGAACCCTTAAGACATGTTGGTACTTTGGGTTGTGTTTTTTTGGAGTTTAGTGGTAGTCAAGGTATGGCCGATATCTCGAGGGAAGATCCTACAGAACTTGAGCGCACTAGGTGCGAGGAATCTAGTGACCGATAGTGAGGCAGAGGTTGGAGACAGATCATACGGAGGTCAGCGCTCAGTGATCCTATGTGGGTCAGTGCATACCGATCATATGTGGGTGAGATCCTACGTGGGTCAGCGCTCAGTGATCCTATGTGGGTTAGCGCATACTGATCTTGTGTGGGTCATATCCTGTGTGGGTCATTGCGGGGGTTAGTACTTATCGATCCTGTGTGGGTCAGACTCAGTATGGTCAGAAGCAGTGCATCTTGACAGAATAAGATGATCTAGCTTCACGACTAATCATCTGTACTTCTACACTTCACTGAAATCCTGGTTTTAGTTGATTCAATGACTTTTGTGTTTCTTCAAGATTTAGATGGGTTACTAGATAACATAGGTATATGTATGGGCATATACCTAAGTTTGGTTTATCCGTTTTTCCCTTTACTTTGTGGTTTATCCTTGTTGGATATTGTAAGACCTTGAGGGTGTCAGGGTCCCTACCGAGTATCATTATACTCACCCTAGCACGGTTTATTCCCGCACTTTGTTGTGTTGGATGTAGATGACCGACAACGCTGATGGAGGCCGAGAGCTCCAGGACTAGACGGTACCCGAAGGTGGACCATATGACGAGTCGGTAAACAGAGGAGTTCGACGGACGTGGAGTGCTGAGGTGGCCATCTATACCTACTCTTCAGGTAGGAACCCCGCAGGACAATCTAGGAGCTTTTCTTTACCTTTCAGTTGTTTTTCCCTTTTTCTATTGTACTTGCTTTCAGTTGTATTTACTTCAGTTGTACCTGTGCTTTACTGTTGGGAATATATTTCTGGCCCCTTTTACTTTCTAGAACTTCTTCTGTATACAGTATTGTTTAGTGCTTTTCTTCCAGTTGTGTACTTTGTTAGTATGTGTTTACTTTTTATAAAGTCAATTCCTTCCCAGCTTAGGAATTTATGCCTTTGGTGCTAGTTTCTAGCCCCTGGCCTATGGAAGGCGGGCTTGGGGTAGTCACGGCATGGGCCCTGAGGATGGGTCGTGACAATTTAGATGAAGGAGGAGTCGGTTCTACCACATAACTCAGGACTCTGATCTTTTTTTTTTCTATGAAACAATAGTTTTAAGGGTACCGAGTGTGGTTTTCAGTGTAGGGAGTCCAGTGCTAGTGCGGTGGCCGACGTATCCATACACTAGGACCCTCAGTACTGATTTCCGACTTAGTGCCTGAAAACACTAGTTGCATGCGTGTCTTTAAAAGTTTTCTTATGTTAGCTTAACCAAGTCATCTCACCAGGTATAATCTTAGACCGTGTCGCATCCATTTCTTTTAGGATGCCTCCTCGCAGACGACCAGTTAGAGCCCCGAGAGTTGTTCGCACAGATAGCCCACCGAGTGATGAGGCCTCAGTGCAGGGTCCTTTACCAGCGGAGGCACCAGTGGTACCATTTCCTGTTGGGCCACCGATGCCACCAGCCCTAGAAGCAGACGATGCACGCCACTTGAGCGCGTTGTATGAGTTCCAGTGCCAGAGACACCCAGGTTCAGGGGAGATACGGACCCACATGCAGCTGAGGATTGGTTGGAGGCTATGGTGAGAGTCTTCAGGCTAGTAGGGACACTAGTAGATTTCATGGTAATCCTTACTGCCAGCCTTCTGCAGGCAGCAACAGACAGATGGAAGAGTCTGATGCTCCAGGTGCATGATGAGGCGACACTTCTATGGATAGACTTCGAGATCCTATTCCGGGCAGAGTTTGTTCTAGCCACCCTTTGTGCGGTGTGGATACAGAAGCTACTTCATCTACAGCAGGGTAGCATGACAGTAGCAGAGTACTCAGCGAGGTTCACCGACCCATCACTCTACTCAATGAATATGGTACCAGACCCATTCTTCAAGGCCCAGATCTTCGAGAAGGGGGTCAGGCGAGAGATTAGAGCCTCGATGATCTCCCTCAGCATTCCGACACAGACATAAGTGTTGGAGAGATCCCTCCTAGTGGGGAGTTTCCTTGTTGAGCAGTCTCCAGTAGCGAGACCCACTACTAGTTTACTTGTAGTGGAGTGTTCTATAGCTAGAGGTAGACAGATGACGCAGAGGTCCAAAAGGACCCGACCTACAGGTGGTTGACCGCACGACTCAGGATCAGTTGTCTTGGGCAGTGAATATGCCATGAGAAGACAATGTTACTCATGCGACGGGTAGGGTCACCCACTGTACAGACGATTAGAAGTCAGTTGAGGGACCTCCCAAGAAGAGGTAGATATTCGATCGAGGCGGTCCGTAGGGCGTTGGAGGATGTGGAAGAGGATTTGGTCGAGCAACTGGTGGTGGATGACGTTTTGAGGTGTTGCCACCACCACCACCAAGAGGTCCACCCCGACCGTAGGGAGCGGGTGGACAGGGGAGAGCTCAGATTTAGGTAGCTGAGGCATACAACCCTGACGCTCCAGAGATGATTCGAGGTACGATCTGTGTTTACTCCACCTTAGTTGTAGTTCTTATAGACACAGGTGCCATTAACTCTTTCATAGCCACTACCCTCATTCTGAGCTCAAGGATTCCGACGGAGTTGTTGGCTCGATCCTTATGGATAGACACTACTATGGGAGGAGACTCGACGATTATGCACTAGTGCCACCAGTGTGAGCTTACTCTATGAGGCGAGAGCTTCGGCTGAGATCTCCTTGTAGCAGCGTCGAGGCCTTACGATGTCATCTTGGGTATGGACTGGTTATTTACAGTCTATTCTTAGATTGACTATATTAGGTGCAAAGTGCGATGTTTCCGCATGGATGGCACCAAGTTTACCTTCACTGACGAGAAGGGAACCTCTGCAGCACATGAAAGACTTACTCGGAGGAGGGTGCACCCGATCACTCATCAGTTGTCCTGCCTTACCCACGGAGTAGTTGATGTGGAGAGTTCGACTTATCCTGTAGTGGTAGACCATTACACAAATGTTTTCCCTGACGATGTTCCAGGACTACCTCCTTGTAGAGAGGTAGACTTCTACATTGACCTGTACCCTGGGATGACACCGATATCTACTCCAGCATATTGGATGGCTCCTGCCGAGCTTCGTGAGCTGCGGGTACAGTTGGAGGACTTACAGGGGAAGGGATTAATCTGGCCCTGTGTTTCTCCCTGGGTATCCCCGATTCTGCTTGCCAAGAAGGCAGATGGGAGCTTGAGGCTCTTTGTCGACTATCGTCGCCTGAACCAGGTGTCTATGAAGAACACGTATCCACTCCCAAGGATTGACGACCTCTTTGATCAAATCAAGGAATCACAGCGGTTATTAAAGATAGACCTCAGATCAGGCTATCACCAGCTTAGAGTTCGAGATGAAGATGTGAAAAAGATTTCCTTCAGGTGTCGTTATGGCCACTACGAGTTCTTGGTTATGCCCTTTAGCGTAAACAACACTCCAGAAGTGTTCATGAGTATCATGAACAAGATATTCTAGCCTTACCTCGATCTATTTGTCGTAGTCTTCATCGACGACATTCTAATCTAATCGACGACTGAGGAGGAGCATGCCTACCATTTTCAGATAGTACTAGACACACTCTGAGAGCACCGGCTTTATGGTAAGCTCTCGAAGTTCCAGTTTTGGATGCGAGAGGTTCGATTCTTGGGATATGTCATCTAAGAGTTAGGAGTTGTAGTAGATCCAGCGAAGATTGAGGCGGTACATTCTTGGGATCCACCCATGAGTGTGACGGAGGTATAAAGTTTTTTGGGCTTGGCTAGATACTATCGGAGATTCATCCCAGACTTCTCTAGAGTTGCAGCACCACTATCAGCCTTGATGAAGAAGGGGAGACCTTTTTTGTGGTCGGAGAGATGCCAGCAGATCTTTCAGGAGCTGAGGTAGAGGCTGGCTAGTGCCCCCATCTTGAGGCTTCCAGAGGAGGGCGTAGGGTATGTAGTCTACTGCGACACATCAGGGATGGGACTCGGGTGTGTCCTGATGCAAGAGCGAGCTGTGATCGCATATGGTTCTCGACAGTTGAGAAAGCATGAGCAGAACTATGCTACCCATGACCTAGAGTTAGTAGCAATGGTCTTCGCCTTGAAGTTGTGTCAACACTATCTTATGGGTGAACGTTTTACCGTATACTCTGATCACAAGAGTCTCAAGTATATCTTCTCTCAGAAGGACCTAAACCCGAGAGAACGTCGATGGATTGAGTTCCTCCAAGACTATGAATTTTAAATAGTCTATACTTCTGGGAAGGGGAATGTTGTTACAGATGTTCTCAACAGGAGGACTGGTATTCAGCTACTAAGAGAGGGGATAGAGCAGATGGATTCTTTACAGATATACTTTGTGGATAGAGATGGATCATCCTTTCTACAGTCTCTCACAGTCACTCCTCTACTTCTTTAGCGAGTCATGGAGGCACAACATAGAGACGCTGACTGTGAGATGCGACGTGCTCAGATATCCACAGGGCAGGCACTTGATGGATTTTATGAAGGTGGGGAGCATGACATCCTCTTTAGAGGATGTACTATGGTACCAGTTGCACTTCAGGAGGATGTGTTTAAGGAGTTCCACACTTCCCCTCTAGTGGTACATCCAGGGGTGGCGATGATGTACTAGGACCTTCGACGACAGCATTGGTGGCTAGGTTTGAAGAAGGCGGTAGCATAGTTTGTCTCACGATGCCTCACTTGTCAGCAAGTGAAGGAGGATCACCAGGTACCTGCAGGCTTGGTTCAGCCCTTAGAGGTCCCAGAGGGGATGTGGGATGGAATATCCATGGAATTTGTGACCGGTCTTCCACGTACATCTAGGAGTCATGATTCGATATGGGTGAACATTTACTGACTCACCAAGTTTTCCCACTTCCTACTGATCAGAGAGCAGGGATCAATTGAGATCTTGGGATGCCTCTATGTGCATGAGATAGTGCATTTTCATGGAGTAACTTCTTCTATCATCTCCGACCGTGATGCACGGTTTACTTCTTGGTTATGGAAGGTGTTGCAGGAGGCTTTTAGGACGCAGCTACGCCTGAGCACCACCTTCCATCCTTAGACTGATGGTTAGACTGAGCGGAACATTCAGAACCTCAAGGACATTCTTTGTGCTTGTGTCCTCGACTTCAGTCGCAGTTGGGAGGACCACTTACCTTTGGTGGAGTTCGCCTACAACAACAGCTATCACTCCACCATCAGTATGGAACATTTTAATGCCTTGTATGGTCGACCTTGCTGATCGCCACTATGCTAGACAGACCCAAGGGAGTCAGCACTAGTGGGACCAGAGATGGTACGAGATACTATGGAGAAGGTGTAGATCATCCAGGAGAGGATGAAGACTACACAAAGCAGACATAAGTCATATGATGACAAGAGACGGAGGCCTTTGGAGTTCGAGGATAGTGACCACGTCTTTCTATGGGTCTGACCTCGATGAGGTCTACAGATATTTGTTTGAGGTGGAAAGTTGTCTTTGTGTTTCATCTGACCTTTCTAGGTCCTGAGCAGTGTAGGCGAGGTGGCTTACCGCTTTACTCTTCCACCTCAGCTGCACCAGGTGCATGACGTCTTCCACGCATCTCAGTTGAGGAGATACGTGCACAACCCATCCCACATCATCGACCACGAGGAGCTGGACATCGATGACAGGGTGACTTTTGTAGAGGTTCTAGTGGATATTGAGGATCAACAGGAGCGGGTCCTACGTGGAAGGTCGATAACTCTAGTGCGTGTTTTTTGGCAGCACGGGAACCTCCAAGAGAGAACATGGGAGCATGAGGCTCAGATGCATGCTCAGTACCCCGATTTGTTCTCTTAGTTTGAGTTATAGCTTATGGGGATGTAAATCCTTGAGTTAGGGAGAATGTAAAGACACAAAATTCCTGTGGATTTTTTTAATACATGGGAATTTTATGAGTCTGCAGTTTCTGATGGCGCATGATTCTAAGGCCTGGTTTGCCCGGAATCAATTTTGGAAGTTTTGTTCAGGTACATTCCGTAAACGTACATACAAGATTTTTTATGTTTTGAACCGGTGCTCAGAATTGAAATCTGAGGGCACCGTTGAACTCATAGTGTTAGTGATTATTTAGTGATACCTTCACCGTAGTTTTATTCTATCGAGAGTTGAAGTTAGATTTTTTGGGTTTTTAATTAAGTTAAATAAAAATAAGGGTTAACTTATTTTTATTCCTTGGTGGTTAAAACCTCCAAGAGGAGGTTAGTTGTGGGTTCCACCTACAAATAACCTCCCATGGGAGGATATTATTAGGTGGGGCCCACGAAAGCTTCAAACCCCCTAAACCCCCCATTTAAGTGGGATGAAACCCTTAAACATTCCTTGAGTTAATGAAGCCAACCCTATCTTCATTTTAATTGTAAATTTCCACCTTCCCTCATAAGTGTGCCAAACCACAAATTAATTAATTTCATTAATTAATTAATTTGAAATCGTTTGAATGATTTTGGCCAACAATTAAATAATGGGTTAGCTTAACCCATTATTTTGGTTGGCACTTTCTTTTTGGTGGAGCTTTGGAGGACCCTTGGAGAACTTTATTCTCCCAACGAAGAACGACCCTCTGCAATGAAGAACGACGAACATCTCTCTCTCCCTCTTCAACCAGGGCAAGAAGAGGAAACACCACCATACTTGAAGAACACTGACGATGTAAAATGCTTCGTCTTCTTCCGACATCAACGGAATGATGTCTTCCTTTCTGCGACTTCGTCAATGATCGTCGACAATTGAGGTAGGGGGATTTGAGTTATTTTATATATGAGTATAAACC
Source organism: Viscum album (assembly GCA_963277665.1). Lineage (NCBI taxonomy): Eukaryota > Viridiplantae > Streptophyta > Magnoliopsida > Santalales > Viscaceae > Viscum > Viscum album. Next base: position 904,740,105 of record OY728165.1, on the reverse strand, counting down.
TCCATTCTTCTCCATTCAAATTTTATGGATTATGGTATGACAAATGTTATCGACATGATGAGGAGGGCTCAGACCGCACGAACATGGCCCGATCCTCCCCATTTGGTTGTTCTTATTTGTTGACGACGGAGGTGGACTACGAAGAAGCTGGCGGCGCAAGGCCACCGGGTCGCCACAATGGCGTGGCACTACCGTTCCGTGTAGCAAATCAAGCCACGACCAGGTGGACCGCGACGGTGTCGAGGAGCGCAGTGTCGTCACACTGTGATGGAAGGAAGATCCGCGACCAGGAGGGTCGCAGAGGTTGGATGATGAGTGTGGCACTGTCGCGCCACGCAGAGGAGCTGGAGGCCACAGCGGAGGTGGCACAGCGTCGTCGCGCTGTGCAGAGGCCAGCAGAACTGCGGCGCCGTCGCACCGTGGTGGAGGAGCCAGGGGCGGCTTACTGAGCCGGCCGTTGGTGCACACTACAGTTAGGACCCCTTGGGTCCCGCGGTTCACCGAACAGGCTCCTAGCGCCGGTTCCTTTGAAAGACAGGGGCATCGCACCCCCCCCCCCCACGATGTGGCCAGCCGTGCTGCCTCGGGCCGTGCCGGGCCATTTAGGATCGGGCGGCGCCTACAGGTCGGGCCTCCCCATCGGGCTGGGACGCTCTCCGGCGGGGCCACCCCCACGGGCCTGGTCTGACCCTCAGGCTGGGTCGGACCCACGGACCAGGTCTGACCCCAGTCCGGAGCTGGACCCATTTGGCCAGTTTACACCTTTTCGCCCCTATCATGGGCTACAGGTGTCTGATTGACGAACCGAATACGGAAATGGAAGGCTTGGAGTGAGATGGCTCTTTTGGAATACCCCAATTGAGGTTTTCACATAGTTGGAGTACGATCAGATTGGTTTGATCCTAAAAAAACCAACTAGGCCACTAGGATGGACATGCCAATAACTCATAGACCGGGCGCCCGATTGACACACCCTCTGTCGTGTTGGAAGCCTTAAGACATGGTGGTCCTTTGGATTACTCCTTTTTGGAGTTTAGTGGTGGTCGAGGTACGAACGATATCTCGAGGGCAGATCCTACGGAACTCGAGCGCAATGGGTGCGAGGAATCTAGTGGATGATAGTGAGGCGGAGGTTGGAGACAGATCATACGGAGGTCAGTGCTCAGTGATCCTATGTGGATCAGCGCATACCGATCCGGTGTGGGTCAGATCTTATGTGGGTCAGCACTCAGTAATCCTATGTGGGTCAATGCATACCAATCATGTATGGGTCAGATCCTGTGTGGGTCATTTCGGGGGTTAGTACCTATCGATCTGGTGTGTGTTAGACTCTGTATGGTCAGAGGTAATGCCTCTTGACAGAATAAGATGATCTAGCTTCACGACTAATCATCTGTACATCTTCACTTCATTGAAATCATGGTTTGAGCTAAGTTAATGACTTCTATGTTTCCTCAAGATTGAGATGGGTTACTAGATAACTTAAGGATATGTATGGGCATATAGCTAAGTTTGGGTTATCCGTTGTTTCCTTTACTTTGTGGGTTATCCTTGTAGGATATTGTGAGACCATGAGGGTCTCGGGGTCCCTACTAAGTATCGTTATACTCACCCCTACACAGGTTATGACTGCACCTCGCAGTGTTGGATACAGACGACAGATAGCGCTGACGGAGGCCGAGATCGCCCGGACTGGACGGTACCCAGAGGTGGACCATACGACGATTCGGTACATAGAGGAGTCTGACAGATGCGGAGTGCTGAGGTGGCCATCTGTACCTACCCTTTAGGTAGGAACCCCAGAGGAAGATCCAGGAGTTGTTCATTACCTTTCAGTTGTTTGTCCTTTTTTCAGCTGTACTTGCTTTCAGTTGTATTTACTTAAGTTGTACCCATGCTTTACTATTGGGCTTTTATTTCCGGCCCCTTTTACTTTCCAGCACATCTTCTGTATACTATATTGTTTAGTGATTTGATTCCATTTGTGTACTCTGTTTGTGTGTGTTCACTTTTTATAAAGACAATGCCTTCCCAGCTTAGGAATTTATGCCTTTGGTGCTAGTCACCAGCCCCTGTCCTATCGAAGGTGGGCTTGGGGTAGTCATGAAACGTGCCCCAAGGATGGGTCGTGAAAATTTAGATGAACCTTTTATTGTATTATTTTTCTTTCATGAATATGTTGATTCCTTATATTCTTAACATTCATGGGATTTAATGTCATTTTTGTATGTTTTATCGAATCCAGTGTTATATATTATGTTTGATAGATAATGATTCTAAGAAGACATATTATGAATCTAGTAGGGGAAGATATGAGAAAAGATTTATAGGTAAACCCCCAATGTAATTTTCTCTAGTGTAATCATTTATCTAAACAATACAGACTCCTTGTTAAATGGGTGTTGGAAACTTGGGATGAATAGTGGATTATGGTTTGGAATTTACCAAGAAGAATCCACCTATCTTCTATGGAGACAAGGGACCCCAAGAATATGAGGAGTTGATTGATTAGATTGAATAGATATTCCATTTCTTGAATACTCTAGAGGACTCAAAGGTGGGTTTCAACACTTATATTCTTGAAGCACAAGGAAGAAAATGGTGGAAATCTATATTGAAATCTATGTTTCGTAAGTAAATTACCTAGATCACTTTCTAGAAGGTATTTAATGAAAAATTTTATCCTAAAATGTTTCAAGTGATAAAGAATCCAAAATTTTTGACCTCAGAGAAAGGGGAACATTCAATTATTAAGTATGAAAATCATTTCATTGAGTTAGTTCACATATCACCCAATCTTGTTTCTAATGACCACATTAATTCTTATAGGTTCGAGATTGGTTTATGGGTTGATATTTAGTTGATTTTGGTCCTCATGTTCCGTCTAACTTTTGATGAGGTGGTTGATAAAGTAGATATGACCGAGGCATACTTAACTAGGAATATAGGTTTTGGTGGATTTTCTATTGTAGCAAGAGATAGCTAGAATGCATCATCTAGCCAGAAGAGGAAGTGTATTAAGGGTTCTCAGTTTATGTAAGGGGTAGTTTTATGGGATTCCTCGAGAGAAACCCAAGTAGTTTACTATTAGCATGGGAAAACTGGTCATACTGAGCCCAACTATGTGGTGGCTCCCTTGACTTTTCATCATTATGGAAAATCTAGTTATCTTCAGTATTTTTGCTAAAGGGTATCCCAAGGTAGTAGAGTTGGATTTGATATTACAAAAGGATCTCAGGATCATTATGATGCAGTGAAGGGTGGTATATCTTATTCTCATGTAAATTTGAATAGTCATATAATGAAGAAATCCCAAGGAGGAATTGGTGTCGAACAGATTGATGAAGTAGAGTATACGCACCAGGGGAATCATAAGTAGGGTTGGAAACAATGATAATCATAGTGTTTATTTCATACTCTATAGTACTATATTTTTTTGATATTGGTGTGTCTCATTATTTATATTATCTACTTTGGTTTATATGTAGGGATTATTCTTAAATCCTATTCCATTTTTGATGGATCTTTCCACTCCCTTTAGAAGAAGGAAGGAATAAGGTTTTAAATGTTCTAAGTGCCACGTCAGGATTTCTGAACATTTGGTCATGTGGGATTTTCCATTTCTTAATCTTGATATATTAGACCTCATCATTAGAAAAGACTAGATAGTTAGGTTTAAATATCATATAGATTATTATCATCATTTGGTTCAGTTTATATCTTCTGATGGGGTTACTCACATCTTTTAGGATGAGTGGGATCCTAGATCCAGAAGAGATGGGATTTTGGTTTCTAAGGCCAAAATGATATCATTCCAATTTTTAGCGGTGTTTCTTAATTCTATAGACCAATGTTCTAGTATTTAACTTCCTGATATAGTGGATGAGTACCCTAATGATTTTTCTATTGATTTTTATGGGTTACCACCCCAAAGGGAAGTTGATTTTTCTATCAACCTACTTATGGAGACAAGTCCCATATTTATTCTATCTTATCTTATGATTATTTCTTTGTTGAAAGAGATTAAAGTTATTCTTGAAGGCCTTGAGGCAAAAGGGTTTATTCATCCTAGAATATAACCTTGGGATTTACTGGTTCACATTACAAGGATAATAGATGGGTGCCTCTAGCATTGAGTTGATTACCGAAAGATTAATTCGGTGACTATTAAGAACAATTATCCTTTTAATAGGACTGATGACCTATTTTAATAACTCAGGGAATATATATAATTTTCTAGGATTGATCATTATTTCATGTACCATCAGTTAAGGGTCCTGGTAGATTATATTCCAAATATATCCTTCAGGATCATGTATGGACATTATGAGTATTTGTCTATTCCATTCGGTCTCACTAACACTCTTACAATGTTTATATATTTGATGAATCAAATATTTCATCAATAATTGGAATATTTTTTGGTCATTTTTGTGGATGATGTTTTGGTGTACCCTAGGTTGGAGGTGGAACACATGGATAATCTAGATATCATCCTTCAAACTCCAAAGGAACATCATTAGTATGGAATTATCTCTAAAAGTGAGTTTTGGATCCCATAGGTAATGTTTTTGGGCTAAATAAGATTTGAGAGGGGAATCTCAATGAATATTGAAAAGGTTAATGTGTTCATGTCTTTAGAGAAAACCACAAATGTTTTTTAGATCAAGATATTCCTAAGTTTAATATGTTATTATAGACATTTTTTTCAAGGCTTTTCCAAGACTGCATCTTCGATGACTAAATTAGCTATTAGGGTGTCAAGTTTGAATGAAATGAAAAGTATCAAAGATAATTTGGTAAAATGAAGGTGATATTGATTTAAAATATAGTTTTAATTATTCCATAACAATTTTTGAGTTTTTATTTTTTCTATGATTCCCCAGGTATAGGATTAGGATGTGTTCTAATGTAGGGGAAATAGGTGGGGGGCTATGGCTCTCTCCAATTAAATCCTCACGAGACAAATTATCATGAAATTTATCTTGAGTTGTCTATAATGATTCAAAATATATAGACTCAGTTCCACCATATCTTAAGTGAGTGGTTTACTGCCTATTCAAATTAGAAAAGTTTGAAGTATATTTTTACCCCATATGACTTGATATTGAGGAAGAAACTTTGGGTTGTGTATCTTTAGAATTTTGATTTTCACATTTCATATACACCTGGGAAAGGGACTACAATATTTGATATGCTGAGTAGGATGTTATCTATAAAAGGCTTGTAATTATCAGTAGAGGAGTGGTATTTGATGAGTTTATTTACTGAGATGAGATTGGATGTGGAGGCATCTAATGGGAATGTTTTTTATCTTGTGTGAAATCTGAGTCATCACTTGATGATTGGATTTGTCTTGGGAAAGAAAAAAACATAAACTTTTAGTGTTTTAGTATGAACCATAATGGCAGGGAAACGTCATATTGTTGGTCTCGGTCTCTAATGGTGTCTCATGTTTCCAAAGAAGGATGGTTATTCTGATATCTCCAAGATAATAGTTGATGGATAGTAGACATTAGTCTAGTTGGTTTGTGCACCCTAGGGATACCGAGATGTATCATGATTTGAGATGTTGGTACTGGTGTCTAGGGATGGTGTGGTCTATTTTAGACTTCACGTTAGGTTACCTTACTTGTTAGAAGACTAAGTTGGAGCACCAGAGACATGCCATGTTGTTACAACCTTTACCAATTATGGAGTTAAAGTGGGAAAAAATGTCCATGGAATTTATTATTGTTCTACCATAAACTCCTAGAGAGAGAGAGATTTTATTTTTTTGATCATTGAGCTACTTAAAAAATTGATTCATTTCCTTTCTATTAAGAAGATTATGAAGGTGTAAGGGCATAAGAACCTTTTTTTCTGGAAGATTTTGAAGATCTATGGAGTGAATTCTGTAGTTATTTCGGACAAGAACCGAAAGATTACGTCCAATTTATAGAATGTTTTGAAAGGGATGATGGGTACCCAACTAAAATTAGTCATTACATATCACCCTCAGAAATATGTATAGATAGAACATTATATCTAGATTCTTGAGGATATTCTTTAGGAATGCATGCTTGAATTCATTGGTTTGTGGGAAAAGAATCTAGATTTGGTTGAGTTTTATAATAAAAATAGTTATCAGGACTAAAATTAAATGGATAACTTTAAATAATTTTATGTATTTCCATGTATATCTCACTTCTGTAAGGATAATTTTGGATAATTGTCTTTGGTTAGATCGATCCTTGTTAATAAGATGATGGAAAATTTATAGTTGATCCTAAAGAGGTTAGTGATATCTCAGAGTCATTAGAAATCCTATGAGGACTATTTTAATAACCCATTTGAGTTTGTAGTGGGTGACCAAGTTTTTATTAGGGTATAACCCCACTTGGGATATCATAATTTTTTTAGTAAATGTAAGTTACCACTAAGGTTTTTTGGCCCTTTCAAGATCATTTAATGACTTTTAAAGGTGTCTTATTAGTTTGACTTAGTATCTCGATTAAAATTGATTTAAAACATGTTTCATGTTTCCCAATTGAGGAGGCATTAATCAGATCCTCCCCATGTGATATAATGGGAGTATATTGATCTTTATCTTGACAATTTAAAGGTTTAAAGGACTATTCATATAAAGGAGCGATATGATAAGGTGCTTCATGGAAAGATAATCCCATCAGTTTAAGTGAGATGGAGATTTTTCAGGGAAAACCATGAGACATGGGAGTTTGAGGCATTGATGATGAAAAAAATAGAATTATATAATTTTAGGTTCATGATATTGATCCTTTATAGGGACGAGAATATTTTATAGTGGGGAGAATTGTCACACATCAATATTTGGAATCAAATACAAAGCATCTTTTATCATTTTAATTTCAGTTTCAGAAGAGTTAGAGGTGTACAATGTCCTAAAAAGTGGTTTATGGGAATTTTCTGAGAAACAAAAGTAGGACCATGCCCATAGTTGAGGCCACAATGGGACTTTGGGAATCTTGTGGAAAACATCCTGAGACACCACACCCAGTGCAAGGTTTGGTCTTGAGTGTGGTCTGTTGGTGGTCTCCCTATGTATGATGACCAAAAATTATCATCATGGGAATGATGTAGGATTTTTACAGACCAAAATTGCTTGTATTTTCGGGCTAGGGAGTGGCCAGTCTCTATGGTTAGTCTCTAGGGTGGGGACACCACACCAAGGTGGGTAACACCAAGGAATGGTGGTGGAGGTTCCATGTTTTTGAAATGCCTATTTGTCACCTGATATTGCAGTGGAGGTTACTCTTATTGCATGCATCCTTAATGGGGGGGGGGGTTTATATGTTGATTTTATCATATTAACTCTATTAAAATATCATCTCTCTCCCTTTAGTCTTGGATTTCAGTTTAAATGTGTTCTAGGAAGAATTTTTGGCCATTCATCTCTCATCCAGTAGTGAATTAGAGCAAATAAGTTCTTCTTGGGATTAATATTTATATATTTGGGCTCATGAGGACCCATTCTTTCCAATTCATTTTCTTAAAGGTGAATAGTTTTTCTTCATAAGATAGGTAGGTGTCTCTATATATTGGTTAAATACCTTTATTTACATTTTTTTCTTGTAAATTTACTTGGGACTTGTTTATAAAATTCATTTATTTGAAATATATGATGGTTTTTTATGAAATTACGTATTGGGTGGATTTTGAAATAGTTTTTAATAAAGGTATGATATAAAAAAGTATTTATGAAATTCATGTGTTTGATAGAAATCTTCAAATATGGGTTTCACTCTAAAATGTGATTTTAAAGCATGTGAGTGGTAGTGATTTTTGTATGAAAAGGTTTTTTAAAATTTTGAGCATGGTTTATTAATGTTTTGGGAAAAAATATCACATTTTAAAATTTATGAACCATGGGTAAATAAATATGAAAGCCTTATTGGGTGTGGAACTACTAGGGGTTAGGATTTTTATATCAATAAATTGTGAAAGGACCTGATATTAGTAGTATTCACATTATTCATGACTTCGTGTTCCTTGTGTGTCTAAGAAATGTATTCCTATAGTCTAGAGCCTAATTATGTTTCATGCTTGTGGTTTCATTTATGTATCATGTTATAAATTCTCACTTTTTTATCTTTGGAGACATGAATACTTTGATTATTTCCCACTATATTTTCATTCATATTGTTTTCCCATTTTACTGATGGATATTATACATAAAGTTTTTTTAAATTAAATAACTTTATAAACTTGTTTTATTTTTTATAGCTAGAACAAATAGTTTCATGGTGGTAAACATTTTATATATGCATGGTGGTATCCTACTAGAACTTTTACTCAAACCATGTATATGCCTTTAATAATATGACGATTTTGTTTTATAGGATACACATAAGGGTAAGAGTGTCATGTATCTCACAATTATTCCCTTAGACATTGTTTCTTTATAGTGGATTGAGATGATGTTTGAAGAGGTTCACATAGAGATGAGGTTTTTGGATTTGGTCTTAACTTTTTTTGGTTTTTGATTTTTCCTATGGCTTGATTTGTATACCTCATGTTTGTGTACGCTTTTTCTTCTATGATGTACTTTTATTTTTTATGTACATTGTTCTATACATGAAGCATATTTTTTTTCTTATATTGATATCCACCTTATGGTGATCCATTCAGGGTGGTGTGTCATGCCAACCAGGGTTGGTTCATTGCAATGGTAGTATAGAATGGGTAAAACTTATAGATATAATCAAAATAAGAATGGTTGAGGAGAGTATAAACACACTTCTAAACTTAAGAAAATATTTTATAATGTAGGGAAGTGTTTTCCCTATAGGAAAACTATATTGTAGAGGTGGAACATTCTAGAATACTTGAAGTGTTTTGATAAATTCCAAGGAAACTCCATGTCTAATTTTAGTTTTATATAAGTCAATTAGTTTATTTTGATGGGTATATGATACCAAAAGAATATTTTACAAATAATGTAAATATAAATAAGTTCAAAATAATGTTAATAATTGATTAATATTATAGTTATCATTCAAGTAATGAAATAAAGGGCTTCTAAATCATGGATTCGATATAAAGGAACATTTAAATATCATATGGATCTAAATATATGACGTGTATAATTATCTCATTTCTCTTATATTTTAATAGATTATTTTGTGAATAAGAATGTTTTATGAAAAATATGAGATGATAGTTCTAAAATACATTTTTTATGATTCATCATATTTTATAAAATATTTGAGAATAAGATTAATATAAAATGAATTTTAACATGGATAAAAGAATTTATCTAATATATTACTTAAAATATAAAGGTAAAGAGTTCTCACCACCTTCAACGCCATATTTTAAAGAATAAAATCTTATTTTCAGAATATTCTTACAAATAAATAGAATGTCATATATGATACGGGTGTTAATAGTTTATTTGTTAAATATTCCCAATAAAAAAATATTTTTTATTTTCTATACACAAAGGAGTTTTAATATATTAGAATGATATTATAGATATAATATATATTATAAGAGGATATTGGGAGTATTTTTGGACATAGATTTGTTTAAAGTAATAAAATATTAAACCAGTCAAAATTCAATGTGAATTACACTTAATATCATAAAATATTTAAGGGTATATCAGTAAAGAAAAATGTAAAATGTTACATTTTTTACCATAACTAAGTGAATATAATTTTATATCTAAAAAGAGTTTAGGATTTATTGAAAAATAAATATAATATAAAGGTTTACATTCATTTACTAAAGTAATGTCAAATAAAAGTTTGAATGGAAAATTTAAAAGTTATTATAATGAACTTAGAAAGAGTTCTATGTAAAAAATACAACTTTTTAACAATATACATATGAATTTGTGATGTGAAGGAGCTTAAATAATATTTTTAAAGAGTTTAATATTTTGAATATAATTCCTAATTATCACCATTATTGAAAAAACTTTCTTCATTTATGTTACTCACTAAAATAATTTAGTGGGATGGTTTTGTTGAATGGTAATATAAAGATATGAAATGAATTATATTGAGATGTAATGAGTTTAAAAAAACCCTAAGAGTGAAGTGAAAATAAGGCCTATTTAGCGGTCTATCATATGAGATTTGATTAGATGGGAGAATATGTATGGTTTTGTTAGTATTCTTAAAAGAATTTAAGAAAATAAAATGTCTCATGTAATATAAGAGGTAATATATACTTTGTAACAACCCAAGATTTTAGGAGAATTATTATTTTTAATTTTATTGATGTCTTGTGTTGTACTCTACACCAAAATTATCTTGTGCTATATGCAACACCGTATTAGCTTGCAGTATACACAACACTATTCTTGGCTCGTGTTATACACAATTTCAAGTTCATTTTGTAGAAATTATTCTATGCAACAATAAGTATAGATTTTGTTTAATGAATAAATGAAATATGTTTTTAATTATGTTATATGGAACACCAAAGGGATCTTTCACTACACGCATCTTTGACTTGACTTGCATTACACGCAATCACGACCTTCCTCGATAGCGTGTGTAGTACACAATACGGGGTTTCACTAAACATCGATATATTGTTATAATATTATTATAAACTAGACTTTATGAATAGTATTAACGACATTTTGAATTTAATTATATAATAATTCATCTTAGACATTTCCTAGAACATGGTATGAGAACAAAATAAATTTTTCATGTAAAATAAGTATTTTTTCAAAAAATGTAGTTTTGCTGCCTTTTGATGGTACACCCACTTTAAATATAGTTTTTGACATGTTTATAAGTTAAATTTGACAAAATAAAATTCTTATTTGGGATCAGGATATAAAAATTTACTTTGGATAAAATTTTCATATTATTATGATAACTTTCATATTTTAATGAATAGTAATAATACGCGATATTTTAATTAAAAAAAACTTTTTTCATCGTAATACTTTATATGGTTAAATTATAATATTGAATGGTCTTAAAGTATAAATAGAATATATTTTTACCATTTAATATAATTTATGTCATTAGCATTTATTTTACAGTGAATTCATAAGTTAAATCATTTCAATCTTTTGCAATGTTTTAACTTTTAAAACTCTTTTTCTTAACAACGGGATTAATTTTAAATTAATTTCTTCAACTTCTGTGATTTTAATTTGGAAAAATTGATTCCATATTTGTAATCAGTAGGTCCAAATTATGTTAATAGGCTACCTTTTAATTTTGGGAACTATGAATAGTAACTACGGTAAATTTTAATTACCATAGTTAAAGGTAAATTGGGTAATTAAGGGTAAATATAATATTATAAAATTACCGTAACAATTGACCTAATATAATTGGATGATTATATTTTACCCTAAATAATACTTGGGTCGAAATGGAATCCAATGGAACCCACTTGTATTTGATTATGACCTTTTATTTATTTAAAGGAAAGTGAAATGTCTCACTCAAACTTTAATAATTAGATTATTTTTAATATATAGTTATAAAGAATATAAATTCAATTAAAAATACTCATTTGAAATCTAATATGTTTTTCTTTATCACGGTAATTTATTTGTAATTTTTAATAAATATTTTATTACCTTAAAAGCTTATACATTAATGATGTAGAAATTATTTATTTAGTGAAAAATCAATAATATAGTTTTTATTAAAAGAATAACACCTATCAAAAGGACCATAAACTTGACTAAACTTTATTGGTCGAGTATATAAATACCCTAATCATCCAAGGGTCAATTGTTGGACCATTTTGTGCCTTGTAAAACCGATTAGGACATTTATATTATTTTATTTTAAATGATGGAAAAGATGTCACCTTCATAATTTAATAAATATAACAATTTAAATGTTGTTATTTTAAGATGATAAGTTCGAGTAAAAATATTATTATGAAAGGTATTAGATTTATATTCATCATAGTATTTTATTTTTAATTTTTTTAATACTTATACAAAAATGTTGTAGTAATTATTTTATTAAGAGAAAAACCAAATAAATGATTTTAACAATATTAAAATAAATAATATATGAACAAATTAATGTGATCCATAATTTTTTTGATGAATATTACATGTTATAAATCAATTAAATATTTTTTTTGGAACATATCTTATATGTGGTATTTATTTAAATTCAAATAATGAATAGTGTCAAAATTGACACTATTGATATTTTATAAAAATAACATATTATTAAATTATTTAATAATCACAAAAATATTTAAAAATTACAAATTGAAAATTATATGGTATAGAGGTTTATAAAGTATCAAATTATGGGAAATTGATAACATTTAAGTATTTATTTATAACAATTTAAAATTTAGAATTTTATTACCACAAACAAAATTAAATAGATTAAATAACGATAAATCAAGTTGATAAGGTTTAAAATAAATTACCAACATGTATAAATCTTATTTGATGATGAGATTACAACCTTATCCAATCTTGTATTCGAATGGAGTCATTTTTGGAGGTTTTTAAGTGGGGTTTGAATTTATTATAAATTAATATTTCTTATGTTTCCAAAGGTGACCCTCTCCTCCCTTATAAAAGGGCACCACTTCCCTATCCTCTTCACTACACTTTGATCCTTCATGCTCGGGCAACCCCTAACCATTTATCTTCTACACTTCCCTAGGAACATTATAGATGTTCTTTTCTTCCCAAAAGACCAACTCTAGTCCCTTAAGAGGAAGCTTAAAGGAGGTTCGTCAAAGAAGAGGTAATCTCTTCTACCGATTCTTTCAAGTTACTTTCTTCTTCAACTTATTCTTATTTATTTGTTTCATTATAAAGTAATAAAATAATTATCACAAATATACTGATATTTTATTATAAATATGAAACAACCCAATTTCACCTTCTATCCATTATATGGAAAACGAAATCACCGCAAGTGCGTACGTACAGAATACCATCTCCACGCCATGGTGTAATCTGTTTTTCCACCACCACCTTACTTGGATGGGTATAATGGTGTAAAGAATAAATATATATGGTTATCATAAAATCATACTGATTCTGAGTTATTATATCATCCACTCCAATTCTATTCAATAATAATGGGAACGATATCATCACTCGTGCGTTCGTACGAACTACCGTCTCCACGAACACGATGAGATTCATTTTCCATGATTAACCATTCAAGTATGAATATAACTTATATATAATAAATAATCATGAACGATATTACAGAATAATGATACTGGATTTATGTACATATATGTTTCATTTACTTAATTCCATTCAATTCAATAAGGAAACGAAAACAACGTTCATGCGTACGTACGACCTACCGTCTCCATGAACGATGTATTTCATTCCATTTATCGATCTATAATATATATTTATATTATATATATATATTATATATAAATCATGTTTTAAATTCTGGAATTAAGTAAATCAGGATATAAGTAATTATATCAAGAACAACAAGTCAAAACACGTACGATAAATGAAACAATTTTACCCAAAACGCTGCTTTAACATGGAATTTACTAAAGAACGAGAAATATAAAGTCATATGTGAACCATATATGATATCATAAAAATGAATATGATTCTTTAATAAGTCAATAACATTATTTAATTCATTATACAGGAGGTTCGGATTCATACGAAGCATATCATACATAAGTTAAGGGATAACTTTTCCAATCTCATTTTTTATCCGAGATTGTTTATTCGTAAGTATTTACTAGGGTTATATTTATCATCCATGTACCTGTTTTCTAAAAATGGTTTCATGTATTTTTAAAGTCCTTTTGACTCATTTTTTACTTTTACTAAATGGTATGTAAGGAACTTTTTTTTGTTTACCATACGAGGGACTTTTTAACTTTTCCAGCAAAAGAACGAGAAGAATGTTTTTTAACTTATACGACATGAACGGATTTTTACGATTTCATAAAGCCTTATTTTCATGAAGCTTCCTCCACAAGATTTCATTAAAGTTTTCAAAAAAATCCTTTTATTTTATAATTTCATGGATTTTTGTGAAAACCAAATGATTTTGAAGAAGAAAGGATATTTTCCTCAAGAATTCATTTCAAGTGTTTTATAAAAACTATTTTCCATCTAAGATGACATTATTTCATATGTGTATGTTTCAAGTATAATGTCTCTATGATTTACATGGTTTCAATTTTCTTATGATTAAATGATATCCATTTGTTTTATATGGATTATGTTATGATGGGATGATGTTTATGAAACCCATTTTATTCTTTGGGTTATGATGAATGATTTATGTTTAATTTGTGGCAAAAGTAAGAACGATTTCATTATGAGATGGGTGGGACCTATATCTCACTCCAATGAATTGGGTAAAGACTTATATCTCATGAGATATACATGGCAGGAACAGCAGGTTAATCTGGTTCAGTGATACAAGACTGGAACGAGGAGTGAACTCGATTCAGTAAGGGACTTTGTCCACTAAGATGGTCTTGGAAGTAATGCCTTGGATACTATGGAAATCATATCATGTGCTTAATGGTTTTCAACAATTATATGTTTTATTACCATGCTATTTTATCTTGATTGATGTTCCATTTTGATCTATTCCTTATGTGCTGCCATGTTTTATGTCATTGCTCATGATTTTGATGTTTAAACATTATGTTCATGTTTTTAAGTTCAAATGTATATGGTTTGTTTTATTTTCTCCATGCTTACCCTTACTGAGCATTTTATCTCACCCTTTATATGTTTTCTTTTCCCCAAGATATAAAGAAAGGTTTTAGGTAAGAAAACAAAATGGGAAGATCTTTGCGGGAGATGTTGAAGATCTTTCACCGTGATTAGAAGATTATGTTTCGAGTTTCCAAAGACACTAAACTATTACGGTCCTTGAGTGTTGGTTTTTGTTATGTATTAAGTATTCATAAAAAGTAATGTAATGTCCATGTACATCAAGTTTGGGGTCTCTATAGTTGGTATCAGAGGAAAGGTTTAGTTAACCTTTGGAAACTAAGATGCGAAAACTTTAGTAAGATCCCTAGAGATATTTCTAAGGTATATCTAGGGATGTACCTAAGGTTAAGTATAAGTATAAGTTATAGTCCTAGAATTAGGGTAACAATGTTATAATTAAAACTAGGATGTTATATATTTAAGGTACTCCCCCTTTATTATGTTGTTTTCCCTAGCATGATTTTTGCCTCTCACACTATTCTTTTTGGGTTTTAGACGATGGCTGGAACCCGAAGGAACCGTGTTGATCAATGTAATGGACAATGCAATTATTGTCTTCCGGAACAAACCAATGTGATGGGATATGGAGTGAAAAATCATATTTCTATACTTACACAAGCTATGAATAATTTTGGACTTCCAAATGAGCAGAGAAGGGAACAATATTCTATTGAGTACTTCATGAGGCAACGTCCACCTTCTTTCAGTGGGTCTTCTAATCCACTTATTGCTGAACAATGGATCAGTACCATTGAAAATATATTTTCCATAATTCGCTGTTCAGAACATGAAAAAGTCATTTTGGCTGTTTACTATTTAGAAGGTGAAGCAGACCAGTGGTGGACTCTAATTAAGAATACAAGGCCCCAAGATGAAATTGAATCAATGGAATGGGATGAGTTCTTGAACTTGTTTTTCAATAAGTACTTCACTCATATTCTTTGAACAAAGATGGAAAAGGAGTTCCTTGAGCTTAAGAAAAAGGATGATGAATCTGTTGGTATATACGAGGCGAATTTTACAAGGCTTGCAAGGTATGCATCTGGATTTATCATCCAACCTGAATGTAAAGTTGATCGATTCTTTATTGGCTTAAAACCAAGTCTTCTAATGGAATTAGCTATAAGAGACTTCAGTATCTATGAAGAAATTGTGCGTTGTGCTCTTAAGGTAGAACTGGAAGTTGGTGTTACATATCCATCTCATGGTTTTGACAAAAAACGAAAGATGAAGTTCAAGGAAAAATCTCAGAACAATGGTGAAAAGAAGAAGAATGTTTATTTATGCTCAAAGTGTGGAAATAATCATAGTGGAGATTGTCTAAAAGGTAATAGAAAATGTTTTAATTGTGGAAAAGAAGGTCATAGAGTAGTTGAGTGTCGAAGTAATTGAAAAAATATAGCTAATTATGTGAATAGAGAAAAGACTACAGAGAACGCTCCACCAACACTTCAATTCTTTAAGTGAAAGGAAATGGGGCATTATGCTAATCAATTCCCCAATCCAAGGGTTAAAGATGATAAATGTGAGAAACCTCTTAAGGAAAAGGATAAAGGTAAGTCACATGTGATCACTATTTGTGATGTTGAGTTTGAAAATGATGTTGTGGAATGATTAAGTGCTTATGTAATGTGATTTAAAAATAGTATAATGGAATCTCATTTATGATATCTTGGAATTTTGGAATATCTATGTATTGGTTTTAAATAATTATATGGTACCGGTAACCATGAAATGTGATTGAAATATTTTTGAAAAGAAGATGATATGTGCATAATGAAGGGATAATGAAAAAAATGAAATGAGCTCATGACTGATATAAGGAAAAAGTTATATCATGGTTTGAGTATATAGAAATTTTGGGATTTAGGTATGTGGAAAGAGTTAACTTTTGACAGCATTCATGTTTTCAATAAGGTTCAATGAGTATTTATTTTTCAATAGAATACATGATTAAGGTATTCACATGATTAGAATATGACCAACAAGATATATCAGGCATAAATGATGGTATTTACATGCTTCGTAGATGACCTCTATAGTAATCATTTTCTTTATACTACGAGCTTGGATAGAAGTATTTTGGATAAGTCTAAATATTTGAAATGGATTATGTCGGACATAAGATAATATTGTTTAAGGATAGAACCTTTTTTTCGATATGTTATAATATTGTAGTTTAATAAAAAGGACAACCTGCAGGACGGGCAACAACCCGTCGTGTCAGACAGGGTTGCGGGAATCAAACCCACAACCGAATTGCAACATGCCTTTATTATCTACCAATGGCCTACAGGAAGTCCCTGGTCAGTAGAAACTAGTTTTATTTTATTAAACAGTATGATAGATTAAGTATAAGTCTATTATTGGAATCATATACGATTAACCTCACCGTAGATGGACTTATGTATATTTGATAACTTTTGCTAACATTTTGTTTGAGACAAATGGAATGACCCATCATTCTATTACATGATCTAAAAACACTTCAATAATGAAAAAATAAACTTCATTTCTTTAAGATATGAAGTGGAAATCGTTTAAGGCATGAACAACGGCGAGATTGTACCAAAATAAAGTAAGTATTTTTTCTAATTAAAATTCTTCAACATTAGGGAAATGATCTTGAAAACCAAAAATGTTGTCCTAGTTTTCTCATATCCGATGAATTATATGGTACCTTAGATAATAAAAAATTTATGTATTTGTGATTGTTGGCTTTTTCATAGCCATGTTCTCTACCATTGTCCATCAGAAATTGATGGTTAGATTTCTCTTCCATATCCATATTTTCACCTATATTTTCCTATGTGGAAACCCAGTGATGAGTTACTTTGGGTATTCGTTATGTTTCTAACGTTCCTTTTTAGAATTATGTTTTAGTATTCCTTTTTACAGTGTGGGTTTATATGAAAGAAACTTTCAAGTAGTAAACCGTTTATAACCCCGACGAATTTCGAGGGAAAAATTCATTTTAAGGGGGGTAGAATGTAACAAACCGAGATTTTATGAGAATTATTATTTTTAATATCATCGATTTCTTGTGTTTTACGTTACACCAAAATTATATTGTTCTATATGCAACACCGTATTAGCTTGCAGTATACACAACACTATTCTTGGCTCGTGTTACACACAATTTCAAGCTCGTTTTGTAGAAATTATTCAACACAACAATAAGTATAGATTTTGTTTATTGTATAAATGAAATAAGTTTTGAATTATGTTATATGAAACACCAAAGGGATCTTTCACTACATGCATCCCTGACTTGGCTTGCATTACAAACGATCGCGACCTTCCTCGATAGCGTGTGTAGAACGCAATTCCAAGTTTCACTAAACAATGATATATTGTTATAATATTATTATAAACTATCCGTTATGAATATTATTAACTACATTTTGAATTTTATTACATAATAATTCATCTTACACATTTTCTAGAACATGGTGTGAGAACAAAATAATTTTTTTGTGTAAAATAAATATTTTTCAAAAAATGCAGTTTTCCCGCCTTTTGATGGCACACCCACATCAAATCTAGTTTGTGACATGTTTATAAGTTAAATTTGAAAAAATAAAATTCTTCTTTGGGATAATGATATAAAAATTTACTTTGGATAAAATTTTCATATTATTCTGATAACTTTCATATTTTAATGAATAGTAAAAACACGCTATATTTTAATTAAAAACAACTTTTTTCATCATAATAATTTATATGGTTAAATTATAACATTTAATGTTTTTAATGTATAAATAGAATATATTTTTACCATTTAATAAAATTTATGTCATTAGCATTGATTTTACATTGAATTCACAGGTTAAATTATTTCAATCTTTTGCAATGTTTTAACATTTAAAACTCTTTTTCTTAACAAAGGTATTAATTTTAAATTAGTTTCTTCAACTTATGTGATTTTAATTTGTAAAAATGGAATCCAAATTTGGAATCAGTAGGTACAAATTATGTTAACAGGCTATTTTTTTTTGAGAACTATGAATAGTAACTACGGTAAATTTTAATTACCATAGTTAAAGGTAAATCGGGTAATTAAGGGTAAATATAATATTTTAAAATTACACTAACAATTGTCCTAATATAATTGGATGATTATATTTTACCCTAAATCATACTTGGGTCAAAATGGAATCTAATGGAACCCACTTGTATTTGATTAAGTCCTTTTATTTATTTAAAGGAAAGTGAAATGTCTCACTCAAAATTCTAATAATTAGATTCTTTTTAATATATAGTTATAAAGAATATAAATTTGATTATAAATACTCATTTGAAAGCTAAAATGTTTTAATTTATCATGGTAATTTATTTTTAATTTTTAATAAATATTTTATTACCTTAAAAGCTTATACGTTAATGATGTAGAAATTATTTATTTAGTGAAAAATCAATAATATAGTTTTTATTAAAATAATAATACTTATTAAAAGGACCAAAAACTTGACCAAAATTTATTGGGCGAGTATATCAATACCCTAATCATCCAAGGGTCGATTTTTGGACCATTTGGAGCCTTGTAAAACCGATTAGGACGTTTATATTATATTATTTTAAATGATGTCAAAGATGTCACCTTCATAATTTACTAAATATAACAATTTAAATGTTGTTATTTTAAGATGATAAATTTGAGTAAAAATATTATTATTAAATGTATTAGATTTATCTTCATCACAGGATTTTATTTTTAATTTTTAAATAATTATAAAAAAATGTTGTAGTAATTATTTTATTAAGAGAAATACCAAATAAATGGTTTTAGAAATATTAAAATAAATAATATATGAACAAATTAATGTCCTCCATAATTTTTTATGAACATTAAATGTTATAAATCTATTAAATATTTTTTTTCAAACATATCTTCTGTGTGTTATTTATTTAAATTCAAATAATGAATAGTGTCAAAATCGACACTATTGATATTTTATAAAAATAACATATTATTAAATTATTTAAAAATAAAAAAAATATTTAAAAATTACAAATTAAAAATTATATGGTATAAAAGGTTATAAAGTATCCAATTATGAGAAATTGACAGAATTTAAGTATGTATTTATAAAAATTTAAAATTTAGAATTTTATTACCACAAATAAAATTAAATAGATTATATAATGATAAATCAAGTTGATAAGGTTTAAAATAAATTACCAAAATGTCTAAATCTTATTTTATGAGGATATTACAACCTTATATCATCTCATATTCTAATATAGTAATTTTTGGAGGTTTTTAAGTGGGGTTTGAATTTATTATAAATTAATATTTCTTATCTTTCCAAAGGTGCCCCTCTCCTCCCTTATAAAAGGAAACCTCCTCCCTATCCTCTTCACAACACTTTGAGCATTCAAACTCGACCAAACCCTACCCATTTATCTTCTCCACTTCCCTAGAAACATTCTAGAGGTTCTGTTCTTCCCAAAAGACCAACTCTAGTCCCTTAAGGGGAAGCTTAAAGGAGGTGCGTCAAAGAAGAGGTAATATATTCTACCGATTCATTCAAGTTTCTTTCTTCTTCAACTTATTATTATTTAGTTTTTTCATTATAAAGTAATAACATCAGTATCAATAATATACTGATATGTTATTATAAATATGAAACAACCCCATTTCACCTTCTATCCATCATATGGAAAATGAAATCACCGCACGTGCGTATGTAAAGAATACCATCTCCACACCGTGGTGTAATCTGTTTTTCCAACACCACCTTACTTGGATGGGTATAATGGTGTAAGGAATAAATATATATGGTTATCATAACATAATACTGATTCTGATATATTATATCATCCACTCCAATTCTATTCAATAATTATGGGAACGATATCATCACTCGTGCGTTCGTACGGACTACCGTCTCCACGAACGCGATGAGATTCATTTTCCATGATTAACCATTCAAGTATGAATATAAAGTATATATAATAAATAATCATGAAAGATATTACATAATAATGATACTGTATTTATGTACATATATGTTTCATTTACTTAATTCCAGTCAATTCAATAAGGAAACGAAAACAGCGTTCATGCGTACGTACGACCTACCGTCTCCATGAACGGTGTATTTCATTCCATTTATCGATCTATCATATATATTTATATTCTAAATATATATTATATATAAATCATGTTTTACATTTTGGAATTAAGTAAATCAGGATATAAGTAATAATATCAAGAACAACAAGTCAAAACACGTACGATAAATGAAACGATTTTACCCAAAACGTTGCTTTAACATGGAATTTACTAAATAACGGGCAATATAAAGTCATAAGTGAACCATATATGATATCATAAAAATTAATATGATATTTAATAAGTCAATAACATTATTTAATTCATTATATAGGAGGTTCGGATACATACGAAGCATATCAAATATAAGGTAAGGGATAACTTTTCCAATCTCATTTTTATCCGAGATTGTTTATTCGTAAGTATTTACTGGGGTTATATTTATCATCCATGTCCCTGTTTTCTAAAAATGGTTTCATGTATTTTTAAGTTCCTTTTTACCCATTTTTTACTTTTACTACATTGTATGTAAGGAAGCTTTTTTTGTTTACCATACGACGGACTTTTTGACTTTTCCGGCAAAAGTACGAGAAGAATGTTTTTTAACTTATACGGCATGAACGGATTTTTACGATTTCATAAAGCCTTATTTTCATGAAGCTTCCTCCACAAGATTTAATGACTATTTTCAGAAAAAATCCTTTTATTTTAAAATTTCATGGATTTTTGTGAAAACCAAATGATTTTGAAGAAGAAAGGATATTTTCCTCAAGAATTCATTTCATGTGTTTTATGAAAACTATTTTCCATATAAGATGACATTATTTCATATGTGTATGTTTCAAGTATAATGTCTGTATTATTTACATGGTTTCACTTTTTTTATGGTTAAATGATATCCATTTGTTTTATAAGGATTATGTTATGATGGGATGATGTTTATGAAACCAATTTTATTCTTTGGGTTATGATGAATGATTTATGTTTAGTTTGTGGCACAAGTAAGAATGATTTTATTATGAGATGGGTGGGACCTATATCTCACTCCAATGCATTGGGTAAAGACTTATATCTCATGAGATATACATGTCTAGAACAACAGGTTAATCCGGTTCAGTGATACAGGACTGGAACGAGGAGTGAACTCGATTCAGTAAGGGAATTTGTCCACTAAGATGGTCTTGGAAGCAATGCCTTGGATACTATGGAAATCATATCATGTTCTTAATGGTTTTCAACAATTATATGTTTTATTCCCATGATATTTTATCTTGATTGATGTTCCATTTTGATCTATTCCTTATGTACTGCCATGTTTTATGTCATTGCTCAAGATTTTGATGTTTAAAAATTTTGTTCATGTTTTTAAGTTCAAATGTATATGGTTTGTTTTATTTTCTCCATGCTTACCCTTACTGAGAATTTTCTCTCACCCTTTATATGTTTTCTTTTCCCTAAGATATAAAGAAAGGTTTTAGGTAAGAAAACAATATGGGAAGATCTTTGTGGGAGATGTTGAAGATCTTTCACTGTGATTAGAAGATTATGTTCTGAGTTTCCAAAGACACTAAACTATTACGGTCCTTGAGTGTTGGTTTTTGTTATGTATTAAGTATTCCTCAAAAGTAATGTAATGTCCACGTACATCAAGTTTGGGGTCTCTATATTTGGTATCAGAGGAAAGGTTTAGTTAAAATTTGAAAACTAAGATGCGAAAACTTTAGTAAGATCCCTAGAGATATTTCTAAGGTATGTCTAGGGATGTCTCTAAGGTTAAGTATAAGTATAAGTTATAGTCCTAGAGTTAGGGTAACAATATTATAATTAAAACTAAGATGTTAGATATTGAAGGTACTCCCCCTTTATTATGTTGTTTTCCCTAGCATGATTTTTGCCTCTCACACTATTGTTTTTGGGTTTTAGACGATGGCTAGAACCCGAAGGAAACGTGTTGATCAATGTAATGGACAATGCAATTATTGTATTCTGGAACAAACCAATGTTATGGGAGATGGAGTGAAAAATCTTATTTCTATACTTACACAAGCTATGAATCATTCTGGACTTCCAAATGAGCAGATAAGGGAACAATATTCTATTGAGTCCTTCATGAGGCAACGTCCGCCTTCTTTCAGTGGGTCTTCTAATCCACTTGTTGCTGAAAAATGGATCAGTAACATTGAAAAGATATTTTCCATACTTTTCTGTTCAGAACATGAATATGTCATTTTGGATGTTTACCGTTTAGATGGTAAAGCAGACCAGTGGTGGACTCTAATTAAGAATACAAGTCCCCAAGATGAAATTGAATCAATGGAATGGGACGAGTTCAAGAACTTGTTTTTCAATAAGTACTTCCCTCATATTATTCGAACAAAGATGGAAATGGATTTCCTTTAGCTTAAGCAAAAGGATGATTAATCCGTTGGTATATACGAGGTGAATTTTACAGGGCTTTCAGGGTATGCATCTGGATTTATCATCCAACCTGAAAGTAAAGTTTATCGATTCTTCAGTGGCATAAAACCAAGTCTTTGAAGGTAATTAGCTATAATAGATATCAGTAGCTATGAAGAAATTATGCGTTGTGTTCTTAAGGTAGAACTCGAAGTTGGTGTTACATATCCATCCCATGGTTTTGACAAAAAATAAAAGATGGAGTTCAAGTAAAAATATCAGAACAATGGTGAAAATAAGATGAATGTTTCTTTATGTTCAAAGTGTGGAAAGAAGCATCATGGATATTGTCTAAAATGTACGAGAAAATGTTTTAAGTGTGGAAAAGAAGGTAATCGATCAGTTGAGTGTTGAAGTAATGGGGAAAAGGTAGCTAATGATGTGAATAGAGAAAAGACTACAGAGAATCCTCCACCAACACTTCAATGCTTCAAGTGCAAGGAAATGGGGTATTATGCTAATCAATGCCCTAATCCAAGGGTCAATGATGATCGACGTGAGAAACCTCTTAAGGAAAAGGATAAAGGGATGTCACATGCGATCACTATTTGTGATGTTGAGTATGAAAATGATGTTGTTGAAGGATTAAGTGTTTATGTAATGGTATTTCAAAACAGTATCATGGAATCTCATTTATGGTATCTTAAAATTTAGGAATATCTATGTATTGGTTTTAAATAATTATATGGTACCGATAACCATGAAAAGTGATTGAAATATTTTTGGAAAGATGATGATATGTGCATAATGAAGGGATAATGAAAAAAATGAAATGATCTCATGACAGGTATAAGGACAAAGTTATATCATGGTTTAAGTATATAGAAATTTTGGGATTTTGGTATGTGGAAAGAGTTAACTTTTGACAACATTCATGTTTTCACTAAGGTTAAATGGGTATTTATTTTTCAAGAGAATACATGATTAAGGTATTCACATGATTGGAATGTGACCAACAAGATATATTAGGGATAAATGATGGTATTTACATGCTTGGTAGATGACCTCTCTAGTAATCATTTTCATTATACTATGAGCTTGGATAGAAGTATTTTGGATAAGTCTAAAGATTTTAAATGGATTATATTGGACATAAGAAAATATTGTTTAAGGATAAAACCTTTTTTTCGATATGTTATAATAGTGTAGTTTAAGAAAAAGGACAACCTACAGGACGGGCAACAACCCATCACGTCAGACAGGGTTGCGGGAATCGAACCCACAACCGAAGTGTGACATGCCTTTATCGCCTACCACTAGCCTACAGGAAGTCACTGGTCAGTAGAAACTAGTTTTATTTTATTAAACGATATGATAGATGACGTATAAGTCCATTTTTGGAATCATATACGATTAACCTCACTATAGATGGACTTATGTATATTTGATAACTTTTCCTAACCTTTTGTTTGAGACAGATGGAATGACCCATAATTCTATCACATGATCTACAAAAACTCCAAGAATGACAAATTAAACTTCATTTCTTTATGAGATGAAGTGGAAATTGTTCAAGGCATGAACAATGGTGAGATTGTACCAAAATAATGTAAGTATTTTTTTCTAATTCAAATTATTCAACTTTAGGGAAATGATCTTGAAAACCAAAAATTTTGTCCCAGTGTCCTCTTATATGATGAATCAGATGGTACCTTATATCATCACAAAGTTATGGCTTTGTGATTGTTGGCCTTTTCATTGACATGTTCTCTTCCACTGTCCATCAGAAATTGAGGGTTAGATTTCTCTTCCTTATCCATATTTTCACCTATATTTTTTAATGTGGAAACCCAGTGATGAGTTACTTTGGGTATTCGTTATGTTTCTAATGTTCCTTTTTTAAAATTATGCTTTAGTATTCCTTTTTATGATGTGGGTTTCTATGAAAGAAACTTTCAAGTAGTAAACCATTTATAACCCCGACGAATTTCGAGGGCGAAATTCTTTTTAAGGGGGTAGAATGTAACAAACCAAGATTTTATGAGAATTATTCTTTTTAATATCATTGATTTCTTGTGTTGTATGCTACACCAAAATTATCTTATGCTATATGGAACACTGTATTAGCTTACAGTATACACAACACTATTCTTGGCTCATGTTACACAAAATTTCAAGTTCATTTTGTAGAAATTATTCTACGCAACAATAAGTATAGATTTTGTTTAATGTATAAATGAAATATATTTTGAAATATGTTATATGCAACACGAAAGGGAGCTTCCACTACACACATCCCTGACTTGTCTTGCATTACACTCAATCGCGACCTTTCTTGATAGCGTGTGTAGTACGCAATACCGGGTTTCCCTAAACAATGATATATTGTTATAATATTATTATAAACTACCCTTTATGAATATTATTAACAAAATTTTTAATTTTATTACATAATAAATAATATTACACATTTTCTAGAATATGGTATGAGAACAAAATAATTTTTTCGTGTAAAATAAGAATTTTTTAAAAAATGCAGTTTTGCCACCTTTTGATGGCGCACCCACATTAAATCTAGTTTTTGAAATGTTTATAAGTTCAATTTGACAAAATAGAATTCTTCTTTGGGATCAGGATATAAAAATTTACTTTGGATAAAAATTTCATATTATTCTGATAACATTCATATTTTAATGAATAGTACAAACACGCTATATTTTAATTAAAAACAACTTCTTCCATCGTAATAATTTATGTGGTTAAATTATAATATTTAATGGTTTTAAAGTATAAATATAATATATTTTTACCATTTAATATAATTTATGTCATTATCATTGATTTTACATTGAATTCATAGGTAAAATCATTTCAATCTTTTGCAATGTTTTAACTTTTAAAACTCTTTTTCCTAACAACGGGATTAATTTTAAATTAATTACTCCAAATTCTGTGATTTTAATTTGGAAAAAAGGATTCCATATTTGTAATTAGTAGGTCCAAATTATGTTAATAGGATACTTTTCATTTTTTGGAACTATGAATACTAACTACGGTAAATTTTATTTACCATAGTTAAAGATAAATCGAGTAATTAAGGGTAAATATTATATTATAAAACTACCCTACAACTTGTCCTAATATAATTTAATGATTATATTTTACCCTTAATCATACTTGGATCGAAATGTAATCTAATGTAACCCACTTGTATTTGATCAAGACCTTTTATTTATTTAAAGGAAAGTGAAATGTCTCACTCAAACCTTAATAATTAGATTATTTTTAATATATAGTTATATAAAATACAAATTAGATTATAAATACTAATTTGAAAGATAAAATGTTTTTATTTATAATAGTAATTTATTTGTAATTTTTAATAAATAATTTATTACCTTAAAATCTTTTACATTAAAGATGTAGAAATTATTTATTTAGTGAAAAATCAATAATATAGTTTTTATTAAACTAATAATACCTATCAAAAGGACCAAAAACTTGACCAAACTTTATTGGTTGAGTATATCAATAACCTAATAATACATGGGTCTATTTTTGGAACATTTAGAGCCTTGTAAAACCGATTAGGACATTTATATTATATTATTTTAAATGATGTCAAAGATGTCACCTTTATAATTTAATAAATATAACAATTTAAATTTTGTTATTTTAAGATGATAAATTTGTGTAAAAATATTATTATGAAAGGTATTATATTTATCTTCATTATAGGATTTTATTTTTAATTTTTTAATAATTATACAAAAATGTTGTAGTAATTATTTTATTAAGAGAAATACCAAATAAATGGTTTTAAAAATATTAAAATAAATAATATATGAACAAATTAATGCGCTCCATAAATTTTTTGTGATGAATATGGAATTTCATAAATATATTAAATATTTTTTTGAACATATCTTCTATGTTGTATTTATTTAAATTCAAATAATGAATAGTGTCAAAATTGACACTATTGATATTTCATAAAACTAACATATTATTAAATTATTTAAAAATCACAAAAATATTAAAAAATTACAAATTGAAATTTATATGGTCTACAAGGTTATAAAGTATCCAATTATGTGAAATTTACAACATTTAAGTATGCATTTATAACAATTTAAAATTTACAATTTTATTACCATAAATAAAATTAAATAGATTAAATAATAATAAATCAAGTTGATAAGGTTTAAAATAAATTACCAACATGTCTAAATATTATTAGATGATGAGATTACAACATTATATCATCTAATCTTAGAATTGAGTTATTTTTTGAGGTTCTTAAGTGGGGTTTGAATTTATTATAAATTAATATTTCTTATGTTTCCAAAGGTGCCCCTCTCCTCCCTTATAAAAGGGAACCTCCTCCCTATCCTATTAACAACAATTTTAGCTTTCAAGATCAGTGAAACCCTGCCCATTTATCTTCTTCACTTCCCTAGAAACATTCTGGAGGTTTTTTTCTTCCCAAAAGACCAACTCTAGTCCCTTAAGAGGAAGCTTAAAGGAGGTGCGTCGAAGAAGAGGTAATCTCTTCTACCGATTCTTTCAAGTTTCTTTCTTCTTCAACTTATTCTTATTTAGTTTTTTAATTATAAAGTAATAACATAAATATAACTAATATACTGATATGTTATTATAAATATGAAACAACCCCATTTCACCTTCTATTCATCCTACGGAAAATGAAATCACCGCGCGTGCGTACGTACAGAATACCGTCTCCACGTCGTGGTGTAATATCTTTTTCCACCACCACCTTACTTGGATGGGTATAATGGTGTAATGAATAAATATATATAGTTATCATAAAATCATACTAATTCTGAGATATTATATCATCCACTCCAATTCTATTAAATAATTATGGGAATGATATCATCGCTCGTGCGTACGTACGGACTACCATCTCCACGAACGCGATGAGATTCATTTTCCATGATTATCCATTAAAGTATGAATATAAAGTATATATAATAAATAATAATGAAAGATATTACATAATAATGATACTGTATTTATGTACATATATGTTTCATTTAATTAATTCCATTCAATTCAATAAGGAAATGAAAACAACGTTCATGCGTACGTACGACCTACTGTCTCCATGAACGGCGTATTTCATTCCATTTATCGATCTATCATATATATTTATATTCTGAATATATATTATATATGAATCATGTTTTACATTCTGGAATTAAGTAAATCAGGATATAAGTCATAAAATCAAGAACAACAAGTCGAAACACGTACGATAAATGAAACGATTTTACCCAAAATGCTGCTTTAACATGGAATTTACAAAAGAACGGGTAATATAAAGTCATAAGTGAACCATATATGATATCATAACAATGAATATGATTCTGTAATAAGTCAAAAACACTATTTAATTCATTATACTGGAGGTTCTGATACATATGAAGCATATTAGACATAAAGTAAGGGATAACTTTTCCAATCTCGTTTTTATCCGAGATTGTTTATTCATATGTATTTACTGGGGTTATATTTATCATCCATGTCTCTGTTTTCTAAAAATGGTTTCATGTATGTTTAAAGTCCTTTTTACCCATTTTTAACTTTTACTAGATGGTATGTAATAAATATTTCTTTTGTTTACCATATAAGGTACTTTTTGACTTTTCAGGAAAAAGTACGAGAAGAAAGTTTTTTTAACTTATACGGCATGAACGGATTTTTACAGTTTCATAAAGCCTTATTTTCATGAAGCTTCCTCCACAAGATTTCATGACTATTTTCAACAAAATCCTTTTATTTTAAAATTTCATGGATTTTTGTGAAAACAAAATGATTTTGAAGAAGAAAGGATATTTTCCTCAAGAATTCATTTCAAGTGTTTTATCAAAACTATTTTCCATCTAAGATGACATTATTTCATATGTGTATGTTTCAAGTATAATTTCTCTATGATTTACATGGTTTCACTTTTCTTATGATGAAATGATATCCATTTGTTTTATATGGATTATGTTATGATGGTATGATGTTTATGAAACCCATTTTATTCTTTGGGTTATGATGAATTATTTATGTTTAATTTGTGGCACAAGTAATAATGATTTCATTATGAGATGGGTGGGACCTATATCTCCCTCCAATGAATTGGGTAAAGATTTATATCTCATGAGATAGACATGGCTGGAATAGCAGGTTAATCCGGTTCAGTGATACATGACTGGAACAAGGAGTGAACTCGATTCCGTAAGGGGCTTTGTCCACTAAGATGGTCTTGGCAGCAATGCCTTGGCTACTATGGAAATCATATCATGCGCTTAATGGTTTTCCACAATGACATGTTTTATTACCATGCTATTTTTTCATGATTGATGTTCCATTATGATCTATTCCTTACACACTACCATGTTTTATGTCATTTCTCAATAGTTTGATGTTTAAACATTATGTTCATGTTTTTAAGTTCAAATGTATATGGTTTGTTTTATTTTCACCATGCTTACCCTTACTGAGCATTTGAGATCACCATTTATAAGTATTATTTTCCCGAGGATATAAAGAAAGGTTTTAGGTAAGAAAACAAAAGGGGAAGATCTATATAGGAGATGTTGAAGATCTTTCACCGTGATTAGAAGATTTTGTTCCGTGTTTCCAAAGACGCTAAACTATTACGGTACTTGAGTGTTAGTTTTTGTTATGTATTAATTATTCCACAAAAGTAATGTAATTTCCTTGTACGTCATGTTTGGGTTCTCTACATACTTCATTATTCTTTCAAGTTGGATGAATATATTTCATGAATTGTAATGATAATTTACCTCTCAATGTATGACTCTGAGTTAGGACTAATTGATCTTATTCATATATTATTATAGGTTGTGATTAATTGTTATGGTTAGAGTGATTGATATTTCACATATATATATACATTATATTCTCATGAAGTAAAAAATGAGTTTTTTATACTAGATAACCAACTAAGTTTACCAGATGAAGTTTAATATTCTATATATTTATTATTCTTTGATTGCATGTTTAATATTGAATCCCCACACCAAAGGTTGTAAAAATACTTAAGATGAGAACCATTATATTTTGATACAATTCTTACACAATACTTGAGACTTAACTAATGAGGGGGTGGTTGGGTATGTTTTTGGTCACATGATCTGCTGAGGATTAACCAAGAAGGGATCTTTCCTCTAATTTGGTGACTAACACCTTGATTGAGAAAGAATAATAAAGTGTATGGAAAAACCTAGATAAGTTACATGTGATATTATTATCTATTTGGATGACGTGTGATTCGTCTATACTTTTATATGCTTTTAGTATACATTTCAATTGAAAATAAACTATATATTATGATAAATATATAAAATAATAATGTTTTAGTATTATAGTGTGATTTTAGAGAATAAAATGAAAATGAAATAAATATTTATTTTTAATTACAAAATATAATTATGTGTTTAATTCGGTTAAAATGGATAACTAAAAAAATGTATTTATGTGTTTTATAAGAACTTGGATAGATGAAACATTTGTATGCTTGTGAACATACTCTCATCTCCAAATACATCACACATGGCTATGTATCATAACATTAGGCTCCCTTGATGCATCATCTTTCTACCTAATAATGAATCCTTGAAATCTAAAAGATAATCTATTATACTTCCAGTGGAACCTCGACCTCCAACACACAATATATACACATCAAAATATAACCTGAATTGTTATGACTTATTTTTAAAAAGTTTATATACTACACCAACAAAGCTTTAGCTCACACTCTAATGTATTATCAAGGAATGGGGTAATATTTTTCCTCTAGAACATAATCATGGGAATACCACCACATGATCCATCAGCCATAATGTATTCATAATAAAGGAAAATGAAATATAAATTGTCAAGAAAATGTAATGTTAATATCTAATGAAACTGTCATCAACCTAAAAAAACTCTCAACAAGACAACAAATGATCCCTTGGAATTCTAAAAATTCTCAACCCATGACACAACATCTACCATCACTATAATATAGTCTTAATATCCAATTGAAATTACCTAAAATTTATATCGTACTTTTGGTTTTAGGATTCATATCTCATAAACATGGGTGGAATACATGAGGGAGATGGTTGTACATTATATTTTCCTAACAAAATTGGGTAACAATCAAGTGATATTACCATGTGTTTATCCTATATCAAAATAGGTAGACAAATAACACAGGGAATAATAGATTAGGGTAATAATTGAGGCACATTCTATGTGGATGAAATCTCTCTCTTAGCCATTATAATGACCTGAGTTTTAGTAAAATATTCCTCATTAAATAAATTTTACGTTTGATAGTTTTATCCTCATGAAACATTGAAAATAAAAAATATAGACCATTATAAGGTATCCATATAAATGGAAGGTATAAATAGTGATTATGGAATTATGATATATATATATATATATAACAAAACAAAATAAAGTTTAATTTAAAATTTGACTCAACTGGTACAAAAAAGAAAATAATAATTTTTCTTTCTAAAATTTAATTATTTTGAGTTATAATATATTTTTATATAAATAAAGGATTAACACTTGATTAATTATTAATTTATAGGAAAAATAATCGTTAATATACTGAAATTCATTTTCCCATAAAAACAGTTTTCACTACATTTCATATTTTTAATTATTTTTTTATAAATTTTAGGATGAACATTTGAAAAACATAACTTTTTTTATTTATCATAGAATTATTTTCTTAATATTAATTTTTGATCATTCTCTAAAAATACTGATTTTAATTAGTGAAAAATACCATTTTTTAAAATAACATTACTTTTATGACATTATTATTATATAATTATGAATTAGAAATTATTTAAACCTTTTTATAAAAAGGAATATGTATTTTATAAGTGAATTTAAAAATCTATTTTTTTTTAATTTATAGCCCAAATTTTCCATTTTAGAACATAAGAAATATTTTTTTGAAAGAATTGTTTTTAATACATTACACGTTTGTTATTTTAAAATTAATTATTATAACCATTATAAAATTAAAAATATTAAATTTATTTAAATTTTCTAATCACTAGATCCAAATTCTATAAAGAGTAATATTTTATTTTTATTCATAAAGGACAAACTACTTAGGTAAAAAATTTCTACTGGAGTAAAAGCTAAAATAGTAAAAGTAAAAATCTATGAGTAAATGACATAAAACATGTGTAAAAAATTTGAGATAATGTGTGGTTAGGGAATTTAATGACCTTCTCACTTATCATATCCCTTATTTATCAATTCTGTAGCCACTTTCCTTGATATTGACTGCCTATTATTGAAAAGGTTTGGGTATTTACAAAAATGGAATCCCTTTCCATTTATAAAAGGCTCACTTCTCTTATCATTTCCCCACCCACCATTACCATAAAATTTCGGCTAAAAATATTCCAAAAACTCTCCTAATACCTATTAGTCACCATAAAGAGGTTTTATTCTTATAAAAATATAATACCTTAAAGGGTTAACCCCCTCCACAAAGGAGATAATCCATGTAGTGATGTATAAATTTATATCCACTCCTCCTTATTTTTTATTTCATTATGTGAACATATTATTAATCAAATTACATTAAACCATATAAAATTATCACATAAATACCATTAATATACTATTAAGTTATTTTAATGATGGAACAATCATTAACTACCATTCCCATTTTTATTAATAAAATGAAAATGTGAATCGTGTGTGTGTGCAGAAAACCACCTCCATGAGGAAACATGTTTCATTTTACTTCGACACCTAACCTAGATGGTAAAAATGGGTAATCAAGAAAATATATTTATCGTGTTTAATTTCCTAATATGGTAAACCATGTTACTTCTTTCTTCCTCCCTTTCAAAAATGAAATCTTTATCCATAAATATGTACGGACTGCCGCCTCCATGGAATGATGCATTCCATTTTTCTCAATCGCCATCAGGGATGGTTTTAGTTTATATTGTATGAGTATATATTTTATATATATTTTATATGTTTCTTTATGGATAACACAAAATTAATTATCATTATAAGGTAATCCATCAATATTGGTAAATAACCCGAAACTAGTTCATCACCGATTTTGTCTTCACAAAATGTGACTAAAATTACAATGTGATGGAATTATAAAATTATATATTATTATAAAATATAAATTTCATTACCTATAATGGGGTTTTAATTATTAACTTTTATATAAGAATTAATATCGTTACCACTCATGAAAAACTAGTAAAACTAAACACCTGATAAGGGAAAATTGGTAAAAACTAACTAATATACATGTAGATAATGATTATAAATGAAAATTATAAATAATTTTAGTTATGAATATGATTACGAAATTAGTTATTAATATAGTTATTTTTTTATATATTAGGTTGAATCACTCCCTTGGGGATCAAGAGTAAAGGTTAGTGTTTCATTGACTCAATTTTCGATTCATTGGGTCATAATATTTTTTACTTGAATATAATAATAAAGTTTTACTTGATCTTACCATTAATAAATTTTATATTTTACTTCCTCTTATTCTATAGGGAAATTAATTCTCATCATTAATAAACACTTATTTGAACAAATGTTTTTCAAATTAAAAGTATAGCATTCATAAGAATAACTCCCACTCTTACCAACGAATCTTTTCTTCCATGAAAATATTTTTTCTATAAAAATTATTTTATTTAAGAAAATAAAAATATTTTTTTATATTACATATAATTTAATTTACCTATTTTATGAAATAAAATTCTCTCAACATTTATTCGAAGTGAGTTTTTATTTAAAACGACCTAAAATATTAATAAAGGAATTTCATTTCATTATTTACCACTCCAGATCTATTAGCTTGATTTTTTTTTATTTTAAGGCTGTTTTATTTAGAACTATTTATAAGAATGTCTTAAAATGTATTCTATTTCCATTCATTTTTTGAAACTAATTTTTCCTTAATATTTTATAAAAACATTTAAAGTGTTTTTTTGATTTTTTTTGTATTTTCACTTATATTTTTCTTCCAAGGTTTATCTCTCTTGAAGTGATGCATTGATCAACCTCTATATGATATGATGACTACTTTTTTAAAATGATATTTTTTATATCCTATGATTTCTGAAGTTGATGTTATGTGATTTTCTTTGAAATTTTTTATAAAACCATTATTTTTTCCATGGGCTCAATAAGATTTGTTGATGATTGATTTTAAGTGGGAAAAATAAGTATGGATGACAATAGGTGGGATTATATATAACCCTATAATTCATTATTTTATGTTTATATATCATGAAATAGTCAGGAGTGTATATAATGGGTTTGTTTTCATTAGCATGGACATGATGGGATTTCTCATATTTTTAGGTGTATACATAATGAGTTAATTTAGCTAGGAATGTTCATAATGGGTTTATTCACAATGTTTTTCCTATGATTATGGTTATGACCCATTTCCAAGGTATTTATCAAGTTATTCATCAATTCCAAGATTATCTTTTTTCATGATATTCCATGTTTTCATGATCACACCTTATTTTAAATTATTCTTCACTGTTATATCATGCTCAGATGTTTTATTGTTATTAATATGTATTTTTATCCATGTCATATATTTTATTCTTCGTTAATGATATTGTTATGATATTATGTTTCTCTATAACGTTTTATTATTACCACATATGGTTTTATGATCAATTATAAAGATATTTATTTCTACTCGTGTTCTACTTTATTTTTATGATCTAATATATTATGAAATTATTTACCTTAATGAATGTATGATCTCACCCATTTATTATATTTTCACACCCTTGGTTATTAAGATGATCATATCATGTGAGATATATAGAAAAAGTGTCTATATGAGAACAATTATGGAGAAATGTTTGCAAGTATTTTAAAATAAGTTATTTATATAGATATTCTTCAAGACACAAAAACATTCTGTCCTTGGGTTGTGTGACTTTTTGTGAGATATATTAACGTTAGGTCCACAAGGTTGAATACCCTGAGAGGTGGGTGAATTAGGGTATGACTAATTTAAAATTAACCCTCGTTCTGATCTTGTTTCACTGTTAAGAAAAACACTCTTCTCTCTCTTTCTTGTTGCACAATATAAACATAAAGTAAAGCATGCACAAGACACAACAATTTTTACTTGGTTAAACCTCACTGGGCTACGTCCAAGGAGAATACACCAACAATGTGCCGATGTACCAAATCCACTAAAAGAACAATGCTGTTTACAAGGTTCAGGATAGATCACTTCTATTCCCTGCTCACTGACTTTAAAATGTTTAGGGTTAGCTCACTGCTTTCCCAAGGGTCACTCCCTGTTTCTCTCTCTATGGCACTACCGGTGGAGAGGATCACCTCCTTCCTCTTCCTTTCCTCACTGCTCTGGAAAGGAGCCACTCACAGTTTATAGACCTATATGTCTCTTCATTGTCACTAATGAACGCATCCTCTATTGTATGTAGATGCTCTATTGAAGTCCAACTTTCACCCATTGATGAATCTCACTTTCCACCAAAAGTATCGGGCAATCTTCCAGCTTCCACATAGACCTAAATCACTTCCAGGAATCTACCTTACTTGGCGCCCTTCTCTAAGCCAGCGTGCAAGTCTCGGCACGCAAGTCAAAACTGGCATGCAAGTCCACCTAAACCACTTGCATGACACAAGCTTCTCTAACTCCAAACTTGCGCGACATACACCCTTTTACGTCCAAACCAATATTGACATGCAACCAATAATTTTTGTGCTTCTTCAAAACATGGCGCACAAGTGTCACCAAACCAATTGTGCGAAACTTCATTCTTCTACTCAGAACCTACGCGAATATCTTCCTTCCTCACCCAGACCACCTTAGACGTGCAACTATCACCTGGCGCGCAACCTCTACTTGCGCGACCACACATCACTTGCGCGGCCACCAAACCTGCGTGATGAGAGCTCTGATTTTTTAAAGTGTTGAACTATTCAATGAATGAGTAGGGGTCGACCTATATTTATAGGCATTTGGATACCCTGCGTGACGGCATGAAAGTATCCCCTCGACGCACAAGTTTTGGCACACAAGTCTCCTACCGCGCATATCACGTGTGTGACCAAACCCAAAACTTGCGCGAACCTTATCCATTTTCCATATTTTGATGTTTTGATCTTGAAAAACATATGGCGCAAAAGTTTAATCTTCTTCAAGTACATGACGTGCAAGACCCTTTTCAAAAAAACCACTTTTCTTCATTTGTCTATTTTCAGGCCCAAAAATTTGGCAAACACGGGAAAACGACGCCACCTTGTATCTTCTCTTTTTGTACCCCCTCCAGATCATACATGCCTTTGTCGACGTTCTTGAATCAAACATTGATCATTAACCATAGACCTTGAACTCGACATGCCACCATGAAATCCAATTTTTCAACAAATTTTTATGTCATGGTTTGCTTTGTCAACAATCACAACACAGATGTCCACTTTGTCAACAAACACAATCACCTAAAAAATGCTTCGATGATACCTTGAGGGATTTTTTCCCAACAATCTACCCCTTTGGGTTTGTTGAAAACTCTTACATAAAAATATACATTGCTAATTCTTCATCCACCATCTGCCTATTGCGATTCCGATAGTGATCAAGGATTTACTCAACAAATACTCTAAGCCCACATGAGTAATGCTTGGTGTGAGAAATAAGAGTAAATGAAAAGTTCATAAATGAATCACTTCATATCTGACATGCACTATTGAAACCAAACTGATACCAATTTTTTGAAAAAGTCCTACCGCATTCTAACACCACTCTTCTGCTTTTATCACGATCCTTAGCTGTCGTGATATCTATTCTTTGATCGATCACTTCTAGCATCGTCAGATTTAATATTCTCCCCCTGTCTCATTGCTCCCCCTATCTCACTGCTCTACCTATCAGCTTCTCCCAACATCAATCAGGATTTATCAAATTTCCACACAGTCTCCCCCTTGAACAAAGACCATTTTCTCCCCCTTTGTTAATGAACCCAATTGTCACTCCTTTGCAGTCTGTAACAGAGTAGAGAACACATATCAGCATATTAGGGAAAAACAAATCATACCTCAAAGAGATGGGGAATTCCACATCCACACTCTTTTAAGTGTGGGGAGTCGACTGAACTCCCAGAGCTAGTCGATGCCTTTCAAATGCTTTCTTTGGTAAGGCCTTGGTCAGAATATCTACAACCTGGAGCTCTGTAGGCACATACTCCAACTTCACTAGACCTTTCTCCACCTTCTCCTTGAAGAAATGATATTTGATCTCAATGTGCTTCGTACTTGAGCGATGAACTGAATTTTTGCTAAGATTGATAGTACTTGAGTAATCACATTGGATTCCAATCAAAGACTTCACTTAAACTCCCATATCTTTAAGCTACTGCTTCATCCACAATAACTGTGTGCATGCTTGAGTGGCCAAAATATAATTAACTTCTGCAGTGCTTAATGAAATGCAATCCTGCTTCTTGTTTAACCAAGAAATACACAGTCCACTGAGATAGAACGCACCACCTGATGTTAATTTTCTATCATCTGCTGAACCGGCCAAGTCTGCATAAGTATATCCCAATAACTCTGTCTGGGATTTGTCATTATATGTCAAGCTGAAGTCCATCGTGCCCTTGATATACCGAAGTATTATTTTTAATGCAATCATGTGGATTTCTTTTGGATTACTATGATATCTTTCTTCTTGTCATGTGGAAAAAACAATTTCAGGACTTGTTGCTGTTAAGTACAATAGACTTCCAATGATTTTCCTGTATTCTATGATATTAACTACCTTTCCATCATCATCTTTTGATAATTTCATCCGGGTAGCTCCCAGAGTCTTCATCTCCTTGGAATTATCCATTCTAAACCTTCTTAAAACCTCCTTGGCATATTTGAATTGAGAAATAAATGTTCTATTATTTCCTTGTGTCACCTGAAGACCAATGAAAAATGTTAGCTCTCCAATCATTGACATTTCAAACTCATTTTTCATGAATTTAGAAAACCGTCTGCACTAAGCTTCATCTTATCTGCCAAATATTATTTCATCAAAATAAACCAGCACCATCATCCTTTGATTAAAATCATTGCTGAAATAAAGATTGTAATCAACTCCCCCACGCTGGAAACCAAGCTTCGCCAAGTTCTGATCAAGACTTGAGTACCATGCTCTTGGTTCTTGTTTCAGCCCATACAATGCCTTCTTCAGTCTGTAAACTTTGTTCTTATCCTCATAAATGAGAAAACCATCTGGTTTCTCAATGTACACCTCTTCTTCCCGAACCCCATTTAGAAATGAAGATTTTATGTCCATCTAGAACATTTTTAACTTTCTTTGCACTACTATGGCTAAAAAAAATCTGATTGTCCCCAGCATTGGAACTGGTGAAAATGTCTCATCAACATCAATACCCTCTATTTGGGAGTATCCTTTTCACACCAGTCATGCTTTGTTTCGAATCACTGCACCATATTTGTTCATCTTGTTGCGAAAGACCCATTTAGTACCGATGAAGTTCTTATTTTACGGCCTCGAAAAAATCTCCCACATATGATTCTTCTCAATCTGGTCTAATTCATCATTCATAGCCTGAACCCAGTACTCATCTTCAGCTGCATCGGAAAAACATTTTGGCTCCACCTGAGATAAAAATGATGTTTTCTATGATGATTTCATTCTTCGAGTCTGAACTAGAGCTGTCAGATCACCAATGATATTTTTCCTATCAATTTCAGCTCGGCTCTTTGGCTTCTTTGTAGATTCAGATTTTTTTTCCTCTTGCTCATCATCAATATCTTCTTCTGAGTCAGCCTCTGCCACTTGTACTCCCTCTGTGTTTCTTACCTCCTCATCACTTTCATCCAGAAACTGTTCACTAGGTCATTGAGTATTCAATTCATTTTTAACTATAGTGACATCATTGCTCTCAACAATTCTTTCCATCCTTTTATTGAAGCCTTTATATGCTTTACTTTTCCCTGAGTAGCCAAGGAATATCCCCTCATCTCCTCATGAATCAAATTTCTTGTGATTTTCTTTGTTGACAATGAAACACTTACTTCCAAAGATTCGAAATTATTTCAATGTTGGATTCTTTCTGTACCACATTTCATACGGAGTATTCCCTTCCTTCAGACACAACAGAGACCTATTCAAAATATAGACCGACGAAAAAACTACCTCCTTCCAAAATTTCTCTGGTAGGTCCTTTTCAATAAGCATCATTCTGGCCATGCTGTCGATGATCCTATTTCTCATTTCAAATACTCCATTCTTTTGGGGAGTTCTCACTGATGAAACTTGATGCCTTATCCCGTGTTTCTTGAGATAGTCTTCTACTTGACTGTTTGAGAATTCTGTACCGTTATCAGTACGAAACTTCAAAATTTTATTCCCAAGCATCCTTTCGGATTCCCTCTTATACTGCTTAATAAAACTGAACACTTAAGTCTTAAGGGTAATGACAAATATCCAGACCATTCTGCTATAATCATCAATGAAAAGGGAATTGTACCTTTTCCCATTTATGGATCGTGGTTCGGTCCACAAGCATCAGCATGCACCAATTCAAGCACTCTGGTTGATTTCTGTTCCTTTTTCTTGTATGTCTTTCTGATGATCTTCTCTTGTTGGCTAGCATCACATATATGAGTGTGATCACATGATAATTTTGGAAGGTCACAAGATCTTCTATAGATGGTTGGAATAGATGACCAAGTCGCTTATGCTACAGCTTGTTTTATTCATCTCTGGATAAAAGACACATATCTTCTTCCCCACTGACAAGGTAAAGATTTAATGTTTTCCTTTTTCCCTGTAGAACGAATGATCCATCGTTCCCTTTCACAACACACATCTTCTTGGTAAATCAGATAGAGTTCCCAGAGTCACATAGTTGACTGACACTGAGAAAGTTATGACTAAGACCCTCTACTACCAAGACATCAACACGTCTCATCTCTTTGCCCCCAAACTTGGCCTTTCCTAAGCCAACAATCTTCAGGTCTTCATCGTTTCCAAATTTGAAAACTCCTTCTTTGTCATATTTTATGCCTGTAACAAGATCCTTATTGCCTGTCATATGATATGTGCAACCACAATCAAGGATCCACACACCAGAGCGATCTGATTCCTTTAGGGAAATTTCCGCCACCACAGCCTTCTCATTCTTCTTCTTCTTGGTCTATATTGTTTGCTTCAAACTCGGCATGAATTGAGACTTCTGTTCTTTCTCAGAGTATAATGGACCAACTTCATCTTGAAAAATCAAAAATCTATTCTAAATTTTTAGCTCACCTATTGGTTTATTGGTCAGGTGCTTGCGAACATTTTGATTCTACTTTGGCACATTTCTCTGTATGGTCGAAGTGCAGTACCTAGCCACGTGCCCAAATCCTCCTCACCAAAAAACAGTGTCATTCGAAATATGTTCTATAAAACCATTCTCTGTTAGGCTTCCACCTCTATTCTTATTCCCTTTCATATCTCTTGGCTATGGAACAAACATACTATGAATGTCCCATCTTTCCACAAAAATAACACCTGATATAATATGCATTCCTTCATGATACTTCTGCACTATAGTTTCCCTTTGGGATCTTTGAATATTCTGATTCTGTTTTCTACCCAAATCAACCTTCAATCTCTGAGTGGATGCTTGCGGTCTGACATCCATATTTACAGCTTTTTGTTTTCGATCAATCCCCAATTCAGCCTTGGCATCTAAGATCAATTGTTGCTTTACTCCTGCGGAACTACTAGCCTCCTCTTTCATACTTTCTATCTTCTGAATGGCCTTATTTTCTGATATCACATTGGGGGTCAAGAGTTTTTATTGATCCTTCATTTTTCATCATATACTGACCACTTCTTCTTCAAGCTCTTCGATACACTTGACTTGATCTTTTACTTTTCCATTCAAGCCATCGATCTCCCTTTTATGTTCTTCAATCTTGAGCTTATACTCACTAACTGATTCTGAGTTCGCTAGTGTTGATAACTTGAGTTTTTAAATTTCTTCCATCAACTCAAACTTATCTTCTTCCTACTGCTGCATATACAGTTTGGAATTGTGAACAACTTTGTTAGCTTTCTTTGTTTTGGCTCTCCAAACATCTATCTCCACAAGAGAAGCCTATAACTCAGCTTGCATATCTATTCTTCCTTCAACTTATTCTTCTTCATCATCACCTTCAGTTTTGTTATTCTTTTGAGAACTACCGATGACAACCACCATAAAATTTTATCCACGATCTTTTCAATTTTTAATCTCATCCACCTCTTCAACCTCAGACTCATATGAACTGTCTATTTCCTATGAAATAAGATTCTTCTTCTTGAAGAAATTTCTCTTGAACTGCTTCTTCCCTTTCACATAGGCTGAAGATCTCTTCTTGGGAATTTCAAATTCATCTTCATAATTTTATTCTTGAAAATTTTTGGGGAACCTTGCAGAAAGATGACCAACTTTTCCACATCTAAAGCAAGAAAGTGGAAGTTTACCTTTGAACTTTCCTTTTCCTCTTTGAATATTTGAGGAGAAGAATGACATTACCTCATCTGTTTCTTAATCCTCCTGAGAATCTTCAATGGTGAGCTTCTTCATGGCCTTAAATTCCACCTCTTTGGATTTCCCATTTTCCACAGCGTCATTATCATCATTTCTCATTTCATATCCAACAAGGCTGCTGTGCAGTTTATCCAATGTCAACTATTTTGGGTCTTTATCTTCCAAAACAGAAACTTTCGGATTGAACCGAGGTGGAAGTTTTCTCAGGATGCCCTTCACAATTTTTATATCTTCAATAAATTCTCCAAGACCTCCCATGTACTCCACTACAATATTTACCCTATCAAAAAATGCATCAACATATTCATTCGGGTTCATTCTCAGATCTTCATACTTGTTCCACGACACTTGCAGCTTTTCCTCTCTAACCTTTGTATCCCCTTAATATATATTCAATAACTTTTCCCACATGGAATGTGACATTTTTCAAGACATCACCTTTGTATATATAGGATTGGATAGGGATCCCCATAAGGCATTGATTTCTTTGGCATCATCATCCAACTCTCTATGCTCAGCTTTTGGTAATTCACCACTATTAATATCAGCTATTATTCCATGCATTTCTATTGTGAATACATCCATTCCCAAAGATCGGAAGTAGTGTTGCATCCTATTCTTCCATAGCTGAATGTTGTTCTCATCGAAGATCAGAATCCCTTTATAATTGGTGAACTCTATTGAGAGAAGAACAAATATCAACCTTTCCCTCTGATACCAATTGTTAAGTTCACAAGGCTGAATACCCTGAGAGGGGGGGGGGGTGAATCAGGGTATGACTAATTTAAAATTAATGCCCATTCTCATCTTGTTGCACTATTAACCCAAACACTCTTCTCTCTATTTCCCATTGAACAATATAAAAAGAAAGTAAATAATGCACAGGACACAACAATTTTTACTTGGTTCACCCCCACTGGGCTACGTCCAAGGAGCACACACCGACAATGTGCCGATGTACCAAATCCACTAAAACTGGACTACTGTTTACAAGGTTCGGGATAAATCACTTCTATTCCCAGGCTCACTACCTTTAAAATGTTTAGGGTTAGCTTACTGCTTTCCCAAGGGTCACTCCCTGTTTCTCTCTCTCTGGCTCACTACCGGTGTAGAGGATCACCTTCTTCATCTTCCTTTTCTCAATTCTCTAGAAAGGATCCTCTCACAGTTTATAGACCTATAGGTCTCTTCATTATCACTAATGAATGCATCCTCTGTTGTATGTAGATGCTTTGTTGAAGTCCAACTTTCACCCATAGATGAATATCACTTTTCACCGAAAGTATCGTACAATCTTCCAACTTCCACGTAGCCCTGAATCACTGCCGGGAATCAACCTTACTTGACGCCCTTCTCTAAGCCGGTGCGCAAGTCTTGGCATGCAAGTCAAAATTGTCACACAAGTCCACCTCAACCACTTGCGGGACACAAGCTTCTCCAACTCCAAACATGTGTGACACACACCCTTTTACGCCCAAAACAATATTGACGCGCAACCAACCATTTTCACGCTTCTTCAAAACTTGGCGCTCAAGTGTCACCAAACCACTTGTGCGACACTTC
Organism: Viscum album; assembly: GCA_963277665.1. Lineage (NCBI taxonomy): Eukaryota > Viridiplantae > Streptophyta > Magnoliopsida > Santalales > Viscaceae > Viscum > Viscum album. The sequence goes on along the minus strand of OY728165.1, from coordinate 904,696,733 downwards.
CTTCTTCAACTCAGAATCTGTGTGACTCTCTTCCTTCCACTCCCAGACCACCTTGGATGCACAACTATCACCTAGCATGCAACCTCTACTTGCGCAACCACACACTACTTGCGCGACCACCACACCTGCATGATGGGAGCTCTGATTTTTCTAAGTGTTTAACTCTTCACCGAATGAGGAGGGTTCGACCTATATTTATAGGCATTTGGACACCCTGCACGACGGCGCACAAGTCTCCCCTCAGCGCGCAAGTTTCGGCTTGCAAGTATCCTATCGCGCATATCAATTGTGTGACCAAACCCAAAACTTGCACAACCCTTATCCATTAGCCATATTTTGATGTTTTGATCTTGAAAAACATATTACACGCATGTTTCTTCTTCTTCAAGTACACGTCACACAAGTACCTTTTCCAAAACCACTTTTCTTCATTTGTCAATTTTCAGGCCCAAAAATTTGGCAAACACTTTAAAACGGTGCCGCCTTGTATCTGCTCTTTTTGTACCGCCTCCAAATCATCTATTCCTTTGTCAACGTTCTTGAATAAAAAATGGATCATTAACCATATCCCTTGAACTAGACATGCCACCATGAATTCCCCTTTGTCAATGAATTTGTATGTCATAGTTTTCTTTGTCAATAATCACAACACATATGTCCACTTTGTCAACAAACACAATCACCTAAAAAATGATTCAATGATACCTTGATGGATTTTTTCCCAACAATTAATTCATGATATTAATGTATTATTTAAGTAATGTTTATGTTGGGTCACTATATAAATATCAATGTGGTATCTATCCCATTCACACAATGTATTCCCCTCTTATGATATAAATAGACCATCCCCTCTATTTCCATGGGTTCATAACATTATCTACTTAGCCTATGTGGTGAAGTGGTTTAGGGTATACTATATTTTCATTTATTTATTTTTAATTTAGATGTGTGTTTTTACATGTAGTAGCTTATTATATTATGAATTTATCTTTATTATTTATACCCTTCATGCCTCTTTATACTGATGATGATGGGAAACTAATCTTTGGGTGTGAACCCCATCAGAGGTTTCATAGAATTCCCAAATCCCCACTTATATTTCTTAGTGTTGTCATTCCATTTGTAATAGGGATGTGGGTGTGTTTTGGTTTTGTATACTAATTTTCTACCTTCCATATCATTCACTCTATCTCATTCCGACCTATAATAATTATTTCTCCCTCTCTTATCACATATCACTATATATATTATGAAATGAAGGGGTTTGAGGCATGAACAATATAAAATGGGGTTGGGTGGAGTTTAGTGACATTCCTTGACCATGGTTTGTTTATCATTCTCTATTATAGAGGAAGTGGGGATTGGCGTGATTAGGAGATCTAAAAAATTACACTATATTTCATAATCTAAACAGAGTATAGTTATGCATAAATGATATTTATTTCACTATCAAATGGTTTTTAACAATATTTAAGTAACCAATATAGAAAAACCTAGGATTCACCCCCTTTCATGATAAATTTATGTGATTTCATTCTTATAATTTGAATCTATTTTATCATAAATCAGCAAAAACAATCCCATTTTTTTATGATTTCATCAAAACTAAAAGAACAAAAATCATAAATAAGTGAAAAAATATAATGAGTAATTGGAAATGTTTCTTAGAGACAACCCTAGTTAGCCACCATGCTCATCCACTTGGGTGAATGACATATGATGGGTTCATCCATCTGGCTAGTCTATACTTATAAAATAAATAATATATGTGTGGCTATAAATTATTATAATAATTTATGTTCCATGGTTAGTTGATGTCTTAGAAAAAGGGATCATATGATTATGCATACTTGTATATGATTCAATTGGTGGACATAAGTATGTAAATACATGTGTTTGATTGAGATCACATCAGAACCTTTTGTATATTGAGTATAATTGATGATTTTTTGGAGGCCAACCATTGATTAAAATTATGTTTTGAAGAATTTACAATTGTTTTCAATGATATAAAGGCCCATGCGGTCACACTTTGTGGCAGTACAAATGAGGATAAAGTTTATGAAACTTTGAGAGATACTCTAACAATGTTTTGGAGGGAATCTTAAAGATGTTTTGAATGGTTTTCAAAAATTTTTGTATATGATGTAGGAAATGGTGAAAATATATGATATATTTACAAAAATAATTTTTGAATATATCTAAAATGAGTGCACAAGTTGTTACACATGACATTTCATAAGTTGAAAGAGTATTAAGTCTATATGGATTTTAGTGTGAGTGGGAGTTTTTTTGGAATTAAGCAATAAAATAATCAGAATGATATGGTGGTTTCGACTATGTCATGGTCTATATTGGTAAAGACCATAACATGGTGAAGGTCACTATTCCATAGTTCTTTGTATGGGAATGATCACATTATGTGATAACACATAGTTCCACCACAATTTCTTACACTAATCTGTCATAATCGATTTTATTATAATATGATGATGATAAGAGGAGTTTAAACATTAAAAATATTCATTAAAACATTAAAACAATTTTGGGGATTAAACCAAAAAGATTCAATGATTTGAAACATATAGAATATTTTTCAAATTTCTATAATTACATTTGCTGAACATTTGAGTTCATGAGGCCTATATAAAGGTGGATTGGTCCTTATATGGTGGGTGTGCACTGTGAAACTCCTTGGTATATTCTCTATATTTTTCAAATCTTTTAATCCTTTAATTTAAATGTTATAGTAGACTATGGATTAGTGATAGATATTTCCCATGCGTTAGATGATTCAAGTGATTCATGGATACCCTATGAGGGAGAAATCCATTAGTCACTCCTCAGTGATCTATATCAAATTCCTATTTAAATAATGGATCAATAAGTTAAAGACACATAGTTAATCATTCAAAATATATAGGTATATCCTTTTTATTTTTTAGTATTGGGTTTTGTTTCTTCTGTATTTAGGATGATATTAATCAATACTACACCCTTCAATAACCTATAAAAATCCATCCCTAAAGTCTTCCAAATATTATCCAAATCACTTTTAGGGTAGCTATCAAAGATTCATAAACATGATCCTCATTTATAGAACCAAAAATTGTAACCCCATTATCATTTTTAGAATTGAAAACATTATTAATTATTGAAGACATCAAATTATGTAAATAAAAAACTTTAGTAAAGCATCAATACTACTACAACTACAATGGAATTTGACATGAAATTTATCAAGCACATGTATATCTATACCTAGGTCCACTAAATATATCATATACATGAATTAATAATCATATAAGCCCTTTTAATACGTCATTGAGTTACCATGGTACATAGAGAATGTCAATACTTTATAGCATACTAATATATTCTTGACTATTTGAGTATATATTGACTTAGAGAATGAACACATCACATGTCATTCACCAAAGAAGATGATCACATCATATTCTCCTAATCCAAATAGATAATAAATTCACATGTACCTTATCTAGGTATAATTATACAATTACTTAGTCTATCACAATTAAAGGATCAGATGTTATACTCACCATATGAGAGGAAAAATTCCATCTTAGTTAAGCCTCAGTAGATTACATGATCATTAACATACCCATCCACCCCCGGATCAGCTTAGCCTCATGGATATAATAAGAAATGTCTAAAAGTATAAAGGTTATAAAACATGATATATTTCTAAACATAGTTATAAGGATTCAATATGAAACACTAACCCCTAGAATACCTAATGACATAATTCATAACATGCCATATAGTATACTGGGTGGGTCATCCAGTACAAAAAATCCTTTTATATCTCCTGACCATATTCTATATCTCTATATGAAATCCTACCCATGTTAAACTTGGTATTTTTCACAACCTATAATACTCCATTATGAACATTAGTTAGGGATAACTCAAAATTATAATTTTAGAGATTAATTATCATTACAATTCACTCAATATATACACCTGATGTGAAAGAATAATAAATTAGAGACTACCTTTTGTATAACGTGATACATTTTGCATTCTTAAATAATTTTAAGAATACTAAACAAACTATACATAAGAAGACTTATAATCATATCCTATATGATGTACTACCAGAGAGGCTTATGATCACTAAACTTTTAGGGGTTTATTAAACTCACAACATATCTATATAATTTCTACCACATCTCTATGTAACCATCATATAAAAATCCTCACCACCAATCTTATTTAATGAGTAAAATATATTAATAAATATTCTTCCAAATAATAGTGAGATTTTAGAATCATATTCCTAATATTAAACTCATTAAACATAGTTTTCAAACACTATTAGTTCTTAACATCCAATGTTACAGTGTTAATAACTCCCTTAATTTTTTTATAACCCTTTATATGTTTATAATCATCATATCATAATATTTTCATTCAATTTTATCCTTTAAGATCATTCGGTAATAAAATATGACACTTTACATTAATAATGATCTTTACCAACACATCATAAACTCTATTAAGAAATAAAATAACATTAAATACCTTACTAAAAATAAATAAAACTCTTTGAATTTATTTACCGAAATTCAATAAATTATTTTTGGATATAAATTGATATTAACTTTAAATTTGATTGGTATAATACTTTATTTATTATACTATGAACTTATATAAGTTCAAATACACTCCCACTATCCTTTTAGAAACTATATTATCTCCATAATATCAAACTAATATATAAAAATTCATTTATGTTTAGGAAATGACACTTATTGTCTCTTAGTGAGAATATTTTGACAAATTAATTATTATATCCATATCACATATGGTATTATATGTGTTAAAATAAATTTTATAAAAAGAAAATTTATTATTCAAAATAATAAACTATTTGGGTAGTGGGATCTCTCTCTCTCATATTTTAACAAATATCTTGGATAAACTCTTTTTTCCCTATCTTCTTTTCAAAAAATGTTATAGAATATAATGAATCGAGACCTTGTGTATCAAATAATCATATATTTATTCATTAAAAAAATCATTTTTATAAGTATCTCTTATCATATAAGAGAAAATACATTAGATTCCAAATACACATATCTTATTATATATTCCTTTAATATTTGAAGTATTCTATCACATATAATTCCATGATGTTGAAACTCTTTTCTCCATCACATGAATTCAAAATTCAGTCTTTCATAATCAACATTTTATTAATTTAGAACTCATATACATATTTAAAACAACTTTTTAATGTATATAATAATTGATTTATATTACATTAATACCTAATGTTCAGTCTCTATAAATTTTATTAAACCCATTTAGGAATTTTGGAAAGTTCCTCCTCCAGTTTCTTGTTTTGAAATAATGAAAACACTGATCATCCTTAATAACTCCTTTTATCAGCTTGGAAGTTGGGGAAGAATCTCCATCAACTCTCTTATTTTGATTATTGATAAAATTTATATCATTTAATTTTTATACCATCATCATGACACTTGATACCAAACCTCCCATTTCCTTCTCAAAAATACTCAATATATTGATAAGATCAAGTAAAATTTTTTCAAACTCATTCATGTTAGAATTCTTAATAAACCGCCAGATTCTCTCATGTAGTGATTAAAAAATAAGGTACATGGATGGATCAAGCATGAGTTGTGATCCTAGGATATTCAAAACATTTATTTACCCAATCATATTGAGTACATGAGTTGAGATGGAAGTATCCTCATCCATCTTATATTTAATGAGTACTTTTAAAACTTCATACCTCATGTGTCTATATTTTTATTAATAGAGACTTCTAAGGTTGTTTATCAACCCAAAAGTATCAATATTCTCATGTTTATTTTGTATATTTTGATCCTTTAAAATAATAATGAATGTAGATAAGTTAATAAAATATTTAATATACTTAATATAATATTCTTTATCTTCTTTATTAGCTTCATCAGATGTAAATTTTTGAGGGTTTTTTCTCTAATGAATGTAACTCTTCATCATTTATAACAAAAATTACTAAGTTTGTATACTAGTATAATAAGTTGATTTTCTTAAGAATCTATTTCTCCAATATTGATATTAAATTCATGTTTGATGGTGATGATGTATTTTTTGTCTTTAATCGAAGCTTTTATCAGATGAGTATCATGTTTCACATTCATATAATAAGGAATTTCATTAAATGTTCTCCCACTAAAATGATGAACCCCTTTTAAATCCATCATATCCATTAGTGTAATAAGATATATAGTTCATCATGACTTATACCCACTAATCTCATAACCTAATACATGACTATATATGGTAGATGTTCATGTCAATCATATCACATATGACTATTAGACCATTGTGTGGAAAACTCTTTTCCCAAAACTCATCATAAGGATAGATTAATCTATATTATTTTGGGTTCCTAAATGTTAGGGTTTTATAACTAATTTTAACCCAAAAAAATTCCAAAAACTAGGCGCCTAACACTTAAGATCACCTCATAACTTGATTTCCTTACACTAGATAGTCCAAGGAAACTCTTTTTTGGTATAATTGGCCCAGTTGAATAATCAAGGCCATGAAGAGTGTTTATTTTGGAAGGAATATTACACATAGTAATTTAAAGATAAGTTATTACTCACCATATTATATTAGTTATTTCCTTAACATGTGTTTCTACTTTTAATGGTTTATTTTAGAATCCCTATACCTTCTATAAAATCAATATATAAAAAGTATATTTATGTGTTAATCATTATACAACCCATTTCTTGTGTTATAAATCCAAATTAAAATCTAAATATATTCACACATATTCAAATGAATCTTATGAATAATTCATATAAAACCAATTCAGATAAGGGATTAAGATAATATAAAATCAATAATCCCTTTATGAGTATGCATGGAAGGATAGGTAGCCAACCCCCACTTTTCTTGATAGAGCCTAAGATACTAAGGTAGTAAGTTGTTCATCCCAAAGTCCCTCTACCCATAATTATCTACTTAAGAGAGACTTCAATTACATAAAAATTATAACACATAATATGTATAAACTACAATTAACTTCTTAATTCAAGATCACAACCTAATAGAATCTGAACTCAATGTAGAAGAAAAATAAATAAATTATAATATATAGTATGTATCTCCTTAAATGCTTGTACATTAATTTAGATATGTATTTTAACACATTTAAAATACAACATACATCACAATTCATAATATAACATTTATATTCATGAACAATAAAGAAGGTAATATACTAAATAAATTAACAATTTATAAATTTATCCATAGGATAAAATTTCATGAATAATTCATAAATAAATAAAATTATGAATAATTTACAATTCAACATGCACTACAGATGTTCCATAAAATATAAATTTAAAACCTTTATATTTATTTTAATATGAACTCTTTTAGGTTACCATTAACATGGTTTTAATATGAACATATTCATATTTTAGAAATGTTTGAAATTTATGAATACTTTTATTATCAAATAATAAACCTTTCATATATTATGAATCCATTTACACAAATTACACATTTTTCAAATATGTTTACCATTATAAAAATTTTATATTTACATTAATGATATAATCATAAATAAATATAAACACTTTTACATTTAACCATATTTTAACCATGTAAACTAACTTTAAACCTAGATCACCTCCACGAAAAGATTTTTTGTATAGTTTAAATATGTCCTCAAAATATGGCGTGGGCCATACAACCCATATAAGTGATGGTTTATGATAAATTTGATAAAAAATATTTATCATAATAATTCTACTAAAATGGATTGTCACCATGGAATAGTATAATCCATTTTGGTCTTATAGATATGACTTAAACCTTATCCATTTAGGAAACTAATTTTCTAGTTAGATTGACCTATTAAAAATTCAAACCAAACATTGATAGATTAAATTTGATACCCCGAAAGGGTTTTAGAGGGATGAAAATCATTCAAAACATAGAATAAAAAAATAACAAAACTAATAAAATCTATAATATTTCCATATTTTTGGAATTAATAATAAAAAAACACACATTTATCTATTTATCCATATCATACACATGTTTCTGATAATGATCACTGAGAAAAAACCAAAAGTATCCTTCCACCAAGGGTATCCATGAGCTACAAAAATCTCTTGATGATTGGGAATAATAAATCTCTTTACCATAATTTTCTATAAATTTTTTTATGAATAGGAGAGAGTGATATATAATATGATATTTGAATATTAGGAGTTTCTGACACTAGATAATGATCCATCAAGTGAAAAAAATTCATGAATATTGAAAAAATTTATTTTGGCTTCCATAGACCTAATAAATTTGACCCATTAATAATAAATTTCAAAAAATGTATGCAATGTTTCAACACTTTAAGCACTCAGTTTAATCATTACATTGATTTTTTAATATTTAAACCATCATGATAGATGATCAAAATCCTAGAATTTATTATTATATGATTAATAATTATGTAAAATATCCATTGAAGATGAATTGGATCGAGTATTATAAGTATTTTTATACCCCAATAATTTTAGACACAAAACCATGACATAGTTACTTTCTCTATATTGTGGAGAACCCTAGAAAAAACCAATTCATAATCAAAACCACTATGATGTTGTAAAAACACTTTAGAAAATATTTCTATTAGTAAATTCCTCCATGGAAAATGTTGTGTTCTTGATGATCCCTAGAATGTGCACATGGGTCAGTGAAACAAAATATTGGTGAATTACATAATCAATTCTCTACAGGTGTAGGTTTTTTAATATATATATTTTATTTTAATTTAAGTAAAAATTAGTAAAACATGTTACATGGGGGGACCTAGGTTTCACTCCTACAGACCAAATAGTTTTGTATGTAATTGATGATCACTAAATCTAGAGTTAGAAACTAAGGAATAACTTCTCCAAAAAGTGTAAAACACTTATATAGGAGATTAAGATTAACCAATTATACCTAATTATTCTAATTGATCATTCTAATTCTATAATTAGTCATCACTACCTATAGTTTCTCTCTTAAGTTATCACTAATAATTCAGGATGAAGATGTAGACCCCTCAAGGTTTCATAGTAGTCTTCATGTAGAAACAGTGGGTTCAAATTTGGTGATTTTAGTTCTTCCACTACCTCTTTAAGATTGGATTTTCAGATTATGATTATTACAAAAAAAACATGTATGTTTATTAATGACACATGTATAGGGTGTGTCTTGTCTACACTCCCCTTACCATGAAACATATTTCTCTTCAATGTGTGATTTAGTATAAGCTCAAATTTGGTATTTTACCAACAATAATTGTTTACTTCCCAAAAATAGTTTGTAGAGATTCAATTCCATGTATGAGTTTCCACCTTCACTCCATCACTCACACATACCATCCATCATTCCAAAATACATTAAGATTAGGAGAAAAAATCACAAACATAACAATCTGAATAACTAAACTATAATAAATTCAATTTAAATCAAAGTTTATATTAAAATATTTAAAAAAACCTAAGATAACATCATAATAATATATGGAAATAGATGAAATGAAAAAAAATGGATCAATGAATTTAAAAATAACTCTGGATAAGTCCACCTGACTATTGATGGTATTCTCCAAGTTTAATATCTTCTATGGAGGTCTCTTATTGGATTAATAAATTTTCTAGAACCAATACCAAATGATCCCCTAGTTACATATAGTACCAAACTATATTAATAATTACAATTATTTATCTTATACCCTCTATAAAAATTCATTTCAGGCCTTAACCCTTATGATATATACATGTGTATTTTGAGAATCTCAGATCAAACACCTAAAATCACCTTTGGATCTTCCTTGAAGCTTAATCTAATAGTTTTTTACTACCCCCAAAGATCCTTAAAGCATGATAATAAAATGTGGAGATATTTTGGTCCCCATTCATAATTTGGTGAAATTGTTTATATAGTGAAATCTATCATTGTTCATGTCTTCCATGTGGACACATGTTGAAATTATATATCTTCTTTAATTTTATAGTTCTTTCCCTTTATTTTATAATATTTATGAATGACTTATGAGGATAGGTTTGATTATTTTTGACATGGTTGGAACATTATAGTAATTCTTAAAATGTTATAGGGTTTTAACTATCCATATTATAATCACATCCAATAAATAATAATGTCAAGGTTTCATGGAATTTTTGAGAAAAAATGCGTTTTTATGTATTTTGTACTATATATGTGAGAATTTTTTTTTTGACTTCTATAAAATGTGGTAAAAACAAAGGATCTGAAGAATAATGAACTATATCAATGTTTAATTGCATAAAGACACATATAGTTTCAAAATGATGCTAATTTTGGTCTTCCAACATTGTATTAGGACCCAACATAGCGTGCCTTGATGTTTTTACAATACACTTGACCCTAAATTCAGTTCTTTTCAAATGAAAAAATGTATACAATGGTGAAAATAACACTAACATGAAAATTTTCAGTCTATTTTGGACACTTTGTGGGTGATCTATGGGTCCTGTAGTCTTTTATTATGATATCAGACAATATACTATTGTTAGACTAAAGTTGTTCTTTTTCTAGTTAGATCAACTGTTGATTCATTTTGTAGATGGAGTTGATCAGTTGATAGTTTCTACTATAACTTGTACACTATAGAGCTCGTTAAATGTGAACTGGTGAAACACCACTGGTGGGAATCAAGTGATGTTTTACCATTTGGAAAATTTTCTATTGAAGAGCCCCAAACCCACACTCCAAAATATGGTGCTATAATTACATTCATTCATTACATTATATAAAAAATAAATCCTATAAATAGTTCTGTTTAATGTATTTGGGAACTAATATATACTAAATTAAATGATATATCATCAAATATTTTAAACAAATCTTAGATATATCCATGAATCCTTATTTTTTATATCCTTCATAATATTCCTTCATTCTCATGGGCTCAAGAAAACATTAAAAAACGGTGATCTAAAATGATCAATTAGTTTATCAATGAAAAGATATCACATCAATGAATAATCCTCCATAAACATGGACTAGAATATAGTAAAATCATGTGATAGATTATAAATGAGAAAAATATATGGATAATGGATGAAAATAATCCCAGAACCTATTCAATATAAATTATATGATATCATCATAGTATAAAAGATATCATGGTGTGTAAGATTCATTCATTGAACTTATGAAAGAATAATTAGAGCATGATAAAAAAAATTATTATGGATCAAATGACATGAATACCAACAATACCATGCTATTGTCTTTATAAACATGTGATCATAGACCATCAATGATAACAATATATATCATAGTGTCATTATGGTTCTAATGGAATGGAAACTACCATTACTATGGTATCTAAATTGATCAAATAATGAGCATACTTAACAATAGTATTAAATTATGATTCCTCTAATTATAATGATACCTTCTAAAACCATGATATTTTAACAGATCCAATGGAAATGATACACGCCAATACCATGATATCATAATACCTCTGATGGAAAGGTAACCTACCAATACCAAAATGTCATAATCATACCATACAAATTGTATCTCCAAATATGTAATGCTATCCAATTTATTAGATTGATATATAACCAAGTCCATGCATTTTATAATATTTCCAATATATAATACAGAAATTGAAATTCATACATGGGAGCATAAACATGAATAACTCATAAGTAATCCATGATTAGGGTTAACCCATGAGTAAGGGATCTGGGTATCAATCAAGTAAATACCCAATCAATCTAATGGAAAGGGTATCTAGGAAAATACCCATAAATAAAAATATAAAAGTATAGAGTGTTAAAATTATAAAGTATATGCTAAATGTAACCACTACATCAAGGTTTTCAAAGAGTTTTATGAATGGATTTTCGATGAAATATTTAAGTGCATCACCATATAAGGAGAGGACATGGTCACGCTTCTATAAAATCCCTAGAAGAGAATTCTCAAGACATGAGATATATTTATAGTAAGCCATAAAGGCTAAGTGGATTTTTTCACTTCACTAGAATTACCCTTTTGAACTATATTCCATCAACATTAATTTATAGGGACACATGGTGATTATGATTAAAATGTTTTTATTATTATTTAATTATACATGAAGTATTTGGATGACAAATTTATGATCATGAATGTTTAATAAAAAGTAAATACTGAGTTATTTATGGACAAATCCGTTAAAAAATGTTACATATTCAATGAATCATAGATTCATAGGAACTTTGGTTATGATTTTTGGATCATTGGACCATTTTGAAATAGTAATAACTTATGAAAATAGTATAATGAGGTAATATAACATTTATTATAGATCCACTTTTTTTAATATAAAATATATAGGATTATAAAATCAAAGTGAATTAATTTTAAAAAAGATTTATAACAAAATAACCACAATATTAAATAAAAGAGAAATGTTTTAAATTTCATTACTTTAACCTGATATAGATTTTTAAAAGGTTATAACAATAGGGATAATATGATATATAATAGTTTAAATATAAATGGTATAATAATAACATAGAATAATAATCATAAAAAACTTTTAGGAAAGGATTTAAAATATTTTTAAATCAAAAAATTTCATTTGAAGAAGAAAATAAGATGATTAAGAACCCATACTCTATCATGTTAATGACTTAGAAAAAGTGTTTAATGATATTTAATTAATAATAGATCATGTAAAATAAAAAAGTGATGATATTATACTATAAATAAAATAATATTATCATAGTAAAGTATTTTTAAAATAGTTTATAATAAAAGAATTATATTAGGAAAAGGAAGGGAGGGGAATAAGAACCCTTACTTTGGAATGATAAAGACATAGAAAAGGGTTTTAATCTGAGTTAATGAATAAAATATCATGTAAAATACATAAAAGGGATGAGAATATTCAAATTAAATGAATTTTAAAAAATATTACAGTAAAAGCATCACAATGGGAAATGAAGAGAGATAAATAGGAACCCGTGGTTTACATGAACTTATTGTCTTCAAACCTGACCATGAAAACACTAAAAATCTTCAATATTTTTAATATATCTATGGTAGGTACTCATTTATATAAAAATTAAGAGATAGTTTAATATTTATTATGTATAAATGATAATGTATGCTGGTATTTATAAGTGTGGTGAGTGGAATCCCATGAAATTAATTATTCAATATCTTATTATTCTATTATCCAAAGTTATCTACTACACCCATAGTTCCCCATTACTATCATTAATGATCCAATATAATGGTTAGTTCATATATTAGGCTAATTACATCAACTTGGATGAATTTGGTCATTCTTACATATGTATGATGTCATATTTACCGCATTTTCTTATTTTTATCGTATTTTAATATTTTTTAAATTATCTAATTTTAATCTTTAAATAATTTTAAAATATTAATTTCAAATATATAATTTTTTTTATAATATAACTTTTAATTATATGAAATTTATATTTTATATAAATACTTTTAAAAATTGTTTTCGTGCAATAAATAGTTTTCAAAACCACTATATAGATATTCAAATGACTATATGAATTTTATAATGTCTACCTTATCCAAATATGATATTAATTTTATGATAATAAGACTTAAAATAGGAAAATTAGTTTCCAAATTAAAATAATAAATACCATAGAAAATACTATTTCTATGAAATACTTGTTACATAACCTTTACAGAAATCTCTTAGAGTATCAAGCCATGCACATACAATGTTATATTATTTTATTAATAAGGTAAAAAATTAAAAATTAAATGAATTATTATTTAATGTTATAAATTCGTTATAAAATAAAATTTTAGTGTAAATATTTTATCTAAATATTTATTTTATCTTATGTTTTTCATGAAATGTCATATAATATTAAATATTTATATAAAAAATTAAAGTGTTACTTTTTTATATCACTGTAAAAAAATGTACAATGATATAAAAAAAATATTCCAATGGTAAATTATTATTAAAAGGACTATATGAAATTTAAATGATAGATATTTGAAACATAGTTATTAAATAATTATGAATTCAGTAAAAGTTATTTTATAAAACCATTATAGGAAATATTTCTTATTCAATATATATATATTTATAACTATATTATGATACAAAGATTAATAAAAAATATTTATCAATAATAAATAAAATATTATAAATGTATATATATGAATATGAATTGTCTATTAGGATCTATTTCCTCTATGGATAATGCAACATCTCGACCCAAAATCTCCTAAACGGTGCCCCGAGCTGGTGGGTCACATGGCCTCAAGTGCACCTATCCATACACCAGATGCTATCAACTAAAAGTTAGGGTCTAAGGTGGTATAGTGGGGATACCATACACTCATGATTAGAATAACGTAGTGGTAAATAAGTTAATGAATCAGAGGAATCATAATATAAATCAAAGATAGAAGATAAACATTTAGAAGACTCTAATAATAAGAAATCAAAAAGTAGTGTCATGTAAAATATGATGATAGTGTAATGTATCTATACAAAATTTTAGGAAATACATGGAAACAATAATCCAATACAATACATGTATCAAAATATAAAATGGAAAAAATGAACTATCTCCAAATAGAATCATGATCATAGTTCAGTCCTATGCTCACCTACTCCTAAGAAATGATCAAATCAATCATTATAAAGATGGATCTTTCCCCGGTCCCTACTAGAATCAATGAAATCTTTCCACATACCCAACAACAGCTCAAACAAGGTGTGATATAACAATCAATAGGCCACCACCAATGGTGCCTATAACATGTCTAGTCAGTGTACACAAGTGAAATATGTGTGTAATATATCAAAAGTATAATTGTAATAAAAGTAATGTTTCAAATACAAATGTGATTATGTCCATACAGACATGGATCCCTATGAAAAATAGTCAAGATCCCATAAATGAAAGAAATTTTAAAGAATAGATAATTAGGTGTGATACTATCCATTCTAACATCTGAAAATTAGATACCTATACCAGGGTTATATGTAAATCACGAAAAACCATCCACAATGACCATTCCATGTAATCAAGTTCCAAGATTGAAATGGTTTAATCCAAGGTATAAAAGACAAATGAATTCTTATCTAGTACATAGAGCATCTCGGTGGAAACTTGGTAAAGACTTGAGTGTAATCTAAGGATCTCATCCAAGGTGTTCCAAGAAATTCAGATCCAAGGAGTATCAATTTCATTTCCATCCCATGGAATATGGATCCAGGTAGTATAAATGTCCGAGGTATCCACTACTATAATAAATATGGATCTATAGAGTAAAAATGTCCATGGAATCCAATGGAATTAGGATCCAAGGAGTAGAAATGTACAAGGCATTTACTACCATTATCAAGATCCATGGAGTAGAAATGTACATTAAATCTTATTGAATATGGATCCAAGGATTATAAATATACAAATAATCCACTACCACAATCAATTCATTCATCAATTAATTAATCATTTCATAACCATTCACAATTCACGAGTTCATCAAACTCATTATCACATTTTCCACTCAAACAATTTAACAAGTTTAAATATCATGTAATCACATTTCAAAGAAGATATAATCCCTATCTTAATAAATAATTTAATTCCCATTCAATTCAACAAGGATCCAAAAATAGGTGGTAGTCTCACACTCACCCAATGGGGTGGTATAACATAGGGAAGATAAAAAGACACACCCCATATGTGTACTAGGTTGGGGATAACAACCTCCAATGAAAAAATACACAAAGTGGGAAACCTAATCAGGTTCCAATAGTTTATTAAAGATATAAATTTAATTTTATGGGAAACACTATAAAATATGATGTGTGATACAATGGAAATAAGGATTATAAAACACCATACTTTAAGGGAAATTTATAGACCACCTATGGTATACTCGTGGTAGAATACTTATCCACTATTGTCTCCAAACATGATTTGAATTGGAAGAAAATAAAGAAACCGAAAACACCCTAGAAATAGCGGAAAATAGCTTTATCAAAAATAACTCCATTAATACGAAGGAAAATGATGAAAGGAAAAAGTTGAATGAATAACACACCAGCATGGATCCAATGTGATGAATGGTGTTTGATTCTGAGTCTGGATGAATAATTGGGATCCAGACCTAAATTTTGAGATATACATGGAAGAAAAACATCTCCTATATCTAATGGAATGAAATAGGGAAAATAGATTTAGGTTTGAAGAAACTTTAAGGGAAAATTAGTAATTTTACCCCTAATTAATGGGTCACACAGTTTGGCCACATGTTTGGATAAACTTTGTGACAATTGTTATCCCCTAACTAGATCAATAGGGAACCCACACAGTTCATGTAAATGGTTTGGTAAATTGTGTGCAAACCATTCTATATTCTACTTCTAAAAATTTCAGGTGCTCCCACATGGGCATGAAGACTTGAGTGCATGGTTTGGGAGAACAATGTACCCTTCTCTACCCTCTTTCAAACCTTGCACAAGCGTGCAATTTCTACTAAATGGTTTTACATAAAAAAATGTGGTATTAGATAGAGTCATAGACCACATTTAATAGTTTCATTTAACCATGCATCCTAGGTCACATGGTTTCTATTAACCATGAAACCAAACTGCCTTTTCTAAAAACTGGGCCTTCGGGCTCCGAACAAGCCCCTGACACCCCCAAAACTTCTGTGATCTCATTAGGAACTCACATTATGTAAAAACCAAGAATTTAAAACAAAATTAAAAGAACCATACATTAATGAAAACGTGATATCTTATAATCTTAACAACTTAAATCAATTCATCCATGAATTTCCCTTCTAAGGGTGGTCAAGCATCGCTTAAGAATAACTCCAACCACTGAGCATGTACGTTAGCCTCTTGCTCCCAAGTTTTTCCCTATAAATGGTTGTTCTTCCATAGTAACCATACTAGAGGAACTGACTATCACCTTATAACCTTCATGATCCTATTAATGATACATATAAGATTGACCTTGAAGTATGTATCTACATATAACTAAACCTCTTATGGAAGTAGAGTATGAGATGTTCCTAAGTGATAATGGTGCAATCAAGATACATGGAAGAATTCATGCATGGATTGATACCTATAAGGTAATTGAAAATGATATGATACTAGCCTAAATCACTACAAAATCTCGAATGATCTGACATATAGCAATGAAATCTTACCATATCTCCTTATTCATTTGTGTCATATCCTTAGCAAGAAATGTAAAAAGATTTGATCCCCGACCTCAACCTCCAAAGGTTACCAATTGAAATTGGAATAGGATTTATATCTAGATTGTGAAGTATCCATTCACTTCTTGACCAACTAGACCTACTCTAAAGTATCCTACATGATACATGGTCCTATTAGCACTGCCTCTCTTGACTTTATCAAGTATAGATGTGATCATCATGACCTATCGTATAAATCCACATAATATAACACCCTTTGTTTTTGTGAACTATTTTTTATAATAAATTAATTTTCATTGAGGTACTGTATTGCACTAAGTCAAACATTACTTTCACATGACACCAACTTGGCATTCTCTATACGGCACCAACTTGGCTTGTGTTACACGTAACACTGACTTGGAGTCCGTTACATTCAACACCAAGTGTAAAAATGAATATAATAACCTAGTACTTTACAATATTTTTATTGTATTAAATAAATATAATATATTTTATGGAATGAAATGAAAAACACACATAGTTAGCTTGTGTTACATGAAATATAAACTTTCTTTGATGGCTTACACTACATGAAAGACTAAATATTACAAGACAACGATATATTATTAAAATATTATTATTTAATATAATAAGATATAACCAAGCCATTAAATTAGTAGTTATGAAAAGTATTAGCTATCTTATAAAAATTTATGGTTTATATAAATAAAATTAATTAATTGGTTACCAATTAGAATGAGACTAAGAAGAAAATGAATTTAAAAAGAAATATGATTATTTTCATGACTCTAAAGAAGTTGTTTCTTAATAAAATAAATTAATTAAAACCAATAAGTGATTTTAATAAAATATATATGTTATATAATAAATAAAATATATTTATTATTCATACATTAGTTTTTTAGGCATAGGATAAGAAAAAACCCAATTTCACACATAAAAACCAATATTTTTATAAATGAAAATTTACTACCTTTTAATTGATAACCTATTTTAAATTTAAATTTTCATACTTTTATTGATTTAATATGTCAAAATAATGTTCATTTTTAAATAGAAACATAAAAATTAGGTTAGGGTGATTTTGTTTTTGATATTTTTCTAAAAAGTTTCTTTTTTAGTGAACAACGAAAAATACAGCATTTTAATTCAAAAATTATTTTTCATATAATATACTTTTAAAGATAAATTATATTTTAAACTAGTTTTATAGTGTAATTATAAAATATATTCATCAATTAATATAATTTTAGGCCATTTTAACAAATTTTATATTGAAATTGTATATAAAATCATTTACAAACTTTCATCATTTCTATTAATAAAACCCGTTGTCGGGACACATATGTGGGATTAAATTTTAAGTTAATTTTCTCCAATTTTGTGATGGGAATATGGAATAATGTATTTCATATTAATAATCATAATAATTTATAATTTATAATAAGATCATCATAGTTTTTGACCAAAAATATTAGTGAAAGCGGTTAAAATTAATTATATCGATTAAGAAAAAAATTAGCATAACAAATGACTAAACCCTAAACACAAGACCCAAAACGACCTGTAAACTTGTCCAAAAGCTATTTTACAGACATATATCGACCCTAACCTCCCTTTGATATAAATTTTACAATTATTGGATCTAATTTAAACATGAAAAATGTGGGTGGAATTCTCTCTTCAAATATTTACTAGAGTGTCACTCCTCCAATATAAAATGGATCCTTTCCTCCCTCTTCCTCACAACTCCCAAGCCCATTAGATCAAAAAATGTCTTCCCAAATTGATCCTCAAAATCTCTATATTTGAATTATAAGCATACATTTGGGCATAAATCCTTCCAATGAATCCCTTTGGTGTGAACTAAAAAGGAGTTACCCGATTTAAAATGTAACACATTCCAACGATCACATGTGTTTCCTTTACTTTTAAACTACCTAAATTATTCTTATTAAACGTTAATATAATAAAAAAATTATCCTAAATATTCATATATTTAATTTTATTAAGGAATACACCTACACTTACACACACTTCCATCTAATGGGTGAAGAACTTACAGTTCTTGTGTAAGGCGAAATACCACATCACAAAATGAAGTTGTTTGTTCTTCCTTTTCCACCTCTCATGTGTGGTCATTATGATGGAAAATATATTTTAATAAAATATATAATATATTTATTATGTAATTATTCATTTTTAATTGTTAAATAAGACATACCTTTTTTCTTTCTATATTGCATATATACGGTAACTTCGTCTGTAGACGTGTGGACTACTGCCTCCTCAAAACGATGTGATTCGTTCACACCTTACATGAAAAGTATTAAGGATTTTTTTAGTAAAAATATAAGATATAAATTAAATATTATTAATACTGTAATTATATTTTATTATATATATTTATTTACATATATTCGATTTAATTTCTTTCTTTTAATATGACGAGAAAATGAAAACAACATTCATGTGTATGTACAGACTACTGTCTCCATGAACAATATATTTCATTTGTTATAAAATATTATTATAAATAGTTATGTAATTATTATATAAGATATTTATGTCATGTATTAAATTCTGTAAATAAATAAATCCTGATCTAAGTAAGAATACTACGAATAAAAGTCAAATAATGTACGACTAATAAGACATTTATCACCCGAAACATGGAGTTAATGATAAATAGGTAATATAAAACCTTAAGAAAATAATATATGGTATTATATATATAAATATAATTATTTTATAGATTTATAATCAACTTATAGTTATCATACAAGAGGTTTTAACTAGTATTATGAAATTCAAGACATAAGGTAAGGGAATTTCATCTCACCTTTTTTTACCGTGAGATACATGCCTTTTTCACCACTCACTTTTACTATATGGTATATAAAATTACATTTGAATTTTTGTTATCATTAATATTTTTGTTTTCATGATATTATATGTTTCATGAAATTTCATTCTCTTATATAGGGAGTATGATTCTAAATTACCAAGTGGTAAGAGTCTATTGAAACAATCTCATTATTTATAAAGATTGTTTAGGATTATGCTTCAATTGATAAAATCTCATGATACATATCTCAAGAACAACCATTAATTATCTTATCCTTTGGATTTATATGATATATTCATGTATTAATACCATTTTATACTCTTTGGTACTAATTATAACTAATAAAATGTTTTAACGAAAACTATAATTTATTTCCCCGTTCGTTCATAAATCTATGTTCTTTTAAAAAAATGATTTCAAAATAATGATTTCATTTTTTTTAATTTTTTCATATAATGTTAAAAGATATTTTTACCCATGTTTTACCTTATATGGTCTTAGAATGAATCCTCTCATCATTTTCCTATCAAGGCACTTTACATAACTTTTAAGGTAAAAAAGGGAATGTTTGGCATGTATGGACTTACCACCATTTTGGATGTCATTTAATTTGAGATTCAATTATATGTTTAGAAGTCTAATTTAAAGAAAAAATGTTTTATTAATATTCGGTATTTTTATAAATTGGTTTTCAAATAAAAAGGTTTTGAAAAATGTTTTATGTTTTTTCAAAGCTTCCTTTAAAATATTTCAAAGATATTTTCAAAGAAAAAGGGTTTCAAGAATGTTTTATGTTTAAGAAATGTTTTAATCATTTTATAGCATTATTTATATATTTTCAAAGAAAAAGGTATCCAAAAGGTTTTCATATAATTCTTTACAAGTTTTCAAGTTTCTTTTCAAGGAAATGGTTTTCAAATGGTTTAATGTTTTAAATGTAATTTTTCAAAGAAGAATGGATATTTTACTCAAGAAGTGTTTTTAAAATATCTTTATAAATTATTTTCCATCTAATATGAATTCCATTGTATTACACATGACTTTCCAGGGAAATTATTCAATACATCCATACAAATTATTTCTATGAATGGTTAATGTTTTGATGGCATGATATTTATGAAACCTGTTTCTCTTTCATGGGTGATATGATTTTGAAACCTTATTCTTTTCATAGGTGGTTTTTATAAGAGATACCTATTTTCCATAGGTAATGATATGATTAAATTTTCATGTTTCCTATCTCATTTCATGGGTTATGACATGATTATTTTTTATAATCTTATGGAACTCCTATGTATGATTTTGTTATGTTATGGGTTGGATCTATATCTCTATTTAACGAATTGGGTAATGATGAATGAATCATGAGTATATATGTTATGTATGATCCTGATGTCATGTTCACAATGTTATGCGTGAAACTGATTAAATGTTCACAATTTTATGCATGACCTGGTTGAATGTCCATAAGTTTATGTGTGAACCTAATTAAAGGTTCACAATGTTAAGAGTGAACCTTATTACGTGTTCAAAATGTTTTTCATGGAATTGGTTTCATGTCGATATGTTTATCTGTAAACCCGATTACATGTTCACAATGTTATGTGTGAAGTTGATTATATTTTAAAAATTTTATGCATAGACCTAGTTTCATGTCCATAAAGTTATGTATGAACCTGATTACACGTTCAAAATGTTATGCATGGACCTGGTTTGATGACCATAAGTTGATGTGGGGGACCTGATTTCATGTCCTTAACTTAATGAGTGAACCTGTTTCTACTTATAAATGTTCATAATGTTATAAACCAATGTGCATGCCACAATTTCCATATATTATTCCTATGTTATACTTTCATGACTTATTCTATTAATTCTCTTATGATACTTTTATTATGAACTTCCAATATTTATTATGATCTCTAGTATGCTGGGTATGATCTTAAAATGTTATTCCCATGTTCCACACCCTTTTTTTTTCATGTTATGCTTATGTATTTACTTTATTTACTCTTTCTGAGCATCTCAGCTCACCACATTCTTATGTTTCCTTTATACATATTATAAAGAATGTTTTTAGGTTAAATTATTAAAGGTGGAGATCTTTGTGGGGGATGTTGAATATATTTCACTAGGATATAATATTTTGTTTCCAAGTATCCAAAGAAACTAATCTATTATGGTCAATGTGAATGTTTTTTTGTAATGTATTTAATATTCATCTAACATGATGTAATATCCATGTATGTTAACCCAGGGTCTCTATAGTTGGTATCAAAGGAAAAATTTAGCCAACCTTTAGAAACTAGGATTATAAATCCTTATTGAGATCCATATGGGCATTTCTATGAATATGTATTGGGATGTCTCTAATGATAAGTATAAGGACAAGGAAAAGTATAGGAAAATGTCCAAGGATTTTGGTAAAGGATAGAGTGAGTGGTTTTCTAGAAATAAATACCTATGAGGATACTAAAAGTGGATGTGGATATGTTATATATTTACCTAGGAGTAAAAACTCCAACAAGAAGTTCCGGGCCTGACTCAGGGTAATATGGTACAGGGAAACGAGCATTGCTGCACACCTAGTTTGAAACTCATGGAGGATATGCTTTGGGAATTAACAAAATATTCCTAAACCATTATGAAAGGTTAAATAGGATTTGGTTATAAATAACCTATGATAAACCTAAGGCTTTATAGATGAAAAATTAGTTTTCATAATTTATAATTCCTATAAGATAATTTTTATGATTAATATGGTTTCCATCTATGATAAGTGTTGCTAACACTGTGTTTTTTGGTTTTACTCAATGACTGGAACCTGAAGGAACTATGCTAATGGGGAATAGACAATGAAATGTTTGTCCCCCTGAGAAACCTAATGCTATAGGTGATGAAATGAGAAAAATCATTACGATTCTTTCTAAAGTTATTAATCATGGTCAATAGCATACCAAGAAAATGAGGGAAAAACACTCCATTGAGTCCTTCATGAGGCAACACCCTCTTTCTTTTAGTGGTTCCATTGATCTGTTAGTCACTGAATAATGGATTGGTACCACGAAAAAGATATTTTCTATTCTCTAATGTCCAGAGCATGAAAAGGTCACATTGACTGTCTATTGTCTAGAAGGTGGGATATACCAATGGTAGAATATTATCAAGAATATGAGGTGGAAATATGAAATTTACACCATAGATTGGAAAAATTTCAAGAACATATGTTTCAATAAGTACTTTACTTTTATTATTCATATGAAGATAGAGAAGGAATTACTAGAGCTTAATTAGAGGGATGATTAATCAGTTAGTTTCTATGAAGAAAATTTTACAAGACTTGTAAGGTAATCTTCTAGATTTATAATTCATCCTGAAAGTACGATTGATCGATTTTTAGTGGCTTGAAACCAACTCTCCGAATGGAGTCAGCCATAAGGGACTTTGAATGTTGTGAATAAATTTTTATATGTGCACTAGAAGTGTAAATGGAAGATAGAAACCCTTTTGGTTCTGGTAATAATAAATGGAAAATGGGGTTCCATGTAAAATTAAATGTTATGTCTCATGGAGTCAAGAAAAAGTTTCAAACTCTTACTTTACAAAACTATGGTAAGGAGTACTTAGTTGAGTGTTCAAAAGGAACAAGAAGGTGTTACATGTGTAGGAATCCTAGACACCAAGAAAAATAATGTATAAGTGATGGAAAGAGGACATTAAATGATAGTAACAGTGAGATATCTCAAAAGAATGCACTAGAAAAACTTCAGTGTTTCAAGAGTATGGAGTTTGGGAATTATGAAAATCAATGCCCCAATTTAAAGAAAAATATGGATAATTAGAACCAATTGAAGTAAATCTCGATAGTAATGGGAAACATATCATTTTCACCCTTATTTAGGAATTTCATGTTTTATTTTGTAAGAATAAATCCTATGAAAACATTATTGTTAATCCTTCTGTGATGTTTCATGCGATTATATCCATATACATGGATTTTGGAATAATAAAATCACATTTGATGTTCTATCGGTGCAAGGATGAACCCAAGTATCCATAAAAAGTTATTTTTTTATAATATAAGTGATTAAAGAGTGAATTATATTTTATAAGGGTTATAAGGATAACAATTTATGTAATGGTATATATCAAAACTTCAGATGAGGTTTTAGATATTAGGGTATCATCTCACCTTATGAGGATTTATGTATATTAGATAACCTGTTCTCACCACTATGTTATGTTGATAAATGAAGGTACATGAGATGACTTATTATGAATAATATGATCCTTTAGTTCTTTAGAAATAGAAAATTCACATTAATTTTTTGGAATATGAGATGAAGGGGAAATTGATCAAGGCACAACTAATGGTGCAATTGTGAGAAGATCATGTAAGTATATCTTCTCATGTAAATTATTCCAATTTTTTGTAAAAGCATTGAAAATAATAATGTTGTAAAGTTATCATCATTCTGATGATATCAATGACAATTTTCAAGCCTCTAGGCTGTGCCTTTGTGAATGTTAACTTTCTTTTAACTGTCTTCTCTATCACTCTCCATTAGAACTTCACAGTTAGATTTCTCCTCTGTGTCAATGTTTTCACTTTACACCAATGATCTACTATGTGGAAATATAGTTATTTGTTAATTTGGGTAACCATTATATTTATAAATACTCTTTTTAAAATTAATAAATAGTATTCATTTTTATGGTGTGGGATTCAATGAAAGCAACTTTCAAATATAAAGCCTTTAATAACCAACATAAATTTCGAAAGAGAAATTCATTTTAAGAGGGGTAAAATTGAAAACCCTAAGTTTTTGAAAACATTTTTTTTAAAAATAAATTAAGTTTGATTGGGGTATTTTATTTCACTAATTATAACATTCCTTTCAGTTGAAACCAACTTGGAATGCGCTATACAACACCAAATTGTCTTGCATTACATGCAACACTGACTTGGTGTCCGTTATATGCAATAACAAGTGTAAAAGGGAATATAATAACCTGATACTTCAAAATATATTTAATATCATAAATAGATATAATATATTACATGTATTATAATGAAAACCACACCTATTTATCTGGCATTACATGCAAGAGATACTTTCTTCGATAGATTACACTACACACAAGACTGAATATTACAAGACAATGATATATTATTAAAACATTATTATTTAATATAATAAGATATAATCTAAACATTAAATAATTACTTATGAATATTATTAACTAAATTATGAAAATATATGTTATATATATATATAAAATTAATTCATTGGTTACCAATTTATTATAAATGAAACTAAGAACCAAAGGAATATAAAAATAAATATTATTATTTGTAGGATTCCAAAGAAGTTTTTTCTTTATAAACATAATTAATTAAAATAAGTGAGTAATTTTAATAAAATATTTATGTTATAAATTCAATAAAATATTTTTTTATTCATCCAATATGTTTAATTGGAATAAGATAAGAACAAAACCAATTACATACAGAAAAACCAATAATTTTATAAAGAAAACTTTATAGAATTTTAATGGGGAACCTATTTTAAATTTAAAATTTGAAAATTTTATTTATTTAATATGTGAAAATAAATATAATTTTTTAAATTTAAACATAATAATTAGGTTAGGCTTATTTTTTTAATATCTTTCTAAAATATTTCTTTTTTAGTGAATAGAAAAAAATACTGCATTTTAATTCAAAATATAATTTTCATATAATTTATTTATATAGATAAATTATATTTTAAATTAGTTTTTAAGTGTAATTATATAATATATACATCAAATAATACAATTTAGGTCATTGGAACCAATTTCATATTGAAATTTGAAATAAAATAATTTCAACATTTTCACAAAAAAACACGATATCGGGACACATCTTCAAGATTTAATTTTAAATTACTTTTTTCCAATTATATGATGGGTATTTGAAAAAATTAATTAAATATTTGTAATTGTAATAATTTATAATTTATAATAAGTTCAACATAGTTTTTGACCCAAAATAATAGTGAAAGTGATTAAAATTAATTATAGTGAAAAAGAGAAAAATTATCCTAACAAAGTACAAAACCCTAAACATAAGACCCAAAAAGACCTATAAAATTTTCGAAAATCTATTTTATGGCCTTATATATACCATATAATCCCTTTTATATAAATATTAACATTATTAGATACACTTGAAAGATGAAAAATGTGGGTGTAATTCTCTCTTAAAATATTTAAAAGAGTGCCACTCCTCCTCCACTATAAAAGGGATCATTTACTTCAAATTTCTCACACCCACATAGCCCTTTGGATAGAAAAATATATAAAACAATATCTCCTCCACATCCCCATATTCTACCTAAAATCTTTTCTTTGGGAATAAATCCTTCCAAGGAATCCCTTTGGTGAAAACCAAAAGGAGTTTCCCGATTTAAAAGGGAACACTTCCCAACAATCACATATCTTTCATTTACTTATACACTACCTAAAATATTCTTATTTTATGTTCATATAATGAAAATATTATACTAAATATACTGATATTATATTTTATTAATTTTTCTACCTTAACTTACACACACTACCATCTAATGGGTCCTGAACTTACCGTTCTTGTGGACGGTGAAATACCACCTCGCGAAATGAAGTTGTTCCTTTATCCTTTACCATCTATCATGTGTGGTAATTATGATGGAAACTATATTTTTTAAAAATATATATGATATTTATGACTTAATTATTAATCTTTAATTTTTAAATAAAACATTCCATCTTCATTTATATATTATGTATATACGATAACTTCATTTATGGTTGTGTGGACTACTGCCTCCTCAAAATGATGTGATTCGTTCACACATTACATGGAATGTATTGTAGATTTTTTTATTAAAAATGTAAGATATAAATGAAATATTAATTATACTTGAATTATATTATATTATATATATTTATTTACATATATTTCATTTACTTTATTTTCTTTCAATATGACAAGAAAATGGAAATAACATTCATGTGTACGTACAGACTACCATATCCATGAATGGTATATATTTTTTATCATTAAATATTATTATAAAAACTTATATACTTAATATATAAGATATTTATATCATATATTATATTATCTAAATAAGTAAATCATAATATATGTAAGAAGACTAAGAATAATAAGTCAAATCATGTACGATTAACAAGGCATTTATGACCTAAAACAAGAAGTTAATGATAAAAGAGTAATATAAAGCCTTAATAGAATCATATATGGAATTATATATATTAATATGGTTCTTTGATATATTTATAATAAACTTACACTTATCATACATGAGGTTTTAATGTATACGACGAAAGAAAAGACATAATGTAAAGGAATTTCATCTCACCTTTTATTACCGGGAGGTACAAGACTTATTCACCACTCACTTTTACTGTGTTGTATATAAACTACCCTTTGAAATTTTATATCATGAATATTAATTTTTCATGATATTATAAGATTCATGAAATTTCATTTTGTTACATGGGGATTATGATTCTAAATTAAAAAGTGGTAAAAGTTTATTGAAACAATATCATCCTTTGTCGAGATTGTTTATAATAATGCTTCAATTTATGACATCTCACGATCTATCTCTCAAGAACACCCATTAAATATATTATCCTATGGTTTTTTATGATATATTAATTTATTAGTTCCATTTTTCCATTCATTGTTACTTATAATACCTAAGAAAATGTTTTAATGAAAATCCAACTTTATTTCTCCTTTCAGTTGAAAATCAGTGTTCTTTCAAAATAATGATTTATAAAAAATGATTTAAAAAATGATTCACTTTTATCATATGATGTTAAAGGTCATTTATAACCATTTTTTACCTTCTATGGTCTTATAAGTAATCTTATTTTCATTTTCCTATCAAGGCACTTTTCAGAACTTTTAAGGTCAAAAAAGGAATGTTCCACACGTATGGACTTACCACTATTATGACTGTAATTTCATTGAAGATTACATTGTATGTATACAAGTATAATTTAGAGGAATTATTTTTCTAAAATACTATAGACATTTATTGTTTTTATAGTGTGTTCCAATGAAAAAGGTTTTTAAAAATGTTTTTTGGTTTTTCAAAGATTCATTTAAAATATTTCAAATCAATTTTCAAAGAGAAAGGTTTTCAAGAATGTTTTATGTTTGAGAAATGTTTTAATAATTTTAAATAATTATTTATATGTATTCAAAGAAAAAGTTTTCCAAAACTTTTTCAAAGCTTTATTTATAACGTTTCAAGTTTATTTACATGGAAACTATTTTAAAAAGTTTTTATTTTTTTAAAAGTATATTTTCAAATAAGATATGATATTTTACACAAGAAGTGTTTTTAAAATATCTTTCCAAATTATTTCCCATATAAGGTGACATCCATTGGTTTTAATCATTCCTTTATAGGGAAATGATTCAATGACTCCCTTCATATTATTTATATGAGTGGTTAATTTTTTGATGGTATGATTTTTTTGAAACCCATTTCTCTTTCACGGGTTATATGATTTTGAAACATGCTTATTTTCATGGGTTGTGATTATGATACCTAACTATTTTATATATTTAATGAAATGATTAAATTTTCATGATGTATATCTCATTTCATGGGTTATGTTATGGTTATTATTTCTAATATTGTGGCACTCGTATGTATGATTTTGTTATGTCTAGGGTTGGATTTATATCTCCCTCTAATGCATTGGGTAATGATAGATGACTCATGATAATATATGTTATGCGTGAACATGATTTCATGTCCATAATGTTATGAATGAACCTGATTACATGTTCACAATGTTATGCATGGACCTGGTTTCATGTCCATAAGTTTATGCGTGAACCTGATTATGTGTTGACAATGTTATGAGTAAACCTTATTATGTGTTCATAATGTTATGCATGGACCTGGTTTCATTTCCATAAGTTTATGAGTGAACCTGACTACATGTTCACAATGTTATGTGTGAACCTGATTACATGTTCACAATGTTATGTATGAACTGGGTTTCATATCCATAAGTTTATGCGTGAACCATATTACATGTTCACAATGTTATTCATGGACCTAGTTTCATGTCCATAAGTTGATGCAGAGGGCTTGATTTCAAGTCCTTAACATAATGAGAGAACCTATTTCTATTTATACATGTTCACAATGTTATAAACCAATGTGAATTCCACAAATTCCATTTCTTAGTTCTATGTTATTATTTCATGACTTATTCTCGTAATTCTCTTATGATCTATGTCTTATGAACTTCCAATATTTATTATGATATCTAATATGCAGGGTATGATCTTAAAATATTATTCTCAAGTTCCATACCTTTTTTTTTCATGTTATTCTTAAAAATTTCTTTTATTTTTCCTTACTGAGTATCTGAGCTCACCCCTTTCTTATGTTTCCTTTCCTCAGGTTATGAATAAATGTTTTAGGTAAAAATACAACAGGTGTAGATATTTATGGGAGTTTTTGACGATCTTTCACTAGGATAGAATATTTTGTATCCAATTTTCCAAAGACACTAAACTATTACGGTACTCAGGCATGTATTTTTATAATGTATTGAATATTAATCTGAAATGATTTAATATCCATGTATGTTAATCCTGGGTCGCTGTATATAAGGTTCTATAATTATATAGTCTCCAGATAGCTATTGTTTTAGGTGAATTCAACCCGGAGTATATTTCTCTCCCAAGAGACCCCAAAATCAAGGATGCATTATCTACTCATGTCCTAGAGAACTTGTATTTTTCAATCTTTCTTGCCATCAGTCTAAAGGTGGTATTATATGCTCATAAGCACCTCTGTACCCAATTACCTCTGCAATCCTTTCAAAAAATGAGATGTAAATCAGGAATACCTATCTGATACCATAGTATGAGGAACCCCATAATGGCACACAATATCATGAATATAAAGTCTCTCAAGACAATCAACCGAGATGGTCTCCCTAACTAGTTGGAAATGGGTGACCTTTGTGAGCTTGTCCACAACAACCCATATAATATCACTACCTTGAGGTGACCTCGGTAACCCAGTCATGAAGTCCATCATAACATCATCCCATTTCCACATGAGAATGTGAAACTTATTTAAAATCCTATATGGTAGTTGATGTTCCACCTTCACTTGATGATTGGTGTAACACCTCATGAAAAAACCAGATACCTCTAATTTCATCCCTAACTACCAATATTAACAGTGCAAGTCACAATACATCTTGGTAATATCGAGATATACTACCCAAGATGAGGAATGAAACTCTCACATCATCACTATGTGTATATCTTTTCGAACCGAAACATGACCATTAACATGTAGAATTTCATCCTCACCCATAGTCCAACTAGGAGCTGTGTCATCACCAGCCACACTCACCCATTGGAGTAGGACCTCAACATCCGATAACTATCTCATCCTCAATCTATCTTGAAGAAAGAATACCACTACTAATAAATAGAGAAACGTATGACCAAGACTATCATACACTACCAAGTGCATCTCTGAGAATAAGGACATAAGAAACCGCTAGCTACTAGTCTCTCAAACTACCTATACATGATTCCTCATATATAGTGAAACAACAACTGCATTACCGTTCTTGGGTATGTGAAAAATCTCAAAGTAAAAATATTATAGGTAATCAAACAACCTTCATTTCCTTAAATTAAATTCATACTATGTAAATATGTACTTAAGGATTTTGTGGTCTGTGTACACCAAAAAACACTCTCCCAGAAAATAATGCCTTCATCAATGCAAGGTGTGTACACAAATGACTAAATTGAGATCATGCCTTGGGTAGTTCCACTCATGTGGCCTCAACTAACAAGTCACATATAACACTACCCACTCTCCGTACATCATAACTACTCCCATCCCGATACCTAATGCATCACAATAAACAATATAGCTCAAGCCCATATCCAGAAGAATCAATTCTGGTACTGAAGTCAGTCTCCCTTTCAACTCCTAAAAGGATGTCTCATACGCAACTGACTATACAAACTTTATACACTTCTTAGTCAAGATCGTAGGAGGATATTATATGAGTGAGAAGTCCTTTATGAAATTCATGTAATATTTATATATTCTTAAGAAAATATGTATGTAAAAGACATTCTTTGGATGCTCCAAAGATACTACAACTCTCACCTTCTCTAGGTCAATTGAAACTCATTTCACTATGATAATAGACCTAGGAAGTTGATCTTAACCATAGAGAAGTGGAACTTTGTTAGATCAACATATGAATGATGAAAACTCAGTGTATCCAAAAAAATATTAAGATGTTTGGAATTTTCATATTGAATTTGAGAATACACCTTGATATCATCCATTAATACCACAAAAAATGAATCCAGATAAGTTTGGAAAACCGAGTTCATCAAAACCATAAAAAATTATAATGTGTTTGTGAGATTGAATGACATAACCAGATACTCATACAAACCATACCTACTATGAAAAGTTGTACAATGTATGTATAAAGATAAAAAACAAACCTGCTGGTAACCCAAAATAAAATATATCTTTGATAAAACCTGATATCCCCAAATCTGGTCCAAGATATCATCTATCCACGATAATGGATACCAGTTATTAACCATAAAATAGTTCAATTTTCAGTAATACACACATAACATGAGGGTTCTATTTAACTTTTTCATAAAAAGGGCTCACAGAGAACCCCATAGAGAAGTACTGGGCTGTATAAACCCCATTACCTATAATTCATTCTGCTACCTCTTGAGATCCCACACATCCATTGTATCCATCTTATTAGAATGAATGAGTACTAGTGCAACCCCTGACACTAGCTTGATATATAAACCCACCTCTCTCTCTGGTGGTAAATCAGAAATTATTCTAGGAAAACATACCTAAAATGATCAAACACTGGAGGGAAATATTCTTGATGAAATCCTTAGTCATCCAGATATAATCTAAAAATTTGGGATATCATCTTACCCACCCCATGATGCTATAATATATCTCTACCTACCTAGACATCCCATTCACCCTTGTGAATAAAAACTCCGCCCTCTAGTGATGTAAATGTCATTCTCTGGTGATAGAAATCGATATAGGAATGATAAGAAACTATCATGTCCATTCCATGTATGATTTCCACCCTATCATGTTAAGGAAAAAAGTTCCCACATGAAGTGACCATCAACAATCTCAATGGGGAACTCCTAACACTACCGTACATCATCCATTATAATCCCCAACTAAGTATCGAGTGTCATAACACCATCAGAAAACTAAACAATGATATTGAGTCTCTCTTCAACTGGTACATATATAGAACCATGAGAAGAAACTATAATGAAAAGAGAATATATTAGAGTAGAGGATACTAAGATCACACCTCTCGATATAGAAGACCCAAAACTCTTCTTCTCAGGTATAGGATATACAAAATATATCTGGCCAAAACTTAAACCCTGTGAAACAACCTCACTACCTAGAGTAGTCCAACTATGTTTTCATGGTACAACTAGTTCCTGGATGACTTGGCCATGACCACCACCTTGGTCTGAATGACCCACACTTCTCCAGATCCCATCCCAACATAGATCTATGAATCCCATTCCAAAACCTAGAGTCAGAGTTTATCCCCTTATACAAATTTCTAAAGGTAAGGCCTTACAGAATTGTTGTACATAGCCTATATTATCGCATGTTCAACACTCTATTCGTTCTCTATCACACTAACTCATCATATTTCCCCATATACTATAATAATGATAGAAGACCTAACTTATAAAACTTTCACTCTAGCTAGTACTCCCCTTACAAGAAACCACAAGATATCATTTCTTTCCGCTTGTCACTAAACCACTAGGTTGAGAGGCTGAAATACCCTACTCTGCTCCCCCCATCTTCTCACAAGTTTTATTTAGCAATAAGAACCTGATTCATTATCTCTATAATATTAGTAAATTGAAACACATTAAATGGTGATCGAATGACACTCTTTATACCTTCCCCAAAGTATATCTCCCTTGATGGCTCATCATCAAGATAAATCGACACAAATCAATATAGATTTTTGAATCATGTTGAATACTTCATAATGATCATCGATATCTACTCAAGACACATAAACTCATTAGACCTTCCATCTCTTAGAACCTTAGGAAATAATTAGTCATAAAACATGGATTAGACATCCCCCAAAAACCATATCTTGAATCGCATCATCCTGGTTCAAGACGTCCCACCAGTACTTAGCTTCTCCCTAAAGCATATATGTCATGAGATTCACTCTTCTCTCAAGTGGTCTCTCAAGAATCTAAAAAGTCGATAGAAAATTATCAATACATAGATCAAATCCCCGTGGTCCTCCATACCTCAAAAAAGTGGGAGGATACTACTATTAGTACATGCACATTATCTATTCCATAAATGAGTTTGGTTGTGGTGCTTCCTGAATGGTCTGCATGAAATGTAGAAAGACCTCTCAGAATTGGGCATCAGCACCCATATCTAGTACAATTGGTAGTGATTCAAAAGGAACTACTATAGGTTCTACTGGAATCCCAAGTCCCACCACCTCTGGAGTATGGTTTTCAGAACCCTAATAGAACACACATAAAAGTTTTAATGGTGGAATGAATCTAAAATTCAAAAAACATTCCTTATAAAAGAATAATTTAGTGACTAAGTCATGGATAAAAGAATAGTATAGGTCAAATCCTTCCAATAAATAAGCCAAACCCCTCTACCTACTCCTAAATCTAGGACTAGGTAAAATAAACAACCATAGAAACCATCATATACATTTCTTACTACCGACTTTAAATCTAGGTTTGGGTCATGTTCTATGTTTCACCACATAGGTACCGATATATAGACTTTCCAGGATAATTGAAAATTCAGTTTTCATTGAACTTTCCATTTCATAATTTTTAATTTCATTTAAATTTATATTAATATTTCAGTTCTACTCAAATGGTTGAACGAAGTGGATCCCCACTTTAAATCTATAAGGGCCCATACACCGTATAAACTGAATTGTGGCATCCATTTAATCCAAACCATAAAACGTTCTAGTCCCAACGACTAATGGTCCTTGACTCAACATTCCAAAATTGTTTTCTTAGGGTGTATGCTATAGCCTATATAGTAAAATAATGATTAGGTTATGAAATTCTCTCTAAGTACCAATCATTTTTCTCAATTTTATACAATAATATTTAATTGATAACAATTATATAACACAGTTTACACATAATAAATGTCATGCAGTCAAGAAATGCATCTATATGGCATGGAATACGCATAATATGTAAATCCGGTTAGTTCCTAAAATGATACCTGAGATAGAATACCATGATATCATTAGGAAATAGAAAAATCCATAATCACAAGGAACATCAAAAATCAAGTGTGTCACCCAACATCGGAATCAAATCAATTATAATAGGAAAATTTCAGAACAAAATTTTCTCAGTGTAGAAAATTTGGTTATTTCTTGTACTTGAGTTAGCTACACCTAGGAACAACTCATTAAAAAAAATTTAAATTCATTCACATTCTCTTATTTATTAAATAATAATTGTATGGAAATAAAATAAAAGAAAATAAAATGCCTCTATTCCCATTTTGTAACATCCTGGACCAGGATCCATTAAATGGCACCCTGAGTTTTTGGGTCACATGTCCTCAAGCGCACCTCCCCGTATACTAGAGGCTACCGAATAGAAGTGAGGGTCTAAGGTGGTACAGTGGGGACACTATACACTAATGATAAGACTAATTCCGTGGTAAAAAACTGAATAAATTATAAAAATCATAATATAAATAAAATATATAATGTAAACATTCAAAAGAAACTAATAATAATAAATCCAAAATATGTGTCATGTAAAATATGATTATCATGTCATGTAACTATAAAAAAATGGAAGGAAATACATGGAAATATGAATCCAACACAATGAATGTATCAAAGGTAAAAGAACACCAACAAAAAACTATCCCACTGATAGAATCGCAAGCGTAACTTGATCTTGTGCTACCCTACACCGGTGAAACGATCAAATAAAGCATAATAAAGTGGGAAATTTCCCTAGTCTCTAACGGTATCCATAATATCTATCCATCTACCCTACGATATCCTAAATAGGGTGTGATATAACACTTAGTAGGCCACCGCCAGTGGTGTCTATAACATGTTCATTCTATGTATACAAGGTAAAGTAGTGTGGATTATATCATAGGTATAACATTAATAAAAGTGAAGTTTAAAATATATATGTGATCCTATCCAACCAAACATAGAATTATGTGAACAATTTCCATGATCCCATAAACAATGGTTACTATAAGTCATAAATAAACAGGTGTGATACTATCCAGTCTAACATCTACAAATAAGATACCCATACTAGGGATTCCTATAAACCATGAAAAAGAATCAAAAAATAGTCATGATATATAATCATGTGTCAGGACAGAAATGGATGGATCCAATGAATAAAAAACCAAGGCATCCTCATTGAGTTCGTAAAGCATCTTGATGGAAACTCGGTAAAGAATTGGGTGGAATCCAAGGATCTTGTCCAAGGTATTTCGAGTAATATTGATCCAAGGAGTAGCAATGCCCTTACCATCCAATGGAATCATGATCCAGGTAGTATAAATGTCTGAGGAATCCACTACTATAAACAATACATATCCATGAAGTAGAAATGTCCATGGAATCTATTAGAATCAGGATACAATGAGTAAAAACGTTTAAGGAATCCACTATTATCATCATGAAATGATAATAAATTGATTAATAAAATGATTAATGAATTTTTGAATAAATTGATTAATTACCATTCAATTCAACAAGGCTCCCAAAACAAGTGGTGAGCTCACACTCACCCAACCAGGTGGTATAACATAGGGAATGTACAAAGAAACACCCAATGGGTAGCCTACGTTGGGGATAACAAGATAAAATAAGAAAATTAACCAAGTGGGAAACCTAATAAAATTCTAAAAATTCATTCAATACATAAATTTAATTTTGGGGGTAGTTACCGAAAGTCTAACATGTGAAAAAACATCAACTAGGCTTATAAAACACCAAACTTTAATGGAACAGTATAGACCACCTACTATATACATGTGGTAGAACAATAATCCAATATAAACTCATAACTAAATAAATATTGGAAGAAAATGGAGAAATGGAAAAATGCCGTGGAAATAGGTAAAATTAGCTTTCAGAAAAATATCTCTTTCAATATGAAGGAAAAAAATAAAAGTCATATGATGAATGAATAACTAACTGACACGAATCCAATGAGATGAACATTGTTTGATTTTGATTCTGGATGAAGAATTGGGAGACTAAAAAATCTTAGGAGTACTTAACAATATAAGAACCTCTCCACTTTATACTATAATGAAAGGTTGAGAAATAGGTTTAGGTTTTAAGAAAATTTAATGGAAAATTTTTAGTTTCGCATAAAATTTCTGGGTCGAACGATTTTACTGCACGATCATCCAAACCATGCAACAAGCATGTTCCCCTAACTACCTCAATAGGGAAGCCACATGGTTAATGATGACTGTTCGGGAAACCATATGATAACCATGCTATAAGATTTTTCTAAAAATTGTAGGTGTCCCTACATGAGTGTGAATCTATGGGTGTAGAGTTAGGAAAAACTATGCACCATTATCATCCCTATGTACAACCCTGTATGGGCGTGTAGACCATGATACATGATTTTCCATGAGAGACACAACCTTGTATAAAGGCCTATACCACCTCACAAGGATTCATCAAACCATGCATCATGGGTCACACAATTTCTACTAACCATGCAAAAGAGCTTCCGCTTCCAAAAAACTGGACCTGTGAGCTCAAAAAAAGACCGAGAGACCCACAAAACTCCCATGATCTCATTAGGAACTCATATTAGGTCAATAGAAAGGAGTTAAACAGAAATTAAAATATATGTTCCTCAATGAAAAATCTAGGATCTTATAGATAAGGGGTGGTTAAATAAATAGATGTTAGTTTATGAAAATTCTTATTTTTTAATTCAACATCTTGAATGAGTTAAGGTACCTGATCCACTCAGTGATATCTCATATTCTCAATCTGTATGCTGAAATAATAAGAGTGAGGGAAAAAATGGTATTTACAAGGTTTGGTACATATAAATACTCCTTTACATGGTGGTTAGAACCCAGAACATGGGTTCTCCACTAAAATATTATCAATGATCACAATGAAAAAGGAAAAAAAATGATTATACACCCCAATAATCAATATTGCATTTGATCCTAATTCTACAACCCAATCACCAACTCTTCTACCATATTTATTTTTAAACCCCAACTATATTTTATTTTTCTTTTTCTAGACTAGTTAGACACCCCTATCTTGAGACTCTTCTGTAACTGGTTAGACACCCCAGTCACAATCTCCCTTTTATTCTCATTGATATTGATCTATAGATTGTATGATCTCTATCTGATCCTAGTTTTTTTTCCAATAATTGAAATAAATCTTCCTCTATGAGTATACTAGATCTCTTCCATTCATATAAGACTTCAAGATCTTCAACAGTGTTTTGGAATAAGCTTGTTGGTCTTGGAATTGGTTTACACCAGATCTAGAATAATCTGGTTCTTCTTAGTTTACGAAATGATTATAATAAACCAATGTTAATGTACATAGAAAATACATCATTTTATTGTAAAATTTATTAAATTACACAAAACACACCCAAATACCATATTAATTTAGTGCATTGGGAATCTTGGAACAACAACTTATATTCCGGTGAAAGATATTCAATGTTTCCCCCTTTAGTATTTCTACCAAAAACATTTCTTTATAACCTAGGGAATAGAAACATATGAAAAGGGTGAGCTCAAATGCTCATTAAGGGTAAACGAATGAGATATCAATAATAAAATAATCATAAGGCATAATTATATAAACAAAACATTTGAAAATCATATCCTGTATGTCAAAGATCGTGACATAGTGTCATAGAATAAATCATAGAAGTTCAAAAATAATAAAAGATAATATTCCACAAGAGAATTACATATCATATGAAATTATTTCATACACATAAGACTAAAAAATCATTTTCATATTAGTCAAGTATCATTTCCAAGTCCATAAATGTAGACAAAGTCACTTACTGAAATGAGTTCACTCCTTGTTCTGACCATGTATTACTGAACCAAGTTTACTTCATTCAAATCCTATATTACCGAACCAGGTTCACTTACTGTTCTAGTACTACCCATCTCATGACATATAAATATTTACCCAATACAATAGAGGGAGATATATGTCCCATAAGTCACATAATTAAAACCATACATATGTGTTCCACAATAATATAAATCATATCAGAACCCATAGAAAGATATGGTTTTCATAAACATTTCATCATAAAATAACCCATGGTAAAGAAACAAAATTAATAAGTATCAATCCATCATAAATATAAACCATTAAGATAAATAATAAGAAAGGTATCATTGGATTATATCTATATTAAAACATAATTAACATCAAATACATTGTCTTATATGGAAAATTATTTTTAATGATTTATGGAAGTAATTCTCAAGGAAAATGCCCTTTCCTTTTTGAAATACGCTTTTTAAATAATAAAACATTTTACAAACCATTTTTCACAAAACTTAACCTTGAAAAATTATAAATGTATATTTTGAAAATATTTTAAACATCTTTGAAACCATTTTCACTTAAAAATTCCTAAAAGTTGAATTAAAATAATTATAAAATATTTTTTGAAAACATTGATTTGAAGAAACTAAGATTTCCGAATGAAGAGAATATAAAATCACATGAAAAATATAATATCTTGATAATAATAATGATAATGATAAAACATGTAAAATTTAATTATATAAACCTCATAAAAGAGTTTACGTACATAACATAACATGTGCCTCAAAGAAGGAAAATTGATACAAAATCCACTTACCAATATAGTTAATTTTGAACTGTAAACCCTGTGAAAGAGAGATAATCAAATGGATATGTAAATATCTATAAATTTGAGGATAATTATTATATATTATATTCATGGTAATTATGTACACCACACATAAGAGAAGACTTGTGAATATGGAATAACACTCACAGAAATAAAAACAAGGTTAGAAATCCCCTTACCTTAAGTATGATTTCCTTTGCACATATCTGAAACTCTTATATAATTGTTTAAATAATGTTTTTAATTAATAAATAAATCATATTAATATCTATTATGTCATATATTATCCTCTTATATCATCTTATCACCCATTTTTTAATAATATTTCGTTATTACCCTTCTTTTAGGTGTTAACTTCTTCATTTTCCTATGCATGTTCTGTCATATAAGTATCTGTTTTTGTGCATAGG
Source organism: Viscum album (assembly GCA_963277665.1). Taxonomy (NCBI): domain Eukaryota; kingdom Viridiplantae; phylum Streptophyta; class Magnoliopsida; order Santalales; family Viscaceae; genus Viscum; species Viscum album. The sequence continues at coordinate 904,657,099 of OY728165.1, read as the reverse complement.
ATATACTTCCGTAATCTACAGAATTATATAAAGGTAATATATCTAATATTTATTAATTATATAAATTTATATAATTATTATTTAATGGTGAGTTTGGAAAAGGAATCACATCACGTTATGGAGACGGTAAGCTGTACGAGCGACGATATCATTCCCTTAATGGTTAAAGAGGAAGGAAGTGGATGGTATATTAATTTTTATAGAATAAATATCATTTTATAATAACAATACATATATATATATATATTCCATAATTATTCCCATCCCATTAAAGTAGTGATGAAAAACAGATTATACCATGGCGTAGAGATGGTAAGTTTTACGTACAAACGCGTGATGCTTTCATTTTTCGTAGGATGGCTAAAAGGTGGAATATGGTTTTCCCATAATAATAATGACATATAAGAATATAGTTTATACTATATTTATTACATTATAATTGAAAAAACCAGAATATGATGCTTATGAAGAAATATTAATGAAAGTGTTGGTAAAGTTGATTAGTTTTTCTTCAACAAACTTCCTTTAGATATCCTCTTAGGGACACTAGAGTTGGTATTTTTGAGAATAAAAACAACTATATAATGTGTATATGGATGTTTATAATAAAATTTTGTAGGTTATGGTTGACCATGAAAGCTCAATGTGACACGAAGAAGTGAGGGAGGAGGTTCCCCTTTAAAATTGAAGTGATGGGCACTTTTTAAATTTCTAAAAATATTAATTTATAACAATTTAAATATCAATATAAATACCTCCAAAGTCCATGGATTCGAATATAAGATGAGATAAGATTGTAATATCATAATAAAATATATTTCTGAAGATTTTTGATATTATTTAGACATTATCATTTTTATTAACCCTTAGTTAACCCATTTTAAATTTAATTAAGGTAACAAAATTTTCAGTAACAAATGGATATAATTTTTACTTATACGATGTCAATTTGAACATAAATGAATAATTTATAAAATTTAAGATTATATTATAATAATTATATATTTTTAAAGATATTTTATTATTTTTAAATAATTTAATAAAATTTTATTTTGATAAAATATCATTAGTGTCAATTTTGACACAATTCATTACTTGGACTTTCAAAATAATCAAGATAACAAGTTAACTTTGAACCAAATAATTTATTGTATCCCAAAAAATGTCAATTTAATATATAAAATTCTTTTATAACACTAATTATCATAAAATTATATTTATTTTAATATTTGTAATGTCATTTATTTGATATTTCAATTGATAAAATAATAACTACAATATTGTTGTGTAATTATTTAAGGTACATAATTATTCACTAAAAATTATAAATAAATTACCATTATATAGATAAATTTTCTATATTTAATAATATTATTTACAGTAAAATATATCTTTTTGTTAACACTATATTAAAAACATTATATTATTTAAAACATGAATGTGAAATCTTTATATTTTTATGAAAAACAATATTATAAATTTCATAATCTCATCTAAGTGGCCAAAAAAGTCAAAAATAAATTTTTATAATGAAAATATATTTATTAACTTTAAAATTTATATTTATATTCATTAATAACATTCCCTTGTCTCATGTAGACATTTAAGGGATTTTGAAGACAAAGAAGGTGACATTTTGTGACTTTCTTTGATTTAAATATTATATAAGTCATTTTCATATACAAGTGTCCATTACATAACTTAATTTAGGTACTTAGGTGTTAGGGGTATAATCATATTCATCTAATAAAATTTTTCCATGAGTAAGGGTCATTTTATAGTCCTTATCATTTTACTTTTAACCTCAATTACCCAATTTACCCTTTACTGTGGTAACAAAATTTACAAAGGTTACTATTTATATTGGACAAAAATAAAATGGAAATATTCACTAAATTTGAAAATTATGAATCCAAAATTTTAACCCATTTTTCAAAATTTAAATCATAGAAGTTGAAGAATTTAATTTACAATAAAACCTGTAAAATTCCATGAAAAATAGTTTTTTTTAGAAAAATTCCCTTTTAAAACATAAAATGTTTTTATAATAAATTCATGTATAAAATATTTTTCAGAAATAAAAAATTTATTATTTTAAATTAATAAGAACAAATTAAAATTTAAAACCAATCAAAAACATAATTTTACCTTTTAAGGGCATTAAAATAAAATACAATGTTCAATAAAAATAAGTATTTTCTCTATTCATCAAAAGGTGAAACTTTTTAGAAAAAATCCGAAAAATCACCCTAATATAATTATTAAATTATATTTAAAAAAAATTTATTTTATGAAATAAAATTAATAAAGTTTCAAAATGTAGTTTTAAATCAAGTCTTCCATTAAAATGATAAAAATACCTTTTTGAAAAATACAACTTTTTATGCTAATTTTTTTTCTTATTTTTTTTATATAAAAAAATATTTTATGAATTTAAAAACATATTATTGAATATAAAAAAATAAATTTCATTAAATTCATTCACTAATAGTGATTAATTTAATTTATTATGATAAAAAACCTTTGTGGAAATAAAAATAGTTTTTTATAAAAACAAATCCTTTATTTTCAATTGGTTTTATCATCATTTATAATTAATTATTATCCCAATATTTCATTAAATAATTCAATTAATACTTATTAATTCTCACCATTCCAATTTCTAGGTGATAACTTTCATAATATATTTTTTGTTTTGTAAAACCAGGTCTTGTGTGTCACACAAATGAAACATTATGTTGCGTCTACCACAAGCTAATATAAGCATTGCATATAGTGAATGATTAAATTAGTGTTTCATATAAATAAAAATAACTTGGTGTATCATGAAACACAATCCATCAAAGAATTTAAATTTATTTTAAAATAATAATTTATAAAAACTCAAGGTGTTACATTCGTCCCCCTTAAAATGAATTTCACCCTCAAAATTCATCATTCTAGTATAAAAAAATGGGGACACATAATATTCTAAATTTCCCACAAAGCTTCTTCAAACTATTGGTTTGTCAAGAAAACTTTAACGAGGTGATTGATCTTATTTTGTATAACTTTATCTCTATGATACAGAATTTATTCTAGTTTTTCTTTATAAGAAATATCTTGCTCATGTAGTATGTATAAGGCCCCGGCCCTAAACCTTACTTAATCTTGAGTTATTACAAGATTACACGTTGAGGATCTTTTCGGGTTTAGAGTTTTAGAGAATTAGATCATAAAACATGCATTACATTCCCCATTTAAACAAAGTGGTTACATAAAAGACAGTATTCATTTTTCCCATCAACGGAAACATATTTAAAATAAAACATGGATTCTTTCTTGAAACTTCCTTGAAACTATCATCATATCATGTACCCTTCCCTTGACCTGTGAAAAACATTTCAAAAACATGGGATGAGCATAAAAAGATCAGTAAGGGATATAAAAATATGGAAAGGAAACATGAATACATGTTTACATAAGAATGAAATCATACTTTACCCATAAAACATAAGCACTTTTACATAACTCATAAAATCATGAATAAATCATAAAACTGATAAGACATAAAGGTAACTTGAGGCATTCATAACATTCTTATGTAGGGAGTAACCCTCTTGGTTAGGTTTAGAATAACCACCACAGTATATTCCCTAAATCTCTTCTGAGAAACCTTAACGTTTCACTCCTTCACGTTACCCAATGCATTGGAGAGCTATATTGGGCTCACCTACCCTTAGTTTATCACGGACCACCCGTATTCATAAACAATGCCCAAGAACCATAACATAATCATATAAGATAACCTAAGAACAAAAAATATAACATTCCCACATTGTAATAATAATATAACATTTTAAGATATTGAAATAATGAATCCATTCTAAAAAAACATTTTCCAAACCATATAAAACATTTAATAAAGAGATTTTTGAATCAAAGTGTCCCATACCACTTTGAAGCTTTTAACATTTTAAAACCTTAATATCCATATAAATAAATCCTTAAAACCATTTTGAAAACATGGAAATTAATGAGAAATATTTATAACAATAAATAATTAAAACATTTAAAATGACATTATAGTTAAAGTGTTTTTAACAAAATTAGAGACACTTGAATACAATAATTGAGGAATAAGATTTAATTAGAACTTTATAATATCATGAGAATAGAGGTATTCATGATATAGTATTTCAAAGGACAGTATATACACCATATATGAGTGAACTGGTGCATAAAAACAATGAAGTCTCAATAGAAATTTAAAATGAGATGAAATCCATAACAAAGAAGGAATCCTTAAATCAAGGATAAATCAATCTCATAATTATGTGTGACAAATATAAATAAACCAAATATAAGTGGATATTGAGTGTAAAACAATCAAAGTTCATTCACACATATTCAAAGGATGACATATTCAATAACTACATGTTGAACCCAAAGAAATCAAAATTGGGTTAAGAAGTTCCCTTGGTAAAATTTGACAGCCTAACGGCGTCACATAAAATATTAGAAAAAGAGTTGATGAGAGAGATAATGGGTATATCATCACTTGGACATAAAATTTAAATCAATAAGGATATAGAAGAACATATCCCAACATAATAGTATGTGAATTAAAAGACATAAAAAAATAAGTCTTTTAAAAAAGAGGAGGGTGAAAGGTTCCCTTACCGACATGGGTATCTTTCAAGACATGCACCCCGTGAAAGAAGGACAATACAACATTGATGTAAATACTCATAAATGAAATTATATTACACAATGAGTAAAATAATGGGCAGTACACACACCACTCAAAGGAAATTGTGGAAAATGTAGCATGAATCTCAAGGGAATATAAGTGAGACGAAAAATCCCTTACGAAAACTCAGCAACCTAACAGCGCCACTTAAAACATACAAAAATGGATCGACAAGATAATATAGGGTCTCTCATCATATTAACATAATATTTAAAGAAAGAGGAATATAAAATAACATCCCCCATAATAACAAATAGGAGCTTAAAAGAGGTAACATAAAGGAGATTACTTAAAAAGAAAGAGAGAGGTTAGATCTCTTACGAAAATTCGGCAGCATAACGGTGCCACTCAAAACTTCCAAAATGGATTGATGAGAGAAAATAGGGTCTCTCATCATATGAACACAAGAAGTACAGTAGGATTAATATAAAATAACATCCCAATCATAAGAAATATGAGCTTAAAAGTAATGACATAAAAGAGTGTACTTAAAAAGAAAGAGAGGAGTAGGATCCCTTACCTCAAGTCCAACTTGTCTTGTTCGTTTCTTTATATTCCTGAATAATAAACTTTGGTCAATTTATAATTTCTTAAGGATCTCCTATAAAGATTATTATTCATTTCATATCACATATTTTAATGTTATAATAATTGGTTAATAATATGAGTTCATATCAGATGTTTTTGTCGATGTTTGGTACGTGAGTCAAAAATTGAACTTGGTGGAAAATAATTTTCCATGTAGTTATAGGTACATCATATCCAGAATAGTATTGATGTTTTAAATATCATATATATCCATTATATATTTATTTTATACTATTACATAACATTTGGAGATAAAAAACAAAAAGCACCGTTCATGGAGACGGTAGGCCGTACGTACGCATGAACGCTACTTTCATTTTTTCCTTTGTCATATTAACGGAATTAAAAATAAATGATATATATATATATATATTATAATTCCAGTATAATATATATGTTATATAGGTCACATATGTTCATTTATTTCATCCTTTATACGTTCCATGTATTGCATGTACGAGTCACATCACTTGAGGGGGCGGTAGTCTACACTTTCTCATATGAAATTATCGCATTTACACAACATGAAAAGAATAAAGGTATGGTTTAAATATAAAATACAGAAGCATATAGTAAACATAAATACCATATATATCATATATAAAATACAGTGACATCATAATGGCCACCTTTAAAGGTTTTAAAAAATATATTGAACAATCATCGTTTCGTGAGGCAGAAAATCACTAACCACAGAAACAGTATGTTCTTTAACCATTAGATGAAGGTGTGTGTAAGTGTAGCATGAATAATTATTATAAAAACATCCTATTATATTGAATATACTGGAGTTGTTACAAAATAAATTAATAAAAAGAGTTTAGGGGGTTGGAGAAGCAAAATAAAACAAAAGGACACAAGTGAAGACATTACCTTAAAATCGGGTAACTCCCTTTGGTTTGAGCTCAAAGGCTTCCTTGGGAAGACTTATGCCCAAAGTGAGGCTTCAAGGAGTTAGAGAGGGATGTGGAGAGACAAAATGGGCAGGTTTTGGCCGAACCAAAGGCTTTAGAATTGTGGGTAAGGAGGTAGTGGTGGGGGCCTTTTATGAGAGGAGGGGAGGGGCACTCTTGGAAGGAAAATAAATGTTACTTTATTTTAGAATGAGTTTCGGATTTTACTGGTCCCAAATTGATTTGTTTCAAGGATAAGGTGATAAGGGTTAGAAATCCACCCATCCAATAGGTTTTGGACATGTGTAGTTCTTATATTTTACATTATCTTTCCATTTTATTTAAATCGTTAAATAATGAGGTCATCGCTGCATCATTATGATGTCAGAAATAATTTAATTTATTTAATGTCTAAAAATTATAAAAAAAATACTATGATGTAGAAAATATTTTTATATTTCCAATTACTATTTATAGTCCAAAATATCATTTATTTAGACAAAATTAAAAATATTTTACTTAGGTGATACATTCTTTGTTACATTTAACATTCTTTAAAAATAAATAGATAAAAAGTCACTTTCTCACAAAGGTGATTCCATGGGGCCCCCAAGTTTGGCACAAGGCATCCCATGGTCGGCCATGAGACAACCAGTAGCCTTAGGACACATTTTGGGGTCATTTTTTATTATTATGATATTATCTTATTATCTTTAACTACCCGATTACTCATTAATCAAGATAATTAAAGATAATTACTGTCGTTACTATTCATAATGTCCAAATAACAAAAGAGTCTTAATTACATAATTTGGAACTTCTGATTCCAAATATTTAATCTATTTTACCAAATTACAAACACATAAATTGCAATAATTAATTTAAAAAACTTCCCGTTGTTAAAACAAATAGCGGGTTTTTTAGAAACAATATTTATGAAAAGTTTGGCACTTGTTTATGCCAAATTCCAAAGTGAAATTAATCCCAATGACCATCATTGGATTAAATGGTAAAAATATATTCCAATTACAATTTAAAACAAATTAAAAAGATAAGATAACCATATAATTAAATTATATGAAAAAGCAGTTTTGATGTAAAATGCAGTATTTTTCACTATTCATTGAAAAATGAACATTGTCAGAAAAATACCACAAATTAACACAAGGTAACTTTCTATGTCCCAATCATAAATAATATGTTTATTTTGAAAAATAGAGCTTATAAAATTGTCAAAAGTTTGATTTAAAAATGGTTTTCCATCAAAAGGTAGTAAAATAATCTTTTAAAAATACTAGTGTATTCAATGCTTAAGATTGGATCCATTTGTATTTTAAGCCTCTAAAATTTATTAGATAAATGTAAAAACATTTAACACACATATATAATCGTAATTTAGTTATTTATATTCATTCCCGCCAATACAACGACTATGTGTTAACTACTATTTAAAATAATATTATTTTATTATTAGAGTGCAACGTAAGATTTCAAAGGAACTCGTTGTTGCGTATTGGGTAAGCCATCGAGCATAGAGTTACATTTAAATTAATATTGAATTTTTTCCACAAATAGGGATAAATATAAAAATGTCATATTCTTTATTTACCTAGGGTGTTACATTATGACCTCTGGGTTTAGTACATGTGAAGGATCAGGTATGTACTTCCTCCGAAGAGATACATGGGAAATAGCAAGAACATAAGGGATATTTGGTGGAGCACCAATCGATAAGGTACCATTATGATATGATCAATAATTGAAAAAAATCACATCCTTGAAATTTAAAATTGCACATAGAAATAAAATTTGGATGTTTGAGGATTTATTTGTGGGAAACCAACATTGTAAAAATGAATACTAAACCTTCCTTCAAAAAGGGAAAGTTAGAAACTTAATGGTTATCCAAATTAACTCAAAAATATGTTTCTACATAGGATAACATTGATGGAAAGTGAAAATATAGACATAAAATAGAAAACTAATTTTCAAGTTCTAATGGAGTATGATAGAGAACATGGTCATTATACAGTTAAATATCATAGAATTATAGATATGTGATGGTCCAAGGGACCACTTGATTTATTGAAAATGAAGGTATTAGGATAACAATTTTATTTCAAGATAATTTTCCTAAAGTTGATTTTTTTTCAAAATAAGATATACTTACTTTATTTTATTCTATTTTGTAAGAAAAATCTCAGCCATTTATTATCACTCGATCAATTTATACCTCATCTCCCGCATTAAGAAATGAAGTTGAAGTTGTAATTCTTAAAGAACTAGTTCATAACAAAGATCCATAATGGGAAGAGAAGTTATTAATTATGTCTCTATTTATCATAACAAAATGGTTAGTACATGTTCTATAATACACATAAATATTTACATGGTGAAGTAATAAATTAATCTCTAAAACCTCATCCAAAGTAAAAAAAAATTCATAAATGTTACACTTATGAACCATCTAAAATATTAAAATCTAAAGCTTTAAAAATAAGGTAATTAAATTTAAAAAATTAACTTATCATTAATCCTAAAAAAATGATGTAACTCTTAATTTTCACACACCAAACATGTGAAAACCATTATCATGTATTATATTAAAACATTTTAATAACCTGAATTACCATAAAACCTTAGTGAACACATGAATTCTTTAAAAAATTAACACTTTCCTTATACCATAAATCCAAAAAATATAAAAATTTAATCCATGATATTATAAACCACCTTGTCATCATATTAATAATCAGTTTCATTGTTATCAATACTATACCATTTATTTTATCACAATAAAACATCTCTTTATAGTCATTTTAAGGATTATCTTTCCCTGAATCATGTGTTCTAAAAAAATATCTCCTTACCACCTCAATCCTTTTCATGGTTAATTGTACCATTAAATATATAATTTCAAGTAATTAAGGAAAAAACTAAAGTGGAACAATCCTTATATGTTTCATTATTCCATAGTACCAAAAAATTAATTCCACAACAATATTTTTGATTTCTAATCTAAACACTCAATCATTCCACCACTTTATTTTCTTACTCTATATATCCAATAGTGATCACATGAGATATCCACTTTTCTTTAGCCTTAAGAGGTTGCTGATGTCAATCATCATCATTAGACTTTGGATTTGGTAATTGGTTAGTATAATTCCCATTTTCCGTTCACTTGATTCTTTGAAGTGTTGGAGAACAATTATATGGAGCCTTTTCTCTATTCACATAATTATCTATCTTTTTCCATTACTTAAGAAGTCAATTTCATGATAACTATCTTTCCCACACTTAAAAAATTTACTACTCACCTTATGTTAATTTCCTCCATGTCTATTTCCACACTTTGAACATAATGTAAAGTTTGTCTTCTTTTCACCATGGTTTTTATATTTTCCATTATGTTCCATATTCATTTTAATATCAACATCATGATATTGATATGTAAATTCAACTTATATTTACACATTGTTGGAAAATTAGATAATTTATTCATAGCTACTAAAGTCCCTTATGGATAACTCTATTTAGAGACTTGGTTTTAATCTACAAAAGAATTAATCAACCTTACTTCCAGGTTGGATGATAATTAATGACGAGTACCACACAAGTCATATATAATTTTCCTTATAGGTACCAAAAAAACTATCATCCTTTTGATTAATATCAAGGAAATCCTTCTCCATATTTTTATAAAGAATACAGGGAAGTTAAATATTGAAAAATATGTTCTTGAACTCATTCCATTCCATGGATTCAATTTTATATCCTTACCTCATATTCTTGATAATATTCCACCATTGATCTACTTCACCTTCAAAAGGATAAACTTCCAGACAGATTTTCTCATGTTATGAAAATTGGAGAATTAAAAAAATATATTCAGTATTATTGATCCATTTTTAATCCACTAGTGGATCAGAAGAACCCCTAAAAGAAGGTAGAAACTACCACATGAAGGACTCTATAAAATAGTTCTCCCTATTTTTCTAATTTTGAAGTAAAGTATGATTTATAGCTTGAGAATGTTTTGTGAGCATAATAATAAGATTTTTCATTCCATATCCCATCACATTTTGTTGCTTAGAAGAATAATTTTTGTATTTTTCATTTCATTCAGCTTTAACGCAATTCATTTAAGTTCAATCTATTAAATAAAACCAAAACTATAGTGTTAGTAACACAAATCATAATGGGAAAACCACATAATCAATAAAACTTCTTTCATTATATAAATTATTAGGGTTTATCCTAGTTTATCCACGATCTTTAACGAAATTCTATGTTTCTAACCTATACTTAGACTTATCCTTACGGATCTTACTAAGGTTTTCTCATCCTAGTTTCTGATGGTTTATTAGACCTTTGTCCAAACAATAAATATAATTACCTAATATTAATGTACATATGAATTACATAATTTTTGTTGAGTATTCAAAAAAAAATTCCCAAAGACCATATTAGTTTAGTGACTTTGGAAACATGGACCACAATCTTCTATTCTAGTGAAGTATCATCAATGTTTCCCATAATTATCTTCTCCTTTAGTATTCCTAACTAAAACCTTTCTTTATAACCTAGGGAAAATAAACATATAAAAAGGGTGAGATTAGATTCTCAGTAAGGGTAAAAAAGGGATATGTCAATCATAACATAGTCATAAGGTATAAGTATATAAACACCAAATTGGAAAATCATATCTTGTATATCAAAGATCATGATATAGTGTCAAGGAATAAATCATAGATGTTCATAAAGAATCAAAGAACATATTACATGAGAGAAAAACATAAGACATGATATTATGGCATATACAAAATAATATAATTAATTTTTATATTATTCAAGTCTCACGTTTAATAACATCATATTGGACAAAGTCCCTTACCTAAATGAGTTAACTCCTCATTCCAGCCATGTATTACTGAATCAAGTTCACTCCCATTCTAGTCTTGTATTAATAAACCGAGTTTAATTCCCATTATAGTAATATATATATAATGAAATATAAATATTTACCTAATGAATTTAAGGGAGATATAGGTACCACCCATCATATAATTAAAACCTTACTAATGTGTGCCACAATAACAAAAATCATATTATAACCAATAAAAATAAATGGGTTTTATAAACATTTAATTATAACATAACTCATGGAAGAGAAACCGAATTCATAAGTATCAATATATCATAAACATAAACCACTCAGGTAAAGAATAATAATCGTATCATTGGATCATATCCCCAGTAAAAAATATGTGACATCAAATAACATTTCTTTATATGTAAACTGATTTTGAAAGATCACTTGAAATAATTCTTGAAGAAAATATCATTTCCATTTTGAAAAATGATTTGTAAATCATAAAACATCTCAAAAACCATTTTCAATTAAAATAACCTTTAAAACATATAAATAAATATTTTAAAACTATTTTAAACATCAATTAAATCCTTTTCCTTTAAAAATACTAAAAGATTATTTAAAACACTTTTAAAACATTTTTAAAAAGCATTGATTTGAAGGAACACAGATTCCTAAATGAAGAGAAAATAAAATTACAAGAAACATATAATATCATGATAATAAGGAGGTTCATGATAAAACATGTTAATGGGAAGTGTACACACCTCATAAAATAATTTGTGTGTATAACATAACATGTGTCTCAAAAAAGGAAAGTTAAGACAAAACTCCCATACCTATTTGATAACTTTTGAACAGTAAAACCCATGAAAGATAGATCATCAAATAGATATGTAAATATTCATAAATTTAAGTATAATTATTATATATTACATTCATGAGAATTATATTCAACTCACCAAATAAATGAGTGGAGAATACAGAATAAGTTTGGAAGAAATAAAAGCGAAACTAGAAATCCCCTTACCTTAGGTCTGATTTCTTTCATACATATATGAAACTCCTATATAATGTTTTAAATAATGTTATTAATTTATACCAGGATCATATTAATATTTATGATATCATATATGATCCTATTATATCATCTTATCACCAATTTTTTAATAATATTTCGTTATTACCCTTCTTTTGGGTGTTAACTACTTTATTTTCCTATGTATGTTTTTTCATATAAGTCCCAATTCATGTGAGCAAGAAATAGTTAAATAATATAAATAATTATATAAAGGTAATGTAGTTTTTATTTATTCATTATATACATTTATATAATAATTATTTAATGGAGAGAATGTAAAAGGGATCACATTGTGTCGTGGAGATGGTAGGTCGTACGAGTGAAGACATCATTCCTTTAATGGTGAAAGGGGAAGGAAGTGGATGCTTTATTATTTTATTCCAGAATAAATATATTGTTATAAATATAATATATATAAATTATTTCCATCATTATACACATATAATTAATGTAGTGATGAAAAACATATTACACCATGGCGTGGAGACGGTTAGTCGTACGTGCGCACGAGCGATGATTTCATTTTTTTAGGATGGGTAAAAGGTGAAACATGGTTGTAAAATAATCATTATAAAATCTCATAGAATATTTGACACTATAATTGTTAATTTATAATATAAACTACACACAAAGAGGACGTATAAGGATAAATAGTCTTGAAAGAGTTGGTAAATATCTTCTTCTTCAGAAAACATCATTTAGATATCCTCTTAGGAACACTAGGGTTGGCATTTTGGGAATAATTGAACCTATTTAATGTTTATATGAAATTTTATAAGTGAAATTGGAAGGTTATTGTCAATAATTAATGAATAATTTGATGTGAACAAGTGATGGAGGAAGTTCCCTTTTATAATTGAGGAGAGGGGCACTTTAGGAATCTAAAAAATATTAATTTATAATAAATTAAATATCAATAAAAATACCTCCAAAAAGACATGAATTATAAAATAATATGATATAATATTTTTTTCTCATAATCCAATAAATTTTTGACATTTTTTGTTATTACGCTAAACCTTATCATTTTGATTAACCCTTAGATAACCTATTTAGATTTTAACTATAGTAACAAAGGTTTCAATATTAAAAGGTTTTAATTTCTACTTATGTGATGTTAATTGGACCATAAATGAAAAATTTATTAAATTTAAGACCATATCATAATTATTTTATATTTTTAATGATGTTTTTTATATTTGAATAATTTCAAAAAATCTTATTTTGTTAAAATATTATTGTTATCAATTTTTCCATTATTCAATACTTAGAATTTTAAAACTATCAAGATACAAATTTAACTTAGAAAAAATATTTTATTACATCCTAGGAATTTTATGATCATATTTAAATTTACTTTTATGACACTAATTATCTCAAATTATACTTATTTTAACATTTATGATATCATTTATTTGATATTTCCTTTAATAAAATAATTACTACATCATCACTGGGTAATTATTTAAGATCTTTATTTGATCACTAAAAATTATAAATAAATATTCATTAGGTAGATATATCTAATATGTTTCATAAAAATATTTATAGTTAGATATATACTTTGGGTAAACCTATATAAAAAATTATGTAGTATTTAAAACATGATTGTGAAATCTTTTAATTTTTATTAAATAAAATATTATAAATATCATAATCTCATCTAAGTGGCCCAAGAAATCTGAAAGTAATTTTTTATCATAAAAATACGTTTAATAAGTTAAAAATTTACATTTATATTTATTCATAACATAACTTTTACCCATGTGTACATATAAGTGATATTTAAGACAAAGAAGGTGACATTTTTGTGACTTTCTTTGATTTAAATATTATATAAGTCATTTTTATGGACAAGTGTTCATTAAAAATCTTAATTTTAATCCTTAGGTTTTAAGGATATAATTATATTCATATAATAATTTTTTTCCTTATTTTAGGGTAATTTTATAGTATTTACCATTTTTTTAACCTAAATTACCCAACATACCCTTTACCCTAATAACAAAATTTACCAAGATTACTATTCATTTTGGAAAGAAATAAAAAGGGAAAATTCACTAAATTTTGACCTTATGAATCAAAAAACTTCACCCATTTTTAAAAATTCCAAACACATAACATGTAGAATTTAATTTAAAATGAAACCAGCAAAACGCCATGAAAAACAATTTTCAGAAATATTTCCTTTTAAAACCTAAAATGTTTTTATAATAAACTCATGTATAAATTTCCTTAATTTTTTTATTATTTTAAATTAAAATTAAGTAATTAAAATTTAAAACGAATCCCAAACATAATTTTACCATATAAATACTTCAAAAGAAAATAAGGTTTTCAATAAAATTAAGTATTTTCACTATTCATCAAAAGATAAAACATTTCATAAAAAACCTGAAAATTAGCCCTTAGATAATTTTTAAATTATCCTTAAAAAAGTTTATTTTATCAAATAAAATCTATAAAAGTGTTAAAATTTTGTTTTAAAACTGATCTTCTATTAAAGGGAGACAAAACCGCCTACTAGAAAAATATAGATTTTTATGCTTAAAAATGGGTTTGTTATTATTTTATGCCTATAAAAAATATTGTATGAATTAAAAAACATTTCATTGAATATAAAAAATATAAAATTCATTAATATTATTCACTAATAGTGATTAATTTAATTTATCAAGGTAAAACTCCTTTGTGGGAATAAAGATAGTTTTTTATATAAAACATCTGTTATTTGCAATTGGTTTTTAAATTAATTTCTAATTAATTGGTGTCCCAATAATTCATTTCATAATTAAGTTAATACTTATTCATTTCTTCCATTAAAATTTCTAGGTGATAATTTTCATAATATATTTTTGTTTGGTAATGCTCGGTATTGTGTGTAACACCAATCAAACATTTTGTTTCATATACAACAATATAATATAATTGTTGCGTGTAGTGAAAGATTATAATAATTCTATTTATAAAGAAATAAAAACTTGGTATTGTGTTAAATTAAATCCAAAAATTAATTTAAATTTATTTTAAAAAAGAATTAATAAAAACTCGGAGTGTTACAATGCTCATACTTGATAACTATCTCTTTTAAGTATATTTTGGATTCTATGTCTTCAACTTATGATATTCAGTGAATGATTAGACATTAATTTTTCCAATGATCAAGTATGAATTATTTCTTATATCTGATGAAGTTCTGAACTCAATGATTCATGTGATAGTAAGCATAAAATATCTATAACTTCATTTACTCACATAAGAGTATGTGTATTTGAAACATCGATTTCTTTCGCATAAGATTTACAAGATCAAGTTATTATCATTAGATTTATTATTATTTTCCTTAAAAGATATGCATATCCTCAAGGTTATTTATTTAATATCTTATTATAAATAATTCACACATACCTTCTATCTTTTTCACAAAATCGAGTTATGGGTCATGGATACTTCTTCTTCATTCACATGACAAAAGATAGTCCATAGTTCTATCTTGCATGGATTATCCAAATGTGTTGCCTTCCAATTGACATAAATTAAATATATCTCTCTCTAAAAAATTATGAATGGAAGCAACCATTTTCATATTTTTACCCCATGAATTTTTTCTATCTTTGTATACACTCTCTATATTTCATTGCAATGAATGGGGGAAAAAATCTGACTACCCCATGATCTCCACAAACGCATTGTGGTATAAATCCTATGACCACCCCAAAAACTCTAAAAAAATTGGTTTAATTTCATGCAATATTCATATATATATATATATATATATGTGTGTTATTTTCAATTTATTAATTATCAACTCATTAACTAAAATTTTCCATTTTCATGCCTTTAAGAAATTAACAACGTAACAAAATTGGTTATGTGAAGCTCTTAAGCACAATAGACTGCATTAAACTTCTTAGTAAATCGGCTATGTGAGCCTCTTTTGAAAAAAAATATATAGAATAGTTGGGTATTTAGATAAACCATTTATGTGGGTTTCTTCTACAAATATATTTGTTTTTATGCACATAAAATGGATAAGTAAAACTCATTTCGTTACATGTTTCTCTTTGGAAAATAGATATATATAAATATGGATATATTAACTTTTAATTTAACAACAACATAGTCATATTATTAAAAAACCTCATTATTCCATGACTTATGCATGAATGATCATGTTTGAATATCACATTCACTATACATGACTCTAAAATGGTAGATAATTTTTGCACAATTGAACTATGAAAGTCCAGAGGTAAAAGATAATCCTTGAACTGATAAGATGGATCATAACAGTCAAATCAAAAAGCCCCTAAAATTTCCGCAACACTTTTAATCAAGGAAAAAATATCTCAAATTCTATGTCCCAAATATATCTTCACTTATTCAATTATTATCTTAATAGGAATTCCCATGTCAGCATTGGCTCGAGCTGGAACTGGGGTTTAATACCGAGAAAAATGCACCAATAGGATTCATTGGACACACCTTGTAACAACCCAGGTATTTATAGAATAATAATTTTGATTTATATTAATAATTATGAATAAGATAATAATTTTATGTCAAAGGGGATGCTTATTCTGATAGTATACATGACACACAACAATAGTTTTCTCTGAAATCTTACGTTGCACACAACTTTGAGTTATACCGAAATATAATACTGTAATAATAATATTATTTTAAATAGTAGTTAACTCCTAGCCATTGGAATTAAGGGAATGAATAATATCAACTATATTTTAAAATATGGTATACAAATTCCTAAATAATGATTCATTGGTTAATAATTTTTTTAAATGGAAATAAAAACCAATTGAATTTAAAGGATGCATTTTTTAAAAAACATTTTTAAAAGAGAAAATTTGTATTTATAAAATCATAACAATCTTTATGGATTTTAATTTAATTAAAAATATATTTTATATATTCAATTTATTTTTTTAAATTCATCTTATATGTTTTCTAGATTTGATATAAGAACAAATTTGTTTTTTTTCGGATTAAAGAAGTATTTTTAAAACAATTGCAGTTTTACCGCCTTTTGATGTAGAACCCTTTTTAAATTTGGGTTTTGTCACATATATATGTTCTATTTGAAAAAATAAAGTTTCTCTATATAATTGGGACACAAAAATTTACTTTGGTTACATTTTTTGTAATTTTCAAATAAAGATCATTTTTTAATGAATAGTGAAAAATACTGCATTTTAATTCAAAACTTCCTTTTCACCTAATTTATTTATACAGTTATATTATCATTTAAAATGGTTTTAAAGCATAAATGGAATATATTTTTATCATTTAATCCAATTTTGGTCATTGTAATTAATTTCACTTTGATATTGGATGAAAACATATGTCAATCTTTTGATAGTTATTAATTCATAAAAACCCACTTTTTGGTTTTCCAATAGGAATTAATTTTAAATTAATTACTGAAAATTCTATGTTTTGAATTTAGAATAACGGATTCCATATTTTGAATCAGGAGGTCCAAATTGTGTAAATATGTATCTTTTATTTTTTGGACATTATGAATAGTAACTTCAACAATTATTTTATTTACCATGGTTAAATGGTAAATCTACTAAATAAGGCTAAAAAATAATATTAATCTATCATAACACATATAATAATCCTATTGGATGAGATATATTAAACCATGGGAATCCTTGGGTTGATTTTGAGACACCATAAATCCACAAGAGAGAGATAATGACATGTTATATTAGTTACTTTAATTTAAGGAGAAATATAACATAAACCTGTATCTTTTAGTAAAACTATTTTCATATGGGGTTATATTTATTTTTTAATATAAATATTCGTTATAAATAAAAAAAAATTTCCAACATCATAGAATTTTATTTATAATTTTTAGACCTCAAATAAATGAATATATTAATGCGACAATGATGATATAATGATTACCTTATTAATGAATGATTTAAATAAATGAATTAAAAATATTTAAAAAAAATTATTTTGAATCATTTTATGCCATATAATAATTTTAGGTATTAATATTATTTTTTATATTTTAATTAATGAGGTTTTTTCTAAATAATCAAATTTTTATGGATTTTTAAAAGTCATGATATTAAAAGTATAAAAATTGGCATAAATGAGTTTTTAAAACAAATACTATTTTATTAAATTATATAATAGTCCTAAAAATATAAGATTAATCAAAATTAATTATATAATGTTTAAAATTTCATTAATTAACCACTTGAGGTTCTATTGGCATTTTATAGAAACTATATTAACCATATAGTATGAATATACAAAAAGACATGGTAAGAGTTAAATTTGTCAGCTAATGGTTAAAGCTAAAATATAAGGTTAAATTTGTTACCTAGACCTATCTAAAACCTATTGGTTGAGAGGGTTTTGACCCAAATCATCATATATTTGGAAGAAATTACTTTGGGACCATTTGAAACTGATAATCATTTTATAATAAAATAATATTTAAATACCTTCCTAATGTGCCCCTCCACCGTCTTTTAAAACGTAATCACCTCTACCCGTTTAATCACACCTATATATCCCCTTGAATCATAAAACTTATTCCCAAATAATCTCCCAACATTCCTCTTTTATTCCTAGATGCCTTACCATGGGCATAAGGAAATTCAAGAAACCCTTTTAGCTCAAATCAATGGGAGTTACACGTTTTAGAGGTAGCGTTTTCTCTAAAGCTCCTTTCCTTTATTTTAATTATTCACTCTCTATTCTATTATTATAATTTTATTACATAACAAAAAAATATCCTCAATATAATAGGTTGTTTTTATGAGATTTATTTTAACTTCACTTATACACACCTCCATCTAATGGATACAAACAAACAGTTTCTTTGTACGACAAACTGCTACCTCCCGAAATGATGATTGTTCAATTTTCCCCTACCACCACTCATGGTGAAAATTATAATGGAACTATATTTATATATGATATATATTATATTTATACTGTTTCTATGATACTATAATTTTTATTTACAAACATACCTTTATTCTTTTCTTGACGTTTAAATATTATAATTTCATTTGAGGGTGGGAGGACTAACACCCCCTCAAAGTGATATGACTCGTTCATCCCATAAATGGAACGTATAAAGTATGAAGTTAATGAAATAATTTAACATATAAATCATACAATATTATACTAGAATTATAATATACCTATGTATCATTTAGTTTTCATTTCATTAATATGAAAAGTAAATGAAAATAACGTTCTTGCGTATGTACATATTACCATCTCCATGAACGGTGCATTTCATTTCTTATCTCCAAATGTTATAGGGTGTTGTAAATACATATATACTAGATATATATGATATTTAAATCATGGATACTATTTTGGATATAATTCACATTTGACCACATGATAAATTTGTAATTATAACAAGATCATTTTTGACTCAAGTACCCAATATCGAAAAAATGACCGATATTAATTTAAATAATTATGTAATTTTTTATAATGTGGAAATAAGTGATATAAAATAATTATAAACTTGATAAAGGTTTTTAAGTAAGTATAAATTAACTTATTTTTATTATTCGGGAAGAATAAGGAACATACGTGATGAATCAGACTCAAGGTAAGGGACTTTGTCTCAATCTCCTTTCATTGAGGCATGTTTTGATAATATACACCTCATTCTTTTACACAGTGTGTAATAAACCCCTTTGACTTTTACTTTAATTCAAAGGTAATATTTTTTCTATGAAATATTTTACTAAATTATAAAAAGAATGTTTTTAAAGTATTCAGTGACAATGACCTCTCCGCCACCATAATCGTTAATTGGATTCCTCTGTAAGCCTTAATGTTTTTAAAAGGAAAAGAAATCCCTTATTCCCCTTTTTGGTGCTTTGGTATTGAAAATCAGTTTTGAAATATATTGGTATTTCAATATCTTGAAATTATATCTTGTGATTTAAAATGAAATCTTATTTGTGAAATGTTGATATTTGCAATATTTTATGTGTTATGATTATATAATGGTACACGGACATTTGGCGGGTGGTTACATGATAATCCAATGATGGTTGGTTTTATGATAAACCAAATTATGTGTGGTTCTATGATAAACCAAGGACGATTGGTTGTGTTATAACCTAAAATGCATTGGGTATGGAAGTCAGTTGTATGACTATTCCATTTAGTGATATGTGTGGAAGTTGACTGTATGGTTATTCTATTTAAGTATGTTTATGTACCAAGTTACCTTTATATGTTATATGTTTCTTTATATGGGATTGTGGTAATATTTCGATTACAAAAAGGGTAAAGAATCATCTTATATTCAGTGAATTATATTTACCACTTCCTAAAGGTGAAAATTATTTCTTTATAATAAAGTATTCATGGTTTTCATGTTATCCTAAGACTAACAATTTTCTTTCTTTATGTATCCCTTAAAAAGATTTTTAAGCTCATCCCAATTTTTGAAATGTTTTTCACAGGACATAAAGAAGAATAGAGTCAAGGATGAGATCAAGGAAAATTTATGCTGTTAAAATATGAAGCGATGTTATATTTCATTTTAAAGAGTTTTTCTTTTAGGAAAAAATGATAATGAGTAGAAGTGTCTACTTGTAATATTCAAGATTCTATGTATATGTTATGACCTAAGTCTCTAAATCTCTAAACCTGAAATGATCCCCGATGTGAATTAAAGTCAAATTATTGACTTATCTCAAGATTAAGTAATGTTTAAGGATGGGACCTTATAGTTGGTATCAGAGGTCGATTTAGATACCTTTAGAGGTTAGAGTGTTATTTAAGAACAAGTGGAATGTTTTATATAACCAAAGTGGTTATCATATTAGATAGATTTATAATTATTTTAGATAAATTGAATGAGTTTAAGATAACATGAATAAGCATATCTTAGTGTTTACCCTCTTTATAAGATAATATATGATGGTTTTACTGATATATTCACATTGAAATTTTTGGTTTTAGTTAATATCTAAAGACAAGGAAAATATATAGTTAATCTTTTGTGAATTATGTGATTCTCTACAGTTTATTCTAGCACTTTAGGTGAGACCAAGTCATCCTTAATACTCATCATTTGGAGGAAAGATGAGTTGGGGTAGAAATTTATTAAAGGATGAAAATATACTTGAAAAGTAAGTATATATCCTTATGTTCTTAGTCAATCACTTAAATAAATTCCTAAACTTCATGAAAAATAACTTAAAACAAAAAAATTTTCTGTTTACTTTTCTTATTGGGAAATCAAAGATCATTTAACCTATAACAAGTTTGTGGTTTTCTTATTGTTAATTTTATCCTAATCATATTTTCTATCACTCTCCTTCAGAACTTGATGGTTGGATTTCTATTCCATATGCATGTTTTCACAGAATCCTAGTATGTGTTATCTCTAGGGACCTTTATAATTCTCTTTATTTCTTTAAACATGATAGATTTATTTACACTTTTTCTGATGTGGGACTTTCAATGATGTTTCCGAGCCTAATTTTAAAATTGTGAGGACACAATTTTCAAAAGGGGGAATGATTTAACAACCCAAATATTTATAGAATAAAATTTTTGATTTCTATTAATAATTATGAATAAGATATTAATTTTATATTAAAGGGTATTCTTCTTCTAATATCATACTCTACACACAACAATGGGTATCTCCGAAATCTTATGTTGCACACAACTTTGAGTTATACTGAAATATAATACAATAATAATATTTTTATTTTAAATGTAGTTAATTCCTAGCCATTGGAATGGTGGGAATTAATAGTATCAAAAGAATTTTTAAGTATTGTTTAAAAATATTTAAATAATGATTCATTTGTTACGAATTTTTTTAAATGATAATAAAAACCAATTGAATATAAATGAAGCTTTTTAAGAAAACCTTTTTAAAAGAGTATAATTGTGTTTATAAAATCAGAACACTCTTTATGTACTTTTATTTAATAAAAAATATTTCATATATTAAATGTAATTTTTTAAACTCATATTTTATGTTTTCAAGATATGATATAATAATAAATTTGATTTTTCAGATAAAAGAAGTATTTTTCTAAAAAAATATAGTTTTACCACCTTTTTTTGGAGAACCCTTTTTAAATTTAGTTTTTTTCACTTATATATGTTCTATTTGAAAAAAATAAAATCCTTCTATATATTAGGGACACCAAAATTTACTTTGGTTACATTTTTTGTAATTTTTTGATAAATTTCGTTTTTTAATGAATAGTTAAAAATACTGCATTTTAATTCAAAACTACCTTTTTATATAATTTATTTATATAATTATATTGTAATTTTAATTGGTTCTAAAGTATGAATGGAATATAATTTTATCATTTAATCTAAATTTGGTCATTGGAATTAATTTCACTTTCAAATTGGACATAAACACATGTCAATATTTTGATAGTTATTACTTCTTAAAATCCCGCCTTTGGTTTGACAATGAGAATTAATTTTAAATTAATTACTGGAACTTCTGTGTTATAAATTTGGAAAAATTTATTCCATATTTGGAATTAGGAGTTCCAAATTTTTTAAATAGTTATCTTTTATTTTTGGACACTATGAATAGTAACTTCAATAATTATTTTATTTACCATGGTTAAAGGGTAAATCTGGTAAATAAGGGTAAAAATAATTTTATAATTCTATTAAACTACAATAACACATGTACTAATCTAATTGGAAGTGATATTTGTGACCATGGTAATCCTTTTTCCGATTTTGGGACCCCGTGGATCCACTTGGGGGTGTTAATGACATGTTATATTAATTAATTTAATGTAAAGAGAAATATAACATAAACATGTATCTTTTAGTAATTTTTTATATATGGGGTTTTATAATTGATCATTTTGACTATAAGTAGTCATTATGAATCTAAATAGCTCTCATACATCATGGAATTTTATTTATAGTTTTTATATATCATATAAATAAATATATTTATGACACAATGATGATGTAGTGATTACCTTATTAATGAATGATTTAAATAAATGAATTAAAAATATTAAAATAAATTTATTTTGAAACTTTTCATGCCATACAAGAATTTTAGTGATGATTATGAATTTTTATATTTTATTTAATGATTTTTTTAATCAATAATGATTTTATGGAATTTTTAAAAGTCATGATATGAATAGTTTAAAAATGTACATAAATAAGTTTTTAAAACAATTACTATTTTATTAAATGATATAATAGTCCTAAAAATCTAAGATTCATCCAAATGACTTAGATAATGTTGAAAATTTCATTAATTTACTACTTTAGGTTATATTGTCATTATATAGTAACTATATTAACCATATAGTATGAATATACAAAAAGACATTGTAAGAGTTAAATTTGATAACTAAGGGTTAAAGCTAAAAGATAATGTTTAATTTGTGACCTAAACTCATCTAAAACCTATTTTGTTATTATTTTTTCGACCCAAAAACATATTATATTTTCAACAAATGACTTTGGTACCATTTGAAACCAAAATTCATTTTAGAATAAAATAATATTTCAATACCTAACTAAAGTACCCCTCCACCCTCTTATAAAAGGGCATCACCTCTACCCATTTAATTACACCTCTAAAGGCCCTTGTCTCATCCAAATGATGTACAAACGAGCCCCAAAAATCCTTTGTTTCTTCCTATAAGTCTTATCTTTGGAATAAGTCAATTCAAGAAATTCTTTTGGCTCAAATCAGAGGGAGTTACATGTTTTAGAGGCAGTGTCTTCTCTAAAGTTCTTTTACTTTATTTTACCTTCATCACTATATATTATATTATTATTCTTTTATGACATAAAAACACCAGTATAATAAATATACTTGGATTTTTTTATGAGAATTATTCTAACTACACTTACACATACCTCCATCTAATGGATACGAACATACTGTTTTTGTGTACGACGAACTGATGCCTCACGAAATGATGGTTGTTCGATTTTTCCCTACCACCTATCATAGGGGAAATTATGATGGTACTATATTTATATATGATATATATTATATTATATTGTTTCTTTTATATTTTAATTTTAATTTACAAACATACCTTTATGCTTTTCATGATGTGTAAATTTGATAATTTCATTTGAGGAAGTGTGGACTACCACCCCTCAAAGTGATATGAATCGTTCATGACATACATTGAACGTATAAAAGATGATGTTAATGAACTTATGTAACATATATATCATATTATATTATACAAGAATTATAATATACCTCTATATCATTTAGTTTTTTATTTAATATGATGAGTAATTGAAAGTAGCGTTAATGCGTATGTACGATTTACCATCTCCATGAATGCTGCATTTCATTTCTTATCTCCAAATGTTATGGACTATTATAAATACATATATACTAGATATATATGATATTTAAATCATGAATACTATTCTGGATATATTTTATTTTTTACCACATTGAAAATTTGTAGTAATAACAAGATCATTTTTGACTCAAGTTCCCAATATCGAGAAAATGATAGATATTAATTTAAATAATTATGTATTATTTATAACTTGGTAATAAGTGATATAAAATTATTAATAAAATTTATAAAGGTTCTTAATCAATTATAAATTAACTTAAGCTTATTATTCTGGAAGAACAAGGAACATACGCGACGAATCGAACTCAAGGTAAAGGACTCTGTCTCAATCTCCTTTCATTGAGGCATGTTTTGATAATATACACCTCATTTTTTTACAAAGTGAATAATAAAACCCTTTGAATTTTACTTTTATTCAAAGGGAATTTTTTTCTTTGAATTGTTTTACTAAATAAAAAAAGGAATTTTTTTAACGTAAATGGAGACAATGACCTCTCTGCTGCCGTAATCTTTATTTGGGTTCCTTTATAAGACTTAATGTTTTTAAAAGGAAAAGAAATACCTTATTACCTTTTTGGGTGTTTTCTTATTGAAAATGTTTTTCGAAATGGATTGATTATTTCAATATACTGAAATGATTTCTGGTGATTTCAAATGAAATGTTACTAGTGAAATGTTGATATTTTCAATATTTTATGTGTTATGATTATATAATGGTACTTGGGAATTTCACAGCTAGTTACGTGATAAAACAATGATGAGTGGTTATGTGACAAACCAAATGACAGGTGGTTCCGTGATAAATGTAGGATGAGTGGTTACATTATAACCTCCAATGTATTGGGTATGGAAGTTGGTCGTATGGCTATTCCATTTAGTTATATGTGTGGAAGTCGACTGTATGGTTTTTCCATTTATGCATGTTTATGTATCAAGTTTCCTTTTTATGTTTTAGGTTTCTTTATATCGGATTTTAGTAATATTTTTATTAAATAAAGGGTAAGCAATGAGCTTATATTCAATGAAGTATATTTACCACTTCTTATAGGTGAAAAGTATTACATTATAATAAAGTATTCATGGTTTTCCTATTATCCCAAGACTAACAGTTTTATTTCTTTATGTATCCCTTATTGATATTTTTATGGTCATCCTATGTTCTGAAATGTTTTTCATAAGACATAAAGAAGAATAGAGTCAAGGATGGGATCTAGGAAAAGTTATATTGTTAAAATATGAAATAGTGTCATATTTCGTTTTAAAGAATTTTTGTTTTATGAAAAAAGGATAGTGAGTAGAAGTGTCTTATTATAATATTCAAGATGATATGTATAAGTTATGACCTAATTCTCTAAATCTCTAAACCAGAAAAGATCCTTGATTTTAAATAAAGTCAAATTATTGACTTATCTCAAGATTAAGTAATGTTTAAGGCTAGGACCTTATACACCTACCCATGATAACCCACCCAACCAGTAAAATTATCTCACACAAGTACATTCCTATTGGCCTAATTAATACCACCATATACCTTCACTCTTATTGGGTGATATACTTCTCTCGACTGCTATGATGGTTGGCCTCGATGGCTCCCATGTGTGGTTGAGATTCCTCCCAAAATGCATGGTTGAACTAGCCAATCAAGTTAGCTTAACTAGTATTGTTTTTTTGGTAAACTATAATCAAATAAATTATTCAAATAATTAACATAAGTACTAGAAAATTCTCAACATAAATTGCCTAACCAACTTTTTCATTATTCCTCAGGCAATCATTTTTTCATGGTCTTTAACATAATTTATCTGCTTTATCTTGTTACAAACAATGTGTTATTCATATTGACACACGTATTATAACGTAATATTATTTAATCAATCATCACATTATTTAGGATAATTTTACAAGCATCAAATCCAACTCAATTTAAATAATTCATAACAATTCTCCAAGTAGTATTACTTTACCATCAAATCTAAAAACACATATTGACACATAAATGACAAAAAATGAAACACTTCGGCTCAAGAATCATCCCCTGTGCATTTTTTTTCAATATCGCTTCACATCAAAAAAGTCAATATGTGTTCTCTAACTTTTTTCTCCCTTATTGAGATTTAAATAAAAATGGATAGTGGGGTTTTCTCATATCTTATTCTTAAAAACATGTTCTAATACCTTAATAGATTACTTCTTGAACACTTTTGAGAGATGGATGATATCACATGGTTTTATTAGTGAAGAGACTTTAGTTAATAAAATCTAAGTGTTAATAGGCTAGCCTAGTTTAGAAAAAAATATAGATACAACCAAGGTTGTTTATGAAATCCATAAACCACCATGCATGCAACATTTTTCTCATAAATTTTCAATTCACAAATTAGGGTTTACAAAGACATGAAACATATAGTCTTGAACTCACATTAACAACAACTTTAGAAAGTTTAGGGGAAAATCACTATCTCCGCCTTTGTCTCATCTCTTTATCAACCCAACACACTACCTTAATTAATATGATAAATACACTTAAGAATAAGGGATTCAAGTGTGATTGGAATACCTAAACTTATAATTTTATAAATATTTTTAGATGTTCCACATTCGTTGTGTAGTGAATAGTTAATAGATTCATCTCATCAATGCTCCCCCTCAAGGAATGCGTCTGTCTTCTTCCATTCCTTGAATTTTAGTACAATAGAATATATATAGGGGAATAAGGAGGAACATTCTTGTTCTTCAAGAGTAACATTCACGATGAGAGATGACTCTCAACTATGGATATTCTCCTCTTCTAATCGTAGTCAACTTCTCATCAATTTTGTGTGGAATACATTTTTTCACCTCAGTTTATATAGACACTTTCTTTATTTTAGCTTTAAAAATTATTTTTTATTCCTCTAATTTCTTATATAATTTTAGTTTATGGGAACACATAACTAGGCATTCTTTCATAACATTACCTATCTTCTCATAATCTTCAAATGAATTACCAGTAGTTTTATATTGAAGTATATTCCATTCACAACATAGGGAGTATCTCCTGGTAGCCTTTTCATATATTTCTCAGATGTGTAACACTTATTTAACTTTGCACAAAATTCTTCTGATTTTTTTTTATTTTTTATGAACTGGAATCTTGGATGGATTTTTAGGAACAATATCCTTTCTATAAGAACTTATTCTCATGTATTCAATATGAAATCCCCTTAATTCGTGATTTTTTTCATAGTAATTAAATTTTATACCAGAAAGAGAAGGATTTATGACCATACTTTTCACAACACCATTAAAAACCACTAAACTTAATTCTTCTACCTTGATATTCATTTTGTCAAGGAACCTTTTTTTGATTTACTTCTTCAAAATAAGACTCATTTTTCATAGGGTTACATGATTTTTTGAACACATTTCTTTTTCATTTTAATGTATAAGTAGATCTCTCACTTTTTTCTATTTTCTCCTTTCCTTAGATTCTATCCCCCTTTCATATGGATTTCTAGGATTGTTCTAAATTGAAATTCTATTCCAAAATTATAGAGATTTATGTCTATAATTCAAGAAAAACCAACAATAGACTATAATTATATTTCTCATCATTTATAATATAGTCTATTCAGATTTCATAAATTATGAAACTTTCTATTTTTAAGTGGAACCACCACTATTTTGGATACTTCTAGAGAAAAATATGTTTATAAATATTTTCTCATACACATTTTATGTAGTGGATTTATCTATATTTTTTATAATTCATAATTTCCCAAATTTTGGTTTACAACCTATTCCAGCTCTTGAAACAAAATTAGTACATAATTTAGTTTCTAGGTGATGGGATGGATTATTCATTAACTATGTTACCATTTGGTTTGAGAATGACCCCAAAAACTTCTTAGAGATATGATCCTCAAATCAAATTTGTGTGTTAGAATCTATTTTTTAGTAATTTTTGAAGTTCCAGCTTGTGGTGATTCATAATTCTTCAATCACATGTCAATATCTAAGAGCTTTATATTGAGGGAGTCCTTATCATACTCAATTGATATCATCTTATCTTCCCAATACTTATTTAGATTATTTATTTGTTCTTTATGATTTTAATTGATTCTAATAAATAATTTTCAATATCTATTATAATTTTTTCTTTATACTCTTATTGAGAAGCTTTGACAACCATAAAAACATTGTTCAAATTTCCAAGTGCATGGAATATTTCTTCAAAAACTGTCTCAAAGAAATATTTCTCATAAGAATTTATTTTCAATTCTTCAATAAACTTATCATATATTTTATTTATGAGATAAAATTTTTCTTCCTTTTATTGAAAAAGTTTTGTGTGATCGTTAGATATTCCCAATTTTTTAGTCAATGATTCTTCCATAGAATTATCCTCTTCTTCTGGCTATAATTTTTCATCCTGAAGACCTTTGACACCTTAAAAAATATTTTTACAACTTCTTTGGGATCTTTCTTTATACATTCTTTGAATTCAAAGTGAACATCACTATATGGAACATCATCATCATATATTGAACATGATTTATTAGATGAATCATAATCAAAAGCATTATTGTAAAATATACCACTTTGATGACCTTTAGTTAGCAGTGTCTCTTCCTTTACTATAAGATTCTTCTTTATCTTCCTTTCATATCTTTTTTATTTTTTCTTCTAAGTCTTGGTATAAATATCTAGATTAACATCCTTAGGGGTGACTACATTTTTCATTATCTTATATAGCTCACTCATTTCTTGAAATATTCAATTCATAAAATATTTCTTGGATCTTGATAGGGAACCTAATACTCTAATACTACTTAAAGTGCTTATTAGGATTAGTTTCCTCCACCAGGGGGTAAATTAGTAAAAGAATTTTTTTTTAAATTATTAATTTTGAATTCAACCTCATGAACATGTTAAGGTTGTGAATCCACTCAATGATATCTCACAATCTCACTTTGTATGTAGAAATAATAGTAGAGAGAATATATCATGATATTTAAAAGGTTTTATATAATGAAATACTATATTCCGTGTTGGTTACAACCAAAAACATTAATTTTCCACTAAAATATTTTCAATGATATTAATCAATAAGGTGGAAACTAGTTATACACCATATTAGTTAATCTTAGAGTTGATCCTAGTTCAACACAACAATAATGAACTCTTCTACCTTGATTGTTTTAACACCCCAATAGTCTTTTATTCTCCATCTTTTAGATTGTCCAGCCACCCAAATCTTAATCCTCTTCAGTAACTAGTTAGAAACCCTGGTCACAATCTCCCTTTTATTCTCGATTTCATTGATCCATAGATAGTATAATCCATATCTTATCAGGATTTATTCTATAACACTTGAAATAGATCTTCCTGTACTAGTCTAATAGATCTATTTTACTCATTTAAAACTTCAATATCTTCAATAGATTCTTAAAATAATCCATTTGGTCTTGAAACTCATCCACACTAGATCTAGAATGAGTTATTCACATTTTATTGAATCCTTAGACCAGGAAGTATTCTCATGTATGTATATTCTAGCTCTATCCTCTTCAACTTTTGATCTTAAGTTAAATTTTAGTTATTTATCATTGTAATGCTCAAGATATAATTCTTCCTTCTATATGATATCTTCCTAACCTCAATAATTCATGTGACAATAATCATTAATTATCTCTGGTCTTCATTTCCTTAAATAAAAGTATGTGTATCTAAAACACTAAATGCCTCCATGCAAGCTTTGAAAGATCAAGTTATTCTCACAGGATCTCTTATTCATCTTATAACAAGATATGTGTGTCCTCAAGGTTCTTTATATAATATCTTCACATGAATAAATCACAAAAATATTCAATATTCTTCATAAAATATATGTATTGTTCGTATATACTTATTCTTCCTTCACGTGACTAAGGATATTCTGCAGTTCTCTCTCACATGGGTGATTCACATGGGCTTCCTTCTACATAAAATAAATGGAATAGATCCATCTCTCTAAAAAATTTAAAACTACATAAACCATTTTCCTTTCTTTTTAGTCCATTAATTCTAAAAATCTATGTTAAATGTCTCTCTATTCTATTTAAATGAATGAGGGACAAAATCTAAGCACCCCAAAATCTCCATAAATGCATCGTGGAACAAGTCCAATGATCACCCCATGATCTTTCCAGGTTTCTTAGTTTAATTTCATGTGATATTGAAATATCCATGAAATATGAAATTTATAAATTCTCATTTCATCAATAGTAATATGAAATTTTCACATATTCAAGAAATCATATATGTAACACAAATGATTACAGGAATCTTTTAGCATAATGGGATATGTGAAACTACTTAGAAAATTAGCTAGATGATTTTCTTTTGAAAACAGATATGTAGAAAAAATCGGTACGTGAATAAATAGTCTATGTGGGTTGCTTATACAAATATATATGTCATTATATATAGAGAAATTATATGTGGAACTTATTTTGTTACATGGTTCACTTCTACAAATGGATATATAAAAAAAATTTATGTAAAATATTACTTAAATAGTAGCATAGTCATCTCATTATGAAACTTCATTATTCCATATATTTTTCATGAATGCTAATTCATGAATATCAAATCCACTAAAAATGACAGAAAAATGTGAGATAACTAGTGAATAATTGAAACCTCAAAGTCCAGAGGTAGAATATGATCCTATAAGTGATCAAAAGACTTAAAATAGTTGGAACTGATGGCCCCTAAAATGTCTAAAACATTTCCAAACATGGGATAAATATCACGTGTTCTATGTCCCCTATCAGTTTTCAATTCTTCTTTATCCTCTTAAGAAGAATTCCCATGTCGGTATTTTATTGAGCCGATAGTGAGGTTCGACACCCGCAACAATGTACCCACAAGATTCACGAGTCACACCTACCCTTGCTGGATAACCTTCCCACCTATATTTTCTGACATATACATGTCCCTAGGAGCCCAAGGAAATCCACAATGCACTCACGCTCCCTATAGGTACTATACATCCCCCTATTTCTATGTTGGATAGCCTGGATGGCTCCCCTGTGTGGTAGAGTTTTCTCTAACAATTCATGGTTGAGATAGGCTAACTATTTGTCTTAGCTGGACACGCTTTCTAGGAAAAATTTAATTAAAAGAGTTAGTCAAATATTTAACATAAGTACCAAAAAAGTATCATAAAAAATTTCCAAAACAAATTTGTCATTATTCATCATGAAATAAATTTCTTTTTTCATGGTCTTTAACATAATTCCCATGCTTCATCTTGCTGCAAAAAATATTTCACTTATATTGACACAAATCTTGGAATTTATGGTTAGTTAAAAAATCAACACATTCTCAAGGATCATTGTCCAATCTTGGAATTCAGTGACGTTAAAAGAATCCATAACAGTTCTCCAAGAAGTTCCACTTCAACCACAATTCTTCAAACACATATTAACACATCATTTAAAACAAATGCAACACTTGGGATCAATAGAATACATTTTATGAAAACACTTATAAATATAATAAATAATGCATTATAAAATAATTATTTCAGGATGAAATATATTTTCATAAAATTATTGGAATTTATTAATATCTTTTGTTTATGTATAAAATTTATAATAATTTATAAATATATATACATAATGGTTTCACTTAATGATTATAAATGATAATTTTAATTAAATATATACTCGTATTTCATGTAAAAATGTAGAATTCATATACCTTTATATTTTTATTCACTTAATTATAAATTATTATTTCATATACACACACATATATATTTCATAACTTAATATATTACAATGTTATATGGATTATATTTTCTAGGATATATAATTTATCTTTTTATATTCATTTACATATCTATAAAATTCATCTAAATCAATTTATTCACATCAATAATAATATTAATCATTATACACATATATGTTAATGGAAAAATAATGATAAAATATATTTAGTAAAAATTTAGGATGCTACATATCCCCTCTTAAATAAATTTCTCCCTTGAAATTTTCTCACTAATGAAAAACATGTAATGTTAAGTTTAAAATAACATAAATCTAGTCATAAGTTCTATTGAGAAAGTAACCTTAGTATTTTAATCTAATTTCTCTCTCTCTCACAATAGGCATATGTTAAGGTTTACTCTCAACTATTTATGTGAAATATACCTCTTCATTGAATATAAAGACCCATATTATATAAAATCTTATCATAGAGAGTTTATAATCCTCCTTATATCAATATATATTTATGAAATGATATTGGGTTTCAAATTATTTTTCTATAGTGACCCAACCTTTTCTTACATTACTATTACATAATTATAATGATAAACATAATAGTATTACACCAATGGGATCCATAGGTTTAGTGTCTTGGGAAAACTAGGACAAAACATAAT
The DNA here is from genome assembly GCA_963277665.1 of Viscum album. Taxonomy (NCBI): domain Eukaryota; kingdom Viridiplantae; phylum Streptophyta; class Magnoliopsida; order Santalales; family Viscaceae; genus Viscum; species Viscum album. Next base: position 904,624,139 of record OY728165.1, on the reverse strand, counting down.
ATTTACATCATCAAACATAAACATTTATTTAATTCATTATTCTTCAGTTTCTTATTGTCCCACGAAAACTCTTTAGTACACATAATCACCCAAGGATATAAAACAAAATGGGGTGATATAAAATCAAAATAAGAGTATAGATAATAATAATATATCCCAGGGTGAGAATAATCATAACATCATCGTTAAAATAAGGATAGGAATCATTAGAGAAAGGAATGTAATGTGGCAATATAGAAAAAATGAAAACATCATGTCTTAGTGGTTAACTACAAAAAATAGTTGTGAACAAAGATAGCATCATGTTCACACATAATTTCACTTTAACTCATGAGATTCATCACTTTACCTAATGCATTGGAGCGCTGTATAATTCTGGGTGCACCCATCACATTCAAACATTCATATTGCGCTATATAATTCCCGACACACCCGTCTCATTATAACATTTACATTAACATGCATGACACATTGAAAATATTCCAGACTTGAAAATAAAATAACCCTTGGAAATAAATGGGTTTCACATCATACATTCAAAAATATTTGGTTCCTAAAATAAATATAGAACATCATTCTTGACATAGATCCATTAACCTTGAGTGATGAGTGAAACAATCTTCAAGAAGTAAAAAGGGTGTATTTATTTGAAAGAATACTTATTTTGGAAAATATTGGATTTTTCATTAAATAAATTAGATAACATGTATATCCTAGAAATGTTAATATAATTATGAATAAATTATTTTTAAGTAATATCCATATTGAAAATGGGTTGAAGGGGGAAAACCCAAAGAAAGAGAGTTGGGTTCGAGATTTCCCCTTACCTTGTATCCAAACACTTTCTTCACTTTAATGTCTTGCATAATGACATTATATTCATTAATTAGAAGTTAAAAAAACTTTTTAACTTTATTATGGTTCATTATGGTTTCATTAAGTTCTTCTATGGGCCATTGGATGAGTTATAGTGTTTAAATTAATTGTTTAGAAGTATTCTTTTTCTTAGTTTTCATGAATGGTATGAACGAAAGTTCATGTAAAATGTGGATAAAAATACAGATATAATATTACATGTTTTTAATGATGTTATATAAATTTTAATGGTCTTAAAATTTTTTTTTTACCATGAGAATGAATAATTTGATATGAATTTAATGATGGTCATTTGGGTTAATTGGGGTAGTTTTTTGACCACAATGAACATGTTTTTTTAGTAATTATGTAATAAGTACATACGTTGGTTCTAGAACATTAAATAGGATATAATGCATATAAAAAAATCTGGTTCAACCATAAATTTTTTTTCATGATTAGATCTAAAGGTGTTAAAGGAAAATGAAAACATGTCGTTCTTGAAGGTGATAAATTAACCCCACACCAACAATGTTTTCCTTTAGAAAATAAATAGAAGATGAGAGGGGGTTGGATGATATAATATCCCATTAGTATCACAAAATTACATTATATGTATGATACTATATTAACCATACCATGTGGATGAGGATATGTGGGGAGATATTAAGAAAATTTACTTGAAATTAAAAGGAAAATAAAGGAAAAAAAGAGAGAGGAATTACCTCTTAAATCCTTTTTAAGAAACCTAGGCTTAGTCTTTTGATGAGACAAAAAGATATTGGAAGTGGGGGAGTGGCTAGGGAAGATGTTTGGGTAGAGTTTATAAAAGGCTTGAAGCTTGAGAGGTGCAAAGAAATGAGGGTGTGAAGGGTGGTATTTATACTTCCGGAGGAAGACAGTGACAATGGATTGATCCTCAATAGCAATGATGAGTTGGGTTCTAATGATATCAGTGGCAGTGATTGGTAGTGACACAAAATCTAGTTATAGCATGATGCAGGATGGATCGCGGCCCGATTATGATGGTGTTGATCTATTTAATTTTTGAATTTAGGATTTCTGAGCGGTCCTTGGTTTTTCAATTTGAATTGGAATTTTGAATTTGTTGCGGGATGATCTTGAAATTATTGAATTTGTAATGGTTTGGAGTTTTTTGGTTCACACTATCCATTTAAAAGTTTCATTAGAAAATAAAAATATGGTTTGTGTGTGAAGGGAGGTATTTATAGTGGAGGGGAGAGGGGTTTTCTCAATATTAGATTCATTAATTTATTATTTATCCACAAGAAAAGTAATAGTGATGATTCCATAACCAAGAATAGTAATAAGTACATGTGAGTTTGAGACAATTGGGCTTACATCACTAGAACATCATTCATGACTCTATAGTTAATGAATCTAACTTATTTTGTGAATTATCATATTTCACTATTCATAAAAATTCGAGTATTTCAGAAAAATACCAAAAATTCATCCTAAACATTTTTTAATGTGTAGAATTCAAAAATGAACACCTTTTTTCAAAAATAATTTTCTAAATATTATTAATTTAATTTTTAATTTAAATCATAATTTACTTGAAAAATACATATTTTAAAGTTAAAATTGATTTTATAATACTTTCAAAAATTAAAAAAGTTCTTGTAAAATTATCTTAAAACTAGAAGACACATAATTGTTAATTTATGAAAACATTTTAGTAAAATACATTTTATTTTAAATTAATTAACTAACTATAATTAATTATCTATCATATACAATAATACTAATAATTTTACTATGGTCATATTATCACTTATAATATGCATAAATTTTACTTAATCATTCATGGGTGAGGTTGCTATTATTATGGATGATTTACTATTCATAAGGGTAGGTTACTATTCATAGGGGTAGGTTACTATTCACCAAAACTTATTTTTTGTTCCATCAGTCTCCAAAATCACCCTGAACGCAACCTTGTGTGTCATATTTTCAAAATTCATAACATAGAAGTGGAAAAATTATGTTTTATGATCATATAGTATTTAGTATCATGATATGTCATTGTGCTTCCTAATGTGATTATACTATAAGGAATAATTATAAGAAGGGAATTCCACTGATAAAACTTTGGGTTAATAAATTCTTCCCCCCTTATGAAATTTCGCCCTCAAAATTTTGTTTTACAAAAATAGGCGAGGGTACTTATCCTTCATCACATCTTCCAGTTCCCAAGTAGCTTCTTCAAACTTATGGTTCCAACACAACACTTTAACAAGATGGGTTGTCTTATTGCATATGACCTTATCTCTCTTGTCCAGAATCAATACTGGATACTCCTCATAAGAGAGATCATCTTCCAGCTGTACCTCCTCCGAGTTCAGTACATGTGAGGGATCTGGTATGTACTTCCTCAGGAGTGATACATGAAACACATCATGAACTTAAACCATATTTGGTGGAATTGAAATCTGATAGGTCACAGCTCCTATGCAGTCAAGGATCTAAACAGGGCCAATGTACCTTGGGATTAGCTTCCCTTTCTTTCCAAACCACATGACTCTCTTCCATGGTGATATTCGAAGGAAGAATTTATCTCCAATGTCGAACTCCAAGTTCCTTCGACGATTGTTAATAAAGGTCTTTTGATGACTCTGAGAAGCTTTAATATGTTTCTGGATAACTTGAAACCTCTCTGTCATCTCTATCATATGATCGGGTACAAGTAGATTTCTTTCTCTAACTTCTTCCCAATAGGTTGGAGTTCTAAATCTCTTTCCATACAAAGCTTCATATGGAGACATTTGAATACTCAATTGGAAGCTATTGTTGTATGATAACTCAACCAATGGGAGACACTGATCCATTCAACCTTTGAATTCTAAAGATCAGGCTCTTAGAATGTATTCTAGAGTCTGAATTGTCCATTCAGATTGGCCATCATTTTGGGGGTGATAGGCCATGTTGAAATTTAATTTAGTAATCAAAGCATGTTGAAGACTCCTCCAGAATTTAGATGCGAACCTTGGATCATGGTCAGAACAATTAAGAGTGGAACACTATGCAGTCTCACTACTTCCTTCACATATATCCTTGCAATTTGTTGAAGCAAGAGATCTTCCTGAATAGCGATAAAATGGTAAGTCTTGGGGAGTCAGTTAACCACAAACCATATCACATTATTTGTCCTTGATGTATTTGGGAAACCTGTGACAAAGTCCATTGTGACATTCTCCCATTTCCACATGGGTAAAAGAAATGGTTTCATCATCCCTTTAGACTTATTTCTATTTTCTTTAACTTTCTGACTTACCAAGAACCTTGGGATATATTATACAATCTCCTTCTTCATGTTATCCCACTAAGAGTGTTCTTGGAGATCTCGATACATCTTGGTGCAACCAGGATGGATAGGGAATGTTGAGCTATGTGCATTTTACAACATCTACTTCTTTATCTTGGATGATGAAGGCACACAAATCCATGTTCAAAAACGAATCACACTATCATCATTGATATGAAAATCTTGAATCTTCCCTTCATTTACTACATTCAAATTCTTTTTTAACTCCATATCATCCCTTTATTCCTCCTTAATCATCTCCTGGATATATGGTTATGCAATCATTTGGGAAAGGTAGGATTTATCCCCAGCCCTTATGATTTCCAAATCCATCCTTTGCATATCCTAGAAGATATGGTATTTCTCAATATGTAACATGGATAGATTAGAAGGTTCTTTTCTTCTTAGAGCATCAAATACCTTGTTCGCATTTCTAGGATGATATTGAATAGAGAAATCGTAGTCCTTGATTAGCTCTAACCATCTCCTTTGATGCATGTTGATCTCATTTTGTGTGAGTATATACTTTAGGCTCTTGTGGTCAATGTATATGTCACACTTCTCACTATAAAGTTAGTGCCGTTATATTTTCAAGGAAAAAATCATGTATGCTAGCTCTAGGTCATGTACAGGGAAGTTATTCCCATGGATCTTTAATTTTCGTGAGGTTTAGTCTATCACACTATCATTTTACTTGAGTACACAACCCAAGACTCTCTTTGAAGCATCACTATATATCACAAAAACTTCCCCACTTTTTGGTAATTTGAATATAGGTGCAGTGATCATCCTTCTCTTGAGATACTATAATCTTCCCTCACATTCTTCTGTACAGACATACTTTACCCATTTCCTTGTAAACTTAGTTAGCGATATTGAAAATCGTGAGAAATTTCTCACAAAACGTTGGTAGTACCCAGATAATCCAAGAAAACTATAAATTTCTGTGACACTAGAGGGTCTGGGCCATTCCTTAACCAACCTTGTTTTTGAGGGGTCCAAATAAATTACCTCACTTGTGATACCATGTCCCAATAACATGACTTTATTTATCCAAAAGTCACACTTGTTGAACATGGCGTACAACTTATCCTTTCTCAATGTCACCAACATAAGTCCTAGACGTTCTTCATGTTCCTCCTTGATATTGGACTAGATGAGAATATCATTGATAAACACTACCAAAAATTTGTCAAGGTATTGTATAAAGACTCTATTAAAAAAATCCATGATGATTTTAGGGGAATTAGTAAGTTCAAAGGGAATCAGCAAAAACTCATAGTGCTCATACCTTGTATGGAAGACAGTCTTCAAAATATCTTCCTTCTCCACCTTCACCTGATGATATCTAGAATGAATATCCACCTTTGAGAAGTTTTGATATCCTTTTAACTAAACGAACAAATCTTAAATCCTTTGAAGAGGATACTTGTTCTTTATGGTGATCTTGTTGAGTTCCCAATAATTGATACACAACCACATTGTTCCATCCTTCTACACAATGAGCATTGGAACACCCAAAGGTGATGATCTCGGGAGTATAAACCATTTTTCAAAATTCTCTTGCAGGTGTTTCTTTAAATCCTCTAGTTTGATAGGATCCATCCTATAGGGAAACTTTGAGATAGGAGTTGCTCTGGGTTTGAGTTCCTTTGATAACTCTACCTCATGATCTGGGAGAAGTCTTGGTAACTCTTTAATAAATACATCGCCGTATTCTATCATGTTGGACATTTTTGCAATGTTGGAACTTTCCTTTGTCTCATCTATTTGGATTAGGTATGATTCTTCATAGGGTATCAACACCCACACCACTGAAGGATATTTCGAAGGAGATTCATGATCTTCATTGAATTTGTAGAGGATCATGGGATGGTTTGGAATGTGAAAAGATATTTCCTTTTCCTGATAGTTGATATGTTGTCTATATAATGAGAGCCTATCCATTCCCATTATAGCATCGAATTACACCAAGGGAAGTATTACGATATTTTCCGGAAGAACTTTCCACATACCCCAACAGGAGAAGAGTCAAAAACTTGGGTTCCAATGATTTAACCATTTGATGTTCTTACTAATATCTCTAATTCATTATTTCAGGGATTCGATTATAAAGTTCTAGAAAACATGAAAGATATAAAGGAATGCATAGAACTAGAATCAAATAAGACTTTTTCCATTATTGAGTGAATAGGAAGTGTTCCTTGTATGACTTCATTATCTTACTCCACTTCCAAAATAGTGATGGAATAATCCTTCACTTGTTCATTTGTCTTGGTGGATACTGAAGCTGATTACCCTCAAGGACCCAAGGTTTATTGCACTAGTTTTCATAATTTCCTTTCTCCCTAATGTTTTAGAATTGAACCATCAGTGGGGATCCCCTTTCTTCCACTACATTCTCCTTCATTATCCTGTATTTTAAACACTATTGACCATGGTGGCATTATTTGATACACTTAAATCATTTCCCCGTCCCTTTGAGGTAGTTTCAATGATATAACTCTCCACATTTTTGGCATATAGGTTATTGAATTTTCTTCCCACCTTTATAATTATATCCTATAGATTGAAACTCCATATTTCATTTCTTATCACCATATCCATGGGACCATTCTCAAAACTTCATCTCCACTTTGAGGGCACACCAAACAACTTCTTCATAACTGCCAAAGTATCGAATCTAAATATCCTTTTGAAGGAGTGGTTTTAATCAAAATGAAATAATCTATCAATTTTTTTATCATTGTTGATAACCAAACCCGAAGCATACCTTGCAAGCCTTGTGAAATTTCCTTCATAGTTCATTACATATTCTCCTTCATTTTTCTTAAGCTCAATGAATTATCTCTCCATCTTTTTATGAAGTGTTCATTGGAAATACATGTTAAGAAGCATGATCTTAAAGTCTTCCCAACCCATCTCTTCAATTTCGTCACTTCTCTTGGCTTTCTTAATCAAATCCCACCATTGATCGACCTCTCTATATAGATGATAAATGGATTGTGTCACCTTCCCCGTCTCAGAACAATGAAGCACAACAAAGATTTTCTCCATGGAGTCAACCCACTATTCAACAACTAGTGGATCAAAAGACCCACTAAACGTCAGTGGTCATTGCCACATAAAACACTCTATAGCTAATTGCTCCCTCTTAGGTGAAAGAAGAAGTTCCACATTATTCTTGTTATTTTTCATAACCTGAGATATTCGGGTAAGCATTGCCATGAAGTTTTGAGATCCTCCTCCTAAAGCATTGAGTATTTCATTCAGGAAATTTTCTCATTAGCCCTTGCATGGGTTGTTGGCCTGGTTTCTTCTGGTTCCCACCATTTTCTAAAATAGAAAATCTTAGAACAAAACATAAGTTAACAAGTCATGAATAAATAACTTATTCATTTGTACAATTTTCACTAAAATAATAAATTATGGGATCTCTATGTAAATCTTCTTGTGAGCATATTTGTACTTAGTCTCATACTAGAGGTTTTCTCTAGGGTTTACTATTCCTACTTCCCAAATTAACTAAAGCTTGCCTCTGATACCAACTATAGTGACCCAAAATTTTCTTAAATTAGTATTACATCATTATAAAGATAAACATAATAGTATCACACCACGAGGATCCAGAGGTTTAGTGTCTTGGGAAAACTAGGACCAAACATAAAATTTACAACATCAAACATAAACATTTATTTAATTCATTATTCTCTAGCTTCTTATTGTCCATTCAAAACTCCTTCATACACATAATCAACTGAGGATATAAAAAAAGGGGTGAGATAAAATCCCTGTAATAGGACAGATAAGAATAATATAGTATGGGGTGAGTATAATCATAACATCATCATCAAAATCATGAGAGGAATCATTAGATAAAGGCATGGAATGTGGAAATGCATAAAAAATGAAAACATCATGCCTTAGTGGTTAACTATCACACATAGTTGTGAAAAAAGATAGAATCATGTTCAAAAATCATTTCAATTTATCTAATGAGATTCAACACTTTACCCAATTCATTGGAACACTGCATAATTCTGGGTGTACCCGTCACATTCAAACATTCTTGTCACGCTATATAATTCTGGGCACACCCATATCATCATAACATATACATTATCATGCATGCCACATTGAAAATATTTTAAACATCAAAATAAAATAACCCATTTAATGAAATGGGTTTCACATCATACATTCATAAAAATTTGGTTCCGAAACGAAATATGGAATATCGTTCTTGGCATAAATCCATTAAATATGAGTGAAGAGCGAAACAATCTTTAAGAAGTAAAAAGGGTGTATTTATTTGAAAGAAGAGTTATTTTAGAAAACATTGGGTTTTTTATAAAATAAATTATATAACATTTATATCCCATAAAAGGTAGGATAATTATGAATAAATTATTTTTAATGCATATCCACACTGAAAATGGGTTGAAGAGATAAAACCTAAAGAAAGAGAGTTGGGTTCGAGAATATCTCCTTACCTTGTATCCGAACGCTTTCTTCACATTAATGTACTGAATAATGACATTATATTCATTAATTAGAAAATAAATAACCTTTTACACATTAATATGGTTCATTATAGTTTCATTAAGTTTTTTATGGGTCTTTGGATGAGTTATAATGTTTAAATTCATTGTTTGGGAGTGTTTTTTTCTTAGTTTTCATGAACGGTATGAATGGAAGTTCATGTAGAACATGGATAAACATACATAACTGATATTACATGTTATTAATGATGTTAAAAAACTTGAAATGATTTTATTAATAATTTTTTTATATACCATGAGAATGAATCATTAGACAATAATTTAATGATGATCGTTTGAGTAAATTAGGGCGGTTTTTTGACCACAACAAACTTGTTTTGTTTAATCATTTAGTTATATGTACATAAGTTAGTTACAGAACATTAAATAAGATATAATACATATAAAATAATCTGGTCTGACCATAAAAATGGTTTCATGACCAGATATGAAGGTATTAAAGTAAAATAAAAAAAATGTCGTTATTGAAGGTGATAAATTAACACCTCACGAACAACGTTTTCCTTTCTAAAATAAAAAGAAGAGGATAAGGGGGTTGGATGATATAATATACCATTAGTATCATAAAATTCCAGTATATTTATGATAATGGAGTTACGATACCATGTGTATGAGGATAGGTGGGTAGATATTAAGAAAAGAACTTGAAATTGAAAGGAAATAAAAGGAAAAAAGAGAGAGGAATTACCTATTGAATCTTCATCTTGAGGTCCTCCTTAAATAGCATATGCTTTGTATTTTGATGAGACCAGAAGATCTTGGACGTGGGGGATAGGCTAAGGAATATTTTTGGGTAGATTTAATAAAAGTATTGAAGCTATAGAGGTGTGAATAAATTAGTGTGTGAAAGGTGGTATATATAGTTGATGGGAGAGGGGTTTTCTAAATGCTATATTCATTAATTTATTATGTATCCAAAAGAAAAGTAATAGTGATGATTCCATGACCAATAATATTAATAAGTGAATGTGATTTCTAAACAATTGGGATTATATCATCAGAACATCATACATGACTCTCTAATTAATTAATTTAACTTATTTTGTGAATTATCATATTACACTATTCATAAAAATTCAAGTATTTCAGAAAAATACAAAAAATTCACCCTAACAATTTTTCAATTTTTAGAATCCAAAAATGAACTCTATTTTTAAAAAATTATTTTCTAAAAATTATTAATTTAATTTTTAATTAAAATCATAATTTACCTGAAAAACACAGATTTTAAAATTAAAACTGCTTTTATAATGTTTTCAAAAATTACATAAGTTCTTTTAAAACTATCTTAAAACCAGAAGACATAGAATTGTTAATTTATGAAAACATTTTAGGAAAATTCATTTTCTTCTTAATTAATTAAGTAATTATAATTAATTATTCATGACATACAAAAATAAAAATACTTTTACTATGATCATATTATCACTTATAAGATGCCTAAATTTTATTTAATAATTCATCGGTGATGTTAATATTATTTTGGATGATTTACTATTAATAAGGTTCATATTACTATTAACAAGATAATGTTAATATTCATAAGGGTAGGTTACTATTCACCAAAAAATTTGTTTGTTCCATTAGACTCCAAAAATCACCTAGAACGCAACCATGTATGTCAGATTTTCGAAATTTAAAAGATAGACGTGGAAAAATTACATTTAATGATCACATAGTATTTAGTATAATGATATGTCATTGTGATTACTAATTTTATTATACTATAAGTCATAATTATAAGAATATAATTCCATTGATAAAACATTGGTTCGTTAGAGTTTTCTTTATCCAGAAAATTGAACTTAGATATTTGTATAGAGAGACAATCAATGATAAATATTGAATTGAAATAATAAAAACTATATTTTAATGAAGTTACACCACATAAATATAATTTGGTGAAGATTTATACACTTTTGACTTAATAATTCCATCTTAATGTGTTTTTACTGATAAATCAAGATTGAACATTGATGTGTTGAATTAATAGTCTAAAAAAAATTAAAAGATATGAGGGAATACATGGAACACAAATTGAATAAGGAATTCATAGTTCATGAATGAATCATATGTTTACATATTAAAACCATATATTTCATGATCCTCTTTTACAATTTTGATTATATAGACATTGACTTCCTCCCTTGGATTGGGAGGTTTCTAACATTAATTATCTATAATAATCTTGTTTTTAGTGAATTTATTTACCTAGTTCCCAAATTTTTTCTGGTTGAAAAATTAAAACATTTGTGGTGTATTATGTGGAAAATTATTTTAGTCCATCTTGTCAATGATCCTGTTTATTATTGTTTGGAAGTCTTGTGCTTGATGGACTCAATTTACCAACCTAAAAATCTTCCTATTATTTTGAGAAAATTTCTTGGGTACTTCATCCCACATTCATAGAAAATAAAAAATTGGAACCTTCTTCCTCTATGATATTTATCATAAAAAAACATTTAAAATCCATTTTTCTATACTTCCATTCATTTGGTATTTTCTCATGGTTTAGGTTATTAATCATAACTCAAGATAGCTTGGTAAAAACAACCATAAGTTTTTTAAAATTAAATTCTTCCCTATTTGGTTATTTACTCATAATGTTATTATAATTCCCTTTATATTATTTATTTATTATGTTCCTCATTATTCTATCCACTCTATTAAAACCAATGCACTCTATGTGAATTAATATTAAAGTAAATATTAATATGAATTTAAAAATTTATTGATAAAAATATCTAAACCTATAAATCATTCAGTCCATCCTAAGTCACTTTAGGTTTTATATTTTTTCCTTCTTAATCATAATCCTAAATATAACCTATGACATTTGAGATAATATAGTATTCATGCTTTAAACATCATCACCTTTGAAATTTTATTGATTATTAATACAATATTCAAATAAACCTTTGTCTCCTTAATGGGTGTTCTTATTAGAAAATTTCATTCCTCCATCCATATAAAAATATTTAACAACAATTAATATGTATAAAGTCACTATCCTAAATAATAAAACTCATTATTAAAATATTTGAGTATGAAATTTTAACCCAACATGTTTATATTCGTTTACTATAACTAAATATTTCCTCTTAGGGTTCTCAACCTAATTCCCAAAAATAACTAAATTTTACACTGATATCAACTGATATGGCTTAAACATATACTCATAATTCTGGTGCTATAATATCAAATTAATTCATTAAATTACATAGAAAATTAATCGTAGAAATCGTTAAGCATAGTGTATTTAGAAACTAATACATAGAACATCAAATTTTATGTCATCAAATATTTTAAATAACTTATAGTTATATCAATGAATCTATAGTTTTTATATCCTATATATTATTGTCTCTTCTATGAGGATTCTATAAAACATAAGAAAATGGAGAGAACAAATACTTTGAAAGGGTATCAAATACATAATAACGTATCCAGAATAAATTTAAAATAAATATTTGACTGATTATCAATTAGTATAATACATGAATAAAAGAGTATATCATTATGGAACATATTCTAAATGAATTATAAGATTTCATTAGGGAATAAAATTTATCATAGAGTGTAATATTTCTTTATAGAACATATTAAATAATAAATAATACATGATAAATGGAACAAACAACATTATGGATCTGATGACATAGATACCACCAATTCCATGGTATCTTCTTTATAAACATGTGTATATAGACTTTTGATGATAATAATATATTTCATGGTGTCATTTTATATCCCATGGCAGGGCTACCAAAATTACCATGGTATCTGAATGACATTGATGGTAAGGATACTCTCTAATATCATGATATTATAATACCTATAATGATAATTCTACCTTCCAATACCATGATATTTGAATGGATTTGATAGAAAATATACCCTCCATTACCATGATATCATAATGATTTTGATGGAAATTTTATCCACGAATTATATGATATCATAATCATTCCATACACCTTTTATCTTCAATGATGAAACATTACCCAATACAATAAAGGGATATTTAACTGGGCCCTCCCATTTGATATGATGTATAATTTACAATACATTACTTTAAATGCATACATGATATCATAATCATTAACAACCCATAAATACTCATGATAAAGGTTAACCCATAAGTAAGGGATGCGATCTTCAATATAGCAAATCCCCATTCAAAGGAACTATATGGATACAACATTCCTTCATAGGGAAATAATAAGATTATGATAATGAGGATACAAATTATTATTTTACGTAAATGAGAAGGTTTTGGTTTAAAAATATATGATTGTTAATTGTTGATAATAATTAAATAAATGTAAGTGATGGATCAATACCTTCAAATAGATTCCATCTCTAAAGTATCACAAATTAATCTGAACTTTAGTAATGAATCTTAGATCCTAGGATAATTTTTTCATAGTAACAACTTATAAGAAAGTCACAACGAGAGGAAATAGGTGATATAACATTATTTAAATATCTAATGTATGATAATATACCATATATAGTATTATAAAATCCATGGGAATGAAGTTTCATTATTTTTTTTAAAAAAACAAAAACAATATGAAATGAAAGATAAATATATAGAAATATTTTATTTAGAAATCATATAGCTTTTGAAAAGGATAAAATAAGAGGGATAAGATGATATCTCGTGGATAAAATATTGATGTACCCAAATGTATTTTTAAGGATTAATTTTTATTTGTTTTTAATGTTGATGAGTGATGAAAGTTCAATGTGTGATAGAAGTAATATGAAGTTGTTTCGCATATATAAATGGTTAAATGAGTTGATTTTGATGCTCATAAAACTTAGAAATATATATTCCTATATCATCCCTTAACATAAAATTATTTTTTGAGAAAATATTCATGTTAAAGACTTATTCTATTGGATATGACACTATCTACATGAATTTTATGGGAGTTTGAAGGAGTCTAGATTGTGTGGAGAATGAAGAATTAATATTAAAGAAGAAAGAGGGTAGATGAAGTTGTATAAGACCATAAAATGGTTTTTTGAAGTAAAAACTACTATAAATTGAATAAGAAAATATTTGGATGGGGTTTTGAGTTTATTTGGAGTGATTAATAAGGGACTATAAGGAGTTAAATACATTCTGTAAGTATTTGAGGATGTTATGAAGTGCTGTGCTAAAATATAGAAAAACTAAAAAGTCTTAAACCCTACACACATTATATATTTGATCTTTATAGGGCTCACTATCTCAGTATGGTATAACATATAAATATATATAGTTCTTACATTTTTCGAAAAACCAGACTGTGTTGAGTTCAATAAACATTTCAAGGTATAGTGGGACTTCATAGAGTTCTTCACTAGGTAGAAGTCATAAAATTTAGTAAAGTTATATTCCCTATATTAAGATTTATATTTTTTATTGGAAGTTTATAGGTTACATGATCATTGTAATGTTTAATATACTTTTCATAGTTGAGCATTGGATTTTTAGAGTTTATAATGTGTGTACAGTTCAAACAACCCTAAGAGACACTATAGAGTTCAATAAAATCTAGGAAGATAGGAAAAAACAAGAAAAATTCAGGGAGTTCATATTATACTTCATGGAGTTAAACTAACTCTATAAAAACCAAGTGAAATTGAAACCCTATAAGATGAAAATAATAAAACCAAAAGGAAAATAAAAAAATATTTTGATAAAATAATAATGAAATTTTAAATAAATATTATGAGAATATTAAAGAAAAAATCAAGAATGTCAAGAATTCAAATATTATAAAGATAATGATAAATTCATATTATGAACATGATTCATTCTTCATTTAAGTAAATATCGTAATAAGAGTTTTTGATTCAAAATGAAATTGCAGAAGAAGAAGCTAAAGATGAATTTGGAGTTTGACAGTTCCACACCATAGAAGAGGCGACACATCACAAACATACATGCTACCAAGAAAACATCGATTAAGAATCCAAATTATTTAAAATACATGAATACTATGGTGGATAAGATTTTGATATTCAAAAATCTTGTGTGGTAAATAATCCCGAGATTTTAGAAATACCATGAATAGAAATTTATGAGATTGAAATTGAGAAGATCTCATGCCATAAATAATCAAATATTTCCCATAATTCAATATGGAAATAATATTCACACGATATTCTATGAAAGTAAAAAAGTTACAAGAAATGAAGAATAACAAGGTTTTGATAATTTGATAATACTAATACCATAAAAACATCTATTTATATAATTTGAAGCTGACTTTATCTAATAGATCCTATATGTTGAATGGGGAGAGTGAGAAGAAGGTATATCATTTTGAAATATGATATCTCAATATTATTGGATAAGACTATTGGTCCCTATAGAAAACTCAATAGGAGGCGGGTGAATTGAGTTTCTAATTAAAATTTATATTTAAAACATATTTAAAATAAAATCTCACAATTTAAAAAATATGTCTAGTTAACTAAAAATGTAGAATTATATAATTTAATATTTAAAAAAGTTTCTCAATAGTTCGATAAAAAAATCAGTTATAAATAAGTTTGAATTTTTTTCTATCTTTTGAAAAAAATTCACTTGAATCAAACATTTCATATAAAAAAAATTAAAACTAACTATTAAAGTAATATATTGTTATATCGTTTTGAAATCAGATATATGTTTTTTTGAAAAATATATTAAAAAAATAGATAAAAGAATTGTAGAATAAAAAAGGGTTTCAGTGTCAAGCCAAGACCTAATCAACTCCACATGAAAATAACATATTTCCAATAAGTTTATTATAAAATAAACTAATTCAAAATCTGTATCAAGTTTTATAATATCACACAAGGCTATATAGGCATCACAAAGCATTTTCTATAGTTTTATATGGTTAAAATAGATGTTAACAACTACAAACATATAGTCTAGGCTAAACAACCTCTTACACAGTTCTATGTGAGAGTAATGGTAAAGAAACGAGAGAGAGTGTATCACAATATCCAATTCAGTATAGTATTTGGAGCTAAAGAATAAACTGAGTATGACACACACAAATAAAAAGTAAATAAAATATAGTAAGGAAAGGTGATGAGTTTGGTGAAGTAGATTATGTTGTTCTGTTTGTTCAATATGTAGTTCCTTACTTTTCATAGTCATATTTTTATTTTGAATACGTGTGTGAATACATTAAGATGTTCTATTGATATTTAATTGAATATCTGGTGAAATTAGGATTTCAATTTTTTTTAAAATAGAGTATATGATTTTCTTTTTCATTTAGGAAAACCATTTATGTCTCTGTGTCACATGAGTATATTTCATTCTCTCTTATAATTATGTTTTTTTGTTCAATCATCCTTTTAAAAAAGAAGCATGCTCTAGAAATTTCCATTAAGAAATCATCATGATAATCTTTATACATTGGTTGGAAACATGGGTTCATTAAATTATTTCGACCAACATTTAATTGTTCACAAAAAGTGGTTTTATTAATATATTTAAATATATAATAATATAATAATTAACTTTAGACATTTTCAACTTAAATTTTCCACATCAACATCTATGATCACTTTCATACTTTACAAGTTCCATGATATGTTATATAATGACTCACTTATTTTCATGATCAATTATTTTGTCGTATGGTAAATCCTCTTACACTTTTGGTTGATCAATTTTTCTTACTATCGATCTACTTCCACTTGTGTTCAATCACGTTGTACTTGTTGTCTATCAAAAATTATTCCATTTTTGAGGCTATTGAAAACAATCACTTCACTTGATCTTATGGTTGATACTAGGTATTCCATTTGATCTTATAGTCTCATGATTGTTCATACTATCAAACTAACTAGCTTTGTGGTCTCTCTGTTAGGTATGTGGTTGATTCATGCCATTGAAATTTTAATCACAATGGTCGATTGATACAATGCTCAATGATTTAGTTATTTCTTATAGTTGATTCCTTCTTTTTTCATAAATTTATCATGGTTGATCAGGTGGCGGTGAAATCGATCACATATACCATGAAGTAGATTCCTAACTTAGTTAAAATTTCATTCATTTCCAAAAAATGAATATGCTTTCATAAAATATAAAATGGATTATAAATAACATAAATATTATTTGTGATTATTAAAGAAAATATGTGATGGAATGAGTCATAAATATACCCTATATTGACTATAAAAAATAATGAAATATTTTTTTTCTAATGAATTAAATATTAGGAACTAAATATTATAATCTTTTATAGTATTTGGAAATAACGAATAATCATTGGTATTTTGTTAATGTGCCATTTTGAAATAATTGATTCATGCTTTGTGTATTATAATTTTAGTCATTTTTTATTCATATATTGTTTATCTGATATATTTTACACCATTTTGGGATTATCAAAAAGTAGTAATAAAGGGTTAGAAAGGAAAATAAAAGTAAAAATTAAATATAGTAGATACAAGAATAAAAATAGAAAACATAGAAAAAATAATTAAAAGGAATTTTCATTAATTGTTAAAAATAAAAACATAATCATTATTAGAGTATAATAAAAATCTAAATCTGAATGCACTGAAAGAGTAAAAGGGTTAATGTATTCTTCCATTTTCCAAAAAATTGGAATAGTAGTAGGAACAACTACCCGATGAATTTTAAGAGATCTTGGAATATTGATTCCTTTTAAAACATGAATAATATGATGAAGGGATTGAAAAAGAGTGAGACCAAAAGGTATTGTTGGAGGTATAGGTGAGGTAGATGTTGATATAAATGCAATAATAGTTGAGGATTGGGAAGGGAAGGTAGAAAAGTGAGGCAGAGGTAGAACATGAGGTGCTAGTGAATGTGAATTTTCAACATACTTGTACAAATCAACGATCCTTATAATATTTTCCACAATTATTATTCCATATTCCATACCTTGAAGAAATTAATATTTTTTATGACCTTAATTGATTATGAAGAGGACACATTACCAATAAATTATCTACTATATCTTTGAAAAAATTGTCAAAGGTTTCTTTTTTAAATATTTTTCTAAAGATAAGAACTAAGTCTTAATCTTGGTTTTAGGTAAAATCCTTCTAAAATAGAACTTTATAATACCCTTAATTAAACTATTATTGTTAACAGCCTTAACATATTTAGCCTTAATGAAATCAAATTTCTTTTATCCATGAGAATTAATATCAATTTTAACTTAATTTATCATATCCGTCACACTATCCAAATTACTCATATTATCTTCATGGACTAGACATCGAATTATGTTCTCATCAACAAAAATTGAAATAGATGCAATTTATAAAGAATAATTTGATGGTCTAGAAGTACTGTTCATCATTAAATGATACCTTTAATTCATGGTTTCCATCAATTCAAAAAAATCAGCTATCAAGACTCTAATTTTACTTATGAATCTTGCCATTACTCTTTAAAATATCAAATTTCTTAGTGAAAATGATCCATTTTCATAAACACTCCCGGTTAAAGCTGCGAGATAACAAATTAAATTATTTATGAAATATCTTCTTCCCAACCATGATTATTATTCTAGTTGATACTTAAAAAAATTTATTTTAATACTTCCAAAAGGTTATTATTGAATTGAATGAATTCAACAGAGGTTATTATAGTAGGTTGAGAAGAAGAGGATCCATATTTTTGAGGTGCAATAGTTCTATATTAAGAAGAATCAACTTTAGGAAAGAAATCATCAAAATGATCAAAATAATGATAACTCAACTCAAAAATCTGTCTCCATGATTCTTATTTGGCTAAGAAGACCCCATAAGGTCTCATAATTTCATTCAAAGAGGCCTCATATTCATCTTCATAATCCTTCATGGCCATAATCTCAGTTCTAGGAGAAGAGTCATAGATAAGATCTTTTTTAGAAATGTTATAATGAAAATATTTTGGGGAAGGATGGGTAGACAATATCTTTAATATATCTTTATAAAATTTAGGCCTCACAAGTCTCTCTTAAATAAGAGTTTTAGGAAGATTTGGATCAACAGAATATTCTTTTCCAGAAATAACAATAACATTATCTCATTTAGGTTTCGGGTCATCATCCTGTTCATCATTTCCATCCTTTCCATCTAACTTATCATGATTTTTAGCATCTTTATTATCCTTTTTCATAATTCTTATCCTCATCACTAGTATGAGAATATGCACTCAAATCAAATAAAGTGTTATCTAAAAGAGCTTCTTTTCTATAAGGAGATGAATAAAAAATGGGATCTTTCCCTATCTCAAACATAGGTGGACTCTCCACTGAAACAAGATCTATATCCTTATCACTTTTAGAATCTATAAGAGATGGTTCAAACAACACCGACTTTGGAATTTCCTTCGCCCTAGGAGTTATATATTCTCTTACTGATTCATCCATTATAGTTAATTCAAATTCTCTTTTATATTCAACAAAAATTTACAAGACTGAGGAACAAAATGAATAAAAGGTACTTCTTCTCTCATTGGTTTGACTCATCAGAAACTTTATAAATTTGAGGCATTTCTAGGATTTCCTAAAAATCATTTCTAGATTTATCAATCAAATCTACAGCTTGGGATTCATCGTCATCCAAGGAATAATCAACATCAACAATTTCATCTAATTCCAAACCGGGGTCAATTAAATCTTTTAGACTAAAGGGATGATATAATGGATTAAAATTCACATATAACTTCTCCTTATCAACTATACCCACCTTTTCCCAATAATTCAAGATGAAATTAATTCTTTTACAGGTATTTTGATTTAGATAGACACCACTCAGGAAAACTGTCCTTTCAACTCTTAAAGGGACTACGTTTCTCAATTAAAAAAACATAGAAATAAATTTCATTTAAGGAAGTGAGTTAATTATTTAATATGGTTTGGTTAACTTCTAAATATTTCTCATTAAGATATGATCCAAAATAATTATATTTCCTTACACAATTATATATAAGAATATTAATTTCTGATACCTTACAGAACTAAAATCTCCCTTCCTTGGGTAGGTAGAGTGTTGAATGAAATTTAAAAAGTCTAAATTATGCAATCAACTCATTCAAAACTAGTCTTATATCAGTTCTGTTATTAGTTAGTTATTCCTACGCATTTATAATTTTGAAATGAGGATGATTAATAGGGTAAGAATTTTGGTAGTCCTCATATTCTCTAATATATGGTACTCTTATAGAGTCATCCCAAACGGTTGAAGTAATATTACACTCTTGACCATCAATGATTGTTTGAACCACATCCTCATATTCTCCATATTTAAACACCATGTTTCTATCGAAATCCTTTAATATACATGTATAGAATGATCAGTATTTATCTAAAAACCAAATCACCCAATTTTGACATAGAGAAACTCTCTATAACAAAGACCAACTAGACCTAAACCATTCAATGTCGACTTATCTTTCATCCACAACTTCATAAGAAATAATATGTAGTTTCTAAATGTTATTAGAAATTATGTAGATAAAATTTTCTTTCTTAGATTATTCTATATAATCACCTTGAAATAACCTCTTCATCTCAACTATGAAGACTGAGAATTGTAACTCAGATTCTTGGGATTTCAAGAAGAGGTTCCAGAAAGAGTGTTAAAAAATGGTTTAGTTTGGGTGAGAAAAGGAGAAACAATTTGACTCTAAATTTAAAGATTAATCATTTAGGGATTTAATTTTATAGTAACATACAAGAATTAATAATACACATTTAATTTATTTATAAAACCTATATGATATATTTTAAATGAAATAACTAAACAAAATACTTAATAAATGCATCACTTAAACATATGTGTAACATTATTGAAAATAATATTAAAATATTTCAAAAATTATATTTAAAAATATTAATCATACCTAATCATGTTTGATAAATTTTATTCACTCATAAAATAATGGATTTATAAAAATGTCAGAAAGATGATGTTTTGTACCAACAAATTCAAGAGCGCTATCTCCTTTTTGAAAATTATCTCTCACAAAGTAATGTTTTATATCAATAAGTTTTGTTCTATAATGTGATACAAGAAAATTATAAATATTTATCGCACTTATATTATCACAATTTATAGAGGCATATCTACATTCATAATTATATTAAAATAAAGTGTGTTTTATCCATAGAATATTCACACTACAAGTACATTTAGCTATATACTTATATTGAGTAGTAGATAATGAAACTGAATTCTATTCTTTACTACACCATCAAACTAAATACTTTTCAAAAAAGTGTTAGTTGATAGAGGTGTTTTTATATCTAACTTACAACCAATAAAATATGTATTTGAATAACTTTATAAATATTACTTATGTCCTCTAGAATAAAATAGTATTAAGTTGGTTTATTCATGTGGTATTTAAAAATTATTTCCAAAAAAATTAAATGAGATTATTTAGAGTTTGATTTAAAAGTTTCACATATTCACACATAGCACATATTATCTGGTTATCTAACAATTAATTATAATAAATTTCCAATCATACCTCTATAAGTGTTTTAAAAAATTGGTCTCCCAATTTCATCAAGATCCAATTTATATCTTGTACTCATGGTAGTATCATTACCATAATCATTAACCAAGATTTTTTTTAAAAGATACTTTTTTAATTTAATTTTATTTAAAAGAATAACTTCTTTTTTTTTGAAAAATCTAAAATCCAGGAAAGAATTATAACTCACCCATTAAACCCATTTAAATTTTATTTTAAATTATTTTGAAAACATAAATAAACTAGTAGATTTTGGATCATGTGAAAATAGTATCATCAAAATATATTTGTACTATTAAAACATATTTTGAAATTATTTTGAAAAATAAAGTAAGGTCAACATCATGTTTTATAAAACCATTTGAAATAAGAAAAGTGGATAGACTATCAAACCAAGATTTAGGAGCTTGTTTTAAACAATAAAAAGTTTATGTTAATTTAAAAAAATGATCTGGAAAATGTGGGTTTTAAAATTTAGGGGGTTGTTTAAAAAATACATCACCAATTATAAAAATATTTAGGAATACACTCTTAAAATAAATTTGATATATTTTGAAACTGAAATGTTCTGTATAAGAAAACAATATTTTGATGGATTAGTGTCTAGTTACTGGTGAAAATGTATCCTCATAGTCAATACCTTATTATTTACTATAAAATCATACTACTAATTTATACATTTTTTCTAATTATTATACCAAATATATCAACTTAATTTTTAAAAACCCACTTAGTGCCAATGGTTATTGATTTTTAGGTCTTTCCACAAGTTCCTATAATTTATTCCTCCCAAAACCATTAAGCTATAATTGTATTTACATTACCTATAATTAAACATCTATTGCATTAGTGATGATATTATGTTCATACTATGATAAGAATGCTTGGTGTTTAACTTGGTTTCTAAGATAAGTAATTGTTTAGTTTCTTTATTAGGTCTCCAAATATGGCATCTAAGGGATGCTATATATGAGTCCAAATAGTTCTAGGAATGGAAGTATTCGATACATTATTTTCTTATACAGGTTTAAGTTCAAATAGTTCCTCAGAACTAGGTGATTTTTATACACATTTTAAAGAATTATCACCAGATTTAACAATGATATAAAATTTTCAAAGGTTATACTCAAGGTTTTCTAAATAGGTCTTAGGTTCATGTGGATATATTTCCTCAAATTTGATAAGTATATATTCTTCCATAATTGTTTTAATTTTATTAAATATCCTAAATTATTTAATAAATGTTTAATATCTATGAAAAATTCTTTCATCACTTTAAAATTCCTCTTTTAATTGAGTAGAAATAATTTTCAAACCAAAAATATATTGTAATTAGCTTTTAGTTGTCTACCATTCTATTACACATATGGAGTTTTATTTAAAAGTGGTCTAAATATAAATATATTAATAATATACAAATATTTATTCATAGCCTATTCCCAAAAATAAATAGGTATATCATACTCACTGAAAACTGTCTAGAAAATATCTAGAAGAGATTAGTTTCTTCTTTATACTACACCATTACATTTTGGGGTCATAGGAGCAAAAAATTTGTAGCTATAGACATGTTGTGAGTATAAAGATTCAAAGTCTAAATTTTAAATCTCACATTCAAGGTCATTTATTAAGGTCTTAATTGTAAATCTACTAATGTTTTCTATATATTTTTCATGCTTGAAAAAATGAGAACATGATTCACTTTTGTGGGATTGAAAGAATACCCAGGTTTATCTATAAAATACATCTACTAGAACATAATCCTAGTGATTCCCATTTAATATAGAAACAATAGAGGGTCCATCTTGTCCATGTAAAAAAAATCTAGGCGTTTAGGAGTTAAGAATTATTTATTTGTTTTGTAATAGATTTTATTTTGTTTCCATTTTTTGCTATGGGTTACAAACATTGTCTGTTATGAATTTTATTTTAAGTAGATTCCTTAATATTATTTTCCTAGTTAGATATAAAAGTTAGTGAAGGTTATAATGGGATATTATCTTAATAAAAATATAACATTCTTTATGAAATGAACTTAAACCCTAAATATTTTTAGGTAATAGTGAATTCAAACCAACCATAAACATTGTCATTAGATAGGGAAAAGAATAAAGAATGATTGGAATAAAAAAATTTACAAGAATTATTTTCAAACATAACATGATAACCATAATCACATAACTATAATATGTTAAATAGATTATATTTTAATCCACTTATAAACAAAACTTTGAAATGAAAATAGTACTAGAGTTACCGATTTGACCAAGTCTAATTATTTTCCCTTTGGTGCAATCACCAAAAGTGACATATCCACCATCTACCTTGATAAGGTTCTTGAATCCTGAGTAGTCACTAGTCATGTTCTTGGAATATAAACTATCTATATACCATACGTTGTTTCTGGTAATCCTCAAGAATGTTTCCTATAAGAAGCTTTAAACAAGAAACGACTCTGGTACCGATATTTTCTTAGGTCCAGAGATGTTGGTAATAAAATATTTAGGAATCCAAATTTGTTGAACTAGTTTTCAATAAATTTATTTAAAAATATTATAAATAAAAAAATTTAGGTCTAAAAGAACAATAACTATTTATATAATTAAAAGAATTTGTACAAGGAACAAATATATTCTTATAAATTTTACTTTGTCTAGGTTGTTAACCAATCCCGATGGTATACTTTGGTGTCGATTGTTTACCCAAAATCCAAGTAAGATTTTATCTACCATTTATGAATCCCTCCATATTAATTTTCAATTACTAATTATAAATTTTTAGTTAATTTTTTTTATTTTAACAATTAATCATTTTTTTTATTTTTCTACTACAATATAAGATTTAAAATGAACTGTTAGAGAAAACTGTTTCTTTAAACGTTTATATTTTTACTTCAGTTAATTAAATTTTTCCTCTACCATGTTACATTAATCAAATAGATCTCCACAACTCATTTTTTCATCAATATATTTTTTCTTATAAATATTTTAAATACATTCAGGTGATGTGGGAATAATATTTAGTACCTTATATTTATTTTTCATGAAACACATGTTAAATCTATCATTTTTATCCTCTTTTCTCAAGAAAGTGTAACTTGGAATATCTTTAGAGGCACTACATGTGTATTTTATATCCTTTTTATATTGTATTCATTTTCCCTAAATCGTTTTTTATTGGACAATCAACCATGATGTGTCCTTTATTTTTTCATTCATAGAAGGTTTTCACATTAGTAAAATTTTCATTTTCCCACTTTTTACACTAATTTATCTTATTATCATAATTATTGATATAATTTTATTTCTTTAATAATGGTTTCTTCATAAGTAACTTTTTGAATCATTTGGATAGGTGAGGAATTTCTTCATCACAATATAAGGGAGATTCTTCTTCACTAAAACTATTATCTATAATCTTCTCTTTTAGATTTGAGTCTGAAATATTGAAGGCTAAAAACATCATCTTAGGTTCATCTTATTCATATTTTTTTACTTTCAATTATTCCCCATACATTATAAGCTTTACAATAATCTCTTTTATAAGAAAATTTTTTATGTCAGAAGATTATATGATAGAAATAATGCTTTCTCTCCACTAATAAGGTGAATATCTCAAAATTTACATCACATGATCTTTTCCTAAAATTAAATTCCAAAGTGAATGAATCATATTAATATCATCATTTAACCTGAGATAGATATCAAAAGAATGAATTCATTAGGTTTCATATTGAATATATCATATTTAATAGTATAAGTATTTAAGTGCACCTGTTTAACATTTTAGGTTCCCTCATGAGATATAACTAGAGTTTCCCAAATTTCAAAATCAGTAGAACAATAAAATATTCTATTAAGTTTTTCTTCCACTAATGAAAAATATAATGCATTAAATTATTTTCAATTGGAGTTATTTGTGGACTTTGTGGTATCACTCCATTCTTCTCTAGTATCTTTGAGTTTTTTATGATTATCCTCGATAATGACCTGTATATCAAATTCCATGAATTATCAATGAAATTTCATATTGATCTTCCATTGATCATAATTAGCTCTAGTAAAATAAATATATTGATTAGTGGCAGTTCCTTTTGCTTTATTATTTATATAAGGACTAAAATTTATATTTAACCTAAATTTGACATATTTTGGTAACATTGATCACGGTAAAAAGTATTTTTAAAAATACTCTAATACAAATTTCTTTTCCTAATAGAAAACTCAATAGGGGTGGATTGAATTTACAATTAATTTTTTTTGTTTAAAATGGATTTAAAATTAAATCCCCCAAACTATAAAATATACATAGTTAACTAAAACTATTGAATTATATAATTTGATATTTTAAAAATGTTTTCAATTGTATGATGAAAACTCTGTAATAATTATATTGAAAAAAATTTCATACTTTTGAAACTATATTAATTGAATTATAAATAGTATATAGAATTAAAATAAAATTTAACTATAAAGTAAATGTGTTGTTATATTGTTTTAGTCACAGAGATGGGTTTTTTAGAAAATAGAGTAAAACAAAAAAAGAAAACAAAAACACAATGAATTAAAACAAGCATTTCAGTCTCAATCCAAGACCTAATCCACTCCACTTGTAAATCAACCATTACCAAATAGTATATTATAAAATAAAATGATCCACAACATGGATCTATTTTTATGACAACACACAATGTTTTCCTAGCTTCAAAAATCCTCTTCCACAATTTTACATGGGAGAAATAAATGATAATAATTGTGTTCCATAAGTCCATGATAAACTAACTCTTATATAGTTCTATGTTAAAGTCAGGGTAAATAAATTATAGAGAGTGTTCCTTTCACTCTCCAGTTAAGTACATGATCTTGTGATAAAGAATAAACAGATTATAATACAAACAAGTCAAAAATAAATAAAAGAAAGAGAAGGTGAATAGTTTGGTGAAACAAAGTATGTTTTTTTTGTTATTATGTAGGTAGTTAATATCTTCTTATAGTCATTTTTAATTTGGAATAGGTGTGAAAATACATTCAGATTTTATCTTTATATGTGATTGATAATCCGGTGAGAACATGATGTCGCAGATGCTTGAAATAAGGTATATGATCTTCTTTTTCGTTAAGAAAAAACTGTAATGTAAGCATGTCACACAGGCATATTTCTCTCTCTCTTGAAATTGATTATATTTTTTAATTGAATGATATTTTTTAAAAATAATACTTTTTCAGAAATAACTATTGAGAAATAATCCTAAAGGCCCTCATACTTTGGAAGGAAATATGGGTTCATTAAATTCTTCTAAAAAACATTTAATTATACATATAATATTGGTTATATTAATATATTTAAATATATAACAATATTTAGGCATGGTCGATTTCAATTTTTCATGTCATAATCTACAATCACTTCCATACTTAGCAAGTTTGTTGTTATGTTGAATGATTAGACACTTATTCATACAATAGATCATTATTTATTATGGTTGATACTCTTAAACATATAATCAATCAATTTGTATTATATTCGATCCACTTATAATAGTAGTCAATCAACTTATACTTGTTTCCTATCCAATACTATTATAATTTTGAGGCTATTGACCACAGTCAATTCACTTGATCTTGTGGTCGATACTTGGTATTTCATTTGATTTTGCGGTCACATGATTGTTTTCATGGTCGAATTAACTATCTTTTCAGTCACTCTATTATGTGTGTGGTTGATCCATGACTTTATAAAATTGATCTAAATGGTCACTTGAGACAACGTGCAATCATTAATTTCTTTATTATGGTCACTTGGTTCCATTTTTATAAATTCATCATGACTAATGAAGTGGTGGAGTAGTCGATCAGATATACTCTACAGTCAATTCCAGACTTGATGAAAATTTCATTATTTTCTAGAAAATGAATATACTTTCATGAAACATAAAATGAATTTGAAATGACATAAACATGATTTATGATTATTAAAATATAGAATAACTAGACTAAGGCAACATAGACATTTAAAGAATATTGAGTAGAAAAAAAGTTTGAAACACTACTGCACATGAAAATAGGGGGAGTTAAAGACTTGTTCATGAATCTTATAGAGGACCCTAGAAGAACTCCATTCTAGTTTTTAGGAATGAGATGTGTATGATAGAAAATAACCAATGGGTGGTTGAGAACTATTCCATACAATATAAAAACCTTCCAGTGGGATCTTAGAGTATATTATGGGATCTCTTGTAAGTATAGTGGATGACTATTCCTTGTAACAACTTGTGTTAATAGTGATTGAATCCTTATTGGTGAATTTACCCAATCATAAGGATTATAAATTCAAGGATGAACCTTTTAAATCACTGTGACTAATGCCTTTTAATTTCAATATATTTAGGTAAGGTTGATAGATTAAAACAAGGGTGTATCTAGATCTTAAATGATCTTAGAGGTTGATTTAAGGAGAATAAATTTTTAAAATAAATAGATCGATAATTTATTTCTCCCCTCTTAGGGGTCTAGAAAAACCTATGAAATTCAAGTGGTATCATAGATAACTAGGTTCCATCTAAAATATTCAAACTTTAATATATTTGAACAATTTAAAACATGATTTTAGTCAATACTCTTATATTTATAGAATTTCCATGGTTAGAAAAATTGGATACTCCCTTATCTTTTGTCACAAGGGCTAGAAGTCTGTGATGTTATTACAGTGGGGTTTACTTCACTTGGAGGATTGGATCCAATGACATATGATGACAATAGGAATCTTGAAGTGGATGGAAAATCTAGTAATTCCATATTTTTATCTCTGGTATATAAATTTTATATAATGTTCATGGGACTAAGAATAGATAAGGAGACATGCGATAAATTGAAAAACATGTATTATGGGAATGTGAAGATTAAGTATCTAAAGCTTCATATTTAGAGAGTGACATTAAAAGAAATCTGAATGGATGGTGAGGAGAAAATTCATGAATAATTCACTTTGGTTAATAAGATAGTGAGTTATATCATAGAATTTGATTATTCTTTTAAGGTTTAAATTATTATGAAGAAACTGATGATGAATTTTCCCTATATGTTTGATCTAAATATATCTGACATAGAATTAATTATATATTTATTTGTTGATTATATTTATAATACTCTTCTCAACATGAGATGAGAAAATCCATGGTTTTCAAAAACAATGTGAAGGCATAAATGGAATTTAAGACTATGAGAAATTTGAAAATGATAGATAATGAAAAAGATGATTCTAATGATTCTATAAGTGAGGAATAATATGAGGACTATAAGAAAGTTATAGATCTCATATCAAAGATATTAAAAAGGGGAAAACAAGTATGAGTGAAAACACCCACCTAGGTGTTACACATATATAAGTGCTATACACTTTTTTACAAACAAATCCGTTAGGAATAATGTCATATATGATCCAAAAGAACAAAGTGAAGAATCCTCCAGTAGTTTTGAATTCTCTAGAAGCATATCCAAAAAATAAAAAAAATGTGATTCTAGAAATAAACTGAGATTAGAAGAATAAGAAAAGTTTAATAATTAGAGAATGTTTTGAAGACTCATTGGCTTGGAGTTAATCCAAGGATGAACACATCTCTAAAAAACCTTCATATCCCAAGTTAAAAAACATGTAGATACTTTAAGTAATATTGATAAATGTGAAGTGTCCTATCGAAAAGATATGTTGATATTTGAACATGAATTATGTCTTTAGAAAAGCAAGCATCTCAAGAAGAAAATAAAATTTATAAAAATAGAAAATGATTTTAATATGAGAAGTAGAGTGATATAATCAAAGCGATTAATAATTATAATGTTAAATTGGTATAATTGGATAAAATGTCGAAAGATCTTAATACAAAGTTGGCTGAAATGGAAGAAACACTAAACGAGTCACAATATTTGTGCCTTAAATATGAAAACACCTTGAATAATATAAAATATTATTATGAAAAAACTAAATATGTTCAAGATAATTCATCCAATATTCATGTGAAGACCATCCCAAAGAAAGGTATAAATAATTTCTAATTCTTTAAGTGATACCTAATCTAGTTTATTTGGTTTTTTAGACTTTAAATCTAAAATATAAAGTGTATGGTCTAAATAAGTTTATGAAAAATCCACTATTTTATCAAGAATATCTAGTGGTGAGTTGAGAAGATAGGGTTTCCCCATATCAATGAAGAATAATGGTTGGAATAATTCTAGGAAACAACTAGTTTATCACATGTAGTTTAATAAAAACTAATTATGAAATTTGAAAGGATATTTTTTGTATTATAGAGAATTTGGGCACAGATTCTAAAAAAATAAGTAAAATATGTCACTTTTATGGGATTGGAATAAATCAAGTGGGAGAAATCCAAGAAAGAAGAGAAGTAATTCTATGAGAAGAATAAATAATCTCATGTTGAAGATGTTGGTTTTTAACACCCAATGCATAAATATTAATTATATTTAATAATTTAATTATATTTTTTCATGTTATTGATATTCGAGTCAATCAAGTTTTTAAAATCTTAATTTGGGGTTTTTTTACTTGGCATATGTTTAGTGTGCAGTTTAGTGAAAATTTTATCCAGCCTAGGGAAAACTGTACGACCTAGGTAGTGGCTCTATTTATGTAGCATGATAGGGAATATGGAAGTGTGATGCTCTAGGTAAATCATGCATCCAAACTGTGCAGCCTACCAGGTCATGAAAAAAATCAAAAAGATAAAAAAGTGAAAATATGGGTTTAATTGTTATTATTATTATTATTATTATAAATGTTATTATTATTATTATTATTAATATTTTTATTAAACTTTTAAAACCCCAAAGTGTTTTTCTCCTCCTCCTCTTTTCCCCTATCATACTTGCACGACCTGACCCCACTCCCTCTTCTAGCCATACACCACCCCCTTCCCATGACCTCCTCTCCAATCGATTTTCCTCCCGATATTAGGCATAATCAACTTTGGTAATCATCTCCTCTTATCCTCTTCATTTATTACTCTTTTAATTTTGGTTTCCCTTTCCTCCGGTGCAGAACACACACTATAGTTAAGCCCTATCCTGAAATTGGTCATTGTTTTAGTCTTTTCTTGATGTTAGAGCTCTTGAGTCTCGTTTTTGGCCGGTTCTGGCCACTGACATCAACGACAGTTAGTTCACCATGGGTTTCAAGTATGTTTTCCTCTATTATTCAATTTGGTTCCACTTTTAGTTAGGGTTTTTATCATTTTAAGGTTTTTAATTTTTTTATACCTTATACCTCCTTGTGATAGATTTGGACAACTATTGTTGAAGGCGACTTACACATGTATACATTGTTAAGAATATATACATATATATATATATGTCATGATCCATCCTAAGGGGGCCCATGCCATAACTCCCCGATAAATTCTTCAATATGCCAGGGGCTAGCAACTAGCACCGAGTAAAAATATCAATAACATGGGAGGCCTTAGCCTAATTACCTATAAATTTCACACATCTCCAATCCTATACAATGCTAAAATTTAAAAACAACTGAACAACCATGCATGAATACATCTAAATCCCATAACCATAGTACAATAAGAAAAAAAAATAATGTAAAAAGGGGCAAATAAAATACCACCAAAAAGTGTCTATTAAAAAATGTACAACCTAAATGATAAGTATTGGGGTATGCTATCAAATATCTGAAGGAACAAACCTTGGTCTGTCCGGTCTCACTAAGCACCATCTAGTCCTAGTCCATCTAGGACTCTGCCAAAAGTTTGATCATTTACACAAGACATGACATGTGCAGAAAGATCCAGTTCATGGGTGAGTATAACAATAATCAATAGGACAACCTAAAACCACAAAGCGTACAAAAAAGAAAATAAATTCAGCCCTACATATGTATATGTATACAACATATATAACAAGAATATCTAGATATACTCAACAAAGAAACACAGTCTAAAGGTAATTCACAATCACAGTATACCAACCTAGGATTAAAACTAAAAGATTTTATAAATCAATAATTTGAGAGATCACACTCCACAATCCAATAGCACTAATGATGTTTGTTCGATAGGTAGTGCTCATCGGGTCTCTTTATGGGAAAATACACATTGATGGTCTGAAGGGAATATGATACATGAATGAGGATCACTTCAAAGTCCACAGGGTGATAAAAACAACTCAATATATATTAAACCACTAAGAAAAGGATCAATTTTCGCATAGTGTAAGTCATGATGATACCAAGAACTCCACCTAGATCATGAAGATGAATAGAGGATCTCACTCTAGGACACTTAGAGGGATTTTGACAACTCTATCCAAGCAATATTTTTGAAGGTATCCTAGTCCTAGGAGTATGAGATGATTCCATAACAACCCTTAGGGAAAGGATAATGGGAACACACCATAATGAAACTTTTCCACGATATTTAGAAAAAGGGCACCAAGACATGTATAAAAAATGTACACAATGTGTAGTAGTGGTCACACGCTATGTCTCTTGACCCTAGGTTCTACCTGTGTAAATGACCCATGTTTATTTCATGTGTTTGTATATAAGTTCACGTTGTGTAGGATTCTTGTTTAGTATACCCGTATTCTAGTACACATATCTCACCCATGTACATGTGATCATCTACCAGTACATGGCTTATCCTGTGTAGTTGGTCCAGACTGTGTCTATGTGCGGGAGTACACAACATGCCCTAACATTTGTACTCAAACCCATGTCTTCGTAACCTATGATGTACACAATGAGTCACTAGGGAGGGGTCACATTCTGTGTGATATGGTCACACACCATGTGATCCTTAACTCATACTTGAAACCCTAGCTACTACAAAGGGTCCCCAAATGGTGTGTAGATCAAGAATACAAGCCGTGTAATGTATATTTTTTCCAAAAAATCCAGATCCATCTCTGTTCATCATATCTATTACTCTGACCTTCGATTAAGTAATAATTTTTTTTTGAAAAAAACCATGATCGATCCTCATCGAGTCATGCCACCACTGAATCAACAAGATCTGGGCCTTTGATCTGCTTAGAAAATGGGTTTGTTCAGCAGTCTTCATTACGTGCTAGGGAACATAAAAATCAGATATCTAAATCATCAAATTCACTAAAATCTCCATCATCGAACCATCTATGTGTTGTTTCAATCCCCGATCTATGATTTCAGATCGTTGCACCTAGAAACACGTGTAAAATTATTGATTGATCGAGATATGTTTATCTCAGGGGAAAATGAAGAACGCCCATGGTGAATAATGATCTGGGGGAGAAAAGCGTAAGGATAGATAATAGGAACAAACCTCAATTGATGTTCATGTCAATCTTGACTCATTTCCATTATAAAAAAAATTAATAATAAAAAATTTAAATCATAAAGAAAATCTCTCAAACCGTGATTAAACTAACCCATCCCACAATACGCATAATCCGCAAATCAATCTGTTAGTCAATTGATTTTCATTCAACATAGAAATCAAGAGAGGGGTGTATAATAATTCAAACGACTACCCTAACTTGATTCAAATCAATCACTGATGAATAATTGGCTTGCACTGTGATTGTTGGAGAGATATCTTGAATATGTGGTACGTCAATCATCAAACTATGGTATGGTTTCCATTCACCTGACAGATTTTCTAACACTCTCTCCAATGGCTCTAGGGTTATGAAGATAACCATGGAATTATAAAATAATAATGTATTTAAAGACTAACCAAATCCCATCATTAGGAATTAGATATAAAATAATTTATTTAATTATTTTATTAATTTTACACCCGCAATGACTTTTCCCCAAATGACCCTTTCTGACCATGTTTAAGTCAAGCCTTAGGTAAAATCTACACTTTAAACTCAACAGTTCCGTCAAATTTATGATTTAAGAACTCATTTGAAGGTTATTAAACCTTTTCATTAAAAAAAAGCACATATTTTATTTAATATATTTAATAAATTTTGAACATTTGTTCTAGGAATAGAGGTACTCAGAATTGCATGACGTCTCAACGCCTAGTCTAAAAAATAACCCACATAATATCCAAAAATAATACATGGAAAATCCAATTCATTAAATTGTATCCACCTTAGGGGTTTACATCCTTGATAATAAAAAACAATGGATACACAAAAATATATTATTTACT
The DNA here is from genome assembly GCA_963277665.1 of Viscum album. NCBI lineage: Eukaryota > Viridiplantae > Streptophyta > Magnoliopsida > Santalales > Viscaceae > Viscum > Viscum album. Next base: position 904,590,720 of record OY728165.1, on the reverse strand, counting down.
AGAGCTTCCTGCTCCCTTATGCTCTCCTAAAGGTCCTGGTTCTAACAACCTGACACCCACAAATGGAATTACTCACCCTTAGAGGATCCTCTCATACTGATCGTTGATATCTAGTAGGTACTCAACAAAGGTGGATCCATCCTCGATGTATTTCTCCCCCCAGTTGATAACATGTGATGGGTCATACACGTAGCTCCTCATATATGACACATGGAATACATCATGCACAATGTATAACTATAGAGGTAGAGTTAGATGGTAAACCACCTCTCCAACTCTACATAGTATCTAAAAAGGGTTAATGAACCTTGAAGATAAGTTTTCACCCTAGAAAAATATCTGCAATACACATTGAGGTAAAACCCATAATAACACAGGGTCCCCTTACTCAAACTAAAAAGCCCTCCATTACCAATTTGTATAAGACTTATGACGACTCTATGTAGTCTTCATCCACTCCTAGATGGTTTTCACATTCTCAGAAGTTTCTTACACCAACTCTAGGCCGATGAGTTCCGATGCACCTTGGCCAGTAAAGAAAAGAGGTGACCTGAATTTTCACCTATAAAAAGCCTTAGATGGCGCCATAATGATGGTTGAATGGATACTATTTTTGTATAAAATTCCACCAGTGGTAGGTGATCATCCCAATAGTAGCCAAAGTCCAACATGCAAGATCACATCATTTTCACTAGAACCTGACCGGTCTGCTCAATCTGGCCATTAGTTTGGGGGTGAAATGTTATTATGAAGCGTAACTAAGTCCCAAATGATTCCTAAAATCCCTTATACAACCAGGATGTGAAACAAGAATCATGGTCAGAAATGATGATTTATGAAACTCCATGCACTCAGACTATCTATTAAACATATAGGCATCCCAAACCCTCTGCTAAAATATGCCTTCATATAACTAGGAAGTGGTCCAACTTGGTGATTCAGTCTCTAGTCACCCAGATGGAATTGTGTCCCCTAGATGTATGTGGGAATCCCATAACAAAGTCTATGGATATCTCATACCACTTCCACTCTGGTACCATAAGGGGTTGAGCTAAACCCATGGATACTTTTTGCTAAGTCTTACCTTTCTGAAAATTAAGGGATCAAGAGTCAAATTATGCAACTATTTTCTTCATCTGTGGCCACCAAAACTAACATAAGAGGTCCTAGTACATTCTTGACACCCCTAGATTTACTTCCAAAGGTGACTTATGAAACTCTCTCATAACCCCCCCCGCAACATCATTATTACCATAGCGAGTCCATTGAAAATAACGATGTTCTCCCCACATTTGGAAAATCCGTCTGGAGCATACCCTATGGGTATATGAGTATGTAGGGTCTCACAGTCATTATCCCCTTTTTGTTCCTCCCTGAATCTCTTTAAAAGCAGAGGGGTGACAACCATCACCTGGTGGTATGCTTCTCCATCTCCATGCACAATGGATAACTATAATGAGGACCCATACCATGTCACCTTGTTTAGAAACCATGAATAAGATATCCTACTGAGAGAATCTAGTACAATGTTCCCCTTTCTAGGAGTATAGAAAAGTTTGAAGTCATAATCCTGGAGGAATTGTAGACATCACCTTTGTCAAAAGTTAAGATTCTTTTGAGAGAAGATGTACTTGAGACTCTTGTGATCAGAGTAAATGATAAACTGATCTCCCATCAGGTAGTTCCACCACATCTTTAGTGAAAATATTACCACTGGTAACTCAAGATCATGGGTCACTTAGTTCTAATCATGTGATCTCAAATAGAATTAACCATATGCAATAACCACTTACCTCTAAATTATAACACAACCAATCCTAGTTCTTAATTCCTTGTGGAATGCTACGTACTTCAAACCTTCCTTTGGAAATCTCAAGATGGTAGCACTCATCAAAATCTGACTCAAGTAATGAAAAAACTACTGGAATATATTTATCCATATGAAAGGATATCCCTTTTGAGTCAAATATACCATCAGTGAAGATATTATGGAGAAATCAAGTATGAATCTCGGGTAATATCCTTCCAACACAAGGAATCTCCTCACCTATGTCATGCTCTTTAGTGGATCCCAAGCTAACATTTCCTACACCTTGGCCAAGTCCACTACCAATCCATATACGAAGGAAAAAAATCCCACAATATGAACCACCTAAATCTTAAACTGGTAATTTGAGATATTTCCATAAAGTTGGTGCTCTCAGGGAATGTCCACAACCATCCTCAAGTGTCTTACATCATCTACTTCAGACGCTGAGTATACAAGGATATCATTGATGAATACTACCATGAATTGGCCTAATAAAGCCTGAATGATCTAGTTCACAAGTCCCATTAATACTGATGGGGCATTCATCCCACCAATGATCCTCACCAAGTACACGGAGTGATCGTAGTGACATCTGAATTCCATTTTTTTACATCCTCATTTTGTATTGGCAGCTGGTGATAGACTGGATTGAGATCAATATTCTAGAATAACATAGCCCCTCTCAACCGATCAAATAGTTCATCAATACTCTTTAGTGAATACTTGTTCTTGTTTATCACCTAGTTCAAGCAGTGATAGTCCACACACAACCTCAAGCCCCCGTCTGCCTTCTTGGAAAATAAAAAATGGGGGGTGAAACACTGGGTCTAACAAATATCTTCCTCTAAAAGTCCTCCAATTACTCCCTCAGCAAATGAAGCTCCGTTGGATCCATCCTATATGATGAAAAAGATATCAGTTCCATCCTGGGGTTTAGATCAATACATAATTCTATCACTCAGGGGGAGGTAAACCAGTAATGACATACTCAAGGAATACATCCTAATACTGTTCCACCACTATAGGAAATTGGGAACTCATAAAATCCACTGCACTAAGGGTTAGTCTATCCATATGATGAGTAATTGGATCCACCCTCCAATTCATAAGTCCATCTTGCACTTTTTGGGTTTCCTATTTACTGGAAAAGTAAAACCTAGTCCTGTCACTATAGACACACAACATCCTTTGACTAAAATAGTCAATATGGGAATGAATTGTAGATAACAATTCCATTCTAAGAATGACATTGTAAGGCCTAAATGATGATACCAAGAGATTCCAATAGAAACTATCACCTCCAAGAGTCAGGTCACACTTTTAGCATAAGTGCTTGATCACTGAATCTTCTCCAGTAGGAGTCTCTAAGTGTAACATTTGATTAAAGGGATAAACCAGAACCTCTAAGTATTGTGCAAGGTATGTGAAAAGAAATGAATGAATAACCTAATTGTATATTAGTGTTTTAGATAAGGTATAAAAAACATAGGAAATTCATTGAATCATTCCTAGATCCTTTGGGTCATAAGCATCGATCACCTACAGCTATCCATAACCATTTCTTCCAGCTCTCTAAGCCTAGTGTGGACTATGTGGGGGAGGGGTGGTAACATGTTAAATAATTGAAAACCTCATACTAATCACCCAGCTTCTCTGTCACAACCACCACCTTGTAAACCTATATGGTCCTTCCCCTGCCTCTACCTCAATGTCATGCCTACGATCTCTCTATCATCTATAAGGCGGGTTGGACAATCTAGATAAATATTTACCCAACTATAACACGAGTAACATCCCCTTTATTTGGGACGATTGAACTCACCCTATAAGCCCTAAACTATAGAAACTATGTTCTGGGACCTCCTCCTGAAATTTATGACATGTCAATGTCCTTGAGACTAATGTATTCTCCCTACTTCCAAGGTTTTTTCTTTTAATTTCCCACTGCCAGCAACCACTGGCTATATCTGCATAGCCAAGAAACTGTCTACCACCAAATCTCACTCTAGAACCCCAACATATGTAGGAACACATAGAGGGATAACACTGGATCATAAGTATCTATATAGACCTCACTCGAATATCTGATCCCTAAATAACCAATCATGAACCATATCCATCGAGTATCTAGAGAGGCTGGTAAACCTCGATGAATACTCAGCTACTATCATGCTACCCTGTTAGAGCTACAAAATCTCATGGATACACACATATCCTAGCATAGATGGTCATAAATCCTATATGAAAGGGAACTCAAACTCTATGCATAATAGAGTCACTCCCTCATAATAATGGGTCACCAAACCCCACCATCACCCAACTGAGATGTGAAGTAGGCTCACTTCCAGTATCACCATTTGATCTCCTGGTGTCCTAATCAGATGGAAAAGTCAGATCACTTCCTCAAGCCTATCCTCATATGCATGTGGTTTGACCTCACCTCAGAACCTAATGGGTCTCTATCAATGAAACATGTAAATCATGCTCATCCTGTATACCTCAATCGCTGGTACTACAGATACCACATGCTTCTCTAACGGTGGTGGTATATCCAGAGAACCACCTGGAGGTAACACCTTAGGAACTGGTCCATGTATTGATGCCTCATCACTGAGGGTATCATCCTTGTGATCATGTTGAATCATAAATGGTATACGTCATGTATAAATCCTGAAATTAAAAAAGATATACCATGGTCAATGAGTATATTTGGAGAGATGAATCAAGGAAATGAAAAGCACAACCCATTCTGATATGATGCATGTACCATTTTTTCCCTACCACCAATGTTCTCATGTTTCTAGTAAAAAAGATTGCGAATAGAGTCATGGTGTATGGATAAGTTAGATAATGAACCAACACTAGATTCCATGGACTAAAAGTTGAACTCAAAACACTTAACACTATTTCCCCAAACCAATCTCACAAACTCCAGTCCTAAAGTAGAATTAATATCCTTTGATACCACTTTGTCATGACCCATATCAATGGGGCCCATTATGTGACTACTGAATCGTACCTCCAATAGGATAGGGTCTAGAGAGTAGTGATAAGTAGGTATATCACTAACATGAAATGCCTTAGACTAAGTACATGTACAAAAACAGACATCTCCAAGCCTATACAATGTTGAAATGTAAAAACAACTGAACAACTATTCATGCATACATCTAAATTCCACAATTAGAGTATGATAGGAAGTAAAAGAATGTAAACAAGGCATAATATAAGCCCACCACAATGAGTCTAAAAACACAAGTTCAACCTAAAAGGTATGAACTTGGTACTGCTGCCAAAAAGTAGTGGGAACACACCTCACTTTTTTATTCTCACTATGCACTGTCTGGTCCTGGTCTATCTGGGAGTCCATCAAAAGGTGGATCAACTTCATAAAACATGCACAACCACAAAAACAGTTTTTCGCAGCGCCCCCCTTTATCAGCGCTTTTTTAGCGCTGATAAAGGGTCGACTTCAAAAAAAAATTTAAAAATATATTAATATATAAATATAGTTATATTTTTATATAAATATAATATATAATTTTTAAATATATTTTAGATAAGTATAAATGTAAATTTACACTTATTATACTTAATATTTAAGATATTTAGCGAAAATGACTTCTTAAAAAATTAAAAAAATATTTTTAATTAATATTTTGATAATCATTATGGAGTAATAGTCATTTAATAACAATTTGAGGACTAAAAAAATTAAAAAAATTAAAAAAGATCCCAAATATGTTGAAAACGCAACTCAAACTTCAAACGGCCATAACTTTTGATCCGGGTGTCCGTTTGAGCTCTACCACATATCAAATCGAAGCCTGCGACGAGCTCTACGTCGCTGTGACTGGGGAATCCCCAGTCAAGCGTTTTGCGAGGCCAAAAGAGGCCCAGAAGGCCCCCAAAACTGTGTTTTTTGTCGGGGTACCCAGATTTTTTAACATTTTGTGGATTTTCAAACTCGTTTAAGGGGGTATTGTTGGCTTTTCTTGGTGGGGACTAAATTTATTCCAAGGTATTACATTCATATTGATATTATGTCTTTGAAATTTCATCCTTTTTTATAATGAACTGCTATTTATAATCAAATATATAACTATATGTACATATTTTTTACATATTCTCACCTAAAAATTAAATTTTTTAAATAAATAATTAAACATATTTACATATAAAATATATTAGCTTTATCTAAAGAATAACTAATATCCATTTTATTTAAAATACCAATATATGAATATTTATATACCTATATATTAATCTAACTATATATATATATTAATCTAACTATATATATATTAATCTAATAACTATATATATATTAATATAACTACATATATATAAATTAGTATTACTATAAATATATATATTAATATCACCATAAATATATATATTAATATCACTATATATATATTAATATAACTATATAAATATATATTCATATAACTATATATATGTTAATATAACTATATATATGTTAATATAACTATATATATGTTAATATAACTATATATATGTTAATATAACTATATATATGTTAATATAACTATATATTAATATAAATATATATAAATATATGAATAAATATAACTATATATATATATATATAGATATAGATATATATTAATACCACTATATATATATATATTAATATTACTATATATATTATAATATAACTATATATATATATTAATATAAATATATATTACTATACGAATAAATATAACTAAATATATAAATATATATATATAAAGATATCATGAATTGGAAAGCAAATCAAAATAGAGTAGTGGTAAGGGCTTAGGCGCGCAGGGGGGAGGTCTCGAGTTCAAATCCTGGTGGAGGCAGGGGTGCGCGCGCATGGGGAATATTGGAGCAAGCGCTGTTAAAGGGTGGAGGGGGTGCGTGGGGTGCGTGAGGTGTTGTATAAGGGCCGAAAAGCGCTGTAAAGGGGGTGGGGGGGTTCAAGCGCTATAAAATCCCCCCCCGATTGGCAATATTTTTTAAATTTTTTTAAATTTTTTAAATTTTTTAAATTTTTTTAATTTTTTTTAACTTTTATCAGCGCTTTTTTAAAAGCGCTCATAAAAGGGTCCATTATCAGCGCTAAAACGAGAGCGCTGATAAAGGAAGCGCTGATATAGGACCCCTTTATCATCGCTAAAAAAAGCGCTGATAAAGGGGTACTTTTATCAGCGCTTTTTTTTAGCGCTGATAAAGGACCCCTTTTATCAGCGCTTTTTTTAGCGCTGATAAAGGGGTCCTATATCAGCGATTTTCGGAGCGCTGATAAAGGGGACCCCCCCCCCCCTTTTATCTACGCTGGCTTTATCAGCGCTTTTCTAGCACTGATAAAGGCCATTTTTAGCGCTGATAAAGGCCGTGTTTGTAGTAGTGATGACACATATGGCTAGATCCTATACATGGGTTAGTATAACAATACTCATTAGGACACCCCCAAACCAAATAACATAAAAAAAATGAAATAAATTCAGCTCTACACAAGTTTATGTATACAATAAATATAATAATAATATCTAGATATACTCAACAAAGACACAAAATCTAAAGGTAATTCACAAATATTGTATACTATCCTAGGATTCCATCTCAAAAATTCAACAAAGCACTCATCATAGAGAACAAAATCATGAGTCTAATAAAACTGATGATTTCCATTTGATAGGTAGTGCTCATAGGGTCTCATCTTGATAAAGTAAATGATGATGGTCTGAAGGGATTAAAATACACTATTGAGGATAACTGCCAATTCCACCGGGTGATACCAAAAAATTAATCTGGATTAACCCTTTAAGTAGATGATTGAATCTTGCATAGTGTTGACCACAATGATACCAAGAACTCCACCATTGATACAAAAATGAATATAGGATCTCGCTCTAGGCCTCTCGAAGGGATTCGAACAACTCTATTCAACAATTCCTATTGAAGGGATCATGGTCCTTGGAGTAGGTGACAATTACATACCAACACTCATGTATAGGATAAAGGGAACACACCCAAAAGGAACTTGTCCATGATACAGAGAACAAGGGTTCCAATCCATGCATAAAAAAACTACATGACATGTTGTTGGGGTCACACCCCATATCCCTTGACCCCGACTTCTGTCTGTGTAAACATCCTGTGTCTCTTTCCTATTTTTGTGTAGAATTACACAACAAGTAGGATACCTGTGAAGTCTACCCATGTACCAGTACATGGTTATGGCATATTTACATGTTCATATGTACTAGTACATGGATTATCCCATGTACATTGTCCATTCCATTTATGTGTGGGGGAGTACACATCATGCTCCAATCCTTGTACTCCAACCCATGTCTGTGTACCCTCTGAGGTACACATTGGGTCACCAGGGAGGGTTCACACACCATGTGATAGATCCACATGGTGTATGATCCTTAACACTCACCAAAAACCCTAGCTACCACAAAGGGGTCCCCACATAACATGTAGATCTATATTACACTCCGTGTAACATGGATTTGTTTTCAGAAATCCAGATATTCCTTCATGCATCCCAACTATTGTTCTGGTCTTCAATCCAAAAATTGATTTTCCACAAAAATGATGATTGATTCCCATAGAGTCATGCCATCAGCAAATCAACAAGACCCGAGACTTCAATCCACTTAGAAAACGAGATTGTCCATTATTCTTCACTGCACTCCGAAGAAGAAGAAAATAGTGTATCTACATCATCCAATCCACTACCGTATCCATTGGCACACCACTTCTGTTCCATGAAAATCCTGAATATTATATTTTAGAACATTGTGTCAAGAAACGGCTGATCAATGATTGGTTGATCAAGATATGTTAAACCCCATGCCAAAAAAATAATGTAACACCCCAAGCTTCCACGGTACGATTCTCTTTGAATAATACAATAGCGTGTGTTGTATGCAACATCGAGTTCTTACACACACCACAACTAATCAAACTAGCCGTTATGAATAGTAATACCCAATTTTTGAAATTTTATAAATTTTATCTTTCAAAATGGACTTAATTTTTGGATTTAGAATATCAAAATTAGCTTAGGGTGAATTTGTGGTATTTTTCTGAAAACATTCAATTTTTGATGAATAGTGAAAAAAATACTGAGTTATAGTTTAAAACTGAATTTTTTATTTAAATAATTTTTTATTTATTTAAATTTAATTAAGGTAAAAATAGATACATAATACCTATATAAGTTCAACATAATTCATTGGGGTTAGTTTAGAATAATTTTAGATATATAAAACTTTTATTGAACTTTTCACCGTCTTTTACCCACCTCCTAGGAGAATTTGTAAATTCACATAAAACTTAATTTTACCGCTTTTGTGAGTGAAATTTAGAAAATCTGAGAGACAAAGTTAATATCAAGGAGTAAAATGTGGTTCAATAAGATAAATATAATTTTTGGTGAATAGTAACTTTTTACTTTTATTAACCACTATTAAAAGTAAATAGGGTAATTAAGGGTAAAAATGATATTATAATTATCCTAACACATGTCTTAATTCTATTGTAAATGTATTATTCAACCGAAAACAACCTTAGGAATAAAATATGAACCTCTTTGGTCCACTTGGAATAGATTAGGAAATTTATTATTATTTAATTCAAAGAAGAGTTAAAAGAGTTAAACTCAAAGTTTAATAACTAAAACATTTTGAATATAGGGTTATACATAATATAAATTAGATTATAAATATTAATTAGAAAGATAAAAATAATTCCTACATAATGGTATTTTATTTATAATTTTCAGACATTAAATAATTTAATTTATTTATGAGACAATGGTGATGCAGTAGTTACCTAATTAATGAAATATTAAAATAATTGATATTATAAATATCCAAATAAATGTAATTTGACACTTTTTATGAATTTCACTAATTTTATAGGTTAATATGACATATTATGATTGGTTATATAATTTTTTTTCTAAGTAATAATGCTATTATGAAATTATCAAAACAAAATACCCAATAGTGTCAAAATTGACATAGAAGAGTTTTTAAAACAAATATTATATTATTAATTGATATTCTATTCCTAAAAATATCAAGTTCAGAAAAAGGACTTATATAATGATAGGTGTATCATTAATGGACCACTTGGGGTATCTTGGAAGTATATAGTAAATTTATTAACTATATAATATAAAAATACAAAGAGACATGATAAATGTCAAACTATTTAACTAAGAGTTAAATATAAATGATAAGGTTAATATAGTGACTCAAACCTATTTAAAATATATTTTTTGAAAGGATTTAGACCCATAACCAAGTTAAACTTTAAATAATCCACTTTGGAGCCATTAGAAACGGAATATGAATTTATTATAAAATAATATTTCTAGCTTTTCCAAAGGTTCCCCTCACCCCTCTTATAAAAGGGCACTCCCCATTCTCACTAATTCACACCTTCAAAGACTTTTGTCTCGGCCAAATACTACCCAAATATTCTCTCAACTTCCCTCAATTAAACCTAGAGGCCTTAGTTTGATCATAAATCCAACCTACGGAGCCCTTTTGATCAAATCAAAAGGAAGAACCCAAAGAAGAGGTAATGTTTTCACCACCATCTTTCAAGTTCCTTTCTTATTCAACATCTTCTTTCTTTGTTATTTCCATTATAAAATAATATATCCAGTATATTTTATATATTTTTATGTCATTATAAATATGGTATAACTATATTCATTATTCTATCCATCCTTTCAATGACATGTCACCATACGTGCGTACGTACGGCCTACCATCTCTACGTCATGGTGTAATTGTTATTCAATACATTATTATTTGGATGGGTATAATAATGATGTGTAATTCATTTAAATAATAAATATAACATGATAATTATTATGTATATATGATATAATATCCAATTATATATTATTTTAATATCAAAATAATGATATTGTCACTCGTGCATACGTACGGATTACCGTCTCCATGAAAGTGATGAGATTCATTCCCCATCGTATCCATTCAAGACTAAATTTCATTTGATGATTAAAAATAATTTTTAGATACATGATATCTTTCTACATATGAATAATATATATCCCATACATAACAAATATGGCTCACATAACAAAGAATATTAAAGAAAATGAGTAATTTAACACCCAAAACGACGATAATACTAAGATATTATTAACAAATCAATGTCAAAAGATCATATATGATATCATATTAATGTATATGATTCCTGTATAATTTAATAACAATTATTTCACCATTATATAAGAGGTTAATCAACCCTCAACCAAGGAAAATTACAAGGTAAGGGTTAATTTCACAATCTCTTCATTATCCGAGGTTGTTTGAACATAATTATCTATTGGGACCTCTTTATCATCCACATCCAGGTTTCTTAAAAATGTATTTCAAATCATTATTACTATTTTACAGACTATGGGTTAAATTCATTTATACCCTTTTTGACATTTTATAAGAAGTTTATAAAGGAATCTTTCTATCGTTTTCCAAACAAGGTCCTTTTAACCTTTTCGACAGAATTAAGGTAAGAATGTATTTTTTAACTTATTCTGCGGGTGAGAATCTTTTCTGCCATTATGAAATCGTCAAAGCTTCCCTTACAAGTTTATAAGAATATTTTCATATTAAATGTTTTATTTTATAATTATGTGACTTTTAAATTATTTCAAAAAATATATATTTCTCTCAAATTGTTTTGATTTCATCTATGTCAACATCCTTTGATGGATTTTAAGCTTATTTGAAGTTGATTTGTTATAATAAAATACTTCCATATTGTATTGAAGTTTTTGTGATATGTTTGACTATCAATGTGTTATTTTTATACCATTCATGGTTTATGGATAATGTATTGACATTTCATATGCTAGTTTTAATACGGATGTTTATGTTCTGTTTAAACCTGTTCATATGAGGAATGAATTGGACTTAATAAGTGACTGGTGGAGCCCTCTATATTTACTCAATGCATCGGTAGGTCTCATGCGACGAACTAGTGTCTTGGCACAAGCTCCTGACAAAATATTATTTGTAGTCTTGGAACAAGGCCTTGACTATGTGATTATGATAGTCTGGCATTATGTATTCCATCATTATGAAAGTGGTTATTGATATTGCATGTGATTATTCGACAAGTAGAATATCCACGTGAATATGTAAATGGAATTACTTTATTTTATTTTTTCTATATTTTGCGGAAGTTCATGTTTAAAAGGCTTTTGTTTTAATTATACATTGTCTTAAATGTTTATGCTTATTTATGAAAGTTTCCACTATACTGTTATCCTTACTGAGCATCAGAGCTCACCCATTTCTATGTTTTACTTTTCCTAGGTTGTGAAGAAGTATTTTATGACTGACCTGCTGGGATAGACTATGGGATATCAGTGTTGTCTATGGAAACAATGTGGTAGTAGTTTTCCATTTCATGATGTAATGTAAACCTTATGAATGTATCCAGTATTTCCCAAGATACTAAACTAATCGGTCTTTCGAGACTTGATCTTTTGTGAAAATGCCCATGTTATGTAATAATGCACCGACTCTGGGTAACTGGGATTAGGGCTTTAAAGTTGGTATTAGAGGAATTTTAGTACAAACATTGAAATCTAGATTTAGATAAACTCTGATTAGAGCACATAGACCTAAGATAGACTTTGAGGATTAATATAGAACTTCTTAGAATTTTGGTAATGTAGATATTTTGTGAGTTTTCGGAGCAATACATCCCTGTGTGGATACGAGCATGTAGAGGCGGCTCTAGCACATATGTACCTAGGGGTAAAACCTGAAAACACTGCTTTGAGCTAGACTCGAACGGGAACTGGTGCAAAACAACGAGCCTTGCTGCACTCTTGGTTATGATACTCTTGAGGGATATGCTTAGGATAATTCTCATTTTCTTTACAAATCATTATGATGGGTTAATGAGTATATACTTCCTCAAAAAAACATCTTGGTGATTATGGATTATATCCATAAACCGTTCAATTTACGTTAGGTATTTTACATGTTTGGAATTAATCATTGCAATTCATAAACTAACCTAGTTTATTCCATTGTAATGAAATGGCTCCTTGTAGAAGGAATGTGAACTCCAGTAATACGTATGATCCAAAGAGCAAGAAGGATCATATCTTTCACGGTATTAAGCCAAAATTTATAAGGGAAATAATGTTCTATGTATTCTCAACATATGAAGAAATACTATCATGTCTTAATAAGATAAGTAAAGAATTCTTTGAGTCCTATGTCTTTGAAGGGATGCAAGAGAAGAAAAGGATGGAAGAGAGAAAGATGGATAAAGGGAAGAGGGAAAAGAAGAATTTTCCCATATGTGATAACTGTGGGAAGAAACACCCTATAATTTTCCTAAAGGGAATGAGAGTTTGTTATACGTGTGGAGAAAAAGGGCACCAAGTACGTGACTGCAAGGGTAAGAAAAAGGTTTCAAATGTACAATGATTCATCTGCAAGGAGTTGGGACACTACACAAACCAATGTCCAAATCATCAGAGTATGCCGCAAATGATGCTATTGGATAATAATCAAGTTATTATACTACCACAGATGAGGAGGAATGATTAGAGTTCTTATGTTCTTATTAAAGAATTATTTCATTTGAGTGTTGTATCAACGATGTACTGGTTATAATAATTATAGAGTATATAAGTATTGTACTGTAGTACTATTTCATTAAGGACTTGGTTGTGTCCTTATACAGAATGATAGAGCTATTTTCTTTGCATCATGAAAATTGAAAATTCATGAGAAAAACTATACAACTAATTATATTGAGTTATCTGATGTAATATTTTCTTTGAGGATATAGATACATTATCTCTATGGTGAAATATGTGAGATTTATACTGATCACAAGAGTTTGATGTATATTTTATCACACAAAGAACTCAACATGATGCAAAGGAGATGGCTTGAACTACTCCAGGATTATGATTGCACCATACACTACCACCCAGGGAAGGTAAATAAGGTGGTGGATGATTTGAGTAGAAACGATCATGGAGTTTTTAACAAGAAGAGAGTTGAAAAGGATCCTATATATATGGATCTAGTAAAGATGGATCTGGGAATCACCATGGAAGGTGAAACATCAATGCGTCTTCTAATGGTTGCTAAACCATCTTTACTAGAAAGGATAAAGAGTTCTCAGAGAAATGATGAAGAGTTTAAACAGAAGATTAAAGCTGTGAATGATGGAAGATTGAGTGACTTCGTATATGAAGATGGAATTTTGAAATTTGGGAAGAGACTTTGTGTTCCTGATATACCTGATCTAAAAAGGGAATTATTGGACGATGCTCATAGTTCCAATTTCTCTATACACCCTGGGAGCACCAAAATGTATATATATTTGAAGGAACATTTTTGTTGGGACAACATGAAGAGGGATATTGCTGATTTTGTATCAAGATGTATAGTTTTTCAACAAGTGAAAGCTGGAAGGAAACAACCTGGAGGAGTCATGAAACCTCTTCCCATACCTGAGAAGAAATGGGATAATATCACGATGGACTTTGTCATGGGACTACCAAAGACTCCTAGAAGGAATGATGCAATATGGGTCATTGTTGATCGTCTTACCAAGTCAGCACATTTTCTTTCTATAATAGAAGATATACCACTTGAACGACTAGAAAGACTATATATTAATGAAGTTGTGAGTCTTCATGGAGTTCTCCTATCGATTGTTTCGGATCATGATCCCTGTTTTACATCATGATTCTGGAAACGTCTTTAGAAAGCCCTGGATACTGAACTTTGTTTGAGCACTGCTTACCACCCTCAAACAGATGGAAAATCAGAACAGACTATTCAAACCTTAGAAGACATGTTGAGATCTTTCTCACTTGACTTGCAGGGTACGTGGGATCAATCTTTACCTATGGTAGAATTTTCCTATAACAATAGCTTCCATTCGAGTATTCAGATGGCACCATATGAAGCGTTATACGGAAAGAGATGTCACACACCGACCTGTTGGGATGAAATTGGTGAAAGAAAACTTGTAGGCCTAGAACTGGTGGAGGAAACGATAGAAAAGGTAAAGTTAATCCAAAACCACATCAAAGCAGCTCAAAGTAGACAGAAGAGCTATGCTAAAAACTGAAGGAAGGATTTGGAATTTCAGGTAGGAGCTCATGTTTTCTTGAAGGTATCTCTATGGAAGGGAGTTATATGTTTTGGTAAGAAGGGTAAATTGAGTTCTAGGTACATCGGACCTTTCGAAATTCTAAAACGAATTGGGGCTGTAGCTTACCATTTGGCAATGTCGCCAAGTCTCTCCAAAGTTCACGATGTGTAGCACGTATCACTGTTGAGCAAATACATACCTGACCCAATGCATGTAATCACCTATGAGGAATTAAAACTGGAACCCGAACTGTCTTATTGCGAAGATGCTGTCAAGATTCTTGATACGATAGAAAAAGTGCTGAGAAAATAGACGACTCGTCTCGTAAAAGTTCTATGGAGAAACCATAAGATGGAAGAGGCAATGTGGGAACCTGAGGAACTTATGATGAATAACCATCCGAGTATTTTTATGCAGTAATACTCTAGAAATTTTGAGAATGAAATTATTTGAAGTAGGGGAGAATGTAACACCCCAAGCTTCCACGATACGCTTCTCTTTCAATAATACAGTAGCATGTGTTGTACGCAACATCGAGTTCCAACACACACCACAACCAATCAAACTAGCCGTTATGAATAGTAATACAAAATTTTTGAAATTTTATATATTTTATCTTTCAAAATGGACTACATTTTTGGATTCGGAATATCGAAATTATATTAGGGTGAATTTTTGGTATTTTTCTAAAAACATTAAATTTTTGATGAATAGTGAAAAAGCACTTAGTTATAGTATAAAACCGATTTTTTATTTAAATAATAGTTTATTTTATTTAAATTTAATTAAGGTGAAAATAGATACATAATACCTATATAAGTTCAATGTAATTCATTGGGGTTAGTTTAGACTAATTTTAGATATATAAAAATTTTATTGAACTTTTCACCATCTTTTACCCACCTCCTAGGAGAATTTGGAAATTCACATAAAACTAATTTTTACCAATTTTGTGAGTGGAAGTTAGAAAATATGAGAGACAGTATTAATATCAAGGATTAAAATGTGGTTCAATAAGATAAAAATAATTTTTGGTGAATAATAACTTTTTTACTTTTTTTTACCACGGTTAAAAGTAAATAGAGTAATTAATGGTAAAAATGATATTATTATCACCCTAACACATGTACTAATTCTATTGAAAAAGTATAATTCGACCAAAAAAAACCATAGGAATAAAATATGAACCTCTTTGGTCAAGTTGGATTATATTAGGACATTTATTATTATTTAATTCAAAGAAGAGTTAAAAGAGATAAAATCAAAGTTTAATAACTAAATCATTTTTAATATAGGGTTATACTTAAGATAAATTCTATCATAAATATTCCTTATAAATATAAAAAGATTTAATACATAATGGTATTTTATTTATAATTTTTAAAAATTATATAACTTAATTTATTTATGACACAATTGTGATGCACTAATTACCTAATTAATGAAATATTAAAATAATTGATATTATAAATATAAAAATAAATGTAATTTGAAACTTTTTATGAATTCCACTAATTTTCTAGGTTAATATGGAATATTAGTATTGGTTATATAAATTTTTTTCGAAGTAATAATGCTGTTATGAAATTATCAAAAACAAAATACCCAATAGTGTCAAAATTGACATAAAAGAGTTTTTAAAACAAATATTATATTATTAATTGATATTATATTCCAAAAAATATATGGTTTAGGGAAAAGGACTTATATAATGATAGGTGTATCATTAATGGACCACTTGGGGGTCTCTAGTAGGTATATAGTAAGTTTATTAACTATATAATATAAAAATACAAAGAGACATGGTAAATGTCAAACTATTTAACTAAGAGTTAAATATAAATGATAAGTTTAATATAGTGACCCAAACCTGTCTAAAATCTTTTCGTCGAAAGGTTTTTGAGCCATCCCCACCTTAACCTTTAAATAACCCACTTTGGAGACATTTTAAACCCAATATTAATTTATTATAAAATAATATTTCTAGATTTTACAAAGGTGCCCTCACCACTTTTATAAAATGGCACTCACCATTCTCACTAATTCACACCTTCAAAGCCTTTTGTCTCGGCCAAAACCTACCAAAATATTCTCTCAACTTCCCTAAAATAAACATAGAGGCTTTAGTTTGATCATAAATCCAACTTAAGGAGCCCTTTTGATCAAATCAAAATGAAGAACTTGAAGAAGAGGTAATGTTTTCACCACCCTCTTTCAAGTTCCTTTCTTCTTCAACTTCTTCTTTCTTTGTTATTTCCATTCTAAAATAATAAATCCAGAATAATTTATATATTGTGATGTTATTATGAATATGGTAAAACCATATTCAGTATTCTATCCATCCTTTGAATGACATGTCACCATACGTGCATACGTACGACCTACCGTCTCCACGTCATGGTGTAATTGTTATGCAACACATGATTATTTGGATGGGTATTATAATGATGTGTAATTCATGTAAATAAAAAATAAAACAGGATAATGATTTTGTATATATGATATAACATCCAATTATGTATTATTTTAATATCAAAAGAATGGTATTGTCGCTCGTGCGTACGTACAGATTACCGTCTCCACGAAAGCGATGAGATTCATTCCCCATCGTATCCATTCAAAACTAAATTTCATTTTATGATTAAAAATAATTTTTAGAGACATGATATAATTCTGGATATGAATAATATACATCCCATACATAAAAAATATGTCTCACATAATAAATAATATAAAAGAAAACGAGTTAGTTAACACCCAAAATGATGATAATTCTAAGATATTATTAACAAATCAATGTCAAAAGATCCTATATTATATCATATTAATGTATATGATTCTTGTATAATTTAATAACAATTATTTCACCATTATACCGGAGGTTTACCTACCCTCATCCAAGGAAAAGTACAAGGTAAGGGTTAATTTCACAATCTCTTCATTATCTGAGGTTGTTTATACGTAATTATCTACTGAGACCTCTTTATCATCCACATCCATGTTTCATAAAAATGTATTTCAAATAATTTTTACTATTTTACTGACTATAGGTTAAGGTCATTTATACCCTTGTTGACTTTTTATAAGATGTTTATAAAGGAATCTTTCCGTCGTTTTCCAAACAAGGTCCTTTTTAACCTTTTTGATAGAATTAAGGTAAGAATTTCTATTTTTAACTAATACGACGGGTGCAGCTGTTTTCTGTAGTTATAAAATCATCAAAGCTTCCCTTAAAATTTTATAAGAATATTTTCAAAGTAAATTTTTTATTTTATACTTATTTTACTTTTAAATGATTAAAAAAAGATATATTTCTCTCAAATAGATTTGATTTCATCTATGTCAACATCCTTGAATGGATTTTAAGCTTATTTGAAGTAGATTGATTATGATACAAAACAACCGTATTGTATTGAAGGTTTTGTGATATTTTTGACTATGGATGTGTTATTTTTATAAAATTTATGTTTTATGGATAAATTATTGACATTTCGTATAATATTTTTAATACGAATGTTTGTGTTATGTTTAAACCTATTCATATGAGGAATGCATTGGACATAATAAGTGATGGGTGGAGCCCACTATAGCTCCTTGATTCATCGGTAGGTCTCATGAGACAAACTAGTGTCTTGGCACAAGGCCTTGACAAAATATTATTTGTAGTCTTGGCACAAGGCCTTGACTATGTGGTTATGATAGTCTAGCATTATGCATTCCATCATTATGAAAGTGGTTATTGATATTGCGTGTGATTATTCGACTAGTAGAATATACACGTGAATAAGTAAATGGAATTAATTCATTTTATTTTTGCCATATTATGATGAAGTTCAAGTTTAAAAGGCTTTTGTTTTAGTAATACATTGCCTTAAATGTTTATCCTTATTTATAAATGTTTCCACTGTATTGTTATCCTTACTGAGAATCTGAGCTCACCCCTTTCTATGTTTTACTTTTCCCAGGTTGTGAAGAATTATTTTATGACAGACATTAATGGGATAGACTATGGGATCTCAGTGTTTTCTAGGGAAACAATGTTGAAGTAGTTTTCTGTTTCATGTTATAATGTAAACCTTATGAATGTATCTAGTATTTTTAAGGATACTAAACTAATCGGTCTTTCAAGACTTGATCTTCTATGATCATGCCAATGTTATGTAATAAAGCACTGACTCTGGGTAACTGGGGTCAGGGCGTTATATAGAATAACAATGGTGAATGAAGAACTATGGGAGAAAATAACAATAAAAAATAAGAGGAATAAACCACGATCGATGTTCATGTTGATCTCGATTCATTGATGCTAGAATACAAAATTAATAATCAAAAATTTAAATCATTAAGAGAATCTCCCAAACTCAAATTAAACTAACCTATCTCACAATATGCATGGTCCATCAATTAATCTGTTTGTCGATTAATTCACATTCATCATATAAATCATGAAAATAGAGGAAAAAAATCAAACTTCCTTAACTCAATTCTGATCGATCACTAATGAATAATGGGGCTGCATCATGATCGTTGGTGAGTTCCCTTGAATTTGTGGTGTGTTGATCGTCAATCAACGATTAGGTTTCCATTATCTTGAGGGATTATACAATGATTTCTCTAATGGATCGGGGGTTTTGTGTCTAGCCCTAAATTTATATCATAACAGTCTATTTAAATACTAACCAAATTGCTACAACAAGAATTAGAAATAAAATATTTTATTTAATTATTTTTTTCATTTTATGCCCACAATGAATTTTCCACAAATGACCCTTGCCAACCAAGGCTAAGTCACACCAAGGGAAAACCCCATGTTATGAACTCAATGGTGAAGTCATATTTCTGATTTGGGCATCTATTTAGAAGTTATTCCACCTTTTTATGAAAAATACACATACGTGATATTTAATTTATTTCAAACATTTTTTATGGGAACACTGGGTCTCAGAATCGCACACCATCTTAGCGCTTGGTCTCAAAAATAAAACATACAATATCTGAATATAATAAAGGAAAAATAAAAGTCATTAAAAAATATATACATATATACTCCTTGTACATATTTTCTAATGGTGAAGGGAATATGTACATTGGTTAAATGGTATATATATATATCTGTGTGTGTGTGTGTGTGTCTCTATGATGGTGTATATGCATGTAGGTGTAAATCATTTTTTAGTTTAATTGTGAAAGGAATCAGGTTTTGAGGTAGGTTCTCTATGTATGACCCTTTAATTTGAATTCATTAATTGCATGAGTATTTTAGAAGCTGGTTCTTGATATTAAATAATATTTATATGATAGGAAAAATTATAGTGATTCTTGTTATTATAATTTAACTTTTTTTATGTTTACCTTTAAGTTTTGACATGTGTATTGTTTATTTAAATATGATTCCATATTTTTTTCAGAATGGTATACTTTTTATATTCTTGAAATTGTTTTCCTAAATGGTTTTGAGTGTGTTAATGGTATTTTCAATGATTTTTTGGTGTGTGTAAAATATTTGTGAAATATATTTTATCTCTATAGGTGTATTGAATGATGGTTCTTGGCATGGAGAAGTTGACTTGAATGAAGGTGGATTCAAGTGTTGTTTTATAAACAGAGAATTGTTATGTTTTTGTATATTTAGAAAATCATTTGGGAATCATAGGTATCTAGGAGGGAAGACTAGGACAAGTAGGCTCAGTATGACCCACCATACCTAGAAGGATTTTGTTACAACAAAAACTAAACTACTAATAATGTAGACTGGTTAGCTTGAACAAGATATGTCCTTTCACATCCTTGGTCGATCACTGAGGGTATGAGGATAATAAGTCCCCACTAACCCCAACTACCTAGGAATCTCCCATGATGCTTGATCTATTTTAATATTTCTTTTCATAGTACTATTTTAAAAATGATCTTATACACAGTCTTCAATATTTTCTACTATATATATTTACTGAATCCCATTATTCTCATTCTATATTAAATTATGGTTCTAGAACTGGTTGTATTTTTAAGGAATTTTTGGAAATTAATTTTCATGATTTGTGAACAATTCTAAAAATTTGATGGAAAATGGATTTACATAAAAATGGTATCTTGGAACTTATTTGGAAGAAAAATCGAGACCTTACTTTCTATATGTCTTATTTTAAAACTATCATGATTTGGATTTTTTTAAAGGTAAGGAATATGGAATAGTTTATTTGGGCGTGCTTACTCAATTTTAATACTCATGAATATATCTATACCTTTTTTATCCTCTAGCACTGCTTTTAGCTCAGTCTCAGTCTCCATGGAGTGATGATGGTTCTGTGGTTGGTTATGACCCGTGATTTCACATAGAGGTATGCCTAGTTTTATTTCTTTTTATGGTAAAAGTTTGTTCTTTTTATTTTATTAATTTTTATTTTCCTCTATTTTACGTGATAAATCATTAACAACTATGTTTTATCTGATTCTAAACACTATTTTCATCCCAAGAGAATAGGGAATGCCTCTCAAGCCTTATTTCAGTCCGGATTAGGTGATGGGTTCAGGGTTGACCTGAGTTGGTTCATGACATAGCTGCTGAGAAGCAAACCAAGAAAACACCATAGACAAGTAAAGTTAATAATAATAAAATTAATTAATTGATATATGACCAAAGTAATTATATTCACAATTTAATACAAGATAATTCAAATTTATAATTATAAGTTCTTGGGATACCATGTGAGAGTTCAAGAAATATTTCCATCATGTCAAGGATTCTATTATTATCCTATCTTCATAATAAGAATGGATGAATAAAAAGAAGATAATATTAGATTATGCTTGTGATTTCATCGCTCATGCTAATAAAAAACTCATAAAAAAGAGTTTTTTCATAAGAAAGAGACACCATTATACATTTTCAGGTCCATGATAGAAAAATTATAAAGAGGAAGCATGGAAGGCTCTTCAAGAATAAGGTAGAAGATATGGAGTATCTTGGTTGAGAGGTGTTGCAATCCTCTTATTTTAATGGTCACAAATCATGTTTAACTCTTATAAATTATCCTTAATCTTGTTCTATAATGTTTTATTATGCTCATGTTTAATCTTAAACCATTATGTGAGTATTAATTCTTAATATAGATTGAAGATATTTGGTAAAGTATGAGTCACCATTTTGGTGAAATCCCATTCACCATTGTTGTGACCAAATAGTCTCACTATTTAGTTTGAAAATAGGTAATGCATGAGTCACCATTAATGTGAACTCACAGTCCCCTTTTCTATGACTAAACGGTCTCACTGTTTAGTCAGAAAATCAATAAATTATAGGTCACCATTAGAGTGACACCATTGTATCATGCAATCAGTTCAAGAATTCAAAAAGTACCAGATACTGTTTCAATGACACTGTTGACAAAGACTCCATTTCTCACAAAGAACCTTACACCATTTCCACAACACGATTGCATCGCCAAATTGATTCAAACATTTTGGAAAGTATGAGACACCGGTCTGGAGGCACTGCTTAGAAGAAAAGGACGAGTCACCGCTGACTGTGGAACCACTCCTAACTCAGCATTCCTATGCCACCACTAACTGTGACACCATTCCATAGTTAGAAATTTACTCCTTATTTCAATTAAATTAATTTTTTTTTCTAATGATCATATTTGAGATATTTAGTGATACTGATATTATTAATTATTCTTACAGACATGTCAGCAGACAGTATGAGGTATGAGTTTTAGAAATCATGCTTCTTGACTACAAAAAACAAAAACTCCTGGGTATTATTATATTATAGTGCATGAGATAAAGAATATTAGAGGGAGACACAGACCATACCACACAAAAGATCCAAAAAAATCCATCTTTCATATTGTTATCTAAAGAAGAACTCACTGTGAACCATCCTACGAACATCCTTGTAGAAACATTAACTCAAAGAAGAGAAAGAGATATGAAGAACATCTCATTGAACTAGAAACTAGAACACAGAACTCACAATTCTCTATTTATCATTCTATTTCTAGAATAGGACCTGAGCTTCCAATATTCTACATTCAATGATTCCAGAACTTCATAAAATAACACTCAGAGCATTTCTAACCCATTCTTTTTATATTCTAATCTGTGGTGTGCTATTTTATTATTACTTTGAGCAGTGTGTGTATTTGTATTAAAATGCATATTGTATCTAATGTTAAATTGGAGGAGACAAGATATAATCTAACTATTACTCTCTTACACCATTTTACTCCCACATATAACTGTGGAAGAGGTCTCTATGGGACCAAATTATATTTTATTCCCACATAAAACTATGGTAGAGGTCTTGTTGACATTGATATATTGTATGATATTGTAAACTCCAATCTAGGGTTTAAATCAGTCTTTTTTATATATATATTTCTGGTTGGTATGTTATCACCAAGTGAAGAGGACTAAGTCTCTACTTGAGACTGAACTTATTATTTTATACGCTGTGTTCAAGTTCTGTTTTCTTGCTTATCTTTATTTATTCAAATAAGAAATCTTTACTTTTTTTGATCGCTAATATTAGATAGTAATTTCATTAGAATTGTTTTAGTAGACTGATTTTTAATGTTAAAGTAATCTTATAAATTTATTTAACTGAGATTTAATAAATCTTTGAGAAATCATTCAAACAAAAAATACTTTTACAAATCTCATAATTTGATTAGTTTTCCTATTTTTTTTAAAATTGGGGGATTATTAAA
This sequence comes from Viscum album, assembly GCA_963277665.1. Classification (NCBI taxonomy): domain Eukaryota; kingdom Viridiplantae; phylum Streptophyta; class Magnoliopsida; order Santalales; family Viscaceae; genus Viscum; species Viscum album. The sequence goes on along the minus strand of OY728165.1, from coordinate 904,567,008 downwards.
TAATTTTTTTAACATGAATTTTTATAGGAACTCAATTCACCCCCTCTTGAGTGTCATACTATGACCAAAATTTGGCATCAAATGATTGTTTTAGATTGCTACTTTCAAGTCTTTTCAACTATGATTTTATTTGTGTTTTAAAGATCTCTAAATTTCAGTTAGTTATAAAATTTTAGCTCATTAAAATATAGTATTTATTATTTATTATGGATAATAGAATGGAAGGTGCTACTAAAAATAAACCTTCCTACGTTAATGGTACAAATTATGCCCATTGGAAAATAAAGATGAAAATGCACTTAGAAAGAATGGGGTTTGATATTTGGGCTGTAATAGAAGGTAAATTTGACATACCAGAAACTCCAAGAACTATATGGAGTAAAGCCACAAAAAAATCTTATAAAAATAATTGTAAAGCTATGAATTCCTTGTTTTTTCTTTAGGGGATGAAAAATTTAATAGAATTTTTGCATGTAAATCTGCCTATGAAATTTGGGGTACATTAGCTATTTCACAATGAATGAATGACTAATGTTAAATAAATGAGACTTAATACATATACTATTAAATATGGTAACTTTAAGATGAAGCCTGATGAACCCATTTCTGATATGTAGCTCAGGTTCAATAATATAGTCAATACAATGAGCTCTCTTTAGAATCCAGTGGATTCCAATGAAAAAATCATGCGACTACTTAGATGTCTACCTGAAAGGTGGGGATGAACCTCAATATCAATTTGATAGTCCTATGATATTAGTAAGTTTCACATTAAGGAGATTATATGAAAGATGATGATTTATGAGGAATAATTAAAGGTCAACAAAGAAGAAGAGGATAAACCAAAGAGAAAGTCAGGGGCTTTCAAAACCACTACATCCAAAAATAAAGAAAAGGAAAGGGTACAAACTCATTTTGGTAGTTCAAGTAATGGAGACCCACCATATGAAAATGATGAGGAGATGGCATATTTTTCCAAAAGATTTAATAAGTTCTACAAAAAAATAAGTTCTTTAGGAAGCCCATCTACAAAGGAAAATATAAGACTAAGAGAAACTAGAAAAGGGACTTGAAAGGAGGTGACAATACAAATGAGATAGTTTGATATGAATGTAAAAGTAGAGTACATGTAAAGGCTGACTGTCCATTGTTAAAATATAAGAAGACATGTGAGGACATGAATAAAAGATACAAGAAGGAAATAATGGTCACCTGGAGTGCTTTTAAGGATGTATCTAGTGACTTAAAGTCATCACACGATGAAAAAGCTAATAAATCCAATACGTGTTTCATGAAAAACACTTCTAAGGTAACACTTGAGTATCTTGTAAAAATTATTATTATTTTGGAGATAAATTTGATTATGAAAACATGACCAATGAATAAATTTTTGAATACTACCAAATGCTTGAAGAGACGTGTAATTAGTTAAAAGATAAATATAAAACTTTAAAGAAACAACATGCTCTGACCTCTAATTTCAAATATGAGCTTACTCTAGAGAAATAAAAAAATGCACAATTTCTTAAAGATAAAAATGAACTAAATCTATTGAATGCACAATTGAAAAAGGACTTAGAAACTTTTACTAATGGAAAGAATAATCTTACACAAATTCTGGGTAAACAAGTAGATCCTAGGTATACTATTGGTATAGGATACCAAAATGTATAGAGTAATACTGCTAAAAATCATTTTGTAACCAAAACATGAAAATCTGTTTTTATGTCCAGAAATGATAATTTTTCTGCTAGTTCTAAAACTGGAAAACCTTCTACTACCTAAAGATCTTTTGGACCAAAGATATTTTTTTATAATACATTAAAATTTTTTTATAGGAAACCAATGAAACAAATTTGGGTTCCCAAACCATTAATTACTCATATTACTAGACCCAAGCATGTTTAGGTACCATAGCCTTTTCTTGGTTAAATTAATTTTGTAGGTAATCTTCCAAAAGATATCTTACATAAGGCTATGGTACATGGATTGTGGATGTTCAAGACACATGACATGAGATTATTCATGCTTCAAGAATCTAATAATAATTGGTGGTGGGCATGTCACCTTTGGAGATAATGATAAAGGAAAAATAATTGGCCCCAACCAAATCAGTAACACCAATTCAATTGCAATTTCCAAAGCTCTTTTTGATGGATTAAAACACAATATGCTTGGAATTTCTCAGTTTTGTGATGACGGCTTCAATATTAAATTTTAAAATGATTCTTGCAATATTTTTAATTATAAAAATTATTTAATATTTATAGCTTTTAGAAATAAAAATGTTTATACTGTTAATTTAGATTATTTAACTTCTGAAAATGTTTCTTGTTTGAATTATTTTCATAAAGAGTATTGGCTATGGTATAAGAGATTATGACAATATAATATTCACCCACTTAGGAAGCTTACAAGGAAAGGGTTAGTCAAGGATCTTCCCAACTAGAATTTCCAAATAATAAATATTGCAATCCTAATAAAAAAGGTAAATAACACAACATCTCTATGAAACCAAAGAAAAAGTTTCAAATTCAAAACTTCTTGAGTTGGTTCAAATGGATTTTTTTAGAACATCTAGATTTTAAATTCTTAATGGGAAGTACTAGGATTATATTGTAGTAGATGACTACTCTATATTTACTAGGACTTTATTTATTGCTCACAAAAGTGAATCTTGTTCTCATTTCACTAAGTAAGCTAGAATAGTAGAAAACCTAAGTGGTATTTGGATTAAAACCTTAAAGAGTGACCATGGTCATGAGTTTGAAAACCACGAGTCTAAATCTTTTGTCTAACAAAATACATATAGTCATAACTTCTCTACTCCTAGGACACCTCAGAAGAATGATTTTGTAGAAATTATAAATAAAACCTTATAAGAAATAGCTTGGACTATGATTGATGAATATGATTTACCTATTTACTTTTGGGTTGAAATAGTCAATACAACTTGTTACATAATTAATAGAGTATTGATTAGACCTATCCTTAATAAAACAACTTATGAGTTATGGAATAATAGTAAACAAAAAGTTAATTAATTTAGTATTTTTGGTTGCAAAGTCTTTGTTCATAATACTAAGGATAATCTTGAAAGCATTTCATCAAAAATCAATAATGTAATCTTTCTAGGATACTCAATCTCTAGAAAATCCTATAGAGTCTTTAACAAAAAACCAAGTGTGTGGATGAATATGTACATGTAAAATTTGATGAAACAGATCTACATGAACCCAATAACTCCTTTGAAAATATTTAGGATGATCTATCCAATCTGAACATATCTACCAAATCTTTTAATCCAACTGTTAAGAAACTTTTTAAATCATCCAGTTCTAGAAATTCTCCAAACTCTAGTCAGGATTAAACCAAAAATTTTAAATAATATTAAATTGGAAGTTCTTATTTTTCTAGACCTACAATAACTCTTAATAAATATCTTTTATATGCTATAGTTGGAGACTTAGACAAAGGAACTCAAACTAGAGCTTCTCTAAGAAACTGGGTTGGAGATCAAGCCTTTTTGTCACAACTTGTGTAAGGACCCAAATTATTTTCAATGAAATTACATTCTTATAATTATTCCTTATAGTGTAACAACTTTATAAAGCACAATGATATGTCATGATACTAAATACTATGTGACCATTAAACATAAATTTTCCACTTCTATGTTTTGAATTTCAAAAATCCGATAGACACGATTGCGATCAGTAAGATGTTTAGAGTCTGATAGGAGAAACTTAATTTTTGGTAAATAGTAACCTACCCTTATGAATAGTAACCTACCCTTATGAATAGTAATATAAACCTTATGAATAGTAAAATATTTCAAAAATAATAATAGCCTCACCCATGAATGATTAAAGAAAATTTAGGCATCATATAAGTCACAAATTGACAATAGTAAAAGTATTGGTGTTTTTGTATGTCATATATAATTGATTATAAATCATTAATTAATTTAAAATAAAATGTATTTTCCTAAACTGTTTTCATAAATTGACAATTATATTTCTTTTGGGTTTTATGATAATTTTATAAGACCTAGATGTAAATTTTGAAAGTATTTTAAAGTCAATTTTAATTTTAAAATTTGTATTTTTCAAGAATATTATGATTTAATTAAAAATAAAATTAATAGTTTTTAGAAAATTATTTTTGAAAAATGTACTTAATTTTTGTATTCCATACATCAAAAAATGGATAGGGTGAATTTTTAGGATTTTTCTGTAATACATTAATTTTCATGTGAATAGTAAAAATACAGTATTTCACATAATCAGTTTATTCTAAATTGCATCATTCATGATGTAATGATGGCATAAAATTTATAGAACAGTATATTAGGGAATGTTATATTTAATTTCATAAATGGTTTCTTAAAATACAATAAATTCAATTTCAAAACCAAAAAAGAACTTTCCAAAGGCAAAAGTCAAAAAGTGATTCCATAAAGTATTATTTTTCCTCTTTCTTTCACTTTTCTTTTAATAAATTAATGAATTTGAATTATAAAGATGATTTAAAGTCTAAAAATAATTATATAATATTAATATACGATTTATTATGTAAAAAAACTACCATTATAAGTATTCTCTCGCTGCGGCTGAGAGTTCCCTCCTAAGGTTTCCTAGGGCCGGCGTCTCCTCCCTCGGAGTTCTAGGTCTGTGGCAACATGTTCTCCCCTTTTGTGTCTGTGTGGAGTGGTGGATCTGTGGCATTTTGCAGCCATTTTTTACACATCTTCTTGTGCCGTTCCTCAACCGTCCACAATGAAGACTCTACTTCCGTCTGCCTCCAGGAGACTCTGCCTGTTCCCGAAACCCTCTTTTGGGCATCAAAGGGAATCAGACCTCCTTCCCTGTTTGTTTTCACCCCCTGGCGTTGTTCTGGGCTTCAAGGGGACTGTACCTTCCTTCCCGACGCTGTCATCCCCATTAGTGCCAGAACCGCTCATAGCTTTCCTTTCCTTTTGGCCACCATTCCTGCTTCGTGAAGACAATGGACGAATTGGGGACGGGTTCTGTTTTCCATGCTTGTGCGATGATTTCGCCGATCTAGGGTTTGTCTCGCAAAGCACCCTCCACATTGATTCCTCACGGTTGAGCGCTCGCATTGTGAAGGATCCAAGAATCCCCTACCATGAAGAGGTCGATTCGCGAGGATTCTAGAATCACGAGGCACCGATGGCGAAGGAGTCTTGAACCGCGAAGCACCAGCCACAAAGGTCCGCGACATTTGTACGTGCGCACTGAATTGTTTTAGCGAACCATCTGTCGCGAAGGGCGGTGGAACTGGGAGTGCATTTTTATGGTTTGCGAAGTGTTTTCGTGTTGAGGCCGAGTTGTATAAACCAATCGCGAAGGTCAGCGGTGTTGCGTGATTGTTCGGTGGTGAAGCCGCGAAGGCCCCCTGTAGTGAGTTGCTCTGCGAAGATTGGGGGGCGCGCGACGTGGGTCTCGGGCATGACCAAATTTTGTTTGTTTGATTTCTTTGGCTCAGGGGATGTCTCAGGTGGGAAGACCATTCAAGGAGATATGAGAAGGTTTCCGGTCCAGTGACCCCTTGGTTGGACCAGGTCCTTGGAAGGGAGGGTGTCTTGTGATTCGCAAGGGTGCCAACCCTTCTGAAGGATTGTACACACACCCTTTGACTTGCTTTATGGAAGCCGACTTAGTGAATCAGTGGAAGGGGTTGTCCCCAACAGACAAAGAAAAAGAGTCGATTGAGGCACGGAGAAATGAAGACCCACTCTTGAAAAAATGCATGTCTCTTCTCGTTGTTGGAAAGTTCGTTGAAAACATTTCCGTTAATCAGGGGGCTCTCAAAAACACCCTCCATTCCATATGGAATCTTGATGCAAGAGTGGCTATTCAGGATGCGGGGACTAATCGCATCATCTTCAAGTTTTTTACAGAGAGAGATAGGGAATAAATCTTGCGTGGAAGACCGTGGTCCTTCAATAATCAACTCCTCCTCATGGAAGAGTTCAAAGGGGGAGATGATATCCAGAAAGTGACCTTAACCTGCTCCCCCTTCTAGATACGAGTTAAAGGAATCCCATTCCACGCGAGAACAGAACGCATAATGAGGGAAATTGGGGACAGTCTAGGCCACTTTATTTAATGGGACGTCTCAGACCCAATACAATGGGCCCCCGAGGATCAGATCAAGGCTGAAATTGAGGTGTCAAAACCCCTGATGAGGGGAATGTTCCTAAAAGTCGAAGACACCAACACCTGGATATCATTTGGATTTGAGAAACTCCCACTATTATGCTTTTTTTGTGGTCGTCTTGGCCACCAGGAAAGAACGTGTACCTCAAAACCTAAGAGTGGATCACGCGACATCACCCTCGAATATGGCCCTTGGCTCCATGAAAAAATGAATAAAACTGCTTTCATCCCTGAGATGGAAAAACAAAATCACAGCGACCATCTCACGCTAGCACACACCAGTCAGGGGGAATATACACATGGACATGCCATTTTTCTAGGACCCCCGGATTTCCCCAAAGCAGACTATCCCACTCAGAGAGAAGATGGAGTTCATCCTAACCACTCGAAGGACAAAACTCAACCATCCACATGGTCGGGGAAGATGAACAAAGTTCCACCAAGGCAATGCTCAATTCCAATGCAGATGCACTCCAAGCCACCAGACCCAGATCCGGATCGACAGTCGCCCGTAATTGATAAAACTCCAACGGAGGCCCATGGAATGATAGGAATTCCAATGCTGGGCCCAACCACCCATCACACGTGGAAAAGGGTGCAACGTGGAGGAAGCGATGGTTACACAGAAGACCCTAACCCCAGGGTTTGGAAAAGACAAACCGAAACATGCCAATTGGGGGGGAATCTCACCAAAATAAAGAAAATGACAAGTTATGAAACAGGTATGGAGGAACCAAAGGCGGTGTCGGGAGAGACCCAACCCCACCTAGAGTAATGATTGTGTTATGCTGGAACTGTCAGGGGATTTTCAACCCATGAATGGTTCACATGATTCAGTGCAATTGCACTCAAAGTCACCCCGATGTGGTTTTCCTGTCCGAAACCATACTAGAAAACAAGGACACCAATGGTATTGATCTGAAGTGTTGCTTCTAAGGATGCTTTCCGGTGCCCAGAAAAGGCCATTCTGGGGGCCTCTGTCTCCTCTGGAAGGACAATATTGACGTTAAAATTTTGTCTTTCTCCATGCACCACGTGGCTGAGACTATTCAAATGGACTTGCACCCACCCTGGACCATTGTGGGATTCTATAGTTGGACATCCCATTCTGATAAGGGGAAGTCATGGGACCTTCTCTACAAGCTGAGTCATGATTTACTTATCCCTATTATTTTCAGAGGTGATTTCAATGAGATCATATTTCATAAGGAAAAGAGAGGCAGGAGTTTTCGACACTCAGCCTCTATGTATAACTTCAAAGACACGGTCAATAAGGCTAACCTGGCTGATTTGGGGTTCATAGGTAACCCTTTTACATGGTTCCGCGACAATACCGAAGGTACCTGCATCGCTGAACGTCTTGATCGATTTATGGGTTCTACTGATTGGATCAATCTATTCAACATGTTTCATGTTGGCCACTTGGCCCTTAACTGTTCGGATCACTGCCCAATTCTCATTGACAGTTTGCAAGGTGAATGAAATCGACAAATCAGCAGACCCTTCAGGTTTGAGAGCTTCTGGAAAAAAGAACAGGAATGCGAAGAGTTGGTCTGATCATGTTGGAAGAGTTCCCTGGAAGATGTTGGACTAAACCTCCAACAGGTTGCTTCCGGTCTGAGATATTGGAGCAACAAGAAATTCCACCAACCGGATAGGCATTGTGATACCCTTGAAAGTAAGTTTCATAACTTTCTCGGGCAACCCCCATCCAATAGAAACATCTCCAAAATTGGTGCCACTCAAAGAGATATGGACATGGCCCTTCATGTTAAAGAAAGGTTTTGGGCTATGTGGGCACGTGACATCGATATTAAAGAGGGTGATGCTAATTGTAACGCCCCGACCCCAGCTACCCAGAGTCGGTGCATTACTTCATAACATTTTCATGATCACAAAAGATCAAGTCTCGAAAGACCGATTAGTTTAGTAGCCTTGGAAACACTAGATACATTCATAAACGTTACATTACATCATAATGTGAAAAACTACAATAAAAAAGTCTCCATAGTCCACACTCATATCGTCTTCTGACTATCCCTGCAGGTCATTCATAAAATACTTCTTCACATCCTGGAAAGTATTAAAACATTGAAAGCGGTGAGCTCAGATGCTCAGTAAGGATAACAAAATAGTGGAAGCTTTCATAAATAAATATTAACATTTAAGGCAATGTATAACTAAAACAAAAGCCTTTTAAACTTGAACTTTAGCATAATATGGCAAAAGTAAAATGAAATAATTCCATTCACTTACTCACATGAATATTCTACTAGTCGAATAATCACATGAAATATAAATAACCACTTTCATAATGATGGAATGGATAATACAGACTATCATAACCACGTAGCCAAGGCCTCGTGCCAAGACCACAAATATGATTTTTTCAAGGCCTCGTGCCAAGACACTAGTTTGTCACATGAGATCTACTGATGCATCGAGGAGCTATAGCGGGCTCCACCCGTCACTTATTAAGTCCAATGCATTCCTCATATGAATAGGTTTAAACATATCATAAACCATAACATAATCGTATCACATAAAACATGAATAAAGGAAACATAAAATTTCCACATTTCAATAACAAGATATCAATAAAACACATTGATATAATGAAAATTCTTTCAAAACCATTTTCAATACCAAAATAAAATAAAGTTAAAACTTTGTATTTATTTTTCATTAAAAAAAAGTGATGGCTTGTAGAGGAAGCCGAAACTCAAATAATGGTCATGGCGGCGGATGAATTCGTTGTCGCCGCATATGTACGGAAAGAAAAACATTCCCTTTTTGTCGTTTAGTAAAACGCTTCGTATAAAAAAGATTCCGTTTGAATAAACGTAAAAGTCAAAGGTGTTTATACACCGTATAAAAGAAATTTGTGTATAAAACCAAATATGCCTCAATGAAAGGAGATTGAGATGAAGTCCTTAAAAAGATCATTTTTTTTAAATAAAGTACATATATCATGTGTATTCACTATAAGTACACATAAATAAATTACAAATATAAGATAGGACATAATAATATCATGACATAATTTGAAAGTAGGAGATTAACCCAAAGAATAGAAATTGGGTTAAGAAGTTCCCTTACCTTGTGTCCAACTTGATTCGGCCGTTATTTAACCTCCTAAATAATAAATTAGAGTTAATATCTACCATATTCAATTTCATTATCCTTTTTATATCACTTATTACAATGTAATGAACATTATGTAATTATTTAAGTTAATAACGGTCGTTTTGTCGATTTTTGGTACTTGAGTCAACAATAAACTTCTTATAATTACAAGTTGTTTATGTGGTAGAATATCCATTATCTCCAGAATTATATTCATGATTTAGATATCATATATTTCATATATATCCAGTATATACATTCATTTATAATATTACGTAACTTTTAGAGGTAAGAAATGAAATGCACCGTTCATGGAGACGGTAAGCCGTACGTACGCATGAACGCTAATTTCATTTCTATTTCATATTTAATGGAATGAAATCACAATGATATAAATGTATAATATAATTACAGTATAATATAGTGTATAATACCATTTACTCCATCCTTTATACATCCCACATATGGCATTAACAATTCAAATCACTTTGAGGGAGCGGTAGTCCGCACTTCCTAAAATGAAATTATCGTGTTTACACATAATGGAAATCATAAAGGTATGACATAAATGAGAAATATAGAAGCATAATGAAAACATAAACATAATATATATGTCATATATGAAAATAGTGTCATCAAAATGGCCACCATTAGATGTTTTAAAAGAATATCGAACAATCATCGTTTCGTGAGGCAGTATTTCACCACCCACAGAAACAATATGTTCATTAACCATTAGACGAAGGTGTGTGTAAGTGTAGATCGAATACTTCTTATAACAACATCCTAGTATATTGTAGATACTGTTGTTGTTACAATAGAAAGGAATAAAAAGAGTTTAAGGGGTTGTAGAAGCAAAATAAAAGAAAACAACATTAGAGAAGACATTACCATAAAATCGGGTAACTCTTTTGATTTGAGACAAAGGCTTCCTTGGGAAGAATTCTGCCCAAAGTGAGGCTTCTAGGAGTAATAGGGGGAAGTTGGGAGAGTATTTGGGCAGAGTTTGGCCGAGCCAAATGTCTTGAAAGTGTGAATGAGGTGATAGAGGTGGGGGCCTTTTATAAGAGGAGAGGAGGGGCACTCTTGGAAAGTAAAGAAAAGTCACTTTATTATAAAATGAGTTTCGGATTTTAGAGGTCCCACACTTATATAATTCTAGGGTAAGGTGATAAGGGTTCGAAATATACTCATACAATAGGTTTTTGACAAGTTTAAGCCTTGGATTTTACATTATTATTTTATTTTATTTAAATCGTTAAATAACGAGGTCATCGCTGCATCATCATGATGTCATAAATAATTTAATTTATTTAATGTCTAAAAATTATAAAAAAAACACTATGATCTAGGAAATCTTTTTAGATTTCCAATGACTATTTATAGTCAAAAATATGACTTGTATAACCCCATGTAAAAATTGTTTTGGTAAAACATTTCATGTTTGTGTCATTTTTTTACTTTAACATTAAATAAAAGGTATTTATGTCATTTTCCAACTAAAGTGGCTCCATGGGGTCCCCAAGTTGACCCATGGATTGTCTTGGTCGGCCATGGAACATCCAATGAGGGTAGGACATGTGTCAAGCTCATCTCATATTATTAAAACATTATTTTTACCTTAAACTACACTAATTACCTCTAATCGCGATTAAGAACTTAAAGGTTACTATTCACCAAAATTATTTTAATCTCATTGAACAACATTTTACTTCTTAATGACAACCATGTATGTCGGATTTTTGAAATTCAAAACACAGAGGTGGTAATATTTCATTTAAACGAAAAGTCAGTTATTTAACTACCACTTAGTGGTTTCACTATTCATAAAAAATTAATGTTTTTCAGAATAATGCCAAAATTTCACCCTAAGCTATAATTGATATTCCGAATTAAAAAATGATGTCTATTTTACAAAATTCCAAACATATAAGTTGAATTAATTAATTTTATAATTAATTCCCGTTGTCACAACAAATAGCGTGTTTTTTAGAAACAATATATATCAAAAGATTGACAATTGTTTATGTCCAATTTTAAAGTGAAATTAATTCTAATGACCACCATTGGATAAAATAGTAAAAGTATATTCTAATTATAATTTAAAACCACTCAATAATATAATTTATCACTATAAAATACTTTGATTAAAAAAAGTTGTTTTTAAGTATATTTCACTACTCATAAAAATTGGATGTTCTCAGAAAATTACAAAAAATTCAACTTTGGATAATTTTGATATTACGAATAAAAAAATGAAGTCCATTTTGGAATATAAAATTTCTATAAATTTTAAAAGTGGTTATTACAATTCATAACGGCTACTTTGATTAGTCACGGTGTGTTAGAATTCATAGTTGCGTACAACACACACTACTGTATTATTCAATGAGAAGTGTACCATGGAAGCTCGGGGTGTTACACTAATACAAGATATTTCCACCTGAAAGTGTCAGCTAGGCGCCAAAAAAATCTATCAGGAGCCTTTCACAACCTAATGGAAGAAAATTTTCTGACACTTGCGGCATTCACGATGCTTTGGTTGGCTATTTCTAGAACCTATTCTCCACAGGGACTCCTTTCATGTATGCTAAAGTAGAAGAATGCATCAGACCCATGATTACTAAGGAGATCAACCGGGAGCTCAAAAAATATGTGACGAATGATGAGACACACCAGTCATTGAAGTATAACCACCCCACTAAGGCCCCAAGAGCAGATGGTTTTCACGCCCTATTTTTCAAACATTACTGGAACATTATCGGTCCCGACATCTGCAAAACGATAAAAAACATCTGTGCAGGGAATACGAGCATGTCCGCCATCAATGAAACTATCCTCGTCCTCATCCCCAAAATCAAAAAACCCTAGGCGATCCCTGATTTTAGACCGATTAGTCTCTGTAATTTCTCGTATAAGATCTTCTCAAAAATCCTTGTCAATCAACTACATCCTTGGATTCTTGATATCATTACTGAAAACCAGAGCACCTTCGTGGCCAAGAGGCTGATTACTGATAATGCAATTGTGGCCCATGAAGTGTTACACTCTATGAAAATGCGCTCCACTGTGAAAAGAGGAACCATGGCCTGGAAAATGGATATAACCAAAGCCTATGATAAGGTGGAATGGAAGTTCCATAGAGCTGTGATGATGAGAATGGGCTTCTGCACTAGATGGAGAGAAATTGTCATGCACTACATCTCGACCGTCTCTTTCAGAATCATGGTTAATGGGGAGATTACCATAAGATTCAACCCAACTCGTGGCCTACACCAGGGAGATCCTCTCTCCCCTTTTCTCTTCATTTTGGTGGCTGATGTTTTCTCTATCCTCATTTCCAGGTCTGCATCCTCTAAGCCTATTCATGGTGCAAAGGTCTGTCGTGAGAGCCCATAAGTGTCACATATCTTCTTCGCGGACGACTGCCTCCTTTTCTCCAGAGCCTCTATTAATGAATGTCGGGTGATTAGCCAAGCAATTCAGTAATATGAGCGGGCGTCTGGACAGTCTGTTAATCACAGAAAATCAGAAATCTCCTTCAGCAGAGGGGTGCCTCCGGACAAGAGAACTGATCTTTGTACTTCTGCAGGCATCCATCTAGTCGACAAACACCAGAAGTATATCGGACTTCCTACAGTGATTGGCCAGTCCAAAAAATAAATCTTTGCATCTCTTGTGGATAGGATTCCGAAAAAAATTCAAGGCTGGACCCCAAAAAGAATCTCCAAATCTGGCAAAGGAACCCTCATTAAAGCAGTAATTCAGTCTATCCCCAGCTACTTTATCTCGATGTTTAAGCTCCCGGTGGCCATCGTTAACCTGATCCATTCACATACTACCAACTTCTGGTGGGGGAAAATGATGGGAGAAATTGACCCCCCTGGTTGGCCTGGGAGAAGCTCTAGAAGCCGAAGTCGGAGGGAGGGATAGGATTCTGGAATCTTCTTCTGTTCAATGATGTTCTGTTGGCCAAGCAAGGATGGCGCCTCCTTAACCGTCAAGCATCTTTATGTGCTCGAATTCTCCGGGCCAAGTACTTCTCCCACACTGAATTCCACGTTTCCTCTCTTGGCCCCCGCCCTAGCTTCCTTTGGAGAAGTGTTTGGGGGGGCCGAACTCTCCTGGAAAAAGGACTGGGCTGGAGGATTGGAAATGGATCTTCTATCAACATCTAGATCGATCCCTGGCTTTTCGATAAGGATGGTATGCTGGCCACATCCCCCGCCCAACCTGGTCTGGAAGACGCCATAGTCAAATGCCTCTTTTCAGAGCAGGGCCCGAGATGGTGTGTGGAAAAGATCCAGGAATGGTTTAATGAAAGAGACCAAAGAATTATCCTGAGCATCCCCTGGGTCCCTGATGCAAGACCCGACCATCATTTTTGAATCAATGATTCTTCAGGTGAGTACACGGTGATATCCGGGTATAGACTGGCTCTTGGCATTCTTTTTGGAGACTGTGATGAAGGACCATGGAAAGTGATTTGGAATCTCAACGTCCCCCCAAAAATATTCCAATTTTGGTGGCAAGTGTGCATGGGCACCCTTCCTACCATGAGCCTCATTGTTTACCGACATATGGCCAACGCTGATTCACGCCCCTTCTGGCCAAAATATTCCTGAAACTCTTTGGCATGCCATCATGCACTGCCCGGGAGCCAAGGAAATTTGGAATAAATGGGGCTCGACTTCGGATGCCTCACCGTACACTGCCTCTGACCTCCCTAATCCTCTGATGCGCTGGTGCTCCTCTCTTTTATCGGCTAATGCAAGCGCTCATTTCACCTTGTCCTGGATCATTTGGGTTCGGTGCAATGATTCGGTTTTCCACCCTGTCCATCAGCCCCCCGAGTTCTGGATTGAACGAGCCACTTCATGGATTGAGGGTTGGAAGGTCCACAATGGACACCTCTTGCTAGGCGTTTCCCCCTCCCGCCCCCTCATTTGACCCCCCCAAAAGAAAGGGAGTCTTAAGCTCAACGTGGACGCCTCTCTTCCCAAGGATGGTCCTGTTTCTCTAGTCCTCCTGGCTCGAAATCAACTAGGGCAGATCATTGCAGCAAAATATGAACCACATCATGCCTTCTGGGAACCTGCAGTTGCTGAGGCCTATGCCAATCTTGCAAGGATGATGCTTGCTGTGGAATGTGGATGGGCTGATATCATCATCGAGTCGGACTGCCTTTCGGTTATCAATGCCATTCAACACAATGACGCTGGACTTCAGGCCTTTGGCTTCATCGTCATGAGAATCCTCTTGCTGCGCCAAAGATTCTCTTGCCACACCTTCTCCTTTACCAAGAGGGAAGGAAATAACACGGCCCATCAACTGGCGGCCTCAGGTCCCTTCGATCTCAACCATCTATGGCTAGAAAACATCCCTTCATGGCCCTGCTTATGTACTGCTTCTGATATTTGTCCTTAATATTATCCTTCTTTCAAAAAACTACCATTACAAGTCTAACATTTGATATATTATTATATTTAATATTCTATTCTAAAAACACCCCTCCTCATGTATAAATAACCCCTCTCCCTCCCCTTTCCAGAAAACACCTCTCAAGCTTTAAGACTTGTATAAAATTTGACCAAGAATCTTTCCAAGCCCCTCCCCCACATCCAAGAGATTCTGGTCTTATTAAGTGACCAGTCCTAGTTTTCATAAGGAGGATCTCAAGAGGAGGATTCAAGAGGTAATTCTCATCTCTCTCTTTTCCTTTAATTTCCTTTCAATTTCAAGTTCTTTTCTTAATCTCTTTCTACATATACTCATACACATGGTATGGTAACTCTAGTATCTCATAAATACTATAATTTTATTATACTAATGGGTGTTTATATCATCCATACCCCTTATCTCCTTCTTTTTTATTTTAAAAAGGAAAACTTTGTTCGTGAGGTGTTAATTTATCACCTTCAAGAATGACATGTTTTCAATTTCCTTACGGCCTCTAGATCTGGTCACCAAACCATTTTTATGGTTTAATAATATTATTTTATATGTATTATATATTATTTAGTGTTCTGTAACTAACTTATGTACATATTACAAAATGATTAAACAAAACAAGTTCTTTGTGGTCGAAAACCAGCCCGAATTAACCCAAACGATCATCATTAAATTCTTATCTAATGATTCATCCACATGGTATATAAAATAATTCATTATAAGATAATTTAAAATCCTATAATATCATTAATAACATTAAATATTAGTTCCGAATGTTTATTCATGTTCTACATGAACTTCCATTTATGAATACAAGTGAACCGCTTAAGAAAACCATAAAAACGAACATTCTCGAACAATGTATTTAAACACTATAACTATTCCAAAGGCCCATAAAATAAATTAATGAGACCATAATGGACCATATTAATGTAAAAAAGGTTTTTTAATTGTTAATTAATGAATCTAATGTGGTTATACAAGACATTAAAGGGAAGAAAACGTTCAGATACAACGTAAGGGAAAATTCTCAAACCCAACTTTATTTCTTCGAGTTCTCCCTCTTTTAATCCAATTTTGGTATTTTCACTACATAAAAATAAAATTTCAACATTATATTACCTTTTTTGAGATATATATTTTCTCTGCTTGATTTTATGAAAAACCCAATTTTTTCCAAAATAACTCTTCTTTCAAATAAACACACCATTTTAACTTCTTGAATATTGTTTTATGCTTCACTCATGGTTGATGGTTATATGTCAAGAATGATATCCCTCTTAATTTTGGGGACAAATTTTTTATAATGTGTAACCCATTCCTTTACATGGTTTATTTCATGTTTATGTTTGACATATTCTTCTATGTGTCATGCATGATAATGTAAATGTTTTGATGTGATGAGTGCGCCCAGAATTATAAAGCACTCCAATGCACTGGGTAAAGTGATGAATCTCATGATTTAAAGTGAAATGATGTGTGAAAAAGATTCTATATTTTTTCACAACTATTTTTGGTAGTTAACCACTAAGTCATGATGTTTCATTTTTATGCATGGATACATTTCAAGTCTTTTGTTATTACTTCCCCTCATGTTCATGATCCCTTTCCTACGTTATGCATGTGGTCACCCCATGCTATATTGTTCTTATATATATATATATCCTATTACATGGATTTTATCTCCCCCCTTTTTATGTGTATCCTCAGGTGACTACATGTACTAAGGAGAGGTCATGTTCTGATAAAAATCAAGAGAAGGAATTAGATAAATGTTTATGCTTGATGTGGTAAATGTTATGTTTGGTCCTAGATTTCCCAAGACACTAAACCTCTGGATCCTTATGGTGTAATACTATTATGTTTTTATCTTTATAATGATGTAATATTAATGTAATAAAATTTTGGGTCTCTATAGTTGGTATCAGAGTTAAGGTTTAGTTAAATTGGAATTAGGATTAGTGAACCATAGAGAAAACCTATAGCATGAGACTAAGTACAAATATGCACACTAGAATCTTTACATAGGTATCCCATAAGGTATTCTTTTAGTGTAAATCATACAAATGAATATGTTATTCATAAATTTTTTGCTTATGTTTTGTTCATACCTTTTCTATTTTTGAAAATGGTGGGAACCACGAGACACTTGGCCAACAACTCGTGCGAGGGCCAACACAACGAATGCACGAATGACATCCCCAATGATTTTGGAGGTGGTGTTAAAAAATTTATGGAGATTATTATCCAACTATCTCAGGTTATGGAAAATAACAAAAATAAATGGGAATTTCCTCATTCACCTAAGAGGGAGAAGCTGGCTATCAAGTGTTTTATGCGGCAATGACCACCACCGTTTAGTGGATCTTCTGAACCAATAGTTGCGAAATAGTGGTTCAACTATAGGGAGAAGATCTTTTTTCTTCTAAACTATTTTAATATAGAGGAGGTGACTCTAGATTTTTATTATCTAGATGAATAGGTTGGTCAATGGTGGGATTTGATTAAGAACACCAAGCCCATAGATGAAATTGAAGAGATAGAATGAGAATACTTTAAGATCATGTTTCTTAAGAAGTATTTCCTATGAACTCTTCATACGAAGAAGAATAAAGAATTCATAGAGCTCAAGAAAAAGGAAGGAGAATCTTTTATGACCTACGAAGAGAATTTCACAAGGCTTGCAAGGTACGCTTTGGGTTTTGTTATAAAAAATGATATCAAAATTGATAGATTCTTTAGTAGATTAAAACCACACCTTCTAAAGGCTCTTAAAATTCAAGACTTTGGTAGTTATGAAGAAGTTTTTCTATGTTCTCTCAAAGTGGATATGGAGTTTGTAGAATGGACCCGTGGCTATCTTGATAAGAAACTAAAGATGGAGTTTCAAGCTGGAAGATCAAATGATAAAAGTGGGAAGAAAACTCAAAGACCCACATGAAAAAACTATGGGAAGTTGCATCATGGGAACTACATAAAATGGATGTGGAAATGATTAAAGCATGGGAAAGAAGGCCACTAGGATCATGAATGTTTAAAATACATGAGAAAAAAGGAGATTGTGGTGGAAGAAAGGAGAGAACCACCCATGGTCCAATGCTACAACTGTATGGATCAAGGGTGCTATGCAAGACATTCCACTAAACCTCATGTCCTTGAGGGAAATCAATGTCATCATCCAACAAAGCCCGAGGAAAATTGGATGGATTATACCATCTTTATTGTAGAAGTGGATCAAGATAATGAATTTTTACACGGTACACTTCCTATTCACTCAAGAATGGAAAAAATATTATTTGATTCTAGTTATAGTAATTCTTTTATATCATGAAAGTTTTCTAGAACTATTGGATCGAAGCCTTGAAACCTTGAAGTAAATATATCTATAAAAACACTAAGTGGAGAAATAATTGCAACTCAAGTATTTGAATCTTCTCTTGTTGATGTATGTGGGAAGATTCTTCCATAAAATCTCATAATAATATTTATGGTGGAATTCAATGATATAATGGGAATGGACTGTCTCTCGTTGTATAGAGCACATATCTACTGTCAGAGAAAGTAAATATATTTTCATATTCTGAACCATCCCATGCTCTTCTACAAATGGAAAGAATATCATGAATATCCTTTCAAAAATCCTTCAATCGTGTGGATAGTGATTCCCTGTGAAGAGGTATACCTCACTCAAATGGTTAATTCAAATGAAATTTTTAACCATGCAGAAATTCCCATCGTGATGGAATATGACGATGTATTTCCCGAAGAGTTACCCAGACTTCCCCTAGATCGTGAGGTAGAGTTCTCAATAGAACTCATACCTAGAGCTACTCCTATCTCAAAGTGTCCTTTTTGGATGGATCGTATCGAATTGAAGGAGTTAATGAAGTAGCTGTAATAGAATTTGGACAAAGGGTTCATATGCCCCAGTGCATCACCTTGGGGTGCACCAGTGCTCTTTGTAAAGAAGAAGTATGGACCAATGCGGCTGTGTATCGATTATCCATAACTCAACAAGATCACCATAAAGAACAATTATCATCTTACATTGATTGATGACTTGTTTGATTAGTTAAGAAGATATCAGTACTTCTCAAAGGTGGATATTTGTTCTGGATATCATCAGCTAAAGGTGAAGAAGGAAGACATTCAGAAGACTGCCTTCCGTACAAGATACGGGTGTTACGAGTTTCTGGTGATGCCCTTTGGACATACCAATGCCCTTGAAATCTCCATGGATTTGATGAATAGAGTCTTTATACATTACCTTGAAAAATTTGTGGTAGTGCTTATTGATTATATTCTCATATACTACAAGATTAAAGATTAACATGAAGAATATCTAATACTTGTGATGGCGACTTTGGGAAAAGAGAAATTGTACGCCATGTTCAGAAAGTGTGACTTTTATATGAAGCAAGTCACATTCTTGGGAAATGTGATCACAGGTGAAGGAATTTATATAAACCTTTCAAAAAAAAAGGTGATTGAAGAATGGACCAGACCCTCCAGTGTCACAAAAATCCTTATATTTCTCGTATTAGATGGGTACTATAGATATTTTGTGGGAAATTTCTCACGATTTTAAAGCCCACTAACTAAATTAACAAGGAAAGGGATAAAGTATGTGTGGACAGAATAATGCGAGGGAAGCTTCAAGGAGCTAAAGAGAAGGATGACCGCTGCACCTGTACTCACAGTACCAAAAAGTGGATAAAGTTTTGTGATATACAACAATGCTTCAAAGAAAGGCTTGGGTTTCATACTCATGAAAATGATAATGTGATATCCTACAACTCATGACAGTTGAAGATTAATGAGTAGAACTACCCAAAACATGATCCAGAGCTAGGAGCCATGATTTTTTCCTTGAAAATCTACCAGCACTACCTTTATGGTGAGTAGTTTGACATACACACCGACCACAAGAGCTTAAAGTATATATTCACAGAAAAGGATATAAACATGCGTAAAAGGATATGGTTAGAGATAATAAAGGAATAAGATTTCTCTATTCACTATCATCCAGGAAAGGAGAACAAGGTAGCTGATACTCTAAGCAGAAAAGAACATGATACATTATCCATGTGACGGATTAAGAAAGACCCCATCTTCTTTGATATTCAACGGATGGATTTGGAAATAATAAGGGTAGGGGATACATCCTACCTTAAAGAAATTACTATGCAATCATCAATGAAATAGATGATTAAGGAGGAACAAAGGGATTATCTGAAGTTACAAAAGAAGGTGAATGCAGTAAATGAAGGGAAGCTGCACGAGTTCTATATAAATGACGATGGTGTGTATCGATTTGCAATGCAGCTTTGTCTGCCTTAAGCACCCAAGATAAAGAAGGAGAAATTGGACAATACCCATAGCTCAACATTCTCTATCCATCCTGGTATCACCAAGATGTACTGATATCACCAAGAACACTTTTGGTGGGATAACATGAAGAAAGAGATTGCAGAATATATATCAATGTGCTTGGTATGATAGCAAGTTAAAGCAGAGAGAAAAAATTCCAAAGGGATAATGTAGCCATTGCCTATACCCATGTGGAAATGGGAGAATGTCACTATGGAATTTGTCATAGGTCTCCCGAAGACATGCAAGGGAAATAATGCGATACGAGTTGTGATTTACTGAATCACCAAGACTACCTATTTTATCTCTACTTGGGAAGATCTATCTCTTGAACAACATTCAAAGATATATGAAAAGGAATTAGTGAGACAGCATGGTGTTCCACTATCGATTGTGTATGATCGTGATCCAAGGATCACATCTAAATTCTAGAGGAGTCATCAACATGATTTGAGTACTGAATTAAATTTCAGCACAACTAATCACCCCCAAACTTATGGAAAATCTGAAAGAACTATTCATACTCATAAAGATATGCTAAGAGCCCGATCTTTAGAATTCAAATGTGTAAGGGATCAACATATCTTATTGGTTGAGTTCTCATAAAATAATAACTTCCACTCGAGTATTCATACGGCTCCATATGAAGCTCTGTATGGAAAGTGATATAGAAATCCAACCCGTTAGGATGAAGTTGGAGAAAGAAAGCTACTTTGACCTGACCTTGTGAAAGAGATGATAGTGAAGTTTCAAGTCAACTAGAAACCTATCAAATCTCCTCAAAGTAGGAAAAAGCGCTATGTTGACAACCGTCAAAGGTAATTAGAGGTCAACATTGTAGATAAAGTCTTCCTTCAAAAATCACCATGGAAGAGAGTCATGTGTTTTGGAAAGAAAGAGAAGCTTTTCCCAATGTACATTGGCCCCTTTGAGATCCTTGACCGCATAGGCTCCGTGGCCTATCGACTTTCACTTTCACCGAATATGGATCAAGTTCATGATGTGTTTCACGTATCACTCCTGAGGAAGTACATACCAGATCCCTCACATTAACTGATCTTAGAGGTGGTACAACTGGAAAATGATCTCTCTTTTGATGAGAAGCCAGTGAGGATTCATAAATGGAGAGATATGGTTCTACGCAAAAAGACAACCCACATTGTCAAAGTGTTGTGGGGGAACCATAATTTTGAAGAAGCAACATGGGAATTGGATGAGGTGATGAAGGAGAAGTACCGTCACATGTTTTTGTAAAACAAAATTTCAAGGGTAAAATTTCATAAGGGGGGAAGAATGTAACAACCCAAAGTTTTATCAATGGAATTCCCTTCTTATAATTACTCCTTATAGTATAATCAATTTAAGAATAACAATGAAATATAATGATACTAAATACTATGTGATAATTAAATATAATTTTTCCACTTCTATGTTTTGAATTTCGAAAATCTGACAAACACGGTTGTAGTCAGTAAAATGTTTGGAGTCCAATAGGACAATCTTAATTTTTTGTGAATAGTAACCTACCCTTATGAATAGTAACCTACCCTTATGAATAGTATTATAACCCTTATTAATAATAAATCATCCAAAAATAATAGTAACATCACCCATGAATGATTAAATAAAACTTATGTATCTTATAAGTGACAATTTGACTATAGTAAAAGTATTGGTGTTTTTGTAAGTTAGAAATAAATAATGATAAATAATTAATTAATTTAAAAGAAAATTTATTTCCCTAAAATGTTTTTATAAATTAGAAATTCTATCTCTTTTAGGTTTTAAGATAATTTTATAAGACCTTATGTAATTTTTGAAAGCATTATAGAGTCAGTTTTAATTTTTTAGACTTTATTTTTCATCTAAATTATGATTAAATTAAAAATTAAATTAATCATATTTATAAATATATTTTTGAAAAATGGACTTCATTTTTCGATTCTACATGTCTAATAAATTTTTAGGGTGAATTTTTGGGATTTTTCTGAAATACATAAATTTTTGAGTGAATAGTAAAAATACAGTTTTCACATTACCAGTATATCCTAAATTGCATAATTCATGATGTAATGATGGAATTAACTTTCTATAACTTTATATTTTTCCATTTTATATTTAATTTTATAATTTTTTCCTTAAAATAGAATAAAATTAATTTCCAAACGTAAAAAGAACTTTCCAAAGCCTAAAGTCAAAAAGTGATTCCTTAAAGTATCTTTTTCCCTTTCTTTCACTTTACTTTTAATAAATTAATGAATTAAAATTATAAAGATGATTTATAGTATAAAAATAATTATATTATAATAATATAATATTTATGATTTCAAAAAACTACTATTACAAGTACACCATTTGATATATTATTTTATTTAATATTCTATTCTAAAAACACCCCTCCTCATGTATAAATAACCCCTCTCCCTCCCCTTTCCCAAAAACACCTATCAAGCTCCAAGCCTTGTCTAAAATCTACCCAAGAATATTCCCTAGCCCCTCCCACACATTAAATATCTTCTGGTCTAATCAAGAGACCAATCCTAGTTTTTTAATGAGGATCTCAAGAGGAGAATTCCAGAGGTAATTCCCCTCTCTATCTTTTTATTTAATTTCCTTTCAATTTCATGTTCTTTTCTTAATCTCTACCCACCTATCCTCATCCACATGGAATGTTAACTCTATTATCTCACATATAATGGAATTTTATGATACTAATGGGATAATTTACCATCCATACCCCTTATCCTCTTCTTTTTTATTTTATAATGAAAAATGTTGTTCGTGAGGTGTTAATTTATCACTTACAAGAATGGCAAGTTTTAATTTTACATAACGCCTTTTAATGTGGTCATGAAACCATTTTAATGGTTGAATCAGATTATTTTATATGTATGATATCCTATTTAGTGTATTGGAACTAACTTATTTACAGATTACTAAATGATTAAACAAAACAAGTTCTTTGTGGTCGAAAAACCGCCCGAATTAACCCAAATGTCCGTCATTAAATTATTATCTATTGATCCATCCAAATGGTATATAACATAGTTCATTATAAGATCATCTAAAATCATGGAATGTCATAAATAAAATGAAATATCTGTTTTGTATGTTTATCCATGTTATACACAAACTTCCATTTATGAATACAGGTGGACCTCTTAAGAAAACCATAAAAATGAACATTCCCAAAAAATGTATTAAAACTCTATAACTATTCCAAAGGACCATAAAATAACTGAATGATACAATAATGAACTATATTCATGTAAACAAAGTTATTTAATTGTTATTTAATGAATCTAACATGGTTATACATGACATTAAAGAGTAGAAAGCGTTCAGATACAAGGTAAGGGGAAATTCACGAACCCAACTTTATTTCTTTGGGTTATCACCATTTCACTCCATTTTTGGTATAGTCACTCCCTAAAAATAATTTCTTCATAATTATCTTACCTTTTATGGGATATAAATGTCTTCTACTTGATTTTATGAAAACGGAAATGTTTTCCAAAAGATTTATTCTTTCAAATAAACACACCCTTTTTACTCCTTGAATATTGTTTTACTTTTCCCTCATGGTTGATGGTTCTATGCCAAGAATGATATTCCCTCTTTATTTTGGGGATATAATGTTTATGAATTCATGATTTATGATGTGTAAACCCCTCTTTTTCGTGGGTTATTTTATGATGATGTTTGATATATGATTCTATGCGACATGCATGATAATGTAAATGCTATGATGTGATGGGTGTGCCCAGAATTATACAGCACTCCAATGCATTGGTTAAAGTGACAATATCACAAGTTAAAGTAAAATAATGTGTGAAAATGTTTCTAGATTTTCTCACAACTGTGTGTGTAATTTAATTACTAAGACATTATGTTTCATTTTTTTGCATTGCCACATTTAATGTCTTTTATTAATGCTTCCTCTCATGTTGATGATCCTTTGCCTATGTTATGATTGTGCTCACCCCATGCTATATTGTTCTTATCTATCCTCTTACTGATATTTTACCTCACACCTTTTTATTCATATCAAAAGGTGACTACATGTACTAATGAGAGGTCATGTGCCAATAAGAATATATAGAATAAGGAATTAGATAAATGTTTATGTTTGATATTATAAATTTTATGTTTGTTCCATGTTTTCCCAAGATACTAAACCTATGGATACTCATGGTGAAATAATATTATGTTGTTTATCTTTATAATGATGTAATAGTAATTTAAGAAATGGCTGGGTCACAATAGCCTAAACCTAAGAACATCAATGATGCAATCAATGATGAATTTTGGGTAATGTCTATTGAAGAATAACTAAATCAGTTTAAAAAAAATAATGTTTGGAAATTAGTGGATAGAACTATAGAAACCTTGACTATAGGCACTAATTGGGTGTTTAGAAATAAAGGTGATGAAGCTGGTACTATTATAAGAAATATGGATAGATTGGTTGCACAAGGATATAGTCAAGAAGAAGGCATTGACTATGAAGAAACTTTTTCACCAGTTTCTAGACATAAAACCATTAGAATACTACTATCATATACAAATCATCTAAATTTTAAGATATATCAAATGAATGTAAAGAGTACATTACTTAATTGGTATATATATGAGGTTGTTTTTGTTGAAAACCCCATGTTTATACAAACCCACTTTTTTATATCACGTTTTAAAGTTAACAAAGGCTTTAATGGTTTAAAATAGGCTCCAAGAGCTTGGTATGATATACTAAGTACTTTTATTATTTCTAAATGTTTTACAAAAGGTATTGATGATACTAATCTTTTTATAAAAATAATTTCTAATGATGTTTTGGTATTACAAATCTATATTGATGATATTAATTTTGGATCTTCAAAAAATTCATTATGTGTTAATTTTTCAGAAATGATGCAAAATGAATTTGAAATGAGTTTAATGGGTGAACTAAAATTGTTTCTTGGATTTAAAATCTTTCAAAATAAAGAATTTATTATTTTAAATTAGAGTAAACATACTAAAGATATTCTAAAATGTTTTTTTGGATATCATTAAAAGTAGTGATACTATTATGAGTACCACCTGTAAGTTCGATCTTGATAAAAATGGTTAATTCGTTAATCAAACCACTTATAGTGGAATGACAGGAAGTATACTATACTTGAATGCTAGCTGACCGGATATTATTTTTAGTGTATGTATGTGTTATCATTTTTAAGTAAATCCCAAAGAGTCGCATCTTCTTTCTGTTGAAAGAATTTTCAAATACCTCAAACATACTACCAACTTAGGTCTGTTCTATCCTAGAGGAAAATCATTTGACTTAGTTATTATGATACTAATTTAAGTGGTTTCAAGTTATATAGAAAAAGAAACTTTGGAATATGTCACTTTATTGGAAAGTCACTAGTATCATGGTGTAATAAGAAGAAAAATATTTTGTGTTATCTACTTCTAATGTTTAATACATAGTTGTTTGTAGCTATTGTGCTCGGATTTTTGTGGATGAAACACAATTTTCAATATTATGGATATCAATTTAGCCATGTATCTATAAACTGTGATAAGAAAAGTTCTATTAACACCTATATGAATCCAGTTTCTCACTAAAGAAGAAAACATATTTATGTAAGACATCACTTCTTGAGAGAGCATTATAAAAAAGGTGATATTAATTTAGAATTAATTAGTACAAAACATCAGGTTGATGATATTTTTACTAAGACATTAAATTATTAAATAATAAGATATAATATAACTGAATTTGGAATGATCAACCTGGAGTGACCATTTAGTGTCTCACAGTTTACTATCTCACAATTTAATATCTCAATGTTTATTGTCTCAATAATTGTTGTCTCATCGATTAGCGTTACAACGTTGTGATGCCACGATGAATACACATTCCAGTATCACCGTTATGCCTCAGCTTTATATATTTATTAATATTTTCCCACATCACTGTTTTAATTATGTTATTTAAATTTTATATTATATTGTTTAATTTTATACTTTTGAAATCCCTAAATGATAAAAACCCATCACTCCAGTTCTCACCTCACTTGTGCTCTCAACTCCCAAAACTGAAACCCTTATCTCTCAAACTCCTTGATCTCCTTCAAACCCTCTCAGCATGTCAAAAATTCCATGTATGAATAATCAATCATCCTAGACTCCAAATAAGCTCAAGTTGTCAAATAAAGTGAAACAAGCTCCGATCCAAAATCCTGGGGAACCATTGAACCCCGGTCTTACAAATCGTGTAGTCATACTAGAAAAGGAAGTGTGTGTAGAATGGATTATATCAAGTAAATTTCTTTTTCATATATTTTTGGAACAATATGGATGGTTTTAATGGTTTAAGAAAGATAATATACCCGTATACCCCAAACTAGTTTTTGAGTTCTTTTAGTGTGTCGAGTTTGCGATCAATTCTAAGGATGAATTTGTGTTTAGAAGTTGTGTAAATGGTAAAAGGTATGATTTTTATTTAAGTTTTTGTGATTAATTTTTAATATTTCATCATTAAGGTAAATTCTAGGACTATCAAAGATCCCCCCACCTCAAAGAGAAAAATTTATCCTTGAAGAGGATTTGAGTGACTTGATTGGAGATGGAAAAAGGAGAAGGCCTATAGCTGTTGAATTAGATGGAGAGACTAAATTATGGTTAAAATTTATTCAAAACCTGATATGTCCATGTAAAGGTGACTTTGGTACTCTAAAATATCAAGATGTATTCTTGTTTCATCCCTCTAAAAATGGTCGCAAGATAAATCTATACAAGTACCTTGTACTTCACATGTGTGATATAATCCAGAAAAATTCAAAATAAACCTCATTATTATATTAAATATTCATTTATACTATGATTTATGCCAAGGGTTTAGTAGGGAAGGATTAAGAAGTTGTTAAGGATTATGAGTTTTTTCTATCTATAGATATATGAAAATGATTTAAAATCAGTTGGAATCCATGGAAGAAGTCACAGGTTATAGAAAATGAAAAGTTGTATGAGGATTTCAATCCTTTTTAGAACTCTTCAAGACCTAAGGATAACACTGATCATGATTTAGAGCCAGATGAGTTTGTGGAAAATTCAGATGATGGAATAGAAGTTGATATTCAGAGAGCTTAAGTTGGAGTTGTGAAATAAGTGATCCAGATATTTCTAAAAGGACTGAAGTGCCTCCTCATACATCTCTTGAACCATCTTAGGATGTTACCTATAGAGATTGTATTCTATCCAAAGGCGGTGAATGTGAAATTGAATAAAATAAACCAAAGGATAAAGATGCTGATAAAGTTGAAGTAGCTGTGGAAGAACATGTTTCTAATAAACAATAGATAGAATAAGAATCTTTAGAAACAGAAGTCATTTTACCTAATGAAGTAAGGATGGAAAATATATTTTCAGTCAAAAAGAAGTATAGATGAGTCTATTAGAACAAAATAGGTGGAAAGAGTTCATGAAATTGAGTTTCTTACCCCCCAATGGGGTATCATTTTTTGAGGGGGAGTAGAACCCTAGTTTAGAACGAATTGATGTACAAAACCCTATAGATTCAAGTTTATTTGATGCCTGGTATAGGTTTCTCAACTAATTTGATGTTGATGATTCTTGGATGTTTTTAGTAAAATAAATGGACATCTCAATTGAGTTTCAACTCAAAACAGTCATAGATAAATAAGTGATATCTGCTAAGGAGACATAACCTGTTTCTATTCCTGAACCTTCTCAAGTGACCACCAGTAATATAATCCACGAGGATCTAAAAGATTTTGGAGAGAATTTATTATCTGGTTTTAGAAAGCTTATGAAGTCACAACCTGATCACGTGGCTAACCTCAATGAAATAGATTATTAAATGCTTCTAGGAAAGATGATATGGAAAGCTCAACCCATAATGATTCATGAGATACAATTGTAGAGGATTTAAATTAAATATCTTAATGATGAGTTGAATTCCTAAAAATATTTGGTTGAGGATATGAGGAAGGATTTGTAAGCTGATCCTACTACAAATCTGGTTTCTATTCTTAGTGAGGGTGATGATAACATGTTCTCAGGGAAGGTTATATCTCAGATTAAACTTTATTTTATTTTAGTGGTCGAAGAAGTGGTCCAGAACAACACCAAATTAGAAAATGAAATGCATGGGATTGTGGATGCAATAAATCTACTGACAGATGAATACAAAGGCTCTTTGGAGAAAGTTTTGAGAAATCATAATACCTTCACCTCAATTTCTCCATCTCAATCATCTTCTGCATAGACATCTCAATCTTTGGACAGTGATCTGATTATATCAATAATTAAAGAAGAGCTTAAAGATTCAATTGGTGGTCCATGTTTTGAAAACCTACATAAGATTGAAAAGTACAATGCGAATGTTCATGATATGGTCAGATGTTACTCCAAGACTGCCACTGATTCTTAAGTAGATATTTTGAAGAAGGTGGATTCCAATTTCACAAAGATTTTTACCGAGAACTAACTGAAAATTCATTTAAAATATCCAATGGAGAATTTGAATCTACCTTCAGTGACTCAATATTTCAAGAATCAAGCCATGTATTTGAAGGATTATAAACCTACTCTTGAGAAGATTATGAAAAATAAAGATTATTTTGAGTAGGATATGGAGTATGGTGGTGATATCATCAAGGATTTCATTAATATGTTGAATCCTTATCTATATCATCACAGAAAAACCATAGTTTATCCTACAGCTACTCCTATCAGACCTAGCCTACTTTCGTCTACCACTCCTTATTCCAATACCTCCTTTACTCCAGTTACCATGACCCCTACTTTGGCTCTGAGATAGATCAGACATATCATCACTAAGAAACCCTCACCTCATTCTTCATCTAGAACGATCCTTTATTCTTCTATTATTGAAGAAGTTCCTCTATATTCTAGATCTATACCAACCACCACTACTAATTTTTCACATGATCCTCCTTCTCCCGCTATCTCTAAAAATGATATTGGGAAGGCTATAGAATATGAAGAGAAGTGAATGATGATTTTTGATTGGGCTATGATGTATTTTCTTTTTGTTATTGTACTATACTCTATTAGTATATTCAATGAAATTTTCTATCTCTTTTATTCAATTGTTGATTTTTTATTAGTGCTTGTTTTTCATTTTCTTACATTCTTTTTGAAAATTCCCAAGGGAGATAAGAACTGTAATTTGTGATATTTATATATATATGATCTAACACTATAATGGGATACCTTGATTTTATGTCGTAATATCATATAATCTATTTTATATGTTAAGAAAATTGTTTATTACTTTTTGAAGTGTATGGATAGTAAATACCAAGATTTTTTATCATAAAAAAGGGGGATATTGGTGGAATCCTCTTGTTTTAATGCTCACAAATCATGTTTAACTCTTGTAAATCATGTTTAATCTTGTTCTACAATTATTAATTATGCTCATGTAGAATATTAATCCATTCTATGAGTATTAATTCTTAATATAGATTCATGATATTTGGTAAAGTATGAGTCACCGTTAAGGAGAATTCATAGTCACTATTGGTGTGACCAAATAGTTACCCCATTTAGTCAGAAAATCAGTAATGTATGAGTCACCGTTATGGGGAAATCACAGTCGCCATTTCTATGACCTAAAAGTCTCACTGTTTAGTCTTAAAATTATTAAATTATGAGTCACCATAACAGTGACACCTTTTTATCATGTTACTGGTTCTAGAACTTGTAAAGGACCCACCAGAGTTTCAATGAAACTATTTCCAGTGACAAAATTTCTCATAGAGGACCTGACACCATTTCTACAACACAATTTAATCACCTCAATGATTAATACTTTTTGAAAAGTAAGAGACACTGGTCTGGAGGAACCTCTTAGAAGAAAGGGATGATTCAACGATAACTATGGTACCACTCCTGGCTCACCATTCCTTTGTCACCATTGACTATGACACCATTCCATACATCTCCATTTATTTCTTAATTAAATTAAATTCAAAATTATTTCTAAAGATCATATTTGAGCTATTTAATGATACTAATATTATTAATGATTATTACACACATGTCAGCAGACAGTACAAGGTACGAGGTGTGAAAATCATGCTTCTTGTCAGCCAAAAACACAAAAACCTAAGGATTAATATATTATGACACATGAGATGTAGAATATGAGAGAGAGGCACACACCAGAACATGTAGAAGAGCCATGAAAATCCATATTTCTTATTATGAGATAAATAATAACTCACTATGAACAATCCTATGAACATCCTTATAGCAACAACAATTCAAAGAATAAGAATAGCTATAAAGAACAACTCACTGAACTAGAAACCAGAACACAAAACTCATGACACTCTGTTTTTGAATATATTTACTAAAGAGGACCTGAGATTCAAATCTTCAACATTTAAAAAGTTCAGAACTGCATAGAACAACACTCAAAGAATTTCTAATCCCTTCTTATTATATTCTTCTCTGTTGTGTACTATTTTCTTATTCTTTTGAGTAGTGTGTGTATATGTATTAAAACACACATTATCTTCTATTAAAAATTTGAGGATATAAGATATCCACTCACTACTAATATCTTACACCATTTTACTCCCATGTATAATTGTAGAATAGGTATCTTTGGGACCTGGTTATATTTTATTCCCACGTAAAACTATGGTAGAGGTCTAGTTGACCTGGATAGATTGTATGCTGTTGTAAACCCCGATCTAGGATGTGGATCAATCTTGTTTATATATATTTTACTATGGAGGTAGGTGATCACCAAGTGGAGAGGACTAAGCATATTCTTGAGATTGAACCTCCTGTTTTATCCATTGTGTTCACATTCTGTTTTCTTTCTCATCATTTTTTATTGAAATAAAAAAACAATACTTTTCTTTGATAGTTAAAATTTGATAGTGTTTTCATTATAATTTGTTTTAGTAGATTGATTTCAAAAGTTAAATTAAACTCATAAATTTCTTTAACTAATAATTAATCAGACTTTGAGAAATCTTTCAAAGAAGAAAATATTTTACAAATACGGTACTTTGATTAACTGGGCTATTTTTTTTAAAATTGGGGGATTTTTAAATAATGTTTTTAACATAAATTTTTATAGGAACTCAATTCACCGCATTATTGAGTATCCTACTCTGACCAACAAGAGGTAATTCTCAACCTTACTTCTCTCATTAAAGTGCAAGAGAAACCCCCTCTTTATTCCCATTACTACTTGTTTATTTCCAATAACATGTATATTATTAAATGAAATAAATTAATGGGTTGATGGATGAGTGATTAATGAATTTGTAAAATAAGGAATTAGATTCCATCACAAAGTACTGCTGAAGATAATAATTCATGATAAAAATTTGAATGCGTCCCTTATGGGGGAGTTTCTATGGGAAGGTGGCTATCAAAGATGAATTGTCCTATAAAAATATAGAATCTTGGAAAGCTCACTAAGAAAATAAAAGTTTTTCAACAAAGATTAAAAAGTGTAAATGGTTTCACATTGTGAGTTGTTTAATTTAAAACTTTTTCTTTAGTAAAATCACTCTAATTTTATAGTCTATATTTTCCCATGTATAATTAGAGTTTAATAAATAAAGTCTCATTGCTATGAAATTATGTGATTCAGTCCTTCTCTCATAAACTAAATTAGGCTATAACTCAAAATAAATTAAATAGAATGTTTAAAAAGAATGGATCATAAGTAAAAAGAAGAGATGAAAAATTCATCCCTTAAATTCATTATTTTCATTTCTAGTTAATAAGGTGGAAAATAATACTAACTTTATAAAGGAAATGAGTATTTAAAACAAATAAAAAGTGGGATATTGAAGTATTCAAATGGATTTTAGAAGATAATGTTTTTTGTCCATGTGGATGTGTGATGAAAATTTAATGTGTTATAGAAATAAGATGATGATACTTCTCATATAAAAATAGGAAAAATAGTTTTTTCCACTTCTTATAAAACATGTAAATACAAAGTAATTGTAGTACACCTTCACATGTGATGATTGTTTTAGATGATATTTAAGTTAAAGACATGTCATAATTGAAAATATACTGTCTACAATAGGTCTAAAGGTGTTTGATAGAGTCTTGATAGTGAATAGAATAAATAATAACTATAATGGATGAAATAGGCCAAATAGAGTTGTATATGATCATAAAAAGGCAGTTTTAAGTCACAACTACTATAAATTAAATAAGAAAATATTTGGATTAGGTTTTTAGTGATTGATTAGTCCTTAGAAGGAGTTAAATCGGTATTGTAAGTTTTTGAGGAATTTTAGAATTATTTTGCTGAAATATGGAAAAAGGAAAAATTCTTAAACCCTATGCACTACATAGAGTTCAATCTGTCATGGTTCATTAACATTATTGGGTGAAATATAGAAAATCTATAGTTCCATAATTTGTAAAAAATCTAGATTGTATTGAGTTTAATGAATTTATTATGGTTTAATAGGTCTTTATAGAGTTTAACACTAATTATAATTCTAAAAATTTAGTAATTTTATAAAACATATATGAAAATTTGTATGGTTTTATAGAACTTTTTAATGTACATGATAATCATAATGTTCAATAGTCTTTATAGAGTTGAACATTGACTTCGTAGAGTTTAAAAACCGTACAAAATATCTTAGAGTTTAACCAACCCCATGAAAGTAATAAAACTAGTAAAGTAGACTTCATAGGGGTCCTATTAAAATTCATAGGTTTAAAATAAATTTATGAAAAATCTTCTAATATAAAACCCCTATATATTGAAATAATAGAATAAAAAAAAGAAAATTAGAATAAATATTCTGATAATTTTAGAGTGAAATTCGGTTTAAATATACCAATAATATTAAGGGAAAATTTTGAGTATAAAAAATTAAAAAACTATAATGAAAAATAGAAATTAATATGATTCTTAAGATATTTTCATCATTAAAATAAAAATTACTATAAGAGTTTTTGATTTAATCTGATATTAATTAATAACTGATCAAGGAAGAAGCTGGAGTTTGAGAGTACCACAGTACAAAAGAGGTTCCATGTCACAAAAATTCATGCTTCCATTCACACATGAATGGAGAATTCAAATCTATTATAATTCATGAATATTTTGAAGAATAATATTTTACTATTTAAATATCATGTGAGGAAAATTAACCTGAGTTTTAAGGATGACCATGACTGGGATTTTACGAGAAAAAAATTGAGAAGATTTACTACCATTGAGAATCAAAGTGTTTTCATAATTCAATATGGGAATATTTTTCACATGAAATTTTATGAATATAGAAAATATGAAGATAATAATGAATAAAAAGGGCTTGATAATAGGATAGTACTTATACAAAAAGAACATATGTGTATTAAAGGTGAATCTAACTATATCCATGAGATCTTGGGCATCAAAGAAGGAAACACACAAGAAAGAACTACATCCTACCCTTTGATATCTAAATATCAAATTATAAGAATTTATAATTGGTTTAAGAGGATAATAAGTCTGACACACCATTTCAAAAGAAGGAATCAGGATTCAAAAACCTATTTTTGAAGGTCGTGGATGACCCTTAAAGAAATTCATTCCATTCATGAGGAATGAGTTATGAAAGACAGGAAATAACTGGTGGGAGGCTGCGAAATGTTGAAACCAAGTCCATTAATTACTGTAAATGGATTATGGGTTGTGTTTACTATCAATCCTCACATGGAATATTAGGGCGTTTGCAAATAAAGGGATCTTATAATTCAAGCTGACAATAGTATTGAATGTGGCATCGTTTCAATGTCTTTTCCAATTTTTTGGGGTCCAAATTTTTTAGGATGGATTTCATCATGAAAAGGGGATTTACTTGAAGGACTTATGAAGATATAGAAAAGGAATGAGTTCCATGAATATGAGATTCACAAATTCTGTTATTTTAGGGAATAAAGAAAGATGATGGTGATATATGCGGTAGTGATGAGCATCACAAATGATGAAGCATTGGAGAACTACAAACATTGATTGTGATTTCCACAATTATGAGAATTGGAGTATCATGGAATGTTATGGATTGATAGAATGCTTCATGAATACCTCAAATTTTAATTGAGCATCATAAATGGAGGATCATTGTGGAGATGTTTTTAAAAGATCCATAAAATGCATTGTAGTTAGTGGAGAATTGCAAATGGTAGAGCCTATAAATATGAGGCTACCCCTATTCATTTTAATGATGTTTTCAAGGAAAATATGAAAATTATCTAATTTCAGGAAGCTAAAGGGGATTTCCAAATTTGGATTTCTATGAGAGATTGAGCATCATGGAAAGACTATAAGTCTTGACTGATGCCAATGATTTTGATTAAAGGGCGATTCATGATGATAAGTAATTCTACATTTACTTAGTGATATTTTTGAAGGAGTTATTCGTGAAGGTAGGGGTACTTTGCGATGATAGTTTATTCTACGAAGGCAAGGATCTTTTTGAAGGTCGAAAGCTTCAGGAAAGAGATTCATGAAAGGTAGTTTTGAACATCAGTTTTTAAGTGAACAATGCTTCTAGAGTGCATTTATTCTAGTTTGTGGTGCAAGAAGATTCTAGTTCTTGATAGGGACAATTAATTTAATGAAAAACCATTTAAACAACCTTCAAGTCGATAAATTGAGTTATAGTTCTCTTAGAGAAATGAGCTATGGGGAGTTTATGAAAGTGTTATGAGGGACGTAGTATGATATCCCTAAAACAAAGTAATGGTTGTGTTCCAGGCATAGAGTGACAGTGTCAAAACTTCTGTACTCCACATCTAGTTAGGATTAGTGGATTTAGGTAATACCAACATACTATCGGCATGTGATCCTTAGACAATCCCTTAGTGATGAATCAAGTAAAATTGTTGTGTTGTCTTACTACTTGTGAATGTTTTAATTTCTACACTTTACCATCAAATAAGTGTAACAGGTTCCTATCTGTGTGGGAATAAGATCCGTCATTTGAGAAGAAAAAGTTGACACCCTGATTCACCACTCCCCTCTCAGGGTATTCTGGGGTCCTTCAAGTGGTATTAGAGGGAGGTTTCCGGTGTTAAATATAGCCTTATTTTTTGTCATGGATAATTCAGTTAATATTAGGGGATTACCCCACTTTGATGGATGTAACATTCAGTTATGGAATAAAATGATGACATCTCATCTAATATATCATGGAATGGATGTAATCTTTTCCACTACAGAAGGAATAAAGGTTACTAATCCAACAAGGAAGACTATGTCGTATATAGATAGGAAAATACTTGAAGTTGATTCTGAAGCTTAGAATGTCCTCACTACAGTTAATTATGACCAAATATATCTAAAAGAGATGAGTTTTACTTCAGTAAAGTCTATGTGTCAAAAACTGGAGAATATTTTTAAAGGAGAAAACAAAGTGTTGGAGGAAAAACATCATGTCCTGTACAATAGGTTTGATAAATTGAAAGTGAATCCTGATTAAAATAAAGATACCTTCTTTACTTGAATTACTAAATTTGTTGGAGTTATACATGGAATTGGTTATGAAATCAATGACACTGAAATTAAGAAGAAAATATGGAGAATTCTTCCACCTCTCTACAATGAAAAGGCGTGAGCCCTTATGGAAAGGGATCTATCTAAACATTCATTGGATCATTTACTGAGCAGTATGGTGGAATATGAAATGAGAGTTATTTAGGATCAAAATAGAATATAAGATGCTCAATTAAAAGAGGGAGGGTGAATTTTGACTTTAAAAACATTCATTTTTAACCTTAAGGAAATCAATGTTTAACAAAGTTAAACTAGGTGAATTCAAAAATCCTCTTTGGTTCATAAAAAAAATGAATAATTGGAAGGGCTCAGGTCCAATTATAAAGAATCTAAACTTAAACAGTTTATCATAAATAAACTTAAGAAAGTTTATCTTAGGTAAAGATTCTACCTTAAAGTGTATAGAATCTTTTTTATCAGAGTATATGTTTATACGAAAGTACAAGAAAGATATACTTTCTTTCTTTAACAAAATACATCGGAAATAAAACTTTTAATAAAAAAACTAAACAAGTATGAAATATTTTAACCCAAAGAGAAGGTTATTCCACAACCTTGGATAAATGTTCCTTGATCTATACATTCATGAATGCATGTCTTACCCCCACCCGAGTAATCCCTCGATAAGAATATTAGAGTCTGTCTTTCCATCCCCACAGGAACATGAAATTTAAGGTAGTTGGAACATATATCTTTCTATCCTAGGAATTCCTCAATTGTGCACAACAATAATTAGAGTCACACTAGATTGAATAAGTTATTCACGGCTGAAAAAGGTGTTCACAGATCACACAAGGCATGAAAGTCTCTCTCTCTAGAAATAACATCAAATCATTACATCATGTAGTCTCTAGATATGTTGTGTAATCATATTTATGATCCTAAAATGGTTAGGTATTTATAAAAGAAGGTCTCAATGGTAATCTCCTCTTCCAATGGTCATATTGTTCCTTCAATTTCGGAGGGACCTATACACATGTCACTCAACCAATGATTAGTTAAAAATAGATTGTATGACATCATTTTATGTAAGAAAAACTTGTGAAACATTATCATTCTTAAGAAATAGTAATATATAAGAAAATAATTTTTAGGTTTAAGAAACATAAGTAAACTAGGATCTAATAAAATGAAATGTTACATTAAATAAAAGAGGTAACTGTAAAAAAATAATTTAGTCAAATTCTTAAGAAATTGAGAAATGGAGTCTATAAAATATGAATAATCAGATTCTAGATAAATGGATATTCAGAGTTATATTTTTTAGGAATTTAGAGTATGAATTATGATGAATTCATTGTTATAATTATAAGGATTTCAGAGTCTGAATTCTAAGGAATTCAGAGTCTGAATTTTATAGAATTCAGAGTCTTAATTTTAGAGAATCTAGATTCAAAATTTTAGAGAATTATGAGTTTGAATTTAAGAGAATTCCGGTTCTGAAAATTTGAGAATTTGGAGTCTGAATTTCATAGAATTCAGAGTCTGGATTTCAATGAATTTGGAGTTTTAATTTCAAATAATATAGAGTCTAAATTTTACATAATTCAGAGTCTGAATTTTAGAGAATTCAGAATCTGAATTCCAATGAATTTAGATTCTGAATTTCATAGAATTTGGAATCTTAAGAAACCATAAGGTTCTAAGTAGGTAATGATCCGAATTTTAGACTTAAGAAAAAATGGTTAGAATTGGTTTGAGATGATATAAAACAAGACAATAAAAAATAAGGGTAAAAATAATACTTTTCTTAGAGAAAGAAAATTTTCTTTATGAAAATAGTTCATAGAGAAGGATAATTTTCCTTAAAAAATGTGTTTTTCATTTTAAAAACATAAAGGAATGTAAAAAGTTATAAGGATACTTATTGACTTAACAATCTCCCCCTTTTTGGAAAGCACAAACTACTTTTTGAAAAAGAATATAATGAATAAATTTTTTCATTTTTGAACTTTAAAAGAAATATTTATCTCCCTTTACTTATGACCCATGATGAATACGACTAACTCCCCCTTATGTTTTGAAATCCATAAGGCTCATATTCTTATCTTTCTTATTGAAATTACTTCTTCTTACTTAAGAATATCTTCTTTATATAAAATACCATTTACATAGTCTCCCCCTTGCTTAGGGAATTCTCTTCCTTTTATCTAAATATTATTTTGATCATTCTTTTCTCCCCCTTTTTGATTATAAAAAAGTAATGGAAATAAAGAAAAAAATATATCTGAAAGGTTAGGAATATACAAGAAAGAACAATGGAAATGTAAAAAATTTTCATTATGATTGGAAAAAGTTTACAAGAGGAATATAACAAAATATCAGATTTTAAGGAATCATTAATCATTATTTTCCTTTGACATTAGCTTTCTCAAGGTTTCCTTTATCCTATATATCTCTTTTTGATCATCCTCAAATTTATTGATCAACTAATTTTAATCCTGATTTTTAGTCTTGAGAGATTTAATTATTTCTTCTTGTGACTTAAGAAATTAATTTTGATACTTTAATGCCTCTTCTTTCTCTTTGAATTTTTCTTCCAAATCTTCCCTCATTTCCCTTTCCCTTTATAAATTTAGAGTAACTAAATTGAGTTTTCCATTTAGGTCTCTATCTTATTGAATCCTAGAAACATTCTCTGTATTTATCTTATCTAAAAGATCTGTTGAAATTTTCTTGATCAATTCATATAACTTATCTAATGTATCTTTTAATGAATCATGGAAAGCATCCATGACTTTCAGATCATCAATAATTGACTTAAACCATTTGGTTATTTCCTTTCACGATCTCCAATGAGCATCATAACCAATGTGAAAATAATTTAATACCTCTTCAATCTTGATATACTTTTCTATGAACAAGATTATCAAATATGACTTCTTATTGATAGTATATTGAAGGAACTGACATCTCAAATCAATTCCAGGAAATAAGGGAATAATGTTCACTAGTTTTTTCAAATATTGAACAAAAAAATCTTGTCCCATGGATGATGAAGATTTGGATGCAGGTTACTTTACTGGTGAGGAAACTTTATCTTTCTCTTTAGCTTTCCTCTTGGATGTTTCAATAACATCTTTCTTTAATTTCACAACTACAAATTTTTTCGGAAAATCAAAAACCACTTTTTTCATTTCTCAACATTAGAGATAACCTTCTCAAATCACAAAGACTCATGCTCCCTATTAAAGACTTAAATTATCTTATCATCATCAAAATCATTCTCATCACTTTCCTTAATCACTTTAGGATGAATAAAATCATGATTGTTTCTTTCATCATTAGTAGGATTATCAACCTCATCCTTTTTATCATCATCTTTCCCTTATGAGATTATTTTGGTTGATTCAACTTGGGAAGTTTTGATCGAAAATTTGTCAGAAGGACTCTCCTTCTTATTATATTCTTCCACATATTTGATTACATCTCCAATTTCCTCTTCTTCTTCTGGTTGTTCTTCTTGTTGCTGTACTTATTCTCTAGCAATGGGTTCTTAAATTGAAACTTTATTTCCTAGGGTTTATATTGTAACTGATTCTTGCAAGAAGGATTTCGGTACTATAATATTTTCAGAATCATTCTTTGAGGCAACGCTTGGGAAATTTTGACTTTTGACATCCTCTTATTTATCCTTTTAACTTTTACTTGTTTCTCATGATATTCTTCTACCTGAAACATTAAGTCCATAGTCTCAGCAGGATTTAAACTAAAACATGCATCTCATTCCTTCTTTGTTTTCTTCTTCTCCCTCCACTTTTCTACCACTTATTAAGGAAATGTCTTTTTATTTTTCAGCTTGGGTAGAGATGACTTGGTTTCCAGAATGGGAAATCTCTATTTTGGTTATAGTTGTTTTATATTCTTTAGGGTTTTCTTGGATGTTTATCCCACTTATCCTTTCTTGGTATCAGCTTGAATTTCACTTTCAAGAAGATCATATAATTCTTCAGTCTTAATACTAAAACTTATTTTCATCCTCCTTAGAGAGTCATCACTCGAAAACATAATATTAAAGGTTCTGGATTTAGAACTATATATAATTTTGAAAGATTCAAAACAAAGAAAAATTATCTTAGACAAGATCGCTAGATACATAATTACCTAAGGCATGAGGGTACAAGTCTTGATATTTATAATGGTTAGGAGAATGGACTTGATAAGTTTTACCATTCTTAGATTCACCAATAAATCCTTCATAAAGATACCAAAATTCTTAAGGGAATCCTTATTTCCCTTTATTAGATTAAAAAATCCTTTCATCCACAAAGCTAACAATCAGTAGTTGGTTTTAAGGTGACTTATCTTGGGTGACTTAACTCCTCTAAGTCCTAGGAACTCAATTTCATTAACCTTTTCAAAAATTTCTTCTTTGTCTAGGCACATGTGAGAGTAAAAGAAAGCCTCTTCTTTATAAGGTGTATCTAATATACTAGATTATATATTGAATGATAAAGAATAGGTCTTACCGTAGCTCTT
The DNA here is from genome assembly GCA_963277665.1 of Viscum album. Lineage (NCBI taxonomy): Eukaryota > Viridiplantae > Streptophyta > Magnoliopsida > Santalales > Viscaceae > Viscum > Viscum album. Next base: position 904,526,823 of record OY728165.1, on the reverse strand, counting down.
TAAATAAAACATATACCTTCCTCCTTGTTCATAAAAATTGACTGTATCATAGAATCCAATGAGGAGATCATGATAAACTAGATCCCGATTCTTGGACTTGGCTACCCAAAGACTTTACCAACTATTATTCTTTATAACTTTTGAAATCAAGGAATCATACTTCTGAAGGAAATTTGGTTCATCCAACCTTTCTCTGTAAAATTTGAAATCATTTAATTCCTTATTTGATGCTATATGATTTTGAAAGGAAGGTACAAGAGACATCCGAGATGTAAGGAAAATGATAAAACAGAACGACTCATTTGAAGGGTGACAAAGATTCGATGCAAAAAATAGTGGAAAAATCGATGTGGGAAGAGAATATGGGGGGGGGGGATTTATATAGGACTTATGGAGACAATTTATATTCTGAAATCTATCCAACAGTTGATATAAGATTGATCTGATCTGATAGTTGATATCAAAGAAAAAGAAGAAATTAAATGTTCTTATCTTTTGAGGTTTTAAGGAAAAATAATATGTATGGAAAGTGAATTCAATAATTTTTTTCTTAAAATAAGATTGAAATACCGACAAGTAAAAAATGAAATTATGAAGATTTAAGTAAAGAAACACACCTTCTAGATTTCTTCGTAAAAATGGTCAATATTGACAGGGCTCTTTCTAAAAAATTTTGATTCCACAATTTTTTATTAAGGAAATGAAAAAAATTTCGGTTCTAAAAAATTTTATTAAGGAAAAGAAATTATTAAGGAAACAAAATTTAGTTTTTGAAATTTTTTTATGAAAAAATATTTTGGTTCCGAAAAAATTTATTAAGGAATGAAATTTTTAAAAGAATAAAAAAATGTGCTCCCACTTTGAAAAGTACTTTATTAATATAAGGATATAGGTTTCAACAAAAATTTAATGTGGATGATTACCTTACAGTTATTATTATTATGTTTTTTAATTTATTCAACTCAGTAAGAGGGTAATGATTGTGTACAAATATCAGAAAGTTGGTATTGTGTTCTGATAAATTGTAAAATAATATCTCCTTTAAGTGTGTGATACCTAAGAAATTGATGCCTAATGTCAATGTTCTTTTCATGAGAGTGACATTCATGGTTTTATCTTAGGGAAATGACACTTCTATTATCACAAAATCTATGTGTTTTTATATAACTCATGCCATAGTCTGTGAGTGTGTGTTGTATCTACAAAACATGAGCACAATAACTTCCAGCTGCTACATATTCAGCTTTAGCAGTGGAAATTACTATTGAGTGTTTCCTCTTGCATGACCAGGAAACTAATGAATCTTCTAATAAATGATAATTTCTATATTTAGTTTTTCTATCCATTCTAAATCCACCAAAATTAGTATCTGATAAACATTTTAAAACAAAATCATTTATAGAAGAGTAGAAAAGTCCTAAATCAATGGTTCGTTTTAGATAGAGAAAAATTATTTTCACTAATTTTAAATGATATTCCTTTGGATTAGATTGATATCTTGCACATAAGAATACTGAAAACATTAATTCTAGATGACTAGATGTTAAGTATAATAAACATCCTATCATACGTCTAAAATATGTTTGATCCACTGGTTTCCCAACTTCATCAAGATCAAGAGAATTCGAGGTATCGATTAGAGTATGTATACTTTTAGTGTTTTAATATCCATACTTTTTAAGAAGATATTTAATATACTAATGTTGGGATATATTAATTCTCTTCTAGTTTTTGAGAAATTTGAAAACCAAGGAAATATGTTAACTCACCCATCATACTCATTTCGAACTCAGATTTCATGAGATTCACAAATGAATCAGTTAAATATTTCTAAGTTGATCCAAATATAATGTCATCAACATAAATTTGAACAATCAAAACATTTTTATTATCTTTTTTTTATTAAAAGGGTTGGATTAGCAGTTCCCTTAACATAATTATTTGGAAAATAAATATTGTAAGTCTATCATACCATGCTCTAGTGGGTTTTATAAGTTCATACAAATATTTGGTACGTTTAAAAATATGTTCAGGAACTTTTGTGCCTTAAAAACCATGAGGTTGTTCAACATAAAATTCCTCTTGAACATATCCATTAAGGAAAGAAAAATTCAAATCCATTTGAAAAAGTTAGAAATTTAAGAATTCTATAATGGCTAGTAGTATACAAACAGATTCAAGTCTAGCTATCGGAGTATAGGTCTATTCATAGTCTCTTCCTTCTTGTTGATTATAACTTTTAGAAACTAATCTATCTTTTTTTCTTACAATGATTCCATTTTCATCGCATTTATTTTTGATGACCGATTTTCGAATTTATTTAGTTCATACTGCATGGCTTTAATCCAATCATCATCACCTAAAGCTTCATCAATGATTTTATGTTCTAATTGGGAAAGGAATGCTAGATGTTCTACTTAATTTCTTAAATAACTTCTAGTCCTTTTATGTTTATTTATGTCACCAATGATACTATCACTGGGATGATTTATAAGAAATAACTGATTTGGGTTTTGTAACACCTATTCATCAACATAAGGTAAACAAATCTCCTAGGGTAAATACTTTAGAAACATTTCTTTTGAGTATTTTCCTTTTTAGAAGAATCTTCCATCAAAGGTTGATAATCTATTTTTGAAAACATATCTGAATACATAGGTAGGGAATGTTTGAAAAAAAAAGAATTCATTTCATCAAATTTAATAGGCATTGTTTCTTCAACAATACAAGGAATTTTTCTAAAAACTCTATATTCCTTAGAAGTAGTGGAGTAGCCTAAGAAAAGTCCTTCGTCATATTTAGGTGTAAATTTATTTAAGTTATCATTATTATTCAAGATTAATACTATTCATCCAAATACTTTTATGTAATAAAGTCTAGGTTTTCTACGAGTCTACAATTTATAAGTTGTTTTATTATGAAAAGGTTTGATAAAAACTCAATTTATAGCATAACAAAAAGTACTGATAGCTTCATCCCAAACGTGTTTAGCAATAGAATATTCCTTTATCATGGTAATCTTTATATCTTAAATAATTCTATTTCTTTTTTCAATAACACCATTTTTTGAAGAGTTCTTAGAGTTGAGAAGTTATGAGTTTGGACTTTCTTACTACAAAAAGTTTTGAAATATGAGTTTTGAAACTCTCCCCCCTGATCACTATGAATAGTTATCAATTGAAGAATTCTCTCATTTTTAACATGGGTTCTAAAAGTTTAAAAAAAGTAAAAGGATTCATATTTCTTTTTTAGAAAATAGTCCCATGTAAATTTGGTGCAGTCATCAACTAAAGAAAATATATAGTATTTCCCTCCAATACTTCTAGTTAGTGTTGGAATGAAAATATTCATATGCACTAGCTGTAATAATCTAAAGTTGAGAGTTCACTAATTGGTTTATAGCTTGAATTATGTTGCTTTCCATATTGAAAAGATTATAAACTTGTGAAGAATCAAATATAAGCTCCAATAGATCCATAAAAAGTCTTTTCTTTGAGAGTTTTCATAGGTTTCTAAGATTAAAGTGTCAAATTATTCTATTCCATAACCAATATTGATATTTAATTTCACTAAGTAAAGGTATATCTTGGCTCCTAAAGTCTTCTATGTTTAGTGTATAATAATTATCATGCCTATGGGAAGGAAGAATAAACTCTTCCTTGGAATTCTGTACTAAGAATTTATCAATTCAAAAATTCACAAGGTAACCTTCATCACATAATCGACATATGAATATAATATTGTGATTTAGACTTTTAATAAAGAAAACATTTAAAATTAATTCATTTCCAAGAATAAAAATGTTACATATACCAAAAATTTATCCCTGAGCATTATATTTGAATGTTAATTTTCCTCATTTCATCTTAGCAATCTTTTCAAAGAAGATTTTGTTACTAGTCATGTGTTGGGAACATCCACTATCATTGTACTAAATATTTTGGTTGGTACATAAATTATTTTCCTATAAAATAGTTAGACTTTTAAAATCGAAACATTCATGGATCTGGAAATTGTAGAATGTAAAATTTTAGGTATCCACATTTTCATAGAAAAGTAATCTTTATGAAAACCTAAGGAATGAGTTTTATTTAAAGAAAACATTTTCTCTTAATGTCCACCATGTTAAAATTTAGTGCAAAAGGGATCAGTTTTGGGAATAAAATAATTGTGACTAAAAACCGGTTTTAAATGAGTATAACCAAATCTCGAACTATTCATAAGAGGAAAATTTTGTGACTACATTTTATCAAATTATTTCCTTCCTGAAGTAAAATTTGATAAATGTTTATTTAAGGAAAATATTTTGGATTTTAGATTGATGAATAAATTCTTATCCTCAAAGTCATTAGTCTTAGATTTTGAGTTAGCCTCTAATTTTTTTCTTAGAAACAATGTTTTAAAGATCCTTAGAAAGTTTATACATCTCAGAATTAACTTCCTTAAGGTTTTTTGAAATATTTTCAAAATCATGGGTTTTCTAATCAAGATCTTTATAAATATTTGATACTTATTTTGTTAAAACAAAAATTCTAGAATTTTCTTTGGGTAACTTCTTTTTTTATCTTACAGTTCTAATTTTAAAGTATGTTAGAAAATATAGACACTTATTCAAATGAAGGTAAGGTATTATCTTATGAGGATTAAGATTCTTCATTTTAATATCCATAATATTATTCATTATAAAAATTTCTATTTAAAAAAATATTGGTTAAAGATACATAATTATGTACCTTAGCCATAAGAAAATGATTTTCAACAGGTAAGCTATCTATAAGACCAATATTCTTCAGACTAGAATATTCATATTCTGAGAATTCATCTAAAGAGTCACCACCACTAGAACTCAAGGTTTCATTAGATTTTATGACATTCTTAGTATTAGATTTGTAGTACTTCTTTCTATTCCTTTTATAATGCCTTTCCTTTCTATCTTTTCTCTCGAACATGGGACAATTAGGTCTGATATGTCCAACACGTTTTCATTCCTAACAAGTTACTTCAGAATATTTCTTGTCTTTTCTTTCCATATTCTTATATTTGTACTAAAAATATTTATTTCCCACAATATTTTTCATCCTTCGATCAAGATTGGATAGTTCATTCTCAAATTGATCACTATCATTTGATTTAGATACAACAATAACTTTAATAGATTTAGATCTATTTACCCTTTATGATGTCATGAATTTAGATGTAATAGTTAAAGAAACACTTCCATTACCATTCTTTATTTTTATTTAAATCAACATCACTATTCATTCTTGTTTCATGCTAAAGAAGAGTTACAAATTACTCATCAAGAGTAATATTAGATACTTTCCTGTTCTCATCAATAGCTGTTCATTTAGATTCCCACTCATTGGGAATGATATATATTATCTTTTCTAGATGAAAATCATCATCAATAACATTTTATCCCATATATTGAAGACTGTTGACAATTGTCATAAATAGTTTTTTCATAGGTTCTCCATAAAGAACCAAAAAACCCTGATATTCAGCTCTATGAAAAGATCTTCTAGTTTCTATAACTTTGGATGTACCAAAATGTGTGAATTAAAGTTTCTTCCAGATATAGTTGGCTACTTCACATGATGAAATATTACTGTATATATTCTTCGTCAAAGATCATAGAAAAGTATTGCCTACCTTGTAATTTAGTTGATATTCTTGTTTCTCTTAGTTATTTAAAGTTCTAACTTCTTTTTATGGGATTTTGTAATCTCTAATCAGTATAACAAAGATATGTGGTAATAAGAAAAGTCATCATCTGATCTCTTAAGTACTCATAATCATTACAATAAAAAAATTAGTGGTATGGTAGGATTTAAGTTGTCTATAGAACTAACATTCATTCTTTCTATATCTATGAGAAAATACTTTTCCAAAAAAGGATTAGTATGCAAATTTTATACACAAAGAATATATTTAAGAAAATGTGAGCAAGAAAATGTTGATCAAGAAAAATTATGGAATAAAACGTATATGTATGTATAAGTATTTCAGAGACCTCTTCTGATACAAAATGTGGGATCAAAATAGAATATAAGATTCTTAATTACAAGAGGGGGGGATAATTGTATATTTTTAAAAAAATTAACCTTAAGAAAATAAATTTTTAACAATGTTAAACAAGGTTAATTCACAAACTGTATTTGGTTCTTAAACAATGGGATAATTGGAAGTGCCCAGGACCAATTATAAAGAACCTAAACTTAAAAAAGTTTATCGTAAAGAGACTTAAGCATGTTCATATTAGGGAAATATTCTACCTTAAATCATATAACATCTTATTTATCAGATTATATGAGTATAATAATGTATAAGAAAGTTATAATTTCTTTCTTTAACAAAATACAGTGGAAATAAACCATGTAACAAGAACAAGTAAACAAGTAGAAAATGTTTTAACCCAAAGAGAAGGGTATCCAAAAACCTTAGATAAAGCTCCCATTATTTATACTTTCTTGAAATTTTATCTTACCCACACGAGGGTAATCCCTAAATAAGAATATTAGAGTCTGTATTGCTATCCTTGCAATCCCTAGAACTGTAAGGTTGTTGGAACCTCTATCTTACTATCCCCAGAAGCCCTCAATTTCACACAACAACAATCGAAGTCGCACTAGGATGAACAAGTTGTTCACGGATGAAAAAGGTGTTCACATACCACACAAGGAACAAGATTCTCTCTCTAGAAATAACTTCACAACATCACAACATGTATTCTATAGATGTGTTGTGTCATCATTTTTGAGATCTTCAAATGGTTCGGTATTTATATGAAAATTTTCCAATGGTCAACTCTACTTCCAACAGTCATATTTTTCCTTGAATTTTTGAGGGCCCTGTACATGTGTCTCTCATCCAACGGTTAGTTAAAAACATATTTTACGACCTCATTTTATGTAAAAAAAATATGAAACATTATGATTCTTAAGAAACAATAATCTTTAAGAAACAAATTCTTTGGTTTAAGAAACATAAGAAAACTAAGAACTTATAAAATTAAATGTTACATAAAGGAAAATAAGTAACTATAAGAAAATCATTTAATTGGATTCTTAATAAATTGAGAAATGAAGTCTGGAAAATATGAATAATCAGATTCTAGAGAAATGGATATTCAGAGTCATATTCCAAGGAATTCAAAGTCTAAATTCTAAGGAATTTGGAGTCTGAATTTTGAGGAATTCAGAGAAGAATTCCAAGGAATTTGTAGTCTGAATTCTATAGAATTAAAAGTCTTAATTATAAAGAATTTAGAGTCTGAATTATGAAGAATTTGGAGGTTGAATTATAAGGAATTTGGAGTCTAAATTCCGAGGAATTTGGAGTCAGAATTATAAAAAATTTGGAGTCAGAATTATGTGGAATTCAGAGTCTAAGAAATCGAAGACTAAATTTCAGAGAATTCAGAGTCCGAATTTCATAGAATTTAGAGTATAAATTTTAGAGAATTCAGATTCTGAATTTCAAAGAATTCAGAGTCTGAATTTCAAATAATTTAGGGTCTGAATTTTAGAGTAATTGGTGTTTGAATTTCAGATAATTCAGATTCGAAATTTAGAGAATTCAATGTCTAAATTTCAAAGATTTTTGAATTTGAAATTTAGAGAATTTGGAATCTGAATTTTAGAGAATTTGAAATCTTAAGAAACTATTAGGTTCTAGAAGGTAAGGATCCAAATTTTAGACTTAATAAAAAAAGGTTTGACTTGGTTTGAGAAGATATAAAATAATAAAATGAAAAGAAAGGTTATGAATAAAAAATATCTTAGAGAAATAAAATTTTCCTTATGAAAAAAGTTCTTAGAGAAGGATACATTTCCTTAAGAAATTTGTTTGTGATTCTTAAAACATAAAGGAATTAAAAAAGTATTAAGGATACTTATTTATTTAACAAGTTAAAAATAAAGATGCAATGAATAGAGTAAGAAAGGAAATTACTTTCATAGCCATGGAAAAAATTGAGGTGTTTAGAGATATAGTTGATGAAGACAATGAAGAAGATGAAATTATTTCTCTTCATGAAAATAAATTTAGGTGAGGAAAAGGGAGATTTGAGGGAAATCATCCCTTGGATTTTTTTATTGTGGCACCAGATGTTGGGTCACATTAATCAATAAGACATGGAAAGGATATCTAAAATAAAGGTTGTCATGGATATCCCAAATCTAAAGCATGATTAAGAGACGAGTTGTGATGCTTGAATACTAGGAAAGATGGTCTGTAGTTCATATCACCCAAAGAAGATAAGGTCATCGAATCTCCTTGATCTCATCCACATAGATGTGTGTGGAATGATAAATGTGGCCACAATTCATGAAGAGAGGTAATTCATTTTGGTTATTGATTATTTTTGTAGAATGTATTGTGTAACAGTTATACACAGGAAACAAAAAGTGGCTGATTGCATGAGAAAAATATCACCAAATAGTTGAGTATAATACTAGATGGGAAGTCAATGTTCTGTCGTCTAACAATGGAGGGGAGTAGACATCAATTGAATTTGAAAATTACCATGAGAAACATGGAATACAAAATGAGGTTGATTCTGTGAGAACACCATAGAAAAATGGAGTTATTGTGCATAGGAATTGTCTAGTGAACTATATCCATAAAACTATGCTAATTGAGAATCATATCCCTTTCCATTATTGGAAATAGGCTATTCACGCTTCAGTGTATACTCAAAATTGAAGAGGGATTTATATGGGACAAACGATGAAACCATATGAGTTGTGGCATAGAAGAAATCCCTCTTTGAAGCATTTTCATGTTTTAAGAAGTAAATGTTTCATCATAAAAAAATGAAATGAATGGAAGTATTGTGATGCTACAAAAATGGAATATTCATTGGATATTCAATGAAGATCAAATAATTAAAATATTTGATTAATTATATATGAATAATTGTGGAAATAAGTGACATGATGATCTTTAAAGATATAAACATAAATTCCTCATGGAATTTCTATAAAGATTTGATAAATTATGAGGAAGAATCTGTATACAGAACAGATCCAAATACAAAAGTAGTTTAAGAACTTAAAAACATTTAGGGATTAGAACATGATGTTGATTTAAAAGACGAATCAGAAGACTAAAACATAGATGAAAAAAATTCTTCTGAACCTCATCGGATAAATCTAATAGTGTAGATTGATCATACTAACATAATTGGGGATTGGAAAACACCCACAGAGATAAAGATAATTATGAATAATGCATAATCTACCTTCTTATCAGTTCTGGAACTATTCTCATTTTAAGATCCCGCAAAGGATGAATCATTTCCTATATCCATAAATGAAAAGTTAGATCATATTAACAAGAACCAGACATGGGATCTTGTTATGAGACCCAAATGTCACAACATGATTAGTAAAAAGTGGATCATTAAGAATAAATTTGATGAGAAAGATAATTTGATCATAAATAAGGTGTTATTAGTGTGTAATGTATATTCAAATATTGAAGGTGTTGATATTGAAGAAACATTTTCTCCAGTGGTGATACTGGAGTCAATTACAATTTTTCATTCCATTAAAATTCATAGAGGATACAAAGTGCATCAAATGGATGTCAAAATAGATTTATTGAAGGTAATTCTTGAAGAAGAAGTCAACATTGAACAAACAGTGGGTTTTATGCATGGTAATGATGAAATGAAGGTTTGTATATTAAAGAAGGGACTATATGGTCTAAAACATGCAACATGGGCATTATAATCTCATATTAATTCTTATCTAAAGAATATCAAATTTAAAAAAGGCAAAGTGGATCATAATCTCTATTTAATTACATTTTAGAAAGATCAATTCTTGTTATTGGTGTGCATAGATGATATTATATTTTATGGAAGTAGGTAGGGATAAGTGGATGAATTTTCCAATCACGTGATATTAGAATTTTAAATTTCTATGATTGGTGAACTCACATACTTCTTAGGGATATAAGTCATTCAGAGGAAATAATACACTTTTATTTCTTAGGAAAATCATGTAAGAGAGTTGTTTGAGAAATTCAATATTCATGATTCCCTACAAATTTCAACTTCGATTGCAATTGGGAAAAAACTGAGAAAGCATGAAGACGAGACATCTGTAGATCCCACAATGTAAAAAAGAATCATTGGAAGCCTATTTTACCAGATAGTGACATGAATGTATATTTTATTTTGAAAATTATTAGATTCCCACTTTCAAAGTAATTTAAAAGAAGGACATATGGAATCAGTAAAATGAATCATAAGGTATATTCAAGGTACTCATAATTATGGATTAAACATTACTACAAGAAGAAGTAGGGAGATATTAGAATTTTATAATTCTGAATGGGATGGGGATGTTGTGGATCTAATGTACACAAGTGGTGGAACTTTATTTATAGGAAAGAAATGTGTAGTTTGTTTGAGTAATAAATAGGAAATCACTTCTCTTGTTACTTCTAAAGATGAATATATCTCTTCTATAGAGTCTTTCACTCAGCTAATTTGGATGAAGAAACAATTTAGTGGTATTGGTGACGAGGTGAAACAACCAATATTGATTCAATGTGATAACAATATCAAAATTGAAATTATAAAGAATACTATTAAGAATTCTTGTACAAAAACAATTTAAATCAGATATCACTTCATTAAAGCAAATTTTAGTCAAGGCATGATTAAAATGGATCATGTTGGAACTGATGATCAAGTGGTTGATATAATGATCAAACCATTGTAAGAACATATGTTAAAGAAGCATCAGTTGAAACTCATTGTTCAACTACCTCCTAGTGCATGAAAAGGTTACGAGGGTTCCCCTCTCCCCATTTGAATAAACTGTTTCAATATATTTGTAAAAGTGCTACAGGTTTATGGGGGAGAAATGATCCAGGGGTAGTATATTTTGATCTATACAAGTCAAATTAAGGATCTTTGGGTTTATTGCCAAAGGGGGAGAAGGTAAAATAGGTAAATTAAATGAGTTCCAAAGGGGAATAAGATGAGTTAAAAAGGGGAAGTATGAGAGTGTGAGAATAGAGAACTCAATTCAGTGTTATGAAGAAATAGTTAGAGCTTAGCTTGGACATATTTAAGAATTCCAAAACACGAGAACCCAATTTATTCTTCCCCTCTTGTTTTATACACCAAGAATTTCTCACATATACATAGAGTGTTGGATGAGCTGATTCTTTCCATCCATCCAAATTAAATTTTTAATTTTCAAACCCTTTTTGGGGGGAAGTGAGAACCCTACAAAAAAGGAAGTAATGCATCAAAGGTTACAAAGGATATATAAAACAAAAGTCTAAGGAGATTTGAGTCTCTTTCCCTATGCAATTTATAGGGTAGGGAATTTACCTAGCAGTCGGGATCTTCCCCTAAGTGTTCTTCATACTGCCTTGCTAGATACTCCTAAGCATTCATATATTCTTATTTGATGATCTTCTCCATGGTGAAACCTCTGATCAAAATTTAGTCCTACTTGTCAATCCAATTAGCTTGCTCTTTAGAAACATCCACTTGGATAAATCTTCCCATCATTTGATCAATATATTCCATCACTGCCTTAATCACTAGAACATCCTCCTTCATGTATTCACCATAGTGCATGAGGAGTTCTAGATGGGAATCCAACTCCACCTCCTTTGGACTATGCTGGTCATCAGACCCTGTTTCACATTGCTGACCTGATAAAAGAGTATCCACCCTTCCCTGCATCATCATATCAGGGTTCAGTTGCCCCTAGTGTTGATCACCCGCCTTTGGGTCTCCATCTTCTTGGTCTTGGGTAGCTAGGACATCATCCTGTCAAGTCTCCTATCCTAATCCATGCTGGCTCTCATGCTCCTTGAGTTTACCATCTTTTTTGGCTGACAGAGTCTCCATCATTTTAGGAAGATAAGAATAGTATTTATGGCCCTTAGATTTCAGATTCATGGAAACAATAAAACTTCACAGATCCCAATTTTCCTTATTACCTTTCTTCCTCATTTGGTTGTGCAGACCTTTACCAGCCCTTCCCAAACCGATATCATCTGCAGGTTGTCCGTATCCATTTGTATCAGCCTCAGAGAGGTAGTTAGAATTTCCTTCAGGCTCTCCCTCATTAATTAAACTTTATAATCTATTATTTAAGTCCAACCCAAACAAAATCCCTCCAAGGTTGGCCCCCTGGCTAGTGGTCAGAGGCCCGCCTAACTCATGTGCAGGCTCCTGCCACTCCTGTCCATCATTGTGATTTCCCTTTCTATAGGACTAAGCCCCCATGTCAGAGGTATTTCTATCTCCAGATCATACCACCATGGAATAGGAACATGGTTCAATTCCAGCTACACCCTTGGAGGATGGTTCAACAGCTCCCCTATGGGCCCCCAAGTCCTGAGAGTAATACTTGGTCACTTCCAAAGGCACCTCAACCACCACACTGGCTTGGGGACCCCCTGCTAATAATGTACTACCTAGGGGGATTTCCAAATCTCTGCGCAGTTGGTTAAATACCTCTGATACACTGGGTTCGGGATGATATCTACCAGCCAGTTTGTGTTCCCTTGCTTCAGCCACACTCCCAGATGCCTCAGCCTTGTTGGGCCCCTACCCGGAGCCAACACATCCATCGCCTGACCCTTCTCCATCCCTAACACTAAGAGAACCAGCCTCTCCAAAAGGACCACCCTAGACCCCATCCACCTTGAAATCTAGAGTGACTCCCTGTTGTCTTGCCCATCACATCTAGATCATGTCACTGTGACCAAGTAGCTTGTACATGGAACAGTAATCACACCTAGATTCAAAATTGATGTTTTTCTTGTAATAGAACTCCTCTACCACTACAATCCAGAAATCCTAAACATGGGGCTTCAAAATATCCACCACGACACACACCTGAGGAGAGATCAGATGTTATACTGCACGGGTCCTAGAATCGGTACAAAGGAATCACCAAACTAGATTTCCGAGTAGACAAAGAATCGAGGGGTTTTGAAATGGAAGAGGAAGATGTGAAAAACCTACCCAGATCTATAGCTCCGAAGGGTCTTGGTGCATGTGGAAATCATAAGTCCATTTAAAGAGGAGGAAACGAGCGTTGTCCAAGGATCGGGGCATGCTCAACCAGGCAAGAATCAGGTCCTCTTCAGAATTGAACTGAATCATAATACTCCGGGCATCAAGAAGGCCAACATTAGCATGCTCTTATAAGCACCATTTTTCAAAAATGAAATGGACAAATGAATCCACCAAAATCTGATGATGCTAGAACGTGATTTCAGGGTCAGATCTAGTAGGGAAGAAGCCTTTGTGAATTCTAGATTAGATATCGGAAGAAGTGGAAAACCCTCGAAGCTTTTAGGGAGTTTTGGGCAGAACAGAATCTAAGGGAAGGATGAGATACAGTTAGGATTCGAGAAGGGAATGAAAGGGGGAGCTTTAGCATCAAGGTGATGTGGCAAGGGACCCTCCCCCTTAGATGGGGGAGGGGCCGGAATAGGGTTCATCATCTCCTAGGTCATGGTGGCCCAAGGGAGAAGCACCGAGACACGACCGTAAAAACCCACATAGTAACAAGAAACCTATTTGATGAGTTGATCCTTTCATATATAGTTATGATAGTGGATGATGCTCTATTGAATTTAACTGTAGATTGAAAACAATCCCAAAGGGAGAGATTGTTGGAACAAAATATATTTTTTTTTTCTCGAAATGGAGTATTTTTTGTATTTTCTTTAAATCCACACATGAAAGAATAATGAGTTTTTAAATAAATGGATCTTATAGTTCAATATAACAATAATATTGAATGTGTCATTGTTTCCCAGTGTTTGCCAAATTTTTGGGGTCTAAATTTTAGAGGACGTATTTCATCATGAAAAATGTATTTCCTTGATGGTCTTATGAATATTTGGAAAAGACATGAGTTTCTTGAAGATGGTATTCGAAAATTATGTTTTTTCAAAGGATCAAAAAATTATGAAAATGCTCTATGTGACACCAATGAGCAACAAGAATGACGAATAATTGGAAAATATTGAACATCGATGGTAATCTCTGCAATTACGAGAATTGGAGCATCATGACACATGATGTTTTGACGGAAAGCTTCATGACTACATAAAATATCAAGGGAGAATGGAAAATGGAGGATCATAGTGAATATGTTTTTAAAATATCTAGAAAATGAATTGGAGGTGGTAGAGCAGTGTGAACAACCAACCCTATAAATATGAGGCTGCCCCTCTTTATTTTAACAATTTTTTTCATGGAAAATCTGAAAACACTCTGATTTTTTAAAGCTAAGGGAGCTGTGTGAATTTGGATTTTAATGTTAGCTTGAGCATCGTGAAAAGACTGTAAGACTTGAGTGATACCAATGATTTTGATTAAAGGGTGATTCATGATGATAGGGTATTCTGTGTTGACTCAGAAAGCTTAATGAAAGAGTTTGGTCTACAAAGGTAGGGGTGCTTCATGAAGGTAGTTTGTTCCACAAAGGTAGGGAGCTTTGCGAAGGCCATAATATTTGCGATGGATCTTCAAAAAAGTCAGTTTTTAACATCAGTTTTTAAGTAAATGGTACTTCCAAAGTTAATCTATTTAGGATTTTGGTGCATGTAGAGTCTCATGATAGACATGGATAAAGACTTTAATAAAAACTTTTGAAGATGCCTTCAAGTAGGTAAACAGAATTAGACTACTCTCAAAGCATTCAGTTAGGGGGAGTCGATGGAAGTGTTTCAAAGGATGTAATGGGATATACATAAAACCTTGTAAAGGTAGTGCACTAATCACATAGTGACTATGTTAAAACTTTTGTATTCCACATCTAGTAAAGATTATTGTATTTGGATATCACTAAAACCCCATCAGCGTATTCTCCTTGGAATAGCCCTTATTAGTGAACCAAGGAAAACTGTTGTGTTGTCTTAATGATTTTTAATGTTTTAATTTCTACAAATTACCATCAGACAGGTTTAACAGGTTCCTACCAATGTAGGAATAAGATTCTTCACATGATAAAAAAAGGTTGACACACCAATTGACCCCTCCTCTCTTAGGGTGTTCAAGGGTACTTCAGGATCTATGTGATCTAGTGTATAAAACCATTAGTGGGATGATGGATCACATGATGATATGTCAGGTAAGCATGGTGAGAGACTATACCATCTAATTTCTTATGTTAACAGTGGAATAGTCCATGATTTGTGCATCTAAAAACATTATGGAAAGGAGTAGTATTTCAAGGATAAAACTTTTAAATATTTGTGTCTTATGTATTTTACTTTTTTTTATATTTGTTTAAGTATTTGTATTGATAATAAGAGACGATAAATTTGTTAACAAATCAAATAAGTTTACTTAAACAGAATAAGTTTGTAATAGAAAGGGTACACTAATTCACCCCTCCCCATCTCAGTGATCATGTTGAAACTGAGAAAATAAAAGGTAAAAGGTATAATAATAGTATTTAATAATAATCATGGAATCATTTGAAGATTTTTTTTAAATATTTTTAATCTATAACATTTCATTTTGGAAATAAAAGAAGACCATTAGGTTCCCATACTCTGAAATGATAATGACTGAGGAAAAGTGTATAAAAAGTGAGAATGAATAATATATCATGTGAAACTAATAAAAGGGATGAATATATACTATAAATGGAATAATATTATAATAATAAATTAATTTAAAAATATTTCATAATAAAATAAATATAATAGGAAAAAGAAGGAAGAGGACTAGGGACCCCTACTTTAGTATGATAATAACTTAAAAAAGGTATTAATGAAAGATAATGAAAAATATATTTTGTAAAATAAAAAAGGGATGGTAATATGCTCAAATGTGAAACAAATTATCAAATGAAATGGAATCTCAAATATATTAAAATAAGAAAAATTTAATTGGAAACTAAGAGAGATAAGTGAGAACCCTTACCTTACTTAAACATCCTTGCTGAAAACTAGCCCTTGAAACCCCAAAAAATCATCAAGACTAAAGATAGATATATGGTAGAGACTCCTTGACAGAATAATTAAGATACAACTTGATCTTATATGTATATAAATTAGAGTAAGGTTTGGGTATTTATAGTTGCGGTGTGTGGAATTCCATGGAACTAATTATTCAATATTTTATAATTCCATTATCTCAAATTGTCCACTAATCCCATAGTACCACATTTGTAATCTATTTTTTTTCAAATACAACTTTTAAATATGTGAAATATATCATTTTTTTGTAAATAATTTTGAAAATAGTTTCCATGCGATGAACATTTTTCAAAACAACTATATTATTTTTCCAAAAACCACATTAAATTTATAATGACTACCTTATCCAAATATAATAAAAATTATATTATGATAAGGATCTAAATATGAAAAAATAATTTGTAAATTAAAATATTAAATCCTTTAGAAAATATTATTTTATTTTAATATATGTTACATAACCTTTAAGTAGATGTTTTAGGGAATCAAGACAAGCACGTAGAACGCTATTATAGATTATAAAAATGACAAAAATAATTTTAAAATTAAATATTCTATTATTTAATTTTATAAATTCATCATAAAATATAATTTTAGTGTAAAAATCATTTAATTATTTTTTTATCATACTCTTAAATGAAATTTCATACAACATTAAACATTTATATAATAACTTAATATGGTGTTTTTTATATCTTGTTAAAACAAGTACAATAATACGTTAAAAAACTATATTCTAATGACTAATTTATTTTTGAATGGTCTATATTAAATTAAAACTATAAATATGTGAATTATAGTTATCAAAGAATTAGGAATTCCGTAAAAGTTATTTTATAAAACCATTTTAGAAAATATTTATTATTATGAAAAAAATATAAAATTTCATTATGATACAAAGATTAATAGAATATGTTTATCAATAATGAATAAATTATTACAAATTTATATATATATATATATATATATATATTAAAACATATATAAATATGATAAATATTTCATTATAAAATCATTATTTTAGAATGAAAGATATTTTCATATCATTAATGGAATTTATTAATATTAATTATTTATATATAAAATTTATAATGATTTAAAAATATATATAAAATAATGTTTCAATTAATGAATATATAATGATAATGTTTAATAACTATATAACCATAAGTAATGTAATAAATATATATTCCATATACCTTCTTATTTTATTTTTTATAATGATAAATTAATGTTTTATATATATATATATTGAATTAATCAATCTATTTTTATTATGTACCATGATTATTATAGGTATAATGTTTATTGAATCCTATATTCTAGGAGATATTATTTATTTTATCATATTCGTTTACATATTTATAAACTTCTATCACAAAGCATGACAGGTCTACATCTAATCGATGCCTAACCCAATCCATGGAAAGGCCCAAATGGTGTTCCCTATCCCCATAGGATGACATAAGTTCCCAGGTATAAAAAAATGTCAGGGAATGAATTACCCAAGTTTCAAAACATAAAACAACCAATAATGATAGATGGACCGAATATGAAAATTCAATCCAGAAAAACCAAAAAAAATTCAGAATTGAATTACATTGTTCTAAAACAAACCCCAAGAGGTTCACAACTGAAAATAAGTAGCCAGAATGACTCCAAGACGCCCACAGAGAAAGGGGACACTGTCCTCAAGCCATCTCCACAACACTACACCAAGGAAGGAAACTAGAAACACAAACCACCATCTCCAAAGACCTTTCCCTTACCTACGTCAAAAATTACCAAGTCTACTTACACCTAAAGGTTTAAGTAGTGTGCTAGACTAATCCCAATAGGATCCCACTCAACAATATTCCGTGATATAAACATTATAAGACAAAAGAAAAATATTCCAAGTTTTTGTAAATAGGAAATGCTAGAAACAATTTTTAAGGGATGCAACTTTAAATGAAAACAATATTGAAGAGGGACACTTTAAATAATGAATAATTTTAAAGAAATCACACATGCTGCTGAAATTTACAACTAGAAACTCCGTAGATAAAAGTAAGTACAACATAACCAATGAGCACTAGTCAAGGGAAACACCCCTAGGCACTAGCTAGCTGTGGAGCCCTGGGTACCTCGTATTTTAGTGAAATATATCTCTAAACCACAACCAATTAGGTTCCCATGAACAATCCAATAGGATGGGACACCCCAATGGCCAACTGGTCTCCAAAAATCATCAGTATTTTGTTAGTGTTTACATAGTCAATCCCAATAAGTGAAACTAGGCCTTATCCACTTCAGAATCACTAGCATATTAGTCCTAGTCTACCCACCTAGTTACCTAGGATTCCCTTTTGCGTCCAACCATGTACCACATGTTATAAAGTACCATTTTCACATAAAAACTCCAATTTTATACCATACACACACCAAACATTACCCAAACATGTTTCAGAACCCCAATGTAGTTTAATAAACCCTTTAAGAATTTAATTATACAATTTTGAGAGGGATTACATGGATTTTCACAAAAACTCCATCCAAAAAACCTATTTTAAGGACAAAATCCCACCAATACCATGCTAAAACTGAATTGGAATCCCTAATACCATTTAATAAGTAAATTTAAAAAAATTATAAAATGGCCTCAAATAACACAACATGGTTTACACATGAAAACTACTCAATTTCACATAAAAATACTACTTTAAAATTAAACACTTAACTAATTGTACCGAAATTGATTTTCACACTACACATAATAGGAAAGTAACATTCTAAATATTTCAAGAAAGAAAAAAATCATCAAATAATATTTACAAATGGAACCACATACTTTGGAAGTTAAAAAACCCAAAAATTGGAACCAAACATCAACCACACCATAGCTGTACCATAAGAGAGTGAAAATGATCCATAATCAAGAATATTGGACCAAGAAACTAAATATTAAAACCTAGCTATAAAGTCATAGATGATGGAAATTTAGAACCTCAAGAAGGATGGAAGAATCCTTAATGAGAACGAAGAAGAAAGGGGGAAATCCACATAATTGATGATCATTGATGTTTTCCCCACCAAAACCCTTTCAAAAATGGATTCCAAGGGAGATTGAGGGATACTGGAGTCCTTATATGGATTAAATGGAAAAATAAAGAAGGATTTGGGTGAATTAAGTTATATTTAGGGAGGAAAAAATGGTAATGACATTTTTTTAAGACCTAGACTGTGCACACTATTTCTCCTCAAAGTTTAGTAAATAGTATGACTAAACATGTGCCAGGTTTCACCCACCCAAAAACCTCCATTTCTCTATAAAATCCAAAGGGGGAACCTAGGGGAAAAATACGCTAAAAATAAAAGAGAAAGTACCTAAAAATAAGGATACAGATGTGACAATTTTCCCCACCCAGATAACTTTCCACCTTGTAAATTGAACCTCAAGCTTGATCAATAAACAACAATGGGTACTTTTTCCCATCCATAAAATTCTTCTCCCAAGTCTTATGAAAATCATTCCCATAATTCCAAAGGACCCGAACATATCGAATATCCTTTCCTAAGATCACATTCTCTTGGGAATCTATTATTTATAATGGCCATTAAGATACTGATATATCTGGCACTATCTCCAACTCTTCCCAATTCAGCACATGAGACAAATCCAGATTATACTTATTCAATTGGGAGACATGGAATACATCATGAATTAATGTCAATTGAGAAGGAAAATATAACCTGCATTCTACCTTTCCAATTATCTCTTTGATTATAAATGGTCTGACATACCTTGGTGTTGACGTTTCATACTTTCTCAAACGATGATGGACCAAACGAGGGTCCACCTTCAAGAACACCTGATCACCCATAGAGAACTCAAGATCCCAATGCCTCTGGGAAGAATAATATTTGTGGAGACTCTGATTTGTCAATAACCACTTCCTGATCAATTATACCTTCTTAGATGTCTCTTGTACAAGGCTCGACCCCAATAGTGAGGTCTCACCTACCTCATCCCAACATTGACTGGACTAACAAGGATGACTATAGATAACTTAAAAAGGAGAAATTCAAAGAGAGGATTTATAACTATTATTATAAGAAAATTCAAACAACCCCAAATGGCTATCCCCAGATCCTCTAAAATCCAAAACACATTTACAAAGAATGTCCTCCAGAATTAGATTTTCCTACTCCGTCTGACCATTCACTTGAGGATAGTATGAAATGCACATCTTAATCTATAACCCTAAAGAATTATGATAGCCTTCCCAAATCTGAGAGTTAAAATGGTGGTACCTCTCTAAGAAAACTGCTGGCGACACACCATGAAGCCTTACCACCTCTGGAATGTACAATCAGACCAACTCATCCACTTTAGCCATATCTATGATCATAATAAAGTGGGATGACTTGGTCAGGAGGTAAATATCTACCCAAATTGAATTATTACCCTTAAGTGTATGAGGAAAGAAAACAACAAAATCCATGGTGACCTTATCGCACTTCTAGGTCAGAATGGGAAATGGATGAAGCAAACCAGATGGCCTTTGGTGCTCTGGTTTCACCTGATGACACGTGTATCACCTCGACATGAAATCAGCCATGTATCGTCTCTCACCTAGCCACCAAAACAACCGAAAAAAATCATAATACATTTTGGTATCCCTAAGATGAATATACCACTAAGATTGGGGGAAATCATTTACCACCACCTTCCCTTGATACACTGAAACCAGTGAACAACCCTTGAAGCACATGATACCCTTGGGAGACAAAGACCAATTAGAAGATATCTCCCCCACCATGAAGAAACTATGTATACCACTGGCATGGCTCATCACTTGTGTATTTATACTGAATTAGATCCAAAAGAGAAGGAATCAACTAAATGATTTCTAAGAATGAACCACCACCGTGCTCCTTCGTCTCCATATGCATCTGAGAAAAGAGTCCCATTTGAGTCCACTCATCAATAGACTTCCTCAATGCCTAAACTAGATTTTTTTACTCAAGGCATCAACCACCACATTACCCTTTGCTAGGGTATTGAAAATATCAAAGTCCAACCCCTACAAATACTGAATCCAATGGCACTGCCTTAGATTAAGATCCTTCTATGAGAAGATGCAGGCTAGGATCTTATGATTAGAGTAGACCACATAACTAAACCCAAAGAGTTAGTTAGGACAAGTATTCAAATCATGAATCACTACTGCTAAATCCATGTCATCAGTCAGGTAATTATTTTCATGTGGTCGATGTTAGAGAGAGCTGTACACCACCACGTGATCACTTTGCATAAGAACACACCCAAGACCCATACACGAAGCATAAAAAAAACCACACAACCCTTTCCAGAATCTGCAAAGATAAAAAAAATATGCGGTAGTAAACCATTGATTCCACTCCTAGAAGGATTCTTGAAATTCTGGGACCCATTCAAACTTCACCCCATTTCGGGTGAGCACGGTCATGGGTGAAGCAAGACGAGAGAAATCCTAAATAAACTGCCTATAGTAACCAGCCAGGCTAAGGAAACTCTTGATCTCGAATGCATTCTTCAGCTAATCCCATGACATAACTATAATTATCTTCTCAAGGTCCACTAAAACCCCCTATTATGTGATTACATGACCCAAAAACTTCACTTCATTGATCTAGAAAGTGAACTTGGACAACTTTTCATAAAGGTAAATGATTACGTAGTGTGCAAAAATGATCCACAAATAATGCTCATGCTCCTCCTTAGATCCAGAATAAACTAGGATGTCATCCATGAATACCATAATAAAGAATCGAGATACTAGTGGAACACCCTATTCATGAGCTCCATAAAAACCACTGGATCAGTTTTCAATATGAAAGGCATGACTAAGTACTCAAAGTGGTCATTATTTCTTCCAAAATCCATTTTCAGGATATCCACCTCTCTCACCTTGACTTGATGGTAACTAGAACAAAAATATATTTTAGAAAACAACCATTCCCCCTTCAGTTAATCAAAAAAATCATCAATTCAGGGAAAAGATACTTGTTCTTGATGGTTAACTTATTCAGCTTCTGGTAATCGATGTGCAACCTGAGGGATCCATCGACCTTCTTTGCAAAAAGAATAGGATCTGTCCAAGGATAGATGCTCGGGTGAATGAATCCTTTGGATACCAATTAATCTAGTTGTATCTTTAATTACCTCATCTTTGTGGGGACTAAACCATATGAGGGATTAGATATATGCTATGTTCTCAGTGCCAAATCAATTGGGAACTCCACAACCTACTCTGGGGTAAATCTTGAAAAATATTCTATCAATACCTCATAAAACTCATCCACTACTTGAGGTAATCCATCATCAAGAGAACTACCATTGTCCTCTAGTATGTGTGACTATAACTAAAAGACAATATTTCCTAACTCTGGGAGTGTAGGTCCCACGCGACCCAAGCAATGATCCCATTCCCCAAGAAATACATAAGGACTCCTATCAGGTTCCATGAAACCCACCCACTACCTATAACAATCGATATGTGCTTGAAAGTGTACTATACAGTCAATTAAGAGGATTAATTCCAAAAGGATTATATCCAAGACCAATAGATCACCTTCCATATCTACTCCTGACATGGAAATCACACATGATGGGAACCTGATACCCTGCTCCTTCTTCCTACCCGACGATGTCACACCCTCTATCAAAAAAGACAACAACTCTGTTGGAAAATTCAGAAGATTTACAAGACTGGTAGAGATAAAATAAACAGAAGCACTCGTATTAAAGAGAACAATAACAATTGAAGATGAAATCAAAATGGTACCTCGAATAGTTAAAGGCCCTACATCTGATCCCACTGGTGCCTGATGCACAACATGAAGATGGATGGTCTCTTCTAGAGAATGTATACTCACCTATGGATCTGTCCTTAATTGGATATGCACCGAAGATGAACCGATCTTACCACCATGACCACCAAACCAAGATCCCACCATCATGGAAAACTCTCATTTAATTGACATCTCCTAGAGGCTATAGATCCCGCCCTACTATGGAGTGGATGAGTCACCTTATAAAATCACTGTTAGGGCCCCATATCTTCACACTGATAAGAATTCCTCAAATATTATGTACATGCAGGCCGGGTATTCCCTACCCTCCCACACTAGTGGCACACAACAAACGTTTAATAAAAATCCACAGATGAAAATTCTTTCGGAGGATGGCCGAAACTACCCCCTCCCTTATTCCCCAACTCCCCTCACTTTCTTTTATTCTCTGATGAACTGCCACTTCCCATCACTGATATTGTCCTCGAGAAACCAAAACTCCCTTTATAGTCAATCTTAAATATACAATCCTGGTTATACGCCTCATCGTAGGTCTTCAACATAAACAGGAATACCTGAGAATAGATATCTAGCCACTATCCCTTTTCAAACCTCGGAGCCTTCATCAGCTCAATAAAGACTAACTCAGGGGCAGATCATACTAGCTCGAAAAATAATTTGGAAAACTCCATCACTGAATGGTCACCCTGAATCAGATCCATAAAATCCTTGGATATAGAATAGTCTAAGACCTCAGGACATTACTGGTCATTGATGATAGCATTTAAGTCTTTCCACCTCATTTTCTCATGCCATCCAGCTTGAAGTGGTGATTCCCACCACCTGCAACTGGGAACTTCTAGTAGAAATGATGCACATTTCACCCTGACCTTCTTAGGCATGCTAAGGAATTAGAACATGAACTCTACCTTATCAATATATTCCTCCTCTTCATGAGTCTTAATGATACCTTGAAAAATATAGGGCCTATTTTTGAGAAACTCTTGGGATTTGTACTTCCTAGGACTATGTTCATCCTCTCTAACTGGAACGAGGGCTAGAGCCTCTCCCTGTCCTAGAGCCTCAATATCCCGAACCAAAACTTCCACCAACCTTTGATCAAGTGGTTCCAGAGAACTCTCCCTAGCTTCCTCCCATGGGTGCAAGGGATATTTTTAGGGAGGCATGTTTCTTCAAAAAGAAATATTCACAAGAGAAAACATCAGTAAAATAGTTTTGAAAATTTCAGCAATAGAATCAAATAAAAATAAATCAAACTCAATGAAAACAATCAAATAAAATACTACTTCACCCCCAATTGATGTCCACATGCAATCTATAGCCCGCATGTCCCACCTAGAAGAGAAGTCAAACAAAAATCCCAAAATCCCTTGGAGACTTGAGGCCTATCACAAGAGGTGGTGGTCAAGCACCATACTCATAACTTGAATTCTGAGTCCCAATAGTTCTAGATTCTATATAACTAGACTCATACCAAATAATATAACCCAAATAGCTTAACCATCCTTTTATACCATTTTGTCATGAACCATGCCGGGTCACCATCCATCTGGTGCCCGACCCGGTCCTTGGAAAGTCCAAAAGGGCATTCCCTGTCCCCACATGCTAGAAAATGTTCCTGGGTATCATAAAAAAATGTTTGGGAATGATTTAACCCAATATCAAAACATAAGTGAACCAACAATTATAGATGAACTAAATCGGAAAATTCAATCCAAACAAACCATAAAAAAATTCAGAATTGAATTACATGGTCATAAACCAAACCCACGAGGGACAAAACTAAAAAGGAGAAACAAGTATAAGTCAAATACCACTACACTGTAATGGGACATCAACTTATGATATCTCTACAACACCACACCAATGAAGGAAACTTGTAACCCTAACCACCATCTCCAAAGACCTTTCCCTTACATGAAACAAACATTACCAAGTCTACTTACACCCAATGGTGTAAGTAGGGTGTGAGAGTAATCCCAATAGGTTGAAAAAAACAATATTCCATGATATAAACATTATAAGATAAAAGAAAAAGCTTTCAAGTTTTCATAAATAGGAAATTCTAGTAACAATTTTTAAGGGATGCAACTTTAAATGAAAACAGTTTTCAAGAGGAAAACTTTAAAGAATGAAAATTTTTAAATAAAGCATCCATGATTCTGAAATTTAGAACCAAGAATCCATATGCCAATGGTAATTAAAACATAAGCAATGGGAACTATTCACAGGAAACACCCCAAGGTACTATCTAGTTGTGGGGACCTAGGTACCTTGTATCTCACTGAAATATGTCTCGGAACCACAACCGATTAAGTTCTCATGTATGATCCAGTATGAGGGGACACCCCAATTTCCAAGTGGTCTCCATCAAGTCATCATTATTTCCTTAGTGTTGTCATCATCAATCCCTCTAAGTGAAATAGGGCCTTAGCCACTTCCGAATCACTAGGATACTAGTCATACTCCACCCACCTAGTCACCAGGGCTTCCAATTTCATGCTCAACCAAGTTCCACATGTTATAAAATACAATTTTCACATAAAAACTCCATTTCAAAATCATACACACAAAAAAAAATACCCAAAAATGTTTCTCACCCCCAATTTAGTTTAATAAACCCTTGAAGAAATTTATAAAACAATTTTGAGAGGTATTACAAGGTTTTTCACACAAAATCCATCCAAAAATACTCTTTTAAATTCAAACACCCACCAATACCATACAAAAATAGAATTGGAATCCCTAAAACTATTTAACAAATCAATTGACTTTTTTAAAATGGCCTCAAACCACACAACATGGTTTACACATGAAAACTACTCAATTCCATGTAAAAATGCTAATTTAAAATAAAATGCTTAATCAATTATACCAAAAATGGTTTTCAAACCACACATAATAGGCAAGAAAAATTGTAAATATGTAATGAAATAAAAAACATCAAATAATATTTACACATGGAACCACCTACCTTGGATGTCAAAAACCCAAAAAATTGGAGCGAAACTTCAACCACACCACAAGTGAGTGAAAACGATTCCTCATCAAGAAGATGAGACCAAGAAACTCAATATAAACCCTTGGGATGAAACCATGGATTCTAAAAATTTATAACCACAAGAAGAAGGGAAGAAACCCTAAATTGAATAAAGAAGGAAGTGGTAAATCTACTTACTTGATGATCCTTGAAGTTTCCCCACCAAAACCCAGTCAAAATTGTGTGCCAAGGGAGCTTGGAGAGCTTGGAAGCTTTTTATGGCTGAAAGGGTTGAATGTAGAAGGAGAGGGATGCATTAGGTTTAATTTTAATAGTTAAAAATGGTAATAACAATTTTTTACAACCTGGACTTTGCGTACGGGTTTTTTGTATGGTTTTTTAAACCGTGCGGCTAACTGTCCACCTCGTTCAATCCAACCAAAAACCACCCTTATTCTTCAGATATCAAGGGGTGACATAGGGGAAAACATGACAAAATAAAATATAAAATACATGAAAATAAGGAAATGGATGTGACAACTTCAATTAAAATAATTCTTTTCATTCACTAATAAAATTAATTGTAATCCCCATGTATGTTAAAGAAAAAATAATGATAAAATCATACAGATAAAAAATTTGGGATGTTACACCTATATTAGAGCTAATCGTTAGTGTTAAATGGGGTGCATAGTGTGGTGGCTGATGATCTTCATGCAATGATCTTGGGGTTTTTTAATGAAACCGAGATATGTTGCTCATCATTGTACACTATTTCAGTAAAAAAGAGCAGTGTGACATCGATTGCAAACTCCTGTTTACTGTTCAAGATTTGGAAGTAGGTTGTATAGTGGTGGACATGGAAGGTGTTGTGACCATGATGTTAAAATTTACTTATTCTAATATATATATATATATAGAATTCTTAAATATTGCACCAAGATATCCTATACTATTAATTTGATAAATATTGTTAATAATACCTAAAATATTATAATGTAAAATGAAAATTGGTAAAAAATATATATATTAAACAAATGACAACTTACACATATTAATATATTATTAATGATGTTCTATAATTATACATTAGTGTTATAATAACTTTAAATACATAATATAATTTAAACTACACAATAATTACTTAGATAAGAATACATATACAATTAAATAATTAAATATATAATGATAATATAATTAAAATTAAAGATATAAATTAATTTACTAAGTAAATACATGTTCATTAATATAATTTAGATGAAATAATAATATAATAGCTAATCACATAATAGATTATTCAATAAATGAATAATTAGATAAGTGAAATTATATAATGAATAAAAATAAATTAAATATTTTATTGTATATATATAATTTAAATGGTTATATATTATTAAATCCATATTAATATATGTTAATAAAATATAAATAATTAAATGAAATTATTAATTAAATTAATTTAGTAATTATTATAATTTAAAATATTATATAAAGTGTTATTTAAATATATAGCTTTTATATAAAATTATATTAATAATCATATACGATTTAATAAAAATATATTTAGGAGTATTTATAAAAAGATAAATTGATTATTCAAACATAATTTAAAAGATACCATATCACTTAAAAAATATATATTTTGAAATATTAAAATATATGTTAAAAAATAAAATTACTTATTAAAATAAAAAATGTCTCGAATTTAAAATTAAGGATAACATTTTTATAAATGTAAATGTATAATTTTAAAAATTCTCAAATCAATGACAAATAAGGATTTTTGGCATGAAATTACACAAATTATATTTAAAATTGACTGGAAAATTAGTATAAATTTTTTATAGTCACATACCCTCACACTTAAACCATGATTGTCCTCAAGCATAAACTTAAAAATTATCATAAAATAATTCATTCCATAAATTTATTAATCATAATATTATTTTAACACATTAAATAATGAATTTTTAAGAATTTTTAATATTAACCAAATGAACATTATTATTCTATCACTCCTTAATAAACTTAATAAATGTAAGTACATGTTAATCCACTCTAAAATTTCATTTTAAATATTTAATTCATATTGATAAACTAATTTTTCATATGGGATATTCAAATTCTCATCCTCTACTCTCTTTTATCATTAAATATACACACACTACACTCTTTTTTGTATTCTAACCTTTTTTTCCAATAACATTCATGCAATGAACTTATTCAATTATGAATTAAGATAATATGAAACTAAACCATTCTAATAAGTAGGAACCCCCTAAGGTTATGTGTAATAAATAAAACAAAAAATCAACATGGGATAACCAGCTATAAAATAATTTTTTTTTTCAAGTTTAAATTTAGCTAAAATGCAAATAAAAAATTTAAATAGAAGGAACCCCCAAATACTATTTTTGATATCCAAGGCATAAAATCATCATGGAAATCCATCTCTTAGATATGTTTTAATTATTATTCCTAGATTTATTTTTTTACAACATATTTTATACCCATTTTATACACAATCTTTATAAAATCACATTTGAAAACTTCAAATGAATTTTGTTACATTCTATGAAATAATATAAGTAGTTTACATATTGATAAAACTTTAAAACAAAAAATTTAATATTTATTCACTTATAATATCTCAACAACTCACTCAATTTATGATTTTGTAATCCCATCAACTATACAATCTTATTAATTTTCACATGCCAATTTCTTATTAATATTCAAAAAATATGATATCAAAATCAAATCATTAAAGATAATCCCTAGTAACATGGATATTTGGATAGAAAATGAGGTAAAGTTTAAGTGGGTACCCATGAAACAAACCCCAATACTTATCCAAAATATATATGTATAATAAAATAAAAAAAGTGATGTAGCTGCAATGAGTTTATATAATTAAACATTCACGTGTAGAGAAGTTTAATGAATTTGGTAAAAAATTCGTATCCATAGATTTTTATATCTCCTCATATTAATAGTGTTGGGGGTGCACCTTCTTCAGCCATTAAGAGACTCTAATGTTCTAAAAATATATATGTATAGGATTTATATTAGTGGGTATTTATTTAATTGAAAATGAAATAAAAAACTAAATTAAACTAAAATTAACTAAAGTAAAGCAAAATAAATAGTAATCTTTATTTTTTTCTTGGTTTTCAACCCAATATCACTTTCATTTATTATTTTTAGTAATCTTCTAATAAGGGGAATGTGGAATCCTTAGAAAGAACCACCGAGTATACATTACTTCCATGCTCTTCATGATGAAAACAACTAATTTCTAAATAGGTGGATATATTGTTTTAATATCAAATAGATATATGATAATATTACCTTCAAATACTCATTATCAAATGAAATATAGAAGATAGTTCACCTATACCCTGAAATATATAATTTTTTTAATGTCCAAGAGGTATAATTTTGTTCTTTGGGGTCTTTTTGGTATTTCATATTTTTATCGCCACTTAAAACTTCCCATGAGTATTTTTACCCTTTTGTCATTTTATATACCATGTAAGTACTCTTTAATTAGTTTCACTTGAATTGTAGCCTTCTCCACTTATAGTTTTTTTTTTCTAAATTAAATTTCAATAAACTATATTTTCTCCTTTATTTGCTGGATGGTTTTCTCGGTTTTTTCCAAAGTGGAACCCAATATATCTATGACATTATTTTGTGGTTTCCTCTTACTTTATTCCTAATAACTCCAAAATTAATGTCCAATAACATTAAAAATGTTTTATATATTCTTATATTGATTGCTCTACGCATTCTCTTACAATTCTTCAAAAAACAAAACATCATATTCAGTTACAACCCATTTAGTTTGATGTGTTAAAAAATATAATAGATAATAATTTCAATCAATAGGATAATATAAAATGTAAATATAAAAGTGAAAATTTTTATGATTTTTTTTCTATTTTTCTATTTTTTTTTCATTTTTTCAGGTTTTTTCCAATTGTTTTTGTGTTTTTTCT
Source organism: Viscum album (assembly GCA_963277665.1). Classification (NCBI taxonomy): domain Eukaryota; kingdom Viridiplantae; phylum Streptophyta; class Magnoliopsida; order Santalales; family Viscaceae; genus Viscum; species Viscum album. Next base: position 904,497,018 of record OY728165.1, on the reverse strand, counting down.
AAACACACATGTATCCTCACAATATTATCATGGAAAAAATGTTTCCAATAATTATTTATGATCCCTTACATGTGAACATTGTTAAATATCACATAATAAAAACCCTATTAATAGTTCACACACATTACATACTTCTAGTATAAGTCACATCCAATATCTATTACTAATCACATTATCAAAAGATATAGCTTACATTATAAACCTTTATTTACCATTAAAAATAAATAATTACACAATATATATCATCTATAATGTAATAGGGTTCCTATAATTTCAAACATCATGAATATAAATAACCATCCCTCATATATCTCAAGTCACATGAACATACTATCACTTTCCTTTATGGAAAGTAATAAATAACTGTGGTAAAATCCACAGTTTTTCTCAAAACATACACATATAAGTTGACATATTCTATTATACTACCATAATACTACACATGAACCATACAACTATGTGTCCTATTTCATAGTCACTAGGCTCACACTCATAATCATTTTGGATAGTAATCTAATTGATTTTATTCTTTTATACACATAAACCACACCCGATGAAGCACTATATATTCACTCATTCCCATACATTATCAAGGTAATTAACATGTCCAACATATTCACAAACTATTCATTATCCACACCAAGAAATCCAATGAGACATCTAAGTTCAACACTACTCTAGGAATCGAATACCTACACTATCTATTATATGGTTACCATAATACCACAAGTAGATATCTGCAGTTTGACATATAAAAGTGATAACAATCATAAATACATCACATATATTTTTTGTTAATTAATGTGATCCTAACAAATTATTTATAAAAACATAAAATAATTTATTATTTATGTATTAATTAACACAATTTTATTTTTTCAAAACCTCTTTATTGGAATCATTTTTTTAAAATTACTTTCCAAAATTTATTTTTCCTGAATATATTTTTTTCAATCCCACATAATCATGTACATGTCAGGTTAACCTAGGTTTCAAGAATGATTCATGTGTACACATCCACTTTCCACATTTGGTTAGGAGTAAACAAATAAAATATAATTGAAAAAAAATTAAGTTTTCAATTTATGAAACAATAATTAAAAAAACTAATAATCACTATCTAAATACCTTAGAAACTTTAATCATTGCCATATGAGGGTTGTAAAAGCACTAATATTGTTTTAATCCCAGGTTTCAACCAATATATCTACATCTAAAAATAATATATAAATATGAAAAAATTAACGTTTTAGTACCATTTTGTAACATCCGATGGCCGAAAACCCACCCATGAAACTTGAATTAGGGTATGCCATATGACCCCATGTATGAATTTATATACACCTTAAGTCATCTACTAATGGAGAGGGTCTATGAAATCTATTGTTTTTAATCCCATAGACTATGAGTTTATATTTATTATCAATATGCGTCATAGGGTCATACCATTTGAATGAGTTTTGAGAGAGGATTGAGTAAACAAGGAATTATTTGGACAAGGATTAGAGAATGATGGAAGTTATTTTGTACAAGAATCCAAAACCATGCCATAATGGGAATTCAAACACTCTGAAATTAGTTGAGAAAAGATTTAGAAGAATAAGTGCTGACCTAATCATTCCATAACACCATAGGATTTTTCACCGAAGTAAAAGATACTCTTTAATGATGAAAACCCCAAGAGAATAATGTCTATCCCTACTTCAAGGATAAAAAACCCTTATTCCATGAAAGAATAGTTCATTTTATAACACATGTGTTTATGATTAAAATTTCATTGAAGTGTGGTTTTAGAGGAGTGACCACACCTTAGTGAAGAGGTCATGAGATTATTTGGTGGTTCTATTTATGTTGTAAGAATTATTTCACCATTTAGGTATTGGTCACACTACAACATATGTGAGGTTGTTTTCAGGGAGTTTGTGATTAAATAATGTCACACTAAAAAAAGTGATTTACTTTAAAATATTGGTTATAGTTATTCAAATAATATGGAAGTTGAATTGAATCAGACCAAAATCACGAGGGACCTTCCATGATGTTGTAGTTTCTAAAATGTTTTATAGATTCAAATATATTTCGAATGGGAAGTTCTATAAAGTGACTTGGTGATTTTTTCATAAAATTTATATATTTTATTAGTTTCTAATAAGTGTATAACAACTTGAAAATTCAAGGGAGTTGATATTTGAAAGGCTCCTGAAATGTTATTTAGTTTTTACTGAATTATGGTGTATGAAATAGGAAATTATGAGACACAACTATGAGTTGATTTATATGTATGAGAGGATTGTTAAAAAATATTATTTGAGCTATCCATGAGATAATTTTTATGCTAAGAAAATAATAATATAGGATTTAATAAGTCCAAATGAGAATCAGGATTTTCTTATTGATGATTCTTTAAAAAATGTTCTTTTCATGTTCATTATCGTATTTTTGTGCTTGAAAAATTTGGTTGGTGCAAATATATTTTAGTGTTTAAGGTAATTCCAATTCAATTAGTTGATTTTGATAATAATTTATCAATCGTGTTTGTAGCATAAAAACCACTATATAATGAAATTTAGAAATGCTCATTAGGGATGGACCTTATTAGAATCTTCCATGAATCACATTTAATTTTCACACTAAATGAGTTTGAGAGATAATTTCTTTAACATGCTGGGATTGATTATTATTAAAGAATAAAAAATTATCAACACTTATTCTCCCCCTCTCAGAATTGATTATTAATTAAATTTATCAGAACAATTTGTATAGGAGGAACGATTTTATATGGAAGAATTTTCACTAACGATTGCTATGGATTTTTATAACATGGCCAATAATAAAGGGAATTCTAATATTCAATAATTTTTTTCATATATGGAAGGAAATAATGGTACCTTATATTTTCTCTATCAGATCTGATGTTCTTGAATCAATACTTCAAGCACAATTCCAAGATAGAATTTTTCATGTTGATTATCCCATAAGATGAATGTTGAGAGTGAAACAAATAAAAATATTACATTTTTAACTTCATTTTTTATAAAATTTTTCATAAAGGTTACGAGACCCAAAACTTCTAGGATGTCCAGGATAAAACTCTATAGAATCTGTGAAGGATTAAAAAGGTAAATAAAAGTTAAATATATGAATAATTTAGTTTTAATATGTCATAATGAAAAAATATAGATTATTTGATGAGTTCTTTACTAGATTTAACATGATAATAAACACTATTGAGGATATATAGAAATTTTTTGATGCCCTATAGTGTTAAAGAAACTCAAGATAATTCTTCTAGATAAGTTTGATGACAAGATACTAGATCATGAAGATAATGATATTGAAAAATTCATAATTAATGAACTTTATAAAATTATAGTTTCCTATGAATTTAGAAGAGAATTTATATAAAAAACAAAGATAAAAAGAAAAAGGGTTTTCATATAAAAAATTATTATTTTTGAATATTTATGAGGAAAAGGATGACATTAAATAATATGTGAACATGTAAGGATTTGATAAGATTCTCTTTTTACTATCAAGTATTTTCAAAATGGGAAAATGTAAGTATCAAAATAAACTACCTTTTATAAGTTTTAACTATGGTAAAATTGGTTACTTTAATACAAAGTGTCCATTGATAATCGATAAAGATGACGATGATGGTTGTGAATCCACGAAGAAATAAGTTTCCTTTTAAATAAATCAGTCTAAAAAGAAATATAAGAGGAATATTTCATCCAAATTATTTATAAGATAATTTTTATCACTTGACAAAGATAGCTATGATAGAGAGTAAAGCAATTGTGATGAGTATAATTCCAAACAAACTATCCAATAAATCCTGATTATTCAAGAATATTAATAATGTATATCATTGTAGCATGATATAAAAAATACTAAAGAGGTTTCTACTTAAAAAATTTAAGCAATTAAATATTACACCCTAATAATTGAGATCAATATGTGGCTATAATAAATTGTAAGGATAAGAGATGAAAATTCACATATAAGGTAGAAACTTGATGAAGGAAAAAGATATAGATTAAAAAATATGACCATGTAAAGAAAGTTGAGAGGATAAATCTTGAAAATGAAGGAATAAATAAGGTCACTGATGAAATGTATTCTACTACCATAATTGGAAATAAATATGATAACAATATGTATATAATAATGTCTTAATCTCATAAGAAGAAGAATAAATTCAACTTCAGTTTCAATAAAATGTGATAAAAATTAATGAAAGTTCTATATTGTATGTGTAGAAAATAAATTCTATGAAACATGTTAATGTTAATGTAAAATAGAATATACTAAGCTGTATTGGTGTATAAAGTATTTGTATATAAATAAGGGGAAACTAATCATGAAACATATAAAATAGAAATTATGTTTGTTTCTAAATCCTACAAATGTTGATTATTATCTGAGATAAAAAATTGGACAGAAAGATAGAATAAAATCAAAACTAGAAGGAGAAAAATTATAGAAAATTATCTAGTTATTCCCTAATTTCTGAAAGAATAGTTTAAACAATGGTTTTTTTTGAAATCATGACCTCATAGGCTTGGAAAGGAGGTTAGAAAATAACCTATATATGAGTATATTTTTTAATAGAGAATTATATTTTAGTGTTATTATTGGCGTGGTGTTATTTTGGCCACAAATCAGATGCATAATAGTGAAATATGTATTTATCTATAAAAATAAGGAAAACAATCTAAGGGGTAGATATAAATAACAAAATATCAGCAAAAATCCACAGAAATTTATGTAGAAAGTCGAGTTGAATAATAGGGTTTGAAAGGAAAATGATGTTTTTGTAATGTGTGACCAAGAATGATATGTTTTAAATGAGTTTAATAATATAATTATAATTTAATTAGACCTAATATTTAAGTTATATAATTTTTATAAGAAGAATAAATCCAAAAATCAATCACTTATTATAGTGGGTACGTACAAGTCATTAAAACTAATAAGCCATGGATTCGAGAAAACTGTTTCTCATCATTTAGAATAAGATATCCCTTAATGACCATATACATATGATGTATTATGATTGTATCATAGGTGATAATTGGGTATATTATATATCATGAAATAGATATTTCATGACACTTCAGTATAAAATCATATTTTATGATTGGGTGATGTTGTATAGTGTATTCTGTGTTTAATCATGAGGTTCAATATACACTAACATTCACTTAATTTTGACACCAAATTATAATAGTTATCATTAAACATTATTCCATTACTGGATATTATTAAAATTGATATGTTCTATAAGATGAAACATATGATATTTTTTATTTTCAAGGGTTATAATAGTTGTATCTTATAACAAAACTCACTCGCATGTTTTATAACATGTGAGTTAATGCATGAACACTCAAGGACTATCCTTGATAGATATTTAAAGGACATGATTCAATGTGATATTAGATATTCTATCATGTCCAATACTTTGATGAACCTTTCCTTCCTATTTCTCTCTTAACCTACCTCATTTATACCAAAGGATCAAGTATTCTATAGAGGGTGGAAGAATTCACATCATATAATGAGTAATTTAGAAAGCCCCCAAATACCTCTATAGGAGGGATTCCATTCGACTGACTATCATGTGATATTTAACAAGAAAAAGGATTAAGTTAGATAAAATGTCCATATTTGGTGAAATGTATTTTATTTATTCATTTTATAATACTCCTAAATTTAGTTTATTGCATGATTGATCCAGGATTTGGGTTTCTATAATGCTTCCACTATATATAATTATTGTTCTTAGATCCTTTGAAACCCATCATTGTTATGATAGATTAACCATATTTTTATCCATGAAATCATATAGAATATTAATGTGTTTTAAATCATAATACCTAATATATTTTCTATTGTTAAATATGACTGCTAATTTTTTATACTTAATTTAGTCATGGATTATTATATCAAATTTCATAGATAGGGACTTAGTAATAATTGATAGGATTTTTATTACTCATAGAACATTAAATATGGATATTGTATTTGATGATAAAACAATGTCATAGCTTTAAAATAGAGTATCACATCACCTTAGCAATATCGATGTGAATCATAAAATATGAGTAATATGTAAAGATAAAAATATATGGTATGTAAAAGTACGATACATTTGGGAAACTCTCCATATGTGTTAGAGTTACCCCAAGATCACTGAAATGTAATGGTCCTTTACTTTAGCATGAAATTAAATTTCATAATAAAGGGTTACTCACTAGATGCATAAGGGTTAAACAAATTGAGCCCTTAATAAGTATAAGTCCTTAAATTTTGCATAGGAGTGGTAATTGATTACCATAAGCAGTAATAGGATGATCACTCATGATATATGACTAGTATAACTTGAATAGTTTAAGTGCTACAATACCATATATAATATTATATGATTCCACATGAATTGTTTAATATTATTTGAATAAAAAAATGGTTTTTATTAAAAATCTAATATGATTTAATTATATAATTTATAAATTTTTTATATATTTTTTATAAATTATAATAAAAGTTATTTTTTTATAATTAATAATTTATATATTTTGTATAAATTAACTAATTATAAAGTTTTTATAATTAATTAATAAAATATTAATGAAAAATTTATTAATAAATACACCCAAATATAATATGTTAATATTGAAATAATATTTTAAATTATTTGAAATAACTTATAATTTAGATATAAAATGTTTGTGTAGAAATTATAAGAGTCATTTATAAAGTGTATAAATTATAAAAATAAGTCAAAATATAAAATAGTTTATATTTAATTACGAACTATCAAAATTTTCAAATTAAAGGCTAATTTTAGATATTATTTAAACTACATCAGAAATAGTTTTGATGATTGATTTGACCAAGTATGATGAAATGTTTAGTATGTAATATTTATATTATATAAATAGTTTACATAATAGAAATTGTGATATAAAATGTTTATATTTCTTTTAATATCATATATTTAATTTAAATTCCATATAATGGATTATATCAAAGAGTTCATATTTGGAAATGTATATATTGGTTTTATATTCTAGATTATTGAAGGTCCAAAAGATTATCTAAAATAGTAGTTTTTATAATTAGAATATGTTTATGAAGTGTTCATAATTGTTTATGTAATGTTTAAATATGAAAATTTTAAACATTTTTCAAATAAATCACATGATTTTTCATAGTTATAAATTGTTTATATTATGAATGAGTTTATTTTTTAGTTTAAATTTGGTATCTTCCTAGAGAAATTATCATACATGCATCTAAGGAGTTTCCTGCTTTGTATAATATTGGATTTAGTTTTATTATAACTTGACTTTGTATTGTATTAAATTATGAGTTTGTATTAATTAGTTAATTATGATTTTTACTAATTAGGTATTGGAATTATATTGGAATTTATATCTATCTTGAGTAATGTATACTTGGGTAGAGGGACTTTGGGTCAAAATTCCCACTGATCTAGAGGCTTATGCAATCTTCTAGAAAAGTAGGGTTTGACTATTTGCAGTTATGATATTACTCATATAAAGATTATTTATTTCATATAAAGGTAGTAATTTATATTAAAGAGATTCATGTCAATTATACATAGAAATCATTTGGATGTTTGTAAATGTATTTGGATTTAAATTTATTTTACTAACAAATGTTATGAGTTATACAAAGATATATATATATATATATCAATATTCTTTGAATATATTAGCTTTGGTGAAAGAAACCAGATTACAATATAAATGACTAGAGGTATGTACACATAATGGGAATAACATGTGATATGATAGTGAGATTAAATCCCGTTTAAAACACTAAGTTCTAAATTCCTTCCAAAGAGGAACTTGTCAAGGCCCTAATTATTCATCCATGAAGGTTTATGCTAGATTCTGTCACCCCTAGATTATATTGTGTAAGGTAAGAATCTAATGAGTGAGTCTAATAGTATTAAATGTCTATTTTTATCATTATATTTTGGTTACACTTATACAAGAAACCCTATGAGATTGGAAAACAGATGAATAGAGTTGGGCCTATCTCCATATGATGGATTTAGGAAAAAGGCTATGTACTCAACTATGGAAGAGTCATATATAATATGATTTTCAAGAAAACCTATCTAAATAGATAATTGTTGGGATATAAACTTATGTGAACTCATCACTTAGTGAAATATGGATCTTGGACAACTAATGGATATGGTAAATTTAGATTTCTCCATCATTTTAGTGGGATATAATTTTTGACTTGAATAAAAACTAAAACTCTAAAAAATATTAATTTCAATGAAAACAAAATTTTCTATCACATATCTGATATGGAATCATTATTTACCCAATTTTATCAATTTTTTGAGAAAATATGTAAATTTCAAGAAGAAAAGTTTATTAAAATTTTGAAAATGTTTTTTCTAAAATAGAGTCTCAGTCATTGAATCCTAAAGGTGATTTAAATGAGAAGTAATTATTCCAAAATTATCTAGATAACTGAAGGGTTTTTTGAAATTTCATGTATTGTACATGTCTAGTATTCATTTAATATAAATTAATTCGTTGTTTTTTATGGTTATGTGATTCCAAATACATACATAAAAAAATATTATAAATATACAAAAGTTCAAATTAAAGGGAAGAATTGATATATCTTGTAGTTTTCATTCAATTGATGAAGAAAAATGTTTCTATATCAAATATTTGAATAAAAAATTAATACACATCAAGAATATATGCATCTATATAAAGGTTTAGTATATTCACGTCATCTTTCTTATATGATAAGAAAAGTTTTTGTTAACAAATTATTGTTATTAATAGTATGATATAATAAACTTGATATTCAGGGTTTATAATTAATTGGATTCTATAACATGTTTTTAGAATATGTTAAGGATACATTCATTTCTCTAGTTTAAAAGAGTTTATTTGAGATGTTTTTTAAAATACATGGAATTTATATTTTAACACTGTTAGAGTCATATTGTAAAGAATAACATTGTTTTTTAAAATAAAGTTCTCCAAATCGATATAATTCCATATACAATATTAAAATAACATTTTATTTGTTAAATATTCTTACTAAAGGAGACAAGAGTTTTTTTTAATCTGAAAATAGTTTTTTAATCTTAGTATGATATATAAAATAAAATATAGTGTCTAAGAGGATATTAGGAGTATGTCTATACTTTTTGATGTTCAAAGTTTACTAAAAAATGATAATTCTAAATAAAATTCAAGGTGAGTTTCAATTAATATTCTAAAATAGTTTATATTATGAATGAAATAGAAATATAAAGAGTTATATTTAGTTATTATAACAACATAAATGTAACATTACCCTAAAGGAGTTTAATATATGTTGATAAATAAATCTTATAAATACTAACATTTGTTACCAATATATTTCAATGAAAAGTTTTAGAGAACATGTTCCCAAAATAATTAGGATGTTATTAGAAGGAGTTCTAAGTAGAAAACATAGGTTTACATATTAAAATTTGATATTGTGGAGTTAATAAATTTAAATATGTTTAGAGAGTTTAACATTATAAATATGATTCCCAAATATCAGCATTGTTCAAACTGGATTACATCATAAATATTACTCCTGAAAGAGTTTAGTGGGAGAGTTTATCAGATGGTCACATAGAAATGTGGTAGGAATTACATATAGATGCACCATGTTAAAAAAACCTTATAAGTACATGAAACATAATTTTTATCTTGAATTATATCATATATGATATATTACAAATGGTCTTAAATATTGTTTTTTATGTATTGTTAGACGAGTTTAAAAATAAAAAAATCTCCATGTAATATAAAATAAAATCTTCACTTTATCATTATTTTATGCTAGATTCATATATATATATTTTGATATAAATTTCATAAATTTACGTTTTAATTTACCTCTCAATGCATGAATTTTATTTGTCCCTAATTGATGTTTTTCATGGAGTATTATATTTTATGATGAAATATTAAGGTTAACATGAGTATGATTATTATATAATGATACAATATATACTCTTGAGGAAGAAGATAGGTTTTTTGTACTAAATAACCCATGACGTATACCACAAGAAGTGTTATACAATATGTATTTGGTATACTAGGGGTGTATGGATCATATTTGGATCCCTTACTTCCTAAGGTTGGTGAGATACATAACATGAAAACCTTCATACTTTGGTACATTTCTTACAAAATCCCTAATACTTAACTAATTAGGATGTGGTTTGGTATGTTGCTAATCATGTCATTAGTTGGAGATTAATTAATATGGTATTTATCCTCTCAGATAATGATTCTTAAATCTATCCCTTTTATTGAGATAGACTAAGGGAGAGTCTGATTAGACCTATATAATAAATATGATGTATTATTTATTAGAGTGAAGGATATGTGAGGTTATAATCCGTAAAAATGATTAGAATGAAATTTATTCATTGACCTCGTCATTATATACATGGATTTCTGAGAATGTTTGAGTATGTTATTTAGTATTTACATAATCCATGTACCATTGTCACTAGATGTATTTGAAAAATGTATTTTATAAGAATGCATGCATTCATATGATTTATCCAGTGGACATAGGTATGGGAATACATGTGTTTAATGGAGATGACACTAGATACCCTTGTAGTTTTATTACAACTAATTCATTACTAGAGGATTTTATTTTCTTATATTTATGGATCTATTGATTTATATTTATTATTAATGATGCAAAGTCTCATCGGGTGAAACATTATGGTTGACTAAATAAGGATTGAGTTTGACTCATAGAGATACTAGAAAAGTGTTTTAGATTTTATCAAAAAGAGTTTTGGATGGTTACTCATAATGTTTGACATATAATGTGATACTTGGTGATGTTAATGATAGATTTGAAAATTTTATTTGGAAAAATATCCAAAAGTATTTTTGGGAATGGTTTCATATGTTATTGCATGTGATAGAATATAATGCAAAATGACACCAAGTCTATGAGGATTTAGTGAAAGTTGGATATTGAAAAAGATATATGCTAAAACCCATACACAAATGATGTATTATTTCTATATTCTAGGTGAAAATGGGTATATCATATGGTATGCAATAGAGATTTTATGCCACTATATTATCCAATCATATGACATGATTGGGTGATATCATATGGTGATTATTTGTATAATTATAAGGTACAATACACCTTAACATCCAATGAAAATGGATACTAAATGATAATAGTTATCATTTGAGAATCTACTATTTTTGGATATTACTAAATAGAGATGTTTTATAACATGAAATCTATAGGATTTCAGGTGGCTAGGGCTTAAAATCATTGTAACTAATAGCATCATGCACTCTTACATTTCATAACATATAAGCGAGTGAATAAATACTTGAGAAGTATACTTAGGGTATATTTAAATGGATTACATCTAGGAAGATGTTGGTATGATTCCATTTCTAATACATAGCCGAATATATCCATACCATATCTCTCTTATCTTACCTCTACACTATAAGACACTAGCATACTATAGGGAGCAGAAGAATCCCACTCATAGGATGAGTGATTCAACACAACCCTTAGATATCACTCAATGAGGGAATCCATTCAACCAACTCTAATGTTAAGTTCATGAATAACACATTATAAATATAGATGAAATAACTATATTCAATGAACGGTATATGATTGATTCATTTTAAAATATTCAAGATTTTAGTTTCTTGTATGTTTAATATTTGATTTGGGTTTCTGTATTGATTCTATGATATTATTTAGTATTTTTGGATCCTTTAAAACCCAAAACACACATATATAATGATATTAATAACCGAAAAAATGTTAGAATGTATAAATGTGAAGTTTTTACCTTTTATAAAGAAATATCATTAAAAATAAATGGTGATGGAGAAAATAATATTACACAAAACAAACTAAATTAAAAAATTATCATATTCGATGATTTTATGAAACAAAATTTTGTGATCATGTCATAACCTCTTACTGATGAGAATTAGATAATATTTTGGAAGAGTTGTTGTGTCAAGAAAGTCATAGAATATAGAGCAGTAGTTTGGAGAGTATCAGTGTAACACCCCAGGTAAATAAAGAATACGACAATTTTATATTTATCCATATTTGTGAATAAAATATTAATATTTCTTTAAAGGGGACTCTATGCTCGATGGCGTACCCAACATGCAACAATGAGTTTCTTGGGAATCATACGTTGCACTCTAATAATAAAATAATATTATGTAGCCGTTGTATTGGCGGGAATGGATATAAATAACTAAAATATGATTATATATGTTTCTAAATGTTTTTACATTTATCCAATAAAATATAAAGGCTTAAAATACGGAAACAATTCAATTTTAGGCGTATATGCCCTAGTTTTCACTAAAGGTTCACTTATCACCTTATGATGGCGAACCGTCATTAGATATATTTTTGTTCACTATTATACATTCTATTGGACCAAATAAAACTCTTCTTAATAATTGGGACATCAAAATTTACTTTGTGTAAATTTTTGGTATCTTTCCGATAAAGTTCATTTTTTAATGAATAGTGTAAAATGTTGTATTTTAATTCAAAACCTCTTTTAAATCTAATTTATTTATATGATTAGATTATCATTTGAATTGGGTTTAAAGTGAAATTAGAAAATATTTTTACCATTAAATCCAATAGTGGTCGTTGGAATTAATTTCACTTTGAAATCGGACTTAAACTAGTGTCAATCTTTTGATACTTATTGTTTCATAAAAACACGCTATTTTTCATGACAGCGGGAATTAATTTTTAAATTAATTAATGTGACTTATATGTTTTGAATTTTGTAAAATAGACTTCATTTTTGAATTCGGAATATCAAATATAGCTTAGGGTAAATTTTTGGTATTTTTCTGAAAAACTTCAATTTTTGATGAATAGTGAAACCACTAAGTGGTACTTATAAAAACTGATTTTTCGTTTAAATGAAATTTTACCACTTCTGTGTTTTGAATTTCAAAAATCTGACATACATGGTTGTCATTAAGAAGTAAAATGTGGTTCAATGAGATTAAAATAATTTTTTGGTAAATAGTAACTCTTAAGTTCTTAATCGCGATTAGAGGTAATTAGTGCAATTTAAGGCAAAAATGATATTATAATAAAATGAAAATACCTAGACACATGTCCTACCATTATTGGATGTGTCATGGCCGACCAATACAAGCCATGAGTCCACTTGGGGACCCCATGGAGCCACTTCGGTTGGAAAATGACCTTAATATCTTTTTATTTAAAGTTAAAGTAAAAATGAGACAAACATGGAATGTTTTACTAAATCAATTTTTACATGGGGTTATAAAAATAAGATTTTTGACTATAAATATTATTTGGAAACCTAAGAATATTTCCTACATCATAGTATTTTTTTATAAATTTTAGACATTAAATAAATTAAATTATTTATGACATCATGATGATGCATCGATGACCTCATTATTTAACGATTTAAATAAAATGGAACGATAATGTAATATCTAAGACCTAAACATGTCCAAAACCTATTGGATGAGTGGATTTCGAACCCCTATCACCTTATCCTCGAAATACATCAATGTGGGTCCTTTGAAATCCGAAAATCTTTTGAAAATAAAGTAACCTTTTGTAACTTTACAAGAGTGCCCCTCCTCTCCTCTTATAAAAGGCCCCCACCTCTACCTCCATACCCACACTCCCAAAGCCTTTGGATAAGACAAACTCTACCCATTATGTCTCTAAACATCCCTCTCTTACTCCTTGAAGCCTCAATTTGGGCAGAAGTCTTCCCAAGGAAGCCTTTGAGCTAAAACCAAAGAGAGTTACCCGATTTTAAGGTAATGTCTTCACTTGAGTCCTTTTGTTTTATTTTTCTTCTCCAACCCCCTAAACTCTTTTTATTCATTTCTTTTGTAACAAATCCAGTATCATAAATATACTAGGATGTTGTTATAAGAAGTATTCGAGCTAAACTTTCACACACCTACATCTAATGGTTAAAGAACATACTGTTTCCGTGGATGATGAATTTCGGCCTCCCGAAACGATGATTGTTCAACATTATTTTAACAACTTAAATGGTGTCCATTAAGATGTCAATATATTTATATATGATATATAATATGTTTATGTTTTCCTTAAGCTTCTGTAATTTTCATTTTGGGCATACCTTTATGGTTTCCATTATGGGTAAACGCGATATCTTCATTTAAGGAAGTGCGGACTACCGCCCCCTCAAAGTGATGTGATTCGTTAATGCCATATGTGGGACGTATAAAGGATGGATTTAAAGTTATTATATATGATATTGTACTGTAATTATAATATAACTTTATATCATTATGATTCCATTCTATAAAAAATGAAATAGAAATGAATTTAGCGTTCATGCGTACGTACGGCTTACCGTCTCCATGAACGGTGCATTTCATTTCGTACCTCTAAATGATTATGTAATATTATAAATGCATGAATTTACTGGATATATATGAAATATATGATATCTACATCATGAATACCCTTCTGGATATAATGGATACATGAACAACTTGTAATTATAAAGGGCTTATTTTTGACTCAAGTACCAATGATCGTTAAAACGACCGTTATTAACTTAAATTATTACATAGTGTTCATGACATGGAAATATGTGATATAAAAGGAATAATGAACTTGAAAAAGGTTCTTAAACAAGTAGAAATTAACTCAAGTTTATTATTCAGGACGTTAAATAACGATCGAGTCAAGTCGGACCCGAGGTAAGGGATCCTACTCCACTCTTTCTTTTTAAGTACACTCTTTTATGTCATTCCATTTAAGGCTCATCTTTATTGTTATTGGGATGTTCTTTGATATTAATATTACTGTCATTTTTATGTCCATGTGATGAGAGACCCTATTCTCTCTCATCAATCCATTTTGGAAGTTTTAAGTGGCGCCGTTAGGCTGCCGAGTTTTCGTAAGGGATTTTTCATCTCACTTTTATTCCCGTGAGATTTATGCTACATTTGCCAAAATTTCCGTTGAGTGGTGTATGTTTTGCCCATTATTTTACTCATTGTGTAATATAATTTCTTTTATGATTATTTAAATCAATGTTGTATTGTCCTTCTTTCATGAGGTGTATGTTTCAAATGATACCCATGTCGGTAAGGGAACCTTTCACCCTCCTCTTTTTAGAAGACTTATTTTGTTAGGTCTTTTAATTTACATACTGTTATGTTGGGATATGTTCTCATATATCCTTATTGATATAAATTTTATGTCCATGTGATGAGATACACTTTTTATCTCTCATCAACTCATTTTTATGTGACGCCGTTAGGCTGTCAAGGGAACTTCTTAACCCAATTTCGATTTCTTTGGGTTCAACATGTAGTTACTGAATATGTCATCCTTTGAATATGTGTGAATGACCTTCGATTATTTTACACTTAATATCCACTTATATTTGGTGTATTCACTTGTCACACATAATTATGTAATTGGTTTATCCTTAAACCAAGGATACCATCTTTGTATGGGACTTCGTCTCAATCTCCATTCATTGAGGCATATTTTGTTTTATACACAACCTTCTTTTATACAGTGTATAAACCCCTTTGACTTTTACATTTGTTAAAAAGATAATCTTTTTTATACGAAGCATTTACTAAACGACAAAAGGGAATGTTTTTGTCGTACGTATGTGGTGACAACGACTTCTCCGCCGCTGTGACCATTATTTGAGTTTCGGCTTCCTCTACAAGCCATACCTTCTTTTTAAAAGAAACATAAATACCATGTTTTACTTTTATTTTATTTTGGTATTGAAAATGGTTTTCATAATGTATTTATATCAATGTGTTGTATTGATATCTTGTGATTGAAAGGTGGAAATGTTATGTTTCCTTTATGCATGTTTTATGTGATACGATTATGTTGAGGTTCTTGGGAATTATTATGAAGACGGGTGGTTCCGTGATAAACTATGGGCGGGTGAGCCTGATATAGCTCTCCAATGCATTGGGTAATGCGAAAGAGTGAAACGTTAAGGTTTCTCCGAAGAGATTTAGGGAATATACTGTGATGGGTATTCCAAACATAACCAAGAGGGTTACTCCCTACGTAAGAATGTTATGAATGCCTCAAGTTACCTTTTATGTCTTATGATTTCTATGATTTATTCATGATTTGATGAGGTATGTGAAGGTGCCTATGTTTTATGGGTAAAGTATGATTTCATTGTTATGTATATATGAACTCATGTTTCATTTCCATATTTTTATAACCCTTACTGAGCTTTTTATGCTCATCCCAAGTTTTTGAAATGTTTTTCATAGGTCAAGGGAAATGTACATGATGTGATGATAGTGTCAAGGATGTGTCAAGAAAGAATCCGTGTTTTATTTTAAATATGTTTCCGTTGATAGGAAGAATGGATATTGTCTTTTATGTAACCACTTTGTTTAAATGTGGAATGTAATACATGTTTCATGATCTAATCCTCTAAAACTCTAAACCTAAAAAGATACTCAAAGTGTAATCTTGTAATAACTCAAGATTAAGTAAGGTTTAAGGATGAGACCTTATAGTTGGTATCAGAGGTCGGTTTAGACAACTTTAGGGATTAGGAGTTCTTGTGAGACACATGATTAGTCCCTATATCGATTATTTCAGTTAAATCCTTCTTTTATAACATTTTTTTCAGGTCAAGTAAAGTCGGTTACGAATGGAAGGAGAAGGATCTCAAACGACATTCCTATCTCTTCCTGATGAAATGCTTGCAATAATTATTGCAAAGTCATCTTCAGATTATTGTGAAACTTTTTCTAGCATACAACTCACTTGCAAGCAGTTGTTTGAGATATCAAACACCTCCACTATACCTCGTTATCATCGTGGATCATGGGTTGTTTTTAGACAAATACTATTTTCACAATATTCTCATATTTTCAAGAAAGGTAAATATTATCAAGGTATTTTCAAATATTTTACCTTATCACAAGAATTTGAAGCATATTATGATTTTAGAAATGGTGCTGATGAAGGAGAACCTTACGCAACCTATTTATATTTTCTTTTAAAATATAGTCTCATATCACATACTTATGGTATTTTAAAAGGACCAATAATAGAAAGTTTCAACTCAATTTCGGTCCGACTATTTTATAGAAATCAGGTTTTATCAGATGTTTTGGAATTATATGTCATACATGATTATTTTCCAAAACTGTTTTTCTGTGAACACCCATATGACCCATGCTATACGAGGTGTATTTGGATGGAGGAAGCAAATGATTTTGAAGGATCTCTAAATCATTGTTGTAATTCATGGTACTTCTACCTGCGTGAGCAAGATGACGATGAAACCGAGTGGACGCCATGATCAAGGTATGATGTTATTCATTTTGGGAATCATTTTATTTTATCTTATGGTGGTGAAATAAGACTTCAAGAATTAAGATGTTGAGATCGTAACGAATTCAAATGAAAATTAAAGGTATAAGGAAACGATTGAGGTTAAAACATGTTAGGGTTATTTTTGGAGTTTTATAAAAAGGACAACACATAGACCATGTGACAACCCGTCGCGTTGGACAATGCTGCGGGAATCGAACCCACAACCAAAGTGCGACTGATATTTATCGCCTACCACTGGACTACGTGAAGTCCCTAGTTAGATTGACTGATTCTTTTTAGTTATATGATTTTATGAATTAAGAGTAAGTTGATTTTGGGTTATTTATGAAAATTATTAACCTATCATGGAGGATATGTGATTAGGTTAATTACTTTTCAATACGAGACTTTAGGAGCAACTGATGTTGTTTGGAGATAAATGTTATGATTTAACTTGGAAGACTATGTGACTAAATCCTTCAAATATTTGGGTTTCAATCTTAGATAGGTTTACTTTGAAGAATTTTATGGACAAATTGTTTATCGGATGGTCCTCGTTGAACTTTTGGTTTTGTTGGACAAATTTTAGAGATTAAGCATAGATTTTCTTTTTAATGGGTTATCCTTTTCGGGATTATCTGACCTTGTACTAACCTTTTTGGTTTTGGTTTTGGTTAAAGCCTAAAGACATGGGATGTATATAGTTCTCTTTGGTGGATTATTTTATTCTCTAGAAGTTGATTATAGTACTCTTAATGCGAACAAGTCTTCCTAAATACTCGTCTTTTGGAAAAAATATGAGTTTGATTAAGGAATCTAGTAAAAGTTGAAAGTCAACATGATAAGTGATTATGTTTCCTTATGAATAAATTCCTCAATATAAAGTAACTTAAAACAAAAATGTTGTCTATTAACTTTTCCTACTGGGGAATCAAATACCGTTTAACCCATCACAAGTTTGTGATTTTCTTATGGTTAACTTTCTCCTAGACATGTATACTATCACTCTCCATCAGAACATGACCCTATGTTTTCTTTTCCATGTCCATGTTTTCCTATATGGAATCCTAGTATGGGTTAACTAGGGTGACCTCTATACTTTTCTTCCTTTATTTTAATGTGATTGTTTTACCGACTCTTGTTTCGATGTGGGACTTTCAAGGATGTTTCCAAGCTCAATTTTAAAAATTGCGAGGACGCAATTCCAAAAAGGGGGGAAGGATATAACACCCCAGGTAAATAAAGAATATGAAATTTTTATATTTATCCATATTTGTGAATAAAATATTAATATGTCTTTAAAGGGGACGCTATGCTCGATGGCGTACCCAAGATGCAACAACGAGTTTCTTGGGAATCTTACGTTGCACTCTAATAATAAAATAATATTATATAGCCGTTGTATTGGCGGGAATGGATATAAATAACTAAAATATGATTATATATGTTTCTATAGTTTTTTATATTTATCCAATAAAATATAAAGGCTTAAAATACGGAAAGAATTCAATTTTAGGCGTATATGCCCTAGTTTTCACTAAAGGTTCACTTATCACCTTATGATGGGGAACAGTCATTAAATATAGTTTTGTTCACTCTTATAAATTCTATTGGACCAAATAAAACTCTTCTTATGAATTGGGACATCAAAATTTACTTTGTGTAAATTTTTGGTATCTTTCCGATGAACTTCATTTTTTAATGAATAGTGTAAAATGTTGTATTTTAATTCAAAACCTCTTTTTAATCTAATTTATTTATATGATTAGATTATAATATGAATTGGTTTTAAAGTGAAATTAGAAAATATTTTTACCATTAAATCTAATAGTGTTCTTTGGAATTAGTTTCACTTTGAAATCAGACTTAAACTAGTGTCAATCTTTTGATACTTATTGTTTCATAAAAACACGCTATTTGTCATGACAGCGAGAATTAATTATTAAATTAATTAATGTGACTTATATGTTTTGAATTTTGTAAAATAGACTTAATTTTTGAATTCATAATATCAAATATAGCTTAGGGTGAATTTTTGGTATTTTTCTGAAAAACTTCAAATTTTGATGAATAGTGAAACCACTAAGTGGTACTTATAAAAACTGATTTTTCGTTTAAATGAAATTTTACCACTTCTGTGTTTTTAATTTCAAAAATCCGACATAAATGGTTGTTATTAGGAAGTAAAATGTGGTTCAATGAGATTAAAATAATTTTTTGGTGAATAGTAACTCTTAAGTTCTTAATCGCGATTAGAGGTAATTAGTGTAATTTAAGGAAAAAATGATATTATAATAAAATGAAAATACCTAGACACATGTCCTACCCTTATTGGATGTTTCATGTAAAACCAAGACAAGCCATGGGTCAACTTGGGGACCCCATGGATCCCTTTTGGTTGGAAAATGACATTAATATCTTTTTATTTAAAGTTAAAGTAAAAATGAGACAAACATGAAATGTTTTACTAAATCAATTTTTACATGGGGTTATAAAAATAATATTTTTGACTATAAATATTATTTGTAAAGATAAAAATATTTCCTACATCATAGTATTTTTTTTATAATGTTTAGACATTAAATAAATTAAATTATTTATGACATCATGATGATGCAGTGATGACCTCATTATTTAACGATTTAAATAAAATGGAAAGATAATGTAATATCTAAGACCTACACATGTCCAAAACCTATTGGATGAGTGGATTTAGAACCGTTATCACCTTATCCTAGAAATACATCAATGTGGGTCCTTTTAAATCCGAAACTCTTTTGAAAATAAAGTAACATTTTGTAACTTTACAAGAGTGCCCCTCCTCTCGTCTTATAAAAGGCCCCCACCTCTACCTCCTTACCCACACTCCCAAAGCCTTTGGCTCGGCCAAACTCTACCCATTTTGTCTCTAAACTTCCCAATATTACTCCTTGAATCCTCACTTAGGGCAGAAGTCTTCCCAAGGAAGCCTTTGAGCTAAAACCAAAGGGAGTTACCCGATTTTAAGGTAATGTCTTCACTTGAGTCCTTTTGTTTTATTTTGCTTCTCCAACACCCTAAACTCTTTTTATTCATTTATTTTGTAAAAAATCCAGTGTAATCAATATACTAGGATGTTTTTATAATAAGTATTCGAGCTAAACTTTCACACACCTACATCTAATGGTTAAAGAACATACTGTTTCCGTGGATGGCGAATTTCGGCCTCCCGAAACGATGATTGTTCAACATTCTTTTAACACCTTCAAAGGTGTCCATTAAGATGTCACTATATTTATATATGATATATAATATGTTTATGTTTTCCTTAAACTTCTGTAATTTTCATTTTGGGCATACCATTATGGTTTCCATTATGGGTAAACGCGATATCTTCATTTAAGGAAGTGCGGACTACCGCCCCCTCAAAGTGATGTGATTCGTTAATTCCATATGTGGTATGTATAAAGGATGGATTTAAAGTTATTATATATGATATTATACTGGAATTATAATATACCTTTATATAATTATGATTCCATTCTATAAAATATGAAATAGAAATGAAGGTAGCGTTCATGCGTACGTACGGCTTACCGTCTCCATGAACGGTGCATTTCATTTCTTACCTCTAAATGATTATCTAATATTATAAACTCATGCATGTACTGGATATATATGAAATATATGATATCTACATCATTAATACCATTCTGGATATAATGGATTCATGGACAACTTGTAATTATAAAGGGCTTATTTTTGACTCAAGTACCAATGATCGTTAAAACGACCGTTATTAACTTAAATAATTACATAGTGTTCATGTCATGGAAATAAGTGATATAAAAGGAATAATGAACTTGAAAAAGCTTCTTAAACAAGTATAAATTAACTCAAGTTTATTATTCAGGACGTTAAAGAATGATCGAGTCAAGTCGGACCCGAGGTAAGGGATCCTACTCCACTCTTTCTTTTTAAGTACACTCTTTTTTGTCATTCCTTTTAAAGCTCATATTTCTTGTTATTGGGATGTTCTTTTATATTAATCTTACTATAATTTTTATGTACATGTGATGAGAGACCCTATTCTCTCTCATCAATCCATTTTTGATGTTTTAAGTGGCGCCGTTAGGCTGCCGAGTTTTCGTAAGGGATTTTTCATCTCACTTTTATTCCCGTGAGATTTATGCTACATTTGCCACAATTTCCTTTGAGTGGTGTATGTATTCCCATTATTTTACTCATTGTGTAATATAATTTCTTTTATAAGTATTTACATCAATGTTGTATTGTCCTTATTTCACGAGGTGTATGTTTCGAAAGATACCCATGTCAGTAAGGGAATCTTTCACCATCCTCTTTTTAAAAGACATCTTTTGTTGGGTATTTTAATTTACATACTGTTATGTTGGGATATGTTCTAATATATCCTTATTGATATAAATTTTATTTCAAAGTGATGAGATACACTTTTTTTCTCTCATCAACTCATTTTTATGTGACACCGTTAGGCTGTCAAGGGAACTTCTTAACCCAATTTTGATTTCTTTGGGTTCAACATGTAGTTATTGAATATGTCATCCTTTGAATATGTGTGAATGACCTTCGATTATTTTACACTTAATATCCACTTATATTTGGTGTATTCATTTGTCACACATAATTATTTAATTGGTTTATCCTTAAACAAAGGATACCGTCTTTGTATGGGACTTCGTCTCAATCTCCATTCATTGAGGCATATTTTGTTTTATACACAACCTTCTTTTATACAGTGTATAAACCCCTTTGACTTTTAAGTTTGTTAAAAAGGGAATATTTTTTATACGAAGTGTTTACTAAACAACAAAAGGTAATGTTTTTGTCGTACGTATGCGGCGACAACGACTTCTCCGCCGCCGTGATCATTATTTGAGTTTCGGATTCCTCTACAGGCCATACCTTCTTTTTAAAAGAAAAATCAATACCATGTTTTACTTTTCTTTTATTTTGGTATTGAAAATGGTTTTCATAATGTATTTATATCAATGTGTTGTATTGATATCTTGTGATTGAAAGGTGGAAATGTTATGTTTCCTTTATGCATGTTTTATGTGATATGATTATGTTGAGGTTCTTGGGCATTATTATGAAGATGGGTGGTTCCGTGATAAACTAAGGGAAGGTGATCCCAATATAGCTCTCCAATGCATTGGGTAATGCGAAAGAGTGAAACGTTAAGGTTTTTTCTGAAGATATTTAGGGAATATACTGTGATGGGTATTCCAAACGTAACCAAGAGGGTTACTCCCTACGTAAGAATGTTATGAATGCCTCAAGTTACCTATTATGTCTTATGATTTCTATGATTTATTCATGATTTGATGAGGTATGTTAAAGTGCCTATGTTTTATGGGTAATGTATGATTTCATTCTTATGTATATATAAACTAATGTTTCCTTTCCATATTTTTATAACCCTTACTGAGCTTTTTCTGCTCATCCCATGTTTTTGAAATGTTTTTCACAGGTCAAGGAAAAGGTACATGATGTGATGATAGTGTCAAGGATGTGTCAAGAAAGAATCTGTGTTTTATTTTAAATATGTTTCTATTGATGGGAAGAATGAATATTGTCTTTTATGTAACCACTTTGTTTAAATGTGGAATGTAATACAAGTTTCATGATCTAATCCTCTAAAACTCTAAACCTAAAAAGATCCTCAAAGTGTAATCTTGTAATAACTCAAGATTAAGTAAGGTTTAAGGCTGGGACCTTATAATCAGGAACTGATGGAAACCAATTTTAGGTTAGAGAAATAAAAACTAATTACTACATGAGTATAAAGGATGAAGACAACTATTGGGATAGACTACTTGGTCACCTCAGATAAAAGATCCAAAAATTAATAAACGTTAATCTGGTTAAAAACTTCTATATGAGGAATAAAAACACTAAAATACTCATTGTTATTGTATATGTTGCTGATAACATATTTTACAGGGTTTAAGAAACATTTTTAAAGACATTTACATAATGATAATGAATAAATTTTTTGACATCCTTACTTATTTTGAATAAGTTATTCATGGTATTTTGAATTACCCGAGTAATTGGTCTTGTTTTTATCTCTAAATAGGAATATTCCAAAGAGTTATTGTAAAATTTTGGTATGGAGGAATCAATAAAAGTCTCTATGCTAATTTTAGTAGGCACAAAATTGAGTAAATTTGATGAATTATATGATTTCATTGAGAAGTGTTATACAAACTTTATTATTAGTCTCTTGTATTTGACTACCTCAAGGATAGTCATTTACTTTGTTTTAATAGTTTTCACTAAGTATCAATCAAATCCACATCAAGATAAGAATTATTCATTGGTAGAAGATGCGTGTCATGTAATAACACGAAGAAATATTCTGTTACTTTGAGTACTTTTAAGGAT
Source organism: Viscum album (assembly GCA_963277665.1). Classification (NCBI taxonomy): domain Eukaryota; kingdom Viridiplantae; phylum Streptophyta; class Magnoliopsida; order Santalales; family Viscaceae; genus Viscum; species Viscum album. Next base: position 904,473,156 of record OY728165.1, on the reverse strand, counting down.
GATTTTTTGTGACTTCAAAAGTGACTACAAAAAATGATATGGATTAAGAATCAACACAAATTCTAGAATGTTTTTACTAAGTATCCACTAGTCATTTTTAGTGATAATTAAATCTCAATTAATTTATCCAAGAATCCAATGAAACATTCAATCTCAAACCATATTAACATAAAATATCATTTATTAAAGGATAAGGATGATGATGGAAATTTAATGATGATATTTTTATTTAAAGGATAACGTTTTTAATATTATCAAATAACCTCTCACAACTAAGACTTATTAGAAGATGCGATAACATACGGGTGTAAAACCCATTATCCTGCATCTTTGAGGTATATTTTATTTAAACTTTACCCATTATCATACATTAACCCACTTATGATCTTGTGTTATTTGATATAAAAGAGAAGATATAAGCTATAGGGGGATGCAACATCTTATTTGAGAAATTTTTTTAATCAAATTGTTTAGATGATTTTTGGAATAATAGTTAGAAATATTTTTGAATATTTTTTTTGAATTTTTTTATCATATAAAATAATTGTTTATTGAAAAATTTTATGTTTGAGTTAATATCACTTATTTTCTAGAATGATTTTACTCATATAAACTTATTGTTGAATTATACATGACTCATTAATTTGAGATGAGTGATACCACAACTACCTAAATAATTTTTTTATTATTTTTAATAAGGAAGAGAAGATGAGACTTTCCATTTTTGATCCTGATCTTGTTTTGAAATGGTAATAATTGAGATATTACTAATTTAGGGTGAGAAAATAATATAGAAGGGATTAAATTGATATATCAAGTAGTATTAATAACAAATAAGAATTGGTAGATTTTTAACCTCATGAATAATTATGTTTTATTTATTTTCCACTTTTTTTAGAGATTAAACTATTTGAAAGAGTGCATGGAAAAGATTGATAAAATATGAAAAAATTTAGAGAAGTATTGGTGAATGATTTAAATTTTTTGGAATAAGAAACCAAAACCACACCCAAATTGGTGTTCTCATTTCAAGAAGAATGTTTAGAAAATATATAAAAGAATAACTGATAATGTTTTTATTCCATAACATCATGAGTTATATTGTGTTAGTGAATGAGACTATATCGTGATGAAGACCCCATAATAATTTATTCTATTCCTATTTTGGTGATAAAATACCGCCACACCATCAATAAACATTTCAGGCAACAATGCATGATGAAAATGATTAAAGTTATGGAAATGTCTGGTTTTTAGGAATGTGCCACGTTTTAATGAAGTATATATGAAATTTTCATGTGGTTCTATTTGTGATGGAATAAATCTTACACCATGAAGGTATTTATCACATCATAACACAAGTTATATATCCCTTTCAAAGTTTCTAATTAATTAATTATATTCCATAATTAAGTAAATCACACTACAATATAAGTTATAGTTACTTGAATATGTTTTGTAGTTGAAGTGAATCACACCATAATAATGGTGGTTACACCATAATGTGCTAATTTATAGATAGTTTTCCAGATTCAAAGATATTTTTAAATTAGGAATTTGACTCAAAGATTTTAAAAACTTTTATGGATGTTTTTTGTTTCAAATTAATGGATAAAATATAATAAAATACCTGGGATTTAATATTTGAAAGGTTCTTGAAAATTGATTATTTTTTGAGAGAATTAGGGCGTGAAAAGTAGAAAACTATGATACATAGATATGTGTTGATTGTTGTGTGTGAAATAGTTTCTTAAGAATATTTTTAGATAAAACCATGAGATAATTTATATGAAATGGAGGAATATGATCTAACACAAAAAATCTAGAGGAGACGAAATATTTTCAATATGATTAGTATCTGAGAAGATAATTGTTATTATCATGATAATTTTAACTTATTGGTGATTCCAAAAGCTGGTTCATGCTAATATTGTTCAAGTTTTAATGTAGTTCCTCTTAACATAATTGATTTTAGTAATAAAATATCAACCAGGTGTGTGTGATATAACAAACACCATACATCGGGGATGTAGTCATCATTATCAGGGATAAAAAATGTTAAAATATTTTGTACTTTGAATATACTTTTTTCACCAAGTGAGTTTGAAAGATAATTTATTTTCCACAGTGATAAAGATTATTATTGAAGAATAAAAAGTTGTCCACACTGATTCACCCCCTCTCAGTGTTTATTATTAATTCAAGTATTCCTAACAATTTGGAATACTATTTCCCTGATTTCACAATAATGAATAAGAATAATAATTAACATATGAAACCATGAATCATAACATCAAAATAATACTATTTTATTAATGTGGATGGATAACCATAATAAATACCTTGTAAAAACTTATAAACCCATTTCAATCCACACTAGTTATACCTCAAATGAGTGATCACCCAATCATATGATCTTATATATGATATAATAAAAATAAAAATAAAAAGATAAAAAATACTATTAAAAGGACCCCAAAATCCCCTTAGAATAGTCTTCAATTCCCGACTAAGATAATCTAGCTCAATATCTAATACCAAATCCATTTCTACGACCTATATACAAAACATAAGGGTTCCACATCCACAGTAGTTCACTCATATGCTGTGAGTAAAAAAATCAACTGAACATTAGAAATATGGCCCCTAAGATATTTTATAATATAAATATGTGAGTTCATGTGACATGTAACATAAAAATCTATAAAAATTAAAATATAATAACCAATTTGATTCATTGAGTTCTTTCCTGGTCAACATGATTCTCAACCAAACCTTCTTTGGATAGTTTCAGTGAATCATACCCATGATCAAAATATCCACATCATGGGGTACTATGCACAAGTACAATTCCCCTAGTTATAGTAACATAAAAAATCATGATATATATTGACAAGTATCTAAATATCTATTCATAATTCATACCATAGAGGGACATGACACATAGTCACAATGCACATTATTAGATCCTGACTCAGGAGCCACTAAAGAAGTTCCTTGATCCAGTTGGACACATGGACTCAAGCATGACTCTCCATTGGCCAAAGGTTTTAGACTAGTAGTGAGGGTCTATAGATAGTATGGTGGGGAGACTATACACTATGGATTAGAAGATAATAGAATAGAATCATAAATAAATGAAATAATAAGAAGATAATAATAAATGATAAAATGGAAAATTCCAAATAAAAAATATGCATGTCAATGAAAATATACAATATTCATGGAAGTGTACATACATCAGATGATTAAATAACTATATATATACTTACTGAGGAAAATAAATAAATAAAAGACCCAACTCTTATGATAATCCCTAGTGCATTATCACCCCTAGCTCAATGTCATGTCCTAATCCATAAATATAAGAAACAAGGAGTATAATCCATGATCCTCACCTATAACCGTGATATATTTCTGGGTACCCAATGATGCCCTAAATAGGGTGTGAGTAAAACTCAGTAGGCCACCATAAATGAAATCTCAATAAATATAGTCCATGATTATAAAATGAAGTGGCGTGGAGGTAAAATAATGGAACGAATAAAGAAAATGAAACCAGTTGGCTCGGGTTTCACAAAGAATACTTATCCAATGATACCTTATTCATCCTAAGAAAGACTATATCTGATTACAAAGATAATGTAATGACATTAAAAAAGTTTAATAAAATATATATGTACAATGGTGATGGTGATAATGTAGTCCTATAACCCATGTCTATAAGACTAGGTATCCTTGTATACCATGATGACCATATAAGTTTCTACATGTTACATGAAATTTTAAAATTAGCATCAGGTAATCAAATCATATATCAAGAATAAAGTAATTTCATTAACCTCTAGATACAACAATCCATTTTTTTATTTTATTGAAAAAGCCAATTTATGTGGGAACCTATATAAAAGACACAGAAAACACATTACAGAACTCAAAATTCAAATATCAAACAAAACCATAAGCACCGCACCACAATCCTTCAAATCACACCATGTTTCAAAATTGAAATGATTAAATTGAAATCCTTAAACACCACCTCGATTTACACACCCTGAATCATCAATTATCTCAAATTTCAAAAGGGACCTTCATCACACCTCGAGCCTACCACCTCTTGATGCGTACCCTGACCCAAAACAACCCTCATCCAAAGAGGCTCGCTAGAAACCATCCAGATGAAACTGTCATCATCACCAAGAAAACACACCACACCATATTATTCCACCATAAAATAAGAACACCATTGTAGACTACCAAAATTTGAAGCCACTTCATAAACTAAACACCATCAACACCAAAATAGGCCACAATCATCTTCGTCACAAAATCATGAGCATCTCGTTTTTGGTGTCGATATCATCAGTCACTACATCAGTGAAAACCACCAAAAGAGGCCATAATCATGCCTCCTCATCTCAATCATACAGTAACATAAATGATACCACTAATGAAAAAAAAACCAAAAGTAAGAAAGAATACCCAAAAAAAGAACATGAAATTGAGGAAAACCCTAAATAGGGCCAGAAATTAGATAGTGAGGAAGACTGGGGATGAAACCCTAAAAGGAACCTCAAAGACTACAAACCAAATGGACCAAAACATTGTGTACACATCACTCCAACTCCAACCTTGAGAGTTGCGGTGGAATCCTAGGCTAGAGCATGTTTGGGCAGCTGAGGATGACAGACCAACTTTGATAGTGTCTAGAAACCCAACGTCCACCGAACCACAATCCAAAAATATCTAGGTTAACCCCATGCCATCCACAACACGAAGAGGCATGAAGGAATATGATACCAGAGAAGGTTAGGGCGATGGAGGAAATCCAAATCACATACCTTCCCTGAAACAACTAGTGAATCACGGAGAAACGATGACAAGCACCATTGGAGAAGAAACCCTAGAGGAACATATCTCCTCAGAGCAGAGCCAAGGATCAGAGCCACGAAGTAGATCCAAAGAGTAGATAAAAGAGATAATGAGAGAGAACGGACCTTAAAACCCTATAGGAATAGAGAAGAAAGCACGAAGAGAGATCTCTGTCGAGATAACAAAGAGTGATCTCATGGTTTAACCTCTATATCATCCAAGGCATTCCGTATTAGAATCTGGGTATCTCTCAAAGAATTATATGACTTCATTTTACCTATGAGCCCATCCATGGTAGCCCATATTAGGATTACATACATCGATCAAGGTGTACGTCACGTCATTCAACCTATGATGCTATCCAAGGCACTCCATATATGGAATCTGGGTATCAATCAAGGTGTATCATAATTCAATCAACCTAGATACCATGTAAGGAATTACATATAAGGAATCTAAGTGTCGCCTAAGGATTAATATGACATTATTCATCCTTTGAGCCTATCCATGGAAATCTATAGCAATATTATAGGTATCGCTCAAGGGGTAAGTAAATAATAAGTCTCACTACATTCAATAATTAACATAGGCTATGGGAATATCCATGAAAACTAACAACTCATCTCTAATCTATTCATTTAACCAAAACACTTTCAAGTGATAGAAAGGGTCCATTTAAGTATACATTCCATCTAATCATTCATCATGCTTTATTTAATTTATCAATTCATATCAAGAAGTAATAAATTTCATGTGAATAAACATTCCTTTTATAAATTCATTATAACTCATTTAACTTTCTCCCATTACCACTTCAATCATAATTAATAAGGTTCCAAGTGTGAATGTCCCTAAAACATATCATTTATCAAGTTCATCTATCCATTTCCTCCAAATAAATAAACCAACACACCTTAGAAGGGTGTTTCGTTACACACCCACAATGGTATTAATAATATTCGATTATGTGAGTCTTATGTATCATTCGAACTACTCTATATTCTAAGGGTATAATTCATAATTTAATGTTGTCCTAGTATGGATACATGATTGAGAATAAATCAGTCAATTTATTTCATATTATTTGATGATTATTGTTTTTAAAAGTCAATCCAAACACACTTAGTGATGTATTGGATAATTACCTACATTTTTTATCATGATAATATAAGTGAAACACTGATGGGGTGGTCCTCATTTTGTTCTCAATCTCTAATAATGCCAAAAGGACTCAGAAAGGATCAAAATCATAGTCTAGGAAATTAAATTTTGGGGATACACATTAATGTAGATACACATGAATATTCCTAGACATGGAATAATTGAAGACTTTTATCAAATGATGAAACATTGAGGGATAGTCCATAAACCACCTACCTCATGCTTAGTATGATTCAATCATTCAATATCAAACTTTGATTCGATTCAGAACAAGTAAAATTAGAGAAATATAAAAACTCTTTGAAAATAGGGAATATGAGATTTCATGGAAATAACATTATATATTGTGAGAGAAATAGGAAAAATAAGATAGAGAAATTAAGGTTTAACTGAGGGAAACTCAATGTGACTAACGACATTAAATTTTGAGTCATGATGAGGGAGACACCTCTTTTCCTATAGAATAAGGAGAGAGTGAGAGATCCCATGACTATAGGAGGTGGTGTACATGAAATAGAAAATATAAAGTATGAGTAAATATTAAATTTGGAAGGGTAAATTTTTTCTTTTCCATCCCCTTTAAGAGCCACACAGTTTGGATGCATGGTTTGGAAATCTGTGCACCAACCATGTGTTGACATTGTCTCGAGCACCTACCACCTTGAAAAATTATAGCACATGGTTTGGGATTTCATGAAAGAAATATTCAAGTTCCCTCTTCACACCTACATCATTTATCATGGTTTACCCTAAGGTGATACTAATTTTCATCAAATAATGTCCCCATTTAAATAGGCCACATGGGTTGGGGATCATGGTTAACACTAAACGTGCTCCAACCATAAACCTCAGTATGTTTCTACTAGAACTAATATTAAAATATTGAATGTTTTAAAAATAATCTAAACATTTTAGAAACCAATTAGGTCTATAAAACCATCTAAAATAACACTTTTAAGTGTTCTAAATCTTGAAATTCCATCCCAAATCTTGGTTTAAATTTTAGCCTGCCCACTAAATGAAAATCCAAATTCCATTAGTATTTTCAACCTAGTAAATAACATGAGATGATAAAACCTCCTCAACATAGAACTTCACATCCCTGAGAATCCATTTTCCACAAAGAAATAGCACCTGACCTACATGGGTTGTGAATTTCTACTCAAATGGCTACATTGTGTCTCTGATTTTCCAATACAACTACAAGAATTACATCAAAACATCTACTATATAATACATTAAAAATAAATCCAATGTTTGTATAAAATGATGAAACATCAATAAATATCTTACTTGAGCCCATGTAATCCAAGAATTGATAATTCCATTTTCATTTTCATCTACTGAACTATGGTTCTCCCAACATAGATCCTGGCCCTAAATGAACTACTCCGAGTAACAGTAATCTCACAATTAGAATTTTCTATAGATATCATCCTTAGTATTCTAGTGATGATATTGAAACAATTATCAACATTATATATCTTATCATAGAATCAAACTCTACCTAAAACCCCCAATATTATCAAAATGGTCAAATTCGAATCAACCCAACTTAGTTTGGTCATGCAGACTTTTCCTTGAAAATTCTATGAGGATCTTTACAATGAACCTATCTTAACCCACAATGTGGATGATATAGTTCCTCATGAAAAAATTAACCAATCCCAAATACACATTTGGGGGGACCTTGTGATCAAACTACTAATGTCCAATAAGCTTATTTAAGGCAGTCCATAATCTAGAGCGTAAAAGTGAAACGTCATTACATAGTAGTGACATCCACTTATTAAGAACACTAACTGAGCCCTATAGTCATGTGTCACCTGGAGTTTAATTCAAGGAGTTTCATGGTCTCCATGAGTCCATGCATGGTATTCCTTACTAGGAATCAATGTGTTATTCAGGAAGAATCTTTCCAATCTAGATATCCAAGTCCAAATCAAGTATGAAATAATTACTTAAGGTGGTGAGCTCATGATTGGAATTTTCTATAAAATCCAGATGTACATTATTTTATTTATACAATAGCATAAAATATCCAAAAAACCATCCAAAAATTGGTCTTGAATTCCCATGAACCGTCCTCACATGTGGGTGTCCAGTCATTTAACAATATCTTTATCCCAACCTTAAGATCGTTTGTATCATAATACTAACATAAATGTCATCATCACATGTTCCCTATCTTTGGGAATGGTTCGTGTAGAATTTTCTAAAGTTAAAATCAATGAGATTAAACCACCAAAAAAGAAAAAATGTGAACTCCTCACCTTATGGATTACATTATATTGCCCCTCAAGCACAACTCCAAAGGAGTTCATCCATAAATAAGAAAGGATGTTCGATTTAATTTACCACTATTATCTCAGTGTATAAATGATGCTCTCCTCGAATACTCATGATGATGTTAAGATATTGAGAGTGATCACCTTAAAACTATGATTATGATAATATGTTAAATCAAATATTCTATTTATGAGTGTGTATATTTCTCTTCAATCCACACTCTCATTAATTTGAATGAACTCGTCTTATTAAACCATTGACACAAGGTCTTCCAAAAATGTAGGAAAAAGTTCACCCATGTGTCATCTATATCATGACAACTGGTTTATGTCCAAAATAGACCTCTCTATAGAGGCACTATATTTTAACTTATACATATCTCCAGGTCACTATGGTCGTAAGCGTCAAAGTTGAAATCACTGATCCTCATCCCACACCCATCCACTCTCCAATGTTATATATTAACTATTATCACACAAAACCAATGTGAACCAACCATGTAATTTATAGAGGTCTAAAATCCCATACCTCCTAGTTCGATACCAGACTCACACTCTTGTGAGTTTTGAATCATCAAGTCCACAATGATCGTGTTAACTAGCATGTTAGTCTCATTATGCAAGAAGTTCCCTTAAAACCACTATTCCAAATCAGACACCTTACATATTTCAGGATATATCAAATGAACACCCAAATTAAGAAGTCATTTCAGAACTTAAAACATAAATGACACAACTAATTTTCAACTATCTCAGGTTCCCTAAGAATAATACCCATTTAAGCGAGTCTCAATACACATGCACTCAAGGTACTTCTTTAGAAAATGCATGCATCACATGCCTAAATTGTGAAATCCAAGAACCTTCCATGCATCAGTCCCAAAGTAACATAAAACAAGGCAAATTTCCTTTTTTAAGTCATACCTAAACCCATGAAAACCTATCTTAACGATTCCATTGATCAAACAAAACATCACTAACTCACTAGGTCCTGAGTAAAAACTATGTGATTCTAGGTATTTCCACAAAGCCCTAAATGGTATCTCTCATGAGATCCACACCCTAATTAAGGGAATACATTACATGAAATAAAAAATTACTATAACTCTCTCGAAATTGGTAAAAATGGAATAAATATAAAAAGGACACTAACCAATATGGGTCAATATGGTCATCATAAGTATACAGTCATCACCTGCTAAACATCAACCAGCGAGTCACTAATCCTCTCTATCAATCCTCATATGAAACTTCTCCCTAGAGGGTCACAATATATGAATAAAAAGGATAAAGAGATGGCACTAATTGACCATCTGTATATGAAAAGACCCCCTAAATTTTCATCTTACTATACAACCACCCTCCTACCTAGTAGTGTCTTTTTATAAACAAATATTCATATTAAACTAAATCTAATTCAACAGATGAGACATATAGTTCTTATAAACTCAGCTCAAAAGATTACTATTTAACCATCTATATGGAAGAGACCACAATAGGATAACCCCTCAGTTGAACATAATTTATCAACTTTAAAACAAAAGTCACACCTAAAAGGCCACTATTATGTATTGTCAAAAATATATTTTCAATCAAAAATATATGTCACTAAAATCAATGGAGAAAATATAAGTTCCCATCCAAGTAAACATTAAAGGGAAAAAAGATATAAATCACAAAAGGGTATTTTTTTAACATAATCATGGAGTTTAATTCAACCCTCATCATCAATTACACATTTATTATAACATTTAAAGGGGATTAGATATGTTCAATCACAAGTTTCCATTTTAAATGATTTTTTTTCAAACTGTATTTAACACTTTATTTAACTGAATCAATGCCTCATTAGGAAAAGTATCACATAAAATTAAATCAAACCATCATTTAATTATCCATAAGTTCTCATAATTAGGCTTTGATAAAGAAAATTTCAATTGAATGCTATATAGGAAAACACCCTTTATATTGTAATTAGAATTTTGATTAACTAAAAACTCATATAATAAGGTTTTAAAATGAACTAAATGTCCTTATAGTTTAAGGGGAATTGACTCAATTCCACCATACATTTATACGCAACACTGTATAAGTGGATGCTAACACTTTAAGTACCCATCCCTATTTATCAAAAGCATACCACTATGGGATTATGTACTAAGGAATATATGATAAATGAAAAAAAATGTGGGGTTTCTCATTAAAAGATGAGTCCATTTAAATGTAACCTAAGAGCAGTTTATTTATTAAATATTATTCACACCCTTAGTGGGTTTATCATATAAGAATACCATGTCAAGACTGAACTACTCAGGTTGAGTCTAATTTATCGCATTAGTGTAAAATGACTGACCAACTTGAGTCTAGTCAGTTTTATGATCCATTTGTAGTCGAATTATTTATGAGTAATATTTTAACAAAATTTATATTTATAAAATAATATAGTTAGATGACTCTCCATTCCCAAATTATAAAGGTACTATCCTTTTTAATTTACAATTAGAACTTCATGTAACTATACCTAGATAATTACACTCGAGAATAGAATGTAACATGTAAAATATTATGATTTTATTAGATAGATCACTATTACCAATTTATCAACGTAAAATAATTATAAATTACTATTGGTATTCATGTAACTAAAAAAACTAATGTTTCCACCCTGGTAACTATAGTTTTATGGCTAAAATATATCATAATTTGTTAGTTAAGGTGACACCATTAAGATATATGGGAAAAAACCATTTATGTCACTGCATACACTTTAATAAATATTTTTCTCATTACACTTTCAAGAAATGTTAGAAAAATTTAAGCATATCATTCCAAGCACTGATATATGAAAAAAGAATTTCATTCAATAAAATAAACCTGGCATGACAAATAAATGACATACAAATGATGAAGTGCCTATAATGATGCATGAACAATACTTACTTTCCATGACAGGCCAAGTTTAAAGTAATAAAACCCCCTAAATTAGTAATCAGAGGAAAATAACATCAATTAGTTGATGTGATATAACAATCAACTATAATAGTGATCATCAAGAACATCAATCCGATCCATGGAAATTTGATTCTTCCCAAATGCATGGGTTTTATGGACCCAAACATGAGGTATTTATCATGTTCAGACATATTATTATTCTCTTAATTACTATCCATAAATAGTAAGATAATATAAAAGTAATATATGATATAAATTTGTAACATCTAGACATGGGAGACACTAAAACGATGCCCCAAGCCAGTTGGCCACATGGCCTCAAGCACGCCTCCCTATATACTAGAGGCTATTGATTTGAAGAAATGGTTTAAAGATGGAATGGTGGGGATAATATACCCTTTGGATCATCAAATAGTGTAATGTAATCATAAATAAATGAAATTTAATAGAAGATAATAATAAATGATAAAATGGACAACAAAAAATAAACAACCATGCATGTCCACGTAAACATACAATTTACAAGGAAGTGAATACACGATGGGAGATATAATACATAGAGATAGTCTAACCAAGGAAAATAAATAAATAAAATACCCAAATCCTATTGAAATCCTGAGTGCATGCTCGACCCCTAGTTCCATGTAAATTCTTAGTCCATAAATAATAGCAGCAGTGAGTACAATCCATGATCTTAACTTACAACCATGAGATTTGTTCAGGTACCCAACAATGGCCAAAATAGGGTGTGGGTAAAACTCGTTAGGCCACCACCAATTATTTCTAATTCAATATAGATCGTGAGTTTAAAATGAAGTAGCGTGAAGGTAAAATAAAGAAGTGAATAAATAAAAGAAAACCAGTCTACTCAGGTTCTTCAAAGTACACCTAGTCGAGGATACCTGCTTCGGCCTAAGATTGACTTCCTTTGTTCACAAAGATGTTTAATGATAGTAAAAATGTAATAAATTAGAAAATTATAATTTTTATGGTTACAATACATTCCTAGGTGTCATTAAAATTATCAGACCTATCTTACTATACCAAGATAACCATATAAGGTTCTACATGTTATAAGAAATTTATAATTTAGCATCAGGTAACCCAATTAACAATCAAGTATAATGTAATTTAATTAATCTATGACCCTATACAAGGAATTCCATATTATATTTATTGTGTTTCTCAAGGTATTCTATGAAATCATTTAAAAAATGAGCTTATCCAGGGAATTTTGTATTTGGATTGTAGGTATTTATCAAGACATACATCACATCATGAGACCTATGAGTCAATCTAAGGAATTCCATTTAAGGAATATGAGTATCGATGAATGAATATCATAATTCAAAAAACCTAGACCCCATCCAAGGTATTCCATAAAAGTAATATAAGTGTCTTTAAAGGATTAATATAACATCATTGAACCTATTATCCAACCGTGGATGTTTGTATATAGAGTTCAGGTATCGTTCAAGGAATAAGAAAAGAAGTGGGCTTACTTCATTCAATTATTAACTTAGACCATGTGAATATCCATACCAACTCAACACTCATCACTAAACCATTCACTTAATCAAAAAATTTAAGTGATAAAATGGTTCCATGAAAGTATAAATGCCATGTAATCATTCATAATTATTCATTGAATTTATCAATTTTTTTTAATTAGTAAGAAAGGCCATGTGAATAAACATTCCTTTTAACAGTTCATTATAACTCATTTAACATTCTCACATTTGAAATTTAATCATAATTAATAAGGGTCCAAGGGTGAATGTCCACAAAAATTACAATTTATTAAGTTTATATAGTCATTAATTCCAAATATATAATCCAACACACATTAAAAGGGTGTCTGGTTACACAACCAATATTGTCTAAATAAACATTCAATTATATGAATCTTACATCAAATTCAAAACACTTTTAATTACAAGAAGATAATTCAATATTTAACACAGGTCTAGTATGGATACATTTATTATATTAAATCAATAAATTAATTTAACATTATTTTATGATTCTTATTTTAAATGTCAATATAAACACACATAACAGTGTTTTAGATAACTACATACATTTTTCAGTAAGGGGATTTAAGAAAAACACAAATGGGTTGCTCTATATTTAGGTATCAACCACTGAAAATGCCTAAGGCCCTCATAAAGGCTCTAAATATTAGTCAAGACAATTAAATTTAATGTTTCCACATTTAAGGTGTGACACACGGATAATAAAACACATAAAAAAAGAAAACAATTTTATAAAATAATGAAACTTGTATGGAAATTCTCTAAAACACCTATATCATTCTTAAGATGATTCACTCATATAATATTGGTCTTTGATTCAAATCAGAATAAGAGAAATCATAGAAATAGAAAAACTCATTGAAAATAAAGAAAATGAGCTCTCATGTAAATATCATTCAATACGGTGAGAGAAATAAAAAAAGAATCAATATGAATGAAGGAATAACTGAGGGGAATCCAATATGGCCATCATTGTTTGATTCTAATTTTGGATAAGGTGTATATCTCCATGCCTAGAGAAAAGGGAGAGGGTGATCTCCCATGGCCAGATGAGGTGCTATGTGTGAAATGAATGATAGAAAATAGGAGGAAATATTAAAGGAGGTAGGGAATAAATGGTATTTTATATCCCCATTATGTGATGAACATTTGCGCTGTAGTGTTTGGAGAACCATGTGTCAATCGTGCGATACCACTATCCTGAGAACCTCACACTATTCATGGTTGTAGCACAATGTTTGAAAAACCATGTGCCTATCATGTGGTGATCCCTCCATAAACCTACACCATGTTGAATGGTTTCTCCTGGGGTGATGCATAGTTTCACCAAACTGTGTTCGTATACAAACTGGCCAAATGATTTGGACCACACAGTTAACACTAACCATGTGCCCCTATCTATTTCTCCAAAAATGGGGTTTGAATCCCAATGCTTTCAAAAATCATCCAAGAACCTAATAAACCTATCAGTACATAAACTCCATCGAAATCAATACTTTTAAGTGTTCCGTGTCTAGGAATCACATTCCAAAACATGGTATAAACTTTGTCCTATCCACTAAATGAAAATCCAAATTCCTATAGAATTTTCAACTCGGTCAAAAACATGGTACATTATACACTTAATGATATTTCTTAGCATATATCAATATATAGTCATAATCTCCACCACATAGTAAAAAAACATATGAAGTCCCCTAATCATAATAACTTACACAATATGAGGAACTTATGTGTATATATTCCTCTTGCCTATGAGTTGAACCATTAGAAATATTAAAACACACACACTCAAAATCACAACATAGAATTTATAAAATAAATAACCACCTTGTATTAAAAATAATTATCCTAGAACTTGAATATAACTAATCACATTTTATGCTTTAAACACACCCCAAAACACTATTCTTGATTTTCATTCATTCTAGGAATAAATCATCCTTCAAAAAAATCTCCCCTCTGATTATTAATCACTCCTCAGTCCATAACCCGCATTTGAAAAACCTCAAGTCTATAGTTAAACACCATTTAATATCCATCTAACTATCCTACCCTTGGTAGGTTATACCATTTAATCACCTATAATCACTCATTGTCTCATACTGTTTGAATTAACCATGCATGGATTTCATTTCTGTTATATAAAGAATTATTTTATGAAAATTGGAATCCATTAATATATGTTGGTTACGTAATGTAATATTGAGTGATCAGATGGAATCATAAATGTAAAATGAAGTTCTATGATACTTCTTGAGGATCATTTATAGATAGATTTAGGTTGCATCACTTACATCAGACGATTAAAGATATTATCCTAATGTAAAAGAAAAACACCAAGGATGTGGAGGACTGTCTATAATAGTTGTTAAGTGATTTGTTATAATATAGCTAGCAGGGATATTGAAGTGTAATTATTCAAAGAAAACTTGTAGTTGAAGTTATTGGGAAACCTTCCAAGGATTATCATGAATTTTGGTTGCTCAAATCACTAAAGAAACAACCTTTGGTTTAATGTTTTAAGAGGTTAAGTATAGAGATGAATCTAAAGACGGTGAGTTTCTTTATATACTATACTTGATCATTTAAATTATTAAAAGGACCTTGGAAACTATTTGGAGGTGTTAAGAATTATTTTAATAATTCCCAAAATTATTTGGAGAAATTAAAATGTTATTTGAAGTATTAGAGAATCCTAGAGTGGTTTTGAAATTATTTTAGATTTACTTGAAGAAATCTGAAAAGATTGTACTACCACTGTAAAAATGGAAATGTCCTAGAGACATGTGTATGCATAATCTATTGTAGTTTATGATTCATTTTTATCGCTATATGTGTGTAAATTAAATCTAAATATAAGTCTCTAAAAGTTGTTTATAATTCATTTTAACCACCATACGAGTCATATAAATCTTTTTACAAGTCTTAAGACTCTACAAATGTGTCATTTTCTACTATGTATAAGTCATATTAATCCATGTACAAGTCATTAGGATTTTTATACGATTCATTACAGATATACATATTTATTTTGATATTCTGCAGAATAAAAATTCAAGTTTCTATAATTTGTATTCTGAAGTTAAAATTATTTAGGATGATGAAAGCGCAATTATTAAGTATTCTAAATTTCATGATTATTCAGTAATCCATGATATGAGCATGATTTGAGAAATACTATATGAGGTGAATTATTAAGTGATCAAAGATGAAAAGTTATCTTATATTGAAAATGGAAGAATAAGACTGAGCTATAATTTTCATACTCTTTCTAGTAATAAGATATAGAACCACCCAACAGGATACCACTTCTATGTATTTTACATAGTAAAAAATATTATTTAAATGATGATATTTTGTAGAGAATATTTTTTAATAATACCTTAAGTTTTTTATAGAAAATATAGAATATTTATTCAGGAAAGATTAATATTAAAAAAAAACGAAATAGAATAATAAAAATAAATCAATGGTAATGTTTTCATTTCACTACTGAAAGTTTTTGAAAACGAAATGAGATATAGCTGATCAATGAGATAATGGGGAGAAAAAACGTTGAATCATGCATGTGAACTTTAATTACAAGATAGAAATTGAATATTTACATTTATGGAAATAAAATACACCCTTATAAATAGCATGAAACCTTATATATAGATATAGAAGAAAACATATGAGGTGTTTTAGAATGTGATAATATAGGGAGTTTCCTGATAAAATTATATATCATAACATAGAAAATATGAGAAGTTGAGAGATAAAGTACTCTTGAGGTATAAGGATAACCCAAATTCATTAAGGAAATCATATGCATTGAAGAAGAAGAAGAATGTCAATGATGTTATTGTAGTGTTGAATATGTGAATAAAGTAAGAAGAAATAATCCTTTTATATTTCATTTGATATCAAATCATCTAGAGAAAAAGTGTGAAATACCAATAGATCCTTTGGAAGACTATGATACATGGACTTGAAGGAGAATAGAATAACCAACCACTTCACCAGTTGACAGGGGAAGTGAAAGTACTATTCAAAAGATCAAGTTGGATCATAAACACACTAAATGGAGCTAATATATAGAAAAGGATGGGATATTTTTTAAAGGATAAATTTTTTGGGAGATAACTTTAACTAATGAGAGAAAGTATAAAGAACAAGTCTGTATATGACCATTAAATCACTTGATACCAAGCACTTCAGAATATTTCTCAGTATAAGTTTTTGGAAGTAATTTGTATCTGTAATCAAGATGATATTTAGTGGGAAATTTTGGTCCAAGAACTCAACCCAATCCAAGAAAGGAGTAGTATTTCAAGGATAAACCTTATGAATCCTTATATTCTATGAATTTCAATTACTGAATTATTCATGCGATACTTTAAGAATAAATAATAGTGGATTGAGACTTTAATTGACCATAAAGGTTGATGTAAAGGTATATTTCGTAAAAATAATAAGGTAATACTAATTTACCCCTCTCTGAGATAGTTATCTCATCATACTTGGGAACTTCAATTGTCATCGAAGAATAGTTTCCTATGAAATGATCCTAGAAGATGAATAGAGAATCTTAATTCTATCAGAAACTAAGTATTACATTTTTATTTCGGTATGAATTTTTATGGTTAGGATAACCAAATGCCTCTATATTTTTTTTATCTCAAGGTATTGAAGTGAGTGATGTTATAAAATTCAGATTTTATTGGAAGATATTCTCCCTTAAGTTTTGATGATAAGAGGAATATTAGAGTAGATTATAAAGAATGAAATAAAACCCTATCATTTATTGACGATAAATTATATTCCATGATAATGATACTTAAAAAATCCAAGTATATGTAGGATAATCTATAAAATACATATGAAAAAAATGCAAAATTATGGTGGTCAAACCTCAGATTTGGAGTGCTATATTTAAATATATCCGGATGGATAATGATAAGAATATGTATGAATAATTTACAGGTTTCAGTTTTTTTCTAGAAAAAAAAGTATTTGAAAACAATATATAAGATTCAATATTTAGTAATAAGTAGATTTGAAATTTCTCTAATAGATTAACTAAAAAAATATGTTTTAGAGGATATAGGTGAACTTTCCCTTGATGAGCTTCAGAACACCCTCCCTAACTATAAAATTAAAAAGAACATGTTTTTAGAAAGAAATAAAAGGTGGATATTGTATAAAAATACATGATGGAAGAAAATATAGGTATAAGAAGGTTGAATCCATTTTAGGTATTGAATGTGATGTTGTAAGCAGTGAGGAGCATAAGAAACCCAGGGAATTTATCCCTAAAAACATCATAAGAGGGAAAGGTAAATTAAAATGTATTCTTACACTTAAATTATTTAATTATGGAAGAAATTATATTTTTCATATTGACTTCCCCAAAAGAAAATATTATGAAACTAAATGATATGATGATTAATAAAATTTTTCTAAGTTTAACACCCCAATCTTCCACAGTACATTTCTCCTTGAATAATACAATAGTGTGCGATGTATGGAACACCGAGTTCAAGCACATCAGGAACTATCAAACTAGTCATTTAAAAAGTGGTTGGGAATAATAGTAACAAAATTTTTTATTTTATAGATATCCCATATAATTTTAACATTCATCTTTTGTTTTTCTGAGACATAATAAAAAGACATGTTCAATTTTTTAGATAAAAGAATTATTTTTTAAAAATTGTTGTTTTTACACCTTTTAATGGTGAATCCTTTTTAAATACAATATTTGATACTTTTAATATTCAATTTAATGAAATTAAAATATTTTTTAGATTTGGTAAATAAAATTTTACTTTGGATAATTTTTTTGTATTTTTCTGATATCTTTCATATTTTGATGAATAGTAAAAAAATCTATATTTTAATTAAAAACAACTTTTTTAATCAAAATAATTTATAGTGATAAATTATAAATTTTTGTATTTTTAAAGTATAAGTATATTATATTTTTATTATTTAATATAGTTTATTTCATTTTATGTAATTTTATATTTATATTGTACATAAACACATGTCAATCGTTTGGTAGTTTTTACTTCTTAAAAACCCACTTTTTGGTTTTGACAACAAGAATTAATTTTAAATTAATTCCTAAAACATCTTTGTTTTGAATATGAAAAAATAGAATCCATATTTGGAATCAGGAGGTCCAAATTTTTTAAATAAGTAACTTTTATTTTTAGACATTATGAATAGTTAGTTCAGTAAATATTTTATTTACCAAAGTTAAAGGGTAAATCCGGTAATTAAGGGTAAAAAATAATATTTTAATAATATTAAATTACCCTAAAACGTTTCCTAACCCTATTTTATGATACATATACTACCATGGGAATCTTTGGGTCGATTTTGTGACCCCATGTAGCCAATTGGGAGTGATAATGAAATTTTTTATTAATTAATTTAAAGTAAAGACAAAAATAACAAATGCATGTATATTTTAGTAAAAAAAAATTATATGGGGATGTATAATTGATATCTTCGACTAAAAATATAAATTTTAAATATAAAATGATTTCCTATATAATTATATTTTATTTATAATTTTTAGAGATAAAATAAATATGTTTATTCATAGAACAATGTTGATGTAATAATTATATTATTAATAAAAGATTAAAATAATTGATATTATAAATATCAAAATAAATGAAAATTTAATCTTATGATTCCATAAAATAATTTTATGATTTATGTAACATGTTAGGGTTTATTTAATGTTTTTTTCTATCTAATCTAGTTTTTTTGACTTTCAAAAAAAAAACATATACTAAATTGTGTCAAAATTGACAAAATGAGTTTTTAAAACAAATACTATTTTATTATATGATATAGTATTCGAAAAAATAATGTTAAGACAAAGGAATCTTAGAATTACATATATTACATTAATTATCCACTTGGAGTTCTCTTGGATTTTAATAGTAAGGTTATTAACAATGTAACATAAAAATACAAGAAGACATTGTAAAAGTTAAACTATTTAATTAAGAGTTAAATATAAAAGATAAGGTTAAATTGGTGATCTAAACTTTTCTAAAACCTATTGGATAAGAGTATTGCAACCCAAAAATATCATAACCCAAAAATAAATACTTTTTGAGGCATTATAAACCGAATATGATTGTATAATAAATTAATATTTCAAGTTTTTCGTAAAGTGACCCTCTCCTCTCTTATAAAAGGGTACTTCCTCTTCTCTCAAAATAACACCTCCAAATCCGTTTAGGTCAGCCAAATTCTATTCAAATATCCTCCCAACTACCCTAAATTCGTCCTATAGACCTTACTTTGATTCTGAAGCCAACCTAAGGAGCCTTTTTGATAAAATCAAATGAAAGCACCCGAATATGAGGTAATTATTTCATCACCTCTTTCAAAGTTCTTTTTTTCTTCCACTTCCTATTTATTTTTTTTTCATACCAAAATAATAATTTCAGTACCTTATACAAACTATGATGTTATTATAAACATGGTACAACCTTATTCATTTTTCTATCCACCCTATAAATGAAAAAGTCACCATATGTGCGTATGTACGGCTTACCGTATCCACGTCTTGGTGTAGTTTGTCATTCAACACCTCATTATTTGGATGGGTATAATAATGAGTCTAACTGATGTAAATAATAAATATAATATGTTAATTATTCTTTAAATATGATATACCATCCAATTACATACAATTTCACCATCAATATAATGATATTGTCGCTCGTGCGTACGTATGGATTACCGTCTCCACGAAGGTGATGAGATTCATTCCCCATCATTACCATTCAAAAATAATTTTTATTTGATTATTAAAAATAAATTTTAATAAAATAATATAATTCTATAAAATAATAAAATACATTCTATCCATAACAAACATGACTTACGTAACAAAACATATAAAGGAAAATAAACCAGTTAACACACGAAACAATGATACTACTGAAATATTATTAACAATGAAATATTAGAAGATAATATATGGTACAATTTTTATGTATGTGTATTCTTGTATAATTTAATAACAATTATTTTACTATTATACAATAGTCTAACGTACCCTCAACCAAGGAAAAGTACAAGGTAAGGGTTAAATTTCAAAATCTCTTTATTATCCAAGGTTGTTTATACGTGAGTATCTACTAGGACCTCTTTATCTTCCACATCCGTGTTTCTTAAAAATATATTGGATTTTTTTTTACTATTTACTAGAATATGGGTTCAATTCATTTATACCCTTGGTTTAAATTTTATAAAATGGTTTTAAAGGAATCTTTCTGTTGCTTTCCAAACAATTTACTTTATGACATTTTCAACAAATTAAGGAAAGAATGTGTTTTAACTTATATAGAGGGTGTAGCTATTTTCCCCCATTAAATCACCTTCGAAGCTTCATATAAAATATTATATAAATATTTTCAAAAAAATGTTTTCTTTACTTTTGAATGATTTCAATTTAGAAAGAAATATTTCACTAAAATAGTTTTTGGATTGATTTCATCTATGTCAACATCCTTCATTAGATTTTATGTTTGTTTGAAGTTGACTTATTATGATAAAATATTCAATATTGTATTGAAGTTTTTGTGATATGTTTGAGTACGAATGTTCTATTTTTATACCATTCATGGTTTATGGTTAAAGTATTGACATTTCATATGCTAGTTTTAATACAAATATATATATTATGTTTCATCCTTTTCATATGAGGAATGAATTGGACATAGTAAGTGACAGGTGGAGCCCACTATAGCTCCTCAATGCATCAGTAGGTTTCATGAGACAAACTAGAGTCTTGGCAGAATTCCTTGAAAAAATCTTATTTGTAGTCTTAGAATGAGGCCTTGGATATGTGGTCATGATGTCTGAAAGTATACATTCCTTCATTATAAAATTAGCAATTGACATTACATGTGATTATTTGACTAGTATAATATCCATGTGAATATTTTAATGGAATCATTTGATTTATATTATCCATATTATGATGATGTTAAGGTTTAAAAGGATTTTGTTTTATTCTTTACATTTCCTTAAATGTTTATGCTTATTTATTATAGTTTCCGCCATATTTTTATCCTGAGCATCTAAGCTCAACCTTTTCTGTGTTTTATTTTTACCAAGATATAAAGAATTATATCATGATTATCCTATAGTGATAGGCCAAAGGATATGAGTGTGTTCAAAGGGGACACAATGTTCTTTTTTATTTTATGATGTAATGGAAAACTTATGTATGTATATTGTAATCCCAAGGCTACTAAACTAATCAGTCGTCCTTGACTTGATCTTTTGTGATCATGCCAATGTTATGTAATAATGCACCAACTCTGGGTTACTAGGGTTAGGGCATCACAGTTGGTATCACAGGAATTTTAGTACAAACCTTGGATGCAAGATTTAGAAAAACTCTGATTAGAGAACATTACCCTAAGATAGTCTTTGAGGAGTAGTATAGAAGAACTTCCTAGAATCTTGGTAATGTAGGTATTTAGTCAATTTTCCAAGAAATGCATCTCTTTTTGGATATGAGTAGGTAGAGGCAGCTCTGGCATAGATGTACCAAGGAGTGAAAACTCTGACAAGGAGTTTCAGGCTTGACCTGGGGTATCCTGGTACACGAAAACTGGCCTTAATGCACTATTTGTTATGACACTCTCGAGGGATATTTTTAGGATAATTATAATTTTATTTAAAAACTATTATGAATTATTTATGAGTGAATACCTCCTAAATTTTTTTATGATTATGGATTATATGCCTAAACAATTAAATTTCTGTTATGTGTTTTACTAGTTTGGAATTATGTATTGTGATTCATAAACTAATCTAGTGTATGACATTGTTTAGAAATGGATCCTAGGTGAAGGATTGTAAACCATATCAATGAAAGTAATCCATGAATGGATTTACCTCATACTCAATATAATTATAGTTGAGATGGTAATGAAAAAGGTGTTGAACAACTTATAACCATACTAGGACAAGTCACTCAGTTTATGAATAATAACATTTTCCATATAAAGAACCCCAATACACATTGTGGAGGATCAATGTTAGACTAATTCATGAGGAAATAACCACCAAAATTCAATGGGGATACATATCCATTTGTATTTGATCAATGGATTTGTTCCTTAGAAAAAATATTTCATACTTTGGGGAGTAGCGAAAGGGAAAAGGTTGTCATGGTAGTTTATCACCTCACAGGAGATGCAGATCAATGGTGGTCATTAACTCAAAGCACAAAAGAGAAGGATGAAGTATAAAATAGGTAATGGAGGGAGTTTAAAGAGAATTTCTTAAAAAAATAATTTCCTCGTGACCATAAAGTAGATATGGAAAGCCAATTTCTAAGTTTAATGAAAAAAGGAGGATGAAAATGTGACAATATATGAGGATAAATTTACATTATTAGCAAGGCATGTTGAAAATTATATACATAACCCAAGGCGTAAGATTGATCGATTTATTGATGGGTTAGAACTATTTCTCCGTCGATCATTAGTCTCACAATCCTTCTCATTATACTAAGATATAGTATCATATGCTATTAAAATAGAAAAGGAATTCTCTATGTCTTATGACTTTAAAGCAAAGCATGAGAATAAGAGATCTTCTAAAAAATATAGAAATGAATATAAGGGGATGAAGGGAAAGGTTGAATTTACATCCTATAGTAAATGTAGGAAGAAACACCCTGGTATTTACCTGAAGGGAATGTGATTTTTCTATAAATGTAGAGAAAAATGTCACCAGGGTCATGATTTCAATGGAAAGAAAGAGGCTGTCATTGTTGAATGATACAATTGTATAGAAATGGGGAATTATGAAAAATAATATCCTAAGAGCCAAGGAAACTTACCTCAGAAAAGGCCAATGGAACACGGCCAATATTATGTTGTTACAACAGTTGAAGTGGAATAATTAATGTATTTGGGTAATTGGATTCAAGAATTATATTCTGGTTATAAGAAGAATGTGATATATATAAGGATTATACTAAATTACTTTTTGTTTTCATTAAGGTTTCAATATGATGATGGTAATCATATTTTTAGTATGTGACAATAATAGAAACTTTACATTGTTTGGGGAATCTGATGTTATAATTAATTTTGGAATTTAGAGACCTTTTAGAGAGAGTTTGGACAGAAGTATTTTAGATAACTATAAAGGATGGAATGTAAAAAGTTGGAAATTGGATACTATTTCTATAAGTTAAAATAATTTTTAAGATTATTTATAGATTGTTATAAAAATGACAACCTAGAGGTCGGGCAACAACCCGACGCATCCGGTAAGGCCGCGAGACTTGAACCCGCAGTCGAAGGGTGACTAGGGCGCATCACCTACCACTGGACTATGTGATGTCCTGGTTTGTATAATTTAGTTTTTTAATAGTATGGTATATGAATTATAAATTCATTTTCTAGAACCCTAAATGATTAAGATAAAGATAATATTTTTGAGTTTTATTATCTTTTGGAGTGAATGATGAGTTTGTGGTTGAAATCTTTTTAAATGATGGAAATTTACTTGTCAAGTATTCTTATTATTATTATTATATGAATAAAATAATTCTTAAAATTTTGGTAAAGAATCATAAAACCAAAAATGGGTTATCCTAATACCTTATGTTTTGTTGAACTGATGATATTTTAAATCATCATTGATTTGTGGCTTTAGGGCCCTCAATTTTCCATTGACTTTTTTTGATGACCTTAATAAATCCTTATAAATATTTATGATTTTACTAAAATTATAATTTCTACCAATTTTCTTCTATTCTAAATCCTAAATTGATGGTGACTTTTTCATTTCCCTTTCCCTCTTATTAAGATTAAAAATTATTAACTTTATTTCCTATATAGGTTTTCCAAAATGTTATTTTCTATTTTTTGTACCATTTATTTTAGAAGAAAAATTTAAAATTTCTAGGACATAATTTATTGAAGGAGGGAAGAATGTAACACCCCAGGCTTCCATGATACATTTCTCATTGAATAATACAATAGCGAGAGATGTAAGCAACACCGAGTTCAAGCGCACCACTACCTATCAAACTAACCGTTTAAAAAGAGGTTATGAATAGTAATAAACACATTTTGAATTTTATATATATCACATATAATTTTAACATTCATCTTTTGTGTTTCATAGATATAATATAAGGACAAGTGCAATTTTTCTTATAAAAGAAGTATTTTTTTTTAAAAAATACAGTTTTTATGCCTTTTAATTGAAAACCATTTTTAAATACAATATTTGACACTTTTATATATTAAATTTGATGAAATTAATTCTTCTTTATTATCAAAAAATAAAAATTTATTTTGGATAAATTTTTGGAACTTTTCTAATATCTTTCATATTTTGATGAATAGTGAAAAATATTAAATTTTAATTAAAAAACTTACTTAATCAAAATAATTAATAGTGGAAAATTATAAATTTTAGTAGTTTAAAAGGATAATTAGATTAAACTTTTATCATTTAATATAATTTAGTTCACTGGATATAATTTGACATTTAAATTGTACATCAACACAATTAAATCTTTTGATAGTTTTTACTTCTTAAAAACCCACTTTTTGGTTTTGAAAATGGGAATTAATTTTAAATAAATTTATGAAAATTATTTGTTTTGAATTTGGAAAAATGTATTCTGTATTATAAATCAAGTGTTCCAAATTGTGTAATAGGTAACTTTTGTTTTTAGAAATTACAATTAGTTAGTCCATAGAATAATTTTTTTATTATGGCTAAAGGGTAAATCCGGTAAATAATTGTAAAAAAATAATATTTTAATAATTTTATATTACCTTAACACATGTTCTAACCCTATTGGATGATACATGTACAACCTTTTCCATCCTTGGGTCGATTCTGGGAGCCCATGGAGCCACTTGGGAGTGATAATGACATTTTCTATAAATTAATTGTATGTAAAGACAAAGATAACACAAGCATGTTTCTTTTAGTAATTTTTTTTTAAATGCGGTTATATAATTGATGTCTTCAACTATAAATATTAATTTAAAATATAAAACTATTTCCTAAATCAGGATATTTTATTTATAATTTTTAGAGATAAAATAAATATATTTATTCATGGAACACTGATGATGCAGTAATTACCTTATAAATAAAAGATTAGACTAATTTATATTATAAATATCAAAATAAATGAAATTGAGACTTTTGAAGCTATAGAAGAATTTTATAGGTTAATTTGACATGTTAGGGTTGATTTAATTTATTTTTTTAGAAATCAAGTTTTTTTTTACATTCACAAAAACGAAATAATAAATAGTGTCAAAATTGAAATAAATGAGTTTTTAAAACAAATACTATATTATTAGATGATATAATATTCCTAATATCAATGGTTAGGAAATAGGACTCTTATAATGATAGATATATAAATAATGAAACACTTGGGGTTCTCTTGGAATCTTATAGTAAGTTTATTAACCATGTAATATAAAAATAAAAGAAGAGGTTGTAAAAGTTAAACTATTTAACAAAGAGTTAAATCTAATAGATAAGGTTAAAATGGTGACCTATACTTGTCTAAAACCTATTGTATGAGATTATTTTGACCAATTCCCACCTTATACTCTAAATAAATCCTTTTGGATCCATTTTAAACCAAATATTAGATTATAATAAATTAATGTTTAAAGCTTTTCCAAAAGTTACCCTCACCTCTCTTATAAAAGGGTACATCCACTTCTCTCAAAATCACACCTCCAAAGACATTTGGCTCGGTGAAACCGAATCAAATATCCTCCCAACTATCCTCACTTCGACCTAGAGTCCTTACATTGATCATAAATCCAACCTAAGGATACCTTTTGATCAAATAAAAAGGAAGCACTCGAAGAAGAGGTAATTATTTTAATAACCTCTTTCAAAGTTATTTTCTTCTTCCACTTACACTTTATTTAATTTTTCCATACCAAAATCATTAATAAATTACCTTCTAAAAACTGTGATGTTATTTTAAATATGGTACAACCTTATTCGTTATTCTATCCATCCTATAAATGACAAAGTCACCATAAGTTCGTACGTATCGATTACCATCTCTACGTCGTGGAGTTGTTTGTCATTCAACACATAATTATTTCAATGGGTATAGGAATGGTTATAATTGATGTAAATAATAGATATATTATGTTAATTATTCTTTATATATTATATAAAATCCAATTACATATGATTTCACCATCAATAGAATGATATTGTCGCTCGTGCGTACGTACAAATTACTGTCTCCATGAATGTGATGAGATTCATTCACCATCGTAACCATTCATGAATAATTTTCATTTTATGATTAAAAATAATGTTTAAGAAAATAATATAATTCTGGATATAAATCAAATACATTCTATCCATAACAATCAAGTCTTACGTAACAAAATATAGAATGAAAAATAAATAAGTTATCACCCGAAAAAATGATACTACTGAAATATCATTAACAAATAAATATTATATGATCATATATGATATGATATTTATGTGTGTGGATTCTTATATAATTTAATAACAATTATTTTACCATTATACATGAGGTTAACATACCCTTGACCAAGTATAAGTACAAGGTATGGTTTAAATTTTACAATATTTTTATTATCCGAGGTTGTTTATACGTGAGTATTAATTGGGACCTCTTTATCATAGACATACGTGTATCTTAAAAATGTATTTCAAAATATTTTTACTATTTTATAGAATATTGGATAAATTCATTTATACCCTTATTTTAATTTTTATAAAATGGTTTTAATGGAATCTTTCTGTCGCTTTACAAACAAGGTACTATATAACATTTTCAACAAATTAATGAAAGAATGTTTTTATAACTTATACGGCACGTGAAACTATTTTCCACCATTATATCACCTTCGAAGCTTCCCTTACATGCTTATAAGAATATTTTCAAAATAAATGTTTTCTTTACTTTCGAATGATTTCAATTTAGAAATAAATATTACACTCAAATAGTTTTTGGATTGATTTCATATATTTCAACGTCCTTCGTTAGATTTTATGTTTGTTTGAAGTTGATTTATTTTTATACAATATTCCATATTGTAATGATGGTTTTTTGATGTTTTTGAAAATGGGTGCGCTTTTTTATACCATTCATGTTTTATGGTTAAAGTATTTACATTACTTATGGTAGTTTTTATACGAATGTTTATATTATGTTTCAACCTTTTCATATGATGAATGAATAAGACTTAGTAAGTGACGGGTGGATCCCGCTATAGATTTTTAGTGCATCAGTAGGTCTCATGAGACAAACTAGTGTATTGGCATAAGGCCTTGACAAAATATTATTTGTAGTCTTGGAACGAGGCCTTGACTATATGGTAATGATGTCTGACATTATGCATTCTATCATTATAAAATTAGAAATTGATATTACATGTGGTTATTTGACTAATAGATTATTCATGTGAATAAGTAAATGAAATCATTTAATTTATCTTTTCCATATTATGCTCTAGTATATGTATAAAAGGATTTTGTTTGAGTCTTATAAATATCCTTAAATGTTTATTCTTATTTATTAATGTTTTTTCTATATTGCTATCCATATTGAGTATCTGAGATCACCCCTTTCTATGTTTTATTTTTTCTAGGATATGAAGATGTATATCATGATTAACCTGTAGGGATATGCCAAAAGATATGAGTGCATTCATAGGGGACACAATGTTTTTTTCATAATGTAATGTAAAACTTATATATGTATCTAGTAGTTCCAAGGCTACTAAACTAGTTTGTATTTCCAGACTTGATCTCTTGTGATCATGCCAATGTTATGTAATAATGAACCGACTATGGGTAACTAGGGTCTGGTCGTTACACTAAGGGATGTTCTGGAAATGTCAAAAAATATAATCATAGTAGGAAGAAAAATTATTCAAGAAAATTCCTGACGAATTTAATGTGAATTGAATATATTCAAAACTCTTTATCATCCTCAAGTGATACAATGTTTAAGGGACGTATAAAAATAAGAAAACATTGATCAATCCTATTAATTGGAATGAGACTTATTCCAATAGTGAGGATAAAGAAAAAGGTATCTACACAAATTACATAATGAGAATAAAATGTGTTGGCTACCATGAGAAAAATTAGAATATTAATAAGAGAGTATGTTTTTTGGCAAAATGGAAAGGAATAAAATTTTTCAAGGAGGGTGATCTCATCAAAGTGATAAAAAATATCAAGGTGAATATTTCATAAAAATATTAGATAATGAAATATCCTAAGGAAAATATTTCTATAAAATTTGAAGAGCTATATGAGGTGAAATGTAGGTGTATTAGAGCTGAAAAAACTTTAAATACCAAGATATAAAATTATAAAAATCTTATATTAATTCTATATTAATTATAAAAATATAATAGGAAGTCTAACCCTGAGGAAAAGGTATAAATTTTTTCTATTTTATCAAGTTGTACTAAATCTGTTTTGTCCAGTAATATAGAATCAAAAACTCAAACTAGAGGTTTTCAGGATGATTAACGTCTTAAAATATGTTCTCATAGTATAAGTAAATTTTTTTAGGATTTGATAAATAGAAAACCCACAATAATAAGACTATGTAATGGACGGAAGATTTATTGAAGACAAGAAATTTTTTTTAAACACACTCACTGATATATTGAAAGATAAATCATGAGGGGATATTGCTGGTGTTGTAGGACATTTATGCACAAGGGCTTTTATTTATCATATAATATTTCATTACCTTATAAGAGGAATGAATCAATTGAGATGATTTTCCCAAAAAGTGAAATTAATTTCGTGAGAATGAGAAATAGTTTAAGGAGAAAGGTGTATCTTTATGAAACCACAAGTCTATATAATCATAAAAACATTTAAAATTAGAAGGAAACTTATATAAGGTGTGATGAATGGGGTCACCATGCGAAAAGTGCATTAAATTACTTCCCAAAAAAGATTTATAGACTACTACAACTAATAATGACAAAAATAATATATATTTGAAGACTAAGAAAACATCCTATAAAAAATGTTCCTTTATAGATCACAATGAGAAACAAATCCCATAAAAGGATACAATCCAAAAGAGGAGGACAATAATGCTTCCCCAAGAAGACCAGAAATGACAAATCCTATGTATAAGATTATACATTATTCTAAATGAATAAGTGTGACTATATAGAAGTTATTATTTGAGAGATGAGTCTCAACATTTGTATTATTACTAATAATAAAATAAATCACCCTTCTGATTCCCTTAATGTAACAAACTTTACCCCAGTAACCTAGTGACAATGTTTACTTTATTATATTAGTACATGATATAATGAATTTCAAAAAAGCTGATTAATCTATTTAGAAATCCTGAGAGACGAGATATATACATTAATTCTATATTACATTATAAAAATAAGACATAACATGAAAAATTTTATTGCATTCAAGAAGATCATTGAAAGACTTCTTCTTTATATATTACAAAAATGAAAACATAATAAATGGTGAGATAAAATTATTACTAAGAAAGTACATACGATAAAATACCTCCCAATTAGACAATTCATTAAAAATATAGAATAGTGGATAATCAATATATTACTATTTAATAAAAAACATGATCTTCAAAATGTATCCAAAGATAATATAAACCGAACAATCATGTGGATAATAATAACTGAAATCTTAATGAAGTAAATGTATATTGTCAAAGGACATGATTTTACCCTCATGACCTCATTCCAATACACGATGAAACTTTTCTTCAAGGACTTGTGATAATACTTTTCAAGGAATGAGTAGGTATACACAAAATACCCAACTAATTTGTCCAAATATTTGTCACATGAGACCCGTCTATGCATCGAGGATATATCTATAACTATCTCTCACCCATCACTTATATATTTCAAATGAATTATTCATATATTCAATAAAAAATATAATACATAATAAATATGACTTATCAATAAATAAATATTCATATCAAATCCTGAATATAGAAAATCAATATTTACCTAGTAAATGTAATAAATTTCACGATAATATTCCTTAAGAAGACACAGTATATTGAAATGGAACTATTAATGAAATATCAAAATAGTATAAGTGATACTAAATAAATCCATGTTAATAAAAATATGAACATACATGAGAAAAATAATGTACACTAAATACTGGAGAGTGATATAGAATATAATCACAAGAAAGTGAATGATCAAAAAATTAAATATAATACACAAATCAATAAAGGATGATATATGTAAATAAATTCATCATAAATGAAAGTTTTTAAGTAAATTAATTTATTTTTACAATAATAGAGGAAAATTTTAGTTAAAATGGAAAAATTACAATCCTTAAAGTTTTAATAACTTTTTTTTATAAAAAATGAAGTTATAATCATTTACTAAATTCTGTTCAAACTTTTTGAAAATAATGACTTTTTATTTCAATATAAAACTTAAAAATAAATATAATAATGGGATAAATATTTTATTTTAAAAAGTATAAACATTTAGAGGAATAAAAATAGTGAATAATGGTTGTGGAGGTGGGAAATGTCGTTGATTCCAATATATTAAAAATAAAATTCCTTCCACACTTTTAAAAAAAGTTAAAAAATGGATTATTAAAAAAACATTAAATATATTAAATTATATATATTTTTTAAAAAATAAAATGGTAGTATAAAAATACAATTACATGTAAAATAAAATTTGATAAAAATTTTTATGAAATAATTTAAAAAATACGGATTTGGAAGAATAATATTCCCGACAAAAAGAGAAAAAAGGGTTGGTTTTTTCATAAAAATATCATTTTGTTATTCAAGTAACAAAGAGTGGGAAATTTGGAATAAAGAAAAGGAAAACATAAAAATTACTAAAGGGGAAAAATATGTAACATATCGGACCCGGGTGCCACGCAACGGTGCCCCGAATCTGGTTCTCCACGTGACCTCAAGTGCATTTCCCTAAACGCCAGAGGCTACCGACTAGCAGCGAGGGCCCAGGTCTGATAGTGGTAAAACTATGTCCTCATTTGTCAAAGTGTAGCGCAGCGGAATAAAAAATAAAACATACAACAAAAAGCGGAAGCATTAAACCATACACAACTAAAATAAACAACAACAGTGGATATAACCAACAATATATAAATAATGATGCTACATGTCTCAAGTTCTAAGAAAACAGCCAGAACATGTTATTCATCAATACAGTACAACATAATGCAGAGTACAGGAAAACAAGCAAAACCGCTGCCAGCGGCATCGCGAGCCTAGGCTCGGTCCCATGCCCTCATACTCTACAGGAACAGTCAAGTACCTGTATAGGGACTCTTTCCCCTATCCACACCTGCATGAAAGTAATTTGTTTGGGCCGAAAATCGTGACCCAAACAGGGTGTGAGAAATATATCTCAGTAGGCACCCACCAATGGCCTGTGCCCAACTGTGTGATAACATGCAACAATACTGTGCAGTGGTAAAATGTAATAAAGTAAGCAGTACTCAAAATTAACAACTACCAGTTATATTTCCATTTTTAATATTCATTTAATATAATAAATCACCACCGTGCATTTCTAAGTAAACAACTAGTGTCCTCAGACACGTAAACTCCTACCCTCGGGTAAAGAGTATCCAATACAAGAATCTGCCCTCAGACATAACAGAGCTTTCCCTCAGGCATAGGTAGTGTTTCCCACAGGCACAAAGTCAGCTGCCAACAGTCACGAAAGAAGTTTCCCTCAGGCCGAAATAACTACTACACACAGGCTAAATAGTGCAGTGCCCACAGGCTAATCAGAACAACACCCTCTGGCTAAATAGGTAACCGGGCCATGCCCAATATGTCAAAATGCAGTAAATAAGAAATTCCTCTCAAGGAAATTCTACAATTACTACATTGAAGTCATACCCTCGGGTATCCTGGACAAATGGCTAAACTGTGAAACACACCCCCGGGTGGTTTCGGATCCAAGTAATGATCCCAACCAGCATTTTATTATCACAATTTAATCACCTATGAAATTATAGGCATTAAATATAACAACGACCTCAGCCACACGACACCCCAACATGGGTTTGTGTCACGAAAACTCACAAAAATGCACGACAGTTGGAAATTTACACCAATCCACCTACCTTATACGCCAACGAACGTTATACCCGAACGCCGACTCCAAAAACGCCCAAGAATGGCGCAGATCTGACAAAGAACAAAACCCATTCAATTGTAAATAACTTTCCCTCGGGAAAGAATTGGTACGAACGGTACCAGGAGAGGAGAGGGCTTACCCGTGCGATTCCAACGAGATCGTCCGAAGATGAATCAGATTCCAGACGAACACCAGACAGATCTTCCAAGGTTCGGCCATCCTCCTTGGCTCCAAAATAGCTCAAATGCCTCCTCTGCCAAATGAGGAGGCTACTGCGTGTTTTAAGCTGAAAAAACAAAGTACACGGCGTGTAATCCATTCATTTAACTGTTCCTCTGGTCACACTGCCACACTGTTCATCCGTCGACATAGGTACACGACCTATACTCCGGAGTACACAATGTGTACTGTCACCCAGCTGGTGGCTTCTCCACCACCTTACTATTTAGGCCTGCCGACTGACTACACGACGTGTAAGGTACCACCACATGACGTGTAGTCGGTTCCCACACCCTTCGTCGCTGACATGGCTACACGCCCCGTGTACCCATCCCACATGGCCAAAAGTACACGGTGTGTGGAAAAGTACACGGTGTGTAGTTCCAAAGTTTATGATTTTTTTCTATTTTCCCCATTTTCTCAAAAACACTTAAGGAAAAGGAAAAACCAGAAGGCCGTATCTCAAAAATAAGAACTGGGTTCTTATAAACCTCTCCACTTATAGTAATTCATCCCAGAATTTCCCTTCCCACGGTGGCGAAGATAAAGC
This sequence comes from Viscum album, assembly GCA_963277665.1. NCBI lineage: Eukaryota > Viridiplantae > Streptophyta > Magnoliopsida > Santalales > Viscaceae > Viscum > Viscum album. The sequence continues at coordinate 904,439,363 of OY728165.1, read as the reverse complement.
TCAGAACAGCTCTGGCCACTGAGCACGTACGTCAGCCTCCCACTCCCAGGTCTCGTCCTGCACTCAGCCATGCTGCCATAGCACCCGTACAAGAGGAACTGACCGGCCTCAGAGAACCTTCGTGCTCCTATCAACGATACGAATCAGATGATCCTCAAGGGACGAATCGACCTCCAGCTCAACCTCCTCAGGCTGAAAGACGTGAGATGGGTCTGAATGATAGAGACGCAACTGAGACACATGGATGACGTTGTGCATGGCTCTGTACCACTATGGTAACTACAACAGATAGGAAACCAGGCTGACTCTCTCCAGAATCTCAAATATCCCCACATACCTCGGTGAAAGCTTACCCTGTCTCATGATCCGGTTGTGTCCCAGCTTCGGCGAGACATGCAAGAAAACCTGATCCCCAACAACTAACTCTAAAGGTCATCTATGACGTTCAGCATATGACTTCTGTCAAGACTGCGTGGTAGCCATCCTCTTCTGAATCAACTGGACCTGCTCAGAAGTCTCCTGCACGAGCAGTGGTCCCAGAAAAGCTGCCTCACCTGCCTCTAACTAGCATAAAGGTGAACGAAATGGCCTACCATATAAAGCCTCATATGGTGCCATCTCAATAGTTTACTAAAAACTATTATTATAGGCACACTCGACTAAGGGTATATGCTTCTCCCAAGAGCCCCCAAAGTCCAGGACACATGCACACAAAATGTCCTCAAGCACCGGTATCATACGCTCTGACTGGCCATCGGTCTGAGGGTGGTATGCTGTGCTCATAAGCACCTGTGTACCCAGTGCCCTCTAAAAACTCTGCCAGAAATGAGATGTAAAGCGGGAATCCCTATCAGAAATGATAGAATGAGGGAAACCATGAAGACGTACAATCTCTCGGATATACAGCCTTCCAAGCTCGTCCACACCGAAGGTCACATTGATCGGCAAGAAGTGAGATACCTTCGTGAATCTGTCCACAACCACACACATGGAGTCATTGCCTCGAGGTGACCTCGGAAATCCCATCACAAAATCCATCGCAAAATCATCCCATTTCCACTCTGGAATGGGTAACTGTTGTAACAACCCGGCTTGTCTTTGGTGCTCCGCCTTCACCTACTGACAGGTGGAACATCTCGTAACAAAACCAGCTATCTCTCTCTTCATACCCGACCACCAATACTGACGTCTCAAGTCACAGTACGTCTTAGTAACCCTGTGATGAACTTCCCAAGCTGAATCATGAAACTCCTGCATTAGCTTCTCGCGGATATCCCCTGGAACCCACACTCGTCCATGCAAACACAAAACCTCATCACTGCCTATCGTCCAACCAGGAGATGGGTCCCCACTTGCCACCGAATCCCGTAGAACCAGCCCTTCTGAATAAGATAGCTGTCTCATCCACACTCTATCTAGGAGGGTAGAAGTCACAGCTAAAGATGAAAGATAATTCTTCCCCTGACTGTCATGCACCTCCAGATGCATCCTAGAGAACAAGTCCCTAAGCTCCCACTCACCACTGGCCTCCTGCACTACCTGTATCTGAGTCTTCCTACTCAGGGCATCAGCTACTACATTACCTTTACCAGGTGTGTAGGCAAGCTCAAAATAGAAGGACTGTAGGTACTCCACGCACCTTCTCTGCATCAGATTCAGGTCACACTGAGTAAAGATATACCTGAGTCTTTTGTGGTCGGTGAAAACCACAAAATGCTCTCCCAATAGATAGTGTCTCCAACAGAGCAATGCATGAACAACTGCAGCTAACTCAAGATCATGCGTCGAGTAATTCCTCTCATGTGGCCTCAATTGCCGAGACATGTACGCAATAACTCAGTCGCCCTACATCAAAACGGATCCCAGCCCAATACCTGATGCATCACAGTAAACTGTATAGATCTTCCCCTACTCTGAGAGTATCATTATCGGTGCTAATGTCAACCTACCCTTCAGGTTCTGAAAACCTGTCTCGCATGCTTCTAACTGAACAAACTTCACACCCTTCTTAGTGAGTCCAATCAACGGTGCTGCTAAGCGGGAGAAGTCATGTATGAAGCGTCTGTAGTAACCTGCCATCCCTAAGAAACTCCGTATCTCAAACACGTTCTTAGGCTCCTCCAAGGAAACTACGGCTCTCACCTTCTCTGGGTCTACTGCAACTCCTGCCTCTGAGATGATATGACCCAGGAAGTGAATCTGGTCCATCCAAAAGTGGAACTTCGAGAGCATAACATATATCCAACGCTCTCTCAGTGTACTCAGTACGATCCAAGAAGGGTGGAATGGTCGTGTCGAGTGTGAGAGTACACCAAGATGTCGTCCACGAATACAACCACAAAATAATCAAGATACAGATGGAACACACGATTCATCAGAGCCATGAAAACTGATGGCATGTTTGTGAGTCCGAACGGAACAACCAAGTACTCATACAGACCATATCTGCTCCGAAAAGCTGTTAGCGGTATATCCTATGGTCTCACACGCAACTGATGATATCCGGATCTCAAGTCAATCTTCGAGAACACTCATGCTCCACGAAGCTAATCAAATAGATCATCTATCCTAGACAAGGGATATCGGTTCTTAACTGTCAACTGGTTCAGCTTCCGATAATCCACGCAAAGTCTAAGGGTACCGTCTGCCTTCTTCGCAAAAAGGATCGGAGAACCCCAAGGAGAAGTACTGGGTCGGATAAAGCCCCTTTCCTGTAACTCCTCTAACTACCTCTTGAGATCTTGCAACTCTAGCGTGACCATTCTATAAGGAGGAATGGACACCGGTTCTGCTCCTGGAATAAGATTGATAGAGAAAACAACCTCTTGCACCGGAGGTAGACCTAAAAAGTCATCTGGGAATACATCCCTGAAATGATCAACAACTGGAGGTAAATCCTTCTGACAAGTCCCCTGATCATCTAGATATAAGCTCGCAATATGGGCTATGACTCCACCTCGCCCATGATGCTCTGGGCCAGCTTGACTCACCTGAACATCCCATTCACCCTTGTATAGAAACTCTCCTCCCTTTAGTGACGTGAAACTCACCGAGCGACGATAGTAGTCTACAAAGGCTCGAAAGGGAACCAACCAGTCCATCCCGAGAATGACATCATAACTCGTCATATCCAAGACATAGAGGTCCCAAAGGAAGTGACACCCTCCAACATCAAGGGGGAAGTCCTTACACTAACGTACACTAGCCGTCCTAGTCCCCAACGGAGTGTCTAGCGTCATGATATCAGAAGAATAAGAAACACCGAGCCCAAGGCTCTCCACAATGGGTACATATATGAAACTATGTGTAGCACCCATATTGAAAAGTACTAAAGATAAGACAGAAGCTACTAGTATAGTACCTCCGACTGTAGATGGTCTGGGATCCTGCTCCTGCAAGGTCTGTTGCACTGCATATGCCTGCCCAGTGCCGCGGCCCTACGACACAACCTGGCTACCCTGAGCTGTCCCGCCCTGTTGCCTCTAAGATCCTGGTGTCTGGCTACCACGACCACAACCACCATCTCTACCTTCACGCCCTGACGTATTCTAGTTCCCGGACTAGTAAGAAGTCACTGGTCCTGCTCCCGCACACGGAGTCTGCACAGAACCCCTCTCACTAGCCACTGGTGGAAACGCCTTGCAAAAGCACTGCAGATGACCCATCTTGCCGCAAGCTCGGCACTCCACTGGGTCTCGTGGACACTGCTGTATCTTGTGCCCCTCTCTACCACACTGGTAGCACATAACCCGGCCACCTGAAGCGTTCTTCTGATTGGTACTTCCACCCTGAGGGAAGTCCATCTCTCTCTTCCTCTTGCCAATCGAAATAGTACCAGTGACTGGTGCGGAACCGCTCTGGCCCACACAACTCGATTCTCGCAGGTTCCTCTCTGTAATTAATGTCTGGTTCACTATCGCGTGTACAGTAGGCAACCTGAAAACATTTACCAGCACTCGGATGTCATACTGAAGACCATCCTCAAAACATCTGGCTCCCAACGTCTCATCACCCACCAGCACGGGTGCAAAATGCTGAAGCTCCATAAAACGAACAGAATAGTCCATCCACTACAGGAAAAATGGGTATTTGCGACGGGTTATTTGCGATGGGAATAAATCCCGTCGCAAATAGCCCCGTTAAAAACTTATTTGCAACGGGGGTATTTACCCGTCGCAAATAAGTAGGCTTTTTCGACGGGATTGCTTTCCCCGTCGCAAAAGAACTGGCGCGCGTCGCGCACCAAATCGCGGGAAACATATTTGCGACGGGGGAATTCCCCCGTCGCAAATAGTATGTCGGCAGGTGGTTATTTGCGACGGGACCCGTCGCAAATAACTATTTAACCGTTGACCGTAATAAATGTTGGCTAAGGTATTTGCGACGGGTACCATCGCAAATAACACTATTTGTGACAGGAATCTCGTCGCAAATAATCTAACCTATAAATACCCCCATCCGTTTTTTTCAAATCATTCTCAAACTCCATCTTCTTCTTCTCTCAAAGTTGTATTTCTAAAGTTCAGATTTTCTCCAGTTTAATTTTTTTCTCCGGAGTTGATATTAAAGTTTTGAAGAACGATCAGAGCAGATCAATTTTCAAGGTATTTATGTTCATTTCAATTTAATATTTATTTTTAATTTTTTATTAGTTTCAATTATTCTTAATTAGTTGTAATTTAATTATGTTTACATTATTTTGTTACTTAATAAATTTAAATTATTAGTATTGTTCATAGTTAATGGTAATTAGGAATAATTTTTAATAATTTTTAATAATTAAGAATAAATATTAATAATTAATAATAAATACCAATAATTAGGAATAATAACATTATTACATTATTAGTATATTTTATTATTAATATTAAAATAATATAATTTTATATATATATACAATTCTCTTTTCATCTGTGTGTTTGCTGTCTTCACATGTATTATTTGTATGTGGAGATAGAAAACACACAGATGAAAGGAGAATTGTATATAAATTAGAAAATTATATTATTTTAATATTAATAATAAAATATACTAATAATGTTATTATTTGTAATTATTGGTAATTATTCCCAATTATTGGTAATTATTCATTTAATTACTAATAATTAGGAACAATTACCAATAATTATCAATAATTAAGAATAATTAGTAATAATTAGTAATAATTAGAATTAATTACCAATAATTAGTAATAATAACAATAATTAGTAATAATTACCAATAATTAGTAATAATTACCAATAATTAGTAATAATTACCAATAAGTAGTAATAATTATCAATAATTAGTAATACTTACCAATAATTTGTAATAACTACCAATAATTAACAATAATTAGTAATAATTAGTAATAATTACTAATAATTACCACTAATTAGTAATAATTACCAATAATTACCAATAATTACCAATAATTACCAATAATTACCAATAATTAGTAATAATTACCAATAATTAGTAATAATTAGTAATAATTACCAATAATTAGTAATAATTAACAATACTTACCAATAATTACCAATAATTACCAATAATTACCAATAATTAGTAATAATTACCAATAATTACCAATAATTTTTAATAATTAATAATAATTACCAATAATTAGTAATAATTGGTAATAATTAATAATAATTACCAATAATTATTAATAATTATTAATAATTAGTAATAATTAATAATAATTACCAATAATTAGTAATAATTATCAATAATTAGTAATAATTACCAATAATTAGTAATAATTAACAATAATTACCAATAATTAGTAATAATTAGTAATAATTAGTAATAATTAGTAATAATTAGTAATAATCAGTATTAATTACCAATAATTAGAATTAATTACTAATAATTAGTAATAATTACCAATAATTAGTAATAATTACCAATAATTAGTAATAATTACCAATAATTAGTAATAATTAGTAATAATTAGCAATAATTACCAATAATTAGTAATAATTACCAATAATTAGTAATAATTACCAATAATTAGTAATAATTACCAATAATTCATAATAATTACCAATAATTAACAATAATTACCAATAATTACCAATAATTAGTAATAATTAGTATTAATTACCAATAATTAGTATTTATTACCAATAATTAGTATTAATTACCAATAATTAGTAATAATTACCAATAATTAGTAATAATTATCAATAATTAGTAATAATTACCAATAATTAGTAATAATTACCAATAATTAGTAATAATTACCAATAATTAGTAATAATTAACAATAATTAGTAATAATTAACGATAATTAGTAATAATTACCAATAATTAGTTTTAATTACCAATAATTAGTATTAATTACCAATAATTAGTATTAATTACTAATAATTAGTAATAATTAGTAATAATTACCAATAATTAGTAATAATTAGTAATAATTACCAATAATTAGTAATAAATAGTAATAATTACCAATAATTAGTAATAATTAACAATACTTACCAATAATTACCAATAATTACCAATAATTATTAATAATTACCAATAATTAGTAATAATTACCAATAATTACCAATAATTGGTAATAATTAATAATAATTACCAATAATTAGTAATAATTAGTAATAATTAGTAATAATTACCAATAATTAGTAATAATTATTAATAATTAGTAATAATTAATAATAATTACCAATAATTAGTAATAATTATCAATAATGAGTAATAATTATTAATAATTACGAATAATTAGTAATAATTAACAATAATTACCAATAATTAGTAATAATTAGTAATAATTAGTAATAATTAGTATTAATTACCAATAATTAGTAATAATTAACAATAATTAGGAATAATTACCAATAATTAGTAATAATTTCCAATAATTAGTAATAATTAGTAATAATTAGTAATAATTAGTAATAATTACCAATAATTAGTAATAATTACCAATAATTCGTAATAATTAACAATAATTTGTAATAACTAACAATACTTAGTAATAATAATCAATAATTACCAATAATTACCAATAATTAGTAATAATTACCAATAATTACCAATAATTTCCAATAATTACCAATAATTACCAATAATTAGTAATAATTACCAATAATTAGTAATAATTACCAATAATTAGTAATAATTACCAATAATTAGTAATAATTAACAATAATTAGTAATAATTAACAATAATTAGTATTAATTACCAATAATTAGTATTAATTAGCAATAATTAGTAATAATTACCAATAATTAGTAATAATTAGTAATAATTACCAATAATTACCAATAATTATTAATAATTAACAATACTTACCAATACTTACCAATAATTACCAATAATTAGTAATAATTACCAATAATATTAGTACTATGAAAATAATAAAAAATTTATATAATATTAAAATTATCAATATTTGTAACATGTTTTTCTTTATTCTCAACATATTTAATTCTTAAAGGGTCAATTTTTAGGTCTATCTCAATAAAAAGTTTGTGTTAGTCGTGTATGATCTAAACTCTATAATTATCCTAGCTTGAGTGTTTTTTCTAACAAATTATTCAAAACCAGTAATGCTTTTATATTTTATAGAGAAATATGGAACAACGAGGTCGTCAACAATCATTATTAGGTGACCGCATATAGATAAATCAACATAGAAATCCAAACGGTTCTGGTTTAAATCCAGTATATGTTGAGGGTGTGGAGACTTTTTTATCATTTGCGGCATCAAATCCAGAATTTGTTTCAGAAGGCAAAATAAAATGCCCTTGTAGAAAATGTGCATTGAGAACGTTTGACACGTTTGACAAAGTGGGAGAACATCTCTTACGTTTTGGTTTTCAACCAAATTATGTTTTTGGTATCAACACGGTGAACGCAGTTCCAGAGCAGGTGATACCAACATGATTCCGGATCCATCCCGGTTTCAAGATTTAGTACATGATGTTGCAGGTTCATCTGTTCAACATACAGAAACTCCGGCTGATATAGCTTCAAATCCTGAGTTGACACCGTCTGAATTTTATGAGTTGTTGAAGTCTGCTGAGGATGCATTATATCCTGGATGCAAGATGAGCAAATTAGAAGAAGTTGCAAAATATATGGCTATCAAATTAGATAATGGAATGTCAAACACCTGTTTTGACCAGATATTTTCTTTACTGAAAACACTGTTACCCGAAGGAAATGTTTTACCTACAAATTACTATGAGAGTAAGAGGCTGGTTTGAAATTTGGGACTTACTTGTCAGAAGATTCATGCTTGTTCAAATGAATTCATTTTATATTCTGGGGAAAATGAGTCGTTGGATAGTTGTCCTACATGTGGGCAACTGAGATATAAAGAAGGACAACACGGGAAGTCTGGTTTGATTCCTGTAAAACAGTTGAGATATTTTCAGCTTACATCCAGACTTCAGCGTTTATTCATGTCTAAGAATACAGCGACAATGATGTCATGGCATAAAGAGAATATTTCAAACGATAAAAGCTTGAATCATCCAGCCGATGGTGATTCATGGAAAAATTTTGATAGAGTGCATCCATCCTTTGCTTTAGAAGCTAGAAATGTTTGAATGGGCCTTTCCACTGATGGTTTCTGTCCGTTTGGATCTTATGGTAGTCAATATTCATGTTGGCCTGTTTTTTTAACTCCGTACAATTTACCTCCATGGATGTTGATGAAGGAGCCATATATCTTTTTGACTTTACTAATTCCAGGACATCCGAAGAAAAATATTGATGTTTATTTGAATCCATTGATTGATGAATTAAATTTATTGTGGAGTACTGGTGTCAGTACATATGATGTTGCAACGAAACAGAATTTCATACTGAGAGCAGCATTGATATGGACAATAAGTGACTTCCCGGCTTATGGGATGTTATCTGGCTGGAGTACACATGGTAAGAAATCATGTCCTTACTGTATGGGAGAGAACAAAGCATTTATTCTCATTCATGGAAAGAAACCTTGTTATTTTGACTGTCATCGTAGATTTCTTCCAGCTGATCATCCTTTTCGCAGAAACAGATCTCATTTCAGAAAAGGAACAGTTGAAAGGGATGGACATCCAAAAATGCTATCAGGTTCGGAGTTAAAATCAGTTGTATTTTCATTACCTCCCATCACTTTTGGTCCCACAATAAACCAACAGAAAATTTCTGGTTTTGGGAAAGAACACAATTTGATTAAACATAGCATATTTTGGGATTTGTCATATTGGTCTGATCTGTTGGTCCGACACATGTTAGATGTCATGCATATTGAGAATAACTGTTTTGATAATTTGTTTCATACAGTTTTGGATACGCCAGGAAAGAGCAAAGACAATGTAAATGCACGTTTAGATCTTGCCCAAATTTGCAGGCGTCCAGAATTGGAACTATTTGAGAATGTCAGAACAGAAAGGTTACTGAAACCAAAAGCAGCTTATACACTGTCTAAAGAAAACCGTTTATTATTTTGTTAATGGATTGCAGATTTGAGACTTCCAGATGGATGTGCTTCCAATTTGGGTAGATGTGTAAAGAATGGTCATATTACTGGATTAAAAAGTCATGATTGTCATGTTATAATGGAGAGACTTCTTCCCATTGGATTAAGAGGTCTGTTGAATTCTGTGATTTGGGATTCCATAACAGACAGGTCTCATTTTTTTGGGAAATTTGTGCGGTTACGTTAGATTATGATGCTCTAGGAAAACGTGAAAAATATGTTGTTGTAATTATATGTAAACTGTAAAAAAAATTTCCTCCGTCTTTCTTCGACTCAATGGAACATTTGATGTTACATTTTCCATATGAAGCCAAATGTGGAGGTCCGGTACAGTTTCGATGGATGTACCCATTTGAAAGATGCATGAAAAAATTGAAAAGAAAAGTACGTAACAAAGCATCTGTTGAAGGATCTATTGCAGAAGCTTATTTGCAAGAGGAAATATATTTTTCCTGCTCCCATTATTTTGAATCTGAGTATCCTTCAAAACACAACTGAATGAGATGGAATGAGAGGAATATTGATGAAATCGACAATAAATTATCTATTTTCAACCAGTCAGAGCTTGGTTTTGGTGGAGTTTATGAACGCTGGCTTTCAGATGATGAACATCAGAGAGCTCATACGTATGTTCTGCTCAACTGTGAAGAGATGACATCGGTTGTACTGTAAGTGTTTATATCACTTATTCTATCATTTATGTTACAGTAAATAACTTTGGTTTTTATAGTTTGTATGATAATCATATCAAGAATCAAATTCCACAAATTACAGCAGCTGCTCTCGAAGAACGTCGAATGAAAAATTTCTCTCAGTGGTTTCAAAAACTGGTAACATAAATTCTTTATCTTTTAGCAACTCATTCAATGTATAGTTTACTATATTGATAATTATTTCACAAATTTTCAGGTGTCTCGACATGCTGATAAAATTGACAAACGGCTGTGTGTATTGAGTAACCCACCTTCCAAACTTGTTAAAACTTATAATGCATATGTGGTGAATGGATTTCGATTCCACACACATGCATATGGGGAATCGAAAAAAACAATGAACATCGGAGTTAGCTTGAGAGGATCTCATCATCGAGAAAATGAAGTTGAATTTTATGGCATACTTGATGAAATCATTGAACTCTGTTATCTTGGACAACATTACATAACCATGTTCAAATTTCGGGGGTTGGATACAGAGAGAGGCGTGCGTGTTCATCCGACTCATGGAATCATCGATATTAAAAGTAAAAGTGTTCTCGCAGTAAATGAACCATTCTTATTGGCTCAACAGGCATATCAATTTTATTATGCAAAGTACTGTGCAACATCAAGAGACTTGACTGATTGGTGGAGTGTAATAAAAATCAAAATTCGAGACAATCAGTTTAGTCAAAGTGAATGTGCTTTCACTGATGTGCAAAGAATTGAAGTTTTTCAAGAGAGTACTCAAAATCAATCTTTTTTACAAAGAGACATGAGTATCGATGACGACACCCTACATTTAAGAGTCGGTGATGACGATGATGTTAATGATGTCACATATGAATTTGAAATGGTAAGAGATGAAGCAACTGTAACTCGAATGGATATCGATGATGTTGAGGAGGAATATGATGATGACATTATCATATATAAAGATGATGATGAAGATGAACACTGATAGCATTCCATGGTATTTATATACAATCATAATATGTATATATTTATATATAATAGTAATTATCAATTATTTTCTAACATTAACATTTTCTGTTTCAGATGGACGATGCCACATTTCGTGAGTTGGCGGATGCTGACCTGACTTTCGATGCAGATGAGTTGCTGACAGATGACCCTCAGCCTGCAGGTGCTCCAGGGAGTACGCAGAGGTGGCGCGGTATTGCACGATTGATGATTCCTGACCCCGTCCCCGAGTGACGTCCATGTCTTGGGTTTGATCCACGCACACGGAGGTGTGATAACCTATGTGATAACATATGGATTTGACTAAGATTTCATTAATCTATTCACATAATAAATGTTTATTATTTTTTCAGTTTTCCGCATATAGCAGTCGGACAGGGAAGCGCTATTTTGCGTAACTATTTCTCTCAGCCGTGGACCACATGGGAGCAGATTCCCATTGATGTGCAGCAGGCCATGTTCGGCCATTGGTTTGTACGTACGTAAATAAATAATTTTTATTTTGAAAATTATTTCATTTCTAACTTGATATTTTGATTTATTTGTAGGGTTAATGGTATCCGATCAAGGATACCATGCGTGACGCCATCCACGAGGCATGGGAGGTGGCCATGCGTGATCACCTTCGTCAGTTTTTGCACAATTTAAGAAAAGCTGCGAGGAAGAAAGAAGGAGTGTCAGATTTTGAGGAGTCATGTAGAGCACACCGACCAGAGTATATTTCATCCCATGTATGGGATGGATTATGTGCGCACTGGTTGAGTGGTGCCTTTCAGAGGAGATCATCGGTGGGGAGGCAGAATCGGGGGAGACAGGAGGTGACTCATCGAGCTGGAAGTCGTTCTTTCAGTACTCATAGACAGCATCTGGTACGTACATTATTTATAAATATTTTATATAACTATAAATATTAACAGTTTATTTTTTATTCTTATAGGCTGTCGAGCACCCCGATATTACAGAGTACGACGTATATCGGAGGATGTATAGTGATCCTGCTACTGGGGAGCTCAAAGGTGATCGTCAGCATCACATCGTGGTCAGTATTATTTGTTTGCAAGTTTAAAAATTAACTGCATATAATATATTCACAGTTTTAATTTTAAATTGCAACTATAGGAGTCATATGAGGCCGCAGCGTCACAGGCCCGGCCTGAGAGTCAGGACGAGTCATCAGATCAGACCACTGCCCATCAGTTTGATGAGGCGGCATGGATGCAGGCCACTCAGTATGCCTTCGAGAAGGGCCGGGTAGTTGGTATCGGCTCTCGACTGACTCTCGGAGATTATTATGGCAGTGCTGTGATGTCGGCGTCCAGCTCGAGAGGAGCTCGTGCATCTTCTTCTACTACACAGTATGAGGATCAGTTGCGATCTCAGACTGCACAGATAGAGAGTCTCCGACAGGAGCAGGAGCAGATGCGTCAGCAGCATGAGGAGGAGCGTCGACGCCAGCAGCAGCTGTACGAGGAGCAGACGAGTCGGTGGCAGCAGCAGCATCAGGAGCAGATGGAGTACATGCATCGACTCACTCATGGTTTAGGGATGGAGTTTCCTCCACCACCATCTATAGATCCCCCACCTCCCCCCTCCTTCAGATTAGAGTTTGTATTTATGTTATAAAATTTGGGAAATCAAAATATTTTTTTTCTATTCTTAGTTTTTGTCTCATTATAAAATATTAATAATATTATATTTTTAAATAACAATATTAATATGAATAATAATATTAATTATATTTTATAATATTAAATTATATATATATATTAAAATTTTATAATATTATAATTTAATTATATTTTTTGTAATACTTGAATTATTTTAATATTTGAATGTAAAATAATTCTATTATTTTTATATTAATTAGAATAACTTATTATTTTTTTTATTTATGAATTATAATTCTAATATTATTATATTAATTTAATCATTTATTAATATTCTAGTATTTTTTATTTTTGAATTATAATTCTATTATTATTATATTAATTAAAATAATTTATTATTTTTAGTTGTGAATTATAATTCTATTATTATATTAATTAAAATAATTTATTAATAATTTTTTTTTATTTTTTTATAGTATTTGCGATGGGATACTATGCCCGTCGCAAATACTAGTATTATTATATGCATTAAAATAATTTATTAATAGTTTTTTATTTTTTTTTAAATAGTTTTTGCGACGGGTACCGTCGCAAAAGGTATTTGCGACGGGTCCCGTCGCAAAAACTATTTTAAAAGTTTTTTACAAATATACGGAGTACTATTTGCGACGGGGAGAATAACCGTCGCAAAAAAAGGCTTCAGCGACGGGCCCGTCGCAAATAAGTGTTGTTGTGACGCCGTTTTCAGCAACGGGCCATTTGCAACGGGCCCCCGTCACAAAAAGCCATTTGCGACGGGATCCCGTCGCAAATGACCCGTCGCAAATACCTGTTTTTTTAGTAGTGCATCACCGACATAGTGCCCTGCTGTAGATTCATGAACTCTCGAGCTCTATCTGCCCTCATCGTATCAGGAAAGAAGAATTCATAGAAGAATGCCTGAAAATCTTCCCATGCCATGTATTTGTGATGCTCTTACTGGGTGGTAACATCCTACCACCTCTTGGCGGAATCACGCAACATGTAAGTCGCGAGCTTGACCCTCCGCCATAGAGGCGTCTCAAGATGCTCGAAAATAGTCTGCATCAATCCTAGCCAAGACTCCGCAGCCTATGGTCCACCATCCCCTGAAAACGTAGGCGGATGCTACTGCTGAATGATACGTGTCAACTCAGCCATAGATGTAGTAGCCTGCGGTGCTCCCTGAAAGGTCTGCATGAACCGCATAAAGCGCTCACGGAACTGCGCCTCCGCGCCTGTGTCCGGTATAGCCGCTGACGCTGCATCTGGATTTTCTGGAGGATCAAATGGTTGCCCATGGCCCACCATCTCTGGAGTATACTCGTCGCCGCTCTCCTGGTGAACAACGCGTGGTCGTCTAGGCGGCATGGAACTACATGGTCAAAAGCACGCCTCAGATTAATGATTATTAAGACCGAAAAGTGAAGGAACCACAAAGGAACAAGAACAATAAGGCATTTAAAATTTACAGAACAAGACTACACTGCGTGTAAATTGACTACACGGTGTGTACTTGACTTCCCTTCCCCTTCCTGGGTCCTTACACACGGCTATTCCACACGACTTCCATTGAAAAAAACTACACGACGTGTATAATATCTACACGACATGTACGGTGTTATTTTCCAACTGCTCGTGTCGTCTGTGACACGACTGACTACTCGACTTGACACTACACAGTGTGTTACACCTGCACATGGAATTTACAGCACCCCGTTTCCGAGCCACAAGGCTAACTCCACACGGCCTGTCCTCAGACAAGACTACACGGTGTGTCCCACAGGTACACGATGTGTTTAGGGAGAGGTGACACCGGCCCGTGTTGTTCGTTACATAGCCAAGTCCCTAGGTCACACTACACGGCGTGTCCATCATTGACATGACATGTTCTGTCAAGGAGTTCACCAACCCATGTTGTTTGTTACATGTCCGGACTCCGGGTCAACACTACACGATGTGTACATTCGGTACACGACATGTTTTTCCCAATCCTTTCCCTACCTCGTGTCGCCACCCACACGGTTTGTGACACGGGAAGAGACTACACGGCGTGTACTCAGGGTACACTGCGTGTACTCAAAAAGTTTATTTTTCTTCCCGAACAGAAGAACATACACGACGTGTATAAAAATACAACACGGTGTGTATACTGGGTTTTCGGACAGTATGCCTCAGAAACTTCCCCGAAACCCAGAAAATACTGAAAAACAACACCTAAGTGTCAAATTCCGACCCGTGGGGGACCATACTCCCCACGAATAAAAGTTTGACATCTTATCCGTGTTATAATAAAATAATCAGTCAATGAGCCACCAAATTCCGGTAAATAGGGGCCCATACTCCCCAAAAAAACCGAAGTATGGTGTTTATTCTATAAACAGGCTCACACAATAATACCGTATCACATTGGAGGTATTTATCAAGAATCTATCACAACAACATGATTTATTAGAACAACAACTATCACAGCAACATGCAATTTCTAATTCACCTACATGGCATGGAAACTATGCATGGCATGTGACATCTAGCACGTACCTATATGATGCATGAGACGACATACCCTCATCTCATTGGGTTGCAACTAAATAGAACCCATAGATAAATTATAAACAACACAATCCCAAAGTGCATCACCCAACGGTGAAATCAAATCAACCGTAAAATTTGCAAAATCAAAAGAATTGCAAAATATGAGGTACACTGGATTTTCCCGGTACACGGGTTAGCTACGCCCGGGCACAACTTATTACCAACTACAGTCCATCCTATCCCTGACTACGGATCCAAATATTAATTCAATGAAAAGAACCACCTCTGATACCACTTTGTAATGTCCCTGACCCGAGTGCCAGGAAACGGTGCCCCGAATCCGATTCTCCATGTGACCTCAAGCGCATTTCCCCAAATGCCAGAGGCTGCCGACTAGCAACGAGGGCCCAGGTCTGATAGTGGGGAAACTATGCTTTCATTTGTCAAAGTGTAGGGTAGAGGAATACAAAATATAACATAAAACAAACAGCAAAAGAAGTAAACCATACACAACTGAAATAAAAAACAACAGTGGATATAACCAAAAATATATAAATAATGATGCTACATGTCTTAAGTTCTAAGAAAACATCCAGAACATGTTATACATCAATACACTACAACCAAATGCAGAGTACAACAAAACAAGCAAAACAGCTGGCAGCAGCATCGCAAGCCTGGGCTCAGTCCCATGCCCTCCTACTCCACAGCAACAGTCAAGTACCTGTATAGGGACTCTTTCCCCTATCCACACCTGCAGCAACGTAATCTGTTTGGGCCGAAAAGCATGACCCAAACAGGGTGTGAGAAATATATCTCAGTAGGCACCCACAAAAGGCACGTGCCCAACTGTGTGCTAACATGAAACAATAGTGTGCTGTGGTAAAATGAAATAAAGTAAGCAGTACTCAAAAGTAACGACTACCAGTTATATTGCAATTTTTAATATTCATTTAATCCATTTAATATAAGAAATCACCACCGTGCATTTCTAAGTAAACAGCTTGTGTCCTTAGACACGTAAACTCTTACCCTCGGGTAACGAGTATCCAACACAAGAATCTTCCCTCAGGCATAACAGAGTTTGCCCTCAGGCGTAGGTAGTGTCACCCACAGGCACAAAGTCAACTTCCCACAAGCACGGAAGAAGTTTCCCTCAGGCCGAAATAACTACTGCCCACATGCTAAATAGTGTAGTGCACACAGGCTAATCACAACAACACCCTCAGGCTAGCAGGTGACCGGGCCACACCCAACATGTCAAAATGCAGTAAATAAGCAATTCCTCACAAGGCAATTCTACAATTACTATATTAAAGGAATACCCTCAGGTATCCTGGCCAAATGGCTAAACAATGAAACACACCCCCGGGGTGGTTTCATATCCATGAAACGATCGCATCCAGCATTTTATTATCACAATTTAATCACCTATGCAATTCTAGGCATTAAATATAGCAACAACCTCAGCCACACAACACCCCAACTTGGGTTTGTGGCACGAAAACGCACAAAAATGCCCGACAGTTGGATATTTAAACCAAGACACCTACCTTATAAACCAACGAACGTTATACCTGAATGCCGACTCCAGAAATGCCCAAGAACGGCGCAGATCTGACGAAGAACAAAATCCATTCAAACATAAATAACTTTCACTCGGGAAAGAATTGGTATGAACAGTACCGGGAGAGGAGAGGTCTTACCCATGCGGTTCCAACAAGACCGTCCGAAGCCGAATCGGATTCTAGACGAACACCCAGTGGATATTCAAAGGTTCAGTCATCCTCATTGGTTCCATAACGGCTCAAATGCCTCCTCTGCCAAATGAGGAGGCTACTACCTGTTTTAAGCTGAAAAAACAAAGTACACGGCATGTACAACCAACTACACGACGTGTACTCCTTTCATTTAACTGTTCCTCTTGCGGCACCACCACACTGTTCATCCGTCGACATAAGTACACGACATGTACTCCCGAGTACATGGCGTGTACTGTCGCATAGCTGGTGGCTGCTCCACCGCCGTACTGTTTAGGCCTGCCGACTGACTACACAGCATGTAAGGTACCACTACACGATGTGTAGTCAGTTCCTACACCCTTCGTCACCGACATGGCTACACGCCTCGTGTACCCATCCCACACAGCCAAAAGTACACGGTGTGTGGAAAAGTACATCGTGTGTAGTTCCAAAATTTAGGATTTTCCCCCATTTTCAATATTTTCTCAAAAACACTTAAGGAAAAGGAGAAACAAGAACCCCGTACCTCAAAAATAAGAACCCGGTTCTTACAAAATATATGGGGTTTATGATGAATAAGATCATATAATTATTCTAATGTAAATTTAAACACAAATAATCAAGAATAAGTGTGCAATTGTAAAACAGTCCTTTACAAATTTAATAACTTTTGAATAAAATCCCTTAAAAGGGAATACATGAATTGAAAATTTAAAACCATGATAAAATAGTAATTCATGATATAATATTTTAAAGTTTGTGTATATAAACCAAAAAAATAAATTTGGATCATAATACAAAAACTGTCTCAATGAAGTTGAATTGAGATGAAAAACCCTTGCATTTGATTCCTTCTTGGATGGACATGTTATATACTCCTAAATAAGAAATTTAATTTTATTAAATACCTTATTAATAAAAATTATCACACAAACACACACAGATATATATATATATCATTTTAGGGACATTTTATAATTATTTTACATCCATTCATTGAATTATTCTAGCTTGTGTCGACTACTTAAGGTTTTTCTGTGAATTTGTCTAAAATTAATTCTTTATATTTCCCTTTTTTATAGGTGTTATGAAATGGTTAATTTATACAAATAATCTTAATAATTTAATTAATATCATTTTTATTCATCCTATACACTTTATAACTATCCATTAATGATGGTAATAGAAAACTAATCACATCGCTTTATGGAGGTGGTTGTCCACACGTATGCACGAACAACGTTATCATTTTCTAATAAATGATAGGGTAATAAGGTAGATGATATATTATATTTATAGAAACATATTTATGTTATAAATATAATATATATTCATTGATTACATCTTTATAACCATCCATGTGATCATGTGATGAAAAATGATACACATCGCTTCATGGTGGTGGTAGTCAACTTGTTTGTATGAGCGATGTTTTCATTTTACATAAGACGTAAAGAAGGTAGAAAATGGATGTAAATTTAACATAAAAACATCTATGTATGTTATATATATGGATTTATTTATTTCAATGTGGTTATTAAATATTTTTAAGAGGTTTAATAAAAAAGTATGTTGAAAAAGATCAGTAAAAACATATACCTATTCTTCTGGTACTCCCATTTGGTTTACACATTAATCAATTTTAAAGTAGTATTTTTTAGATACTAGGAAATATAACTTAAGCAAATTATTGTTTTTAAGTTATTTTGGAATAAATTTGTTAAGTTAAATGTATCAATAACTGTGGAGGATAGAAGATGGGTGGTTCCCTTTTATAGGTGAGGTGGGTGGGGAACATATAAATACTTGAATCTTTATTATATAATATATGTATTATTGAAGAAAAATGGATTATAATTATCAAATATTTAAATATGATATTTTCATGGTAGAAATAAAACAAACCAATTATATTTAATGAAGTGTAATGTGTTATTATAAAGTTTTATTCCTTTACTTAAACCCTTTGAACTCATTTTACCCTTTGCCGGGGTGATTAATATTTACCCTAGTTAATATTCATTATGAAAAAAATTAAGTTGATATTATTCAAAAATATTAATTAATATGATTAAAAATATTTAATAAATTAAACATGATTCAATTCCTCTATGTGGCACAAATTACTTTTAATATAAGTTCACAAAGTACAAAGATAACTGTTCTCCGAAAAATGCATGTCTAAGTAAATAAATAACTTTACCTCAAAATAAAGTATAATATTGATTCATGTAAAATTAATTATATTATATTAAATAAAATGAAAATTATTTTACTTTCAATAAAAACCAAAATAAAAATTAACCTCATGAATACATTATTAAAAGGGAAGAATCAAAATAGTTTTTATTTGGATAAAAACATTACTTAGATTTGCAAAATTTTAAACAAATATTCCTAAGATAAAAATGATATTTTAATTGAATTATTTTTTTTATTAAAAATATATTTATTTTATAAAAATGGTTAAAAAATTTTCAAGTCATTATTATTACATAATAAATTCATAAAAGTGACAATATTTGTGGAAATAGAATTTTTCACTATTTACATAAAAGAAAAATTTGTGAAAAATATGGAAAACTAATCCTAAGTTAATTTTTACATGATTATTTAAAAAATTTAAAATCATTTAATAAAATAAAATATAATAAATTTTTTATTTGATGTTATAATCAAATTTAGGAATAAAGTTATGTGTATTATGAAATTGTTTTTTTAGAATAAAAAAATTTACTCCCTATAATTGAATCTCAAATGATACATTAACCCCTTAAAAAATTAAATTCACAAAACTTTTATAATTTTACAAAATGATTAAATTTGGGTTGTTATTCATCATAACTTCTTCAATCTCTCTTGTCACATCTTCTATATTATGATTTCTCAAAAGTACATTTTCCAGTTCAGTCATCAAATTCTGCAACACTTTTTCTATAGTTTCAAGAATATGGGTAGGATCTAAAAAATAAGTTACACCATCCTCCAATTAAATTTATTTATATATGCGTACAAGAATTGGGTCAGGAATATATTTCATCAGTAAAGAGATTTAAAACACATCATGCATGTTAAAGAGGCCGTGTGGAATTTCAAAATAGTAATTCAAAAATCTAATTCTTTATAAAATATCAAATGACTCTGTGTATGTGGGAATTAGTTTACCATTATTTACATTCATTTTAACACCATAACATAGAGATACCTTTAAAAAAACATAATCTTCAACCTAAAATTCCAAGACCTAATTCCGGTTATCAAGATAACTCTTTTACCTAATTTTAATTACCTTGAAATAAATCTAAATAGTTCTTAATTTCACCATTGTATCCTAAAACATTTATAGGCTTAAAATATTAATTTCCAAAAATTCACACCAACTAGTTGGTGTATGAAATATTTTAACATAAAACACTTCATATAGTTCCATTTTAATGATTTAATAAAAGCTATTATTATAAGAAAATTCTACCAATGGTAAATTCTGAACCCAAGTAACATGAAAGTCAAGTAATAATGACCTTAACATTTATTCTATTGTTTAAATAATCCTTTCATATATACCATTTTCATAAATTGGATAATCTGTTCTAAAATGTAGCTTGCTATTGAGAGAATTCTAAATATTTTTTGAGAAATTTGATGTAAATAGTGGGTCATGATCAATTACAATCAAAATAGTTTCATTGTAAAGTCTCAAAACTTCATTGATATAGAGTCATTATAGAAACCTAAGAGGTAAATTATCCATTATAGAGAGGAAATGTACAGACTTGGTTAAGTAATCAATAATAACCCATATTCCATCATTTAATTTTGGATTCTTTGGAAATATAATGAAATATTATATAACAATGTCATACCACTTCTATATAGGAATAAGAAAAAGTTTCATGACTCATTTAGAACATTATATCTTAAGATTTACTTCTTAACAAAATAAGAATATAGATACATAATTAGAAACTTACCACTTTATATTATCTCACCAAAACATTACTCTTAAATCCATATACATGTTCACGCTATAGGTATGTATAGAGAAATTTGACCCATTGGATTAATCAAGTAATTCCATCTTCACGTTAGGTATTAATAGAACACATACCATTTTTAAAATTCAATAAAACTCATTCATTAAATTTTTTTACTAGATTAACATTATTGAGAACATAAATTTTCTTCTGAAAAATTGTATCATCAATATGGGACCTTTTTATCTTATCCAGAAAATATGGTATATAATCATATTTAAAATGAGTTATATTTCCCCTTCCCTAATGACTTATATATCCTACTTTACAAAAATACATGAATATATAACCTTATTAAATCCTCATTTTTTTTTCAGAATTCCATGATCTTTCGTACTTAACATATTCCCCATGTTATTTATTTTCTCAGGGTGGTGGTGTATTGAGAAATAATAATACGTGAGTATCTATTGCTATATCCTTTTTCTCATGTTGATTCATTTTTTTGAAAATATATATTTCAAATTTTGTGATATGTATATATCTCACATCTTTCACTATAGATATATTTTCACCATATCTTCAAGGAAATGATTACTGTTTCCATTTAAGATCATGTGATAGATTATTCTATTCATGGATATTTGACTATCTTCATGCATAAGCCACAAATCATTAAAACTACATAAGGGCTAATCTGGGACCTTTTTTTGATGCTTTAGTATATATCACAAAACCATCCATTACAAATGGTAATTTTAATTTTAGTGAAATTAAAAATATCCTCTTAAATTATTCTAAATTTTATTTACATTATTTTGACCATATGGTATTTACCCATTTAGGTGTCAACATTGTTAATGGGTTATCTAATTGGTAAAATTATTGAAAAAAACACTGATAATAACATGTTAATATGAGGAAACTACATATCTCAATTATGTCCTTTGGTGTAGGCTATTATTTTTCTACCCTTGAATTTGAAGGATCAACTAATATTATAACTTTAAAGACAATATATCCACGAAAGGATACTCCCTGAAGCTAGAATTATCACTTACAAAACACCCTATATGACTCCTACCCTATTAGAGTTTAATAAATTATCTCAAATTATGTTTATGCTCTTAATATCATTTCTATAATATCATGATATCATTGATAAATACCAAAATGAAATCATAAAGATAATATTTGAATACTATATTCATAATATTGATAAAATAGAGTATTTATTACTTAATCCAAAGGGAATTAGTGTAAAATATTTTTTCATAGATTTTGAAAAGTTCAATCTTTGAAATGTCTTCCTTACTCATAATTAATGAAGCCTATAATGACGATTGATTTTTGAAAAATTTTGAGCAAGTTAAAGTTTCTCAAAAAAATGCATTAATACAAGGCTGATGATACTTGTACTTTATAGTAATGGTATTGATTTCCATATAGTCGATTCAAAACCTCATTGAATTATAATTGTTCTTAAGAAAAATAATAGGGGATCTTTAAGGTGAAATACTTAGGAAAATGTATCACTTATTACACAAATCATGGAATTGTTTCTTCAGTTTCAATAATTTAATTGTGGCAAACATATATGGAGTATTACATATAGTTTTTTTATCAGGGAATCTTTAAATGGAAAACTCAACTTCACAATAGGTTTTATCTTCAGTAAACTCTTTAGGAAACAATCATTGTATTCCTTCACAATAAGTAGATATTTTATGATAAGGTTAACTTTTCTACACATAGGTTTCTTCTTATACTATTCAAATAGAATTACATTAATTAGAGCTACTATAGGTGGATCTAGACATGTTTCAGATGATAAAGTCACTATATGAAGATAATATATTCAAAAACCCCTTTGGAAATCAAAATATCGTTATCTTGTTTATAAATTTTCACATTAAACTTTTAAAGAAAATACATACGAAGTATTATATTAAATTCAACCATATGTATAACAAAAAAAATTTTAGATAGGATATGTCTATGATTCATAATGGGGACTGACTGGCATATCCTTGTTGCAATATGATTTCCACTAGAATTATTTATCTATAACTCCTTTATTAATGTGATAGGGAATTGTTTACTATTGTTAGAAAACATGTAGGGCATAAAAGAGTGAAATGATCCATAATAAGATAAATCATTAGATAAATTTGTGTTTAAAATCAAATTACATACCACCACATCATTAGGGACTATAAGTTCAGCATTAGTAATTACACAAGAGTGGAGCTTCCCCATTTGGGCTCCCCTATGGTGGGTTCCATTGATTCTTGGGGAATGGGTTTGAATAATTCCCCATCACCCTATAGTTGAAATAATTGATATCCAAAGTTAATTTATTTTCCTTATAACCATGATCTAGATGAACTATATCTATGAAAATATAAAAAATTCTCATTCTATTTAAGCATTTAACAATATTTTTAATTCTAAAATTATCACATATTATAAATCCCATCATTCACTTCATCTTCTTGGAAAATTCATTTTTCCTTGGTGCTTTGAAATATATACTATTCCTGATTTAACATAAATATATAAGAGCTAGAAAATTATTTTTTTTATCTTTGAGTAACATGATACCATATCAATATATGATGAAAATGTTTGGGATACTAATTCCCCTTTAAGTATAATATTAATCCCATCAAATAAATAGTCAATATTGCTTTTCAGATTGTGTATGTAGTCTGTTGTATGCCTTCCTAATCATGTGATTATGGCCTCATATTAAAAAAAAAATTTCCCTCCTTTTAATTTAGGATAAGGAATCACCTATACATTTTATCTAATCACACAAGAGGAAAATATTTTTCAATTAAAATAAATTTAAAATATCTCTATTCTAAATTTTATATTTCACTATCCATTTTAGTATTCTTGGTCAATAAATACCATTGATCATCATCTCCCTTTGAAAAATATACTACTAGAACAACCCTTTACCATTAATTACTTCCCAAATCTAGGAATATATTTTCAAGTGACTTTATCTATTTCTCAACTACCAAGGGATTAGCTGTTATAGTAAAGGAGGAATGTTTTTTTCATAATGAAATCCAAAATACGGTGTGTTACACTAAATAAAAATATGTTTTTTCTATATGGGAAAAGATATTTTTCATAACCTGATTTAGTTTCCTAAATATATCCATGATCTTCTCTACTCCATAAACTTTTTAATTTCATTTATCATAAGTTAAATCCCTAAATCTATTACTGGTGTTGACGTGATTTTTATTTCTTTCACAAGGCTCGATATCTAAATAGCGGGACACACGTAATTAACACATAACATAATCAATATTTATCAATGGAATAAATATTCCTAAAAAGTTATAAAATATTCATTGTAATTTTTATAGAACCACTTTAGGATCAATAAATGATCAATGAGAGTGATATTAATCAATTATCAATACGATTTTATATTTATATCTTAAAATAACCTTAGACACCTCTTATGATATAATGACGATTTCCAAAACACACAAAAGCACACCACAAATCATGAGAACACCAAAATATTTTATGTTTCACCTCTGAATGTGAGAAGAATTGTCTTTAGTGTGATATTGATTACTCTAGGATCACACTAACCACTTGAATCATCTTGTGATTATAAATAAGATATGAATTACCTTAAAACTCATTCTACACTTTTCATAACTACGCTTCGATGCACCGCACACTTAATAATGAAAAATGTTTGGGAAATAATTAAAAACTATTGAACCAAATAGAATTACTATAAGTTTTTGAGTGTGTTGAAATATTCTACTTCTTCACTACTTAAATAGCATAATTAAACCGAACATATTCTTCAAAACATGAAAAAGAGAAAGTTTCTTCTATGCTTTGTTTTCATAATTCATGAACATAAAATACTTCAATATCCCTTTAAAAATTCCTCTATTATTATTCTTTTCTCATTATATACCTCTTCATTCTTCATAGAATTCTCACTAACATTATTCTTATTATAAAAATTCCAATCAATATAGAATGGAACAGCAACCATCTACTTGTATGAATTTGAATTGTAATTCCAAATTCAATTCATCAACTTCTTTAAATATTGAAGTTAACCTCATCCCTTTGATCATATTCTAATAGATCTTGACCATACATAAAATTTGAATAAAAAATTATAATAAAATGAAATAATAACTAATCCTCTTGGATGGAGTCAAGTCAAATTGCACAAAAGAATTCCAAATAATACTCATCATGGAGTACAAACCCTCATTACAGAGTTGGGTTATAGTTCAAAATAGTAATTTTTTACTATATGAAATCTCAACTGTGTAATATACCATTTTAATATAGAGGTATGATGTTTTATAAGTCCACAAAAATACCCAGCCTCCTCTGGGGCATATCATCTTTATATGATGTAGAGGTTTCAAGATCTCTAGAAATACAAAATTCATAAAATCCAAGAACATATGTGTGAAAAACTCTATTAGAGAATAGTCCATATTGATTTTATATTGATATTACATGGACATAAATTATGTCACAAACATATCTTAATCTCTAGGGACATAAAAATCAAACATACCAACTCTTCTGTGATGTGGTCCTCCTTCTATAGTTTGATAACCTAACTGGTCCACCCATTGTGGTGTGGTTTCTTACTATAATATGGAGGTAATAAAATTTCCAGGGCCACTATAAGATTTAATCACTCACATGTGCATTATAGTTTCTATTTTATGGTGTAAACCATCTTCTCTATCCAAATTCAACAATATATAAACTAATTACGACATAATTATTCTTCTTTAAATAACTTATACGAAACCAACCATCTTTTAAGGCATATAACTCATACTACTCCCTTGAGTCTTATAGAATCGTGAACTCTTATCATGATATATAAACACTATGAACTATATTAAGAATTTTCTGAAATAAAATACCCAAAGACATCCGCCTCATAACAAATGTGACATTTAGTATGATTTATGAATAGCCAAAAGAAGATAACACAAAGAATCACATCCCCTCCAAACTTCAAAAAATTCATACTAAAACATATTAACACCTCTTTGTCTCACCAATATCCATATTTAGATTTTTTTGAATCTAGGAATATAAATAACTATTTTTATCACACTAAAAAAAACCAATTATTAAAAAAACATTTTGTACTTAAATATTATATTAGAATAGTTTATAGACATACAGAAACGAAAAAATAAAAACATACCCATTTTATTAATACTCTTAAAATATATGCTCTCCTTATGAAGAAAACAAAGCAATGGACTTGCAATATAAATTTCCCCGCTTAAAATCTTGATAGAGATAGATACATGGAATGATTTATATTGTGGGTTGTCTCCACAATTGATAAAGATATCCAAAATACAAGTAGGGTGAGGAGGAAAAACAACTATAACTTATCCTTGGCGAGGATGAGGTTGAATTCCCAACATTAGCCTCATTTTCTAAAATGATTCTTATGATAATTATTTGATGAAATAATCCATAATTTGTTCTTTATAGGTACAAATTACACTTTTAACTAATTTTTCTCCATATATTTCTTAATGAAATAATATTTTATAACAATTTTATTACTTCTCGAATATTAAAATAGTTTATTTAATAATCTTGTATCAATTTTATAATAATATTCTAAGAGAAGTGGTGGATTCACTTCAACCTTAAAATATTCCAACCATGTATTTATAAACATAAATTAGTCATTCCTTGAGTTGAATCCACATATTACTCTTTATACATGATTAAGTCAAAGAAATATCTTCTTATAATACCATGAAACACACACATATATATACTATTGAAATCCCCACTAAATGTTTTCCTCCTATCATCAGTACAAACTTCCCAATCTGTATCTATGAAACCCAAAAAATTAGGATTCATCTTACAATCATTTTTAGACAAACAAATCTATTTTTCCTCTAATTTATCAAATAATCCTCTTCCAAGTATTGAAATGATACTATTTTAGTGAAATTATGTATTCGGAACTAAGTGTAATAGTATACACAATATCAGAACTCAATTATAGGATGCATAGAAGAATTACAATCATATTTTTTAAATTATTTGGATTAACTTAATTTCCTTGATAATCTTTGGATAGATTAGTTCCCACTGAAATTGGTGTGAAAACATGATTTTAATTCTCCATGAAAAATATTTCTAGCAGTTTCTTAGCATACGTTTCATGAAAAAGAAAAATATAATATTTCTCTTGATAAATTTTAATGCCAAGAAAATATCTCATTTATCTTTGTATAAAAATATAAAATTAATAATTCATATCATTTTAAAACTTATCACAATATTTATAATCATTCATAGAGAATATAATATCATATATATAAAAAATAACAAGAAGGTATAATTATTTTTCATATTTTATGTAGATATATCTATCCACTTTTCCTTTTCTAAAATATAAACTCATTAAGTAGTTTTCATGCTTAAAATACCATTATCTTAGGGATTGTTTCATACCATATAAATACTTTTTAAAATTAAAAACATGATTATGATATTATCCAATAAAGAAACAACAAGGTTTCTCATTAAACCCTTCCTTTTACAAACCACCATTGAAGAAGGTAGATTTGACATCAATATAAGAAATCTCATATGGACTCTAGGATGTAACAGTAAGAAAAAGTATAATGGTTTCATGTATTGAAATAGGTGAGAGAGTTTTATAAAAATCCACTATATAAACTTCTAAATGAACTTTTCAAACCAATATTTCTTTATTTTTTACCACTTCACTTGTCGCATTAAATTTATTACAAAACACTCATTTAGTTCTGGTGAAATTAATCTCTTTGGGATTTGGTACTAACTCCCAAGTCTCATTCTTCTAAATCCAATCAAAATATTCATTCATAATATCAATATACTCTTTATGCACTAGAATTTATTCAATATTTTTGGTTCATGTTGGTGAAAAATGTATTACGAGTTTCAGCCCTCAATTTTATCCTTGTTATAATACATTATATTTGATTTCCAATGATGTTTTGTACCAAAATTTTTATTCAAATCCATGGATAATGTGAATTTAATTGTTACTATTCAATTTAAATAATTGAAAATTCTTCACAAAAATTTACATTAATAATACTCTCATTATTTTCTATAATTTCTTCAATCTGTTTAATTGATTCAATTTCATCAATATTTCTAAAACCTTCTAAAATACAAACATTTTCATTCTTTGTATGATTATAATTCCTAATATCTTCCATGTCAATAGTTTTTATAGTTTCCATTTTAAAATAATGAAATCCCCTTCCATTAAGAGGATAAAGAAGAAATTTTTTAACAACTCTTCTCATTTAAAACTTACATAATTTCTTAGTTTTAACTTTGATTATACACAGACTTCCCAAACAACTAAGATCCTTCAAACTCTGAGATTTATTGTAATACATCTCAAAAGGGCACATTTATAGTCTTGGACGATGTAAATAATGATTTTGAATACAAACCACTACACCAATAGGTTGTTTCCAAAAATACTAAGAGGTAACATGTTATAATAACAATGTCCGTGCCATCTCCACTAAATAGATATTCATCAGTTTTGATGCACAATTTTTCTATGGTATGTATAGTGTAATCAATTCATATATAATCCCTTGTTTCACTGTGAAATATTTAAAATTTAATTTTTAAAACTTAGTTCCATTATGAGTTCAAAACTTCTCAATAAGAAAATGACATTATTCCTCTACACTTTTTAAAGACTTATAATCTTTCATAAAGCCTTTGATTTGTCTTCCATAATCATAGCACAAGTAATAAAAGTGAATTGATCAATGAAATTAATACAATAATTGTCAACATCGGTTTATTACTTCATCATGGGCCCACACACATCTAAATTAATGAGTTTTAATGGTTGAGTAGATTGAATTTCCACCTTATTGTGTGTAGAGTAAATGATCTTCCCCTTTTTACACATTGAGTACATAAAATATCTCTCTATTTTCAGAAAATGAACATTATGAACATTACTTAATTGAGTAATAATATCCATATTATTTTGGAAAATATTTCCAAGCCTCTGATTCTATAACTCATTCTCTTATTTTATACTTATATATCATGAATTTTCATCATTACCAACTTGAAACAAATTTCATAATGTTCATTGACCTATTATCACCACATTTTCATATTCAAGGTTCATAAAAATGAATCCATATTTTCTAAAACAAAATTCATTTCATTTATAAAAAATACATGATACAATTAACAAATTATGTTTCAATGTAGCAACATATAAATTATTTTCGGATTTTAGAATTTCTTTTCCAATAACTGCTGAAGCAACTCATTGAATAATGAGTGGCCCATCATTTTCAAAAATCAACAAGAATGTTCTACAATTTTATATAACATTAATTATATTTAAATATACTATTATGTGGGATGATATTCTACTTTCCATGATCCATGAAATTTCCCCTTCGTATTCTTTGAGTGCTGCTTCCACAATTAAGGCCTTTTATTTATCTTTGTTCTTCTTCTTCTTAGGATTTTCAGTGATGAAAATAATTTATTTTGTTATAGTAAAATGATGAGATAGTAATTATATTTAAAAATAGGATGATCAAAATTTCTATAAAATTCATCACATATATTAAATTTGTTCTGTGATTTATATATAGAGTTTTTAACCAGTTTCTAAAGTTTCTTCTTTTGAGATGACTGAATCCCCTTCAACCATTTCCTACCACTCCTAAAAGTTTGATTAAAATTATTATAATTAAAAAAACATATATTTTCCATATTTCCAAATCCCACAAAATTCAAACAATAACTATATAATGCATACTTACATTGGAAAGTAACACGATGTTTAAATTTTATCGACTTTATTTCACCATTATTAGAGTCCACATTTTAACTCATTTTTTGAAACATTTTTTTGGTGAAATACCAAAAATTGTTTCTACCCATAAATAATGTTGTCATATCCTTCAGACACCCCAGTTAGAATATATTTGTTAATAAATTTGGTGCTCCTAGAATTTCCATATTTTGGAACATCGCTTGATTTATCCACAAACTTGTTCTTCATGAATTGATTCATCTTCATTGAATGTTCACCATTATTTTCATGATTATTGTCATACTTATTTAATGATTTTTATCCTTCTTAATATTTAATCTTCTTTTATCATTATCCAACTACTAAAATAAAAGTTATAATATTGGATCTGTACTTCTTCAAATACTATTATATTAAATAGCCTTTTTTTACAATTGATCAAAATAATGTTCTTTCCCACATAATAATTTTTTCCAATTGAATGTTAAAATTATTCTTCTAATCAAGTAAATTCTTCAAACATTTAACTTTTACCAGAAATTTTGTCTTTTCATTTGAAAAGAAAGACACGTTGTTGTTAAATTGTTTATTATTTATCTTAAATTTTTGATCTCTTTCTCATGTTGGAAAATATTTAAGAGAAATTATTTTAATTATATATTCATCATTAATTCAATAACAGTATCTTATTATTATTCTTCATTTTAAAAAGTAATTTTATAACTTGAAACATTTTGATCATTAGCTTTATTAGTGAGTAGTTCATCAACATCTTCAATACTAGATTAAAACCCATATTCATATTTATTCTCATTGTATATACCTTATTTAGAAAATAATTTTATCCTATAAAATTTAAAGAAATTGTTACCCTTATCATTGTAATAATCCTTTGTCACAATATTTTTATTATTTGATAATACCCTAGATGTAATATTATCCTATTCACTATCTTATTTGGTTTATGATTTTGGATAATTTTCAATATATTTTTCACTACCTCGACACATGAAACATTTTATTAGAAGCTTTTACTTTTACATTTTTACCTATTATAATGATTCTTCAGGTAAAATAAATAACATCATCAAAATTATCATGTAAGACATCATCTGAATATGAAAAATAAGATTATTATTTAATTAAAATCATCTTCTTCTACTTCTCTTGCTTTATGGATTTGAAAGATATTTCCTTTCTAGCCTTAACATTCTTCATGATATGACTATATTTACTCGATTAATATGATATTAAAATAATATAAAAATCATAAGGAAAAATATAAATTGGATCATTTTCTCTTAAATTAGATACTTTAAAATCAAACTTCTCTAGTAACACATAAAAAATATTTTCAACAATATTATAATCTTCTAACTTCTCATAAAAACATATGATTTTTCTCACTATATTATTCACCCTTTTGATGAAACTATCAATAGTTTCATCATTATGAATCTAGATATCTTCTTACTCAAGTATTAAAAACATAATTTTTTTTCACTTCACTTTAGACATTCCCTCATAGATATTCTAGAGTTTATACTAGACATATTTTTCATTTTTGAGTCCTTTTAATTACCAAAACTCACTTTCTAAAAGTAATGATAGGATAATATTCTTTTAAAAACTATCATTTTACAAATTAATCTTATTTTTTATTATCATAACAATAACATAAGCATGGGGAACAAACCCATAAGTTATAACTTCCAAATATTATAACTAATAGATAAAAAGTATGACATCATTATAGCATTCTACACATGATCTAATTTACCCTAAAATATTGTAATCCCATTTATGTTCATTAAATATAAATTATCTATTGTATATAAAAAAATAATTAAGATCCTATTTAAATCGATACAGATTTAATTAAAATGAAATCGAATTCAAATAGACAATAACTAATAGAGGAATCCTACCTATGATACCATTTGTAGAACCACTTCAGAATTAGTAAAAGATCATTGAGAGGGGGTGGGGGTATTAGTGTTCAATATTAATTTATATTTTTCTCTAAAAAATTACTTTTTCCACCTATTAAGATATAATGATGATTGATACATGACCCTTGACTATCATGGGGTGTGGAAAAACAATTATTTACTATGTTAAAATATAGTATAGTGGTTAATCAAGTTTGTCTCCATAGAGGATCACTCAACAATCAGTTATGTCATATAATATTTGATGATGAAGTTGGGTTGTTTTTGATATTGTTTAGTTTTGAAAAGAAAGAAAAGAAACTAAATATATAAATAAAGTAAAATATTTAAAACATATTGAAAAATAATTCAATTAAAAATAGTGATAATAATTGGGTGATCAGGTTGGGGTTGGTTTTGTAATTGAAATGTTATCATAGTTCCAATTTTTTTGAATCCTCTTCTACTATGTCAGTTTAAGTGATATTTAACGATCGCTTCCTATCACTCCCTTGGTAAATAGTGATGGTGAGAGTAAAACATACCAATATCTTAACTCAGTATAATCTTCTTCCTATGTGTGAAACATATGTAGAGAATACCCTTAATTGTGTTAG
Organism: Viscum album; assembly: GCA_963277665.1. Lineage (NCBI taxonomy): Eukaryota > Viridiplantae > Streptophyta > Magnoliopsida > Santalales > Viscaceae > Viscum > Viscum album. The sequence continues at coordinate 904,406,918 of OY728165.1, read as the reverse complement.
GCAATTCCCGATAGGGTCGTGTTTATCCTAAACTATTAAGAATATTCAATACCCCTTCCACACGTATTAATGATCACCAAGTACTTAACCACTAATCCCTGATCTATTAAATCATCTATAGACCAGAACCTAGTGGAGGGAGGTTATGATAAATTTACCAAAGTAACAATAACAACGAAATATTAAATCAAATATAATCGTATAAGATAACAAAGCCTTTTATTATAATTTGAAACCAACACCGCAGAAGAGAGAGAGAGAGAGAGTTTTTATTAAATCAATTAAAACAACTCAATTATTAAAAAAGATAAAACCTATACTTCCCCAATAACTTAGAATATTGAACCCACCATGGTATGGGTAATTGAAATGAAGGTGGGAAGAATAATGCATTACCAAACTAAGAAGAACAAATGAAAGGAAAGAAAGAGTAGAAATTATCTCCTTCAGAATCATTCTGTAAAAATGATAGCTTTGGTTCTCCCCATATATCATATAATAATTCCAAGTTATTTTATTATAGGATGTGAGAAATGGGGTGGGATATCTACCATTGAATTTTCATAGAAATCAGTATAGTGTGAAAGATGTTATGGCTGAAATACTAGAGATGACTTATTCTAGCCGTGAAACACTATTCCACCAACCCACCATTGACTGGTTTAAGGGTAGACATAATAAAATCATTTCTCCCTTAAATTTTATTTGAAACTTCCTCGTCAAGTTTTCTTTCTTTCGAAGCTATAATAATCCAATTTTGAGGTAGGTAGCCAAATAATTGTCTCATTGAATGAGTTATGGTCCATTCTGCCGACCAGATTATGTGCTCACATTAACTGATTTATTTTGGTTTGTTAGAGTTCGAATTGGCTCTGAGTTAAGAATAATTATTTTTATCCCAAGAATAATGTCATCCTAAAAAAAATCACGTTAATTGGATGAAAATTGAAGGAGTTATGCTTGAAATACAGATGAAACATAAAACTGTTAAATGTCCGGAATTTCCCAATTTTCACACTTAAGATCAAAACTCACCAAAAGTCATAAAATGATCCAAAGATGATCAAATTGGTTAGTTAGAAGGGATTAAATTATTTAAAAACATATGAATAATTAATAAAACACGAACTCCGTCTATACAACACACCTAAACATACACTAATAAATAGGAGAGCAACATACTTACAAGGTTCGCCTATCAATTTGATAAGGCCAATCCTTGGGGTAATATGGATTTTTATAGGATCACACTACCCACTAGAATAATCATGTGAATACAAAAAACTAGTGTATTACTTTGAAACTTGTGTTTTCATATATCCTGACTATGCATCAGTGCATCCCATACTCATTTTTATCGCGCACTTAACAATGATAAATGTTTGGTTTAATAATAAAATTATTCAAACGAATATAATTTGAATATATTTTTAGTGTGTTAAAATATTATATTTCACACCTTATTATAGAATAGAAAACAAGGTGAGAATCTTCTTAAAACATTTATAGGAACAAGTTCCTTCTACACTTTGAATTCATAAGACATGCAAAAAAAACATCAATATTATTTTCCTTCCCCCTTTCACTTTATTCTCTATTTCTATACTCAATATTTCTTCATATAATTTACTCTAAAATTATTCTTATTCACCATTATTTTATCAATATAGAATACACACAATATACTTCTCATTATTTCAATTAGAATTAGAATTTAAAATTAAAATCAACAGATTTCTTCAACATTGATTTTAAAATATACACTTCAATATTATTCTACTTGAACTTAACCATCCATAAAATTTGAATTCTAAATTATAAAATACTTTAATAACAACTCAAACTTTTGAATTGAGCTAATTCAAAAATCCTGTAAAACTTCTCAGAAAACACCCTCGATCGAATAAACACCCCTGTTAACATGTATGATTGTAGCTAAAAACTTTTTTTAACTATCTATACAGTCTATGGAATATGAAACCACTATGGTGTGAAGATATTTAATTTTATAGGTCCATAATAAACCACACAATAACCAATATGGAATATAATATTCTTACAACATGATGGTATCACAATATCAATAAATTTTAAATTACTAAAAACTAAGAACATTAGTGTAAACACCTCTTCTATGTTATAGTCTAAATTGATGTCAAATAGTATGGTGTGGACCTAAATTATGATGCTGGTACCTCTACTTTTATAAAGACACAAAAATTAACCTTATCAATTACTTTGTGATGTGGTCCTCCTTATATGGACTGATCAAATTGTCGGTCCACCCATTATGGCATGGTGCTTCATTATAGCATGGAGGTCCCCAAATTTCTATGACAGCCATAAGACTAAATCAGTCACCTATGCAACGTAACTTCTACTTTATGACATAGAATATATTCTCCAATCAAATACTATGGCGTTGATACCACTTACAATTCAAGTCTAATTATTTAGTCAAATTATATAGTGAAAACCATATTTTGTAGAATAGAACTCCTTTTACTGATCCCATTATTCTAAATTTATCATGAAATATTATAATGATATATATTCACTTTTAACTATCTTACAATTCATATGAATTAAAATCTTTAATAACCTTCACCTCATAGTAAATGATATTCTAAATATGATTTAGCCATTATCAACTTAATCAAACTCAAAAAATCATATCCACTCCCAACATCAAAAAATTTCTTACTAAAACATATAAACACTTATTTGTTCTAAAAATTATCTTAATTTTTATGCTAGATATGTTTTTTTTGAAATCTAGTTCCCAAGTGTCCAATAAAAATTCTTCTAATACGAACTATTACAACCCCAACTCCCTTAATCTAGAACTGGTGTTCATTTTATTATATTGGTGATAGATACAATAGACTACAAAAAAAAGTAAAAATAAGTTTAGTAGTATTTATAGAATATATATACATGATTTCTATATTATACTGGAAACATAAAACATTGTAAGGATAACTTTATCACATCCTTGAAAATTATTGAAATATTCCTTCTACATATCTTAGAGAAAGGAAACAAATATGGTGGGATAAAATACTCATTAATGGAACGAGTATAATTGAATCTATCATGATTATATAATGAATTATTAATAAAAAAAATTATAGCATCAATACTTATTCCATTTACTATAAAGCATGATCATAAAAATGTACCCATGGAAGATATCAACCAAATAATCACATGAATAATAATAACTAAAATCGTAATGATGGAAATTTATATTGATGGATTCTATGATCTTACCATCTAGCCCTCATTATAGGACATCATTAACCATAACAACAAGGCACTGTTATAATATATTTTAATTAATGGGTAGGTATACCCAAAATATCCAACTAATTTGACCATCTATTGGTCTCATGAGACCTGTCAATGCATCAAGTGGCTATCTATAACTTGGAACCACATGTAACTTATATATGTCCAATTAATTCATCATTTATTGAATAAAAACATATTTCCTAATCAACACACATTATCAATAAATAAATAACCATATTGAATCAATAAAATAAAACAACAATATTTCCTAAGTAAATGAAATAAATTTCTTGATAAGATTTCTTCAACTATAACTGTTTATTAAAATGTTATACGGTTATGGTAATATAAAATAAGTGGAAATAATTTTGAAAATATCAATGAAATTTAAAATATAAACAAAGATAAAAAAATAATTTCTAATGAATAATGGAGTGTGATAAAGAACCTGATCACAATAAAGTGAATTGTAATAAAATAACATATAATCTGTAAATCAGTAAAAGATGATAGATGAGAATAAATTGATTATAAATGGTGGTTTTGAAGTAAATGGTAATATTTTAATAAATATAGACTAAATTAAATATTAAATAATAAAAATAAATTTCATTGAATATTTTTTAACTTTGCTGTAAAAACAATGTTATAAATCATTTACAAAATTATTTTAATTTTTTTTAAAAAATATATTTTTTTATTTTAATATAAAAACTAAAAATAAACAATATAATTTAAATAATTTTTTTTTCAAAAAATAATAATGTATTTTAGGAAGATATTTATAAAATAATGACCATGTTGGTGGAAAATTTCATTTATATGTATCTGTTAAAAGGAACATTCCTTTCACACTTTTGTAAAATATAAAAAATGACTGGTTCAGAAAACATTAGAAATATCTATTTATAAAAAATTGAAGATAATAACCTTACAAATCATATCAAAGTATATTAAAACTTCAATGAAATAATTTAAAAAATATGTATTTGGAATAAAAATATTCCTTACCCAAAATAGAAAATTAGGTCAGTTTTTCTTAAAAGTATTATTTCAGTATTTGAGTTCCCAAGAGAGAAAAACTAAGAAGAAAAACATGGAAACCCTAGATATAAATATATTGTAAATAAATATATGGTTATTAATAATAATAATATTATATAATTAGTTTAACATAAATTTAATCATAAACAATATTTTGAAAGATTGAGAGTATAAAATAAACCGTTACTACTTTAATAAAATTTAGTTAAAAACAATTTAAAAATAAAAAACTTGATTTTAAAACATAAATATAATGAAAAAATATTAATTCATGATATAATATATCAATTGGGATTTATATACACTATATATATAATTTAGGTCTATAAAATAAATTATCTATCAACGGAGCAGAATTGTGATGAAAAATACTGACCATGGATTCCTTCTTAGTTAAATGTGTTATATCCTCCTAAATAATCAGTTTAAATATATTGAATAATTTATTAATAAATTATATATATATATATATATATATATATATATATATATATATTTCTACGGTCCTTTTATAGTCATTTATCAACCATTTGTTGAAAAATTGTTGATTATGCCGACCACTTAAGGTTGTTCTATCAATTATTAAAAAATTACTTCTGAATATTGGCTTGGTTTATAGGTGTTATGAAATGTTTAATTTTTCTCCATTAATTAATAATTTCATGAATATAATTTTTATTCATTATATACTATTTATGATCATCAAATAAATAAAATTATAGAAGAATTAATCACATCGCTTCCTAAAGGTGGTAGTGCACACATATGCACGAGCGACATTATCATATTCTAACATATGGAATGATAAAAAGGTAGATGATATATTATATTTATATAATTATATTCATTTAAAAAATATCATATTTATTAATTAATTACATCTTTATAACCATCTATGTGAGTTGGTGATGAAATATTATACACATCACTTTATGGAGGTGGTAGTTTATACATGCGCACAAGTGATATTTTGATTTTCCTTTGGATAGAAATGAGATATTAAATGGTTATAACATTGCATAAAAAATATAATTACGGTAATTATACATATATAATTATGTAAACTAGGTTATTTAACATTTATAGGTAGTTTAAGAAGAATATAACTTAAAAAAATCTCAGTTAGAGTATACACCTTTTTTTGGAAATCCCCTTTAGAAGACACCTTAAGCATTATTGAAGTGTTATTTTAGTGAAATCATGACCTATAGGGTAGAAAAAATAATGTTTTTGGGGTATTTTTGTTGGTGTTGGGTTATCTATGTGATTCAATAAGCATAAGGAAGAGAGGATTGGAGGTTCCCTTTTATAAGTGAAGTGGGTGGAAAACTATTAAATACTTCAATATTTATTATATAATATATGTATATATAAATTAAAGTGGATAAAATTTCTAAAATATTTTAATATGATAAGTTTAAGGTCGAAATAAAATGTTAAAATATGATTTATTCAAGTTTTTTGTGATATCTTGAAGCCCTATCCTTTTATTTTTAATATTTTTAATAATTTTACCCTTATCGGAGGGGATAAATATTTACCATTTATATATTCTTTATGAAAAAAATTATGTTGAACTTATTTCATAATATAAATTACTTAGATTCAAAATATATAATAAATTTTAGGAGATTAAATTATTATAAGTGGTTGAAATTAATTTTAATATATGTTTATAAAATACAATGAAATGTGTTTTTAGAAAAATGTTTATTTTAGAAATAAAAATTATATATAGTAAAAAATAGTATAATTTTGAATACCATTTATTTAGTTATATTTTTTAAAATAAAAGAAGTATTATTTTACCTTCAATATAAAACAAAACCTAAATGGACATTATCAATAATTTATTAAAATATATGAATAAAAATAGTTTTCATCTAGATAAAAGCATTACTTAGATTCCAAAAATGAAAAATATAAATTAATAACTCAAAAATTATATATTTAAATTCCTTATATAAATTATTAAATATATATTTTTCTTATAAAAAAGAGTTTAAAAAACGTTGAAGTTAATATTATATACTAATAATGTCATTAAAGTGACAATATTTATAAAATCAATATTTTTCACTATTCACAAAAAAAGTGATTTTTAAATTATCTGAAAAATTCAACCTAAGTTAATTTGACATGATTAATTAAAAAAATTATAATACTTTAATCACATTAAAAATAATTTTTTTGGAATTTCAGTTTTAATAACATTTATAAATAAAGCTAGGTGCATTATATTATAGTTTCTTTAGAGTAAAAAGCATACTTAATATAATGGAAGCTCAAGTATTAAATATAATAATTTATTTTTGTGATTAAATATATGGAATTCATGGTTATGAGATAAATGGGGACATAATTTTTTATGTAATTAATGTATACAATAAGGAAAAAGAATCTATCATGGAAAAATGCGACCTTCTATGATGAAGAGTTAATGAGTGAATCCCTTAAGGGTGATAAAATATGAAGAAATGGCTTTGATAGGTAAGTTATTATATATTTGAAATTACTCGATATTCTTTAAAAAAAATGTTAATACATGATGAAAATAATCTCCATCCTTGTTTTTTTACTCTATCAAACATTCTAATAATGTGGGAGTATTGGTTGATGAGACAACTTAGAGAAAGGGGGAATATTTTGTCTTACCCTTAAATAATTTTGAAATATTTATTGGGATAATTGTAGAATACATGTATTATTGTTAATATATTTTACCACCAAAAAATTAATAAACTTGAATGTACAATCACATGATGGAATTTCTAATGGAGAACCTTGATGTCTTGGTGAAATAACTCTAGATTTCTCTAGTGGGTTTACCCACATAGAATTAGAGTTGACCAACCAAAGTTTCATTTCTAAGTAGTATGTGGATCCATCATTATTTTAAGATATATGAGGATTAATTGAGGGAGATACTTTCCACATATTTCTTTTTAATTTATACTCGATATGTAGGAGAATAAAATTCCACACATATTGTCAAAATGGTATGGTTGTATTGGAAACAAATATAGTGGGGGAGATTGAAGAACCCATATGTGTATTGAATTTATTAGCAATTATGTAGGTTGATATGAAATGGGAATATGTTAATATTTAATAGTGAATTAATGGAATATTTACTGAGATACTGAAATTATAAATGGAAGAGAATGTTTGAGGTTATTTCTTGACGAGAATGGTTGGAGAGATTTAGTTAGCCAGACCTACATCAGATGATTGGAGAGACAATCCCAATATAAAAGACATGTAAAAATTATATGGAATATGATCTAAAATATATGTTATTTGACTTCCATGAATCCATATAGAGGGGATATTGAAGGGTAATTATTCAAAGAATACTTCTAGTAGAAGTTCTAGGGAAACTGTCTAAGTATTATAAATAATTTTGTTTATTGAAATTAGTGAAGAAACATCCTTCTGATGAAGTTCTTAAGAGGATAATTATAGAACTAGAATTTAAAGGTTTTGAGTATATTAAAATAAACTTCATTAGTATTCAAAATCTAATAATATCATTATGAACTTTGTAAGGGTGTTAATAATCATATTCATAATTCTCATAATTTTTGGGGGAGTTTTGTGGTGATTTTAACTATTAGATAATCCTAAAGTGGATATGAATTTATTTTATATTTATTTTAAGAAATATATAATCCCCTTGTTGAAACTAGAATTTTTTTATGTCATAGATATCAACTTATGAGTCATGTAGTGAAGAGAAGGATACATTTTTGACTTCATGTATGAGTAAAGGCAATCTGTATATGAGTTACTACAGTATACATATGAGTCATTGTGACCTGCATATGAGAAATGTGAAGCTACACATGACTCGACTAGAGATACATATCTGTCATCCATTTTTAGGTATGATTCCTCTAGATTTTCATATGAGTCATTCTAGACTTATAAAAAATATTAGATTCCATAGATTGAAAATTATAGTTTCCAAAATTTGAAATTTGAAGTGGAAATTATTTGGGATAACACAAGGTATGTTATTAATTGTTTTAATTTCATGATTATTTTTTAATACATGATAAAAGTATTATCTGAGGATGATTAAATGAGATGAATGAGGAATTTATAAAATTTGAGAAGTTATCTGATATTCCAAATTGAAGTAGAATCTTGAGCTATGATTTTTAGAGACTTCCAGGTTGCAATAAATAGATCCATGTCACAGACTGATGATGCTTTGTATTCACCTCTACAACAATGAATATTTCAATATTTATATTTTATAGATAATATTTTGAATAATAAATCATTGAGTTTTGTGTATATAGTATTTCAATGATTTTAATGTGATCAAAATAGTGAAAAAGAGAATGAAAATAAAATGAGAGAAATAAATCAATGGAACTGCAATCATTTCACTGAGGACAATAGTTTAAAATTAAATGAGGTATAGGAGATTGAGGGGATCATTTGGGGAATGAAATGTGTAGCCATTCATGTGTAATTTTATTACATGATATCCTCTAAATTTATTCATTTATAAAAATAAATGATATCTTTAAAAAGACATGCATTCTTGAAGGAAAACAATTCGAATCACCACTACACCAATAGATAAGGTAAGTTAAAGACCTATTTATAGGAGTTCAGAGGATCATAAGCACAATTATGAGTTTCAGTATAAAGAAACTATAATGAGACTGTTATAAATGAATAGTTTTCAGAAATATCTTTAATTTTAGGGATATAACATATTAAATCTGTAACCTCTACACATATTCAAATAAAAGATGAATTTTTAAAATTAAAAATGGGCCATTGATTCACCCCTCCCCTATTAGCAATCTTAGTGGACTTATGAACCTCACTTCTCATATTAACACCTCTAAGTGAAGTCTATATCCATTAAGATTCATTCCTATTAAATTTACCCAGTTATTATAATAGGTGGTCCATAAACTAGCCCGATTCTCGCAGACATTCCTTTTTTTTCATGTTGGGTCTCATAAGTCCTTTCCTGATTCAAAGTATTACACAATTTATAACCACTAATAAGGTGAGGTTCATGGTTTTAAAACCATCTCTTATCCATTTTTAATAACCTAAAACCACAAAGAGATGATTTAAAAAATAATCAAACACAAAATTTACACTCACCACACCCTTACACATGATCACAATATAAAATAATTAGCCCCTTTTATTTTATATCACACCTAAAAACCAAATTTAAGTCTAACATTCACCACTTGATAAAGGGTTACAAGGATAATAGATCAATGAATCATCCTAAAATCTGTCTACCATGTACCCAATATCCATTCAAGTGACAACCTAACTCGTATCTATAGGATTTTACCCATCCAGTTCTATACTAAAAGTCATCCTCAATAAGAATATATCACAATATTCAATAAATCATTCCAAAATTAGTGATTTTGAGTACAACATTATCTAAAAGAGAGTAAAAAATATGATTTGAGGGTGCATGTTATTAATAGGAGGGGTTCTAGTTCACAAGGATGTCTAGGTAGGACTAAGGTATGTTTTTATAAAAACCCCTAATTATTTTGAAAAATTAAAATAAGGAAAAATCATCCTATAGACCACCAGATAGGAGATTCCCCACCATCTATATGGTCTAAGGGCATCGAAATTCTAATATCCATATAGTGGGTTCCTCCTACCCATGAGAACCACACTAGGTAATTATTGTCTCACCATTAGGTTTTTGATGGATCCTACTACATCATTAATCAACTATACTTCTCTCTATTTATAATAAAAACACATAATTTATCTCTAAAAATTTCATAATTTTACAATTTTATAATAAATTTATTATTTCAATGATGAAATTAAAATATAAAATGTACCTCAAATTTTGGGGTGTTTACAAAATGTATAAATTGGGCTATACACTCGATAAGAGGCATCAAAATAACACATTCAAAGCCTTTTACTATGTGAACATGATTAAATTGTAAGTACGCTTCCATTTCCCTATATGAATTTCCTTATTAAACCTACCAATGCATTGATAGATTCATAATTTTGGTCTTCATATGATACTTATCTTTTTCTTTTCAAACAATTATAATAGAAACAATTCATATGAGGTTTTCATAACTTGGTAACTTTGATAAAATTTAACCTATGAATGAATGATATTTTTTAGGTATATTTAATACCTAATTAAGTAAATATTGTAGTAATAATCACTATAATACATGATTAATTAAGGGTACCTTGTATCACCCCATGCATCCACGATACGTTTTCCTTTGAATAATGCAATAACTTGCACACTATGCAACTTCAATATTCTAACACTCCACGACCAATCAAACTAGCTATTAGAAATAGTAATACCCACTTTTTAAAATTTTATAAATTTTATTTTTAAACATGTAATTTATATTTGTATTCATAATATCAAAATTATATTAGGGTGAAATTTTGGTACCTTTATGAAAACATTCAATTTTTGAGGAATAGTGAAAAATACTAAAGTTTAATTAAAAATAACATTTTAATTGAAATAATTTATAGTGTGAAATTAAAAATTTGAATGGTTTTAAGTATCATTAGATTATATTTTTATCATTTATTATAATTTATTTTATTTTATGTCATTTCACATTTAAACTGGATATAAAAAAGTGTCATTTTTTATAGTAATTATTTCTTAAAAACACGCTTTTTTGTTTTGACAACATGAATTAATTTTAAATTAATTTTGGCCACTTATGTGGTTTGAATATGGAAAAATGGATTCCTTATTTTGAATCAGGAGTTAAAAATTGTGTAAATAGGTAACTTTTATTTTTAGACATTATGAATATTTAGTTCAGTAAAAATTTTATTTACCATGGTTAAAGGTTAAATCTTGTAAATAAGGGAAAATAAATATTATAAGAATAATATTAAATTACCCTTACATGAGTTTTATTCCTTTTATGTTGATACATGTCTGACTATGGGAATCCTTGGGTTGATTTTGGGACCCCATGGAGCCACTTGAGAGTGATAATGACACTTTAAATTAATTAATTTAATGTTAAGACAAAAATGACATAAAAATATATATTTAGTAAAAAAAATTTACATGGGTTTATATAAGATATCCCTTCTACTATAAGTATTCATCTAAAATATAAAAATATTTCCTATATCATGGTATTTTTTTATAATTTTGAAATATCAAAAAAATAAAATTATTTTTGACACAATAATGATGCAGTGTTGACCTCATTAATGAATGATTTAAATAAATGAAATTATAAAAATTAAAACCTTATCCAAAACCAATAAAATTCTAATTGGATTATTTTATTTCCAACATGAGTCATGTTATCTTCTACGTTAATGAGTTTTGGATGTTTAGAAACCGAAAATCACTATATAATAAAAAAATATTTTCAAACATTCCTAAAGAGTCCCTCCTCCCCATTATAAAAAGACCTCACATATACCAATTTCTCACACCTCTCAAGTCCCTTTTATCATCCAAACTCTGCGCAATTAAGCTCTCTACATCCCTCGATTCCTCGTATAAGCCTTACCTGAGGCACAAGACACTTCAAGGAAGCCTTTTGGTTCTAACCAAAGAGATTTACCCAATTTAAAGGTAACATATTCTCTTAAGTTATTTTCTATTATTTTACTTTTACAACCCCCTAAAATATCTTCATTAATTTATTTTATAAATACAATAGTATCCTCAATATACTTGGTTGTTTTTATGAGAAGTATTTAAACTAAAATTACAAACACCTCTATCTAATGGTTATAGAACATAATGTTTCTGTGGACAGCGAACTACTGCCTCACGAAACGATGATTGTTCAATCTTCTACGACCACCACTTATGGTGGCCCTTATAATTGAACAATAATTTTATATGATATTTACGATATTTATTTGGTCTATATGATTCTTTAATTCTTTTTTATATCATACCATTATAATTTTCATTTTGTATATATACGATAATTTAATTTGAGGAAGTGCGGACTACCGCCCCCTCAAAGTGATATGACTCATTCATACCATACATGGAACATATAAAGGATGGTTTTGATGAACATAAGAAACATATATAACATATTATATTATAATGGAATAATAATATACCTATGTATCATTTGGTTTTCATTCCTTTTAAAATAAAAAAATGAAATGGAATAGAGTTCGTGCGTACGTACGGATTACCGTCTCCATGAACACGATGAGATTCATTCCCCATCGTAACCATTCAAGAATAATTGTCATTTGATTATTAAAAATAATATTTTAGAACATAATATCATAATTTATATGAATCAAATACATACTATCCATAATAAACATGACTTACATAACAAAACATATAATGGAAAACAAATCAGTAACACCTGAAAAAATAATACTAATGAAATATTATTAACAAAGAAATATTATAGGATCATATATGATATCATATTTATTTATATTTTTCTTGTATAATTTAATAACAATGATGTAACTATTATACAAGAGGTTAAAGTACCCTCAACCAAGGAAAAGTACAAGGTAAGGGTTAATTTCACAATCTCTTTATTATCCGAGGTTGTTTTTATGTAAGTATCTACTGGGACCTATTTATCATCAACATCTGTGTTTCTTAAAAATGTATTTCAAAACATTTTTACTATTTAATATACTATAGGTTAAAGAAATTTATACCCTTGTTTGAATTTTTATAAAATGGTTTGAAAGGAATCTTTCTGTTGTTTTCCAAAGAAAGTACATTATAACATTTTCATCAAATTAAGGTAAGAATGTTTTTTATCATATACAACACATGCAGATATTCTCCTCCATTATAACACCTTTTAAGTATCCCTTACATTCTTATATGAATATTTTAAAAATAACTATTTTCTTTTATAATTACATTACTTTTAAATGATTACAAAATAAAAAGAGATATTCCACTCAAATAATTTTGATTTCATATATGTCAACATCCATTAATGGATTTTATACTTGTTTAAAGTTGATTTATTATGATACAAATCTTCCATATTGTATTTAAGGTTTTGTGATATTTTTGACTGTGGATGTGTTATTTTTATACCATTTATGTTTTATGGTTAATGTATTAATATTTAGTTCGCTAATTTTAATTCGAATGTTTATGTAATGTTTCAAACTTTTCATACGAGGAATGCATTGGACTTATTAAGTGATGGGTGGAGCCCGATATAGCTTCTCGATGCATCGGTAGGTCTAATGAGACAAAATAGTGTCTTATTAGAAGGCCTTGACAAAATCTTATTTGTAGTCTTGGCATGAGTTCATGACTATGTGGTTTTGATGTCTAGTATTATGCATTCCATCATTATGAAATTGGCTATTGATATTGCATGTGATTATTTGACTAGTAGATTATCCATGTGAATAAGTAAATTGAATTATTTTATTTATATTTTCTATTTTATGCTGATGCTTAATTTTAAACGGATTATGTTTTAGGCTTATACATTCCCTTAAATGTTTATACTTATTTATTAAAGTTTATGCTATATTGTTATTCTTACTAAGCATATGAGCGCACCCCTTTCTACGTTTTATTTTTCCTGGATGTGAAGAAGTATTTTATGGTTGACATGTAGAGATAGGAGAAGGGATTTAAGTGTGTTTAATGGGGAAAATGGTTGTTTTTTTATCTCATGAAGTAATTTAAAACTTATGTATGATTCTAGTACTTCCAAGGCTATTAAACTAATCAGTATTTTGGGACATGATTCCTTGTATGACGAAAATATTATGTAATAATGCACCTACTCTGGGTCAATAGGGTTGGGGCATTAAAATTGGTATTAGAGGAAGTTTAGTACAATCCTTGGAAGATAGATTTAGAAAAACTCTGATTAGAGAACATTACCCTAGATAGACATTGAGGATTAGTATAGAAGAACTTCTTAGAATTTTGGTAATGTAGAGATTTTTTGAGTTTTCTAAGAAATAAATCCCTGTTTGGATACGAGAAGGTTGAGGTGGCTCAGGAACAGATGTAACATGGAGTTAAAACTACGACAAGGAGTTTCGGGCTTGACTCGGGGTATCCTGGTACACAAAAATGGGCCTTGATTCACTCTTGTTTATTAAACTCCTAGGGGATATGCTTAGGATAATTCACATTTTATTTACAAACCATAATGAAATATTTATGCGTATATACCATCTAAAAAACATTTTTTATGATTATGAATTATATCCATAAACTCTTCAATTTATGTTAAGTGTTTTCCAAGTTTGGAATTATGTATTGCGTTTTATAAACTAATGTAGTGTATGACATTATTTGAAAATGGCACCTAGTGGAAGGAATGGAAACCATATCAATGCACATAATCCATGTTTGGATTTCCCTCTTACTTAAGATAATTATAGTGGTGCTGGTGATGCAGTTGGTGCGGATAAGCTTATCACTATACTAGGACAACTCACTCTGGTTATGAATAATAACCTTACCCGTATAGAGCACCTTGATCCACAACGTGGAGGATCAATGTTAGACTGATTCATGAGGAAACAACCACCAACATTCAATGGGACAACAAATCCATTTGTAGCTGAGCAATGGATAAGTTCATTAGAGAAAATATTTCATGCTTTGGGGAGTAGTGAAAGGGAAAAAGTTTCCACGGTAGTTTATCGCCTCACGACAGATGCAGATCAATGGTGGTCATTAATTCAAAACAAAAATGAGGATGAATAAGTATCAAATATGTAATGGAAGGATTTTAAAGAAATTTTCTTAGAAAAATACTTTCCTCGTGACCATTGAGCAAATATAGAAAGATAATTTCTAAGTCTGAGGCAAAAGAAGGATGATAATGTCACAAAGTATGAAGCTAACTTTACAAGGTTAGCAAGGCATGCTATAGAATACATACGTAACCCAAAGAGTAATATTGATCGATTAATTGATGTGTTAAAACTATTTCTCTATCGAGCAATAGTCTCACAATCCTTCTCATCATACGAAGGTATTTTCTCATGTGCTTTCAAGATAGAAAAGTAAGTTTCTAATTCATACAAATTTAAATAAAAGATAGATAAGAACAGATCTGATGAACAATCTATAAATTGAAATAAGGGGAAGAAGGGAAAATTTGAATATCCATCTTGCGATAAATGTGGGATAAAACACCCTGGTAATTTCCTGAAGGGAATGAGAGTCTATTATAAGGGTTGTGAAAAAGGCCACCAAGCTTGTGATTGCAAAGGAAAGAAAGAGGCCGTCAATGTTGAATGCTACAATTATAGATAAATTTGTAATTATGAAATGAATGTCCTAAGCACCAAGGAAACTAACCTTAGAAAAGGCTGAGGGAGCATGACCAAGCTTATGCGATCACTACTACTAAGGTTGAAGCTCTAAAAGACTTGGCTGCAGGTAATTTAATGGTTTCCTCACATTTATCCAATGCTTTAATTGATTCTGGATCATCACATTTTTTCATATCTTCCCAGTTTTCTAAGAAAATTAGATATTTCCAATTTGATTTTAAAAGGGTGTTATCAGTCAAAACTATTAAGGGGAGTATCATTGCAACAATTTTTTGGGAATCAATCCCCATTAGGGTATATAAATGTTCATTATCTACTAATCTCATCATCATACCCATGATAAAATTTGACCTAATCCTCAGTATGGATTGTCTTTCATAACATGATGTGAAAATTTATTGTAAGATGATGGAGGTTATAACTTTTGAAGATGATAAAAAACACATTATCTTTAGAGAAGAAACATCCCCATCTGATTCCTATCTAGATCCACCCCTATTTCTCTACTAGATTCAATTATTGAGGAGGAAGAGAGTGAAATAACTATGTGTGAGGAAAGGAATGTTCAAAGAGAGGATGTGCCTATTATATAAGAATATGTTGATTTATTTCTAGAGTATTTACCTGGACATCCTACTGAATAAGAAATTGGGTTTTACATTGATTTAATTCATGGATCAAGTACCATATTAAAGATCCTTTATAAAATGAGCACTATGGAATTAGTGGAGCTAATGAAAAAACCAGAGGAGATGAGTAATAAAGGATTTATTCACCCTAGTGTTTCTCCATGGGGATCCCCTGTTCTTTTTGTTAAGAAGAAAGATGGATCAATGAGGTTGTGCATTGACTACAAGGTGATCAATTCTATAACAATATGGAACAAGAATCCCATACCATGCAATGATGATTTATTTGATAAACTTCATGGAGCTCAATATTTTTCAAATATTTACCTTTGATCTGGATATTATCAGTTGTGTGTGAATAAGGAAGACATTCCAAAGACAACATTTCAAATTAGGTATGGGAATTACGAGTTCACAGTAATGCCTTTTGGACTGACTAATGCACCCTCTATCTTCATGGATCTAATGAACAGAGTTTTAAAGGAATATCTTGATGACTTTGTAGTGTTATTTATTGATGATATCTTGGTATACTCGAAAATCTATGAAGATCATGAAAATCACTTGCACACTATTCTAATGACTCTTAGACGAAATGAATTATATGTTAGTTTCATCAATTGTGAATTATGGATTTAGGAGATTTCATTTATTTTCCATATTGTCTCAAAGGATGGAATCTATGTTGTTCCTTCAAAGACCAAGTAAATCCAAGAACGGTCAGTATTGACAAGTATAACTGAGGTACGCAGTTTTTTTTGTTTTCGCAGGTTATTATCGGCGTTTCGTCCAAAAATTTTCCCGATTGACTAACCCATTAACCAAGATCACATGTAAAATGGTTATTTTTTGTGAAAAAGAGTGTGAAGAATGTTTTGAAGAATTAAAGAGAAGATTAGTCAATGATTTTATATTTACTCTACCATTAGGGAATGATGGGTTTGTTATTTATAGTGAATCTTAAAAGAAAGGACATGGTTGTTTCCGTATACAGACTGATAGGGTTATTTCCTATGAATCATGACAACTAAAAATTCATGAACACAACTAGCCCACTCAGGATCTTGAGTTAGAAGCTGTAATCATTACTCTGAAGATATGGAGATACTATCTTGATTGTGAAAAATGTGTGATTTATACTGATTACAAGAGTTTGAAATATATTTTCTCACAAAAAGAACTCAACATGAGGCAAAGGAGATGTCTTGAACTACTCAAGGATTATGATTGCACCATACATTACCACCCGAGGATGGAAAATAAGGTGGAAGATGCTTTAGTAGAAAGGATCATGGAGTTTTGAACAAGATGAGATTTTAAAGGGATCTTATGTTGATGGATCTAGTAAATATGGATATGGGAATAATCATGGAAGGTAAAACATCAATAATTTTTCAAATGGATACTAAACCATATTTACTTGAAAGGATAGAAAGTTCTCAGACTTTGATGAAAAGTTTCGAAAGAAAATTAGAGATATGAATGATGAGATATTGATAGAATTTGTATATGAATATGGGATTTTGAAATTTGGGAAGAGTCTTTGTATTCCTAACATACCTGATCTAAAAAGGGAATTTTTTGAGATTCTCACAGCTCTAATTTCTCTATGCACCATGGTAGCACTAAGATGTATTGAGATTTGATGGAACATTTTTGGTGGGACAACACGAAGAGAGGGATTTATGATTGTGAGGCAAGATGTATTGTAGAGACCCGAATCTTGACGTACATGAACATTACATTACTTTTGCGGAATACTTAGTACATAACAAAAACACACACACAAGGATCGTAATAGTTTAGTGTATTTGGAAACTCGGAATATAATCTTCTAATCGTGGTGAAAGATCTTCAGCATCTCCCATAAAGACCTTCCTTTTTTTTATACCTAAAACCTTTCTTTATATCCTGGGGAAAAGAAAACATAAAAGGGTGATCTCAAATGCTTAGTAAGGGTAAACAAAAGAAATATCAATCACATCATATTCATAAGAACATAACATTTTGGAAATCATAACCTTCAAAATAGAGCATAATTTCATAACATGGGATAAATCATGGTAGTGAAATGTAATCACAATAATAATAACTTAAAACATGAAACTTTGTGGCATTCACACATAATCATAGAGAATCATTTCTTGTTAGTCAAGACTCATTTCCATGACTATCTTAGTGGACAAAGTCCCTTTCTGAATCGAGTAACCCTCGTTTCAGTCCTGTTTCACTGAACCGGTATAACCTACCATTCCATCCATGTCTATCTCATGAGATATAAAATCTTTAACCAATGCATTGGAGGGAGATATAGGTCCCACCCATCTCATAAAGATACCATTCTTATGTGTGCCACAAAATCCTAAATCATACATCATTGCATAACCCATGAAATAAAATGGGATTCTTAAACAATATGACATCATAAAACAATTCATATAAGATAAAGGAATTCATAAAAATATTTCCATCACAACATAATCAAATCCATGTAATAATAGGGATAGAAATAGAACCCTTTATTATCTTAGATGGAAAATAATTTTGATAAAACACTTGAAATCCATTCTTGAGGAAAATATCCTTTCTACTTCAAAATTTTTTTCCTTTATTAACATGTCTTGCAATTTTAAACTAAAAGAAGTTGATTAAAAATAAACTTGAAAACTTTTAAATGAAGCTTCTTGGAAATAATGTTTTAAAAATCCATTCATGCCGTATAAGTTAAAAAAAACATTCTTCTCGTACTTTTGTCGGAAAAGTCAAAAAAGTACCTCGTACGAAAAACGTCAAAAGATTCCTTTCATATCATTTACTAAAAACTCACCGAAGGATAAAATAGGATTTAAAAAATTGTAGGTGGATGGAAATAACATTTCATATTCAGGAAACATGGATGTGGATGATAAAATACACCCCAGTAAATACTAAAGTATAAACAATCTCGGATAAAAATGAGATTGTGATATTTCCCTTACCTTAGGTCCGATTTGCTTCGTATGTGTCCAAACCTCCTGTATAATGATTTAAATAATGTCATTGACTTATTACAGAATCATATTAATTGTTATGATATCATATATGGTTCACTTATGACATTATATTACCCGTTCTTTTGTAAATTCATGTTAAAGTAGCGTTTTGGGTAAAATCGTCTCATTTGTCGTTCGTGTTTTTAACTTGTAATTATTCATATGATTACTTAGATCAGGATTACTTAATTCCAGAATATAAAACATGATTTATATATATATTCAGAATATAAATATATAATAAATCAGTAAATGGAAAGAAATACACCGTTCATGGAGACGGTAGTCCGTACGTACGCATGAACGCTGTTTTCGTTTCCTTATTGAATTGAATGGAATTAAGTAGATGAAATACATATAAATAATTCCAGTATCATTATTATGTCATATTTATTAATTTGTACTTATTATATATACTTTATAATCATTCATGAATTGTTAATCATTGAGAATGAATCTCATCGCGTCGTGGAGACGGTAGTCCGTACGTATGCACGAGTGATGATATCATTCCCATGGTCGTGGAATTGTGTTGAAGTGTATGTACAATATTTCAGTATCAATATCAATTTATAATAATCATATATAGTTACTCATTAAACCATTATTACTATCCAATTAAGGTGGTGGAGGAAAATAGATTACACCACGGCGTGGAGACGGTATTCCGTACGTACGCACGCGCGGTGATTTCCTTTTTCCGTAGGATGGATAGAAGGTTAATTAGAGTTGTTTAATATTTATAATAACATATCATTATCTAAGTAATACTGATGTTATTACTTTATAATGACACAACTAATGAAGAATAAGTTGAAGAAGAAATAAATTGAAAAGATCGGTAATGGATATTACCTCTTCTTTGGAACGCCTCTTTGAATCCTCCACTTAGGGAACTAAGATTGGTCTTTTAAGAAGACCAGGACCTCTAGGATAATTCTAGGGAAGTGGATAAGGGATTTTGGCAGATGTTGGCCGAGCTTGAGTGCTCAAATTGGTGTGAGAAGGAGGGGGAGGAGGTTCCCTTTTATAAGGGAGGAGAGGGGCACCTTAGGAATATCTCAAAATATTATTTTATATTAAAGTAAAAATCGGTTTATAATGATTATAAAGGGTATTATTTCGAAGCTAAAGTGGGTATGGGTCGAAATCCTATCAACCAATAGGATTTAGACAAGTTTAGGTTATTATTTTAACCTTATCAATTAGATTTAACCCTAAGTTAAATAATTTAACTTTTACCGTGTCTTTTTGTTTTCTTACACTATATGGTTAATAAACTTACTATATCAAGTCAAAAGAACCCCAAGTTGTTTATTATTAATATATATAATCTTATCTAAGTCATTTGTCCGAACCATAGATTTTTAGGAATAAAATAACAATTAATAATATAATATTTGTTTTAAAAACTATTTTATGTCAATTTTGACACTATTTGGTACAAGATTTTTATGAAATTCATAACAGAATGATAGGTTTGAACCAAGTTACTTAAATCAACAATAACATGTCATATTAACCTATAATATTAGTGTAAGTCATAAAAAGTCTCAAATTACATTTATTTGGGCATTTATAACATCAATTATGTCAATATTTCATTAATAAGAAAATTACTGGATTATCTTTGTGTCATAATAAATGATAATTATTTAATCCCTAAAAATTCTAAATAAATTCCTATGATGTAGATAATTGTATTATATTTCTGGAGACTATTCATGTTCGATGTTTCATGAATGTTATCACTAGATTAAAATTATTATACTTATAAGATTTAAGAAAGTGACATGTTGTCACATTCTTTGGTTTTAATAATAATTAAATTATTTTCATTGAAAAAATTTAATTAAATTAATCTAATCCGTCCCTTAGGTGATATGGGTCGTTTTTTAGTCATCCAATAGGATTTTGACATTTGTTAGGGTAATTTTAAAATATTATATTTACCCTTAATTACCCGATTTACCTTTAACTATGGTAAATAAAATTTACCGTAGTTACTATTCATAATTCCCAAAAATAAAAAGTATCCTATTAACATAATTTGGACCCACTGATTCCAAATATGGAATCCATTTTTTAAAATTCAAAACACAGAAGTTTCAGAAATTAAATTAAAATTAATCCCGTTGTCGAATAAAAACGGGTTTTTGTTTAAAATATTGCAAAAGATTGAATTGATTTAACCTACGAATTCAAGGTAAAATCAATGCTAATGACATGCATTATATTAAACGGTAAAAATATATTCTATTTATACTTTAAAACCATTCAATATTATAATCTAACCACATAAGATATTACGATGAAAAAAAGTTGTTTTTAATTAAAATATAGCGTGTTTTTACTATTCATTAAAATGTCAAAGTTACCAGAATAATATGAAAAATTTATCCAAAGTAAATTTTTATTTCTTGATTCCAAATAAGAATTTTATTTTGTCAAATTGAACTTATAAACATGTCAAAAACCAGATTTAAAGTGGGTGCGCCATCAAAAGGGTGGCAAAACTGCATTTTTTGAAAAATACTTATTTTACCAGAAAAATTTATTTTGTTCTTATACCATGTTCTAGAAATGTGTAAGATGAATAATAATGTTATAAAATTCAAAATTTAGTTAATAATATTCATAACGGCTAGTTCATGACAATATTATAATAATATAACATTGTTTATTAAAACCCGGTATTGCGTACAACACACGCTATCGAGGAAGGTCGCGATTGCGTGTAATGCAAGCCAAGTCAGGGTTGCGTGTTGTGAAAGAATTTTTCGTTGTTTAGTATAACAGAATCCAACCATATTTCATTTATACATTGAATATATATATATATACTCAATGTTGTGTAGAATAACTATTATCGAAATTGTGTGTAACACGGTCCAAGAATAGTGTTGCGTATACTGCAAGCTAATACGGTGTTGCGTATAGCGCAAGGTAATCTTGGTGTAGAATACAACAAAAGAAATTAATGAAATTAAAATAATATTTTTCATAAAATCTCGGGGTGTTACATTCTACCCCCCTTAAAATGAATTTCGCCCTCGAAATTCGTCAGGGTTATAAATGGTTTACTATTTGAAAGTTTCTTTGATAGAAACCCACATCGTAAAAAGGAATACCAAAACTTATCTTTAAAAACAAAAGTATGAAACGTAACGGTTACCCAAATAAACTAATCACTGGGTTTCCACATAGGTGAAAATATGGATATGGAAGAGAAATCTAACCATCATGTTCTGATGGAGAGTGGTAGAGAACATGGTTATGGAAAAGTTAGCAATCACAAAGCCATAAATTTGTGATGATCTAGGGTACCATCTGATTCATCGAATATAAGGGAACTAGGACAACATTTTTGGTTTTCAAGATCATTTCCCTAAAGTTGAAAATTTGAATTAGAATAAATACTTACTTTATTTTGGTACAATCTCACTGTTGTTCGTGCCTTGAACAATTTCCACTTCGTCTCTTAAATAATTGAAGTTGAATTTATTATTCGTGAAGTGTTAGCAGATCATGTGATAGAATGACGGGTCATTCCATCTGTCTCAAACAAAAGGTAAGCAAAAGTTATTATATATACATAAGTCATTCTATAGTGAGATTAATCATATATGGTTCCTAAAATGGACTTATACTTCATATATCATACTACTTAATATAATAAAACTAGCTTCTACTAAACAGGGACTTCCTGTAGGTCAGTGGTAGGCGAGAAAGGCCAGTCGCACTTCGGTTGTGGGTTCGATTCCTACAGACTTGTCCGAAGCGATGGGCTGTCGCCCGTCCTGCAGGTTGTCCTTTTTCTAAAACTACGTTACTATAACATCCCATCAATAATATCGAAAATATTCTATCCTTAAACAATACTAACTTATGTCCAACATAATCCATTCTAATCATTAGGCTTATACATAATACTGTAGTCCACTCTCAT
Source organism: Viscum album (assembly GCA_963277665.1). Lineage (NCBI taxonomy): Eukaryota > Viridiplantae > Streptophyta > Magnoliopsida > Santalales > Viscaceae > Viscum > Viscum album. Next base: position 904,383,669 of record OY728165.1, on the reverse strand, counting down.
AATATAGGGACAACGATTACCAGAGATTTAATACTGTCGTTGATCCCCACATATCATAAGATATGTCTTGTTGGTCACATTCCAAACATTCAAAGTCCTTAATCGTGTATTCTCTTGAATACCTTAGTGAAAACATGAATGCAGTTACAAGTTAACACTTTCCACATACCAAAATCCTCAAAATTCTATATACTCAAACCATGATATCACTTAGTCCTTATATCAATCATGAGCTCATGAATACTGTTAAACATTTCGTTTTCTCGTTTTTCCTTCATTACGCGCATATCATCTTATTTCCAAAAATATCTCAATCACTTTTAATACCACATTAGACCAACACATAAATATTCCAATACTTTATGATACAACATTATTTTGGAATCCCATTACATAAATACTTATTCATTCCACCACATCGTTGTCATATTCAACATCGCCAATAGTGATCGCATGTGACTTCCCTTTGTCCTTTGCCTTAAGTGGTTGCTCATGTTGATCATCACTAACCCTTGGATTAGGGCATTTATTAGCATAATGCCCCATTTCCTTGCACTTGAACCATTGAAGTGTTGGTGGTGCATTCTCTGCAGTGTTTGCTTTATTCATATCATTAGAAACCCTTTTTCCATTACTTCGACACTCAGCTTCTCAATGACCTTCTTTTCCACACTTAAAACATTTTCTAGTCCCTTTAAGACAATCTCCACCATGATTCTTTCCACACTTTGTGCATAAGGAAACATTCATCTTCTTTTCACCATTATTTTGAGATATCTCCTTGAACTCCATCTTTCGTTTCTTGTCAAAACTATGAGATGGATAAGTAACACCAACTTCCATTTCTACTTTGATAGCACAACGCACAATTTCTTCATAGCTACTGAAGTCTCTTATAGCTAATGCCCTTCGAAGACTTGGTTTTAAGCCACTGAAAAATCGATCAACTTTACTTTCAGGTTCGATGATAATGCCAGATGCATACCTTGCAAGTCTTGTAAAATTCACTTCGTATATACCAACAGATTCATCATCCTTCTGCTTCAGCTCAAGAAACTCATTTTCCATCTTTGTTCGAAGAATAAGAGGGAAGTACTTACTAAAAAACAAGTTCTTGAACTTGTCCCATTCCATGGACTCAATTTCATCTCTTGGCCTCGTATTCTTGATAAGATTCCACCATTGATCAGCTTCACCTTCCAAACGATATACTGCTAAGATGACTTTATCATGTTCAGAACATTGAAGAACTGAAAATATCTTTTCAGTGGTACTGATCCATTGTTCAGCAATAATTGGATCGGAAGTCCCACTGAAAGAAGGTGGACGTTGCCTCATGAAGGACTCAATAGAATATTGTTCCCTTCTCTTCTCATTTGGAAGTCCAGAATGATTCATAGCTTGTGTAAGTATAGCAATAAGATTTTGCACTCCATCTTGCATAACATTTGTTTGTTTAGGAGGGAAATCATTGCATTGTCCATTGCATTGATCAACACGGTTCCTTCGGTTTCCAGCCATCGTCTAAAACCCAAAAAGAATAGTGTGAGAGGCAAAAATCATGCTAGGGAAAACAACATAGTAAAGGGGGAGTACCCTTAATATCTAACATCTTAGGTTAAATTCTAAGATCGTTACCATAGTTCTAGGACCATATCCTATACGTATACTTATCCTTAGGGACATCCCTAGACATACCTTAGAAATATCTCTAGGGATCTCACTAACGTTTTCGCATCATAGTTTCCAAAGGTTGACTAAACCTTTCCTCTGATACCAACTGTAGAGACCCGAATCTTGACGTACATGAACATTACATTACTTTTGCGGAATACTTAGTACATATCAAAAACACACACACAAGGATCGTAATAGTTTAGTGTCTTTGGAAACTCGGAATATAATCTTCTAATCGTGGTGAAAGATCTTCAACATCTCCCATAAAGATCTTCCTTTTTTTTACCTAAAACCTTTCTTTATATCCTGGGGAAAAGAAAACATAAAAGGGTGAGCTCAAATGCTCAGTAAGGGTAAACAAAAGAAATATCAATCACATCATATTCATAAGAACATAACATTTTGGAAATCATAACCTTCAAAAGAGAGCATAATTTCATAACATGGGATAAATCATGGTAGTGAAATGTAATCAAAATAATCATAACTTAAAACATGAAACTTTGTGGAATTCACACATAATCATAGAGAATCATTTCTTGTTAGACAAGACTCATTGCCAAGACTATCTTAGTGGACAAAGTCCCTTTCTGAATCGAGTAACCCTCGTTTCAGTCCTGTTTCACTGAACCGGTATAACCTACCATTCCATCCATGTCTATCTCATGAGATATAAAATATTTACCCAATGCATTGGAGGGAGATATAGGTCCCACCCATCTCATAAAGATACCATTTTTATGTGTGCCACAAAATCATAAATCATACATCATTGCATAACCCATGAAATAAAATGGGATTCTTAAACAATATGACATCATAAAACAATTCATATAAGATAAAGGAATTCATAAAAATATTTCCATCACAACATAATCTAATCCATGTAATAATAGGGATAGAAACAGAACCCTTTATTATCTTAGATGGAAAATAATTTTGATAAAACACTTGAAATCCATTCTTGAGGAAAATATCCTTTCTAATTCAAAAACATTTTCCTTTCTTAACATGTCTTACAATTTTAAACTAAAAGAAGTTGATTAAAAATAAACTTGAAAACTTGTAAAGGAAGCTTCTTGGAAATAATGTTTTAAAAAACCATTCCTACCGTATAAGTTAAAAAAACATTCTTCTCGTACTTTTTCGGAAAAGTCAAAAAAGTACCTCGTACGAAAAACGTCAAAAGATTCTTTTCATATCTTATACTAAAAACTCAAAGAAGGGTAAAATAGGATTTAAACAATTGTAGGTGGATGGAAATAAAATTTCATATTCAGGAAACATGGATGTGGATGATAAAATACACCCCAGTAAATACTAAAGTATAAACAATCTCGAATAAAAATGAGATTGTGATATTTCCCTTACCTTAGGTCCGATTTGCTTCGTATGTGTCTGAACCTCCTGTATAATGATTTAAATAATGTCATTAACTTATTACAGAATCATATTCATTGTTATGATATCATATATGGTTCACTTATGACATTATATTACCTGTTCTTTTGTAAATTCATGTTAAAGTAGCGTTTTGGGTAAAATCGTCTCATTTGTCGTTCGTGTTTTTAACTTGTAATTATTCATATGATTACTTAGATCAGGATTACTTAATTCCAGAATATAAAACATGATTTATATATATATATTCAGAATATACATATATAATAAATCAGTAAATGGAAGGAAACACACCGTTCATGGAGACGGTAGTCCATACGTACGCATGAACGCTGTTTTCGTTTCCTTATTGAATTGAATGGAATTAAGTAGATGAAATACATATAAATAATTCCAGTATCATTATTATGTCATATATTTCATTAGTACTTATTATATATACTTTATAATCATTCATGAATGGTTAATCATTGAGAATGAATCTCATCGCGTCGTGGAGACGGTAGTCCGTACGTACGCACGAGTGATGATATCATTCCCATGGTCGTGGAATTGTGTTTAAGTGTATGTATACTATTTCAGTATCAATATCACTTTATAATAATCATATATAGTTACTCATTAAACCATTATACCCATCCAATTAATGTGGTGGCGGAAAATAGATTACACCACGGCGTGGAGACGGTATTCCGTACATACGCACGCGCGGTGATTTCCTTTTTCCGTAGGATGGATAGAAGGTTAATTAGAGTTGTTTCATATTTATAATAACATATCAGTATGTAAGTAATACTTATGTTATTACTTTATAATGAAACAACTAAATAAGAAGAAGTTGAAGAAGAAATAAATTGAAAAGATCGGTAATGGATATTACCTCTTCTTTGGAACGCCTCTTTGAATCCTCCACTTAGGGAACTAAGATTGGTCTTTGAAGAAGACCAGGACCTCTAGGATTATTCTAGGGAAGTGTAGAATGGATTTTGTCAGAGTTTGGCCGAGCTTGATAGCTCAAATTGGTGTGAGGAGGAGGGGGAGGAGGTTCCCTTTTATAAGGGAGGAGAGGGGAACCTTTGGAATATCTCAAAATATTATTTTATATTAAAGTCAAAATCGGTTTATAATGGTTCCAAAGGGTCTTATTTCGAAGCTAAAGTGGGGATGGGTCGAAATCCTATCAAACAATAGGATTTAGACAATTTTAGGTTATTATTTTAACCTTATCAATTAGATTTAACCCTAAGTTAAATAATTTAACTTTTACCGTGTCTTTTTGTTTTCTTACACTATATGGTTAATAAACTTACTATATCAAGACAAAAGAACCCCAAGTTGTTTATTATTAATATATATAATCTTATATAAGTCATTTGGCCGAACCTTAGATTTTTAGGAATAAAATAACAATTAATAATATAATATTTGTTTTAAAAACTATTTTATGTCAATTTTGACACTATTTGGTACATGATTTTTATGAAATTCATAACAGAATTATAAGTTCGAACCAAGTTACTTAAATCAACAATAACATGTCATATTAACCTATAAAATTAGTTTAAGTCATAAAAAGTTTCAAATTACATTTATTTGGGCATTTATAACATCAATTATGTCAATATTTCATTAATAAGACAATTACTGCATTATCTTTGTGTCATAATAAATGATAATTATTTAATCCCTAAAAATTATAAATAAATTCCTACGATGTAGATAATTGTATTAGATTTCTGGAGACTATTCATGTTCGAAGTTTCATGAAGTTTACCACTAGATTAAAATTATTATACTTATAAGATTTAAGAAAGTGACATGTTGTCACATTCTTCGGTTTTAATAATAATTAAATTATTTTCATTGACAAAATTACGTTAAATTAATCTAATCCGACCCTTAGGTGATATGGGTCGTTTTTTATTCATCCAATAGGATTTTTACATTTGTTAGGGTAATTTTAAAATATTATATTTACCCTTAATTACCCGATTTACCTTTAACTATGGTAAATAAAATTTACCGTAGTTAGTATTCAAAATTTCCAAAAATAAAAAGTATCCTATTAACATAATTTGGACCCACTGATTCAAAATATGGAATCCATTTTTTAAAATTCAAAACACAGAAGTTGCAGAAATTAAATTAAAATTAATCATGTTGTCGAATAAAAACGGGGTTTTGTTTAAAATATTGCAAAAGATTGAATTGATTTAACCTACGAATTCAAGGTAAAATCAATGCTAATGACATGCATTATATTAAATGGTAAAAATTTATACTATTTATACTTTAAAACCATTCAATATTATAATTTAACCACATAAGATATTACGATGAAAAAAAGTTGTTTTTAATTAAAATATAGCGTGTTTTTACTATTCAATAAAATGTCAAAGTTACCAGAATAATATAAAAAATTTATCCAAAGTAAATTTTTATTTCTTTATTCCAAATAAGAATTTTATTTTGTCAAATTGAACTTATAAAAATGTCAAAAACCATATTTAAACTGGGTGCACCATCAAAAGGGCGGCAAAACTGCATTTTTTGAAAAATACTTATTTTACCCGAAAAATTTATTTTGTTCTTATACCATGTTCTAGAAATGTGTAAGATGAATAATAATGTTATAAAATTCAAAATTTAGTTAATACTATTCATAACGGCTAGTTCATGACAATATTATAATAATATAACATTGTTTATTAAAACCCGGTATTGCGTACAACACACGCTATCGAGGAAGGTCGCGATTGCGTGTAATGCAAGCCAAGTCAGGGTTGCGTGTTGTGAAAGAATCATTCGTTGTTTAGTATAACAGAATACAACCATATTTCATTTATATATTTAATATATATATATATATATACTCAATGTTGCGTAGAATAACTATTATCAAAATTGTGTGTAACACGGTCCAAGAATAGTGTTGCGTATACTGCATGCTAATACGGTGTTGCGTATAGCGCAAGGTAATCTTGGTGTAGAATACAACAAAAGACATTAATGAAATTAAAATATTATTTTTCATAAAATCTCGGGGTGTTACATGTATGGTTTTTCCACAAGTTAAAGCTAAATGAAAACATCCGAGAGGAGTCATGCAACATCTTCCCATAACTGAGTGAAAATGGGATGATATTACAACGAAATTTTTCATGGGACTAATAAAGACTCCTAGAAGGAATGATGAAATATGGGTCATTGTTGATTGTCTTACCATGTCAGCTCATTTTCAAGATGTAATAGAATATTTACCACTTGAACATTTGGAAGGATTATATATTAATGAAGTTGTAAGACTTCATGGATTACCCCTATTGATTATTTCTGACCGTGATCCCTATTTTACAACAAGATTTGGGAAAAGTACTCTCAAGGCCTTGGATATTGAACTTCGTTTGAGCACTTCCTACCACCCACAAACTAATGGAAAATCAGAATGGAGTATTCATACATTAGATGAAATGTTTAGATCTTTCTCACTTGACTTTCAAGGTATGTGGGATGAATATTTACCTCTGGTAGAATTTTCTTATAACAACATTTTCCATTGAAGTTTTCAGATGGAACCATATGAAGCGTTATATGGAAAGATATATCGCAAACCCACTTGTTGGGATGATGATGGTGAAAGAAAACTCGTAGGCCCCAAAATTGTTGAGGAAACAATGAAAAAGGTTAAGGATATCCAAAGCCACATCAATGAAGCTCAAAGTAGGCAAAAGAGCTATGCTGATAACTAAAGGAATGATTTGTAATTTCAAATAGGAGAGCATGTTTTCTTTAAGGTATTTCATTTGAAGGGTGTTATATAATTTGGTAAAAAAGTAAAATTAAGCCCTAGATACATCAGACCTTTCAAAATTCTAGAATTAATTAGAGTTTTAGATTATCGTTTGGCAATGCCACCAAGTCTCTCCAAAGTTCATGATGTTCTCCACATATCATTGTTGAGAAAATACATGCCTGAACCAACACATGTATTCACCTATGAAGAAATAGAACTAGAACCTGATCAGTCTTATTGTAGAGAGCCTATCAGAATTCTTGATACCAGAGAACAAGTGTTGAGAAACCGGACGACTCGTCTGGTGAATGTTCTATGGAGAAATCATAAGATGGAAGAGGAAACATGGGAACCCGAGGAACTTATAATGAAGAACCACCCGAATTTTTTTTGAATTACTATTCTAGATTTTTTTAGGAAAAAATTATTTTATGGAGGGAATAATGTAACACCCCAAGAATCCATGGTATGTTTCCCTTTGAATAATGCAATCGCTTGTACTATACGCAACTTCGAGATTTTAACACACCACGACCAGTCAAACTAGCCGTTATGAATAGTAAAACCCACTTTTTAAAATTTTATAAATTTTATTTTTCAAAATGGACTTCATTTTTGGCTTTAGAATAACAAAATTAGCTTAGGGTGAATTTTTGGTTCATTTCTGAAAGCTTTCAATTTTTTATGAATAGTAAAAAATACTAAATTTTAATTAAAAACATCATTTTTAATCGAAATAATTTATAGTGTTAAATCATACATTTAAGGGTTTTTGAGTATCATTAGATTATATTTTTATCATTTAATATAATTTAGTTCATTGGATGTAATTTCACATTTAAACCGGACATAAACAAGTGCCAATCTTATGATAGTTATTATTTATTAAAAACACGCTTTTTGTTTGGACAACAGGAATTAATTTTATATTAATTTATGCAACTTATATATTTTGAATATGAAAAAATAGATTCCATATTTGAAATTTGGAGGTATAAATTGTGTAAATTGATAACTTTTATTTTTAGAAATTATGAATATTTACTTTAGTAAATATTTTATTTACCTTTGTTAATGGGTAAATATGGTAAATAAGGGTCAAAAAACATTATTTTAAAAATATTAAATTACCCTAAACAATTTCTTATTCCTATTGAATGATACATTTTTGACTGTGGGCATCCTTGGGTTGATTTTGGGACCCCATGGAGCCACTATAGTGTGATAATAATACATTATATTAATTAATTTAAAGTGAAGACAAAAATGACATAAACATATATCTTTTAATAAACATTTTTTACATGGGGTTATATAAGTTATCTATTAAACTATAAATATTCATTTGGAATATAAAAATATTTCCTACATTATTTTATTTTGTTTTATAATTTTAGACAACAAATAAATAAAATTATTTATGACACAATAATGATGTAGTGTTTACCATATTAATGAATGATTTAAATAAATGAGATTATAAAAATTAATAAAATATCCAAAACCTATCAAATTATTATTGGATGATTTTATTTCAAACATGAGTCATCTTATCTTAGACTTTAATGATTTTTTTTCTTTAAAATTAGAAAATCAGTATATAATAAAATAATATTTTCAAATATTCATAAAGAGACACTTATCCCCTTATAAAAAGCCCTCACCTCTTACCCATTTATCACACCTCTCAAGCCCTTTATTTCTTCCAAAATCTACCCAATTAGGGTACTTACATTCCTCTATTTTTCCTAGAAGCCTTACCTTAGGCATAAGGAACTTCAAAGAAGCCTTTTGGTTCAAATCAATGGGAGTTACCCAATTTAAAGGTTATATCTCATCTTAAGTTTGTTTCTTTTATTTAACATCTACACCCCCTAAACTATCTTTATTACTCTATTTTATAAAAAAAAATTAATCCTCAATATACTATATTGTTTTTATGAGAAGTATTTGAACTATACTTACACACACCTCCATCTAATGGGTATAGAACATAATTTTTCTATGGACGGCGAACTATTGCCTCACAAAATGATGATTGTTAAATCTTCTACTACCACCTCTTATGGTGGACATTATGATGGAAACCTAATTATATATTATATTTATGATATTTATTTTACCTCTAATCTTATTTAATTATATTTTATAGCATACCCTTATTCTTTTCATGTTGTATATATAGGATAATTTCATTTGAGGAAGTGTGAACTACCACCCCCTTAAAGTGATATGGCTCATTCATACCATACATGGAAAATATAAAGGATAGTGTTAATGAACTTATGTGACATATAAAAAATATTATATTATAATGGAATAATATTATACATATGTATCATTTGGTTTTCTTTCCTTAAAAAAATAAAATGGAAGTAGTGTTCATGCATATGTATAAATTACCATCTCCACGAACGCGATGAGATTCATTCCCTATAGTAACAATTCATAAATAATTTTCATTTGATTATTAAAAATAATATTTAATAACATAATATCATTATGGATATGAATCAAATACATCATATCCTTAACAAACATGACTTACGTAATAAAAAATATAAAGGAAAACAAACCAGTAACACCCAAAACAATAATACTAATGTAATATTTTTAATAAAGTAATATTAGAGGATAATATATGATATAATATTTATGTTTATAGTTATTTTATAATTTAATAACAATGATTTAACTGTTATATAGGAGGTTAAATTACCCTCGACCAAGGAAAAGTACAAGTGGCTAATTTCATAATCTCTTTATTATCCGAGGTTGTTTTTATGTAAGTATCCACTAGGACCTCTTTATCATCCACATCCACATTTCTTAACAATGTATTTCAAAACATTTTTACTATTCACTATTGTATGTTTAAAAGTCATTTATACCATTTTTTCACTTTTTATAAAATGGTTTGAAAGGAATATTTCTGTCATTTTCCAAACAAGGTACATTATGACCTTTTTGAAAAATTATTGTAAGAATGTTTTTTAAATTATACAGTAGGTGAGGATATTCTATCCTGTTATAAAACCACTGAAGCTTCCCTTAAAATATTATAAGAATATTTTCAAAGTAAATTTTTTCTTTTATAATTACATGACTTTTAAATGGTTTCAAAATAGAAATAGACATTCCTCTCAAATAATTTTGATTTCATCTATGTCAACATCCTTTAATGGATTTTAAAATTGTTTGAAGTTGATTTATTATGATACAAATCATTTATATTGTAATGAAGGTTTTTCGATATGATTGGATGTGGATGTTTTATTTTTATACCATTCATGGTTTATGGTTAATGTATTAACATTTCATATACTAGTATTAATACGAATGTTTATGTTATGTTTCGACCTTTTCATTTAAGGAATGCACTGGAATTATTAAGTGATGGGTGGAGCCTGCTATAGCTCCTTGATGCATCAGTAGGTCTCATGAGACAAACTAGTGTCTTGTCACAAGGCCTTGAAAAAATCTTATTTTTAGTCTTGGCATGAGGCCTTGAATTTGTGGTTATGATGTCTAGCATTATGCATTCCATCATTATGAAATTGGATATTGATATTGCATGTGATTATTCGACTAGTAGAATATCCATGTGAATAAGTAAATGGAATTATTTGATTTTGATTTTACATATAATGCCGAATTTTATGTTTAAAATTCTTATGTTTTAGTCTTATACATTGCCTTAAATTTTATGCTTATTTATGTATGTTTCTGCTATATTATTATCCTTACTGAGCATCTGAGCTCACCCCTTTCTATGTTTTATTTTTCCCAAGATGTGAATAAGTACTTTATGGTTGACCTGTTGGGATAGACTACGGGATATAAGTGTGCTCAAAGGAGACAAAATGTTGTTGTTTTTTTATCTCATGATGTAATGTAAAACTTATGTATGTATCTAGTACTTCCAAGTCTACTAAACTAATTGGAATTTCGGTACATCATTCCTTGTATCATGCCAATGTTTTTAATAATGCAACGACTCAGGGTAACTAGGGTCGGGGAGTTACATACTTTTTATGATAAATTACTTGGATTTAAAAAATAATGATTGTATTATAACTTTAATGCGTATGAATTTAAAATATTATGTCTGGGTTAACTACATTTAAAGTCAATTGAATAGTTGGAATGAAAGGAGACTCCTTCAATTCTATTGGGGTTAATGAATTTATAAGAAAAGGTGATACAAGAATATGACCATTTCAATGAGTTTCATTTAAAATTTATTATAATATGAGGCTACTAATATAGTGATGGATAAATATAAAAAACAAGGATTTTATAACCCACATATTTGATTCACATTTTTTATATTAAAGTCATCATGAATAAAGTCTCATTAAAACAATTTTAGTTACTAATGTTTCAATTCCAGACACAATCCAAGAGTAATATAAAAGATTATTGTAAGTACTGGACCAAATATGTAAATAAATTCTCAATTATAAATACCTTTCTTTCATGAATTTCATATCTAAAATTAAATAGATATACTAACATATAAAATATATTAAATAATAAGAATCTGAAAGGAATTGAAAAATAAAGGGATAATATTTAAAGAACTCATAAAATGTGTTTAAAGAGTGGGATTTTCAAAATAATAATGATTAATTCATTTTTAAGGGAGCATAATAACTGATATAGACTAATAATTTATGGTAAAACGAAAATTTAAGATATTTTATAATAATAGAAAATGGAGAAAAATAAATTAATTCACTACCGTTATATATCAATTACTTAATAACCAATCCCTTTATCATTTAGATATATTCAAAAATATAGAAAATGAAAGTATTAGAGAATTATATTAATAACTCAAGGAATTAAAATTTTGGTGTGAAAAAAATGTGCCAATTGGTTGATATTTGAAGATACTTTTAAAAGATAATTCTTTTTAATAACGAGGAAGGTGAAGAGTACTATTGAAATCAATAAGTAGTTACATGGATTATGATATTAAAGTGAGAAAAAGTATATTAGACTAATAAAATTGATTATACACTAAGAAAAAATACATTTAAATCATATAAATAATTATTTATTTTTGTAAAAAACTTGTTATATGTTTTTATCATGTTATATCATATTTATAATATATTTTTTTCCTCATAATTTATTATTTACTAAAAAAATTACCCTCTTAAATAATTATGACATCCTAATTTTAAATGTGTGTTCTATTTTATTTATATGAAATTTTATGTTTAATTTTAAAAATTAAATTAATTTAAAAACATTGAATTAGGATAAAATATTTTAAATATTTATTAAAATAATTTTTATTTGATTAATTATTACACCCAAATAATATCCTAAATAATAATTTCTTAACCAATTAATACATTTACATAAGTTATAAGGGTGATGAGGGTAATGGTGGTATTCATTGGTGGTGATTTTATAAGGAAATAATAGTAATCTCCACAATCATGAACTTCTCACACAAGTGATTTCATTCAAACCATACCTCTTAGTGTTTGGATTGATTTGGAGAAAGAAATATTAGCAATTTTATATCTTCCCTATATCATAAATATTAATTCCATAAGATATATTAACACAAAAATATTTCATGAGTCCTATCTTATGTTAGAGTGGGTTCCCTATACCTAACTCAATATTGTAATTTTTAATTATAATGTCTATATATATTTTGATACAAAAACACATGTGTGTTCCTTTTACTGACCATAATAGTTTTATTACTTCTGAATGTTGTGTATTATAATACCCTTATATTTTTTATCGCATCAAAAGGTCATAACTATTCCCCATTATAAAATTAAGCTCAAGATTTCAGGAATCTACTATTAAATATACATTTTATAGTCTGGAAAAATTAATCTGGAAGAATAGATATGATAAATGACTATTAGATATTGGGGGATCATAATAATTGATACTTCTTCTCAAGAAGTTTATACATGATTTCCTCCTTGTATGGTATATCATTAGTACTTTCCCACTAATAGTAATAAAAATTATTTAATGTATCATTTGATATTTTTTCATTGAGCATGTGGATTAGTATCTTAAATTGAGTTCATTATCATTGTATAGAATGAATAAAAAACTTTTATGTGTGATGAAATCCATAATAGTTTATTTCCATGTTGTGGTATCTTATGTTATGTGTGTCATAAGTTTTATGATATTGGTTGAGTAAAAAAAATTGTATTTGTTCCTTCTAAGTGTTGGAATGAGATATCTTGGTAACTTTGACTCAAATGGTAGTGTATACCTAAAAATCATGTCTTTGGAACATTTATGAAATTCTATGAAAGATGGTAATATAGATATATACCTTGAATGTAAGAATGATGACATAAGTATGCTTTGTACATGATATAATATTAGTAAACAATTACATATTATATGTTACAAGGAAGGACTTAATTTATATAAAATATCCTTATCACTTCAGGGTCCATGATGCATTTATGTATAATACACTTTGAATTTGAATTTGAATCATTGTTATTAAGTTAGATCACAATAAGATAAAAAAAATATTATTCAAAGTTTCTCTGATTTAGTTGAATCAATGTTAAGGATGAGGAGTGTCTCGTGACTATGTGTCGATGATCATATGAGTGTGAATATCCATAAGTAAACAAGAAAATAAATAAATTCAAGTATAATTTATTTATGTTTAGAATAATGATAATTGAATTTATTTCTGAAGGTATTCAAAAATTATTTAAGTTTAAATAAGTGAACAATTTTTTTATCAAATGAACATTAAATATTCAAAGATAATTAAACATGTACAAGAGTTCTTGAGTTCAGTTATTGGTTAATATTTTATTACATACATTGTTGAGGTGTTATAAATGTGTGATTAAATGTTTGTGACACTTAAGATAAGTTAAAAAATTCTTAAATGTATTTTAGGATCATTTTTATATATTATGTTGATTAAAGGTATATATTTACATTAAGAAACCTATATCCTAAATATAAAAACATATTTCAGGAAAAAAATTTATAGGTTCATTCAATTATATAGAAATCACCCCATCCTCCAATTATCTTATGTTCAAGTGAGGGAAATAATCTATTATAACACCAAAGATTCAATTCTTTGTTTATGAATTGTGCTTATGGTGTTATAGTGATCTAAAAAACATCATAAATCTATTAAGGTTCTCATTCTATCACGCTGGAATCCTAGATCATTGACTATGATCTTTTTTTAAATGTATATATATATATGTCTAAATGTATTTTGAGTTGGATACATTGATCCGTAATGAACCAGATATGAGTATATCAAGAGTGAATCATGTTTAGATGATATATGCGTCATTTTATAATTTTATTTCTGATTTTTTATGTTTTACTTTTGATAATAATGGTGGTAGTCAGAAAATTTTTTTTACAACATAGATCTAGTATAATTTTTTGTAAGTATAAAACAAAAAACATTTCCAATTTTCTAAGGATCAATCGCCTTTTATATAAATTTCACAATGTTATTACTCTCATTTATAATCACCATATATTTTTTTAATAATTATTTATAACAGATAAATTATTTCTCTTATGATTATATTATAATTTACATTTCTTAGGGATACTTATAACAATTTTCCATTAATAATCTATGAATAATTAATTGATCAAATAATGATTACCATATATACCCCATAATGACTACTATATCCCATAAATTACTTTACCTAAATAACAAATTAACATAAAAAAAATACTTTACTCAAAATAAAACATTATTTTGGTGATAAATTTTCCCTTAATGATTAGTAATGAAAATATTCCCTAATAAATACTTTATTCTAATATACACATTAACTCAAGGATAACTAATTATTACCTTCACCCAAATAATAGTTTTCCCCAATGTGTACATATATTTCCAACTTCTATAAACAACATTAAAAACTATCTTCAAAATCATTCAATTTAATCTTGAAACATATTTTTTTCATTTTCATTGATAATTCCATTTTAATTGTAGATTGTTTTTTTTATTCACTATAATTTTTAGCCACTATATTTTCAATAAGAAATCCCCTTGAAAATATTTTTTTAACCTATTTTTATACTTTTTATTTTTTCTATTTTATTTATAACACATCAATTTATGTTACAAATTTTATCCATGTAACATACTCTTATGAAATATGTTAACAATAGCTTGTTTCTTGATTCACATTTTTGTATGCAGAACAACACATTGCTTAAATTTACCCATTAATATATAATTGAAAGATAAATTTTTTTATTGATGGTAAGAAAATATTCTATAAAATTTTTAAGTTCCTACATTATATCCCACTTAATGAAATTTTGACCATCTACTATGAACCATACTTACAAAACATGGCATTTTTTTATTATTCAGGGATGTTATGATAGAAATATTCTTGCTTAAAAAGGATATTGTCGGTCCAAATAACTATTTTAAAATATCCAATCCTAAAAATTATTATACAGTAATTAAAATATGGATATTTACTAATAACTCAAAATTTATACAATTTATCGGACCATATATATATGTTTTTCCATAATGGATTAGTTATAATTAATCTATATCCATGAAATAGTTAGAATCATTAAGTACTCCTAAAAAAATATGTCCATATTGGTTGATGATAGGGGAAATATTTTCATAAATTATACTCTTAATTTAATTTTTTTTAATCCCAACAATGTGTTATTTTTAGGTCAATTGTTACATTTTATAGTTTCAATAGCATTTTGAGCTTAATTTCCAAAATGGTTTAATTTTGGATTTTAACAATTTTAATTTACTCTTGTATTTTGGGGATAATATTTTCTAATCTGATTAAAATTGTAAAAATACCTTTTGGATTAAATTAAACATATCATTAATTTAATTATTATGGACTTAAAGGTGAATTAAACATTTTGAGCCCCAAAAGAAACTCACAATTCATGCCTATAAATCTGTGAATAGATATGGATATTTTTAATTATGGTCTTATATCTCACAAATGGATTTCCAAATCAATTTTAAATTTTAAATAGAGATAAAGGAAATATGGAGGATCAACTTTCATAACTACGGCCTCACTTGATTTTGGAGATATAAAGGCCACACATTCATAGGAAACTGGATGTGTGGAATAAGAAGTGTCAGACATGCCATATTAAATATTCAGATTAAATTAGCCATAAATTATTCTATAATTAGTCAAGAAATATTAAATTTCATGGTACAAAAAAGGCGGAAAAGGGTAAAAAATTTGAGAAAACAATTTCACAAATCCAAAAAATTAAATTGGTCTACCACTCGCACAGATATGATAGGAAAATTTAGATCTAAACATTTCACCCCTTTTGCTGATAAAAATGAATCCCTTCTCTTTTTCAAAGGGTTAGAAACTTATGTTTGATGTTTATGTATAATTTTAGGGTGTCATTTTTCTATATTAATATTATTAAATTTTATTATATATTTGTTTTCTTCTTCATCTCATTCTCTTATTTTTTATCTTTTATGTTTCCACTCTGTTCTTCTCCACTCTGATATCTAGTACTCATGATCTTGAGTAACTGACCCAAGGAAGTTCCTAGGGGAGAAATATATCTTTTAACCAATTATTTTTGGATTAATTATTAATTTTTTTTATTTTCCTAGATTTAGGATGTGGGGGATTTTAGTGGGTAAGTTATTTTTTGTGTCTCCACTTTCTATCCGAGGCTTGGATTTCTCTTCTGTAGTAATCTCTCTTGATTGAGGAGGTGAATGTGCGATTTCTCAGCGATTGGTGAGTGAACAATATGTTAGAAAAATTTGTAGAATATAATGTTCACACATATTATGGAGTGTGTTAATTATGTTTCTTTGGATCTAATAAAGAGATAATGAAGACACACTCTAGGTGTTCTCTGAGAGGAACTCCTTTATGTGTAACATCATTCTATGTTCATTCTTTCTATTATCATTGAATTCTATTTACATATTTAGATATATATTAAAATTAAATTCATATTTAAAAACCACATCTTTATATTATTTAGTTTATATTAGTTAGAATATAAATACTAACAATAGAAATGTTGTGTTGTGTGAGCTACCTCCTCAAGATCGACCCTAGTTGTGCACTATATTATACGCTTCGGTAAATAAACAATTAACAAGGGATATATGAAAAATAACCTTGATGTATAAGTATACTTACAAGTCATAAGGATGAAATATTACATAACTAATAACTCTACTAGTGTTTCAAATGGGGTAGAGAACATTTTCAACACATGGCCATTGAATTTAAATATTCAACCAGTTCATTTTGGCTAAAAAATAACAATTTTTTCTAAAACTAGAGTTTTCTCAAAATATTTTATAATCATAACTACAACAAATAATAAAAATTTTATCTAATATTTATTGATTTACCAAGACCAATGTTCTTGGATCTGACCCCACATGAACACTCATTTTATTACATGTCATAAAACCTGAATACATTTATTGAACATATTGAATCATAAATTTAGTTTTTTATAAATTAATACATCATATATAAAAATTATTTTTTTTAAAACTTATTTATAAATATGATATTGAATGAATTCTCGAACCATATACCTCTTACTACTACTTAATGACTCGTTGAGAAAACCCAACCCCAGTTGCCCAGAGCTGGTACCTTATTAGATTACATTGGAATGATTACAAGAAATCATTATCCTGAAGGAATGAATACTTTAGTGGATTTGGAAAGACAGATACATACATAATATCAATATTAGAACTTGTTATAAAAAACAACATCAAAGCTCTATTGGGAGCATCCACCACTCTAATATTATTTCTACAATTCAATAATAATACACCTCTTCAAGTCTGGAAAAAAATGAAACATAAGAAGGGGTGAAATCATATGATCAGTAAGGGTATAAAATACAATATAAGATATCATAAACATAAACCTTTTGAATTGTGAATAATTGAAAACACATTTCATTAAAAATAATAAAACTGAACACATTATGGAAGGAATATGAGATGAGTAAACATTTCTATAACAAAACATAATCATGGGTATTATACTAGCTGAATAACCACATGAACTATGAATTTTTAGCTTCATAATGACGTAAATTCATGTTCCAGACATTCTTAAACATACCATAAAATCCTCTACCAAGACATCTCAAAATGATTAAGGCCTAATCCGAAACCATATCTAAAAAATGGGTAAGGCCTCATCTAAATCCATAACTATTTATTTGATGAGACTTACCGATGTATAGAGGGGATATAAAGGGCCCAACTGTCACATAATTAGTCAAATTAATTCCTATTATGAATGGGGATACACATAAACAATATATAAATTCACATTGAATCTAACATATGAAATATAAATAACTTTCCCCATACATTAAACATAAACACCAACCTTTCAGAGTAATCTGAGGAATGATATCAAGAAATAATATCAACCATAAAACTAATCAAAAAACATTCAATAAAATATGGTCAATAAAATCATAAAACATTAACCCCATTTAGTCATAATAATCAACAAGAATGTTGAAATAGGTGAAAATACTCTTATAAAATCACTGAGTAATTCTTGAGATAAATAAACTTTACATTGAAAAGATGAGTATTTTTCGGAAAATATGTTTATTAAAAAAAATTGAATTAAGGTATATTTATCTTAATAAAATTAGTGGTTTTATGAAAAATATTTATGCTAAAATTATATTATAGAGTGCCCCTGAATATAGGTGAAAATTTGATAAATTCCCTCGAATCAGGCTTGTATTTCAGAAAGAATTTTGAAAGATCCCATTTAAAACATGTAACTCCCCATAAAATAAAGAAATATTCAAGTTGGTAAACGTATACATAACACTCAAACATATTTTATGAGTACTAAATATTAATACATAAAAATTTTACTGAATTAAGTAGAAAATAAATGTAACCTGAATAAAAATGGAGGTTCGGGTGGAAAACACTTACTTTAAGTCCGAAGGTGTTCTTCAATTGATCTTAATGACCGGAATAATAAAATTTAGGTTAAAAAATTAATGATTCCAGAACATCCTCTATATTTAATCTATTTATTATAATCTTATTAGGTTCATTCATTCCGTTTTGATGTGTTAAGAAATCCAATTTCATTGTTTGGGAGCATTTTCTTCTTTGGTTTTTATGATTGGTTACATATATTCATGTACAAATAAACATATAGAATGAGAATGATTTTACAGAATTGAATCTATTTTTTATTAGTGAAAATAAATAATATTACGTAGTTATAAAATTCATTTGGTTATTTGGAGTGAAGATGAATCATTATCATCAACTTTAATGATAATTGTTTAGGTTTTTTGGTGATTTTTTATCACACCAAACTCATTTTGATCTATAAATTAATGTAATTTGTAAAAGGTTTACAGAACCTTAAATAGGATATATTACCTATATAGTAATCTGTTTCAACCATTATAGTTATTTCATGACCTAAATTTAAGAAGTTAATAGAAACTGAAAACCCGTCATTTTTTAATTTGATAAATTAACACATCTCTGAGGTCATTTTCATTTATAGTATAAAAGAAGGAGAAAGGAGAGATGATGATGAATTATTCCATTATAATTAAAAAATTCTAGTACATGTATGTCACTAGAGTTATCATAACATCTAAACGATGAGAGTTCAGAAAAGAAAAAGAAAAATAAAGGAACATGAAATAAAAGAAACGAGAAGTGGAATTTACCTCTTGAAGTTATCTTCCTTGAGAGCCTCTTTAGGGTAGAGGTTTTGGTATTTTTATGAGACCAAGGGATGATATATGTGGGTGAGGATATTGGAAGGATATTTTTTCAGAATTTAGACAATGAAAAAGGCTTTATAAGAGTGAAGATAAGAGGGAGTGAGGGGGGTTTTATAGTGGAGGAGATGAGTGATTTTTTATTATCTTATTCAATATTATATTATTTTGATCAAGACAAGAAATAGTATTAATTATTGAGACCAATAATAGTAATATGTTCATTTGAGTATTCAATAATGATTTTTTACATCATCCATGATTCAAAGAATAATATATTCAACCTATAATGTATATATATAGTAAATTATAGTATTTTACTAGTCACTAAAATATAAAATATTTAAGAAAAATCCCAAAAAATAACCATAGATATTTTTTGACTTGTAGAATACAAAAATGGACCCCATTTTATCAAAATATTCTTCCAAATATAAGAAACTTATTTTTTTATTAAAATCAATATTTTCCTAAAAAATACAGTTTTAAAACAAAAATTGATTTCATAATACCAAGAAAAATTAACTTAGGTATTATTATATTATTCGAAAATCATAGAAAAAATTATTTATTTAGGAACCCTTTTTATGAAAATTAATTAATTTATTAATATAAAATTGTAATTAATGATTTATCACTTACAAAAAATACAAATACTTAACTAATAATTTATAAAATATTCTACTTTATTTATAAGGTCCCTAAGATTTATTTATATAATCTTGGATGAAAATAATATTCAGAAGGTCATATTAGTATTCATAATGGTATATTACTATTCAAAAATATATAATTTGATTCTATTAGACTCCAAATAACAGCCTAAACACAACCATGTATGTAAGTTTTTCAAAATTGAAATCACAGAGGTGGAAAAATTATAGTTACTAGATAGGTTATAAAAAGTTTTGTTTTATAGAGACTTTTTGTTTCATATATTCAATATTAAATTTGTTTTTAAATCTTTTTGGTGTTACAT
The DNA here is from genome assembly GCA_963277665.1 of Viscum album. Lineage (NCBI taxonomy): Eukaryota > Viridiplantae > Streptophyta > Magnoliopsida > Santalales > Viscaceae > Viscum > Viscum album. The sequence continues at coordinate 904,363,009 of OY728165.1, read as the reverse complement.
TCTACCCTCCTTACAAAAATTTCATCCTCAAAATTCATAGAATTTTACCTCATAAAATGAATTGGGTAGGTTTTCATCAAAATCTCCTCACACTCCTTTGTTTTCTCTTCGATTTTATGATTTTTCCAATCTATCTTTACAAGTCAAGTTGTCTGATTCCTAAACACCAATTTTTTAGAGTCTAGAATCCAAATAGTCTATTCACATTATGATTGGTCAGGTTCTAATTATATTCCTTCAGATGTGAGGACATACTTTGGGTTTTTCATGTACTTTATCGACAACGAGACATGGAACACATTGTGTACTTTAGACATGCTAGGAATCATAGACAAAAGATATGCAACAACTCCAATTTTCTCTTGAATTTCAAAATGTCCTATATACCTCAGGCTTAGTTTCCCTTTCTTCCAAAATCTTATAACACCATTCCCTAGAGATACATTCAGAAAACATGATCTCCAACGTGAAATTTAAAATACTTCCTTCTATTATCAGCATAACTCTTTTTCTTGTGTTGAGATGATTTGATATGTGTTTGAATATTCTTTACCTTTTCTGTATTATCCTCCACAAGCATTGACCCCACAAGATTCCTTTCTCTAACTTCATCCTAACAAGTTAGTGTGTGACATCTCTTTTCAGACAATGCTTCATATGGTGGAATTTGAATACTTGAATGGAAAATATTATTGTAGGAAAACTCCACTAAAGGTAAATTTTGATCCCACCAACCATGAAATTCATGTGACCATAATCTCAACATTTCCTCCAAGGTATGGATTGAATTATTTGATTTCAGTTCAGGTTGAGGGTGATAAGAAGTAGTCAATCGAAGCATGGTATCCAAAGCTTTCTAAAGACTTCTCTAGAATTTCGATGTAAATCGTGGATCACGATCAGACACAATTAAGAGTGGTGCTCTGTGTAGTCTCCCAACATTATTGATATATAGTCATGGTAGGTGATCCAGTGGAAAATCCTCCCCTATGGAAAGTAAATGTGTAGAGTTCGTAAGTTGATCAATAATTACCCATACTACATAATTCTTCCATAGAGTTTTTGGTAATCTAGAGTTAAAATCCATGATGATTTCAACCCATTTACATGTAGGAATTTGTATAGGCTGCATGAATCCTCTTGGATTTTGTCTCTCATACTTCACTTATTGATAAACTAAATATCCTGATTAATAATCAGCAATTTTCCACATCATGTTATCCCACTAGAAATGTTCCTTCAGATCTCTATATATTTTAGTTCTAACAGTGTGTATAGATAAATTCGAGCTTTGAGCATCAAAAAATAATATCATTTTAAGCTCGGGTATAGACAGAACAAATATCCTTTTCCTAAATTTCTGAATTCCATTATTACACACGAAGTCATCAAAATTCACATGATTCACACCATTAATTTTCTTTTGAAGATTTCATCATAAAAATGAGAGGTTTTAGTTATTTCCAAGAAAGATGGTAGGGAAACAAACGAAAAAGTAGTGATGTTTCCCCTTCTTCTATAATTCCCATATCCATCTTGGATAGATCTAAAAACACATGATCCCTTTCAATCCTCATTTTTTAGGACACCATGAACCTTCCTTCTCAATATTTAAACTACCATATTTTCCTTTACTAAGTGGTAGTTTATGGAACAATAATAATTATTGAGTAGTTCAAGCCATCACCTTTGACTCATGTTGATTTCTTAATGTGATATGAAATATTTCAAGCTCTTATGATCTTAATATATCTTTCATCTTTCACCATTGAAACAATGTCTCAATATCTTTAGAGAAAAGATTTTGGTTAATAACTCAAGATCATTCGTAGGATAGTTTTTTTCATAAATTTTTAACTACCTTGATGAAAATGCAATAATTCTATCATTCTACATAAGGACACAACCAAGTCATTTGTTTAATGCATCATTATAGTTCACAAATCCACTGTTCCCAATTGTATCATCAGAATAAGAGCATTCACTAATATACTATTTAATTCTTCAAAACATTCCTCACATTATTCGGTACATATGAAATTAACCCCTTTATGTGACTTTTGGTCATTGGGTTAGCTAAACAGTCTAGGTTATGAATCAAACACCGATAATAACTTGCTAAACCAATAAAACTACGCACCTCATTTATGTTCTTTGGATGAGGGAATTCTTAAGCATACTTTATGTTCACATGATCAATAGATATTCTATCCATAAATACAATGTGTAAAATAATGGAAATTAATTGAAGCCAAAATTTACAGTTTCTTAACTTCCCCTATAATTCATTTCTTATAAGAGTCTTCAGAATAGTGTGCAAGTGATTTTCATGATCTCATAGATTTTGGAGTATACCAGGATATCATCAATTAATACAACCACAAAGTCGTCAATATATTCCTTAAAAAATATATTCATTAGGTCTATTAAAATTGAAGTTTCATTACTCAATCCAAAAGGCATTACTGTAAATTCAAAATGCCCATACCTGGTTCGAAATGATGTCTTCAAAATATAATCATTCTTCACTTGCAACTGATGATATTCAGATCGAAGATGAATCTTTGAAAAATATTGGTATCTATGAATTTGATAAAATAAATTATCAATGGGAGTTAGGGGATACTTTTTCTTTTTTATTATAGCATTGATGTCTCTGTAGTCAATGTACTACATCATAGATCCAGATTTCTTCTTAACGAAATGAATAAGGGCTCCCTATGGAGAAAAACTGGGGTGAATAAATCCTTTTTCACTCAATTCCTCTAGTTGTTTATTTAGTTATACTACTTCCATAGTGTCCATTCTATAAGGATTCTTTAATATAGGTCTTAAACTAGGAATTAAATCAATAGATAATTCAACTTCCTGCTCTGGAGGATGTCCAGGTAAATCATAATAAAAAACATCAATATATTCTTGCACAATTGGTATATAATCAATTTGAATATTTCTTTCCCCACCCACAAATATTTCATTCTCATCCTCACAAAGAATTTAATTACATAGAGCTATTGGGGGTGGATCTAGATAAGAGCTAGATGATGATGTTTCTTCTCTAAAGATAAGGGATTCTAGATCATTTTCAAAAATTTTAACCTCATTCTTCTTGAAATAGATTTTCACATCGTGATTCGAAATCCAATCCATAACAAGGATTATATCAAAGTCAATCATGGGTATGAAAATAAAATCAGAAGATAAAGTACATTTATATGGCATAATGGGGACTTCCTGACACATATTTGTTGCAATGATACTTCCCTTTGGAATTTTTACTGACAACTCCCTTATTAAATCAAATTGGAAATATCCAATTTTCTAAGAAAACTAGGAATATATGAAAGAATGTGATGATAAAGAATCAAATAAAGCATTGGCTAAGTTTGAGGAAATTATTAAAGTACATTTCACTACATCATTAGGAACTTCAATATCAGTAGTTGTGATCACCAAAGCTTGTCCCTTCACCATTGGCGTTTTCTGTGGCACATTTCCTTGACTCATTGAAAAATCATTTGGATTTTTCCCATGTCCTTATAATTATAGCATTGAACATTAATATTTTTTCTCTTCCACTTGGAATAACCATCATAATGGGATTTATTTCCATACTTGTAGAACACCCCCTTTTCTTTTTATGAAGGAACCTAGGTGATTCCTTCCATAATTATCATAGGGGGAAAGTCAAATCTTACCTTATTCTCCATTTCTTTATTTCATTTTCCAGAGTTTTCAGCAGTACTATTATTATCTTGCTTTACTTTAAAGTCATAGGACTTAGATAACTCCTTTTCTATCTTGATAGCACATGAGACTATGGCTTCATATGATGAAAATGTTTGGAATAGCAGTTCCTGATGGAGGAATGGATTTAGGCCATCAAAAAATTGAACAATCTTTCTCATTGGATTAAGTATATAGTATACAAAATGCCTCGGTAGCCTTGTGTTGTTATCTTCATACTTTACAAAATTCTCATCTTCCTTTTTCCTCAAATTCCGAAACTGCCTTTCTATATCCACTAGCTGTTCACAAGGAAAGTATTTCTCTGAGAAAAGTTCATTAAATTCACTCCATCTAATGTTTTCTATTTCTTCCTCCTCTATTGTGTTCAGAATTAGTGACCACCATTGATCAACATCTCCCGACAGATGATAAACTATCATAACAACCTTCTCCCTTTAATTACTTCCAAAGGTGAGAAATATATTTTCTTATGATATTATCCACTGTTCTGCTATGAATGAGTTTGTATTACCATTAAATAATGGAGGATGTTGTCATGTAAAGCGATCTAACATAACTTCCCCACATTATGGATCCAGATTCCCCATATGGGAAAGGTTATTATTCATAACCTGAGTAAGCTTTCCTAGTATAGTTATAAGTTGCTCTACACCAGTTTTAGCACCATATCCAACATCATTATCTTGTATAGGAGGGAAATACCTACATGGGATTTGTGCATTCATGCATTTTCCATTATTTCCACCAGTTTTCATTTCTAAATAATGGTATACACTAAATTAGGTTATGAATAATAATGTACTATCTGAACATAGAAAAATACTTAACACAAATTGAAATCCTATTCATGGATAATCCCATAATCATAAACATTGTTTCTCTGAGGAAAAATATACATTTAAATCCTTCAAAATAGATTTTAAATAAAATCTGAATTATCCTCTTTATATCCCCTGGTAGTGTCAAACCAGATTCATAGTAAGGTCTATTTTCATGTACCTGGATACCCTAGGTCAAGACCAAAACTCATTTTCAGTGTTTTTACTCCTAGGTACATCTATTCCAGAACCACGTCCACTTGTAGTATCCTCTCATATATGAATTTTCTAGAAATATCCACATAATATAATACATAAAAAAATTCAAGTATATTATTGTACAATTATCCTACAAGACTATTTTAGAGCATTGTTCACTAATATATGTTTTCTAAATCTAGTTCTCATGTTTTCTACTAAACATTCTTTGATACCAATAGTAAAGACCTGACCCAAGTTACCCTGAATCAGTGCCTTTTTAAATTACATTAGCCCGATTACAAGATCCTAAAGGAATAAATAGTTTAGTAGATTTGGAAATCCAGATACATACAAAAGTTAAGCATTATAAATTGAAATGAGAAACAATATAAAAGTTTCATTAGGAACATTCGCCAATCTAATATTATCCTTGTAAGTCAATAATATTATTCCTCTTCATGTCGTATGAAAATAAAAACATAAGAAGGGGTGGGATCAGATGATCATTAATGGTAAAAAATAAAATGAAAGATATTATAAACATAAACATTAGTCATGGTGAATAATTGAAAACACATTCCATTAAAAATAATAAACTTGAACACATTATGGTAGGAATATGAGTTGAGTAAACATTTACATAATAAAACATAATCATGTGTATTATCTTAGTCATATAACCACATGAACTATGAATTTCGAGCTTAATAATGAGGGAAATGCATATTCTAGACATTTTGAAACATACCGTCATGGCCTTGGCTAGGTCATATACAATTTATTAAGGCCTTGACCCAAACCATATCCCAAATGTGGTCAAGTACACAACCAAGTCCATATCTATTTGTCTCATGAGACCACCTGATGCATAGAGGGGATATAGCAGGCCCCATCCATACCATAATAAGTCCAATTCATTCCTCTTATGAATGGGGATAAACATAAAAAACATATAAAATCATATTGAAACTAACATATGATATGTAAATAAATTTCCCTGCACAATAAACATAAACACTATCCATTTAGAGTAATTGGGTGAATGGTATCAATAAATCATATCCAACATAAAAATAATTAGAAACCATTCAAAAAAATATAGTGGATGAAATAATAAATCATTAACCCCATTTAATCATAAGAATCAAAATAGAGTTTAAATAGGTGAAAATACTCTTATAAAACCATTGAGTATTTTTTGAGATAAAAATACCTATTACTTTGAAAATAAGAGTTCTTTTGGATTTTATTTGTATAAAACAAAAATTTTATTAAGGTAGTTTTCTCATAATAAAATTAGTGGTTTTATGAAAATGATGGTTTCTAAAAACAGATTATAGAGTTCTAATGAAAATAGGTGCAAATTTGATAAATTCCGTTGAATCGAGCACATATTTCGGAATGAATTTTGAATGTTTCCTATTAAAGTGTGTAACTCCCCATAAAATAAAGAAGGATTATGGTTGGTAAAAATATATTCAAAACTCAGAAATAATTTATGAGGAGTATATTATAATACATAAGAATTTAACTTAGGTAAATAGACAATAAATGTCTCCTGAATGAAAATGGAGGATCATGTGGGAAACCATTACATTAAGTCTGAACGTGTTTTTTAATTGATCTTAATGACCTGAATAATAAAATTTAGGTTCATAAATTAATGATTCTTGAACATAATCTACATTAAATTGATTTATTATAACATTATTAGGCACACTATGGATTTTTGATGGGTTAAGATATTCAATTTCATTTTTTGGGAGCATTTTCTTCCTTGGTTTTCATGATTGGTTTACTTATATTCATGTACAGATAAACATGTATAATGAAAATGGTTTTCCATAATTAAAGATATATATTATTAGTGAACATCCATAAGATTAAATAGTTATAAACTTCATTTGGTTATTTGGGGTGAAGGTGAATCATTACATAAAACATTAATGATAATTGTTTGGGTTATTTGGTGATTTTTGATCTAATGAATTCATTTTTATCTATAAAATATTAACATTTTGTAAAAAATTATTACAGAACATTACATATGATATATTACCTATATAATAACCTGGTTTGACCACAAAAATGGTTTCATGACTAGAATTTAATGCATTAATAGAAATTGAAAACCCATCAACCTTGAATGTGATAAATTAACACATCTCAGATGGTGTTTTCATTTCTAGTATAAAAGAAGGGGAAATGATAAATGATGATGAATTATTACATCATCATAACAAACTTCTAGTACATGTATGGTACAAGAGTTATCATAAATTCTGGATGAGGAGAGGTGAGGAAAGAAAAATAAACAAAAGGAACTCTAAATAAATGAAATGAGAAGAGGAATTTACCTCTTGAAGCTATCTTCCTTGAGAGCCTCATTAGGGTAGAGGTTTTGGTCTTTTAATGAGACCAAGGGCTGCTGGACGTGGGGATGGAATTGGTAAGATATTTGGTTAGAATTTAGAAAAGGAATAATTCTTAAGCATAATGAATAAAATATGGAATGAGGGGGGGGGGGGGGGTGGTGTTCATAGTGGATGAGACGAGTGAAAAGAAGTGCGGCTTAGGGGGGGTTTTTATAGTGGAGAAGAGGAGTCATTTTTGATTATCTTATTCATTATTTTTTTATTTTGATCCAAAAAAGCAATAGTATTGATTCTTGTGACCCAGACTGGTAATATTTGTATTTTATTTCACACTAATGGTTGTTTACATCATCCATGATTCAAGTAATAGTTTATTTATCCAATAATGTATATATACGGTAAATTACTGTATTTCACTGTTCAAGAAAATTTCATATATTTAAAAAAAATACAGAAAATTCACCATATAAATTTGATGAAGTGGAGAAGAAAAAAATGTACTCCCTTTTATCTAAATAATTTTCCAAATATGAGAAACTTAATTTTTAAATAAAATCGTTATTTTCTTGAAAAATACAGTTTTCATACTAAAACTTATTTTATAATACCCTGAAAAATAAAATATCTCTTATTAAATTATTCTAAAATCACAAGACAAAAAAAATACTTATTTAGGAACCCATTTTATAGAAATGAATTAATTTATTAATTTAATATTGTAATTAATGATTTGTCACTTATAAAATAGGAATACATAATTAATAATTTATAAAATATTCCGCTTCATTTATAAGGTGCCTAAGTATAATTTATAAAATCTTGTGTGAGATTACTATTCATAAGGATACATTACTATACATATGGATACATTATTATTCATAAGGGTACATGACTATTCACCAATATTTAAGTTAATTATACCAGACTCCAAATATCACCCTAAACACAATTGTGTATGTCATTTTTTTAAAATTAAAATCACAGAAGTGGAAAATTTTTGTTTATTAGTTAGGTTATAACAAGTTTTCTTTTGTATAGACTAAGTGTTTCATTCATTCAATTTTAAATTTGTTTTCAAATCCTTATGGTGCTAAATTCTCCCATTCTTACAAAAATTTCATCATTGAAATTAATAATATTTTACCTCATAAATAGATTTGGGTTGGTCTTCATCAAAAACTCCTTAATCTCCCTTGTTTACTCTTCGATTTTATGAATTTTCTAATGTATCTTTACCAGTTGAGTTGTTCGATTCCTCAACACATGTTCATTAGTGTCCAGAATCCAGATAGGCTATTCATGGTATTATAGATTAGGTTCTAATTCTATTCCTTCTAAAGTGAGGACATGAATTGGGTATTGAATGTACTTTCTTGACAATGAGACATGGAACACATTGCGTAATTTAGATAGGCTAGGCTGCATAGACAAATGATATGAAACAACTCCATTTCTGTCTTGGATTTGAAAATTTCCAATGTACCTAGGGCTCAGATTCCCTTTCTTCCAAAATCTTATAACACCCTTCCATGGAGATACCTTCAGGAAAACATGATGTCCTACTTGAAATTAAAAATCCTTCATTCGATTATAATCATAGATATTTTTCTTTCTTTGAGCTATATTGATATGGGTTTGAATATTCTTTACCTTTTCTATTGTATCCTCCACAATCATTGGGGCCAGAAGCATCATTTCTCTAACTTCATCCCAATAAGTTGGTGTGTGACATCTCTTTTCGTACAATGCTTCATATATACCCATTTGAATATTTGAATGGAAATTATTATTGTAGGAAAACTCTACTAAAATTAAATATTGATCCCACAAATCTAGAAATTCATGTGAACATTATCTCAATAGTTCTTCTAAGGTTTGGATCGTCATCTCTGATCGCCCATCAATTTGATGGTGATAACTAATACTCAATCAATGCTTGTTATACAATTATTTATGAGGACTTTTCTAGAATATTTAGGTTAATCATAGATCAAAATCAGAAAAAATTGAGGGAGGTGCTCTATGTAGTCTCACAACTTTACTAATATAGTGTTGTTCTAGGGGCTCTAGTGGAAAATCCTCCCCTATAGCGAGGAAACATGTAGATTTTGCAAGTTGATTAATAATTACCCAAATCGCATCATTCTTCCTTAGAGTTTTGGGTAATCCAATGATAAAATCCATGGTGATTTCATCCCATTTCCATGTGGGAATTGGTAGAGGTATCATGACTCCTCTTGGAAGTAGTCTTTCGGCCTATACTTGTTGATAGACAAAACATCTTAACTCATAATCTGCAATTTTACGCTTTATGTTATCCCAAAAAAATGTTCCTTTAAATCTCTATACATTTTAGTTCTGCCAGGGTGTATAGAGAAATTCTAGCTATGCGCATCATCCAATAATAGCCTTTTCAGCTCAGGTAGAGAGGAAAAAATATCCTCTCCCCAAACTTCAGAAAACCATCTTCACACACGACATCAATCAACTTTCTATGATTCACACCATTAATTTTCTTTTGAAGATTTTCATCATCAAACTGAGAAGTTTTAATCCTTTCCAAAAAACATGGTTGGGTAACCAAATGAAAAATTAGTGATGTTTAACCTTTATTTATAATTCTCATATCCATATTGACTAGATCCATAAAAACAAAATCCCTTTCAATCATCATTTTTAAGACACCATGATCCTTCTGGCACAATACATCAACTACCTTATTTTCCTTTCTAGTGTAGTATTTTATGAAAAAAACCATAATCCTTGAGTAGTTCAAGCCATCACCTTTTCCTCCGGTTGAGTTCTTTCTATGAGAAGATATATTTCAAGCTCTTACGATCTGCATTTATCTCACATATTTCACCATAGGGACAATGTCACAATATCTTCAAAGAAAAGATTATAATTTCTAAATTAAGATCATGAGTAGGATAGTTTTTTAAGAATTTTTAACTGCCCTTTTGCATAGGAAAAAAATATATCATTCTACATAAGGATACAATCATTTATTTTTTTGATGGATCACTATAGTTCACAAAGCCACTATTCCCCGATTGTAGCATCAAGATCATAGAATTCACTAATCTCCTCTTCAATTCTTGAAAACATTCCTCAAATTAATTTTTCCATATGAACATAACCCTTTTATGTTTAATCTTGGTCATTGGGTTGGCTAAACAGGCAAATTTCTGAATGAAACAATGTTAATAACCTACTAAACCAATAAAATTACATACCTTAGTTATGTTCGTTGGAGTAGTACATTCTCGCACAACCTTTGTATTCACATTATCAATAGATATTCATCCTTAGAGACAATATGGTCATGAAATAAAACTAATTAAAGAAAAAATTCACACTTTCTAAACTTCCCATATAATTCATTTCTTCTAAGAGTCTTTAAAATAGTGTGCAATTTATTCTCATGATCTTCATATCATTTGGAGTATACCAAGATATCATCAATTAATACCATATCAAAGTCATCAAGATAATCCTTGAAAACTCTATTCAGTAGGTCCATGAAAATAGAGGGTACATTAGTTAGTCCAAAAGGAATTACTATAAACTCATAATGCACATACATGGTTCGAAGTGTTATCTTTAGAATATACTCCTTCCTCACTCACAACTGATGATATTCAGATCAAAGGTCATTATTCAAAAAATATTCGGCTCTATGAAGTTGATCAAAAAAATCATAAATGTGGGGTCAGGGATACTTGTTCTTTATTATTATTGCATTTATCTTCCTGTAGTTAATGCACAACGTCATTGATAAATATTTCTTCTTAAAAAAATTATACTGGCTCCCCATAGAGAAATTCTAGTGTGAATAAATACTTTATCACTCAATTACTATTTTTGTTTCTTCAGAAATAATAATTCCTTAGTTTCTATTCTATAAGGATTCATTGATATAGGTCTTGAAACAGGACTTAAATCGATAAAGAATTCAACTTTCTTCTCTCGTGAATGTCCAGGTAAATCTTCTAGAAAAACCGCAATATATTCTTGAACAATAAGTACATACTCAATTATAAAATTTATTTCCTCATTAATAGATATTTTATTCTCATCCTCGTAAATAATTTTTTTATGTAGAGCCACTGGGGGTGGGTCTAGATAAGATCCAGACGATGATTTATTTGCTCTAAAGATAGGTAATTATATATCGTTATCAAGAATTGTATCCTCATTCTTCTTGAAATAGATTTTCACATCAAGATTCAAAAGCTAATACATAACGAGGATTATATCAAAGTCAATAATGGTTATAATAATAAAATCAGTAGATGAAGCACATTTATATGCACTAATGGGGACATCCTGACATATCTTCATTCCAATGATACTTCTCTTAGTTGTTTTGACACATAAATCCCTTATTAAATCAAATTAGAAATATCTAATTTTCATAGAAAACTATATATATATGAAATAATGTGATGATCCTGAATCAAATAAAGCATTGGTTAAGTTTGGGTAAAAGATTAATGTACGTGCCACCATATCATGAGTAACTTCAATATCAGTAGTTGTGATAACATAAGCTTGTACATAGACCCTTGGCCTTTTCTATAGAACATTTCCTTAACTATTTGGATAATAATTAGAATAATGTCTCATCTCTATACAATTATATCATTTAAATTTAATAGTTGCTATGTTCCCCTCGAAAACACTAGCATGATGGACTTTCATTCCACACTGGTAGAACACCCATTTTCCTTCTAAGCAAGCACCAGTGTGTTTTCCTCCATAATTATCACTGGGTGGAAAGTAAACTCTCCCCTTATTCCCCATTTCTTTATTTACTTTTCCATAGTTTTTAGTAGCCCTATTATTATATCACTTTTCTCTAAAGTCATAAGACTTAGAGAACTCATTTTCCATTTTGATAGCACATGAGACTATGTCTTCATTCAATGAGAATGTTTGAAAGACCAGTGCCCGACAGAGTAGTGTATTTAAGCCATCAAAGTATTGATCAATCTTACTCCTTGGATTATGTATGTATTCCATAGAATTCCTTGGTACCCTTGTGATGTTGGATTCATAATTTAAAAAATTCTAATCTTTCTTTTTCCTCAAATTCAAAAACATCTTTTCTATATCTGCTCGCTATTCACGAGGAATGTATTTATCTAAGAAAAGTTCTTTAAATTCACTCCATTCAATGTTTCCTATTTCTTCCTCCTCTATTGGGTTTTGAATTAGTGACCACTATCGATCGTTATCTCTTGATATATAATAAACTACCAAAATAACCTTCTCCCTTTCATTACTTCCCAATGTTAGAAATATCTTTTCTAAGGAACTTATCCACTATTCCACAAAGAATGGGTTTGTAGTCCCATTAAATGATGGAGGCTATTGTAACAAAATGCGATCTAACATAGCTTATCCACGTTGTGGATCTAGATTCTCTCTATGAGTAAGGTTGATATTTATAACCTAAGTAAAAATTCCCAGTATAGTAATAAGTTTCTCCACACTAGTCACAACTCCAGAGCCAACATCTTTATCTTGCATAGAGAGAAGTACCTACATGGGATACATTCATTATTTCAGTTTCAATTCCTTCCATTAGGTAAAATTTCTAAATAATGGAATACACTAGATTAGTTTATGAATCATAATGTACTATCTCAACTTAGAAAAATACTTAACATAAATTAAAATCCTATTCACGGATATCCCATAATCATAAACATTGTTTTTTTGAGGAAGAATTTACATTTAAATCCTTCATAATGGCTTGTAAGGAAAATGTGAATTATCCTATGCATATCCCTTAAGAGTGTCAAAACATATGCATAGTTAGGCCCATTTTCAGGTATCAGGATACCCTGGGACAAGCCTGAAACACCTTTTAGAGTTTTCACGCCTAGGTACATTTTTTCAGAACCAAATCCACTTATAGTATCTATACAGAGATATATTTTCTAGAAGATTCAAATAATCCACTCCTTACCCAAATTCTTGGATATTATTGTATACTTATATTGTAAGACTATCTTATAGCCTTGTTCTATAATCTATGTTTTCTAAATCTAGTTCCCTAGTTTTCTACTAATCTTAATTTGATACTAACTGTAAGGACTTGACCCCAGTTTCTCAGTGCTAGTGCATTATTACAATACATTATCATGATTACAAGAAAGTTGTATCCCAAAGTAATGAATAGTCTGGTAGATTTGTAACGCTAGATGCATATAGAAGCTCAAAATTACAACTTTAAATGAAAAACAAACATTAAAATTCTATTGGGAACATCCACCACTATAATATTATCCCTATAAGTAAATAATAATATACCTCATAATGTCCTCGAAAAATTGATATATAATAAGGGGTGAGATCAGATGCTCAATAAGGGTAAACAATACAATGAAAAATATCATAAACATAGAAATTCAACATAGTGAATAATTAAAAACACATGCCTTTAAAAATAATGAACTTGAACACATTATGGAATGAATATGAGCGGAGTAAACATTTCTGTAAAATAACTTAATCATGGGTACTACACTAGTTGAATAACAACATGAGATATGAATTTGAAGATTAATAATGAGGGAAATGCATATGTCAGAAATTATGAAACATACCATCAAGGCCACAACCAAGATACCTAAAAATGATTAAGGTCTCAACCAAAACCATGTCTAAAAAAATGGGCAAGACCTCATCCATGTCAATATCTATTTGTATAATGAGACCTACCAATGCATCGAGGGGATATAGGGGGCCATACCCATAAAATAATGAGTCTAATGAATTCTTCTTTTGAATGGGGGGAAAAATAAACAATATATAAATTCATATTGAATCTAACATATGAAATATAAATAACATTCCCCGTATATTAAATATAAACACTAACCATTTATTGTAATTTGGTGAATGGTATCATGAAAGAATATACAACATAAAAATAATCTGAAACCATTCAATAAAATATTGTGGATAAAATCATAAACCATTAAAACCATTTAATAATAATAATCAACAAGAGTGTTGAAATAGGTGAAAATACTCTTATAAAATCATTGAGTAATTTTTGAGATAAATACCTTTTACTTTGAAGGGAAGAATTTTTAAAAAAAATCATTGTATAATACCAAAAGTGAATTAAGGTAAATTTATCATAATAAAATTAGTGGTTTTATGAATATAAAGGTTTCTAAAAATATATTATAATGTGGCCATGAAAATAGGTGAAAATTTGATAAATTCCCTTGAATTGGGCTTGTATTTCGGAAAGAAATTGGAATGTTTACTTTTAAAATGTGTAACTCCCCATAAAATAAAGAAAGAATCTGGTTGGTAAAAATATATTCAAAACTCAAAAATAATTTATGAGGAGTATATAGTAATATATAATAATTTCACTTAGGTATGTGTAAAATTAATGTAACCCGAATGGAAATGGAGGTTCGTGTGGGAAACCATTACCTTAAGTCTGAATGTGTTCCTCACTTGATCTTAATGACCTAAATAATCAAATTTTGGTTAATAAATTAATTATTTAATAACATAACATACATGGAATTGATTTATTATATCCTTATTTGGTTAATTAATTGTCTTTTGATGGGTTAATATATTCACTTTCATTTTGGGAGTGTTTTATTCCTTGGTTTTCATGATTTGTTTACTTATATTCATGTACGAAAAAAAATGTAGATTGAGAATGGTTTTCTAGAATTGAATATATATTTTATTAGTGAACATACATAAGATTACATAGTTTTATGATTAATTTGGTGATTTGGGGTGAAGATGAATCATTATATAAAAAATTAATGATAATTGTTTGGGTTATTTGGCGTTTTTTGATCACAACGAACTCATTTTGATCTATAAATTAATACCATTGTGTTGAAAAATATTACATAACCTTAAATAGGATATATTGACTATATTATAATCTTTTTTCAACCACACAAATGTTTTTATTACCAAAATTTAAGATGTTAATAGAAATTGAAAACCCATCATCCTTTAATGTGATAAATTAACCCATCTCAAATGGTGTTTTCATTTCTAGTAAAAAATAAGGGGAAATGATAAATGATGATGAATTATTTCATTATCAAAAAAATATTAAATTACATGTAAGGTAACAGAGTTATCATAACATTAGGATTAGGAGAGGTGAGGAAAGAAAAAGAAAATAAAGGAACCAGAAATAAAATAAATGAGAAGAAGAATTTACCTCCTGAAGTTATCTTCATGGAGAGCCTCTTTAGGGTAGAGGTTTTAGCCTTTTCATGAGACCAAGGGCTCTTGGATGCGGGGAATCATATTGGGAGAATATTTGGCTATAATTTTGACAAAGCACAAGGCTTGAGAGGAGTTAATAGAAGTGGGACTGGGGGGGGGGGGGGTTCATAGTGGAGGAGATGAGTGATTTTTGATTATCTTATTCGTTATTTTATTTTTTTTCGATTAAGAAATAGTATTGGTTATTGTTCCCATGAATGGTAATTTGTGTATGTGAGTTCACACTAATGGTTTCTTACATCATCAGTGATTCATGTAATTGTGTATTTAACCTACAATCTATATATACGATAAATTACCGTATTTCACTATTCACTAAATTTCAAATATTTTAGAAAAATACAGAAAATTCATCGTCGCCATTTGTCGACTTGTAGAATAAAAAATGGACTCTATTTTATCAAAATTATTTTTCCAAAAATGAAAATTTTAATTTTTAATTAAAAACCTTATATACTTGAAAAATACAGTTTTAACATTGAAACTGATTTTATAATACCCTGAGAAATTAACATAGGTCTTATTAAATTACTCTAAAATAAGAAGACAATAAATAATTATTTAGGAACCCATTTTATGAAAATGAATTAATTTATTAATTTAAAACTTTAATTATTGATTTATTACTTACAAAAATAGGAATACATAATTAATAATTTATATAATATTCTACTTCATTTATAAGGTGCCTATGTTTTATTTATACAATCATGAGTGAGTTACTATTCATAAAAGTCATATTACTATTCATAAGGGTACATTACTATCCATAAGGGTACATTACTATTCACCAATATTTATGTTGGTTCTACCAGATTCCAAAATATCACCCTAAACGCAACCGTGTATGTCAGTATTTGTTTGAAATTCAAATAACAGAAGTGGAAAAATTATGTTTATTGGTCAGGTTATAACAAGTGTTTTTTCTGGAGACTCAATGTTTCATGCATTCAATATTAAATTTATTTTAAAATCCTTGGGCTGTTACACTTGTTTTCTTATGGATTTACACCAAATAAGCAAGGGTGAGCTTATATATCACATTAAAAGATATATATATGTACATATATATAAGTGAATAATGAAATATTAAATAAGATAATTTCATATCAATAGAATCAAGAATATATATCATTAGGGTAAATTAAATATATTCACAAGGCATATATAATGTGTGAATAATATTAGATGATCAATATGGGTTATCATATATCTAAAGATATAAATATATCAAGTCATAATCCTAATAAAATGTGGAAGAAATATATAATTAAAATAAATACAAATGAAATATTACATAATAATTGAGTATAAAATGATTGTAATCATAAATATAAAATCATAGACTACCACAAAGATAACATAATTAATAAGTAAATACACTCCCAATATCTAATCCTAATTATCTCATTAAAACTAATAATGCATTAGGGGATTGTATAATTTTTGGTCTCTCCCATTACTTATATTCTCCCTTTTAATCTATCATAAAAGAAACATAGATATATAAATATGTTATAAATTGGAAAAACTCATCTAGTTTAAAAATAAAGTGAAGGAGGTGGGTTTTAGGATATCTATTCCCTCATATAATAAATAAGATGGTGATAATTGAGATAATATATCTATAATGAATGGATAGTTTTTATAAGTAATAAAATGGTTTGTGATTATAATAAATTTATTAAAATTTTAACTAGTATTGGTTAAAAGAATTATAATTGGGTTAAATACTTATAAGGTGCATGATGTGAACATTTTATCAAATTTTACATGGCCTTAAATAATCATACCCATATGTTGATTTTTATTTCAATTTTATTGTTTCCTAGTTTGGTATTGAGAAATATACTATTTTAAGCTGTGTTGGAAATGGAAAATATTTGGGTTCCCACTTCACCCATAAAAATGGATTTTTACGAAAAAAATATTGGATTTTAAGAGTTTAATTACTTCCAAAATCAATTGAATGGATAGAACAAAAAGTGAATATACTTCAATTAAAATTATGTATGATAATTTATAATGTAGAATGTTGGAATAAAATATCCATATATATGGGTGCATATTTACAAGTGATTTTAATAGTGCAATATCAAGGAAATCAAGGATAAATTCCGTAAAAATATAGAGTATATAACTGAAACATTTTATTCACATTGGGAAAATAAACTATTCCAGGATTAACACCCATTACAACAATTTTAAATACCAATGGTTCAATTCTTTAAGCATACGAAGAGAAACCCCGAAGGCCCTATTGAGGAATGAATAAAAAATATCAATAATTTAACCTTTTAGAAAAATACACTCTATTTGAAATTATATATATGAAATATAAATGATATATAACAACATAAATATTAATTAGAACACAAGAATATGAAAGAATTTTCCACAATAAAATAAGAATAATTAAAGAACTAATGAAATATGTTTTCATATAGGAAACTAGAAAAAATATTATTAATAATTCTACAATAGGTTAAAAAAATATTGGTTATATATATATGTAATAAATTATAAAACAACTATATATTAAATTTTATAGTAATGGAAAATAAAGAAGGGAAATATTATTTTGTACCTTTCTTTATTAATTATTCATGAATCAGCCAATTGACACCTCAAATAATATATTAATATAAAAAACTAGAGTATAAGATATACTAGAAGTGGTAAATTAGAAGAATTTATAAGTTTGAAGTGAAAATAAATAGGAGGATGTGTTGATATTAATAGGTAAATTTTATAGAAATATTCACGTAATATTGACTTTGGTAAATGGTACTTTTATAATTAAATTGGAATTTGGAAAATTATGTAAGCTTGGTGAGAAAATATTTTGTATAATAAGAAATTTTAATTTACACCTTAAAACACTTATTAAACATATAACACACTATTTATTTAAATAAAAATGAAAAATATATTTTTACCATTCTATATAGTTTTGATGTTTTATTTAAATATTTATAATCACAATTTATTGTTTATAAAAAATATAATATTTATTTTATTAATTTTTTTTGATATCTTAAACCCAAATATATATATTTCTTATCACATTAAGATTATAATTATGAGATGTTTAAATTTTAGGTAACACCCCAATACTTTAGAATATTTCCAATTTTGAATTTTTTTTCAAGATTTATTTTTATGCACCATCATTTTAAGCTTATTTGACACACAACACTCAGTTAGTTTACATTACATGAAAGAAGGAGTGTTACCGCCTTCTAGTGACACACATATTTTAGAACAATTTGTTTACAATTTTTTAAATTATATTATTAAAAATAAACTTCATTTTTGGAATTTGGAATGTAAAAATTATTTTTGGGTGAATGTTTGGTATTTTTCAAAGATGTTTTATTTTTTGATGAATAGTGAAAAATACCGCATTTTAGTTGAAAACTACCTTTTCATCTAAATAACTATTAATGTTAAATTATATTTTAAATTTTCTTTAAATTTAAAATAAATAAATTATATATCTATTAATCCGTTTTTTTATTTTCAATGATTTTTATATTTAATTTAGATATAAATACTTGATGAACTTTTGATCATTTTCACTTTAAGATCCCGCTTTCTCACCATGTCTGTGGGATTTTCATTAAACTTATTTTTTAAAATAATTTGAATTAAATATGAAAATAATGGCATAAAAAATTTGTAACCATTATGATATTTAGAGTCTAATAATATCAGCTTTGTTTTAAAAAAATATTAGTGAATGTAATTAAAATTAATTACAACGATTAAGGTAAAATTAAACTTAACAAGGCACTAAACCTTAAATGAAGGGACCAAAATGACCAATACACTTGTCAAAAATATATTTGATGTTAATATTTGGATTATACTATCATGGTTATTATTGTATGAGTTATTGGGACACATGTTCATGAAAGTGACTCATATAATATGTTAAGTAAGGAAAAATGAAAAAAGGACCCTTCCTTACCATTGACATTTATAAAGATTTAGAGTATGAAAAAAGCTACATATTTTTGGTTATAAAATTTTTTTATATTTAAATTAAATTTTTATCATGGTAAATTTAATTTAATTTTTATAGGTGATATAATTACATTAAAAGATTAAAAACCTATAATGCATGGATTGTTTGGTTAATAATTAAATAAGATAAATGATTCTAAAAACATTAAAAGTAATGTAAATTTAATTAACTACTATGATATAATATTTTTTAGATAAAAATATCATGTTAGAAAGATTTAAAACTAATATTTTTTCAATATAATATTTTTTGATATTTTTAATTAAAATGTAATAAATAATTTCAAAATTGACCTTAAAGTAATTTTACAAAAAATAATATTTTATTAAATGTTTGAAAATTAATAATAACTATATATTATTATAAGATAATTTTATGTGTTAATAATTTATAAATATGGTCCATTAATGTTCCAATTGATCTTTTAAAATTGACATATTGACCCATAGATAATAAAAACATTGTTAGAACGGTCCGGGTTAAAGAAGTGTTTTTGTGCGTTACATGCGCTTGTTTTAAAATTAATTTCCAACACACATTAGTTTTTTATTCTAGAAACTATAAAAATAACAATAATTAAGTGGATTTTTATTTTTTTTAATTAATCTCACTTTAATTTATTCTTATTTTTTAAATTACTTATGTTATAAAACTTGTTATTTTAATAAAAACCGAAATAATAAAATTGGAGAAACATAGAAGTTAAAGATTATTATTTTAAAAATGACCTTATTTTGTGTGATTGAGGTTTGATAGATGATAATTACCCATTAATTCATTATTTATTCACTTTGGAGGCACATGAGGAAAGGAGGACCACCAAATAGTTCATACTATTCAGTATTTACAAGAATACCACTCAACGTCTCCATTATAAAAAGGAATTTAAAATTCCCATTACTCACACATCTCAAGACACATTTGATCATCCAAAATTTTACTAAATAGTCTCCAAATATATATCCCCACAACATAGTATCATCAAATTGGTATGAAATAAATCCAATGATTTCCTTTGTTCAATAAAATGGAGTTACCCGAAAAGAGGTCACATTATTCAATGTGCGTTTGTGTTTTATTTGCTTATAAACCCATAAATTTCTTATTATTAAATTATTATATAATATCATAAGTATAAAAAATATAATTAAATGTTGTTATGTAAAGGGTTTTACCTACACCTAGACACACTTCCATCAAATGAGTGATAAACTTACCATTCATATAAGACGGAATACCCCATCGCAAATTGACGATTGTTCATTTTTTCCTTTACAACCTCACATGGTGGGAATTATGTTAGAAACCATATTTTTATTTGATATATATGATATATATAGTTTATCTATTCTTATATAATTTTTATATAATATACACCTTCATGATTTCCATTTTATGGAAGTATGGTGACTTCGTTGGGGGAAGTGTGTGGACTACAACCTTCTCAAAGCGATGTGATACATTCCCACATTACATGGAATGTATTAATGATGTATTTAATTAAAAATATATGAAATAAATTAAATGTTTATGATATTCATATCATAAATAACTCTATGTAGATATAATATATAATTTACTTTATTACCCCTTTCACACACTAAAAAGGTGACAACACAGTTCGT
This sequence comes from Viscum album, assembly GCA_963277665.1. Classification (NCBI taxonomy): domain Eukaryota; kingdom Viridiplantae; phylum Streptophyta; class Magnoliopsida; order Santalales; family Viscaceae; genus Viscum; species Viscum album. Next base: position 904,341,915 of record OY728165.1, on the reverse strand, counting down.
GGACATGTGGACTACTGCCTACTCAACGCGATGTGATTACTTTTACATAAAAATAACTCTATATATAAGTATATATGATTTATTAAAATGTTATTTTTACATAATTATAATTCTATAAATATATAATGTTACTTACCTTATTTCAAAAATGATCATTGAAAAATGGGAACATTACTCATGCATTCGTACGGCTTACCGCCCCCATGATTGCAATGTTGGATCATTTTTCATATAAATACTTCAATAATGGTTTAAAAACATCAATTAATATATAAATTTGATAATTATTTCGTGATTATTATTCTGTATATAGTTTTATATAATAATTCCCTTGACCATAGTCAACTTACCAAAATCATTTTTAACAGATGAACCGAATTTGGTCAAAACACCCGACATATAATTAATTATTTAAGTAGTTGTATAAAACATAATAATAAGTGAATTAAAAGCAATAATAAACTAGAAAAAGTTTTTAAGGAATTAAATAATTAATATAATTTTATTATTCAGGATGATAAAGAAAAATGTGAGTTTTTAGACTCAAGGTATGAGATATCATCTCAATTTACATTCCATTGAGACTTATTTGTTGTTATGTACAAATTAACTTTTATATGGTGTATATGATTCCCTTTAAATGTTATATGATTAATATAATATTATCTTGATATTACATGTTTCATTTAATGTTATTACTTCATAGGGATTTTGATTCAAATGTACCAAAGTGGTATGTGACACTTTGGAATGTTCAAAGATTATTTTCCTCATGAATGTTTTTAATGATATTGAAATGGTATTTCCATTAATCAAAATTTAAAACCCTTGATGTTACTCATCATCCACTAGGGAATTATTGATAGATCAATATTATTTATTCAATAAATATATTTGATGAAAAGGTAAATTGTTTATTAATTAAATCATTTACTTGATATGTGAGGAATGCATTGGACATGTGTGATAGAATTTGTGCCTAACTATAGATAGCCCCTCGAAGCATCAATAGTCTCACGAGATGAGTCATTTTATCCGATCATATGGTTTTTTACCAAACTTGTTATAAAAATTCATATTAAAGGTCTTTATAGTAAAGTTACGATCTTTCGTGGAAATATCGTGTCCAATAATCAACCATTTCCCTCATTTAAATTATGTTATTAATTATCCCTGATATTTTTCTCTGGAATTTCTATGGATGAATTTAATTCTTAGTTTATTGATTAAATATCATGTGTATCAATGATTTACCATTAGATATTGATTATTCTTTATCCTATTTTTTAAATGGAAAGTGTGTTTTGTTATTTACCATTCTATATTTATTATTCATAATGATTCATGATTAATTCCATTGCACTATTACCCTTACTGAGAAATTTAACTCACCCTTATTTTGTTTCCTCTATCCAATATAAAAAGATTAATTCTAGGAATGATTTCCAGGGATGTAGTTTATTTTATTTTCTTTTATGTATTATGTTATTCTCCCAATGTAAAAGGGGTATCATGTATATAATCTAGTTTTTTAAAATTATTAAATTGGTCAGTCCTTTGGGATTCAATTCTTTATAATCATGAAAATGTAATTATGTAAGGCAGAAACTCTAGGATTATGGGGTCAATGCATTATGGTTGGATTCAAAGGATGTTTACTAGAAACATTGGAAACTATATTTATAAAACTTATATTAGGGAAAATAAAACTATGATAAGAATTTATGATATGTATGGAAGACCATCCTAATTGTTTTTAATTTTGAGATCAGGTGGGTCTCCCTATCAATATATCCATGTCTGGATACTAAAAGTGGATGTAGTTCAATCATTGATGTACCTAGGGGTAACAACTCAGATAAGGTGAGTCGAGCTTGAGTTGATCATAACTTGGTACATGAAAATGTGCCTTACTATGCACCTGGTTTGACACTCGCATGGGATACACTAAAGATAATTCACGTTTTCTTTACAAATCATTTAAATGATTTTGATAGTAAATATATCAGCAAATATATTTTTTATTATTATCATATAGGATATGCATAAAATTTTCAATATATGTTATGAGTTACACAATATTATAATTAAAAAATGTATATAATTTTTTAAACTACTCTTGTATGTGCTATTATTTTGAAATAGTGCCTAGAAGTAAGAATGGCATAAATACTCATATACAATATCGATGTTTCCCTACTAAAAGAGATAATTTAGATGCCATTGTAACATAGAATTTTTTGGAAATATTTGGGAATCTTAATAAGGTTATGACACATAACCTTTCTCAGATAGAGAAACCTATTTCAAAATTAGATTATCCAATTTTGTATCACTTTATGCGATAGAGGTCCCTGTCACTTAGTTGGACTACTAGCCCAATGGTGGTAGAGAAATAGATTAATTCCGTGCATATGATATTCATGGCCTTGGGTTGTGGTGGAAAGAAAAATGTTCCACTTTTAGTGTATTGTATCAATGGTGGTCATTGATCTAGGACACTAGGGAGGAAGAGGAAATATATATCATGGAACTAAATGATTTTAAGGACACATTATTTAAAAAATATTTCCCTAGTGTGAAACAAACTGAGATGGAGAGGAAGTTACATAGTTTAATGAAAAATGAAGAAGTAAGTGTTACGGAGTATAAAGGTACCTTTGTAAGGTTAACAAGGTATGCTATAGACATGAATCACAGAATATTAGACAGATCGTTTCTTTAAAGGAATTAATCCAATTCTCTAAATAGATCCAATGACTCAAACCTTTTAATCATATTATGAAATAGTTTTATGTGATATGAATATATAAAAATAATTCTTTATATCTTATGGATTCAAAGGGAATAAAGAGAAGAAGATAAATGAAGGGAAAATAATAGATAGAGAGAAGAAGGGAAAGAAGTATTTTACCACATGTGATAACTATGGAAAGAATCACCCTCGTAAATTCCATAAAAGATTGAGAGTCTGTTGTAAGTGTAGAAATAAGGGCTTCAAGAAAAAATAATTACAAGGAATGAAGGAAAAATATATTATTTAGTGTTATATTTAAAGGGATAAAGGGAACTATATATGAATTCCCCAAGTGTCAAGGGAATATACCACTCTAGAAGATAAGGGATAAAAGTCAAGAATATTTTATTGACACAACCAAAGTGGAACGATTAATAAAATTATGTATTTTGATCTATGAAATATTTTAAAAGTATTTTATTTATGATGTTATCATCATTATTATTATTAAATATATAAGGATTTAACTACATTAATTTTTTAATAAATATTTGATATCATATATTGAATGGAACTAAGAAAAGTGATTAAGTAAAAGTAATTTTTTTTTGAAAATACATGGTTGAGGGAATGATAAGCCTTAATATGTTTCTAATGTTGATATAATGTTTATTGGATAATGATGTAATTGATTTAGATATGTGATGACTGCCTTGGAACTGATAAATGATTTGTCAAAAAGTGGTTTATTCTCTCATTGATGGAGTTTAAAACACTTTTAAATTCAAGGAATACATCCAATGAATTTTTTTTATTAAATTAATAAATAAGAGTGCATATTTCCAACATATTTTTTGAAATTCAAGTTATTACTATATTTAAAGAGAAAACACAAAGAAGGTGTTCACATTTTCAATATGTGATGATTAAAGAGCTACTTTATGTTGATTGAAGACTAATGATATGTTCATTTTGTAAATTCAGTGAAATTACTTATAAATTGCCAGATCATAATATTTTGGAAAATGAAGTAGTTTATGTTCAACTTTGGATGAGGTTTTAGAGGTTAATGTATTAATTTAACATGATATATCTGGTTCTAAGAGATGAATTAGAAATAGTTTAAGGAACAACCAAAGTATAAGATTGCGCTTATTAAATAGGAATATATGATGTCATTATATTTCATTATAATATTATAGAGTGAAGTAAATACTCAACTATAGGGAAAAGGGCCATAAAATAATTTTTTACCTATTATTGAAATTTTTATGATATCAATGACCTTTATTCACACCTATATATTATTTCTTTGTGGGAAACAACTTTATTATTGGCATGTTCTATATCACTCTTCATCAGAACGTAATAGTTTTATTTTTCTTCCACATCCATGTTTCCACTAACATTCCTCTGTTAGAAATAGTAGTTTTGAGATGAACTTCACATTTTAACTCTTAATAAGAAGATTTTTTATTAACCTTATTTATGATATGGGGTTTTCAATTACAATAGTTTCAAATATCAAACCATCAATTATGGAGATCATGTTTAAATTATGGGGTTGAAATTGAATTAATGTGGGAATAATTTAAAAACACAACAATTTAAAATATTTTCTTTTTAGAATAAATTTTAGTTTGTTTTTGTATTACTTTATATGACACACCATTTTAAGCTTATAGTCTACGGAACACTGAGGTAACTAGAATTACATGTAAGACATAGTTTTTAAACCTTTTAATAGAGCACCTATTTTCAAATTTAAATTTGAAACTTTTATAAATTTTATTTAAAAAAACTAATTTTTGAATTTGGAATGTCAAAATTATATTCATATGAATTATTGGTATTTTTATGAGATGTTTCATTTTTTGACAAATAGTAAAAATACTGTATTTTAGGTGAAAACTGCCTTTTCATATAAATAATAATTAATTATAAATTATATTTTAACTTTTTAAAGACACAATAGATCTATTATATATAATAATACAATATAGGTAATTGGAAGAATTTTTATGTTAAATTTATATACAAATACTGAATGCACTTTTGAGCTGTTTCACTTTAAAATCCCACTTTCTCTCCACATTCACTGGATGTGCTTTAAACATTATTTTTCCACATATGTGAATAAATTTGGAAAAAAAGAAAAAAAACGTTGTAATAATTATTGAATTTATATTATAATAATATTAACATAATTTTTTACCAAAAATATTAGTGATGTTAATTAAAATTAATTAGAGTGACTTAGGTAAAATTAATCTAAAAAATAGAATAAAACGTAAAATTAACGGAAAAAATGAACTATAAAATTTTCCAAAATACATTGGATTACAGAATTGATTGAATATAACCTATTGGTACTAATTTTATGAGTTATTGGGACACATATTCATGAAAGTGACCAATATAATATGTTAAGTAAGAAAAAGGTCAAAAGGAACCTTCCTTGCCTTTTACAGTTATAATGCTTTATAGTATGAAAGAAGAAAAATATTTTTGCATATAAAAACTATTTTGAAAGTAAAATGAGTTTTTTATCCTAGTAAATATTCATAAATTTTAGATATGAGATAATTAAATTAAACTATTAACAAATGTTAATGCTTGGATTATTTTGTTAATCAATAAATATCAAAAATAATGCTAAAAAATTTAAAAGTAACATAATTTAATGATTAATGTGGTAAACTATTTTTTAGATAAATATATCTTGTTGAAAAGTTACTAAATCAATTTATTTAATTTTATATTTTTTTTGTTTTTTTTAATTTTATTTTAAAAAATAATGTCAAAATTGACCTTAATTTTATTTGACAATAAATGATATTTTATTAAATGATATAAAATTTATTAAAATTATATATTTTTTCAAGTATATTATAAGTATTAATTATAGAATACGGTAAAATCATGTACTAATTTGTATTTTATAATCCACACAATGATCCATAGATAGTAAAAACGTAGTTAGCATGGTTTGAGTTAGAGTAGTGTTTTTGCACGTTACAAGCGCTTGATTTAAAATTATTTTCCCACACAAATGAGATTTTTATTTTTAAAATTTTAAATAAAACATATAATTCTGTTTTTATATATATATTTTTATTAAATATCACTTTAATGTAGCATTAATGTTTAAATTAATTAGGTTAGAAAAGTAGTTTCTTTAATAAAATCCAAAATGATAAAATTTGGAAAACACAGATGTTAAGGAAATAAATTATAAAAATGAAATTATTTTGTGTCATTGAGGTTTTTATCAACCATAATTCCACTTGAATAAATTATTTTTCTATTTTTAGGTATATGAGGAAATGGATACCTCCCAATAGTGTATAGTTTTTGGTATTCACAAGAATGTCACTGCTCATCCATTATAAAAAGGCATTCACTATTCTCCATCCTCACAACTGTAAAGACAATTTGGATAATCAAAACTCTACCCAAATAGACTCTAAAAAAACCTAAACTCAACATGTAAGCCTCCAATTTGTAATAAAGCAAACAATATATGTCTTTTGCTTCAAACCAAAGGGAGTGACCTGGAAAAGTGGTAAATTTCTTCAATATACATTTATGTTTTATTTGATTCTCCACCCCTTAATTTCTTATTATTACCTGACTATATATTAAAATATGTATCATAAATATACTTAAATGTTGTTATGTTAAGATTTTTACCTACACCATACAAATTTCCATGAAATGGGTAACAAACATACCATTTGTGTAGGGAAAGCTACCACCTCGCAAAATGATGATTGTTCATTTTTCCTTCACCACCTCTCATGGTGGAAATTTTTATGGAAACCCTATTTATATATGATATAAGTGATACTTATAATTTATTTATTCTTATGTAATTTTCATATAATACATAAAGTCATTCCATCCATTTTGTGAGAATACAATAACCTCATTTGGGGGAGTGTGGAGTACGCCTCCTTAAAGAAATGCAATACATTAACACATTAAATAGAATGTATTAAGGATGGGTTCAATTTAAAATATATGAAATAAATGTTATATAAATGATATTTACGACATAATTATATTTATATATGTATGTAACATATAATTTTATTTATTACCCTTTTCACACATTAAAAAGGTCATAATGTTGTTTGTGGATGTGTGGACTACAACCTCCAAGATGTGATACTATTAATTTTACATCCAAAAAATAATATATAAGTATATATTATTAAATAACATGTTATTTTTTAAATAATTGTCACTATTTAAATATATAACATTTCATTCCCTTTTTTCATAACGATCATTGAAAAATGGGCATGTTACTCATGTGTCTGTACGACCTACCTACTCCATGATTATAACATTGGTTCATTTTCCTAACCATATTTCATGATTGGTTTAAAATGTTAATTTATATAAAAATATAATAATTATAACATTATTATTTTTCTAGATATGTTTATATAATTTCCCCTTTGACCATACTTAAGACACCAAAATCGTTATTTTAACAAATGATCCGATTTTGGTCAAAACACCCGACGTAAAATTAATTGTTTAAGTACCTGTACACAATATTATAAAAAGTGATGTACAAGTAATAATAAACTTGAAAAGGGTTATGATGAAATTAAATAATTAACATAAATATTTTTTTAGGATGATATAGAGACATGTGACTAGTTAGACTCAAGGTAAGGGATATCATCTGAATTTACATTGCATTGAGACATATTTGTTATTATGCACCAATTAATGTTTATATGGTGTATATACCACCATTGAAATATTATATAATGAATAAAATTTTTATTATAAAATTATATGTTTCATTAAATGTTATTACTTCATGAGTATTATGATTCAAATTTTCAAAAGTGGTATGGGACACTTTGGAATGTTTAAATATAATTTTCCTTAAAAACATTTCTAGGATATATCAAGGGTATTTCCATTCATCCAAATGAACAACCATTATTGTTACTCATCCTACATCAGGGAATTATTTATTAATCCGTAATTTTTCTCAATATATATTTGATGACAAGGCACGTTGTTTATTAATTAAATACATTACTCCACATATGAAGAATGGTTTGGATAGGCATGCCACAGGTGGTGCTAGGTTATAGTTAGACTCTCGATGCATCAGTAGTCTCATGAGATGAATAATTTTAGACATTCATATGTGGTTTTCCCTAAAATTTTATAAAACATCTTGTGAAAGGTCTTGACAAAAAATGTACTGTGTACCTTGGAAACACGATTTCCAATAATTAATCATTTCCATCAATTATATTTAGTTATTATTTATCCATGTGATTTTGCATCGATATATCTATAGATTCATTTCATTCCCAGTTTATTGATTAAATTGCATGTGTTTTAGTTAATTACCATTCCATACTGATTACGCCTTACCAAATTGTTTTATTAGAAATTGTGTTTAGGTATTTACCTTTCCATATTAATTATTCTTATTGATTCTTGATTAATTCTTCTATAAACATTCCCTTACTTATTATTTGATATCACCATTATTTTTCCCTTTCCCTAAGATATAAAGATTAAATCATGGAATGTGTTTCAAGGATGAAGTTTATTTTCATATGTTTTTTATTATTTTCTTGTCCCAATATAAAAGGTATATCCTATATGTAATCTTGTTTTCCAAAACTACTAAACTGAATGGTCCTTCGGGATTTGATTCTTTGTAATCATTCCAATGTAATAAAGAAGGAACTAGCTCTAGGATTCTGGGGTTGGGGTGTTATATATTAATTAAAATTATTAAATTAATAGAAAGTGAATTAGAATAAAACTTGTATTGTATTTTTTAAAATAAACTTTTATTGTGTTAATAATTATAAATAAATAAAAAATAACTCCTAATTACATAAAACCTTATAAAATATTTCTTGGATATAAGAATAATGTATGAAATTGTAGAATTCGTAAGTAGTGACTCAACTGTCATGAATCTCATAGTGATCTACACAAGTTTAATCTTTTTCTATATGTGATTTCCTTAAAATTGAACTTATTGGTTTTTGGTTTATGTTTTACCCATGGGATACCCTAGTGATGATACCTAATACCAAATCCCAAATAAATACATGTCATATGGGATATTTATACTAGTTTATTTCATAAAACCTCTGTTAAATATATATTCCATAGTGTTATGACTCTGCTTTATAATCATAATATGAAACATTTCTAATAATAATATATAATGGATAATTATTATAAAATAAAAATATTATAATGATCGTTTATAATGGATAAATATATCGAGTACCCCATAATCACATAAAAGTACCCAAATAATCACATAAAAGTTACCTAGAATACCATATAACGACCACCTTACCCCTATAAACTAATTTAGATGAATGAAATGATTTCCCAAATGAAAAATTTAACACTATAAAAAATTTATAATAGTGGATACTTTACCCTAATATATAGTAAAAAATTATTTACCTCAATGAAAACATTATTCAAAATACTATTTTACTAATAACTTCAAAAGATCACTATACCCCAATGGCAATTTCTATAACATAATTTTATAAAGACCTTATAGAATTTTCTAAAAAACTACCCACAATATTTATTCATATTACACTGAAAATTTCCGGTTTTATTTAATAATTTTACTCCTTGTCATATATTTCTTCTCTTCATTAATATTTTTTTCATAGAAATTTTATTATTTACAAGCCACCCATAGATGTTATTGATTTATTTATAAAATGATTTTCCTATTTAGTGTTTTTCCTCTTTTTTATAGCACTTAAATTTTATTCCTATATTATTTTCGTGTATTATTCTATTTGGAAAAATATCATGGTTCTGGCTTTTCTTATTTTATATTTTTGGTTTTGCAGACAAAACATAACTAAATTTAATCTTAAATATTTAGTATTTCTAATCTATGAAATAATTAGTTATTATTAATTTAAATATTATTTGTTATAATATTAATAATTTATATAGAACATATAATGTAAAGTGTATAATAATTAAAAATTTAATAATGTAAATTTTTTTCTTCATTTTGGAAGCACTTCTTTATTTTTGATGATATTCTTATTTTGGTATAAACTTATTATGGTATTCTTGAAACTATTACCAATGAACATCATATTTTAGGGTTATTTTCTCTATTTTATGGTTTCCTAAATTATCCATATAAATCACTTATTTTTTTAATGATTTTACTTACATATTTCTCCAGATAGTTTCAAGTATTTATAGGGCTTCTTCTATAGTAATCCAAACCTGGATACCCGAACAACACCAGGAACAAGTCTCCACTGGCCCCAATATTGTTCCCCAATCCCAAGGTGATAAATATTAACACCTAGGGTCTTCATATTATCATGGGGAATGATTAAACCACAATATATTTAAATAAAACTCATGACTGAATCCAACCATAGATCCATCATGACTCATCCACATGCCAGATGTTCCATAATGAAATGTTCCCATCCTACTTACCATTTGGAATAGCTGTTCACCATAAATTCTAAGATGAACCACAGAGAAATGTATAACCACTCACTAAATGAATGAAATCAAAGTCAATCACGTAGAGTCTAACATTTACATGTATACCATAATAAATTAAAATTTTAATTATAGAAAAAAGTGTGTTAACACTAATGATGTGTTTTCAATAATATAAATATGACCTCTAGGAACTAATCATCATATCAAGAATCAGGGTGTAGGTCAAACCAACACTTATGCAAGAAAAAAACAAGAAAAATACTTCATTTATTACCAGTGTACCTATTCATACATGAAATAAAAAGAAGTATAAGCTACATATCCACTATGATGTCTATTTTGTTTGTGAGAATAAATAATTATTAGGACAACACCAATGGTGTCTTGAAACACATAATAATGAAAAAATTTATGTATGAGCATGTCTACACATTTTCATATATTTATAGAAAATAAGTTTTAACTATCAATAATAAAAGGATAACAATAATTAGATGTTTGGAAATAGAAACCAGTTATCAAATAAATTTCTTTTAATACTGTCTAAACATGTGTTTCTATAATTCGGTTAAAAAACTAGTAGTAATAAACAAAACTTTTTTTATGTATGATCAAAATCTAAGAAGTTCATCTATCAACCACAAGGGACCTATCAAACAGGGGTGTCTATCAAAACCCATAATTTATAAGAGGTTTTTTAAATAGCTATATTTCATGCATATATATTATAGTGTTTTAAAATATCAATTTATATATTTAAATTATTAATCCTACAAAATTTGGAAAAGATTGACTTCTTTTGTGTTTTTGGATGGAATAATAGATTTATGAAAAAGTAATGAAAAGAGGGGATCTTCTGAGCTACAACCACAGTATTTTTGAGGATGATCATGGAGAACTTTTGAGACATAAAACTGAAGAACTGAGAAAAAACAAGGCTTCTAGAGAAGAAAAATTGAATTACAAATCATGGAATCATTTAACGACTTGTAATGGTGGATGTGGTGAAAAGAAGGACACGACATGCAACACTTAAAAGAATCGCCAAAATTTACACATGGTGCAATCGTATTATAAGTTGTGTAAATTTATTGATAATATTTTTTTCACTCAGATTCAGCAAATATTAAATTTTTGACCAATCTCTAACATGGGAACCACCCAGACCACCTTTGAACATTTACTTTATGAAATTCATTAATTAGAAATCCCATATGAAGCCTAAAAAAGGTAGGATAGGCTTCTGTTGTTGGGGTGATTGGAGATGAACAGACCAAATCATGGAGAGAGAAGCTCCCAAACCATTTTTGAGTTCTTCTTCCTTTCCATTATGTTTTATTTTTTTCCTCCTTCCCTCTTACTCTCTCATAACTAAGATGAGGGGGTAATCCATTCTTGTTATAGGGTAATTTAAATTAAGGGGCAAGGTTTAATTGTATTTTATCCTTTTTTATTTACTCATGTATTTGGTTTGTTACCATTATTTAATTATTTTCCAATCACTTAATTTTTGTTTTAACATGACCATTGATAGTTTAATAAAAAAGGAATAATAATATTGCGCAACTAAAAACCCTAAATAAGGAATGTCCATTGTCAAATTTAGGGGATATCTGGTTTAAATATGGTATCGAGACAAACTTGATTAAGAAAAATTGTAAGTTATCGGACCAACGGAAATAGGGTACTATTACGTCATGGATGGGATACTATGACCATTTAATCATACATGTCTCAACTCTAAAACCAATCATAAATTAATAAACCTATTTTATTAACTCCAAATATACCCAAACCCTGAAATTTCAAAAAGGTAGTCACAATTTTCAAATATAATCCCCAACCAATCAAAATACTTTACTTTTATCCTTTTCATTTTTCAAAATCAAATCAAAACCAAATATTCTTACCTCTTTAATAAAATTAATAAAATTAATTATTTTTTAAATCCAAATAAAACTAATTTCATATTTTTTTGTGGATATACCTTGAACTTTCCTAATACTACATTTTAATTAATAAAGTTTAATAGTTTCATTTTTTATATTTTTTTGCAAAGACCTAGAAGGAATTAATAACAACCTATGTGCCTGTCATGTGGACACACACAAATCAATATTTATATATATAATCATCCTCCCTTGGTATACACTCTCTCTTTATAGGGAGTAAAATATATTAATCAATATCATCCACCCTTAAGAGGCTCATCACCTTTCCAATATCTATTTGTTAATATTTAAATATTTCACTTTGTCAGGTTTAGTTGTAACCTAGAAATGTTTTTGAAGAATCACATCAAAAGAAACCAATAAATAAACATCCTAAGCGTAAAAAAAATAAAACAAACATTTGTAATCTTTGAGATAAAGTGGTCACATTAGTATTTCTATAATAGATCACTGATATCATGATCAAGTTGAAACTTAAGTTTATATTCAATATAAGAGGTGATGAACTCCTAGAACATCATATTTCACTAGGGAATATATAACAATAAAATAATAGAAAAATAAAATATAGTTATATCTCTAAGAATAGATTGATAAAAAATCCATTATTTAAATCTGTCCTTACCCATTTTAATGTGATCCATTGAATTCAATTTTATGTTGATTTCCTTGGTTATGTAATATTCTTCAATTGAATCCTTTTCAAATTTTTGGAAGATGGATTTATGTTTTTCAAAGAAATGAATGGGGAATGAGAATTTCTCCTTTTCCTTTTTTTCAACCCCAACCAGAATAATACATCCTAGAACATACAAATATGGACATAAATTCTATTCCTAGAATTTTTATTTAACGGAATATCAATCCTCATATTCAGTAGATGTTATTTTTATAACTAATCTTGTATCTATTACCTTAGGTATGGATTTATTGTATATTCCTCATCAAAACTTCTTTATAGGCTTTGAGGTGGGGACTTATGATTCAACCACTAACTTCTTGACATCCTTGGCAGTAAAATGACAATTGTATTTATGTGTGTCTTCCTCAATCTCTTTAAAACCCGAACACATGTTTAATCCCTTCTTATAATAACTATCACCCATTATAGTACTGCCTCTATGTTTACAATCTGAACTTTATTATTCTTCCTATTGGAATCTGTAATTTACGACCCCTCGGCTACGTTCATTTCACCATCACAGAAATTCACAAAATAATTTTGAATTTAAACACTAGAGAACATATCTTGGGCCTAATTAAATGTATGAACCCTTAGAAACATCCAAATATCCATTCCCTTATAGGCCTTCAACCCCATTCCCTTCTAGTCCACTCATTTTCTCAATGGATGGAATGTATATAAATATATATAAATATATAAAATCATATAGATATATATAAAATTATACCATATATGATGACTCTATCTTCATAGATAAGAACACTTAATATATATACATAATAATATGTTTCATTAGGTGTGATAAGAATTAGAAACATTACGTTTAAACACCTTTGTATGTAATATTTTGAAAAACCAAAGGTTATCTATAACGAAAATAATATATGGGAACCTTTATGAATGGTAACTATATCAAGATCAAAAGATTAATGAATAACACTTTGTTCCTATAATAAAAAATTAAACATGTTATACATCATAGCAATAAACATTAGATATTAAAAAATCATAAATAACATGCTCAATATACATTACTATAGTAAAAAAATACTATGACAACAACTAACCCAACAAGTATACATAAAAAATACATTAATACAGTATATGGATAAAATATAACCTGAATATAGTCAATAATGATTTTCAAAACCCAATTGAATGAGAATATATAACATACTAAATCCTCAAGTCATACGAGTGAGTTTCTATATAAGGTAATATACATTGATTAATGAATGATCTTAGATGTATTATGTGTACGAAAATGAGGCAATAATTGTACAATAAAAGTAGTAGTTGATGGGAAATTGTAGAAGAGTCAAACCAGATAGTCCAAGGTTAAAATTCTTAAGATGAAACCTTATTAAAATAGTATTGATATTACAACCCCCTTTAATAATAATTCTAAAGTAAATAATAAATATTATTATTTAATTTAATTCAAGATTCAGGTTTCAATGGAAAACTTATATGGTACTCTATATTATAAGTACACCTCAATGAGTTCACATAGTCAAATGAATTTGTAAATCTATCATCATCAAAATATACCTCTACAGTAAAATATATATAATTTTATATTAATGAAAATATTTTCCTAAAGTAAGGAGTGGGAGTTTTTTATAGCATATTTTTATCAAACATCTTAATGAATAAATAAATTTACCTAAAGAAGTGTTTCTATAAGGAACCATATTTTTTAAAAAATAACATTATACCAACCTTGGAACCTTTGGATAAATAATTTTAATTGTCAATGACTAGGTCTTTAAGTGATTTATAAAACAATCCAACTTCTAAGGTCAAATCACTACCTCTCACTTAATCAATGTTTCAATTATAGTACCATAACATCACTCTCTTAGATAAAGGTTATATGAGGTAAAATGAAATATAATTACTTTATGTTTAAATTAAAATAGGTTATTTTCATTTATAGGTAACAAGTAAAACTCAAGATGATTAATTTTATCAAAATCATAGAAATAAAAAAAATTTGTTTAAGAATTGATCCATCTTTCATGTTTTCTAAAAGGTTGTTTTACCCAAGTAGAAAACCTATGGTTTCCATTATTTTCCAAAGTTATATCAAAATTAAGTGTATAATAAACTCCTTAAAGGAATTATATATCACACCATAAACATGGACCACCTGATTTACATTTTTATGCTAACTTCAATAATAAATAGAAAGGATTACAAGGAATTAATCATGAAAAACAAGTATAAATTGGTTGATAAAAGGGGATAAGGGAATATATGAACCTACTTAGTATCATATGAAACCCCATTGAAAAAAATTCATTTATTATATTAAAATACCATTAAAATTTCATCTATAAGGATTCTAAAAATAATGAGTATGTTTTTTAATAAGTTTTAGAAAAACAATTGGTAGGACTGTTGTTGGAACAACTAAAGAATCACTTGGAGGGTTGTGAACATACACCATAATATTAATAGATATTTAACATACATCAAATAAAATTAGGTAATGCCTTAAAATTCTCAAAACCAGAATTTCATAACTCAAATACCTAAATAACATGACCACTACAATTAAATAATGTATAAATCCCAAGAAAACTTTGACATATTACTCTAAAGATTCCGAAACTAATTTAAAAACTAAAATCCCAAATAAAATCCTCTAAATATAGACTCTAATTCCATCCCAAATCTTGAAAACCCTAAACTAATTCATACAATTGAAAACTTCAATTAAAAAAATAGAAGATGAGTAGAAACACACCTACATAATCTTCCTTTAAGTGAGAAAAGAAGAATCCCTACCATCTTAGATAAATTCCCCCATTCCATGTTAGAATCTAATATCAGTATCTAACCTAGGAGTTATGAAATCAGAAAAAGGATATAATAGAGAAGAATAGATAGAGAGAGGAGGATTATCTTGGGTATGTATAAAGAACCCACCTTGGAAAAACCATAACTCAAGACACAAAAGGAATGGAATAAGATGATATGAAGTAACCACAGGAGGGGATCGTAGTTTACTACAACGAATGAGGGTTGAAGGATTAAACCAAATGAATCAAAATAGTTTTGATGAAAATGAGAAAATTACACATTAAAAAAAGAACCTTATGATACCTTGAACCCAGTCTAAGGCCACTGGGTTCACAATCTTACTCCCATGCCACACCCTCTTTAGAATATCTCACTAGGTGTTAGGTACCCTAATTCAGATACCCAATAACACCTATAGTTTTATATGATATGTGTTACATATTTCTATTCTACCCAAACTCTCTAATCATATAATAAACCCCAAACCAATTCTAAATACACCTTACATGCCATATTTAAATATCAAAACTAATGAATTTGTACTAAAATAAAATAAATCCCTAATACAAATCAAAAAATTAAAATAATCCTATATTTTAAAAATTGTAATCATAAATTTTTTTCCACAAAAAATTATTAAATCCACATATATAGGTTATAGGTAATAATAAAATCCCCACCATCTGTATTCTTAACGCTAGTAGGTTCATAAATTTCTTTATCTAATGACCCATTACATTTCTAATACTCCAATATTAAAAATCATTCATAATAAATCATCAATTCATAATATGTCTTCTATAGATACCTCAAATTTTCTATCTCACTTCCAATTCATAACTCCCAAATATGATCCAAATAACTCAATTCCACAAGATATCAATACCAAAAGTCAAACTGATATTCCTATGATTCCATGAATACTGTAGACCAACTGATTTAATCATAATAGAAGATTATACCGACCATGTTATTCTCAAAGTGATTTATATGACTATCATCCTACTAAATTTACCAATTTATCAAAAACATTTCATTCCATTATTTTTATTGAAAACAAATCTTTATTTTGAAATAAAAATGACAAAAAAAATTCAAAAAAATATCAATTTAAAAAAATTGTCCACTTTTTAATTGATCCTTGATAACAATATTTCATATCATACTTTCTCTTAGAAAGTAAACATTTCCAATTAACTACCCAAGTTCGAAATCATCATTAGTTTACATTAAAAATGAATAATTTTTAATTTGTTACAATGTTTCAAAAAACTTTTACCAGTTGAAGAATAAAGAGATATGATAATTTTACCTCAAGATCCATTTAATTTCCAAATTTGATGTTAGTATTCCATTTTTTGGAACACTATGTTTTCTATGAAAGCTACTAGTACGAAAAACTTGTTTCAAATAGAAACATGTCACTTTAATTTTTTTTTATTTTATAAAATCTTCCTTTACCTTAGATAACAGGGTTATAAAACAAATTCAAACCATGTTTCATTTCATTTTAAAAATAGAACTGATATTCAGTTAGTAAAATATTATATCCCACTAAAACATGAGGAAATCAATATTATTAACAAGTTACTATATATCCCAATATTTATTTTTGAATGTTTTTTTAATATATCTAATATAAATACTACTATATAATTACATGTGATTTACATGAAAATGAAAAGAAAAAATTGAATATAATTATTGAGTACTACATGTAAAATAAATTTTTTCAGAACATTAGTAACTAACAGGAAAGTATGATATATTGTTGAATAACATTAAATAGAGAGGAAACTATAAATAAAAACATATTTGTGGTCAATGATCCAGTAAAATTATTATTATAAAGTTATAAAATTATATAATATCTTTCTAATCAATCCTAATAATAAAAAAATTGTTTCAGGTTCCATAATCAACACTAAGAAGTAAGGAAGCGACATTCTAAACAATAGAATATTTAAACAAATATCAAGGAAATACAAAAGAATAAAACCTTGATAGTAATATTGATTTGACTAAATAGAAATGAAAATATATAATTCTATAATAATAAAAGGTTTCCCAAATCACTTCCTTGTGAAACCTCTACTAGTTTGATAAGGTGACTATGTCTCCTGAATCCCACCACTATCAGGACTCGAGTTGATGACTGACATTAAAGATATAAAACATAAAAATTTCATACCTCACATATATAATCCCATGATTACATAGAAAAATATAACTATCAACCCCATAATATAAAAATAATCTAATAATCTATAATACATATAATTTCATATAGAATCAATTGTCTAAATATAAAGCATATAAAGAAAACTCTTATGGAAGTGACTCTTATTTCAACTCCAAGTTTCAATATAGTAATGTCTAGTTTAGTCACTTAATCCCTACTAGAATCCTAAAAATGTATTTATATATATAGAGGAGGGAATACTAGTATTCATAGTTTTATTCCCTTCATGACCTCTCATATAAACATAGAATAAGTATACTAATGCCTTAATGAATAAACAATAGAACTAATAGGAACTAAACCAAGTAAACTATAACCCCAACTCATTGGGGATTGATAACCTAATATAGTATAATTTTATAAAAACAAGGTATTTAATGAATATAAAAAAATCTATCTCCCAACCACTTACCCACTGATTTATCATTCTCACACCCTAATGGACAAGGTAATGTTCTTTCATCTCTTCTGTAGTTGTGCAATTGCACATCATATCACATATCACAACCAAATAACACATAAATCATAAGACCCATAACAAAATATACATAACCATATCCATATATCAATATTATCATGATAGTAAATTATTGTGAATAAGGAAATCAACCTCATACCCTACACTTAGAATGCATGAACTGACACCACGTATCATCATCACAACTGTATAATTGTGCTAGGTAGTGTATAAAATACTAAAAACCTTAAGGTATTTTATCCCATATTTATATACCTATAATTAGCTATAATGTCCCATACTATAGCAATAAGGGACAACTAGGAAGAGGGATTAGTCATCCACCCATTCCCTTACTAACCTGGATATCGGGGAAAACAATTGTAACCTAAAAAATTTCGGAATTAGTGAGGTAATGTTAATTAGATGGGGTTTGTAAGAAATTAGATTAAAAATATATCATATATTATAATCACTAACATGGCCAAACTAATGGTTCATAATAATATGTCACTACTAAAGCCTAAATACATTACTGAATGACCACTACTATAACTAACAACCAATTCCACCACTAAAATTCAAACCAATCCAACCATTAAACATTAACCCACCCCAATAAAAAACCATATTCTTCCTATATAATCAGGATATTTAACCATTTAATGGACAACTATTTTAAAAGAGACACTAAATTTATTATTCCATTCATTGATATATATTTAAATTCAAACAATTCATTATCCGTTAATCGTATTTATCCTCTCCATTATCCATTCATTTGAAACATTTAAAATTCAATAAAAACAACTACTTACAAAATTCAAGACCTTACCCATTACCATGTTAATTATTACTAAAAATATTCCTTACTTATAGGAAACTACAACACAACCTCATAAAACACTAACCAATTACCACATGAACCACCCCAAAATTAATTCCAACAACAAAAATTTACAAATAAAATACCATAACACCCATCTGCCTCTTTCTGCCAATCAATGATAATAATCCATCCATAATAACAATGAAACATCACCCCTACAATTTCCCCCCCAAAAAACTCAAAACATCAACTCATAAATTCCAGACACATCAACATACTACCAAGTCCACACTAATCACAAATATTTAAGCAAAGAATACCAATAATGAATAACACAGAATTTAAATAATAAAACACTTAAATAATTCCTTTTTTAAGATATGTCTTCTTATTAATTCTACATCTCATTCCTAAGAAATATCAAAAAAATTATAGATTATAGATAAATGATTATTTACCATCTTTAAATGACTATCCTATAATGATTAGTGATTCTATTAGTTTGATCACAATAATATTATATATATCATACAAGTAAAAAAAGTACTCAAAAAATGTAAAAAAACCATCAACCACATAAAGAATCATAGTATCTGAAAAAACATGAAAAACCCATACCCTTCAGTTTTATTTAATCATTTTTATTATATTCATTTTGAAAATCCTTAAAATCCAATCATGAATGAAAAGACATGATAATTCAATATTTTACACTATATAAATATTAGGATGTATCGAAACTCCTACCTCAATCAAAGATTATATAACTATATTGTGATAACAATGAGGGAGGATAATAACAAGTTTGTGATCACACGATGGAATCCAAAACGAAATAGATCAAAAAAACTTCTATCAAATACATGACCCATGTCCAACAAAACTGAATCTGAAATACTATCACAACCTTTATAAGAAGAAGGATAGAAAGAGAACCCAAACTAATGTAATAGAAACTAAAACTAGATAATAAGTTGGTTAATACATTGAATTTGAAGCCCAAATATAATAAAAAATCTTAAAGGTAGCTTACAACTAACCTATGGTTTCTTTTGGTTTGGAAAAAATAGTAGAATCTATATTATTTGGAATGAGATTCCAAATTTATACACATTTTGTAATTTTAAGGAATCATTGTTCCGTAGGTCACGACCACGAAATAAAGTCTCTTATTTGAATGAAACTCCCAAAATCACACTAAGTTTTCCATTATATACCATATTTTAGAACTGGATAAACCCTCTTAATTTGATACAACAAAGGACAATCACAACATGATGACTATCACCATTCTACGACATTTGAACTTTTAAAAATCATAGTGAGGGCATTGGTCCAAGACTTAATATAGTAAAATAACCACATAGAAACAATACTCAAAAGAAATAACTATGAAATCATCCACTTAGGGGGTCATATTATGATATATGTGAACATACCATGATAACCACTCACATAAAATTAAACAAACACCCCATGACCCTTTCAAGTCATTAAAAGACCCTCCATCCCATGGAAAACCATACATAGGTGGATATATAAGGGTTACTCATGTAAGAGTAATTATGAAAAAAGGAGTGATATGTAAGGGTAACGTATATAATATTAAATCCTAAGGAACCTTCATGCTAGGACACAATCACTCCACACCATTATTGAATCTTGTCACTCTATGAATAACACACCTCATTTTTCAACCAAACTTCCTCTTCAAAACATATCAATGCAGAAATCTCATGGTTTATTCCCCCAATACAGATGCATACCATCACAACAAGACATATAGAATCATGACACAAAAAAACCTTTATGATGCAACCCTCCAGATTATAGAGCTACCCACAATTCAAGACACCCCTTCAGGGGGTAATGCCCATGGCCACACTAAAAAACCACCAACACCCCCAAACCCCAATGAAAATTTATATGTAATTATGGGATATTGAATTAGAGACCTATCAAATTAATTTTATACATGATATTAAAAATTGGACTGAGGAGAAAATAAATAATGAACTAAAACATTCCAGGGAGATACCTCAAAAAAGGATCTAGGCACTACAAAATATTAATGCATATAAAAGAATGAAAACCTCTTTTATAACAACACCAAAACAAAAATTTAAATATCATCATGTTCTAAGAAAAAGAACCATGGAAAAAATAATATCAAAAAGAGATACACCCACAACATGGTAAATTCTCACAATATAAACTACCCCTAAAAAAAGTACCAAATAACTTAAGGAAACACTTTATAATTCCCAAGGATTAATGTACTGAATGGAAAAAATATACTATGTACCTCCCACCTTGAAATTAAAAAATATACTACAATAAAACCCCTACCTTAAAAGGGGAATCCAAAAAATCTAAAAACTCTATGAGATACTTATCAAAGAAAAATTACACCACAAAATAGGGATTGATATAATATATATAATAATAGAGGTTAACATCAATGACATCAACCCAAAAACATTATCATCTAATCATTAATCATTTTATAATGAAAAAAATGGAGAAATATTGTTTTAAAAATGATTCTTTAGGAAACAATATTTAATTACAAAAATCCCTCTTATATTTTCAAAACCATTTAAAAATCAAGTTAACTATAAAATCTTTTTGGAATCTATCTTAATATATGAAATCAATCAATGTTAAATCAATGCTCCCATTTTAAATAATCGAGATTAAATATTCAAAAACCAATTCTAGAGAAGTAGAGTGAGAATAGGAAAAAAAATTTAAAACTAGAATACCTGAGATTACATAAAGAGATGTTTACGAAAGGAATAAGGACCCCAACACAAAAAAACCCACTCTTTAATTCTGAAAAACAGATTCACTCAACCACAACTGACTACAAACTAAAATCCAACTACCCTACCTAAAAAACCACTTCACCCAATATAAGGAAAAATATAAACCATGGGGACTTGTAATATCTATTTCCCAACACTTCATACTTTAAATAATATAATCTTACCTAACATAGGAAATATTGAGATACTGAAGCCCAAAGTTTGAAGTCGCACTCAAACTCCATAAGTCCACCTCACAAGCTTCTTCCGAATACCACATGACCCATAATAAAGGTTCCATTTTTATACTTATTAGCAAGATAATGAAAACCCCATTCAATCATCTCATAATGCTCCTTTACCTATAGAAAATACTTAACCAAAATTCGCACCACTTTCTCTCTAATATCTAGCTGCAAGGTAGAACAAAAATGTCATTCTTGCTTGTATTCATCTACCAACTATCTTAAAATATAGAAATAAACTCTATGAAATGTACTATAGGATCATATACATTGTTTTATACATAATATAACATCTCTAAATCCTTTATAAATTCATACATATACACCAATACAATGATAGACTCCTTGAAAAAGACATGGAAATCCTCCCAAAACCCTCTTCTTACAAACCATTGTTTGTCTTCCACTATAGTTGATCCACACCTAAAAGAAATACACTCCTATGGAAACTCAATATTAGTATAGAATATTTTTAAATTATAATGAAAACATGGCCTCTTCTGACTACTATTTAACCTCATTTACCAACACTACTCCAAATAATTTTAAAACATTTTAATATTAAAATTTGGCCAAAACCATTATTAATGACTCCTTTTACTTCTTAAGAACAAAAAATTGAATAATCTATGATGATGTGTCTTAAAACAAAACAATAAAATCTATAGAGTTAATTACATCGGTAAAATAACACACCAACAACAGATAAATAAAACAAGATGAAAGAATCACCTCAACTATTGCACCCTTTAATTGCTACACCACCTCTTCTATCATGGAAAAATCAAACATTATTTTCAAATTAAAAATATCATTTCTTCCATAAACACAACTTCTGAATAGTTTCCACAAAAATATCTATAAAACCTTACAGTATTCAAACAATCTATTTATTATCCCCACCAATCATTTCTACCACACAATGCGAACAAAACCCCTTATTAATAAAGACATAAAAAATACCCTCAAAGGGAATAAAGATTCAATTTTTATAATTTTATTCACTTATGGAATGATGAAAATTATTTAAAAATAATAATTAAAACATGAATTTTTTTAAAACCCATAAATATAAATCCTTGAAAATCAACCACAAGTTTTCTATTATAATTTATCTTTTTCCAATGAAAAATTTAAATGAAAATTATTCAGTATTTCCTTAAAACAATGGATCAATAAAAAAAATTATAAAACACTCCAAAAAAATCTTTCAAGAACACCTATAAAACCAACCCAACAACTATTAAATAAAAACATTATATATATTTAAGAAAAAAAAATTTCCCCAAAGCATATCATTATTTATTATATTTATGTAAACATTATTAAAACTAAATGCACACATTATTATACAACATGGAAAAAATTCTTAATATCAACATAGTGAAATATAATTTCTTTTCTAAAAAAACATCACAACAAATTAAATTGGCCCAACTATTTATGAAATTTACCAGTTTACCTTTTCATTATTATTTTTATATTAATTTTTTCTAAATTACTATATTATAACGTTACCATGCTTTCCAATAATCCAACTTGTAATCCACATAAATTTAAGATATATCAAACTTGATGTATATCATTCATTGTTAAACTTTTTTTCATAATAAATCACATACCTCTGTAAGATCCTATCTTTTTCTAGGGGTGCGATAAGAATAAGTGAGTTATTATGGAAGTTTATTTGAATATAATTCATAGATTAAATTAATTCCCAAACTTGAAAATTTACACCCCACGTAAGTTGTTTTCACCACATGAAGACTTGTCACGATAGTATAATACACCCCCAGAAACTGTCTTTCACCATGTGTAGACATGTCACAAAATTGGATTATACCATATATAAATAGATTACATGTCATGTAATTAGATTACTACACATTTAAACATTATTAAATTTTTTAAATGGTTTGATGTAATTTAACTCATAAAAAGGGAGAAATGAGTTGTTATTCTTAAATGGCATGAAATGGGTATTCACATCATGTAATTTTGATCCCCATGAAATTAAAAATGCATTTACATTGTTGCGTGAACCATCAAACCCACCTTTATTTTCTATATATGATCCTTACACCACTATATTAGACTAAAAATTCTCCACACACCTCTTATTTATACTAAAACTCATCCATATATTTTAATCTTTGACCAAAGACCCTCCGTGCACTTCATTACTTGTTTTGGGTATCTACTATTGGTTTTCTAGAGTTCCGTTTAGTCCAAAACTAACCTCACATTGGATCTTGGATATCCAATCCAAGTTTTTTATGTCATTGCTTCTGGTTATTAATATTGTTATAGATATTATTCTAACAGATTGTATGGTTCTTGTTGAGAAGAAACCAGACGTCAATTTCTATCACACACGTAGGGTTTTGTCACTTCTTACTATGCTTTAAAGGACTCAATTATAAATCCTATTCTTCAACTAGTTCTTGATGGATTATGCTCAATTTGGGGATATTATTTGGAGAGCATTCTTCATCACCGATATTGAGGTAGGTGGTCTAAAATTCAAATCTCAAAGTCTTAATTATAATTATGTGTATGTAATTTTAAAATTTATATAAGATGTTTGACGATTATGTTATTGATAATTTTGTGAATTAACTAATTAAAGGAAATGTGAAATTGGGATATTGGTATTTTAGATCATGAATAATTAATTGTTAAATTAATTATGGATTAATTGATATTGTTGAATTTGAATAATTAATTATAGAATAAATCAATGGGTTTGATTGTGTCTGTGTAATGTTTGTGATGGAACAATTAACTATAGGATTAATTTTTAGATATTGTTAGGCTTATGAAATTATAGAATTATTATTGTATTTATGAAATAAGTAATAGGATTTAATGTGATTAATTTATTGTGTAATTAATTAATGGAATATATAGAAATAATTAAATGGTAAAGTATTTGAAAGGGGTTGAATATGATTAATTAATTATGAATTAATTAATGAAATTTGACACAAAAAATTAATTATATAATCAATTTAATGGGTTGAATATGATTAATTAATTGTGAATTAATTATTGAGAGTGGACATTGACAAATAATTGGAGAATTAATTTAAAAGAGTTAATGGGATTATATAATTTTTAATTAATTAATGAAAGTTTACATGGGTGTGGGATATTAATTGGTGAATTAGTTGTAGGGAATGATTATGATTAATTAATAGGTGGATTAATTAATGAAATGTAAGTAAGAAATTAATTGGTGAATTAATTGTAGGGAATGAATATGAATAATTAATTGGGGAATTTATTAATTTAATAGTTGTGAAAAATTAGTTGGTAGATTAATTTAAGTGATTGAGTTAGATTAATTAATCGAGGATTAATTAATGGAAATGATTTAGATTAATTAATTAGTGAATTAATTAAGGGAGGTAATGTTATTATTTCTATGTTGGATTAATTTATTATCGAGTTAGTTAATGTGGATTATTGTGATGGTGAAATTGAATAAATTAGATTAATTAATTGGTAAATTAAATAATGTGGGTTGTTGGTATACTAAATTGATAATATTGGATAATTAATTGTAAAATTTATTATGGTACAATGAGATTTTTATTTTGTATAATTAATTGAATTAGTTATGGGATATTGAGATAGATGATTTGACATAGTTAATTGTAGAAATAATTTTTAGTTATTGAAATTTAGAGTGAGTAAACTAATTGTAGAGTTAATTATGGGATTTCAAGCCCTGGATATTGATTAATTAATTAATGAATTATTTAATGGGATTGACGTACTTAATTAATTATGGAATTAGTTAAAGGTATTTGAGTGGTATACTAATTGTTTAATTATTAATGATATTTATGTTCTTAATTAATAGTTAAATTAACCAGAGGAGTTGACAATTTTTCTAATTAATTAATATTATTGATGTGATTAGTTAATTATTGAATTAACTAATGGATAGGGAATGGTAAATTAATTTTTGAATTGATTAAATAGTGTTATGTGATTAATTTATTGGTGAATTAATTAATGAGAAATAAATGGTTAATTAGTTGTTGAATTAATTAATGGGAAGGGATATTATTAATTAATTTTTGAATTAATTAATGGACTCGGATAAATTAATTTATGAATTAATTAATGGTAGTAGTGGTGGTTAATTTTGATAAGAGGATTAATTTCATTTAATCAGGGTTGATAAATGGGTTGTGAGACATGATAATATATGCCCATGATAATGATATCAATCCATGGTTGAATTGAGTAATTAATTGTTGAATTAATTGTGGTATATGGATGATAAAAATTGAGATAATTTATTAGGGAATTAATTATATGTTTTTGATTCCATTTAATGAATAATTAATTGGTTAATTAATTATAATATATGGATTTTTATGAATAATTAATTCGTGAATTAATTATAGGATGTTGATTTTTTGAAAATATTAATTAGTTATCGAATTAATTAAATGACATGGAAAATTAATTTATCAATTAATTAATGGTTGATCAATGGGGTTCTAGATATGATGATCTAGGTCGATGAGGATATACATGAATTGTTGATAAATGGGGGCTTGAAATGACGATCTATGCTAGTGATAGATCTATCTTTATAGTCAGGAAGTGGGGTGGTAGACATGGTAATCAACACCAATGAGATATGCACATAGTTGGGAATTGGGTTTCTCGACATGGAATTCTCTAGCCATGATGTATATTCAGGATTGAGAATTGGGGTTCTATAAATTATGTTGTATTCCCAAGGTATATAAGTAAGATTGATAAACAGGGAGATACACATGGAATTCTCTACCCTAAACGTTAACATTAGATTATAGTACCAAGTGGTCATAATAATGAAATTGAAATGAAATTGAAAATTAAAGCCTATTTTTTTACATGATTTGTGAACTGAATATGTAACATGTTTTAGTCCCGGTGTGGGCCGAAGCTGGTATCAAGGTTTGGGTGTCCTCATGAACACATGGTTTTATGAGGTTAAATAAAGGATAATTGAATAAATATAAATAATATATTTATTACTTGTATTCTATTCTTTACATAACTGCATACACTATTAATGACTTGATTTGTTATAGACAGTGCTGGTGGTGGCCTACTGAGTTTTACTCACACCTTACTAAGGATGCCTAATCATTACCCAAATATATTACATGTTTTCAAGAAACGTTATGGAAAATTGTACTTTGTTAGAGGGATGATTAGGATGAAGCATGGTGAGGGAGCCAGACGTGGTTGGTGGCTCGCATGTGAGTTTTCTGTGGATTTACATTTAGGTTTTCATTTGACACTTGGAACATAATTAGCATGGCATACCTATTATTCAGTTTTGATTCTATATTCCAGTTTTTTCACGTTGGGATATTTGTTTTGTCTATAGTTATATA
Source organism: Viscum album (assembly GCA_963277665.1). NCBI lineage: Eukaryota > Viridiplantae > Streptophyta > Magnoliopsida > Santalales > Viscaceae > Viscum > Viscum album. Next base: position 904,314,233 of record OY728165.1, on the reverse strand, counting down.
TATTATTTCTCTATTATTTATATATTTTTGATGGTGTATTAATCTGATAAAAATAGGGTATAATTTCCCCATGTTTGTATTATTAGACCCTCACTATAGCGTATGGGGAGGTCCTCCTGAGATCATGTGGCAGTCCAACTAAAGGCACCGGTGTGTGGAACCCGGGTCTGGACGTTACAAAGTTATATCAGAGCTCCAATTTTCATTTCTTCACCTTTTTTCTTATTGTTTGATAATGGTAGACAAAAGAATAAGAAGATTTGGGGCTTGGTTATGATCTCATAAAATGGATTATCTACACCATGTATGAGGGGAAACCCAGGTTCCTAGAGTGGGATTGTTGTTATTAACGTTTCCTATTATAGTTGAATGTTATTTCACCTTGGGTGATTCACTTGTTGTCTGATGTGATTATTGTTTTTTGTGATTTGTTCAGATTTTCTAAGTCAAGACATGTGGCCCTAAATGTAACAAGAGTTGAGTCTACATAGATCATTATAGGTACTCATGATTATTTTTGACATTAATCATTATAGGGATGCACGGAATGATGGGCTTTGGGTTTGTTATTAAACTTGAACTATTTTTACATGCTTGTGAAATTGAACTGAAAATAGTGCCTAACATTAAATTGTGAAATATTGTAAAATGATTCAAGATGAGAATAAATGGGTATATAAATGACACAAAAACGAATAAAGATAATGTGTATATCATTGTTAATAAGGACATAGGTGTAGTATAGTTAAGGGTAGAGCTATTGCCTTGGTTTTGACAATGTGATATGAAAAAGGGGGAAATACTTGATATAGTTTTGTGTAAATCCCAGTTGTTAACTGTTTTAATGTTGTGAAATAAAAATCTATTATTTTTTTTGATTTTACCTTAATGTGGGTGGTTTTGGTGGTGAGAATTATTTAGCTTGAGAAATCAGTTATTGGTTTTGTGAGAGACTATCTAGTTTTGGATCAGTGTACTAAGATGTTGGTGGGTAGGGAAGCCCATTATTTTCGAAAGGATAAGGTGTTTCCAAAGTGGATGTAACATCGTTAAGGTAGTAATTATGGTGGTGATTCAATGATTACTACTTATCATGCTTGTAATTAGTGAATATCATGTCCCCTACCTTGACATCATCTCGGGTTTGCTGAGAAAGATCAGGCTTTAATCAAATAAACCTTAATGTGTTTTGGTTTGATATGGGGCCCCTTGGAATTTGTTCTTATGAAGGGACATATATGTGGAGTTTTATGGTGTGAGGTATTCCATCCATAATTTTTGTATAAGGTTCTCATGAGTGTCCATAGGTTGATAAATACCATGGGAAATGGGAAGCAGTGGTTGAGTTTCATGGAATGTGGTATTAATATTGCTCATAAGGTGGAGAGCGATGTGTCAGTAGAAGGTTCATGGAGAAATAATATGTGTTGGAAGTGGTGTCATCAGAAAGAAACTAAGGAAAATGTAAGGGGAATGTTTAAATTATTCTAGGAAAGGCATAGTGGGCCTTGGAGGTGGTGGATATATGTCATTTCAAGGCAGTTTTTGATAGAAATGCTAAGTTCCAATGTTGGAGTTTGTTATTACGGTTGATGGGAATAGTGAGTTGGGAAAACGTATTAGATATGTTTTGGATATGATATTGAGACTGATGTGTCGTTTTAAAGAGGATATGAAACAGGTGTTGGGTTATTGTGGGAAGGTGTTTTGAGAAGAAAAACCATGCTGATAGTTTATATGTTGTGGGAACATAGGAATGAGTTAAGGAGGAAACTCGAGAGACATAAGAGAATATGTGGGAAAAGCGGCCCAAATTTCTTTGACATGAAATCTAAGAGTATTGGGATTATAGCTTAAGGAAGAGCTGTTACAAGGTGGAGAATTTATAAGATCTGGTCTTTTTCAATAGGTGAAACCTGAATAAGTGAATTATTTTGGTAGACCATTTGAATTTAATTCACATCTTATATTAATTCACAACATTAAAAATTTAAACCCCCTGAAAGTGGTTTTTTTTCACATGAATACATGTCACGAAAGTAGAAGACACCCGCTACAAATATCTTTGACCATGTATCGACATATAAAGAAATTGGATTTCACCATATATAATTGGATGACACCATGCATAAGAATACACCATGTGTAATTAGATTACACCAAATGTAATCATTATAAATTGTTTTTTAAAAGTTTTGATGTGATTTCACATGGGAAAAGGGGGAAATGTGTTACAATTATTACACAATGTGAAATGGGAATTCACGTCATGTAATTTTAACACCCAACAAATTAAAAACGCATATCCATCATCATGTAAACATCCACACATGCCTTTATTTTCTGAGAATGCTCCACACACCGCCATATTAGTTCGAAACATCTCCTTTCACATCTTCCTTAGAATGAAACTCCTCTGTGTATTGCAATCTTTGACCAAAGAACCTCCTTGATTGTCCATCCATACTTCAGGTGTTCTACTGATGATTTCCAAGAGCCCACTTCCATTCGAAAGTGATCTTACAGCAGTTCTTGGATATCCAGGTCTAGATTTTTTAAGTTATGCCTTACAGTTAGTAATATTCCTATAGATATATTGCTAACAGATTTTCAAGTTCTTATTGAGATAAATCCAGAATCCAGTTTCTGTTTCACATGAAGGGTGTCATGACCCGTCCTCGGGGCCCGTGTCGTGACTACCCCAAGCCCGCCTTCCATAGGCCAGGGGATGGCGACTAGCACCGAGGCGTAAATCCCAACAAAAGGGAAGGCATTTCCTTTGAAAAGTAATCAAGCACCACAGAGTAAGCAAGCGGAAAAGTAAACACTAAGTAAAAACTGTACAAGATGTGCTGAAAGTAAAAGGGTCCAGAAATACAAGCCAAACTGTAATGTACAACTGAAAGGAAAAGTCGCAGCGTCGAGCCATCCTCTGGAAGTCCCACCTGAAGGATGGGTACAGATAGCCTCCACTGCTCCTCGGGTCCACCTGACCGCTCCGAGTACGTCCTGCCCAGTGGTCCACCTCCAGGTACCGTCCTGCTCCGCACGCCTCCACCACGATCAGCGCTGTCCGTCGTCTGCAACCAACACAACGAAGTGTGGGCATAGACCATGTAGGGGTGAGTATAAGCTACTCAGTAGGGACCCCGAGACCCCCGAAGTTCTCCCGAAATCCACAAAGGATAATACACAAAGGAAAGATACAATCACGAAGTAAGAACTTACACGGCTTAGGTATAAGCCCATACATATACCTAAGTCATCAATTCCCGTTCGGCTCCAACGTCTGAGCCCAAGCACAACCCAGTCGACACAGGAAGCAAAACGTATACCCACGCAGGATAACACAACACAATCTACAAAGGAGAGTAAACAATAAATCCACACAGGATAGCTCAACACAATCCACAAAGGAGAGTAAACAGTAAATTTACACAGGATAGCTCAACACAATCCACAAAGGAGAGTAAACAGTAAATCCACACAGGATAGCTCAACACAATCCACAAAGGAGAGTAAACAGTAAATCCACACAGGATAGCTCAACACAATCCACAAAGGAGAGTAAACAGTACATCCACACATGATAGCTCAACACAACCCATAAAGGAGAGTAAATAGTAAATCCACACAGGATAGCTCAACACAATCCACAAAGGAGAGTAACACAAGATTCAGCTCACACAGGTATACATCATCGAAAAGGTGAAAGAGATGATCATACATAGATACTGAATCATCTAAGCTGGGACCCACATAGGATACAAGACCAGCCGTCCTCATTGTTTCGTTTATTCTGGGACCCACATAGGATACAAGACCAGCACGACTGGGACCCACATAGGATACAAGACCAGTAATGAGTCATCTAAGTTGGGACCCACATAGGATACTAAAGCAGCACTCCTCATTGATTCATCTATACTGGGACCCACATAGGATACAAGACCAGTATTGAATCATCTAAGCTGGGACCCACATAGGATACAAGACCAGCACAGCTAGGACCCACATAGGATACAAGACCAGCTGTCTTCATTGGTTCAACTATACTGGGACCCACATAGGATACAAGACCAGTATTGAATCATTTAATCTGGGACCCACATAGGATACAAGACCAGCACAGCTAGGACCCACATAAGATACAAGACCAGCTGTCTTCACTGATTCAACTGTACTGGGACCCACATAGGATACAAGACCAATATTGAATCATCTAACCTGGGACCCACATAGGATACAAGACCAGCACAGCTAGGACCCACATAGGATACAAGACCAGTTGTCTTCACCGTCGCAGTCAACTGAGGATTTCTGCACAATCGTCGTCGCGGTCCACTGGGGATCTCTGCACCGTCGTCGAAGTCGTAGCCAGCACTAGGGTTCCCGCACACGGCAAGCTCGTTCGTGAGGGTCCGCTCCACGAGCCGAGAGGCCGATACATAAACTATCACAAAGTCCGAATTTGATGTATCCAAAAGTTCTGTATCATCAACAGGAACTCAACGTCGCAGACGGCGCGTCAATCAGACTCCCGATCTGAGAGTTATTGGCTTTTTCGTCCCAGGGGCCCGGTTGGTTTTTAAGGCAAAACAAACCCGACCGTACTCCACCTGCGTACAAACCTCGGGCGGAGTGAGCCAAAAGATCCGTCTCACTTAGAAGAAATCACCAAAGCTGACGGCGCGTCAATCGGACGTCCGTAGCTCAAGATATGAGCATTTCCGCTCCGAAGGCCCGATTGGTTTCGTGTACGAACCAACCCGGCCGAACTCAAAGTATTCCGAAACCTTGAGTGAGATATACCGAAATGACCGTCTCGATCCAAGGATCGCGTTTCCGCTGATGGCGAGTCATTTATAGGCCCGTAGCTCAAGTTACGGGAATTTGAACGAAAACCGTCCGAAGACGGGGGTTCCGGGCCCGGGCCGACCCAGCCCGACCACCCCTGGGTCGGCCGAACCCGGTCCGACCCGGTCGGACCGGTCTGGCTCGGCCAGGGCCGGTCCGGCTCGACTCGGCCGAGCGGCTGATCGGCCGACGCGGGGGGAGCCGCCGCCCCGCGTTACACCCCCGCGGCACCCGCGGGGTGTCGGCCAGACAGCCGGACGCGGCTGAAGATGCGTCCCAAGTGACGCGGGGGGTAGACGCCGCCCCCACGTGACACCCCCACGACACCCGCGGGGTGTCTCCCTGGCGACCGGACGTGGCTTCAGCCGCGTCCTGCGAGCGCCGCTGTCGCGGCCGGTGCCGCGGCGGTCTCGTCCGGCGGCGCGCCGGGCGCCGCTGCCGGCTTCCGTGGGCCGCCAGAGTCGCTCCAGTGGCCCGATTTTCTTCCCGTCTGCGCCGTTTCTCCTCCCGGGTTCCGTTCTTCACTGCGGGATCATCAAACTTCCGTTGCGGCATGTTCCATTGTCGCCCGTAAAATCCGCACAACCACGAAGAACGACGGAGGGTTGTCGGGCCGTGTTCGTTTGGCCCACACCCTCTGCGTTAGATATAAACAATGGAGAATTTTTGTTCCACACAGGAAACAACAATTTTAATAAATTTCATTTTTTTCACAAATCCGGTTCTTTAACTTTTTAAAGAAACACTTACGGGAATATAAAAAGAGTTTAATTCCAAAAATAAAATCCCTACCCCGTAGTCGTCGCGCGTGAGCGTTCTTCACGGAAATTGATCGTCGCGGAAGGCGTCGCGTCGCCGCGGAATCTGGCGTTGAGTCGGCGAACTCAATGGACCAAGAACAACAGATTTAATTTAATCAAATCCGTGTTTCGGTAAAAAACCACAAAGGAGATTAAAAAGAAAATCCGAGACTCTTACCTCAAGCAGCCGATCGAAGATCCGTCGCGGAGGAAGAGACTTCGTAGAAGAACGTTGCAGGAAGGGAACGTCGGCGTCGCGGATCACGGCGTCGCGTCTTAGACTTCCACGGGTTCAGTGTTCTTCGTCAGAGGCCGGCGTTATTCGCGTTCTTCGCGTTCTCCGCGAAGAAGGATGAAGGCTCAAGAGCTCTGACAAACCTCTCAACGAGTAATCCTCCAAAAGACTGGTTGGTCTTATTTTATTATTACGCCAACAAACGAAAAAATGGTAAGTAACGACCCATCAATTCATTGAATTAATTCAACGAAAGAAACAGATCAATTAATTTATGAAATAAACCTCCCAATTAAATGGTCTGTTAAGAATTTAAGAAAATGCGTCAGTTGACTTTTATAATGACGGGTTTTCGCGGGTGCGTTACTTAGCGGAAAGAAACGGCGGGGCTCGTGCGCGCCCCACCTCACAAATATCCTACCAAGGGGGTATGATATTTCTGGATAGCACCCTATCCGTTTAAACTCAGTTTAAGTGGCTTTCAAGTGGCTTAATTGAAATAAAATAAAGTTGTCGTAAAATTATTTTATTTCTTAACTTTAAGCCCGACAATTAAAAACCACACCTGAGCAAACACAACTCCGGAAAAAGAATTTCTAAGCAAAAACAGGCGCTGAGATTTCATCAGTACCCTCAGAATTAGATTCTGGGCACCGGTTCAAAAGTTAGAAAAACCCGCTCGTCCGTTCACTGAACGTACCTGAGCCAAACTTCGGAAAATGATTCCGGGCACACCGGGCCTCGGAATCAGGTGCCGTCAGAAACCGCGATCTTGTAAAATTCCAAATAAAATTAAGAAAAAAAATTTCTTTAAAATTTACGGGTCTTTACATTACTCCCACCTCAAGACTTTACATCCCCGTAAAGATACATCATAAACTAAGGAAACAAAAGTGGGTACTGAGCACGCATCTGAGCCTCCCGCTCCCATGTGCTCTCCTGGAGGTTCACGTGCTGCCATCTGATGCGCACAAGAGGAATCGATCGCCCACGTAGGACCCGCTTCTGTCTATCTTCTATCTCCACCGGGACCTCCGCAAAAGTCGCCCCATCATCCACGTCTAGCTCCCCATGGTCAATGATGTGCATCGGGTCATGCACGTATCTACTCAGCTGAGATACGTGGAAGACGTCGTGCACCCGGTGCAACTAAGGTGGCAGAGCCAGGCGATAAGCCACCTCGCCAATCCTGCTGAGGACCTGGAAAGGCCCGATGAAGCGTGGAGACAACTTGCCGCCTCGACCAAATCTCCGCAAACCACATCGAGGTGAGACACGCAAGAAGACGTGATCGCCATCCTCGAACTCTAGTGGCCTCCGCCTCCTGTCAGCATATGACTTCTGCTGGCTCTGTGCTATCCTCATCCGCTCCTGGATGACTTGGACCTTCTCTGTCGTGGCCTGGAGCATCTCCAGTCCCACAAGAGATGCTAAGATTTCTTCTTTTCCGATAAGAGAAATCTGGTCTCATCCCCTGGATGAACCACTTCATTTGCAAAAAACAGTCAATCCCGACACGGATGATACTAATCCATACCAAGGATGACGTCGTAAGGCCTCGATGCTACTACCAAGAGATCCAACTATTACTCTCGCCTCCAAGGGTTGAGTCACACTGTCGGCATCCGTGTGTGGTAACTGGGTCTCCTCCAGTAGATGCCTCACAAGTGAGGGTCAAGTCAACAGTCAAAACTGGAACCTCTTAGTAACAACACAAAAGAGGACATGAATGAAAAAATCACAAAGGTATGCGTCTTTTATTATTGAATCTCATAATACAAAGACACTACACAATAGCAACAAGGAACTAGAAGTACAAAGCACATATCCACTAGTTCTGCTCCTGTCCATTTGCTCCCAGAGCTCCATGATTGAAGGCCTCAGCTGCCTAAAGCTGAGCTCTCCCATATCCAACAACTCCCTGTGGTCGGGGTGGACCTCCAGGTGGTGGTGGTGGAAACACCTCGAAGTGTCTCCCACCATCGGCTTCTCAGCCAGCTCCTTTGCCTCGTCCGCCTACACCCTGCAGACCACCGTGGCCGAACCTCTGTCTAGGAGGTCCCTCTACCATCTGCTGCTCATCTGCAAGACGAGTCGGGCATTCTCGAGCCATGTGACCTCGCCCGCTGCATGCGTAGCAATGCTTGCCCCTCGTGTAGCTGGCTCTCCTTCGGGTGCCCCGCACAACTAAATCTTCATCCTGAGACTGCCCATCTGATGGTCTGGCCCGCTTGGACCTCTGCGTCACCTGTCTACTGCCAGCTACAGAAGACCCTGCTACGGGCCGTCCTGCAGAGGGCCCTGTCACTGGAGCCTGCTCGGCAAGAAAACTCTCCACTAGAAGGGCTCTCTCCAACACCTCTGCCTGTGTCGGAATGTTGAGGGAGATCATCGAAGCCCTGATATCGTGCCTTAGTCCCTGCTCGAAGGTCCGGGCCCAGAAGAACGGGTCCTATACCATATCTGTGGAGTAGCGCGAGAGATCAGTAAATCTCGCCGAGTACTGGGCCACTGTCATACTGCCCTGCCGTAGTTGTAGCAGCTCTTGGATGCGTACCGCACAGAGGGTGGCTGGGACGAACTCGGAGCGGAAGATGCTCTCAAAGTCCGTCTAGAGAAGAGATGTCTCACCGTGCACCTGGAGCATCAAGCTCCACCATCTGCCTGCTGCCGCATGCAGGAGGCTCGCTGCGAGGATCACCATGAGGTCTGCTGGTGTCCTCACTAACCTGAAAACTCGCACGACCGCCTCCAGCCAGTTCTCAGCTGCCTGGGGGTCCGTCTCCCCATGAAACCTGGGTGGTCGCTGGCGCTGGAACTCATGTAGAGCTCCAAGGCAACGTGCATCGTCAGTGGTCGTGGCGGGAAGCATCGGTGGATCGGCAGGTAAAGGTACCTCCGGTGCCTCTACTGACAAGGAGCCCTACACCGAGGCCTCGTCGCTCAGTGGGATGTCATCAAGCTCCACTCTCGGAACCCCAGTTGGCTGCCGTCGTGGGTCCATCCTAGAAAGGAAACAAGTGCACCACGGACAGAACAGTATACCTGGTGAGCTGACACAAGTAATCACAAAGAAAACTTGAAACACACATGCAATCAATGTTTTCGTGCATTAAGTCAGAAATCAGAAGTCAGGGTCCTAGTGTACGGATACGTCGGCTGCCGCACCAACACTGGACTCCCTGGACTGATAACCACACTCAATACACTAAACACTATTGCTTCACATAGAAGAAATATCAGAGTCTGCGGTAGAACCGACCACCTCTAATACCAATTTGTCACGACCCGTCCTCGGGGCCCGTGCCGTGACTACCCCAAGCCCGCCTTCCATAGGCCAGGGGTTGGCGACTAGCACCAAGGCATAAATCCTAACAAAAGGGAAGGAATTGCCTTTGAAAAGTAAACAAGCACCACAGAGTAAGCAAGAAGAAGAGTAAACACTAAGTAAAAACTGTACAAGTTGTGCTGAAAGTAAAAGGGGCCGGAAATACAAGCCCAACTGTAAAGTACAACTGAAAGGAAAAACAACAATTGAAAGGAAAATTCGCAGCGTCGAGCCGTCCTCTGGAAGTCCCACCTGAAGGATGGGTACAGATAGCCTCCACTGCTCCACGGGTCCACCTGACCGCTCCGAGTACGTCACGCCCAGTGGTCCACCTCCAGGTACCGTCCTGCTCGGCACGCCTCCACCACGATCAGTGTTTTCCGTCGTCTGCAACGAAGTGCGGGCATAACCCATGTAGGGGTGAGTATAAGCTACTCAATAGGGACCCCGAGACCCCCGAAGGTCTCCCGAAATCCACAAAGGATAATCCACAAAGGAAAGATACAATCATGAAGTAACAACTGACACGACTTAGGTATATGCCTATACATATACCTAAGTCATCAATTCCCGTTCGGCTCCAACGTCCGAGCCAAAGCACAACCCAGTCCACACAGGAAGCAAAACGTATACCCACACAGGATAGCACAACACAATCCACAAAGGAGAGTAAACAGTAAATCCACACAGGATATCTCAACACAATCCAAAAAGGATAGTAAACAGTAAATCCACACAGGATAGCTCAACACAATCCACAATGGAGAGTAAACAGTAAATCCACATAGGATAGCTCAACACAATCCACACAGGAGAGTAAACAGTAAATCCACACAGGATAGTTCAACACAATCCAAAAAGGAGAGTAAATAGTAAATCCTCACAGGATAGCTCAACACAATCCACAAAGGAGAGTAAACAGTAAATCCACACAGGATAGCTCAACACAATCCACAAAGGAGAGTAAACAGTAAATCCACACAGGATAGTTCAACACAATCCACAAAAGAGAGTAAACAGTAAATCCACACAGGATAGCTCAACACAATCCACAAAGGAGAGTAACACAAGATTCATCTCACACAGGTATACATCATCGAAAAGGTGAAAGAGATGATCAGACATAGATACTGAATCATCTAAGCTGGGACCCACATAGGATACAAGACCATCCGTCCTCATTGTTTCGTTTATGCTGGGACCCATATAGGATACAAGACCAGCACGGATGGGACCCACATAGGATACAAGACCAGCAATGAGTCATCTAAGCTGGGACCCACATAGGATACTAGACCAGCACCCTTCATTGATTCATCTATACTGGGACCCACATAGGATACAAGACTAGTATTGAATCATCTAAGCTGGGACCGACATAGGATACAAGACCAACACAGCTAGGACCCACATAGGATACAAGACCAGCTGTCTTCATTGATTCAACTATACTGGGACCCACATAGGACACAAGACCAGCTATCTTCATTGATTCAACTATACTGGGACCCACATAGGATACAAGACCAGTATTGAATAATCTAAGTTGGGACCAAGATAGGATACAAGACCAGCAAAGCTAGGACCCACATAGGATACAAGACCAGCTTTCTTCACCATCGCAGTCCACTGAGGATTTTTGCACAATCGTCGTCGCGGTCCGCTGAGGATCTCTGCACTGTCGTCGAAGTCGCAGCCAGCACTAGGGTTCCCGCACACAGCAAGCTCGTTCGGGAGGGTCCGCTCCACGAGCCGAGAGGCCGATACATCAACTGTCACAAAGTCCGAAGTTGATGTATCCAAAAGTTCCGTATCGACAACAGGAACTCAACGTCGCAGACGGCGCGTCAATCGGACGCCCGGTCTGAGAGTTATTGGCTTTTTCGTCCCAGGGGCCCGGTTGGTTTTTAAGGCAAAACCAACCCAACCGTACTCCACCTGCATCCAAACCTCAGGCGGAGTGAGCCAAAAGATTCGTCTCACTTAGAGGAAATCAATAAAGCTGACGGCGCGTCAATCAGACATCCGTAGCTCAAGATATAAGCGTTTCCACTCCGAAGGCCCGGTTGGTTTCATGTACGAACCAACCCGGACGAACTCAAAGTATTCCGAAAACTTGAGTGCGATATACCGAAGCGACCGTCTCGATCCAAGGATCGCGTTGCCACTGACAGTGAGTCGTTTGGAGGCACGTAGCTCAAGTTATGGGCATTTGAATGAAAACCGTCTGAAGACGGGGGGTCAGGGCCCGGGCCGACCCGGCCCGACCCCCCCTGGGTCGGCCGAACCCGGTCCGACCCGGGCGGACCGGTCTGGCTCAGCCAGGGCCGGTCCGGCCTGGCTCGGCCGAGCGGCCGACGCGGGGGGAGCCGCCGGCCCGCGTGACACCCCCGCGGCACCCGCGGGGTGTCGGCCAGACAGCCGGACGCGGCTGAAGCCGCGTCCCGAGTGACGCGGGGGAGAGCCGCCGCCCCCGCGTGACACCCCCGCGTGACACCCCCGCAACACCCTCAGGGTGTCTCCCTGAAGACCGGATGCGGCTTCAGCCACGTCCCGCGAGCGCCGCCGCCGCGGCCGGTCCCGCGGCGGTCTCGTCCGGCGGTGCACCGGGCGCCGCCGCCTCCGGGTGCCGGCGCCGCCGTCCCGGCGACCCGCGCCGCCGCCGCCGCCGGCTTCCGCAGGCCACCGGAGTCGCTCCGGTGGCCCGATTTTCTTCCTGTCTGCGCCGTTGCTCCTCCCAGGTTCCGTTCTTCACTGTGGGATCATCAAACTTCCGTTGCGGCACGTTCCGTCGTCGCCCGTCAAATCCGCACAACCATGAAAAAACAGCTGGGGGTTGTCGGGCCGTGTTCGTATGGCCCGCACCCTCCACGTTAGATACAAACAACGGAGAATTTTTGTTCCACACAGGAAACAACAATTTTAATAAATTTCAAAATTTTCACAAATCCGGTTCTTTAACTTTTTAAAGAAACACTTACGAGAATATAAAAAGGGGTAATTCCAAAAATAAAATCCCTACCTCGTAGTCGTCGCGTGTGAGCGTTCTTCGCGGAAATTGATCATCGCGGAAGGCGTCGCGTCGCCGTGGAATCTGGCATTGACTCAGCGAACTCAACGGACCAAGAACAACAGATTTAATTTAATTAAATCCGTGTTTCGGTAAAAAAACCACAAAGGAGATTAAAAAGAAAATCTGAGACTCTTACCTCAGGAAGTCGATCGAAGATCCGTCGCGGAGGAAGTGACGTCGCAGAAGAACGTTGCAGGAAGGGAACGTCGGCGTCGCGGATCATGGTGTCGCGTCGTCGACTTCCACGGGTTCGGCGTTCTTCGTCGGAGGCCGGCGTTCTTCACGTTCTTCGCATTCTTCGCGAAGAAGGATGAAGGCTCAAGAGCTCTGAAAAACCTCTCAACGAGTAATCCTCCAAAAGACTGGTTGGTCTTATTTTGTTACTACACCAACAAACGAAAAAAAAGGTAAGTAACGACCCATCAATTCGTTGAATTAATTCAACGAAAGAAATAGCTCAATTAATTAACGAAATAAACCGCCCAATTAAATGGTCTGTTAAGAATTTAAGAAAACGCGTCAGTTGACTTTCATAATGACGGGTTTTCGAGGGTGCGTTACTTAGCGGAACGAAACAGAGGGGCTCGTGCGGGCCCCACCTCACAAATATCCTACCAAGGGGGTAGGATATTTCTGGATAGCACCCTATCCGTTTAAACTCAGTTTAAGTGGCTTTCAAGTGGCTTTAAGTGGCTTAAGTGAAATAAAATAAAGTTGTCGTAAAATTATTTTATTTCTTAACTTTAAGCCCGAAAATTAAAAACCACACCCGAGCAAACGAAACTCTGGAAGAAGAGTTTCTAAGAAAAAACCGGCACTGCAATTTCATCAGTACCCTCAGAATTCGATTCTGGGCACCGGTTCAAAAGTTAGAAAAACCCGCTCATCCGTTCACTGAACGTACCCGAGCCAAACTTCAGAAAATGATTCCGGGCATACCGGGCCTCGGAATCAGGTTCCGTCAGAAACTACGCTCTTGTAAAATTTCAAAGAAAATTAAGAAAAAAAATTTCATTGAAATTTAGGGGTCTTTATATAGGTATTTTTCCCCTCTTCCTCCACTTTCAAGGATTCATATCTAAATCCTATTCTTCGATGTGTTCTTGATTGATTAAGCTCGATTTGGAAATATTCTTTGGAGATAATTCTTCATCACTAATCCTATTGTACATGGTCTAAAATTAAAATCTCATAGTCTTAATTACAATTATTTTTATGTAATTGTACAATTTCTTACAGATGTTTAGAAATTGAGTTCTCGATTATGTAAATTAATTTGGTGAAATAATTAATTAATGGAAAAGTAAATTTGGGATATTAGGATTTAGAATCATGAATAATTAAATGTTAAATTAATTATGGAGTAATTGAGACTGTTGAACTTGATTAATTAATTATATAATTAATTAATGGGTATGGTGGGATCTATATAATTATTATGTTGGAATAATTAATTTTTGGATTAATTATTTTAGATGATTGTGATTAGGAAATTGATGAATAATTATTTAATTTTTCAATGAAATAATAGGATTGAATGAGATTAATTAATTACAGAGTTAATTAATATAACTTATAGAAATAATTAATTGGTGAAATAATTGAAAGGGGTTGAATATGATTAATTAAATGTGAATTAATTAATGAGATTTGACATGGAAAATTAATTGGAGAATTAATTTAAAGGTTTGAAAATGAAAAATTAATTTTGAAATAAATATTGAGAGTTGACATGGACAATTAATTGGAGAAATAATTGTAAGGGTTTAATGTGATTAATTAATTGTGAATTAATTAATGACCATTGACATGGCTATGATATATTAATTTGTGTATTAATTGTAGGGAATGAATATGATAAATTAATAGGGGAATTAATTAATTAAATGTATGTGAACAATTAATTGTTGAATTAATTTTGGGAAATGAATATGATTAATTAATTAGGGAATTAATTAATGGAATATTTATGAATAATTAATTAGTGAATTAATTTAAGGGGTTGAGTCAGATTAATTAATTAAGGATTAATTAATGGGAACTATTTGAATTAATTAAATGGGGAATTAATTAAGAGATGTAATGTTATGATTTATGATGTTGATTACTTAATTGGTTAATTGATTAATAGTTATTTTTATGATGGTGGAATTGAATAAATTAGATTAATTAATTGATAAATTAATTAATGTGGGTTGTTGGCATATTGAACTAATAATATTGGGTAAATAATTGTTGAATTAATAATGGGACAATAATATTGGTATGAAGGATATTTTATTATTGAAAAAATATGGGATATTGAGATTGTTGATTGGAGAAAATTAATTGTACAATTAATTACGAGTTATTGAAATTTTGAATGATACAATTAATTGTATAATTAATTATGGGATTTTAAGTCATGGATATTGATTAATTAATTGATGAATTAATTAATGGGATTAACAGACTTAATTAATTAGGGAATTAGTTATGAGGATTTGGTTGGTATGGTAATTATTGAATTATTAATGACATTGATGTGATTAGTTGATTGTTAAATTAATAAGAGGAATTTACAAGATTAATTAATTTTCAAATTAATTTATTTTATGCATGTGGTTCATTAATTTTTGAATTAACTAACATATAAATTTTTTTTAATAAATTATTTATTTGATTAACTTAAGATATGTGATTAATTAATTAGTGAATTAATTAATGATAAAGATATGGTTAATTAATTTTTGTATTAAATAATAAGAATTGATAATATTAAATAATTTTCAAATTAATTAATGGACTTGGATAAATTAATATATGAATTAATCAACATAATTAGTGTTGTTCAATTTTTATAAGAGGATTAATTTTTTTAATCAAGGTTGATAAAATGGGCATCAAACCTGATTATCTATTCCCACAATAATGATATGAATGTAGGTTTGAATTGCGTAATTAATTATGGAATTAATGTAAAGACCCCGACTTCAGTTTCCTGAAGTCGATTCCTTATTTCATTACATTGACATGATTACAAGGAATTCGTACCCCAAATGAAGGAGTAGATTAGTTGTTTTGGAAAAATAGATACATACATAAGTTCAACATTAAAACATTAAATGAGATACAATATTGAAATTCCTTTGAAAACATCCATTACTCCTAAGTTATCCCTACATGTCATTCATAATATACCACTTCTTGTCCTGGGAAAAAATGAAAAATAATAAAGGGGTGAGCTAAAATTATTATTAAGGGTAAGAAAAATAGTGGAAGATATCATAAACCTAAACATTAGGCATGGGGAATAACTAAAAACACAAGCCTTTAAAAATAAACATGAACACATTATGGTAGGAATACCAGTTGAGTAAATAATGCCATAATAAAGAATAATCAAGGGTATTTTACTAGTTGAATAACCATATATACTTTCAATTACTTGTTTCATAATGAGATAATTCAATATTATGGACATCATAACCATATCATCATGGCCT
Source organism: Viscum album (assembly GCA_963277665.1). Taxonomy (NCBI): domain Eukaryota; kingdom Viridiplantae; phylum Streptophyta; class Magnoliopsida; order Santalales; family Viscaceae; genus Viscum; species Viscum album. Next base: position 904,298,455 of record OY728165.1, on the reverse strand, counting down.
CGTGCCGAGACGACAAATAACCATTTTGTCATGGCCTTGTGCTAAGACCGTAATTTGTCTCATGAGCCCTACAGTTGAATCAAGGGGCTATACAGGGACGCACCAATCTCCTAATAAGTCTAATTAATTCCTTATATAATTTTGGATAAATGTAAACAACATATACATTTATATCAAAACTATCATATGAAATGTAAATAACATTCCCCAAACAATAAATATAAACACTAATCACTCGAAGAAAATTTGTGAATACATTTAATGTAGAACATCCACAGTCAAACTAATCATAAACCATTAAATTTTACATGTTCATTGATATCATAAAATATTAATCCCAAAAATACATAATAATCAACAATAGTTTTGAAATAGATGAATATACTCTTATAAAATCCTCGAGTAATTCATGAGATAAATACTCTTTTACATTCAAAATATGAGTTATTTTGGAAAAATAATTTTATAAAATAAGAAGTGATGTAAGAAATTATTTTCATAATAAAATGAGTGATTTTAGAGAGATAATGTTTACTAAAAATATATTATAGAGTTCCCTAGAAAAGAGGTAAGAATTTTAGAAATTCCCTTGAATCAAGCTTGTATTTGGGAACAACTTTTCAGAGATCATTTTAAAACATATAACTCCCCTTAAATTAAAGTTAGATTCTAGTTTTTACACATATATAGAACATTAAAATCGAATTAATGAGGAGTAAAGATGAATAAATAATTAATTAATGGAGGTAAGTTGATAATAAATATAACCTGAATGAAAATGGAGGTTTGGGTAGAAAACCCTTACATTAAGTATGATTGTGTTCTTCAATTGATCTTAGTGTCTTGCATAACCAAATTAAATTCATCAATAAATATTTATAGAACAAATTTTTTATTTAATTGATTTATTACAGCCTTATAAAGTTCATTCATTTCCTTCTTGATGGGTTTAATAGGTTCAATTTTATTGTTTGGGGGGAATTTTCTTCCTTAGTATTCACAACCAATTTACTTATATTCATGTAAGGATAAACACCTAAGATGATAATGGTTGTCTAGAATATAAGTTTTTTAACATCAAAAATACTACATAGTTATAAAATTCATTTGGATATTTGGAGTGAAGATGAATAATTATATAAAGATTTGATGATAATTTCTTGGGATAATAGGAGGTTTTTGAACGCAACGAACTCATTTTGATTTATAAATTAATATAATGTGTAAAAAAAGGTCCCATAACCTTAAATAAGTTATAATACTTATATTATAGTCTTTTTGAACAATAAAAATGGTTCCATGATCATAATCGAATATTTTAATAGAAATTGAAAACTAGTCATCCTAGAATGTGATAAATTAACACATCTTAGATGGTGTTTTTATTTCTAGTATAAAAGAAGGGTAAAGGAGAGATGATGATGAATTATTACATTATCATAAAAAATTTATAAAACATGTAATTTACTGGTTTTTTCATAACATTTGGATGAAATGAGGTTAGGAAAGAAAAATAAAATAAAGTAACTGGAAATAAAAGAAATGAAAAGAGGAATTTACCCCTTGAAGTTATCTTCCTTAAGAGCCTATTTAGGGGAGTTTTTTTATGAGACCAAGTTCTGATCTACAAGGGGGGTGATATTGGGAGGATATTTGAGTAAAATTTAGGCAAGGGAAAAAGGCCTAATAGATGTGAATAGAAGAGGGAGGGGGGGTTATAGTGGAGAAGAGAAGTTATTTTTGAATATCTTATTCATTATTTTATTATTTTTTTCAAGATAAGAAATATTATTGATATTTGTGACCAATAATAATATTATTATAATGTTATTTTTTACAAATGTTTTCTTACATCAGTCACGAGGCAATGAATAGTTTTTTAACCTATAATGTACATATACGGTAAATTACCATGTTACACTATTCACTAAATATTCAAATATTTTTGTAAAATCCCAATAATTAACAATTTAAATTTTTCAATGTGTAGAATAAAAAAATGGACTGTGTTTTAAAGAAATAATTTTATTAATATTATAAATTTAATTTTTATTTAAAATCCTTACTTACTTGAAAAATACATATTTAAAACCAAAACTGATTTTATAATACCTTGAAATATTAACAAAGGTCTTATTAAATTAATCTAAAATAATTAAACAACAAAATATTTAAAAATGAACCCTTTTTTGAAAATGAATTAAATTATTTTTTGTAATTAAATATTTATCACTGAAAACAATATGAATACTTAAATTAAAAAGTATACTTCATTAATAAAGTGTGTAAATTTTATTTATACCATAATGGGTCATGTTACATTTTATAAGGGTGCATTACTATTAATAAGGGTATGTTAATATTTCAAAAAATTATTTTCATTCTATCAGAATCCAAATATCACCCTGAATGTAACTGTTCATGTCTGTTTTTTGTAATTAAAATCACATAAATGGAAAAGTTTTTGTCATTATATAGTTCATTAAAAAGTGTTGTTTTATAGGGATTCTGTGTTTTATGCATTCAATATTAAATTTATTTGAAAATTCATGGGGTGTTACATTCTCCCCTGCTTAAAAAAATGCTGTCCTTGAATTTCATAGAATGTTTGATCATAAAAAGAATTGGGTAGGTTTTCATCATAAGCTCCTCAGGATCCCATGTTGCCTCTTCGATTTTATGATTTTTCCAAATTATTTTTACCAACAAAGTCATCTGATTCCCCAACAAATGTTCCTTATTTTCCAAAATCTAGATGGGATCTTCACAGTTAGATAGATGAGGCTCCAATTCTATACCTTGGGGAAATGTATTGTGTCTGGAAAGTACTTTATCAACAATGAGACATGTAACACATTGTGTACATTAGATAGGCTATGAGGCATAACTAGACGATATGAAAAAGATCTAATTCTCTCTAGGATTTGAAAAGGTCTAATGTACTTAAGGATCAATTTTCCTTTTATCCAAAATCTTATAACACCCATCCATGGAGATACCTTCTATAAAACATGATATCCTACTTGAAATTTCAAATCCTTCCTTTGATTATTAGCATAACTATTTTACCTTCTTTGAGATGATGTGATATGGGTTTGAATAATCTTTACCGTTGTTGTTGTTTGCTCTACATGCTCTTGTCCCACAACATTCCTTTCACCAACCTCATCCCAAAATGTTGGGGTACTATATATCATTCCATATAATGCTTCATAGAGTGCGATTTGAATGCTACAATGTAAACTATTATTGTAGGAAAACATCACCAAAGGTAAATACTGATCCCATATTCCTTGAAAATAATGTGAGAATGAGATCTGCATGTCCTCTAAATTTTAGATCATCTATTTTGATTTTCCATCAGTTTGAGGGTGATAAGAAGTACTTAAACAAAGCTCTGTATCCAAAGCCTTCTAGATAATTTTTCAAAATTTCGTTTGTAAATTGAGGATCGTGATAAGAAACTATTGAAAGTGGTCCTCCATGAATTCTTAAAACATCATTGATATAAAGTTGTGCAAGGATATCTAGTGGGAAATCCTCCCTTATAGTGAGGAAATGTGAATATTTGGTAAGCCGATCCACAATTACACATATTACATCATTCATTATTGTAGTTTTGGGTAATCTAGTGACAACATCCATGGTGATTTAATCCCATTTCCCTGTAGGAATAGTTAGAGGTTTCATGAATCCTCTATTATTATTTCTTTCAGCATTCACCTATTGCCAAACTAAATATATTGATACATAATCAGCAATTTCACGTTTCATGTTGTCCCACCCGAATTATTCCTTTAATTCTCTATACATGTTTGTACTACCAGGGTGTATAGAGAAATTTGAACTGTGGGGATCATCCAATAACCCCATTTTCAGCTTGCGTATAGATGTAACACAAAGCCTCCTTCCAAATTTTAGAATTCCATCTTCACAAAAAATGTCAGCCAACTTCCCATTTTTCACAAAATTAATTTTTTTTAAAAGGTTCTCATCACCATGAAAAAAATCTTTTAATCCTTTATAATAAATATGGTTGGGAAACCATTTGAAAAATTAATGATGTTTCACCTTCTTTGGTAATTTCCAATTCCATCTTTACTAGATCCATAAAAACATGACCCCTTTCAATCCTAATTTTACTAAGGGATCCAGGATCTTTCCTGCATAATGCATCTGTCACCTTATTTTCCTTCCCCTGGTTATAGTGTATTAAAAAATCATAATCCTTGAGTAGTTTGAGACAACTCTTTTGCCTCCTTATGAGTTATTTCCCTGGAAATATATATTTTAAACTCTTATGATCTGTATATAACTCAGACCATTATCCATAGAGATAGTGTCTCCATATCTCTAGAGAGGATATTACAGTTGATAACTCATGGTCATAGGTTGGATTGGTTTTTTCCTGATTTTTTAACATCCTTGATGCATAGGCAGAAACTCTACCATTCTTCATAAGGATACAACCATGCCTTTTCATTGATGCATCACTATTGATCACAAACCCAATATTCCCTGATGGTAGAGTTAGGATTAGAGAATTCACTAATTCCCTCTTAAATTCCTCAAAAAATCTCTCACATTCATTTTTCCATAAAAACTATATCTATTTACATGTATTCTTGTTCAGTGGGTTGGAAAAAAGACGATGTTCTGAATGAAACTCAGATAATAACCTTCTAAACCAATAAAACTACATACCTTTGTTACGTTCATTAAAGTAGGCCATTCTTGAACAACCATTTTCTTCATAGGATGAATGGATATTCCATCCTTAGAGACAATGTTCCCAATAAAGGAATCCTATTAACACCAAAATTTAAACTTTCTAAAAATCCCAAATAATTCATTTCTTCTTAGAGTCTTCAGAATAGCGCACAAGTGATTTTCTGGATCTTCATAGATTTTGGAGAATTCCAAGATAAAATCAATAAATTGCAACACAAATTCATCATGATATTACTTGAAACCTCTATTCATTAGATCCATGAAAATAGATGGTGTATTGTTCAATCCAAAAGGAATTACTATAAACTTGTAATGTAACACCCCAAGCTTCCACGATACGTTTCTCTTTCAATAATGCAATAGCTTGCATTGTATGCAAGTTCGAGATTCTAACACACCACGACTAATCAAAATAGCCCTTATGAATAGTAATACCCACCTTTTGAAATTATATATATTTAATATTTCAAAATGGACTTCATTTTTGGATTCAGGATGTCGAAATTATCCTATGTTGAATTTTTTGTAATTTTCAGAGAACTTCCAAATTTTTATGAATAGTGAAAAATACATAAAACAACTTTTTTAATCAAAATAATTTATAGTGATAAATTATACTATTTAGTGGTTTTAATGTATAATTATAATATATTTTTACCATTTTATCCAATGGTGTTCACAATAATTAATTTCACTTTGAAATTAGAAATAAACAATTGTTAATCTTTTGATATATATTGTTTCTTAAAAACACGCTATTTGTTGTGACAACGGGAATTAATTATGAAATTAATTAATGAAACATATATGTTTGGAATTTTCTAAAATAGAAATCATTTTTTAATTCGGAATATCAATTATAGCTTAGGGTGAAATTTTGACATTGATCTGAAAAACTTCAATTTTTGATGAATAGTGAAACCACTAAGTGGTAGTTAAAAAACTGATTTTTCGTTTAAATGAAACATTACCACTTCTATGATTTGATTTTCAAAAATCCGACATACATGGTTGTCATTAGGAAGTAAAATTTGGTTCAATGGGATGAAAATAATTTTTGGTGAATAGTATCTTTTAAGTTTAATTAATCACGATTAAAGGTAATTAGTGAAATTTAAGGTAAAAATGATATTATAAAAATATGAAAATACCTTTAAACTTGTCCTAACCCTATTGGATGAGTCATGGCAGACCAATACAATCCATGGGTCAACTTGGGGACCCCATGGATCCACTTTGGTAGGAAAATGACATAAATAACTTTTTATTTAATGTTCAAATAAAAATGTCACAAACAAGAGTTGTTTTACTAAAACAATTTTTAAATGGAGTTATACAAGTCATATTTCTGACTATAAATATTCATTAGAAATATAAAAAGATTTCATACATCATGATATTTTTTTTTATAATTTTTAGACTTTAAATAAATTAAATTATTTTTGACACCATAATGATGCAGCGATTACCTCATTAATTAACGATTTAAATAAAATGAAAAGATAATGTAAAATCTAAGACATACACTTGTCAAAAACCTATTGTATGAGAATATTTCTAACCCTTATCACCTTAGCCAATAATTATATAAGTGTGGGACCATTAGAATCCGAAAAGCATTGTATAATAAATTAACATTTTATTACATTCCAAGAGTGCCCGTCCTCTCCACCTATAAAAGGCCCCCACCACTACCACCTTACTCACACTTTCAAAGCATTTGGGCTCGGCCAAGATCTGCCCAAATACTCTCCCAAATTTCCTCCCTTACTCCTAGAAGCCTCAACTTGGGCAGAAGTCTTCCCAAGGAAGCCTTTGGCTCAAATCAAAAAGAGTTACCCGATTTTAAGGTAATGTCTTCTCTAATGTTGTTTTGTTTTATTTTGCTTCTCCAACCCCTTTAACTCTTTTTATTCCTTTATTTTGTAACGAAACCAGTATCTACAATATAATATGATGTTGTTATGAAAATTATTTGGTTTACACTTAAACACACCTTCGTCTAATGGTTAAAGAACATACTGTTTCTTTGGGTGGCGAAATATTGCCTCACGAACCGATGATTGTTCAATATTCTTTTAACACCTCTAATGGTGGCCATTTTGATGAAAATATTTTTATATATGATATATATATATATTATGTTTATGTTTTCCTTATTCTTATGTATTTCTCATTTATGGCATAATTTATGATTTCCATTATGGGTAAATGCGATAATTTCATTTTAGGAAGTGCGGACTACCGCCCCCTCAAAGTGATTTGAATCGTTAATGCCATATGTGGGATGTATACAGGATGGAGTAAATGATATTTTATATGATATTATACTTTAATTCTAATACACCTTTATACTATTATGATTTCATTACATTAAATACGAAATAGAAATGAAAGTATTGTTCATGCGTACGTACGGCTTACCGTCTCCATGAACGATGCATTTCATTTCTTACCTCTAAATGTTATGTAATTTTATAAATGAATGTGTATACTGAATATATATGATATATATGATATCTACATCATGAATATAATTACGTATATAATGTATATATTACCACATGAACAATGTGTAATTATAAGTAGTTTATTTTTGACTCAAGTACCTAAGATCGACAAAACGACCGTTATAAACTTAAATAATTACATAATGTTCATGATATGGTAATAAGTTATATAAAAGTAATAAGGAACTTGAAAAATGTTCTTAATAAGGTAGAGATTAACTCTAGTTTATTATTCAGGAGGTTAAAGAGTGGTCGAGTCAAGTCGGACACAAGGTAAGGGAATTTCTTAACCCAATTTCCATTCTTTGGGTTAATCTCCTACTTTAAAATTATGTCATGATATTAATATGTCCTATCCTATATTTATACTTTATTTATGTGTACATATATAGAATACACAAAATAGATCTATTTTATTTAAAAAAATTATATTTGTAAGTGACTTCGTCTCAATCTCCATTCATTGAGGCATATTTTGTTTTATACACAAATTTCTTTTATACGGTGTATAAACCCCTTTGACTTTTACATTTATTCAAAATATTTTCTTTTATAATTATGTGATTTTTAAATGGTTTCAAAAAAATGATATTTTTCCTTAATATATGAAAATCCAGTGCAAATGTATAGGTATTTAACGCAAGCTTAAAAATGTATTCCGAAAACCCGACTCTCGAGTGTGGTAGACAGGAAGTGATTGGGAGTGGACCCATCATGGCCTGTAATTAGTCGAGCAGTCTCAGAATTAGTTATTTTGTTTTCAGAAGCTTGCATAATGATTTCAGAAAAACACTGGAGTATATTTGAGCAATTTTGAACGTAAGTATCTTCTAAAAAAATTGCATCGGTAGGTCTCATGAGAAAAACTAGTGTCTTGGCACGAGGCCTTGACAAAATATTATTTGTGGTCTTGGCATGAGGCCTTGGATACGTGGTTATGATAGTCTATCATTATGCATTCCATCATTATGAAAGTGGTTATTGATATTTCATGTGATTATTCGACTAGTAGAATATCCATGTGAGTAAGTAAATGACATTATTTAATTTTACTTTTTCCATATTATGCTGAAGTTCAAGTTTAAAATGGCTTTTGTTTTAGTGATACATTGCCTTAAATGTTTATGTTTATTGATGAAAGATTCCGCTATATTGTTATCCTTACTGAGCATCTGAGCTCACCCCTTTCAATGTTTTAATTTTTCCAGGATGTGAAGAAGTATTTTAGGAATGAACTATAGGGATAATCTGAAGGGGATATGAGTGTGGAAAATGGAGACTATGTTATTGTAGTTTTTAACTTTATGATGTAATGTAACATTTATGAATGTATCTTGTGCTTCCAAGGTTACTAAACTAATCGGTCTTTCGAGACATGATCTTTTGTGATCATTCCAATGTTACGAAGTAATGCACCGACTATGGGTAACTGGGGTCGGGGTGTTATAGTTCTTATCAGAGGCAGTTTAGTACTAACCTTAGAATCTAGATTTAGATAAACTCTGATTAGAGCACATAGCCCAAAGAGAGACTTTGAAGATTAGTATAGAAGAACTTCCTAGAATTTTGGTATTATAGAGATTTTGTGAGTTTTCCGAGCAATACATCCCTGTCTGGATACGAGCAGGTAGAGGTGGCTCTGGAACATATGTACCTAGGGGTAAAACCTGAAAACACCACTTTGAGCTAGACTCGACCGGGAACTGGTGCACGACAACGGGCCTTGCTGCACTCTTGTTTACGACACTCCAGGGGGATATGCTTAGGATAATTCTCATTTTATTTACAAACCACTATGAAGGGTTATGAGTATATACTTCCTCCAAGAAAACATTTTTATGATTATGGATTATATCCATAAATAGGTCAATTTATGTTAAGTGTTTTACAAGTATGGAATTATGTATTTTAATTCATATACTAATCTAGTTTATTCCATTGTTTAGAAATGGAGCCCAGTGGAAGGAATGGAAACCGTATCAATGCAGGCACCCAGTGTAGGGATTTCCCTCCTGCTCAAGATAATTATTGTAGAGATGGAGATACAACTGGTGCTGATCAACTTATTACCATACTGGGAAAACTCACTCAGGTTATGAATAATAACCTTACTCGTATGAAGCAACCTGATCTGCAACGTGGAGGATCAATGTTAGACCACTTAATGAGGCAACAACCACCAACATTTAATGGGGGTACAAATCCATTAGTAGCTGAGCAGTGGATAAACTCCTTAGAGAAAATATTCCACGCCTTGGGGAGTAGTGAAAGGGAGAAGGTTGTCATGGAAGTCTACCGCCTCACTGGAGATTCCGGTCAATGGTGGTCGCTGATTCAAAATACAAAGGAAGATGAAGAAGTATCAAGTATGGAGTGGAGGGAGTTTAAGGAAATTTTCTTAGAAAAATACTTTCTGCATGACCATCGAGCAGATATGGAAAGGCAATTTCTGAGTCTAAGGCAGAAGGAGGATGAAAATGTCGCAAAGTATGAGGCTAACTTTACAAGGATAGAAAGACATGCTATAGATTATATACATAACTCAAGAAGTAAGATTGATTGTTTATTTTATGGGTTAAAACCATTTCTCCGTCGAGCTTTAGTATCACAATCCTTCTCATCATACGAAGATATTGTCTCGTGTGCTATCAAGACAGAAAAGGAATTCTCTAATTCTTATGACAACAAAGTAAAGCAAGAGAAGAAGAGAATGATTGAACAAGAGACAGATAAAGGGAAAAAGGGAGAGAAGGATTTTCCATTATGTGAAAATTATGGGAAGAATCACCCCGGTACTTGCCTAAAAGGAATGGGAGTTTGTTATAAATGTGGAGAAAAAGGTCACCAGGCACGTGATTGTAAGGGAAAGAAAGAGGTTATAAATGTTGAATGCTACAATTTTAGAGAAATGGGGCATTATGCAAATGAATGTCCTAAAAGTCAGGGAAACATACCTCAAAAAAGGCAAAGGGATCAAGGCCAATCTTATGCTGTGACTACAGTTGAAGCGGAATAATTAATGTATTGGTGCTTTTGGACTCATGGATTATATTCTGGTTATAAGAATAATGTGATATATATAAGGATTTTACTGCAGTACATGTTGATTTTATTAAGGTTTTAATATGATGAAGGTAATCATATTTTTGTATGTGATAATAAGAGAAACTTTACTTTGTTTAGGGAATCTAATGTTACAATTGATTTTGGAATTTAAGGACAATTTAGAGACAGTCTGGACGGAGGTATTTTGGATAACTCTAAAGGTTGGAATGGATTAAGTTGATCTTTAGATAGTATTTTTTAAGGTTAAAACATTTTTGAATATTATTTTTCGAATATTATAATAATATAGTTTTAGGAAAAGGACAACCTGCGGGGTGGGGCATAAACCGTCGTGTCGGACAAAGCTGTAGGAATCGAACCCACAACCATAGTGCGACAGGCCTTTATTACCTACCACTAGCCTACAGGAAGTCCCTGGTTATTACAAAATAGTTTTTGTAATCTAAATGGTATGTGTTAATATTTTGAACCTTGTACGATTAGGATAAATATAATATTTTTGAGTTCTATTATCTTTTTGAGTGAAAGATGAATTTGTGGTAGAAATTAGTTGAAGGTTGAAACTCTTCTAGTCAAGAATAAATATATACATATACCTATATCTTATTTTATGAATAAATTAATTCTTAAACTTTAGTAAAGGGATATTAAAACAAAAAAATGTGTTATCCTAATACCTTATGTCTTGTTGAACTAATGATATTTTAAATCAACATAGATTGAAGGCTTTGTGGCCCTCAATTTTATACTTGTTTGTGATTTATGACCTCAATCACTCCCTACAAATATTTATGTTTTTCCTCCAATTATATGTCTCTAATTACCACTAATGTTCTCCTTATCAAGATCATAATTTGGTGGTGAGTTTTTCATTTCCATTTCCCTCTTATTAAGGCTAAATTTTATTAACCTTATTTCCAATGTGGGTTTTCCACAAAGGTATTTTCTATTTTCAACCTTTTATTTTCAAAGAAAATTTCAAATTGCAAGGATGCAATTTATTGAAGGAGGAGAGAATGTAACACCCCAAGCTTCCACGATACCTTTCTCTTTCAATAATGCAATAGCTTGCATTGTACGCAAGGTCGAGATTCTAACACACCGCGACTAATAAAAATTGCCATTATGAATTGTAATAACAAATTTTTGAAATTATATATATTTTATATTTCAAAATGGACTTCATTTGTGGATTCGGAATGTCGAAATTAGCCTATGTTGAATTTTTTGTAATTTTCTGAGAACTTCCAAATTTTTATGAATATTGAAAAATACATAAATTTTTTTTTAATCAAAATAATTTATAGTGATTAATTATAATATTGAGTGGTTTTAAAGTATAATTAGAATATATTTTTACCATTTTATCCAATGGTGTTCATTAGAATTAATTTCACTTTGAAATTTGACATAAACAATTGTCAATCTTTTGATATATATTGTTTCATAAAAACACACTATTTGTTGTGACAGCGGGAATTAATTATGAAGTTAATTAATGAAACATATATGTTTGGAATTTTTTAAAATAGACATCATTTTTGAATTTGGAATATCAATTATAGCTTAGGGTGAAATTTTGACATTGTTCTGAAAAACTTCAATTTTTGATGAATAGTGAAACTACTAAGTGGTAGTTAAAAAACTGATTTTTCTTTTAAATGAAACATTACCACTTCTGTGAATTGATTTTCAGAAATCCTAAATACATGGTTGTCATTAGGAAGTAAAATCTGGTTCAATGGGATGAAAATAATTTTTGTTGAATAGTAACTTTTAAGTTTAATTAATCACGATTAAAGGTAATTAGTTAAATTTAAGGTAAAAATGATATGATAAAAATATGAAAATACCTTTACAATTTTCCTAAACCTATTGTATGAGTCATGGCCGACCAAGACAATCAATGGGATAACTTGGGGACCCCATGGAGCCACTTTGGTAGGAAAATGACATAAATAACTTTTTATTTAATGTTAAAATAAAAATGTCACAAACAAGAGTTGTTTTACTAAAACAATTTTTAAATAGGATTATACAAGTCATATATTTGACTATAAATATTCATTAGAAAGATAAAAATATTTAATACATCATGATATTTGTTTTATAATTTTTAGACATTAAATAAATTAAATTATTTTTGACACCATGATGATGCAGTGATTACCTCATTAATTAATGATTTAAATAAAATGAAAAGATAATGTAAAATATAAGACGTAAACTTTTCAAAAACCTATTGTATGAGAATAATTTTAACCCTTATCACCTTATACTAGAATTATATAAGTTTGGGACCTTTATAATCCGAAAAGCATTGTATAATAAAGTAACATTTTATTACTTTCCAAGAGTGCCCCTCCTCTCCACTTATAAAATGCCCCCACCACTACCACTTTACTCACACTTTCAAAGCATTTTGGCTCGGCCAACCTCTGCAAAAATACTCTCCCAACATCCCTCCCTTACTCCTAGAAGCCTCACCTTGGGCAGAAGTCTTCCCAAAAAAGCCTTTGGCTCAAATCAAAAAGAGTTACCCGATTTTAAGGTAATGTCTTCTCTAATGTTGTTTTGTTTTATTTTGCTTCTCAAACCCCTTAAACTCTTTTTATTACTTTATTTTGTAAAAAAAACAGTATCTAAAATATACTAGGATGTTGTTATGATAATTATTTGGTTTACACTTACACACACCTTCGTCTAATGGTTAAAGAACATACTGTTTCTATGGGTGGCGAAATACTGCCTCACGAAACGATGATTGTTCAATATTCTTTTAACACCTCTAATGGTGGCCATTTCGATGACACTATTTTCATATATGATATATATATTATGTTTATTTTTTCCTTATTCTTATTTATTTCTCATTTATGGAATACTTTATGATTTCCATTATGGGTAAATGCTATAATTTCATTTTAGGAAGTGCGGACTACCGCCCCCTCAAAGTGATTTGAATTGTTAATGCCATATGTGGGATGTATAAAAGATGGAGTAAATGATATTGTATATGATATTATACTGGAATTTTAATACACCTTTATACTATTATGATTTCATTCCATTAATTACGAAATAGAAATGAAAGTAGCGTTCATCCGTACGTACGGGTTACCGTCTCCATGAACGGTGCATTTCATTTCTTACCTCTAAATGTTATGTAATATTATAAATGAATGTGTATACTGGATATATATGATATATATGATATCTACATCATGAATATAATTACGGATATAATGTATATATTACCACATGAACAAAGTGTAATTATAAGAAGTTTATTTTTGACTCAAGTACCTAAGATCGACAAAACGACCGTTATAAACTTAAATAATTACATAATGTTAATGAAATGGTATTAAGTGATATAAAAGGAATAATGAACTTGAAAAAGGTTTTTAAGAAGGTAGAGATTAACTCTAGTTTATTATTCAGGAGGTTAAAGAGTGGTCAAGTGAAGTCGGACACGAGGTAAGGGAATTTCTTAACCCAATTTCCATTCTTTGGCTTAATCTCCTACTTTAAAATTATGTCATGATATTATTATGTAATATCTTGTATTTATACTTTATTTATATGTACATATTAAGAATACACATAATAGATCTATTTTATTTAAAAAATGATATTTGTAAGTGACTTCGTCTCAATCTCCATTCATTGAGGCATATTTTGTTTTATACACAAATTTCTTTTATACGGTGTATAAACCCCTTTGACTTTTACATTTATTAAAAAAGTTTTCATTTATAATTAAGTGATTTTTAAATGGTTTAAAAAAATGATATTTCTCTCTAATATTTCAAAATCCAGTGCAAATGTATACGTATTTAACGCAAGCTTAAAAATGTTTTCAGAAAACCCGACTCTCGAGTGTGGTAGACAGGAAGGGATTGGGAGTGGACCCATCATGGCCTGTAATTAGTCGAGCCGTCTCAGAATTAGTTATTTTGTTTTCAGAAGCTTTCATAATGATTTCAGAAAAACACTGGAGTATATTTGAGCAATTTTGAACGTAAGTATCTTCTAAAAAAATTGCATCGGTAGGTCTCATGAGACAAACTAGTGTCTTGGCACGAGGCCTTGATAAAATCTTATTTGTGGTCTTGGCATGAGGCCTTGGCTACGTGGTTATGATAGTCTGGAATTATGAATTCCATCATTATGAATATGGTTATTGATATTTCATGTGATTATTCGACTAGTAGAATGTCCATGTGAGTAAGTAAATGGCATTATTTAATTTTATTTTTTCAATATTATGCTGAAGTTCAAGTTTAAAATGGATTTTGTTTTAGTGATACATTTCCTTAAATGATTATGTTTATTGATAAAAGATTACACTATATTGTTATCCTTACTGAGCATCTGAGCTCACCCGTTTCAATGTTTTAATTTTTCCAGGATGTGAAGAAGTATTTTTGGAATGACCTGTAGGGATATTCTGAAGGGGATATGAGTGTGGAAAATGGAGACTATGTTATTGCAGTTTTTCACTTTATGATGTAATGTAACATTTATAAATGTATCTAGTGTTTCCAAGGATACTAAACTAATCAGTCTTTTGAGACTTGATCTTTTGTGACCATGCCAATGTTATGAAGTAATGCACCGACTCTGGGTAACTGGGGTCGGGGCATTACATGTAATGTTCATACCTGGTTTGGAATTCTATCTTAGGAATATATTCAATCCTCACTCGCAACTGATGATATCCAGATCGAAGGTCAATATTTGAATTTTTTTGGGAACTGTGAAGTTGATCAAATAAATAATCAATGCAAGGTATGAGTACTAGTTCTTTATTATTATATCATTAATCTACCTATATTCAATGCACAACCTCATAGATCCATCATTTTTGTCAATGAAAAGAACAAGGGAACCCCATGGAGAGACACTAGGGAGAATAAATCAATTATCACTCAATTCCTATAGTTGTCTCATCTGTTTTACTAATTCCACAGTGGCCATTCTATAAGTAGTATTTGATATAGGCCTTAAACGGTGAATTTAATCAATAGGGAACTCAACTTTCCACTCTAGTGGATGTCCAGGTAAATCTTTCATAAAAACATTAATATATTCATTCAAAATATGTACATCATCAATTTGAATATTCCATTCCTCACTTATAGATATTGTGGACTCATCCTCCCTAATAATTGAATTCAGTAGGGCTATTGGGGGTGGATCATGATAAGCTTCAGATGGTGAAATTTATACTATAAAGATAACAAATTCTACATCATTCTAAAAAAATTTAACATCATTCTTCTCGAAATAAATTTCCATGTAATGATTCGAAAAAAATCCATAATGAGGATTATATAAAAGTAAATAATAGGTATGATAATAAAACTATTAGATAAAGAACATTTATCTACAATATTGGGAAATGACAGACACATCTTTGTTGCAATGATACTTCCCTAAGGAGTTTTTATTGACAACTCCTTTATTAAATCAAGTTTAAAATGTCTAATTTTCATGTAAAACATGGAAGATATGAAAGAATGTGATGATCCAAAATCAAATAAATCATTGGCTATTTTTGAGGAAATAATTAAAGTAACCATGACCACATCATTAAGAACTTCAATATCAACAGTTGTGATCACATAATATTGGATTTTCCCCCTTGGACCTCTTTGGGAACACTTACTTATCATATAAGAAATTCATTTTTATAATGTTCCCTATCCTTAGAATTGTAGCATTGAACATTGGTAGCTTTTTTATTTCCCTTAAAATCCCAGGATATGTAGACTTTTACTCTACACTTGTAACAAACACCCATACCTTTCAGGAAAGTTTGAGGGTGTCTCTTCCCACAATTATCACATAGTGAAAGGTCAACTCTTCCCTTCTTCCCCATTTCCTTATTTCACTTCATAGAGTTTTCGGTAGCCCCATTTTTCACTTTTTTTCCCATAAAATCATAAGACTTAGAAAATTCATTTTCTATCTTGATAGCACATACGACTATATCTTCATATGATAATAATCATTGGGAGACTACATTCCTTTAGAGGAATGGATTTTAACAATTATAGATGCAATCAAGATTGCTCCTTAGATTACATATGTAGCTTGAAGAATGCCTTTCTAACCATGTGATGTTAGATTCATACTTTTCAAAAATATTATCCTCTTTTTTCATCATATTTAGAAACTACCTTTTTCATAACTTCTCGATATTCACAAGGGATGTATTTCTCTAGGAATATTTCATTAAAATCCCTCCATTATATTTATTCTATATCTTCTGCCTCCTTTGTGTTTTGAATTAAATTCCTCCACTGATCCACACTTCCTGATAGATGATAAACCACCATGACAACCTTCTCTCTTTTGTTACATACCAAAGTAAGAAAAATCATGTCTAATGAACTTATACACTACTATTCTACATATGGGTTTGTAGTCCCATTAAATGATGGAGGCTGCTATCACATAAAGCAGTCTAACATAACTCTTCCAAAGTGTGGATTTGGATTCTCCATATAGGTAAGGTTCTTATTCATAACATGAGTCAGCTATCCCAATACAGTTGTATCTTTCTCAACATAACTTGCAGAACCAGATCCAACATCATGATCATTCATCAGAGGGAAATCTGTGCATGGTATACATGCAATCATGTGGTTTCCATTCCTTACACTAGGAGCTATTTCAAAGTAATGGAATAAAATACATTAGGTTATAATTTATAATGTGAAATCTAAACATATAAATAATAAACAGCATAAAATGGAAACCTATACCTAGATAATTTCATAATAATAAAAATGGTGTATTTAAGGAAAAATTTAAATTTAAATCCTTCATAATGGCTTGTAACGAAACTATGATTTATCCAAAGAATATCCCCTCAGAGTGTATAGTAAGGCCCGCTATTGTGTACCAGTACACCATGGGTAAAGACCCAAACTCCTTGTCATAGTTTTTACATCTAGGTATATCTGTGCATTAACCATGTCCACTTGAAATATCTAGAGACTGAATTATATTCAATAAATATCCACATAATCTATTCCATACCAAAATCCCAAGCCGTTATTGTATGTTTATCATCAAATTATTCATTTGGGGTTTCCCCTAATCTATAATTTCTAAATCTAGTTTCCATGTTTTCAACTAAACTTCCTCCGATACCAATTTTATAGACACCAATCCTAATTTCCCGGTGTCAGTGCATTATTTCATTACATTGGATTGATTAAAAAAACGTAGTACCACAGTTAACGAATAGTTTAGTATATATGGAAAACCATATACATATAAAAGTTCAAAATTACAAATTGAAATGAAATACAATATATATTTTTATTTGAAAACATCCCTAACTCTTAGGTTGTCCTTGCATGTCATTCCTCACATACCTCTTCATGTCCTGATAAAAAAATGAAACATAAGAAAGGGGTGTGCTCAAATTCTTAGTAAGGGTAAGAAATACAATGATTGATATCATAAACATAAACATTGGCCATGGGGAATAACTAAAAATAGATTCCTTTAAAAATAAACTTGAACACATTATGGATGGAATAAGAGTGGAGTAAATAATTATATAATAGAGAATAATCCTGGGTATTCTTCTATTCGAATAAACACATGAAATTTAAATTAATAGTTTCATAAATAGGGAATGCATAATGGTGGAAATCATAAGCAAACTGTCAAGGCCTCGTGCCAAGACCATAAATACCCATTTTGTCAAGGCATTGTGTCAAGACCGTAGTTTGTCTCGTGAATCCAACTGATGCATCGAGGGGATATAGAAGACCTTACCTATAACCTAATAAGTCCAATTAATTCCTAATATGAATGGATATACACATAAATAACATATAAAATAATATTTAAACTAACATATGAAATGTTAATAACCTTCTACAAAAATTAAGCATAAACACTAACCATTCAAATTTAATTGGTGATTGGTTTTAAGATAGAACATCCATAGAAAAAATAATCACAAACCATTAAATTAAATATGTTAGATGATATAATAAAATATTAATCCCAATAATACATAATAATCAATAAGAGTGTTGAAATATATGAAGATACTCTTATAAAATCATCGCGTAATTTTTGAGATAAATTCTATTTCACTTTGAATGAAAGAGTTCTTTTGAAAAAATCTACCTATAAATCATGAAGTAAAGTAAGATAGTATTTTTATTATAAAATTATCTATTTTAAAAATATAATATTTTATAAAAATATATTACAGTGTTCCCTTTAAAATAGGTAAATATTTGAGAAATTCCATTGAATCAGGCTTTTATTTCAGGATGAATTTTTGAAAGATCCTTTTAAAATATATAACTCCCCATAAATTAAAGTTGTATTATGGTTTGTAAACATATATAGAACATCCAAAAAGAATTTATGAGGAGTAAATATGAATAAATAATAATTTAATTGAGGTAAGTAGAGAATAAGAGTAACCCGAATGAAAATGGAGGTTCAGGTAGAAAACACTTACCTTAACTCTGATGGTGTTCTTCACTTGACCTTAGTGTCATGGATAAACAATCTAAATTCATTAATTAAAATATCAAGAAATTATTATTTATTTAATTGATTATTATAGATTTATTATGTTCATTAATGTCCTTCTTGATGGGTTTAAGAGGTTCAATTTTATTGTTTGAGAGCGTTTTCTTCCTTGGTATTCGTGACCAGTTTACCTATAAACATGTATGGATAAACATGTAATATGATAATGGTTTTCTAGAATATAAGTTTTATTTCAATTTTTTAAAATACATAATATTAGATGTTTAGAAAATTAATTTGGTTATTGGGAGTGAATATGAATCAATATGTAACACTTTAGTGGTAATTGTTTAGGTTAATTGGTAGTTTTTGATCACAATGAGCTCATTTTGATTTATAAATTAATATAATATGTATAAAAAGATTTAAGAATATTAACTAAGTTATAATACTGAATTATTTTATGTTTTAACCATCAAAATGGTTTCATGACCAGAATTGAAGAGGGCTATAGAAATTGAAAACCCGTCATCCTTGAATGTGATAATTTAACACATCCCAGATAGTGTTTTCATTTCTAGTATAATAGAAGGGGAAAGGAGAGATTATGAAGAATTATTATATTATCATAAAAAAATTATAGTACAATTATGGAACTGGAGTAATCATAAAATTTGGAATAAAGGAGTTGAGGAATGAAAAATAAAATAATGGAACTCGAAATAAATGAAATGAAATGAGGAATCCACCTCTTGAAGTTATCTTCCTTAAGAGCCTTTTTCAGGGATTGGTTTTGGTCTTTTTATGAGACTAAGGGTTTATATATGTGGGATAGAAGCATTGTAGGATAATTGAGTATAATTATTCAAGGAATAATTCTTGAGAGGTGTGAAGAGAAGAGGTAGTGGGGTGGGTTTATAAAGGAGGATAGGAGTGATTTTTGAATATCTTATTCATTATTTTGTTACTCTTCTCAAGACAAGAAATTGTATTGATTCTTGTGACCAAAAATATTAATATGTGCATGTGAGTTCACACAAATGGTTTCTTACATCATCCAAAATGTAAGGAATAGTGTATTTAACCTATAATTTATATATAAGATAAATTATGGTATTTCACATTTCACTAAAATTCAAATATTTCATAAAATTCCCAAAAAATTCCCCATAGCCATTTATCGATGTGTAGAATCGAAAACTTGACTCAATTTTATCAAAATAGTTTTCTAAATATGAGAAATTTAATTTTTTTGTTAAAATCATTCTTTACTTGAAAAATACTATTTTAAATCCAAAATTGATTTTATAATACCCTAAAAATTATCCAAGGTATAATGGAATTATTCAAATATCATAGGAATTTTTTTTATTTAAGATTCCACTTTATGAAAATTAATTAAATTATTAATCTGAAATAAATATTTATTAATCACAAAAATAAAAATACATAATAAAAATATTATACTTCATTTCTAAAACGCATAATTTTTATTTATATATTAATGGGTGATGTCACTATTCATAAGAAGAATATTACTATTAATAAGGGTAAATTACTATTCATAAGGGTAAGTTATTATTCACCAAAATTTATGTTGATTATATTAGACTCAAAATATCACCCTGAACGCAACTATGTATGTCCGTTTTTTAAAATTGAAATAATAGAAGTGAAAAAAATTATGTTTATTGTCTAGGTTATTACAAAGTGTTGTTTTGTAGGGACTCAATGTTTCATGAATTCAATGTAAAATTTATTTGAAAATCCTTAGGGTTTTACAATTAATTATGGGAAGTGGATGATAAAAATAGTGATAATTATTTGGGGAATTTATTATGGTATATTGATTTTATGAGATGAATAATTAATTGATTAATTATGTATGAGGTATTTAATTAGTTTATTTGAATAATTAATTGGTTAAAGAATTATTGGATGTTTATTTTTTGAGTAGAGTAATTAATTTTAGAATTAATTAATGGACTTGGATGAATTAATTTATTAATAAATTAATTGTTGATCAATGGGGTGTTAAACATGATTATCTAGGATGATGAGGATATACATGCGTAGTTGTTAAATGGGGATAAACATTACGATCTACGCTAGTGGTATATATATCTATATTGTTGGGAGATGGGGTGGTAGACATGATTATTTACACTAATGAGATATGCGTATAGTAAATAATTGGGGTGCATGACATGATATTCTATGGTCATGATTTATATGGATGATTCAGAATTTAGGTTCAAGATACAACGTTCTATTACCATAGTATATATGCTAGATTAATAAATAACGATCTAGACATGCAATTCTATACCCAAAACTTGGACATTAGACTATGGTTCCAAGTGGCAATAACAATTAGATTGAAATGAAATGGATAATTAAATTCCACTAGTTTAAATTAATTTTGAATAGAATATGTAACATGCTTCAGACCCGGTTTGGGATGAAGATGGTATTGAGGTTTGGGTGTCCTTGAAAACCCATGGGTTTATGCAGTTAAATAAATGACAATTGATTAAATATAAAAAATTTACTTTATTTCTTGTATTTTATTCATTATAATACTTCATACACTAATATTTAATGGATTTTTATTGGATGATGTTGTTGGTGGCCTACTGAGTTGTACTCACACCCTACTCATGATGCCAGATAGGTACCCAAATAGATTACTTTTTTACAAGAAATGTTAATGGAAAAGGTCCTTTGTTAGAGGGATGATTGAGATGGAGCATGGTGAGGGAACCAAATGTGGTTGAGGAACCTTTTGGGAGTTTTCAGTCTTTTTATATTAGAGTTTTCTTCTAACACATGGCACATACATTGCATGGAATACCAACTGTTCAGTTTTGATTTTGTATTATAGTCTTGTTTATCTTGTGATATTGGTTTTGTCTATGGTTATATATAATCTACGCCTATTGTTTATTTATATTTTCTGGTGTATTACTCTGATAAAAATAGGGTATATATTCCCCATGAATTACTTATTAGACCCTCACTGCTAGTTCGTAGCCTCTGGCATATGGGGAGGCGCACCTGAGGTCATTTTTTGGTCTAGCTCGGGGCATCAGTGTGTGGCACCAGGGCCGGAACATTAAAATGTGGTATCAGAACTCATGTTTTCTTTTCTCCATCCTTTTTCATACTATTTGTGAAAGGTAGACATGATAATAGGATGTTTCTGGGATTTCTTATGATCTCGTACATGGGATTAGGTACCCCATGTATGGGGGAAAACCCAAGTGCCCGGGGTGGGATTTTTGTTATTGTTTTTTGTTACATATGAACATTATTACTACTTAGGTGACACAATTTTGAGGCGATGGGATTATTTTTTTGAGATTGGTTGATATTTTATGAGTTTTTACTTATGGAATAGAATTGAACAAGTGTTGAGTCTGAATGAAATATTCTAGGCCCTTAGGATTATTTTGTGACATACGTCATTATAAGCACACATGAGAAAACAAGATTTGGGTATGTTGTTGAACTTGAACTGATTTTCGTTGTGAAATTGAACAAAAAATAGTTCCTAACCTGAAATTGATAATGATTGTAAATTTATTCAAGAATATAATAAATGGGTTTTTAAATTATTAAAAATTGAATAATGATAATGCATATACCCTTGTTAATGAGGACCATGGTGTAAGATAGTTAAAGGTAGAGATATTGCCTCAGTTTTGACTATGTGATGGAAAAAATAGATAAATATTCTATAAGTTTGGTGTAAATACTTCTTGTTAACTACATTATCGTTGTGAATTAAAAATCAATTATTTTTTGTTTGGAATTTGATGTGTTTGGTTTAGGTAGTGAGAATGACCTAGTTTGAGAACTCAGTTGTAGGTTTTTCGATAGACCATCTGGTTCAAGATCAGTGTACTGAGTTGTTTTTGGGTAGGAAAGCTCAAGAAATTTATAGGTTAAGGTGTTTCTATAATGGAGTTAACATCTATGATTTAAGAATTGCATCGGTGATTCACTAACAACTTATTAACATAATTTTTATTAGTGAAGATCATGTGCCCTTACTTGAAATCATCTTGGGTATACTGAGAAGGATCTGGATTTATTCTTAGATACCTAAATGTTATTTGGTTCGATATTGTGCCCCTTGGCATTTGTTCTTATGAAGCATTATACATGTGGAGTTGGATGGTACAAGGTACACCATCGAATTTTCACATATAAGGTTCTCAGGAGGGATAATAGGTCGATAAAATACCATGGGCCATGGGAAATGGTGGCTGAGTTACTTGAGAAGTGGTGTTAACAATGCTCTTAAGGTGGGGAACGATGCATTAGTAGAAGGTTCATGAACTAAGACCATTTGTTGTAAGTGGTGGAATTAGAATGATAATAAGAAAACTATAGGGTTCATGTTTATATTACATGGGGAATGGTCGGGTGAGACATGGAGGAGGTGTATATACATCCATTATTGGGTATGGTGTGGAAGTTTATCTTGAGGCCGATTATGGCATCCCGCCTTTTTATAACATAAACTTTCATTACGTTATACAGAACCGAGGATCTTTAAGGATTAGTGTCTTGGAAACCCGGAACATAAAACATAAAAACATAAAACACTATTCTTAAACACTTGAAAGGATTATCCTCATGTTCATCTTAGGTTCATTACTGCATCTCATAACCTGGGGACATACATCAAAAGAAAGGGTGAGTAGAAAGCCCAGTAATGGAAACAAGGGAAACATTTAACTTGTGAACTTGAGATACATCAATAAAGTCATGAAAAGAACTGTAAGGCATGGAAATGAAATCATGAGGAATATCAAAATAAAGATAACATTTTTTCATAACATGAAGATGTGGCTACAACATTTAATATTGACAATCATTTCGTTTCACCAAGGTCCATCCCCAAGGTGTCATTAAAAATTACCAAGGTTATTCACCAAGGTATCAGTCTAAAAAGTCATCTCTAGAGATTAAGTCTTTACCCAATGCATTAGAGTGCTATCTGGGCGCACCCTTGACATGTCTTTATTATCAAGTGAGCCACATATATCATCATAAATCATTTCATAAACAACCCATATAGCATAAAATAAATGGGTTTCATTTCATAATCATAACATTTTAAAAACTGATTTAAAGACATTATCTTTATGTCACTTTAAACCCACGGAAAGGGAAAGTGGGTTTCAAGTATGTAAATCTCATAATTTAAAATAGAACATTTGGATATATATGTGAATACCCATATATAAATAAGATATTTGAGTATTCACTTAATAACATAAAATAATTTTGAGAAAAGAGAGAGTCATTTTGAGACAAAAATTCTGCATCATAACGGCTACGTTTCGGGGTTTTAGAAAACATTGAAAAGAGAGGGGACATGGGTCAAACATTCATAAATGCCCAATAAAACAGTAGGGGGACATAATATGAAGGATATATGAATATGGTAATGAAATTTGGAAGATGTACCATATGAAATGAAGAACATTAAAGGAATACAAAAATAAGATTTCTCTTATGAAAATTCGGCAGCCTAACGACGTCACTTAAACTTCAAAAAATGAATTGACGAGATCAAATAGGGTCTCTCATCATATGAACATAAAATATCAGTATGATAGATATAGAGATCATACCCCAATATAATAAAATGTAATTTGAAATACTTGACATGAAAGTAAAACTTCAAAACGAGAAGGGTGAAAGAATCTGTTACAAAAATTTCGACAGCCTAACGGCGCCACCTAAACTTTCATAAAATTAAATGATGAGAGTAATAGGGGGTATCTCATCATGTGAACATAAAAATAAAAGTATAATTAATATAAAATAACATCCTCCAACATAAGAACAAGGAGCATAAAATAAATGACATAAAAGAGATCACTTGAAAAGAAAGAGAGGGGGTCAGATCCCTTACCTTAAAACGTAACTCTTAAAACTCAAATGTTGGGACCTTGAGGGATTGGGGGCACCTTGGGAGGACTCCTTGGGAGTTAAGGAGACCGGAACTTCGTTGAGGATGGTCTTGGAGTCGAATGGATGAGAGGAGGGCTTGGTATTTATAGGGAAAGTGAGGGGACAAGGCATTAATGGCCAAGGGACACCTCAAAAGTGGTTTTTTCAAAACCATGTGCTCTCCCATGATATTTCCCATGAAGTTAGGACACATGGGTCCCCCAATACAATAACACATCACCTTTGGTCGGATAAACCATAGAATATCTCATGACATCATCATGACATCATCATGACATAGTTATGATGTCATTAAACATACCGAAACCCTAAAACTGTGTTTTTACTATTCACGGAAAGTTCAACTTTCTCAGAAAAACCCCAAAATTTCACCCTAACCAAATATCAATGCTCTGATTTCAAAAATGAACTCCATTTTATAAAAATAATTTTCTATATATTTTTAATTTATTATTTTAAATAAATACACTATTCATCGAAAATTCATTTTTTTTCAGAAAAAACCCCAAAAATTACCTTAACATAATATCGATGCTCTGAGTTCAAAATTGAAATCCATTTTATAAAAATAATTTTCTAAATATTTTTAATTAAATTTTGAATTAAAAAACACTATTCACCCAAAAAAACTAATACTTTAATAATAATTTATGAAACCGTTATTTAACCATTTTATTGAATCACATTACTTAATCAAGTTGCCTAGATTATATTAATACTTTCATTAAGTGAGATTACTAATCCATTTGGTCACATTACTAATCCTAAGCATAAAATCACTATTCATAATTTACTATTCATCAAAAATCAAGTTGATCTTATTAGACTCTAAATTTCGTACTGAACATAATTGTAGAAGACCATTTTTTGAAAATCATTACACATTTTTAATTATTAAAGGTTTACCTAAACATTTTTAAAATATCCCTTTTCTAAAATTCATAAAAAATATGCACACTATATTTATCCGGACATTTGAAAATTCATAAACATCATCATAAGAAGAAATTATAATTTTTATTTAAAAAAGAGGATTACACAAGGTAGTTACAGTCTCCTAACATAGCCCCTTATCACACCATCATAGGACCTAAGTGTAAGGTGTGCTATGGTGAGAGAATCTGAGGGAGGCTCAGCCAACATCACATGAGTAGTAATTTCTATCAGGTTGAACTTTTCAAGAAGGTGATTCCGTTCTAGCTTCACACTATGAAGTTCGGCTTGGGTTTGGTCCAGAGCAAAGCCCAGTGGTGCTACCTCTTTCCCATGTTCTGTTAGATGGGCTTCGATCGGTCCAAGACTACTGGGTGAGGCCATCGAATCTTCTTTCTATAATAATTAACCAAGATTACTTGTATTTAGAGACAAAAATCAAAACGTTTAGTTTCCGATGGTCATATTGACCAATGGTCATATAATAGTCAAAACCCAACGGTCACATTTTAATTATACTCATGTTATCAAATGAAACATTTTTTGTTCAGTATAAAAATAAAATAAAATAACACACAAAATTAGGATCAAGATTTATTCAAAATTTCGGGTCGTTACACCGATGCCTCATTTGAGAAGAATCTAATACATGTGTAGGGTTACTGTGGTAAGGTGTTATGGGGAAACACTGTGCTGATAGTTTGCATGTCTTTGGAACTTGGGCATGAGTAAAGGAGGAAACATGGGAGAGAGAAGTGGATATGAGGGCATAGTTTCAAAAATTTATTTGACTCAGAATCCTAGTGTAACGTCCCGGATCTGGGTGCCACTCAATGGGTTCCCCAAACCAGGTTGGTCACACAACCTCAAGCGCATTTTCCAAAATGCCAGAGGCTGCTGACTAGCAGTGAGGGCCCATGTCTGATAGTGGGACAACTATGCCCCCATTTGTCAAAGTGTAGCACAACAGAATAATATAGAAAGTATACATCAACAATGGAAGAAATAAACCATACACATTTAATATAACAACTGCGGTAAAAGATAAACAACCAGATATATAGATATGATGCAACATGTTTCAAGTTCTAAGAAAACAGCCAGAACATGTTAAATAGTAGTACAATACAATACAGAGTATAAAAAAGCCAAAAAAAAAACAGTCGGTAGCATCATGAGCCAAACCCCAGTCCCATGCTCCCCTACTCCTCAGCAGCAATCAAGTACCTGTATAGGGGCCCTTGCCCTTATCCACACCTGCAGAAATGTAATCTGCTTGGGCTGAAGACATGACCCAAATAGGGTGTGAGAAATAAATCCCAGTAGCCACCCACCAGAGGCCCGTTCCCAACTGATAGTGTAATGTGAAACAGCAGTGTGTAGTAGTAAAATTCAATAAACTAAGAAGTACTCAAAAGTAACTAACTTTACTAGTTATATTTCCATTTTATTATTCATTTTAACCATTAAATTTAATAACATTTTGCGCTTCATCAAAAGCAATCCCTCAGGCCAATCAGAACCATGTACTCAGGATAATATAATAATATCACACCCTCAGGCTTTCCCTCATGCTATCAAATATTTCCCTCAGGATAAATAGAATATTTCCCTCAGGACAAACTGAAACAGAACCCTCAGGTAATCATAATCTTTCCCTCATGCATTGCCCTCATGCTAATATAGAATCTTTCCCTCAGGCTAATCAACAATACCCTCAGGATAATATACCACCACCCATAGGCTAAAAAATTAACCGGGTCATGCCCAACATATAGACATGCAATTTACATATGATTCCTCTCAAGGAAAAAGTGAATGGAAAAGATAAACATGGCATACCCTCAGTTATCCTAGCCAAACAGCTAAACAGAGGAACACACCCCCGGGGTGGTCCTAGATCCAAGCAGCGATCCCAAAAAAAAGTTTATTATCAAATTTAATTACCTATACAATTCTAGGTATTCAAAACAGCCAAGGCCTCAACCACACGACACCCCAACATGGGTTCGTGGCACAAAAAATACACAAAAACACACAAGAGTTGGAAATTAAACACCAAGACACCAACCTTAAACACCCAATAATGGTATACCCGAACGACGCCTCCTAAAACATCCATGAATGTCATAGATCTAAGGTAAAATAATTCTCATTATACCTCAAATAACATCCCAGGGAGGAATAATTGGAAAGAAACAAACAAGGAGAAGGAATCTCTTACCCGTGTGGTTCCAATGAGACCGACAGCGGAAGAATCCAATTCCCGACGTGCAATTGAGAGTTCTTCAAAGCTCCGGCCTCCTCTCCCAGCTCCAAAACGCGTCCAAAGCCTCCTCTGCCAAATGAGGAGGCTAATGCCCATTTTAAGTGAAAAAAACAAACTAAACGGTGTGTAGTTTTGATAACACGACATGTACTTCCTCATTTAACTGTTCCTCAGGAGGCACTGCCAAACTATTCATCTGTCAACATGAGTACACAACGTGTATTACCAACTACATGGCGTGTACTATCTCCCAGCTGGGGACTACTTCCACCACCTTACTGTTTCCCTGCCGACTGACTACACGGCGTGTAAATACCTACTATACGATGTGTAGTCGGTTTTCTCACCCTTCTTCACCGACATGGACACACACCCTGTGTACTCATCCCACATGGCCAAAGTACACGGTGTGCGGAATATTACATGGTGTGTAGTCCCAAAATTTAGGATTTTTCCCATTTTCTTTATTTTTCTAAAAAACACTTACGGAAAAGAGAAAATAAGAAACTCGTACCTCAAAAATAAGAACCGGGTTCTTACAAACTTCCCCCCTTAAAGAAATTCATCCCCGAATTTCCATTCCAAGGGTGGCGAAGATAAAGCTTAGAACAGCTCTGGCCACTGAGCACGTACATCGGTCTCCCATTCCCAGGTTTTGTCATGCACTCAGCCATGCTGCCATAGCACCCGTACAAGAGGAACTGACCAGCCTCGGAGAACCTTCTTGCTCCTATCCACGATAAAAATCAAATGCTCCTCAAAGGACACATCAACCTGGAGCTCAACCTCCTCTGGCTGAAATACGTGAGACATGCCTGAAAGATAATGGCACAACTGAGATAAATGGAAGTCGTCGTGCATGGACCGGTACCTCTGAGATAACTGCAACCGATAAGAAACCAGACCGACTCTCTCTAGATTCTCAAATGGACCCACATAAATTGGTGAAAGTTTACCATGTATCATGATCCTCCGGTGTCCCATCCTCGGTGAAACACGCAAGGAAACCTGATCCCCGACCACGAAATCCAAAGGTCATCTGCGTCGATCAACATAATATTTCTGATGAGACTGTGCGGTAGCCATCCACTTATGAATCAACTGGACCTGCTCAGAAGTCTCATGCACAAGATGTTGTCCCAGTAATGTTGTCTCACCTGCCTCTAACCAGCACTAAGGTGATTGGCATGGCCTACCATATAAATCCTCATATGGTGCCATCTCAATAGTTTCATGAAAACTATTTTTATAGGAAAACTCAACCAGGGGTATATGCTTCTCCCAAGAGCCCCAAAAGTCTAGGAATTATGCACGCAATATATCCTTAATCACCTGTATCATACGCTCTAACTGGACATCGGTCTGTGGGTGGTAGGTTGTGCACAGAAGCACATGTGTACCCAGTGCCCTCTGAAAACTCTGCCCAAAACGAGACGTAAAATGGGCATCCCTATCTAAAACTATTGAATGAGGAACCCCATGAAGACGTATGATCTCTCAGATATACAACTTTCTGAGGTCATCAACGCCAAAGGTCTCCTTGATCGGCAAAAAGTAAGCAACCTTCATGAGTCTGTCTACAATAACCCACACAATATAATTTCCTCTAGGTGACCTTGGTAACCGAGTCACGAAATCCATCGCAACATCATCCCATTTCTACTCCGGTATGGGTAACTGCTGTAACAGTCCGGCTAGCCTCTGATGCTCCACCTTCACCTGCTGATAGGGGGGACATCTCGTAACAAAACCAGCTACATATCTTTTCATACCCAGCCACCAGTATTGACGTCTCAAGTCACGGTACATCTTGGTAACTCTGGGATGAACTGCCCATGTTGAAGCATGAAACTCCCACATCAGCTCCTCGCGTCTATCCCTAGGAACCCACACTCGTCCATGGAAACACAGAATTTCATCATCAACTATCGTCCATCCAGGAGGAGGGTCCTCGCTTTCCACCGACTCCCGTAGAACAAGGCCTTCTGAATCAGATAGCTGTCTCATCCTCACTATATCCAGGAGGGTAGAATTCACAGCTAAAGATGAAAGATAAGCCTACCCTTGACTTTCATGCACCTCCAAATGCATCTCAGAGAACAAAGCCATAAGATTCCACTCATCACTAGCCTCCTACACAGCCTGTATCTGAGTCTTCTTGCCCAGTTCATTAGCTACTGTATTACCTTTACCTGGTGTATAGGCAAGTTCAAAATCTAAGGACTATATGTATTCGACCCACCTTCGCTATCTCAGATTCAAGTCACGCTGAGTAAAAATATACTTGTGACTTTTGTGTTCGGTAAAGACCACAAAATGCTCTCCCAAGAGATAAGGTCTCCAACGGTGCAATGCATGAAAAACTGTAGCCAACTCGAGATTAGGCATCGGGTAATTCCTCTCATGTGGCCTCAACTGCCGAGACCTGTACACAACAACTCGATCACCCTGCATCAATACTTCTCCCAGTCCAATACCTGATGCATCACAGTAAAATGTATAGCTCCTCCCTTGCTCTGGAATTATCAGGACTAGTTCTGATGTCAACCTTCCTTTTAGGTCCTGAAAGGCTGTCTTGCAAGCTTCCGACCAAATGAACTTCACACCCTTCTTAGTCAAACCCGTCAACGGTGCTGCTAAGCGGGAGAAGTCCTGGATGAAATGTCTGTAGTAACCAGCCAACCCTAAGAAACTCCGTATCTAAAACACGTTCTTTGGATGATCCCATGAAACTATTGCTCTCACCTTCTCTGGGTTAATGGAAACACCTGCCTCTGAGATGACATGACCTAGTAATTGAATCTGGTCCATCCAAAAGTTTCACTTTGATAGCTTAGCATATAGTCGATTCTCGCTCATTGTGCTCAATACAAACCCAATATGGGTGGCATGGTCGTGTTGAGTTTGAGAGTATACCAAGATGTCGTCCATGAATGCTACCACAAAATAATCTAGATAAGGATGGAACACATGATACATCAGAGCCATGAAAACTACTGGCGCGTTCGTGAGTCCAAACGGCATAACTAAGTACTCGTAAAGACCATATGTGCTCCGAAAAGTTGTAAGAGGTATGTATGATGGTCTCACACGCAGCTGATGATATCCAGATCTCAAGTAAATCTTTGAGAACAATCGTGCTCCACGAAGTTGATCAAAAAGATCATCAATCCTCAGAAAGGTATATAGGTTCATAACCGTCAACTGGTTCAAATTCTGATAATCCACACAGAGTCTAAGGGTACCGTCCACCTTCTTCACAATGGGGATCGGAGAACCCCAAGGAGAAGTACTGGGTCCGATGAAACCCTTTTCCTATAACTCCTCTAACAGCCTCTTGAGCTCCTAAAACTCTAGTGTAGCCATCCTATAAGGAGGAATGGACACTGGTGCTTCACTTGGCACACGCTCAATAGAGAAATACACCTCATGCTCTAGACATAGACCTGAAAAGTCTTCCGGGAAGACATCCCTGAAATGATCAACCACTAGAGGGAAATCCGTCTAACAAATCTCCTGATCATCCAGATATAAACTCACAATCTGGGCTATGACTCCACCTCACCCACAATGCTCTGGTCCAGCTCGACTCACCTAAACAGCCCATTCACTCTTTTATAGAATCTCTCTGGCCTCTGGTGACGTGAAACACACCCTACGATGATAGCAATCTACAAAGGCTCGAAAGGGAACCAACTAGTCCATCCCAAGAATTACATCATAGCTCATTATCTACAAGACATAGAGGTCCAAAAGAATGTTAGACCCACAAACATCCAGGGGGCACTCCCTGCACTGATGTAAACTAGCCGTTCTAGTCCCCAACGGAGTGTCTAGCGTCATAACAACATAGGACGAAGAAGAAACATGGAGCCCAAGGCTCTCCACAATGGGTAAAGATATGAAACTATTCGTAGAACCCATATCAAAAAGTATTGATGATAAGGCAGAAGCTACTACAATAGTACCTCTGACTGTAGAAGGTCCGGGATTCTGCTCCTGCTGGGTCTGTTGCACTACATATGCCTGACCAGTGCCGCAGCCCTACGACACAGCCTAGCTACCCTGAGCTGTCCCGCCCTGTTGCCTCTGAGATTCGGGTGTCTGGATACCACGGATAGAACCACCATCTTTGCATGCACGCCCTGACGTTTTCCAGTTTCCCGACTGGTATGAAGCTGCTGGTCCTGCTCCCGCACACGGAGTCTGCACAGAACCCATCTCACTAGCCAATGGTAAGAATTCCCTACAAAAGCTTTGCAGATGACCCATATTTCTACAAGATTGTCACTCCACTGGATCACGTGGACACTGCGGTCTATTTTTCGCCTCTCTACCACACTGGTAACACATGACCTGGCCTCCTGAAAAAACTTCCTAGCTAGTACTGACACCGTGAGAGAAACCCATCTGTCTCTTCCTCTTACTGGTAGAAATAGTACCATAAACTGGTGCTGGACTGCCCTGGCCCACACGACTAGCTTCCCGCAGGTTTCTCTCTATAAACAGCACATGATTCAAAATATCATGTACTGAAGGCAACCCGAAAACTTTCACCAGTGCTCGGATTTCATAATGAAGACCATCCTAAAAACGTCTGTCCCTCAACGTCTGATCACCCACCAAAATGAGTGCAAAATGCTTAAGCTCAGTGAAATGAGCAGACTAATCCATCACTGACATAGCGCCCTACTGTAGATTCATGAACTCTCAAGCTCTATCTGCTCTCAGCGTCTCAGGAATGAAGAATTCATAGAAGAATACCTAAAAATCATCCCACACCATGTCTCTGTGATGCTCTGACTAGGTGGAAAAATCCCACCACTTCTTGGCAGAATCATGCAGCATATACGTCACGAGCTTGACCCTCTTCCCTGGAGGCATCTCAAGATGCTCGAAGATAGTCTGCATAAACCCCAGCCAAGATTTCACAACCTGTGGTCCACCATCCCCTAAAAACGTCGGTGGATGCTGCTGCTAGAATATACGAGTCTGCTCAGCCATAGATGTGGCAGCCAGTGGTTCCCCCTGAAAGGTCAACATGAATCACATAAAGACTTCACGAAACTGCACCTTCATGGTTGTGTCCGGTATAATGGCTGGCGCCGCATCTGGCTCTACTGGAGGGTCCACTGGTATCCCATGGCCCACCATCACTGAAGTATAATCGTTGCCGCTCTCTTGGAGAAAAATGCATGTTTGTCTCCGCGGAATGACCCTACAAGGTCAAATGCACACCTTAGAACAATATTATCAAAGACTAAAATGAAGGAACCCAAAAAGGGAACATGAAGAAGAAGTAATTCAGGATTCGCAAAACCAGACTACATGGTGTGTATACTGACTACACGACATGTACTTGACTTCTCTTCCCCTACCCGAGTCCTTCTACATGGATAATCCACACAGATCCTGTTCAATCAAAACTACATGGCGTGTATATAATCTACACGGTGTGTATGGTGTAATTTTACAACTACCTATGTCATTTGTGGCATGACCGACTACTTATCTTGACACTACATGACGTGTTACACCCGCAAAAGGAATGTACACCACCCCGTTTTCCAGCCACATGGCTAAGTCCACATGGTCTTTCCCCAGTCAAGACTACACGGTGTGTCCCACTGGTACACAATATGTTAAATAAGAGGTAACACTAACCTGTGTTGGTTAGTTACACAACCAGGTCCCCAGGCCAGACTACAGGGCATGTTCAACAGTGGACACGACATGTTTGTCTTAAGGTCTCCTCCATCCATGTTGTTTGCTACACAGGCGGAATCTGGGTTGATAATACACGGAGTGTACATTCATTACATGATGTGTTTTCCCCATGATTTTCCCTTCCCCGTATCCCCGCCCACACGGTCTATGACACTGGAAGAGAATACACGGCGCGTACTGAGGTACACAGTGTGTACTCAAAAAGTATTCTTTTCTTCCCAAATATAAGACCATACACGGCGTGTTTAAGGTACTACATGGCGTGTATACTGGGTTTTCCAGATAGTACACCTCTGAAACAACTCCGGAACCCAGAAAATACTAAAAACAACACCTATGTGTCAAATTTTGATCCGTGAGGGCCCCTACTCCCCATGAATCAAAGTTTGACATCTTATCTATGTTATAACAAAATAAAAAGCTAATGATCCACCAAATTCCTGTCAATGAGGGCCCATAATCCCCAAAAACCAATGTTTGGCGTCCATTCTATCAACAAACTCATACCCAGATACCTTATCACATAACATGTATTTATCAAGCAGCTATCATAACAGCATGATTTTCTAAAACAACAACTATCATAACAACATGAAATTTCTAATGCACCTACATGGCATGGAAACTATGCATGGCATGTGATTTCTAGCATGTGCCTAAATGATGCATGTGATGGCATACCCATATCTCATCGGGTTTCAACTAAATAGAACCCATTGATAAAATATAAACAACACAATCACAAGTGCGTCACCCAAAGGTGATAATCATATCA
The DNA here is from genome assembly GCA_963277665.1 of Viscum album. Taxonomy (NCBI): domain Eukaryota; kingdom Viridiplantae; phylum Streptophyta; class Magnoliopsida; order Santalales; family Viscaceae; genus Viscum; species Viscum album. Next base: position 904,263,933 of record OY728165.1, on the reverse strand, counting down.
ACTGTAAAATTTGAAAAATCAGAAAAAAAATTGCAAAAATATGGAATTGACTGGATTTTCCCTGTACATGGGTTATTTAAGCCTAGGAACATCTAATTACTAACTACTATTTTCATCCAATCCCTAACAAAGGCTCCAAACTATAAGTCAAAGAAAAGAAACCACCTTCGATAACACTTTGTAACATCCAGGATCCGGGTGCCACTCAACGGGTGCCCTGAACCCGGTTGTTCACACGACCTCAAGCGCATTTCCCCAAATGCTAGAGGCTGCCGACTAGCAGTGAGTGCCTAGATCTGATAGTAGGGAAACTATGCCCTCATTTTTCAAAGTGTAGCCCATCGGAATTATATAGAAAGCATACATCAACATCAGAATAAATAAACCATACACATTTAATATAACAACTACGGTAAAATATAACCAACCACATATTTAGATATGATGAAACATGTCTCAAGTTCTAAGAAAATAGCCAGAACATGTTACATAACAGTACAATACAATACAGAGTATAACAAAGCCAAAACAAAACAGCCAGTAGCATCGCAAACCTATGCCTGATCCCATGCTACACTACTCCTCAGCAGCAATCAAGTACCTGTATAAGGGCCCTTTCCCTTATCCACACCAGCAAAAATGTAATCTGTTTGGGCAGAATACATGACCCAAACAAGGTGTGAGAAATAAATCCCAATAGGCACCCACCAATGGCCCATTCCCAACTAATAGTGTAATATGAAATAGAAGTGTGTAGTAGTAAAATGCAATAAACTAAGCAGTACTCAAAAGTAACTAACTTTACCAGTTATATTTCCATATTATTATTCATTTTAACATTCAATTTAATAACATTTTGTGCTTTATAAAAATTAAGCCCTCAGGCTAATCAGAACCTTCCCCTCAGACTAATATAATAATACCACGCCCTTAGTCTTCCCCTCAGGCTATCGAATATTTCCCTTAGGATAAATAGAATCTTTCCCTTAGGAAAAACTGAAACAAAACCCTCAAGAAATCAAAATCTTGACCTCAGGAATTGCCCTCACCCTAATATAGAATCTTTCCCTCAGGCTAATCAATAATGCCCTTAGGATAATATATCACTACCCTCAGGATAAAAAAGTAATTGGGCAATTCCCAACATATAGACATGAAATTTACATACGATTCCTCTCAAGTCAAAAGTAAATGCAAAAGATAAACATGGCATACCCTCGGGTATCCTGACCAAATGGCTAAACAGAGGAACGCACCCCCAGGGTGGTCCTAGATCCAAGCAGTGATCCCAAACAAAAGTTTATTATCATATTCAATTACCTATACAATTATAGGTATTCAAAACAGACAAGGCCTCAGCCATAGGACACCAAAACATGGGTTCGTGGCACAAAAAATACACAAAAACACAAAATAGTTGGAAATTTAAAACCAAACTACATACCTTAAACACCCAAGATCTGTATACCAGAACGAGGCCTCCTGAAAAATCCAAGAACGTCGTAGATCTGTGGTAAAAGAATTATCATTCAACCTCAAATAACATCCCTTGGAAGAATAATTGGCAAGGAACACACAAGGAGAAGGAAGCTCTTACCCGTGTGGTTCCAACAAGACCGATGAAGGAAGAATCCGATTCCCGACGTGCGACCAGGAGTTATTCAAAGCTCCGACCTCTTCTCCTGGCTTCAAAACGTGTCCAAAGCCTCCTCTTCCAAATGAGGAGGCTACTTCCCATTTTAAGTGAAAAAAACAACACGACATGTAATTTTGACTACACATTGTGTAATTCCTCATTTAACTGTTCCTCTAGCGGCACCGCCAAACTATTCATCCGTCGAGATTAGTACACAGTGTGTATTCTTGACTACACAGTGTGTACAGTCACCTAGCTGGAGGATACTTCCACGGCCTTACTGTTTCCATGCCGATTGACTACATGACGTGTAAATACCTACTACATAGAGTGTAGTCGGTTTTCGCACCGTTCGTCACCGACATGGATACACACCCTTTGTACTCATCCCACATGGACAAAGTACATGACGTGTGGAATAGTACATGGCATGTAGTCCCAAAATTTAGGATTTTTTCCCATTTCCCTTATTTTTCTCAAAAACACTTAAGGAAAAGAGAAAAGAAGAAACCCATCCATCAAAAATAAGAACCGGGTTCTTACACCTAGAGTATTAGGAGTATAGGTCGAGAAAGATATATTATAAGGTTGGGAGATTTTAGGATCACATTTTTTCTAGGGTTACAATATGAGTTAGTGAATTATTATGGAAAATCATTTTAATTTAATTCACATCATAAATTAAGTAACAAACTCAAAAAATTTACACACCCTTTAAGTGGTTTTCACCACATGAAGACATGTCACGAATGTATATTACACCCCCTATAACTATCTTTCACCAGAAGATGACATGTCTCAAAATTGTATTACACCATGTCTAAGATTACACCACATGTAATTGGATTACACAACATGTAATATTTATTAATTTATTTTTACATGGTTTGATAGGATTTAAATAGGGAAAAGGGGAAATGAGTTACGATTCATACACGACATGAAATGGGAAATCACGTTATGTAATTTTGAAGCCTGAAAAATAAAAAATGTGTAACCAGTATCATATGAATGTCCACACATACTATTATTTGTTGTAGATGCTCGACACACAACCATATTATAATGAAACTTCTCTACACACCTCTAACTTTTACAATGACTCATGATCTCATTGTAATCTTAGACCGAAGAACCTCTGAGCACCTCTGTCCTTACTGTGGGTCTTCTGGATTTGATGTTTTGTAGACCTATTTGGTCCGCAAGTGATCTCGCATCAGATATTGGATATCCAGACCTTGAATTTTGAGGTATTCCTTCCAGTTATTGATAGTCATCTTGAACCATTTCTAATAGATTTATTAGTTCTTAATGATAAGAATCCTTGTGCCAATTACTATCGCATAGGTATATTTTTTTCACCGCTTCCTCCACATTCAAGGAGTCAGATCTAAATCATATTCTTCGATGAGCTCTTGATTAATTAGGATCAATTTGGGTATATTCACTGGTTAGCATTCTTCATCACCAATCTTGAGGTAGGTGGTATAAAATTCAATTCTCATAGTCTTAATTACAATTATGAGTATGTAATTATAGAATTTTCATTAGATATTTAACAATTTATTTATTGATTAGATTAATTAATTTGGTAAATGAGAAATTGGGATATTCGGATTTTAGATTATGAATAATTAATTGTTAAATTAATTATGGGCTAATTGATATTATTGAAATTGGTTAATTAATTTTTAAATTAATTAATGGAAATGGTTCGGTATATGAAATTATTTGTTTGGAATAATTAATTTTAGGATTAATTATTAGACATTTCCATGATTAGTTAATTTTTGAACAATTATTTAATTTTTTAAGGTAAATAATTGGATTAAATGCGATTAATTAATTATTGAATTAATTAATAAAACCTACAGAAATAATTAATTGGTTAAGTAATTGAAAAGGGATTCATATGATTAATTAATTTGAATTAATTAAAGATAGTTGACCTGGACAATTAAATGTAGAATTAATTTAAAGGGATGAATATTATTAATAAATTTTGAGTTAATTAATGTGAGTTGACATGGATAATTAATTGTATAATTAATTGGAAATGGTGAATGTGATTAAATAATTGTGAATTAATTAGTGATAGTTTTCATGGATGTGAGAAATTAATTGGTCAATTAATAGTAGGGAATGAATATGATTAATTAATATGAAAAGTAAATGATTCAATGGATGTGAGAAATTAATTGGAGAATTAATTGTGTGAAATGAATATGATTAATTAATTGTTGAATTAATTAATGAAATGTTTGTGAAGAATTAATTGGTGAATTATTTGAAGGGATTCAGTAAGATTAATTAATCGTCGATTAATTAATGTAAATTATTTTGAATAACTAATTGGTGAATTAATTAAGGAGGGTAATGTTATGATTTATGAGTTGAATTAATTAATTTGTGAATTAATTAATAGGGTTTTATGTGATTATGTAATTGAATGAATTAAATTATTTAGTTGATAAATTAATTAATGTGGGGTTTTAGGACATTGAATTGATAATATTGGATAAAAAATTGTTGAATTAATTATGGGATAATGATATTTTTATGTTGGATAATTAAATTTTGAATTAATTATGGGATATTGAGATAGATGATTTGAGATAATTAATAGTAGAATTTATTATGAGTTATTGGAAATGTTAATGAGATAATTAATTATAGAATTAATTATGGGAATTCAAGTAGTGTATATTGTTTTATAAATGGATGAGCTAATTAATGGGATTGATGTAATTAATTAATTGGGGAATTAGTTAAAGGTAATTAGGGTGGTATGATAATTGTTGAATTATTAATGACACTGATGTGATTGGTTGATTGTTAAGTCAACTAGAGAAATTGATGTGAATAATTAATTTTTAAATTAATTTATATTGTTGATTTGATTAATTAATTTTTTAATTAAAAAATAGAGAGAAAATGGTTAATTAATTGTTTAATTGATTAACTAAAGAGATGTGATAAATTAATTTGAGAATTAATTAATGATAGAATATGGTTAATCAACTATTGAATTAATTAATATGAATGTATATTATTAATTAATTTTAGAATTCATTAATGGTCTTGGATAAATTAAATTATCAATTAATTCATGGAAGCATTGGTGGTTAATTATGATAAGACAATTAATGTTGTCTAATTATAGTTTATAAATGGGGTGTCCGATATAATGATTTATTCCTATGATATTGATATTAATGAATTGTTGAATCGAGTAATTAATTGTGGAATTTATTACAGGATATGGATGATACAATTTAAGATAATTAATTGGGAAATTAATTATGGAATTCTGATTCCATGGGATGAATTATTAATTGGAAAATTAAATATGAGATATTGAAATATTGTGTTTGAATAATTAATTAGTGAATTAATTAATAAATATTTAATTTGTGAAAAGATTAATTAATTGTAGAATTAAATAATGGACTTGGATTAATTAATTTATGAATTAATTAATAGTTGATCAATGTGGTTCTAGACATGATGATCTAGGCCGATGAGGGTATATATGAACTATTATTAAATGTGGGATAGACATAATGATCTATTCTTGTTATAGATCTATCTTTATGGTTGATCAATGGGGTGGTAGACAGGATGTTCTACACAAATAAGAATAGTGCATAGTAGATAATTAAGGTGATATACAAGACTGTCTATGAACATGATGTTTATACTAGATTGAGAATTGGTGTGCTATATATTATGTTTTATTCTCATGGTATATATGTAGGATTGATAATTGGGGAGATAGACATGGGATTCTATACACAAAACTTCGACATTGGACTATAGTTCCAAGTGGTCATAATAATGAGACTGAAATGAAATGGATAATAAAAGCCTATAAGTTTAAATTAATTGTGAATTGAATATATAACATTATTCATAATAGGTGTGTGTCGAATCTTGTATTGAAGTTTGGGTGTGCTCGAGAACCCAAGGGTTTATGCGGTTAAAAAATGGATAATTGAATAAATATAAATAGTTAAATTTATTACTTTTATTTATTTCTTTATAAAACTGCATAAATTTTTATTGAATTTATTTATTTTAGAGACCATTGGTGGTGGCCTACTGAGTTATACTCACACCATACTCATGCTACCTGATTGGTGCACAAATAAATTAAATTTTTGCATGTTAGGTTAAGGAAAAAAGATAATTTTTGAGGGATGATTGGTATGGAGCATGGTGAGGGAACTGAAAATGGTTTTCCACTCACTTAAGAGTTTTCGTTATATTTATATTTAGGTTATCATTTGACACTTGGAATGTACTTTGTATATCATACCTACTATTCAGTTTTTAATCTGTATTCTCGTTTTGGTCATCTTGGGATGTTGGTTCCTCTATTTTTATATAAACATTATTCCACTATTATTTATTTATTTTAAATGGTGTATTACTTAGATAAAAACAGGGTATAATATCTCTATAATCAAATTATCATACACTTAATACGAGCTGGAAACCTTTGGTATATGAGGAGGTGTGCATAGGGTTATGTGATAATCCAACTTGTGGTATCAGTGTATGGGACCTGGTTTGGGACGTTACTACCTCAAAATAAAAAAGTATCGCATGATTTCATCATATTTTTAGTTAAAATAAAAGAGTCCAACCATTATATTTTTCTAATTTGAAACACCCCAAAATTCTAATACATGTTTACCTTTTAATATGTTAATTATTTATAGCTTTCTCTATATATAACACTGAACTTAAATGAAACCATGGTATACTTAGATAGAAAATTAATATTTAATTACAACCATTAAAACCTATATGTTAAATTAGTGGTAATGAATACGATTAAGTAAATTATGTACTATTTTTATATTGAAAAAAATAATAGTTTTAATATTAATTAAAATCAAACTATTTACCTAAAATGACTAATAAGATCATTTATTGTTTTGAAAAGTATTTTTCTAAAATGTGAACATTTATATGAAACACATATCTATTTATAGAAACATATTATCAATTATAAAATATTATATATATTAATTTTTTTTAACAATAATTAAGTTAGTAAATGATATAAAATAAGAATAATATTAGTTAAAAATATTAAATGTCATTTTCCAATAGAAATGGATTTTGATTATATTTTAGGATTTTTTTTTTCAGAAAATGAATTTCTAAGTTTTATAATATGAAAAAATAATAATGATCCTCATTTTTTAATTCCTCATATCAAAATTTACATAGTATTATTTATTGATCATTTTATAAAAAGGTTGTTTTTAGCTGAAATTTGTTGGAATTATGAAAATTATAATTTCCATGATTTTATCACTATGTAAGAAAAACCTCTTAGATTTAAAAAACATTTAACTAATATGACAAAAATTTTAGGAATAAATGTATTTATTTTAAAATATTCCCTTAACATAGAAAACCTTTGGATTTTTTTAAAACTAATTTAAATGTTACATTAATAGAGTAACTAATTTCAGTATTTTTTCAATAAAGTCACTAATTTTTAAGGGAGATTCGTTTGTGGATTTACTTGAAAGCCTTATAAAATTTATTTATTTTAAAATAAGTCAATATATTTAATTTACATTTTTATCTAATATAGTTTTATCTTATATATACATTTAATGCATAAAAATGTTATTTCTCTAAATACCGTTTTTATATGATTAAGTTTATTTATTTTAAAATTTACATTTCACAACGTGAAAAAATTTAATTGTAAAAATTATTTTAAAATTTAAAATTATAAGTATCCAATTAGTTAAAAATGGTCAATCATAATTTTTCTTATTAAAATTAATTATTAAGGCTAGAAATTAATTACCGAGGTTAATGAAAAAGTGGTAAATTGAGTTTAACATATTGTAAAAGTACTAAAACAATCAATAAAAGTTGAAATAAATTCATTTTTGAGATTTTTAATGATTAAAACATGTTTTCTTGAAACATTTTTTACTTTATTCATTGAACATTGAAAATTATTGAAAAATGTAATGGTGTCCCAAAAATTACTATTTTATTAACTTATAAGACGGTAACATCTTCATCACTTATAGATACACCTTATCATAATATTACTACTTAAAACTATGACTTTTTTACTCTCCCTAAAACCACATAAAAATAACTCTAGTCTCTGGTCACTCATAGTTATCCTTTTCCTCTCAAATTCATGTAGACTTATAAGAAAAATTGTAGTCCCTGATGTGAGTATATCTAGTGATTAGTTTTATTATTAGTTAACTTATTTACAATTTATTATAAAAACCCTAATATTAATAAATTATTATAATTTAAAAACTATAATTTCACTATATTAATCTTATCATCCTTATTTATTCATATACACTTTCCATTATGAAAACAAAACTGTTGTTTGTGTTTTGCAGACTACTGCCTCGATGATGTAGTGTGATTAATTTTTATTTGAAGACTTACAAGGTTATATATGTGGATTAAATTATAGAATAAATATGTTGTTTATATTGGGTACCAGGATGGCGCAGTGTAAGCTGGTGGGCTGAGAATTTAATTTTCTAAATCACCAGAGTGATATAACCCTGTCAACTCCGATGATCTTGTCCCAGTTTGGTCCGAGGATCTCGTAAGGTTTAAATAGAGAACAAAAATAAAATAAACATATACCTAGTTTGTAATTGACATGTACAAGTCCACCGTAGGACACCGGGGGTCATTGCTTGATGAATCTGACATCGAAGCCCTCTAGATCGTCCATACACACCTCTCGAATCTTCTTGCACACCATTCGTCAAGATCTAGGTGCTAGCGCAGATCTTCAACGCTCAAATCAGCACAACGACGACCACCGCAAGGCAAGATCCTTCAATCCGTGATGAATGAACTTGAAGATCTTCTTTCGCTTGAAAGACTCTCTCTATATATTCAAGGAGGACAGAGAAGCTCTCAATCCCAACACATGAATAGTTTTTTATATGGGAGAGCCTCTCTCTCACTTATATAAAGAGTGTTTAAAACACACAGTATAGATTCCCAGCCCCCGTGTAATAGATCTCTGCTCTATAATTGTCATAAATAATTATTTATGAAAAATAAAATTATTCCATAAATAATATTTATAATTTATCAATTACTTGTAATATATAAATATATTACTTGATAAATTTGAGTCTTTAACAAGACTCACACCTCCTTCTAATATTAAATGAACCGAGGATATTAAAATCTATTCGAAAAATATTAATACTTATATTTACTATATAACTTTGAAATACATGTTATAAATAAATTCAATGAATTATTCAAAACATGAATAATTAATGAATTTATTTATTCTTTGGTGGTCGATAGAACTTGGATAGTGCTCGGACCCTTTGGTGGGGACCACCAAGTTCTATATTCTTATTACCAGAAAAGGGAAGATTCTCAAGGCAATATTGGGTGTGACCCTCTAGGCCCATACCTCAATAGTAGTGAAAAATATCTACCGACCTAGAGCGGGGTCTAGAAACCCATCGAGGCCTCTATAGAGATAAGGAAAAGTCAATGTAATGACTGCCTTCCTAAAAAAATGGTCTATTTAATATAATCTCTTCATCATCGATATCTCAATAAAGAAGATTTCATACTAGTGTCATCATTATTTATTTTGCTTTATTTTGTTTGTTGATTTGTCCGGATAGTCTTACCTTCCACTACCATAGACCTGGATTTAATGATGGTGTAACCATCCTAATCAACCAGGCCCGAGATATCTCTTCTTGAACTCAGAAGCAACAAATCCTTTCTCGATCATTCAATAAATTCCATTCCATTAATGATGTAGCTGATAAAAACTACCTCACCATGACTTTATATCCATGGTTTTCTCCTTGCATAAAAAGTACATAATTAAATGACATCCATTGACAATGATATCAAGTCTAAAGAACATTACACATGTCTGTAGATAGGAACGACCAGTGAACCCTAAAACATTGTGGTGTTCCTATTATGCGGGTCTATACTCATTATCTCAACTATTAGAGATCATCAAGTTAGAACTTCATGAGATGAAGTCTCAATGCTTATGAGCCCCCAACACCTGATGGACACACATCATCTATGTCCTATCATAATGATGTAACTGGACTATAGTACATTACATTAATATTAATTTCATGGTATATCAGGGTTCTCATTATAGCATGGGATCTGGTATACCCCCTTGATACGACATGTAATATAAAAAATTTCCATAAACAAAGTGGTTGTAGAAGTATCTACACTATTATAGAAAGATAAACATATGTATTATAACAAACTGAATACAGGTAGAGGTAATCAAAGTATCAAACACGTTGGGTATAGGGAACCAACTTTCAATACTCCCATTTTCACTAGAGCCAACTACTAACAGTTTTCAATCCTATAACTCTCACATGTGAATCATTCTTCTGCTGAGAAATTTCTTTTGTCATGGGGACTGCCACATTGTCCTCTTTGGCTACTCGACTAACTGTCACTTCACCTCTTTTAGTAAAATACCTCAAGAGATGAAACTTCTGAACAATATGCTTTATTCTCTGGTGGGACCTAGGCTCCTTAGAAAGCACCACTGTAGTAGTATTATCACAATATACTAGTACAAGGTCTTTACTGCTAGGTGTAACACCAATGTCCGAGGTAAAGAATAATATCTATATTTCTTCCTTTACGGCATTAGAAGGTGCAATATATTCAGACTCTGTTGCAAAATCAACAACCACAGCTTTCTTCGAGCTTCTCCAGCTCACTGGACCACTATTCAGGAAAAAGATATACCCTGATTTCGGTTTCATATCATCATGATCTGTCTGGAATCTAGCATCAGTGTATCCCCTGACAAGTAGTTCATCATCTCCTCCCTACACAAGGAACATATCCTTAGTACGCCTCAAGTACTTTTGGATAGTTTTTATAGCTATCCAATGTAGCAATCTTGGATTGGCTTGATATCTACCCACCATGCTTAAATCAAAGGAGACATCAAACCTAGTACATAGTATGAGATACATTATAGAACCCACTGCGAAATCATAAGGAACTTTACTCATTATTTCAATCTCCTCCTGTGTTTGTGGAAACATTTTCTTGGAGAGATTTACACCATGTGACACAGGTAACAATACTCTATTGGATTGTTCCATACTGTACCTTTTGATTACCTTATCAATATATGTACTTTGACTTAGCCCAAGAAGCCTTTGAGATCTATCACAATAGATCTTGATCCTGAGAATGTAGGATACTTCACCAAAGTATTTCATGGAGAAGCATTCATTTAACAAGTCTTAACTGACTGTAAGACTTTCAGCTCGTTTCCCATAATTAATATGTCATAAAAATATAATATTATGAAAACGATGGAATTACCTTAAACCTTTTTATAGACACAAGGATCGCTTTCATTTTTAACAAAACCAAAATCTCTTATGGCCTCATCAAAATGAACATTCCATGATCTTGACGCCAACTTCAATCCATAATTGGATCTCTGCAACTTGCATACTTTATTGGCATTATTTGATGTAACAAACCCTTCAGGTTGAGTCATATATACATCTTTAACCAACTTCCCATTTAGAAAAGCAGTATAGATATCCATTTTCCAGATTTCATAATCATGAAAGGATGCTATTGCAAGAAATATTCTGATGGATTTCAGCATTGCTAGTGGTGAGAGGGTTTCATCATAGTCAATGCCATGACATTGCCTGAAACCCATTGCAACCAGTCTTTCTTTAAAGGTATTAACCTCACCCTCCATGTCCAGCTTTTTTTTGAATACCCATTTTTATCCAATGGGTTTTACATCAACTGGTGGGTCTACCAAAATCCAAACTTGATTTTGATACATGGAATCCATCTTAGAATTCATGGATTATTTCAATTTAGCAGATTCTTTGCCTTCTAATGCTTCATTGTAGGTTAGGGGTTCATCATCCTCAAGGACTAATGTGTCACCAGACTTGGTGACAAGAAAACTATAATGCTCTGGTTCTCTAACCTCTCGCATAGACCTACACAATATCTGTGTCTCAGGAAAAACATCTTCTTCCACTTGTTCTTGTGGAGATTGTTCTTCTACCAACTCTTGTGCATCTGGAGCATCAACTTCATCGAATTAAATCATTCTCCCACTATTTCCAATATAAATGTATTCCCTTTCTATAAATGTGGTGTATCTTTCCATAATTAATTTTCTATCTAAAGGGTTATATAGGTAGTATTCTCTATTATCCTTTGGATAACCTATAAATATACACTTCATGCCTCTAGATGCTCATTTTTCAATTGGAAAAGTCTTGACAAATGCCTCACACCCCCATACACTCATGTGTGTTAGGTTGGGTTTCTTTCCATACCATGATTGATAAGGAATCCCATCTGCAGCTTTAGTTGGTACTCGGTTAAGGGTATATGCTACTGTCTGCAAGGAATATCCCCAAAAGGATAACGGAAGTGTTACATGACTCATCATTGATCTGACCATGTCAAGAAAGATCCTATTCCTCTTTTCACTAACAACATTCCATTGTGGTGTTTAAGAAGTAGTGTTTTGGGATATTATTCCACACTACTTCAAGTGATCAATGAAAGCTTGGTTAATATATTCTCTGCCTCAGTTTGAGCGAAGTGATTTTATCTTCTTGCCAAGCTGTTTTTCAACTTAATTTTAGTATTTCTTATATATTTGGAAGGAATCTGACTTATACTGCAATAAGAATATATAACCATACCTACTATAGTCATCGGTAAAAGAAATGAAGTTAGAAAACCACCCCTTGCCTCTACTGGAAATGGACCACATACATCAGTATATATTAATTCTTTCACTATATTGTATCTTTCTTTCTTTCTTGAGAATAGTGCTCGGGTCATCTTTCCTTCTAAACAAGCATGAAATACATCTAAGGGTTCTAACTATACCGAGTCTTGATACCCTTTTTTATTCTATCTTCGTAATCACTTCTCGTTTACATGACCAAGCCTGCAGTGCCATTGGCAGGTGAAATTTGACTCTTGTTGGATGTTTTGGTCATTGATTTCCATTACTGAGTTTTCTAATACCAACATATATAAACAATTGCTAAGATGTGCCATGCCATAACATATGTTATCCCTATAAAAAAGACAACATTTATTTCCAAAGTTGAAATAAAAACCCATGGTGTCTAGACTCGACACAGAGATAATGTTTCTGGTAACAGAAGGTACATAATAGCAATTGTTTAAACTAGAACCAAACTAGTCGGCAATGTTAAGTGATAGTCTCCCACTACCAAGCCTACCAGACTTGCACCATTTGCAGCTCAGAGATCCACTTGAATTTTCACAATCATCTTGAACCTAGTTGGTAACTATATATGAATTTGAATGTGTGAGACACATTCCATTTCCAATACCCAACTTATAGAAAAATATTGACTGCATTCATTGAAAAAATTACCAGAAGTAGAAGAATCAACTTACTTCTTCTTCCCATCTCTTCAATTCTTATTCCAGTGGCCTTTCTTTCCACATCAAAAGTAGACAACATCCACCTCATTACATTGCCTCTGAATCTTTGACTTCTTTTCAGGATGATGCATTGGTGTCTTGGGCCTTAACTTGGGCTTAGACGCCTTTACCTTGGCCTTGTTTTTCTTGTTCACTACAATGATAGATGAATTGGCATTTTTTATATCCTTATCAGCATGGTGACCTAAAACCAAAAGCACTAGGAGGAACTTTGTTATATCATTCAAATTATAACTGACAATAAAAGTCGAGAAGATTGACGTTAAAGAGGAAAGAATGTGATCCACTGCTAGTTCTTTGTTCAGTTTGAACCCAAGGGCTTCAAGCCTCTTAATATTTCTAATCATCTTGAGTACGTTAGGACATGATTGGTGACCTTCTTCTAGCCAACACTTATAAAGCACACTTGAGATCTCATAAATTTCTTTCCTAGCCCTCTCTTCATAATGTTCTTGGAGATGTGAAAGAATCTTGTAGGCATCCTCATCCTTATGCATTTTTTTGCGATTTGCTGGACATGGATGACAACATGATGCATTTCACATCTAGTGCATCATATACATTCTTTCCCCATTTATCTTTTTGCACCTTACTTGATCCCAGTGGAGGCTCAGTAGGAATTGGGGATTTTAGCACATATAACATCTTTTCTTGGCATAGTACTATGTGCAAGCGCCTGTACCACTCCTGGAAGTTATTTCCAATAAAGATATTTTCTTTATCCAATATCGATTAGAGTGATAAAGTACTTGTGGTGTTGGTGATTTCCATTTTGCATCTACATCTGATAATCATTTATCAGTTAGTACTTTGTCTTGATTACCTTTTGACATTTATGATTAATAAATTATTATATCATTTTAATGTTTCCCACTATTTTAGAAAACCTTAATTGCCCTCACTATTAGATTTAGAATACTCTGTCACTTGATTATTCTTGTGGTAGGGATCCTCAAAACCTCCCACATAGTCCACATGCTAGGGATACTCCACTACATGGAGGGTTTCATGGTAGGCCCTACACTGGCTAACCATGTGTTCTTGGGGTTCCTTGTGTTGTTGAGTAAAGTCCAATCATTTGGAATCTAAACTTGATTCGTTCAACATATTTACTCTAAAATGATAGAAAGTTTGCTAAGGCTAATCCATGACTACTCAATTTAGTTAAGTTGACCCATTTCTCTCATGAAAATGCCCAGTTAGTAAGAGGCACTCTCAACTACGGCTGACGATCACCCCAAACAGTCGTTTTTGTTTAGATGTGAGATATGGAATGCTTTTAGAATTAATATATCTTTGAGTTATTTTTATATTTATTGACGAATATAATAATTTTCTATTTATTATGTTATAACTGGGTTGTTGCGCTCGCAACTGAACATGCAATAGAAAATAATTCTCCACATAATTATGTATTTTATCATGTTTACTATTCTATGAGATCACGCAATAATCATGAAAACACATAAAATAATAAACTATATATAACGTAAATCATGCAACCCAATTGGTCTTGATTATTCTATAAAGATCAATCCATAATGGATCAATCTTGAACTACGGTCATCTATACCTCAGTCGTGACTTGACTCACATCGTAGCTAGCCTAGTGAAATGTGCTTGGCTCCCGTCTGGTTTACCGCCTCATCTTGGCGGGGTCTACAACTCAGATCATCATTTAATTACAAATATACTCGCACGTAGGTAAGGGGGTCTAGGGGTGAAAAATACATCATGTGCATTGGACACACATTCCCTAATACATATTTGAAATTAAAAGGATGATTTGCACACCATAATTTAACTATTTAATTATTACAAACATCACACGTATTGAATAAATATATAATTAAATAAATAAATACCAAACATACACAGTTTGGTCACTTTCTCAAGACCAGCATGGGTAAAATAAGTGAGAGAAAATTAAATTGCAATTAATTTAAATAGTGCAAGGGTTTTCTAATAAATTAAATGAATTCGATTAAATTCAAATAATTTATTTATCAGTTCAATTTATTTAATTTAATTTTAATTATAAAAAATAAATTAAATCATTAATTTAATTTTAATCTTAAATTAAATTAATATTTCAGATTAAAATAATTTAAACTCTCATATTAATTCAAATTAATTTAATTTAAAAAACTAAACTAATTAAAATTTATTTAAAGAAGGGATACCTCTAGTCACGGAGGAGTCTGGTAGGACTGTGAACCACCACGTGGTGTCATACGGGAGCAGGACCAAATCGTGGAATTACCATGGCTTGACCGCGATGTGATGGTGGCGTGACAGCGGTGTGATGGCGGCGTGACCGTGGCGTGACCGCGGCGTGACAGCGGCGTGACTGCGGAGTGACCATGACATGACCGCAGTGTGAACACAGCGTGAACACTCGGTCCAGTGACTCCCATAGTGGAAAAAGATTCCGATGAGTTTTTAAGGGAGCCGGAGGAGGCCATGGAGTATTCTGTCCAGCCGCATGGACGACAACCCGATACTCTGGGGAGCCGGTGAGGTGGTGGCTCGGTTTGGCATGGCCTGGACTAGAGACAGCCTGGTCCAGTGTGTCCAGGATCAGAGGAGTCCAGTGCGGGGCTCTTCCTTATCGATTATGAGGTCCGGCGGTCGGGGTTCGGGAGTTGCGTGGTGCGGTGGTCCGGTGAGGCTCGGTTCGAGGCGGCACAAGGCAAAGATCCGGTGGCTGGGGTTCAGGAGCACTGCAGCCAGGCGGTCTGGCGTTGCTTAGGGCAGCGGTTACGGTGTATATTGGTATGAGGCGGCGTGAGGCAACAGTCTAGCAAGGTTCTAGGTGGAGGTCTGGGGCCAGTCGGGGAGGCGTTGTCTGAACAGGGGCAGTGGTCCAAAGAGGTTCTTCGTCAGCTAGGGTTTCACCCTTAGGGGTGTGTCCTCCTTTTGCGCCTCGTGAAAGAGGAGATACAAAATTGTCTTCTACTTTTTTCTATTTTGTCCTTAGAAAAAATGCCACCCAATTTTTTATAAATAAAAGGGTGAAGACCCAATTTTGGGGTCTTAGTCTCCCCATAATGTTTTTTAAAATAAAAGGAATAAGACCCCATTTTGGTGTCTTGGTCTCCCTCCGCATATTTTTTTGAGAAAAAATATTTTCCACACACCTTTATGAAAAATAGTTTTTAATAAAATATTATATTATATTTTATGATAATTAATTATTACATTTAATTGTATCTTAATAATGATTGAGATTAATATCAAATGAATGAAAAAATAAACTATGATGTTGATCCGAGTAAATTTCTTAAATGATCGTAGCTTGATCATTTGAAAAAGAAATGACACACGGTCGGATCCGAATGAATCGTTTTAACACCCCACACTTAAATTTAATACATCTTAACTTTTTTGACTCAAATAAAAACTTGTGATCACTCGGATACCACTATTAGGTACTAGGACGGCGCAACTGAAGAGGGTGGGCCAGGAATTTAAAATTTTCTGCATCACCAGAGTGACACAACCCTATAAACTCCGGTGATCTTGTTTTGGTTTGGTCCGAGCATCTCTTAAGGATTAAACATAGCACAAAAATAAACTGAACATGTACCTAGTTCAGAATTGACATGTGGAAGTCCACCGCAGGACGCAGGTGATCATTGCTCGAAGAATCTAATGTCGAAGCCCTTTAGATTGTCCACACACGCCTCTCGAATCTGCTCGTGTGTCGTTCATTAAGATCCAGGTGCTAGTGTGGATCTTCAATGCTCACTTCAGTGCAACAACAATCACTGCATGGCAAGATCCTTCAATCCGTGATGAATGAACTTGAATATCTTCTTTCTCTTGAGAGTCTCTCTCTCTCTATATTCCAGGAGGAGAGAGAAGCTCTAAATCGCAACACATGAATAGTTTTTATATGTGAGGGCCACTCTCTAACTTGTATGGGGAGTTTTTAAAACATGCGTTATGGATTCCCAACCCCTGTTTAATAGACATATTCTATATAAGTGTTATAAATAATTATTTATGACAAATAAAATTATGTCATAAATAATATTTATAATTTATCTATTACATGTAATATAAAAATATATTAGGTGATAAATTTGAGTCTTTAACTCGACTGAAACCTCCTTCTATTATTAAATGAACCTAAGATATTAAAATTTATTCGTATAATATTAATACTTGTAATTACTATATAACTTGTAAATACATGTTATAAATAAATTCAACAAATTATTCTAAACTTGAATAATTAATGAATTTATTTATTCTTTGGGGATCTATAGAACTTGGATAGTTCTTCGACCCTTTTGTGGGGCCCACCAAGTTCTATATTCCTATTCCCAGAATAGGGATGATTCTCAAGGTGAAATTGTGTGCGACCCTCTAGGCCCTTTCCTGAATAGGAGTGAATAATATCCACTGACCTAGCGTGGGAAAATTCAAAGCAACGACTGACTTCTTATGAACACGGTTCGTGTAATATAATCTCTTCATCATTGATATCTCAATATAGCAGAATGCACACTAGTTTCATCATTCTTTATTTTTTTTTTGTTTGTTGATTTGTATGGATGGTCTTACCTTACACTAACATTGACATGGATTTAATGAAGGTGAAACCATCCTAATCAACCAGGCCTGAGATATCTCTTCCTAAACTCGGAAGCGACAAATCCTTTCTCAATCATTAATTCAATTCCATGCCATTAATGACATACCCGATACAAACTACCTCACCACGAATTTGCCACCATGGTTTTCGCCTTTCATCAAATGTACGCACTTAAATGGCATCCATTGACAGTGATCTCAAGTCTAAATACTGTTACACATGTTGGTAGATAGGAATGACCAATGACCCCTAAAACATGTGGTATTTATATTATGTAGGTCCTTCCTCATGATCTCAACTACTAGAGAACTTCAAGTGCGAACTTCGTGAGAGGAAGTCTCAATGCTTATGAGCCCTCATCCCCTGATGGTCACACATCATCTGTGTCCTACCAGAATGATGTAACTGGACCATAGGACATTACTTTAATATTACATTCATGATATCTCAGGGTTATCATTATAGCCTGGGATCTTCTATAACCCCTGGATACAAAATGTAATCTATAGACATTTCCACAAAAAAAGTGGACGCAGAAGTATCTACACTATTATGGCAAGATAAACATATGTATTACAACAAACTGAATACATGTATCGGTAATCAAAGTACAAAACAAGTCGGGTCTAGGGAACCCACTTTCAACAGTTTATGATTAAATTAAGGTTTATTATGAAAAATATAATAGCCTTTTAATAATATTAACAACAACCAAAAATCATTAATATTATCATTTAAAATAAGCATGATAAAAGGATAATATTTTATTCAAATTGTGTAATATTTTCATTTTTATTACTTATTATACTTATGGTTAATTATAATTATGATATATGATTATAATAAGAATAAAATAATATCATTATTCTTAGAGTATTATTATCTTACAGCTAACCCACCACATAATCATTTTTCAAATCAGGGTATGTTCATGTTTGGATCAGTTTAACGATATAATAAAACAATTATGTGAATATATTTCATGGATGACTATGAGAACATATTTAATGGTGTCATATGAAATAAATAATATTTATTTATTTCTTATGGCGAGTTTATAAGAATATTAATGTCATTAATTAAAAAGACACATTTCGTTCATTAAGAATCACCAAAATAAGATTATCATCGATTTCATCATCGTGGTTCATAACCAAAACATACATGATATGAAATCAAAAATTTATAAAAGATATTGTACCATATATTTATATTAGTTTAAAATATTTAGTAGTGACTAAATTTTAAGGAAGTATAATCACGGGCACTACTATTATAAAACTAGCACATACAGTCATATAAAAAATGCTCGGTGTTTAAAATTGGAAGAATTCATATACAGAATAACTATTTTTGAAGATTATGAATAAAAATTGATATGATTATTGTTATTAATTATGTTTTTAATATATCCATGTTTTTATATATGACGTTAAAGTACGTTCATGGAGGTTAGGACAATAGGCAAGGGTTTCAATATAAATTTTCGTACATTGAGACATATTTATGTTATATACCATGTTATCATTTGTATGGTGTACTTTCCACCCCATTGTAGTATTTATATCATTACTATATTATATATTATGATATTAAATGTTCCATTTCATGTTAACTTTCTCATGGGATTTGGTTTTTATTTTTCCAAAGGTAATAACGACTATCAATTTCATTTTTTCTATTGTGAAAAGTATTATAATTATTCACCTATATTCATTTTTTATACAAACAATTTTAGATAAAATATCATGAATTATATTTTAATAATGTAATTTTAATTTTGAATTGAAATCACTCTCTTTAATGGGGTTTGATAATGTGCTACTCTATCCATAAGGGATCTCTTGGTCTTAATATTTATTATTTCATACATAACACTTTTTTTACATTATGATTCCTTTATATGATTTTTCACTACCCATATAAATATTTATTTCATAACACATTTATCTCATGGGATTTAAAATTTAAATTGTGTTCTATTATTGCGAGTCTATTAATTTAGTTGTTTCCCAAGTAGTGTGGTTTTTTGGTTACTAAATTTTCATTTATTAAATTATGATCATTACTCAAACTTATTTCATATAAATTTGTTATATTATACCCTTTGATTACGACTTTTTTTCTCCCTAATTTATCTCCCATATCCAGTGCACATCATAATTTCTTTATAATAATTTCTTTGATACCATCTAAAAAATACATTATATAACAATACATAATTACAAAAAACAACAATGAATATTTAACATGTTATACATGAAGGATATTTTTTGGTTTAGAGATTTAGAGTATTAGGTCAGAATATAAAATAATAAATCCCATTTTCATTATATCTAATGTATATTTTTCTTTTTATAAACAAAATTTTTTAATTCGTTAAAAATAATCAAAATCTCCCATTAATTATTTCACACTTGGTATCCTTTTAATCATTTAATGTGTACAAATTTTCATTATATTTTGGGAGAAATTTAAATATAAGAATGGGTGAGATCAAGTTCTTATTAAGGGAGACAAATAACTGAAGTAATCAAGGTATAAACATGGAAGAAATGTTATGGTAGGAAAATGTATATAACATGAATCCATAATCAACATGAAACTGGGAACATGCTATATTTATGATAAAAAATGAAAACATCGATATCAATAATACAAATCTCATACTAATGGAATTCATAATATAAAACATCAAAAACCTACTATCAAGGTCGTAATCCTAGAAACATTACTTGTTGTCCAGACTATAGTCAAGAAATTATTTTGTTAAGGATTTGTTCCAAGATAATATATTGTTATTAGAAGAGGCATACACAAAAAAATAAAATGTTTTTTATTATAAGACCTATCAATGCATCGAGGGGATATATAATACCAGACATTCCATGTTACTTAGTTAAGTCTAATGCATACATAATAATAGGGAATGTAATCAAACTAATAATTGACCTTTCCGATAATCATTAGTGTTGAAATAAAAAATATATGGAATGATAATACTTTCCACTATTTCAATAAAAGGTATAAAATAATCATATACAATTCAGATAATGATGATGGATGAATAAAAAATACATATTCAACTTCCCAAAAATTATCTATATTAAAATGCTAATACTTTTCCTAAGTCATTAAAAGGGATAACCTGATCATAACCCATCCGAAGGAAGGAGGTGTATGGATAGACAATAAATTGTCAACTAACCAATACTAATCCATTTTATAATACAAATATTTTTCCCATGTAAATAGAATATCATAATTTCATGTTGTAAATGATCCAATATAAGTTATGTAAAATTTTACATTCACACCATATATAAAAATGAGTATACGGTTGTCAATTCTGGATTAACATGATCACAATACATCTAAAGAAAGAAAGTGGATGGTTTCAAACAAACATATCCTAAGAAGTGGGAAATATCCGTAAAAGGGTTTATTTGGTATATTTTTAAATCCCTAAAAAAATATAATACCAAATAATACAGTAAAAGGGTGGAATGTACCCAACTTATATTAAATAAGTTCAAATAATGATCATAACTTAGTGAATAAAAATTTAATTAAAACAAATACTCACTATTGGGGAACAAATGAATCACTAGCCACGTGAATAAAAGGACATGATTTGGTTAGTAAATATCATTAAATAAAAAGTGTATGATAGAAATTTATCAATGGGTAGGGAATACACTATATAAAATAAATATTATTCAAAAAATGTATTGTCTCAAGGAATTAAAAACATTACTAAGAAAACCCTTGCAGATTAAGTAACCATTTTGGATAAGAATCCCATTCTAGTTAAAACATGAAATATATATTTTTATACCATGAAATAAAATCCATTCATGAAACATTTTCTAAAATCAGATCAGATGTACACACACCTCAAAAAATAAAAATAGATGTTTAAATACCATACTTATCTCAATGAAGGTTAATTAAGATGAAAATCCTTACGACATGAGAAATACTTTAATAAAAAACCATTTAAAGAGAAGGATTAAAATTGAACATAAAATAACATGATTAAAATACAATTCATGATATAACATCTCAATTTGGTTGTTTATACACCACAGAAATTAACATTAGTGTATAAATACAATACTTGTCTCGATGAATTGAAATTGAGATGAAAACCCCTACAACATTTGGAACATTGGAGCCAAAATACCATGAGTAGGTCAACATGAAATAGGAAATGAAATATAATGAAATATAAGAGAATATATTAAATAAATATTACTACGGGGTGTTATTATAATATAAAAAATTGAGCATAGTGTGTAACATTAATATATCTCAGTGAAAGAAAATTGATATCGAAACCCTTACTATTTGTCCTAACTTCTATGGAACCACTTTAAAATCATATTTAAAAAATATAGAAATAATAATATATTAATTAATAACCTTAATAGTATCCATTTTTATTCATACTCTTCATAAATAATAATTCTCTACATGAATTATTCCAAATATTCCACATATGGTGTTTATATTTTTTTATCGTTTGTACTAGTTTCATAATAGAAGTGTTGGTATTTTTTCATAATTAAAAGTTAATAATTACTATATCATACATCCTACTATAATATATTTTCCATGATATTTTATAAATTTAAAATTACATTTCATTTCCTTTTTGGTAAGGAACCAAGATAAATAAATCAATGATGATCATGTTTCAACAATTCTTAACGAATAAATGTTTTTTCCTAATTAATAAGTTACATATTGATATAAATTTACCAAAAATAAAATATTTAAAAATTTATATCATATTATACCAGTAAATAATTTTTTATATTCATCCATGATATAAATTCAGAGTATTTTTTGATTCATGGTTAAGATGACCCAAAAATGAACATAACGATATTTAATGAATGATGACGAGGATCTTTTCTAGTACTATAATTACAAAAAAAAAAGAGAATAATTATATTATTTTATTATTTTTTGTATGAAATATAATATCTATAAATTATTTTAAGAAGAATTAATTTATATTTAAACATTACATAAATTGAATACAACAATATCTTTATATTACACTTAGTGTAAACCATTATATTAATTATGATCAATTATTGATCACGTATTTAATAGGATCTATAATTTTTCATACCTAAATCATGATGATATAATAAAAATCATATTTATCCTTTAATTCTATCCTTATATCAAACCTTTTGAGGTGGTAATGGAAAATGAGACACACCACGTGGTGGTGGTGGTAGTCTGTACAACACGCGAAAGATAATTTTTTTTATTAATGGAAGGGGTATATACATAAAAAATGATAATAAAATTAATATAATAAAATTAATGTATATAAATTGTCCTAATATAACTATATAAGTGTGTTTATAATAATTTTTAAATACAAAAATTTATAAGAAAACCAAGTCGTTGATAATACTCATTTTAGGAACATAGATTTTGCTTGGATGTCTCCTTGAATATGTTGGGGTTTGTCTTACTATGACTGACTAGGGGATTATGTTATTTTTATGTTGTTACAGGGATATTATAATAGAATATTGTAAATTAGAAATCAAAATGTAAGTTGTTTCTTGAAGAGGGGAAGATGTTACCCTTTTATAAGTGAAGGTAAGGTTAGTTTTCAGAGCACCATATATTTCTAAATAATTATATTAAACAATTCAAGGGTGAATGATTAAAAAGTTGAAACAATTATACGGGAAACATTTATTGGTAGATATAAATAATTACCATTCATTTATAGGAAAGTTTATAATTTTTTTAGTCTTTTACACTATGTTAAACTCAATATTCCACTTTTACTTTTACTTTGGAAATTAATTTATATCCTCCATAATTAATATTAAAAGATAAGATTAAGATTGAAAATTTTACCTTATTATATAATTATTTTTTAAAATTTGAATATAATTTTAAAAAATATAATTGTTTAAAGTGTAAAAAGTTCATTTTAAAATAAAAAAACTTAATCACCTAAAAAAGCATTTTAATAAAATTACATTATTAAGATTTAAATTTATATATAAGATAAAATTATCATGGATACATATTTTGATTACAAAAACATGATTTATAATGAATTATTTGAAAGGTATGAGTATTTCAAGGAAATCCAAAATGCCACCTCACCTTGAAAATACTAGATAAAAAATGAAAAACTCTTTTTTATATTAAAGAAACATTTTAATTGGTTGGAAAAATGTTTTCCACTAGTTTATTAAGTTAAAATAATATTTTAATATTAGTAAATTAAGTCTTAAAATTAATATTTTTTTAATTAAATGTTTTTAAAATTTTCGAGGTCATGATTACTTATTGACAAAATAATGGAAATTATAATTTTTTGTAAATCCTATAATTTTTACTAAAGATACTATCTTTTAGAAAAAGAAAATAAATTCATAATAAGTTAATTCTTTTATGAGTAATTCCAAGAAGAAGTTAATTTTTATTTATTTTATGTTCAGGAAATTATAAATTTAGTTTTTGAATAAAATCCTAATATATAATGAAACTCAGTTTCTATCGAAAAATTACATTTTAAAATATTAATTTATATTATTATCATTTAATATCATTTACCAACTAAATTTTTGTTGATAAATTATTAATATCACACATAATTTAACATTAATCATATGCTTATTGAAATATAAATGTTTACCACATAAAATGTTCTTTTAGAAAAATACTATTTTAATCAGTAATTTTTTTTTTCATTTTAGGCAATATAATTTAATTTAATCCATATTAAATATAGTATTTATTTTATTTATAGATATGTTTCATAATTCATTTACTCCAATTAATTCCTCCCCATTAAATTGTTTGGTTTTAATATTATCATTTAAACATTTATATTTTATTTAAATATACCACTTTTTCTACTTATGTTTATTGTTACTTTTGGAGAAATTTATCAAACTAGTTGACTTATTTTAAAGATGTAATATATTATAATTTCATGGTGCTAAATACCCCTTAAATAAATTTCATCCTAGGAATTTGTCTCAAACTATCAGTGTAATTCCTATATGGAACTCATAATTAATAAAAAATCACCATATAGTCATGGGGGTTTTTAGGATGTGGAAGGGGATTTATCTATATGAGAAAAGTATTTATAAGTGATTCATAAAAAGTTATAAAAATTACTAATTTAAAAAATAATGATATTTAGGGTTGTTGATAATGATTTTTAAATAATAACTTCCTACAAAACTATAAAATGATTTATTTGATAATCATACACCTTGGGGGTCTTATAATTCAATATATTATAGTTGGTTAAGACTTACATTAAAAAGCACTCTAGAAATTCATGAGTGATAATTCACTATCCGATTCATTAGTAGAAATCTAACAAGATTTTCCTTAATTGTGTGATTTTTGGTGACCACATCGTTCCTTAGTCCTTATATTGAGACATTGAGTCCTATAATTCTAAAACTATGTTGTAATTGAAGCAATGAATTTTTATTGATCCTCTATTTTATCTTACACTTCTGAGTTAAATGACCTTCAACTCCAAACTTATAAAATTTATCAATACACTTAATGTAATTTCTCTCATGTTTCTTCCCACGTCTTTCATATATAGGAAATTGAATATTTTTCCCTCATTTTCTATGCCAGTTGATCTTTGATGAAACTCAATTATCTACTACTTAGTGTTTTGGGACCTCAACTCTGTTCATGTTTCTAATCAAAATTATTGATACCAATTATAGCATAATTACAAGATTTATCAACTTATAAAACTATAAAATTATCTTATAATTATTCCATCCCAACTTGTATTATTCTCATTTAAAACTATATAACCCTCAGTTTAATATATATCAATCTTAGTTCAAACTAAGTTAATTTGATTTGGGTTCTCACCTACTTATTTATGTAATCCATAAAATAGAGATTCCAATTTACCATGAAATTTCTTAAAATTTTATTAACCCAATATTCATAAAAAAATATGATCTCAAAACCCAACTTATCCGTCCTCAAGAAACATCATTTATTCTTATTATCATATACCCAGGTATTTATATACCATAATCATATACTCTCAATAACATACATTTTAAAAAACCATTTTTTCTATATAACATTAATCCATAATGAGATTATATATTACTATAAAAATAAACTATATCTTTAACCCTAAAATGGTATTAACCACATGTTCATACTATCACACACTAGTCACAATATATCATAACACAAAAAATGAGTTTAATTTCCCCAAAAATATAATTAATCAATTATCATTCCCATGGTTACCAATTACTATTTAAATTAATTCATAAAAATTAAAAAAAATCTATTATTATATCAATATAAATCATATAATAATCTATTGAGTTATCCGTACCTCAAACAAATGTTCTCTAGTAGTCATTCCCAAAAATCTAACATTGACATAATATATCTTTTCCAGGTTATTGATACAATTTAATATATGTTGCCATATATTTATTGAAATATTACTATATAATAATCCATATACACTTCATATAATCCCCATAACTTTTAGAATATAATCGAATATAATTGGTAAATATCAAAAACTGTTGAAACATCTAAGAGTATCCAGATTTTTTCAATCTCACTACCATAGGTAAGACTAGGAAAATCACATTTTCTATCATAATAGGCATATGCTAAAATTCATAACCATTTTTGTATTCTCACATAGTTTGTAATAATATATAGTGGTTTATATGTACATAGCATTATCATCTTCATTTAAATGATGAATTTGAACCATATACAAAAACAAAAAAAGGTAGTGATGATATCTAAAATATGATTATGAAAACATCAATCCTAATATTTCTTCCTATATAAAACCTTTTATTAACATATGATTATTTTAGATGAACCTAGGACTCTGTTTATTAATTCCTTATTTATACATTTTCATTTATCTATGAGGTTATCTAACCAAATTAGTTTTCATCATTATTAAATCCTTCATAATGTTTTGTAAAGAGGATGTGAATACCCAAAGCATATTCCCTAGGAGTGACTTCCCATGTGTGAAATCTTTTGACCTGTCATCATAAATTAGAGTGATTATTGAGTCAATTATAATCCAAACCTATTTATGGTTATTACCTATAGAATCGTTTATTCCAAATCCACATTTACTTTCTAGTATCTAGACAGAGATGTATTTCATGGAAAAATGTAATAGTGTTCCCAAAACTACCCTTTCCTCCACTTATTAAACCGTATAATATTCACTACATAAAGAAAAAAAGTTCCAATTAATTAATCCTTTAAACTCTAAAATGTTACTATATCTAGTACCCTCTCTGAAGAAAATAATCCTCTATTTACTCATATTTAGACTAATCCCTTCAAATTCAGGGATACATTCCAGGAAAAATGCAAATCTTGATGTGAGTGTTGTCAAATAATTAGTTTTTATTAATTATATTATTTAAAATTTATCATAGAAACAATAATATAATCATTTAAGTATAATATTTATACTGTAATGTTACTATATTAATAGTTTTATCATTTTTTATTTATATACGAAATCCATTAAAAAAATAAATCCGTTGATCATGTGTTTGGAAGACTATTTCCTCAACAACATTACAGATTGAATTTTCCTTTATATCCTTCCAATGATGGATATAAATATTATTTTAAAGGATAAATATTATTTTTATGATATCGTTAATTTTTTAGTATCAATTTAGTATATATCCTTTAAATGATATGACGAACAAATGATCATTATTAGTTTAATAATTTTTAAAAAGCGTACCAAGAGGATAACCGTTTATTCAATTTGTAATATTTCTATATCCATCACTTATTCATTTAACAACTTCTAATTATAATATAAATCAATAATAATAATTAAATAATATCATTATTATTCTATTAATAATGATATTACAACTAAACCACCTCATACTTATTAATTAAATCAGGGTATGTCTATGTTTAGGTCCATTTAACCACGTAATAAATCAATATAAAGAATTTATGTCATGGATAAACATGAGAAATTATTTAGTTGCGTAATATGATATAAATAATGTTATTTTTTAAGGATAAATTATATTTTAAATCATTGATTAAGAAAACACCATCCATTCATTAAGAATCACTGAAGCATGATCATCATTATTCATGACCAAAAAATAACATGAAACAAAATTTTAATTTTATAATCTATCATAGAATATATATATGTGATATAGTAATAAATAACATTTAAATAATAATAAACACATACACCACTAATATGAATCTAGTAGAGATGATCAATACTATAAACACCCAATGTTAAAAATCAAAAGAATTCATATATAGAATGACTATTAATGAAGTTGATAAAATAAAATTTATATTTTTAAGTTCAAAAATAATGTTATTAAGATATATATTTTTTATACAGGTGCTTATATTTTGTTCATAGAAATCAGGAGAAGTGGTATGGGATTTTGTGTCAATTTCCTTTCATTGAGCTAAGTATTGTATTTATGCACATATTTTTATTTACAATGTTTTTATATTTAAAATTTGATATATTTTAGAATGAATAATTTATATTACTTGGTATAAAAATATATATGTCATGTTTCAACTCTGAAGGGTCTCAGATCCAAAATTTTAACTTAATCCGCAAGGGGTTTTCATCTCAAATTCCACTCTTTGAGGGTTGTTTAGTGTCATGCAGCTTATTTGATTTTTATGGGATGTATATAATAAATATTGTAAATATAAAAAAATAATTACCTTTTAATCATGTTATTTTAAGTTCAATTTAAATCCCTATCTTTCATTGGGTTTCAATTTCAATGTTTCCGTGATGTATGGATTTTCTTGGTCATAATTCTCATTCTTTAAGAGAAAATACATTTTATATACCATTTCCTAATTTTATGGTTCTATATTTATTTAATATCCCATATATGTTATTTTTATTTTATTTAATGGGTTTTAATAGCAAAATCATATTCCCTTATTCTAGTGGATAATGATTTAGTTGTTTCCCCAGTAGTGAGGAGTTTTTGCAAGTTGATTTTCCTTCATTATGTTATGATCGTTTTTTGAAAATATTTCATATATGTTGGGTACATTTTACCCTTTGATTGTATTATGTTATATTCTATCATTTTTATAGGGATATAAATCCTTATCACATAAACCCATTGATAAATATATCCCACTTAATCAGATTTATTCATTCAAAACCATCCACTATCTTTCTCTTGAAAGATTATTATCATGTTATTCTAGTATTATATTAGGTTTATACCTATTTATTTATAATGTGTATGTATAAAATTTTAAATTAATCAGATTAGATGATATTCACCTAGAACTTAGGATATTCGTTTGACATGGGGAAATTACTGATATTCTAATATGGATTTCTATTAGAAAGTTAACTATTTATTGCTTATCCTTCCATATTCTTCCTATAGATGAGTTATGATTAGAATATCACTTTCATTGAAGTATAGGAAAGTATTATAATTTTGTATATTTTTATTTTAATATGTATTATTAGATATGTTTATTATGTATTGTTTATTCATTTTTTCTTATGGTGAATACATTGGAATTAAATAATTTATGACCTGGGACCAACAATATATAACCCCTCGATGCACTGATAAGTCTCATAAGACAAAATAAGTTAGTTCTTGGTGTATAACTATTCCTATGAAAATATATTTTCTTTGAAAAAATCCCTGAATATAAGATGTCTTGACTTAGGTCTCATTGCCCCGTAATGTGTCTTGGGATAGGGCCTTGATAATAGGTTTTTCATGTCCAACATTACGAATTCCATCTATATAAGATTAGAATTATTGATATCCATGGTTTCATTCATTTTCATGGATATAATATGTTCTTAGTGTCACATTTATTAGAATTCATTCTATTAACCCATTCCTCTAATAATGTTTTTCAATGTTTATACCATGATTTATTTGGTTATATTTTTACTTCATTGATCATTTGAGTCACCCCTTACCATGTTTCCATTTCTCAAGGTTATTGAGTAATGTAGAACATGTTACGTGTTTAAATGAATAATAAGCATGAAACAATTTTTGGGAGGTTTTTAATATTTTACTTGAATTAATAAATTTAATATATAATAGGAATTTTTTTTATTTGATATAAATAACATTAGATTTATCTATTTATATATTTTTTGATAATTATATAATGTTATAAGCCAAAAAATATCAGTTTAAACTAAGTGATTTTGCAATCATTATTTTTTTAATCATAGATGGATATATAAGGGCTTTTATAGCCATTATCAAAACAAGTATGTAAAGTAAGATATATATGAACCACATTAGGGAGCACGAGTCCCACACATCTTGATCCAATGCTCCTAAAAACAAACTTCATATAATTACATTGAAACTAGCTATAAAATCTAGGATATAACCATCCATTTATATAAAATCAATAAATATTTATAATGTTATTACATCTGAAGTATATATTCATGTTTATCTCTTTTTTGAATTAAAACACAATATAATAATAACAATATCAAGTTATTTGTATGAAGTGGTCAGTTTTTCCATTATACAGAAATATTGGATTCATGAAAATAGTTCAAAATCTACTAAAAATTATTTCACAAGTGTTATCCTTCTAAAAATTTCACATGTAATAATTTTCTCTATAACATCAGGAAATATAAACATAATAAATGGTGAGATACGACGCTCAGAAAGGGAAACATATAACTAAAATATCCATGAAAATAACATGGAATAATAATTATGGAAGTATAAGTAATCAATATAAAGACATAATAATATTTATAATTAAATCATTCAATATCCATTACCAAAAAATGAACACATGTATATTAATAATATTGATCTCTTACTAATGGAATTCATAATGGCATACATCAACAAACCTAATATCAAGGCCTTGTTATAAGACACATAACTTTCTATCCATACTCAATTCAAGACATCCTATTATCAAGGCCTTATGCTAAGATATTATGTTGATACCACCTTAAAATAATCTTTTTTTTCAAGGCCTTGTTCTAGGACACTATCCTATTATAGGAATAATCATACACCAAAACCCAACATATTTTGTATCATAAAACCATTCAATTAATTGGGGGGATAAATAATTTCAGGCCTTATCCGTCATCCTATTAAGTCAAATTAATTTACCATAAGAGTCATGATGATCTTTTATACCATTTATTAAGAAACCTATTACTCCATAAATTATGTTTATCCTTTTAATAAAGAATAAAAATATCAACACATGAGAAAACTATGTTTGTAGTTAATAATAACCATTAATTCCAATAATTATCTTCATGTAAATAAAAGGTATAATATGATCATAACCTATCCCATGAATGAAGATGGATGGTCAAGTAATACATAGTCAAATTTCCAAAAAAAATCAGTATTAGAATAATAATATATTGAATTTCCAATACCATTAATTATATCAATAAAAGGGATAACATGGTCACAACCCATCCTCACGAAGAAGGTTGATGGAAAAATAATTCATTGTCAACTTTTCAACAATCATATATATTATAATAACAAAATATGTAATTCTAATACCTTTAACCATGATTATATAATATGATTATTTCAAGGTGAATGTCCTCCAATCTGAAATATATAAAATGTGTTGTTCACACCGTAAAAAGAAATGATTACAAAGAAAATAAATTATAGGAAATAAAATGATCATAATCCATTTTTGGGAAGGAGTTGGATGATTTCAAAATTACATATAACACATTTATTAAAGGAATCCTATAAGGATATAAGGAAAAATACTGAAAAATAATGCTTCAATGAGACCGCCCATGAAAGGATCATGAATTGGATTGTTTGGTATCACGAGTTCATTTTCCCCAAATAATGAAACATAGAAATTATAGGATTTATATTGAAACATAAAACCGAATAGGGATTTTTTTTGAAAAAGTATATATAAAATGATGTTAAAACGTAGAAAACATTTTAGAAAATATTTTAATGTTTGATGTAAAAATGAATGTTACATGTCGCTTCCAAAAATCTTTTTCAAAAGGTAAAGTGATTTTTTTATAACCATTACTTTTAAAATAATCTGTAATAATGTATCCTTTAAAATAAAATGATGTTTTATTTAGTAAATGTGTATCCAAAACTTTTTATTATTAAAGAGTAGTTTTAATACTTGAGACTTCCTTTGTTTAAAACACACATTGTAAAATTGATATTCAAAAATATTTTTATTAAAACAAAATTTTTCCAAAGAAGATAATAAAATAAAATATAATAAAATATTATGGTTGGAATACCCAAGAAGGTAATAAAAATGATTAAGTTAAAACATTATAACTCATTGAAGATTATTTGAGTAACTAAAAATATTTATTACTGGGGAAACAACTGTATCAAAGGACACTTAAATAAGAGAAAATAATTTTTCTAGTAAATAAAATGAAATTAATGGAGAAAAATAAAAATATATCTGTTGTAAATTAATACACCATACAAGGAAACCATGGTTCAAAAAATTTACTATGTCTTATATAATTATTGCAGAGACAAACAAAACTATTGAAGCATGACTAAGACATAAATTAAAACCGGTTGAAAGAGTTTTATTATTAATAAATATTAAAATTAAATGATTAAAATATAATTCATGATTTGATATATCAAATAGAAATTATATAAAACATATAAATGAAATTAGGTTCATAAATACTATACTTGTGTTAATGAAGTTAAATTGAAACAAAATTCATTACCCCTTAACTTGAATTCCATGAAAATACATTAAACTCATATATCAAATAAAATTATATCATAATAACATAATTCATAACCTTAATAATGCTGATATTCATTCATAATCTTCATAATTAATTATTTTATACATGAATTATTCTTCTTTTTTTACATTGGGTGTTTATAGTTTAGATAGGTTGTACTAGTTTCATAATTATTGTTTCTACGTTCATTTCTCTTCAAAATTTTATCATTAATAGACAACTAAATATTATGTTATGCATGATTTATAATTATGTATGAAATTTATAATGCATTTAATGTGTTTTTTAGTCTTTAACATTGAGGATAAAATTGATAATAAACATGTTTCAGTGATTTTTAATTATCAAAGTGTGTTTTCTTAATTAATAAATTAGATATTAGTAGAACATATCCAAAACAAAAAAAATAATTATTGAAACATTTATATCATATTATACAATTATTTTGGATCCCAAAGTAATTTAGGGAATAAATTCATAATATTGTTCAATTATGTGGTGAAATTGACATAAACCAGAACATACCCTGATTCAATGAGTGATTATGAGGTTGTTTAATTGTAATATGATTACAACACAAGAATAATGATCTTATTTGGTTCTTATTTGAGAACACTTTTGAACAAACAATGAATAATTATTAATACTGGGTAATGTTATAATGTTTTGTTAAAATAGATATTATGTGGTTTTTCCTAGAAAAACATCCGTTTATGGATACACGATAGTGGATACGTATGTGACATAGATTCACCTAGGGGATATCTCCCTGAAAAGGGCTGTTTGTGAATTCAATCAATCACCACTAAGATGTATGCTAAATGGTCCTAAGACTACACACCTGGAGATACACTCCAAGGAGATATGCTTTGGGTATTGACATTCTCTTTATAACCCATTATGAAGGATTTAATAATGACAATAATAATGTCACATAGTTTTATTTCATAATATTTTTTTGAAATAATCTACTACTAATTCAACCCCCTTATCAGTGGTACCCCAAATCCAGGTCACTTCAATTGACATAAACTATCATAAAGAGATTATAAAATTTTGTGAAACATTTTTATATGATGTGATAAAAAAACTCATTTAGTTGGTTTTTAGTATATTTTTTTTTTATTTTCATGGTTGGAATATTACCAATATTATTTTCATAGATCAAGATATTACTATGTACAAATAAATTACATTAGCTCTACCTAAAGTTATACATTACCTATTCACCTAGAACATGATGAAAAATTGAATTAAACAATTAGTACAATTAATGAATTTTGGATAAAATTATTAAAAAAAATCCAATTTTTGATTATATTGGGTTAATGATATTTCTGCCATTGAGTATCCTTAGAAGGAGATCAAAGAAAAATGACTTAATTATAAATTTACATGTTTAAAAGATATGTAAATATTAAGGGAAAAATAGGCTCATTGATTTATAAAGAGTGTGTTTACATTATATTTTCAAAGTATATAGTTTATAGAGAGTTTTAATGGAGTATTAAAGGATTAGTTCCATAATAATTTTACTATCTTGGAATTAATTAAGAGATTTGAGAATGTGTTGTATAATAATCAGTATCCAGAAATTGATTTTGAATTAGAGGGTAAGGAAAATCTCTTGTGAAGTAATTATCATTATCATAGAATCATGGTTCAATAAATTAATTTTTTCCCTAAATAAATATTTAATATTTTTTTGCATGGAAACTAGATTCATGGTTCTTGTTTTCTTATGTATTTTAAAGAAACTATAGTCCCTAATTTGTTTTTCAATTAATGTTTTGTCAAATGATTTTTAACATATGTTATGATTAACCTATGAGAATACATTGTAGTTGTATGAAATTTCAATATTGTTAGGTTTTATATTGTCTTTAACTAAAAATATTAATGCAAATAGTTGTACAATAAGGATGAGTGTTAAACTTGAGGTGATATTTTTTTCTATTTAAGGGGATGTGGTGATAGTAGTATTGGTGTGCTATAAGCATGGGTGTAATTTTTATCTATTTATTTAAACATTTTTATAGGAAATTTAAAACCATGGATACATATTTTTGTTATTGATATCAATGGTGGTTTTTGAGTACTTCTATTATTTTCATTATTTTTTTAAAAAATATGTTTTAATTAATATATATGCATTTAATTATAGTGGGGATTTTAACTACCAACAGTATAACAATTGATAATAAAATTGGTGATTACATTATTCAGGTTTTCTATAACCATTGGATAATTAATTAGAGGGGATCATAACCACTTAAAAATGGAAGACACCCTCCATAATGTAGTTATTATTTTTGAGTATAAATATCCCACATTATGAATGAATGTTGTTAATGATAACTTCAAAAATTCATAAATAGTTTAATAATTCCCACTTAAAATAGACTATATAATGGTAAAAAGTAATCTCTATATGAATTTGGAATAATATTAAACATACATATAGGAAGAGGTTATTGGTTCCATGATCACAATCTGATAAAACCAATGGATGATAAGTCTCTTGAACATAACACACTGAAAAAAGTTCTAGAATACAGAAAATGCCCTATCAAGATTGAAACCTTAAAGTAAAACACATACCCAAGCCAACTATTCATAATATAAAAAATCTAAATTATAGGGAAAATGACTATTGATTAATTTAATTTGAAAATAATTGAGGCATAAGAATAATACAGAAGACTATGTAGATCAATCTTTCATCCTAATATGTGGGAAGATTTCTTCATTACTTTTATTCAGAGTAAAAGAGGATGATTACAATCAAGTATATCTCAATGTGACTATACCCTAAAATCATGGTAATTCCAAAACTAATGATTTCAGTCACCAATATCATCCAATATCTATATGTTGTCATATGCCTAAGTTAATCTCCATGGAAGGTAATCCATTTCATTAAAGGATCTGACTGAGTTGATCAGTCCATCTAGGGATATTTTCCCCACTTCCGATAACATCACAAGATATCTTCTAAGTGAAAAATTATGTTATCATGCTTTTGGTGTTCCATTACATTATACATTCTTAGAATCCATTTATGAATTATGATGATACAAATTTCTAACACTTTCATTCCACTATCCCATCGAATGATCAATAATTAGGATACCAGATCTTATCCTTTGGATGGTCTTTGTTTCCATAGATAAAAAATGATTATCAAATTACACAAAAATACCCCACATGTGATTTTTTTTGGGGTTATGAAAAATTTCTTTCACATCATTCCATAGACTTTCTTCCTCTTGAATTTCCAATATAGAAGCTTCATGGTTTCCTAACAATAATTATGAGTCATCTCAGTCCAAATGTGGTGGAAAACCACCTCAATACATATATAAAAACAATTTTCATCAAAATTTATTCTAGATTCCATGACACTTAAATATTACATAGGAATAACACTCCATCCTCCAAAAACAATCTAATGATGTTGTACTTATATGAATGTGTTTCATAAAATAATGAAACTTCGTTTTTACAGCTAATTGAATCACCCTTTTTGAATTAAAAATTATTTTTCAAAATATGATCACATTTTGAGATCATCTGGAATCCTTTTCATCTAGAATAAATCCTTCCCTTCTTATTTAAATGATATATTCTCCACTTACACCATTTACATTGAAACTACCAGTTTATGATTCAACATCTAACTTACTATCATTCTATAGAAAGTAAACATATAACCATAAGTTCTTTTCCATGTATCTAAATCTACATCAAAATACGGGTATAAAAAACATTGCTAAAACATGTATTTTATGATGAAAAATTACATGATTTCAGATCTCGTCAAGTACAATAGAATCAATTTTACAACATCCCAATTCTCTCATTTGGGGTTTGACACAAACCTGATGATGACTCCCACTATCTGAGAAATATATGAATGAGTACATACCATAGAATAAATCAAATTTTATATTACTGATGAATATTAAACTTTGTCTATGAACATGAGCTTATCCTCCATTCATGGTGACCCATATTTGGTAAGATTAATGTGTCTTTCTAAGGGTGAAAATTTTTTATTTTTCTCACTCATCTCAATGAAATTAATTATATTCTAGTTGTAGTTAGATTAATTTATATAAAATGTAAAAAATATTTTTCTTATGATACTAATCCCTAAAATCTGATTTAGTGAACAGATGTCAATCATCTCAAAACATATGGAAACACAACTTTTAGCTCTCCAATTGTTTCATTTCCTAAACCTTTAACAAACATATCAGCAAAATAGGGTAATAGGATAACAATAACACCATCAAAAAACTCATTATGGTAAAATTAATGGTCAAATTTTTTTTCAAAAAAACCCTTAGCCCTTCATGAATTCAATAAACTTATGATTTTATTTCCATAGCTATTTCATCAAAACATAAAGGCTTTAGTTATCACATAAGTAACCCATTCTGTGAACATTGAAACCATCAAGCTACTCCATATTATTTTATTCATCTATTTTCCCATAAAGGAATGTTTTATTCATATCCATAATTTCTATATGAAGCCATTCAATTGCTACTATGCTTGATAACATATGAATAGTAACATTCATAACTATTGATGATATGTTATTTTAAAAATATACACTTCACATTTTCCAAAAGCCTATCATGACTAGCATGACCTTGTACATAATTCTACCATCCACCATTTCATTAAAAAAACCATTTTTTTGAAAGTATATCTTTCTAGTAGGCCTTTATATTAACACAAATGTCCTAGAAATAGGGAGGGACTTGGTTTTATACCTCATTTACAATCCTGAATATTTTGAGTCTTTCCAAATCATGGCCTCCTACGATTTTTCTAGATCTCTACTATATACTAGAAGTAAGAAGTGAAAACTATCACCATATAATTTCACTAATTATCAATCCCTAGTTAATCTATGATGTTTTCTATATGGTTGAGTATATATAGGTACTATAACTTCCAGTGATCTAGATTCCATAGTCCTGAAATTCTATTTTATATTTGGCAAGTAAAATCCCAGAGAGACTTTATGAAATTCTTCTAGTAACACCTCTGAATGGTCTGGTGTTTTCTGTACTGATGTGATCAATATAATTTTTGAATCTTCACTAACTTTTATATGTCAATATAATAGAAATATAGTTTTGACGATACTTTTCTCTCATTAAAACTCTATAATAGTGTTATAATCCTTCCAAAGGATCTATTTATTGTAGATTACATTTCAACTTCATATGCATTTCTAGGATTCAGTTTCCTAGAGTAAAAAAACTCTTTTTCACCATTGAAAACAAAATAACATTCCAAAGACGTAAACTTTAGACTATATCATTCTTTAGAATCAACATGGACACATGAAAGTTCTATAAGGACTTTGAAGTGGCTGAAATAAACCTACTTTCCATAATAACATATATTTGAATTTTTGTTGTTGAATTGGAAATTATGGACTCCAATTAACTAATTATGATACGTAATTCATAACATCAACCCATAAATCATTCGGAAGCTCCACATGAATTAAAATACTAATAACGTTCTCCAAAAACGTCCTTTCCATAATCTTCACAAATTTTTTATATTCCAATGATCATAATACAATAATCCAAAATCGTATCCCCTTCCACTAAAAAAATCATCAAAACTCTATGATTTCATAATAACCACCATTATCTGGCTATTATAATTTTACTTTATAGCTACACTCCTTCCCCACCATGTACCTACATCCCAAAAAGTATAGAACTCTTTGTATTTTTGACATAGATTGTACATAGATACTTTTTGTGTATTTTTCAATTGAATTAATAGAAAAGAGTGTTCCTCTATGAGAATACAATGAATCTTTCCCCTATAATCTGTGTGACCCAACTCAAACATCTAATGCTTTGGTTGTTTCCCCACTATCTATAAGAAAACATACACTTCTTTCTGATGATAGAATCCTCATACAATATATAATATGTTCTCATGAATTTAATAATACTTTAGAATCTATAATATTTACCACTTAACCACAAATGCGTCCTAGATGACAATTCCATAGCTTCGAGAAAGATAAATCTCTATATTGAAACTATCCTTCCAGTGAACCTATGAGGTATAGATTACTATTAGTCACTCATCTTTTGATGAACAAAGGGATATGTTAAATTTTATATTGACCATATTTTAAAGTAGTACATAAGCAAACATAATCATGTTTCTCCAGATATATTAAAATTCCCATTGACCAAATTATGCATCATACAAACCTTAACTCTAGAGTCCTTTGATTTCATGTACATATCGGAAAATTTCCTTTCCACACTATATTGAGATATTTTTTCCATAAAATAAAATTTTCTATAAGATAAAAAAGTTTAATTTTATATATATCTTCTCTTATATGATGAGTGTAGTGGATCATTATAGTCTCTTAACCAAAACCCCAATGAACTAGTATCACTTAGGTGGATTTATCTCCCATATTTTGATAATGGATTTGAAAACCCACTAATAGAAGAATATATTACATATTTTTCCCTATTAAACTATAATATTTAATTATGTTTCATTTTCTGTCATTATTATAGCACATGGGAGAACCAACCATCAAGATACATTTGATCTGAATCCTCCTTCATTTTTCATTATGGTGACTTGTATGTCTAGAAAAATGTCTTATTTTTTTCATGATGTATGAATTCATAGAATATTATTGAATATCCATCCCAAAATATACTTATTTTAGTTTATGAAATGAACTCCCATAAAATTTATGTATAACCTTAGACTAGATTTACTCACCATTATAATCATCTCATCCCAAGATTCTAGGAGTGAATATAATAACAACATCACTCAAAAAAGGTATTAGAAAATTTACTTCATGGAATCCAATGGGATTAGGATGACATGGAATTTGTTAATGTAACTAAAAATATACCTTCCTTTTAATAGTCCATTTCTTAATATCATCCTTCTAAATAACACCTTAGTTTAAAACTTGGTATTACCATACATGTTAGTGAGGGTCTTCATGAGTTCTGATGTTTTTTTTCACAACATAGATGTTATAATCCACCTTCCATGTTTGTAACATTTTCATCAAAACAATTACATTCTTATATATCATCTCACATTCAAAAAATTTTATTGTTGTCACCTTAGTACTGGTCAATAAAATATTAGGGCCCTTCTATAGAAGGAAATCCACTATCTAGATCTTCCAAAACCAAAAATATATTCCGTTAAACTTTGTTATATTGATCCTAATCTCCTCCAATTTTATTCCTCTATAAATTGTGAACTCACATTACCTAATAATAAGGTGAGGAAAATATATCATGACCTAATTACTTATATTTTTATATAAGTAATAGAGGTGAATATATTTAAATATTAATTATTGAAAACACCTTCATCAAGGATTGATCATCCAAAAATACTCTAACATTGAGCTCTGGTATATCTCATTTGGTCTA
Organism: Viscum album; assembly: GCA_963277665.1. Lineage (NCBI taxonomy): Eukaryota > Viridiplantae > Streptophyta > Magnoliopsida > Santalales > Viscaceae > Viscum > Viscum album. The sequence goes on along the minus strand of OY728165.1, from coordinate 904,223,848 downwards.
TAGTCATCGTGCAATCAAAACTATCTGAAGATATCTCTTCAAAATTTAACACAAAAAAGTATCATAATGAAACCCACAATATGATGTTTATAATTTTGAAGTCAAACCCACACAAAATTCTCCTCAAAACAAGACACAACGTCCAGATCTCACAGACAAGAACTATCGATTACAATGATTAGAAAATAAACAAGGAACAATAATAACCCAATATATTATATGTTTTATAGTTGGATAATAATATAAAGGGGAATTATACTTTACTTTTATTCAAATTAACGGAGGATGATAATAATAAAGTAAGAAAATCACACTATGATCACATCAAACTAATATTGTAGTGTTAATTCAATAATTTTGTTATCCATCCCAATGAAAATTACTTGGATTGAAATCCACCTAACATGATCTCCATAGATGATCCATTATTTGATTAAATGATCCCACCACCTTAAATAGTTTATATCATGTACTTTTACCCAATTATGATGATTTCACAAGATATATTTCTAAAATAACATTTGGTGAATAAAATTCTAGTGTTCCATTCTACAAAACATTCCAAACTATCATCTATGACCTCCAAAAAACGCAACTTCTACTATTATCAATCAATCAAAAATTTCATAAATTGGAAATTAGGCTACACATGTTTATCATTCTTGTTTCATTATTTTCCTCTATTAAAAAACTATTCAATTATTCCTAAATTGAGGGTGTAATGAAATCCATCATGAACTAGTTATGTTATTAAAAAATAGATAAAAATGTATAAGGTTCCCTTCAATTTAATTTTTCATAATTTCTTTGTGGAATTATTCTATTATTAACAACACAATAATAATAATTAAATATGCATGTGAAATTTAATTTTTTAGCCCTATGTTACTCTAAATAATTTTATTTTATTTTTATATGATAATATATTGATAAAATGTTCTATATTTTCATAAGTTTTATTTTTAAGAGGTTATATGAAATTATATTTATGTTTTTATATATTTATTTTCACATATATTTTAATGGTATTTTGAATATATTATACATTTATACGTAAAATAAATATTCAACCAATCATATATGTAGTAAATATTTCCTACATGAATGTAAAAATAAATTATAAATAATAGAACCACTATGTGAAAAGATGGTTTCCTAAAGGCAGTATGAAAAAACAATTTCAACCACTTGGGTGGTAATTTTGTTTAAAAGTTGCTTCTTACCATTTCTCATTAATTGGATTGTGAAAATGGGTTCTAAAAATATAGAACTAAGTAATTTCCATTCTTAAACATGATCTCCTTCAACTTAACCTAATTACAAGAATTATCCTCTAGTGTATTCAGGTAGTAACATTTCTCTCGTGAATGTATTGGGGGGTTTCCCCATAAACCTGTACTTGCATGTCCATTATCCTCGGATCCCAGGGTGTGATTACCCTCCATCCGGACCATTTTTATTTCACCCAAATGTTTTGATAGGGTTGATGGATGTCCTATGGTGGACTAATCTGTAGAATAACTCAATGATGCTATGGATTATCAAAATATGTCATTGGTGGAATGGTTTGTTCATGAAAATCCCCCCTATGATTTTTAGACCATTCATAAACTCTTGGGGAGTCACGAATCCATTGGTAGTATCGGCCCAATCGAGATCTAATTTATATATTAATTTTATCAAGTGGTGATTTCATGATGGCACGGTCTGGGATGGACCGAATATGTGGTGGTTAGAGCTTCTTTCTCAATAGGTGGTCTTGGGATGTACATTGTTGGAAGGTGCTGAGCATTGAATATGTATATGTATGGCTTCATGGATTTCCTCTACCCATTAACAACCTAAACATCCTTCAATGTGTGAGTAATGGTTTTGGGTTTTATCTATACTTGAAAAAAGATAATAAGTTCTTATATTTGGCAGTGAACCCTCACATTTGTGTTGAACTGGATCAAGCACTAACCTTCCATCTAATGTTCTGACTAGGGTGGGTGAAAATTTTTTATCATGGAAATAAGTGTTTGATGAGGCATCAAATCACTTTTTCTCAGGATGTTTCCTCCGAGGTAACTCCTTAGAAGTATTCAAGGGAAGAAAGATTGGGTCCAAGGTGAGAGAGCTAGTGTCAGATCTTGTTACACGTGATCCACATGTTGATGGTGGGTGGTCTAATCAAGGGGTTTCCATTCTGGATACTTCAAATATACTATAAATTGATCCAATGGAACACATATCATCTCCATACTCTCATAGAAAGATTACAAATGAGTTGTGTTGTTAAAATGTTGAAAAAGTGTCTCACGCACCTATTGAAATCTCTGACACTCTAACCGTTGATATGCCTGGGGCCCTCTTTCTGTCTAATGGGCCTCCCCACATAGATCCAAGGGGACTTAATGATCATTATTTAGTCACTTGGAATATTGTGCTATATACAAGATTGTTGTATCTAAATATTTAATATTTTGGAATAAACGATACGGGTTTTATTTCAATATCAGATATATATGAGTTTCTTTGCAACAACAATATGCTAGAGGGGATGTTAATGTAGATCCTGTAATATCGAAACTCACTAGAGAGACTCCTAATTGTCTATTTTTCTAGAGGTAATGTCATTAGTATCTTCACTCTTGAATGAATATGGTTCCAATATATTTACAATTATTTAAAAGGACGAGGAAACACTAAAGAGGACAGGTTCTACATGTGATAAGAATTGAGGAAAATTGATGCTCATTTCTATAGCAGTGAATAGTGAGCATACAATGTGATACCTGAAAAGAGAATATTCAGTCAACTCTTCTTCAATGATAGGTCTAGTATACTCTGTGTCTTGTTCATCCTTTTTCTAATAGTCTCCATTATCACATGGAAAGTGTGTTATTTTGGAGTGATGGAGAATAATTATTTATATACTAGTGAGTGTCTCCATAATTATTAGTCATTGATAATGGGTTTGGAACTGAAAAAACATTCTAATATTATTTTTTCATTTTCTTGATGTATGAGTTTATAGAGTTTATGCATGAAGTCCTAGGTAATAGCCACTTCTGAATTTTCTAGAGGCATGATATTTCAGTGGAGGACATCGAGTCTTACACACATAACATCTCCACCATGATATCTGAAAGGGGTAACAAGTTTCTTTTGTTTTATTTTTTAATGTGAGATGACATGCAGCTGATAGGGTGGACTTATGAAAGTTGTTATCTTTAGTTAAACCATGTTGTTACCCATGGTTCATCAGGGGTGATTTCAACACAATTTTATTTTTATCATAAAAGAAAAGAAGAATTATGCATAATAATAAATCCATGCATGACTTCACCAATTTCATGGCCACAAAATAAATCATTAATTTGGGGTTCTTAGGTACTTTATATGCGTGATGTGACAATAATAAATGTAGTTGAAGTGTTTGTAGTAGACTGTATATTAGTCTCTCTAATATTCAATGGATGGATTCATTGACATTTTCTTCTGTGATCCTTCTATACATGTCTTTATTAGATCATTCTATACTATTGGTAAGTTTAAAGAAGGAGAATATAATGGTTACAATTTTTCTAAATTCTAGTAACTAGTATCATACAGAGGGATTTATTCAGATGATCATAAAACCCTGAGATCAACCAGAGAAGAGTGATACTTGGACCAGGTTAGTTAAAGAGCTGCAACGCTTGAAAAATATTGTTTAGATATATTTGAAACAATATTAATTGGGGGATTTTTGTCTATAAATGCTTATATATGACATCTAAAGTATTAAAGAGATCCTTTAGGGAAAGTGAGATGAGGACCTATTTATTGCAATATGAGAGAAACCAAATGTGCTAGATGGAAAACTCTTAGAGATAGATATGTTTTTTGGAGACAAGTCTCGAGTAGTATGGATTAAATTGGGAGATATTAACATTACTTATAGTTAGGAATGTATGATGGAGATGAAATTTGTTAAAAATGTAATTTTATGTATGGAAGATGGGTCTATCAGCTCATATGTGAAAGTAGCAGGTAAAAAAGCCTTAGAACATTTTATGAACCATTTGGCTACATAGAATATGATAAGAGGTGGTGGTTCTACTAGGTCTGATGAAGAATATATGTTCTTAATTTTCATTCAAATCCTGGTTGATTAACAAGATAATGAGGTGTTAAAATCTCTACTACAGGAAGGAAAAATCAATGTGTTCAGTATAAAACATGAAAACATTCAAGCCCTAATGATTCCTTGTGGAATTTAATGTGGCATAAAAAGATCTTGTTAATACATAGATAAGGGAGGTAGTTCAAGACTAAATTAGAGGTAGAGAACTTACTAAAGTTATATATTCTTCAAGGGTGGTTTTTATTCCCAAAGTGAAAGATCCTACCTCATGGAATCAATACCAACCAATATATATTTACAATTTCAGCTAAAAAATCAGGCTAACCCGATCAATAAAAGGATGAGTGGTATCATTACACGACATATATCAGATGGATGTCATGGAATTATGAAATGGAGGATCATTCATGGGGCCATCTGTATTGAAAAAGAAAAGGTGGAGGGCTTGAATAAGAGGGAAATTGGATCATCTTTCATGATCAAGGTGGATATGGATAAAGCCTCTGATATATTGGACCTGTGTATATTTTAAGGTTCATGATGAATTTTGGATTTAATGAATGGTTCTAGTATTTATTTTTTATATGGTATTCCTCTATGTGGCACATGATATTCTTGATGGGAAGGGGTTTTAGATTCCTCAAATCTAAATGTGGAGTCACTCCAGGAGACCCATCACCTCTTAGTATTTTTATCATGGCCCCGTATGCTCTCAAAAAGAACAAAAAATATGTTCTAAATGGTTGTATAATTATTTATTTCACAAATAGGTTTGGGAGGGAATAATATCCCACTTAAATTATGAAATATAATGTTATTTTATCTTAGTGGAAGGAAACATTTAATTAATGGGTTCAAAAAATCCTGGAATCCTATAGCATCCTGAGTGGTTAGTGTATCAATCCAAGGAATAATAGTGTTTATATTTCTAAAAAAATTTTATAGACAAGTGAATACATAATTCAAGAATAATTGGGAAGACAGAGGTGAAAGATTCCTATGTGATGTCTTAGAGATCCGATATCAAATGTTTGAATTAGGAAAGAATTACTTGATAATATTATCAGTCAGATCACATGAATGATATGCAACAACATAAATAAAATCCTTTCATATAAATGTTGTATTACTATCATTAATAGTGTTCTCACCTATGTGACAATGCAAATTCTTTCTGTCTTTAAGATAATAAAGGGAAAAATATTGAGGATGAAGCTACCCATGAACTCATTCCTATATTATAAAAACCAAAAAATAAAATGTCATTGGGAATCATAGAAACAATTAGAATGGTAAAATTAAGAATGTGGGATCAATCTTCTTAATGTGGAAAAACCCATGCATGGCATGAAATCAAAACCCATGTGGGATATTATCATTGAGAATTCATTATGGGAGAAATTTATGAGACAAAGATATGGAGAAAATTTGTATGATTGGTAAGGTTAATCCATAAAGAATACTGCTCTAGAATGCTGCATATTATATCACCAATAGGTTTTGGATGAAAAGGACTTATTGGTCATTGGATGTTGAGATATTAACTTATGGTTGACTAATTGGGTGGGTGAAAAGTTATTTTTTTCACGAATCCTAGTACTGAAACATTCCATTAGGGAATACAACAGGTACCCAGATTTTATGAAAGATATTTTAAATTATGATTAGAATAATTGTTACAAAAGTAATTTCTTGATTGAAGATATAGACTTCCATGTATTTAAAGGATTGAATTTAGGGACTTTTAATGGTAAGGACTATAGAAAAATTCACATGATAGAAACATGAAGGAAACCATTACACCAAAATTATGGTACAAATATATTTCAAGTATGTTGAACTTATTAGTTTTGATATTGATAAATAGAGACCAACCTATGGATGAGAATGTGTAGGAAAGAGAGTTTTTTTGGTGTCCAAATGTCACTACTGTGATTTCTTGCAACAAGAATATTTAGAAAACTTATTTTTTCAGACACAATGGGTGATGGTGATCTAGTGGTTTTTGAGCCATAATATGAATATTCATGCAGGTGGATACATAGTACTAGAGGATTTTAAATATTGCTTTCATAATTACGGTAAACTGGAGGCAGAGGTTAGGGATTGGGAAATCATTTATTCGATTGTGTTTTCAACACTCTAGGAGGATTAGAATAAATAAAGAGCATGTAAATAATTGTTGAATATTTTCTTTCATGTTCGTGTTAAGTTTCTGGTGGTAGAGCTAGGTGACCTAGCTCAAAGTGGGATACCATCCCCTGCTTTTAAAAGGATTCATACATGACTATGTTTCTATTTGAAAAGAATAAGATACAATCAAAGAATATTAATTCAATGTAAAGCTCATTCCCCTAGGATAAATCTTAATGGGGATGGGCCATTTCATTAAGAGTTGATGAGATGTGGTTTTTCTTTGAGAAGAAATAGGGGTTTGGAGTTGTAGGGTTTTAGCTCATTTTAGGGGAACGGAAATTCCATTGAAGTGGAGGCATGGGATTTTTTAACTGATTTTTTCTTTTTAAAGTTGTATGATATTCAAATCATAAAATTTATAACTAATTATTCTATACTGGTTGGATTTTTACCGGGGAAGGGAAGGTACCTGTAACAACTTGGGATTTTATGGGAATTAGTATTTTTAATTTCATTGATGTCTTTTGTTGTAATCTACACTAAAATTAGTTTGTGCTATACACAACACCATATTAGCTTGCAGTATATGCAACACTATTATTGGCTCGTGTTACACACAATTTCAAGTTTTTTTTATAGTAGTTATTCTATGAAAAATTGAGTATATATATATATATTCAATGTATAAATGAAATATGGTCGGATTTTATTATATGCAACAACAAAGGAGTCATGCACTACACGCATCCTTGACTTGGCTTGCCTTACACGCAATGATGACCTTCCTCAATAGCGTGTGTTGTACGTAATACCGTGTTTCACTAAATGACGATATATTGTTATAATATTATTATGAACTGGACATTATGAATATTAGTTTCTAAATTTTTAATTTTATAACATTATTATTTATCTTACACATTTTCTAGAACATGGTATAGGAACAAAATAATTTTTTCGGGTAAAATAAGTATATTTAAAAAAATGCAGTTTTGCATCTTTTTGATGACACACCCACTTTAAATCTAGTTTTTGACATGTTTATAAGTTCAATTTGACAAAATCAAATTCTCTTTTGGAATTAAGATATAAAAAATTTCTTTGGATAAATTCTTCATATTATTCTGATAACTTCCATATTTTAATGAATAGTAAAAACACGCTATATTTTAATTAAAAACAACTTTTTTCATCACAATAATTTATATGGTTAAATTATTATATTGAATGGTTGTAAAGTATAAATTGAATATATTTTTATCGTTTAATAAAATTTATGTCATTAGCATTAATTTTACACTGAATTAATAGGTAAAAAATTTCAATCTTTGGCAATGTTCTAACTTTTAAAACTCATTTTCTTAACAACGAGATTAATTTTAAATTAATTACTGCAACTTCTGTGTTTTGAATTTTGAAAAATTGATTCCATAGTTGAATTCAGTGGGTTCAAATTATGTTAATAGGTTACTTTTATTTTTTTGAAATTATGAATAGTAACGAGGGTAATTTTTATTTATTGTAGTTAAAGGTAAATCGGGTAATTAAGGTAAAAATAATATTATAAAATTACCTAACACCTGCCAAAATTCTATTGGATGACTAAAAGTCGTCCCATATCACCTAAGGGTCAGAATAGATTCATTTTATGCACTTTTTACCAAGAAAATAATTTAATTATTATTAAAACCAAAGAAAGTGACAACATGTAACTCTCTTAAATATTATCAGTATAATAATTTTAATTTAGTGATAAACTTAATGAAACTTATAAAATTAATAGTCTAAAGAAATATAATAAAATTATCTATATCATGTGAATTTATTTATACTTTTTAGGGATTAAATAATTATCGTTAAAGGAGACACAATAGTGATGTTGAAATTATTTTATTGATTGAAATATCAAATATATGGTTTAAAAAATATAAAAATAAATATTATATGAACTATTTAATGTGATACTAGAATTTTATATATAAATATGACATGTTATGAATCTATTAAAGCTTTTATTTGGAACATATATTACGTGTGAGTTTTATCTAAATTCAAATAAATAAATAGTGTCAAAATTGACACTATTGCTATTTTATAAAAATAACATAATATAAAATTGTTTAAAAATCACAAAAATATTTAAAAATTATAAATTAAAATTTATATGGTATAAAATGTCATAAATTATCCAATTATGGACAATTCACAACACATAAGTAATTATTTATAACAATTTAAAATTTAGAATCTTATTACCACAAATAAAATTAAATAGATTAAATAAGGATAAATCAAGTAGATAATGTTTAAAATAAATTCCCAACATGTCTAAATTTTGTTGTTTGATTTGATTACAACGATATCTCATCTAATTTTCGTATTTGATTCATTTTGGAAGTTATTATGTGGGATTTGAATTTATTATATATTAATATTGTTGAGGTTTCCAACGGTGCCCCTTTCCTCCCGTCTAAAAGGGAACATCCTCCCTCTCCTCTTTACACAACTTTGAGCCTTCAATCTCGTCCAAACCCTTCCTATTACTCTTATAAACTTCCCTAATAATATTATGGAGGTTCTGGTCTTCTCAAAAGACCAACTCTTATTCCTTAAGAAGAAGCTTAAAGGAGGTGCATCGAAGAAGAGGTCATCTCTTCTTTGATTCTTTCAAGTTTCTTTCTTCTTATACAATTTCTTCATTAGTTGTTTCATTATAAAGTAATAAAATATGTATCACTAATATACTGATATGTTATTATAAATATGAAACAACCCTGTTTGATCTTCTATCCATCCTATGGAAAATGAAATCGCAGCGCGTGCGTACGTACAGAATATCGTCTCTACGCCATGGTGTAATCTGTTTTCCACCACCACCTTACTTGGATGAGTATAATGGTGTAAGAAATAACTATATATGGTTATTATAACATCATACTGATTATTATATATTATATCATCCACTGCAATTCTATTAAATAATTATGGGAACGATATCATCGATCGTGCGTACGTACGGACTACCATCTCCACGAAGGCGATGAGATTAATTTTCCATGATTAACCATTCAAGTATGATTATAAAGTATATATAATAAATAATCAGGGAATATATTACATAATAATTTTACTGGATTTATGTACATATATGTTTCATTTACTTAATTCCATTTAATTTAATAAGGAATCGAAAACAACGTTCATACGTACGTACGACCTACCGTCTCCCTGATCGGTGTATTTCATTCCATTTATTGATCTATCATATATATTTATATGATTAATATGTATTATATATAAATCATGTTTTACATTCTAGAATTATGTAAATCAGGTTATAATTAATAATATCAAAAACAACAAGTCGAAACACGTACGATAAATGAAATGATTTTACCCAAAATGCTGCTTTAACATGGAATTTACAAAAAAACGGGTAATAAAAAATCATAAGTGAACCATATATAATATCATAACAATGAATATGATTCTGTAATAAGTCAATGGCATTATTTAAATCATTATACAGTAGGTTCAGATACATACTAAGCATATCAGACATAAGGTAAGGGATAACTTTTCCAATCTCGTTTTTATCTGTGTTTTTTTATTTGTAAGTATTTACTAGGGTAATATTTATCATCCATGTACATATTTTCAAAAAATGGTTTCATGTATGTTTAATTTAGTTTTTACCCATTTTTGACTTTTACTACATGGTATGTAAGGAATCTTTCTTTTCTTTACCATACGAGGTACTTTTTGACTTTTTCAGAAAAAGTAGGAGAAGAATATTTTTTTAACTTATAGGATATGAATGGATTTTTACGGTTTTATAACACCTTATTCACATGAAGATTTCTGTACAATATTTCAGGAAAATTTTAAAAAAAAAATCCTTTTCTATTAAAATTTCATGGTATTCCGTGAGAAGAAAATTATTTTGAAGAAAAAAGGATATTTTCCTCTAGAATCATTTCAAGTGTTTTATCAAAACACTTCTCCCTCTATGATGAAAATATTTAATATGTCAATGTTTCAAGAATAATTTCTTAATTATTTACATGGTTTGATTTTTCTTATGATGAAATAATATACATTTGTTTATATGGATTATGTTATGATAGGATGATGTTTATGAAACCTATTTTATTCTTGGGGTTATGATGAATGATTAATGATTATTTTGTGGCACACATAAGAATGATTTCAATATAAGATGGGTGGGACCTAAATTTCCCTAAAATTCATTGGGTGAAGATTTATATCTCATGAGATAGACATTGCTGGAACGACAAGTTAATCCGGTTCTGTGATACAAGACTGGAATGAGGAGTGAACTCAATTCAGAATGGGACTTTTTCCACTAAGATGGTCTTGGTAACAATTCCTTGGCTACTATGGAAATCATAACATGTGATTAATGGATTCCACAGTTACATGTTTTATTCCCATTCTATTTTATCATGATTGATGATCCATTATGATCTATTCCTTAAGTACTACCATGTTTTATGTCATTGCTCAAGATATTGATGGTTAAATATTATGTTCATGTTTTCTAGTTCAAATGTATATTCTTTGTTTTATTTTCTACATGCTTACCCTTACTGAGCATTTGAGATCACCCTTTATATGTTTTCTTTTCCCCAGGATATAAAGAATGGTTTTAGGTAAGAAAAAAAAGGAAGATCTTTATGCAAGATGTTGAAGTTCTTCCACCATGATTAGAAAATTGTGTTCCGAGTTTCCAAAGACACTAAACTATTACGATCCTTGAGTGTTGGTTTTTTTATGTATTATGTATTCTGAAAAAGTAATGTAATGTCAAAGTACGTTAGGTTTGGGGTCTCTACAGATTGTAACTGAGGAAAGGTTTAGTTATCCTTTGGAAAATAGGATGTGAAAACTTTAGTGAGATCTCTATAGATATTTATATGCTATGTCAAGGGATGTTCCTAAGGTTAAGTATAAGTATAGGTTACAGTCCAAGAATTATGTTAACGATATTAGAGTTAAAACTTAGATGTTAGATATTGAAGGTACTCCCCCTTTATAATGTTGTTTTCGCTAGCATGATTTTTGCCTCTTATACTATTATTTTAGGGGTTTAGACGATAGATGGAAGCCGAAGGAACCATTTTAATCAATGTAATGGGAAATTCAATGATTGTCCTCCTGAACAAACCATTTTTGTGGTAGATGGAGTGAAAAATCTTATTTCTATACTTACACAAGCTATGAATCATTTAGGACTACCGAATGACCAGAGAAGGGAACAATATTCTATTAAGTCCTTCTTAAGGAAATGTCCACCTTATTTCAGTGGGTCTTCTGATCCACTTGTTTCTGAACAATAGATCAGCACCATTGAAAGGATATTTTCCATACTTCGATGTTCAGAACAAGAAAAAGTCATTCTGGCTATTTACCATTTATAAGGGGAAGCAGACCAGTGGTGGACTCTAATTAAGAATACAATTCCCCAAGATGAAATTAAATAAATGGAATGGGATGAGTTCAAGAACTTGTTTTTCAATAAGTACATCCCTCGTATTATTAAAATAAAGATGGAAAAGGAGTTCCTTGAGCTTATGCAAAAGGATGATGAATCTGTTGGTATATATGAAGAAAATTTTACAAGGCTTGCAAGGTATGCATTTGGATTTATCATCCAACCTGAAAGTAAAGTTGATCGATTCATCAGTGGCTTAAAACCAAGTCTTCAATGAGCATTAACTATAAGAGACTTCCGTAACTATGAATAAATTGTGTGTTGTGCTATCAAGGATGAAATTGAAGTTGGTGTTACATATCCATCTCATGGTTTTGACATGAAACGAAAGATAGAGTTCAAGGAAAAATCTCAGAACAATGGTGAAAAGAAGGTGAATGTTTCATTATGCTCAAAGTGTGGAATGAGGAATTGTGGAGATTGTATAAAAGGTACTAGAAAATGTTCCAAGTGTGCAAAAGAAGGTCCTCGAGAATCTGAGTGCCAAAGTAATGGGAAAAAGGTTTCTAATGACGAGAATAGAGAAAAGACTACAGAGAATTCTCCACCAACTCTTCAATGCTTCAAGTGAAAGGAAACGAGGGCATTATGCAAATCAATTCCCTAATCCAAGGGTTAATTATGATCAATGTGAGAAACTTTTTAGGGAAAAGGATAAAGGGAAGTCACATGAGATCACAATTTGTGATGTTGAGTTTGACAATGATGTTGTGTAATGATTAAGTGTTTATGTAATGGGATTTAAAATTAGTATCATGGAATCTCATTTATGGTATAGTGGAATTTTGGAATATATATGTATTGGTTTTCAATAATTATATGGTACCAGTAACCATGAAAAGTGATTGAAATATATTTGGAAATAAGATGATATGAACAAAATGAAGGGATAAAGAGAAAATGAAATGACGTCATAACAGATATAAGGACAAAGTTATATCATGGTTTGAGTATATAGAAATTTTGGGATATTGGTATGTGGAAGGAGTTGAATTTTGACATCATTCATGTTTTCAATATGATTCTATGGTAATTCATGTTTCGAGATAGTACATGATTAAGGTGGTCACATGTTTGTAAAGTGATCAAGAAGATATATCTTATGATATATGGGGGATAAATGATGGTATTCACGTGCTTGTTATGTGACCTTTCAAGTAATTGTTTTCTTTATACTATGATATTGGACAGATGTATTTTGGATAAGCCTAAAGATTGGAATGGATTATATTAGAAATCAGATAGTATTATTTAAGGATAGAACTTGTTTTTAGATATTATTTCTGGAATGTTATAATAGTATAGTTTTAGAAAAAGGACAACCTGGTGAATGGGAGACAACCCATTGCGTCAGGCAAGGCTATGGGAATCGAACCCACAACTGAAGTGCGACAGGCCTTTATTGCATACCACTGGCCTACAGGAAGTCCCTGGTTAGTAGACACTAGTTTTATTTTATTTAGCGGTATGATAGATGACGTATAAGTCCATTTTCGAAATCATATACGATTAACCTCACCATAGATGGACTTATGTATATTTGATAACTTTTGTTAACCTTTTTTTTGAGATAGATGGAATAACCTATCATTCTATTGCATGATATGCTAACACTTTACAGAAGAAAAATTCAACTTCATTTCTTTATGAGATGAAGTGGAAATTGTTCAAGGCACAAACAACAGTGAGATTGTACCAAAATCAAGTAAGTATTTCTTCTATTTCAAAATTTTCAACTTTAGGGAAATGACATTGAAAACCAAAAATGTTTTCCTAGTGCTCTTATATCTGATGAATCATATGGTACCTTAGATCATCACAAATTTTTGGCTTTGTTACTATGGGCTTTTTCATAGACATGTCCTCTACAACTCTCCATCAGAACTTGATGGTTAGATTTCTCTTACCTATCTATATTTTCACCTATGTTCTCCAATGTGGAAACCCAGTGATTAGCAAATTTGGGCAACCGTTACATTTCAAAACATAGTTTTTAAAGTTATGTTTTGGTATTTTTTTATGATGTCTGTTTTTATTAAAGGAACTTTCAAGTAATAAACCATTTATAACCCCAACGAATTTCGAGGTCGAAATTCATTTTAAAGGGGGTAGAATGTAACAACTGGAGATTTTATGAGAATTAATCTTTTTAATTTCATTGATGGCTTGTGTTTTACGCTACACTAAAATTAGTTTGTGCTATACGAAACACCGTATTAGCTTGCAGTATACGTAACACTATTCTTGGCTCGTGTTGCACACAATTTCATGTTTTTTTATAGTAGTTATTCTATGAAAAATTGAGTGTATATATATATATATATATTAAATGTATAAATGAAATATGGTTGTATTTTTTTATACGCAACAAAAAAGGAGTCCTGAACTACACCCAACCCAGACTTGGCTTGCATTACACGCAATCGCAACCTTTCTCGATATCGTGTGTTGTATGCAATACCAGGTTTCACAAAACGAAGATATATTGTTATAATATTATTATGAACTAGCTTTTATGAATACTAGTATCTCAATTTTTAATTTTATGACATTATTATTCATCTTACACATTTTCTAGAACATGGTATGAGAACAAAATAATTTTTTCAGGTGAAATAAGTATTTTTCAAAAAAATGCAGTTTTTCCGCCTTTTGATGGCGCACCCACTTTAAAACCCGTTTTCCTAACAACGAGATTAATTTTAAATTAATTACTGCAACTTCTATGTTTTGAATTTTGAAAAATGGATTCCATATTTTAATTCAGTGGATCCAAATTATGTTAATAGGTTACAATTATTTTTTTTGATATTATGAATAGTAACTACAGTAATTTTTATTTACTACAGTTAAAGGTAAATCAGGTAATTAAGGGTAAAAATAAGATTATAAAATTACCATAATACTGCCAAAATTCTATTGGATGACTAAAAGTCAAGACATATCACCTAGGGGTCAGAATAGATTCATTTTATGGACTTATGACCATGAAAATAATTCAATTATTATTTAAACCAAAGAAAGTGACAACATATCACTCGTTTAAATCTTATGAGTATAATAATTTTAATTTAGTGATAAACTTCATGAAACGTAGAACATGAATAGTATCCAAGAATATAATAAAATTATTTACGTCATTTGAATTTATTTACAATTTTTAGGAATTAAATAATTATCATTAAAGGTGACACAATAGTGATGTTGAAATTATTTTATTGATAGAAATATCAACTAAATGGTTTTAAAAATATTAAAATAAATATTATATGAGATATATAATGTACACCACTAAATTTATAGATAAATATGACATGTTATTTATCTATTAAATCTTTTATTTAGAACATATATTATGTGTCGATTTTATTTAAATTCAAATAAATGGATAGTTTCAAAATTGAATCTATTGTTATTTTATATAAATAACATAATATATATTTTTTAAAAAAACAACAAAAATATTTAAAAATTATAAATTAAAATTTATATGGTCTAAAATGTCATAAATTATCCAATTATGAACAATTCAAAACATATAAGTAATTATTTATAACAATTTAAAATTTAGAATCTTATTGCCACAAATAAAATAAAATAGATTAAATAAGTATAAATCAAGTTGATAATGTTTAAACTAAATTCCCAACATGTCTAAATTTTATTGGTTGATGAGATTAAAACCATATCTCATCTAATATTCGTATTTGAGTTATTTTGGAAGATTTTATGTGGGTTTTGAATTTATTATAAATTAATATTTTTGAGGATTCCAAAGATGCCCCTCTCCTCTCTTATAAAATGGAACCTCCTCCCTCTCTTATTTACACAAAATTGAGCCTTAATGCTCAGAAAAACCATTCCCATTACTCTTATTAACTTCCCTAGTAATATTCTGAAGCTTTTGATCTTCTCAAACGTCCAACTCTAGTTCCTTTAGAGGAAGCTAAAAGGAGGTGCGTCGAAGAAGATGTAATCTCTTCTTCCGATTCGTTCAAGTTTCTTTCTTCTTCTACTTCTTCTTCGTTAGTTGTTTCATTATAAAGTAATAACATCAATATCACTAATATACTGATATGTTATTATAAATATTAAACAATATTATTTCATCATCTATCCATCCTACGGAAAACAAAATCACCGCGCGTGCATACGTACAGAATACCGTCTCCACGTCATGGCGTTATCAGTTTTCCACTACCAACCTACATGGATGGGTATAATGGTGTAAAAAATAACTATATATTGTTATTATAAGATCATACTGATTATGATACATTATATCATCCACTCTAATTCTATTAAATAATTATGGGAACGATATCGTCGCTCATGCGTACGTACGGATTACCGTCTCCAGGAACGCGATGAGATTCATTTTCCATGATTAACCATTCATGTATGATTATAATGTATATATAATAAATAATCATGAAATATATTACATAATAATGATACTGGATTTATGTACATTTATGTTTCATTTATGTAATTCCATTGAATTCAATAAGGAAATGAAAACAACGTTCATGCGTACGTACAACCTACCATCTCCAGGAACGGTATATTTTATTCTATTTATCAATCTATCATATATATTTATATGCTGAATATATATTATATATCAATCATGTTTTAAATTCTGGAATTATGTAAATCAGGATATAAGTAATAATATCAGGAACAACAAGTTGAAACACGTACAATAAATGAAACGATTTTACCTAAAACGCTACTTTAACATGGAATTTACAAAAGAACGGGTAATATAACGTCACAAGTGAACCATATATGATATCATAACAATGAATATGATTCTATAATAAGTCAATTAAATTATTTAAATCATTATACAGGGGGTTCAAATACATACGAAGCATATCAGACATAAGGTAAGGGATAATTTTTCCAACCTCGTTTTTATCCGAGATTTTTTATTCGTAAGTATTTACTGGGGTTATATTTATCATCCATGTACCTATTTTCTAAAAATGGTTTCATTTATGTTTTATGTCCTTTTTTCCCATTTTTTACTTTTACTACATGGTATGTAAGGAAACTTTCTTTTGTTTAGCATACGAGATACTTTTTTAATTTTTCGGCAAAAGTGTGAGAAGAATGTTTTTTTAACTTATACGGCATGAATGGATTTTTACGGTTTTATAATACCTTATTCACATGCATATTCCTCTACAATAATTCTTGATTATTTTAAACAAAAGTCATTTTCTTTTAAAATTTCATGGTATTTTTTGAAATGAAAAATTTTTTGATGAAGAAAGGATATTTTCCTCAAGAATCATTTCATGTGTTTTATCAAAA
Source organism: Viscum album (assembly GCA_963277665.1). NCBI lineage: Eukaryota > Viridiplantae > Streptophyta > Magnoliopsida > Santalales > Viscaceae > Viscum > Viscum album. Next base: position 904,206,764 of record OY728165.1, on the reverse strand, counting down.
ATATTTTCCCTCTATGATGACATTATTTAATATAGTTATGTTTCAAGAATAATGTATCTATTATTTACATAGTTTTAATTTTCTTATGATGATATAATATTCATTTGTTTATATGGATTATGTTATGATGGGATGATGTTTATGAAACCCATTTTATTCTTTGGGTTATGATGAATGATTTAAGATTATTTTGAGGTACATGCAAGAATGATTTCAATATGAGATGGGTGGGACCTATATCTCCATCCAATGCATTGGGTAAAGATTTATATCTCATAAGATAGACATGGTTGGAACGAAAAGTTAATCTGGTTCAGTGATATAGGACTGGAACGAGGAGTAAACTCGATTTAGAATGAGACTTTGTCCACTAAGATGGTCTTGGAAGTAATGCCTTGGCTACTATGGAAATCATAACATGTTATTATTGGTTTACACAATTACATGTTTTATTCCCATGATATTTTATCATGATTGATGATCCATTATGATGTATTCCTTACATACTGCCATGTTTAATGTCATTGCTCAAGATTTTGATGTTTAAATATTATGTTCAAGTTTTGAAGTTCAAATGTATATGGTTTGTTTTATTTTCTCCATGCTTACCCTTACTGAGCATTTCATCTCACCCTTTATATGTTTTCTTTTCCCGAGGATATAAATAAAGGTTTTAGGTAAGAAAAAAATGGACGATCTTTATGGGAGATTTTGAAGATCTTTCGCCATGATTAGAAGATTGTGTTCTGAGTATCCACATGCACTAAACTATTACGATCCTTGAGTGTTGGTTTTAGTTATGTATTAAGTATTCTGAAAAAGTAGTGTAATGTCCAACTACATTTGGTTTGGGGTCTCTATAGTACCCATGGAATATATATTATATTATGAGGAATTGTTGTTTGATTTCCAAATAGGGAATTCATGCAGTCACACATGGGGAGAAGGAAATTTCATGGATAATGTGTTAGCCAGTAAAGGGAGAAAAGTTGAGAATATTATGATATATGATGGTGGTGGGTCATTACCAAATGACTATAAACTCATTGTTATGGGTGATTTCATGGGTCTTCATCATTTTCTGACCCCATGAGTGGTGGGGTGTTTCTTTTATTTTTTAAATTTTAAAAAATAATAATTTTTACTTAGTTATATCTTATGAATAATATCCATTAATTGTTGTAGGATACCATGTTATTGTTGTTTTTTCATAACCATTGGTAAATTACATAGAGGGGGTTATAAAAATTTATAAAGGAAAAAATAACTCCCTCTAATGATATTGTTTATTTACAGTATAAGGTTTTCATATCAGGAATGAATATTGTCAATGATAACATAAAAATTTCACAATTAGTTTAATTATTACTTATCAATGGAAATTGTATAATGGTAAAAACAATCGTTATATTAATTAGGGATAATATTACACAAAAATATAAGAATAGGGTGTAGAAAACCATGTTTGTATCAATTGAGACATATCTATATTGAGAGTTCCAAAGTCTCAGGAACTCTCTAGGGGTAAACTCTATATATACCTTGGTAAAAATCCATAAATGAAATTTCTAATGGTTCTGTTGATCCCATGTTGTAGTGTTTTCCCCCAGTATTAGTGTTGGTGGATTTTTTTTATGATAATGAATTTTGAGATATTTTTAATATTTATTTAATAAATATATACTCATCATACGAAAATGGGTGAGGATATATTATATATGATATTTTAGATATAAATGCAAACACTACGGTATTGTCTGTTCTAGGTGTTTGACCCTAGTGGTTATATAACCCTTGTTCACATATTAGGTCCTCAGTATGACCTATCAAGGGTGTTGTGATTATTGAAACTAAATAATAACTAATTAATAATTTTATTTATTGATAAACCCTAAAATTTACCTATAAAATATTTTATTATGGTTCCACCATATGATTAAACTCAATTGTAATTGACCCAAACCATATATTGAGATAGAGGGAGGAGGGTTGGATCTTAGTGGAAATGATGGTAGATCAAAGGAGTGGGACTAAATATACAATGGAATTGATGAACATATCATGTGGTTGAGACTAAAGATTGAGTTTATGATGATTTCCCATCAAGGTATTAATTTTCATCCATTTTATGCCTCATTTTTTTGATATGTGACTATTGAAATTGTTGGCCTGACTCCTCAAAAAATGTTATCTTATTTACTATGGATTTTTAAGGGAACATATTTTGATTATATTATCTGGTGGAAACTTTTTCATCGATGATTCAAAAACATCATCCAGAAACCATGAATTCTCCCAAAAGAGAAAATTGGTACATTTCTTTTCACATATAATGTGATAATATTTTTCATATGAGATTAGAGGTGTTAGGATCCACACCAAACATCATTTTCTTCCCATATTCGAGTTATTTATCAGGTAAAATGATGACTATAGAAATTGAATTGGCCGGTGGCCGGAAAATTAGTGTTTCAAAGTAGCATGATGCTTAAAAATGGATGGGTATGACTTTGAATGATCATAAAATGGACAAGGTAAATCATTGGTACTAATTATTAGTGTCTTAGTGTGTGATGCAGAGTGTTGATGATAGAGAGACCCCATCAAGGGGAAATAATGATTCCATGAGGGTCAAAATGTACCCCTAGGGGCATTAGATGTTGATGGGTTTTCAAATGGCATGGTTTTGAATTATTTTTAGTGGTTATATCATCAAATGTAAAGGAAACATGAATTAATACTTATGAGAATGGTTTCATGATATTTTATCTAGAAAAACAGATGTCTGTTACAACTTTTCATGCAATTATAGGGTTACTAAAGATTATAAATATCACATGGTGTGTGGTAATGATTCACATGACAATCAGGTATAGTTGGTTATTGAGTAAACAATCATCTATGAGGAATTTAGTTTGAATATGCACCATATATTGCATGTGAATCAATTCCTTGGCTAGTTGTACATGATTAAGGTGACATCTGAGGATGAAAAATCATGTGCACATAAAGGCACATCATGTATTATGGGACTCTATGACTTAAAAAACCATTGGTACATACCAAGTTATCTAGTTGAGTCTAAATTATGTGTACCATAGCATACACATCATGTAGGTTTATTTTACATGCCATGTGTAGATAAGTTCATGACATAGATTCCCTATAGGCGATACATTCCATGTAACCCTATAGTATACACATTATATTTCTCCAACCTTACTATCAATTTCATATCTCCTTTCTCAGGACTCAGATTCAGATCATGTTATTATCCCATACTAATCAGTTTTCAAGACCAAATGTGATGGTTTGCTTCTCTTTGGCACCATACATGGGGTAAGAGGTGATATAATAAATTTATCCTCATTACCTTTCTAGGGTTATTGATTGGAATGACAAATATGATCACAGCATTCATGGGGTATAGCGATCCCTCGTATACTTTTTGTTAATTGATGAGGTATCAATCCATCGAATTTCAATAAGCCCAAATTCACCAGAGCTTATTGTGTGATACTCATGGTATTGGTTATACAACTATGAAGTTAGTTCCTCCCCTTCTTCTATGTACTGCTCGAGGAGTGGGACATCTACTAGGGTCTATTACCCCTTCGACCAGTACTTATCCATAAATGAGGATTGGGTCCCCCAGAAATATTTATATGAGGTGATATGGGTTTTCTCATGCATGGGTGTTATGATGGTAGGGGTTTGTACGCCCTTTTTTTTGACACCAATCTATTAGAGAGGTGCATAATTAACTATAGGTTTCAATAAAATTGAAGCATTATTGATGGAGATTAATGTTTGGTACTTCTTTAACTGATGTGCATACTTCAGTGAGGAGAGGGTTCCCCTTAATAGATTTTAGTAGTGATATAGATGAAAGGATAAAGTGATCATATTCTTGGAGACAAGTGACTCTTAAGGTTCCCCTAGGTTTCCTTTGAAATACGATATACACATGGTATAAAAAACATAATACCTTCTGGGATTTTTTGTACAATGAGTATCCCTAGTATCCCATGAGGTACAACCTTGGAGGATTAATGGAAATATTCTTGCGGTTTCATTTCATCTTTATAACTTCTAGGGGTTGGAAATCTTTAGATATTTCATTTTATTCCTCCAAGTTACTAAAATATATAATATTGTAAGATGAATTATTTCTTTTAATTCCATTGTGGTTTCAGGGGTTCCTACAGATTATGTTTATACTCATCCCTATACATGAATTTTCGCTACATGTGTTATGTATATGAAAATGATATATAGTTCAGAGATAGTCTTGGTGGACATGGAGTTGGTAAGGATTTTGTAGAGCTAGTTTCTGGTGACTATTGATGATGCCTAGAGAATAATAACAGGTTATGATATTGGAAATGAATATTATGGAAGTAGATCGATCTAGTAGTACACACAATGAGGGTCATCAACTAAGTGTCATGTGTATACTATATTTACAGGCTTGTCTGATATATGATACCTTTGGAATTTTCCTCTGTGGTATTTCACATGTATGTGATATATCATGCCTATTTTATATATAGTTTTGTTTTTGTATATACATTTAATGCTGGTGTTATCAAGTTTTTATGCATTGGATACATATATATGTTATAGGTTGATATAGGCTAAGGCTTCCTATATGGCATGACACTAGTAGAAAATAATGATTTATCACCGGATTTTTAACATCAGTATTTTAATAAACAATGTTAAAAGTGAAACATGAATACTTTAACATAATTTTTTAGAAACCAATATTAAAAGCATTTAAAATTATAATTCCTCTACAAATATCATCATTTTTTCAACATATTATTTCTCAACCCCTCATATTCTATGCTCATGATGGAACCCAACTTACACTCGACCTTCTACTTTTATTCGATGTTCAATTTTTTTTGCTTTGCTTCTCCTAAATATTCCATCATTCCTCATCCTTTCATAACCCCAAATTGTATTATGGCCAAACAAACCCTAACTCGCTTAACTGGGGACCATTCTCTTTGGTATTTATTAATATTATTTTCTGCATCATTTTCTAAAATGTGTCTCTTCAATATTTTGTCTTTTCCATATTTCCACCACCCTCGAGTGCTGAATGCATATTTATTAACTCATTTTGTTTATTTTTGGAAGATTAATTAGTTATTTTTTAGTTATAAATTTAATTCATCCATTCATTTTTTATATTAGTCTTATTATCAATTATAAATTTTTATCTTTAATATTTGTTTAATATTGTAAATTTTTTGTTATTTTAGTTATTATTGATTATAATGTATTTATACTGTCATTTCTCATATTTATAATTGATTTTATTTATATATTTTTTTAACAATATAAATATTTTGTGGTTGAAACTGTTTTTTCTAATTTTTTTATTTATAAGTTATTATTTTTCAATATAATTAATTTTATTTAAAAATAGTTTTTTAAATGTAGATTGTTTTTCATTTATGAAATTTTATGATATAAATAATTTAATAAAACTTTAATAATTTTTATATGCTTATATTCTTATATGTTCTAATTTTATTTTTTATGTATATTTTTACATATTTAAATGTATTTATATATTCAAATATTATATTGTGACTTTTTAAGAAAATTAATAGATTATAATTTAATAAATTAAAGAATAATTAGTGATGGATATGAGAAAGCTCTTGAAAAATTACTACAATTTTCTAAACTAAATACTGAAAACGAAGGTTTTATTTTCATTACATGCATGAAGTGATTGAATATGAGTAAATTATGGTAAATAGAAATCAAATACCATCTGATTTTCTATGGTTTTAGTTACAATTATACATGCAGGATTTGGTATGGTGAAATAATAAACATGTCAATATCTAATGATGATGAATATTTCAAACATGAGATAATGTATCTTATTAAATAATTAATTTATGTTATAGGTGTTGATACCATTTAAAAAACAAGTATTGAAGGACTATATAGAGACAATGAGAAAATAATTTACTCAAGTTTCACTAATTTTATTATGCTATCGATAGTGTTGAGATTAGTTAATTTGAAATAAATTCATAGTTAGAGTGATCTAAGAATCACTAAATTTCTAGATCATTTAAAAGGGATACATCACGAAGTCAAAGAGCTTCCAAATTCTAATAATAAAGAAAAAAAATCTCATAATGGTATTGGGGTATAAAAAGACACATGATTTTCCTAATGAAAATGTTTTATATTGTAATGAATACAAGAGATTATGAAAATTTCTTAAATGTGGCACATCATGATATAATATATAAAAAAAGTCCATCCAAGATTCATTCTCATGAACAAACACCAATCCTACCACTAAAGAAATCTAGTATCTTTTGATTATTATTAATTTTAAGTGTCTCTTTGAAAATACAAATGATATAAAGAGGATAATATAGAATAATGATGAGTGAACCTATGATGAAGACCTTGGTCACCCTGTTTATTCACCATAGTAGAAAATATTTGGTCATTAAATTTAAAATTTTGGGAATGAAGTTGGAAATCATAGAACGAGTCTATGCACAGATGGAATGAATCCACATTAAAGCCTTAGTAGCCGACATATTTCATGGCCTATTATTTTGGTTTTCTATAACATGTTACCACAAATAATTATGTGGAGGAAATATATGATTGTTGAATTGATGATATTTGAACAAAAAACTCCTAGAAATGATACCGATGTTTATGCATCACCATTGATTGATGATTTCAAATTTCTATGGGATACTGGTGTTATAGTATCTGATGTATATGGGAAATAGTATTTTCTTTTTAATGTCATGATAATGTTAAATAGAAATTAATTTATTGTATATGTATACTTATTTCGAAATAATGTAAATGGTTATGAATATTTTACAATTTTCAAATAGGAGAATTCATATCATCAATTACATAATGGAAGAAAAATAATTTACATGAGACATCTGATATTTTATCAAATTGATCATACTTATCAATGTCTAAGAAGATATTTAGTGTTTTAAAAGAGTTTTAGTTTCCCTAAATACATTTCCTTCTGAAGAATATTATGACAAGGTGAAAAGCATCGATGTCATGTTTGGAAAGAATGGGTATTCTAGACTTCAACTAAATACATGGAGGAAACAATTAATTTCATTAAAGCTACCTTATTGAATATGTTTGGACGTAAAATAAAACATTTATGTTATTCATGTTAATAAAAACATTTGTGACAGTCGAAATAGATGATTTTTAAACATAAAAGGGAAGAAAAAATAAGGATTCCCAGATAAGTAGAGTAATTAACCGTGGGAACACATTTTGAGTTATCTCCCACAATGAAAGGAAATATAATATATTATTTTCATCTTATAATACATGAAGTAGTATTTAGAAGATATATTTTTATTAATGACTACATGGTATTAAATTACCTAGTTGATTTTCTTCAAATGTGAAAAATATAGTGTCATTTAAGGAATTAATTTTAATAGGTATGATATCTCATGAATTTAATGCACCGATGTAGTAGTTTATAATGGTTTAAATTCATTAAATTTTACTAATACATACTAGTCTTTTAATTAGTAGTTTTTTTTAATTTTTTAATTTAATTTATAATAAATTTATTATTCTATATTTTTTAAATAAACGTGATAATGAAGTTGTCCTCATACCTTTAAAAATAAAAATGTAGTTTCAACTATAATTTTTTGATATAATGGTTCATATATTGATACATTTTTAGTGTAAAATAATTCACTTTGGGCCTGTTTATTTATGTTGGATGTGTAATTTTTAAATATATATGAATATATGAATATTTCTGTTAAAAAACATTTGAACTAGAAGACTTTATTAACCAGTAATATATATATCAGAAGAGGTAATTGATTTCTGTATTGATTATTTTTCTAAAGAGGTGAAAATTAGTCTCCCTATATCTCAACATTTTATAGTTAACAATGAATGTAAGGTGATAAAGGGAATAAAGGTAAGGTTAATTCCACATGATGAAGTAATGCATTCACATTTAGACATTTTGAACAAAACAATTGTAGTTTAAACACTTATATCCTTACATATTACTGGAATAATGATATAATATATGAGAATAAATAAAAATTGGTTTATGAATGAATAAAAAAAAATTGTTTCATGGTTGAAGGGGAAAATAATAACTAATTTATCTATATCAAAAATATTGAAATAGTTATCACGGGGTATAGTGTTAATGTGATCACATTCTATTATTTTGATATTAATAGTGATATATTTTAAATAAAAAACCTAGATGATTAAGGTACCATTAAAAATTATAGAGTAATAATTATCGCTGAAGCATTTCCTTTTTTTGAGTACCAATGATGAAAACCCAATTTCTACACCAACATCATATTTTGTAGTTTTTTAGGATATTTATGTGATTTATGATACTATATTTTGAGTTCCAATATTTAAGTGTAAATGGGTGGAGAATGATTTTGGAGTAAAACATAATTATTTTATAATTACACTTGTTAATTTGAAATGATTTATTTTCAAAGGAGGAATCATTTATCCTGGATATTCATGAAAAAATATTTTAGGTTGTTGCCCAATTAATTGATAAACGGTTTTTAGTTTTTAAAGTGAATAAATTTCATTTAGGTGATGATAATATTGATGATGTTGAACTATTATGTGAAATTAATTCTTCTATTATATTATTACCCAATGATAATAGTGTTTTTTATCTGGTCATTGTCCATGAAACACGAAATCATCGTGTAGAAGGGATATTGGAAAACACTCCATTACTCTCATAATAAATTAGGTAATGTATTTTTTTAAAACTAGCATGATTAAAATTTTATTTTCTAACATTTATATTTAAATATATTGATGTCTAGATTTCCTAATGTTTTTTAAGTATTATTTTATATTCATAGGATTCAGGTATCCATTTTTGGTTGAATATTTTTTCCTTTATTATTTTATTTTGAATAGTTTCTTTATATTATTTATTTACAAGTATAAAAATTTATTCCATAATATATATATATATATATATATATTATTATATTATAAAAAATTAAATTTTTATTTATAAAAGTTATTTTCTTAATCAAATGCACTTATAAAAAGTTACACAATTTTTATTTATGATAATCATTTATATCATTTTATTTTTATTTTATATTTTCTTATGTTTTAGTCATTATTTTTTTTGTTAGAAAAAAATAACAGTTACAGTTTTTTAATATTATAAACAATAAATTTTTTATTTATTAAAATTGTTTAATTTTCATGAAATCATGTATGCAGAATTTTTTTGAACTAGAATACATCATTTTAAATGACAAACATAAGGGTAGGGGAATGAGGTATGTATGTTTCTTAATATAAATATATCTATAAAAATTAAATTATTTAATAAAATTAAAGATATATTTCTTAAAATTGTGTGAATATTTTATTCACATATGGAGATAATGGAACCTAAATATGGTAGGTTTGGGATAAAATATTTTACAAAAGTTTTACATGTACATGAAAAGTAGATGATGATAATTAAATTTGTTTAGAACCATCACCCATATATCCCACATACCTCCTAGTTTATGAATTTCCTAGTAATATAGAGTCATTGTAAGAAAATAATTTTATTACCCAATTGGAGGATCCTTGGCCAGTAAATAAAATATCTATTAGGAGAGTCCATAATGATAAAATTTATGAACTTACTATTTTAGTTTTTAAGTGGATTAAATATTGTACAATTTTTAATATTTAATATATTGAATTACAGATTAAATTCAACATTCAACATATGAATGTAATTAATAGAAAGCATCTATCCTTTAAGGAAACTATATGGAGATATTGTATGTAAAATTTCACTTCATTTTATATTTGTGGTAGTAAAAAGAATCAATATCATATCTTTAAGTATGGCTTTATAGATACAGATATATGGAATATTTGTATTCCAATTCGGTGAGAGGAATACATTGTGGTGTGTTTTTATTTTCTGTAAAATTTACATGTTTAATTAATTTTTATTACATTATAAATTTTCAATTTTTATTCTATAATAGGACCCTGGTAAATCTAACCACAAGACATAATCTCAAATTTTTTACCCTCATCCTTTGTCATGGAGTGGGTATCCTTTATTAGAGGAGAAAATGATTGTTGAAGAATTTATTGAATTAAGAGCCATGTCAAGTGTTATATTCGATGAGATTCCACATGAAACTCCATCTCTAACCATAAAAATAAAAAATGTAAAAGGGAGTGAATGAAAAAAGGGAAGCATGTTACCGATCCAAGATTGGAAGTAGTTGATAATAATGTAAGTAATTAATTTTTAATTTTATACTATATTACTATTTTGTAAATTCATTTTGATAATATAAATTTTAAAAATATAGTTCTAAGATTTCCGTCAGTAGAATATGACATAGGGGGCCTTTATCTTTAAGGGTAGGATGAGTATTCTTACAAATTCTTTAGGAAATCCAGCACAACCGAGTTGTGCCAGATGGTATAATGAGGGTATCTGTTTTAGAAATTTTTTATCCATTCCCATAGTGTGGAATTAATGAAGGAAGAATATAAGGGGTAAATAGATTTTACAGAGGCTGAGCTTTAAAATTTAAATGGTTCAATAGATGATAGGATTATTTCATCTATATTCTATATGCTTGTAGAAGTGATGAGAAAAAAACAACCTATGTAGTCTACCTACCATGATCTACCACCTCCTCATTTATACCTAACCATGTACGGGGAGTTGTATGTTGGGGACCCCTAGTACATACTGTAGCATAATAAATTTACATCATCTCAGGGTTATGTAAAGTATCATATTTATATATTTAGGCTAGATAATAGAAGTGGTAAATTAAATTATTGATCCAACTTCTGTAGTACTATTTCAAACTAAGGATGTTTCCATTGTTGGATAGAGTGTAAGTCATTTTTTAATTTGGGCAACTAATTTTTTCTCACCTTCTAACATATAAGGTATGAAATGTTTTTAATTTTTTATTTATATTTAAATATAGAATCACTTATAACTTTTTCTTACGCGTACCTTATATAAGATTATGTGAAATTTAATCAATCACTACAAAGGAAAAGAAACGTTCATGTTCCAACACCTTTAGATACTCCTCAAGATCTTGATGGGTTAAAAAATTTAACACATGTTTTATCTATATTATATAATTATTATAATATTACAATGAGTGTCTATATATGTGGATGAGATCATAAAATATATTTAAAAATGACATCATGTATTTTTGAATGGTGTGGATCTCACTATACCTTTTAAGAATTAATTTTCCATATAAGTAAAATTCAATTATTAATTTTATTTCTTTAACTAAACATTTTATATATTAACTTAATTTATTACTTCTCTAATAAATTATCGCAAAACTCTTTGGATCTAATATATTTTTCACATATGTTTATTTTTTTATAGATTCATAATATATTTCAACATTTGCGCAATACTTGAACTAAAATTCTAGAATTGAATATGTATATATACATATATATGAAATAATAAATAACATGTCAATTAAAATTTAGTTTTTTCATTCCATAATTGATAACAACACATATATATATATATATATATATATGAACCACTACTAATTATACTATTATTAATTCTAATTTTTTATATTTTTGTCTAAATTTGATGTAATGAATATTTTTTCCAAAAGAATGTAAATAATATTGGTTATCCTCTTTATTAGGTGGTGTTTAATGAAGATTTTTCATGTTATTAAAGACGTACGTATTATTTAACTCTTTTAGTTCTTTAATATTAATATTTTCATTTTATAATTTTTTTTGATAATTATAAAAGGTCATGGATTGAGTTGAGTAGGAATCAATTTTCTACAGTGTAACTTGATAAAATTGAATATTTAAAAGTTCAAGTAGATATTTTTTATATCAATGAATAATTTTTCTTCTTGGACTTTTAATAATTATATTTTTAATATATTATTTCCTCAATATAGATTTATTATTAATTAGGGATTATTGGATGAAAATATTTTTTATGATTAATTTATGAAATAACCATGAACATAACAATAATAGATTTTAAAAGGTTTGTTTCATTATTACACTTATTATTTAAATAGATATGTTATATTTTTAAATTCATAATAAATTTTGTTCTAGATTTTTTATGATGCTTCTACAAATACATCAATGGACTTGAAACTAAATTAAAATTTATTTTCAGAATATTTTTTATTGTTAAATTAATTTTATATTCAGTTTCATTTAACTATATATTAATAAAAAGTATTGTGAATGTTTTAATGAGTTTTTTCTCATTATTCTATTTCTGTTATTTTTTTAATTTTTTGGTTTTATACGTTGTGTTTACATCTTTGGAATTATATATTTGAAAACATATTTATATATCTCTTCATATTATAACATAATTTATAGAAAAAACCATCTTTGAAAGCCCCACTTACAAATAATTCCACATTTTTTTATTATAAATGACATGGAAAGATGAGAATGATGGATTTCCACTTAAGTTTTTATTAATAAAATGGAAATATTTCTATATTTCTGCCATTATATGGTATTTCAATGTCGGTTTTACAAAAAAACTAACATTTTAAGCTTTCCAAATTTTTTTACAAGGGTTCTCAACATCAATTATTATAAGCAGACATTGAATGTCCCACATTCTGTGTATCCAACATTAGAATAACTTTTTAACCAATTCTTAAAGGTATAAAAAACTGATATTAATGTTTTTTCCACTATTGTGATATTTTGACTTAGTGATAGTCACCATCTATTAGTCTATTGGGGATTGTCTTCAGGTGTCACACATGACTTACTACTATAATTTTTGTGGCCCTGGTGGGTTGGGTATTATCAGAGTGGTATCAAAGTTATTTTCTCCTAGGGAAGGAGTTTGGAGAAAGTAGTCATGTGAGAAAAAAATTTTGTAAAAAGAGAAATGATTTTAAAGGGCTGTTGAGTTTTTTTATCAGATTAGGGAGACTGATATTGGTTGAACAACTGGTGTATCCTTTCTCTTTGACTCTGAAAACCCATTATCCATCCCAGATCCTGAAGACATCATTTCAAGTTGAAAACAACTTGGTCCATGCATAAAATAGTGGTTGGTTATGATCTTTTAGGTTATTAATTTTTCAAATCATAGATATATTCTCTAATTCTTGTGGATTCATGATAATACATGAAAGGGGATACCCAGTGAATGTGATATTGTATGTAGAGGAAGGGTCATAATGATATTATGACTATAGTTCAACATCGATCCACCAACTAATGAGTGGGAAGGAATTATTTTAGCAACTTGGTTATGAGATATATTTTCCATATGTTTTAAGGAGATATATATACACTTTCTACACAATAAAGATATTCTCAATGGATGATAGTACCTTTTTTGTTATAAAAGACTACTTATCGGCTAGATATTCTACATACATTCTGACGATATAGGCATCAGGTGGTTACCCAAGAGAGCATAATACTAAGATGATAAAGCTTTGGTTGGAGTCTGAGACTCACATTTATGTCTATTTGAGACCCTTTTCAAAGAGATTATGATTATTGATTTGAGACCTCTGTATAGTATAATGAGTGGTTAGTAGAAAATGTTTTTCCCAAACTCATGATGGAACTATACTACTATGGTTGGTATTTGATATTTAATTCATCATGGTGTATTACCTGAGTACGTTAGACCTTGCATAGTATAGTATAACCATGTATTAGTATACTTCAAGGCTAATAGATCTCGTGAGGTGTTCCTTATACATGTTTATAATAGAATAGTTCTTGTTTATCCATTCTGGTGGAGACTATATAGAAATATTTTTCAAGGAGTGGTTGTATTTTCATGAAACAACACATATTCTTGAGAAAATGACAATGCAATGGCAGATTGATGATTCATAGTGATAATGAACATTGCATTTGGAATAAGGATATTATTTGACTTAAATATAGCTAGATATGTGTCTTAGATGGGCCTCAATGGGGGATATAACATTTAGATCAGAAGTCTTACTTTTGTAGGCCTATTTTCTTATTGCGAGACTATTCTGTTAGTTCTTATGATTCCTACGTTGATGACATTCAGACCTATGGAAAGATGGAAATGATGGATGGCTATGTTGAGGCATCAGTTGATGAATTCTAATGTAAAATTCATGTCCTCTATAGATAGAACCACATACTAGATGTCATATACAAGTGTTATTCTTCTCATTTAATTTGTTTGGGAGTTGAAAATTCCAGTTATAATCATAGGTAGGACCATATAATCAAGAGTGTTCCAACTGATGAAGGTCATATTTTAATCATTTAATTTGTCAAAATTAGTTTATCCTTAATAGAGAAAGAGGTTTCTTAGGATATATCCTTCATGGATAAGATGATATCAATTGGTACCTACACTTAAATGGACTTTCTTCTGATGGTGGCACTTTGTAGTGATACATAGATAGGTATGTGAGGTAATATCTACCACTAATAGTGAAGGTGATCCCTCAAGTATCGTGAGATAATAACACCCTCAAGAAGTTTTCACCAAAAATACATAATATAGAAACATTACATTATATTATATGTGAATGGATGAGAATTTAATTCATGTAAATATAGAGGAATGTGAGAATTCTACCAATGGGAAAAAAATTATTTTACATTAATATGTGACTAAAACATACATTAAATTTTGTCCCATAGGGGTTTTATATGTTTATGAGTGGAATAATGAAAACCATTATTGTATTTATGGAGGATACAGTCCAAACATTCTACAATTTCAGCCTTTTCAGTATCCATTTAGTGATTTTAGGAACTTTCCAAGTCTCACCCTATGTGTAGGATTAATGAATTAAACTCTCTTAGATTATCATGGATTCATGGAATAATATTTCAAACTTTTAATGTCAAAATAGTGATGGTTTATGATATCAGAGTGTCACAATAGTGGTATGGTGGCTAATGATCTAGAAATGAAATTATTTTCTAGATAATGTAAGAGGAAAATGAGAAACTATCTTTTTATTGAATTATTATTTTTCTATAGTGGGGTATATTTATCATATTTTATTTATTTTAGGTCACCAACACTCTCCCATTACTTTAGAGAGTCACACAGTGATGATATTGATTGGGTGTTTTTGGGTGACCAGAAGTTCTTGGGAAATTTAACTAGAAGGTTTTTTCAAATGTGGAGATAACATCAGACACTTCCATAGTTGGTTAGTTTTTTTTCTTCGGTTTTTTTGAATATTGTGTTAGAAATTATAAGTTGGATCCTCCTTAGTGGAGTACTAACCTTAATGTGGTATGTATAAAAAATCTTTTATTGATGTTACTGTCACATGGAAACTCTTTCTATACAATGGATGAGAATATTTTATTAGGAGGATCTAGTTTTTTTTCTTTTGTTTAAAGGGTGTTATCCTAGGGTATCGGTCTAATTGAGTATGGTATTCTATAAATTAAAAACCATTTGATTTCGAATATTGTGAATCCCGCACCTAATAGGTTGTGGTGTGGTGTGGAGTAGTTTTTTGAGGTTGGTGTTGTCCTTAAGGTGATTGTCCGTAGAGTTCATGAAAGGGTTGTGGTAACATAATCCAATTATCTATGAATTTTTATGAGAAACTATTCAAGACTAGGATATATATGGAGAATTCCAATGGAATTTTTCAATTTAGGTGGAGAAGAATCCACATTTTCCTTTTGTACCTTGATCGAGAAGCGTTTAATCCTATGCCTTGTGGGCATGATATGATTGAGAGATTGATAGGGGATCCTAGGATCATGCAACATTGAAACTCTACTATTGTTAGTGTATATTCATATGAAGTTATAATTAGTGGAGTGTGATTTAGTTGAGTGGTGGGAATAGAAAAACAATTAGTAATCCTCTTTAATGGTGGAGAGAGAAGCAATCCCACTATATATAAATAAAGGAATAAATTATTTAAAGGTGAATATATATAGTTCTTGGATTTATTTCATCACATTATGCCAGAAAACCATGATTATGAAGTATTATCATCGATTATAGAGAGAGGAATTATGTTCCTACTAATATATTACACCAAGATGAGATGGAGCTGATACTATTGGTAGTTGTAATGTAAGACTTTTTCCTAGGTGGTATTGTGCCAATATCACATTGTTCCAGAATATCAATGATAAATTAAGTTTATGTGAAGTTTGGTTTTTTCTGTGCAAGGTCTTTTAGGGATACCTTATTGAGGATCCCCAATTGTTTCCTTTTTTTGCGTATAGATAGGTTTATATATAGGGAGGATATAAAAACCCGAGTTTTCCCATTGGAAACATATATTGATTGAGAGTTTTATATTCCCAGGACCTCTCCAGGGATAAAAAAATAAATTTACAATTGTATAAGACCCCAAAAGAGCTATATTATGGTTTCATTGATCCGATTCTGTGTTTTTTACAATCAGGTTGGATTTTGGTAGATTTTTGAGGAAGGTGAATTTTAATGAATTTTTAATATTTATTTAATAAAAATTTATTCATAACATGAGAATGAATGATGATATCTTGTAAAATGTATCCGTGATGAAAATTTAAGCACTCCAAAAATGTTCAAAATATGGGTTTTACCCTAGGGGTGTTGTATCCTTCATTCAAATTATAGGTCCTCATGATGGCCTATCATGGGTTCATAATTTAATAAGACTAATTAATAAAAAATTAATTATTTTATTTATGGAGAAGACCTAAAATTGAACTTTAATTCACTTATTATTGTTTCAACCTAGGGTTAGACACTATTTTGATCGAAAAAACCCTATATTGAGAGAGATGGAGGGGGAATAGAACTTGGTGGAACTAATAATTAATTAAAGTATAATGATTATATTTGTAATGAAATCAATTAAAAAATCACATGGTTGCAAGGTAAGGTTATTTTCATGGTGATATGACATTGATGTATGATTTTTTATACCTTATTGTTTGGAAATGTGGTTATTGAATTCATTGACATTAATCTTTGTAAAAAGTTATCTTATTTCTTATAAAATGGTAAGGGACCATATTTTGATTATTTTTTTCTTTTCTTAACCTACAATTTTTCAATGATTCATATAATTATTTTCGAAATAGTGATTTCCTTATGGGGATTCAATTGGGACTCTTCTATTCACCTTTAGTAGAAAGAATATTTTTCATACGATATCATGGGTGATTATATCCACATGAAAAATCATATATTTTTCCCTCTCATCGTTCCTAATTTAGAAAAAAGATCACCACCAACTTTTCACTGGATGAATTCTTGATCAGTAGTGGATTGAAGTAATTGGATGATCATTGGTGGACTAGGATGACTCTAAATGAATATAGAACCGACCAAGGTATATTTCTATTATTGGTTGTCAATGAATGGACTTGTGAAATTTAATGATGATTGTGGAGTTCCCTCACATAGGTGAAATGGTGATTTATTGAGTGTTGTAAAGGAGGCCTAAGGGTCCTAGATAGTGATGGGAAAGATGACTTGGAATGATTTCATGTTGTGGACGAATGAACCTTATAGGTAATCTGAATTTTTTTATGAAGAAAAAAACTATATTGGTTATAGTCTTGAATAACACACATCATGAATCTTTCTTGACATTCTTATAGTGTTTAAAAAATTATATATATCATAATACATGTGGTATAGATTCACATGTCATGTAGGTATAGTTGGGTGGACAAGTACATTCCCTACAACCTAGAATTTTGTTTAAGTACATTTCATAGATGGCCTACATGACATGGATTGGGATATATTTCATGGGAAAAACCACACATCATGTGTCCATGAAATAATATCATATATTCTATGACTAGATGACTCTGAAAGGATGTGGTACATTCTATGTGAGACAGATGTGTCCACATAGTAGGCCACTTAGTGTACACATTTCATAGATTGATTTTTTATGCCATGTGTAGATACATACATGATGAGGATTCCCTTTACGGGATAGGTGCTGTGTACACCAATACTTAATTTCATCATGTATGTATCTACACATGGCATAAAAAATCAACCTATGAAATATGTACACTGAGTTTCCTACTGTGTGGACCCATCTGTCTCACTTAGAAAGTACCACCTCATTTCAGAGTCATATAGTCCCAGAATATATGATATTCTTTCCTGGAAACATGATGTGTGGTTTTTCTCATGAAATATATTTCTTGTACTCTTCCTAAATTAGTTTATTTTTTGATTTTCTTGATCATGATTTAGATGTGTATGTGTGAGTAGTTCATACCGACCATTTTTTCATGTAGAATAGGATGCGATATTTCTCTTAAGCATAATATGTTAGATGTGAGGTGGTATGATTAGTTTATAATCCTTAGCTTCATACATCCATTTACTAGTATCGAGGGGGATAATAATAGTGTTCACATGGCCAAGTATTCATTCAATAATTGTGTGATGCTTTAAGAGGTGCAGTTCCTATATATTATAGATAATGTTCATCACACCCACCCATATATTCCTTATGTATTATACTCAGGTTAAGGGTTATATATATATATATGGATTTAGGTCATACTCCATATTTAATTTTTAACTTTGGGAATGGGTCCTCCTATGGGGTTGTTAACCCCCTTGACCGATACTTATCCTTTGATATGGTGTGGTTCCCACATTTCCATTTATGTGAGGCAACATGGGTTTTCTCATACCTGGGTGGTATGATGGTAGGGGTTAGTACACCTTTGTCTAACACTTATCCTTGTTCTAGGTATATATTTTCCTATAGGATTCTAGAATGGAGATGTAGTATTGGAGGATATTATGATGTGACGCTTCCTAGACTGATGCACATAATTCAATGAGTATTGGGATCTCCTCACCATATTTGGGTTATGGTGTAGATAAGGGGATAATAAGATTAGATGCTTCAAAAAATATGATTCCTTAAAACCCCCTTGATTTCATTCAATATGCGATGTATTGATTGTTTATCAACTTTTGACTTAGTGGGGTTTTTGGTACTTTGAGCATCCATGGTTTCTTTTAAGGTAAGAACTTATAGGATTTGAGTTGAGATGAAAGGGACTTCAATACATCTATATGAATTTTAATGGTTTGACATATATAGATATTTCTTTCACTTTGTATCTGTTACTACCCTATACTAGAGTCTGATGTCACCCATTTCATTCCTTTCTATTTTCATTTCCAGGTAGCCAATTGAGTTTATTTATACTCACCCCTATATAATATTTTCCCCATATGTATTATGTTTGTGAAGATAAGTTATAGTTTAAAGATAGCATTTATGGGTGTGGATATGGTGTATCTTTTCTAGAGATTTCTACATGTTACTCTTAGTGGCTCATGGTAGTTCATAATGGTGGTGGTGACCATTATGGATAGAGATTGATCTTGGATTATTCACAATAAGGTGTATATTCCTTGATCATTGTGTTTATAAGATTTATTGGATTATCTCATGTAAAATTCTTTTGGTACTTCCTTAAGTGGAATTTTTCTAGTGTTTTATATATCATGAATGTATTTTATGTTCTTTAGTAGTGAATATATACATTTAGTATTGGTATTATTGGATGTTTTAGGCATTAGAGATTTGTGTCTGTTATAGGTTGATATATGTTAAGGCCTAAAATATGTTATGATATTCTTACATAGTGCTAGTAACTAAACCCTATACTATTGGAGGAGGGATTGGGGTGAAACCCTGAGATTTGTATTGGACTAGGTGGTGACCTAGTGGGTAAGGTTATTCTAGTGGTAAATCCCTATTGAACAGGTTATGTTATCACAAAATTGATAAAAAATTAAAAGGTTCCCCAACATAAATTTATGCTTGATTATTTTTTGGATTTATTTATTTATAATCAAAACAATTAAACTATTTACATATTCAAATAAAATATTATAAATAATCCATACATTCTTCTAAATATTTTTATTTTTTATTTTATTTATAAATAAATTGAAAGGATATTTTTATATTTCTATAATTTTTATTTTTAGGAGGCTATAAGAAATTATATTTATCGATTTATATGGTAATATATTTTTATTATTATATATTATTGTGTGATTTAAAATATATTATACATAAAATAAATCTAGAAAAAACTTTATTGGAAGTAATTTTTTTCCTTGTAGGATGAAATAATAAATAATAAAGAATCCAACCACTAGAGTAATGGATGGTGGCCTATAGGTGGTATGGAAAAAAATATTTTCAATTAGGTGGTTAGAAAAATTTCAAAATTTCTGTTCAATGTCACATGTGAATCAGCATAAAAAATTAAAGTAGGTGAAAATGTTACTGTTAATTTTTTACGACAAATATTAAATTACATAGAGGAATTCATGACCACATTTAAATGAAAAAACTAATTCCATATAATATATATTATTTTGTCATATATGTTTCTCATATCATGAATGGATGCTTTCAATTATAACATCAAGAATTAGTAATTAGTTTAATCTTTCCTATTAATAAATAAATTATATAATTGTTGTAAATATTCTCTATATAAATTAGGCATAATATTAGACATAAATATTGAAGGAAGAGGAAAGGAAATACCTCATGTGAAAGTTATGTTATATAAAAAGGTAAAAACTTTTACAAGGTTATATATTAATTTTTACTTGATATATTTGTGGATTGATTCATGTATTATAAAAATAAAAAGTCTATTTACATAAAATTGTGAAATTTAATATTTTATCCTAATGTTTTTAAAAAAAATTTATTTCATTTTTTTTTATAAATTTCAGTTGAGATAAGTTTTAAATAATTTTATAATTTTAATTTTTTTGAGGTTGTATGAAATTATTTTTATAGATTCATATGGATATATTTGATAGTAATATTTTGAATATATTATGCATTTAGGAGTAAAATAAATCATGTATGACCATTTTAAGTAGTTAATATTTCCTAGAAGAATGAAAAATTAAATAATAAATAATGTAACCACTATTGCAATAGATGGTGGCTTGTATGTGGTAAATAAAAATTCTCAACTACCTGGGTGGTAAAACCTTACCAATATTTGGAAAAAATAAAAATTACAAAACCAAATAGCTGTTATTGCCTACTAAGATGTGGTGAAAATAAAAACAACCAATTCAATAACATGGATGGCAGTAAAAAATAATGGACAAAGAAAGGGTTATTAAAATAACAAATTAGTTTAACCAATATATCATTACAATATACTATCTACCTAACTTATATGTAACATTTAAATATTATGTTATTTATAAAATCATTCTCAATTGGTGATCACAAAGACCCCCCAAATCTATAATTTTCTTCCCAAACCGACAAGACAACTTATATTTATAGAACATTACTTCCCTACCTTCCAATATAATCCTAAAAATAGAAATATTTCTATGATACTACTTTGATATGAGCTTAATCCATTAAAGCATTATATGGGTGTGAAAAATTGATGATAGTGTCTCTTAAATACTATATACAGTAGATTAAGAGATAGAGACTAAGAAAGAGGGTATCTATATACACAATATAAATTATCCTTAAAAGAACAATAATACATATCAATATCATGTATAAGAATGCAAAAAGATAGTATTCTAAAAGAATATATCTCCATCCAACATTGAGATCAAATAATATAATCATTCATTTATGTGAAATATTAAACTAATTAAATATAGAAAAAATACCCAACTAATATGTTAGTACTGTATCCCACTTAAAAAAATTAAAATGAAAATTGTGAATGAACATCACAAGTAATATTAACTATAATAAACATGGAAATTTCTCTAAAGCATCCTGTATAATCCCATTAAATAAAAACTATACATATTACTATGTTTTGTTGATTTTAATATTCATGAGTTAATTTTCATGAGTTTTTATGAATGGTTGGGAATTGATACTTAATATGGACATCTTATAAAACAAGATATAGAAATGAAATAAGGAAAAAAAGTATTAACTTGGAATAAGATAAGCGTGTAACACCCATAAATCCAAATAAAAACTATAATGTGTATCTTCTTAAAGGTTCTAGGGTGCAGGAAAATCAGTTGGGCCTGGATAAATATTGTATTTTCAACGAATTCATTGAAAATTACTCATAATTAGATGAAAAAATACAATAATATTTTTTTAGAGTTTAGTTTAACAAATAATTTATTATTAATATATAAAAAAATTCATCGACTATAAATTAATTCTTAATTTATGAATCTAGATGATGTTATTGTTGTACTATCATTATGATGAAGATTCTGAAGTTGAATTCCTCTAGTTCTATACAAAATTTCTCAATGAACTTAAAAAATTTCACAAATTCCTTTTTGAGTTCTAGTGTTATGGTACCAATAATCGTGTTTTGTTCAAAATTGATCACAATAAGTATATATTTTGGATTTAAGTATTCTTTATTGTCCCTTTGTTCTTTAAAGGGATGAAGATGATGGAAATCACTCATTCTGGAGAGAGTTCTTGAGAGAATCCTATATGGTATATAGATAGTTTTCTAGGAAAAATTTTGTAAAAAAAAATTCACATAACTCTTGAAATTATATAAATTAGGTTATATACTTAGGTTAGACAATTTGTTACTAAAAAAGGCCTTATGTAAATTTTCAATAATAAGTAAACGATGCATCTAATAACAAAAAATAAAAAATAGCAATAATATTTCATGACATGAACTAACTCATGGATATTTAAATTATATTTATTAAATAAATAAAAAATATTTATTTAAATAATATTAAATAAAATATATCATCTCAATCCACGACCTTATTTTGACCTGTGAATCCTCATTGGAATTGATCAAAACATTAATAATAAATATGTTATTAAAATAAAAATTATATAATTATATTATTAATACAAAAAATAAATAAATTTTATCATCACTAACTGGGGATTGAATTTATAAGATCAACATGACTTGAATAATAATTATTCATCAGTCCTAATAATAGTATTTATTCCTTTATTAAATTCAAATATAATTTAACTAAGATTATGGATATACTAAGTGGTTGACCCTCTAGGAATCTATCTCAGCAGAATTAAGATAACTGGCCAAAACTCTTTGATTAGAAAAAAAATAAAACAATAATAAACCAATAGAGAAATATATTAATTTCATAATTATAACAACCACTTATGAAGTATTACCATGTAATTTAATTCCTTTGTAAGGATATCTCATCAAGCGGGTTTCATACTTGTTTCACCAAACTATATACTTGATATATCATACTTTGAAAACATTAAATGAACTCATAAATAAAACATCATCACTATAGACTTAATTAGATTGTTCAATTTCAATCAAAGGGGTTGAGATATCAAATTTTAGTCTAGGAATGGTCAAATCCTTTATTTTCAAATATATCAATATTATATCACTTATGAGACACTCAATTTATCCTACTTCACCATGAGAATATATCATCATGGTTTTTGAAAATACATAATTTAAGTGATTAATGACATACATTAATAAAAATCAATGTTTTAATGACTAATACCCATATCGACATATATAAATATCCAATGAAAAATATGACATGTGGAATTCCTATTACAGAGTATGTCCTCATATCCATTCACTTTGAAGATAAAAAAATGTGAAATTTATGAGGATAAGACTCAATGTATTATGATACTCAATCAACTAATAGTAAAAAATTATTTGTGCCTCATCAGATAGATTTCACTTGACCATAAGACATATTTAAGAATATTGAAATATTACTTCAAGGGTTTTTTATACTGGGGAACTACTATAACCTTTTGATGATAAAAATAATCTAACCATTTCTTAAAATTAGAGTTATACGGAAGAAAAATCATGATGTCATAATTTATTTATTAATATTATGGTCATTGAATATACCAGTAATTGAAATTACAAATTATATAGGTTCTATGGAAAAAACTCCAACAGACTTATACTATGACTAGATACAACTTCTAACAACCTTAAATCGACTATCTATTAAAATATATTCATATGTTTGATAACATAAAAATTTATAAAATGGTTCTAAAACATTATATTTTCCGAAAACTCTACCTACTATGATCTCAACCATTTGAGAAATATCCTTCAAGAGTTGCTACTTCTAATGTATATGCATCATCGAATAACGTGACCACAATACCTTATCTAAGACCACTGCTGTATTATTATAACAATATAGTGTGATAACATTTATACTTTTAGGCAGAACATAAATCTCCAAGATAAATTTCTATATCAATACTAACTATTTAGCTATATCATAAGATGCATTCTACTCAGACTATGCTGTAGAATTTCCATCCACTGGTTTCTTTAAGATGTTTAATCTCACAAATCTTCTATTAAGATAAATAATGTATCCCAACTACAATTTCATATCAAAATGATCTTTTTTAAAAACTAACACCTATATTTCCCATGTTGACTAGTTATTTATTTCCTCTATAAACCCAGAATATAGCCACAATGCACCTTAGATTACTTGGGATAGTATTAATAAAAGTACAAATATATTTTATTGATTTTTCTTGATATCTTCCAACTATGATCAATGAATAGGAAACATCATACTAGGTATATATCATGACATTCTTGAATGATCCTATCAATAATGTATAAATAATCATGTTAATCCTCTCTATGTACTCTTATGTTTGAGAGAATATTTTCTTAGTGAGATATATACAATGTGGTACTAGAAATAATCCCTTCATGGATTTTTCTATGAAAAATGTCATGAGAACATTATAAATGTATATAACTTAACTTCATATAAGTATATTCTTAGACATATCCTGATGGATCTTAATCCCAATAATGAAAGCTAATAACTAAATTTATTCTTGGAGATGAATCACTAATTAAAGAACTGTAAGACTAATATCTCATTTACCATCATCAATATATAATCAATATATTCTACTAGGAATGTAACTAAACTCACCCAAAATCACCTAAAAACACAATGATCGCAGTAATTCTTTATGAAACCAAGCTATCATATCAAATCATCTAAATGACTGTTCCATGGTATTGATTATTTCTTCAACCCATAAATGGATATTTGTATCTTCTAAACCTTATTTGCATCATTTGGATTCCCAAATCCTTCTGATCATGTTATATTGACATATTCCACATAGTTTTTCTTATGGAAGGCTATTTTGACATCCATTTTCAAAATTCCAAAATCATGGTAAGATTATAAGAAATAAACATTCCTATGTATTTTAACATAGATAATAGAGAAAACGTTTCATCATAGTCTATTCCTTTACATTACATCAACTCTTTATCAAACAATGTTACCTCATAGGTACTGACATTACAATCCACGTCCATTTTTTCTTGAATTCCCATTTGAACAAAAAAGGATTTACATCTAATAGAGGATCTACCAAAACCCAAACATGGTGTTGGTACAGAAAATATATCTTAGGTTTGACAATTTATTACAAGATAGAAAATCCTATATTGATAACTACTTACTTATAGGATAATAGTTCATTATTATCAACTAATAATTAGTCTCCATCTTCTATAACTAGAATACCATATTTCTTTAGTACTTTATCCTTCCTCGTGATTAAAAAAAGATTTTTGACTCTAGAAAATCCTATTATTTGGGGCCTTATAGAATTTTTTTTACTAAATATTATGAATCAAAATCATTAAATTCATTGATGTTGATATTGGTCCCACTATATCTATGGATGATATGATACCTTCAAAAAAATAAATGTTGTCTTGGAACTATTAACAATTTTATAATTTTTTAATAAGAGATTTTATAGATAAAATCCCTTTGTTTCATTAGGATATCCTATATAGATAAAATTTAGTCCTCATGATGCATGTTTATTTCTAGATATGGAATTCAAAAATTCTTCACATCCTTATGAACAGATATGGGAAAAAGAAAGTTTCTTTATACTCTATATCTCCCTTGAATTTCATTTAATAATTTGGTTGTCACTCAGTTTATGTGTATTCTATAAACTAAAATGTATATCCTAAAAGGATAATTGAATTCACCCATGACTCTTCATTGACCTCACCATTTCCAACAATGTTTGGTTCCTCCTTTAACAAAAACCATTCCAGTATGGTTTATAAGGAGGGGTATGTTGAAATTGTATCCCAAAAAATGTAGTTGATAAAGTCTTATTTAAGATACTATTAACCATGGTTGGAGAAGAATTTAATTATATTCTTACCAAACTAAATCTCTACTCCATTATTGTAATCATCAAATTTTATAAAGGATTCACACTTATACCAAATTATATTGACATATCATTATATAATAAATTTTTCATTAAAAGTTTTGAAGTAATAATAACCTCCCCAGTATTCAATTAATAAATATTCACACATACAAGTATGAACTAATGTTAGAAGATATGTGTCCCTTTAACCCTTTCTACTAAATGTAGTTTTGAGAATTTTACCTTGAAAAAAACAATGAAATATATCGAAGGTTTTTAGATTAAATGAATCTAAATATCCATTTTGATATAAATTTTTCATGAACTTATTATTTACATGGAAAATATTGTGATTCCATAGATGGGTGTGACACACATCATGTAAACATGATTCAGTGTATATTTTCAACACATTGTTTTTGTATTCCAATATATAAAGGCCATTATTCATACGTTCTATACCATAAAATATTCTATGATTATAAAAGTATAATCTATTATTCATAAAAATGGATGTAAATCTATTTATGTATAAACTGGACACATGTATAATGTTTTGGGTAACACTGGGCACATAATAACAATAATTAAAACTAGAATTAAACCTATTGAAAATGTAAGATGGTAGTATCTAATAGATAGTATAGTCATGCTTACTCAGTTGGACACTAAACGATCCACCTCACATCGTCAAACCTTATTGAATATACATGGAATCTATATTTGGATACAAAATTAATCACCCAAACTTGTATCAAATACCCATTGTATAGAAATTGAAATATTTTTATGGATAATGAACATACCAAAATATTTCCATTTTTTCATCCTTATGGTATAATTATTCTTCCAGTGGTCATTATTACCACATAGAAAACACACAATATCTAATTCTATATAGATCCCACTAATCCTCCTCATCTTAGTGAGATAGTATAAAGGTTCCTTAGTCTGGGTTTTAGTCTTGCAGACATTCTCATTTTTCTTCCACTTGTTCACCATAAGGGATGAATTTTTTTCGTGGATAATTTCCTTATCTTATAAGTTAATTAGAGTCATGAAATATGATATATTCTTCTTAATATTCTTCATATTAAAATTCATAACAAAGCTAGAGAGGATCTAAAGAAGATAGGAAATCATGATGTCCAAGAACAATTCTTTAGGTAGATTGAAACCAAGAATTTAAATATGCTCAATATAACCAATCATCTTGACTAGAAGAGGCCAAGATGAATCACATTCTACAAGATTACATGCAAATAGTTCCTTGTAGATCCCACATCTCTCTTGCCTTTATTTATCATTATAAAGATCACGGATATGGGATAACGTGATCTAGGAAACCATGTCTTCATATATCTTTTGGATCTCATTAGCATTTGGTTATAACAAGAGGAATTGGAAATACAATGCATCATAAATATGTTTCTAGAACACAATATGGGTTTTCTCACTTTCCTCCATAAAAGTTTCTTTAGAAACTAGGGAGTCCATCATATAAAACAAATACTCTTTTCATGGTTATTGTGTAACTAAATGTACCATTCATGGTATCCTGTTCAAATCAAGATATTTTCTATATCTAATATAGATTGTTAAGAAATTTTTTTCATTATTTTACATTTTCCATAATAAATGAAATAATATTTTTAGATCATTATATTTAATAATAAAAGTGATATGCAATAAATTTTATTCTATTAGCCTTCTACTATTTTTTAAATTCCAAATATCCCTCACCATTGGATAAAAAATATCATATCATATGGATAATCTAGTGGAAAGGAAGCACATCTTACATTTCATAATACAAAAATGGTCCTGATTAATTAATTTAATGTTTTTTTAGTTGGTCGCTTCAATAGGATTAACTGGATGTTCCTTGATCTGTTGAGTAGAATCCATAGTCTTGAAATCCAACACTTACATTTCCTCGACAAATGCATCCAATTTATAATAATACTTTATATGGAAATCAAACCATTATTGTAACTTGGTTAAGTTGAGAAAAAACATTAGTTCTGAAATCCCAAATAATTAAAAGCACTCTATCTTTGCTCAGATAAGTATTTCCACAAATAGTTGCATTCTAAATTAAGTAACAAAATGATTTTTTATTTCCTTGAAGTATTTTATCTTATGAGTAAATATTATTTATTTTATATTTGTAAAATAATTTTAATATTATATGAATTTTTATATAATAAATTAATAATGTTTGATAAAATAATTTATGAATAATCCATTTATTTTATTTTATATTAGTATAATCTCTACTTTATTTTTTATGTGACCACTTTTAATAATAAAATAAACATGCATTGGATAAATAAATAACCATGCACTGCATAAAGAAATAAAATAATTGGAATGATCATTGGCATTAAATACTAATTTTTTTTTGTGAGGATGATAAACAAACCTCTTGAAAATTGGGGAATTACTATTTCAGCCATGCTAGACACGAGTTGCAAAATTTCACCTCTTTACCAATGTAACCCATTGGTTGGTTTCAACTTAGATAAGTCTGAAAAATTTTTATCTCTCATTGAATATCATTCCTTTACATGCATTCACTCACATGTGAGGGGAACTAGAGATTTGGGGTTACATAAAAGAAACCATGGATGCATATTCAATTATATAATAAAGAGGTAGGGATGATACAAAGACCACAAAATGTAATTTAATAAATAATTTATCACAAAATCTGATGAAATAAACAATTGAACTAAATATAAACTCAACACATACCTAGGTCATTCTATGCTCATGTGGTTCCACACATTTAATACAAGATAAAATAAAATAAAATTTATTCTTTATTAAGATAATTTTGCCTAATTAATAAATTAATTATTTTATTAATTATTTAATTCATTTATTTTAATCCTCTAGAAAAATTTTAATTGATATTATTATCCACTATAATCTTAAATAAATTAAATAAATTAGTTTCAATTAAAATTTATTAAGTATGTTATATGTATTGGAGTAAAAAACAATACAACTTTATATATCCATTTAAACTCATTTCTAGAGTTTAACCATTACACAACATGAGATTAACCTCTATGTGGTCATTATCATGTAAAATGAACTTAAATGACATGTTTTCTTTCACTAAGTGTTGTTCCATGAGTCAATCTCTGTAGTATGGTAAGCATTTATGACTACAAGACATACCTTAAATATATGTTGCATGTACCACTAGAAATTGTTTTGAAATAAATGGAATGTATGATATCAATAAATGTTATGTATATTGAATATTTAGGTAAAAATAATTAATTAATGATTTTTATATTACAAAACCCATTGAAATCAACTCAATATGTGAGATATGTTAAACCACATCAGATGACATGTAAAAATAGCCACAAATCATGTAGTTTAGTTTAAATAAATTAATTATTTTCTTATTTTTATGTGTTGAATCACATGATGCGACTATCTTCGAATGTCTTAGTAAGGTTTGACCTTGTTTCAACTAGAGACACCCTGAGGGAGGGGGGCGAATCTGGGTGATAATCAAATTAAAATTTTTATTCAGTCAATTCATCCCTATTTTTTGATTTTATTACCATGTTGGTTGTAATTGTGTTCAACCAGTATTCCTTGATAACAAAACAAACAAAAAAATCAACCAAATACATGAAATTATAGCATAAATAGAATAGAATATTTTAATTGGTTCACCACAAAGGGTTACATGTAGGGAGAACACAATAACGATGTGTCTATATGAAAGATCCACTAATCTTTACTAGTTATATGTACACAATGTTTCAACCAAAATTTTCCAATTCAAGGTGCACTTCCATTATAATGTTTAGGGTTCAGTCACTCCTTATAGATGGAACACTACATCTTCTTCACTTCTATGTAAATCATTAGTAAAGGATCTTCCATAGATTACAGACTTGTTTCTCTCTTTAAAAGATTTGGATCATGATGGTCAATCTCTGATCATTAGGAGACTATTTTTGCAAGGTAAATTCTAATTAAATTATCTATTTCTATTCTCCTTTACTTCACTCTTTTACTTATATACAATATTATAATATATCCACAATGATATATTTAAGTATGTGCCTCCCAAAAAACAATCCCAACATCACATCTTCCCTCAATGAGAATAATTGCTCACTAGAAATTTCATGTTTCCCTTTGTCTTGTTCCACATCCATATGTAAAAAGTATACTCTATATTTTTTCTTCTTGATCACACTTTCAAACCCTAAATGTGTTATTTGATCTCTATAATATCCACTGAATGAGACATTGTGATTATAATGTAAGAATCTTCCTGGAAACACTATTCACTATAAAACCAAGACTTTCATGAAACCCCAAATGCGTATCCCTTACTACAAAAGTACTTATGTTTACTTACTGGAAGAAAAAATCAAGCGTGTATCATTAGAAAAAATACTGCTATAAAATATCATTGGGTGGAAGACTCTGAGTGCGTATCATGGGGTACAAGAATCATGGTGCATAAATCTATGTATGAGATTGCTATGTGAAAGACCCCTGGGAATGAGACACCTATGTGTGTAATGTAATACCTTATGTATATATACTGGTCATGAAATTTATAGGAATTTTGAATTTTTAAATTAGTGTTTGGTATGGACTTTAAACCGGTCTTCAAAATGAGGTTCTAAGAGTTGGAGCACCTCAAAATAGGTGTTTAGATATGAAATGTGGCTATTATGGGATTAAAAGTTATTAGTAAGGAATCTAAGGTGGAAAATGGTTTCTAATATTCTGGTATCCAATATCTAATAGCCACTGATGAGATAATGGCCTTGCACCAGTTAACCCACCAAAAAGGCTTTTAAATGGTCAAATCACATGTATGCTACTTGGGGGCATTTTATGGTGAATCCCCATATCCATATCTTATTTATGTGCACAAGTGGGGGCATCTATACCCTTTTCTTCATTTCATAACCAATGTTTTAAGATAGAGTATTAAGGAATTATCTTCTGATTTGAGTTGCACCACTACCTCCATTGGTCTCCACTTTTATTTCCCCACATTATTCTATAATTTTAGTTTCATTGGTTTTGGGTTTCAATTCTGATTCCACTAGAAAATGGTGGAATCAAACGATTTGGATGGGGATTTCTTTAGACCAACATGGAGGATGTCCTAAGATGATTTATTAACAATGTCACAAACTATTTCGGCGAGGCATGTCACCATGGTGAAATTTTAAATTTAAAAAAAATTAATTTAGAAGCTTCTGAAATTTGATATACATGGTAGTGTTTTCAATTGATATTATGTCAGAGGTCTATTGAGGACCTCCAGTGAGTTTTTTTGTCATGGTTCGGATGTGAAGAGTTTTCCTGGTGAGTATTCAGAAAATATGTTTATTTTAAATTTATTTGATTAGTTGGTTGTAAATGTTGTAATTTACTATTATGGGTGGTTCTACATGGAATAGTAATGCACATGGGGTAGTAGAGGAAGGATAAGTGGAAATGAGCTCATTCAATCTTGGACAGGTCTTTAAAAGCCTAGATAGATCTACTTGATCGAAACTTTAAAAATGGAATTGGATTCACCAAGAGGTAGGGGTCATAGTAATCACCCTATGGTATTTGGAATGTCTAATTATGTTGTATAAAATTCATAATCATGCCACTAATGGAACTATACCTTATTAATTAATTAATTAATTAAATTATTTAATTAAAAACTGAATATTTAATTTAGTTTTTATACCTTAAATGGAAAGAATAAAGTATGAATTCCACATGGAACCTTATTCACTATATTTTTGGCCTCAACCATGACTTCATTGGATTAATTTTATTCTTATACCCACTTTATAGGTTTTTATTTATTTAAAAATTAAATTTTTATGATATATCAGCCCTGAGATATGATCACCTAGACACCTCTAAGAGGGGTTGTCAGATGAGTTATGATTAATAACCTGAGTGGGCCATGTGAGCACCTTTGTGGTACATGAGGCACATTAGGATTAATGACATTAGATATTTGGTGGGATACCTATTATATTGATATGTGTTTTCCTAGGAGGTTAGACCATGGTTAAGATGAATTGGTAGAATGAGAAGACTAACCCTAATTACCCAAGATATTTTGGTGGCCCATGATCTATCTATCTAGATAGTTGTTGATTTGGTGTACCCTTGATGCTTATAAGGTTGTACCATGTAAGACAGTTACATGGAATGTGATACCCTTTCATAATGGGTGTTTACCAAGAATTACGATTGGGACAAATGACACAATGTTGGCTACCTCTCCCTTGGTGTAACCGAGAGGATTATTGTAGGTGCCCCAATATTTTACAAACCCTAACCGGGTGGGTTGTGAATTGAGTAGAGATAGTATAAAGTATCACATTGAAACCAAACCCATTACGTGATCATGTGTGTCTGTGGGGGTGGGGGGTGGTAGAAAATGGTGATGGGTTTAATAATTCATCCATCACCTATAATTTATTTATTCTTTCACTTAAATATTATCTATGTAGTGAGGGAGTCCTATATGTTCTTCCTAGGACATGTACTGTGGGCCTAATGAAATGTGATGGTGTCATTTTGTATTCATAGATATTATTCATAGTATTTGGGTTTTGAGTCATATGTAATACTAGTGTAATGAAACTTATGATATGACATCGTCATTAATGCATAGATGTGTTTACTAGGATTTGGCTATTAAGCCACATTAGAATGTCTGTGATGTTGTGATTCATCCATGTGTATGTATGGGATTCCCTATATTCCATAGGTCCCTATGATTCCTATCATGTATAGGATTCACCAGTACAATCTTTAGGAATTTTTATTATTTTCATTATTATCATGAGATTCCTAGTTTACCATGGGGATATTTTCAGTTTAGTTCGGAATCATTTCTCATTCTTGATTGGGATGCCTTAGATTTTTTGAATCTGGCAAGTGGGCATGGTGACAAGGTGATGATTATGATATAATTATTTCCTAGTATTTCCATGAATCTATTCATAACCATTTATTGATATAGATTTTGGAGATATTTCTAAGAAACATAGGATTTGGATATTGATCCCTTAAGGATGTGATGTTTGGTTATTGATCCTGATCTTGAGGGATTACTAGGTTACACCCTAAGATCTATAATTTATATGGTTAGGATGATATCATTAAATTCTTAGAGACACATTGGACCTAGTAAAGGTAGGTATGGTCGATTTATGTCATCATCTTGGGGACCGAAGATATTTTATTCATTTATTTTTCTCATATTGTTTATTTATTATTTTTGGTTGATCATATTACATCCATATATCACCACATTTTTAGTTATGTATGAGACCAAATTGGTGGTTCCCTAATAATTTTTTTACTAATACTCTACTTGGGATATTATTTCCTCATGGTACTTAAGAAAACACTCACTTGGTTGTAGGAATAATTTGGGATGTGGCACGGTATAATGTGTGTTTGAGCTACATAAGCTTGAGTGGGATAAAAAAATTCGAGGTGATGTTTAGAGTTGGTAAAAATACATCTTATTTGGTCATGTTATTTTTCATATTTACCATGTATTTTTTATTTCTCTAAAGAGAGATCTATATTGTATTCCAACATGACTATTTGGGGTTTCATTTCTTACACAATCATTGATTGTTAATTGATATTATAATTGCTTCTGAATACTCTAGTTATTTACAATTGTGATTGACTTTGGGATATTTTTTATATTATTCTGCACTATAATATAGGGGATTAGTTACCCCACAATACCTCTTTAATACCCCATTGCTAGTCAGTAGCCTATGCCTTATGGGGTGGTTCTCTTGAGGCCTTGTGAAAAACTAGGTTGGGAACCGGTTGAGTGGCCTCCAAACTAGGATGTAATATGTGGTATCATAACTTGTTTTAATATTTTTGATATCATATCAAGGAGATATATGAGTCTATTGAATCTTGGGATGGATACTTGGTTGGTGCATCCTGAACACCTATTCTTGCTGGAATTCTAGGTTACCATGTTCTTGGGATTTTTATCACTGATATGTAGTGTTATAGTTTTATGATTTTCCTTTCATGTAATGAATATGATATATGGATTTATGATTTTTTTGGATATTTTATTAGCACATATTGTTACTATGGATATTATACATCATGAATATGCATGTAGTATTCACCTGAAATATATTCCTTCATGTGTGTGGTGTCACTAAGGAGTGGTATAAGTAGTTAAATTACTCGTAATATCTTATAAAATATATTAAAATAAATGTTATTGGTGGAATTATAATCCTATGGGTTTCCATATATATATATATATATATGCGTGTGTGTGTGTGAGTTTATATATATATTTGTATTTTATTCCAATGGAAGTTCATGAAAATATACAGTGAGATTCTCATTTACGACGATGATAGAATACATCTATAAGTGGACATGTGGTGACCCACATAGTTCAGTATGGGTATTCATTGAATTTTTTATAGACCCTTAATGGTGAATATTTTAATGGTTCAGTTATTTAATGTCTTAGTAATAACCTATATGGGCATTTATCCATATATCTTGGAATGACACTATACATAACTGAACAGTCTGGTTGTATGATACTCATTATAGATCCTGCTAGATGATTTCATTATGTTTTTTTGTGTGTATGTCCATATATATATAGACACTAAATGTTGAGATATTTATTCTCATGGGGGTTGTTTA
Organism: Viscum album; assembly: GCA_963277665.1. Lineage (NCBI taxonomy): Eukaryota > Viridiplantae > Streptophyta > Magnoliopsida > Santalales > Viscaceae > Viscum > Viscum album. The sequence goes on along the minus strand of OY728165.1, from coordinate 904,171,734 downwards.
ATATTTTTGTTCTTAATGATGATTAGTACCCTAGTAGGTAGAATATTTGGCATGTGATGCTTGAGATTTGAATGTGAGACCTTAGAGTGGGTATAAGAACATGGGTTTCCCTTCTATGGAAGCTTGTGAATTTTTTAATGATGATGTGTTTTGGTGATATTTTTGTCTTTTTTAAGTGTTGGTTTATGGGATAGGTGGGAGGAACTAGTGACCTTGAGTTGTGACTTGAGATTCTCATGTGTTGTTGAGATTTGATCTGTGACCATAATCCGAGTGAGGGGTTTTCTCCTATTTATGAACACTTTAGAAATAGAAGTATGGTAAGGTTCTTCAAGAGTGATATTGGTGATTTTTTTGTCCGAGCATGTATATGAAATGGGAGTTGAGATGCCTTATATAATCTGTAATGGGAGATTATTATGAGGGATATTTATTGGTGTTAGGCCTAGCTTTGAAAGGAAGGACCCCAGAGGTTCCAGAACCTATTTAATATGTATGTGAATTTGATGGTGTGGAAGGATTATTTTTAAATTATTTTGGTTTTTGTATGAAACATTTTGGAAGCTAAGCATTCTTTAGGTGAAGGGGACAGAGAAATTATTTTCCTTTAGACGAGAACACTTGATATTTTCTTAGATTTATGAATTGACATGTCAGAGTTCATAGTTAGTGTTTTGGTGTTTGAGACTAGTATGATAACATCATACTCACAGATTTCTTTGTTATTTTCTATAGATTTGGAAATATAAGAGCATAAACCATTATATTTTGGTGGAATTGAAGTTGTGTGTTCTTGGTAATCATGGTGCCTACTGAATTTTGAAATTATCAATGGCCATTGGTTGTTTGAGGATTGATATATTGTTGGGAGTTTCTTACGGGCCTATTATCCTAGGAGCCGAATGTGTGTGGCTCGGAAGGACCAACATTCATGTGATGTTGGGATCCATTAGGATTTTTTCTTGAGGACTGATATAAGGGAATCCATATTGTGGGGAGTTCACTCAAGGATGAATGAATATGGCTACGTCCAATCACTAGGTTCAGTGATGGACATGGTATGGGATGCGAAGATTATTTTCTGATTCTATGGTGTGATATGAAAAGGATAATCTTATTTTGGGGATCATCACATCAATCATGAAATGTGACCCTCTTATTAAAAGGGTTGTAGAGGTAAGAGATTATCCTATGGATGGTCGTGATAACACTAGATGATAGGGTTCCTGGGAATTCAGTTTTACATCGAATCCTTCACGAGTATTAGATATGAATTTGACTTGAAAATTGGGTTATGTACAAGAATTGTCCTTAGGATCATGATAAAACAAGGAGATCCAAATTTGATCATGTTAAAGGTAAAGTGATTATCATGGTCTGGAAACATATTATGAATCATTTTGGTTGGCTGAGGATTCACCCCTGATATTTCAATAAATGTTGTGTATGGACTTTAATGATTGTATTTGAATGATAATATGATACCTTGAAGGATAAACGCTTCATGATCTAGGAAATAGATTTCATGTTAGCAGTAGAAAACAATCATTTTTTAGGAATTTTGGATTGAGGAGGGTTAACTTGTGATTTTTCATATGTTGGGTGTGGTACGATGGAAATTGTATTGGGTACATTTTCAGAATGCGAAATGGGTGTTTCAATTGGAAATTAAAATTATATGGAATAATCATGATTCAGAATTGGATTTGGGAATCTAATCCTTGTAGTGGGGATCACTATACACTTGATGGTAAATTAGACAAGGACACCAATGATGTATTATGATAGAAAGGCTAGTGAGATAATCATCTTATTATTTCAGAGATAATTATAAGAATTAGATCAGTATGTGGAGGTTATGTTTATTATATTGAAATTTCATTAGGGAATAAATTGTATTGTTTAGGGATGAAAAATGTTTTTTTAATTGGAATTGAACACCTAGGAATGTCTATATTGGGGATAGAATAGCCAATTAGACTTCCCTGAGATGATATGTTCTATGATGGGGATATTCTAAAAACCCATGTATAAGGATGGGTCTTGAAATTAAGAGGAACTTTGAGTTTTTGAATTAATGGGTGAGTCATATTTAAATCGAACATCATATCGAGATTCTAAGAGTTGAAAAAAAAGATTTTTAGACCTGAAATGAGGCATGTATGGGAGGTAGGTTTCTCAAGAAGTCATCAGAGGTGGCATGGGGTGGCTATGCTATAAGTAGAAATTAGCTATCTGCCACCGACTAGCCAGTGGCTAGCTAGATCCACTTATATGATACATGTAGCCATTGATGGAGCCACCAGATAGCCAGTGTGAGCCATTTGCTATCCAATAATGAATTTAATGGGGTAAATTACACATTCACCCATTTTGGTTTTTTAGGTGGTGCCCCCATCTTCTTCTCAGGTTGGTGCACATGGCTATGGGTATATCTCACATCTTCCTCTTTTCAGCCCCCATGTATTGGGTGAGGTTTTTGGTGTTTTTAGGAGGATATGAGGTATGAATCCACATACATTAGTGTCCAATTTTATTACCACAAATATTTAAATTCCTCTACATTGGTTTAGGTTTTTTGATTCTGATTCTACCATAACTTGGTGGAATATAAATATATGGATGGGGATTTCATAAAAACCTCACAGAGGATGTCTTGAAACGATGTTTGGACACCATTACACACCATATCTATATCGAATATCATTATGGTGAATTATCATATATTTTTATTTAAATTTTAAAATAAATTCATGTTGAATCAGTAACACATGATAGAGAATTCACCCAATATGATGTAGAGAGTCCTCTACGGTCCTCTTATGGGTTTTTGGTCTGGGTTTTGGAACAATGAGGCTTGACAGTGATTTTTTATAGAAAATTCCTAATTTGAGTACAATTGTTTATATTGTAAAAAATTCACAAATTATCTATTATGTGTGGTTTTCCATATGTTAAGGCATCTCATTGGTTGGTGGTCACTGGATTAGTTGGGATGAGCTTGCTTGAGAGTGGATGGGTCTCCCCAAGAATAAGAAGTTCTCTCAAATAGAGACATTGAAAATGTAATTGAATTTTCTCGGAGGTAGGTTGTACTGGTACACAATCAATGGAGTTTTTGTAGTTTTATTTTGACGCATGATATGAGTAGTCACACCACTAATGGTGTAGACTTATTTTTATTAATTAATTGAATATTCTAATTTAAATGTCATTCCTCAAGTGAACTAAATAATGTACCAAGGCCACATGAACCTTTATGCACTAGCTTATTGGCCTCAACCATTGATGGTCAGGAATGTGGCTTAAGTCAGTTTATATGGAAGGTTGGACCACCATTAGGGGTGTTCCTTAGATAAAAATCAAATGATCATGATGTATTGGACCTTACATATGATTCATTGGACACCTCCAAGAGGGTTTGTCGGATGAATTGAGATGAATGGACTAAGTGGGTAATGTGAGGACCTTTTCCATACCTATGGGCCATTAGGGTTAGTAAGATTGTTTTTGGGGAGAGAACCCCTTTCCTTAAAGATTTGTTTTCCTAATAGGTTGGACCATATAAAATAATAATGGGTTGAATGAGAAGTCAAACGAATTTGACCATACACATTAAGTTGGGCCATGAGTCATCTCTATAGATCATTTCCAATGAGATATACCCTTTAGGGTCATGAAGTCATCCCAGATATGAAACTTCTGAAGGTTTTGATAGCCTCCCCTGAGAGGTGTTGAACATGATTTTGGACATGGAATAAGGAACCCTTATATGGAACAAGTCCATTTTTGTGACCTATAAGACCTTAGATAGTACCCCCAATTTAGAGTGACTCTGACCATGTGTGATTGGAATTTGGTATAGATGATAGTGAGTTACACCATTGAACCCATACCAATTATTAGAGTTTTAGGGGATGGGGATAGTGGTAATGGTTTTAGGCATTCAACAAACAACTATCTTATTTTAATTCTTTAACTTAATTATTTTTGATGTTGTTAGGGATGCCCAGATGTGCTTCACGGGACCCAATATATAGGCCTGATGTGATGTGATTGTGCCATTGTAGATACCCTATGGTTCTTCTTATTATCTATTTGTTTAGACTAAAGTTATTCTATTGTGATACCACTGAAGATATTATATCATCAAGGATTCCCATATATTCTTCCATGGATCCATATATTGATCCAAATAATAATTTTTTGGATGTCTGGATTAAGACATGGTTATTTACTGGATTCCTTGGATTACATATGTCCCCTGGATTCCTATATTATCCAGGATCAAATAGTGAATTCTTGGAGGATTTTTATTATTATAATAAAAAAATGAGACTCCTAGGTTACCCCTAGTATTAGACCAGTCTGGACTGGGGTATTTTCCCATTATTCATTAGGATGTATAAGATTATTGGGATACAATCAATTAGTATGGTGACATAGAGATGATTATTAATTTAGTGATTACCAAGGATTATAAATTGTAAACATAAATACATTTATTGTTTTGGAGTTAGGAGCGGTTCTAAAATTCCTAGGATTTAGCTGTTAAGCCCTTATGGATGTGATGTTTGGATATTAAAATTGATCTTGAGGGTTTTATGGGTTATTCCCTAGGATATGATATTTATATGGTAGGAATGATACCATGATGTTCTTAGAGAATCTTAATCATTGGCCTATGTATGTATGGTTGATCAAGGTCATGGTCTTTAGGATCTATGGTGGGTTATCCATTTATTTATCTCGTGTAGTTTATTATTTTTAGATAAGCATGTCACATGACCATACCACTAAATTTATGGTCATGTATTGGAAAACATTAGTGGTTCTCTATTGAGTATTGTACTCACAACCTCATCAGGATACCATTGCATATGGGTAACCAAGTATAATCTCAATTGGATCTAGTAATAAGTTGAGAAGAGGCCTGATACAGTGTGTGTTTGATTTGATGCTACTCGAGTATGATCATCATATTAGATGTGATGCAAGGAGTTGGGGATGTGACCACTTATTCAGCCATGTTCATTTCATTATTGATATAGTATTTTTGGTCATACTAGTGGTAAATCATTCTTTTATACTGCCTTGACCATTTTATTCTATATTGATTTCACATTTCTTTATTATTAATTTATATGATAATTTTGTATATATTCCATGATTATTTACTACTTTGGTTGATGTATGGATTTTTTTCAAACTATTTCACGCTATAATGAAACGAGTTTATTTTCCCCAAAATTCATCTTTTACCCATGCTTCTATTCAATAACCATAAGAATACGTTGGGGAAATCTTGAGTCCCTTGTGAAAACAAGGTCGAGGGACTGGTTGAGTGATCTCTAGACCATGACTTCACATGTAACACCTTGTGCGATACTACTAGCATGTAACACTTGGTGGAATATATCCTTGTACTGTAAAACTGTAACTTAACGCCTTTTCATGTATATACATACATGTGACAACTTTAATAGAACCCATATTTGTATATGTGATCTAGCCTCCTTCAAAATCTACAACAAACACCTTCTTAAGATAGAAAATGCTAATATTGATCAATCTTTCTAATGAAATGAAAGAGATGTATTTATAAGGAATTTAGAGAATGAGTTCCCTCATGATCACTGTACAAATATTAAACCCAAAATAATTTGACACACTATTCCAAATAGAAAAGTCCCAGATCATGAAAATCATTTCACAAGACAGGTTTATTTATTTCTTTGAAAAAACCATATTAGCAACATCACTATCAGGCTTTGGTTATTGGTACACAAGGATGTGATTGATCCCATTATGGTCAATTCATATGAATAATATATAACCTTCTACTTCTCTAATACTGTTTGAATTATTTACTACTATGTTATATATGATTTTGACTCCTATTATGATTGGTTACCTCTCTGGTCACATTTGAAGAATCTCTTAAGCACAATTCCAGATCCATGATTTTATGTAGGTGATTCTAACTCTATTATACACATGGGTGAGAAATTAGGATCAGGTTCACACTCCTACTTCATTAAAGAATTTTGAGACTGCATTGAATAAGTGAGTCTCACACAGATCGATCTTTTTGGGGATAATTTACTTGGATCAGAAAACACATCAATGGAGTCAAGGATAGAAAAATAGATATATATTTTTTCAACAAAATATCTCTTTTCCATTGGATTTTCATATCATGTTTCAAACTAGCTATATACAACATGGATCATCACCCTATTCTTGTGAGATTAATTATTATGGAATAAGTAAATCCTCTTCCCTTTAGACTCATTAATGCATGGATTGTAGAACAAGATTGAAAGAAAAATGTTTGTCAAAATTTGGATTCTTTTTATAGTTACAATAATTCCATGTCTTGTACCACCAAATCTTAAAATTCTCAAATGAAGATTGAGGGAATGAAGAAAGAAAAATTTTAACTTCATGGATAATGAAATTGAATCTCATGAATGTTCATTACATGCTATCCAAGAGTCAACCACCAAAAACTACTTCCCTAGAAATCTTACTCAAGAAACAGAATTGCCTACCAGAAACCAAAATCTTCTCAAACTCAAAGACAAAATCCAAAGTGGTATTTTAAAATTCATATTCATTAATTATGGGAATATAAATAATAAAATTTTCAATCCCCCTATGTGAACAATAAGGGATAACATGCATCTTTCTCTTCTCAAGGATGGTGATAAAATCATTGAGGGAAGGCACACCCTTCCCAACCAAATTGTTTTATATTGTATGAATCATTTCAATTCCCCACCCAAAAATACATCCCATGCAGATGTTATTATCCCAAATCTAATAATTTAGGCGGAAAATATTCTGCTTATAGTTTCCCCCATAGAACATGAAATTAACATTGCAGTGTTTGGTGTATATAAAGGGAGCTCCACCAGTCCGAATGGTTTCACCAAAAACTTATTTCAAGTCTACTGGGATATCATATACCAAGATGTTATCAATATGGTTAAATAATTATTCAATAGTGGATCTCTAGAGCATGTTATGAATACTCAATTTTTTTATCCCATACCTAATGATAATAATTCCATTGACATTATCCAATTTAGACAGGTGGAACTTCTCAACACCATACACTAAGTGATCACAAAAATTATGTCCATCTGGATGTCCATAATTTCATATTAATTTCTTCTCAGAAATAAATTCAGTTTAATTATATGGAGAAATATTCAAGCTTGTCTTATCACAGATTCAGAATGTGTGAAGATTCTCAGAAAAACAATCAGAGGAGGTATTGTTTGTCTCAAACTAGACATCAAGAAATCCTTTAATACAATGGATTGGATCTTTTTTGGAAATTTTCAACATTGATTTTGATTTGATGTGAAATTCATTCTCTGGATCAAGCCACTTCTTGGCTCAAATCATTTATAAATTCGCTGAAATGGATCAATGTAAGGTTACTTCTCTTACTCAAGGGGGCTTAGACAAGGTTATTCTCTCCCTACGATCATATTTTCCATTGGTAATGATTACATTAGAAGGCTATTCATTCAAATGGATGAAAAATGTGACTTGGAGAATATTAAATCTACTAGAGGATTCTTTGTCCCCTCACATATATTTTTTTCTGATAACATTGGTTTTTGTTCTCATGGAGATATGAAAAACATAAAAAACATCAATAATTCTATAACACACTATGAAATTTTATTAAGACAAGAAATCCGATGAGGGGAATAATTCAAAAAAATGGGGAAAAAATTAATATTTATTGAAGAGGAATCATTATAAACACTTTGGGTATAAAGGATGGTCATATCCCTTTCAATTACCTGGGTGTCCATATCATTTTGAGATTACTTAGAGGTTCCCACTTCACTGCAATCTTGATCCATATTAGAAGAACATTGTCCTCATAGAAAGAAAAATATCTCTCAATGGTAGGGACAATCTTCCTTGTCAAGAACATCATGATATCAAATATTTTATACTCTTTCATGGTAAATTTTTGGTCAATCTCTCTAATCAAAAGCATCAATGGATCAATGAGGAACATCAAATGGATTGCTAGAATCTCGGAGAGTATAACAGTCACTATGTCCTAGAAAAAATGATGCAAACCTTACAACATCAGGGGGCTCAACATCAAGAATATTGAATTTATCAATCAATCTACACAAGATCAATTCCTATGGAAGCTGGAAAATAATATATGTATATCCTTGGAATATCTTGAAACTAGATTTATTGAGTTTCTCAAGTCTAGAAAATTACATTACATGGAATCTTTAATATGACATGGATTAAGAATTGTGTTTAATAAGGTCTATAAGGAATACCACTGGAAAGTGAAAGATAATTTTACTCTATGATTTTTGAAGGATAAATGGATGTAAAAACCCTTTATAAATAGTTGAATCTTTTATAAGTCAAACCAATGAATACAATATCACCATTAAAGATCAGTTGAGAAACATGGACCACCTCTTGGATGACCAATAAGATCTCATCTAAAATCTGGTCTTCATGGATCATGATGACTTATTGGTTTGGAAACCAGCCCCAAAAGGTTTTTGGGACTCTAAAACCTATTAAAATCAGGATATGAATGGGATTCATTGTTGGATTGGATATTTTAACAAAATTTGAATGCAACAGTCCTGATTTTCAATACTCTCGAGAATAGCCCTCTTTTGTGTCATAGTTGATGTTTGTCTTCAACCCAAAGGTATTTCATTCTATTCTAGGTGTGAACTATTCCACTAACACTATAAGGATATAGACCACATGTTCTTATCTAGTGATACAACTTCAAAATAATGGAATTATTTAATTGATTTTTTTACCCTTCCTTCAATTCAAATAGAAACAATTGTTCATTCTCTTCAAGATGTGTTGAAACTATAATTTTCCATGAAATTGAAAAACTGGTTTCATGTTTTCTGTGCATAAATAATATTTGTGGAATGGATTGTGGGAAACAAAATCAGACATAAATGACTTCCTTTCATTCTTCAATATACATTTTTGGACATTACAGTGGCTATTAAAAATGATAAGAACCTACAAAGAGGGTGTGAAAGTGCCCAGTCAGAGTGACTATATCAATAAGAGGGGGAGGGGTGAATTAGTGATAATATTTTTCTAATACGTTTATTTTCAATTAAAACAACCTTCAACTCAGGTTTGATATTTAGATTCCTTGTTGAAAAAAAATCCAACAAACATCCATAAGAAGAAAATGATTTACAAGGTTCACTATTCAATAATAATTGCTACATACATTGTATGGTTTCTAAATGAGCCAATATCATATAGTCCAGTAGAAAAATTACTAGTATTAAAATAGGTAGGATACACCATTACACTCGTGAATCACTGGAATGAAATCCCACTAGTGTGTGTGCACCCTCTTAGAACAATAGAGAAAAAACACTGTGTAAGAACTCATGTTACATGTTATTATTTTTGATGAAACAAATGTATTCAATTGAAATATAATTCTTCAATAAAATTACCAGAAGAATGGTAAGAACCACCTAGACATTTTTATGAAACACTGAGTCTGATATATTCTGAGTCCGATTCCTCTTTTTCCGATTCTTCTAAAACAATTATTGCAGTCCGATTCTCTTATAGAATACAATATAAATGAACCAGCACCCCTTCAATCTATGAGTATGATGAAACCCCATGTGATACATCCTCATTCCATAAATCCTAAATATGGTAAAAACGAGTATGAAAATCCTATTTTGATTAATTCATATTGATACCAATATTTTTCAAATATAATAGACAAGACTAATACAATGATTTTCTACATATGATAAATCTTAAATACGATGATCAGCTAAATACAATTTCGGAAATCTTGTTTCTTCCCCATTGATATGTCTTCACTACAAAACAAAATGGTACCACATTCGCTCTTTGAAAACTTAGGGCTCAACTCCCTTCTATGGTGAACAGTACCAGAAATTATAAATTACAAAGTAATTTTTCTTTAAAAGGCGACCCTTGAAAGGTTAGGGTTGGAATACCATAAAAGTTTACTGCTCACACAAATTCACCCACATTTAAATTTCCCTTGAAATTTCATAGAATTTATGACATCCTCAATTCTTGTCAAAGCATCTCTATTCTTATTCAAGATTTTTCTCCTTCTTCATACTTTCATTTGAATCATCAGTATGATTTCAATATAAGATTCATATTTTTCCCAATAAAATTTCTTCAATAAAAAGCTCTATATCAATTGAAAACAAATTTATGATGAAATGGATAACATTCTGATTTGATAAATATGATTCTTAGAACTGATTTGAATCAAAATAAATTACTGGAATGTAATACACCCCTTCAAAATTCATTCAGCAATATCCTTGTCCTTTTTTTATTTTACCCACTTGATATTCAAAAAATAATTTTTTCCTCTTCTCATGAACCAGCTAGAAACCAACAATGTAATTCAACCCTTTTGAAATAGTTGAATACATAGTTGATCTCATTTTCTCCTTCTCTTCTCTTGACCCACTTATAAAAAATTTTATTCACAAACCTATTCTTGTACCATGAATTCCTTCATGAAACTACATTAATTTGAGAATAGCTTTAGCATCGTATGTCTTGAAATAGAATGTATCGTAACATTCCATTCATTATAGCTTATTTATTTTCTTCCCAACCTGAGTATGATCTTTTCTGGATATAATTTATCTGGATACGATCATTCTGGGTATAATCATTGTGGATATTATTGGTCTGGATACGATTTCCTAGAATACATTCTTTTCAATGTACGATCATTCTAAAAAACAATTGGAACCATCTCTTACCCTTCCATCGGCACCACATTTTCAATCGGAACCACCTTTAAATCAGCACCACCTTTTCAGTCGATACAACCTTTTCAATTGGCACCACCTTTTCAACTAGAACCAACATTTCAAAATTGCATCACTTTATAAAATAGAACCTTTATTTAAAATAACTCTATGTTTTAAAACAACATCGCCTTTTAAAATAACCACACCTTTTAAAAAAACATCATCTTTTAAAATAATGCCAAATTTTAAGAAAACCACATATTCATTTGGAAACAATATTTCATCAACATGAATTTTCATTGGAACCCCTTCCTCATCAATACCACTTCATCATTAGTATCACATTTTACTCTTCTTTCACCCCGATACGATTGTTTTGGAAATAATCTCTATCACTTCTTCTTCTCTGTCACCTTTATATAATGAATCTAAATACATTCATTTACAATCAGAATCATCTCTTCTTAACCATTCTTTCTTCTAGAAATCTTTCGTCACATGTTCCCAATTAAACATATGTATTATTTGAAATAAAAATCATAAAATCAACATCATAATTAATTAAATCATAGCGATAAAGACTCCAATTAAAATCATTAACATCATTTATATTGGTTCCAGAGTGAATATGATGACATTCAATTCCTCAATATGATCTTCTCCCATTTCGAACCCGAGTCATCTTCGATCAGAAAATTTTATTTAAAAAAAATTATTGTCATTAATATAGATCTTTACAGGAGGTATGATTCTTTTGAATAGATGTATCTGATTCTAATAAAAACATGTTTCTAATTCTTTAGAAAACATGATTTCGATTCTTTTCAAAACAAGAATCATATTCTTTAGAAAACATAGATCCGATTCATTTCCAAACAATCCTCAATTTGATTATTTTGAAACCAAAACAATTATTTTTAGAAAACCAAATGATTTAGAATACCATTCTTCTTTCCCAGCAAAACTGATCACCCACAAAACTTCTTTCTTTTGACCCCTTTCAATCTGAATTCCCATTCATCCCACTTCTCAACATTCTTTATTTCTTTAGCATAAAAATTGGTTGACAAAAAATAAAACCAATACAGAACTTGGACCTTAAAATCTCCCCATTTGAATTTTGTTTCAACACCAAATTTAATCAATTCAAAAACAAGAAACTTTTTTTCTCCATTTATTTCTTTCTCCCGTTATTTATTTTATCTCTACCCCTTTTTCTTATCTCCCCCTTATTGAAAATAAAATTCAAAGGATCCATCATATTTAGTTTCTCCCTAATTGAAAAATTTTCTCCATTCCCATGGGTTGGAACCTTTCTTCATCCTTGGTGTCACATGAGATTCTTAACAAAAAACCTTTAACCAAACAACTCTATGTCTATGTGGGTGAACCTGGTGTAGAAAATAAGAGTGCATAATCAAGGAAATCAATGTTTTCCATAATAAAATTTTCATGTAATACCCTTTCATGTTTCTTGAACCATTTCAATGATTGGTTCAATTCTTGAAATAATTTTTCAAAGATGAAAGTAACCTAGACCCATATAAACAAACACATCAGAAAGTTATATTGTAGAAGAAAAATAATGTTCAATTTTTTTTAGTACCCTCATTACATTATTTTATAAGAAATGTAAGAGACTCATCCATTCCATCTTCCTTGATTACACTCCTTCAATTCCCTGCATGTTACCACAAGTATAAAAAGTTATTGGGAATGTGTAGGAACCTGTATTGTTCCTTCGAAACAACAATCAAACGGAGGTACCCCTCTCAGTCTTGTCTTCTTATTCTTCTTCTTGGATTTTTCTGTGTACTTGGTTTATTTCTTCTGTTCAACCTTCTCATGTTTTGTAACAAACATATTATTATCTATAAAATATTCTGAGGATGATGTCAACTTTTCTTCATCTTTAGGAACATCCTTATTATAATCAGTTTTTTCATGTTGTCAATTCCTGTAATTTTCACTTCCATGATAGTTGATCAAGTTTTGATATCTTCCCCTTATTTGTAATCTTCATCATCTTTTGATACCTTTTTGTCATCATTTCTCATATCTTAAGAAGTCTATTTATTCCACTCTTATTTAACTTTCTTTTGTGCTCACTCTAATTTCCTATCCAAGTCAATGTGTTCTAGCCAGATTAATATGCACTATTTCTATTCTGTCTCAGTAGATTTGTTTTTCTTTTCTTCCAAAACATTCATCTTCTGAGAACTATTTAGAATCTTCTGTTGTGTTGGTAAAAAACAATACATCGTTTTGCAAGGTTTTTAGGTTTTCACATCTTTCATAGATAGTTTCCAGTGGTTGGAATCTATTTTTCACCTTTTCATCATACTTATTAGGGGTTTTCAACACAAAATTATCAGACTTCTTATTTTACGGGAATTGACTCTCCCTCAGACCATGACTTTCATAACCTATGGGATTATAGTAATTTTACTGATTGAACCAACACAAACTTTCAATGTGTCTGAATCCCACACAATACCATCATTAGTCATAGGAAGGTTATTTCTTTTGAAACATTCATACTGAATAGAATTTTGAATACATTTCTCAAAAACCTTTATATTTTCAATCAGATGCGTCTTCTTCTTTTTTGCATTAATATAATCATAAGTATTTGAAACATTTCCAGTTCTAGATACAACATTTTCAGACTCAAGAATGTTTTAAATCTTCTGAATTCTTCACTTTGGCTACATACATAACTTTCCCTGTATTCTTTTTTTCAGAAATACTTCCATCCTTATTTTCAAACTATTACGGTAACTTTTGTTGAACCTTCTCAGGTTTCTAATTATGAGAATATCTACCAACTTATATAATATAGTTTTGGAAACTTGTATTCTTCAATTCAAATTTAGATAACTTTTGTTGAACAAGTTCCAACTATTCTTCCTTTGCTTTCAACTTTACCAACCAATACTCAATAAAATTCATTTATTCTAAAATATATTTCATTAAATCTCTAATTTCTACCATTATCTTTTTATTATCTCCAAAAAATAATTCTTAAGTTGTTGAGGAACATTCATCTTACATCTCCTTATTTTTCTTTTCATGTTTTTTAATCTTTCTTAAGAATTCATTCAACTATTCTTTCAAATGCATTTCAAGTTGAGTTTCTTATTCATCAGAACTATGCCTTCTAGATTCTCCATATTTATTTTTTACAATAAATGTATTTTACCCATAATGCTAAACTGATTTTTTAGATTCATCTTTACATTCTTCTTCATCTTTTGAACAAATACTTTCATCAGTATAAGATATTTCCTTATTAACTATTGTAATAAACATGTTATCTTCAACATTATTTGTATAATCCTCACTATCATCTCCCTTGGACAAAAATCTTATCCTTTTGGATTTGGAGAACATCTTATCTTCCCTCTAGGAATAGAATTTTTCTTTATCACCCTTTCCCTTTCATGATATTCTTGGCCTTTTTTCTTCTTTATTTTCTTCTTCATCACATTCTTCTTCATTACCTAGTTATGGAAAATTGTAAACAAAATTCCCAACATATCAACATAAAAAAATTATAAAGGATGTTTCACTTCATACCTACAGGAACCACTTTTCAAATTTTTAGAAAACAAGGATAAAATATCATTATTATTTTTACATACCTCATTTTCAGAGTTAGAATCACTATCTACATCTTCAAAAAGAATCTTCATTGACTATTCATTCCTCACATCCTCGAAATAGAATTCTCTATCAATTTTTTTATAATCATAGATTTGTCTCATCTTATTTAATAAGAAATAATAGTGTTATAAAAATCATTACGAGTTAATGTTTTAGGATCTCTATCTTTCTAAGAAGAAACCTTTGCATCAAATTTATCAAGAAGGATTCTCAACATTTTCAATAATAGTTGAATCATCCAACTTTTCACCAGGACATCTAATAATAATCACAATATCATTTACCCTAGTAATGAACTCCTCAATAGGTTCATTCTTATAAATATTCAAATATTAATATTTCTATCTCCAGATTTGAAGTTTTTTCTTCTTTAATTTTTTATTGTCTTTGTATATATTTTAATTTTTTTTGATATAATATTTGTTGTGGAAACACCTTTCACTATTAAAAATTTACTTTCAAAAAGTGAGTAAAATATTAAATTATTTTCCCTTCCATCATTCTCAAGAGTCTTCTTATAAAAAATTTTAAGTGGATCTTTATCCTCAATGGTTGAAAACCCAACTATTGCAGCTTCTAGAATATCATAACTGATAGACATAAGATAAATAATCTTTCTATCCTTTCAGTTATGATAATTTTCTCCATAAAATATTGGAATCCCCTTACTATTCACATAACTCATATTATCCATCATGAATTATTCTTCAAATTATTTAGCAATAAATAAATGATGTGAACCTACCCTCTAATACCAATTGAATGTGATCTGTTAGATTAATTGTATCCTTGAGAGGGGGAGGGGATGAATTAGTGATACCCTTATTCTTTTATGTTTTTTGTTTCAATTGAACCATCCTTCATCTCCTATTAGATATTTCAATTACCACCTAAAAACAAATCCAACACCCATCCAGATAAACACAATGATTTTCTAGGTTCACTACTCAATAAGAATAGATATGTACATATTATGGTTTTGAAATGATCCAATACCATACAATATACTAGAAAACAATCATTAGATTACAACGAGTAAGATATACCCTAACACTTGTGATTCACTAGAAAAAAATCCTACTAGAGTGTGTAAAGCCTCATAGAATAATAAGAATAAACAAAATCTGTTTTAAAAAATCATGTTTACTGAGCTTCTTTTAAATTAAAAAAATGCATTCAATTAAGATAAAATTTTTCAATTACTTACCCAGATGAATTGTATGAACCACCTATACATTGTTATAAAACTCTGAGTCTGATATTTTCTACGTCTGATTCCCTCCAAGTCCGATTCTTCCATAATAATTTTTCAACTCGTATATTGTGGTATAATACAATAGAAATGAATCAACGCCACTTCAATCCATGGGTATGATGAAACCTAGTAAGATACTTCATCAGTTCATAAATCTTCAATATGATAAAACCCAGTATGAAAACACCATTTTGATTAAATCATCCTAATACCAATATCAGCCGAATATAATAGAAAATCTGAAGATGATGATCTGATGAATACAATAAATCTTGAATATGATGATTATCCAAATACCATCACTTCAATATTTTATGTAAAGACACAACCTTAAACCTAATGTAATCTTGAATTAAATGAATAATTAATAATTATGATCTTTTCAAGATTAGAGTTTTATAGAATTAGGACATAACTATTACATCTCATAAGATTACAAAATAAACACTTCTACCTAGTATCCATTTTTTTTACAAAACAAGAACTCTTGAAAAAAAATATTCATGTCTAGTTCCATGTTAAAGACATCATGACTTTTCCTTGATCCCATCCTTGACCCTATTCCACCTTATGACCTGTGAAAAACATTTTAAAAACTTGGGATGAGCATAAAAAGCTCAGTAAGGGATACACAAAGAAGGAAAACTCTTAGTTTTTAAAAACAAAAAATAAACTATGAAAACTTTAACATAAGTAATACTTTTAACCTTTATTAAGAAGTAAATACTATTCAATGAATAAAAGATAAATACTTACCCTTTTGTAACCAAAAGATTACCATAAAAACCATATAAAGAACACATAACATATAATGGTATCTTGGGACATAAAAATACTTAAATGGAATAAAAATACGGTCGACTTACACACATATCACTAAATGGAATATCCATATGGCTGACTTCCATACCCAATGCATTGGAGGTTATAACGTAACCACCCATCCTGGTATTCATGACACCACCCGTCATATGGTTTATCATGTAACCACCCACAAAATTTCCAAGTACCATTATAACACATACAATATTTCAAATATAAACATTTCACTAATAACATTTCATTATCAATCACAAGAAGTAATTTCAAGATATTGAAAGAATCAATACATTTTCATAAACCATTTAAAATGATATTTTTGAATCAAAGTGTCCCATACCACTTCTAAGATTTTAAATGAATTTTAATTTGAAAACATTAGTGTATATACAAATAAATCATAAAAACCATTTTGAAAACATGGACATTAAGGAGAAATATTTAGAAGAATAAATCTTTAAAACATTTAAAACTGTATTTTAGTTAAAGAGTTTTTTTGACAAAAAGAGAGACACTTGAATACAAATAATTGAGGAATAAAATTTAATCAGAATTTTATAATATCATGAGAATAAAGGGATTCATGATATAAAATGTCAAAGGATAGTATATACACTATATAAGAGTGAATTGGTGCATAACAACAATGAAGTCTCAATGGAAATGTAAATTGAGATGAAATCCCTTATAAAGATGGTATACTTCAATTAAGGACAAATAAATATCATAATTATGTGTGAAAAACATAAATACACCCAATATAAGGGGATATTAAGTGTAAAAAAATCATAGTTCATTCACATATATTCATAGGATGACATATTCAAGAAGTACAAGTTGAACCCAAAGAATTGAAATTGGGTTGAGAAGTTCCCTTGTAAAAATTCGATAGCCTAACGACATCCCATTAAATTTCAGAAAATTAGTTGATGAGATAAAAAGGTTATCTCATCACTTGAACAAAACGTTTATGTCACTAAGGATATATAAGAACATATCCCAACATAATAATATGTAAATTAAAAGACAAAAAAAAGTCTTTTAAAAAGAGGAGGGTGAAAGGTTACCTTACCGATTTGGTAACATACAAAACATATGCCACATGAAAGAAAGATCATACAATGAAGATGTAAATAATCATAAATGAAATTATATTACACAAATAATACAATCATGGGAAGTACATACGCCACACAAAATGAAGTAGTGGAAAATATAGCATGAATCTCACGAGGATAAAAGTGAGATGAAAACCACATACCACGTTGTAATCAATCGAGTCATGTGACCAAAAGATAATAAACACCAAATTAATCACATAATACCATGAATATAAATAGGATAATTATAATATTTATGAAATGGAAGTACACAATACACAACATGAAACAAATAAGTTTCCAACAATGGAAATCTCACAGAATTAAATGTGAGATAAGAAATCCCTTACCTCGTGTCTGACTTGACTCGATCTTTCTTTAATCTCCAGAATAATACACTAAAGTTAATTTAAAATTTCTTAATATCCTTCTCCATGTTTATTATTCCTTTTATATCACTTATTACCGTGTTATAAACATTATGTAATCATTTAAGTTAATAATGTTCGTTTTTCAATATTTGGTACTTGAGTCAAAAAGGGACTTCTTATAATTACATGTTTTTCATGTGGTCAATGGATCATTATATCTAGAATGATAATCATTATTTAGATATCATATATATCATATATATCTAGTACATAAATGTATTTACAATATTACATAACATTTAGAGGTAAGAAATAAAATGCACCGTTCATGGAGATGGTAAGTCGTACGTACGCATGAACGCTACTTTCATTTTTATTTCTTATTTTAATGGAATTAAAACATAATTATACATAGGTATATTATAATTCTAGTATAATATCGTATATAATATCCTTAACTCTATCCTTTATACATCCCACATATGGAATTAACGAGTCACATCACTTTGAGGGGGCGGTAGTCCACGCTTCCTCAAATGAGATTATTGTATTTACCTACTATTGAAACCATAAAGGTATGAAATAATTGGGAATAACAAGATCATAAGGAAGTCATAAAAATAATATATATCATATATAAATACAGATCTATCATAATGGTCACCATTAGAGGCGGTAAGATGTAATTGAACAATCATCTTTTCGTGAGGCGATAGTTTGCCATCCACAGAAACATTATGTTCTTCATCCATTAGATGGAGGTGTGTGTATGTGTAGTTCAAATATATCTTATAAAATAATTCTAGTATATTTAGGATACTATTTTTGTTACAAAAGAAAGGAATAAAAATATTTTAGGGGCTGGAGAATTAAAATAAAAGAAAACAATTTAAGAGAAACCATTACCTTTAATTTGGGAAACTTCATTTGGTTTTAACCAAAGGACTTCTTGAAGTGTATTCTGCCTAAGGTAAGGATTCTAGATTGGGGATAAGGATATAGGTAGTATAATTGGGCAGATTTTGAATGAGACAAAAGGCTTGAGAGGTGTGAGGAATTGCTTATAAGTGGTATCCTTTTATAAGGGAGAGGAGGGGCTCTTTAGGAAAGTGTGGAAACAATATTTTATTATAAACATATCATCGGTATAAAAAGGTCAAAAACACATTAATGTAGAAGATAAGATGACTCATTTTCGAAAAAAAACCATTCGATAAGAATTGGATAGGTTTTGGATATTATTTTAGTCTTTATAATCGTATTTATTTAAATCATTTATATGAGGTAAACACTACATCATTATTATGTCATAAATAATTTATTATATTTGATCTATAGAAATTAAAAGAATACTATGATTTAGGAAATATGTTTATATTTCCAATGAATATTTATAGTCTAAAAGATAATTTATATAACCCCTTGGTAAAATTAATTTACTAAAAGATATTTTCATTTGTCAGTTTTTCCATTACTTTAAGTTAATTAATCTAAATTGTCATTATCACTCACAAGTGGGTCAATGTGGTCCCAAAATCGACCCAAATATGCCCATGGTCGTAAATGACTCAACCAATAAGGTTTGGACAAGTGTTAATCTAATTTTGAATTATTATAATATTCTTTAAACCTTGAATTATCCTATTTACCTTTAACCGCGGTAAATAAAAGTCAAATGTTACTATTCACAAAAAATTATTTTCATCTTACTGAACCACATTTTACTTCTTGATAATAACCATGTATGTTGGATTTTAGAAATTCAATTCACAAAAGTGGTAAAATTTCATTTAAAAGAAAAATTCAGTTTTTTAACTACCACCAAGTGGTTTCACTATTCATCAAAAATTGATGTTTTTCAGAAAAATACCAAAAATTCAGCCTAAGATATATTTGATATTCCGAATACAAAAATGTTATTTATTTTTCAAAGTTAAAAACATTTATTTGGCATTAATTAATTAAAAAATTAATTCCCGTTATCAAAACAAATAGCTTGCTTTTAAGAAACAATAACTATCAAAAGATTGATAATTATTTATGTCCAATTTCAAAGTGAAATTAATTCCAATGACTAACATTGGATTAAATGGTAAAATTATATTTTAATTTCACTTTAAAACCAACTAAAAAATAATCTAACTATATAAATAATTTTGATTAAAACCTAGTTTTGAATTAAAATACAATATTTTTCACTATTCATTAAAAAATGAACTTCATCGGAAAAATCCCAAAAATTTACACAAAGTAAATTTCGATGTCCCCATTCTAAAGAATGATTTTATTTTTTCAAATAGAATGTATTAAGGTGAACAAAAGTAGATTTTAATAGGGTTCTCCATTAAAAGGCGACAAATCGACCTTTTAATGTAAATTACGCTTAAAATTAGATTTATTCACAAGTTTAGCCTTTAACATTTTATTGGATAAATGTAGAGACAGTTAAAAAACATGTGTAATCATATTTTAGTTAGTTTTGTTCATTCCCACCAATACAACCACTAGGTGTTAACTAACATTTAAAATAATAATATTATATTATTAGTGTGCAATGTAAGATTTCAAAGAAACTCGTTGTTGCATATCAGGTACACTATAGAACATAGAAACCCCTTTAAAGTAAAATTAATATTTAATTCACAAATATTAATAAATATGAAAATGTCATATTCTTCATTTATCCAGGATGTTACATTTTCTATTCACCAATGAAATGGATTTGATACAAAAAATGAATTTCTCTCATTAATGACTATGTGCTTCCCTCTCTACTGTAGTGAACTGTACCAATAGTATGAAATTACAAATTACTTAACCTTTTATAGTTGACCATATAAAGTTGGGGGGGGATCCCAAAAAAGTTTTCTTCTCACACAAATTCACCCACATTTCATTTCCCCCTGAAATCTTGGAGTAGTTATGACATCATCAACGCTTCTTAAATATTCTAGATTCTTCTTCAATCTTCTTCTAATTCTTCTGACTATCATTTGAATCATCCATATGATTTCGATACATGTCATGACCCATCCTCGGGGCCCGTGCTGTGACTACCCCAAGCCCACCTTCCATTGGCCAGGGGCTACCAACTACCACCAAAGGCGTAAATCCCGATAACTGGGAAGGCATTGCCTTTATAAAAGTAATGAAAACACCACAGAGGACAAGCAGAAGTGTACACTAAGTACAAAAGGAAGTGATGAAAAGTAAAAGGTCAAGAATACAAACCCAATCGAATGTACAACTACAACTGAACAAAAGTACAACAGAAAAGACAAACAACTGGAGGAATGGAAGCAGCTCCTAGGTCGTCCTCCTCGCAAATAAAATATTCCTAACCCACAAAAGAAATCATTCGCGGATCAACTTGAGAATGAGTTGATCTGAGTTCTTTGTTATAAAAGTAAAGAACCACTGAAATATAAACTTACACAAATTTGACCCCTACCTCAAGCATTGTCGTCGAATGAGGTTTGTCGCGGAAAGGGACATTGCAGAATTGATCATTGGGGAAGAAGAGGATCGTTGGCGTTTGTTGATATCCAAAGAAGGCATCTTTCGCCTTCGTCCGTCGTCGGAGGTCGACGTTCCTCGTCGGCGGCAGTGTGTTCATCGCATTCTTCGACGAAGAACAAAGAACTTCAAGACTTCTCTTATTCTCCCCAAAAAGTCAACATAACAGCCCAACAATAATAAAATAATCCACCTCTTATTTTATTACTCAAGCCTTAAGTTTGAAATTCAAAAATTGAATCAATCAATACATTTAATTAATTGAAGAGTTTAAACCGCCCAATTAATGAGGTGTTTATTATTCAAAAATAAACGCAAGAGTTGACTTACATTAAAAGGGGGGGTGCGGGTTCGTTACCTAATTAAAGGCGGGGTTTCATGGAAGTTAAAAAAAGTGGGCCTCATGTGGGCCCCACCCCAAAAATATCCTACCTAGTGGAGTAGGATATAGTGGGTCCCATATCAACCACTTAGCATAGGTTAAACAACTTAAAATAAAATAAATTGGTTGCCCCATTTATTTTATTCATTTACTTAACCCAAAAATTTTAAAACCACACCCAAGAAAACGCAACTCCGGAAAAGGTGTTCCTAAGAAATTACCGGTGCTGAAATTTCATCGGTGCCCTCAGATTTCGATTCCGAGAACTGGTTCAAAAGTTAGGAAAACCCGCTCATTCGTTCACTGAATGTACCCGAGCCAAATTTCGGAAAATGATTCCGGGCACACCGGGCCTCAAAATTAGGTGCTGTCAGAAACTGCACTCTTGTAAAATCCCAAAGAAAATTAAGAAAAAAAAATTCCCTTGAATTTTAAGGTTCTTTACATTACTCTCACCTCAGTGCTTTACATCCTCGTAATGCTTTAACACAAACTAGGGAAACAAAAGCGGTAATGAGCACACACCTAAGACTTCTACTCCCATGTGCTCACCTGGAGGTTCCTGTACTACCAGTGAAAGCGCACCCAATGAATCGACCGTCCTCATAGGATCCACTCCTCTCGATCCTCAACCTCTATTGGAACCCCGCAAAAGTCACCCCATCACCAAAGTCCAGTTACCCATAGTCGATGAAATGCGTCGAGTCAAGAACGTATCTCCTCTGTTGAGATACGTGGAAGTCACCGTGCACCCGGTGCAACTGAGGTGGATGGGTCAAGCGGTAAACCACCACGCCTACCCAGCTGAGGACCTGAAAAGGTCCACTGAACCTCCGAGATTACTTTATGCCTTGGCCACATCTTCGTAAATCTCGTCGAGGTGAGACCTTATAAGGATGTGGTCATCATCCTTGAACTCTAGAGGCTTCCTGTCATCTCTGTGCAGTCTCATCTACCGTGGTCCAAAGGCGATCACTGCCCACTCCTACATCAGGACACACCCGAGTCCAGTCCCTAATGCGTCGCAGTAAACTATGTAACCAATGCCCACAGGTTGGGCGCACCAGTCAACCTAGAGCCTGAAAGCTCTACTGGAAGTGGTGCCGCAACTCTGGAGAATTTTGGCACAAAAGTAAGTTTGGCCATCTCTTGAGTGATCGAATGCACCCTCTTATGCATGATTCCGTCCTGTGCTACCTGGGGTTTCCTTTTCGCTGACCAAGGAAAACCCCATCCCAACATTGTAGATAAACCACATCATTTTTTAGCCTAATACAGTCAATCCATGTATGAACTGTGGATCCAATCCATACTCAGACCAATAGCGTAAGGTCTCGACGCTGCCACCAAGAGATTCCAACTGAAACTCTCCCCTCGTGGGTCAGATCACACTGTTGGAATAAGTGTGATTATCAAGTCTCCTCCCAAGGTATCTCCAGATGTGAGGGTCAAGTCTACGGATTATCAGAAACTCTAGGTCTGGGACAGGATTCGTGGAAGGAAGGAATGATTCGTAACAACGTCTGTTACTACAGAAGCTAGTAGTGGACATAAACTACCCCTCGAATCATTCTTAGAGCCATTGGGTCACTCTCCTTGACCACATGAAGCTACTCTCTTCCCCTTCCATTGAGCTCCCTGAGCCTGGTGGGGACAACAAAGGCGGGTTGTTGTAACATGTTGAAATGTACACCACCACACGATGCTCTCCTAGCTCTGCTTCCACGTCCGCTGCTCTGCAGATTCATAATTCCTTGAAACTTCTTCTTCTTGAAACATTTTAAACGTACAAGTCTCTGAGACTGATGCCAGTTCAAATCTTCCCACTGTTAACATTCACTAGCTAAAACCGGTCATCCAAAGAACATTCAACCACAACGGTTCTTTCTAGCACCCTAACATAAGTAGGAATGCATAGAGAAAAGAGTTCTTACTCGTATATCCTTTAAAAACACCTCGCTCTGAGGTCAGATAACTAATGTACTGATCATATTGTAGTCATCAAGTACCAAGAACGATCAGTACACCTCAATGATTACTCATCTACTTAAACATCGTCCTGCCGAAGCTGTATAAGCTCTAGAAAAACTCTCAGCCACCTCCTCAATCCAGTTCTCAGCTGCCTGTGCATCGGGCTCGCCTTAGAACTTGAGGGTATCTGATGTTGGAACATGTGTAAGGCAGTAATCCTACATGTGTCACCTACCGGTACCGCCGGTTGTAACTGCAAACCAACAAGTAGTGATGTATAGCTGACACACTACCCGTAGGCACTATCTCAGGCATCCGTCCACATACCGAAGCCTCATCACTATGCAGACCATCCTCATGGTCACTAACTGGAAAAAACTAGTAGCCAAGTCCACCATCCACACTACTGATGTCTCAGCTAGGTGCAAAACTCTAGCAATAGCCTCCAGCTAGTGCTCTGCTGTCTGGGAATCTACCTCTCCTCGTAACCTCGGAGGCCGCTACTGCTGGAACTCGTACAATGCGCTCTGCCAGCGTGCACAGTTCACTAGTAAGGCTGGTGGCATCTGCTGCCCAACAGGTGGTGGTGCTGCTGGTACACCACCCAGGGGTGCCAACATAGTAAAAGGGGCCCTGCACCGGAGCCTCGCCGCTCGGTGGGACTTCATCGAGTACCCTCTCCGAACTCCAACTGACTGTCTGTGTGGAGACATCCTGAACAGATGTGACACGGTCAACGATTTATACCTGGTGAGATGACCTGGTTTGAGCTTACTTTAAAACTCTTGGAAACACACACACACAATCAGTGTTTTTCGTGCACAAAGTCGGAAATCAGTATTCAGGGTCCTGGTGTATGGATACGTCGGCCACTGCACCAACATTGGACTCCCTGAACTGAAAACCACACTCGTTACCTTTAACACTATTTCTTCAAAGAAAGGAAATATCAGAGTTATAAGTTCTGCGGTAGAACCGACTCCTTTGATACCAATTTGTCACGACCTGTCCTCAGGGCCCATGCCGTGACTACCCCAAGCCCGCCTTCCATAGGCCAGGGGCTAGCGACTAGCACCAAAGGCATAAATCGCGATAACTGGGAAGGCATTGCCTTTATAAAAGTAAAAAAAACACCAAAGAGTAAAAGAGGAAGTAAACACTAAATACAAAAGGAAGTGCTGAAATGTAAAAGGGCCAGAATACAAACCCAATCAAAAGTACAACTACAACTGAACAAAAGTACAACAGAAAAGACAAAAAGCTGGAAGAATGGAAGCAGCTACTGGGTCGTCCTCCTCACAAATAAAATATTCCTAACCCATAAAATAAATCATTCGCGGATCAACTTGAGAATGATTTGATCTGAGTTCTTTGTTTTAGAAGGAATGAACCATGGAAATATAAACATACACAAATTTAGCCCCTACCTCAAGCGTTGTTGTCGAACGAGGTTTGTCGGAGAAAGGGACGTCGCGGATGAATATGATCATTGGCGTTTGTTGATCTCCGAGGAAGGCGTCTTTCATCGTCGTCCATTGTTGGAGGTCGGCGTTCCTCGTCTGCGGCGGTGCGTTCTTTGCGTTCTTCGACGATGAACGAATAACTTCAAGACTTCTCTTATTCTCCCCAAAAACTCAACACAACAACCCAACAATAATAA
The DNA here is from genome assembly GCA_963277665.1 of Viscum album. Classification (NCBI taxonomy): domain Eukaryota; kingdom Viridiplantae; phylum Streptophyta; class Magnoliopsida; order Santalales; family Viscaceae; genus Viscum; species Viscum album. Next base: position 904,146,174 of record OY728165.1, on the reverse strand, counting down.
AATAAGCCACCTCTTATTTTATTACTCAAGACTTAAGTTTGAAATTCAAAAATTGAATCAATCAATTAATTGAATTAATTGAGGAGTTTAAACAGCGCAATTAATGAGGCGTTTATTATTCAAAATATACGCAATAGTTGACTTACATTAAGGGGGGGAGGGAGGGTGCATTACCTAATTAAAGGTGGGGTTTCATGGAAGTTAAAAAATGCGGGGCTCGTGTGGGCCCTAGCCCACAAATATCCTACCTAGTGGAGTAGGATATAGTGGGTCCCACTTCAACCACATTGTTTAGGTTAAACAACTTAAAATAAAATAAATTGGTTGCCCCATTTATTTTATTCATTTACTTAACCCAAAAATTTTAAAACCACAACCGAGAAAACGCAACTCCGGAAAAGGTGTTTCTAAGCAATTACCGGCACTGCGATTCCATCAGTGCCCTCATATTTTGATTCCGAGCATCTGTTCAAAAGTTATGAAAACCTGCTCATTCGTTCACTGAACGTACCCAAGCCAAGATTCGAAAAATGATTCCGGGCACACCGGGCCTCAGAATCAGGTGCCGTCAAAAACTGCGCTCTTGTAAAATCCCAAAGAAAATTAAGAGAAAAAAAATTCACTTGAATTTTATGGGTCTTTACAATACACGATTCCAATTTTTCTCAATCCGATTTCTTCAATGAAAATATCTTCATCAATTTAAAAAATGTAGGAAAAAATGGATACCACTCTGATTTTTGCAATAAGATTCTCAAAACTGATAAGAATTAAAAAAATCATTTAAATGTACCAACCCTCTTGAGAATTCATTCAGTAATATCCTTCTCCATTCATTTCTTTGACCAACTTGATATTCAAAAATTAATATTTTCTTATTCTCTTGAAACAGTTGGAAACCTATAAAGTAATTAAACCCTTTTGATATTGTTGACCACATTGTTGATCACATTTTATCCTTCTCTTCTCTGGAACCACATATAAACAACTTCATTAAAAAACATCTTCATGTATCATGACTTCCTTCATGAAATTACATTTATTTTAAAATACCTTTAGAATCATCAGACATGAATTGGAATGTATCGTAACTCTCTATTCATTTCATCTTCTTTAAATTCTTATCAGCCCAAGTATGATATTTTTTTAATTCAATTAATCTAGATACAAAAGTCTTACATATGATCATTCTAGGTACAATTAAATGGGATATGATTTTCCAGAATATGATCTTTTTTGGGTATGATCATTCTAAAAAAATCTATACCTTCTCTTAATATTCTCTTAGTATAATCTTTTCAATCATCACATTCTTTTCAATCGACACCACCTTTTCAATCGATACCACATTTTAAAAATAGCATCACCTTTTAAAACATCACCTTGTTTTACAATAGCACTGTGTTTTAAAATAACACCTCCTTTTAGAACAAAAACTCCTTTTAAAACAACACCGTTTTTAATAAAGATCCTACTTTTGAAACAATGCCACATTTTAAAAAACACCACCTCTTCAATCAGCACCGACATTTCATTAGCACCACTACCTCATCGACATCACTTCTTTATCGGCATAACCTTTTACTCTTTTTCAACCCAATATGATTGTTTTGAAAACAATTGGTATCAATTATTCCTCTCTTCCACCCTAATTAGATTAATTTAAATATGACCCTTCTCAGATCCGAAAAATCTCTTCCACTCCTCTTTATTCCAACAATATTTCATTACATGTTCTCAATTCAACTTATTATTTTTATGAAATACAAATCAGCAAAGCATCGCCATAATTAATTCAATCATAGCCATAAATAATCCAATTCAAAATATCCACATCATTCATATGATTTATAGATTCAATCCGATGACATTTAATTCCTCACTATGCTCTTCTCCCATTCCGGACCCAAGTCGTGTCTAATCAAAACCTTTTCCTTTAAAAAAACTTTCTTCTCATTATTATTGACCATCAAAGTGCGTATGATTCTTCTAAAAAACTGAGTCCAATTATTTTCAAAATATGGATCTCATTCTTTAGATAACATAAATATTATTCTTTTCAAAACATGAATATGATTCTTTAGAAAACATAGATCCAATTCTTTTCAAAACAGTCCTAAATATGAATGTTTTGAAACCAATACAATTTTTGTTCAAAACAAAATGTTTCAGAATACCCTTTTTTTTCTTAGAAAACTGATCACCAACAAAACATTTTATATTGATCCATTTCAATCTGAATTCTCGTTCATCATCTTTTTATAACTCCTTTTTTTCTTTAACATACCGATCGATTGACAACCAATACCACCAAAACACAACTTGGTACTAATAGGGTGGTGTATTAAAGTAGTTGGTGACTTTTATCTACATAGGCTCCCTAATATACCAGGTAACTATACACCCACTCATGGTTTGTTTTCATGTTTTTGGATTTTCTAGTTCAAGGGATGGAAAAAGTGAAACATAGATAGTTCTTCCAAAGGAAACCCTGGTCTAGCCGGATTTTGGGTTATCACTAGGGAACATATTGAAGAGATAATTGACTGCATACATGTGTCTCGTGGACACTACACTTCCCTTGAATCTTCAATTGTTGCCTTCATTATTTTTATCCACAAGGATAAATAAAAGAATTTTAATGATGTCTTGTTTAAATGTGACTCGACCACTATTGTGCAAGTAGTAAGGATTGGTATCATACATATTTCACATAAGATCACTAAAAGTTGTTCTGATTTCATGAACAAGTTGTCTACTATGAACTAAATTATCACTCATATCTTTCATAAATCTAAGACTCCCACTAATTCACTTACTAATAAAGTAGCTACCCAATATTATTTCCCTCAATCTGATATACTCCCTATTAATGTTTTACCTATTAAGTAAAAAGAAAAATGTAAAATCCCTTCTTTCCGTTTGATGTGATTTTCTTTTTTATTTATAATAAGGGTAAAAGTGTTCATTTATTTCCAAAAAAAACATCACTTTAAAAATAATCTTACGATCATAAGACTCTTGAAATACATGAGCTACATGTCTCTTATTGACATTCGATCACATGACTACATTACATATTTTCTCCATATCATAACTTCTACCACAAAATCCATCCATCATTTTGATTATTACATTCCTTACACGATGAAGAAACATCGAACAAATGACATGATAAAATGCTGAATTTAAGATTATATTCTTACCAAACTCATGTGAATCATGAGACCACTCCACCTTCGGTATCAATATTCTCTTTATGTGATTTCCATGTCCAAGTGTAATGATTCATTTGAACTCCTGGATTCACCTGACTCAATAGAGATAACATAGTGACTTGATCCTTTCATGATTATGTGGTTCATATTCATTGCATCGGTTTACGTCACATGAACCATATGTTTTTATGAGGTAGCATGACTCCTACTCACTCATGAAACCGTGTGAACCTTAAGGTATTATGTGGTTTTTTCATTTCCTTCATTCTATAGCTACAAAATTTGTTCAACACTGAGAAATAGGGACACTTTTAAATTTCTATTTTGTTCTTCCCAATTGATGATTAGTACTACTTTGACTCTCTTCTAAAACATCTTCATACCGTCTTCAGTTCAACTTGAAAACCTAAAAACCAATATCTTGATATTTAATGATATAAAGGATCTCATAGAATTTTCTCAACACAATGTATTCATTGCTAATATAAACTCCAAATATTACTTCATTATATACTAATACTCTATCCACATTGTATCACACATTTTGGGATAGAAAATACTTCAACCGTTCTATATGATACACTGATTAAAAAAATAGAACACAAAACATAAGGTTGAGTCCAATAATCTTTACCTTTAGATTTCATTTTGAATATTTCAAAAAAAAATCCTTCTCTAGATATACACATAATATTCCATGTCTTATGGAAATGGATTCATGATCCCTTCCTTTCCTCATAGTTTAACAAAAAAATGAAAAGGGTTGTAAGATATCTTGTTTTACCTTCACAATCTCCCCCTTAAGGACTCACCATGTCTATCTCTTATTTAGACCCCCTTATTGCATCGAATTCCATAAGGGATTCTTTTATTTATCGATCTACTCTGTCTAAAAAAAATTTCCATTAAAATTATTTGAAATGAAATTCTGAAATTAGTGATGGTATATAGAGATCTTCCAAATTCAAAAAATTCATACATAGATTTTTTTATTCCACTTTGAGCTCTATTTATGGATTTTTGATTAAAACTTTCACTTCACACCATATTTTACTCCAATAGGAATATTCCACTTTATAACATCACACTACTGATATATTTTATGCAACTGATACTACAACATGGAATTGAGTCATTGAGAAATAATTTATGCCTACTGAATCGGAAGTCATATTAGGAAACAAGAGTTTATTTCAAAAGAAAAAATGTTTTCAATGTTAGTAACATGAATCTATAGATGATATTAGTATAACTTTATTTGTATGGTAAAATAATCCTACGATCTCAATAAAAATAAAACAATAGTTATAAAATAATCAATTAAGAAAAAGTGTGTGAGATATACCACATATTATACCAACTAACACCACTTTTTAAAAATAAACTCATATTACCACTTGTTATGAATTATTGTTTTCTCTTCATAGGTATCATCTTATGAATGAGGCTAAAAATACTAATCTACTTATCACCAAACCTATATGAATTTTTTTTGGGATTGATCCAAATTATTGATAATTATTGTTAGGAATAAGTCATATGTTTAATTATTATTCAAAATTGGGAGACAACTCATTGGAAACATAATTTATTTTTAAAGAAATTATTAATATCTGGAAAATAGAAAACTAAAACCACATTTTCATAATGAAACAGAAAAACAAAATGACATAAAATTTTCTTATTCCATATCAGTTTATCTTTTCTTAGTGGTCTGATACCCTTTCAACTAAGGCCTGGGACCAATATTTGAATACTAAATGTGACTTTGAACCATTTTAATATTCGAATATAGCTTTGAAAACTCCTCATCTTAATATCATACCATTAATCAATTGTTACCCCTTTTTTTCAGAAAAAGACTTCCTGAGTTATCTTTAATGAACATGTGATTTTTTGAAACTACACTTTGAATCTTTCACCATATGTGAATTTCAGGAATTATAAAAGTTCCATTTGTATATATATCCATTCATCCTATGCACCCATACCCTTTTACTACATACACCCAATGGATCATATCATCCCCTTATGCATGCACCACAACAAACAAATATTAGGAACATTTAAGATCATGTGGAGAGGGGTACTTTTATAATCCTTAAAAAAGATTGTAGTTGATCATGATACACCAATTCTTGACTTATCATTATCACCCAAGCCTTTACTATGGAGATTCATTATAATGAATCACTTTATTATTTTCTTATATTTTCATTAAATCTAACATTTCGTTTATTAGGATAATTTAGAATTTTAAATGAATATTTTTCATTTATCTATTCATTTTCCATCTTTTTAGATAGTGTAAATGATTCTATCCTTTTGTTAAAGCATTGTTAACACAAATTATTAGCATTATTTATATGTGAAGTGTCTAAATGATTCTTCTTCTTCACAATTTTGTGATTAAACCCTTAAGTAAATATTTTCTCCATTGGTTCACCACCTTTATTCTATCGAGAATTTCTTCTCCACAAGAGGTCTCTCTATATAATCTTTACATATTACCATGTGTCATGGTTTATGAAACCACAAAGTCTTAATTCACGTCCCTCACATCTTTTATCCATGAAATACTCTAAATTATTCTTCTAGATTAGTGATCATATCTTCGTATGAAATGCCTTTAATAGTCACAGCTTGTGTAAATTATGCCTTTTTCTTAAAATTATTTTTCATTCTTTCCAAGAGGCCTACTAAGAGTATAAACTTGTTGATTCTTGGTACACATTTAGCTAATCACATTGTTTTTCCTCCAAGACTATGAACCTTTTTCATACATAATATTTCATCTTCCAGTATATATAATCTTATTATATTCCACCAATGTTGAGGACCTCCTAATGAATTCTTTTTTCCCTACATGATTTCTTCAATCTACAATATATTTCTAAATGTCCATGATGAGAACATGTTGATAATATCCCATAAAAACCATACCACATTTCATCATTTAACATTTGAGATGTTAGCAAAACTGGTGTTCTTATACTAACATTGATCCCTTTTGATTTTAGAAACATACTCACAGTGTGTCTCAGTCATCCATGACAGTATCATTTTAGGAATATATTCTTATGACATTCATTACACACATGTTTTGTAGATATATTGATTATATATTCAGATATAGTAAAATTATTCCTTTGGATTCTATATTTTATATTAAAAGCCTCACATAATTCACTTATAGATACATCTCTATAGAGAAACATAACCATCTCTTTTCTCTTTTAGGATCTGTGATTTTTATAATTCTCCTTGATCATATCATCCATTTATTTCATTTATCCACTCATCCTATTCAAACCAGATTTATCTTCATTTTCTATTTTCCTACTCTCTTCCAAATGTTTCTTGAGTGGAATGGCACTCACTTTCTACTCCTTTTCCAGGACCATTTTCTTTCTTATGTCATTTCATATTTCTTCTATATTATCACACAGTTCATTAATTATAGAACCCATCTTATTTATGTCAAAATTTAGGGCCACCTATTCTTTTTTCAGATACTTTTTCTCTATGAACATATGATCAATGATTTCATAGTCCACATTCTATTTGATTTCCTACTGATCCCCCATCTCTTTTAAGGATTTTATTTATTCTTGATCTCTGTGCACACTATATTTGAGTCGATAACCATAGTTCATAACTGATTCATCCTTGTCAGAGTTCTCATCATACATGAGTGGTTTATCTTCATCACTAAGTCCTCCCAAAATAAATTATTCTAAAATGCATCATGTTAAAGTGGATCCTTAAAATTATTCCCTCTAATAATTCTATCATATAGATACAAATTTCGTTTATTTGATGCACCAAAAATATCCATCAAATTTTTAATCACCTTAGATTGATCATTATATTTATGCTTGACCTTAAATACATATTTCATGTTCACATAACTAGATGATTTATCTATTATCTATTTCTCAAGATATATAATCTTTGATTCCATCTCTTCAATACATTTTGAATATTTCTTCAACATACCACAAGTCATTTAATTTATATCACCTTGAATATTTAATTTTTCAATACCACCTTTAAGCTATAACCAAAGGTAAAAAACATCTTATAGTTCTTTCTTATCTATGGATAAATCTATATTTTTATATTTAATAGAAACATCCACAATATTGTTAGAATAAGATGAAATTTTATAATTGGAATTATTTCCCTAGATTTCATTACATTATCTCCCATGTGTCTTCTTCTTATAACTTCTATCCTTCTCTCCTTTTATCATAGGGAAATATTTATTAATGTTGTTTACTGGTTTATAATCTTGATGAGTGTTACAATCTTATTTTTCATATATGGATTTCCAATACACATATTCTATGTTATTCTATTTCTTCAAAGAAGTATCATAATGATTCGTCTTCTTATAAATATAATATAATATATATATATATATAATTATAATATTATACATTCAAGAATAACATATTTTCTCACTATGTTTTCTCAAGATAGAATCTCTATGGACATACCCCATGAATTCATTTATGTAAGATTATTATAATAAGATCATTTATTTATTCAAACTATCAAATCAATTCCCTTAAAAAATAGAGGCTTCAACATAGAACCCCTGTGAAAAAATCGAAACACTTCTTCCAAGGTTTAACATTGAGTCCGAACCTTTAGATATGTTTCCACTTATTATTAAAAGATACACCTTGAGAGGGGGTGAATTAGGCTGATGGTCGAATTATAACTTTTCTTTAAGTAGTTTTTCTTTCTTTTATGTTCTAATTCTCACATTTTTAGGACCTGTGTTTGACCTCCATTCCTTGATATAAAAACCACTAAAGTAATCATCGAAATATAAAAATGTAAATAAAACATAGAACAAACATATTTTACTTGGTTCACCACAACATGATATATCCACAAAGCACATAATGATTGTGTATTAATGTTCATTAATCCACTAATATTCACTAGTTTTTTGGATAAAATGGGTTGGCCACAATCTCTCTATACTAGGATAACAAACTTTAAATTGTATAGTGTTCAATCACTCATCACCCAAGGTGAACAACCTCTTCTTAACTTTAACACACTACTTTTTTAAAGTATCTTCAAAATTTTGGAGACTTGTAGGTTTTTTAAATTGATATGGAACATTATGTTCTATCTCAAATCAACTCGAGATTATTCATTCATCATAACTCATTAATTGATTCGCTATTTCTCTTCTCCTCAGACACATTCTTATAATTCTATATTAGATGTTATTAAATCCTTAATGATAAACATATGTATTTGTCTTCCACGCCATAGTCAATGTATCACTTATTCTATATATGAGGATAATTACACACAAATAATGTCTTGTAGATCTCTATCTACTTCAACCACCAAATACAATAAAAAATACTCACCCTTCCCCTAATAGATCACTCTCAATCCCCATATATACTTTTGGATATCAATAATACATCTAAAATGTAATCATTTGGAAATACTTATGTGAATCTACCCTGAAACACTATTCTCTATAAAAAATTATAGGTTCAATAACCCATATAAAATATCACATAGATTGTAACTCATTATGTGTAACCTAATGTAGAAGATTACTTGAGTGTATCCTTGAGTGAAAGACTCCTATTGTGTATCCTAAGGCACAATAATCAGGACATGTAGAATTTGGAACAAGAATCTTGGTTAAAAAATCTATCTAAGAGAATATTGGCTGAATGTACCTTAGCATAAGACATATGAAAATGTAATACCTTGAGAGAGACTAATAGCATATAACACATGGGTGTGTATCTAGTTGAGCAAGACTACTAGAATGTAAGTTGTGGGAATGTTTTTCCTTGTGTGATATTTCTAGAACATAACCCCTATATGAATATATGATCTAGCCTCCTCCAGAATCTCTAAAAAACTATTTCTCTAGAAAAAAATAATTAAACATGATCATTCATTCAAATGACATGAAAGAGTTGTATTTTTAAGAAAGATACACCACTTTATTTTATAAAAAATGTGTTCATCTATTCATCCAACCAACATCAATTATAAATCACGTCATCCAATCCATCATCTTGTGATTGCGAGACTCTTGAAATACACAATACATATGTCCTCCTTTGATATTTGATCACGTGACTATGTCCTAGATCTCCCCCATTACGCAACTCCCACCACAAAATCCTTCCATCATTTTCATTATAAAATTACCTACCTGATCAACACACCCAACTCACATGAACATGTTGTGTGATGCCTTAATTACCATGTTCTCACAAAACTCGTGTGAATTGATAGACCACTACCCCATTGGAGGCTTCACTCCAATCAAGAAATTTTAGTAACAATGTATCTGGATTCATCCAAATTCCTGTGGTTTCTTGTGGAATAATAGCATTTCAAATTCATGTTATTTTCTTCCATATTGTTACTTTGTACCGATATTACCCTCTTCCAGACCGTCTACATACAATATTTAGTTTAGCTTCCAAAACCACAAACTTGGTTCTTGATATATAAAAATACATCAATGATCACTTTATATATTCTCCACATAATTCATTATGGATTGTAAAAAATCTAGTAATGACTTCATTATCTACCAATACTCCAAACATAAAATATGATATGATAATGTATAATAAATACTACATCCAATCCAGAAGTTACACTGATTGAACAAAAATCAAACACAAAATATAGGGTTGGTTCTAATAAGCCAAAATTTCATGGCATATAAATCTAGCTACACATTGTGTGACACATTATAGACTACCCAAAATACATTCATTGGAACATGACATGTATTTCACATGGTTTATTATATATTACACCATATTTACATCCAACTAATCACTATCTAATAAGATTATTTTTATTTTTCCTAGCTGGTAGTCCTTTCATGACATTAATTAGTTACATTACATATACTTTAACCACATGGTTTGAACGATTACCCTAGGAAAAAACCATGCGGGGTTATGTGGTGTGTATTCTTGGTACATGTTGAGGCAGCCAAGACTCAAACTCACGAGTTTAGTGCTATAAAAACAAACCTTAGAAACATGTTTTGATATAATGTGAGAGTAATAGAGCATAATAACATATATATTTCACATTAATTCTATAATTTATTCATTACACTTCACAAATTCACACACAATCGTAGAACTTAAAGGTTTTGTTTCTTTAGAGATCAGATTTATCAGAAACATAATTTACAATATTCTAAAATTTACTTGTAAGAGAAACACAGTAAAACCTATTCTAGATATGTCAAATATTATAATCTTCTTTATATCATGGGGAATTTAAATATAAGAAAGGTCTGAAATTGGATTCTTAGTAAGGGAAAACATAATAGATGACTGTAACATATCCTAAGTTAGAAAACGATGAGCTTGTCTGTTACAAAACAAAATCATGGAGAATATTTATAATAATATAGAATCATACCCAACCAAACATAAATTTTAAATCAGGATTGATGTAATAATTATTTTATCATAAAATATTACATGAGTAATAGGAATTTGAGAACATGAGTAAATAATCATGAGCCATGTAAACATAACATATAAATTAGAATATGTCATATTCATAAGTTAGGAAAGTCATAAAATTTGAAAAATAGATAAATGTAATCATATCTATAAACAATATTGGGAACATAGCTATCCACAATCATGTACATTAATAAAGTTATGAATAAAGCTATCGGTAATCATGTCCACACAGAAATTTGTGAACAAATCTATATGAAGTCATGTCATTACATAAATTGATTAACAAAGATATCTAAAATCATGTTCATGAAAAAACATGTGAAGAAATACATATGTTATCATTTCCCTAAACAAACCTATGAATGAATCTATCTTTAATAGTGTCCATAAATAATATTGGAAATAATGCTACACAAAATAATATCCACACACAAACATGTGAACAATGATATCCACAATCATGTATACAAAAAATAATAATTATCACATGAGATTTAAAATGTTTCCCAATTATGTTGGGGAATTATAATGGACCCACTCCTTACCTAATGATAAATAATGTGTATAAAAACATTCATAATCCCATCACAACTTAGTCAATCCAATGAATAGAAATAAATTTCAGGTAAAAAATAATAATAAATGATGATAAAAAATTCAGAGAAATAATTTGGATTCTATCTATATAGAATATCCATAGTCAATTATAATAAACATTAAATTCTATTTACATTGATGAAAAAAAAATTACAAAACCATTAGAAAATTGATTTGATAAATAAGAAGAAATGTCTTCATATAACATTTATTTTAAAAGAAAATAATTTATAAAAAATGGAAAAAGAAATTTCTTTTGAAAACCATGATAAATTATATAATAATATTCTTAAATAAAATTTAATAATAATTATGGAATAATAATTCTTTTTGAAAATGATAAAAATAATATTCTTTTCACAAATCTGTAATGAATGTTGAAGTTGGTAAAAAAATGGCCATACAAATAATGTAAAAATAATATTATTTTTTAGGAAAGTCATATACAATGAAAAATATGTTAATTAATCCGAAAATTAGAGATAAGGACATCCATAAGACAATATATAGAGTATGTACATAGAGGATAATTATTCTCGAACAAAAATGAGTGATAAGGTCAGCTCCACTTACAAACATCCTTTCGGTTGGATTGTGATCATAATGGAGTTGAAATTGTAATAATAGGTGTAAACCTAAAAAATAACCATAAGAGAATAAAATATGTGGGGTTTAAGTTATAAAGAATAAAATTTCCCTAAAAGTATTTCAAATATACACTATCTCGCTTTGAACATGATATTTCAAAAAAGAAACCTTACAACATTTGTAACTTTTTGAATCAAAATACATTGAAATAAAGTTCATGATATGTATTTTTAAAACCATTTAATTAATTTAAAAATATTTTATAATACATTCATGGTAAAATATATACTCTAAATCAGTAATGAAGGAGGTAAATATTGAACATAACTTTATGAGAGAAAATAGATATGAGAAAACCCTTTTTAATATCAACTTCTATGAAAGCGGTTTAATCTCATGTATAATGAAAATAACCATAATAATTAAATATTTAATAATTTTATTCATATATATTTCATTTTATACTCTTTAGTAATAATAATTTGTTACACATGTATTAGTTAGTTATTGATTCTTTTAATAATTTGATGTTTTTAATTTCAATTATTCCATACATGTTTCAGAATGGAACATTAATCCACCATCATTATTACCATGTTTATAATTCATAAATAATTCAAATAAGTGGGAAATTTTGTTCCAATTATATATTTAGTTCCTAATTAGATTTATTTATGGAATGGGTATGGTTCGCAAGAACAAAATTGATGGTGAGCATGTCTCAGGTAATTTTCCAATAACAAAAAGTTAATTTATCTTGATCCTATAATTTTGTGTCACCATTTAAGAGACATTTTCAAAAACTAAAATAATCTTTAATATCATACATTTAGAGTATTAATTCCCTGATACCCATTAATTTTTTAAATGGTGAAGATAGTATATCATTGTTCATGTTAGTGGTAGGACTAACCCAAATAACAACATGTTATACTAAGAAAAGTGTCACATTATAAAGATAAATAGTTATAATATAATTTCCTCAAAAGAATCATTATTTTAATTTAATAAAATTATACTAGATAATTATATTAATAAATTTTGGAGGTGATATGGAAATTTAAAAAAATTATGAAGAACTCAATACTTACATTGATGAATTATGTCCTTCCTAATACAGATTACTTTGAAATTAAGGATTTCAGATTATTTTTGAAAATATAGTCTACCATAAGTATACTAAAAATAAATGAGATAATTTTTTTGAACGGATTTAATATATATTCCAATGAACATAATGGATTGGAATGGGTATAAGAGAAAACATTTATAGGTGAAAATGCGTGACATTCCCTTGAAAACTTGTGTTATTTGAGGTGTAAAAATGGAATCAAAAGAGAGTAATGCATGTTAGGTAAGTATATTTAAGTTAGAAATTTGGGTTTTACTAAAAAACCTAACAAAATACTTGTAAAATTCATAATTATAATATTAAATACACAAAATTCCATCCATGATAATTCAGCTCTTTTTACACATTTTTACCTTGTTTAATATTTTAACTACGGTAAAATTTCTATTAATACAAATATAAGATGACCCCTCATACCCAATTTTGATGTTAGGATTCCAAATAGGGACTCTATTTAAATTAAATAAATTTCAATATATGAGAAAATTAATTTTTTTAAAAAAATTTATGATTTAATTGTTCTTATTCTTATTTCTCAAAATTACTAATTAAAATAAGTGAGAGTATATTTATATTAGTATAATATTTAAATTAGATTATTCATTTCATAAGGATCAATTTAATTTGTTTCGATAAAAACGAACACCTTATTGGAAAAAAATCATTTTAAAGCATATATAATTATAAAAATAAATTATTTCATTTCTATCCAATTAATAAAAATAAATGTTTGATTAATAATTTTCTAGTATTTATAAAAAAATTAAATAAAATTTACAATACAAATTTGATAAACGTGACTACTAATTAAAAGTGTAAAATAAATATTAATTTTTTTTTAAAAAAATCACATTTCTTTGAAAACAAAAAAATAAATTGTTAATAAAATTAATTTATTATTTTCTAGATGTTTTTAATTTATTTTAGTAATCATTCCTTGAATTATATCTTTGCATTTTATTTATATTATTATTTAAAAGTAATAATTTAACAAAAATTGAAAATATATTGAAATAAATTATTTAGAAGAAAAGCCATTTTCTCCAAGGAATTAATATATATTTTTAAATATTAAAAACATTTAATTTATTTCCTGAAATTTATTCATAATATATATATAAATATGTGATCTAAATAAATTATGTTTTATCTACTCTATACCCATAATTGAGAATGGGTAATATGTATACTCTTTTTATTCCAAACAATTATATACCCCTTTTATTAGGGTTTTATAATGACTATATTACCACCACCACCTCATATAAATTTATTCCATTAAAAAATCAAAAAGAACACTTCTCATTCCATTAATTTTTATTTTGTCATTCACAACATGTTTTACCATTCAATAATATTTTTTTACATTATAAGTATTTTTCTAGTAATGGTTAATCACAATAGTGTAGATTATCCAAGGTATTTCCTAATCATAATGATATTATACTCTTCTATTTATTATCCCCATTTAATTTATGCACTTTTAAAATATTTAATCATCCATGGTATATAATATTCCATAGCGTGTAATACATAGTTTCATGTAATAATTTTACAATTATCAACTATGAATGAATAAACTGTTGTTAGTTCATGTAATATATTTTATGACATATTTCCTAATTAATATTAATTATTTTGAAATAAACAGAAAAATATATTTTAGAGTTTTATCCATTTATTGTAGGAAAAGAAAATTGGATTTAAATCCTTTGGTATTATAATTTATGTTTACCCCCATCACACATCATTCCAAATGTCAATAAAGGATGTGTAATGATACCATATACTGAACCCCCATGGCGTGTCATGATTTACATATCTCATCCTTATGTGGTTGATCATTAGTACATGGATTGTATATTTTTTTTAAATTCCATTTAATCATACATCTCAAAAAAAAGTCTCATAAAATAAGAATCAGATATTTGGGAATCCTTGATATATTCTTTGACAGTTTTTCCTATATTAATTCAAATGATGATAATATATTGAATTTAAATAAAACGAATAAATGAAAAAAATGCTAGTAAAAAATGTGTAACTGATCAATTATTAATAAATAATAACAGATTAATATGGGATCACTCCGATTCCAATTGATGGTTTTTGGGTACATCAGGTGTATTTTGGATCAATCCTAATAATGAGTTTTCATCGATTCCTTCGGTCAAATCTGTTACACCTCAAATTTTTAGGAAATTTTTTTATGAATAAATTAATTTTATTTCATGTATTGTGTTGCACTATACAACATGTTAATCCTTCATTATACAGTACACCAATAAAATCTTGCACTATATGTAACACCGATTTGGCTTGGGTTACAAACAAAACAATGTTTCTACAAAACCCCATTTCATTATTATAATTGTTTAAAATAGATATTTATAAAATAACAGTTAAAATTAGTATTTTTAATAATAATAAC
This sequence comes from Viscum album, assembly GCA_963277665.1. Taxonomy (NCBI): domain Eukaryota; kingdom Viridiplantae; phylum Streptophyta; class Magnoliopsida; order Santalales; family Viscaceae; genus Viscum; species Viscum album. The sequence continues at coordinate 904,130,706 of OY728165.1, read as the reverse complement.
AAATTTTTAAATATTTTTTATAACGGTTTTATATAAATATAACATATTTATAATAAAACGTATTATTTTTGGTAAATTCATTAATTTTTTTAAAAAAATATTTTCTCAAAAGAAATTTTTTTAGGTACATTTATGAACAATAATAAAAGTAATTTCATAAAATTTATAAAATTGAATTTGGTAAAATAACCTTCATTTTTCAATTCATAATGTCCAAATTATCTTCGGTTAAATATTCTAGATTTTTTAGAAAATCTTCATTTTTGGATTAATAATGAAAAATACTAAAGATTAATTCAAAACATATTTGTCTTATAATTTTTTTATATAATTAAATTAATTTTTTTTTTTCATTTGTACCTCCTTGGATGGAGTGTGTTCGAAATATCTTATTTTAATGATCCCAAACCATGATACATTTACTGCTAATGTTTCACATGTTGTATGATTGCATTTTATATGAACACATTACTTCTATAATAATTATGTTAAGAGTTATGTAATGACACCTTTTTCTAAAATTCACTCTTACAGCCATTGGAAAATCACCATTACCACAATGATGAGCTACCACCAATGGAGAGTCACTGTTACCGCTAGGATGAGATACCTCTATACTCAAGTAACCATTACCGCTAGGGTAACCTACCACCAAAGGTGAGTTACCGTTACCACGAGGATCACCTACCACTAGAAGAGAGTCACCGCTAATTCCAAAGAAGTTACTATCAGTGGAGTCTTCTCGATTTTCTAGGATACCACCAACACTCTTATTACTATTTTTATCTAAGATCTTCAGTGTTAATGGTTCAACAGTATAATATATTCGTGGATGGTTTGACCAAATATTTAGGACAAAATAAAATATGATCTAAGGAATATGGATCTCCTTTAAAAAGTTCTTCTATATATTTATGAAATATCTATCTCTTAGAACAATGAAAAGGCTATTTCTAATAAAACGATTACTAATGTCCAAGAAAAGGGTGAGATGAAATCTGTGTCCTCTCTTGAACTCATGGATTCACATTATCTGAAGATCAACGACACTGAAGCACTGAACACACTACTCTAACTAATTGAGAAAACATACAGAGATCATATAAATCATTCAGGAACATTTCTATGATCCTTGGTTCTACTTTTAATTTTCATAACAAAGCATAGATTCCTAACCATTGCTGATCTGAGGAATACAACAACACAAAACACATCATACTAAGTTCTTTCTATTTGTTCTGTCTGTTTTAATTTTTGTGCATTGTTTTGTTTTCTTGTTATCAAACACACATTTTCTACTGCATATTCTAGGAGAATACATATTATTCTCTCCTTCCTCAATCAGTTTCCCACTATGTTTGTGGAAGAGGCCCCTACGTGACCAATGGTTTTCTTTGATCCCATGTATAAGAATGGAAGAAGATTTTTATCCTTGAAATCATGTTAATGTTGACTATATACCTAATCCAGGTTGTGGATTGGTTTGATTATTTTTATAATCTAATTGGAAAAAGGTGATTTCTAAGAGGAGGGGATTCAGACACACCATGAGGCTGAACCTCCTGTTTATTATGCTATGTTACTTTGTTATTTGTTTTGTTTTTCTATATTATTTAAGATAACCTCTCATTAAAAAACAAAACAATTGATTATTTAATTAATATTAAATAGTGTTTATAAATGTTTCTATCTATGTAAATTGATCTCAATAGTTAAGGAACTTCTAAACCATATTTTAACTGAGACCTAATCACTCATTAAGAAATATTTTAAAAGGATATATCTTCTACCAAATCTTCTATTTTGATTAATTGGGTAGTTTATTTATTGAAATATTTATTGGGAACTCAATTAACCCCTCTTGGGTTACTCCCCCTGATCAACATTTTGTATCGAATGATTATTTGAAAATATACCTTTTTAACTATGATTTTAGTTTTATTATAATGATATAAAATATATGTCATTTCTAAATTTTAGTTATTTATGGATAATATACAAGAAGTATCCTCTACCAAAATACCTTCTCATTTTAATGGAAACAACTATGCACAATTGAAAATAAAAATGATAATTCATTGGGAAAGTTAAGGTTTTGATATATAGATTGTAATCAAAGATCAATATGAAGTACCACAAACCAATAGACGTGATTGGAATAGTTCTACAAAAACTTCTTAAAATAAAAATCATAAATATATGAATGTTTTTTTCTATGCTTTGGGATATTATGAATTCAATATAATATCTACTTGAAAATATTCTTTTTAAATATGGGATACCATAACTGTCAAACATAAAAGAACATAAAATTCCAATGAAATGAGAATGAATACACATATAATTAGGTATGATACATTAAAAATTAAATTTGATGAACCTATTTTTGATATGTATTTATGCTTCAATGAAATAGTGAATATTATTCACTCACAAGGAAAGAAAGTGACAAACAATGATTATGTGATGATACTACTTAAATGGTTACCTGACTGATGGGGAGGAAAATTTATTTCAATAAGAGATTCATGTGATGTAAGGAATATACATGTCAAGGAATTTATAGGAAAGATGATGATTTATGCAGAGAAACTTGAAGTTAACATAGATAATTATGAAGATGAAGGAAAAAGAAAATCACTAACCTTTAAATCTAGTACCTCCATAGGAAAAATATAAGGTACAAACTAACGATTCTAGTGAATAAGGATCTTATGATAGTAGTGATGAAGAAATAACACACATTGCCACATGATTCACGAAATTGTATAGGCCAAATAATTTCTTCAAAAAATTTTAATTTTAGAGGAGATTATGATAACAAAGGAAAGTAGAAAAATGATTGGAAAAAGGATGATGCTCAAAATGAAGTTACTTATTATGAATTTTAGAGGAAAGGCCTCATTAAAGTTAACTTCCCAAAATTAAAATATAAAAATAAGTATGATGATAAGTACAAGAGATACAAAAAATTCCATGAAAGAAATATGGAGTGCCTCTGACGTTAGTTCAATTGACTCAAACACTAATCAAGAAGATAATTCTAATAGATCCAATATGCGATTTACAACAAACACATCAGAGGTACAAAATGCTCTTCCCTAATATCCTAACGATGATTCATACATGTCTGAAAATGAATAATGTAATGATAATGAGGAAACATGAACAAAAACGATATGTATGATTAATGTAACATGCTTTAAGACACATTTTACGAACTAAAAGATAAATATATGTCTGTCAAAAAACAATGCGCTCTAATAATAAGTGTTAATCATTATCATACTATTATAAAAGAGAAAAATGTTTAACTCTTGAAAGAAAACAATGAATTAAAATTTTCAAATGAACAAGTAAATAAATACATAGAAAAATTTAATAATGGTAGGAAAATATTAACTAAAATACTAAGATAACAATTTTCTCCCATGTATACAACAGGAATGGGTTACCAGCCTGGGGAAAGAAAAAGTAAAGAAACTTGATTTACATCAAGTTACAATTATAAAGTTTCATATACTACAAACACCTATTCAACTAGACCTAACACTTTTTTTATCCCTAGAAGCCTTCAATATATTTATAAGAAACCTATTAGACAAATATGGATACAGAAATATCTTTTTACTAACATATCTGGACCCAATAGAATTTGGGTACCAAAATAATTTTTGGCATAACATTTGTGTTTTAGGAAACCTATGGGAAAACCTACAGCAAAATCATATGGTATGTAGATAGTTTTTTCCCGAGACATGACCGGTGATTATTCAAACTTCATGAATTTGATTAATTTTGATGGTAGACAGGTCACTTTTAGTGACAATGAAAAATGGAAAATCATCATCCATATCAAAATTTGTAATTCTAATTTAGTATCAATTTATAAAGTTTTATATATAGAAGTATAAATATATAATATTATTAGGATGTCCCAATTTTTTTATAATGGTTTTTTGAGAAATTTGAAAACAATTCCTTTCATTTTTTAGTGATAAATATTGATTAATTATTACTGATTTGATAAATGACAATATTTATTCTATCGATTTATGTTATTTATATTCTAAAAATACCTATTTCTTAAGCGGATTTCATAAAGAATCATTGATTTGGAATAGGATACTACGCTATTGTAATATTTACTCACTTATAAAGCTTACTAGGAAAGGATTAGTTAGAGACCTACCAAATCATGAATTCTCAAATGATAGAGTTTGTAATTACTTCCAAAAAGGGAAACATAATAACATTTTTTAAAATATAAGAAATAATTTTTAACCTCTCAACTGTTAGATTTAATTAATATAGACCACTTTGGAACTTCATGAGTCTCCATTAAAATTGGAAAACAATATGTCTATGTCCTTATAGATGACTTATCAGGATACACTTGAGTATTCTTTCTATCACACAAATGTGAAGCTTGTTATTACTTTATTAAGCATTCCAAATCTATAGGAAACCATAGTAGAATTTTGATTAAGACCATAAAGAGTGATCATGGTCAAGATTTTGGAAATCATTACTTTGAGTCATTCTATTCATAAAAAATGTTATAATCACTACTTTTCTGCTCCTAGGACACCACATCAAAATGGTGTGGTAGAATGAAGAAATAAGACACTTAAAGAGATATCCTGAAACATGTTAAATGGATATAACATACCTATCTACTTTTGGGATTAAGATATAAATACATCCATTTATAATATTAATAGATTTTTTATTAAACATCTCTTAATGAAAACTCTTTATGAGTTATGGAACAACAGAAAAAAGGTTAATTAATTTAGACATTTCAGTTGAAATGTATTTATTCTCAATATAATGGAAAATTTGTAAAAATTTGATTCCTAGAGAGATGAAAGATTTTTCCTTGGGTATTAAACTTATAGTAATGCTTATAGATTATTTAACATGAAGACTAGAACAATAGGAGAACCTTTTCTTATCGTGTTTAATGAAACTGATCACAATAAAGATAAGAATATATTATATGACCTTGAGGATGATATTTTATATTTGAATCTCAATTCCAAACCATAAAAAGGTTTTTTCAAACATGTTGACCCTACGACCAGTGATCCACCAGAATGAAAATAGGATGAAAATATAGAGCCTACCGAACCCTTTTTTTAGAGACCCATTAGGACACTTAAACACCACCCATAAGATGCATTAATAGGAAACTTACACATACGTACATAGAATAGAGATTCCCGGATAAATAAAATTGACCATCAACCCTAGTTTTCAAAAATTGAACCAAATAACATAAAAGTTTTCATTAATTATGAATTTTGGGTAATAGCTATGCAAGAAGAACACAATCAGTTTGAATGAAACAATGGTTGGGAACTTATTGAACAAACTAAGGATATCTTAGCAATTGGTACTAAGTGGGTGTTTAGAAACAATGTTGATGAATCTGGCACTATAGTAATAAATACATCTACATTAGTTTCAGTAGGTTATAATTAAGAAGAAGGTATTGATTATGATGAAATGCTTTCACTTGTACTATGACTTGAATCCATTAGGATACTTCTTTCATATGTAGAACCTTTGTACTTAAATAATTATCAAATGGACGTTAAAAATGAATTCTTAAATGGATTTTTAATTGAGGATGTTTTTTTGAACAACCCCCATGATATCAAAATCCTCATTTTCCAAAACATGTTTCTAAATTAAAAAAAGTCTTTATACGGTTTAAAACAAGATTCAAGAGATTTGTATGATAGGGTTACCTATTTCCTTATTTAAATTTTTTTAAAACGGAATTCCAAATCCAACTCTCTTTATAAGAATAATTTCAGATGATGTTTTTATAGTTCAAATTTATGTGGATGATATTATTTTTGGATCCATTTAAATATTTCTTAGGTTCAGTTATTTCAAAATTAATACAAAATTAATTTGAAATGAGTATAAAGGGTGAACTAAAATTATTTTTTGGATTTCCTAATTTTTAAAATAAATAAGTAATTATCATAATTCAATGTAAACATATTAAATATATTTTAAAATTGTTTGGAAAAGAAATTACCCAAAGCAGTGATAATCCCATGATTACCACCTATAAACTGGACTTTGATGAAACTGGGAAATTAGAAGATCAAACTAGTTATAGAAGAATGATTGGAAGTCTTCTCTAGTTCACTACTAGTCAGCATGATATTATATTTAGTGTATGTATGTGTGCTTTCTTTCATGAAAATCCAAAAGAGTCAAAATTATTAGCTATAAAAATAATTTTTAAATGCCTCACATATAAAACCAATTTAGGATTTTTCTATCCAAGATGACATGATTTTGAAATAGTTAGTAATTCATATGCTGATTTTGGTGGTTCCAAGTTAGATAGAAAACACACATCAGTAACATGCCATCTTTTAAGAAAATATCTAGTATCATTGGGTAGAAAGTAAAAAATTAATACTGCTCTATCTACTAATGAAGTTGAATACATAGCTATAGGCTTTTGTTGTTCTCAAATTTTGTGGATGAAACATATTTTACTAGACTTTAGATACCAATTTAGACATGTACCAATTGATTGTGAGGACATGAGTGCAACAAACATTTCAAAAAATCCAATATCTCACTATAGAACTCACATACTGATGTAAGTCATAAATTTTTGAGTGATCATTATCAAAAGGGTGATATATCATTAGAATTTATTGGAACTTAACATCAACTAGATTATATATTCCTGAAGCCTTTGAATTCTAAATGATTAAACTACATAATATATTAATTATGAATGATAAAATTTGGTTGATGAGTCACTATTGATGGAGTCACCATTGACGAGTTACCATTGTTGTGTCACCATTGATGAGTCATCATTGATGAGTCACCATTGATGTAGTCACCATTGAGCAGTCACCATTGACGAGTCTCCATTTAATGAGTCACCATTCCTTTTATGTTAACGTTATTTTTATAACAATTGTGATTTTTACTTTACTGATTAAATTGTTATTATCTTAATATTATTATCATTCTTTTAGAATCCCAAAATGATAAAAAAAATGTCAATAATAAAAATTGATTCAATTTTTATAACCCTTGAAATTCCGATCCCTTTCCTTCCTCATAAACAAATATTCCTACTTCCTTGCTACTCCAAAAGCCTTCAACCGATTCAATTGACCCATGTGAAGCAAGTTACCAAATAAAATCCATCATAGATATGGCCATCTAAGAGATGATGAGTATCCACAAGTAGCATAAAATACATATCTGTAAATCCACATCCGAAGAATTGTATAGTTGAAGAAGAAAAATAGATCAATTCAAAATCGCTTCCAACTATAAATACGCTAGTATCAAAGGTACTAGAAATACGAAAGTGTATGAATTGGTTTACCTCAAATCATAGTGTGTATTATCCTTTGATTTATCTTGAATTTTATTAGAATTCACGATTAATTTTTGGGAAAATAGAAGATAGAATTCATATCAGTATAGATGGAGAAGATATTTCTTCCACTTCTAAACAATGGGAAAATTGTCATTAGATTTATCAGAAAGGGGTAAATGAATATTTCCAAGGAATTATGACTAATGATATTTTAGACGAGGTGCTTCTAGAACTAACCAGTGATTGAAACAGGAGGATACCAACTGATATAGATCTTATTGGTTAGTGAATGATACTATTTAATTTTGTACAACATGTTTTTTGTCCCTGAAATGGGGACTTCAACACAGTACAATTTCAAGATGTCCAATTCATTTATATGATAAAGAAAGAGGAAAGAATATAAAATTATAGATCTTTTATGGTCCACATGCATGAGATGCCAAAGAAGTGATCCAGATCAAAATAGCTCATTTATCCCAAAATGATTTGTTCCATTTTAGATGCCAAGGGTTATGTTAAACATGTAAAATAAGATGAGGATGAACTGGGTGGTTTTTTTCTTTCTAAGTCAATCAAAAAAGAGTGAAAGTTTGTTGGAATCCATGTAAGGGATTATTGGTTAGTGATAATAAAAAAAATATATGATGAATTTTATTCTATTGATCACCCAACTAGACCAAAGTATTTGGTGGATCTCAGTCTTGAAGATAATATGATTCATGAGTATTCTATTACAAATGTTATTGCTGAAAGAGATGGAGAAGAAGAAGCTAAGTCAATTGAAGAAGGAAGTTATCTAGATATCATAAAATCTACACCAAGAGCATCCAGTGACCATGTTAGTTCTACATGCTTCCTACCTTATAGAGAAACACTCTCACGTGATCGTGATAATGAAGAAGATACAGATGTTTTTGAAGAATCTTTTTATAAATCATTTACCTCTGAGATACCATGTGAGAAGAGTAATGATGGAGGAAATGATTTTGTTCTGAAAGTGTAGATAAAGAGATTCTGGATCATGGGAAACTGGATGAATATTCTAGTAGGTTTGATAAGGATAAAGTTGAGGAAGCCCCAGATGAGAATCTTGATGTGGGACATAATGGAAGTGGCTATGATCATATTGTTGATGAACAATATGATGGTGGTTCTGCTAATTAGGAGAATACATAGAATAGTGCTGACACTATTCATCCTACCCAAGAGATAGCTTAACTTCAAGCCTATACACTAGTTTTATATAGTCTAATCAAACTAAATTAAACTAGGGACACAATAAATCCTGATTTTCTAAAAATTATTTTGAAGGAAAAGCAAGAAGTAAGTGAGGGGGAGAAAACTCACAATTTTGATGAGAAGTTATCAGAACTGGCTCAGTTAGAATTAGTAGAGACCTTGAAATCCAATCAGACAATAGTTCATATACATATAACTGAGGTGGAGTTGAATACCTTTCCAGTTACCTAGTCAGTGGACCAGACACTATAAACACCCACTTTTCAAATGCAAGAGATAAATATTATTCCCTCAAGAACTGATGTTGGTCAAATATCTCACAATCCCAAATACACGGAAATTACTCCCTAGGTAATATTGTTAGTTATAACCTTTGAGTAATAGGAAATATATAATGGTTTTATAAGATTTGGTCTAACATACAGTGATTCAGATGACGACTCTAAATTCAGAAGATAAGTATTTCTAGTGAATCATATAGATAAAGTTGGTGAGTTGTAGCCTTTCACTCCCATGGAAACAAAAAGACCAGATGAGGATGAAATATCCCATGACCAAGGAAATATTACTACTCCTTGAACATTTTTCCTCCTAATGTTGTAACCATATTTTATTTAGATTTATTATAGAAATATGTTCATTCATATATGGAAACATTGAGAAAGAATTCTGTCTCATACTTTTCACATGTCTTGAACAATAAACCATATCCTATTACTCACCTAAATGAAGATAATGTTAGATATTTAGATGATATGGTCATATCTAAAATAAATCCCAAAGTTTTTTTTTCATATTCATGAAATTGAGGTTGAAATATGAAGATTGACATCTAAGGTAACATGTCAGAAATCATTAATAGATGGTCTCCAAGCCTCTATTTCAAATTTTATGAGTTCAACTTATCAGAATTTGTATTTTTTGGCTTCACTTTCCTATACATCATCTGAACCTCCTTCTATATCAGTATAGTTTTATGGGAATATTTTGGAATAGTTTTTTAAGATAAAAAATAAAAAATTCCTTCGGTGATTTCAGTACTCATGATGACCATATTAGGCAGATACATCTTCACAGAGAACATATTATTGAATTATTAAATTAGTATATTGGTGACATCAGACAAGATATGGAAGTGATAAAAAAGGATATCTAATAATAATTTTCAAGGATCTATAATAAGAATTATATTTTCGAATAATTTCATGTTTTTTTTGAGAACTTGTAGATCCCACCTGTGACAATAGCCTTTAAAGAATAGGTGATTCAGTCAAATGTTCTTAAACCATCAATTTAGAGGTTCATGGATGAATAAAAAGATTTTTCAAGTCCATGGAATGAGGAGTATCCATCTATATTGAAATTTTTAATATTTTTTACCCTAACGCCATGTACATAAAATGACTATTATTTCTTGAGAGGACATTCTTGTTTCTACAGTTCTTTCTTCCACAATAACAACCACATGGATTGTTAAGTACTTCCCTGCTCTAATCTCTTAGTCAACCATCCTTATGCCTCCAACACAATAGCCACTATGTTTGTCTCTAGTTATCAAACAACTAGGAATAGATCTTTTTAGAGAAGCACTTCCCCATGTACCACTATTCCATCTGTTAAAACCTTTTCCCCAACTTACACTTCAACAATCAATTCTCAGTATGAAGACATAGACCAAGAAAAAGAAAAAGGAAATGAGAAAGCTGATCAACCACCATCCTCTAGGGTTTGAATATATTTTTGGTGATATATCATTGATAAAGATCCTATAATTTCATCCTTTCATCTTTATATTATATCTTTTTGGCAATAAGTTAATAAAATTACTTTCTCCTCTTTTCCATTTGGCAGTTTTATTGTTGTTTTTATAATCTAAAAGGGGGAAATAATTTGGCCTTTTAATTTTTATATAAGAATATATATATCTAATTTTTTTAATTATTTATTTTGTACAAGATTTGTAAAATCTATGTTTTTCGATCATCAATAATGGGAAGAATTTTTACACCACCTTGGATGGAGTGTTCTTGAAACCACTTATTTTAATGATCATAAACCACAAACATTTTTTACTAATGTTTCAAATGTTGTATGATATAATTTTATGTGAAAATATTACCTCAATAATATTTCTATTAAGTGTTATGGAAATATAAATTTGTGTACAAGTCACTGTTACCTCTAGTGGCGAGTCACCGTTACTTCCAGGATGAGCTACCTCCATTGGTTAGTTACCATTACCACCAAGATAAGCTACCTCCAGATGCGAGGCACCATTACAATCGAGATAAGATACTTTCTGAATCTAGTCAATGCTACCACCAAAGAAGTTACTATCGATGGAGTCACCACCAGCTACTAAGTCACTATCAACACTCTTATTACAATTATTGTTCGAGATCTTCAGTGTAATTGGTTCAATGAATAAAATATATTCCTTGATGGTTTGAGTAGTCATTATAACATAGTTAAAGGCGATATAAGGAATGTGTATCTCCATTAACAAGAACTTCTATATATTCATGAAAGATCTCTCTTTCAGTACAATGACATTTCATTTTCAAATTCAATGATTACTAACCTCCAAGAAAAGTGTGCCATCAAATCTGTGAACTCTCTTGAAATTTTTGATTCACATTCTATGAAGATAAATGACACAGTAGCACTAATCTCGTTATGATGATTTATTGAGACAATATATAGAGATCACCTGAAGCATTCCTATAGAGTTCTACGATCCTCTATTCTGCTTATATTTTCCAGAAAAACGTAAAATCTCTATAGCATTGTTGATATGAGGATTAAAAACATACATAATAAATCAAACCAAGATCTCTCTATTTATTCTATCTGTTTTACCTTTAGACAAGTGTGTTGTTTTCCTATAATCCCCCAAACACTTTCTCATACATATTGTAATGACCTGAAAATTTATTAATTAAAATTACTCTTGGTCTATTTAAATGTCTTTTTATGGTTATGTAAAACATATGTACTTATTTGGTTCTATGTTTTTGATTTTAAAATACTATTTAGAATTGTGACCATTTTTAATATAGACATTGAACAGTGATCACATGATTAGTATAAATATAGGACTTTAACAAATCCAATTTACTCAGACAAAGGATTTGATGGACTCATCCAGTTGACTTGCCCCAAACGAAGCCCATTTGTCAGAGCTCAAAATGGATGTGGTGTCATTGGGCTTCACTCTTGACCAAGCCCATGCTATTCTTGAATATTTTAAGCTCGACCAGAACTGCCTATTAAAGAAGTTGATGTTGATAGCTATTACCACTCGAGAAATGTTATGCGAGCCACCCTAAGAGTCTGTCACCATTGCTCACCTTACCCTAATGTCATATGAAGGAATTTTAAGGGTTTATGTAACATTACCCTATTACTACGATAATGTACATTATTCTTGTATACAAAATACACATTCTTTTTATAATTGTTACTTTGTAAACAGTTTTTAAAGAATAGATAGTATTTTTAGTTAATATTCATCTAAAAAATATATTTTTATGAATTAATGGATTTTTGAGTTAAATAATACTTTAATAAAATATTATTATTATTTTTAAATTAATTTTTGTTAAATATAAATTATTGTATAATTTTATGAATGCAATTGTAATTTATATTATGGTTTGAAAGCTATTTTTGAAAAAACCCATGAATTTTTTATAAATGTCCGGTTTTAATTTAAATATTAAAATTTACATATTTAGAAAAAAATTATTTTAAATTAATGTTTTTTTGAAAACAAGATGTTGAAATTATCCAACTATGAATTTTTCATATTTTTTGAGATTGTCGAATTTTTGGGTAAAAATTAAATACCATTTAAATATAAAATGTGTTTTATGACATCATAATGACCCAATAGTGGTGTAATAAAATACTATAAACAATATTTTCAGCCAATATATGTTTTACCAATAAAATAACTGGATTTTTCTTTTTTTGATTTATTTTAGAAAGCTTTACTGGCCCCTTCAAGACTTATAAAACATTTTGTCTTTTTAAATTTTTTTCCTTGAGAGTGTGACTCACCTCCACATAAGAAACCCTTATATTTTATGAATTTTTTCCATTGGACTAATAAATTATTTTTTTCCACTCCCCTGTGAAAAAAATAGGCCAAAACAATGGTTTTGTTTGTGGTTTTGATTAGATTTATGTGAGGTGTCCCAAACCTAAATAATAAAGAATTCCTTATCCTTTCCTATATAAACCCACCCAAGATCCAACTTCCTCTTCACTCAATGCCCTTATAGTTCGACCAAACCCTACCCTCCTCTCTCTAGAATCCTCCCAAGGTGACCCAAGCTCCCAAAAAACCACTCACAACCCTCTCCCAATCACTCGGGATCACTCTTCCAAGTAAGGGATTATAAATTTCTTTATTTATGTCCAAGTTTCCTTATATTTTTATTCCCTTTTATGTTCAATTATAATTGTTGGGGTATGATGTTTCACCTCCCCCATATGACCTAATTCATGTTTTAATATTGATAGATCGCCTTTCTCTCCCATTAATGTCTTCCATGTATACATGTTACCATGCTGAAAGTTCATAAGGAATTTCTATCTCATCATTTACATTCAAGTAATTATTTTTTATCATGAATATAAATTCCATTAAAATTATTGGGACATGTATCTATATGCCCCCTTACTGTAAATTTCATTTACATATGATGTGACACCCCTTTATTTCTCATCAACCATTTTTATGAGTTTTTATGTCACGTCGTTATGCAGCCAATGTCATTGTGTAGTGAATACCATGCCCACTTCTATATCAAGGTTATTCAAATTTATTCAAATTTAATTATTGTTTATAGATTTTTGTGTATGAGTTCCACACTCCTTTATCATGGAATAAATGTTGATGTTTAATGAATCCACGTTTTATGATCCATGTGGCCCACTTAGGCATGAAATGAAATGTTTAACAAGCGTGCACCCTAATAGAACTCCAATGCATTGGGTTTAGTATAGTATCATGATAAGTCTTGTGAAATGGGTGTTGAATCATGATAATTCAAGTGCAATAAGGTTTTACTCATTCTTCATGGGCAATGAGGGTTTTCTCATGCTCCATGTGCAATGAGCCTTGGCTCAAACTAATTATATGTTAAGTGTTGTTGCCACATTTCCATTATGATTATCATTCTTTATCATGCCTTTATGTTCAAGTCACTACTGTTCTCCATTGATATTCCTATTTCCTAACATATATTTTATTCCTCACATTGTTCCTTGTTTATTCCCTTACTGGGCTTTATAGCTCACCCTTTTTTATGAATGTCCTCAGGTTATCCTATGAAATGCTATGTCTGAGGGAATGTAGTGGTCATGTAATGGATGTTTTCTATACGTTGTTGCATTCTATGATTTAAGTTGTTATGTAATGATCCTAACCCCTAAGGACACTGGACCTCTTGATATTCTATGTTTTATCAAGTGACAGTTTTATGTAATAAATCATGTTTAAGTATGGAATAAAGAGCATGGTTGTTATAGTTGGCATCAAAGGATATGTTTAGTTTTTTTGGGATTAGGATTATAAAACCATAGTGAATCCTTAGAGATAATACTATGTATAATAAAATCATCTCTAAATTTTTTTGGGTATTGATTAAGTTGTTTATCATGAAAATACATCCCTGTATGGATACGAGAAGGTAGATGCGGCTCTGAAATAGATGTACCTAGGGGTGAAAACACCAACAAGGAGTTTCAAGCTTGATCTGTGGTATACTGGTACAGGAAAATGGGCCTTGCATCACTCTTGGTTACAACATTCCTGGGGGATATGCTTCGATAAATTAACAACCTTATTACGAACCATTATTAAGGGAATTTAAAAAAATTCCTCCAAGATTACATGTTAGAAAGTAGATCATGGATAACATATATTGAAGCTTATAGATTCATAAGTTATGGAAATAAAAGTAATTTATAAGTCATCCATTTTTGTCTTGCATTACCGTTTCTGTGTTACCCATAAATTTCTTTTTATTCTAGACAATAGCCAGTAATAGGAGGACTCGGGCTAACAACCGATGTGAAGATCAATGTGATGACTATGCTAATGAGATGCCCAATCTGATGGGAGTGAGAATCATGAACTTTTTCACTATTCTCTCTTAGTTAACTCAAGCTTTGAATAGAAACATGGGTCAAGAGGACCGTTCAAACCCCCTAAGAAAGAACAATTCGCTATCGAGAGATTCATGAGACAAAGGCCTCCAACAATTATTGGATCATCTGATCCCCCAATGGATAAACAATGGATCAAATCCATTGAAAAGTACTTCCCCATCGTTCAATGTTCTGAACAAGAGAAGTTTCTCCTGGATGCTTATTGTATGGAGTGTGAATTTGATCAATGGTGGATAATGATAATAAATATTAAGACTAGGGAGGAGATCGATGCATTGGAATTGAAGGATTTTCAGAAGATGTTTTTTGATAAATATTTTCCACGTACCCTATGACTTAAGATGGAAAGGGACTTCCTCACTCTCAAGAAAAAGTGCGACAAATCTGTCAGTGTGTACAAGGATAACTTCATAAGGCTTTCATGATACGTCCTCATATTTTTTATTACCCCCGAATGCAAGGATGACCACTTCTTTGGTGGGATGAACCCTAGCCTGCAGAAATCCCTAACGATCCATGACTTCGACAGCTATGAGAAAATTGTCCTATGTTCCCTCAATGTCAAAATCGAGATCAACGAATATCAGGGGTATCATTTGGATAAGAAGCATAAGGTGGATTTCAATTCTGATGGTCCGATGGATAAATCCAGTGGTTCTAAGAAAAATCATCACCCCACTAGCCAAAGGTGCAGAAAGAAGAACCCCATAAATTCTTTAAAGGGGATGAGGAAATGATTTAGGTGTGGGAGAGAAGGGAACTTGGAAATTAAAAATTTGAAAGAAAAACCTGCGGCTGTGATATATGAGAGGAATATCTCATTCGACTCTCAATGCATAGTTTATTGCTTCAAGTAAAAATAACTAGAGCACCTTTCAAATCAGTTCCCTAAGTCAAGGGTTTTTAGAGGCAACCAAGAATCTACAAGATAGCAAGGGAGATCTTTTTTCCACCACTACTGGCAATGTGAACCCCAACAACGAAGTGGTGACCGGTAAGCTAGTTATTCAGTCAAGAAGAAAAATGTACTTTTAGATTCCTGTTCTAAACATTCATTTATATCCTGAAAGTTTAGTAGAACAATCCCAACACCACAAAAATTGGTGGATGTAAAGATTTCGGTGAGTAAGGAAAATGGGGAAATAATTTAATCCCATGAATATAACTCCTCCCCTGTCATAATCAGTGAATTGAACTTCCTGAAAAACCTCATCATACTCCCACTAGTATAATTTGATGCAATTATTAGCATGGATTGGATTTCCTTATATAGATCCAACTTAAATTACAATGAGAGGGAAATCACACTCCATGTGGAGAATCAACCCCCGTTTTTGTACATGTGCAAGGAGGAAGATGAATCTTCTTTTTCTCCATCATCTCAAGCGTGGATATTACTGCCCTATGAACATGGGTATCTGGATTACATGATTGAGTATAAGGAGGCAACCATACTTTAAGGCATGAAAAATGTGAAGGAATTCATTGAATTGTTTCCCGAGTAATTACCCAGTCTTCCTCCTAAAAGAGATGTTGAATTATCTGTTGATCTTATATCTGGGGTAATGCCAATATCCAAGAGTCCACATAGAATGGCTATTGTGGAGCTTGAGGAGCTGAAGAAACAACTACTAGTGAATCTAGGTAAAGGGTTTATATGCCCAAGTGCTTCACCATGGGGTGGACCAGTCCTCTTCATCATGAAGAAGGATGGGTCAATGCGCCTTTTCATAGATTATTATGAGCATAACAAAATCATGATAAAGTACATGTTTCCTCTCCCCTGAATTGATGACTTGTTCAATTAGCTGTGTGGAGCACAATACTTCTCCAAATTATATTTTTTGTTGGGATATTATCATGTAATGGTGAAGAAGGAAGATATCCACTGGACTACTTTTTGTACAAGAAATGAGCACTATGAATTAATAGTAATGTCTTTCGGACACACTAATACCCAAATAATCTTAATGGACATGATGAATAGAGTCTTTAGATACTACCTTGAATAATTTGTGGTATACTTTATAGATAATATTCTAACACACTCCAAACCCTGGAGGGTCCTGAGGATCATCTATGAACTATACTAGAGACCTTGTGAAAGGAGAAGCTCAATGCAAAGTACAAAAACTATGAGTTATAGTTGAAGGAGGTCTCATTATTTGTACATATCATCAGAAGGAATGGGATATCTATGGATCTCTCAAAGGGAACTGCAATAGAGGGATGGCCGAGGCCGACAATGGTAATAGATATCTATAGCTTCTTCCAGTTGGCTGGATATTATCGAATTTTTATGAGAAATTTATCATGACTGTGAAACCCTGTTACCAAATTAAATTGGAAGGGATTAATGATTTCATGGAGTGATGAATGCGAAGAAATCTTAATGGATTTGAAAATGAGGCTTATCACTGTACTCATGATCACTTTACCACACGTAGAGATATTTTTGTGGTATTCAGTCATGCTTCAAAGAAGTTCATGGGCTGTGTGTTGATGCAAAATGAAAAAGTCATTACCTATGATTCAAGGAAATTGAATGTTCATGAGAAGAATTATCCATGACATGATCTGAAGTTTGTTATGGTAAACCTTACATTAAAAATTTGGTGGAATTAACTCTTTTTGGAGAAGTGAGAAATATATACCAACCCCAAAATCCTCATGTATACATTCACACAGAAGGAGTTGAACATGCTCCAACGAAGATGGTTAGATCTGATCAAAGACTATGAATTCTCAATCCATTACCACCTTGGGAAAGCGAACAAGGGGGTAGATCCTCTATGTAGAAAGGACCCAATGATTCTATCAATTATGAGAATTGAAATGGATCCATTCTTCATAGATTTTATAAATATGGAAATGGGAATCATAAATAAGGGAACTTCATCAATCCTTTCACAAATGATTTCTCAAACATATATTTGGAAAGGTTAAAGGATGATAAAATAGATGATGTGCGAATTCAGAAGAATGTGGAAGCTATCAGAAAATTGAAATCCTCAGAGTTCAATGTTAATGAAGATGTAATTGTGGGATTTGCGAAAAGACAATCTGTTCCGTCAAGTCCGGAGCTGAAGAAGGATGTTTTAAATGATGCACATTGTTCAAATTTTTCTATTCACCCAGTAAACACAAAGATCTATCAAGATATCTGAGAGAATTATTGGTGGGAGGAAGAAGGAGATCTATGAGTTTAAATCAATGTTCCTAGTGTGTCAGAAAGTGAAGTCAGAGAGGTATAAGTATAAGGGGATAATTCAATAATTTCCCAAACCATCATGTAAATAATAGAAAATCACCATGGACTTTGTGAATGGACATCCAAAAACATCCAAAGGCTTCAATGAAACTTGGGTTATAGTGGATCGCCTTAAAATGTCTACACACTTCATCTCAATTTGGGTGGATTTCTCATTTGATCAACTGCCACAGATATAAAACAAGGAAGTGATAAGGCTATATGGAGTACCACTATCCATTGTATCCGATTGAGATCCACGATTCACCTCTATGTTTTGGAATAGTATTCAACATGCTTTGGATGAAAAACAAAACTTCGGTATGGCCCATCATCGACAAACTGATGGCCAATCTAAGTGAACTATTTAGAAAATGGATTATATATTAAGATCATATTCAATATAATTTAAAGACAGTGTGGATAAACATCTTCCTTTGGATGAATTATCCTATAATAAAAGTTTCCACTCGAGCATCTGAATGGAACCTTTTAATTCCATGTATGGGAATATGGGTATAACACCGTCTTGTTGGGATGAAGTCGGTGAGCGTAAGACTCTAGGACCTAAAATGGTCGAAGAAGTAGTGCAGAAGGTGAAAACCATTCAGTAACATATCAAGATAGCTCAATGTCAATAGAAGAGTTATGAAGATAACTGTTCATGAGACCTTGAGATCAATGTTCGAGACCTGTTGTTTCTATGAATATCTTCGTGGAAGAAGGTCATGAGGTTTGTAAAGAAAGGTAAGCTATGTCATAGGTACATAGGCCCATTCTAGATTCTTGAACATGTCTAGGTTGTGGCCTATCAACTAGCACATCAACCTACTGTGACAAAATTACATGATTTCTTTCATTCACTCCTCTTAAGGAAGTACGTACATGACCCTTCACATGTACTCTCTTCAGAGGTAGTACAGTTACATGATGATTTTTTTGGGGAGGAACCAGGGAAGATCATAGATCATAAGGAAAATGATCTACGAAATTTGACAATTCACCTTGTCAAGGTGTTGTGGAAAAACCAGATGTTTGAAGAAGTGATGTAGGAATCAATGGAAGTGATGAAGCAGAGTTACCCACATCTGTTTTAGTGTGGGAAAAGGAAATTTAGAGGGAGGAATATTTTAAGGGGGGAAGATTTTAATGACCCAAAAATTTATTAATTAAAATTATTCTTTGCCTATTTAAGTGTCTTCTTATGGTTATGTTAAACCTATGCACTTATTTGGTTCTATGTTTTGGATTATAAAATACCATTAAGAATTTTGACTATTTCTAATATATCCAATGAACACTGATCTTAAGAGTTGTAAAAATATAGGGCTTTAACAAATTCGGTTTACTCAGAAAAATGAAGTGATGGCCTTATCCAGTAGACATTCTCCATAAAATCCCATTTTTCGATGCTCGGAAAGGTGGTGACTTCATTGGGCTTTGCTTTTTACCAAGCCCAATCTGAGCTTGAATACATTAAGCTTGAGCAGAACTGACAATGAGAGAAGTGGAAGTTGATAGAGATTACCACTCAAGAAATGTTATCCTAGCCACCCCAAGAGTCTCTCACCATCATACACCTTACCCTAAGGTCATATGCGGGTGTTTTAACAGGTTATGTAACAAGACCATAGTACAACAATTATGTACAATATTCTTTTATAGAGAATAAAAATTCTATTTATTATTGTTACTTTGTAAATAGTTTTTAAAGAACAAATAGAATTTTTTGTTAATATTCCACAAAGAAATCTATTTTTATGAATTAATGTATGTTTGAAATAAATAATATTTTAATAAAATATTTTTATTATTAAATTAATTTTTATTAAATAGAAATGATCATATAATTTAATGAATGAAATTGTAATTTTTATTAAGGTTTGAATGTTGTAGTTGTCAAAACCTAGGAATTTGTGATAAATGTTGATTTTTATTTTAAACGTAAAAATTAACAAATTTAGAAAATTATTTAGATAAAATTAATATTATTTTTGGAATCAAGACATCAAAATTATCCAACGGTTAATTTTTCATAATTTTCTGGGAGACGAAATTTTGGGTAAAAATTAAATACCATTTGAATATATAATGTGTTTTATGACATCATAATGACCCAATAGTGATGTAATAAAACACTATAAGAATTATGTTGGACCAATATATGTTTTAGGATTAAAATAATTCAATTTTGAGTTTTTTGATTTATTTTACAATGCTTTATGGACCCTTCAAAACATATAAATTTTTTTATCTTTTTAAATTATTTTCCTTGAGAGAGTCACTCACCTTCAAATAATTAACCCTATTATTTTATTATGTTCGGCCATTGTCCTTATAAAATATTGTTTTTCAATACCCTTTGGCAAAACCGTGGACAGAAACCGTTGTATGGTTTGTAGTTTTGATTATTTTAATGTGAGGTGTCTCAAACCTAAATAATAAATAATTGCTTCTCATTTGCTATATAATCCCACCCATGCTCCCACTCCTCTTCTCTTAAATACATTAGATTTGAAACAATATCGGACCAACTCTCTCTAGAATCCACCCAAGGTGCCCCATTCTCCCAAAAAGCCTCTCTCAAGCCTCTCCCAAGCTTTTTGGATCACACTTCCAATTAAGGGATTCTAACTTACCATATTTATGTCCATGTTTCCTTATATTGTTATTACTTTTTATTTTCAATTATAAATGTTGGGGTATGATTTCATAACTCCCCCATACTACACTCTTCATTTTTTAAAAATGATATATCCCCTTTCGATATCATTAATGTCTTCTATGTAAACCTGTTACCATGCGAAAATTCCATAAATAATTTTTCTTTCCTCATTTACATTCAAGTAATTATTTTGTATCCTGAATCCAAATTCCATTATAATTGTTGGGACATGTATCTATATGAACCATTTAATGTTTATTTAATGTACATATTAGGAGACTTCCATTTCTCTCTCATCATCCATTTTTATTAGTTCTTATGTCACGCTGTTACACTGCCAAAATTGTACCACAATTTTCCAAGCCAAAGTCATTGTGTAGTGAATACCATGCCCACTTCTCTATCAAGGGTATTCAACTTTATGAACGTTTAAAAATTGTTTAAATTGTTTAATGTATGAATTCTACACTCCTTTATCATGGAATAAATGACGATTTTTGAATGAACCCATGTTTTATTATCTATCTAGCCCACTTAAGCATGTTATGAAATGTTTAAGAAGGGTGGACCCTAATGGAACTCAAATGCATTGGGTAATGTATAGAATCATGATACGTCATGTGAAATGGATGTTGAATGATGTTAATTCAAGTGAAACACGGGTTTACTCATGCTTCATGTGCAATGAGTGTTTACTTATGCTCTATGTGCAATAAGACTTGGATCATGCTAATCCCATGTTAAGTGTTATTGCAACATTTCCATGATATGATTATCATGATTTATCATGAATTTATTTTCTTGTTTCTCCTGTGCCCCATTGATATGCCTATTTTCTAACATGTATTATATTCTCCATGTTATTCAATGTTGATTCTCTTACTAGGATTTCTAGGTCACCCTTTTTTATGCATGTCCTCAGGTTATCCTATGCAATACTATGTATGAGGTATTGTAGTGGTCATGTAAAGGATGTTTTCAATAAGATGTTGAGTTATACGCTTTATGTGGTTATGAAATATTCCTAAGCCCCAAAGACGCTAGTCCTCTCGATCATTAATGTTGTATCAACTGAAGGTTTTATGTAATAAATTATGTTTATGTATATAATAAAGAGAAGGGTTGTTTTACATACTCTAGGAGAATACTTTCTATTATATCCTTCCTCAATGTATTTCTCTTTTTTTGTGGAAGTGGTCCCTATGTGACCTATGATTTTCTTTCATGCCATGTATAACTGCGGAAGATACTTTTTATCCAAGATAGCTTGTTGTTGTTGACTATATACCTAATCGAGGTTGTGAATTTGTTTGATTATGTTTATAATCTTCTTTGAAGCAAGTTATTTCCATATTGAGTGGATTAGGTCTCACATTAAAACGAGACCTCTTGTTTATTCTACTATATTACTGTTTTATTTTTGTTGTTTTGTACCTTATTCTAGATAACATTTGATTAAGTAACAAAACAATTTCATTGATAATTAATCTTAACTAGTGTTTATATATATTTCTATCTAAGTAAATTGATACCAAAAGATAAGGTATATATGAACCATATTTGGACTAAGACCTAATCAATATTTATTAAATCTTTTAAAAGGTTAAATATTATATTAATATGATTTTTTGATTAATTGGATAATATATTTACAGAAATTTTTATTGGGAACTAAATTCACCCTCTATTGTGTTACTCTCTCCGAACAACTTTTATAAATATTAATTATATCAATAATAAATTAATTAATCTAATTTAGTTCATCAGATTCAATTTCACATTGAAATGGGATATAAAATCATATCAAGAATTTAGAATTTTTCATTTAAAAACTATTTATGTCATCACATATGTAGTATTAAATTTATTTTAATTTATAAAATTTTTTGTGATTATAATTTTGTAAAATTTATCCAATAATTAGATTTAGGAAAATTTATAATTTCTAATAAGGTTAACTTAGTTTTTAGCAAAAAATATTAGTGATATAAATTAAAATTCTTTACAACGATTAATGAAATAACTTGTTTACTTTACGATTAAACTTTAATCATAAAAGGTAAAATAACCTAGAAACATCTACAAAATTAATTGGATAGAAATATTTGGACAAATTACTATCGTTAATCTAAAATGGAAAATTATTGTAGGTACATTATGTAAGGGATAACTCTCAGAAGAATTTACTATTTTATATTTACTATAATGTCACTCCTCCTCCACAATAAAAAAGGACACTCACACCCTCACTTCATTACACCTATGAAGAACATTGGATCAGCCAAAAAATTTCCAAATTTCCTATAAAATTCAATTCCTTAATCCTATAATCCTCTCTCTATAATGAAATTTATCCAAGGAATCCCTTTGGGGAAAACTGAAAAAAGTTACCCAATAAAGGGAAAAATCCAACCAAAAGTTCTTTTATTATATTTCTTTATTAACCCCATAAATTCTTGATATTTAATGATTATATAATAAAATTAGTTTCCTAAAAATAATTATTTGTTTTATTTTATGTTTCGACCAATACTCACAAAAACATCCATCAAATACGGTACACAATAATCATTCATGTGTCCAGCAGAGTACCACCTCATAGACCATTGTCGCTCATTATTCCATTTTCACCTTTAAAGGTTGAACATAGTGTTTCAATTTCTATTTTAATATCATATAAATATATAAATGATATATATGATTTTATTATGAATTTTTATTTATTATATAACACATACCATCATGATTTTTTTCTTGGAAATACGATTACTTCATCTATGGATGTATGGACTATCACCTCCTTAAAGGGATATCATTCAGACCCACATTAAATGGAATGTATTGAAAATGTGTATACTGATATTATATGTTATAAAATACATAATAATTCTACAATAATTATAATATATTTATAATTTAATTCTGTTCTTTCAATACAAAAATAAATTGGAAGCACATTCATGCGTACATGCAGCCTATCTTATCCATTAATGATATCTTTCATTTTATATTTATATATTTTATAGGTTATTATGAATAAAATTATACTGAATATATTTGATATTTATGTTATTGTTATCATTCTTGATATTATGAAATCATGATATAATTCAGGGCAAAAAATATAATTAGTCAAAACACATGTGAAAAACAAAGGGGTTATTAAGTGAAATGTAACTTTATCATTGAAGTGTTAATAAATGGGTAAATATGATCATAATGAAAATAGTATCTAGTATTTTATAAATGAATATGTTCCTCTGATAGATATATAATACACCTATATTTATCACACATGAGGTTTTGCTAAGTACTAAGGGATTCAATACATAAACTCTTTTTCACCATACTTTTATTGAATGAGATTTATGCCTTATTCACAACTCATTTATTTTATATGGTCTATATAATTTCAATGAATATATTCCATTATTAGAATTTAATTTATTTCTATTTAAATAACAATTTTATTGTCTATATTTCATGAGGTTTTAGAATTCAAAAGTTACCAAATTGATAATGCTATTTTCTCTCACTTCACCTTATTTGAGACACATGTCTTGTTATGCCCTATATTCATTTAAGAGGAGTATATACATCCGTTTGACATGATTTATCAAGAATATACTTCATTTAAGATATTTTAAGCTTTATCTAATGTAATTATCTCATGTGGATTATTATTCAATGTTTCTAAAGTTGTAATAGTTTGTTGTTACCATCACATAATTTAACGGGATTGTTTAAGAGTATTCTTTCATTGATGTAATATTTTGATCAATCTCACAAGAACAATCATGAATTTTTCTAAAAATTGTTTATTCATGATATCTTCTTTTATTAGTACCATTTTCCACTATTTGGTGGTAATGTTAATTTAGAATTTTTTTTAAAAAATATAACTTTAGTTCTCCCTTCGGTCAGAAATATTTATTATTTTAAAACCATGTTTTCAAAAAAAAAATTCAAATATGTTTTTTAAAAACATTATTTTAAGCTCATTTTTCAACGAAAAAATAGTTTTAATATGTTTTATGTTTTTCAAAGCATCATTATAAATTTTAAAATATATTTTCAAATAAAAATATTTTAAAAAATTCAATATATTTTAAAAAGAGTTTTTCATTGCAGAAAAGATAATTTCCTTTAGATTTTTTTTAAAATATTATTCCAATTTATTTTACATGCATGATGATATCTGTTGGTGTTAATCATTCCATTATTCGCAAATGATCTTATTATTCTATTCATATTATTTCTCTGAAATGGTTTACATTTTGATGACATGTTGTTTATGAATCCCACTTCTCTTCCACATGTTATATGATTATGAAACCCACTTATTTTCATTGTTTATGATTTGGTGAAATGATTTTAAAACATATCTATTTTTCATTGGTTATGATATGATTACATGTTTTTTATACCCATTTCATTAAATGGGTTATGATATGATGGATGTTTATGATCGACTAGAAAAAATAAATATGATTTCATTATGAGATGGGTATGACATATATCTCACTCCAATGTACTGGGTAAAGATTTATATATAATGAGAACAACCTAGATGGATTGGGGAGTGAACTCGGTTCAGTAATGTACTATGTCCTCTAATATAGTATCAGTAGTAAATATTGATTACTGAGACTATTTTGGGAGTGAACTAATTCCACTCAGATGGCCATGGTAGTGATTCATTGACTAATGTGGAATAATTTTATAATTTTATGTGTCATCCACAATTCCATGTCTTATTCCTATGTTATGATTTCTTGGATTAGGCTATTGTTCCCCTTATGATTCATTTTTTATGAATTGACAGTCATTATTCCACGATTCAAGTTTATTATCTTTCGTATTCAAGGTATAATATTCTATTTTTTGGATCAAATTATTGTATTCTTATTATCTAATTTATTCTTACATATGTCTTTTGTTTACCCTTAATTAGCATCTAAGATCACCCCCTTTTATGTTACCCTTCCTCTGGTTATGAAGATACGTATTATGTATCATGTGTCTAAGAAGGGTTATATCCACGAAGAAAATAATGGGAGAAAATTTAACTCACCTATATACCAATTATTATGTTTAAATGTTTCAAAAGGCACTAAACTCATACTGTCTTTTGGAATTAATTTCTGTAATGTATTATGTATTCTAGAAAAATAATGTAATATCAATGTATGAGAAACAAGGTTCACTATATATGGTAGTAGATAAGTATTCTAGTTATCCTTTTGAAACAATAATTACAAAACCTTAGTGATATACCAAAGAAAATTTTTCTAAGAATAATTATAAGGATGAGTCAATGTGTAGGAAAATGTCATGGAATTTTTGGTAATGGATATATTGAGTGGTTTCCGATCAATACATCTATTTCTAGATAAAATAGGTGGATGTGTATCTATCATAGATGTACATAAGTGTAAAAAATATAAAACATAGTATTGAGAAAGACTTTATCAGGAACTCACTGACAATAATGGGCCTTCTTGCGCACTTTATTTGAAAGTAGTAGGGGATATTCCTTGGAAATTCACAAACTTTTTGTGAACCATCATGTAATATTTAAATGTAAGTTTGATGCGAATAACCAAGGATAAACCAAATGCTTCATAGATTAAAGAAGAGGTAAAAATTTAGATATACTATTGGTGGTGTTTCCGGATTATGTTTTTCCCTACTGTGATTATTGTTTCTTACTCTATGTTTTTTATTTTTAGTAAATAGATGAAACCTGAAGTAACCACATCAATACTGAGTGTGAGATAAATTTCAATGATTGTTCTCTCAAGCATAAAAATTCTATTGGTTATGGAATAAAAATTATAATTTATATTATCTCCCATCTATCTCAAGATATGAATCATTCAAAACATCTAAATGAGAAAAGGAGGGAGCAACATTCTATTGAGTCCTTCACGAGGAAACATCCACTTTCTTTTATCGGGTCTTCTGATCTACTTATTGGTGAATAATGGATCAATACCAATGAAAATATAATCATTGTTTTCTAGTTTTCAAAACATGAGAAATTCACTATTGATTTTTATGGGTTAGAAGGTGAACCAGACCAGTAGGGGGCTCAACTCAAGAATATGAGGAAACAAGATGAAATTGAATCCATGGACTGCAAAAAGTTATAGAACATATTTTTAAAAAGTTACATTCCCCATATTCTTTATAAAAGTATGGAGAAATATTTCCTTTAGTTAAAGCGAAGGGATGATGAATGTGTTGGTATCTATGCGGCTAATTTTACAAAACAAGCGAGCTACATTTCAGTTATTATCATCCAACAAAAAATTAATGTTGATAGGTTATTAAATTGTTTAATTCCCAATATTAAAAGCGTTTTTAAATTAATATGTTGTGTTATATATGAAGATATTGTGTGCTGTGAAATCAATGTTGAAAAAAAGGTTCGAGTTACATACCAATATCTTGGGTTTTACATGAAAAAGAAGATGGAGTTCAAAGGAAAATCTAAAAACCATATAGAAAAGAAGATGAGACTTCCTTTATTGTCTATGTATGGGGAGAAACATGAAGTAAATTGTCTTATGGGGTATAATAAATGTTTTAAATATGAAAGACAAGGTCATTGGACATTTTATTCTCGAAGTGATGGAATGAAGTTAGACAACAATGAGAATAAAAAGAATTAAGTATAGAATTCACCTCCCCCACTTCACTCCTATAAGTCAATAGAGAATGGGAGTAATTATAAACAGTTAGAAAATTTGTTTTTAATGATGTGATCAACTTCATAAAACCTCTTATGTTATGGGACACTAGGGAATCTCATGTGATCATTATTTATGAAGAGGTGTGTGAAATGAAATAGTGAAATGTATAATTACCAACCACTATAGAACTTATATTGTCTTATTTAATTAAGTATCTTCCCAATATTTCTTATATAAATAATTTTATAAGGTTATCATGATTACAAATAAATTATTTTATGTTTAATTAGAAGTGAAATCCCAAATTTTATGACGATTGCATGTTATGTGTATGATCTCTCTCTGGTTGAAGTTTATGGGAAAGTGCTGCCTGTAATAATTTTTATTATTCCTTTGGTTTAATTTAATGCCATATTAACCAAGTAGTGGATTTCTATACATAATTCCCAAATCAATTGTCGTGGAAGGAATTTTTCATTTAATATTTTAAACCAAACTATGATATTCTATCAATGTGACTATATGTGTAAACTTCTTATAGAGATTACATCCAATGTATGGGTACAAATTTTTATTTAGAAGTGATATTTATCTCAAATGGTTTGGTGGGAAAATCGACATCAATGACATGACTATTCTTTTGACTTTGTGGATGTATTTTAGGAAGAGTTTACTATACTTTCACAAAAATGTTAAGTCGAGATCTCGATAAAACTCATAACTAGTTCAACACTAATTTGAATGAATCCCTATAGAATGGTCCCAATTTAGTGGCAACAATTGAATAAGATACTCTATGAAAACCATAATAAGGGATTTACTTTTCTATTTGTGTCACCTTGTGGTGCACCTCCTTCTTCTTTTGAAAAATAAATATAGATAAATGAGAATCTGTATTGATTATCTGTAGTTGAAAAAGTTCATGATCAAGAAAAAGTATCAACTTCTCTATATTGATGACTTGTTTGATCAACTGCATGGATCTCAATAATTTTCCAAGATTGAAAATCATTTTTTATTTCATCAATTTATGATCAATAAGTTGGATATACACAAGATGAAATTTCATACAGGGTATGGATACAATGAATATATATATTTTCCTTTTGATCTTACTAATTCCCCTATTATATTTAGAGACTTGATGAATTGAGTCTATATTGATTAACTTGAAGATTTTTTGGAAGTCTTTATAGAAAATATTCTTATCTACTCATAGAGAAAGGTATAGCATGAATACCACATTAAAATATTACAAAAGACCATAAATAATGATAAAATATATTAAAATTTGAAAAAGTGTGAATTTTGGATTCAAACAGTTTAATTATTGGGTCATATAATCTCAAGAGATGGTATAACAAATGATCCATCAAAGACAGAGGTTTTTGAATGTTGTAATAGACCATGAATGGTGAATGAGATATGTATTTTTCTTAGTTTAGTTGGATATTATCGATGGTTTGTAGATAATTTTTCACGACTATCTAATATTTGACAATGTTAGCTTGGAATGGTGAAAAGTTTCTCTAGATAGATGAATGTGAGGAAAATTTCAAGGAACTAAAGAAAAGGTTAGTTTGTGCACCTATAATTACATTTACCCGTAGTGGATAAGGTTTGGAAATCTATAGTGATGCTTCCAAGAAGGGATTAAGATGCGTTCTTATGCAGAATTACATGGTTAGAGCCTATAGATCATAAAAATAAATGATTCCTGAACCAATTAATTATATGAGTTTAGATATTGTAATTTTTTCATTATTGATATGGAGGAGTTATATTTATAGATAAATGTGTGATATATATATTGATTATAAAATTATGAAATATATATTCCCATAGATGGATTTGAACATGTGCGAGAGAAGATGATTAGACCTGATAAAGTATTATGACTGGTCAATACATTACCACCCCAAGAAAGCAAACAATGTGGTCAATTCATTGAGTCAAGAGGATGATGCAATCTTATCCTTGATGGCGATTTAAAAATATCAAATATTTCCCGACCTATAAAGGATGGATAAGGAAATATTTATGGTAAGGGAAAATTTTATCTTTCGCAATTTAATTTTAAACACTCTACCAAGGTGAATATTAATAATATGAATAAGGAAGATTCAAAATTGGAGAATAGTTTTAGAAATGTTCCTATTTTTAACATTGGTCATGATGTAATGATAAGGTTCAAGAACCATGTAAGTGTTCCATCCATTCTAGATTTGAAAAGCAAGCTATTTGAGTAAACACATAGTTTATCATTCTTTAGTAATCCTGGATGTTTGATGATTTATTCATCAATGAATGAATACTTTTAGTGGGATGACATGTAGGGGGATATAAAATTGTTTTTATCTCGGGTCATGGTATACCAAGAAGTTATTGATAAATGAAAATGTCAAAGGAGATATTGCATACATTACCCGTAATAAAATGGAAGTGGGAGAACATACCAATGGATCTAGTTTTTGGACTCCCCAAAACTGATAAAGAGTTTAATTCTCGAGGGGAGGGAGTCGTTCTCCTTACTATGTTAGCACATGTCATTACTTTCAGAAAATACTTATCTATGGATTAACATTACAATATATACATTAATGAAGTGGTATGGTTACATGGAGTAATAGATTCAATTGTATTTGTTCAGGATCTAAATTGTGCATCAATTGTCTGGAAAATCCTTCAGTAATCCTTTGATACAAAATTTAGTTTCAGTACTACATATCATCCCCTAATTGATGGTCAGTCTGAAAGAACATTTAAAACCCTAGAAAATATGTTATGATATTTTTCTTTGAATATCAAATGTGTTTGGGATCAACACCTTCCTCAAGTTATGTTTTCTTATAAAAATAGCTTTAACTCATGAATTCAAATAGAACCTTATTAATCCCTATATGAGAATAAATATATATCTCTAATGTGTTGGGTTAAAATTGTAGAAAAGAAGATATTGGGACCTAAGGTCACTAAATAAATGGTTGAGAAGGTTAGAACAATTCTACAAAAAATCCAGGAAGCTCAATGTTAGTATAAATTTATACTGATAATCGTTAGAATGATCTAGAGAATGAAATTGTAGAGATGATTTTTCTAAGAATCTATCCCTTTAAATGGGTTATAGAATTTAGGAAGAAATGGAAACTAAGCCATAGATATCTATCACTTTGAAATTTATCATCATATCGGGATGATATCCTATCACTTGGAAATTCTTACAAATATCTATCAATTCCATGACATGTTCTATGTATCCCTCCATAACAAATACATACCAATCCTTCACATGTATTGAACACATATTTTATATAACAAGAGTAGGATATTTCTTACCAGGAATTATAATTTGAATGTTTGGACTATAAAGAGATATTTCTACAAAAAAAGAAAACTTAAATGGTCAATGTTTTTTGAAGAAATCACCAATTACAGGAAAGTGTGATGTTATTTGAGGACATGATGAGGTAGAATTGTCCCCATTTGGTTGTATGAAAACTTCTGATGATGAAATTATTTTTAATGGCTGTATAATATAACACCTTGAGTTCTTATGAACTCATTTTGTATAAGTTAGTTTTTATTGATGTATTTAATTGAATTATAAAACTAATTAATATTTCATTATACAGTACACCAATATAATATTGTTCTACATGCAAAGCCTAATGGGCATGGTTTACAAGAAACAATATGTTTCAAAAAAAATCATCATTATAATTATTTAAACGAGATAGTTATAACATAGCCATTAAATATAGTAATTTGAATAATAATAAATAAATTTCAAATTTTATTTATAATATTTTTATATAAAAAACATATTGATAATAAAATACCTATTTTTAACGTCTTTATATGTTTGAAAATATAATTTTCTCAAATGAACTACCTTTTATATCCTTATAATACCATTAATAAAATTAATTTTAGAAAGTTTCATAAATCTAATTAGATAAAATAATCTTCATTTTTTAAACTTATATTGTCAAAATTATTTTTGGGTGAACTTGAGGTATTGTTTTTGAAAAAAATCATTTTTTATTGAATATGAAAAAATGAATTTTAATTCAAAACTGCTTTTTAGAATAATTTATTTTTATAGTTAATTTATTCTTTAATTATTTTTTAATGTTTAATTCGATCAATAATATAGAAATTAATTTATTTTAAGTTAGGGTAACACATTTTTCAATGAAATTGGCTATAAAAACATTTCAGGCTTTTGGACCTGTCGTATCATCCCACCAGTGGGATTAATTTTAAATTAATTTATAGAAAATATATTATTAAATTTTTTAATTTGGATTCCATATTTGGAATGATAATAATTTGTAAAAATTAATAAGTTCAACTTAGTTTTATATTAAAAATATTAATAATAAAAAGAAAAATTAATCATAATGATTAAGTAAAAAATATGCGTACTTAATGGTAAAACATTAATCATAAAAGGATAAATACCCAAGAAACATGTTCAAAATATTATTTATAGAAATATTTAAACCTAATACCCTATAGAGAAAAATGGTAAATCATGGGAGGAACAAGATATAAGAAAGACCTCTCAATAGTATTTGACTTTTTATATTTATATGAATCCTAATCCTCTTTCACTATAAAAAGGGAACTTAACCCATCACTTTTTAACACCAATAAATCCATTTTTCTAAGACATAATCTATCCCAATATCCCCAAAAATTTCCTCCCTCCATAATATAAGCATTTCATTGGGAAAAAATCCAACCATGGAAGCCCTTTAGTGAAAACCAAAAGGTGTTACCCAAATAAGAGGTAACATCCTTTCACAAGATTTATCATTCTATTTATTTCTATAAGACATTAATAATAATTATAAAAAGATTATATAATAACATTAGTATCCTAAATATACAGATATGTTGGTATGATAATGGTTCTACCTATAATCACACACACTTCTATCAAATGGGATACGCAATCATCGTTTGTGATTATGACAGACTACCACCTCCCGAACCAAGGTCGCTCATTCTTCCATTTACATATTTGATGGTTAATAATAATGAAGTAATATATATTATTATATGATATATATGATATTTATAATTCATTTATTCTTCTATAATTATTATATAACAATACATTCTTGCTTTCCATTTTTTGGAAACATGATAACTTTTTTTTGAACGTGTGGACTACCGCCTCCTCAAAGCGATGTGATATGATGAAAGTTTACATGGAATGTATTAAATATGGGTTTAGTAAAATCATATGATATAAATGACATAATTATTATACAAAAAAATTAATATTTGTTTCAATTTCCTTTTTTTTCTATTAACACGACAAGAAAATGGAAACAACGTTCATGTATACGTAAAACCTACCATCTCCATGAACGGTATATTTCATTTTCTATTCCTATAATTTATATATTATTATGAATATATTTATACTGGATATATATGATATTTATTAAATGTTTAATATATTTTATATGATGAAATCCTGATATAAGTATGATTATAAAAAATATCACAAATCTATACACATGCAAAAAACAAAAGAATTATTACCCAAAACGTAACATTCACATGGAAGTGTTAATAAAAGTGTAAAAATGGTCTGAATAAAATCATATATTGTATTTTATAAATTATTATGGTTATTTGATAGATTTATAATAAACCTGTATTTATTTTACAGGAGGTTTTATTGAGTATGAAGAGAGTCAACACATGAAGTAAGGGTTTTCTCGTCTCACTTTTATTTCTGTAAGATTAATGCTTCACTCACCGGATTTTATTTTGGGTGGATTATATAATTCCCATGAATATATTCAATGATTATTATTATTTAATTTATTTATATTTTAATACCTATTTTATTATTTCTATTTCATGTGGGTTTAACAGTTCAAATGTTAGAAAATTGGTAAGGTAATTTTGTCTCAATTCCCCTTCTTCAAGACACAAGTCTTGGTTTTCTTCAATATTATTTTACGAGGTGTATATAAATCCATTTAAAATGTTTTATCATGAGTATCCTTACATCATGATATTTTAAGTTTCATCTAATTTATTTTTATCATGTGGATTTGGATTCAATGTTTCCAAAGACAAAATAGTTTATGACTACAATCTCTTCATTTATCAGGATTGTTTATGACTTTTCTTTCTTTGACGAAATACTATGATCAATATCTCAAGAACACTTAGGAATTATCTTCTTTTTTTGGTTACTCAAGATATATTCATTTACTGGTACAATTTTCACACTCTTTTGTACCTATGATAACTAATAAAGGGTTTTTAAGAAAATATGACTTTATTTATCTATTAAGAGAAAAATATTTTTTTATTAAAAACACATGTTTTAAAAAATGTTTTTAGAAAATTATTTTTCAATCTCATTTTCAAGGAAAAAATTATTTTAAAAACATTGTTTTTGGTTTTCGAATCTTATTTATAAGTTATCAAATCAATTTTCAAATAAAATTTAATTCAATTTTATTTAAATTTTTTTTCAAAGAAGAAATGATATTTTCCTAAAGAAATATTTTTTAATGGATCTGTCAAAATTATTTTCCATCGAAAATGACATCAGTTGGTGGTACGCATGCCTTTATAGGGATATAATCCAAATTTTCCATTAATATTATTTAAATGAATGGTTTATATTTTAGTGAAATTATGTTTAGGAAAACCGTTACTCTTATACAAATTATATGCTTATGAAACACACTTCTTTCCACATGTTATGATTGGATGAAATGATCATGAAACCTGTCTCTTTTTCATAGGTAGTGACATTATTACATTTTTAGGATATCCATTTAATTTCATGTGTTATTATTTGATAAATTTTTATGATCTAGTGTCACACATATGTATTATCTCATTATGAGATTGGTGGTACCTATATATCCCTCCAAATAATTCAGTAATGATTTATATCTCATCAGATAGACATGGTTATAATGAGGACTTAACGTAGCATAATAATGAACTATGTCTTTTAAGATTGTCTTCTGAGTAAACACTGACTATTATGATGTTTTTTAGAGTGAACTCATTCCACTAATAGGGAATTTAACGCGATGTCTTGAATAATATAGAAATCATTTTATATGTTTACGTGTCAGTAATAATTCCACAACTTATTCCTATGTTATAATTTCATGAACTATTTTATTAATTTTCTTATGATTCAAGTCTTATGAACTTACAATCTCTATGTTATCATTCATGTTTCTGATATTTGATTTGTATGGTGTGATATTATAATGTTAACATCACAATCTCATACCCTTATACTCTTGTTTATTTTTACATATCTACCTTGCTTACCCTTACTAATAAAATAAGATCTTCCCTTTTTATGTTTCCTTTCTGATGGTTATAAAGATATATACTATGTATTATGTTTCAAAGAAGATTTATAGACATGGAGAAGCAAGTGTGAGATAATGTATCTAATTTATGTACTAGTATTTATGTTTCCAGGATCCCAAATGCACCAATCTAATATGGTAATTTGGAATATATTTTTATAATGTATTATGTATTCTGAAAAAATGATGTAATTTATATGGATGAGTAGTGATGTTATATATAAAATCCTTAGAAATAGACAATAAAAAACTACATATGATTTAAAGATAGGATCTATTCACATATAATTTATAAAAAATAATTACCTCCAACATAAATTATTTCTTCATTGATGAATTTTGTAGGCCATAATTTTATACCATTGTAATGATGAAGAGTCTAAAATATTGATTCTTTAGCAGTATCCATACATGATCCATGAACTTTCTAGCGTCATATATATATATATATTTGGATGCTAGCACATTAGTATAAATCATCTTGTATCATTCTTCACTGATCACAATTATAATCTCTTTAGAATTGATGTATT
The DNA here is from genome assembly GCA_963277665.1 of Viscum album. Classification (NCBI taxonomy): domain Eukaryota; kingdom Viridiplantae; phylum Streptophyta; class Magnoliopsida; order Santalales; family Viscaceae; genus Viscum; species Viscum album. The sequence continues at coordinate 904,095,384 of OY728165.1, read as the reverse complement.
ATCTCATGTACTCTCAATATTAAGAGGGAGGGGACTAACAATCTCTTGTTCTTGAGAGTGTTCTTGAATGATTTTTCTTTAGTATTGGTAGCGTTTATCTTGAGAGAAATTTTGTGCACAAAAGATTTCATAACCCTATAAATTATATATATTGGGTCATATACTTAGGTCATCCATTTAGTAATTTCACAAAGGCACTTAACTAATTTCTTAATACTAAGTAAACCCCAAGTCTAATAATAATAATAATATTATTATTATTTTGTGACATGTGGTAACTCATGGATATTATAATAATGTTTTTTAAATGAATAAATTAATATTTATTTTTATGATACTAAATATAATATATCATCTATATCCATGTCCTTAACTTGGCCCATAAATCCTCCTTAATATATATCGAACCCTGAATAATAAGTATTTATTTAAATAAACAAATATAATATATTGTCATTAATAAATAAATAAATCCATAAAATATTCACTAGAATGTGACTAAATATTTATAAAATAGTTAACACACATATATTCAAAACGGAAATCACTGGTCATTAAATTAATGTGATTAACATAAACTAAATAATTATAATTTGTTGATCATAATAATAAAATTTAATCCTTTATTAAATTAAAATATAATTTTACTAGGACTCTAGATATAGTTAACATGTGACCATATTAGACTATTTCTTAACATAATCTAACACACTAGCCAAAAATACAATATTAGAGTCCAAAAACACATCAGGGAACCTATATAGAAAGTCGTTAATGTTGATATGAAAACAACCACATACCAATGATTATAATGTTATATAATTTATTTGTCTTGATATATGATTAGGTACATTTCATTCTTGTGTCATCAACAAATATCCAGGAAATATAATTCTTTGAAAATCATAAATGAACTTTTCGATAACTCACCATGGATATGGACATAACTATACAATTCAATTTCAATTAAAGGGGTTGAGATATCATCATTTGGTAAGGGAAGAGAAAAAATATTTTCTTGAATTATCTATCAATTCCATATTAGTTATGACAACACCAAAATATGTTACCTCACTATGAGAAAATTTCATGATGATTTTCAACAACACATCATAGTATATGAATCATGATATGAATGAATAATAATCTCAAATATAAGTATTAATGAACACATCCATAAATATGAACATCGAATGAAACATATAACATATATAATTACAATTTGTGAGTCTATAATAATAACCACACATATTAGATATTATTAAATGATAACTTCATGTGAAGAAGTTTCAATGTATTATGTGCCTTCACAAATTCACAATAAAACGTTATCTATCTCATATTTGACAGATTTCACCCAACTATTGGTTATATTTAAGAATATTGTCATAGCACTTAAAGGTTCCCATTATTTCAAGGAACCACTATAACCTCTCAGTGTAAATATTACTATAAATAAATTATCAAAACAATGTTATGAAAAATAATAGTTATCTTGTGATATGATAATTTTTAATATTCTAGTTAATTAATATATAGTTAATCAAAAGAACAATGAAACCTGGCTCTAGGGAACCAACTCCAATATCTTCCACTATGAATAAAGTTACCAATATCTCAAAAAAACAACATTCCATTAACATGATACATATAATATTATAAATTCCTACAAAACATGTAATAAAAATTTACCATAGAATCTACAAACTATTATCTAGTAAATTGAATCCTAGTGAAACACCTCATGGATCCAACCAACAACATTCCATTGGAGAGGGGACTAAGAACTACAGAAATTGGTTATCAAAAATCCTCTAAAAAGTTAAGGCCCACTCATCCTTTTTTATGAGGGATAGTTAAAAAATATATTTCCAAAAGTTTTTAAATCATATTGAATAATATGTTTCAGTGGGATTATATGAAATATAAATGGCATATCATATTTCAAAATATGAATTTTCTCTATAAATAAGAACCTATAATTTAAATTAGAATAAATTTTATATGATTATCTATAATTGGTTAATAGATATGATGACATAATCATTGAATGATTCTAAAATTTATAAATATTTTCTTTATTTAAGATAATATATTATAAAATATTATACCATACATATCAAATTGTCATGAATTACCCATGAATTTTAGAAACACCTAATCTCCAGTACATAAAATGGGATAAACATTATTTAAGTAAAAAATGAAGTCGTTTGTGTAAAATGAAAAAAATATAAAGTAATGGAACTATCCTATAATGGTGGTTTATACCTTATAGCATTATATTCTTATGTGAACTAAGATGTAGTGAGATTCACTACCCTGTGGTGTTATGCATGGCCATTTTATGTGAAATGTGATTATCGAATGGCTCAACCATATTATATTACTCCAAAGATATCATGACATTTATTTATAATGTAATGATAATCTAGAAGAGTTAAAAGATCGATTTATTTAAATGTTAATTAATTAAATAAAAATGATGAGTTCTGGGTTATAAATAGTGTAATCTAATTATACATTTTATTTAATAGTTGAATGCTTCGAATCCAAGAAGTATCATTGAATGAATTTATAATTAAGATCATAGTATATAATTTTCTAAGAGTTCCAATATTAGATGAATTTTTTAATGATCATTAAACTGAATCTTTTATAACTCAAAATATAATGTTATATAAAACAATGAGAAAGAGGGGATCCTTCTCAACTACTGGGATATTTTCACTGCCCATGCATATCCATTGTGGAAGGAGTCCATTAGATAATATTCAATGAACATTATCAAGATCATTTTAAGGATATTGGATTGATTTAGATTAAAATAGAAAATTTATATTACTCCTCAATTATTTATTTGGTAAAATATGAATTGATAGATTCATTATATTTATAGATTTTGGTTGATTTTTTGTGATATGTTTGGATACATGTTATGCCCTCCAAGCCCATTCATTAAACTCTATAGATAAAAATCCCATGTTTCCTTCGTCATTTATGATAAATAGTCGATAAAACATATTGTAAATTATAATAAATCATACAATTATAAATTATTATTCCATATTTAGTGGATCAAATAAATTGGAATGTATTATTTAGTTATTCCTAAGAGGCATACATCAAATGTGTTGTTAAAGAATACATGAATAATAAGAAATTTTCATCATTTAATTTTATAATTAAATGTCTTAATATACCACTAGATGATTATGAGAAAAATGATTTAGTTTTTCCACAATAAATAGTCATATTTGATATCAAGAAAACCCTTTAGTGTTATCATATCCACTCTAGTAAAGACATTTTTTTTGGATTTTTTGTTAATCTATTTGTATGTGTATGGAGAATATATATCACATAAGTTGATATATGATATCATGAAAAATGATATAATGATATTTTTGACATATATATGTCATGAATGAATGATAAATTTTGGATTCCAAGATCTTATAGTGGAATGTTTCACTTATAAGGGTGAAATCACTTTATAGAAACAATGATTTATATATCAAAAACGATATTTCTATATTTCATTCTGTAATATATTTTATTTTTTTAGGTTTTTTGTAAATAACAGAAAATAATATATGAATGTATTTTTGTTTAATTTTCAAATATTTCAAGGAATATGAAATACTGATAACTATGATAAGTAAACTGTGATATATGATATTATATTAGAAAAAACCATGCATTATAGAAATAACGTATATAAAAATAAATGATATAGGATACAATGTATAACAAAATATAGGAGTACATGAAAATGTTATTTTTATTCATTTAAAAAATGGTTAATAATACATATTTTTTTATAAATTTTATTATATTTACTATATATGATGTTTATATTTTAATTATATTCCTTTAATTTAATCATTATATTTTTATGAAATATTTATAAAATATGAGTATATGATATTAATTTCCCATCTTATTTTTTTCGGTGTAGGTCTTAGACCATATAACGTTTTTTTCAAGGCAAGATATTTATCTCATGTGGTTGTCCCATGTTTAAATTTACAAATTTTTTATTTATTTACATATTTTCATATTAAAAATATTTAAATTTTCAAAAATATAAAAATATTTATATTTATAGATAATTATATTCTAAATATTTATTTAAATATTCTATAAATATAATAACGTTTATATATGTTTTTTTCTGATAGGTATTCAATAATATTTAAGTTAGTTCTATTATGATTAATGGTTTCATTATAGTAATTCCAAAGTATTGATTTTTAGTAGTTATAGTATCATATTATTTATCGCAATAATTTTTAAAATTTTAATCACTCAAGTGTAATGATTTGCTGATAATGAGACTTTGGTTCAAAGTTCTCACTAGCCCATGGACTTTATATATATCTAGAAAAATCAGGGTTGACTACCTGTCACACTATACATGCATGACATATTAAAAATCATACCATGTTCTGAACTATCATAATTTTAATGGGAGTCTATCATGAAAATTTTCCTATTCTAGTCCTTGAATTTAAATTTTAGTGCAATTTCTCAATTAAAAAAGATAATGTATTTTACTTTTGGTGGAAACCATTATATTTAATCCAATGATACCATGAAAAATGTTTTTTAAAATATTTTTCAATACACACCTAATTTTTTACAAACTATCTAACTATGATCATGGATCAATCCCATTTCTACTTTTATTAGTGCATGTTCCTGTCCCTTTAATATTTACATGATCATGATTCCTTAATTTTTATTTTTAGTGAAAATCCTCAACATTCCTCTGTATTTTTAATTGCGTAGTGTCAAGGGTAAATCTATAATACTATATGGAATAATTTATCCCTTACTCCACTATTATTAATGATGTTATATTATAAGATAAATTGACTTGATAGACTTATAAATTGGATTATATACAAAATAATATATATATAACGAACATTAATAATACTCCACGTATTTTTACAAATAAATAACCACCAAAATTCATACATATATACCTTACATTGAAATAGAAATAAAAAATTTCATAGAATTTTTTTGAAAAACACATAATAATTAAATATATCAAGCAATCATTTATATACCACAAGAATCCAAGAATGTCCAAATTTTAATAAAAATAAAAGATAGAGCAGGCCTATATGGAAAAATAATAACAATAGAAGATATATAAAAAAGAAGTATCTAAAATCTTGATCATGACTATAATTATGGTCACAAAACATAATCCATACCCCTCTAACAAACTGGTCATACATGCTGCACAGAACCACTTATAGACATTTATAATTAAGGTAAGATATCTAATATTTACCTAGGTCACATATAATAACATCTATATGTAAAGTAATATTATTCATTACAAGGGGGGATAACTTGATAGATTCTCATTGGGTGACTCCAAAAGTGTTTCATATAATATCAATTCTATAAACTACTTATAAAATGTGGAAATAGACGTGCATAAAAATAAACCCATGAAATAATGTGAAGTATATTGATAAAATATCATAATATATAAAATAATAAATGTCCCAAAAAATCATTTAAAATTTATTATAGTAATTTAGCACATTGATAACTCATTATCACAATTTGGAAAGATTTTTGTTTTAATGGTGTTCATAGAAAATTGACACACTACCTCTTCTTCTACTAAAATCACCATCTTAATCTCCAAATTACGAGTTATCTGATGAATTGGTAAAGGTGGGAACAATGTTAAGTTGGAATAATACATAGATAACACATTGGGGGGGGGGGTGAATTTTGTATTTCTGATAATCTCTATAGATTCTAGATTTTAAATCTCTTTGTGATTTATTCAGATATAAAAAGTTATTTTTGGTAATAACTATGGGTAGAATATAAAAATTAAATATGAACAGATCGATTTTTATAATGTTTTGAGGAAACAATATCCCATATTCCACTCCACCAACACTCTCTCTATGTGCATGATGAATTTCAACAAAAAAGGTCCTATTATCATAAGACCTTCTAATACTTAACTGAGTGCAGGTAGTTAAAACCTTATAAACAGGATAAACCAATAATTCTAGTTCTTTGATATTGAATTGGTTTTCCAAATATTTATATAAGAAGCTAACACTTCAAAAAAACTGAGTACGATAAGTTGGAAATCTTGTAAATCAAAGAGTTTGATTAGTTTATGGATCAGGTTGAACTTTATAGCTACTACAAACAACTCATAGAATATGGATCATCTTCTTCATAAATGAAGGTCTTCATGAAATCATAACTCTAAAGAAATCCTAGATACAAATGATCTTTAATAAAATTAGAAATGAAAGTTGAATTAGTTATAGATAAATGTGGTTGACGTCTAGAACATCAAAGCATAGCTACTCTCTATGAAAATAACAGATTCAGTCATTCTTTAAAGTAGATATGTAAAAAACCATTTAGAAAAATTATTCAGTTTTTATAGTAAAAACATATCATAAAACAATCCTACGAAAATTGTTTTATCATATATATCTTTATTTCGTTTGAGAAGATCTAAAAAAATCACATGATGGATTGTAGATATTCAAATTCAAAATTACTAGGGGTGGTAATCTCCCCTAAGAATAAGAGTTATATACTCTATTGAATATGGTTATTAGAATGCAAAAAAATGAGCCTATGAATCTATCAAGAATATGACTCAATTGATCTTTATTTTCTTACAAGACTGTTGTATAACCCGTGAATAAAATCACATATTTTTCAATAGTCAAATGTAGAGTTGAACTAGGTAGCGTAAGGTGACATTGTGTAGCATAAGGTTACTTTATGTAGAATATGGTTTCTTTTCTTAGCATAGGATTACATTGGGTAGCGTATCTTTCAAATTATGGTTTCAGAAGCATACCTTCATCGATGGATAATGTAAGGACCAAAAGTAATGATGGGATTAGAATCCACATGTTAATCCTTTAAGCTTATAGTTGATTCGAAATGTAGTTTTTGTTAACCATATGTTCATTATTCAAATGTAGGGTATGAAGAGTGACTTCATACTTCAATGTCAGATCGATATTCCACACATTTATCTAAACGTAGGGTTTCTGATCCATACTATTACTGTTCAGCGTAGGAATGAAATTACATACACACTGTTTTGAATGTAGGGTCAATTCCATATGCTATTCTTACCAATGTAGGGTATGAATAGTGTTTCCAGAATGCACTAAAATTCATTCTGAACAATTTTATATATATTCATGGAGGACTAATAAATTGAAAATATTTCTCAAATAAATATTAAAAATAATTTTAATTCCTTAAAATTCACTTTAATGTAATACCATCAGCAAAACAAAAAAGGGTATTTGTGAGCATCAAAATGAATAACAATTATAAAGTATTCTTGTACAATACATGCCCAACAATCTTCCTATATTTATTGATCACAAAAACAAAAACATACTATATATAAAATATAGGAATTGTAAACACTAATAATTTAATTTTTCTAAAAAATAAATCGATGCTCTAAAAATATGTTGGACTCACCTGTTTTGATAATCCTAAATCATGTTTATATATTGATCATGATATATTAAGTCATTTTATAACTATTTTTAATCTGTATTTACAATTATTTTATCTTGAATAATGTATACTCTTAGTCTCATGACATTACAGCATCAGTTTAATGTTAACATTAATCTAAATATATGTTCTCGGTTAAAGGCTACTAGTTTGAGTCTTCTGTTCAAATTCACCATTATAGCTCACTGTTACTATAGTTCATTGATCCTAGAAGGTTACTGTTGGAGATCTACTGTCACTAATATAGGCTACCAGTATAAGGTTACTATCACAAGTCTACCGATGATATTCTTATCAAAGCTCAGAGACAAAGATTCATTGTCACAAGGTCACAGCTGTGACAAGGCTTTTGTTAGAAGTTCACTCTCAAACTCTTTATCAAGACTTCAATTGAGAACATCACTCTTCAAGTCCACAGTTGGACATGTCTACCGTTAGAATAATGCTACCACTAGACCAATCCTACTTTCGAGATAGTCGACTGTTCTTCAAAGTCTACTGATGGACATATTTCACTATTAAGGAAATTACTTGTTGAGATAAGTCTAATGTTGGAAAGGTCACTGTTGAAGTAGTCTGATGTTACAGAGCTTCCGTTAGAATCATACTGTTAGAGTCTACCACTGATCAAGCCTGCTGATGAAGCCCATAGTTGAATAGCCTACCGAGGAAGTCCACTGATGAGGATCTACTATTACACAGAGTAATAACTACCATTATAAGACATCCACTGACACAAAGTTCACCTTTACAAGCCTATAGACAAAGAGCATACCGATGAAGTCCACAGTTGTAGAGGCTACTGTTGAAGTCTACCATGTGACATGTATCTGCTACCAGTCTAACGATATTCTATTATTTTCTTTACAAATTTTATTATTATTATTAAAACGGTCATGTCTGGACAAATTAATACAACTGAAATTATTTAATGTTATTTTCAGGCATATGAGAAGACAATACGATGTACAAGGAAGACCGCACGTGGTTGAAACATTTTTCCTGTCGGCCTCTGCTAAACCAAATGAGAAAAAACTTAGCTATAAAGGTGTACATATATATATGTGTAGAGACATACAAGAAAAACTGGCATGGACATATTAAATATACACAGAACACTCATAAGAGAGAAACATACACAATCTGAAGAAGAACACTGAAGCACTCATTATGAAGAATAGAGAACATCAAGAAGATCTATTTAAGGAACCTCTTTCACGCTGTAGTGGTGTGCTGAAAATATCTTCAAATCCAAGAAACTGATCATCTCTACATCTGGAAGTCAGAACCTGGATGTTGTGACACTCTGTTTTTGGGTGAAACTTGCAGTGAAGGACCAAAACTTCATTTACATCATTCCAACGAGTCCAGAGCTGATCTGCAAACACAATAGAGCATTCAAAACTTATCACTACTATCTTTAGATCTATTGTGTTTAAGAATTTTACATTTTTGAACAGTGTGTCTGTGTTAGACACACTGACTCTTTTGCTTGAACTGAGGTATACTAAAAATCCCCATTCCAAACTCTCTTTATATTTTTTTCCCACGTTTAACTGTGGAAGAAGCATGGTGTGGCTTGGTAGTTAAAATTTTCCCACGTATTACTATGGTAGAGGATCAAAAACCCAGAGAGTTTGTGAAAACTATTTTAAAATCCTGATACAGGCTGTGTATCACTCTTTAATATAAATTATTGGTGGCAGGTAATCACCAAGTGTAGAGGACTATGTCTTGACTTAAGACTGAACCTATTGTTTAAATTGTTGTGTTCATATTTCCATTACACTATTTTACATTTATCCGCTGCTTATATTTTCATAGACAGAAATCGGTTTTTACATTCACTCTGATATTTAGTTCGGGTTAGTGTGTATATCTGATTCGTTTAGTAAACCGGATTCAAAAGTGGTATTAGTTCTCATACTAATTCTACTTATGAGTAATCAACCTTTGAGAAAACTATTGAACAATAAGTCACTTATATCTCTAATTCCTTAATTGACTGGGTCGTTTAAATTTGGGGGATTTTAATCCTAAAAGTTTGACCAGAAATTTTATTTGGAACTCAATTCACCCCCTCTTGAGTATCCACTCCGACCAACATTTGGTATCAAAGGGAACATTGTTATTTATAAAAAGTCTTCAAACCCTATGTTATTCAAACTATGATTTTAGTTTTATCTTAAAGATCTTACATTTCTGTTAGTTCTAAATTTTATCTCTTTAATAAATTTTCTAAAACCTAGTTATGGACAGTAGACTAGAAGTTTCTGCTTCTAACAGGAAACCTTTCTTTAATGGTGTCAACTATGCTCAATGGAAAATTAAAATGGAAATTCATTTGGAAAGTATTGGTTTTGATTTTTGGCCTGCTGTAGAATCAGGACATGAGATCCCCAAAACTGCTAGATCTACTTGGGATGATTCTACTAAGTCTAACTATAATAATAACTATAATGCTATGAATTCCCTTTACTGCTCTTTAGGAGATGAGGAATTTAATCGAATTTGTTCATGTAAAACAGCTCATGAAATCTGGGACACCTTCGCTGTTTCTCATGAAGGAACAACCAATGTAAAGGAAATGAGATTTAATAATTATACTATTAAATATGATAATATTAAGATGAGACATGATAAACCCATTTCTGACATGTACCTCAGGTTTAATGAGATTATCAACACCATGAGTTAACTAGGAAAAGCTATTCCAAAGAAGGAGCAGATCATGAGAATATTGAGATGTTTTCTAGACAGATGGAGAGGCAGTTCTGTATCTATCCGAGAGTCATGTGACATCTGCAAGCTACCTGTTAAGAAGTTTATTGGTAAACTAATGATGTATGAATAATAAATGAAGGTGAACAAAGAAAAAGATGATGAACCTAAGAGAAAATCCATAGCATTCAAGTCTACTTCTTCAAATATCACGATAAGGAGAAAATACAAGTATCTACTAAAAGTTCAATCAGTAAAGATTCAGATTCAGAAAGTGATGAAGAAATAGCTCAAATAGCCATGAGATTTAAGAAGTTCTATAGGAAGAAAAAGTTTTTTAGAAAACCAAAATACAAGGGTATGTATGATCCATAAGGTAAGTGGATGTAGGATTGGAAGAAATCTGATAAGGAAGATGATATAGTCTGCTATGAATGCAAGAGGAAAGGACACATAAATGATGACTTTCTGAAGTTAAAATTCAAAAAAAATATATGATTATAATGGAAAAAGTTATAAAAAGGCTATGAAAGAAACCTGGAGGGCTTCAGAAGACAGTTAGAGTGAATCTTATTCTTCAGACTCAGAATAGAACAAACATTCCAATCTATGTTTTATGACAGAGACATCCGAGGTAACAATTAATTACCCTATGTATAATAATTATTATTCTGAGAACGAAAGTGACTATCATAACAATGAATATATGAATAAGGAAGAATTATTTGAATATTGAAAAATGATTGAGGAAACATTTAATGAACTTAATGAAAAATATAAGTCATTAAATAGATAACATGCTTTAAATGCGAATTATAACTCAAATCTGGACATAGAAAAAGAGAAATTTTCTACACTGCTAAAGGAAAATAATGAGTTAAAATTATCTAATGGGAAATTATGAAAGGATATTGAGAAGTTCACTACTGGTAAGGATTCCTTGACACAGTTTCTAGGAAAACATATTTCTACAAAATATAAAACTGGTCTAGGATATCAGCCTAGAGAGAGACAAATTAGCAAAACCAAATTTGTTCCAAAATCTCGACAGTTCACTGCTAGTTCTGGACCATCTTTTGAGAAACAATTTTCTAAAGGACATAACAAAGTATTTATATCTCAAAATATGTTTTTATATTTTATAAAACCTATAAATAAAACATGGGTTCCCAATGTTTTATGGGATAACCTTTCTGGACCCATGAAGATCTGGGTACCAAAATTACCCCATGTTTAATCTGTTTTACTGGGAAGTTGTTTAAACAGCTCCTGTAAGACCCTATAGTACTCGGACAGTGGATTTTCAAGACATATGACAGGAGACTATTCTTGCTTCAAGAGTCTAATTAATTTTGATGGTGGGCATGTCACCTTTGGTGACAATGAAAAAGCAAAAATCATCGGCTTATGCCATATTGGTAACCCTGATACAATATTAATTTCTAAAGTTCTTTTTGTTTATGGATTAATGTATAATTTACTTAGAATATCTCAGTCATGTGATGATGGCCTTAATGTTAAATTTTAAAATGATACATGCCATGTTTTTAACTCAAAAAATGATTTAGTTTTCATTACATGTAGAAATGAGAATGTATATGCTGTTGATTTAAATTCCTTATCCAAACAAAATTATTCCTGCTTAAATGCTTTTCATAAAGAGTCCTGGTTGTGGCATAGAAGATTCGGAAACTGTAATGTGCACTCAATTATGAAGCTATCTAAGAATTGTTTAGTTATAGACTTACCTAAATTAGAATTCCCAATTGATAATGTGTGTAATCCCTATCAAAAGGGAAAAAAACACAAAGTTTCTTTCAAACCAAAGAAAGAAGTTTCAACTTCGCAACCACTTGAGTTGTTTCACATGGATTTGTTTGTTCCATCAAGAGTTTCAAGTCTAAACAGGAAGCACTATGTTTATGTTCTTGAAGATGACTTCTCTAGGTATACTTGGGTATACTTTCTAGCTCACAAAATTGAAGCTTGTTTCTATTTTTTCAAATATTCCAAATATATAGAAAATCATAGTGGACATAGAATTAAGACCCTGAGAAATGATCATGTTTGTGAGTTTGAGAATAATGATTTTGAGTCTTACTGGTCACACAATGGCTATAGTCACAATTTCTCTGCCCCTAGTACACCTCAACAAAATGGAGTTGTAGAAAGAAGAAATAGGACCCTTCAAGAAATTGCAAGGAATATGCTCAATGATTATGACTTACCTGTTTATTTTGGGGATGATGTTTTTAATATAGATTGTTATGTTATCAATAGAATTTTAATTAGACCTGTTCTAAAAAGGACCCCTTATGAACTTTGGAATAATAGGAAACCTAAGGTTAATTACTTTAGAGTTTTTGGTTGAAAAGTCTTTATTCTTAATACTAAAGAAAATCTTGAAAAAGTATCTCCCAAAAGCGATGAAGGAATTTTCCTGGGTTACTCTATCTCAAGTAAATCCTATAGAGTGTTCAATAAGAAAACTATATGTGTGGAAGAATCAGTTCATGTCAAATTCTTTGAGACTTATCCACATGAGCCTCAAACCACTCTTGAAAATCATGACGAATATTTGTCAAATATAAACATTAATGATACAGATAGTGAATCCCCTGTAAAAGTATCTAGTTCTGAAAATTTTCCAGAATCTGCTCCTACTAATTCTGAACCAACAGAAAACAATTTAGAACCCAGTTCAATCTTCCTAGAGGTATTAGGATTCTTATGAATCATCCTCTAGATGCTGTTGTAGGTAATTTAAATAGAGGAACACAAACTAGAGCTTCTCTAAGAAATCAGTTTGAATATCAAGCTTTTCTTTCACACCTTGAAACCAAAAATATTAATGATGCTATAAATGATAAATTTTTGGTAATGGATATGCAAGAAGAACTAAATTATATCAAAAGAAACAACGTTTTGGAATTAGTGGAAAGACCTAAGGACAATTTGAACATAAGCACTAAATTGTTGTTTAGGAACAAAGTTGATGAGTCTGGGAATATAGTCAGAAATAAAGCTAGGATAGTTGCACATGGATATAGTCAAGAGGAAGGGATAGACTATGAGGAGACCTTTCCACCTATAGAAAGAATAGAAGCTATTAGGATACTACTTGCATATGCAGCTCATCTGAATTTCAAACTTTATCAAATGGATGTTAAAAGTGCTTTTCTAAATGGATATATAGTTGATGATGTATTTTTTGAACAACCTCCTAGTTTTACAAATCCCCATTTATCCAATCATGTTTTTAAACTATCTAAATCTTTATATGGATTAAAACAAGCTCCAAGAGCATGGTATGATAAGCTCATCTCTTTTCTTATTTCAAAAAGTTTTACCAAAGAAACAGCTGATCCTACTCTTTTTGTTAAATGGATTTCTAAAGATGTTTTGATAGTACAAATTTATGTGGATGATATTAATTTTGGATTTTCTAAAAATTAATTATGTACTGATTTTTCAAAAAATGATGCAAAATGAGTTTGAAATGCGTTTAATGGGAGAACTAAAATTTTTCCTTGGATTTCAGATCTTTCAAAATAAAAATGGCGTTGTTTTGAATCGAAGTAAATATATTAATCATCTTTTAAAATGTTTTTCTTTGGATGGTAGTAAAGTTAGTGACACACCTACGAGTACCACTTGTAAGTTGGATACTGATGAAGCTGGAGAACAAGTGGATCAAACCAACAACAGAGGTATAATAGAGAGTCTACTCTATCTTACAACTAGCAGACCTGACATCATGTTTAGTGTATGCATGTGTGCTCGATTTCAAGACAATCCAAAAGAGTCTCATTTAACTGCTGTAAAATGAATTTTTAAATATCTCAAACATAATCCCAAATTAGGATTATTTTATCCAAAAGGAAAATCATATTATTTGTTTAGTTATTTTGATGCTGATTTTTCCAGGTGCAAGTTAGATAGAAAAAAACCTCTAGGACATGTCACATTTTAGGCAAGTCACTAGTATCTTGGTGTAGTAAGAAGCAGAAATCTGTTGCATTATCTACTGCCGAAGCTGAATACATAGTTGCTGGTAGTTGTTGTGCTCAAATTCTGTGGATGAAACACACTTTACTAGACTATGAATATCAATTCAAACATGTCTCTATAAAGTGTGACAATACAAGCACAATTAACATTTCCAGAAATCCAATATCTCATGCTAGGACAAAGCATATTGATGTGAGATATCACTTTTTGAGGGATCATTATCAAAAGGGTTATATCACTCTTCAATTCATTGGTACTGAACATAAATTGGATGATATATTCACAAAGCCTTTGAATTATGAGAGGTTAAATTATATCAAACATGAGTTAGGTATGATTAACATTAGCATAGGATACCTCCCTGTTAGACCTCACAGTTAGACCACACAGTCGTACCTCACTGTTAGAACTCACAGTTAGACCACATAGTCGTACCTCACTGTTAGACCTCACAGTTATACCACACAGTCATACCTCATAGTTAGACCTCACAGTTAGACCACACAGTCGTACCTCACTGTTCGACCTCACAGTTAGACCTCATAGTCGGACCTCACTGTTAGAAATCACAGTTGGACATCACTGTTATACCTCACCGGTACATCTCACCGATGAATACCTCACTGTTTGTCTTTATTTTTTCGGGAATTCGAACCATTTTTATTCCTGTTTATTATTTATATTTTGTTTTGTTTTTATCCCTAAATGATAAAACCAAAGGTGATGAACATATCTCAATCCACCTTCCACTCTAAATCTCAATCCTTGCTCTCGAAATTCCTAAACCCTAACCCTTCATTTGAGCCCTCAAACCTCTCTCAATCTCCATTGCCAGAACCAAGCTATCCTCGAATGTCAATGAAGATGCGCCAAGGCCAAAGAGAACTCGATCCGAATCCAGTGGGACCATTAATACCCCGACTGGACCTGTGAACCCGCATCTGACCAAGAGAGAAATATTTTCTGAGAAGGAGTTAAGTGGAGAATGGATATTTTCAAGGAAGTCATTAGTGCTGAAAGCACTATATGCCCAAGGATGGACCAAATGTTTTTCCAACAACAATGGATCGTACAACCCAAAGCTTGTGAAATAATTCTATGAATATCAGATGTTCGAAGAGGAAGATGATGTGCATAAGCTAATATCTAGAGTCAATGGCAATGAAGTCAGCTTCTCATCTGCCGAGTGGGATGCCTGCTTGAGAGTTACTCATGAAGGAGTATATGATTACTACTCTGGAGTGGCTCATCCAGATAGTAATGTTTTTGAGTATGAAAAAGCTCTAGAAGAACTGACAGGAAATGGACAATCTAGGATGATCATTGCAGTTGAGATTAATGGAGAAGACAAGCTTTTATTGAAATTCATTTGGCATGTACTTAGTCCCAGGAGAGGAGATTTTGCAGTGCTGAAGTACCAGGACATATTCCTGATGTACATACTAAAGCATGGAAAGAAGATTAACCTATGTAGGTTACTGATGGGAAAATTGGAGGATATGACTAAGACAAGCTCAAAATCCAATTCCTTATTCCATTCCAAGCTTATTTCAGTAATGCTAAAGGTAAAGGGTGTGGCTGGAAATCAAGAAGAGATGATAGTGGTCAAGAACAGTGTTTGTATCCCCAAGGAGATTTGAAAATTCAGGAAAATTAGCCGGACTACCTGTAATAAGGCATGGGTAAATGATGAAGGAAAGGTATATGAATAGTTTGAACCTACTACAAAACCAACTAGGCCAAAAGACAAGAGAGATACAGGCCTGAAGCCTGAGGAGCCAAAACCGGCTTATTCAGATGAGGGGGAGGATGTTGAAGGTGTTGTGGAACCGGAACGAGAGAACACCCCCATTTATGATTGGAGTGATCCTGATTTACCTAACAATCCTATAAGGATAGTAGATTTTGGAGCGGCTAGCCCTCCAAAAGAACTGCCTAGAAGAGAGACTGTTCTGAAGGATAGTGATACTGAGACCACTGAAGAAGAAGAATCATATCAGAATATTATCAAGGACACCTCTGAAGAGGATGAGGCTACTGAGTCAGATCATTCTCCTCCTAAGATAGAGGAGGATTGTGACAAGGATGAAGGAAAGGAAGTTGTTGTTGAAAATTAGGATGAGGACAATGAAGAAGAAGAGCATAGTTTGAGCCATCTGATAGGTAATACAAACAAGATAGTGTCTGGTCAGGAAGCAGGAGTGGAATCTACTGCCATTGATATGGAAGTCACTAATGACTCAGTGAAGGCTGTGACTCACCCCACTGGTGAACCAGCAGTGCAAACTGTTGTTGAGACTATTGGAGTTGTAGAGGAGGCTATGGAGTTACCTAGAGCAGAACGAGTAGAGGAGAATACTTAGGAGAGAGCTCTAAGTGAGGAGGGGGGCATCTTGGTTCAGTTTCTATGCTGTATGACATAGAGGGTTGATCATCAGATGCAGGGTATATGGTACATGGACTCAATTATGGAGATTCTGATGAGGAAAACCAACCTCAAAGGGATTCTGTCATCCTACCTGAAAGTATTCCTATAGTTTTGGCTGACAATTTGGCAACCAAGGAGGACCTTGAGTCCTTAAAAGCTGTAATGAAAGAGGTCCTGAGAGAATCAGTTTCAGATTTGAAGAATAACCTTGTTGAAGAGAAGAGGAGTGTGGAGAAATCCTTGGTGTTACCTCTTGGATGTGTTGTGTCTAGTCCAGTGAAAGAAATGCTGGATGAGGTTAAAGTGTGCCATACTCAAATTGAAAGCTTGATAGGAGCCATGGTTGCTCTGAGACAATCAGTTGCTTCATTGACTGCCATGAGCAGTTCTCAGAACCACGTGAATGATGAGATTCGATATATCAAAGAGGTAGTCATTCAGTTTGTGGATGTTTTTGAGGCTTTTACGATATCATTTAATGAACATATGAATAGTCAAGATGCACTTGTTCAGAAGGAGATTAGTAACTTGACTCATTCTTTCAAAGGGACAGTATCCTTCTCGGTCAAACCCATTCCCTCATCTAGCTCCTCTGTGAACATTGATCATATCAGAACTATGATCCAGAAAGAGCATGCTAAGGCCAGTACCAGTGGTACCTCTGATGCTTAGATACTTCTACCACCAGGGAAGTCAACAGTTTTGTTCGTGAACACTTTCAAGCAGCTACTTCTACTGATGAAGCCATTATGAATAAGGGAGATTCTTACTTTGAGAAGATATATACCAAGCACCAAATGACCAACCACATCAATATTTTTATAGAGAATATGAATATGCCTCTAGTAAATCAATAATTCAGGGATCAAGTCAGTAAATTGAGAGAATTAACCCCTGCTTTGGATAACTTTTTTGAGAATAAAGATAAATTTTTATCTACTATAGAAAGAGGAGGAAGCATTATTATGGATTTCAGAAACCTTCTACTACCCTTTCTCCATGTGGATTGTACCCCTGTCATCAAACCTCCTGCCTTACCTACCTCTCAACCCAGTGGTTCTTCTACGATGTCTCTTGCTGAAGATATCAGAAGCCTTAATCCACTGATCCCTCAGTAAGTTACCCACTATAGACCCATAAGAGCTTCTGTTGCTGCCCCTCTGGTCATTCATGTAACAATTCCTAAACCTGCTGATCCACCAGCCCATCCTCCATCTTCTACTTCCAAAGAGAAAGATCCCTTACCTCTAGATGATGTGGATTGTGTCTATTTTTGTCTTTTTATAGGGACTATGTATTCTTTTTTGGTCATGTAATTTCTTTTATTACTACAAGCTTTATCGGTTTTCTCTATTTGTGATTCTTTTTTCTAATCACAAAGGGGGAGAAATACTATGCTAATTCTAGACTAATCATGTTATTGGGGAGAAATATGAAAATATTCTAGTATGATACTATGTTGAATATTTTCGGCCTTTCTCTGTGATACCATGTACCAATATTTTCTGGTTTTACACACTTATTAATCTCTAATACTTGAGAAATTTTTTATCCATGTTTAGTAACTGTATTATATATGATATCTATCTTTAATACGTACTGGCATAATTTGTGATTATCAAAAAGGGGGAGATTGTTGGACTCACCTATTTTGATAATCCCAAATCATGTTTAAATATTGATCATGATATATTAAGTCATTTGATAACTCTTTTTAATCTGTATTTATAATTATTTTTTCTTGAACAATATATACTCTTAGTCCCATGACTTTGATGCCTCATTTTACATTTTACATTCATCTAAATACGTGATCACTATTATAGGATACTGGTTAGAGTCTTCTGTTCAAAGTCACCGTTATAGCTCACTGTTACTATAGGTCACTGATCACAGAAGGTTATTATTGAAGATATACTGTCACTAATATAAGCTACTGGTATAGGGTTACTATCACAAGTCTACCGATGATCTTCTTATCAAAGCTCACAGAAAAAGAGTCACTGTCACTAGGTCACTGCTGTGACAAGTCTTCTGTTAGAAGTTCACTGTCAGACTCTTTCTCAAGTCTTCTATTGAGAACCTCACTGTTCAAGTCTACAGTTGGACATGTCTACCGTAATAGAAGGATATCGCTAGAAAACTCATACTGTCAAGATAACCGATTGTTGTTCAACGTCTACTAATAGACATATTTCACTGTTAATGAAATTACCTATTGAGATAAGTCTACCATTGGAAAGTTAACTGTTGAAGTAGTCAGATGTTATGAAGCTTATGTTAGAAGCTTACTATTGGAGTCTACCGCTGATCAAGCCTGCTGATGAAGTCCACAGTTGGATAGTCTACCAATGAAGTCCACTGATGAGGAGATACTATTACATAGAGTAATATCTACCATTACAAGACATCCACTAACACAAATTTGACCGTTACAAGCCTAAAGACAAAGAGCCTATCGATGAAGTCCACAGTTGTAGAGGCTACCGTTGAAGTCTACCACGTGACATGCATCTGCTACCAGTCTAAGGATATTATATTATTTTCTTTACAAATTTTGTTATTATTATTATAAAGGTCATGTCTAGAAAAATTAACACACCTGACATTATTTAATGTTATTTTCAGGCATATCAGAAGACAATATGATGTACAAGGAAGACCACACGTGGTTGAAACATTTTTCCTGTCAGCCTCTGCTGAACCAAATGAGAAAAAACTCAGCTAGAAAAGTGTACATATATATATGTGTAGATACAGACAAGAAAAATAGCCATGGACATATTTAATATACACAGAACACTCATAAGAGAGAAACATACACAATCTGAAGAAGAACACTCAAGCACTCATTCTGAAGAACAGAGAGCTTCACAAAGATCTATTGAAGGAACCCTTTTCAAGTTGTATTGGTGTGCTGCAATGAGCTTAAAATCTAAGAAGACTATCATCTCTACATCTGGAAGTCAGAACCTAGAAGTTACGACACACTGTTTTTGGAGGAAACTTGCAGAGAAGGACCAGAACTTCATTTCCATCATTCCAACAAGTCCAGAACTGATCTTCCAACATAACATGGCATTCTAAACATATCCCTACTATCTTTAGCTCTACTGTGTTTAAGAATTTTACATTTGTGAGCAGTGTGTATGTGTTACACACACTGACTCTTGTGATTGAACTGAGGGATTCTAAAAATCCCCATTCCAAACTCTCTTTACCTTTGTTTCCCACATTTAACTATGGAAGAAGCCTGGTGTGGCTTGGTAGTTAATTTTTTCCCACGTATTACTGTTTTAGAGGTTTAAAAACCTGGACAGTTTGTGAAAACTATTGTAAAGCCCGATATAAGATGTGTATCACTATTTAATATAATTTCATGGTGGGAGGTGATCTCCAAGAAGAGAGGAATAAGTCTTGACTTCAGACTGAACCACTTGTTTAAATTTTTGTGTTCGTCTTTCCACTACACTGTTTTACATTTATCCGCTGCTTATATTTTCAAAGACAGAAATCTGTTTTTACATTCACTATGATAGTTAGTTCTGGTTAGTGTGTATATCCGATTTGTTTAGTAAACTTGTTTCAGAAGTGGAATTATTTCTCATACTGAATCTATTGAGGAGTAATCAACCTTTGATAAATTTTTTGAACAATAAGTCACTTATATATCTACTGCCTTAATTGACTAGGCCACTCTAATTTGTGGGATTTTAATCCTATAAGTTTTAACAGAAGTTTTAATTGGAAATCAATTCACCACCCTCTTGAGTATCCACTATGACCAAAAAAATTGAATAATTGTCCCCAGTATTATTTATATTTCACAGTATTATTTTGACGAAATGAAATTGATACTCCTATATTTAGAATTTTTTTGTTACCCCAATTTTCTCCCCTATATTTTTATATAGAAAAACCTTCATGAAAAAGTATTAAAACACATTTAATTTTTTTATAGAATAATAAAAGATCTTCATAGTATAATGGTTAGAAAAAAATAATAAAAGTGTGTTGGTAATCTAAAATTAAACATAAATAATAAAATAATCAAATTATATAATTATAAAATTGATTGATATAATGATAAAGTAAAGTAATCTGAATTGAAAATCAAATATTTTCTATAATATTATGTATAAATTCTACAATCAATAAAATAAATTCTTCATAAAATTGGCTTGGGTCATACTGACTAGTTTGGTCCCAATATACACTGGGAGAGGGTACAACATGATGAGGAATTCACTGAACAACACCATGAATATCCTGTAGATTCACAAAATTAACATTGAAAGTGAATGTTGAAATCCTTTATCCCTTATTACAACATCTTCCTTGAATCTTTTACAACAATAAAATTCTCAACCAAATATAATTTAAAAAATTAATTAACAAACTATGCAATCTGGATTAATGTAGACAACTGATCTTTCACATGATGAGAACTAGTCCTAGATAGCATTCATTTGATGTCATTTGACTAATAAAATTTTTATTATTATCCAAAAAAATATTAATTGGAGTAATACCACAATAAATAGTGTCCAATATGTCATTAAAATCATATAGAAAAGTTGTTGTTGCCTCAAATATTCTCATAAAATTTGTAGAAGTTTTCAATGTGGAGGTTGATGCCTGATGACTTTCTCTAGGAGATTTAAATTCTCTTCCAAATATCTGCTTCAAATAATGAAAATATAATTTCTTCCTAGATTCTTCATTAAAATTCTTGATTTCTCCTGCTAAGGATATGATAAAATCAACATAATATCCCACAAAAATAATATTTTATTAAATATCCCTAAATTTAGTCTATAGAGCTTCATTCCCATCTCTAAGAATAATAGTACTTCTTAATTCATATACTTTTTTCTTTTTATCTTTAAATTCTTGAATTAAAGGCAATTTATACTCATTAAACTGATTTATGTTTTGAAATTGAGATTAGGTATCTATAATCAATTATTAAGAAGACTTATCAGAACGTTCCTTAGATTGTTGTCCTACTTCCTAAAAATCCATCCTTGTACCTTATTCTAATTATTTTTTCATTTATCATAATTTAGTCTACTCTATATCTACATAATTAGAAATAATAAGTGATATATTTGTAGGGGAATCTTCAATGAAAATAGGGACAACATCCAAAAGATTATTTTCCCACTAAGAAATATTCTCAATATCCTCATCCAATTGATCTAGATGCTCAACTCTTTCTTCATTCTCTCCTTGATTCTGATAAATATTTATCAAATTTATTAGTCTTTGATGAATATTAGATTCATAAATTATGGATTCTACTTCTCCTACTTCTGGCATGGGTGGCATAAAACAAATAGATGGAATCATACTCGGCTCGCAATATGAACTAAGAATCATTCTTTGTTTTTGTTTTATTTAAAAATTCAATAGATTACCACTAGACTCACTCTAGAAGTATCCCAACTTTCATATAGTTACAATGTTCATAATATTACTATGAGGAAATCTCTTCCCTAATGAGATTTCTTGAATTTTTTCAAATTTGAAAAACAAAAGAGAAAGAATATTCTTATAAGGAAATAAACACATTCCAACTTCTTTATGACAACAATGATTCAAATACATCATCTGATAACATCTAAAAATCAATGTAATATTATTTAGTATCAAGAAAAAAACATATATATCTTGATAAAAACATTTTATAACTCATACATCCTTGGAATAATTACAGATTGAATGAACATTATCAATAACTTTTGATTAGAATTATGGTCTTTATTCATCATATTTTTGACATTTTCAGTTCCAAAAAGAGAAACCATTATATCCATTGATTTTAATTTTTCATCTCTAATATTTCTTAAATCGTAATTAGTTTTCCCCTCATGGGGAAAAATAAACATCCTTTTTATTTTCATGAAAGAAAAAGAAAATTCACTGTGGTATGTCTTAGAGAAAAAAATGTCTTTATCAACTCTGAAACTAAATGAAGCATTTCGATAAAATTTTTGAACTTCAACTTCAAATACTATAGGCATATTACCATCTGCAAAAATAAACTCCAAACCATGAAATATAATATATTTATTCAACAACAGATTTTATTTATTTAACCAATCAAAATATATTAACTTTCATTGAATATCATTTTGACACATCATATATAGAAAGAAAAGCTCATTCAGACCAACATCATCAACTTTGTATATAGAATCCATTTCTGAAGGTTTGAGAATTGAAGGTTCAAGTGTTTAGGGTATCATAAATCTAAAATGAGAGTTGCTCTGTAATCCTAAGGGTTATAGAGGAGTAGGAGGGGAAGTGGGATAAGTCTAACAGGTTAGTGATTTGTTCTAGTTTCTCGTTTATTTAGAATGTCGTCATTATTTTTTATTCAAAAGAGGTATATATTCTTAAAATAACAACCAGAAAAATTTATTTAAATAAATAAATGAAATAAGAATTTGTCTGTGAAAATAAACTGTTAATTTAAAATAAATTTATAATCATATATTTAATTTTAAAATTTTCTAACTTCCCTTTAATAAAATAAAAACTTGTAGTGGGGAGTGGCTTAGAAAAAATAATAACTAATTGATATTTTATATTTATAAATTCTAAGGATATATCCTTTTTAAGAACACTATCTCTTAGAAAATGTTTCCTTATATCAATATTATTAGTGTTAGTGTGACTTATTTTATTTTTGGAAATAATAATTCTACGACTATTATAACATAAAATATGCATATTATTAAAATTTAGTCAAAAATATTTTAGAGTGTTTTTCACCTACAACACATGCACATAGAAAATAGTAGCAGATATATATTTTCCCTTAGTAGTTTATAGGGAAATTTAATATTGACCATGATACTAATGTATTTTGTGAAAAGTGAAATGTTCTTTCGGTTTTTTTTCTAACTAATCTACATCCTCTAATGACAGAATATGAAAACAAAAATACATAAAATATTATTTCGGGTCTACTAGATGTAAGATACAATACACAACCAATCGTACCTATATATAACAAGACATGAACCAGTTTTCCATCTTCATCCAAATCAGGTTTTATTTTGGTACACATGGGAGTTTTATAAGTATTAATGTTTTCTAGACCAAAACTTATTAATAAATCTATATTATATTTGATTTGTTTTAGAAAATATCTAAAATATTTTCTGATTGATTTGAAATCTTAAAAATAAATTCACCTCTCCATCATACACATTTAAAATTATTTTTTTTTTCATTAGATTTTAAAAGTCACTACAATGATTATTTATTTGTTGAACTGAAAATAACATCCTAAAAATAAATTTGTACTAATAAGACCTTATAAGAGACATTTTTATAATAAATATTAGTATCTTCTAATCCCACAACATTATCCAACAAAAAAGAGATTAATATTTCACACCAACCTATAGGTGATTGTTTATAAAGTGATTTAACAATTCTCAAAATAGAAATTTTTTTGAGGGGTTTCAAAACCAATTGGTTGTACAACATAAACATCCTCCATTAAATATATATTTAAAAAGGTTTATTTTAAACCAATATGATATTATTTAAAATTAATATGAGGTTAATAAGCTAAAAGTATTTAAGTGGATTCAAATCAAGATACATGTGAAAAGGTTTCATTATAATATATTCCTTCTTTAAGATTATATAATTTAGATACTAATCTATCATTGTTTTTGTTTATGATCCCTTGTCCATCATATTAACTTATAAAGATATATTTATTTCAAATTACTTGATTGTATAATGGTATATCTACTATATCCCATAATTTATTTCAACAGAATTATTTTAGTTCCTCTTGCATGGAAAATAAAAAACCCCCATCTTTTAAATCTTCTTCAACTTACTTACATTATAACTGAGATAGAATGGATTATACTTCAACTAAGTTTCTTATAATTTTTCTAGTTCTAACACTCATGTCTAGGTATCCTATAAAAGATACTAAAGGATGGTCCTTGAAGGTTATAGACTATCTAGGTAAGACACTTTCAAGTTCTTCAGTTTCATTTTCTACTGAACTAGACTGAATTTCCGTAATCATATTTTTGAAATTATACTAGGTGAATCAAGTCTCATTTTATCAAATGTGTGAGTTTTTCATCTATTTAATATTTCTCTTCATTTAAAATATCAGTTTTATCAAACTTCATATGAATTTACTCTTAAAAAATCATGGACTTTTTATGAAGCACTCTATAGGATTTAGAAGTATCATAGTATTATAGATCGATTCTTTCATAAGATTTTGGATCAATATTAAAAAATATTATCCTTGGTATTCAAGATATATACATTGAATCGAAACATTTTAAAGTAGTTTACATCATGTTTTCTGTTATTATAGAGTTTATAGGGTGTCTTTTTAATAATTGGTCATCTTAAAACTCTATTCATGATATATACATTTTTACTTATAGATTATGGCCACAAAAATTTAGGAAGGCTGTATTCATTCAGCATAGTCCTTGCTATTTATTGAATACTTTAGTTTCTTCTTTCAAGAAATCAATTTTGTTGAGTTGTTCTTGGTGTAGAGAAGGTTTGTTTAGTATCAATATTTGAGAAAAAATAAATAAAGTATTGATTCTAAAATTCTCCACCATAATTACTTCTTAAAAAAATCATGTTAAAATCTTTTTCATTTTGAACAATTTTTCAAAATCGTTCAAAATTAGTGAATATTTCCCTTTTGAGTTTTAGAAAATAAACCAAAGTAAATATTGAATAATCCTCAACTAAAACAAAAAAATTTAATTTTCTATAAAAACCAACTACTATAGCTGGTCCAAAAAATCTATATTGATATGTTTTAATGGTTTTTATGTAGAAATTTTGTAAATTTATTTGATTGATGATTTATGTTGTTTGTTTATTTGGAATTCACCATAGAATCTACAACTTTAAAATATAAGAGTAGAAATGTGAGAAACTAATTGTTTCTTAGATAATCTATATAAAAACATATAAATTGCAATGTCCAAGTAATCAATTCCATATCCATGAATCATATTTTCATAGTATTCAAAAAATTCACTATCGATTTACATAACGAATTATGATCCAGAGTATAAACATTGATAGTTATATGTGCTCTAAATTTAAGTAGTTTATCTTTAAAAACTATGAATTTGTTTTAGGAAAATGAATATAAAATCCATTATCCCCAAGATGAGAAATAATTATCAAGTGGTTCTTTAGGCCCTGTATAAATAATAGCTTTTTTTTATTGAGATTTCATTTTGATACCGAACAGTTTTTACTCCAACAGTATTTCCTTTCAAATTGTCACTAAATGTGACTATACCTCTATCCATTTATGTTAATGTTTGGAAATTTTATGATTCTCCACTCCTGTGTTTGGAAAATATACTTTCCATATAACATATAATTTTTCAATTACTATATACTTTTGATTCAAAATTATTCAAACAAATGTTTTTTTGGTTCCCATATTTTCATAGGTCCAGCCGGGTCAACAAGAAATGATATGAGAATCCACATCTTCCTTAATTTTCTAACATTTATATTACCGACTTTAGATATGTTTTTGTAAATGAAAGTTTATTTAGTACCACTTACTTGAGGATATCATAAATATCACTTGTTAGTGAAATGAAATTTTATTCCACAATAGATAAAGGTAGTTTTTTTTAATTGATAAAAAAATATTTTTGTATAAATCTGATTTGTATCCCTTAATTCCTATTCCAAACATTTATTTTTTTTAATAAAATTCTTTCTAAGAGTATAATTTTGAGTTTTGTCCCCTATAATTAAAATACTTTCAGCACTTTTATAAGATTCCACTTCATCCTATAATTCTTTTATTTTATATTCATGAACAATAGAGTCTTATGAAGGTGAATTTAATTTTTTAATTAGTTCATGATTTTTTTTAGCATAATGTCTCTTTATCCCAAGAAAATATTTTCATCATTTTTTAATGATATATGATATTTATTAAAGAATAATATATCTATTATGGAATTGAACTGTAGGAAAGATGTTTACTACTAGAAAAACTATAATAATTAGAAGAAGAAGAAGAGTAATAGGATTATACCACTTATTCATCCTTTTGCATAAAGCACATATTGGATTTTAGATTTGATGGATATTTTTTAGAATTCCTTTTTGAAGAGCTTCTAGAATCATTAGATACACTCGATATAGATTTCATTGATCTATTCCCTTATTGTTAATAATCATTTTTCTTCTAGTATTTATTTTCTATCATTATTATTTCATCCCTCAGTTGGGAAAAAATTGTGTTTTATTACTAAACTTTTTTCCTTTATAGAATATTACTCCTCTGGGTTCTCTTTCACCTTTATTGAAGTATTTTTAATGGCCTCTCTTATTCTTGTAGAGTTTTCAAAATATTCTATCTATTCAAGATGGTTCCAATTGAGAGTCTAAGTAATATGATTTTTTGTTTGATTTGATTCCTTCATTTGATATTATTTCATTATTATGAGATTTTACCTTAAAATAAGTATTTCCCTTAAAACAATGTTGTGATCTTCAAGTTCATCTTGTATTTTTTCTTCACACATCATCAAAGTTACAATTAATTATTTTATATTTAAATTCATTAGAGTTGATGATTGTTGAATAGTTACAGATATGCAATTCCATATAGTGGGAATTGCTCTAATTACTTTCCATTCTTGATCTAATTGAAATATGGGATATCCTAAGGCCGTGATATTTCTAAGAATCTATTTTAAAAGTTTACTCAATTTTTTGGTTATTTACCCATCAAATATTCTATAAGTGTAAAAAATTAGTTTTTCAATAGCATGCCTCATCTGTCTAATGTTATCTATAACTTCATATACGTTAGCTATTATTTTCAACATCTCTTCGGTAGTAGGGAGTTTTGAAACTCAATTAAATTCATAAGGTAAGAGTGAATATATGATATCATTAATTGCTTTTGAGTTGATGTTATATCAAAAATCTCACCTTTTACATGATTTTATAGTCTGGAATAATTCATTTATAACACAATTGGGGGTGAATTGTGTCTTTTCCATAATGCCGACAGTTTTTGGATCATAAATCTCTATGCGATTTATGAATATATGCAGTGCTATCTTATGTAATAAATATGAGAAGAGGAAAAATAGTAAAGATGAAGAAACTAATATTTATTGTGGTTTAGGAAATAATTATCCCTTATTCCACTCCACCAAATCACTCTCTGTGAGCATGATGAATTTCACTAGAAAATGTCCTCTTATCACAAGACCATGAAATCCTCAACTGAGTGTAGGCAGTTGAAACCATTATAGCAAGGATATACATTTTTTCTAGTTATTTTAGAGGGATCCTAATGTCCACAACTTATTACAAGAAGGTGAAACTTCACCAAAATTGAGTACGGGAATTTGAAACTCCGATAACTTAAATTTTTTGATTTGTTGATGGTTTAGGTTGAACATCATAGTTGTAGCAGCTATTGAAAGAATATGGATCTTATTTGTCAGAAATGAATGCCTTAAAAAAATAAGTATGGTGAGATCCTAGTTGTAAATTATATTCATTAAATGTATCAACAAAAAATACCCAGATAAAACAGAATAAGGTTGAAATGTAGATCTTTAAAGCATAGCCTCTCTCTCTGAAAACAACATAGTTGATCATTCATTACGATAGATTTGTTAAAAGATATTCCAAGAAAAAAATTTAGTTTTTATATTGAAAAACATATCACAACTCAATCATATGAATATGACCTAATCATATATATCTTTCTTTCAGTTGGGATGATCCAAAATGTCACTTGATAGATAATAGATATTCAAATTCAAAGTGACCAGGGGAGTCATGACATCCCATAAGAATATAATTAATCTTATACAAGGAATATTGTTCATTAAATCCATAAAATTTTGTTGTTTAACAAATATTATAATAGATTTCAATATTTATTTATTACTCTCAAGACCATTTCAAAAATATTAGACAAAATAACAAAATTTTTGAATTGTCAAAAAAAGGTTTTATGTTCATAGAGTAGGGTTCCTTTGTGTAGCGTAGTGTTCCTTTTCATAGAATAGGGTTCCTTTTAATATTTTTGGATTCCTTTCAATAGTATAGGGATCCTTTACACAACGTAACCTTAATGTATTATTCCATAACCATACATTCATATGTGCAGAACGTAGGGATCCAAAGTAATTTTTGGATGAGAATATATAAGTTCATCCTTCCAATGTATGGTTTATTCTAAATGTAGGTTTGATTAACCATGCATTCAATCTCCGAACATAGGCTATGAATAGTGATTGTAGACATCAACATTAGATTTATATTTCATAAATTTTTCTAAACGTAGGATTTCAGATCCATACGATTACTATTCAATATAGGGATGACAATCTGTACATGTTGTTCTGAATGTAGGGTTCATTCCTTATGATATGATTACCAATGTAGTGTATGAGATGTGTTTTTAGAATACACTAAAATTCATTATGATCACATTAAGTAATATTAATTAAGGATTAATAACTTGAAAATAATTATATAATAAATAATTCAATTAATATAAATTTCCTCCAATTCAATTTAAAGTAATATCATCATTTAAACAAACAAGTTTATTTGTGAGCATCAAAATAAATAACATTAATAGGGTATTTTTGAGATAATACATGCCCAAAAAACAGATCATAGATCATTCTACTTAATATTAAAAAAAATATGCTGAAACATATTGAGTTTTCAATTAATGGAAATATAAAATGGTGACTCATATTTTTTAATTCTAGTTGAACGTGTTAAATCAATTATATTGATAGTCGACCCTCCAATTCCAATTCCCATATATAGTAATAAATATATATGTAATTACATATTATCCACAAAGGCATAAAATGGATATACCAAAACCCATTTGAGTTCCATAATCATTTAAACATATAACTTATATAGAAATATTCATTTATAAATATTATTCTAAAATTTTAATTGGCCAAATAGCCCCTTAATTATTATATCTACATATGTGAAGTATATTAAATTTATAAAAAATTAGATATAATTTGAACCTTACCATGAAATCAAATATAGACACATTTTATCTATATTAAAAGGAAATTCAAATAATCTTTTTTAATCATGGTCTAAAATATCATTTGATTGTAGAAAAATTCATTATAAAAAAATTTCAAATAAAAGTAGTTTTTTATATATAAATAGATTATGACCAAATCCATATACCTTAAATAATCATAAAAGAAGACTAAATACCTCAATAAATAAATCCAATGCTTCTATCTCACCCCCATCCCAAATTATATAAAAACCCAAAATTTGTTTCTAGAACCATACTAAAATCTCAGTACTGGGGTTCCTCGAGAAGGTAAAAGAAACATTTAATGGAATAAGTAGACATTATATGGCATTTACCATAGATCTAGACCTGAAAAAATAAAAATGATGAAATAAATAAATATAATTACGGTTAAGCACTCAAACTGACTTCCTTTGTATAATCCTAGGATGTTAGGGACAAATGAAGGTAAAATAAATAGACATAGTATATTAAATAAATAATCAATTTTAAAATTAGTCTTGATCTAAAATTAAAATTTAAAAAAAATGTGTCCCACCATATAATTGAATATTGTTAAATTATTTTTATGTTTGGTCCAAGTAAAATATTTTCTATTTGAAACACAAACCATGAATTAACTAGGATTATCCAAATTTTTATTTTATCAACATAAAATTAAATAAAAAAATATTTTAAACCATAGACTAAAAATGGGGGTGTTATAGTTCAACCAAATACGAAAATTCCCATAACTAGAAAGACATAAAATCCATTCAATAAAAATCCAATCTAATTTTTTTAATAATAACATCCATTTATGTGGTTTTATATCAGCCATTCAAATTTTTTCATAAAAATCAAAAAAATTGATACTTATCCCTTAAAAAAACTTTTCATTCTAGTTTATAATAATACTATTTTTCTGAAAAAAAGGCTATCTTTTCTTTTACTTCATCATTATATTAGCTAATGATATGAGTGGACTCTAGTTCAAATTTTTTCTAATTTTGAAATGTAAATAACATTATGAATTGAGAAAAAATGAGTTGGTAATGTTAAATGGTATTATATATTCTTGATTTTATCACATTCCTCAAAGATCTCACATACTAATAATGTTTTCTTCCTTTAATGTTTAACTTTTACATGCCTCAAAAACCAGGATAATATAAAAAAAGAAAATCCAAAACGTCGAATTAGAAATAACATTTCCAATCTATGTATGACTTCTAAGGACATTAATATGTAGATATTAATTTATAAACCATTACATATCTTTTATCAAGATAGTCCCTATAATGACCACTTCCCTAACATTTATCCAATAAAACAGATACTTTTTTGGTCACCCATAATGTGATTTGAATTCCTTAATTTAAATAAAATACTAAAAGATGCTTTTATTGGATAATCTAACTAATAATAAGTGATTCTAACAATACACAAGAAGATGAAATAAAAGACCATAATATATATTAAAACACTTTTATGAACCATTATAGTTTAGTTTTGAATTTTGTACAATAATTCATTCTTATTTTCAATTTAGTTCCATGGAATTTTTTTTAACCCTTCTTAAAACTGAAAGTAAACCAATTTTTTTGAAAAAAATTATAAAATATAGAATAATATGACGATTAATGATATATTTTACATAAAAGTTTCCAAATTATTTCCCTCATTTTAATATTTTTTTTAAAAATTATTTCATTTTAATGATCATCAATAATCTGAATCGATTCCCACCTCAAAGATTTTTTTTGGAATCAAGAAAATGTAATCCACTAAAATATCATTCCATTTCTATATCGGAATGGGCAAGGGTTGATGTAATGTCATTATTAATTAGCAATAAAATTTAACATATTAGAAAATATGGAAATGATCCATAAACCTAACAATATCATTCTATATTATTAACTATAAAATTTTTGTTTAATATTTTTATTCCCTCCGGAAGCTTTGAGAATTATATTCGAGTTAGAGTGACAAAAATTTTTATAATATTTTCTCAAATATATAAGGATCTTATAATACCTTTTGAAAATTTATAATCATTTCTAGATCATTATCATATCCTTTCTTGGGATCCCCAGATGTTAGCATGACCATTTAAATGAAATGAAATCATGGTTCACTCGGGATGATAACCTTTGATATTATTATTCTTTTATGTATTGATAGAGAACATCTAACATGCATATATGTTTCGTGTTTTAAACTTGAATTATTTTATGTGATTTATTTATCATAAATAATTTTCCAATGTATTAATCTTTCTATAGATGTAATCTTATTAAAAATCTATTTTTTATTGATATTACACAGTCCTACTCTAATGAATATCCATGTTTCATGATAAAGGAATATACTTTTGACTTTTGGATCTAAATAAAACTCAAATTTCATACAAAATAATTAATACCTCTATCATTTAAGAGCATATACTACAATGATCAATTAAAAATATTTAATGGGATAATTCTGTTCATTGGGCCTCAATTTTTATGTTTCATATGCCATGAATTAGTATCCCTATAAAAGAACAAATCCAAAACTAAATCTAGAGGAAAAAATATATATAATATTTCCATCCTATTATTCATCAAATAAAAATAGGTGAAGATATAAAATATATATATTTAATTCCCAAAAGGATGATTGGAACTATCCTTTCCAATCAAACATCACTCCTTCTCATGTAAAGTATATCATAAACACCATAAACCATGTGATATACTCAATAAAATTCTTATAGTAGATGACTAGGATGAGAAATCCTCCAATTTATTAAAAACATTATTACATTTTTTAAGATATGAAGAACATATTTTTCTAGTTTTCCACTTCTAAATATCTACTTAATATAACATACCCACAAAACCACACCTCTTTAATCCATAATCTGGATTTAGATACCCTGACATAAAGGTGGTTTTGTTGTTAATTATCTTACCCAATATAATGATATCTCTTGTGGTCTTTCTAATATTAGGGGACGGAAAAATATTATTTATAAAGATAAAATTTATGAATCCAGGTATTGATAAAAAAATATAATTCATTAATGCAGTGTGCATATTCAATTCCTTTTTATGAAAAAGGGAAATAGAAGATACTAATAATAGAAATACATACTCTTGAATTTATATTGTCAATTTTGAATTTATCCACTCAAAAAAGATGGTTCCTAACATGTAAACCATCCTTTCAAAACCATCACACACCCTTTATTTTCCCAAAAAAAATCCCCAATTATACAAATTTGATGTTTATTTCAAACTATAAAATGATTTAGATTCTAGTACTAAACATACAAAAAAATTCAACTATTAAATTAGTTATCAAATATAATGGGAGAATCCCATTACAGATGCTCAATCAGATAGACCCCTTATCCACCATGAAATATAACTCTACAAGAAAATGGAATTTCTCAATGCATTGTTTAGAATTTAACAACAGTCTAAATTGATACTAAATCATGCATGTGATTTGTAAACTGATATGTATTTCCATGTCAAGAATCATTTCACGAAACTTTTTTGTGTAGCAGTTTTTTTCAGGGCGTTTCGTTTGACAATAGTTTTTCTATTTTCTTTTATTTACTTAATTAATTTATGTATTATTATTTATTTACGTAATTAATTAATTAATTATAATTTTTATTATCATTATTTGTTTAATTATTTATTATTAATTATTAAGTATTGAGTATTATTTATTATTTATTTGTGTTATTTATTTGTATTATTATTAATTATTATTAATAATATTAATTATTAATAATATTATTGTTTATTATTATTTTTATTGTTATTATTGGTATTTAATATCTATTAGTTATCATTTATCATTTATCATTTTTTTATTATTATTGTTAAAATTAATTATTCATATTTATTATTTATTTATTATTATTTATTATCTATTTATTATCTATTTATTATTATTTGTTAATTTTCGTATTATTATATATTTATTATTTATCCTACGATGCATTCTTAGTCCATGAATTTCATGAAAAAATCTAGAAAATATATGCGATGGGTGAGATTGGAACCCCTTAACTCTTGGATATACTACAATGATTTAACCCCTCCAGCAAGCTCTATACCAAGTGGGTAAACAATATGTTATATACTTATACATATACAATGACGAAACAAATAATGATATTAAATAAAAATAAATAATTATTAAAAACAGAATATATAATAAAGAAGTAATAAATAAATAATAAATTAAGAAGTTATAGATAATAGATAAATATTAAATAGATTATAAATAATTATTAAATAAATATATTATGTTAGTTGTTTGAGGGTAAAAATAAAATACAAACACACACACCACACACACACAAGCCTGAATGGTAGGTCATAGTCTCCTAAAGGGATTACTCACCCCACTAGCCAATTTATTACATTATATATATTTTGGCATGAAGGTCCAGTGGGCAGAAGCCCATTATATGGCCCGTAGTCCCGAAATTTTTGGTAGAAGACCGATTCTGTGAATAGTAATACTAATGTACCCCGGTATCTAGAACACCCACAACAACACCTCCCTCGATATAATAATCACTATAGTACATATATAATAACAAATTATTATCAAATAAATAAATTATAAAAAATAA
Organism: Viscum album; assembly: GCA_963277665.1. Taxonomy (NCBI): domain Eukaryota; kingdom Viridiplantae; phylum Streptophyta; class Magnoliopsida; order Santalales; family Viscaceae; genus Viscum; species Viscum album. Next base: position 904,060,935 of record OY728165.1, on the reverse strand, counting down.
AAAATAAATAAAAAATAAATGAAGAATAAATGATAATAAATGATAATAAATAATAGTTAATAAAAAATTAAAAATTAAAAAATAATGAATAATAAATAATAAATAATAAATAATAAATAATAAATAATATGTAATAAATAATAAATCATAATTAAATTATAAATAAATAATAAATATACAAATAATAAAATATAAGAAATAAGAAATAAGAAATAATTAATAATGAATAATATATATATATATATTAAATAGTCATTAAATAGTAAATTACCAATAAAAATAAATCAATATATATTAAACAATAAATAATAACATATTGAAGGGATATAAATGTATATATATATATATATATTTACATAAAAATACATAAACACACATTTATGCGACACAAGTGAATATGTATATATATATATATATTGACATGTGATATAAAAATATATAAACATAAATATGGATAAAGATTAACAATTGTATATAAATATACACAAATACTTACAAACACACACACACATATACATTTACATATATTAGAACATGCAAAAAATATTGATGTTTTATTGAAACACATACATGTTTATATATAAATATTAGTTATATAGGTAAATATTTAAAAATTATTTCATTTTTATATGTTAAATAACATTGATTATTATTTTTTACAAATTAAATGAATAAAAATATTTATTTTCATATGGTTCATATGTTTTAAAATAAATATCTTCGTAAATATGATTTAATATATGTGATTTATTGTAAGTAACAAAATGAAAACATGCTTATATATATTTATAAGTAAAAAAAAATTGTGAAAAACAATAAACATTTAAAACAATTATATTTATATGAATGTTTTCACTGAGAATTAATTCATTCCCCACTGAAAAAAGACTATAAGACCCCCTTAAATTAGGATAAAATTCCATAGATGTTAAAAAATTGGGATACCCCAACGAAAAAAATCAATTTTGGAGGCCTTTGGGGCCTCTTTTGACCTCAAAAAAATAGTGAGTTGGGCTCTCCTAGTCATCACAACATAGAGATCAATGCATACTTTTATTTCATATGTGGTTGAACCCAAAAAAGACACCCGAATCAAAATTTATGGATGTTTGATGTTCAAGTTTGATTTCCTACATTCCTGGAAACTCTAATAAATTTTATTCTTTTTAATTATTACAAAATGTAAATCTAAATTTGTTATAGTTCATTTCATAAGATTCTTTTTTACTAGTATAGAGTTAAAACACACTACTAGGTCAAAATTTGAGGTCAATTGTTGCCTAAGTATAATTTTCAACTTATTGAACATTTGTTTTAACTTTCAAATTATTATTAACTAATAATTATAAATATTTATAAATTAAGACAAAAAAATAATTAATAATTAAAATAAACAAAATATATATTATGGTAAGTAATAAATAATAAATCATAAATCATAAATATTTTTTTTAAATAATTTTCCTTTATTTTAGTATAGATTTTTTAAAACCACCGCTATTTCCCTGTGGTTTTTTAAAAACCCTCTACTAAAAAAATTAATTTTTTTCTGAAAAAAAAAACCTTTAAAAATTTTTTTTTTTAAAAACAATTTAGTGGTAATTTTATCAAATGATGCTAAAAACTATATTTATTATTTTCTTCAGGTAATCATTTAGCAGTGGTGTTTAAAACCACCATGAAAAAACTGTTACAAAATTCCTATTTTGGTGTATTGTAATTACCCCTAAGATTATTATAACATTCCAAAACCATTCAATAAGACACCAGATCAATGGGTTTTGTTTCAGGAATCAAATCAATTGAGATCATAACTTTCTTCTCTAGAGGAAATCCACAAAATTTCATATGTAAAAAAATTAGATACTAATCGAAAAAAGTATAAATATCATGATTATTTCTCTCTCCATTGATCCTAAGGAATGGAAAAAAATAAATAATAAATAGAATTCAACCCATTACTTATAAAGAAAATGTTATTTTTATTTATATCCCACTCTCATTTGAAAGTGTGAGGGTTTCTATCATGAAAAAGGGAATATTTTATATATGAATGTATATGCGATAATAATTTAATTAGAAAGTATATTCTAATAATTAATCCAAATTAGTCCATATGTAGAACTTTGAAGTCCAATAGAAGCATCAAAATATTGATAATATGGATAAATGAAGAATATCATAATAGTGGGTGATCTCAATATCTTAGTTAAGTTTTCACAGTGATAAAATATGAAATTAATTTAGCAATCAAGTTTAATTGGTCTAACACTAAGAAAATATAAAATAATAAAAAGATTTGGTGAAAAATAATAATGAAACAAATGTGAATTCAATTATTAAGTTATCTTTATTGGTCTATTGACCCTATTAAAAATTTATAAAATTGGGTGATTCTATATTGATGGAGACCCTTCCATTATTACACTATACCCCCCCTCTAATATATTGATTTTTTTTTTATTTTGAACAAGAATTAAGAGATTTCTAATCTCTATAAAATATATAATGATGAGTTTCACTATACTCTATCATCTTATCCTGAATCTACGATCACTAGGCCATGTTTAAATCCCCCATAGTTCCTCTCGAGAGTCATATTTTTACTCATAGGGAAGTCTCTAATGTTACCAAATTTTTGGAAATACTGTAGTTCAATTTAAAAAATAATTTTTAGGTTATAAGGTCATCTATAATTTAATAAATAGTTTATTTCTTCTCAAGATACGAAAAAGAATGAATTTATTAAGAAGTCCCCGACACTCACATAAAATATTCTCTCTTTTGTTATTTATCACTAGATGTATTCGTTTTTACTACCATGGTTAGTGGTTAATAAATTATACAATTAATTCTGGCCATCCATGTCTAATCTGTCAATTCTTGTTAAAAAAATTCACAAAAAGTAGTTAATAAAAAAACATATCCATAACTTGTATATTTTTGAAAATTATCTACTTAAAACATTTGTCCTTTAAATCCTCATTATCAAGGAATTAGGCTAAATATGAATAAAATATATATCACGGGATTTATACCCCAATACATACTAAATTTTAATTTATAGGTAAAAAACCTCCATTTATTAATCCATATAAAGAATTTAAATGTATAATATTAAATTAAAAATTCATTCTAACAAAATATAGATGTGTTACTCACGGAAATCTTCATATACTATAGTGTCCAATAAAATAAATGTTGGATGCTCAATAATATAAGTAGTGAAATCCACTTTTATATACTCTAATGTTTATAAAAACTAGAAAAGATTATTAAATTATAGTTAACCAATATATTTATTCTTGAGGACTACAACTCATTGAAAAACCATAGGATTATTGCGTTGAATCTTCATTGATTAATCTACCTCATGGGTTTCCCATAACTCTCTCTATTTGAAACTTTGATGTACCAAATTATTGTCTTAAAAATGTTTGGTTCAATAAGAGGATCACACATAGGATTATTTTACATAATTTAATCTATTGGGTAGGTGTGTTATTTTCATGGTGGAATTACATCATGACAAATAGATCCAATTAAAAAATCAAATAAAACAAATAAAAAAATTAAAATTGAAAACAAAATATCAAATAATAATATATACTATTAAAATTTGATTTATTTATAATTTTTTAGATGATTAGAGTGTACTTAGGATGTAATAATGGTTCTAAACTCATAGAAGGATGCTATGTTTCTAAGATTTACATTTTTTTAAAGATTATGATACATGATTTCCTAACATTGTGTAAATAATCAATACAAATATTTCTTGAAACTATTTTACTATAAAATTATATTTATTCCTCAAAATTTCTCCGGAAACAAAAAATATTTTTAAACATAGATAATAAAAAAATTTCCACCCAATGTGTGAGAACTAATATACATATATTAAAATATATGGTATTTCATCACGTATGACTCTTAGAGTTTTAAGAAAATGCCAACTGGAACAAATATCAGATGAAACATTTTATTCAAGTGAGATTGATATGATACATGGATGTAAATAAAATATAAAGAATTTAAAATAACCAAGATATCCAATTTCTTAGTTACTTGTGTTTCACCACCAATAGGCTATCTACACTAAACTATTAATTTATTACCAGTCCAAACTTCTTATATCTACATATAATTAATTATCTACCACCAATATCAAACTAGTTTATTTGATTCTATGTTGTAATACCCCAATAAACAGTTTGTGACATAGGCCCAAGAGTGTTCCGATTATTTCAAGAGGCCATAAATTTGTTGTGATATTTAATTTTATAAACGAATAGTGAAATATTTCTACCTAAATCCTTTCCTCATTATGCAATTTGTATACCCTACAACCCAAACTGTGGGGTCCCAATATTATCCTAAAAAATTATTAATACAAATATATATATATATATATATATATATATTAAATCAATATTAATAATATTCTATTTAGTTTTATGGTGAGGTAAATAGTTAACACCGAACAAATAAATATTTACATCATATAAAAATGATAAATAGTATGTAATAGTTTATAATAAAATAAAAAATATAAGTTAACCATACTAAAAAAGCCATCACATAGAAGAAGATGAAAACACACAAACACACATATATATATAATATTAATAAAAATTAATTGATAAAAAAGATTTACATGCCTAACCTAAAAATAAAAAAATATATCCCAAAAACTAATATCTAAAATATAGGTCATGTATCTTGGACAATAACCAAATTATACCTATCCCCCATTAATTCGTCAACCTTATCAAGATCTACATGGAAACATTTGGAAAACCATTTAAAATTAAATTTAAATTAACTTTACCTTTATTAAAGATAATAAAATATTACTTCACAGCATGAGTATGTATTTTTTGACTGAGTATAACTCAATATATACTCGTCATATGATCCTAATGTTCTCCAGGAATGATCTGTTACACAATATACGCATGAATGTTTGAAAGAGATGTGGATGATAAATAAAAACATGAAACATTTTTAACATGTTTGAAAACATTTCATGGATTGTTGATAAAATACAAAAAATAATATATTTAGTAAGAAACCTACAATCATGACATAAAATATAATCTATGTAATCATGTAAATTTTGGAAATAATTATCACTAATTAGAAAGATTATTAATTTAAGGGAAATCACATAAACATGAAACTCTCCCTTTAATTTGAGTTAATATTCTATTTTGGAATCATTATCTTGAGGGGCCCACTTAGATAGATGAAGGTGATAAAAAACTCTTGGATTATACTCTTAGAGTTTAAATTAAAGCACCATAATGAAGCTGTATCATCACTCGATAGATAGAGAAAAATACGAATACTTATTTTTAAAATTTATTTGAAAGTTAAAAGTCAACGAAAATAATATTCATATATCCTTGGATAATTCTTTTGGGTTAGAAGAAAAATTCATAAAATCATATACTGACTACTGCAGTAGACAACGATTCCCCACAATCCATTAAAAAAATCCAATGAATTATAAGTAAATCCTATTGAGGTAAATGATAGGATTAGATTTTCTACACAATGAATGGGGTGGGGGTGAATCACTAAAGGGAATTATTTACAATATTTTTTCAACTGAATCAATTCTTTGAGAATTGTTAGAGTCAAATACACTCAAAACTCAAAAATATCAGCCTCACATATTCATGGAGGAAATAAAATACCTAGAACACATTTTTTTTATATGGTTCAAATCAAATGAGTAATCCCACTCTTTTATAGGGCTTGTTACCCTCCCCAACTACATATTCTCTTCACTATAAAAAAAGTGAGTTCCAATTACATGAATTCATGAAACATCACACCATAAACATCATGTGACACACCCAACAATATAAGTTCATGCTAAAATAAAAAATAAGATCATAAATATTACCCAATAAATAGTTTGATATAATAACTATTTATAAATGTTAACACACACATGTCTTTAGAATAAGAACGATATAATTTCCCAAAATTCTTTATTGTATTATATTGGTAAAAATTTCTTAATCTCAAATCAAATCTCCTTCTTCCTTTTTCTCACTACTGATCTTATGACCTTTCAGGATAGTTATTAATTCTTATAACTATGTATTATTGAATACCTACATCACATATTAATAAACACAAAAACCTCATGTATATTAATTTTAAAATACCACATTCAATATTTCTTCATTTTAATTATGGAAACACCGTGGTATTTAATAATAGAATTATCTCAAACAAATAGGTAACCATATTTTTGATTCATTGATCATTTAAAAATCATTTGAATTATCAATCAAATTTTCATTTAAATCCCTTTAATAATTGATCTTCATTATTTTTTATAATATATAAGAAAATTAAATCTTAACCTTCCTCTCCAATTTTACTACTTCAAAATAGTATGATATTTTTTGAGAATATCCTTATGTAAATCTTCCTCATGGAACATTTATTATCATAAATTATGATTTTTAATAACTCACCCAATAAGTATAGATAAAATTTCATAAATATTTACCAAATTTCTCCTTGAATCCCATACATTAAAATACAGCATAAAAAATAGATTTATCACCCAATTATGATATTGAATTACTATATTTTCCTTTATATTATAATTCAGCTACATGGCTTCATCTATATTTATAAAACGAATTTATGAGTCTTTTTTGTACATCAGTTCAATTAAACTATGTCGCTGGATTGTCTACATGATTCAACAATGTGAAATATTTGGAAATGTAAAATGCCAATTCAATGATAATAAAATGAAGTGTAATGATTTCCTATGCCCCCACAAATTAATGATGAAATAAAATCCAATCTCAAAGAAATATATCTGATACCAAACTATTGGATAAATTAGGGATTTTGAGATATTTCCAACCCTCTTTGACAAGCACGTTTTGGATGAGTGATTCAAAGGACGTGGCTTCTTAATTTCCCCTAACGCATACACACCGATTAAACGTGGACTTATCTTTATATTCTTTATTATAATATAATTTAATATGAGGGGTCATGAAAATAAAAAATCAATTTCTAGGGGAAGGTTGAACATAAAATTTTAGCATTAACTCGAAAAAAAAACTCTCTAATAGAATATCTTTTGTAAATATATCAACAAGAAACACCTTTTTTATAATGAATACAAGTTATATTTCACTTGAAGTCACCGTTAATTTTATAAAATAAAATCTAATGTCAATATGTTTAGACTGAGTGTGTTTACCTAGATTTTTTGAAATATGAATAACACTTTCATTATAAGATAGAATATTCAACAATCTCTAAACATTAACAAAAAATCATTAAGATGAATCTGCATTCATAAGGCTTGAGTAATTGCATGACTAGTCACCACGTACTCTGATTCAACTATAGTCAGGGTCCAGGAGCTGTGTTTCATACTATACCATCAGAAACAACCATAACTCAAAATCCCTCCACATAATGTGAATCAATGATCTGTATAACCACATTCCACATATACATCATTGTAACCAAGAAAGTATAGATATTATCTCTATCTATAGAGTAATCTATAACTGACTATGCCATTAACATATTTCATAAGTATTTTAATAACAAGCATGAGTGAATATTTCGGTTCAATTTGATACCTTCAACATAGTTTCACGATAATGACAATGGCATGTCTGAACATTATGAGATACAAAAGGCTTCCAATCATACTTTTAGTTTTCTTCTAACAAGACATGTTTTTGGGATCATCATTACCAAACTTTGTTCCAAATGATATAGGTTTACAAATTTCATTTGAATCTTCCATTCCAAAATTTCTCAATATTTCTTTTGTATAATGTTATTGTGAAATAAATACATAATATGAATTTTAATCAATTGGTAACTCGATGAAATGGTTTTTGTCCCCCCAATATAGGAATCTCAATTTTCTTCTTCATGTTAGTTTTTAATTCCACACATAATTGACTTCTTTTACTAGAATTGGATTTGTTATACACATATACAATCACCATTAGTTTCCCTAATGGATCCATATTTAAGTATAAGTATCTATCCACAACACCTTTAGGCAAACCAATTTTTCTCAAATTGTCATCTTGTTTACAAAAATAGGCCCTTGGATCATATTTTAAGCCACAATTCACTTTATTTAATCTTAATACTAGTCTAATATCGATGTAAATAATGATACATTTTTGTTATTCAATAAATAATTATTTTTTATGCTAACCATTTAAGAACACAGATTTTACATCCATTTGATATACCTTGTAATTTTTATTAGCATCCAAAAACATTAACATTCTTATTATTTCATGTATAGAAGAAAAATTAGATGTATATTCAAATAATATGCATTAAATTTGAGAATATACTTTGAATTTTTTTTATCATCACTGCCTTTGAATTCACCATTATCTTTCATTTCATTCAAGGAAAGTAATTTTATACTAATCCCATTTTTATTTTTTAATATGAGAACAAGTTTCCATGTAATGTTATTCTCATTTCTATCAAGATCAGTATTCGTAGATTTCACCCATTTACAGTGTTTAATAACCTTTAGCACCCTTCTTGGATGAATATTTTATATTGGACCTACTGGGTTCTTCACTCATAACCACTTTCTTGTAAAAATTGGTGCATTCTGATTCCAAATGATATTATTCATTTCAATATGTTTCTTTAACCTCTAAAAATGGTTTTCATCAACATCAAAACCTTCTACATAATCATTAAAACAGTCTAAATTAAGATCAATTCATTTTTTTTATTTCAATAACATTTTAATTTAATTTATTATAAAATTTCCCCTATTTTCTATAGGAGTCCCAAATTCTTCTTGAATTTAATAAATTGTTTTTGCAATTTTTTTTTATCTATTTTCACTTTGAATAGTAATTTGTTTTATGAAATCATTTATTCCTACATCAATATTTATAAAAATTATATATATAGCCTAAAAATTCCATCAATTAATTTTTTTTTTCATATTTTATCAGCCTTCTTCTGTTGATTTTGACATAATATGGACTTCTAAAGATCATAAAATATTTTAAGGTAGGATTATATTGTTTCCAAATATCATAGGTTGTAGTATGTGTACCAGGTCTCAAAATATATAATTAATCAATATGAAAATTATTTCACACTAATTCCATCTATAAAAATAATAAAAAAATTATATACAGACAAAATTGTTCAACCCATTCCTACAATGCTTCGATTATTACTCTGTGTAACACCATTCTATTGGGGTGTATAATGTGTGCAATATTTAGGCCCTGATTTTATGTTTTTTGGAGATAAATTTCCAATCTATAACTTATATATTCATTCTAATTTTGGAATCCCAGTTTTTTATATAAAATCCATGATATTTTCCAACATTAATTTTAAAAATTTTAAACACCATAACCGCAAAAAAATCTAGGCCTGGTAAAAAGAACATTTGAAATCCATGTGAACTATTCATTAATCATAATGAAATAAATATAACCACAGGAATAATTTTATCTCATCATTGTATAAATATTTGGGTGGAATAAATTCAATGGTATTGTAGAAGTAATATAAACCTTGTTGTGAGTCTTATGAGTTATCTTTACCTTTTTACATACTATATAGATTCAATCATGATCTATTTGACCAAAAGGACAATTGTTTTAGAAAAAATATTTTTTGAACTCTTGAGTACATAAAGAGAGGAATGTGAAGGGAAAAAATGTATCCCCATTATATAACTAGATCACAATAAAATAAATGACGTTCTTGAGAGATGGATCATAAATTTTTATTTTTATAAGCAAAAATATAAAAGATCCCAATAAACTACGAGATTGTATAATAAGATCCTGATCACTTTGTTAACTTTTGAATCATAAGACCCATGAAGGAATAACATAAAATGGAACATAAAATATTTTTTAGATAAATAAATGAATGATTTTACATGTAAAAGGGGATGTATATAAACCTCTTGAATGAATATAGGTGCATAACATAACGTAAGTCTCAAAGAAAAAAAATTGAGACACAAATTCCTTGCCTATTTTGTTACTTTTGAACCATAAAACCAATGAAATAGAGATACTGAAATTGAAATTAAAATCCCCATAATTTTAATGATAATTATGATAAAATATTTTCATGGTAAGTTTATTCACCACATAAAATAAGTAAACTATGAATGCGGATTGTGTCTCACAAGAAGTAAGAGTGAGATAAAAATCCATTACATCTTACAAATATACTGAATCATAATTCCCAATAAATAAAAACATTGAATTAAAAAATTATATGAAAAATAATGGGTTCATGATATAACATGTCAATGAAAAATTATATAAGTGCCAAAATATATTTGAGTGGTGAATTTTCATATGTCTCCTCGAAATTAAAGAGATACTAGAAATCCCTTACCTTATGTCTTGAAATTTATCCTAAAACATAAATTTTATATTATCATAAATAAAATTTCATTATAAATATATTATAGGACAATATTAATATATTTCATGACATATATTATTTTATTTTTTCCTTTTTATAAACCATTTATTATTAATTTCATGTTAAAGTTATGTATCAGGTAACAACCATTTTGTTCTTCATGTATGTTTTGAATGGTTATTTGTCATTCTATTAGTTTTAACAATGTTCCAGAGTATTTATAATGTTAAAAATGATGTAAATATTATATATATTATGTATATATATATTTATATTCATCTATAAAATTTAGTTATAGAAAATGAAATATACTGTTCATAGAGATGGTAGGTTATATGTACACCTGATTGCTTCAATTTTCATGTTATATTGAAGAAAATAAAGATAAATGATATATTATCACTCTAGAAAATATTTTTTATGTCATATTTATCAAATATTTTCATTAAAATCCTTATTAACTTCTATGTATAGCATGGATGAATCATATTACATCGCAAGGCGATAGTATTCTGTACCCATGCGCAATGCAATCGTATTCCATAATTGGATATCATAATGATATATATGATATAATAATTAATAATAATAATAATATCATATATATAATACATACAAATTAAACACATCATTTTTTCTTCCCTTTAGGGATGGTAATGGAAAAATGAATGACATTGGTTTGTGAGGCAGCTGTCCTTCGTACACAAGAATAATGATTTTGTTTCCCATTTGATGCTAGTGGGCATAGTTTTAGTTCATGATCAAATAATAAAAAAATATAATTATATTTAAGATAAATATTTTATTATCTATGCATGTTAAAATAATAATTGAAAGAGGTGGATGAATAAAAAAACCAAAATGATTTTTGGCAAATGTTACCTCTTCTTCGTGCATCCTCCATTGGTTTGCACAAAAAGAATTAATAGATTTCATTTATGTAGAAAATAAGTATTCATGGAATAGAGGAGTGAATTTTTTATGTTATTTGGGCATGTATTAGCTAATAAAAAATGGTTTTAAGGTATAAATAAAATAGAATAAACAATGTCCTTTTATAAGCAAGGTTAGTGGCACAGGTGTAGTTTTTTTGAAAGAAATTATTCCACCACATTCTTTTCATGTCAAAATTATCTAAAATGGATTACCATCGATACTAGAATGTATATGGTCGAAATATATCAAGAAAATGGGTTTTGGAAAATATTGTGTTTATTTGGAATCCTTATCATTTTAGTGAAAGCCATAGTGAATCCATTTTTATCTCAACCACAGTAAATAACTTTTCAATAGGTTACTTTTCATTTTGGTCAAAATAGAAGTTGAAAATATTAGATAATATAAATTATTATGATTATTAATATGTAATCCATTTTACATAATTATATTCATAGATGTGAAAGATACTAATTTAAAATTATTCCAACCGATGTGAAAGGAATTCATGTTTGTAAATAGAAAATGATCAAAAGATTAAAAAAATTTATATCGAATCTCAATATGAAAGTTATTACAATAACCTAAATTATATTAATTGATTTTTAATTTTACTAATATGATAGTAAATACAATTTAAAATAAAATTTCACTTGATAAATAAATTAAAAAATATATTGTTTTAAATTAAAATTTAGTATTTTTTACTACTCACCAAAAAATGATTATTTTTTAAAAAATCACAAAAAATAACTCTATGATAATTTTGATATTATAATTTCCAAAAAAGATTTCTATTTTATCAAATTAGTTTTATAAATTTATCATAAATTAAATTTATTATGTTCACATAATTACATAATTTTTTTTCTGAAAATAATAATTTTTAAATATATAAAGACTTTACAAAAAATTACGTATTTAATTTCCAATTTTTTTTTTTAAACTTTTATAAAAAAAATTTATAGAGTAGTTATTACTATTCATATCTCTATTTTTATTGTCTAGGTAAAAACAACCACGTCTAAATAACTATATTAATAAAATATCATGGATTTGTTAAAACTCAGTGTTTTATAAAATGCACGCATCAAAATGTTGTGTGTCATGCAAGCATAAAATAGTTTTGTGTGTAATACAAGATTAAATTATTTTATGTGAAACACAATATATCTGTCAAATTAAATTTATTTGAAAATAATAATTTATAAAAACTCAAGGTGTTACATTCTTCCTCTAACAATAAATTTATCCTTCAAAATTCATCACTCTAACACAAACAAATAAAGATTCATCTTTTTAATTATACCCTCATGTTCCCATATAGTTTAAAAATCCTAATGGATTTTCTATAAAACAAAAACTAGGTCAGTGGTCTTATTTCACAATACTTTCTCTATATGATCCAACATCTCCACTGGTTATTCCTCATAAGAACGATCTTGCGGTAGGGGTATGACCTCTAAGTTCAGTACAAGTTAAGGGTCAAGTATAAACATCCTTAATAGAGATATACAGAGCACATCATGGACTATATAGAGGTTTAGTGGATGTTGAAAATGGTAATCTATGGTTCTGATACAATCAATAATTTCATAGGGACCGATATACGAAGGGGTTTTCCCCCTTTCTTCCTAAATCTCATAACCATCACCCATGGTGAAGTTACTAGAAAACGTTTTCACCAACATGAAATTCCTGATCACATCGATGATTATTAAGAGAAATGTTTTAGAAAATTTGAGCTACCTTGAAGTGTCACTAAATGACTCTAACCTTCTATGCAATTTCTTCATCTATCTCAGTTACCAATAGCTTTCGTTCACTAATGTCATTCCAAATCACTAGAGATATATATTTATTTCCATGTAGGTCTTCATAAGGATCCATATTAATTCTTAAGTGAAAGTTATTGTTGTATGTAAACATAATTTCAGGGATTTATTGATACAAAAAACCATTGAGATCTAAATAATAGGATCTAATTATATACTGTTGTGTTTTAATTTTTCTCTTAGAGTTACTATCTATTCGTGGGTGATACATAGAACTAAAACTTAACTATATATCAAGATATTTCTAAATTCTTCATCAAAACGTTAAGGTAAACCTCATATATCAATTAAAAACAATTGAATACGATACCCCATACCTCCTTACCACTTCATTAATATATATCTAGGAATGTTGATCAAGTGAGAAGTTTTCTCTGATAGTGATTAAGTGTGATTATTTTTTAAGGTGATCAACTACAACCCATATAACACTATTCCCTTTAGATGTTATGTGAATTCTAATGATGAAATCCATGGTGCTTTTATTCCATTTTATTTCTTATATTGGTAAAAGATGTATCACCACCTTATAATTTTTTCTTCCATGTATACCTTTCTGAAATACCAAGAATCAAGATACAAAATCAATGTTATCTCTCTTTATTCTATCCCAAAATAAATAATCTTTCAAATCTAATTATATCTTTATACTTTCAAGATGAATGGAGAACTACGAACCATGAAATTCCACTAAAAACACATTCTTCAAATAGGTTATAGATGGAACACATACATGGTTCATTAAAATTATCATTCCATCCTGATAAAGGGTAAACTTTGGAACATTTCGTTCTTACTTTTTTAGTTCTAAATCTTATTTATGCACCTCTTTAATATTCATTTTTATAGAGAGTTGAAGATTCAATTGATCCGATAATATTTTCCCCTTCCATCATAATTACCAGATCCAAACTTTTAAAATTGATAAATATTGGATCTTTTGTAATCCTCATCATGGATAAGAAATAATGATCCTTTTGACTAAATGAGCCAACCAACTTGATTTCCTTCCCATGTTGGTAGTGTATTAATTATTCATAATCTTTAATCACCTATGATAATATTATTTGGCTCATATTAAACTCCCTCTATCTGAATATAAATATTAATCTTCTAAGACAAGAATATATATATATATATATATATATATCAATTTTCTCCATCGATATATGGTATTCATATCTTTAATGAAAAAAAACCAAAAGTAACTTCATATCATGAGTTGGGTAATTTTTCTCATGAATGTTCAATTTTCATGAAGAATAATCTCTAAGCATGTAATTATATAAAATGAAACATCCTAGTCCCATCTTGGATAAATCAATATAGATTAAAAACAATGTCTGGTATAGGGAAATTTGAGTATAGGTACAATATCTAATATTCTCTTTTGTTCCCTGAAAATTTCCTCGAATTTTTATCCAGAGGAACTTTTCTCCCGTCGGAGATAACTTAAGAATAGGATTTGAAATTATATGAAATGATCCTCAAAATATAAAAAATATATAGCTAAACCAAGAGATATGTATATCTCAATCACCATGGTCGGTCTGGGCCAACATTTAATTGCCTCATTCTTTGTTAGATCTATCGATATACCCCATGTTGAGATTATATGACCCATAAATGAAAACTTTTTCAGCTAAAATTCACACACTATATATTTTTAGTATAGATTCTTCTTCCTTAGTGTCTTCAGTAAAATTCTAAAGTGATATTTTTACTCTTCATTTTTCCTTGAATAGTTAATAATATTTTCTATAAATACTACCATAGGCTGATCATGGTAATCACCAAAGACTCTATTTATAAAATCCAAGAATATAGTATGTGAACTATTAAGAACAAAAGGAATCAATATATATTCATAGTTCCCATACCTTCCATGGAATGATTTCTTTGGTATATCTTCATTCTTGACAATCAATTGATGATATTCTTAAAGAAGGTCAATCTTGGATGGTTACTGAACTTCATGAAGTTGACCAAAGAAGTCATCAATACAGGGAATATGATACATGTTGTTAATTTTGATTGTGTTCATCTCCTAGTAATAAATGTAGAGTCTCATTAATACATCATTATTTAAAAAAAAGAAATGATTCTCACTGAGATGACACACTTGGATGAGTGAATCCCTTGTCTAGATTTTCTTGGAGTTGAGTCTTCAATTCCTATAACTCAATCGGGGCCATTCTACTAGGAGAATTTGATATTGGTATGACTCTATTTATGATTTCTATTATGAACTCAACTACATGTTTTTGTGGAAGGATATGGAACACTTTTTGAAATATATCAACCAATTCCCATATAATAGGTTTATCAGAAATGTTAATTTCCTTCCCAACCATTTCTGATAAACACCGCTACAACATGGTTATTAAGACCCATTCCATGAGAATAATCTTCATCCTATGTTTTTTACATATGGTAATATTGATAGATGATCAAAGGTTGGGTTGTAATGTAATCTATATCATCCTTTTATTGACAATTGATGTGGGATTTATGTATATACATCTAATCAATGCCTATGATAACATCAAATTAAACTAGACTTCGAATGAAAAGATTTTTATGAAGAACATTCCCACCAAACTCAACCAGGGAGGAATCGTATACTTGAAATGTGATCATCATACCATTAGGGATTTTCACAACTAATTCTATATTTAATCATACAGGAAGAATCCTATTACCCTATGAACATTATTATGATAAAAAAATGTGTAGATCTAGATTCAAATAAAAATTAATATTTCAAAAGTGTATGGTAAGTGTACCTTTCACCACATAATTATTAAACCCTATTTAAAAAAAATTCGGGGATTTCCACTTTTCCCTTGTCTTAAGAGGTTGATGGAATTGATCCCCATAATTAACTTATAGATTTGGTTACTTTATATGAAAATTCCCAAACTCCTTGGAATTTCTCATTAAGAATTTTTCAATGTCTTATGTGTGGTTGTTTTATTATTTGGAACAGTATATTTATTTATATCATTTTTTAACTTATTCCTATCACTTGAACATTCAATTTCACTTTGATTTCTCTTCCACACATAAAAAATTACAATTGCCCTTAAGATAATTTCCTCAATGATTCTTCACAGACATTTAGCCTAAAGGAAAGCTCATATTATTCTCTCTATGGTTCATATATTCTCCTTGGAATTCCATTTTTATCCTCATATCAAAACCATGATATTGATACACAACTAAAAACTCTTTTTCCACTTTGATATTAAATCAAAAAATCTACTCATAGTTCTTGAAAGATTTTATGGATAACAACCTCAAAGAATTGTTATTAAGACACTAAATAATCAATTAGCCTTAATTTCATGTCGTATTTTAATAGTATATGTGTACATAATATGTCTTGTGAAGTCATCCCAATATGTACTAACATATTTTTTATCTAATTTATTTCACTCAAGGATATTTTTCTTTATCTTTTCATGTTGACTATGAGTAATGTATGTATTGAAAAAATTTGTTCCGGAACTCTTCCAAATCCATATATTCAATTTCATCATACAGAATCATATTCTTGATAAGATTACTATATTTATCTGCATTATCTTACAAATGGTATCCATCCAAAATGAATTTTCATGTCCCAAACACTATAGAATGGAAAATATATTTTTATTGGTGCATATCTAGTTTACAAATACTAATGGATCTGTAGACCCATTGAAATTAGGTTGATGTTTTCTCATATGAGACTCAATATAATGTCGTTTACTCATTTATTCAGTTATAAGTCCATCATGATTCAAAGTTTGAGAAAGTTGTGTGAATATAGAAATGAGATTTTTCATTCTATCTCTCATAAAATTTGGATTCTCTTGGGGAAAATCATTGCATTTTCTATCAAAATCATTATTAACATGGTTATTTTGGGTTCTATCCATTGACTAAAAACAAAAACCATAGTGTAAGAAACATTAATCATGATGTGGAGCCACAAAACCATGAAAAATCACTTATATAATGTCTATGTCATAAATAATTCATTAATATATGACACCGTAGGTTTATCCTATGTCATTTATAGTCATTATATATTTAAATCCTTCATAATGGGTTGTAAATATTTTGTTAATTTAAAAAGCATATCCCCAGAGAGAGTAAAAAATGTGTGTAGACCGGCCCTTTTTGTGCACCAGGTGATGATTGAGTTTATATAAACAAGATATTTTAGGAGTTATTACCCCTAGGTACATTTGTACTAGATCAAAATCCTCTTGTAGTATCCATACTTGGATGAAATTTCTTGGAAACCACTCACACTATACACTACCAAAATTTTCAAACATTTTCTTATAATATGAATAGTCCTTAGACTTATCTGTAGACATTTCCTTTTGAATATCACTAGTGTTTGTCATCGTAGTTTCAAAATGATATGCAAATATTACATTGATTCCAACTATAGTAACGTTATGTTATCATACATCCATAATAAATAATATTTTATGAATATTTATTACATTGCAAAAACACACACAGGAGGACTATAATAATTTACTGTCTTTTGAAACATAGAACATAATAATAGTTCCATAGGTAAACTACATTATCTTCCAATATGACCTTCATACCTATAACCCATCATAGACATATCTTACGTAATACATTTCTTCATAACCTTTAGACTTGAAACATAAGAAATGTTGAGATGAAATTCTTAATAATGGTAAAAAATGTAGATATATAAGCATAACATGTAAAATAAAGGTATGAGAATATTGGGTTAATATATTAAAACCATACCCTGCATTTAAAAGATCATAATATTTTGTCATGGAATAAAAATTGGAAATTCATAAGACATGATTCATAAAAAATCAAATAATATGAGCCGTGAGAGCATAAAAATTGAATAAGGTATTGATTTATGTCATAAATATTAGTATAAATGATCATATATCATGATTATTAACCAATACATTAATAAATGTTTAGGATTGTTCTTAATTCTTTTGTACCTAGTTGAGCTTGGGATGGGCACCCATTTACCATATTTTGGGATTGGGATGACGTTTATTGTACCTTCATTCAGGTTTAGACTAACCATTACTCTACACTCCTTTTGGGATTTGGAAAACCACCAATGTAACATCTATGATCATAAAACATTTAGCATTACCCAATGCATTGGATGGATATATATGTTCTTCTAATCAAATAATGAAAATCACACATACTTTCGCCACAAGATCATAAACATTCATCATATCATAACCCTTGAAAATAATTGTGATTCATAAATATTACATCATATTCTAAGAGAAGTAAAATGAATTGGTTTTGAAATCATTTCATTATTTCATAATAGCATAACTCGTTATAAAATAAGAATGTTTCCTAAGAATCTTATCATTGAATAACCTGTCGGAGGGAAATAGGTTTCATAAACATCATCTAATCATCAAAATAAAACATTTAGATAAATAATAAGAATTATATCCTTGGATTATATACCCATTAAGGAATACTTGGAATCAAAAAAAGTCATTTTAGATTAAAATTTAATTTTTATAATTATTTGAAACATTTTGTGAAAAAAAGTTCAATTTCCTCTTTGAAAAACAGTCTTTTAATCATAAAATATTTTGAAATTATATTTCTTTAAAAATAACCTTGAAAACGAATAAATGAAGATTTAAGAATTGAAAACAATTGTTTATGAAAAATGACCTTTAATATTGGAAGAATTTATTTAAAACAAGTGTTTTAGAAATCATGGTTTTGGATGGAAATAGGTTTTCATTCGAAATACTAATATTTATTAAAATCCTTCTTTTTTGAAATATTGAGTACATAAAGAGTAAAAACGAAAGGTAAAAAATGTATCTGAATGATATAAATAAAGAATAAGAAAATTCATGATTTTTATTAGAGATGGATAATAATATTTCATTATCAAAATCATAAAGATAATCAATCCTAATAAACGATGAGATTATGTCATAATAACCACACCACTTTAGTAAACTTTGAATCATTAAACCAATAAAGGAATAAAATAAAATGAATCTTTAAATACCATTAGTATAAATAAATTCATAATATTAAATTTAAAATGGTATTTATATAAACCTCATTAATGAATATAGGCCCATAACAAAACATACTTCTCAAAGAAGAAAAATTGTGATAAAATTCCCATACCATATTGGTAACTCTTAAACCATAAACCGCATTTAAATAAGAACTTAAAATGGATGTGTAAATAACCATAATATTAACTATAATAATAATAAAATAAATTCATGGGTATTATATAAACCACATAAAAGAAACATGTGTTGAATATGGCTTGTGTCGCCTAGAATGTAAAAGTGAGATGAAAATCCATTACCGCTTTAGAAATATTTTGAATTGTAAAACTCATTAAAGAATAACATCATATAAAAATTTAAATATTAATAAAATAATTTGATTCATTATATAACATTTCAAATGGTAAATATGTACACCATTAGAAATAAATGAGTGGTGAATTTTCATATGTCTCGTGGACATAAAAGAGAGACTAGAAATCCCATACCTTAAGTCTTGAGTTCTATATTACATGTTCCTAACTCCGGTGTAATAAATAAAATGTTATTATACATCTATTAATAGAATTTTTTTTTTATATCATACCATATATTATCTTCTCATGAACCATTATTAACAATTTATCAACAATTCCATGTTAATGTTATGTTTCGGGTAATAATTTCTTTGTTCTCCATGTATATTTTTATTGGTTAGTTTTGTACTCTGCATTTTATCTTGTATTTATAATATAAATAATTTTAAAATTGATATAAATATAATATATATTCAGTATATTTTTATTTATAGGACTAAATAAAATTTACTGATAGAAAATGAAATACACTGTTCATAGAGATGAAATGTTGTATGTACACATGAAAGTTGTATACATTTTCATATCAAATTGAAAGAAATTAATTTAAATGACATATTATAATTATAGTGAAAATTATATGTCATATATATCCCATATTTTTATTAAGACCATAATTATAATCTTCTATGTAAATTGTGAATAAATCTTATCGCTTCGCAAGGCGCTTGTCTTTCATACACAGGAGCGATGTTATCGTATTCCAAAAAATTGTAATAATAAAGGATTATGTGATATAATATTTCAAAAATGATAATAATATAATAAATATAATTTATATATAATAAATACATCATTATTTCGATATTTTGGAGGTGGTAATGGAAAACATAATGACATCGGTTTACGAGACGATAATACCTAGTAAACATGAATGATGATTTGGAAACCTATTTGATGGAAATGAAGATTTTTCATGGTAATTCCATAAACATAATAGTATCTAAGTATATTTAAGATACATAAGTAAATATATAATTATTTTATAATTGTCATTGATGGATTTGGATGATGAAATAAAACAAAAACACTAATTGATGAACATTACCTCTTCATCGGGTATCCTCCTTAGGATTGCCACACAAGCTTTTGTAGGTTGATTTTTATTTCCAAAATAAGAGAACATGGGGGATATAATTTATTTATGGAATTAATTTGGTCAGGTATTTTCTAATCCCAAATGGTTTTATTATTTGAAGAGGAGAGGACCGGAGTGGCCCTTTATAAGTGAGGTGAGTGGCACACTTGTAATTTGTTTAAAGAAAGACTCCCAGCCTTATTTTTTCATATCACAAGGCTCCAAAATGGAGGATTCCAGATCCTATAAAGATAAGGTGTTAATATGGAAATACAATGGGTGTTGGAGATTATTTGGGATATTTGTAACCATTAAATATTTAGTTTTACCCATGGTAAACCCATTTTTACCTCAACCATGGTAAATAATTATACTATGTTTAATATTAATTTTGATAGTAAAATAAGTCTAGATTATTAGATAACACAAATTTTTATGATTCCATATATTGAATATATTTTTTATAATTATATTTACCTTAGTGGGAAATTTTTATTTAAAATTAATACTACAAACACGATGATATATACGTTTCTAAAGAGAAAATGTTAAAATGTTTAAACATTTCACATATGGAAATTGAAAATTAAATTGATTAAAATTACCAAAATTAAATTAATTGATGTATAATTGAACTAAATTTACATTAAACCAATTTTAAAATATAATATAATATAATTAATAAATTAAACTAATATGAAGTTTTTAATTAAAATTTGGTATTTTTCACTATTCACCAAAAAATGAAGCTTTTTTGAAAAATACCAAAAATTCTCCGTAACATTATTTTAACATTATGATTTTAGAAAAATAATTTTATTTTATCAAATTAATTTTATAAAATTTTTAAAAAGTAATTTTATTATTGTTCACATAATACATAAAAAAACATAATGTGGGAAATTAGTATTTTCAAATTACATAAAGACATTACCAAAAATATATATATATTATTATCATTAGGTTTTATTTATATAAAACAATTATAATTAATATTTAAAATGAAATTATTACTACTCACATCACTATGTTTAACTTATAGGTTACAACAGTCATGTTTAATTAACTATATTAATATCATATCATTGTTTTGTTAAAACTCAGTTTCATGTGTAATTCAATCTTTCCTAGTGTTGTGTGAAGCATAAACATAACTTAGTGTTTCGTGAAATGAATAATTAACTTTTTATTTCATGTAATGTTAGCTTTCGAATAAATTTAATTCATTTGAAGAGAAAAATTCATAAATACTCGGGGTGTTACATAAATGATGAATGTATTTATATTGAATGTTAACTCATTCCTATTATATATTATAACCCTAAATCTATATGCCACGATTTGATGTTAAAAATAATGCATTTATATTTTTTAATTTGATATCGATGAATGTGAACAAATTCCAACAGTCTATAAGTAACAATATCAAAAATAAATATTAGATCACTTACATACCACATGTCCTTTTATGTTTTGAATTTTGGAGAATTAAGACAAATTATTACATAAACAATACCATGGAATTTAATGGAGTAATGTTTCCACTATATGTAGCTTTTAATAATCCATATTTATCACATTAGAAATTTTTATATACAAATATCATTTAATGATCACTCTTCGTAACATGAGGAATATGAAATATAATAAGAGTTATCTAAAATTCTTAGTGAGGGTAAATAAAATCATTAACAATTGAATTTAATCAATGATCAAAAGAAGAGAATAGGGGTATGATGACATAATAAATATTTGTGAGCATAACATAAGAATATTCACACATATCAATAACAAGATTGTTAATCATGAAACATGGCGTAAAGCTTTATAAAAGCCCATATTCTTAAGAATAAATAATAACGAGCCATGTGATTTCACTCAGAGTAAAAGTAATCATTAAAAACCCTTAGAGATAATAAAGAAAATATATTAGTATGTTTGGATATCATCAGCATAAAATCCTTAAAAAACATTTACATTTGTAATTACTATACAAACAAATTACTATATAATATTATACATAGCATAATCATTACCCTTTGTATTAAAGATATATATTTCGAGTTACCCTTAATAGAGGTGATATCTGGCTCTCCAATTTTAAATGTAATGGTGATTAATCATTCATATAAGTATATCATGCTCACCCATGAGCTAAAACGGGGCGCAAACCATCATATAAGCCGTATCAGGATGACTCATTTTTAAAGAACATTAATGGGGCTTGACCCTTCGTGTAAGCTATATTAGGCCCAACGATTTATTATAAGCTATAATGAAGATAAAACCATCTAAAAACATCCATGGACCATATCATAAATAAGCCCTTAAAAATCTTTTAAATATATGTACAAAAAAATTTCTATTATAAAAATAACCTTTTATTATAAAAACCATTTTCATAACATAAATCATCTAGAATGACAGAAGGAGGGTTTTTTTCTTTAATGATGTCATGATATCATATAAGGGAATATAAACATAAAATAATTTTCTAGGTGATAGGAAAAATCACTATTTTCATATATGTTAAAACAAAGCAATATTTTTATAGCTGGATTAACCCATGGAGAATAAATATGTCACATGAAAATATATTTTAATCAATAATAATCCATACAAAGAAATAATAATCATGGAATCACTAAAAAATATTCCAATAAAGCATAAAAAATTGGGTTATTAACATTGATGAATTTAAATACAATGAAATTTTTTTAAATCATTATTTTGAAAAATAAACTTTTCAATTTGAGTAACATTAATGTATTTCTTCCTATATAGAAAATGATTTTCAAAGATCACATGGAAAATACCCTTTCCATTTAAAAAACACTTATTTAAAACATAAAAAAACTAAACATTAAAGAAATAATTTTCTTTGTAATTAACCATTGAAATATTAAAATATATCCTTAAAATAGTGAATTTTTAAGACATCGGGATAATATATTAATGTTTGTAAATGTAAAAAAAATTCATTTAAAACATTTTATAAAGGGTTTCAAAGTGACCCATTTAAAAAACACTAAGAATTACTTTTACAGTATTATAGATGATAGTAAAATATCATATATAATATATTTAGGAAAAGTTTTATTTTTTAAAAGAATTTATTTGAAGTTTTTTTAAAACTATGATATGGATTAGAATGATAACTGATCTAATAGAATATAAAAGATCAGTATCAGAAACAAAAAAATTTCTTGATGTTTCTTTAATAAATAAGGGAGGAAATGTAAATAACACATGTTAAGCAAACTAATAATACTCTAGAAGTAATATATGTGGATGAATAGTATTGGGTAATATGATTTCCTCCGAAGGAGAATTGAATATAAAAAATACGAAAATAATATAGATTGTAACATAAAGCCCTCTCTACATTGCTACAATTAAATCACAAGATTTGTGAAAGAATAAATTCAAATGATACTTGAAATTTCATTAAAATATTTAGTTTAATGATATAACACCTCTATGGGGACCTATATACAACTCATAAAAGAATTTATGTGTATAACATGACATATGTCCCAGAGTAGACTATTTGAGATGACCAACCCTTACATTGATCATAACGTTAAATGAGAATTAAGGAAGGTATTATTTTTTGTATGAAATTAAAATAAAAAAAATAAATTCAATTTAATATAACAAAAATTAATTATAATAATAATATTATAATATCAAATATAGTGAATAATTAATAAAACCCATTGACAATAAATTGATTTATAAAAATTCTGTTACACTTTTTAACATTCATGTCAAATGCCCTTGGATGAAATAATTCAAATTAAATCTTACAATAAAATTATTTATAAAGGATCTAGGATATTACATGTAAAATATATAGTATATACATTATATAAAATAAATTAGGTGTATAATATTCCAATATTCCTCAATGAAGGGAAATTGAGATGATGCCTCTTACCTCATGTCCAAACATTCCATGTCCATTCTTTAACTCATATAGAATAATTTTATATAAATTATTTGATTTTATAAGAACGATTTATAGGTTTAATAAATTATTATTAATTAATTTACATTATTTATTTTAGTGATATATTT
The DNA here is from genome assembly GCA_963277665.1 of Viscum album. NCBI lineage: Eukaryota > Viridiplantae > Streptophyta > Magnoliopsida > Santalales > Viscaceae > Viscum > Viscum album. Next base: position 904,036,118 of record OY728165.1, on the reverse strand, counting down.
AAATATTTATTCAGTTAAGTCTACATTGGGTGTTTTGAGGACGTTCAACCCACTATTTCAAAACAGCTTCGGTGTGTTAAATTTGGTCAAAGTGGTAATTGTTTAAACATATCCAGAATAATAATCAGGAAATATTTATCAAATTTATACAAAAATAATACTATTAAAAATAATCATTAATTATTTTTCCATAAAATGATATTGGTTCTAATCATGGAGACGGTAGGTCGTATTTACGGATTAGCAAATTTTCCATTTTTCATCAATCACTATTGAAATAAGTTTAGTATTATTTTATAATTAAATAATGGCCATAATATAATAAAAAAATATTATTTCATTATATATATATATATATATCATTCATGTGATGTAGTGGTTAAAAAAGAATCACACCACTTCATGGAGGGGGTGGTCCACACATACACCCAAATGCCATTAACATTTTTAGTGAATATAAAGATAAAAATTAAATAATATATTCTGTTGTAAGAATTATAAATATATTAATAATATAATATTTTTTTCATTTATATAAGATATATTAATTAATTTTATCCTTTTTTCCTTCCATGAATATTGTTAGTGAAAAATGAATTACCAAGCTTCACGTGACAGTAGTCCATCATACACACAAGCAACTATATTTCATACCCCATAGAATGGAATGTAAGGGGTTATATGTGATATCATAATTTTTGAAGTATAATTATGTTAAATTTAACACATATATAGATTAAATTCGTCATTATAAACAACCATGGTAGGCTACGATGGAAGAGAAATTATATCCTTCTGTGTGGTGGTAGTCCTCCATACACAAGAATGATGGTATCATTTATTATTTGATGGAAGAGGATATGGATGTGGGTTATTAAACTATCAGAATAAAATATTAGTATATGGCAATACATTAGTTTTTATTGAATAATGGTTTATGAATATTTTGAGGAGTTGGAGGAAAAAATAAATAAAAAATGCTTTGTTAGGAACAATATCTCTTCTTCTTACCACCTCTTTATGGTTATACGTAAATCCTTATTAGATTATAAATATTTTAAAAAGTTCCTTAAGGATTTTTTATAGAATTAACTAATGTATTTTTTTTATATATTTACCTACCCAATAGGTTTTAAGAGTGTGAAGAAGATAAGAGAGGGGATAGCCCTTTATAAGTGGGGTGAGAGGGACGCTTGTAATTTTTGAAATGAAAAAGTAATACCCACATTATTCACATTGAAAAAATGACAAAAAAAAGATCATTATTGAAAATTGTAAAATATAAGGTCTAAATATGGACATAAAATAGATTTTGAATAATTTATTGGTCATTTAACACATTCTAGTTTTAGGATAGCCCCCTGTAAATCAATTATTACCTTAATCTCGGTAAAATATTGATACTATTTTCACTATAAATTATACCAAAAATTATTTTTACCTTTTTATATTAAATAAAATAGGATAATTCCAAAAAATATAGCACATTTTAAATAATTAAAATAGTATTATTTATCAATATAAATAAAAAAAATCTACAGATATGATGAAAAAGTAATGTTTTAAGATATGTAATATTCAAGCATAAGTTGATTTCATATAAACTCTATAACTTGGAATAATCATTTTTTTAATTGAAATTAAAATTTATTTATATAGAATTTATATATTTTTTTATAAATAACAACTCATTATTTGTTATTTTATATAATTAAAATGGATAAACATTATGGATTTTAAAACAGTTTTTAGAAAAATATATTTTTAATCCTAAAAATAAAATTATACTAAATTATAATATTAATATGATTTAAAAGTATTTATGTGGATTAAATATAACTAAATAAAAATTCTATTAATTTAAATAATATTTAAAACATAATGGATCTATTATATATATTAGTTTTTTAAAAGAGGTGATAGTTTTACAAAAATCTGTTTTATTCACCATTCAATAAAAAATTAGTATTTTTTGAAAAATCCCAAAATTTGACCAAAAAATAATTTTTATATAAAACTTTCAAGAATAGAGTTCATTTTATTAAATAAATTTTATAAAATATCTATCAATTAATTATAATATTTTATCACACAAAGAAATATAAATCTTTTTTTGATGGAACTAAATTTTTGAAGAATAAAATCACATTACTAAAATTAATTGGTTATTTAGAATGAATTTACCAATAAATTTATATTTAGTTTAAAATAAATATATATATTACATAATATTTTTAACAATTCTCATACCCTCCAATTTAATGTCTTCCTTATAATGATCATTAGTAAATAATAATATTATAAGTTTGATCTATGTTTTGTGTTTTGAGTAGAATATTCAAAATAAAATATTATTATTATTTCAATTATTTGGGTGTTACATCATCCCCCATTTAATAAATTACTTCATCATTATTTCATCTATATCTATCCAATCAAATGGTGGATATTCGAAATTAAATTCCTGGGAAACCCACATCATAAAAAGTAATTATAAAACATCCTCTTGACAAGAGAGAAAGGGAAGTATGATGGTCACATGTAATAACACATAAGTAGATTTACAAGTTGGAGAAAACTAGTGGGATTTAAATATATATAAATGGAATTTAAATTCAATTCACAAATAATGATATAGAGTGATAAAGATCATTAATCATGAGAAATTGATTGATCATGAGAGTATTAATATCGAGAAAATGAGAAACCAAATAGGTGTTAGAAAGATCAAAATCTCATCATAAATGAATGTAATAGGATAAAATTTTTATTTTCAATATTCTATTACTATAATTTAGGAATTCTTTCTAATATAGACTATGAACATTAGGAATATATAGTTACATGACATGTTGAATTCCCTCCATTAATTTATTTCCTCCAAAATCTCATATTTTTCTCCAAATATTGAGTATCCAATATATTTTTTTATCCAGAATAAATAAAATAAATTCCTAATAGATCAAATTATCCCGAAAAGTATAACAAGATATTCATCCTATCTGTATACATTAACCACAAACAAAATGGTTACCATACGGTATAATGTTTCCCAAAATGAATAACCCTTCATATGATCAAATAATACATTAATATCAAAAATTAAATAGCAATAATCAAAGTTAATACTAAGTTATTTGATAAATTAATTTCGAAATATCCCAAATAACATCAATAACTTGAACACTAAAGAGTGTTTTAACCTGTAAGGTTATCTTATATCATTCAGATTACGAGCTCAAAAATAAATTGATCTTCTTCTGAAATATCATTAATAACCTAACAACCAAATCAATTTTCAATACCACGGTGATATAAATGATAAAACATATTTTTACTAAATAAAATTAATGATTTTATTTAAAAAATTCTGAAAAAATAATATCATTCTGGCCCGGACATGGCATAGGCTAGTGGTAGGTAGTGTTCCCTGTTAAACCTTTGGTTGTGGGTTCATGTTCTTTGACCTTTCCAAATGCGACGGGTTATCACCCAACCTTCAGGTTGTCAACTTATTTTCTAAAATTATACCATTACAATGTTCATAGAAATATGATGAACAAACATAAAAATAACCTTAAACATCAATGATCATATAAAACCTAAAGGTTCTCAATACCTTTAAAATTATGATCTATCATAAACTCATAAACCTTTGATGGTATCCAAAAACCATTATATAACCTCCAATGAAAACATTACAATGTAAAAAGTTTTCTAAAACATTCAATGATACCAATTATTACAGCCCTAGACCCACACTCCCAGATTTGGTGCTAAAAATAACATCGTTACATTTCAGAATTTGATACCAATGAATGTGTCTTAATTTTATATTTCTAAAACATACAACATCAAAATAGAAATATTGGATCACGTACATAATCAAGGACATTTTAGTTTTAGAATCTTATAGAATAAGGAAAAAATATTACTCCAAAAATTGTCATAAATTCAATGGGGTATTTTTCGCACTATACCCATATTTTCATATTCTATATTAAGTCTTCATAATCTTCCAAAAACTTCATCAGAATATAAAAATTTCAAGAAAATATTATTTAATAACTATTCTTTATAACTTGGGGAATATGAAAAATAATATTGGTGGGATCAAATGATCAATAAGGGTAAAAATAAGAATTAAATATTGAATTTCATCAATGATCATACGAATAGAATAGGGGCATGATGACATAATCAAGGTGCAAGAGAATAAACTAGTAATTTCCATACCCATAAATACATGGTTCATAAAACCTTGATCATGATATAAATCCTTATCAAAAGAAGAATTCATGAGAATCAATAATCCCGATCCATGTGATTTCAATCTTGACTAAATGAATCATTATGAATCTAGGTTTCATAATGAAAAAACATTGGTACACTAGGGAATCATCACCATAAAACCCTTAGAAACCCATTACTCTTTGATTAACTAATAACTTAATTCCTACACAATTCCATGGGGAACAAAATAATTATCCAATGAATTGTTGATATATAATGGGTCTCACCCTTTTTATAATCTATATCAGGTTCACCAATTTTCCATGAGCTATAGAGGGGATCAACCATTCCAATAAGCAATATTAGGTTCACACATGAGCTATAATGGGTATTAACCCATCATATAAGCTATATTAGTCTCACGCATATTTCATGAGCTAAAAGGGATCTTAACCCTTCATATACGCTATATTGGGCTCAACCATTTTGTATGAGTTGAAATTGGGTTTGAACATTTTTTAAGAAATCACCATTGATAAACCATTAAAAAATGTTTTAAAAACATGTTCAAAACACTTTCAGATATTAAAATAAAATTTTATTTAAAAAATTATTTTCAAAACACAAATTTCATATAATTAAATATGAATTATTTTTCTTTAAAGGAATCATTAAATAATATAAGTGAATACAAACATCAAATAATTGTTATGGTGGTGGGAAATGTCATTATCACAATATATTTAAAAAATAGATAATTCATTTGAAAACATGATTATCCCATGGAAAATTAATGGCATCCATGAAAATATATTTGAAACAACAATAATCCATCCAGTGAATGAATGTAGATGGTATCATTACAAAATATCATTGTGGAGAATAAGTAATGACAAGGGTTATTGATAATGATAAACGTAAATACTATTAAAATATTATTAAAAAAATTATTTAATAAAATAACCATTTAAATTTTAGTAATGTAAAATGATGTCATCTTATATAGAAACTAATTTTGAAAGATCACTTGTAACATTTCATGAAAAAAATGCAATTTCAAATTTTAAAACAATTATTTAAAACCTAAAAATTTATAACAAATTAAATAAATATTTTTCATTTAAAATAATATTTGATACATAAAAATGAGGCTTTAAATCATTTTGTATTATGGATGGAAGGGAAATCCGTTCATGTTGTAAATTTTAAAAATAAACATTTTTTTCAAACATTTTGTGAAGGGATTCAGTGTGACCCATTTGGAATATGTTAAGATATTTTGATTTAAAATATTTTAAAAGGTCAAATATCATGTAAAATAGGTTTAAAAAATCATTTATTTTTAGAAAATAATTGATTTTAAAAGATTTTATAAAACATGGATTTATAAGACAATGATATTTGATTTAAATGAAAAGACATGACTCACATCACTTAAAAATGTTTTTCATACTATTTGTTTAATATAAATGTGAGGAAATGGAAATAAAACATGTTAACCCCATTCATAACCATAGGAGAATAAATATAAGTTGTTTAGGAAAATAATATCATACTATTTCAATGAAATTATAATAAAATAAAAAGAATCTCGAACGAAAGGCTATTGTGACATAAAGCCTTTTCCACTTTGTGATGTAAAAGGTCATGTAGATACACCTTGTAAAATAAGTTTTTTTTAACATAACATATGTTCCAAAGAAGATAATTAGAGGTGACCAAACCTTACAATTATCATAACGTTAAAGTGAGAATTAATCTGTTTATAAATTTGGTTTATAAAATGGTAATACACATAATAAAACTTTAAATAAAATTTATGATAATAAAAATTATTTAAAAACATAATATTTTAATTTTAAAAATAACTAAGAATTAATATAACCCAATGAATATAAAATTAGTTATGAAAATTCTTTACCACTTAGTTACTCTCAAGTCAATTACCCTTGGATGAAATAATTCAAATCAAAACATAAAATACCATTATGTATTCTATATTCTGAAATTACATATAAAAATGTTGTTAAATACACCATATATAATAAAATAGTATCTTAACATTACAATATGTTTCAATGATGTGAAATTGAAAAAAAATCCCCTACCTCAAGTCCAAACATTCCATGTACATCCTTTAACTTCTAAATATTAAGTTTATATCCATTAATTTATTTCATAAGAAACTCTTGGATGTTTAATAACATATACCTATATAATTTATTTATTTTTATGAAATATTTAAATGCATAATCTGATAAGTCCATGTTGGGTGTTTTGAGGATGTTCAGGTCATTATTTCGAAACAACTTAGTTTCGTTTACCATGGTATATGTGGCCATTGATTCAATATATAAAGATTAACAGTCATGAAATAGTTGTAATATTTTTACATAAATTATAACTTTAAAACCAATATTTAATTATGGTTAAGAAAAATGAACTATGTTATAATCATGGAGACTGTTGGATGCACGTACAAATGAGTACCATTTCCTTTTTTTAATTATCATTTTAAAAAGAAGTTATGTGGAATTATATATTAAAATTATTTTAATAATACAATAAATACCATAATATTTCATTAAATATTTATATATATCATCAATGTGATGTGGTGATGAAAAAAATCACATCACTTTTTGGAGTTGTTAGTCCACATGTACGAAAGAATTACATTATCATTTTTCAGTGAATGGAAATGTAAAATTAAATGATATTTTATCTTTTAATAATGATAATTTTTTCATTAATATCATAAAATGTAATATATATTACCTATATTCATTATTTTTATCCTATTTATCATCCATGAATAAAAATAGTGGGAAACGAACCACGTAGCTTCTCGAGGCAGTAGTCTGCCATATAGATGAGTAACTTTATCATATACCCAAAAGAATAAAAATTAAAAAGGTATACAAGATATCATTATTAAATAAGTATAATTATGTTTAAAATATCATATATAAACTTTAAATTCGTTAATATTATTAGTTTTGATAGGTGATTATGGAAAACATATAACACTGTTTGGTGAGGCAGTAGTTTGTTGTACCCATGAATAATGGTTTTGTTTCCCATTTGATGGAAGAGGTGGAGGATGTGGGTTATAAAAATAAAATAATGAAATATAATAATATTGTAGATATTATTGGTATTATTTCATAATGGTTGAATAATATTTGAAGGAGTTGGGACAAGAAGAAAACAAATGCTCAGCTAAGAACAACACCACTTCATTAAATCACATATTTAGGATTATACCTAAAGCCTTCCGATATTGTATTTATGATTAAAAATATTCTATAACTTCGGGAAAAATACAATAAATATATTTTAGTAGATATTGGAAGAACCAAAAGGTTTTTAGAGTGTGGATAGGAGAGGAGAGTGAGTTGTCTTTTTTAACTGGGGTGAGTGGCACACTTGTATGCTATGAAAAGAAAAAGGTCTACTCATGTTTTTGAAAAGAAAAAGTCTATAAATCAACCATTTTAGATAATTAAGAAATATTATGTTGAAATATTGGTATGAAATAGATTTTATAAAATCTAATTGGTCATTTTATCACTTATATTTTTTAGTTCAACCAATGGTAAATCGGTTTTTACCTTAATCATGGTAACCGAATTTTACAATTTTTACTATTCATTATGAAAAAACAGTTGTACTTATTATATTATATATATTATATATATTAATAATATGGAATAAAATTTAACTAATTCAATTTATATAAGTGGTATAATATAATTTAAAAAAAATTCACATACATGATGAAAAAGCATTTTCAAGAAATGTATTTTTCAAGCATAAGATGACTTTATATTAACTCTATGATTTTCAATAAAGACTGTATTAATTTAAATTAATATTTATTGATATATAATATATAAATTTAATTTAAATAATTACTCATTATGGTTTTTATTTATTTAAATTGGAGAAACATTATGCACTTTAAAACCATTTAAAAAATGAATTTTAATCGAAATAATAATCATCCACTAAAATGTAATATAAAGATGAGTGAAAATAAATTATATCTATTAAATATTAAAAATTAATAAATTATTTAATTTAAATTATATTCCCGATGTAATGGGATTTTAAATTATTTAATTTATTTAAAAGATATGACATTTTTATAAAAATTTGAATTTTCAATATCACCTGAAAATTCAATATTTTATGAAAAATACAAAAATTTATCCCAAATTTAATTTTTATTTTATTATTTGAAAAATTAATTTTATTTTATCGAATAGATTTTCTAAAATCTCTATAAAATGATCATAATATTTTATTATAAAATAAATAAAAATTAGTTTTGATGATTTTTTTGAAGAATAAAATTATTTTACAAATAAGTAATTGGTTATTTCCTAAACATTTATCAACTAAATTATATTGATTCTGAAAAATATTTATTTTTTTCATAAATTAGTTAATACAATTCATACCATCCAAATTTACAACAAGATTATAACGATCATATTCAAATTATAATATTTTATGTTTTATTTAAGTTAAGTTTTGAGTTTCAAATACACTATCTAACATAGTTTTCTTTCAATAATATCTCGACATTACACTATGAAAAAGCTGGATAAATCTCAACAAGTTTTGTTTTGACCCCTTCAACATAAAAAACATAATACGATATTATATTGTCATTCTCATTTTGAGTTGTCGCAATACCTTTGATTTTCATTGAAGAGTCATTACCAAACATTAATCTAACTCCTTTATGTTCGTCAATGTTTTTCAAAATTTTAGCATCACCCTTAATTTGGGAGGAACACTGACTATCATGCATCCATTCCTTTGTCTTCTTTCGTGCCTTAAAATAAAAATCTACAATCATGATTTTTTTTCACTATGCAATTTACCTGCTCTCCCTCAATTCCTGATATGGAACTTACCAGTTAATATTGTCATGTGTTTCTCTAATATATACCATTTTTGATGGAATCTTCCATATATCCCTTTAATATAATATATTTTTTTTGTTTTCATATTTTATCCAGTTTCAACCTCTTTTCACTTTCTTCAAAAAAACTACTTCTTCAATATTGAAATTGATCCCCCTTGCTTCTTTCCTTCCCTCAAGTAAATACTTTTTATTCAAAAATGTATATGATTTATACTTGAACATAAAAAACAACCAACAACGTCTCTAATAATGAATATTCTTTAAATACTAGTGTTTTATGTTCAATTTTTATGTTTAAAATTCAATATCCACCAAACTATTATGGTATGATTTTATCTATTAATTTAAATAAACGTGTCATTCATTTTCCCCATTTCATCTGGTACTATTTTAATCAATTTATCACCATTTTTATTAGATAAAATTTATATTAGAATTAAGATTCAAAAGTTAATATTTATGATAGATATTTTTGAAAAAATATTTTTCAAAGGAGGATTTTTACTAAATTTTGTCAAAATCATTATTGGATTTTCCCTTGACTTTATTAGTGATTTTAAATGTCACTATTAATCTTTTCAAATTATTTCTTATCATGAAGAAACTTTTTTTGTGTCATTGAGTATTTTTTTCCTTCTAATAAAGTTTTTTTTTCAAAATATTTTATTATATTCAAGTATTTGGAAGTATTCCAGATGAGTTTTTTATTTTCATCAGGAGGAGGTATCTTCTTTCTAAAATGATTATCTTATTAACGAATAATATTCTTCTTCTAATTTACAAACATCGTCTTCCATTTCACGAGAATATTTTTTTTCACTATAATCCTCTATCCCATATTTAATAATGTATTCATAATCTATTTTTGTAAAAATAACTTCATCAACTCTCTATGAGTCAACTATTTTCTAAACATGAGATATAAAATGTTTAAATTTATATTTTGTTTAATCATTATAATTACTACATGAGATAATATTAGTGTCATTTTATTTTCTCATCAAATTTTTCTTTTTTTTTCTTTTAAATAACTTATTATATATAACTTAATTCAATCTATCTTTAGAATTTTCATTTCACTTGTAAACTTTTTTCTTATCATCATTTTTTAGATGAATAATCTATTATTTTCTAATTTAGAAAATTAACTTCATAGAGTCCACGATCATTACATTTATAACATATAATAGATAATATCCCTATGATAATTCCTTTAAATTTTTAAATATTTTTTAAATGATATAAATAACTATGGTATTATTTTTCATTATTAGAATCACTTGAGTCTTTGACATCTGAATCATTAAAAAAAATTATTATTCCTCACAGATTCAAAATCAATTTAATTTCTCACCTTCCTCTTGAATGTTGGATGTTTTTTTGTTATATAATAAATTAGAATATCAAGTAACTAATAATGTTTTTTATTTTCCCTATATTTAAGAGATGAAATTTTAGGATGAAATCTATTTGAAAAATTTCTCATCATACATTTTCACAATATTAGAATCATAAATTTTCTCACTAAATACTTTAATTTTAATGAAAATATCAATTATCTATGTAAATAAATCATCAACCGATTCATGTTATTCAATTTTACGAGTTCAATTTTTCTTCTATAGATCTATATCTTTCCAATATAACTACCACACATCCTTTATAATATATCTCCAATTTTTCTGTATTTTTTTTATTTTTCATATTCATAACTTTTGTGTATAATTTCTATGAAAATGATATTAGAATGGAATATTTCACTTTTCCATAACCTTTTATATTATTATTTTCTATAAACATTATATCACTATAATTTAAAAATAATGGAAATCCCATTATAGCTACATATGTAACTTCTATTCCAAGTGATAAAAGATATGGGAACATTTGATTCTTCTTTCTATGAAAATGTTTCCTCCACTAATAGTGGGGGGGGGGGGGTTAAGTTAGTGGATGAAAATATTTATAAATTAATTTCAGTAGAAATATAAATCTATGATTTTTTAGTCTAATCCACTAAAAATAGAAAAATAGCATCCTTATAAGATCATGAGGGAAATAAAAGTTAAGCAACACATAATTTTTATAGGGTTCATACACAATATGGAATCCAAATGCTTAACATGTATAGTTACCCACAAAATCACTAGATTTTATTCACTGTAATAACAAGTGAGTTCCAATCATCTTCATTTCATTGGAACCGAACCACACAACTTTATAATTTATTAAAAAATAAAAAAAAACCATATAAATATGATTAATAAATGTAACGGGTTTCCATAGAAATAATTATAAAGATCCAATTCCATGGGCCTAGAGAATATGAAAAATAGCATCAACAATAGTGAATAATTTTATAATTTTATATAAAAATTCTCAAGAGAAAATTTAATCTCCTTATTTTTTCTTTTTCTCATAGTTAATCCTATGATTTTTTTGGAAGAGTTGTCAATTGTCTTCTCTATGTATTGTTTAATGCCAATATCACATTTTAATAATAAAAAATCATCATGAATATTATTCTAATACTATAATGTCAACGTTTACATATTTAATTAATTGAAACCCAATGATCTTCCACAGCAAGATAAGATCATTTAATTCATTCAACAGATTCATGATTTATCACTTCTATAAAACCCATTTTAATTATCATTCAAATCTCAATTTAAATACACTGAAGACACTTTTAATGATATTCCCTATGATATATAACTTTCCATGATGATATTAATCTCCTTAAATATTAGTTCTTAAAAAATATCTAATATTTCCATTTGGATGAACTCATGAATCACTGCCATACAAAAAAAATATGTTATCATAAATTTAGATTCTGAACCTCACACCCAGTATGTAAGGATACAATCCTTTATGTGGTTCTCAAATTCCTATGTGAATATCATATATTTAACTACATCATCATAAATGTCGATGCAAATAAATTATGATATATTAAAGACCATATTTTCTTATATAGAAAAATTTTGTACTGTGGTTTTAACTACGTGTATAAAACTACTACATGGGTATTTCTGACTATGTTGCTTCAATTCAGCTATGTTGTCAGACCAACTACTTAAATAATCTATGTGGATCTATCTAACATTCCAATTTAGTATGTTTATCAAAGTGATTTACCTATATTAAATATTTGGTTTTGTGAAACACCTACAAACAAAAAAGGCTTACATGAATATGGAGAATTCCAAATTTTACCAAAACTCTATCAGAACCTATTCAACTAACTTCCAACCAACCTTAAAGCACTTATTACCATCATAAATATCTTTTCAGTTGTATATATCCCTAAAAAATATACCAGACATCATTACAATATATGAGAAACTCAATATGTAGTTGTTAATGATTACAATAACTCATTGTCACTAACAATAATGGGATATTCAAGCATCCCCATAAAATGCCACAAATCCATTAGGTTCATCACCATTCAATAAATTTAATTTTATAATTCATTATATAGATTTCAAATAATTCCAATGGTCCCATTATTATATATTTTTATATTATTTTTATCTAATCAAAAAACCTTCTAATATAGGTGTATCTACGGAATGAAATTAAATATTTATATAATATATAAAAATAAATAGAAATTCAGAAGAATTGAGTTTTTATATATGTGGTTTAAAATCTCATTTGATAGTTAAATATTTTTTCATAAAATAAATTTCAAATTTAATCAGTTTCAATCACAAATATAGGATTTGTTTGATGCAATTTACCATAAATAATTTGGAAAACAATATTGAATAACCCATAGAGTGAACCAAACCCTATGAAATCACAAAAAATCCATAATCACGTCAAATATTTTAATTTCAAATTTTAAATATTATTAAACAAATATACATGTGTTTATGGATAAGGGTACATAGAAGGAGATTAGATTAGATTCCCTTTACCTTTAGTCCAAACAAGGAACATTCCAAAATGTTGAAGAACAAAATATAATTGAAGAAGGATTGGAAAATTGTTCTTCAACACATCTATAGAACTAAAGAAAAATTGGATTCAACTGATCAATAGGCTATGATTTTTTTTCTTTTGAATATTAGACATAAATTTTTATGTTGGAGGGTTAATATAAGGACATATGAAGTTGAATTTTGGGAGATTTTGTTGAAATTTAGATGTCTATGTGATGTCTGGGAAATGGATATATATACACAAATTTTGTTAGGGAAATAGGTACCTAATTAGGGCTTACTAGTTTCCCAGTGAGTAGTCTTAACAGGGGTTCCTCCCGGGTGGACTATTAGATGCCTTGTGGAGGGGAAATTGATTATGGTGTCCCTAAATTTATTATTTTTAAAATTTTAATTAATTTTTTTTTGTTATTTTATATTGAACATGTAGTCTCCTAAAACCTAGGAACATATTTTGTCAGGAAATTTTTGTAGGGAGCCATTCCACCCTCCTACCACACTCATTATTATTATTCTTCCATAACATTAAAATTATGTGTGTTTAAAATCTATTAGATGCAGTAGACTCATAGTTTTCAGTCTAATCACTTTCATTATATATATTGTCTCTAGTATTCATTTAATCACTTTTTTGAAAAATTATATAGAATTATTGGGGGTTTATATGTTTCCATGATTTCAGGTGATCTAGGATGTTTTAACCAGTGCTTACTACTATTCATACACAAGTTAAACTACGATATTTGGTCCCTTTATGTTTTCCAAAGATTATATGTGCTTACATGTATTGTGTGACAATGAGTGCGTATAAGAGGTATCCTTTGAAATGATATTTGTATGGTAATGACCATATAGTTCCTGGGAGATTAATTAAGTCCATTTAGAGTCATAACATAAATTTTAGACGAAGGGAATCATATCTTTAGATCTGTCCCCCCAATTATGTTCATATATGGATATTAATTATAATTTTTAATGAGAACTATCGATGTTGTTTGTCTTTGACATGGGTATTGGGAATATTTATGAAGGTTGGTGATGTAGTGATCAATTATTCCATCTAGAATGATGTGTCACTCTTGGACAATGGGTTATTTGAGATTGGATGTACTAGATTAAAGTGAGATGAACGGTTAGGGAACTCATCTTTTCAAGTGTGATAATTTTTGAATGATGTTAAGTGATCCATCCATGGTATTTGGTTATAGAAAATAATTAGATATGTTGTAATTAATATTTCATATTTTTTTTAAATTTTTATGAGGGAACTAAATGGCAATATATCTAATCCAAGGTGGTCATTTCAATTAGTGAGAGATGATCCTTAAAGATTTGATGACCCCATATCTCTTTTTAACATTATAATATTTTTATGGATAAGAATATAAAATTGTGTGAGACATAATACTGTAATATATTAGTTGTTTATATATAATTGAGAAAAATAATTTTCAGTAGATAATCCTTAAATTACATGTTAATTAAAGGATATTACATAGCTTGCTATTCATGATACATCTTGTATACCTTCATAATACCAGTTAAATTAGTTTATAATGTTGGTTATTATTATTTTTATCATGTATATAGTTTATTTTTATTTCATATTCATGTTTCGTCAATGTGTTTTTAAATAGGATCATTTCATGGAATTTTTTAAATATTGATTGTTAGGAGTCATGTTATATTGATGAAAATTATAAAATGATTATGTGATTTTTTAATTATTACTATATATATACTACGTATTAGGATAACCATGTTAAATGGAGGATATCATTAATAATTCTTTAGGTACCTATATTTTGATAAATTGGCTATACTATATGATTACCATGAGTTATTATATACGCAAAAAAATACATGCATATACTTATATTGAGGATTTAGTTACGTCTTTTGAGGAGAAATTCCTCCTATACAAGGATGGATATATATATATATATATGATTACATTACTCCCTATATGGAGAGATATAAGTGATGTGTTAATGGATATATAAAACATTACGTTAATCCTAGTAAGGAGTTGTGCCATTTATGTGATCATGGATATGTATATGGATTTGGATATGGATAGATATATGTATACATTACATTCTATAGTAGAAGAGACATCCAATAAAAGGATGGATATATAAATATAATTACATTTTTTTCTAGGATAATATAAGCCTCCTAGGTGGGTATTGATGTCTATTTTTTATGTGTGTGTGTGTTAGTGGCATCTTATAGAAGATGATGTTATATAGAGTTCCATGGGAGGATAGGTATCTATTTGTGGATAAGTTTCCATGTATAGATAAATTTTTTGGTTGTAAGGGTTTCATTATCATGGATTCAAATCATGTATAAAATAATATAAAGTTTGTTTCAATTAATATTAAATAAGCACAATGAGAACTAACATTTATGAATTATATTAATGTAATTTTTATCTATAATTAAGATGTAATTATAAAAATTATATATATATTTTATTATTTTATTCTATTATTTGATATCAATTAAATCCATTCATTTCAATATATATTTTGTATCATGTTAAGAATTCAATTAGTGGTGTCCTACAATGTTAAGTACTAACAAATTTACTATACACCATGCGTACATGGATTCTATGATTTTAGCATATTGGTTGGGTTATATAGGAGGAAGAGTAGGATTATATTTATTGATTAAGATGGAGGACCAATATGATTCTAAGGTTATCATAGATGTGTCTCATATTTTTGGTTTTATTTATTATGTCTCACTACTATGATAAGCATAATAGGTGATAAAGTTTTTGATATACCAAAATATGTTATTGTGTGTCTATTATATTATTTTATTCCTTGATGAATAGAATTCAATTCCCCAACATAATATTATTAGTACCTTAGGTTTCATATGTATCCTATTGTAAATTAGGGGGGAGTATTTTAGGAATGTGACACTTTGGCTCGGGGAAAATGGATGGTTTTAGGAAAATGATGATACAAAGTGAAATCAAAGTATTATCTTATTTTATTATCTTATCTTATTTATTTGGAAAGAAAGTAGCATGAGATAATATTGGTTGATACATGGAATAAATATCATAATTATTATTTATAAACACCTATATGGTGAAATCACATGTTACCCAATCATGGATAATGATTCCAAGTTTTCTAGTGTTGCCATTATTTATTTTTAAAAGTAAGATGTTATTAGTTATGGTTTATTAATTTTATTTATGGATTGAGGGAGATTGATGTGTGTGTTCGTGAATATCACCAGGAAAATAGGTTTACATGTCATATTTTTTAATCTTGGTTTACTATATATTTTATTATAAATCTTGTAAAATATTTAAAAATATGTTGTTACTTATCTTTGTAATTGAGTTTTATTTATTTAGAGAATAAATAATAATATAATTATTCTTTTTCTAAATAATTTATTGGTGAATAGTTATTAATTATAAATTAATAATTAAAATTATTATTATTGGAAATTATTTTTTAAATGTAAAGGAATAGTTTCATTAATTAAAACAAAAAAAATATGCAGTTACTGTTTAATTAAAACATTCCTTGATAGAATACTTTTTAAATTAAAATGTTTTTAATGAATTATATAATATTCATTCAATGATAGTGGTAATCTAGACATATGTATACTGTATAATTATTTATGTTTAAATATTAATCAATTTTACTTGAATCTTGTCCTAGGTGGTTTGAGGTGGGTTCTAGTGTAACGTTCCAGACCCATCTCACTCATAAGTAACCAAAGCTAGGTTAGTCACATTGTATCAAGAACACCTCCCCGTATGCTAGACGCTATTGACTAAGACTAATTGCTAATTATGAAATGGTTGGGTAACTATACCCTCATGATCAATGAATAGAAAAATGGTATATAATAACTACAACCAATATAATTTATAAAATAAATGAACTAAGTAGTAATAAACCATCAAAATATAACAAATAGGCGGTATAAGAATCAATATTATAAACAACAATTTAATCAAGGCATGCTGATATAAAAAATGGAACAAGGGTACATGTATAAACACCATGCTATACAAAATGAAAATTACCCAAAAATAACTCCAATATAATCATGAAAATTATGTAGGTCTTCTACCTAGTGATCCATTCTAGTATAGAAGACCAGGAATCCAAAGATGGATTCATTCCTTAGTCCCTAATGGCATCCATAAAGTCTATTTGTGTACCAATTGATGAAGCAAATAGGGGTTGTGATGTACTTAGTAGGCCACCACTAATACTGTCTAGAACTATCCAATTTTTTCTTACAAAATATGTAGTGTTCATATAATAATAAATTTAAGATACTAAATAAATAAATAATTTCAGAATGAGTTCCTCACATAATACACAATCAACACTACCTGCTATGTACTAGGTTGGAGTATCTCTAAACAGATGTCACCCTAAATGTTTATATATATAACGTGTAGGTATGTATATATATATATATACATCACATACATAAGGAAATATATGTCTATTTATATATATATATCTGTGTGTAATTTTAGCTAGGACCCAAGGTGTATTCCCAAGATGCAGGTACATATAAATAGGGGGCTCACTAATTCTCGTGGAATATGTCCATGGAAAAACATGTATATTTAGGACATATTGAATGTAAATAATATAATGAATCCACTCATGTTAGTTGACTTGAAGGATCTGTCAATTTATTTAATTAATTTTCATCATAATCCTGTCCTATGTATTTAGTAAAAAAGGAAACCCATGTATCATAGCAAGAGCACTAGGTAAACCTATCAGTGTAGGAGTTTATTTAGGTTGTTTTATATAAGGAACCTATGTATCACTCAATGCATGGTATAATTCATATCCCTTGATAACAATATACGGTGTATCATATAGGGATCCAGGTATCACTCATGGAATGGTAATGTATCATTTCACACTTAGCTCATCCAAGGTAATAAACTAGGGAACCATGTATTATTCATGCTTATCATAAATGAATCTACTCAGTGATCCCATCAAAGGAATTATATAATGAATAACTGAATAACTCCCAACGTGTTGAAATTAAAATGTAATTTCAAATTATTATGCCCGACAAGCCCTTCCATGGAGTCTCTATTCAGAACCCCTATATCACCCTCGAAATGATGTAATGAATGACCCCAACTAGCATTGAAATCATACGATTCAAAAAATATTCATAATTAATATTTTCCAATTCATTTAAAAAGGATACTACATGTTGTAAAAAATTAGAAACAAGGGCCTATGTACATGGACTATGTAACGCCCTGAACCTAGTTACCCAGAGGCTATGCCTTATTTAATACATCGGCAAGATTACAAGGAATAAAGTCTCGATAGACCTATCGGTTTAATTTCACAGGATGAGCTTGACCACGTCTAGAAATTGGGAGACGTTTAGCTCAAATCGGTTGTTCTTAGACTTCAAGAATTGGATTTTTCATTTAACTTTCACACATATAGGAACATGATGGCTCATGTCTTGGGGAGATTACACGATCTCAATTTTTTTTTTGGAATCACACGATTTTAAATTACATAGCATCATGTATTGGATCCCCTCTCAATATTGATCAATGAACATTAAATTCTATGCTTGGGCTTTATGAGAGAGTTATAGTAGAAGAAAATCTCCAATCCATGATTCCATATGCCATTACCTTCAATGCGAATGACTCCAAGGTAGATGTTCAAATAGAATATGAGTGAAAACCTCCTTTCTGTAAGCTCTATAAAATCATTGGTCATTTCTTGCTGAATATTAAATTGATGAATAGATAAGAGAAAATCTAGTAGGAGCATCCAAGAGATGATGATTGGACTTTTGTCAGAAGGAGGAGGATGGATAAGACCACTATCTTTGAGAAACCTGAAGAATACCCGAAGAAAACTGAAAAATGGGTGAGAAGAACACCTCATTTTGTAATGAATTCATGCACTTACTGGGCTAAGATGACAGATGAGGAGGAAAATATTACTGTTGAGGAAGGCATCTTAGATGAAATTGAGAAAATGGTTCTTGTTGTCTATGATTAGTCAAAAGCTGTCTTTCTTGTTCAAGAAATAGTAGACAAAGGAATCTTAAAGGTGATTGAGAAAATGGTTATTTATACCTATAATTAGTCACATTCATTATTTAGTGTAGAGGAACTAGGCATACATAGCTCTAAGTCAGCTGGATGGAAGACTTCAGCACCTTCGGACTCAATCAAAGTGAAGGAACTCATTGGAGCCTTGGTGAGTAAAGGCACACCACCAGCCCCCAAGGGTCCTGTTCCCACCATGGAAAATGCATTTGGCCCTGTCTCTTCATGTACTACAATGTCCTATGTAAATGGATGTTTTGAGAGCCCGGTTAACAGGATGGATTCTAGCCATCACACCATGAATATTACAGTTATGGTGCAACTGGATGCGGTTGCAGAACAACATACTATGACTTCAAAAGGAAGCCCAATGGTAACATACATAAATACTAAATTTTTTAAAATAAATTAGATTTCTGATACTATAGGTATTTTCAACAAATCTTCTGATTCTCCCCTATTTAAACAATGAAAGAACACTAGTCCAACCTCTTATCAAAAGGTCAGAAGATCAAAGAGGAGGAAGGGCTCGGTTTGTTAAAAAAATGTTCTAACGTGATTCTTTTGCTTCAATGAATTCCTTATTTTGTAATTTCTAGGGTATTTCTAAGCCTGATTCTTATATTTTTCTTAAACAATTTTTGATTACTCGTAAACCAAAGATTTTTTATATTGTTGAGCCTAAAATCATCTTTTCTTCGAAATATATCAATCTTTTCAATTTTGGTTACAATTTTCATTTTTCTTGAAATGATGGTATTGATACTGAGTCACATTGGATTTTTTATCATTCCTCTATAAAATCTAATTATGTTATCAAAATTAATAAACAAATGTTTACCATTGAACTTTCCCTTGATAGAAGACACTCCTTTTGTACTATGATCTATGCTATGAATAGATACCTAGATCATTGATCCCTAGGGCATGATATTTATGTTCTAGATAATAATATTCACGATCCTTGGTTTGTGATCGGGGACATTAATGTGATTCACTCCTCTTGTGAAAAAATTGTTCAGACTCACTCTTCCATCTCCTCAAGAGAGGTTAGAAATGGTACTGAGGATAATCATCTTATCGAAATTAATCTCACTGGTGAAAAGTTCACCTGGTATAGAAAACACTACAATTGAATCGTTTCTTGCAAATTGGATAGGGCTGTAACTAATATCTCCACTCTTGATAAATGGGATACTATATTGAGCATCACCTTAACTAGGATTAACTCGAATCATCATCATATTCTTGTATCTCTATTTACTAATGGTCTTAAATCTAGTTTACGTTTCAAATTTAATAATGATTGGTGTATGGATCCCAAATGTACTAACATTATAAAAAAATTATGAGAAATTATGAGGCATCACAATAATGATTTTTCTTGTGTTACCAAGATAAAACACCATAAGTTGTGTAATAAATGATTTTGTAGTAAAAAATATATAAAACCTGACAAGAAAATCTCTTCTCTGGAAATGGATCTTATGAAAATCCATAATTCCAATAATAGATCTAACTTCTATCTGGATCCACAACTTGAAATCAATATCTCTATGAAACTCAACTATCTTTTAGTCTTTAAAGACAACATGCGTAAGTAAATTTTCAAAAAAATGGGTTTTGGATAGTGATAGGAATACAAAGTTCTATAATTCTCATCAATGTATTAGGAAATATTATTGGCCACTTTCCTTTCATAGAGATGTAGACAATATCATAGATACATAAGAGGATATTTCCAACCCCGGTTTCTCCTACATTCATAATATTCTCAATGGTACGAATGTCAATAAAGATCTTCTTCCTGATATCATTCTGACTGTGGTGACTAAAGAAGACAAATTTTTTCTTCTAAGCATCCCCCTTAATCATGCAATCATAGATTCTATTTTTAGTCTCAATCCTGATATTTCCCCAGGCCTTAATGGATTTAATAATGGATTCATCCAACAATACTGGGAGACTATTCATTTAGATGTGTGCTGACTTGTCAAATATTTTTTCTCCAATGGTGTTCTCCCTCCTGGATTAAATGCCCAATTTCATACATTAATTCATAAAGTGGAAAATGCCTCTGAAATATATCTTATCTATCCTATTTCTCTTATTAACACCATTTATAAAATCATTAAAAAACTTCTTACTAATAGACATTCTGCTATATGCAATATAATTGTTTCTTGGAATCAATTTGTCTTTATTAAGGGTAGGTCTATACATGATGGCATATGCCTTGCCTCAGAATGCATGAATATCTTAAACAAATCCACAAGAGGAGGTATAATTTCTATTAAGTTTTATATTAGAAAATATTTTGATACCATTTATTAGAGTTTCATTTTTAATGTTCTCAGGAACTTTTGATTTAATGATACTTTCACCAGTTGGATAAAATCATTATTCAATTCGGACTTTATCTATGTCCTCATCAATGGGCCCCAGAAAGGATTCTTTATGTGTACCAAAGGTGTCCGATAAGGAGATCCCCTCTCTAAAATTCTTTTTGAAATTGTGGAAGATTACTTAATTAGACTGCTCACTCGTCTTCTAGTACAAAATAAGTTCAAACGTTTTAAATCATTTAGGGACTTAAATGTTCCCACCCATCTCTTATATGTTGATGACATCATTCTGTTCTTACAAGGAGTCAAAAGGAATATTCAAAATCTAAAAAATTCCCTCTGTCATTATCAAGAAATCTCTGGTCAATCTATAGCTGGATTAAATCCTTTTTTATTTGTAATTTTTATTCTTTAAATTGAAAAAGTATTTTCCTCAATACACAAGGTATCATGGAAGGTTCTTTCCCTTTTAACTATCTTGTTGTGTGAATTTTTTAAAGAATTACTAAATCTTGTTACATTTCTAACATTGTTGAAGAAATAATCAATCATCTCTCCTCTTGGAAGGGAAAGTCCCTCTCTAATGTTGGTAGGATCTGTCTTGTGAAATCTACAATTGTCTTCGAAATTATCTACTCGATGATGCTTTATAGCTTTCCTACTGGTCTTCTTAAAAAAGTTAATTTTTTCATTAAAAATTGTGTTTGGATGAGAAATACACTTGAAAGGAAGCTCATGACTATTCCACGGGCCGCCTGTTGTAAACCTTTGGAAAAGGGCAGTCTAGGACTCAAAAATCTTAAACTCTTTAATTATGCTCTTCATGATAGACTCACTTGGAGGTTTCTCCACAAAACTCTGACTCCTTTGTTTTTCTCAAAAAAGGATTCATGACTAAGCTAAAGAATAAAAATATGAATTATAACAATTTTTCTATTCGGCCATCCATTAGACATTCTATCACTAATATCATGACCAACTCTAGATGGATGGTCAGTACTAATTCCACCATGGATTTTTGGCTTCACAACTTGACTGGTTCTCCTTTAATCTCTATATTGACTCAAAACACCTTTCCCAATAACACCATCTCAACTATAAGTAATGTTTTTAATTATCATAATATCAAACTTCATGATAACAACATCCAAGTTACTAACAAGTATCACTTCACATCCTTGAGGATTTACTAATTTGGGAACCTGCTTCAAATGGTGTCCTTCATTCCAAAAAATTTCTCCAACAATAATTTCATAAACTCTGACACTAGTTTCTATTGGTTTAACTCCTTCAAAAAACCTTGGATTGAGCCATATACACTTACTCTTTTTTAGAGAATTTCCCATAACAGAGTCCCCACTGATGTTTGTCTGGAATCATTTTGGATCCAACAATGCTGTATGTGTCACTTGTGCAACCAACATATAGAATATACTAACCATCTGTTTCTGTCTTGTTTTATAGCTTCATCTCTTTATAATTATATTTTTGAAATTTTTGGTTGTATTTGGTTGAATCTGGATTAAATCAGCGATCAATTGCAACATTTTGTCAATATTGAATATTCTCAGCAAATCAACAATCTTTTCTCTACGATTACCACTGATCTCCTTCATGTGATCTAGTATGATGTAAATAATATTATTCATAATAATGGCTCATTCAGGCTTAATGAAGGTAGGATGTGGATTATAATTTCTATTTTTGATGTTTCCTCAATTTAGAATCCTTTTTGTGACAACTCTTTTGGAGAATTTGAGATCCTATATCGACTACAGCTTACTGGACAACACATAGAGACTATTCACACTTTTAAGGTATTCTGGAAAGCCCCATTTCCAGGATGGATCAATGTGAATGATTATGGTGCCTCTAAATGAAACCTCGGACCTCTAGGATGTGGTGTTATTTTCAAAGGCTGTATTGGCCTATGTCATAGATGCTTTTTGGGGGGTTGTAGTACGATGTCATCTCTAGAAGCGGAAATGATGTGGGTGATACATACCATGGAATTTTCCAAACAAAAGGGTTGGAACAATATTTTGATTGAAACTGGTTCTACAAAATTTGTACATGCTATTTGGAAGGGTTTGGTGAATCTTGCATGGCTTCTTACCACACAATTGATGAATTGTCTTGCTTCGCTTCACAACATCAACTACATTTCCACTCATGCATTTCGTGAAGTGAACATAATTGTGGATGCTATTTCTAAGAAGGGATTCAACCATGACATTACATGGAAGGATAATTTTCCAGGTGACTTGCTTCCTTTTTATGAAAAAAATACTATAATAAGATTCTTTCCATTAGTATCATGTAATTATTTTTTTCTCTATTTAATAAATTGTTCCTTTATAAGAAAATGCAGTGCATAATGTCGGACATCGTAACCAAAATGTCAAGGCCTCATGCCAAGACTCTAAATATAAAATTTTTCAAGGCTTTGTGCCAAGACCCAAGTTTTTTCATGAGACCTACCAATGCATCGAGGGGATATAGAGGGCCACACCCATCACATACTAAGTCCAATGCAT
Organism: Viscum album; assembly: GCA_963277665.1. NCBI lineage: Eukaryota > Viridiplantae > Streptophyta > Magnoliopsida > Santalales > Viscaceae > Viscum > Viscum album. The sequence goes on along the minus strand of OY728165.1, from coordinate 904,011,996 downwards.
TTCTCATATGAAATTTTTTAAACATAACAAAAAACATTCATATTAAAACTACCATACGAAATGTAAATTATTTATCTATAATACATGAATGGTATAAAAATAACACATCCAAGTCAAACATATCATAACTAATTTAATAAAATATGGAATATTGTATTATAATTAATTAACCTCAATCATGAATAATATATAGTAATGGATGTTGACATAGTTGAAAATGATCAGTAAAACTCTTTGAGAGAAATATAATTTTTTTATGAAATCATTTAAAAGACACACAATTTATAAAGGAATACATTTAAGAGATATTTTTGAATCTAATTTTCCTATAACACTTTGACACTTTTTAAAAGAATTAACATTTTAAAACATTTATTTCTATATAAATAAATCCTTAAAACCATTTTGAAGACATGGACATTAATGAGAAAGATTTTGAAGAATAAACATTATAAACATTTATAATGATGTTTTAGTTAAAGGGTACATAAAAAATAATCATGTTAAAAAATCTTTTATGAAACATGGAAATGGATAATAAATTTTTCCCAGACAATAATTACACACGAATAATCTCGAATAATAATGAGATTGAAGAATTAACCCTTACCATATACATTCCTTTGGTCGAGGGTACGTTTAACCTCCTGTATAATGACCATAATATGTTATTAAATTATACCAGAACCATATTAATATTAATTATATCATACATGAATCTTTTATGTATTTATATTATCCATTTAACAATTATTTCTTTGTCAAATTAACATTTTAGGTAATAATCGTTTTCTTCATCGTAAGTGTTTTAACTTGTGTTTCGTGATCGTATAACTTGTATCATGATTTAAGTGATTCTAAATTATAAAAAATTATTTATATATAATATATATTGTAACACCCCAATATTCCATGGTATGCTTCTTTTTTAATAATATAATAGCGTGTGTTGTACGCAACTTCGTATTCTAACAAACACCACAACCAATCAAACTAGCCGTTATTAATAGTAATGACCACTTTTTAAAATTTTATAAATATTTTCTTTAAAAATGGACTTCAATTTTGGATTTTTAATATCGAAATTATCCTAGGGTGGATTTTTGGTAATTTTATGAGAACATCCAATTTTTAATGAATAGTGAAAAATACTAAACTTTAATTAAAAACTACTTTTTTAATCCAAATATTTTCTATTGATAAATTATACTATTGAGTGATTTTAAATTATAGTTAGAATATATTATTACCATTTAATCAAATTTTGGTCATTGGACATAATTTCACATTTAAACTAGACATAAACATGTGTCAATCTTTTGATTGTTATTATTTCTTAAAAAACACCCTTTTTGTTTTGACAACGGGAATTAATTGTAAACTAATTACTACCAATTCTATGTTTTGAATTTAGAAAAATGGATTCCATATTTATAATCAGGTGGTTAAATTTGTGTAAATATGTAACTATTATTTTTAGACATTTTGTAACGCCCCGACCCCAGCTACCCAGAGTCGGTGCATTACTTCGTAACATTGGCATGATCACAAAAGATCAAGTATAGAAAGACTGATTAGTTTAGTAGACTTGGAAACACTAGATACATTCATAAATGTTACATTACATCATAAGTTGAAAAACTACAATAATAAAGTCTCCATAGTCCACACTCATATCCTCTTCTGACTATCCCTGCAGTTCATTCATAAAATACTTCTTCACATCCTAGAAAATATTAAAACATTGAAAGGGGTGAGCTCAGATGCTCAGTAAGGATAACAATATTTTGGAAGCTTTCATAAATAAACATTAACATTTAAGGAAATGTATAACTAAAACAAAATCCTTTTAAACTTGAATATCAACATAATATGGCAATATTAAACTGAGATAATGCCATTTACTTCTTCACATGGATATTCTACTGGTCGAATAATCACATGCAATATCAATAACCACTTTCATAATGATGGAATACATAATGCCAGACTATCATAACCACGTATCCAAGGCCTCGTGCCAAGACCACAAATAAGATTTTTTCAAGGCCTCGTGCCAAGACACTAGTTTGTCTCATGAGACCTACCGATGCATCGAGGAGCTATACTGGGCTCCACCTGTCACTTATTAAGTCCAATTCATTCTTCATATGAATAGGTTTAAACATATCATAAACCATAACATAATCGTATCACATAAAACATGCATAAAGGAAACATAACATTTCAACATTTCAATCACAAGCTGTCAATAAAACACATTGATATAATATAAACACTTTCAAAACCATTTTCAATACCAAAATAATAGAAAAGTAAAACATGGTATTTATTTTTCTTTTAAAAAATGGATGGCTTGTAGAGGAAGCCGAAACTCAAATAATGGTCACGGCAGCGGAGAAGTCGTTGTTGCCGCATATTTATGGAAAGAAAAATATTCCCTTTTTGTCGTTTAGTAAAACGCTTCGTATAAAAATATTCCTTTTGAATAACCGTAAAAGTCAAAGGGGTTTATACACCGTATAAAAGAAAGTTGTGTATAAAACCAAATATGCCTCAATGAAAGGAGATTGAGACGAAGTCCTTAAAAAGATCATTTTTAAAATAAAATAGATCTATTATGTGTATTCACTATAGTTACACATAAAGAAACTAAAAATACAAAATAGAACATAATAATATCATGACATAATTTGAAAGTAGGAGATTAACCCAAAGAATGTAAGTTGGGTTAAGAAATTTCCTTACCTTGCGTCCTGTCCTGACTCGACCGTTCTTTAACCTCCTGAATAATAAACTAGAGTTAATTCCTATTTACTTAAGAACCTTTTTCATGTTCATTATTCCTTTTATATCCCTTATTACCATGTTATGAACATTATGTAATTATTTAAGTTTATAACGGTCATTTTGTCGATCTTAGGTACTTGAGTCAAAAATAACATTTTTATAATTACAAGTTGTTCATGTGGTTATATATCCATTATATCCAGAATTATATTCATAATATAGATATCATATATCTCATATATATCCAGTATATACATGCATTTATAATATTCCATAACGTTTAGAGGTAAGAAATGAAATGCACCGTTCATGGAGACGGTAAGCCGTACGTACGCATGAACGCTACTTTCATTTATATTTCATATTTAATGAAATCATAATGATATAAAGGTATATTATAATTCCTGTATAACATCATATATAATATCATTTACTCCATCCTTTATACATCCCACATATGGCATTAACGATTCAAATCACTTTGAGGGGGCGGTAGTCCGCACTTCCTAAAATGAAAATATCATGTTTACCCATAATGGAAACAATAAAGGTATGCCATAAATGAAAAATACAGAACCTTAAGTAAAACATAAACATATTATATATCATTTATAAATAGAGTTACATCTTAATGGCCACCTTTGAAGGTGTTTTATGAGTGTTGAACAATCGTCGTTTCGTGAGGCAGTAATTCGCCATCCACAAAAACCGTATGTTCTTTAACTATTAGATGTTGGTGAGTGTAAGTGTAGCTCGAATACTCATTATAAAAAAATCATAGTATATTGAGGATACTGGTGTTGTTACAAAACAAAGGAATAAATTTTTTTAGGGGTTTGGATAAGCAAAATAAAACAAAATAACATAAGAGAAGACATTACATTAAAATCGGGTAACTCTTTTGATTTGAGCCGAAGGCTTCCTTGAGAAGACTTATTCCCAAAGTGAGGCTTCTAGGAGTAAGGGAGTAAAGTTGGAAGAGTATTTGGGCAGAGGTTGGCCGAGACAAAAGGCTTTGAATGTGTGAGTAAGGTGGTAGAGGTGGGGGCCTTTTATAAGTGGAGAGGAGGGGCACTCTTGGAAAGTAAAGAAAAGTCACTTTATTATAAAATGAGTTTCGGATTTCAGAGGTCCCACACTTATATAATTAGAGGTTAAGGTGATAAGGGTTCTAAATATACTCATCCAATATGTTTTTGACAAGTTTATGCCTTGGATTTTACATTATCTTTTTATTTTTTTTTAAATCGTTAAATAATGAGGTCATCGCTGCATCATCATGATGTCATAAATAATTAAATTTATTTAATGTCTAAAAATTATAAAAAAAATTATATGATGTAGTAAATCTTTTTATCTTTCCAATGACTATTTATAGTCAAAAATATGACTTGTATAACCCCATGTAAAAATTGTTTTAGTAAAACATTTCATGTTTGTGTCATTTTTTACTTTAACATTAAATAAATGGTATTTATGTCATTTTCCAACTAAAGTGGCTCCATGGGGTCCCCAAGATGACCAATGGATTTTAATGGTCGTACATGGCACATCCAATGAGGGTAGGACATGTTTCAAGCTCATATCATATTATTAAAACCTTATTTTTGCCTTAAACTACACTAATTACCTCTAATTGCGATTAAGATCTTAAATGTTACTATTCACCAAAAAATTATTTTAATCTCATTGAACCACATTTTACTTCTTAATTACAACCATGTATGTTGGATTTTTTAAATTCAAAACTTAGAAGTGGTAATGTTTCATTTTAATGAAAAATCAGTTTTTTTAACAACCACTTAGTGGTTTCACTATTCATCAAAATTTGAAGTTTTTCAGAATAAGGCCAAAATTTCACCCTAAGCTATAATTGATATCCCGAATTCAAAAATTATGTCTATTTTAAAAAATTCAAAACATATAAGTTGCATTAATTAATTTTATAATTAATTCCCGCTGTTACAACAAATAGCGTGTTTTTAAGAAACAATTTATATCAAAAGATTGGCAATTGTTAATGTCCAATTTCAATGTTAAATTAATTCTAATGACCAGCATTGGATAAAATGGTAAAAATATATTCTAATTATACTTTAAAACCACTAAATATTATAATTTACCAAAATATATTATTTTGATTTAAAAAGTTGTTTTAAGTATTTTTTCACTATTCATAAAAAATTGGAAGTTCTCAGAAAGTTACAAAAAATTCAACTTAGGAAAATTTTGATATTACGAATACAAAAAAGAAGTCCATTTGGAAAAATAAAATTTATAAAATTTCAAAAATTAGGTATTACTATTCATAACGGCTACTTTGATTAGTCGCGATATTATAGAACTCGAACTTGCGTACAATGCAAGCTATTGCATTATTGAAAGAGAGGCGTATTGTGGAAGCTCGAGGTGTTACACATTTTGAATAATTACTTCGGTAAATATTTTATTTACCATGGATAAAGGGTAAATTCAGTAAATAAGGGTAAAAAGTAATATTATAATAATATTAAATTAACCTAACACATTTCATAACCCTATTGGATAATACATTTACGACCATGGGAATCTTTGGGTCGATTTTGGTTCCCCATGGAGTCACTTGTAAATGATAATGAAACTTTATATTAATTAAGTTAAAGTAAATACAAAAATGAAATAAGCATATATCTTTTAGTAAAACAATTTTTACATAGAGTTATATATGTTATATTTTAGACTATAAATATTCATTATAAAGATAAAAATATTTAATACATAATGATATTTTATTTATAATTTTTATAAATTGAATAATTAAATTTATTTATGACATAATAATGAAGCAGTATTTTCCTTATTAATGAGAGAATCAAATAATTGGTGTTATAAATGTTAAAATAAATATACTTTTGATAGTTTTGATGACATAAATAAAATTTAATGGTTAATATGAAATTTTATGATTACTTAAATGATTTTTTTAGAATTAATAAAGTTCTTATGACTTTTACAAAAATCAATCATTAAATATTGTCAAAATTGACGTAAAGGAGTTTTTAAAACAAATATTTTATTATTAATTGATATTCTATTCCAAAAAATATAAGGATCGGCCAAAGGACTTATATAATTATAGCAGTATCATTAATGGTCCACATAGAGGTATCTTGGAAGTATATAGTATCTTTATTAAGTATATAATATAAAAATATAAAGAGACATGGTAAATGCCAAACTATTTAGAAAAAGATTTAAATCAAAACGATAAAGTAAGTATAGTGTCCCAAACCTATCTAAAGCCTTTTTGTTGTTTGGTTTTTTACCTATACCGACTTTAATTTTTAAATAATCCACCTTTGAGCTATTAGAAACCGAATATGAATTTATTATAAAATAATATTTCTAGCTTTTCCAAAGGTGCCCCTCACCCATCTTATAAAAGGGAACTCCCCCTTCTCTCTAATTCACACCATAAAAGGCTTTTGGCTCGGACAACCCATGCCACAATATTCTCAAAACATCCATCTATTCAACCTAGAGTCCTTATTTTGATCATAAATCCATCAAATAGAGCCCTTTTGATCAAATCAAAAGGACGAACCCGAAGAAGGGGTAATGTTTTCACCACCCTATTTCAAGTTCCTTTCTTCTTCCCCTTCTTATTTCGTTGTTATTTCCGTTATAAAATAATAACTCCAGTATCTTATACATACTATGATTTTATTATAAATATGGTGCAACCATATTGAGTATTCTATCCATCCTTTAAATGACATTTCACCATATGTGCGTACGTACGGCTTATCGTCTCCTCGTCGTGGTGTAATTGTTATTCAAAACATTATTACTTGGATGAGTATGATAATGATTTGTAATTGATGTAATTAATAAATATAGAATGATTATGATTCTATATATATGATATAACATCAAATTATATATGATTTTAATATCAAAAAAATGATATTGTCGCTCATGCGTACGTACGGACTACCGTCTCCATGAACGCGATGAGATACATTCCCCATCATATCCATTCAAGAATAATTTTCATTCGATGGTTAAAAATAATTTTTAAAGACTTAATATCATTCTACATATGAATAATATACAACCTATCCATAACAAACAAGTCTTACGTAACCAATCATATAAATGAAAATGAATCAGTTAACACCCAAAACAACGATAATACAAAGATATTATTAACAAAGTAATGTTAAAAGATCATATATGATATAATATTAATGTATATGATTCTTCTAAAATTTAATAACAATTATTTCACTATTATACATGATTTTAACAAACCCTCGACCAAGGAAAAGTACAAGTTAAGGGTTTATTCAACAATCTCTTCATTATCCGAGGTTGTTTATACGTAATTATCAACTAGGACCTCTTTATCATCCACATACATGTTTCTTAAAAATGTACTTCAAAACATTCTTAATATTTTATAGACTATGGGTTAAAGACATTTATACCCTTGTTTGACTTTTTGTAAGATTCTTTTAAAGGAATCTTTCTGTTGTTTTCCAAACAAGGTCCCTTATAACCTTTCCGACAAAATTAAGGTAAGAATGTCTTTTTTTAACTTATACGGCGGGTGCGGTTATTTTCCACCGTTATAGAATCATCGAAGCTTCCCTTAATAGCATATAATAATATTTTAAAAGTAACTGTTTTATTTTATTATTATGTGACTTTATGTTGATTTAAAAAAATATATATTTCTCTCAAATATTTTTGATTTCATCTATGTCAACATCCTTTCATGGATTTGAAGCTTATTTGAAGTTTATTTATTATGATAAAAAAATTGCATATTTTTATTAATGGTTCTGTGATATGATTTACTGTGGATGTGTTATTTTTATACCATTTATTTTTTATGGATAGAGTATTTATATTTCATATGCTAGTTTTCATACAATTGTTTTTTTATGTTTAAACCTGTTCAAATGAGGAATGCGTTGGACTTAGTAAGTGATGGGTGGATCCCACTATAGCTCCTTGATGCATCGGTAGGTCTCATGAGAAAAACTAGTGTCTTCACATAAGGCCTTGACCAAATCTTATTTGTAGTCTTCGCACAAGGCCTTGACTATGTGGTTATGATAGTTCGGAATTATGCATTCCATCATTATGAATGTCGTTATTGATATTTCCTGTGATTATTTGACTAGTAGAATATCTAAGTGAATAAGTAAATGACATTATTTCATTTTATTTCTTCCATATTATACTGAAGTTCAAGTTTAAAAGGCTTTTGTTTTAGTTATACATTGCCTTAAATGTTTATGCTTATTTATGAAAGTTTCTGCTATATTGTTATCCTTACTAGGCATCAGAGCTCACCCATTTATATGTTTTATTTTTCCCAGGATGTGAAAAAGTATTTTATGAATGACTTATAGGGATAGAATGAGGGGATATGAGTGTGGACTATGGAGACAAGATTTTGTTGTAGTTTTCATTTTATGATGTAATGTAAGACTTATGAATGTATCTAGTTATTTCCAAATCTACTAAACTAATAGGTCATTCGATACATGATCTTTTGTGATCATGCAAATGTTATGTAATAATGAACTGACACTAAGTAACTAGGGTCTAGGCATTAAAGTTTGTATCATAAGAAGTTTAGTACAAACCTTGGAAACATTATTTAGATAAACTCTGATTAGAGCACATCGACCTAAGATGGACTTTGAGGATTAGTAGAGAAAAACTTCCTAGAATTTTGGTATTGTAGAGAATATGTGAGTTTTCTGAGAAATACATCCATATCTGGATACGAGTAAGTAGAGGTGGCTCTCGCACAGATGTACTTAAGGGTAAAAACCAAAACACCTCTTTGAGATAGAGTCGAACGGGAACTGGTGCACGACAACGGGCGTTGCTGCACTGTTGGTTACGGCACTCTCGGGGGATATTCTTAAGATAATTCACATTTCCTCTACAAACCATTATGAATGGTTTATGAGTATATACTTCCTCAAACAAAACATTTTTATGATTATGGATTATATCCATAAAATGTTCAATTTATGTTTAGTGTTTTAAATGTTTGGATTTATGTATTGCGATTAATAAACTAATCTAGTGTATGCCATTGTTTAGAAATGGAGCCTAGTGTAAGGAATGTAAATTGTATCAATTCACGCACTTCATGTAAGGATTTCCCTCCTAATAAAGATAATTATATTAGAGCTTTTGATAAAACTGGTGCTGATCAACATATCACCATATTGGGACGACTCACTCAGGTTATGAATAATAACCTTACCCGTATGGAGCACCCAGAACCATAGCATGGAGGATCAATGTTATATCATTTCATGAGGAAACTACCACCAACATTCAATGGGAGTACAAATCCATTGGTATCTAAGCAATGGATAAGTTCTTTAGAGATAAAATTCCACACCTTGGAGAGTAGCGAAAGGGAAAAAGGTTTCATGTTATTTTACCGCCTCAAAGGAGATGATGACCAATGGTGGTCATTGATTCAAAACACAAAGGAAGATGATGAAGTATTAAATATATAATGGAGGGAGTTTAAAGAGATTTTCATAGAAAAATACTTTCCTCGTGACTATTTAGTAGATATGGAAAGGAAATTTCTGAGTCTGAGGCAAAAAGATGATGAGAATGTCGCAAAGTATGAGGCAAACTTTACATTGTTAACGAGGAATGCTGCAGATTATATACATAACACAAGAAGTAATATTGATTGTTTTGTTGATGGGTTAAAATTGTCACTCCGTTGAGCATTAGTCTCACAATCCTTCTCATCGTAAGAAGATATTGTCTCATGTGCTATCATGATAGAAAAATAATTATCTAAGTTTTACGACTTTAAAGTAAAGAAGAAGAAGAAAAGATAGGTCGATCACTCTGGAAATGGAAATAAGGGGAAGAAGGAGAAAGTTGAATAAACACCCTACATTAAACGTGGGATGAAACACCCCAGTACTTCCTGGAAGGGAATTTGAACCTATTACAAGTGTAGTGAAAAAGGCCACCAAGCTCGTGATTGCACGGGGAAGAAATAAGATACTGATGTTCAATGATAAAATTTCATGGAGATGGGACATTATGCAAATTAATATCCTAAGAGTCAGGGGAACTTACCATAGAAAAGGCCAAGGGATCAATGCCAATCTTATGCTATCACTACTGCTGAGGTGGAAGCTCCGAAAGATGTGGTGGTAGGTAATTTAATGGTTTCCACAAGTTTAGAAAATGCTTTATTTGATTCTGGATCATCACATTGTTTCATATCTTCCCAGTTTCCTAAGAAAATTAGATATTTCCAATTTGATTTAACAAGGGAGTTGAAAGTTAAAACTCTTAAGGGATATATCATTTTCAACAATGTTATGTGAATCAGTCTCCATTAGAGTATATAAATGTTCTTTTTCTACTGATTTCATCATCATACCTATGGTTGAATTTGTTTTAATCCTTGTTATGGATTGGATTTTCGACCATGATTTGAATATTTTTTATAAGAATAAGGAGGTTACAATTTTTGATGATGATGATAAAGAACACCTTATCTTTAGAGCAGAATCATCACAACCTGATTTTTATCTAGATCCACCCCCAGTAACTCAAATAAATTCAATTATCGGGGAGGAAGAGAATGAAATAACTGTGGGTGAGGAATGGAATGTTCAAATTGAGGATGTACCCATTGTGAAATAATATGTAGATGTGTTTCGAGAAGATTTACCTGGACATCCTCCAGAATGGGAAATTGAGTTTTCCATTGATTTAATTCCTTGTTCAAGGCCTATATCGAAGCCCCTTTATAGAATGGCCACTGTGGAATTACTTGAACTAATGAAACAACTAGAGGAATTGAGTAATAAGGGATTTATTCTCCCTAGTGTTCCTCCATGGTGATCCCCTGTCCTTTTTTAAGAAGAAATATGGATATATGATGTTATTTATCGACAATAGAGAAATCAATGCTATAACAACAAAGAACAAGTACCCCTACCTCGCATTGATGATTTATTTGACCAACTACATGGAGCTCAATACTTCTCAAAGGTTAACCTTCGATCTGGACACCATCAATTGTGTGTGAAGAAGGAAGACATTCCGATCAAAATATTTTGAACCAGGTACAAGCATTACGAGTTTACAATAATGTCTTTTGGGGTGACTAAGGCACCCTATGTTTTCATGGATCTAAGGAACAAAGTTTTCAAGGAATATCTTGATGATTTTCTAGTGGTATTTATTGATGATATCTTGGTATATTCCAAAATCTATGAAGATCATGAAAATCACTTGCGCATTATCCTGAAGATTCTTTGAAAACATGAATTATATGGGAAGTTTAGCAAGTGTGAATTATTGCTTAAGTAGATTTCTTTTCTTGGCCATATTGTCTCTAAGGATGGAATCTCCATTGGTATTTCTAAGACAAGAGAAATCCAAGAATGGACATCACTGATGAGTATAACCGAGGTACGCAGTTTTATTGGTTTATTAGGTTATTATCGACATTTCGTGCAGAATTTTTCCTGATTGGCTAACCCATTAACGAAGCTCACATGTAATGGGGTTAAATTTGTTTGGACAAAAGTGTGTGATGAATATTTCTAATAATTGAAGATAAGATTGGACAATGATCCTATCTTGACTCTACCATAAGGGAATGATGGATTTGTTATTTATCGTGATGACTCAATGAAAGGACTTGGTTGTGTCATTATGAAAATGATAGGGTATTTTGCTATGCAACACGAAAGCTAAAAATTCATGAGAAAAAAAATCGTACTCGTGATCTTGAGTTTGCAGCTGTAATATTTGCTTTGATGATTTAGAGACACAATCTCTATGGAGGAAAAATGTGAGACTTATACTGATCAAAAGAGTTTTATGTATATTTTCTCACAGAAGGAAATCAACATGAGGTAAAGGAGATGTCATGAACTACTCAAGGGTTATGATTGCACGATACACTACAACCCGGGGAAGGAAAATAAGGTGGAAGATTCTTTGAGCAGAAATGATCATGGAGTTTTGAAAAAGATGAGTGTTTAAAGGGATCTTATTTTCATGGATCTCGTAAATATGGATATGGGAATAACCATGGAAGGTAAAACATCAATGCTTTTTCAAATGGTTTCCCAACAATCTTTACTAGAATGGATAAAGAGTTCTCAGACCGGTGATGAAGAGTTTCAAAAGAAGATTAAATCTATGAATGGTGGGAGATTAAGTGACTTTGTGTATGAAGATGAAATTTTGAAATTTGGGAAGAGAATTTGTGTTACCGATATACCTAATCTAAAAAGGGAATTGTTGGACTATGCTCATAGTTTTAATTTCTCTATACACCCTGGGGACACCAAGATGTATAAATATTTGAAGGAATATTTTTGGTGGGACAACATGAAGAGGGATACTGTGGATTTTGTGTCAGGATGTATGGTATGTCAACAAATGAAATCTAGAAGGCAACAACCTGGAGGGGTCATGCAACCTCTTCCCATACCAGAGTGAAAATTGGATGATATTACGATGGACTTTGTCATGGGAATACCAAATACTCCTAGAAAAACGATACAATATGTGTCATTGTTGATCATCTTACCAAGTTAGCACATTTTCTTGCTATAAGAGAATATCTACAACTTGAACGTCTTGCAAGGATCTATATTATTGAAGTTTTGAGACTTCATGGAGTACCCCTATCAATTATTTATGATTGTGATCCACGTTTTACATCAAGATTCTGGAAAAGTCTTTAGAGAGACCTGGATACTGAACTTCAATTGAGCACTGCCTACCACACCCAAACTTATGGACAATCATAAAAGACTATTCAAACCATAGAAGAAAGGTTGAGATCATGCCCACTTGACTTTCAGGGTATGTGAGATCAATATTTACCTTTGGTAGAATTTTCATATAACACTAGCTTCTATTCAAGTATACATATGGCACCATATGAATCGTTATATGGAAAGAGATGTCGCACACCAACCTGTTGGGATGATATTGGTGATAGAAAACTCTTAGGACCATATCTAGTGGAGGAAATGATGGAAAAGTTTAATGTAATCGAAAACTAATTCAAAGCAACTCAAACTAGGTAGAAGAGATTTCCTGACAACCGGAGGAAAGATTTGAAATTTCAGGTAGGAGATCATGTTTTCATGAAGATATATCCATGGAAGAGAGTTATAAATTTCGGTATGAAAGGTAAATTGAGTCCCAGGTACATAGGACCTTTTGAAATTCTAGAATGAATTGGATTTTTAGCTTATCGTTTGGGAATGCCGCTAAATCTCTCTAAAGTTCATGATGTATTCCACATATCACTGTTGAGAAAATACATGCCTTACCCAACGCATGTACTTACCTACGAGGAATTAGAACTGGAACACGATTTTTCTTATTGCGAAGAGAGTGTCATGATTCTCTATATAAGAGAACAAGTGCTGAGAAACCGGACGACTCGTCTGGTAAAAGTTCTATGGAGAAACCATATATTGGAAGAGACAACGTGGGAACTCGAGGAACTTATGATGAAGAACCACCAGAGTCTAATTATTCAGGAATATTCATGAAATTTCGAAGAAAAAACTATTTAATAGAGGGGAGAATGTAATACCACAAGCTTCCACGGTACACATCTCTTTGAATAATACAATAGCATGTGGTGTACGCAACTTTGAGTTCTAACACACACCACAACCAATCAAAATAGCCATTATGAATAGTAATACCCACATTTTGAAATTTTATAAATTTTATCTTTCAAAATAGACTTCATTTTGGGTTTCATAATATCAAAAATATCCTAGGGTGAATTTTTGGTATTTTTCTGAGAACATCCAATTTTTGACGAATTGTGAAAAATACTAAACATTTATAAAAAAAACTTTTTTAATCCAAATAATTTATAGTGATAAATTATAATACTGAGTGGATTTAAAGTAGTTAGAATATTGTTTTACCATTTAATCGAATTTTGGTCATTTTATGTTATTTCACATTTATCCTAGACATAAACAAGTGTCAATTTTTTGATAGTTATTATTTCTTAAAAAGACACGTTTTTTGTTTTGACAATAAGAATTAATTTTAAATTAATTTCTGCCACTTAGTTGTTTTGAATTTATAAAAATGGAATCTATATTTAGAATCTGGAGGTAAAAATTGTGTAAATAGGTAACTTTTATTTTTAGACATTTTGAATAATTACTTCGGTAAGTATTTTATTTACCATGGTTAAAGGGTAAATCCGGTAAATAAGGGCAAAAAATAATATTGTAATAATATTAAATTACCATAAAAGGTGTACTAACCCTATTATCTGATACATTTACCACCACGTTCATCTTTGGGTTGATTTTGGGACCCCATGGAGTCACGTTTAAGTGATAATGACACTTTATATTAATTAAGTTTAAGTAAATACAAAAATGACATAAGCATATATCTTTTAGAAAACCAATTTTTACATTGGGTTATATATGTTATATTTTCAACTATAAATAATAATTAGAAATATAAAATTATTGTTTACATAATGGGATATTATTTATAATTTTTATACATTGAATAATTAAATTTATTAATGACACAATAATGATATAGTATTTTCCTTATTAATGAACGAATCAAATAATTGGTATTATAAATTTTAAAATAAATATAATTTGAATGTTTTTATAACATCCACAAATTTTATTGTTTAATATGACAAGTTATGATTGCATAAATGAAATTTTTTCTATTTAATAAATTGGTTAAGACTTTTTCAAAAATCATTTATAAAACAGTGTCAAAATTGACAGAAAGGAGTTTTTAAAACGAGTATTATATTATTAATTGATATTCTATTAGAAAAATCTATGGTTATACCAAAAGACTTATATAATTATAGGTGTATCATAAATGGTCCAATTTGTGGTCTCTTGGAAGTATATAGTATGTATATTAACTATTTAATTTAAAAATACAAAGACACATGTCAAATGTCAAACTATTTAACTAAGAGTTAAGTCAAAAAGATAAAGTTAATATATTGACCCAAACCTGTCTAAATAAAATTGGATGAGTGGTTTTAGACCTATACCAACTTTATACTTAAAATAATAGTCTTTGGATCTATTAGAAACCGAATAATAATTTATTATAAAATAATATTTTTAGCTTTTCAAAAGGTTCACATCACCCCTCTTATAAAAGGGAACTCCCCCTTCTCTCTAATTCATACCTTCAAAGAATTTTGGCTCAGACAAACCCTACGAAAATATTCTCTAAACATCCATTACATAAACCTAGAGGAAATAGTTTGATCAGAAAGCCAACCTATGGATCCCTTTTGATCAAATTAAAACGAAGAACTTGAAGAAGAGGTAATGTTTTCACCACCCTCTTTCAAGTTCCTTTCTTCTTCCACTTCTTCTTTCATTGTTATTTCCATTATAAAATAATAAATCTAGTATCTTATATATACGGTGTTGTTATTATAAATATGGTACAACCATATTCAGTAATATATCCATCCTTTTAATGACATGTCACCATACGTGCGTACGTACGGCTTACCGTCTCCACGTCGTGGTGTAATTTTTATTCAAAACATTATTTTTTAGATTAGTATGATAATGTTGTTTAATTGATGTAAATAATAAATATAACATGATAATGATCCTGTATATATGATATACCATCCAACTATATATTACTTTAATATCAAAAGAATGATATTGTCGCTCGTGCGTACGTACGGACTATCGTTTCCAAAAACGCGATAAGATTCATTCCCCATCGTATCCATTCAAGAATAATTATCATTTGATGGTTAAAAATAATTTTTAAAGACATAATATCATTTTTCATATGAATGAGATACAACCGATCAATAACAAACACGGATTATGTAACAATTCATAGAAAGGAAAATGAATCAGCTAACACCCAAAACAACGATAATACAAAGATATTATTAACAAAGCAATAATAAATGATCATTTATGATATCATATTAATGTATACGATTATTTTATAATTAAATAACAATTATTTCACCATTATACAGAAGGTTAAAAAAACATTGACCAAGTAAAATTACATTTTAAGGGTTTTTTAACAAACTGTTCATTATATGAGTTGTTTATACGTAATTATCTACTAGAAACTCCTTATCATCAACATCCACGTTTCTTAAAAATGTATTTCAAAACATTCTTAATATTTGATAGACTATTGGTTAAAGTCATTTTATCCCCTTTTTTAATATTTATATGATGCTTATAAAAGAATCTTTCTGTCGTTTATTAAACAAGGTCATTTTTAACATTCTCGAAAAAATTAAGGTAAGAATGTCTTTTTTATCTTATATGGATGGTGCTGATATTTTACACCATTATAGAATCGTTGAAAATCCCTTACAAGCTTATAAGAATATTTTTAATTTAAATTTTATTATTTTATAATTACGTGACATTTAAATTATTTAAAAACAAGAGATATTTCTCTCAAATAGTTTTTATTTCATCCATGTCAACATCCTTTGATGGATTTTAAGCCTATTTGAAGTTGATTTATTAGGATGCAAAAATTCCATATTGTGTTGAAGATTTTTTGATATGATTGAATGTGGATGTGTTATTTTTATAACATTAATGATTTATGGATAGAATATTTACATTTCATATGCGAGTTTTAATAAAAATGTTTATGTTATGTTTAAACCTGTTCATATGAGGAATGCATTAGACTTAGTAAGTGACGGGTGGAGCCCACTATAGCTGCTTGATCCATTAGTAGGTCTCATGAGACAAACTAGTGTCTTTTCACAAGGCCTTGAAAAAATCTTATTTGAAGTCTTGGCACAAGGCCATGACTATGTGGTTATGATAGTATGTCATTATGCATTCCATCATTATGAAAGTAGTTATTGATATTGCATGTGATTATTTGTCTAGTAGAATCTCCATGTTAATAAGTAATTGGATTTATCTCATTTTATTTCTGCCATATTTTTCTAAAGTTTATGTTTAAAAAGATTTTTTTAGTTATACATTGCCTTAAATGTTTATGCTTATTTATGAAAGATTCTGTCATATTGTTATCCTTACTAAGCATCTGATCTCACCCCTTTTATGTTTTATTTTTTCCCAGGATGTGAAGAAGTATTTTATGAATGACCTGTAGGGATTTTTTGAAGGGATATGAGTGTGGTATATGGAGACATTATGTTGTTGTAGTTTTCATTTTATGATTTAATGTAATACTTATGAATGTATCTAGTTATTTCCAAGGCAACTAAACTAATCGGTCTTTCGAGACTTGACCTTTTGTGATCATTCCTATATTATCTAATAATTCACTAACTCTGGGTAACTGGAGTAGGGAGTTACATATATTCAGTATATAAATATTTTTAATTGATAGATATATTAAATAGAATACACCATTTATGGAGATGGTAGGCCGTATGTATGTATAAACGTTGTTTCAGTTTTCATATCGTATTGAATGGAAGTAAGTGAATGAGATAAATGTAAACACACACACACCCATAGATATATATCTAGTATAATTATTATGTCATATATTAAATACTTATTAATAATATATATTTATATAATCATCGTTGAATGGTGAAAGTGGAAATTAATCTCATCGCGTCGTGGAGACGGTAAGCGGTACATACACACGAGCGATGATATCACACTTTTGATGGTAAAATCAACTATAAATGGATTGTATATTTTATATACAGAATAATTAACATGTTATGTTTATATTTTACATCAATTATACTCTTTATAATACCCATACAAATAATGAAGCATTGAATAACAAACTACACCACGATGAGAAGACGATAAGCCCTACGTACACACCTGTGGTGACATTGTCATTCATAGGATATATGGAATAATGAATATGGTTATACCAAATTTATAATTACATCATACGATGTATAAGTTACTAGATTTATTATTTTGGTATGGAAAAAAATAAAGAGGATGTGGAAGAAAAAAAGAACATTGAAAGAGGTGATGAAATTATTATTTCCTCTTCAGGTGTTTCCTTTTGATTTGATCAAAAGGGATCATTAGGTTGGATTTAAAATCGAAGTAAGGACATTAGGTAGGATTTAGGATAGTGGGGAGAATATTTTAGTAGTGGTTGGATGAGCTAAAAGGCTTTTGAGGTGTTAATTTGAGGGATATGTAAGTACCCTTTTATAAGAAAGGTGAGGGGTACTTTAAGAAGAGCTTCATATATTAATTTATTATACAATCATTTTATGTCTCTAATGTCTCCAAAAAGATTATTTTATAGGATAAGGTGGGGATGGGTCTAAATCCTCTCAACCAAATGGTTTTAGACATGTTTATGTCACTATATTTACCTTATCTTTTAGATTTAAATCTTAGTTAAATAGTTTAACATTTACATTTTCTTCTTGTATTTTTATATTACATGGTTTATAAAATAATATAAAATTACAAGAAATCCCAAGTGGTATATTAATGACATATATATTATTATATAATTCTTTTGTATAATCATTATTTTTTGAAGACTATTATATAATTTCATAATATAGTATTCTTTTAAAACACATTTATATCAATTTTGACAATATTTGTAATTCTGTTTTTTGAAAGCCTTAAAAACATTTTCACTTAGAATTTTTTAACCAACCCTAACATGTAATAATGACCTAGAAAATTCGTGTATGGCATAAAACGTCTGAAATTATTTTTATTTTAATATTTATAATATGAATTATTATAATCTTTCATTAACTGGTTAATTACTACATAATCATTGTGTCATAAATAAATTTATTTATTTAATGTCTAAAAATTATATGTAATTTATAATGATGTATGAAATATTTTCCTCTTTAAAAGGAATATTTATAGTCAAAGAGATCAATTATATGACCTAAAATAAAAATTATTTTACTATAACATACATGCTTATTTTATTTTTGTCTTTAACATATATTAATTAATATAAAATGTTATTATTACTCGGAAGTGCCTCTAAGGGGTCCCAAAATCGACCAAAGTAAGGACATGGATGGGAATATATCATCCAATAGGGTTAGGACATGTTTCAGGGTATTTTTAATAATATTTTAATTTTATTTTTTCACTCATATTTACCGGATTTACCCTTTAACCATGGTAAATAAAATATTTACTAAAGTAACTATCCATAATGGCTAAAAATAAAAGTTATCTATTTAAAGAATATGGAACTCCTTATTCCAAATATGGAATCCAATTTTCAAATTCAAAATACAGAAGTTTCAAATATTAATTTAAAATTTATTCTCATTGTTAAAACCAGAATGCGTGTTTTTAAGAAATAAAAACTATCAAAAGACTAATTTTTTATGTAAAATTTAAATTTAAAATTATATAAAATGACCTAAATTATATTAAATGATAAAAATAAATTCTAATGATACTTTTAAACCACTAAAATGTATAATTTAACTCTATAAATTATTTCTATTAAAAGTTGTTTTAATTTAAAATTTAGTATTTTTCACTATTCATCATAATATGGAAGTTATATGAAAAGTACCAAAAATGTATCCAAAATAAATTTTTACTTCCCAATTATAAAGAAGAATTTAATTTCATTAAATTGAATATATAAATGTGTCAAATATTGGATTTAATAAGGGTTTCCCATTGAAAGGCTAAAAACTGTGTTTTTTGAAAAATACTTCTTTTATCTAATAAAATTGAATTTCTAAATTTATTATGTCAAAGAAACACAATAGATGAATGATAAAATTATATGGGATATATAAAATTCAAAATTTGTTTAATACTATTCATAACCACTTTTTAATCGGCTAGTTTGATAGGTCGTGTTACACTTTAATTTGGTGTTGTGTACATCACACGCTTTTGTATTATTCAAAGAGAAATATACAGTGGAATCTTGGGGTGTTACATTATTCTATCCTTCAATAAATTTCATCCTCTCAATTTGAAATTATTCTTCTAAAATTAAATTTTTAAAAAATAGAAAATACGTTTGTGAAAAATTACATTGGAAATAGGGCTATTAAAATTTAGTCTTAATAAGATGGAAAGGAAAATGAAAAAGTCACCGCAAATTATGATTTCAAATATGTTAACATTGGGGGAAATTATAATCGGAGGAAAAATGTAAATATTTATAAGGAGTGATTTAGGTCATCAATCACAAATAAGTGAATGAAAAATAGAGGGTCTCAAAACCATAAATATATGATGATTAAAAATATCATCAGTTCAACAAAAAATAAGGTATTAGGATAACAAATTTTTGGTTTTAAGATCTGTTCCCTAAAGTTTATGAATTAATGTATTCATGGAATAAGAAAAAAAATACTTGAAAAGTCATTTTCCATCCATTTAACTAATTTTCTATCACAAACTCACCTTTCACTCCAAAAGATAATATAAATAAAAAATATTGTATTTTTCCTAATCGTATAGGGTTCCAAAAATACGAAATTATAATAAATATTTCAGAAAATTTAAAAGAAACTACATTACAAAAACAAGACATCATGTTGGATAGTGGTAGGTGATGCACACTTATCTCTTTTCGGTTGCGGGTTCAAGTCTCACAACCTTACCAGACGTGATGGGTTATTATCCAACCTGAAGTTTTTCCTTTTTACAAAACCCAAAAGTAATCAGAAGAAATGATCTGACCTTAAATAGTAGTATCCAATGTTCATCATAATCTATTCCAACTGTTAGAATAATCCAAAATACTTCTATCCAAACTCAGAGCCCAAAATTTATAAGGAAGGTAAACATAACGAAGATCACTTTTGTCCCATAACAACAAGTTAATACCTTCATCATGTATTCTATTAAAACGTGGTAAAAATAAGAATTACCATAAAATCATATTTGAATATGTGTTTACTTATTTATTCCTTCTGTAAAACATAGAATACTAGATATACTCATTAAATCCAAAAATGTTGAAAACTCGCAATAATGTTGGTATAATCAACTATTTAAACCAACCATTTATTAGTTCTGAGGATGTAAATAATATCTAATATACTTTATCAAAATAAATTATATCTTATTCCAAAATATACTACTAAGATTAAATTTTTATTTCCAAAATCACTTTCGAGGAAATGTGGGAAAGCATAAAACTAAAAGGCCAAAATCTTTAGACACAGTAGGAAATCACAAAATCATTAATAGTGAGACTAAAGATATTGGAATTGCTTACCAGATATAGCCCCCCAATGAAGGGAGTGTGCCTTTGTATCCAGATCATCTTTGATAAGGTCTTCAATGTAGTTGACAAGCTTTTCCCATGTTTGGATTTACTCCTCCACATTGATTTTTTTCCATTGAAGTAGCATGCTAAAATAAGGTCTTGTTTGTAGATCCAATCCCATTGACTTTTGTTGAAATCACTTCGAAGATCTCTCTATAAGATTCTGTTCTTCTCCTCCACTGATTCCATGAGCTTAATGAAATCTTCCTTCATTTCATTATTAGAGGATATGAGGAGATTTAAAAGTTCCTTCCCATTTTCCTCGTCCACCTTTCCCAATTCCACCCCCTACTTTTGTATTTTAGGAGTCCGACTCTCACTTTGATGTTTTCCTTTTTGAAGAACAATGCACTTCTTACTACCTTGAACCTGGTCCGTAGTTGCATAAACCTTTACCTTGGCCCTGCTAGTCTTCCTTGTCTCCATCGGCTTCGGTAGCTGAGAATAGTCCATATGGCCTTGGTATTTCATCTCCTCAACCGCAATCCATCCCCCTGTATCGCTAGTCCCCTTGCGGCCCTTCTTCTTCCATGTACTAAGAAGCCCTCTGACATGAGTGCCCTCCTCACAGTCCACCAAGAGCTGACTAGAGAGCCCTTCCTCATAATCAGCCTCTGATAAAAGGGTTGAATGCACTTCCACTACCTTTTGAATCTACTGCCCCCAGATCGGCCATAGCTCTTGTTTAGACCCTTCCTCATCCAACCCTTCAAACCGATTACTTAACATTATAGATGGATTGATTCACCTATGCCTCCTCCTAATATCAACATCCTTATACATGCATGACTCCAGGGACCCACGCCCCGTGTAACCATTCAACACACCCCCATGTGGAACCACTGCAGGACAATTAGGACTGCCAGACCGCAGAACCCCTGCATAGAAAATAGGACTCCCCACCACCGTATTCACCGAAAGAGAATGACCAAGAAGCTGTGTACCATCCAGATCATTCCTCCGACTCAAGAAAATATCAGTGATCCATGGTTAAGCCATTCTGGGAGAAGGCTTGGCCAGAGAGGGGTTGCTATTACCAGACATAACCTTTGTTGACCCACTGTCGACCATAGGATTATCAGACAAGGGGAGACCCAGACCCTCCTGTTCAAATATATTCCCATGTGTTCCAGACTCTGGTCTTACCTGATCTTTCATCTGATCTTTCCCATGAGGATGTACCTTCTTGATCCGACGCCCATTACGACAGGCAGCAACAGGATGTCCTAGCCGCCCACAGGACGCATAGTGATCTGTCCACGACTCGAAGACAATAGCTTATTTCCACTGAAACTCTTGTCCAACTGTTATCCACACCCAGTCCACCTGAACCTTTGAAACATCTACCTCCACACAAATTCGGGGACAAATAGGATGGCTCATGAACTCCGTTCTACTGTTGGAGTATATGAAGCGACCAACAAGGTTTCTAAGTGTCCGCAAAATAGAATGATTTTGGAAGGGGAGCGGGAGATTTGGGAAACTTACCCATAATGCAATAGTAGGAGCGTCTCGCTTCATATGGAAATCAAACATCCACTGGAGAAGATAGAAGAAACTCCCATTTCATTTGTGAGGAGCCTTGAACCATGTGGTACTCAGATCCTCCATCGACACAAATATGATCATAATATGATTTCTGTCAAGATTTCCCACCACAACACGATCTTGTAAACCCCAGGATCCAAAAACAAAATGATTGCACACATCCACTGAAGGACGGTGATTAAAAAATCGATCCACCGCGGTAATATTGAAGAAATCTGAAGCATGATTGAACTACGATAGTGAGATTGGAACATGAGGTGATCCTTTGAACAAATCAGGGACTTTGGGGCTAACCTGGATATATGAAAATGGAGGGAGAAACACTGGATTCGAAAAGGGTAGAAATGTGGTAGAGCTCTCCTTAGCTGGGAGCGGGAGAAGAGAACCTCCCCCTCCAGCGAGGAGGGGGAGTTGAGATCTCAACCATCGGGCCTAGGGCATCGTCAGGAGAGAGAGAGGGGAGGGGGAAGGCGGATCTCTTATTCTAAAATCATTATCTCAGTTTCAGAAACATATTTAGGGTTACATTTACCCCATCCATATATTTTCTATAATTTTTAAATTGATACTGTGTCACATTGCATGGTACCTTACAATCTCAAATCCTTAATAAAATAGTACTGCAACACAATCCTTATATACTTTATAATTATTATAACTTGTACATCACTAATACAATACCCATATGACACAATTATTTAATAACAACATAAGAACACTAATCATTCCTCTTCATCTGTGGCAGTATCAAAACAAGATTATTATTCAATTGAATCATTTGGGGTATACTCTGATGATTTTGACATTGATTCGTGTAGTGACCCAACTCCTTGCAGATAATGTATTTCAGAATTGAAACCATTTTCTTACAATAAAAATCTTGAACTTGGTGTCATTTTTCTCCACATTTATAATAAACTCCCATTCCCTTCATGAATTTACCAATGCTATTCTTTCCATAGTTATCATATGTGGTAAAATTCTTCTTTCACTTCTTCCCTTTATCCATATTTTTCTTTTCCATCCTCTTATTCTCTTATTTCCCTTCAAAGCCATAGGACTGAGAGAATTCATTATTTATCTTATTAATAATGATACTATTTCTTCATATGATGAGAATACATTGGAGAATATTTCCCTTCTAAATGATGGCTGAATACCATGAAATATATGATCTTTCCGACTCATTAGATCTTGCGTATTGTTGGATTTCTCTTTCCTTTAACTGGGAATCATTTCTAAATGACGATATACACTAGGATAGATCATATCAAACTGTATAATCCAAAATCTAGAAAAATACTGAACATTAATTGAATATTTTCACACATCTGTCTCATAATTATAAAAATCGTTTCTTTGCAACCATATTTACCCATAATTCATTCATAATAGTTTATAAATAAATGTGAATTATCCTAAGAATATCCCCAAGGAGAGTCAAACCAGGTGCACATTAAGGCCCGTTGTCGTCTACCAGGATACCTTAGGTCAAGCTTGGATCTCCTTGACAGATTTTTCACTCCTAGGTACATCTAGGCGAGAACCACATCCACATTTAATATCCATATAGGGATTTAATTTTAGGAAAACCCTCATAATATCTACATTACCGAATTTTTTTGATGTTCTTCAATACTAATCCACAAAATCTATCTTAGGGTAATGTTTTTTAATCAGACTTTATTTAAATCTTGTTTCCATGGTTATTACTAAACTTCCTCTAATACTTACTCTAACACCTCGAACCCAGTTACCCAGTTTCGGTGCATTATTTTAATACATTAGCATGATTACAAGGAATCATTTCACAAAATACCGATCCATTTAGCAGTCTTGGAAAATAGATTACATACATGAACATTACAATACAATTTCTAGCATAAAACACAACATAAACTATAATTTTAGGACTCTATTATCCCATTAGAGTAAACCTTCATATAAATCATAATACACTTCTTAGCATCCTGGAAAAATAAAACATAGGAAAATGGTGAGCTCAGATGCACAGTAAGGATAAACAATATAGCAGAAGCTATTATAAAGAATCATAAACATTAATGGAAAGGCATATAAATGAAAGACAAGCACATTAAATATAAACTTCCACATAATATGAAAAAGATAAATCCAATAATTCCATTTACTTATTCACATAGATATTCTACTAGTCAAATAATAACTTGTAACATTAATAACTAATCTCATAATGATGGAACACATAATGTCAGATGTCTTAACAACAAATTCAAGGCCTCGTGCCAAGACCCTAAATACTAAATTTTTCAAGGACTTGTGACAAAACACTTGTTTATCTAATGAGACATACTGAAGCATCGAGGGGTTATACTGGGCCCCACCTGTCACTTACTAAATCCAATGCATTCCGCATTTGAAAATGTTGAATCATAACATAAACATTCGTATTAAAACTAGCATAGGAAATGTCAATACTTTATTCATAAACTATGAATGGTATAAAAATAGCTCATTCTCAGTCAAACATATCATAACTGATT
This sequence comes from Viscum album, assembly GCA_963277665.1. Classification (NCBI taxonomy): domain Eukaryota; kingdom Viridiplantae; phylum Streptophyta; class Magnoliopsida; order Santalales; family Viscaceae; genus Viscum; species Viscum album. The sequence continues at coordinate 903,986,827 of OY728165.1, read as the reverse complement.
CAATAAAATATATATGATTTAATTATAATAAATCAACCTCAATCATAAATAATATCTTATAATGGATGTTTACATAGTTGAAAATGATCAGTAAAACTCTTTGAGATAAATATACCTTTTCCATGAAATCATTTAAAAGGCACACAATTTGTAAATGAAGAAATTAAAAAAATATTTTTTAATCAAAGTGTTCTATACCCATTTGATTCTTTTAAAAGTAATTAATACTTTAAAACATTCATGTCATTATAAATAAATCCATAAATCTATTTTTAAAACATTGACATTAATGATAATGATTTTGAAGAATACATATTTAAAACATTTAAAATTATGTTTTAGTAAAAGATCCCCTTAATAAATAATTGTTTTGAAAACTCTTTTTTGATACATGGACATGGATAATAAATATGTCCTAGTAAATACTTCCACATGAAAAATCTCGGATAATAATGAGACTCAAGAATTAACCCCTATCTTGTACTTTCCTTTGGTCGAGAGTACATTTAACCACCTATATAATGAAAATAGTATGTTATTAAATAATAATAGAACCATATTAATATTAATGATATCATAAAATATTTATTTATGAATTTATACTCTCTATTTAACAATTATTTCCATGTTAATGTAACATTTTGGGTAATAATCGTTTTCTTTATCCTATGTGTATTAACTTGTTATTCATGATCGTATCAATTATATCTTGATTTAATTACTTCCAGAATAAAAAAATTATTTATATAAAATATATATTTAGAATATAAATATGTATAATTGATAGATTTATTAATTGGAATACACCATTTATGGAGATGGTAGGTCGTACGTATGGATAAACGTTGTTTCCGTTTTCATATCGTATTGAATGGAAGTGAATGAGATAAATCTAAATACACACATATATATAGTAGAATTATTTTTTCATATATTACATAATTATTAATAATATGTATTTTTATAATCATCATTGAATGGTGAATGTGGAAACGAATCTCATTACGTCATGGAGATGGTAAGCCCTACCTACGCACTAGCAATGATAATAATATTTTGATGGTGATATAATTTGTAAATGGATGGTATATTACATATAAATAATAATTAAGTTTTTACTGAAATTATACTCATTTTTATACCTATCTAAATAATAAAGCATTTAATAACAAACTACACAACAACGTGGAGATGGTAAGCCGTTCGTACGCACGTATAGTGACGTTGTCATTCATATGATGGATAAAATAATGAATATGGTTGTACCAGATTTATAATCACTTCATAGTATGTAGAAGGTACTGGAGTTATTGTTTTTTTTTGGAAAAAACCAAAAATGAGGAAGTGTAAGAATACAATAACTTTAAAATATGTGATGAAATTATTATCCCTTCTTCGGGTGCTTCCTTTTGATATGATCAAAAGGGATCATTAGGATGGCTTTATGATCAAATTAATGCATATAAGTATAATTGAGGGAATATCAGAAGATATTTTATCTGGTTTTTCACTATCCAAAAGTATTTAGAGGTGTGAATTTAAGAGAGGGGGAAGTAACCTTTTTTAGAAGAGGTGAGGGGCACTTTTGGAAGAACTTGAAATATTAATTTATTATTAAATTATTTTTGGTTTCTAAATGGTTGAAAATGATTTATTTTTAGGATATGGTGGGTATGGGTCTAAAGCCTCTCCAAAAATCGGTTGTAGACATGTTTAGTTCATCATATTAACCTTATCGTTTATATGTAACTCTATGTTAAATAGTTTAACTTCTATAATGTATTTTTTTTATTACATGGTTAATAAACTTACTATAAAATTACAAGACAACCCAAAGTGTTTCATTAATGAAATATCTATTATTATAAAATTATTTTGTCCGAACCATATATTTTTAAGACTATTATATAATTTAATAATATAGTATTTGTTTTAAAAACTCATCTATGTCAATTTTGACAAAATTTTGTATTTAGTTTTTTTAAGTCATAACTTCTTTATCACTTAGAAAAAATTTTATTTAATCAACCATAACATGTCATATTAACCTATAAAATTATGGGATATCATCAAAAGTCTCAAATTATATTTATTTTAATATTTATAATATCATTAAGTTTTACCATTCATTAATAAGGTAATTATTGCATCATCGTTGTGTTATAAATAAATTTACTTATATAATGTCTAAAAATTATAAATAAAATTTCCTGACATAAGAAATATTTTTAGATATCAAGTTAATATTTATAGTATAATAAATCAATTATATAACACCATATAAAAATTATTTTACCAAAACATACACGTTTTTTTTATTATTGTCTTTACCCTGAATTAATTAATATAAAATGTCATTATTACTCGTAAGTGGCTTCATGGGGTCCCAAAATCATCCCAAATATTACCATAGTTGTGTATGTATCATAGATTATGGTTAGGACACGTGTTAGGATAATTTTAATATTATTATATAATTATTTTTTACTTATATTTACCGGATTTACCCATTATCCATGGTAAAAAAATATTTACTTTTGTAACTATTCATAATGTGTAAAAATAAAAGTTACCTATTTACACAAGTTGGACCTACTGATTCGAAATATGGAATCCATTTTTCCAAATTCAAAAAAAAATATGTTTCAGAAATTAATTTATTATTAATTCAAGTTTCTTAATCAAAAAAAGCAGGTTTTTTAAGAAGTAAAAAACTATCGAAAGATTGACATGTATTTATGTACAATTTAAATGTGACATTACAGCCAATGAAATAAATTATATATAATGATAAAAATATAATTTAATGATACATTAAAACCACCTAAATATATAACTTAACAATATAAATAATTTTGATTAAAAAATAGTTTTTAATTAAAAATTAGTATTTTTCACTATTCATCAATATATAGAAGTTAACAGAAAAGTACCAAAAATTTATTCAAACTAAATTTTTATGTCCCGCTTCTAATGAGGAATTTAATTTCATTATATTTAATATATAAATGTGTTAAATATTTTATTTAAAAAGGGTTCTCCATTAAAAGGATGGAAAACTCCATTTTTTGGAAAATACTTCTTTTATCTCATAAAATTGAATTTTTACTTATATTATTTCTATGAAACACAATAGATGAATGTTATAATTATATGGGATAAATAAAATTTAATTTTTGGTTAATACTATTCATAATATCTTTTTAAATGGATAGTTTGATAGGTCGTGGTGCGCTAGAACTTGGTGTTGCGTACATCACCCACTATTGTATTATTCAAAGATAAATATACCATGGAATGATGGGGTGTTACAGACTGCCATTTTCATTGGTTTTTTTCAAAACACATTTCAGATACAATTGGTAACTAAATTCTCCTTAGGTGGAATTTTAATTCAATTTCTTGGTATATGGGTATCAATGGTTAAAGAAAACATTCTATAAGGGGCATATTTCATTGAGGTGGTCATCCTAAAATGTTGATTTTTTGGATTTTATGACTACTCCAAGAATAAACATATCAATTCATTTAAATCATTTATCATTTATGGGAGTTTCATGGAAGGTCCAACACATGTAACAATGGTGCCGAAAAAAAGAACCAAGAATATCTGGAAGAAAACTATTGCACCTACCTTAGATTTGTAATACTCTCTTAATCCACTATCATCCTCTAATTCTTTCTAGAATGGGAGAAATTGGTAAAATAGAAAAATGACCTAGAAATAGGGCATTTTAGCTCCCAAAAGAATAGGATCTATTGTGTTGAGATAAACTGAGAATGAGAGGAAACAAATTTGTGCCCCCACTGGTATTCTTCCAACATGACAGATGATGATGAAACCGAAGTACAAATGGGGGGTTGACAACAAATCCTAGGAAGATGGATGATGGAGCCCCATGTGTGGTTGGATCCTAGAGAAAAAGTAAGGGGGAAAAGCTATTTTATATTTTTAGGGGAAAAGGGAAAATAAATTTTTTTACTAGATTTTAAATGGGAACATGGATTGTCAACATAGTTTTCCAAATTATGAGCCTATACATGTGAAGTGGAACTAAGGGTGCTGCACTAGGCACTTGTTTTGGGAAAAGAATGTAACCCTCTTCAGTCTACGAAATCACTATGCCTAACCATGTTTCCTGAGGAGCACAATTTAAACATATTGTGCATCCCACATTATTTCACTATACCACACAAAATGGTTTAGTCATATGATTATCACTAATAATTAGCTCACCATGTGTCATAATATTCTTTCCAAAATATGGGGCTCCATGATCCGAATGAGCCTCAAATGATCCTAAATCACTACAAGGCCTCCTATGAACATCCATTAGGGATGAAAAAACATTTTACTAAAATTTAAATGGGTTTATACCTCACTTGAAAAGTCGGGATCTTATGATATCTCCTCCTTAAAATTACTCATCCTTATGTTGTACTTCTAAGGGTGTTAAAGGAACATGTGAGAATAGCTCTATCCACTAAGCATGTATATCGACATCTCTCTCCCAAGTCTCATCCTATACATGGATGTTCTTCCATATCAACATTACCATGGGATATGAACTTAAATGTAGATACATTATTCTCCAATCAATGATTTTTATAGGATACTCCTCAAAATAAGCAAAAATGTCCAATTTAACAACATGAAAATCAAAATAATGAGACGAGTTCCAAATGTAACGGTGAAGATTAGATACAAGGTAGATGTAATGCATGGGCCAATACTTATTAGGAAAGGCTGGTTGATATTCTACCATCATGTCTCTATCCAAGGTCTCTAAATGATCGACGTAATGAGGGGATAAGTTTCCCACTCTCCGAATTCATCTAGGACCCCACATAGGATAAAATCATAGAAAGACCCTATGTAAAACCTCAAACGTGATAGGTAAATGATCACCATAGACATATGATTTATTCTAAGAATATTCTTTATCCATACAGTTCTAGATAATCTACACCTTATAAGATGTCTCATCGGAAAGATAATGTCCTAGTATTGCTATCTGTCTAGCCTCTAGATAACACCAGGGAGAATGACATGGACTAACAAATAAGGCCTCATATTGAGCCATATGAATAGTTTCTTAAAAGTTTATATTATATAAAAATCATCAATAGGTAGGAGTTTTTCCCATGAACCTCTCAAATCAAGGACATATGATTAGAGCGTATCCTTCAATATATGATGTGTACACCCAGATTACACATCGGCTGATAGGTGAAAGGTTATGCTCAAAAGTACTTGTTTACCGAGAGCCTTATATAACCCATACCATACACACATTTTGAATCAATTTTCCATGTCACATAAAATAGAATGGGGAACACCATGACATTGTATAATCTACCAAACATATAGTCTTACAAGATCATCCCAATAAAATGTCTCTTTAAATGGTATAAAATGTTTAACCATTGTTAATATATCGATGATCTCCCATACATCATCACTACTTCAATGGGATATTGGTAAGCCCATCAGGAAGTATATGGTGACACAATCCCATTTCCACTATGGAATAAGAAATATCTACAAAATCCTTGTAGAAGCTAGTGTTTTACCTTCATCTTCTGATAGGTGGAACACCAAGTAAAAAACCATATATATCCCATTTTATACTAGGACACCATTATTGGTGGAGTAAGTTATAGAAAATATTGGTAGCACCATGATAAACCATCTAAGAAGAGGAATGATACTCTCATTTCAACTCTTCCTATACGTCTGAAGGCAAGAAAAAAAGCATGTGAATGTGAAATATCTCTTTCCAAAAAATGATATAACCCTGTAGTGGGGCCTCACCTATAACACCTTCCCGTAGATCCAAGTCCTTGAGATCAAAATAATGCATCATATTCACTTTTTTTAGACGGGAATAGGTCACTTATAAATCTACTAAAATTGGATACCCATGATACTTCTTAATATTTAAATATATCTTAAGAAACTGGGCCATCATCTTCCACTCACTACTAGCCTCCTGAACTACTTGGGTCTCTGTCTTCCATCTTAGAAAATTAGCAATGCCATTTCACTTCCAAATCATATTGAAAATATTGAATTCAAAATACTACATTATTCAACCCATCTTCACTTCATTTGATATAGGTTATAGATAGTAAATATTTATTTTAGGCTTTTGTGGTCTGTAAATTTCTCAAACCTCTATCCTAGTAGATAATGACTCCAACACCATAATGAATATACCACAACTTCTAACTAGAGATCATGTTTCTGGTAATTATAATAATAATGCCTCAATACCAAATATTCATATTCCATGACTGAATCTCCCTTCATCAAAACTACTCCTAAACCTCTTCCTAAGGATTCATAGTAAACAGAGTAGCTTCTCCTTGGATCTGGTAAAATTATAATTAATGTTGAAGTCAATATTCCTTTTATATTCAGAAAGGATATCTCACATACTATATACAACAAAAATTGGACCCAATTATTGGTAAATCCTATAAGAGGTGATTTTAGTAATAAAAAGTCTTGAATAAAATGCTTGTAATGTCCAACCAGTCCTAAGAAACTCCATATGTCAATGATGTTCTTGGTCTTGTCATAGTTAACTACAACTCTCACCATATCTAGGTCAAAAATTACTCCTTTCTATGAGATTATGTGACCCACGAACTATACCTTACACATAAAAAAGTTATATTTGGAGATATAAACATACAACTGGTGCTCTATCAGTGTATCCAGCATGATTACAAGATGTTTATCATGGTAGGGTCAGGTCTAATAATACAAAGATATGTCTCCCATTAATCTTACAACAAATCAATCTATCATACAGCTAGAAAACCTGATTCATTAGAGGCATGATGACTATGAGCACATTTGGGAGACTGAATGGAATAATGAAATTCTCATTTATTCCACTTCTACTATAGAATATTATTTGTGGTATGTTTGATGGTCTCACATGTACTTGTTGATAGACTACACTAAAACCAATATTTGAAACATCTTATGATCATTGGAGCTGGTCGAAGAGGTCATCTATTCAGGGAAGTAGAAACTATTTCCTTACCATATATTGGTTCAACATATGGTTATCCATGAAAATACTGAGGATATTTTCCTTATTCTAAGAAAAAATGATAGGTGAAATCCATGGAGAAGTACTGATTTGTATAAAATCATTAGCTTATAAATATCCTAGGTTCATCTTTAGTTCATAAGGCTTAGTAGGTGTAAGTCTATAAGGAAAAATGGACATACGTGCTACACCATGAACTATCTCAATAGTGAACTCCACTTACCTTATAAGTGGTAACCAATTAAATTCCTCATTGAAGCCATCCCTAAAACGATTTACCACTAGAGGCAAATTAGTCTGATGTGTTCCCTGATCACTCACATAAAGCTATAAATCTAAGAATTCACTCCACCCATCCCATAGTACTCTGGTCCAGCTCAACACACTGAGAAATCCCATTTTCCAATATTAATATAAATACTACCACTAGGTTATGTTAAATAGACCCTCCAATAATAGAATTTAATGAGATCATGATAATATACAAAGCATTATATTTTGAGTATGATGTCAAAACCCATAATCCCTTGGAAAAACGGATCCATATATAGGGATGACAACTTATCTCAAGGAGGAATTACCTACATCTATATACAGTCCGTGATCAGATTCCCAATGGCGTGTCAAGAGTTTTTATTCCACCGAGGTATTATATGTCTTTTATTAGACATTAAATAACATTGTAGATATAAATGAATGAGAAGTGTTCATCTTAAATAAGTTAGATACTAATATAGAGACTACAAGAATAATACCTTGAACTATAGAAGGCTCAATACTTTTCTCAGTGAGAGTCCGCTTCACTCTATAGACATGGCTAGATATGTGACCCTGATATATAACTTGGATACCATGGGTTGGTCCACTATGTTGGAACAATATATATGAAGCCTAAATACCTTGGAGAAGACTACCTATTGTGATTGACTTGTCATAGTACTCCAGATAACTAAATATCATGGAGCGACTGATCTTGCACCCCAATATGGAGTTGGTGAAGATCCTTTCTCACTAGGAACTGGAGGACAGTTCAGAATAAACACTAAAGGGTCCCAATATTTCAACAAGCTTAAAACATAATTGGGTCCCTTACACATTGGGGTTTCTTATGGACAGACTTACTACATTGGTGATGTAACATCACTGGTCTAGGTTCCACTATTTCTGGTGCACCGATCTGGGTCATAACATGACTTTCATCACACAACTCCTTATGCTAGAGGCAATTGAATTGAAAGAGCGTATACTATAAGATTTGTAGATTCTATACCCTCTTCATTGTAGTAATCCACAATAGAAAACAATGAGAAAATAAAGAAAATATTGTAACCCATAAATATGATTCACCCATCCCCTTCCCAAAACTAGGTACAAGATCCCAACCAAATAGTAAATATGATATGTCATTCCACATAGTGTGATGTGTAAGAAATTACAAAATACAGAAAACTATAAGAATCTAAAAAATGGATCTCGAATCCAATTCTAAATCCACTATACATTCATATCCCATGCCTAGGTTAACCATCTCGCACAGGGACATTTCCCTAGTACATACCTACAACCATGAAGTCTTCTTGGTTACGTAATGGTGGCCGAGTCGGGTGTCAGTACAACTAAATAGGACACCAAAAATGTTTTCTAAAATATATCTAGTCTATCAGATAGTGTTTTTAGGTAAAAAATGAAAAAAAAAGTATAGAAAAAAGATAAATTTAGTTCCAATTAGTTAACCTGATTCACTTTTTTAACATTCATCATTTATTCCATGGGAAATCCGTTTTCATCAAATACAAATCATCATCATAAAGTCATATAAACATTGAATAAGAGGAATAATTATGTTTCATACATCAAATGGTAGAAACATTACAAAACAAATTTCACAACACTTGCCTTGGATCCTCAATCTAGGTATTCATATCCCATGGATCTGTTGGGGGCACAAAGCCTATGTTCGACTCCTAAACATGTGCATTAAAGTGGTGGGGTTTAGAGCCTTGGTCTAACATTACTGATTGGCGTAGAAACTCATGTCAATACCCTAGACAAAACCAATCATTTTTCATGTGATTCATAACCATTTATCACATATTTAAATTATTAAACCATACTCGTCAAACAAATTCATCATTTGAAATCATAGTTAATTCAACACTTAAAAATATTTATTCCTTAACCCATGAACACATTCACCTTTTAAAAACCATAAACTATTTTACACTTATAATATTTACAATTCAATAATAATTTAACCCAATTACATATACAAAAAGTCCATCTTATTCCATGTTATCAATAAACACTATTAACATCAATTTCAATTCACAATCCATGATAACAACCTAAATGATTTCTCATTAGTTTCCATTGAAAAATATGTTTTAAAATGATAAACAAAACTATCATTGGTTCTATATCTCAAAATATTCAATTTCATATTTAATAATACAGGACCAGGTCCACGAATGTTGTCACCCCATGGGTATCCCCTTTCTCGGTTGAATCAACCTAAATGCACCCTATAGAGATCATGAGGGGTTCAAATCATCGTTTAGCCACCCTATTTATCCATACATTCTAATGAAATAAAAATAATAACACTAAAGAACCCTATAACAACCAAATACACATAAACAAAACATCACGGTTATGTGATATAACGTATAGACCACCTGCCTCAATTTCATAGATGAATGCTCACTTAACCTTGACCTTGGATTCCGATTCGAGCACCATTCAAATACACAAAATAGGATACACTATAAAAACAGGGTTTTAAGGATTCAGAAGAACAAGAATTATTAAAAAATCACAAATTTATAAAAAGTAAGGAATATGAGTGTTAGACTCACCTAGATCTTCGGATCACACCAAAATATGTCTCCAAAAGACTTAGAAATGTTGAAGATCAGTACATGGGATGTTTAGAAGATTTTAATTCCTCAATCATGCTACTGGAGGACGAAAGGGAAAGATAATTTGGTGAGATAACATATATCTTGAGGGGAAAATCATAAATTTCCAAACTTTTAATGAGGCAAATGGTTTTCCCACATGTTTTCCCAAACCATGCACAAACTACGCACCAGCATCTTTCCAAGAAGGGGTCAGGTTGCCCGACCTCCTGGGAAGAACAAATGGTTTGTTAAACATTGTTAGAACCATGTGGTTGGCTTTATCTATTCCCTCATATCTTCCCCTCCCCATTTAACTATTTCCAAACTGTGCACATATCTCCCTAGGACCACACTTTTATGGAACATAGTTACTACTAACCGAACAACATTTCCTAGATAACAATTTCTTCCATCTTTTGCATCCCGAACTAGTGGGATTTCGAAAGACTCCTCAAATAATTGGGAATTGATTCATTAACAAACATAATGGTTTTTTGAGTAAAATATTAAACATAAACATAACTCCTTAGAATTACTAGATCTAATAACCTCCCAACATTTTAATTTATTATCCTCAACCCGCATTCCAAGACATAACTGATCCTTTGAGGTAAAAATAGTAAGACACTAGGCCTAGAAATCCACATATATTTCCTTGGATACATTTTGAACATTTCCATTATTCCATAACACCTGAACCAATGAAATAGTCTATCCCCATGAGACTTTCTCACTATAATCAATAATAAAAACTGGATGCTCCTAAAAGGAATCATCATCCTCAAGATCAACATCATAACCTTATATCATATATTAATGGTTAGGGTGATACTAATAATTCTTTGAAACATGTAAATAATTGTCAATCCAATATATATCTAAGATATATCCAATCGTTATGCCACTCATATGAAAATATCCTCAATCTAAACTTACCACATGTACCCAGGAATAAATTTACCCTTTTTCCAAATTTAACTGTGACCCATCCTTGGAGTCACATAAAGGAGTGCATAATCACCCAGAGTAGACTCAAGTGGTCAATGATGTCGATCTTCATATGACTTCTTCCTACTCTATGTCGTATCCATACATTTAAAAATCAACTGACCCTATTTCAGTGACTTTGGAATGACACATGGTCCCAACAACTATAGTTTTACAACCTCCATCCAAAAAAATAGATATTTACAGGGTAAACTATAGATAACTTCATATGGTTCCATAATAAACATCATCTGGTATATAATTTTAGGGTCGAAATCATTAAGAACCATATTCTAATCCCAAGATCCACTAAATTCAAGGAAATATTCCCTCAATGTGCCCCCCAACAATTGAATAGTATGACTTGACATCTAGTTTGTGAGAGGGTTGAAATCCATAACAAAAAACACCATGATACCAAAAAACATCTGTAACCCTTTCTAGAATTATGAAGTAAAATGTATATGATGAATTGAAACTATAGCCTATGACACCCAATGAAAATACACTATCATTCTAAAATACAACTAACCCAAATATTCAATAGTGAGGGTCTCCTAAATTGGTATGAAATGAGAATCCTTTTTTGAATAATCCACAATTACCCATATCTCATAATTCTTCCAAGGAGTCATTAGAATAACTAAAAAAAATCCATTATAATATCATCACATTTCCATTCCAATTAGGAAAACTGTTTGAAAAAACCACTTAGTTGCTGATGCTTGGACTTCACCTATTGACATGTATAACATCATGTCACTTAACATATAAACCCCATCTTTATCCCTACCCACTAATAATTTCTAGGGGCATCATGATGCATTTTTTTAACTATGATAAATCACCTATTTTAAATCATGGAACTCCCACATTAACTCTTCCATCATAGAAGTAGGCACTACAACACATCCACACACATAAATGATCTAATCATCATTACCATTGCAACCAAAAGGTGACTTCACATATTCAAGAAATTACCTCATTCCCAAACACTATGGATACTAATACTTAAATTCCACGACTGGATTAAAATCATGAACTCAATTGCTTTGAAAAAACGGGTCACCTTACGTTTTTTATCCTGAACATATAGATGCATATCAATAAACAATTCCAAAATCCTCCACTTAGAAATTTATTAATAAACCTGATATATTTGATTCCTGTGACTCAAAGTATCAACCATACTGTTTCCATTTCAATGGAATATATACTAGTTAAAAATAAATGAATTTCATGTAATCAAACCATTTTCACTGCTGAAGATTCAAATCAAGGTTGTAGAATTTATACATAAGGATCCTATTGTGGGTAAACATAGTAAAACTCTCTCTAGAAAATTAATTATACCATCACATTAAATCATAAACCACCATGGTAAGCTCCAGAATATGTTTAGGGTGATTTCATTTATGAGGCCTCAACTTCCATCACCCATACACCACAACTTGAAAATCTTTCATCAAGATTGAACCAAAACAAACACGAGATGCATAATAAAACAAGGTATAATCCTTACTCGGATCAGGTAGGATAAAAATAGCTACTTATTCAACCACTTCTTTAACTATTATATATCTCTTTAATATTCCCCAAACTATTAAAACATGATTCCTTTCTTGATCAATTCTGAGAGTGGTACTTATAATCGGGGAAATTCATTGATGAGTCATTGATAATATCCCACCAAACATAAGAATATTCATATATCGAAAGACATTATTCGAATGATCCCAAGATAAAATAGTTTTAACCTTATCTGCGTCTATAAAAAACCTTCTTCAGGGACGATTTTAATAAATAAATCAACCCGGATAACCCATAAAAGATGCTTAGATATCTTCAAATGAATACTATTATATCTTATTGTACTCAGAAAGATTAAAAAATGTTTTTCCTAATCATCATGATTCCTGGAGTAGATAAATATTTCATCCTTAGAGAAAACTACAAAACTGATCCAGGTATTGGTCAATGATTCAGTTTGTTAGGGCCATAAACACTATTGATATGTTCGTCAAACCAATCATGATCATTAAAAACATATATAAACCATACCTACATCTAAAGATAGTTAAAAAACAGAAGGTCTATTCCTCAGATGAGGATAACTTAATATCGATTCAATTTTAGAGAACCCTGAAGCAACTTTAAATTATTCAAAAATATTATATATTCATGACTGAGGGAATCGATTCATGACCATTATCTGATTCATATTTTTATAATTGAAAATCAATTACAATATACCTTAATATTATTTTGAAAAAAGTATATATCCCTGAGGCGATGTTCTGGAAATAACGAATCCTTTATTATCCAATTCCTATAAATAAATTTTATGTTCCAAATGTTCATCTGGATCCACTCCATTTGGATGAAGAAAAACATATTCTTCTCTAGATAGTAACTCAATCGTGAACTGAACTAGTCTCTTAGGAAAAAACCTAGAGATGTTATCTAGAAATACATCCTTAAACCAATCCACCATAAGAGGGGACAAAGGATACTCCACTCAAACATCATCATGAATGAGACATGCCACATGGAACATGAGCTCATATAATTGCCGATGAACTATCCCCGCACAAAATGCCTATATATATCATTCCCCATTGTGAATGTATATGTCACCCTCAAGGGAATTGAATGTTACATGACAACAGTAACATTTAATATGGGATTGATACAACACTAGAAAATCTATTACCAATATCATATCATAACCAAATATCTCAAGTTCAAACTTGTCCCACTCAAAACGGTACCTGCTAAACTGAAGGAAACACTCCTTACATCACCATATATTTTTGGCTCCCACCACAAATAGTGTATCAATTGACAAAATCCCCCCCCCCATATTTTCGACCATTAGACCAGAATCATTCAAAAAATGAAAAGATATAAAAGAATACGAGAAAGTTATACCAAATAAAGAACACTAATCAATTAAGGATACAAAAATCATACCTTAAACTATTAATGGTCGAGCCCCATCACCTCATAGTGATGGCTGAACTGCATGAATATAAAATGCCCCTCTATCATGGGATATAGTCTAAGTTCCTAGTGCTTCACTCCCATATTGATAAGTACCCCCCTAACCTGGAGTACCACATCTGCCACAACAACTAGCAGTTCCAATCAAACTCCAACTACCTGCATGGTACATGGTATGTGATCCCCTACCTACAATCTATATCAACTTTGATCCTCAATTTCTTCCCATTTACTAAGGTTTACAACCAAACCACTTCACATTTCACATACTTCCACATGATTTTAAATCAACTGATGGGGGGGGGGGGGCACTGGACATGCATGTGTCCCGGCCTACTATAGTGAATATAGAAAAAATGACCACAACACTAAAAATTGTTCTTCCTAACATAAAAAGTCACACCATTGGTTCACCCTATTAGAACCACATTCCCACCACTGGAAGCCTCCAGTAGGTTTGCTTCTAAAATAAGGATCTAACCCACCACCTCTGAAAACCTCCTTAAATAGAATATGTTAATCATGGCCATGATCTCATGTCTATGTCCATCCTAAAAACTTCTCACCATAACAGTCTCATCCCCTTCCAATACTGTAATAAATCATTCCCAGTTTGGGAAGTGTCCAACATAATCCATCACTGACATAGTCCCCTAGGTCAACTTCATAAACTCTATATCCTTCCATTGTCTCAGTGTTATCTGAAATAATTTTTTTGGAATCTTTTCATACAAGTATTTCCTAAATATAACATCACCATGTTGAGTCTGAACTAAAATATCACACTAGCTCTTCGCCAGTACCCACATAATATTAGTTACAACATGAATCTATTATCAGGAGGGGTCTCGAGGTGATATCCAATTTTATATATGGAATCAATCTAGAACTCAGCTAGCATAGGTCCACCCTCCCTAGAAAAATTTAGTGGGTGATACAACTAAAACTATCTAGTCGAATTAAACATACTAGAAACAACCCACCCTGGGTCCCATTCAATAATCTATATAAAACAATATATGTTATGATAGAACGTATCCTCTCATATTACCAGGGAGAAATGAGGACTCTTAATCCAATACTAGTGTTCCATTTTCTGTGATATACTCTTCTCACCCAACTGAACCATGTCCTCATGGTGGGCTCTCTCTACAATGTCAAACACATGTCTCAAAACACATTTCATTAAGTGTTAATTTTTTTCTAAAAAGAAGGATATCTACTAACCATAAATAACAAATTTCACATACACTATTCCAATAGATATATTCAAACAACTATTTCTATCTTCAACAATCCCCACCACAGGCCATGATCAACATGGGTAAAAAAACTAAAATAGTCTAAAGTATCTCATTGGGATCAATTTTCCACAATTTTACAATTACAACATAAATCCATCCCATTTATTCATTACTATCTTTATAACTCACCAAAACCAAATTTTAACCCATTTATGAATCCTAATTAGGTATTATACTCTATATATTCTATTATATTCATTATATTTTCCCATTTTTTTAATCTTTTATAGAAATCAGTTCATTTAAATTTCACATGGAATGAAAATATTCTACCCCTCTCATCCCACATTTCATTTCTGTGTGTGTCTAAAATGATACATGTCACACATATTCCAAGGTTCCAAAAATGTTGCATTTATGTACAACCTCATTCTATTTCATCCACGTGAAAAATACCATAAAATAGTCACATCACACAGTAATAGAATCACCTATAGTGAAATAATGTTCAACCGCAACAATGATCATAAAGAACATCAATCCCACCCTTGGTACTCAGGTTATCCATCTTACATGGGTTTGATAATCTCATGATTGAGATCATTAATAGGGCCCAAACCATTATATTTTTTCTTCTACCATTCCCAATTCCTAAGACAATAGAATAAGAAAACCGCTCTAATACCACTTTTTAACATCCTCGGCCTGGGTGTTAGTATATTTGGTGCCCCGAGTCAGGCCTCCAAAAGACCTTAAGAAAGCCTCCCTATACAATAGAGGGTGATGAATAGTAGTGAGGGTCTAGTGTAACACGTGGTGAGATTATTAGCTCTTTATCAAAGTAATCCAAAATACATAATAATGAAAAAATATAAGAAGTATTATAACCCATAAATTTCCATCACACTTAAAATTCAAAAAATTTGGTACAAGATGACAACCAAATAGTAAATATTCTATGTCATATCAAATTTTAAAAAATTGAAGGAAACAAAAAAGTATGAAAACTAAAAGAATCCCAAAAATGTGTTCCAAATCTAAGAAATTATCACTCATCCATGCACATCCCATTTTTATGTCAACCATATAACATAGGAACTTTTCCCTTATCCTGACCTATAAACCTAAAGTCTTCCCAGGTACCCAATGGAGGGCCAAGAAGGGTGTGAGTAAATCTTTGATTTCCACCACCATCAATGTCTACAAATTATCAAGTCTGAAAAGATAGTCTATGTAGGTAAAAATGTAATCACAAGACAAAAAAAGATAAACAGGGTGCCAATTAGATAACAAGATTTAACCTAACCACTTTTATAATTTATTCTATGGGTTAGACATTTTCATCAAATTCACATTAGCCTATGGTGGTAATATAAACAATTCATAAGGGGAAGAATCAATTTCCCTACATAATAATAGAAAAAAATTACACAAATAATTTCATAACGCTTACCTTTGAGCCTCAGGAAAGGTATTCATATACCATGCATATATTTCAGGAATAAAGCCACAATCTGACTCCCTAACACATGGATTAAATGGGTGAGGTTTAAAGCCTCATTCAAACCAGAACCATGGGCGTAGAACCTTTCGTCAATAACCCACAAACCACCAATCCATTTTCTCATTCTTCATTAACCATTGACCACATATTCTAACTCACAAACCATAATCATCAAACACATTCATCATATACAACCATAGATCAATCAACTCATAATCATCTCATTGAATTATCCTATGAATACATTTACCATTTAAATAACATAAACCATTGAAAACTTATACCATTTACAATTCATGACTCATTAAAACTAATTAAATTATACCAAACACTCCTTTATTAAATGATTTTAGTTAACACAATTGACATATATTTCATTTCATAATCATTGTTAAAAACATAAACACAAATCTCATAGGTCTTCATTAATAAACATATTCTAACATGATGAACATAAATATAATCTTTTATAACTCATAAGCCCTTCAATTTCTTAATTAATAACACTAACCCATGTTCACAAATGAGGCACACCCCATAGGTAGCCTTTATCCCTTTCTAATCGACCACAATATATATCATCAGGATCATGAGGGGTTTACTTAATAATTTATCCACCCAATTTATCTTATCATACTAAGGAAATAAAAATCCAAAAATGAAGTAACCATATCACCAAAACACGCACATAAACCAAACATCAATACTGTGAGATATATCTTGTAGACCCCCTACATAGATTTTATAAATGAACACTCTCTTAACCTTGGCCTTTGATTTGAATTTTACCACCCTTGTAATCAGAAACCTTGATCCACAATAAAAAAAAGGTTTTTAAGGATTAAAAAGATGAATTAGCACAAAAAAATCCATAATCCATAAAAATAAAGGAAGAGAAGTTTGATATTCACTCAGAGGATCAGTTGGCACCCAAATGCAGTCCAAATGGATTAGAAACAAGGGATATTGATTCTTGGGATGTTTAGGAGAGTTTGTTTCTTCACTATTGTTTTGAGAGGAAGATAGGGGAAGAGAATCATGTGAAGAAACATAAAACCCATGGGGAAAAAAGATAAATTTCCCAAATTTTAATGAGGTTCACAGTTTGGATGCATGGTTGGCCAGACCTTGCACCAACTATGTTCCACCCTCTTTTATAGAGGGGAAAATACATACAGTCTCATGGGAAGCCTTTTTAATTTGAAATACCATATGGTAACAATGTGGGATGGCTCTATCCAATCTCACAAGGCTTCAATTCCCCATTAAATAGTTTCCAAACAATGAAACTTTCTCACCAATATCACATGGTTACAACACACATTTACTACTAACCATGCACCAATTCTGAAACTTGAAACAGATTGAAATTTATTCCATATTTTTCATCAAAAACCCCTAAGACTCACCTAAGCCTCCTCATAGGCTTGGGAAAAAATTAAATAACCCACTTAAATATATGTATGCAGAGAATAAACAATACCATACCTCATTATAATTATAAGATCGTATAGGTGATATAATAAATAACTATCATGAAATTTCATCCAATATAAACTACCATTGTGAGAAGAATCACAACAATGTTTCCAAATAATAGATGAAATACCACCCTTAACTGAAGCTAAGATAACATTTCCTTCACCACCACTATCCCTCAGGTTCCACTTGGGGATGAGGGTTAATTTAATATCTCTAAAATGGATTTCAATGAAAAGAAATTCACATGTAGTTGAGTGGATTACCCAATCCCATCCTCAAACTAAATCATATAATCATATGGTCACCATAATATTTTCGTGTTAATTATCAAAGCTCTATGAAATTATATGAATACTCCATCCAATTCCTATCATCTTATTATATTTTCATAAATTCCCTATTGTGCTCCACTTTCATCATTCGATCGAAATGCTATTTTGAAGTCCAAAGAAATCATACCATAATCAAAATCATCCTAGGTTATCATGTCCAAAAAAATCCAAGTAAAATGAAAAATTATATAGGTATAGAGAATGAAATTGTACTATAGTGGTTTATCTAGATTCCTCAAGAAGGATGAAAGATCCACTAGCAAAGACTCAGTAGCTTAAGGAAAATCATCCCTTGAAAAGTTAAGAGGGTGAAACCACTGGAAATCTCACATATTATTTGATATTGTATGGGTAGCTTTTGGTGATCCATGTATAGAAAACATAAATTATATTATGATCTTATGTAATTTAGAATCCTTTCCAATATTAGGAACAATAGGATGTGCCTTAGGTGGTAGCACAAAATGGAATATAGGTGGCTCAAGGCCCACCACCTCTGGATGATGATCACTACCACCCTCTAGTAGAACGACATGTATATTTTATGGTGGAGTAGCTCTATAAATTATAATATCATTCCACATATAATGTTTATCAATATATAAGATCACATATAAAAGAATAATATGGGTAAACACCCTCCTATATAAGAGTTACACCCCTTTACATGTTCTTAAATCTATTTATATGTGATAAAAAAGAACATAGAAGTCACAAGAGACACTCCCTACAACCCACTACATAGGTCAAGTAAGGGTTGAGGATTCACATCACATAGTAGAGGTCTTGATATATAGAGTTTCAATAGTATGGTATATAAGAACACACCCTCTAGGTTTCAATTGGAATACCCAAGTTAGTGGTAACCATTTTATTTTAAAATTTATGTTTATTTATATTTTTACTAATTTAAATGAATATATATATATCACAATATAGTTAAATTGGTCACCATTCCCATGTTATAAAGGAATAAGCTTTATAAGTTGCAATTGGAATGTCATGTAATTATGAATTGACCCATACATCTAAAAACAGGATGTAATAGGTCATATAAAATGATTTAATTAGATCAATTATCATTCCAAATTTATAGAAGTACATGTATCGTTAATTTCAATTAGAATTCAAGTAATCAAATCATCTATCATTTCAGATCACATAACTAGTGTTCCATGGATCAAACATTGTATAACTAGATAATTAAGATGAAACCATTAAGGTATATGAGAATAAACCATTTTTATTAGTGTAGACACTTTAATTTAACCAATTCTTCAATTAATACTAGAAAATTTTTGTGTATAAAAATCAAGGAAGTAGTAATATGTAGCATACAATGCACATAGTAATATAAATATGGCATGAGATATGCATTAAATGTGAATTGTCATAGGACTATAATTATTCATGATCAACACCGCTTACCTTAGTAGGAATTGGGGAAAAATAAATACATAATAAAAACAAAAATAGATAAACTGAAAACCATGTTTCCACCTAATGGGGAAATCAATACAGATGTAATAAGAATATTCTATATCAACATGTCAAAATACAGGAAATTTAGATTTTCCATGTTTATGGGATAGTAGCTCCTAGGAACCTGATCATTAACAAATTATAACACATTACAAGTCTCATATATTATAACCAAAACATTTAGGAAAAATGAAAATATTCTATCATAACATTTGTAACGTCCCAAACATGTTTTACTCATAAGTAACTTATCCCAGTTGTCCACATGGCCTCAAGTTAACTTCCACTTATTCTAGAGGTTTCTTAATAGAAGCGATGATCTAGGATGGTAAAGGAATATACTCTACACGCATGATCAGTGTGTCTTAAAATGATGTACAATAATTTTATATAGAGAAATCATAATAATAAATGTATTGTGGAAGCGTAAACTATCCAAATATAATAAACTAGTGGAATCATAATAAATATCATATATAATTAGATAACCATGTTATAATGCTATAAATAATACAACATGGGTATAAAAATACACATTATACTTTTCAAAATGACAAAGACCCAAAAATATCTCCCATAAAATCATGAGCATTAGATCGATCCTTTACCCCCATGCCCCATTCTAGTGTAAATGATTAGGCATCCGTAGCCAAATTATTTCTCTTATCCCTAGCTGAATCCATATGGTTTTCTTGGGTACCAATCAGTTTCATAAACAGGGTATGGGATATACTCTATAGGCCACCACCAATAAGGTACTGAACATTAATGTCTTTGTATATAAAATGAGATGTATGCATGTAACAATAAATGTATGATTGTAAATAAATAAATCATATGAGACCGGTTTCCCTAAGGAATACCTGATCAACACTACCTTCTTCAAATCAATCCAGAGTGTCTCTAAAGAGATTTCAACCTTTATGTATATATATATAATGTGCATGTATATATATAAATATCATACATAAGAACAAGTAGTTGTATATTTATAGAAACGTAACATGATTTAGGAACCTAGGTGTATACCTAAGGAGTCCTTATATGAAAATAATGGGTTTCATAATTTACATGGAAAATGATCATTGTAAAAATATATAATTAGGACATTATGAAATTCAATCAGAGAATAAATCCATGTATGTTCTTTGAAATTCATGATTTTCCAATTGAATAAATTAACTGGCATCTAAATCCTATCCAAGTAATTACATAAAAAGGAACCCATGTATAATTTTGGGAAAACTATAGTACCCATCAGCGTAGGAGTCCATCAGCAGAGTTAAACATATGAAAGCTAGGTATTAATCATTAAATTTGATAATTCATAACCCTATGAAGCTGTCCAGGGTCTACCACATTGAGATCTAGGTATCACTCATGGAATTTTACAATAGTAGTACCCACCATTACATTCCCATATAATCCACTATTGAACTAGGTTTCACTCATGGGTAATATAAAAGAATATTTCTGGTTAGCCCATCCAAGGACTTATTTAAATAATCCATATATCACTCTCGATGTTTTCAATTGGAGTATAATTTCTAACTATCTTTGCCAATGATACCATCCAATTCATCCCTAATAAGAACCGTTGTAACACCCTCATCATAATGTAAATTATGATCATGGGCAGAATAGAACTCATACATTCAAAAAATAAAATTAAGTTATGTTGGACAATTCATTCAATAAGGATACATCAATTTGTAAACAATATGAAACAATATCTTATGTACATGGACAACAATTTTCCTTGTTTTATTCAAACTAAATCTCACATAAATGTTATGAATAATCTGACCTTAGGTTATTGTTAAATTCAATTTCAAGTCATATGGCCCTCAATCGTTAAAGGCCACACACTGTAAGGGGTTTTTATATCAAGGTGGTCATCCTCCCACATTAACATGTGGGTTTATAGGACTACTCGAATCATGTAAATATTAATTATTTTAAATAGTTTAATATCTAGAAGGCATCAAAAGGAAGGTATGACACACACAAATAAGAATGACAATAAAATTATCATGAAACTAGGGGAAAAGCACTTGACCACCTAACTTATCTTGTTAGTACACACCTCATCTATTGAAATCCCATAATTCGATCTAAAACAAGAGAAATTGGAAAAACAGAAAAATTCATTGAAAATAGAGCATATTAAATCACCTAGAAATAACATTCCTGAGGGTGAGAAAAACTGATAAAGGATAGAAATAGATGGAATTCCTTATTGGTATTATACAAAGGTGAAATATAATGATGAAATCAGAGCTCATATGAGGTGTTTTATTCAAATCATAGGAAGAGGGTGGAAGTAGCTCGTCACATAACAATATAATTGAGAAAACATAAGGGGAAGATTCATTTTAGTTTTTTATGGGAAAAAGGGAAAATCAATCATTTTACCCACCTTTTAAAGAGGTGTATGGTTTGGCTGCAGTTTTCCAAAACATGCGACTATACTGGTTATGTATCATTATGGTTTCTTCCCTAGGTGCATGGTCTAGGAAAACTATTTGAATACTATCATTCATATATAGAACCCCACATAACTATGCGACCTAATTTTCAAGGTTTAAAAGTTTTTTCACCGCTATGTAGTTCATTGTAATACCCCCACATAATTGAGACACATAGTTATCACTAACAACTTGATAATAGTGTTGCTTAATTTTCCATTCCATATTCTAATGCTTTGGGATCCAAACAAGACACATATTCTCTCGATCCACTACTTCTCCTATTTATAATATCCATTAATTAAAAAAATGGTTTTAATATTATTTAAATGGGTTAATACCTCACTTGAAAACTCGGGATCTTACACATAAGATATGATTCATTTTCCTAGTTGAAGTGTTTAGTGTGTGTCAATTTTTAGTAACCCGATTCCTTTAATAGAGGAATGTTAATTTTCTCGAGTGTTTGTTGTGTTTAAAAAAAGTTTTTAGTGTTTGTAAAATATTTTTGATATACATTCAATGGTATGAATAAGGATGGTCCAAACAATTTGATTCAATGAGGGTGTCTAGACCCTATATAGTTATATTTACAATGATATTAGTTGAGGGTGTATGATTAAAGATAGATTCATGGAATTGTGTGGTTTGTATTATAGGTAACGATTAGACTAGGGTAGTTTGAAAAGGTCAATATGATCTATATACCTATCACAGAAGATGTTATCCATGTTTTTGAGAAGTTTTACAATATATATTTTGGTGGTGGATTTATATTCTTGAACAAAAAAAATTAATTTAAGTATATCAATGTCATTTTCAAATGAATTGTTATTTATATTGGTTTACATGATACTTCTATAAACATTGATCTAGAATTTAATTCTAATAAGTAATGTATACAACTTTAATTGGGAAAATTTAGTGGAAGAAAATATTTAATGAATTGAAATTTTATTTTTTATGAGATATTTTGATTGAAAACATTTTCATAGGTAGTATATCTAGAATAGTTTTGGAAGTTAGGAAGATTATATTTCATGGATAATCAATATATTCCTAATAGCCTATCAAATAAATGATTTCATGAAAGGTCAGATTTTAAAAAGGTTCTCAATAATCCATTTCAAGCATGTTTATCATACTTTTATTTACATCTACTCTGGACTGATCAATTTGGATGTGTTAATATATGAGTATGTGATTTTCTTATCTATTGATACTATAGAGGATGACATAATTCTAAGGTAGAACCAACATTTTAGGGAATTAATTTAATATATATGGTGTTGTATCAATCACCTAGGTGGATATAAACCTCATTGACCTAGATAATTCTCTTTTGATGTATATCAAATTTGGATGGAAAGGGTGTGTAAGAAGAACTACTTATAATGAATTGATGGAGTGTCATATAATTTTTGTTATAATTATATCCAGAAATAGGGAGACATGACATGGAATCATTTCTATATTTGGGTAGTGGTAACATGAATCCTAAAGAAATAAATATATTAAATTAAGGCTCATGTGTAAATTTAGTAATGTTAATACATTAATGTATCATGACCACCAATGCTTAGGTAGTGACAGAAATTGGATTTATTTGTGTATTTGAGAGTGATTGATATATACAATACAATGTTGTGGATCAGATCATTGATTATTTATGACTTAAATCCTTTCATTAGGTAGGGTTAGGTGGATGTCAAGTATTATGTGTTGCTTGACTATGTGTTTGTAGAATTTTTGGATTCACATCTATTTTGAGATGACATGGATTTACCTGATACTCATTAGAGGTAGAATTCAATTACTAGGTTGATGTGATGTTAGATGATCAAAGAATGACTTTTTATGGAATCGAAAATGGATTTGTTGTTATTATATAATTATTAAAATAAATTATACATATTACAATAATAAATATTGGGAAATAATAAAATATATCCGGTGAGGCTCTCAAGGAAAATAATTTTTGTACTCTTCAATGAAGTGTGATGAAAATACCATTGAATTGATGAGCCATAAAATGAAATAAATCTACAAACAAATATGGGAATTGGGTGCAGAGAGTCAAGATATGATTAGGAAAAACATTTATGAAATTTCATTGAAATTATATGAAAAAATATGATTGGTATGAGTTAACATCAGTAATAGGTTTTTTTCGATGTGTCTTTTGGTATAATTCATAATTTTTAACATGGGATGGAATCTATTAAAATTTCAGTGATTTCGTAATCAGTTTATTTTGTAGAAAATAGTTTGATAGAGTAATTTTTGAATCATTGAATGAATGTTCATACAAAATGGAATGTTTTTATAATTAATTTCTTCGTTAATTTAATGTATGAAGGGTATATAAGATTAAAGATGATATTGATGGAGTTATACAGGTATAATATTTGTGTTGATCAATTTCTGATGAAGGAATGTGAGTTTTTTTTTCAAGTAGGTGAATTGATTTCAGATAAATTTTTTCTACAATAATGAGTTTACTTATCAACGGAAACATTTTATATGGTGGGGGTACTATAATGAACAATGTCTAGCAATATTAGTTGAATCAGAGAGAACAAGGCTCAAGATGTTCTAGTGCTATGGGTGTTTTTTAGTTTTTTGGATCGAAGGTGAAATTTGAGTTCACATGATTAATTTTTAGAGGTATATACATATTTTAAGATAATTATATAGAAATATAGTGTCTTATGTAAAGGTTTAACTGTGGTTTCATAAATACACCACAAAATATATCCAATATATTATCTATTTTTATCCTTGTTCTATCTTCTTTGAATTATGTTTGTTTAGTTGTGTGTTTGAATAATCAATCTATCAATGGTGAGAAAAATCAAAACCATATTTCTTCATGATATTCATCTTATATTATTCATTTTTATCTCAAAATATATATAATTTTGGTGATTTAAAAATATTTATTTACTTCAGTCTTTTTAAGGTGTTTCAAACACCATTTATATTTGATATCTCTCTAAATAAATTTGGGTCAGAGGCCCCTTGAATTTTACCAAGGATTATATTAATATGAATGTATGGTTTGATGGATAGTGTAGTTAATAGGGTTCTTAAAAAATTATATTAGGATAATATGTCTTGATATGTTTATGGAAGGTTGAGTATGGCTTTCTAGGGTCATGATAGACATGAAACATGTCATGAGTCTTGTCTTTAGTGTTATCCCTCTGTTATATCCTTATAAAAACATTGATCTTAATTGGAAATAGATCCCATAATGGGGTTTATATATAAAATTTAATATATATATATATATATATATATATTTAAGGATAAGTAGGGTGTTGTTTGGAAATTCAATCTCGAAAGAGGAATTAACATTGGATAATATGTTATGTTAGATTAGATGTTCTTGATTAATGAAAGCTAAAGTGAGATAAAAGTCATGTATCTTAGTAAGATCAATAGTGAATGATTTTTCTGTGCTTTAGTGGGACCCCAGTGAGGGTGAAAATTTTATTTAATATGTTTATGGTAAATATAGAAGTGCATTGTAATGAATTTATCAACTTCAATAATAATTATTGAGGGAATTATATGAATATATACCAAATATGGGAAGGTCCTTTGTGTTAGGGAGTAACAATTATGTGAGACAGAGTGATACATTCTATATTCTTTACATTCCAATGTTTTTGTGTATAGGGACATGGAAATTCCTGATACCTAAAAAGGAAATATATTCATTATTTATATATAATGAATGGAATACATAGTTTTAGTAACACATAAATGTTTTAGAATTTTAAAGTGACAACATTACATGATATTCATGTTATGACATGAATACTAATTGATATGGTTATTATTATTTCATCATTATAATTATTTTATTTATAATATTTTATATATTTTGTTCTTTAGTGAAATAAATTTGTCATCCTAGTGTTTTATTAAAAAAAACTTTATGTTCTAATTTCTGTTTCAAATTACTTTTACTTGTATCGAATGACATTGAGAATATTTCCAAAGGAAATTATATGGTTATTCTTACTGGTTATTTTTATTATTCTTATACACATACTTATTATTATTATAAGCAGGGGTATTAAATAATATCTCTTTGATTTTTTATGAGTTCCTATATTTTAATGAACATTTCATAAGTGATGATTACAATAGGTTGTTATATGTTAAAAAATAATATATTTCCATAAATATATAAATTAATAAATAACTTATTTTCATGATAGAGGCCACCCATGGGAGGATATACATACATACATATATATATATATATATATATATATATATATATATATCTATGACAACATTTCTATCTGTTTTTTGATAGAGGACTCTATGTTGAGGATGGATATATTCATAATTATGTTATATTCTTCAAAGAGTGATGAGTCCTAAGTGAGGGTTGATACACCTATGTATAATGATATGGATAGATATATGTATACATTACGTTTTATGAAATGTGTGTCCTATGATGATAAGATATATATTTACACAATTCTATTGGCCTTTATGAAGAGAGAGGTCCCATATGGGAGATTATACAATATTTCAAGGGAAAATAGAGTTAATTGATGGATGTGTTTCCTTTGAAAATAATGCTTCCAAATATGGAAATGTTTTTAGTGATGGACTGGTATCATTTTCATAAACATCAATCATAGATCAAATATGGTATTGTTGGGTTTTACTGATATCTATAATGTACACAGAAACCCACCATTAATGAATTATATTTAATGTCTCTATTTAATATTAATTATAATTGAAATATTTATACAATTATTGTATATATACTTTATCCACCTATTTCATATAATTTCATGGATTTCGTGCACATGGATATGTAATTGACCAGGTTAAAGACGCCACTTGAGGTGGCGTACTAAGTTATGTACTCGCACCATGCATATGCACCTCGGTGAACATGAATACTCTATATTTTTCATAAAAAATGGATAGTAAAAGTGGTAAAAATTAAATAAAATGATGGGGATTAGTAGACATGGCCATGATGATTCCAATGTCATTGTAATGGTGTACAGTAATGTTTTTATTTATTATTCATCTCACATATGATTGGAATATTATACGATCATGTACTTAATATATGAAAATATGGAACTATAGGTCAATTATGTTATTTTGTTGATGTTATTTACATATCATGGACTTATTTGTTCAATAATTTCATAATTTAATTGGATATGGTATCTTTTTTTGATTTTTTTTTTGATTTTCCTATAATTTCATTCCATGCTACAGTGAGTATAGTATTCCAACATTATATTATTAGTCCCTCACTATTAGTCAGTAGCATCTAGAATATGAAGAGGGATTATTTAGGTATGATATGCTCATGAATCATCTATATATATGGATTAGGGTTTATCAAGTTACATATTACACCCAAAATCAACTCTCTTTGAGGTCCTTGGGTTTGAATGATTAATAGAGAAAAATCAAAAAAAAATTTATTTTAAAAATAATAATAATATTTTTTAAAAGATTCATGATTTAGATGAATTATTCTTAGAGGAAACAAGAAATATTGAATTTATATTTTGACAAAAATGGGGTTGAATAGTTTTCATACTATGTACCTAGACAATTCATTACTCAGTATTCTCTAAAAAATTAGATTTCATCATGAAATGAATTAAATGAATATTTTAAATCACTAATAAAAATAAGGGTGTTATAATATTTATTTTAACATTGATGATTCACTTTTCACAAGGATGACTGGAAATACCTTTATGACCTTAAATATTTCATAGTTTCCATTTCATGGGTCAATGTCAAGGATAAAATATCGAATTTCCAAGTTGTCTTTTGAGAAATCTTTTTTGTTTTTTTTTAATTTTAGAATATAATAGAAAAGGAATAAAATATGCTAAAAAGGAGTGGGTACCATGGTGAAGAACCGATATAAGAGTAAGAAATATGTTAAAAATGAGATGAAATGGGGAATGAATAGAAGATTTAGCAAGAAAAATGACCAAATTTTGGTTGATCCACTCGTCTTCTACCTAGAATTGAACTAAAATGGATTATATTCTATCAAGACCAAATTGAGTGGATGATAAATCTATCGATCCAATCACCTCTATAACCTAATAGTAAACGATTGATGAAAAATTCATATGGGTTGTTTTTCACTCACTTCTATAGTTATAAAGACATTACCAGCCAAGAGTTAAGAAGGATGCTGATTACTGACATGACATTTGGACATCCAGGAAGCATCAGGGTTTCACTTCATGGAACCAATCCTGAAAATTATCTCTTTACTATGGATAAATTTAGATATTAACATATTGGTGAAGAATAATAAGAATGAATATAAATTTTAAAAATATAAAAGAAAATCGAAAATAGAGGAAGGGACTGTGGAGAAGAAGAACGAGAAACGGTAACTTGTCTCTCGGTGTGGAGAATAATTACTAGTGACTCCCATATATTAGAATAACAAAAAAACCTATATATTACCATCTCTCAATATCGAAAAAATATATATTGGTATCATCTCTATGTCTAAATTTAATAGCTCCTTCGAATATCACCTCATACTCTCTCTCAAACTCTCGGCCCTTGGCACAACTGATCGACTCCTATTCTCCCATATTTTTTTCCGATTCCATTTTTATTAAAGGTATAGAGCTCTACTAATTGATGTCTTAAAATATATTATGTAAGGTAGATGTACACCTACTATATCTTAATTTATAAGACCTATTTCTGGTCTCCACATGTATGTCCGAACGGAAAGCGTTCCCTCTAACAGGCGTAAAAACCCACCACTTGTAAGAACAATATTTATGAACTAACCCATGTATCCAATTTGAGTGACATATCTAAATGGATAGATGTTAGTGTTTATAAACATAGCATATTCTATTCATGTAAGTGATTGGGATATGTGCGAGAATATCAATGTAGCCAAATACCACCCACATTGAAAAATCATTCAACCTTTTGGAATTACTGATGTATCAAATTCCAATCACTTACAGGTTTATCGACATAGGTGTTTAAATTTATAGAGCAATTTTATCAACGTGGTTAGATCATCCACATAGAAAAATCATTTCACATGTCTATTCTGCCAATATATGACACTGTATAGACATATCATTTATTAACAAAATCATTTTCATTGGCATAAAAAATTTCCTTCAAAGAAATTTTTTCCCAGGTATCTGATTGGGTCACTATGAAATTATATTGAACCAGTACCATATTTCCATTTAATTTGAATGATTGAGTGTTAGAATCACTATAGTGGTGAGCATGATGATCTCTTCCATAATTCTGCTCAACTTGGGCTTGGATGTCACAACCCTCATGATATTCCATTAAACTAGGACCCTACAAAATTTAATAACATCATGCTTAGAATCCATGGGAGGATTATAATTGAGCTTCTTCAACAAAAGTGCATGAATATTATTTGGCAACAACATAATGTGAATTTTATGACATTTTAGTGTAGGTCCCACATGACTTATCAACTTCAACTCCACACGACTTATCATTTATGAGTCCCTATAAAATTGGAAAACCCCATATAAGAAGATGTGGAAACGGCTTCTCCCTCCTCAATAATGGTAGGTCCCACACCATCAGCTATGGTAGCAATGTGGGGTCTATTTTGGTGATCATGTGTAAACAAGGTTTTCATATGATTTTATTTCCATTTTTTGATTATATATAAAAAATTATGTAACTCCATAATTTTTTTCATCTGAATAAAAATATCTCCATAACAAAATATTTGAATTAGAAAAAAAAAACAATTCATAGGAAAACAAAATAGAAAAACTGAGTTCAAATCAATTGAGAACACAAACGAATCCATTATCATTACAAAAATTCACTGTAATATAATTCCAAAAAATTAATTCCAAATTAAAAAATTCTCCACCATAATATAAATAATATAGTATAAAGACATTAAATTAAACTATAGGGATGTAGAAAATTGTGCTCAAATTGTGCCACGCCAAACTCCCCCGCACATAATACATTGAACTCCTGGGAAATTTTGTAATTTAAATTATTATTAAAAAAGGGATTTAGAGTCAATGAATATCATGATACCTAGTATTAACTCCATAAAATCGAGTCAATGTAGAACACCAAATCATCCATTCAAATAAATTTTCAAAACTCCTATGTGAGTTTCTAACACTTCACACTACAATACTTACTAAATTTATAGCTGAAGCAGTATATACCAGAGAGACCCAAGTTGAAATTTATCTATATAAAAAAGGAAATATAACATTAAATCTCTATTAGGTTCTTCAAAAAAACACATCAATTTCAACTTTATCGATACAACTTGAAAGATTCTGTTAAAAGCAATTGTCTCCTTGTTCAGTAGGGTTCAACATTCCCCTCAGTTTCATGAGATTATTTTTGAAATGGGAACATTATTTTAGTTTCTCCTAATGACGAATTTATGAGGGGAAATATGGAGAGAACTTATTGATTAGGATTTATATATATAAAAACACTATGTAAACTTATATCAAATACTATCGATGGGATCCCAATTTTCCATTTACTCTAGATTCAAAGGATTTATAATAATCTCGATTGATTTGTCTCTCTAAGGTGTTCCATGTTATCCAAGATAAGTAGATATGTTCATTAATCCTCATGAAATAGTTTTAATTATATAATATTATAATTTATAATACCACATTTTCATAGTTTTCAGGAATTATTTCTATAGAGATAATGGAAAATAATAGTTCAAAATTTATCAATCCTAAAAACTTCAGACTTAGTAACATCCCTTAAAAAATATATACTGTTGTACCCTAGATATAAAACATAGGGTTATTATTCATCAAAAAATGAGATAAAAACTTATATTTACACATACCACAAAATATTTTAATTTCTAAAAAAATATGTAATTTTGAAAAAAATGGGGGGGGGGTGATATGGAATAATTGAAGCACAACTAAAGTAGATAAATTTAAATCTCCCCAACAATTAAAACCCAAAATTATACCCAATGTGTGAATTCTATGGTTGAAAATAAACAATTTTCAAATGTAATATATAAGTTACTAGTTTATATACGGTTGGATGGGTTATATGAATATTAAAAATGGTATAATTTCCACACATTGAGTTGAATTCAATAATATTGTAGTTTTTTTTAAAATATTTACCTCTATAATCTATTAAAGATATATAAAATAATTTTGGATGTTATTTCAAAAATAATATTGATAAACAATATTGTAGTTGAATTTTTTATGTAGAGACATGTTAGGGGAACTATCCATATTTGAAAACTATATTAAATTCTGTTTTAAACACTCCATATATTAGAAAACAATGAAACATGTGATGAAAATAGATTCAAAGGATTTTTTACAGGAAAACCATGGGTTATTCCTACACACATAATTCACAAGATGAAACAAGAAAAGTACGGTGGAATTAAAAAATAATCCCCTAGTGCAGAAGCTTGTCATTTTTGTGTGTGGCCACATTCAGATGAGCTATGGTTTCTTTTGGCAAGATTTATACATGCCCTTTTTTAGTTCACATAATAAATAAAAAGAATATTCATTTTAATTTATGATTTATAAATCAAATAGAGATGAATCCATGTTTTATTTATGGATTTTAATCATGTGATTTCTAGCTTGTAGCTCCTATAGTTCTTTATTTTTTTCCACATGAGACCACTACCCATTTATTTCCTAATATTAAAAATAAAACAATTTAAAAAATGGAATTTAAAAAAAAGTGGGGGAAATTGGATAAGCATAATATTTGGATAACCGAAAAAGGTGTTCTATGTTTTGACATTCCAAAACTATACTATCATTGGTTCTACCCTTGTCTGATGGAGTATGTCATTTCCCCCTTAAGAACTAGAAAACATCGTTAATTCTAAACATACACTTATTGAAAGTTATAGTATACCGAAGGATTCAAACTGTTGGTATGTGTGGGGGGACTATTGGTATAAAATATCCCAACGGTTTTGAAAACTATTGGGTAGTTTGGTGTTGGGATAGGCATATAACTATGGTTATCTATTAACCGTAGGTATAGAAATAAAGATATTACAGTTTTCCAACAGTTCTTAATATCAATTAGGATATATAATTAAAAATGGTTTATTAACTATTGGTATACACCACAAATAGGGAAATAACAATGTTTTAAAAACTTTTTGCATAGAGTTTTTACAATTTTTACCCATAACCATTGGTATAGATTATATGCCCAAGACTATACCAACGGTTTTGAAACCATTTGTATAATTTTTATCCAGAAGTTAAGAATAACCATTAGAATACACATGCTCTATAAACACTATACCAATGGATATAAACCATTGGTATAGGTTTCACCCAGATATCTGCATTGCACATATATTTCACCCAGATTTCAGCATTGCACATAGAAGCCTCCAAAATCAGCACAACACCCCCAGGCAGCTCCAACATTGCACTCAAAATCATACAAAACCTCCTGCATTGAACACTAAACCCTCTTATATTGCATACACGATCCACTAACATTTCATAAATTTCCCCAACCACAAACATATGAAAAATCTATAATACCATATGCAAACATCACCAAAAACACTACAATACCATATACTGATTTTTAAAAACTAATAATAATTTTACATTTTTTATTCCATAGGAAGACACTTCATGAAGTATGCATGTTTCAAAATCTGGTCAGACCCACACCTAGATTGAAATAAATTGGTATGTGAAATAATTAATAATAAATTTTATTTTTGAGAGTTTCACAAAATAGTTTATAGATACCTTTGATCATCATGTGATTTTATAGAGATTTGAATTGAACATCCCAAAGAGCATCAAATTTCCTTGATATATCATGGGAATCCCCACTCACATTAGCATATATATCAAGAGATACCATATCTTCCTATTTCCATAAAAATTCTAGAAATACATTAACCTTCTAGAATGTAGAAACACCAAAATCCTTCCACTTCATCATACATTGCAGTTAATAAACCATATATTCTTCTTCATTAGAATTCAGTTATGATAATAATACTATTAATAGGGTTTCATTATGTCTTATATCCTTTCATAAGACCCCGATATGTCATCGATGCACAATACACAATTTAATACCTTGTGGTTTAACCCTTTCTTGAGACAATATTCAACATTCATTGATCATAGGACCTTATTAGGTTCTCATGGATTGTGAAGAAATATTCTACATATGAATTATTATGTTCATGTAGATCGTGTGTGTCTAGTGAGTTTTCTATTTAACAAGGACACCCAATGCATAAATCCACAATACTTAGGTGAAACTATATGATCTCATTTCTTTATGTGAAGTTGAAATCCCTTATGCATTTCTTTTTGTCTGAACCATTCAATCATGTTACTTCATTTTCATTATGTGATACAATTACATGACTTCAATCACAATAACTACAATACATGATATGACATTATCATGTGACACAGTTCTGAGGTGTCTTGAATGATGATGCCATCATGTATGCATGTTACAAAATGGGATCCAGTCATTGAGTAATATAACAAATACTCAAGATATCATGATTTGACCACAGTTCTATACATTATTACCAATAAGACGTGGGTCCCGATGATTCATATACTATCTATAATAATGAAATTTACTCATGGTGGTTTATTTTATGGTGTTTATTATAATTATTATGAGATACAAAGCTCAGACCTGTGATTAGGATGGCCTATCCTAATGTTATACATGTTTTTTGTCAGGATTCCACAGTTGCATCAAATTTCACTATTTGGTTTGGTGTCTTGGGGGTTGTTTTGATTAATTGATTACCAAGGAAGAAGTTGGAAGGATTGGTTGAGTGCATAGCCACGTGTTCTAGCAGGGCATATTAGGAGTGTCGTAAAATGTTTTTTTTCATTGGTTGGGGCCTAAGCCTTATTTTATTATTTAAAGAAAATACCTCTTTACACTGGGTAAAGGGAGACCAATTACATAGCCTGAAGGCCCAAGTCCAAGTGGCTTGAATAAGAAGCTTGAAATCCCATTTTTTAGGCCCAAAGAGCCCCTTGATGAATTGTAACTCTAATTTAGTGAGATATGTATTCAAGAGCATGAGTTGGATGATATATTGGGTGGAACAAGATTTTAGACCTACTACAATGGATAATATGGGAATGGAATGAAATGTTTTCATATGGTACCCGGTTTAATTATAAATCAATAATAGTCGTGATAGGGCCAATGATTGATGGATGTTTGAGGGAGGGATAACATGTGTTGAATCTCAGAGATTAAGATGAAAGAAAGGTAATTTCCTATGAGGAGGAATGTTTTTAAAAAATTTATTTTTCATTTATGTATGGTCGATCTGTAAATTTAGGCAACTGATTCTATGGATGAAACAAGCAATGTTCGGATGGAGAAACTCGTGTTTTCTCATGATAAACCCTTTTAAGGTAGTGCTCACAGATTAGTATATGGTGACCCATATTATCAGTACTATAATGTTGGCTATTTGAGGAAATGAACCTAGTATTCAAATGTGAAATTGGTTTGGTATAAGATAAGATAATTCAATCTTGGGGAATGTGATATCAATTTTTGATAATATGACCCTCACATTAATATAGAATAGGAGCATAGAATGATCATTGGAAGGTCATTTTTTCATACTAATTCTAGTTGATAAATTAAACTAGTTACTTCTGGATTCTTTATTGAATTTCATATAAAAATTTGGATATGCTACCGGGTGAAAACTGAGTATGCATGTTATGTTTGGGGTGGTTTCAATGTGACTAGAATGTACTGGAGTTGGTTATGCATTGACGTTCAGAGTACACCATCATAGTGTAAATTTGAATTTATAGTTTTACCATGGAAAATCACTATAAGTTGTATACATTCTTCATTGATTATGTTTTGATGATTAAGGGATTCCTCAAGCATCTAAGGAATTATGATCACTTAGTTGTTAATTTTTTATTAGTTGATGGAAATAATTCCTGAAAAAGATAACCTACAAGGGGTTTGGTCGGTGTTTTAGGAAATTAAAGAATGTGGTTAATAGGGAACCAATATGAGTGCGAGTTTAAAAGAATATTTTTACAAAAAAATGGAAAATTATCATGGGAGATTATTTTTAGCCACTCATCATTGGGAATCAACCGCCACCCCCCTGTGTAATTACCTGCAAGTTTAACACATACATAATTCAGAATTAATTACCTAAAATAGCTATTAAATTGCAATACAATGTATATAATTAAGCGGTGAATGTCAGTGTTACTCATTACTACTATGATAAGTGGGTGGATTGGATCAATGTCATGTGCTTTTATAAGAATATTTCATGGCATTGAATTTGGAAAATTACAGATTTCACACAAATTATCTCATATCTTCTCCAGATGACTTCTAACTGAACTCAAAAACATCATTTGGATCATGAATCATTATACCATGATGTATCCATATGAACTACATCAAGAAGATTCATAATGTTTCAATAAATAATAATATTTTTGGTAACAAATAAACTGACCCAATGTATTAATTACAACATGATATGTGAAAGAGTCTAGATCAAAAATGGTGTCCCATAATGTAAATCATAAAAAGAAAATGAATAATAGAAAGACAAATAAGAAGTGGTATAGTGAAAATGAATTATCTGATGTTCTTCATCCTCGATTTTGAGTGTTTGTAAAAAAAGAATTGTGAAATATCATTGATACCATGTAAAAAGGGAATTCATAGAATCCACAAATCTAGGACAAGTGATGTTTTATTATTTATATATAACAAAATAAAGATAATTTTTCCTACCTTATAACACATATTTTCAATCATACAAAATCATCAAATATCAAATGTCAGTAATATCGGTAAAAAATGTTATGGATCAATATGTCCCTCATCACCATCATTATCATCACTATATTCTTAAGACTCATCCTCATCCTTATCCATGTCCTATCATTTTCCCCACCCTTATCCACATCCTCATCCCCTTCCTCACCCCCTTTCTCATCCTCACCCTCCTCAACTCCCTCCTCCTCACCCTCATCCTCTGCCTCAGCCTCCTCCTGACCCTCATCCTAGGTGTCATCTTTTTCCTCATCCTCTTCCTTGTCATCTTCATCGTAAGGAATTAAATTTTCTCGACCACTACTAAAATTACCACCTCATACACTATATATTGATAACATCGATGAAACATATTCATCACAAGTTATGCTAACCTCTGGTGGAATTGATGGACATAAAACCTTCATCAGTTTAATAAATTCAATGTTTTCCCTAGAATACCATTCTTCCACCTTTGTGTCATTTTTTCATCCTATTCTACTCATGCCTTATCTTTTTCGATCTTGGTGTCACTAAAACTAGTACCTGAAGAGGGACAATGCCTTTTTAGGACAATACTCTTCCCAGGTCAGCAACATACTCTTCCAGAGTGTTCATCTCCCAACACCTAATGTAAGTCATCATTTGGCCAAAAATTATCTTGTTCTTGGGCATCACGGGCCTCAAAAGTAGAATGTTAGATATATAAATATATTATTAAGTTTTGAAATAGATTTTAAAATTTTGAATCAACAATTTAAAACATAAAATCTGTTGCGGTGTCAGTTCATTAAAAACACTTCCATCATTTTTCATTCTACTTGTGAAAAACATTTTTTCTCGAGGCACACATCCTTCAATATTTAGCACGTGCCTCTAAAATGACATTGAATTTTGGAAAACATAATTAAAAACTGTTTACAAATAAATAATTTCATAACTAAAATTATATTAAAACATTAGATATTAAATAAATTATGTAGGGAATTATAGAATGTTTATGTCCTAACGAAAAATTTTAAACAACTATTGTCCATGCTTTCTATCATGCTCTCACATCATAGTACATCGCAATGTGTGGAGGCATTGTTTAGTATCAATTAATATTATTTTTTCGATGATTCAAAAATAAAATTAAATGACACAAAATATAGTATTAGTTAAAACCATGAAAAGATTCATTTAAATACCTCAAATGTTATTAATACCTTAATCTTGATAGTCTTCCAATCAGTAAACAATTTGTGATACTGTTCGATTGGAAATTAATCCATGACTGGTACCACCTATTATTGTATGCCAACTATAGAATTCCATCCAATATGAAACTCATGCTTATAGGATCTCTAAATGTCACCTAACATCTTTAGATGTGTTGTCTATGCATCCACACCATTGAGGAGATTAAACTAATGCTAACCACAAAATAATATTTCATATAAATATGAAAATAATATATTACATTAAATACAACATATTTCTTATCTATATCTTTTTCCAAGAATTATCCTTGACATCGTTTGGAAACAGTATCTATGAGAGCCGGCTGCCGGGAATGATATCATAGTATTTGGAAAGTGATGCCAAAAAACTCTGACAATACTACCCTGTTTTTTCAATCATTTGATTGTCTTCATTGTATTCCACCATTAACTGCATTCAACTATTCCAACCCACATGAATGCATGTACCCCCAACATAATATTAGTATATGTATCTATTATGAATGAAAAATATTTTATCAATACATGTTATAATGAAAATAAAAAATTGTATAATTTGTTTAGGGTTCTATAAATATTTTTGTGGTAGTCTGATCAATGGGTGCCACTGGATCTGTAGAAACTGAAGGAAAACCCTATACAGGTGGAGTGGGTCCTAGTTTATGCTTCGCATGCATTGACTGTATCGGAGCAGGATTCATAGAATACGGAATATAGAAGAAAAGATAGAAAGAAGCATAAGTAAAAAAAGATGACATGGATGGCTGGCCAAATGCAAGATATGGATGAGGAGTGGGAATCATCGATGAATTTGGTAAAGATAGGTGTGGAGGATTAGATGTAAAGGATGGGGAAAACATGGGAGGTCAAAATATAATGTGTGTCAGTAATTACTAACTTGGATTGAAATGTGGGATATATGGTTTTCTAGTGGGAGGGACACAATCTAATAGTGTATGCCAACTAGATTGCCTAGCCCTCACACCACCGCCCCTTGTACCACCAACCTGATTGATGGGACCACTTCTAGGATTCTCATCAAATAACTATCAACTATGTGATGGATCCTTCAACAATGTTTAAAAAAAATTAATAACATGAAATTATATGTTATATAAATATATATATATATATTAAATAAAATACTCACAATAGGAAATAGTTGATTAATTAACATCTCATCCAAGAAAAGATTGATTTCCATTATCCCTTTTCGTCACATATCTTTAATAGGTTTCATTTCCAGCATTTGGAAAAAAATGGAATTAATTAGGAAAGGATTACTAATTTTTAACCAAACAAACCAAATATACGAGAGGGGTTAAGGGGATTCATGGGTTCTAGGGTCAAGAAGCCATGGTCAAAAAAGAATTGAAATGTTAAATGGGGGTCTTGGAGTTTTACTAATATTATTCAGATTCAATAAATCATTGAAATTTTCACCAAGTTAGAAATGTTGGTTTCGTAGGATTGAATACAGTTCAATTCCAAATATGAAAATGAAACTCAAATAAAACTATAAAAAATAAACATTGAAAAGTCATATTAGGGTCAAGTCAGATATAACATATTTGTAATCAATATTAAATCCATTTTAATAGTAACAACCTTAACATCCCATGTCGAGGTAAACCAAAATAATTGGGAACATTGATGGATGATTCTATATATTTACCATAACAACATTAGGTTCATAATCAATGCTGACAATTGAGATATTGGAGTCATCATACGTATTAAATGGATTGCTTTCAATGGTAGTTGAGATGGTGTCAATTCCGTCATCAACATCGTAAACAACATGTCTTGGAATTACATTACTAATGACACAAAATTTAGGTCTAAGATGATCTTTGACACAAAAAATCTGTTTCATCATTGATGCCAATACATATGGTTCATCTCTAGAAAGAGTGCGAGTCATGTCAACAATGTGAAATCCAAAACCACCAACAAAGGTTCCTTGACTCATCATCAAATAAAACCAATAGTATTTCATCATCGTGACATGACTATGAGAGTAATAATAAAATATTATTATTTTCTCAATGACTCCATAATAAGATACTTTTTTAAAATGAGGTCTAATATTCGATGCACTAGCATAATAGTCTATTGTGGGTGTTAGAATAACACCATCAAGTGGTGTTCTCATGTTTTTTCTTATTCAGTGATAATAAATCTATACCCAATGATCACAATTGATATACATTAATGGACCATGGTATTGGGACAAAAAGAAAAAGCCCTTATTTCTTCAGAAACAGAGTCTGCATGAAAGCACGATACCTGAAATACAAAAAAATATTAAATTTAATTAAAAATTGATTTTATTTATTTATTAAATCAATATTTCTTTAATAAATTTCAACCAAATAGAATAATGTTTTCTAAGAAAAATCTCCCTCCTCAAATAAAAAGAACTATTCTTTCTATTTATCATTTATTTATGTTCTATATAAATAAAAATACAATTAGTTTAATAGATATTATAAATTATAAGAGAGGATATAGTACAAACAAGATCAATTTACATACTTCATGTATTCATCGAATAAATCATAGTTGAAAAACACAATGATATGTTCCATATCCCACTCTTCAAGGCCAATGTAATCAATGTATATGATCCAGGAATTCATCTTGGTTGAGGAAGTAATGCTAAATTGGGTTCAATATTCTCATATTATTCTTCTTCATTTTTTATTGGTCTGTCCATTTTCATAGTATGATCAAAAAAATACATTTAGCAGAAATCCATACATTTTTTAGCCAGGTAACCATTATTGATAGAAATGTAACACCCCAAACTTCAACGGTATGCTTCTCTTTGAATAATACAATAGTGTGTATTGTACACAACTTCGAGTTCTAACACACCACAACCAATCAAACTAGCCGTTATGAATATTAATACACAATTTTTAAAATTTTATAATTTTTATCTTTAAAAATGGGATTTATTTTTGTATTTGGAATGTCGAAATTAGCTTAGGGTGAATTTTTGGTATTTTGCTGAAAACTTTCAATTTTAGATGAATAGTGAAAAACACTTATTGTAGTTTAAAACCGAATTTTTATTTAAATAATTATTTATTTTATTTAAATTTTATTAGGTCAAAATAGATACATAATACCTATATAAGTTCAATGCAATTCATCAGAGTCAGTTAATAATAATTTTAGATATATAAAATTTTTGTAGAATTTTCACCGTCTTTTACCCACCTCGTTCGAGAATTTGAAAATTCATATAAATAAAAATTTTACCGCTTCTATGATTGAAATTTCAAAAATTCTAGAGACACGGTAGAAATCAGTAATAAAAATTTGGTTCAATAAGATGAAAATATTTTTGGTGAATAGTAACTTTTTACTTTTATTTACTACAGTTAAATTAAATAGGGTAATTAAGGGTAAAAATGATATTATTTTTACCCTAAAACATGTCCTAATTCTATTGAATAAGTATAAATTGACCAAATTTTTTTTTTGGAATAAAATATGAACCTCTTTGGTCCACATGGATTAGATTAGGACATTTATTATTATTTAATTCAACGTAGAGTTAAAAGTGTAAAATTCAATGATTAATAAATAAAAAAATTTTAATATAGGGTTACACATAAGATAAATTCGACTATAAATATTATCAGAAAGGTGAAAATATTTCCTACATAATTTTATTTTATTTATATTTTTTAGAAATTAGAAACGTTATTACATTTTTAACACAATGATGATGCAGTAATTACATAATTAATGAAATATTTAAATAATTGAAATCATTAATATCCAAATAAATATAATCTGAGACATTATATGAATTCCACTAATTTTCAAGGCTAATATTACATGATCGGGTTGGTTAGATGAATTTTTTTCAATGTATTAATGCTGTTATGAAATTAGGAAAAACAAAATACTAAATAGTGTCAAAATTGACATAAAATTGTTTTTAAAACAAATATTATATTATTAATTGATATTCTATTCCTAAAAATATAAGGATCAGCCAATGGACATATATAATGATAGGTGTGTCATTAAGGAACCACTTTGGGTTCACTTGGAAGTATATAGTACGTTTATTAACCATATAATATAAAAATACAAAGATACATGGAAAATGTCAAACTATTTAACTTAGAGTTAAATAAAAAAGATAAAGTTAATATAGTGAGTCAAACCTATCTAAAACCTATTGGTTGAGTGGTTTTCGAGCCATCCACACATTATAATTCAAATAATTCATTTTTCTGCAATTAGAAACTGAAAATGATTTTATTATAAAATAATATTTATAGCTTTTCCTAAGGTGCCCCTCACCCCTCTTATAAAAGGGAACTCCCCCTTATCTCTAATTCACACCTTCAAATACATTTGGCTCGACCAAACACTACCTAAATACCCTTTCAACTATACTAACTTTATTCTAGAGGGTTTACATTAGTCAAAATGCAAACTTATGGAGACATTTTGATCAAATCAAAAGGAAGAACCCAAAGAAGAGGTAAATATATCACCACCTCTTTCTAGTAACATTATTCTTACACTTCCTTTTTCATTGTTGTTTCCATTATAAATTAATATATCAAGTATATTATATATACTGTGATGTTATTAGAAATTTGTTACAAGCAAATTCATTATTATATCCATCCTTTTAATGACATATCACCATATGTGCGTATGTACGACTTACCTTCTCCACGTCGTGGTGTAATTGTTATTCAATACGTTATTCATTGGATGGGTATAATAATGATGTGTAATTGATTTAAATAATTAATATAACATGATAATGACTCGGTATATAAGATATCATCCAATTATATAATATTTTAATATCAAAAGAATGATATTGTCGCTCGTGTGTAAGTACAGATTACAGTCTCCACGAACGAGATGAGATTCATTACCAATCGTATCCATTCAAGACTAATTTAATTAGATGATTAAAAATAATTTTTAAAAATGTAATATAATTCTGAATATGAATAAGATACATCCTATCCATAACAAACATTACTTACGACACAAAACATATAAAAGAAAACAAATCAGTTAACACCCGAAACAATGATAATACTATGATATTATTGACAAATAAATTTTAAAAGATCATATATGATATCATATTAATGAATATTATTCTTGTATAATTTAATAAAAATTATTTTCCCATTATACAGGATGTTAACCTACCCTCAACCAAGGAAAAGTACAAGATAAGGGTTAATTCTATAATCTCTTCATTATCTGTGGTTGTATACACATAATTATCTATTGGGACCACTTAATCATCAACATCCATGTTTTATAAAAATGTATTTCAAAACATTCTTACTATTTTATAGTCTATGGTTTAAATTCATTTAAACCCTTTTTTTGACTTTTATAGGATGCTTATAAAGGAATCTTTCCGTTGATTTCCAAACAAGTCCCTTTATAACCTTTTCGAAAAAATTAAGGTAAGAATTTCATTTTTTAACTTATACGACGGGTGTGGATATTTTCCACCATTATAAAATCCTCAAATCTTCCCTTAAAATATAATAAGAATATTTTCAAAATAATTTTTTTCTTAAATGATTTCAAAATAGAAAGAGATATTTATCTAAAAAAAGTTTTTGATTTCTTCTATGTCAATATCCTCTGATGGATTTTAAGCTTATTTGAAGTTGATTTATTGTGATACAAAACATCCGCACTGTATTGAAGGTTTTGTGATATGTTTGACTATGGATGTGTTATTTTTACATTATTCATGGTTTATGGATAATGTATTTAAATTTCGTATTCATGTTTTAATACAAATATTTATGTTATGTTTAATCCTTTTCATATGAGGAATGCATTGGACTTAGTATGTGACGGGTGGAGCCTGATATAGCTCCTCGATGCATCGATTGGTATTATAAGACAAAATAGTGTCTTGGCATAAGGCCTTGACAAAATCTTATTTGTAGTACTTGGCACAAGGCCTTGACTATGTGGTTATGAAGTCTGGTATTATGCATTCCATCATTATGAAAGTGACTATTAATATTGCATGTGATTATTCGACTAGTAGAAAATCCATGTGAATAAGTAAATAGAAATATTTGATTTTATCTTTTCCAAATTATGCTGATGTTAAAGTTTAAAAGTCTTCTGTTTTAGTCTTATAAATTTCCTTAAATGATTATGATTATTTACGAAAGTTTCCATTTTATTGTTATCCTTACTGAACATCTGAGCTCACCCCTTTCTATGTTTTATTTCTCCCAGGATACAAAGAAGTATATTATGACTGACCTTCAGGTACAGTCTATGGGATCTCAGTGTTGTCTATGGAAACAATTTTGTTGTGGTTTTCCATTTTATTATGTATTGTAAACCTTATGAATGTATCTAATACTTCCAAGTATACTAAACTAATCGGTCTTTCGAGAGTTGATCTTTTTTGATCATCCCAATGTTATGTAATAATGTACTGACTCTGGGTAACTATGGTTGGGGCATTACAGTTGGTATCAGAGGAATCTTAGTATGAACCTTGAAAACTAGATTTCGACAATCTCTGATTAGAGAACATAATCCTAAGATAGAATTTTAGGATTAGTATAGAAGAACATCGTATAATATTTGTATTGTGTATATTTTGTGAGTTTTACAATCCATATATCCATGTCTATATATGAGCTGGTAGAGGCGGCTCTGGCACAGATGTACCTTGGGGTAAAACCTGAAAACACAGTTTTGAGCAAGACTCGAACGGGAACAGGTGCAAGACAACGGGCCTTGCTGCACTCTTGGTTACGACACTCCCGGGGGATATGCTTAGGATAAATCTCATTTTCTTTACAAACCATTATGAAGGGTTTATGAGTATATACTTCCTCAAGAAAACATTTTTTATGATTATGTATTATATCAAAAAACTGTTCTATTTATGTTAAGTGTTTTACAGGTTTGGAATTATGTATTTTGATTCGTAAACTTATCTAATTTATGCTATTGTTTAGAAATGGAACCTAGTGGAATGAATGGAAACCATATCAATGAACACACACTATGTAGTGATTTCCCTCATGTTCAAGACAATTATAGTGGAGCTAGTGATAAAACTGGTGCTGATCAGCTTATCACTATATTGG
Organism: Viscum album; assembly: GCA_963277665.1. Classification (NCBI taxonomy): domain Eukaryota; kingdom Viridiplantae; phylum Streptophyta; class Magnoliopsida; order Santalales; family Viscaceae; genus Viscum; species Viscum album. The sequence continues at coordinate 903,942,103 of OY728165.1, read as the reverse complement.
GACAACTCACTGAGGTTATCAATAATAACCATACACGTAGGGGGCACCCTGATCCACAGCGTGGAGGATCAATGTTAAATTTCTTCATGATGCAACAACCACAAACATTCAATGGGGGTACAAATCGACTTGTAGTGGAGAAATGGATAAAATCATTAGAAAAAATATTCCACGCTTTGGGGAGTAGCGAAAGGGAAAAATTTGTCATGAAAGTTTACCGCCTCACTGGAGATGGTAATCAATGGTGGTTGTTGATTCAGAACACAAAGTAAGACGATGATGTATCAAATATGGAATGGAGGGAGTTTAAAGAAATTTTTATAGAAAAATACTTTCATCATGGCCATTGATCAGAAATGGAAAGTCAATTTCTGAGTCTGAGGCAAAAGGAGAATGAGAATGTCGCAAAGTATATAGATAACTTTACAAGGTTAGAGAGGAATACTTCAGATTATATACGTAACCCAAGAATTAAGATTAATCATTTATTTGATGGGTTAAAACCATTTATCCGTCGAGCATTAGTCTCACAATCCGTCTCGACGTACGAAGATATTGTCTCATGTGCTATGAAGACAACAAAAATAATTCACTATGACTTATGATTTTAAAGAAAATCAAGAGAATAAGAGATCTTCTGAACACTCTAGAAATGGATGTAAGAGGAAGAAGGGAGAATTTGAATATCCATCCTACAGTATGTGTGGGATGAAAAACCCTGGTACTTGCTTGAATGGAATGAGAGTCTGTTACAAGTGTGGTGAAAAAGGCCACCAACTCGTGATTGCAAGGGGAATAAAGAGGAAGTCGATCTTTAATGATACAATTATTGAGAAATGAGGAATTATGCGAATGATTGTACTAAGAATCAGAATAACTTAACTCATAAAAGGCCAGGGGACCAAGGCCAAGATTATTCTATCACTACTATTGATGTTGAAGCTCTGAAAGACATAGTGGAAGGTAATTTAATGGTTTCCTCATGTTTAGCCAATGTTTTATTTGATTCTAGATCATCGCATTGTTTCATATCTTCCCAGTTTGCTAAGAAAATTTGATATTTCCAATTTGATTAAACAAGGGAGTTGTCAGTCAAAACTCCTACGGGAAGTATCATTGCAATAAATTTTTATGAATCAGTCCCCATTAGGGTATATAAATGTTCTTTATCTACTGATCTCATCTCCATAACCATGATTGAATTTGATATAATCCTCGGTTTGGATTGGATTTTGGGCCATGATGTGAAAATTTATTGTAAGAAGAAGGAGGTTACAATTTTTGATAATTATAAGGAGTACATTATATTTAGAGAAGAAATGCCACCAATGAATTCTTATCTAGATCCACCCCCAATAGCTCAACTAAATTCAATTAATGGAGAGTAAGTGAATGAAATAACTATGGTTGAGGAAAAGAATGTTCAAATAGATTATTTTCATAATATGCATGAATATGTTGATGTATTTCCAGAGGATTTAACTAGACATCCTCCAGAATTATAAATTGAGTTTTCCATTGATTTAATTCGTAGTTTAAGGCCCATATCAAAGACCCCTTATAAAATGGCCACTGTGGAATTATTGAAACTAAAGAACAATTAGAGGAATTGAGTAATAAAGGATTTATTTTCCCTAGTGTTTCTTTATGGGGAGCCCCTGCACATTTTGTTAAGAAGAAAGATGGATCTATGAGGTTGTGCACTGACTAATGGGAGATCAATTCTATAACAATAAAGAACAAGTATCCCCTACCTCGCATTGATGATTTATTTGACCAACTTCATGGAACACTATAATTTTCATAGATTTACTATCAATCTAGATATTATCAGTTGTGTGTGAAGAACGAATATAGTCCTAAAACAATATTTCGAACTAGGTATGGGCATTAGGAGTTTACAGTAATGCCTTTTGGACTGACTAATGCGCCCTCTGTCTTCATGGATCTAATGAATAGAGTTTTCAAGGAATATATTGATGACTTTGTAATCATATTTATTAACGATATCTTGGTATAATCCAAAAGCTATGAAGATCATGAAAATCATTTGCACATTATCCTGAAGCTTCTAAGAAGACATAATTTATATGGGAAGTTTAACATGTGCGAATTATGGATTCAAGAGATTTCCTTTCTTGTCCTTTTTGTCTCTAAGGATGGAATCTTTGTTTATCCTTCTATTACAAGAGTAATCCATTAATGGCCAACACCAATGAGTATAATTGAGGTACATAGTTTTATTGGTTTAGCAGGTTATTATAGACGTTTCATCTAGATCTTTTCCCGATTGGCTAACCCATTAAAAAAGCTCACCGGAAAATGGGTTAAATTTGTTTGGAAAAAAGATTGTGAATAATGTTTTAAATAACTTAATAGAATGTTAGTCAATTATCTTCTATTGACTCTACCATCAGGGAATGATGGGTTTTTTATTTATAGTGATTCTTCAAAGAAATGAATTGGTTGTGTTCTTACATAGAATGATAAGATTATTGCCTATGAATCACAACAGCTAAAAATTCATGATCAAAACCAACCTACTCATGATCTTGAGTTAGCATCTATAATCTTTTCTTTAAGGATTTGGAGACACTATCTCTATGGTGAAAAATGTCAGATATATACCGATCACAGGAGTTTGAAGTATATTGTCTCACATAAAGAACTAAACATGAGGCACATGAGATGGCTTCAACTACTCAAGGATTATGATTTCAATATACACTACCACACAGGGAAGGAAAATAAGGTGGAAGATGCTTTGATAAGAAAGTATCATGGAGTTTTCAACAAGATGAGAGTTGAAAAGGATCTTATATACATGGATATAGAAAAGATGGATATGGGAATAACCATGGATGGTGAAACATCAATGCTTTTTCAAATGGTTGCCAAACCATCTTTACTAGAATGGATAATGAGTTCTCAGACCGGTGATGAAGAGTTTCAAAAGAATATTAAAGCTCTGAATGATGGGAGATTGAGTGACTTTGTGTATGAAGATGGAATTATGAAATTTGGTAAGAGAATTTGTGTTCCCAATATACTTGATCTAAAAGGGAATTGTTGGATGATGCTCATAGTTCAAATTTCTCTATACACCATGGTAGCAGTAAGATGTATAGAGATTTGAAAAAACATTTTTTGTGGGACAACATGAAGAGGGAGATTGATGATTTTGTGTCAAGACGAATTGTTTGACAAAAAGTGAAAAATTGGAAGGCAAGAACTTGGAGGAGTCATGCATCCTCTTCCCATACCGGAGTGGAAATGGGATAATATTACGATGGAATTTTTCATGGGACTACCATAGACTCCTAGAAGGAACAATGAAATATGGATCATTGTTGATATTTTTACCAAGTAAACACATTTTCTTTCTATAAGAGAAGATTTAACACTGAAACGATTAGCAAAACTATATATTAATGATGTTGTAAGACTGGATGGAGTACCACTATCTATTATTTCTTATCATGATCCAAATTTTACATCATGATTCTGGAAAAGTAATCATAAATACCTGGATACTGAACTTTGTTTGAGCACTACCTACCACCCCCAAACTGATGGATAATCAGAACAGACAATTCAAACCATAGAAGACATGTTGAGATCTTTCTCACTTGACATTCAAAGTATATGGGATCAATATTTACCTTTGGTAGAATTTTCCTATAACAATAGCTTCCATTAAAGTATTCAGATGACACCATATGAAGAGTTATATAGAAGGAGATACCACACACCAACCTATTGAGATGATGTTGGTGAAAGAAAATTCATAGGCCCAGAACTTGTGGAGGAATCGATGGAAAAGGTGGAGGTAATCCATAACCACATCAAGGAGGCTCAAAGTAGTCAGAAGAGCTATGATGATAACCGAAAGAAAGATTTGGAATTTCAGGTTGGAGATCATGTTTTCATGAAGGTATCTCCATTGAAGTGTGTTATAGGTTTCAGTAAGAAGGGTAAATTGAGTACCATGTACATTGGCCTTTCAAAATTCTAGAACGAATTAGGGCTATAGTTGACCGTTTGGCAATGCCGCCAAGTCTCTCCAAAGTCCATGAGGTGTTCCATATATCACTATTGAGAAAATACATGCCTGACCCAATTCTTGTACTCACCTATGTGGAATTAGAACTTGAACCAGATGTGTCTTTTTGTGAAGAGCCTGTCAAGGTTTTCAAAATAAGAGAATAAGTACTGAGAAACCGAATGACGTGTCTGGTAAATGTTCTATGGAGAAACATTAATATGGAAGAGGCAACGTGGGAAACCGAGGAACATATTATGAAGAAACACTAAAGTCTTTTTATGCAGTAATATTCTAGAAATTTCAAGGAAGAAATTATTTGAAGTAGGGGAGAATGTAACAGCCCAAGCTTCAACGTTACGCTTCTCTTTTAATAATACAATAGTGAGTGTTGTACACAACATCGAGTTATTACACACCACAGCCAATCAAACTAGACCTTATGAATAGTAATACCATCTTTTTTAAATTTTATAAATTTTATCTTTTAAAAAGGTATTTTTTTTGTAATCGAAATATCGAATTTAGCTTAGGGTGAATTTTTGGTATTTTTCTGAAATCTTTAATTTTTTGATGAATGTTGAAAAACACTAAGTTATGGTTTAAAACTGATTTTTTTTAAATCATTATATATTTTATTTAAATATATATTTGTTCAAAATAGATTCATAATACCTATATATGTTCAATATAATTCATCAGAGTCAGTTTATAATAATTATATATATATATATAAATTTTATTGAACATTTCACTGTCTTTTACCCACCTCTTAGGAAAATTTTCAAAAACACATAAAACAAAATTGTACCACTTATATGAGTGTAATTTTAAAAATCCAAGAGACACAGTTTATATCAGTAAGAAAAATGTGGTTCAATAAGAGGAAAATAATTTTTGGTTAATAGTATCTTTTTACTTTTATTTACCATGGTTAAAAGTAAATAGGGTAATTAAGGGTAAAATGATATTATTATTACCATAACACATGTCCTAATTCTATTGGATAAGTATAATTAGACGAAAAACAACCTTTGGAATAAAATATGAACCTCCTTGGTCCACTTGGATTAGATAATGACATTTATAATTATTTAATTCAAAGAAGTGTTAAAAGTGTAAATATCAATGATTAATAACTAAAACATTTTTAATATACGGTTACACATAAGATAAATTTTACTATAAATATTAATTATAAAATAAAAATATTTCCAACATAATGTTATTTTATTTATATTTTTGAGACATTATATAATTTATTTTATTTATCACACAATGATGATGCAATAATTACCAAATTAAAGAAATATTAACAAAAATGATATTATAAATGTCCAAATAAATGTAATTTGAGAATTTTTATGAATTAACATAATTTTCTAGGTTAATATTACATGTTAGGGTTTGTTAGATGAGTTTATTTTGAAGTATTAATGTTGTTACAAATTTAGAAAAAACAAAACACCAAATAGTGTCAAAATTGACATGAAAGAGTTATTTAAAAATATATTATATTTTTAATTGATATTCTATTCCTAAAAATCTATGGTTTGGACATAGGACTTATATAATGATAGGTGTATCATTAATTAACAACTTTGAGTTCTCTTGGAAGTATATAGTATGTTTATTATCCATATTATATAAAACTACAAAAAAAACATGGTAAATGTCAAACTATTTAACTAGAAGTTAAATCTAAAAGATAAAGTTAATATAGTGACCCAAACCTGACTAAAACCTATTGGATGAGTGTTTTTGGACCCATAACCACCTTAGAATTTAAATAAATCATTTTGGATCCATTATCAACCGAAACTGATTTTATTATAAAATAATATTTCAAGCTTTTCCTAAGGTTCCCCTCACCCATCTTATCGTAGGGCATTCACCCATATCTATAATTCAGACCTTCAAAGCCATTTGGATCGGCCAAACCCTGACCTAATACCCTATAAAATGTCCTCACTTTATCCTAGAGGCATTACTGTAGTCATAATTTCAACCTAAGGAGCCCTTTTGGTCAAATCAAAAGCAAGAACCCGAAGAAGAGGTAAATATCTCACCACCTCTTTCAAGTTCTTTTCTTCTTCCACTTCCCTTTTCATTTATGTTTCCATTATAAAATAATAACTCCAGTATCTTCTATATAATTTTATGTTATTATAAATATGGTACAACAAAATTAATTATTCTATCCATCCTTTGAATGACATGTCAACATACGTGCGTACACACGACTTACCGTCTCCACGTCGTGGTGTAATTGTTATTCATTAAATTATTTTTTGGATGGGTATAATAATGAGGTGTAATTTATGTAAATAATAAATATAACATGATAATGATTCATTATATATGATATAACATCCAATTATATATTTTTTAATATCAAAAGAATGATATTGTCGCTCGTGCGTACGTACGGATTACCGTCTTCATGAATGCAATGAGATTCATTCCCCATCATATCCATTCAAGACATATTTTCAATAGATGATTAAAAATAATTTTTAATTTCTTAATATCATTATTAATATGATTAATATACATCCTATCCATAATAAACATTACTTACGGAACAGTTCATATAAAGGAAAATGAATCAGTTAACACTCGAAACAACAATAATACTAAGATATTAATAACAAATAAATGATTAAAGATCATATATGATATCATATTAATGTATATGATTATTTTATAATTTAATAACAATTATTTAACCATTATATATGAGGTTAACCTACCATGGACCAAGGGAAAGTACCATTTAAGGGTTAATTCTACAATCTCTTCATTATCCGAGGTTGTTTATACACAATTATATATTGGGACCTCTTTATCATCCACATCAATGTTTCTTAAAAATGTATTTCAAAACATTATTAATAATTTATAGAAAATGGGTTAAAGTCATTTATAACCTTTTTGAATTTTTATAAGATTATTATAAAGGAATATTTCTGTCGTTTTCCAAACATGTTCCATTATAATCTATTCGAAAAAGTTAAGGTAGGAATGCCTTTTTTTACTTATATGGCGGGTGTGGCTATTTGCCGCCATTATAACATCGTCAAAGATATTCTTACAAGCATATAAGAATATTTTCAAAATTAATTTTTTCATAAATGAATTCAAAATAGATAGAGATATTTCTCTAAAAATGTTTTTGATTTCATGTATGTCCACATCCTTTGATAGATTTTAATCTTATTTGAAGTTGATTTATTATAATATAAAACATACATATTGTATTGATGTTTTTGTGATATGTTTGATTTTGGATGTGTTATTTTTACACTATTCATGGTTTATGGATAAAGTATTTACATTTCATATGATATTTTTAATATGAATTTTTATGTTATGTTTAAACCTTTTCATGTGAGGAATGAATTGGACTTAGTATGTGACGGGTGGAGACCACTATAGCTCCTCGAAGCATCAGTAGGTTTCATGAGACAAACTAGTGTCTTGGAACAAGGCTTTGACAAAATATTATTTGTAGTCTTGGAACCAGGACTTGAATATGTGGTTATGAAGTCTGGCATTACGAATTCCATCATTATGAAAGTGGCTATTGATATTGGATGTGATTATTCAACTAGTAGAATATCCATGTTAATATGAAAATGGAATTATTTGATTTTATATTTTCTATATTATGCTGAATTTAATGTTTAAAAGGCTTTTGTTTTAGTATTATTCATTGCCTCAAATTTTTATGGTCATATATGAAAGTTTCCGTTTTATTATTATCCTTACTGAGCATCTGATCTCACACCTCTCTATGTTTTATTTTTCCAGGATGCGAAGAAGTATATTATGACTGACCTGTAGGGATAGTCTATGGGATCAAAGTGTTTTTTATGGAAATAATGTTGTTTCAGTTTTCCATTTTATGATGTAATGTAAACCTTATAAATGTATATATTACTTCCAAGTCTAATAAACTAATCGGTCTTTTGAGACATGATCTTTTGTGATCAGGCCAAAGTTGTGTAATAATGCACCGACTCTGGGTAATTAGGGTCAGGGTGTTACAAAAAATTTTAGGGTGATTCTAGTTTTTGACATAATATTTATAGGTGTACATATTTTATTCAGTTGGATACATCCAACATAAAGTAACAGGTCCTCCGAGAAGTATTTTGGTTGGTAGATGAATAGTTAGATACAACATGCATGTGAGAAATGATGGAGGAAATATTTTCTATAACTCGCACAAAATTAATGATGTCTCTACCATAATTTTTTTCAAGTCATATTTGGATAACTTATTAGCAAAAAATATACAAACAAATACCACAACCAAATAACTGACACCCTTACAATATCAGACAAAAGATGAGATATTGCTATTGGATTCAACCCATGTAGAAAGACGCGATAATCATGTGTCATAAAGGATTTCTTCTTCAAATCTCTTCTATTGAACCGTTTTGATATATTTCTTGAATATCCATCAGGAACATTAATAGTCTCTAGTAATTCCTGAAATATATATTTTTTACAGGTGTCATCACATTAGAAGCACATAGAACTTTCCATTTATTTTCACTAATACACATAGGATGGAAGTGTGTTCTAATGACCCAATCCACCATGTCATGCCATGATCATAAATAATATTTTGTATTTCCCATAAAATTTAGTTGAATTGAAAGAAACATTTCACATAAATTCTTTTCAATGTGCATTACTTTTAAGAAATTACATATCAAATTGGTTGACCAATACAGAAACACAGTAAAGATACTCCTCCTCATCCAATTATAATAGGTTTCATTGGAAACATTCTTCATCTTTATGGTTTTAACTTGAACCTTCATAAATAAAAAACTAAAGTATTTCAATTAATTAATCACATCATTTCTAGAAATACACTAAGGTGGATCATCAACCTCCATCATATTTTCAAATCACCGATGATTGTTTTTATATGGATGGTCCATTGGCAAGAATCTTTGATTTCCCATCAAACTAAAACTGTGATGATATTTTAGTAATCTGGATCATGTATTCTTCATACAAATAGGACATGCCATTTTTCCCTTTTTTCTCCATCCATATATCATTGCATAAGTAGGAAAATCATTAATCATCCACATAAGTGCAGTACGCATATGAAAGATTTGTTTTCCGAACATTCATCACATGTGCGCACACCCAAATCCTTAAAATGTTTCAACAATTTTATTAATGGTTGTATGTATGTATCAATATCATTTTTGATATCATAAAGAAAATATATAAGTATAATCATCTATGTGAAAGGTTTTTTCATACACAACTATGGGGGATGGTTATAAATGTGTATGAAAACTGTCAATATGCTGTGAGAAATAAGAATCTACACTAATGGATTAAAACTATCACATCAATGAACCAAACTCACATTATTCATACCAGTTTCAAAATCAGGATATCAAGTATCAAATATCATCCATGAAAATCCATATATATGGTGATTCAACTCTTAATTATTCTTCTTTCTATTGGTATCATTCCATTTCATTTTTACAGATATTTTATCAAACATGAAAATATTATAGAGTACAGAGATCAATGAAAAGTTCCACATTAATATCTATGGAACACAAAGTGGTGTTCCATCTAATTTTGGGTTCAATTAGGATGTTCAACATTTTATAAGATCATTTAATTTAGTATTTTCCTCATAGAATAAGGTGTATCCATTTATGCATGCATGGATTTTTTTTTTGAAAATCCATTTTCTTTAACTAACTTCCATTCCATACATTGGTTTGAGGGAATATCTGCATCATCTGGAAGTAAGTACTTAAAGAAGGTAATAATGTTGTAAATGGAAGTATTAGAAATACCATACAATTTTCCCATGAAACAGTCAAATTAAAAATACTAGCTTTTTCATTTTACCACGTTGCCGATATACTGTATTTTTTAAAATATCATTCAATTTTTTCACTCCATAATCATCATCATTTTCATTGGATGCATCATCTATGCCCGTATCAAAGTCTTCTTCGGTCGACATCATTTCTTTCTCATGATGAAGAATAATAAGAAACTGATCAAGTATCAAATTCTCCATTCCATTACTCTCATTTGGATCATCGACATTTTATGATTTCATTTTATCCCCATTATGATACCACAAATAATAGTTTGTTTGAAAAACATGATTTATTATATGGGATAAAACTTATTCATGGACCAACCAAGGACTTAAAACACAATTATAACATGGGTGGTGTATGTGACCACTATCTGCAGCATTATCAAATTAAAAATTTAATAATCTCTCCATATTGTTTTGAAAATTTCATGAAATATGAAAAGTTTCGTACATCCAACTTCTATCCTTTATGTAAAAAATTGTAATAATTAATTTCTTGAAATAAATTCAATAATATTTTAGTTCAATATAAAATATATTTATGTAAAAGGGAATTGTTCACTTTATATAAAATCATAACTAACATAATACGTAGATACATGTTGAAACATAGAACTGGAAATTATAGTATTGTATCAACATCGATGTTAGAATGTCTAAGAGAAAAATAAATGAACCATAGGGGAATTAAAAAATAGGATGTATATTTCAAATATATAACATAGTCTTATTCACATGACCGTAACCCACTACTATTCACATTGATTTAAAAAAATAAAATGAACTATAACATGGATCTGGTTTTTCAGGAAATAACCACACACTTGGAATTCCAGGATAGAACCGACCTATATTGTAGTTATTCATGTGAAAAATATGTGAAAAGAAGGGAAAAAAGTATTAGAGTAAATCCTTTTAAAGAAGAAGAAATTTTCAATGTAAATATACATTATACATAAGAACAACTCTATGTAAAATGAAACATAGAGTGTGAATAGTTTATTGAGCTTTTTATACAACTCAGGATTAAATGAACTTTTTTTATGAATTAACATTAAAAATATACCTCACATATGATTTATTGATCCAATGAATCATAATCTTAGGTTTGGTAAAAATCATAGAAAACAACATGTTATATGGAAAAGTAAGTAACATAGTTCCCTCATATGTTCAAAACACCCATCTCAGAGAATGCAAAAAATTACTCCCATATTTTCCATAGAATTTATAGAATTTCCCCACTTTTATCCCTTCCTCTTCACAAGGTATAAACATTTCGAAAAATAGTATAATAGCTTAATTTTATTGAAAATCTCATAAACACCTAAAAATAAACTACTATACAATTTAGATAATTAAAAAAAACTATTGCAGGCAATATAATGAAAACTACAGTATGAATTCATATGTTTATAATTAATTAAAATCTACTTATTCATGGTATAACTATAAATAACCCACATTAGAATTCACAACATGCTACTTGAGCTCAAATTTTATACTTATCCCAGGAAAGTGAAACCTTATAAACACAGGTATATTTTTCGAATTTCATGTAATGCATACATTTTTTTCATATTAAATTATTCACATGTAGGACATATATTCATTTTTTTAAAAGATGTTATATTTTAATAATAATCATACAAGAATGGAAAATAATAAAACTCAATAGGAATGGTACTACATATATGTCTCTGTATGTATGTTATTCTCTAATGTGGAAATCTATGTAAGATGTGGCCATAGACTATGCTAACAAAAATTAAAGGACAATCCCAATTTTAATCATCTATATCATTTCATAGGATTTTAATCTATAGTAATGATCATCAAAATATAATCATTTTTTACAATGGTTATATATGTCAGGGGATTTGGAATCTTAATGAGTTTAAACCTAGAGAATGAGTTATAGAAAAGGATAAAAATTTACTTGATTTCACTGAGGATGAGTTTTAGTGGGGGGGTCATCATGCTATTTATCTCAAAAATTTACAGAATTTCCCATTTTGGATAGCGTATAGTTACGATTATATCATTGATTTTGGTTTTAATAGATATATCCCATGTAACAAGGACCCCGACATAGTTTTAGAGGATCTTTTCCAAAATAGAAAGAAAATGTTCCATAAAAATCACACAATATATTGAATATATTTCATCAATTTCATAGGATGGATATACAATTATGGTTCTCTATGGTGGATTTACATCAATATAGTTGGATGAGTTCCATATGTGAAACAATATTTCATAGCAATATTTGTGGGGGAATTCATTCATAGGGATTTTGAACGATTGGATGGAAACATGAAATAGAAAACTATGTGTATACTATGGATGGGTGGTGGTCACATGTTTGAAAGTGGGAATTTATTGCGATCATGAGAATAAAAACTCAGTGGGGTATGATTAGACTCGAATTCAATAAAAATTATTGTGTGTTATATTTTATGGTTTTTATTTAAAGTTATTTCTGTAGAAAAATGATAGCTCTTTATATGTTTACTCTACATATGAAACACTTGGGGTTTCCTAGAATATTATAACACACCAGTACCATGGAATTATGATTTCAAGAATATTTATTCAGTTTAATAGATAAAAAATCTTCATTTTAATAGATATTAAATGGGAGGAATAATGTGTTATGTTAGGGGAAGTATGATACCGTGTGTTATCACCAGGTTGTGTGTATAGTGGAAAGAGATGGACAAGTTCAATATAAAATATCGAAATAGGAATGATGAATTTGGTGGGTGGATAAAAGTGGAGTCTACATGTTTGAATTATGAAAATGGACTTTTTATACCTGAATTGGTGTATCTAGTAATGATCTGGATAATTCATTGGGGGTTTTGGTAGGGGAAGCATCTAGTATCCATACAATTGTTTAATGTTAATGATGGAATTTATGATATTCACAGAATTCACAATTTCTCTAATGAAATATATATAATCATTCCATACAAAAACAATCTCAACACATGATATCATGTTTAGATTTGTTGACACTGAATTGAAATCATAGACATGTTTATTATAAACAAAAAAACAGATGTTATATAGAGGAAATATAGTCATTTTTAGGTGTCCTTTTTGAGATATTGAAGGTACAACATGAGGATATTTCAATTTTACCTTTTCTATTTTATAGATATTTCAATGGCTAAACTTGTTAGAAGACACCACCCTCTAAAATCCGTTAAAATCCATGGGTGAAACAACTTTAACATCTAATCATTATATGTCTATAATTAAATAATAATTTCACATAATAGTTTTGGAAGAACAAACAATGACTTGAATGAAGGAGGGTTCACAAATAATATGGGATTTTGGGTTTAGGTAAAATCAAAACAGAAAACAAACATTTTTACAAATAAATCTAAATGAAAAAAAAGGAATAAGTAGAGGCAGATCATAAAACCCATTTATAAAAAACTAATTTTAAGTGGAAGAACCAAAAATCCATTTTTTGGGAAGAAGGGTTCACACGGTGCTAAGAATCAGAGTTTTCATTTAGGGCATAGTGTGGTTGGATCATAATCTATTCATGGATATTGTATTTGATTCATTCTATCCCAATGGTTTTCAAAAAGCATTAGGAACTTTAATCGGAATGAACATATCCTAATGATATGAATAAACCATTAGGATATTGGGGTAAAGTTGGATAAACTCCCAATGGTTTGAATAAACTGTTGGCATAGGGGGTGTTCATGACCTATCCCAATGGTTTTATAAACTGTTGGGAAAAGTGTTGGCTCTAACATGTCTTATTCTAATGTGATTTCAAACCATTGTAAAAATTCCCTCAAAAAAATCTTATACCAAAGGTTCATCTTATGCATTGGGATAGGGGTTTTGGTCAAAAAGGAATTTCCAGTAGTGTATGTGATTAGTAAGGTTTGGAATACCCTTTGTTATGATTATTTAATGTCCAAATCCTTAATAGTAGACCACTTGTGTAGTACTAGGTGCGGTGAAAAATGGTGGGGTATGAACTCACTTGTAAAGGATGAGGTTGGGAATGTGTAGGTAATATGAAATCAATTATAGGGTGATATTTATCTTCTAGTTTAGTATAATATCCCATTTATCCTAGAATAAAAATATACATATATACACCCTCTTTTTATCCTAAAGAAATTGCAAACATATTCCCTTTAACATTGTCTCCCTAGTTACATCTTCAAAATAAACCATATTTCCAAAATTTCCATAGCATGGGTGGATTCATGTTTCTCATGACTCTCTATAAAATAACAATAATGATATGAATCCCCAATTCCAGAAATATGAGAATATGGATTTAAATATGATTCAATATAAGATATTTTTTTATAAAAACACTAGTTTGTTAGCTATTTTTTCATGTCCTTGAATTTGTGTAGTTTATTCTACATCTGGATGAAATTGTACTCCTAGGAGTAATTTTTCTGTAAGAGTGAGGTAGTAAACCATGTCCAACATTTATTCAAAATATAACCACTAATTTAATAAGTTTTATAATGAAAATAAGAGGATTTCTAGTTTTAGTTAAATATGTTGAGTTAATTAAAAATCATTATGAAATTCAAAACACAAAAAATGATCATATAAAGTGCATGAAATTAAATGATCTTCAAAATTGTTCACATATTTACTTGTTTTTGACTAACCCATTTCCTAGAAGCTATTATTAAATGATTTTAAATATGTATGTGGTATTTGAATTTTTGGATATGAGGTAATATCAGTCATGAAAATTGATATCTCTAGCTTATTCCCTCTTTTATTTGTTCTTTTCCCATTCCTTCTGTGTTACTTTTCAAAAGGTTTTATAGATGGATGGTAGAGTACTTCCTTGATATGTTGGTCCCCTTGATCATGGTATGTGTCTCCAAAGAAGTTCACAATTCTACAAGTTTCCATTAGATTCCTCTTGTAAGGTTTTTTCCCCTCTTGATCATTTTTTATTTAATGGAATGTTTAAGAAAATTGTTGTTTCACTTGATGAGATACATACATAGTAAAATTTCCTATGTCTCTAACCTATTGGTCATATAATAAAAATTTAAATAATGAAACATCCATAAAAAGTTTTTATATAAGAGAGTAGTTAGATATTGAATTTTACATGGAATCATAAATTACAATTTTTTTATTTATTGTTTTTTTGAGTTTTTTTAATTAGGTAGAATAATAGAAATTTCCACTAAAACATCAATTGAATCCCCATAAATGATTCCAATTTTATGAGGAACTTGTTGCCAAAATAGTCAAAAATACATTTATAACCCAAAATATAGAATAATGGCCAACTTTAGGGCCGATCTAAAGGTTGTAGTGTTGAATATCCTAATGTTATTCCAAAAACAAATTTTAGTTTTTTTTAAATTTAAAATAAGTAGAAACAATTTTTTTAGTGAAAAAATGGAGTGGGGAATAGAATTTTGATTATTTATAGAGACAATAAATATATTATTAAAGAAAAGAAATAAATTCAGAAATGAATTGTCAGTAAGAAACAAGCCCATATATAGGTTGATGCACACTTATTCTACCTATCATTAACCTCATGCAGAGTTCATATTCTTAATATACCACTCATTAGATGATCAATATCTAAGGTCACACATCTCTATCTCTTAAGAGTGAATGATTGGTGAAAAATTATATTGGGTGGTTATGTTGTCACTTCAACACTTAGGAAGTCATTGTCAACAAAGAGTAATAAATAAGTATAATGATCGATATAATTGGAGGACCTCCAAGAAGTATCAGGGGATTAATTCCTAGAAAAAGACTTGAAAATTATCCCTTTATTACTAAAGGGTTGTGATAAAAAAAAGTGGGTAAGTATTACCATCATGAAAATTAATTAAAAAAATTAAAAAGGAAATAGATAACAGAGTAAGGGACCTGGGAAAATAAAAACAACATAATATTCCCTCTCTCTAGGGGTAGCGATAATTACAATTATCCCCATATCATGAAACAAAAAAAATGTATACAAATTATCTTCTTTAGGAACACAAGAAATAGAGCTATGTCTCCGCTTTATGCCCAACTAGAAAGGTTTCTTTGACTCTCACCTTATACAATCTCTTGACCTATGTGCCCTCAAATACACTGATTAAATCCTCTTCACATTTATTTTTTTCATTTTATCTTATCTAATTTTATTCCATATATAGAGATATATGACATTCTACAAGAAAGATCCTACTTCCAGAAATAAGTACACGTACACTCACCTCACCGATCAAACCTGTTGCTGGAAACAACATGTATGTTCAAATGGATGGTGTTCCCTCCAGCCAGCACATAGAATTTCTACCTTTAGGAATGACACAGTTAATATTTCCTACATTTCCAATTGGATCAATGTAGCCCAATGGATTGAAATACATATTTATCATTATAAATGATTCTATTATCTATGTAATTTCACTACATAGGTGATTATCAACATAGACATATAATCTCCACAATTATGAATCATTTAACATTGAAAAATTGCAAATATATTTTAACCCCTTTTGTACATGTTTATTGATGTAGGATTTTAGGAATATGTGTTTTTTCCAAAATGTGAGCAGATCTTCTATGAATCCAAATCCATTCATGAATTCATTCATTCCATACATGTGACACTAGAGATATATACTTTATTTATGCAATCATTTTAATTGGAATACATGATTTCCTATATAATATATTTTTCTCATGTTTCTATTTCTGCCGATGTCAACTAAGATTGATCCTGGCACATCCTACAATTGAATTAAAAAAACATAGTGAAAGATGTACTTTTGAAATGTGTGTGATGATCTATTGTATACTTCTTCTCACATCGAGATAATATATCTGGCCCCATGAATTCAATTATAAAATTGTTGACCTCAAATATTCAATAATAGATTTCTCATGATCGATGGGAGGAGAATCATCAATACTCATCAAGAGATGTGAATGTTGATTCTTTGGTAGTGGATGAACATGAATTCTAGTACACTTGAGTGATGACTTTGTAATTATAAATAGATGACATCAGACATGGATTCAAATATTGGGGATGGTATCAGATTCAACTCCCAAAGAATCTTATTAGTTTACTATCCTCTTTATATGGGTAATAATCTATAGGTAGAGGTGGAAATGTATTCTACCTCCTCTGTAATGGTAGGTCCCACACAATCAGATACGATAACATTATGGATTCCATTCTAATGATCATCAATAAATAAAAAGAGTAGATGGTTTTAGTTGCTTTTAAAATTCTATAAATGATCATTTTTAACACTTAAATTTTTATAATATAAAAAAGAACACAAATTTATATCACATAAATTTCTAATAGAAAACAACAAACCATTCATTGGAAAAAAAAACAAATAACATAATTTTCATTTAATTTATCACACAAAAACAACCATTCTCATTACAAAATTCAATGAAACAAATTCCTACATATTAATTCTAGATTCAATAATTATCCATTATAAGAAAAATATAGTAGTTTAAAGGACATTAAATTCAAAAAAATAGATGTGAATGAGTGTGATAAAATAATTCCACATCGACCATAATCATGATTCCTGTCTTTGTTATTATCATTCATATCATGAAAATTTTCTATATATTCCTTTACCCAACATATATTACATTATTTTTACTTCAACAAATCATATCATGAATTATGATATTTATAACTATTTATTATATTTCCTATGATAATATATATAACATCCCCCTTTAATAATAATGATGAAATCATTTTCATTTTCTTCCTTCAAATTTATATACAAAATAAAAACATAAAATCTCATACATTATTTACATGAAATATTCATGAAAACCATATATCAATATTACTTAATTTATATTAGAAGATGAAATAATCCAAAACCTTTCTAAATATATTTAACTCAACTTCAACATAAGAAACCATAAATGTATCATGGATTTAAAATAATTCACATGTCTCTATCCAACAAATATTCTACCTAAATTTTGTGTCAATCCACTGAATCCCATGGTCACTTGAGTTAAAATTCATAGTCATTTCTAATATACACTTCATAGTTACTTATAATATTTTGTTCATGATCAATCCACTAGAGCATAATGATTATTTCATCCCTTCCATAATAAAAAATCCAAGAAAACATTGGACATTATATATAAAATGCTCGTAAAAACTATATAGGGACCATGTTCAAACAATTATGGTGAAAACCATCATTATTATTGGTGAAATTACAAAATGATATATATAACCTCAAATTTGGTGAATAACATAAAAAGAAATCCAATTTCATGTAAAAAATCTCTATAGACAGTTGAAAATACCTTTAATTTATTTTATGGAGACCTTTCAATAACTATATGGTGACAATGATCTATTTTATAATCACCCATATAGAACAACCAAATATAACTCTTAACAACCATGTCTTATTTCATATTTTCATGTAAAAATGAAATTTCAGGAACTCTATACAATATATAATAATCTTTAAAACATTTTCACATCTCTTACTCATTTGGGAACCCATTTCAGTAGGGCCAAAAATAAAAGTCTGAACCTTAAATCAAGGAACTGACATGCCATCGATTGGAGACTAGCACCATTGGTATGAAACACAAATATTAGTGTAATTGACATCGTAAATCCCAAGTAAAAAAGATATACACCCAATAAAATCAATACAATATAAAATAAAACCAAAACCAAAATGAATTTAAATTTAATTCAAAAACAAGATCAACATAGGTGAACAATAAATAGTAACATCCCAGGTTTGAAATTTCTTTATTCTTATATATTTGAGAAACCTACACCATAGCCCATTTATTATTCCATGGATATGGTTTGGTGTTTTCGTAATTATGGGAAGGCTTCGGAGTTTATATTGTGGTCTTCACTATAGTGACATAAATCCTAGATTAGTTAGTTTAGTGGATCTTATTTTTTTGGATGATTCATTGAGGTTATTGTGGTACATCGTGGTTTTTTCTGAGGGATTCCATATCTATTTTATGAAAGTGGATTGTGTGCCACGATGATATCCATCACCTCAAAACACTCCTTTGATAATATATGATTTGGAAGGTTGAACGGGTTTAAGGGGAAGATATGTGAGATATATATAATGTGATATCAGGAGAATCATTTAACATAGACCCAGTGTAGTGTGTCCATCACCCTTATGTCGTATTATTATCTATTTCATCACCTTTTTATATTTATAATCCAATATGAATCCATATTATTTCCCTAATTTCTCTCAAACACTAGGAGATATGAGGTGTCCCTTTAGAGACATTTGATTGATCTTGAATTTTCCATAGGCCTCAACCAAAAGTGATTTTTTATTTGTAATCAATGTTATTTCCACCCTCTCTTTTTCATTATATTCTAATTCATTCTTAAATAATTTATAGAAGTAGTGTTGGGTCAATTTGGTGGTTTTTGGGGTTCTTATATTGATTTGGAATTATTGACATTTAAGTAGTTTAAGATTATCAAGCATGATATTCATCTTATGATAATTCATCCCTTGTTATATCATCATTTAGAAAATTTTAATGTGTCAATTGATGTAAGTGATTAAATAACTCACTTCATATATGTGTTAATTGTGATAAGTTGCATACTCTTACATTATTTAAGTGGATGGTGTGGATTTTCTTAATAAATAATATGAATGAGACTATATTGAAAGGGAAATGGGAATATCATGTATGTTTACATGTTTCATTGATATTCATCAAGTGATTGATGATGGTTTTATACCATTATTGAAAATTGATATTTCCAGTAATATTTCAACGTTATATTGTGATTTAATTATTATAATTAACTTTAATTAATGGTCAATAATGTATAGATGGTAATCAACAATTGGTATGAAATCTAAATATTAGTCTGTTAGTTAGGATGTGGGATAATGTTGAATTAATATGATGGAATGATTTAATATGGGAATTATGGTAGTTTTTATTATTGGATTTGGTTGGTATATGATGTTATTATGATTTATTTTGTGGATATGAATTTTGTGGTGATGGTAGTTGGGAATGAATTGGTCGCATGTATTGGCATGTGTTGGGTAGAAAGATTATGATCTATTAAACTGAATAAAGATTCTTTTTTATGTGCATTGGTTATATTTTCTAATGTACTGTTAAAATCGTTATTAAAGTTCATATGGTATGTATTTTAGGAACATATTTTTTTGGTTGGTGGATAGTTTTTGGATTATTTTGTAATTTTTTGTTATCAATAAAATATGTCGGTAATAACGAAATAATAAATGGGTGTGGGTTGAAATTGAATATACCATGGTGGTAATTGGAATGTTGATTCTTGAAAGGAATAACTAACTATTGGGAATAAAGATGGTAATTTTATAGAAATTATTTTTTAGTAACAGAGAAATTTAATGGAATTATAAACATGACATGGATAAATAATGATGAGGTTAGAATTTTTTGATTACATGAATACAATTTCAAAACATGAATGTTTGTTATAGATATTTTTTTTGTAATATGGATTTTTTGATGAGTTAGTGGTGTACACTATTAATTCTAAATTGTAGTGGGAGTGTGGTAATAAATGAGGACTGTGATAAGATTTTATTTTAAAAATGCAACTTGGTTGGGAATGTGTGCAGTTTTTATATATTTTACTTTCTTATGACGTTATGTACACAAAACCCAAGTAGTATATCCTAACTAATATATATATTTTTTGGGTTCTGGGACTTTTACACAGTCATCCAAATTAGATAGGGAATTAAGGGTTAACTAATCCATCTTCCCATCTCTCTCTTTCAGATGTTGTATTACTGTGGTGATCGTAGATGGTGGCGTTCATTTTTGGTAGGAGTCAAGAAAGAGGATGATTTCATAATTTTTTATGATACCATACTATGATGTATATTTATAAGGGGATAAATATTTAATTTATTTTTTACAATTATTCTACTAGGAGATGTTTTTCCCTATGTGAAGTTAGGATAGGTTTGGTTGTAGCTAAGCAGACATCAACTATTATGTGAGTATCTGGAATGAATCTTTCACTAGATTTTGGGTACTATGGGAGGTTGGAAAATATAGGGATGTGGTCTGAAACCCATCATATTAGACTCATTATTTGTTGAGTGGATATGATTTTGATGATATGGGATAGATACAATCACCTGAATTTTATTTTTTGGGTGATTTTGAGGAAGTTAAATGAATTAAATTTAATAATTGTAATTAAATAAATTATATACTATAAGTCATGGGAATTTTTTATTTATTTAAGAGATCTTGATACATCATTGTTTTCAATTGTTTCAAGTTAGAGAGGTTGAATGTGATGATCTGGTAGACCACTAAAGAATTGAATTGGCTGAGGGAGATATGGTTTGGAGGAATAAATTATTTTTGTATCAACATTATGGATTAGATATGTATGATAGGAGAATCCTAGATATGAAGAATTTTTTTTGGGTATCTCGATATAAAATTTATCTTAATTCAATATAATTAATATTATATTGTGTTATTGGGTGTTATTTATATGTGATGTGTAGCATGATAGTAGTGGATCTTAAATCTAGTGGAGGAGAATGAGGGACTTGTTTTGTTGGATTATTTTCAATAGTGTTTGGTGGTGAGTCTTTATAATCAACGATGAGGGATGTGAGGAGTATAGAGATTCTATCCTTTTTATATGGGATCGTGAGTGTGTATGATCTTGAGATCAGATATAAGGATATATTTTACTTTTCCTTATGTATTTTTATTGATAAAGAGTCTTGAGTGCGTCATTTTGAGATATATATGTGGCTAATTATTCATTATACAAACTATCCACTTAAATTTCCTATATATTTTGATGTTAAAAAAGAAGTATTATTTGATTAATAGGGTTCTCGATGAACCAGTGTTATATCCTGAGGGGCGTTATCAGATCTCCGTGAAGAGTATAACTAATATTAAGTGATCTCGAGTGCTGATGCAGTCAAGGTACCGGTCAGCTGGGAGTTAGCTTCAAAGGATTTATTCCTCTCGTTTCATTGTGTATAACAATATTATATCAACCACTACAATCTATATAATAGCTTTATTTTCTAGGGAAGTTAATGGATATAGAAAATCGTAGGGGCTGATCATCATTTAGTCCAAACATGGTGTGAGAGGTTATATTCCTCATCATTCCTTTTAGTTGGTGTCTATAAGGCCTTATTTTTATTAGATACAATAAACATATATTCTATTGAGAGGGGATGCAGGTGGAAGTGGTCCACCCCAAGTATAGCCTCACCCTCGTAGGCATAGGTATTAGCGTGACTATAGAGGTGGTCATTAGCATCAATAAAGTGGATCTAGGTATGATATCCTACATTCTTTTGATATGTAGGACATATATGATCAATAAATTATCGAAGGTACGAAAAATTTATTAGCATCCTTATATTTTTTATTATAGAAAATCACTCTCTATTATAGAATTTTCCTTGTTTTGTGATTAAGGACTAGTTGTAGAGAGGCCTCTAGTTACCCTGTTGTTTACTATGCTAGTTTAAGGTCAGATGAGATTGGTCGATATTTTCTAATGTTGGGTGTTAATGATTCCTCAAAATTATTATATCAACCCAACCCTTAAAAACATATTATTAAATGGTTTTTAACATTAGGATCCAATAATTACTACCCTATGACTGGAAGGCCCAATGTATTTCAAAGACTAGGTACATAAATCATCAAAAGCAGCTAAGACATAACAACTTTTTTTCTTCCAAGTGAGTTCCTAAATCTCATTAGTATCCTAAAAATATATTGGATAACTTGAGGAATAAATAAAATAAATGGGTGATCTAAAAAACCCATCAAGGGAAAAAATGGATAAGAAAACAGAATGGATGAGTGAAAGGTATAACATAATATCAAAAAATAAAAGGCACATGAGTTTTAACATAGAATCATAACATAAGGAACACGATATCATACAATAACAGTAAAAGGAAATTTGGTAGAAAAATATTCTAGGACATAAACATGTGTCAAGAATAACAAATTATATAACATCACCTTGTGGAAAAAAGCTTATAATGGATTATTTTTAATTCCTAATCCCAAAAATAATGCCTCATGAGACTAAATATTTACCTATTGAATTAGAGAACTATTTGGGCACAACGATCAAAACATGATCATCATTTTTGTGTTCCAAAAAATTGATGTTAATCATATGTAATAGAACTAGTAATCATCTATGTAAATAAAATGGATAGGATAATCATTCCTCATATCATAATCAAAGGAAATTTTATAATGGAGGCATTTGAGAAATGAACTTATGGAATGTATTACCCCTCCAATGGTAGAGATAATAATATTGGTATATATGTGTGAGAAATATAAAAAAAATTTAGAAACATTATATAATGTTAAATACAGAGATAAAATGAGTTTGAAATAAAATTGTTATAACCCAAGAAAAGGGTTATTTAGAGAGATACCTAACACCCATAAGAAAAACAGTTTCAGATAGCATAACATTCATCCAATTTAAAACCCTTATTGAAAATAATAAGAGTAATGAAAAATAGATGTTTTATTAGAAGAAAACAAGGAATAATATTAATAATTTCAAATATTCAATAATGGTTATGGTGGTATGAAAAGTAGTTGTCACCTTATATGTTAAACTAGAATATTTCTTTATTATTTTGTATTGAAATTAAAAATATTCAAGATAACTTAAGTAAAAAATTTCACTTTGAAATCCTTTAGAAAAAAGTAAAACTCAAATAAAATTTCCTTTATAATTGTTTTATGTCCATATAAATACATCTATAAAATAATTTAAAAAATATGTTCATGGAGGAAAAATATTTTGAAAATAAATCATTAAAATATTTTAAATGTGGTATTTAAAATAATGGGTCCCTTACCGAGAACCATAAAAATACTAATTTAGAAAATCTTTTAAAAAAGGTAAAATATGGTCGAAAATGATCATAGGAAACAATTTATGAATAATTATTAATTTTACTTAAACATGTAGAAGAAATGGACATGGAAAAATAGTGTTGTAAAGGAAACTTTAAAAGAAGATAAAAAAATAAATTATCCTACCACTTTAGTAACTATATAATTTTAATCCTCAAGAAATATTTACGTCAAATCGAACATTAAATATATTTATCATATGATTTTTTATGATATAAGATTTCAAAGTGGAATTTTATATACAAAAAAAAATAAAAAGTGGTGAATATGGTATACCCCTCCAAAAAATAGAATAAACACAAGGAATACCTTACCATGAGTCAATAATTGCAATGTATGTACTTTATCTCAAGAATAATAATATTATATCAGTTATTTATTTTCTGAATAAACTATTATAGTTTTAATTCTTTATAATTACACCATATGTATCATATATTTTAATTATATATGAAATTACATTATTAGTTACGTCCATGTAATGTGTTTTGAGGATGTCCATATTTTATATTAAAAAAGAAGTAGATTTATTGATCATAAAAACTAGGTAATTTTTACATCACATCAAAAATAGTAATGATGAAATAATTATAAATTTTTATAAAAATTGTACTATTAAAAATCACCATAAATTATTGTTATGAACTATTAAATATGTTAGAATCATGGATAAGATAAACCATACTCATTCATGTATATTGTTTCCATTTTTCAATGACCATTATAGAAATAATGAAATTATTATTTTATTTTTAAAAAATATAATTATATCATAAATATCATTTTATTTGTTAAAATACACTTATATATGAAATCCTTGTGATGAAGTAATAAAAAATGAATCACATCTCTTTGAGCGGTGGTAGTCTTCCATTCACATGAATGACGTTATAATATTTTCAATGGATAATAAGGTAATTAATTATATGATATATTAATTTTGAATAATTTTCAATATGTCATTAATATCATATATGAACTGTAAATTCATCCTCATGAACATCCATGAGTGGTGATTATAGGAAATGAATTATATCGGTTTGTGAGGCGGTAGGCCATCGTTCAGACAAACAATGGTTGGTTTCAAATATAACGAAAGAGGTTATTGATGTTGGTTAGGAAATTAAAATAATAAAATATTCTAATATGGTATAAAATGATGTTTTTATGTAATCATTGTTTAATAACATGGAAGAAGAAACAAAACAAAACTACTCAGTTAAGAACGATACCACTTATGTAGACCACCTCATTAGGATTATAACTAAACATTTCCAATATTTTCAAAATTATAAAAACAAGGCCTGTGGAAAATTTTATGGGAATTAGGGAATGGATTTGGGTAGGTCTTGGAAAAACCAAAAGGGTTTTTATGTTTGTAAATTATATAAGAGGAGGTTCCCTTTTATAAGTGCTAGAGAGTGAATTTTTTTTAAATCCCAAACACATTTACTTTTTCAGAATTCACTCTCAATAAATGTTCATTAAAAATTGATAAATCATGCAGTGGATGGGTGATACTGTTTGGATAGACCTCTACAATTCAAAATAAAAAATTTATGGTTACTTTCATATAATAATTTAGGTTTTTAACATGGTAACTAGACCTTTTTTGTCTTTTTAATATTCATTATAACCCAAAATCATGTTTAACATGTAAAATAATATTCATTATGATGATTAATGATATATAATGTTTTTAATCAAATTTAAATCCTATAATCTTGAGAACTTAATTAAAAATTAATCCATAAAAACATGTCCAATTTGTTTTTCCAGAAATTTATATTTTCAAATAATATATGATATTATATTAACTATATGAAAATTGATCATAATTATATATATTTAAGTTGATATAAATATATGTATAATATTTAAATTAAAAATAAATCTTTCCTTAATATTGGTTAGTTTAATTAGTTAAAATGGATAAACTTTATGGACATTAAAATAGTTTCAAGTAAACATCTTTTTTGGGCATAAAATTAAACTTATACCAAAATCATTATAATTACTAATTCCAATGAAATTAATTATATTATTGTAAAAAATGTTTCATATTTAAATTAAATACAAAATCCAGAAATAAAATGTGCGTTTTCAATTACGTAATATTATGAAAATAAAGGACATTACTTGAAAAATCAATAATTTTCTCTGTTCACTGAAAAATCTGTTATTTATGAAAACTCCCAAAATTGAACCCAAAATAAAATTTTATATAATGAATTAACATAATATTTTAATTTTATAAAATAAAATTTATAAAATTTTTAGATATAAATTATTATGGTTTCTCTCAAAAACTCATTAAAATCATTTTTTCATGAAATTTTTTTTAGAATAAAATTTCCTCATTAAAAATTGTGTGACTATATATCACGAATATCACAATAAATTTATAATGTTTAATATATTTATATAAATTTCATAAAACTATTAATACTATTCATCCATTTCTATTTAACATCTGTGTTATATTGACCATGTTTAAATAAAAATATTCCAATAATATATCGCAGTTCATTTAAATTCAGTTTTGTGTTTCTTATATGATATTAAAGATAATTTAATTTTAAAATATAGGGGTGTTAAATTATAAAAAATTAAATAATTTTCCTCCTAGAAAATTTAATTTTTTTCCCAGAAATCACGGGTTTAACATTTGAAAATTCTTTTGTCGAAAATATAAGGCCCCAGCCTTAAACCTTACTTAATCATGAGTTATTACAGGATTACACATTGAAGATCTTTTTAGGTTTAGAGTTTTAGAGAATTAGATCATAAAATTGGCATTACATTCCACATTTATACAAAGTGGTTACATTAAAGATAGTATTCATTTTTTCCATCAACGAAAAAATATTTCAAAATAAAGCATGGATTCTTTCTTGACACTTCCTTGACACTATCATTATATCATGTACCTTTCCATTGACCTGTGAAAAAAATTTCAAAAAAAACTTGGGATGAGCATAAAAAGCTCAGTAAGGGTTATAAAAAAAATATGGAAATGAAACATGAGTTCATATATACATAAGAATGAAATCATACTTTACCCATACAACATAGGCCTATCAAATCATGAATAAATCATAGAAATCATAAGAAATAAAGGTACTTGAGGCATTCATAACATTATTACGTAGGGAGTAACCCTCTTGGTTACGTTTGGAATACCCCCCACATTATATTCCCTAAATCTCTTCGGAGAAACCTTACTGTTTCACTCCTTCGCGTTACCCAATGCATTGGAGAGCTATATTGGGCTCACCCTCCCTTAGTTTATCACGGAACCACTCGTATTCATAAACAATTCCCAAGAACCATAACATAATCATATAACCTAACCTAATCACAAAGAAAAAAGATAACATTCCAACATTTTAATAATAATATAAAATTTTAAGATATTGAAATAATGAACCCGTTCTAAAAACCATTTTTCAAACTATATAAAACATTTAATAAAGAGTTTTTTGAATCAATGTGTCCAATACCACTTTGAATCATTTAACATTTTAAACCATTAATATCCATATAAATAAATCCTTAAAACCATTTTGAAAACATGGATATTAATGAGAAATATTTATAACAATAAATCATTAAAACATTTAAAACGATATTTTAGTTAAAGTGTTTTTAACAAAATGAGAGACACTTGAATGCAATAATTGAGGAATAACATTTAATTAGAACTTTATAATATCATGAGAATAGAGGGATTCATGATATAATATTCCAAAGGACAGTATATACACCATATAAGAGTGAATTGGTGCATAAAAACAATGATGTCTCAATAGAAATGTAAAATGAGATGAAATCCATAATAAAGAAGGTATCTTTAAATCAAGGATAAATCAATCTCATAATTATGTGTGAAAAATATAAATACACCAAATATAAGTGGATATTGAGTGTAAAACAATAACAGTTCATTCACACATATTCAAAGGATGACATATTCAATAAGTACATGTTGAATCCAAAGAAATTGAAATTGGGTTAAGAAGTTCCCTTGGTAAAATTCGACAGCCTAACAACGTCACATAAAATTTTATAAAAAGAGTTGATGAGAGAGATAAAGGGTATCTCATCACTTGGACATAAAACATAAATCAATAAGGATATAGAAGAACATATCCCAACATTACTATATTTAAATTAAAAGACCCAACAAAAGAAGTCTTTTAAAAAGAGGAGGGTGAATGGTTCCCTTACCGACTTGGGTATCTTTCGAAACATACACCCCATGAAAGAATGAAAATACAAAATTGATGTAAATACTCATAAAAGAAATAATATTACACAAATAGTAGAATAATGGGCAGTAAATATACCACTCAAAGGAAATGGTGGAAAATGTAGCACAAATCTCATGGGAATAAAAGTGAGATGAAAAATCTCTTACGAAAACTCGACAGCCTATCGTCGCCACTAAAAACATCCAAAAATGGATTGATGAGATAAAATAGGGTCTCTTATCATATTAAAATAGAATTTAAAACAATAGGAATATAAAATAACATCCCCCAACATAACAAAGAGGATCTTAAAAGAAGTGGCATAAAGGAGAGTACTTAAAAAGAAAAAGAGAGGTTAGATCTCTTACGAAAATTCGGCAGCCTAATGACACCACTCAAAACATACAAATTGGATTGATGAGAGAAAATAAGGTCTCTCATAATATTAAGTAATGTAGGATTCATATAAATGAACATCCCAATCATAAGAAAGATGAGCATAAAAGGAATGACATAAAAGAGTGTACTTAAAAAGAAAGAGAGGAGTAGGATCCCTTACCTCAAGTCCAACTTGTCTTGTTTGTTTCATTATATTCCTGAATAATAAACTTTGGTCAATTTATAATTTCTTAAGGACCACCTTTAAATATTATTATTCAGTTCGTATAACATATTATAATGTTATAATAATGGGTTAATAAAGTGAGTTCATATCAGACGTTTTTGTCGATGTTTGGTACATGAGTCAAAAATTGAACTTGTTGGAAAATAATTTTCCATGTAGTTATAGGTACATAATATCCAGAATAGCATTGATGATTTAAATATCATATATATACAGTATATTTTCATTTTATACCATTCCATATCATTTGAAGATAAATTAAAAGCACCATTCATGGAGATGGTAGGTCGTACGTACACATGAATGCT
Source organism: Viscum album (assembly GCA_963277665.1). Lineage (NCBI taxonomy): Eukaryota > Viridiplantae > Streptophyta > Magnoliopsida > Santalales > Viscaceae > Viscum > Viscum album. Next base: position 903,912,978 of record OY728165.1, on the reverse strand, counting down.
ACTTTCAATTTTTTGTCATATTAATGGAATTAAAACAAAATGAGAGAGATATATATATGTTATAATTCCAGAATGAAATAAATAATTTAGATGTAATATATTACATATATATCCATTATATATATGTACTTATAATAGTACATAACATTTTGAGATAAGAAATGAAATGTACCGTTCATGGAGATGGTAAGCCGTACGTACGCATGAACGCTACTTCCATTTCTAATTCATATTTAATGGAATTAAAACATAATGATAAATAATTGTATTTTAATTCCTGTATAGTATCATATATAATATCATTAAATATATCCTTTATACGTACTACATATGGTATTAACGAATCAAATCACTTTGAGGGGGCGGTAGTCCGCACTTTCTTAAATGAAGATATCGCGTTTACCCATAATGGAAACCATAAAGGTATGCCATAAATTAAAAATACAGATGCTTAAGTAAAACATAAACATATTATATATCATATATAAATATAGTGACATATTAATGGCCACCTTTCAAGGTGTTAAAAGAATGTTGAACAATCATCATTTCGGGAGGCAGAAATTCGCCATCCACGGAAACAGTATGTTCTTTAACCATTAGATGTAGGTGTGTGTATGTTTAGATTGAATCCTTATTATAAAAACATCCTATTATATTTAATATACTGGATGTGTTACAAAATAAATAAATAAAAAGAGTTTAGTGGGTTGGAGAATCAAAATAAAACAAAAGGACACAAGTGAAGACATTACCTTTAAATCGGGTAACTTCCATTGATTTGATATCAAAGGCTTCCATGGAAAGAATTCTGCCAAAAGTGAGGCTTAAAAGAGTTATAAAGGTATGTGGAGAGATGAAATTGTAAGGGGTTGGCCGAGCCAAAGGCTTTGGAAGTGTGGGTAAAGAGGTAGAGGTGGGGGCCTTTTATAAGAGGAGAGGAGGGGCACTCTTGGAAAGGTATAAAATGTAACTTTATTTTAAAATGCATTTCGGATTTTAATGGTCCCATATTTATGTGTTTAGAGGATAAGGTGATAAGGGTTCGGAATCCACCAATACAATAGGTTTTGGACATGTGTAGGTTTTAGATTTTACATTATCTTTCCATTTTAATTAAATCGTTAAATAATGAGGTCATCGCTGCATCATCATGATGTCATAAATAATTTAATTTATTTAATTTCTAAAAATTATAAAAAAATACTATGATGTAGGAAATATTTTTTTCTTTCCAATTAATATTTATAGTCCAAAAGATCATATATGTAGAAAAAATTAAAAATATTTTACTTAGGTGATACATTCTTCGTTACATTTAACATTCTTTTAAAAAATAAAAGATAAAAAGTCACTTTCTCACAAAAGTGATTCCATGGGGCCCCCAAGTTTGGCCCAAGGAATCCCATGGTTGGTCATGAGACAGCCAGTAGCCTTAAGACACATTTTGTGGTCATTTTTTATTATTATGATATTATCTTATTATCTTTAACTACCCGATTACTCATTACTCAAGATAATTAAAAATAATTACCGTCATTACTATTCATAATGTCAAAAAACAAAAGAGTCTTAATTGAATAATTTGGACCTTCTTATTCCAAATATGTAATCCATTTTACCAAATTACAAACACATAAATTGCAAAAATTAATTTAAAAATAAATCTCATTGTCGAAACAAATAACGGGTTTTTTAGAAACAATATTTATGAAAAGTTTGGCACCTGTTTGTGCCCAATTAAAAAGTGAAATTAATCCCAATGAACATAATTAGATTACATGGTAAAAATATATTCTAATTAAACTTTAAAAAAATTTAAAAGATAATATAACCATATAATTAAATTATATGAAAAAGCAGTTTTGATGTAAAATGCAGTATTTTTCACTATTCATTGAAAAATGAACATTGTCAGAAAAATACCAAAAATTAACCCAAGGTAAATTTCAATGTCCCAATCATAAATAATATGTTTATTTTGAACCTTTTACAGAATATTAGAATGTTTACGCTTAAAAAATTGATTCATTTGCATTTTTAATCCTATAACATTTATTATAAAGAGTAAAAATATTTGAAAAACATATATAATCATTTTTTAGTTAGTTCTGTTCATTCCCGCCATTACAACGTGTAGGCGTTAACTAACATTTAAAATTATATTCTTTTATTATTAGAGTGCAACATAAGATTCCCATGAAACTCATTGTTGCGTATTGGGTACGCCATCGAGCATAGCATCCCCTTTAATTTAATATTAATATTTTATTCACAAATATGGATAAATATAATGGTGTCATATTCTTTATTTACCTGGGGTGTTACATCCTTCCCCCATTTTGGGAATTGCGTCCTCGCAATTTTATAATTGAGCTTGGAAACATCCTTGAAAGTCCCACATCAGAACAAGAGTCGGTAAAACAATCACTTTAAAATAAAGAAAGATAAGTACAAAGGTCACCTGAGTTAACCCATACAAGGATTCCAAGTATGAAAATATGGACATGGAGGAAAAAAACAAAGTGTCATGTTCTGATGGAGAGTGATAGAAAACATGTATAGGAGAAAGTTAACCACAAGAAAATCACAAACTTGTGATGGGTTAAACGGTATTCGATTCCCCAGTAGGAAAATTTAATAGAAAACATTTTTTTTAAGTTACTTTTTATTGAGGAATTTATTCATAAGGAAACTTAATCACTTATCATGTTGTCTTTCAACTTTTATTAGATTCCTTACACAAACTCATATTTTCTCCAAAATACGAGTATTTAGGAAGACTTTTTCACATTAAGAGTACAATAATCAACTTCTAGAGAATCACCTAATCCAAAAAAGAGAACTATATACTTCCCATGTCTTTAGACTTTAACTAAAACCAAAACCAAAAAGGTTAGTACAAGATCAGATAATCCAGATAAGGATAACCCTTTATAAAAAAGAAAATCTATTCTTAATCTCCAAAATTTGTCCAACAAAACCCAAAGATCAACGAGGACCATTCGATAAATAATTTTTCCATAAAATTATTCAAAGTAAACCAAACTAGGATTGAAACCCAAATATTTGAAGGATTTAGTCACATAGTCTTCCAAGTTAAATCGTAACATTTATCTCCAAACAACATCAGTTTCTCTTAATGTATCATATTGAAAAGTAATTAACCTAATCACATATCTTCCATGATAGGTTATTAAATGTCCATAGATAACCCAAAATCAACTTACTCTTAATTCCTAAAGTCATCTAACTAAAAAGAATCATTCAAACTAACCAGGGACTTCAAGTAGTCCAGTGGTAGGCGATAAATACCAGTCGCACTTTGGTTGTGGGTTCGATTCCCGCAACTTTGTCCGACGTGACGGGTTGTCACATGGTCTGCATGTTGTCCTTTTTCCAAAAATATATAATTCTACAATCATTCCCCAAAAAGAGATAAAATCTTAAAAAATAATCATAACATATTTTAACCTCAAGTTTATCTCATGCAGTTCATTTTCTAGCATATCATATAATAACCCATAATTACCACAAAAGTAAGGATAATATAAACTCTAATGGTTACCTTTATAATTATTACCTGAACTTCCACATAGATTATCCATCTTGTACATGATGCATTAAAGAACATACCAAGGTACAAGTGGTTGATCATGACTCTTGGATAGTTGGTTTAGAACAACCATGAGTTTCCTCATTGAATCCCCCATTTCATCCACTCTCTTAATCAGAGAACCACCACAGTTTCCTTCAAACCTATTGTCAATTTGGTGCCTGCTAGATCCATCCATTCACTAAAAATAGAAATGTCAGTGTGAGTATATCAACAAATCCATCATGTACTAATGATGAAGATAAACACTAAGATATACTTACTCATTCACTTTATTTAAAACTAGGGCTCTTTCTAAAATCCTAACCATTATGGTAATGTCACTTATGCTTAAAGAATACCCTAACCTCTAAAGTTATCTAAACTGACCTCTGATACCAACTATAAGGCCCCAACCTTCAACCTTACTTAATCTTGAGTTATTAAAATATTACACATTGAGGATCGTTTCAGGTTTAGAGTTTTACAGAATTAGATCATAAAACTTGCATTACATTCCACATTTATACAAAGTGGTTACATTAAAGATAATATTCATTTTTTCCATCAACGGAAACATATTTAAAAATAAATCATGGATTCTTTCTTGACACTTCCTTGACACAATCATCATATCATGTACCTTTACCTTGACCTGTGAAAAACATTTCAAAAAAAAATATTGGGATGAGCATAAAAAGCTCAGTAAGGGTTATAAAATAAATATGGAAAGGAAACATGAGTTCATATATACATAAGAATGAAATCATACTTTACCCATAAAACATATTCCTATCAAATCATGAATAAATTGTAGAAATCATAAGAAATAAAGGTACTTGAGGCATTTATAATATTCTTACGTAGGGAGTAACCCTCTTGGTTACGTTTGGAATACCCACCACAGTATATTCCCTAAATCTTTTCGGAGAAACCTTACCGTTTCACTCCTTCGCGTTACCCAATGCATTGGAGAGCTATATCGGGCTCACCCGCCCTTAGTTTATCACGGAACCACCCGTATTCATAAACAATGCCCAAGAACCATAACATAATCATAGAACCTAACCTATGCACAACAAAAAAGATAACATTCCCACATTTTAATAATAATATAACATTTTAAGATATTGAAATAATGAATCCATTCTAAAAACCATTTTCCAAACCATATAAAACATTTAATAAAGAGATTTTTGAATCAAAGTGTCCCATACCACTTTTGAAGATTTTAACATTTTAAACCATTAATATCCATATAAATAAATCCTTAAAACCATTTTGAAAACATGGATATTAATGAGAAATATTTATAACAATAAATCATTGAAACATTTAAAATGATATATTGGTTAAAGTGTTTTTAACAAAATGAGAGACACTTGAACACAATAATTGAGGAATAACATTTCATTAGAACTTTATAATATCATGAGAATAGAGGGATTCATGATATAATATTCCAAAGGACAGTATATACACCATATAAGAGTGAACTGGTGCATAAAAACAATGAAGTCTCAATAGAAATGTAAAATGAGATGAAATACATAATAAAGAAGGTATCCTTAAATCAAGGATAAATCAATCTCATAATTATCTGTGACAAATATAAATACACCCAATATAAGTGGATATTGAGTGTAAAACAATCAAAGTTAATTCACACATATTCAAAGGATGACATATTCAATAACTACATGTTGAACCCAAAGAAATCGAAATTGTGTTAAGAAGTTCCCTTAGTAAAATTCGACAGCCTAACGACGTCACATACAATTTTAGAAAAAGAGTTGATGAGAGAGATAAAGGTTATATCATCACTTGGACATTAAATTTACATAAATAAGGATATAGAAGAACATATCCCAACATTACAATATGTAAATTAAAAGACCCAACAAAAGAATTATTTTAAAAAGAGGAGGGTGAAAGGTTCCCTTACCGACTTGGGTATCTTTCGAAACATACACCCCATGAAAGAATGACAATACAACATTGATGTAAATACTCATAAACGAAATTGTATTACACAAAGAGTATAATAATGGGCAGCACATATACCACTCAAAGGAAATGGTGGAAAATGTAGCACAAATCTCACGGGAATAAAAGTGAGATGAAAAATTTCTTACGAAAACTCGGCAGCCTATCGGCGCCACTTAAAACTTCCAAAAAATGGATTGATGAGATAAAATAGGTTCTCGCATCATATTAAAATAAAATTTAAATCAATAGGAATATAAAAGAACATCCCCCAACATAACAAAGAGGAGCTTAAAAGAAGTGACATAAAGGAGAGTACTTAAAAAGAAAGAGAGAGGTTAGATCTCTTTGGAAAATTCGGCAGCCTAACGGTGCCACTCAAAACTTCCAAAATGGATTGATGAGAGAAAATAGGGTCTATAATAATATTAAGTAAAGTATAATTAATATAAAAGAACATACCAATCATAATAAAGATGAGCTTCAAAGGAATGACATAAAAGAGTCTACATAAAAAGAAAGAGAGGAGTAGGATCCCTTACCTCAAGTCCAACTTGTCTTGTTCGTTTCTTTATATTACTGAATAATAAACTTTGGTCAATTTATAATTGCTTAAGAACATCCTTTAAATATTATTATTCAGTTCATATCACATATTATAATGTTCTAATAATTGGTTAATAAAGTGAGTTTGTATCAGACGTTTTTGTCGATGTTTGGTACATGAGTCAAAAATTAAACTTGTTGGAAAATAATTTTCCATGTAGTTATAGGTACATAATATCAAGAATAGTATTTATGATTTAAATATCATATATATACAGTATATGTTCATTTTATACCATTCCATATCATTTGGAGATAAATTAAAAGCACCATTCATGGAGACTGTAGGCCATACGTACGCATGAACGCAACATTCATTCTTTTGTCATATTAATGGAATTAAAACAAAATGAGATATATATATATATGTTATAATTCCAGAATTATATACATAATTTAGATGTAATATATGACATATATATCCATTATATATATGTAATTATAATAGTACATAACATTTTGAGATAAGAAATGAAATGTACCGTTCATGGAGACGGTAAGCCGTACGTACGCATGAACGCTACTTTCATTTCTATTTCATATTTAATGGAATTAAAACATAATGATAAATAATTGTATTTTAATTAAAATATGGTATCATATATAATATCATTAAATATATCTTTTATACGTACCACATATGGTGTTAACGAATCAAATCACTTTGAGGGGGCGGTAGTCCGCACTTCCTTAAATGAAGATATCGCGTTTACCCATAATTGAAACCATAAAGGTATGCCATAAATTAAAAATACAGAAGCTTAAGTAAAACATAGACATATTATTTATCATATATAAATATAGAGACATATTAATGGCCACCTTTGAAGGTGTTAAAAGAATGTCGAACAATCATCGTTTCGGGAGGCAGAAATTTGCCATCCACAGAAACAGTATGTTCTTTAACCATTAGATGTAGGTGTGTGTAAGTGTAGATCGAATCCTTCTTATAAAAAAATACTAGTATATTTAAGATACTGTATTTGTTACAAAATAAATGAATAAAAATAGTTTAGGGGTTGGAGAATCAAAATAAAACAAAAGGACACAAGTGAAGACATTACCTTTAAATCCAGTAACTTCCCTTGATTTGATCTCAAAGGCTTCCTTGGAAAGGCTTCTGCCCAAAGTGAGGTTTCAAAGAGTCAAATAGGGATGTGGAGAGTTGAAATGGGCAGGGGTTGTCCGAGCCAAAGGCTTTGGAATTGTTGGTAAAGAGGTAGAGGTGGGGGCCTTTTATAAGAGGAGAGGAGGGGCAGTCTTGGAAAGGTATAAAATGTAACTTTATTTTCATATGAGTTTAGGATTTTAATGGTCCCACATTTATGTGTTTCGTAGATAAGGTGATAAGGGTTCGAAATCCACCAATCCAATAGGTTTTTTACATGTTTAGGGCTTAGATTTTTACATTATCTTTCCATTTTATTTAAATTGTTAAATAATGAGGTCATCGCTGCATCATCATGATGTCATAAATAATTTAATTTATTTAATGTCTAAAAATTATAAAAAAACTACTATGATATTGGAAAGATTTTTATATTTCCAATTAATATTTATAGTCGAAAAGATCATTTATGTAGACAAAATTAAAAATATTTTACTTAGGTGATACATTCTTTGTTACATTTGACATTCTTTAAAAAATAAAAGATAAAAAGTCACTTTATCACAAAAGTCATTCCATGTGGCCCCCAAGTTTGGCACAAGGCATCCCATGGTCGGCCATGAGACAACCAGTAGCCTTAGGACACATTTTTTTGTCATTTAATATTATTATGATATTGTCTTATTATCTTTAACTACCCGATTACTCATTAATCAAGATAATTAAAGATTATTACCGTCGTTACTATTCATAATGTCCAAAAACAAAAGAGTCTTAATTACATAATTTGGACCATCTGACTCCAAATATGTAATCCATTTTACCAAATTCCAAACACATAAATTGCAAAAATTAATTTAAAAATAATTCCCGTTGTCAAAACAAATAGCAGGTTTTTTAGAAACAATATTTATGAAATGTTTGGCACCTGTTTGTGCCCAATTAAAAAGTGAAATTAATCCCAATGAACATCATTGGATTACATGGTAAAAATATATTCTAAATAAACTTTAAAAAAATTAAAAATATAATATAACCATATAATTAAATTATATGAAAAAGCAGTTTTGATGTAAAATGCAGTATTTTTCCCTATTCATTGAAAAATGAACATTGTCAAAAAATACCAAAAATTAACCCAAGGTAAATTTCAATGTCCCAATCATAAATAATATGTTTATTTTTAAAAATAGAGCTTATAAAATTTAAAAAAAGTGTATTTAAATGGGGTTCGCCATCAAAAGGCGGTTAATCGACCTTTTAATGAATATTAGAATGTTTACGCTTAAAAACTGGATTCATTTTCATTTTTAATCCTCCAAAATTTATTGTAAAGAGTAAAAATATTTGAAAAACATATATAATCATTTTTTAGTTAGTTCTGTTCATTCCCACCATTACAAAGGTTAGGTGTTAACTTCCATTTAAAATAATAATATTTTATTATTAGAGTGCAACGTAAGATTCCCCAGAAACTCGTTGTTGCGTATTGGGTACGCCATCGAGCATATAATCCCCTTTAAAGTAATATTAATATTTTATTCACTAATATGGATAAATATAATGATGTCATATTCTTTATTTACCTGGGGTGTTACAGAAAACTCTCAATGAAGAAGGGGTTAATTATTCTTCATCCTAAAAACAAGGAAATAGAAATAAAAATGTAATATAAAATAAAAAAATAGTTATCCACATAATGTTGATATTATATGTATGTCAAAACATCGATTTGGAATGTTTATCCATTTATGAGATAACATTATACATTTTTTAAGAAAAAAGTTACCATAGATTTCTCAAAAATGAATAACAAATTTATTTCAATATAATTTTCCAAAATTTGATGTAGCCTTTAACCATTTAGAGTATGGAAATAATAAAATATAATTACGTGAAATATATAATTTAATCCTTTAATATGTTTTCAAAACAATCCCATATTTCTCCCTAAAAAATGAGTATTTAGGATGAATTGTTTATTCCAAATGAACTAAAAAGGAATCTAATAAATCAAGATATCCAAATAATGGGGGAAAATTTATCCTCATATTATAAAATATTAACCAAAAGAAAAATTTCTACCATAAGGTAATATTACATCAAATATTAATAATCCTTTATATTAATCATCAATGCCTAATTTTATATTAAATAATTCCATAAATAAATAACCCTACATCTTAAATAACGGTGAGATTAAAAAAATTAATCACATTATTCTAAATAGATATTTCATATCTAATAAAATGATCTACTTATGTGTTACATATAACTCAACCTAAATAAAATTTCTGAAAAATGTTATTAATCACCTCAATATCCCAAAAATTTAAAAAGATTTGATCATAACATATGTTTCGAAAAATTAAAATAATATTTATCCTTAATATTTTTTAAGTAAAAACAATGTTATACAAAATAGTACATCATAAAGACTAGTGATACACCATTCACCCTTATCAGCATTCGGTTGTTGTACAAGATTCACAACAATGCTAGATACGATGAGTGGTCAGTCGAATTACGTGTTGTTCTTATTATAAAATAATTTAAAAAATATGATAATCATATTCATAATTTATCTTGATCCTATAAAATTTTAAATAATATAACTAGAAACGTAAAAAATAAAAATAGTTATTAAATCACTTTTTTCTCTATTTTTTATATCTAGCTCATAATTTTCCACAAAATAAAAAAAAAATATTAATTGATTATAATTACCTTGACATCAATAACATGTTTATGATATTCTTTTCCCAGATCATGTGTTTTTCTATAATATATCACCTCCCCATTAAATCCTATTTCTTGTTTAGTATTGCAATTATATATATTTCTTCAAATCCATAAATAAGAACTACTACCGAACATTACTGAAATGTTTCATAGTTCTTATTATCAGAATACCATTGACAAAAATACATTCATAACATGACTCTAGAGTTCCACCACATAACAACATAAATCATTTCAATTCAATAGGTTTTATAACATAGGACCTTGGGAATAAATAATTTTTTAAGGAATTAACTCAGATAATGATAAAGTTACCCATAACTAGAAAATTATACTATTAGGGGTGCATTAGGATGAACATTATTATCCTATGTCTTGTTAACTTGAATTTTAATTTTTCTTCATAAATTAGATTTTTTTCCATCTTTGTTGACACATAGAAAATCTTCCAATTCCATTAAGGAATTTTAAATAGTAACTATTCACACAATTTTGACATGTAGTAAATTGAATCTTGTTTCTATTATCATCTTTTACAATTCTGAATCCTTAATATTCTATGATTCTCTTCTTGGACGTGTTTCTAAAATCAATTATGCTATGATTTTCTTATCATAATTTAATATATCCCATCTAGAATGATCATAGGATGGATAACATCTATTACCACTAGGTAATGAATATTTTTAGGGAAATCATTATATTTCCCATCACATTGGTTGTTGTAAGGATTTACCATATTTCCCACAATAAAATGAAAATATTTAAACAAACAAGAGGATAATTTATTATTATAAAAATTGGAAACTTATTAACCTAGAAGAAATAACTTAAAAATGAAAATTTAATCCTTACTTATGATCCTCTATGTTTCAATCTAGGTAACTCATTTTAATGTTTCTTATTAGGTTTTCTAACAAAATAATTTATTCATGTCATTAATAATGTTTCCAAAAGAGTTTGTAGATTTCTTACATGTATCCCTCGAAAGTTTTATGCCAGGTGTGTAGAACTAGGTAATGAATTAGTGTAGCTCAATCATCCCTTTTCAGGGATATTAACCATAAGCATAGATACTCTAAATACACATCCACTTGTAGAATCCAAATGAGGATGTTTTTTATTAGAATCCACTTAATTAATTCATTAGGAAAATATTGGGGTGCATCCCTATATTTATTCTTAATCATAAGGAATTGGAAATAGTTTTATAATAATAATCCATAAAAATAAAATTGACCATTTATTCATACTAAATATAGTGACCAAAGAATTTTACATATATTATGACATGATATTTAACATAAAGATCCATTAATTAAAACCCAATGATACTGAGGCCTTGTTTATTTGGAAGAATATGTATTCAAAACATCAAAAGAAACTAAAACATAATTTTTTTATCTCCTTAGTGATCTCCTAAATATCATTTACCTCCTAAAATTTTCTAGGATATCTTGTGGTATACTTAAAGAAATAGGGTGATATAATAAACACATTTAGGGAACACACATGATAAGGAATCAAAATGTTCAATCCAAAGGTGTAACAAGTTAAAAAAGAAGGCACATGAGTAATCAAAAAGATATATTACATAAAGAACATAAACATTTAAGGTCATCATATCATTGGAAATGTGGACAGAACATATAAAATTTTATAAACATGAGTCAATTATAACATCCAAGACAACCCCACATTGTGGGAAAACTCCCATAATAGATTAGGATCACTCTCTAATCCCATACATAATATCTCATGAGAATAAATAATTACCCAATGCATTGGAGATTTATCTAGGAACCCCAATCACAACATGTTCATGATTTATATGTACATAAAAAATAAGTTTGATCATAAGTCATAAATATATTAAATACGCATTAAAAAATGGGTATCATAATCTTGTATCATGTCCTAATAAAATGAAATTTCATAGTGAATCCATTTGAGTAATGAGAATAAAGAATGTATTTTGTAACACCCCAAACCCGTAATCTTGGAGATAGTAGATTATTACATTACATTAGTATTTTTATAAGGAATAATTCCTAAAGGACCATGTAGTTTAGCTATCATGGAAATCCATATTACATAAATTATACCCACAATACATCAGGGAAGAAAAATAAAACATGATACAAAACATAATGAAATAAAAATAATCCATAAAGGATAATTCAATAATCTCTTCTTCATATCTTGGGATTAACATAATAAGGGTGAGCTCGAATGCTTTGTAAGGGTTAGAAATGTGGAAGCAATAATGAATAAAAATGAATAAATTAACATAGAAAGGTGAACAAATGATAACAAAGTCCATTAAAATAAGTAGATAATTAAATATCAATGTGTCACAGTAAGAAACTGAAAAACATGACATTTAATATGTGAACTAAAAATGAAATGTACGCATAGTTATGCCGGTGCAATATCATTGGGATGAAAAATAACTGAATCCGGAAAATGAAATTTATCCATATATTTGTCATAAAAATATCGCATGGATGAATAATAATGGAGTATAAATGATAGAAATTCTTAAATATTGGATTCTATTTTTTTCTAGGTACATGGAAGATTTACCGTCATGACATTTCACAATACGATTTCCAATATTTTGGGTAAAAACCCACCAAATTGGACAAATTACTTGTCTCGTGACACTTCTAATGCATTGAAGGGCTATCTATAACTAGGACCCACCCGTTTCTTACCAATCCAAAGAATTTATCATATCTATGAACACCATTCCTTAAAAATGTATCGATATTGAATAAAAGATACATATTTATCAATAATTCTGTAGTTAATCAATCAACTGTCAAAGTGAGAAATGCATGAAAATGATATACATTTTAGGAAATAATAACATTCATTAAGATAAAATATTGATATAAAATGTACTTTTCAATGAAAAATAATTACAATAAAGTGATTGTTTTCAAAATAATGTTAACAATCACAAAGGAAGAGATATTTCTAAAATAATTATTATGAATATGTTTTAGGAGATTAATCATTATATATCCCATAGTGTCCCATACTACTTAAGACATTTAAATAATAATCCACATGAGGAAACGTTTTTTAGATTGATGAAAAATTAATCATGGTATAATGTATAAAATGGGAATTAGATACAGTATACAAAAGAGGTAGGTGTTGTATATGGCATATGCCTTACAAAAAGAATACTAAGATAACAATATCTTAACTTCTAGTTCATTTTTTGTGTATTTAGCCTCTTGTAGAGTGGTATAAGATATGTTACTAACTAATAACATAACCACACTCATGTTTATAATACCATATATTATCTTTTTACAATATTTCATTTCCTGTTAGTTAACAGTCTTTCATTATTTGGACTATTTTGGGTGTTAATTTCCTTCTTTACTCAAGTATGTTTTGACTTGTTATTTTTTATTATTATTAAATATATCCGGTTTTAAACATATACAAAATTTATTCCATGACTATATTCAGTACATACATATTTATAATGGTCCTTAATATTTGGATATTATACATGAAGTGCACCGTTCATGGAGACGGTAGGTCGTACGTACACATGAATGCTGATTTCATTTCACTATTGTATTAAAATAATTAAGAATAAATTATAAATTGGTATATCATAATTTCAGTATCATATCTATGTTATATATTTTATATTGGTTTATTAATGAAATAATTTATATGTTCTATGTATGGCATGAACGAATAATATCTCTTTGAGGGGGTGGTAGTCCACACTTCCTCGAACGTAATCATCGTATTTGCAAAAAATGGATAGCATGAAAGTTTGTTTAAAATAAATATTGTAGAAGAATAATTAATCATAAATGACATATATAACTTAAATAAATATAGTTTCTATAATAATAGACACTATGAGATGTGGTAGTAATAAAATGAACCAACATCATTTCATGAGGCTGTATTTCACGATACACCGAAACGGTACATTTGTTTCCCATTAGATGGAGGTGTGTGAAAGTGCAGGTAAAAAACATGTCATAAAAAACTGATTATATATTTTTGATACTAGTGTTTTTATGCTTTCATAGAATAAAAATATTATAGGGAGTGTATAAAGGAAATCAAATTACAAATCATGGGAGAAGATGTTACCTCTTAATCATGTAAATTCTTCTGGTTTCTACCAAAAGGATTTCATTGAACGGTTATCGACAAAAGGTATGATTATATATCGGAGTTATGAATGTTGGGAGGCTATTAGGGAAGGTATTGTCCAAACTTATGTGGTTTTTGAGTTCTCAGGAATGGAGATAAGTTGTCACCTTTTATTTGGAAGGGGGAGTGGAACTTTTGTAAATACCAAATTGTATTCCATAATGGGTGGTATAACATAGCTAAAGATCCACCAAAATGGAAAAATAATTGATTAAAGGACATGAATGGACGAGGAAAACTTCATCCACACAAAAATTTTTCCATTTTAATAATTTTGTTCCTTAACTTCTATGGTTCCAAAATTTTATCATTTCTGTTTTTATTAAAGCATCTAGTTTTCTAATCTCATTAATTTGACCACTAATTCTAAATTAAAGTGAGATTTATTAGACCATATAGATATACCGAATATTAATATTATATCTAATTTATAAACTTTAAATCCCATTTATTATTTAAATTTATTTTAAAACCAATGCATGTAACGCACAAAAACTGTGCCTGAACCCGGACTGTGTTAGTAACATATTTTCATAATATGGGTCAATATGTAAAATATAAAATATTAATGGGTACATCGACAAATTATATTTAATTTTTATTAAATATTAAAAATAAAATCAATGAATATAGTATTTTTATTAATTTTAAATCATTTAACTTGATTTATTTATTGTAAAATATCCATAATGTCTATTATGACATTATTTATTTAATATTAATTTTACTATATCAATATATTATTTTAATAAAATTATATTAGGTTTGAATTTTTAAAACATGTTATTTTGGTCTTAAAGAATATATATATACAATAATTTGATCAATTAACTTCACTTTTAAAATTTATAATATCATTTAGTTTAGTTTATTATTAATTAAATAATCACTATGTTGGCATTTCATTAGCATTTTAAGATACTAAATTATATCTAAAAATTATTGGTAAATTTTTATGATAAAAATAGACTATTTATCTTACAAAAATATATGTGTAAACTAAAATATGATGTTTTTTATATATCAATAAATTTTATAAATGCTAAAGGTAATGAAAGTACCCTTTTTTTCTTTTTCCCTACTTAACCATTATTATTGGGAACTTTCATTTGATAATATCCCAATTACTATATATTCTAAAAAATGTGAGGACGTGGTCAAATTATTTTCATCCAATGGATTTGGTAATTGTTTCCATGTTCTTTTGGTTCCTAATATTAAGGCTTAGTCCCTTATTATGCTTAATCATACCTTAATCAACATAATTAATCTAAATCACATTCACTAATCATTTCAGTTAAAAAAAATTAAGTTGATATTATTATACCATAAATATCATACTAATTACATATTTTTATGTTTGGTTTTTAAAATTCAAATAAAAAATGTGGGAAAATTATGATTAATGCTAATCCTACAAACATGGAAAAATAATGGGTTTTCATAGTAGAAAAACGTTCAAAATTTTGTTATGATTTATATTAAATTTTAAAGTCAAATTAATTATAATGAAATTATTTATATAAATAGATGTATATTAGATCTAATGTGACTCTAAAACAAACAAAAAATATAATTTATAAAAAGTTATTATTTAATTGAAAATGC
This sequence comes from Viscum album, assembly GCA_963277665.1. Classification (NCBI taxonomy): domain Eukaryota; kingdom Viridiplantae; phylum Streptophyta; class Magnoliopsida; order Santalales; family Viscaceae; genus Viscum; species Viscum album. The sequence continues at coordinate 903,897,133 of OY728165.1, read as the reverse complement.
TATTTTTAACTAATTTTCAGTAATTTTTATTATTCATCAAAATTATTTGTTTCTCCAAAAAAATCCCAAATATTTACCATAAGCTAATTTAGAAATTATAATTTAAAAATGATTTATATTTTTAAATATAAAATTAATAAATGTATAGATATTTATAATTAAAAGAGGTTCTCTATTAAAATGTGGTAAAACATGGTCTTGTGTGTACTTCTAGTTAATTCAGTGTCATATGTATACAAAATTTAACATTGTGTATAAAGAATGAAAAAAAAATATATTTATTCTAAATGGAAAATATTTTAATGTCTTGGGGTGTCACATTATCATTAAATCAATTCAGTTGTATTCTCACAATTTAAACTTGAACTTAGTATTCTATGGTTTGAAAATAAACTCTTTTTGAATAATCTATATCATAAAAAGGGTAAATATCACAGTATATTAGTAAGAGATAAATGAAATTAGAATGTTTGTGTATATAGGTTCCCTAGTAGGAGAACATTATTTTGAAATAAAAATAGGGATAGAGAAGAAATATCTAACAATCATGTTTTGATTGAGACTTCTAGATAACATTGTTAGGATAAATTTAACAATCAGAAGGCCAGAAAACCATGATTATCTAAGAGAATATTTGATTTATTGGAAATGAAGTTTCTAAGACAAAATTTTTGGTTTCAAGATCCTTTATTCTTAAGTTAAGTAATTATTTCACTCCATAAGAATATAAGTAAATATATTTTTCTATAAACATAATATTTTCCATTGATTACATCTTGAACAATTTCGAATTGATCCCTTACAACATATAGTGAAGTAATACATCAATATCTAAAATCTTATCCAATGATCATTGTAAAACATTTTAAAAATGGTTATCTTTTCCAGAAAATTATGAACTAATATCTTCTAAAAAAATTCACTGAAATTCCGATGTGAAAATATCATTATCCATTAATCAACATGAAACAGCTTTAGATTTTCACATTTTAAACATGTGAATGACTTCACCATCTATCCTTTTAAAATATGGTAATAACTCAAATCACTATAAACCATCTTTGAAACATGAATTGTTCCTTATTCTTTAACTAGGACACAAGATATTGGATATATTACTTAAATCCAAAAGTGTTATAAACTCCATCAATGATATCATCGACAACCTTTCAAAAAGACATTATTAATTTATAAGGTAGTAAATACTCTTCCAAATAACTTATTTCGTCATCATTATCTTAACATCAGGAACATATTAAGGGTTTTCTATCCCTCAATCATGTGTTCTCCAAAAATTATATATTTCTACTAAATCACTTTTCTTGGTACTAATCATAATAAGATCTCATATTCTTAACAAAAAATTAATGCAGTACAATCATAATATACTATATAATTCTTATAACCAGCATTGCTGTTAAAATATTAAAATGACAAAACTCTTGACCAATAATATTAATCATTCCTCTTCATTTTCAGCAATATCATAACTTCATTACTATCCTACAACATCCTCTAGGGGTATATTCCTTTGAATCTTGGGAAATTGATTCACAGAGTGTATAATCTTTTTGTTGTTGAATAATTGATCATTGCAAAAAAATTTATTACCCTTTCAATAATAAATTTTGTGTCCTTTTTGTCCACACTTACAACAAATTACTATTACAGTGATGATGCCTTCCACAATTATCACATGTGGAAAATTTATTTTTTCCTTTCTTCCCTTTATACATATTTTCTCTACTGTCCTCTATTACTGTTCAATGCTAGAGGACTCAAAACATTCTTTTCATATCTTCATAATACATGATTTTATTTCCTCAAATGATGATAATACATGGAATAAAATTTCCCTATAAACTATTGGATTAATACCATGAATGATATGATCCTTTCCACTCTTTATGTTGTATGCATGGAGTCGTTCTCATTTATTATACTAGGTTCCATTTCTAAACATTTCTATATACAATATTAACTCCTAAATGTTTCAAAATTTTATAACTCTAAATAGGTTATAGTACATGAAAAAAAATTATGCATCATGAATCCTAGCATTATAGAATTTGGATACATTGGGGAAATCATTATTTCGAAATTCTTCATAAAGATATGTAATGAAAATGTGAATCATCCAAATAATATAACCTAAGAGTATCAATCCAGGTGCATAGGAAGACCTATTTTTCTCTAATAGGTATCCTAGAGTCAAGCCCAGACCACCATGTCAGAGTTGTTACTCCTAGGTATATCTGTACCGAATCCACATCCACCTATAGTATCTAGACATGGAGGTATTTATAGGAATACAAAAAGAATATATACCTTACTGAAATTCCAGGATGTTCTTATTTACATATTCTCAAAGTATATAATAAGGTTGTTCACCCTAATCAAGATTTTCAAAATCTATTTTACAAGGTTTCTACAAAACTTCCTCAAATACAAAATGTAATGCACCAACCCCATAACCTCAGAGCAGGTGTATTAATACATTAAATTAGACTTATTACAAGGAATAAAACCCGAAAGGACCTTTATTTTTTTACAATAATGGAAAACTAGATTAAAAAAATGATACACATAATAAATTAGGAAAGAAAAATAGAACATTCTACAAAATAAAATGAAATAAACCGCATCCATAAATGGTTATTACTAGATTTATTCGTCATAACCTTGGGAAAAATCATAACAAGGGTGAGATCAAATGCTTAGGAAGGGTAATAAATGTGGAAGAAATGATGAATCAATAGGAATAAATTAACATGTCAAGGTGAATAACTGAAAACACTAGCCATTCAAATAACTAGATAAGGTAATATAAACCTAAAATTTTATGAAACTAAAAATCCATTTAATTAGTGAACTAAAAATAAAATGTATCTATTGATTTTTCGATTAAATATATCATGAATTAATAATAACTGAATCTAGAAGATGAAATGTATCCATATATATGTCGATGAAATTTAACATGGAAAAATAATAATAGAATATAAATATAAGGACTAGGTCTTATTACATTGAATAATCTTTAATTTGATAAAGAAATTACTTCCTTTAAAATTGATTATGTTAACAAGTTTAGATCTTTAGAGAATTAGACATAATATTGTCATAACATTACACATTTATATAGTGTGGATACAACAGAAATAGTATTCATTTCATCCAAAATATAAAACATTTCAAATAAAACATGATTTCTTTGGAAATTCTTTAACCATTTTACATGGATTACTTTTTATTATTACACACCCTTATAATAAGTTAAAATCATTTAAAAACAAGGGACGAGGCCAAGAAGCTCAATTTTGGATATAAACAGAAGTAATGGACACATTAGTCCACAAATACTTAGAACGCATGAAATCAATTTGAAATGACTCACTTATCACGCATATATACATACATTGAGAAACCTGAGATTTCCCTAAGATTACCTCATTAAATAAGAATATAAATAGAACCATAAAGGTATCTTTTGGAATTAACTACAAAATCCTGTAACCCTCTCAGCTACCTTATAATTTGTAACCCTCATATATACCTTGAAATTTGTGTAACCATCACAGTTACACTTTGAGTAACCATACGGACGAAATAAAACATAAAGATACCCAATGAATTGAAGGGATATAAGTGTCCCAACGTTCATTATAATCAATTATCTTGAACGAAAACATAATCACACTACATAAATAATTTCATAAAATCATTGCTTTTGAATTTGGTTAAATAGAATTTTAAAAGAGGATTTTAAAAGAAACTCCCCTTACAAATATAATATAATTGAATTGAGACTTAATATAGTGAATTGAATATGTATATACACTATATATATACACAATCAGTCATTATATAACCAAAAACGAACATACAAACATTTTTAATACCACATAAATAATGAAGTAGTATGTTAACCCAAAGAATGGAAATCGGGTTAAGAATTTCCTTACCTTGGGTTTTTCTTACTTAAAACATGTTTTAATACTGTTATATAATGGTTAAAAGAGTGTTATTAATAACTTATAGAAACATATTAATGTTTATAAAAACTTATATGATCATTTAACTACATAATTTCTCCCTTTAATTGTTAGTATTTTGTTCCTTCCATTGTTATCTATACATTGTTGGGTTAATTTACCTGATCGGTTCATGGGGGATATTATTGTCGATTGGAAGTGAAACTCCAGAATCTGAATGGAGTGGAATTTGAATTTTTTTAGAACCATTAATTATACATTTTATCATTTTGAATTCTTATATGAGGATGATTCATAAGTTAAATAATTATTGATAATTGATTAAGTCATTTCAGCAATTCTTTGATCCTGAAGAACTCATTTTGTTTTATAAATTAATAAATGAGTAAAAAATGATTCTAGAACCTTTTTAATGTTATAATACTCAAATTATAATCTATTTCAATCATAAATTTTTTTTTCGTGAAAAGTATTGAATAATGTAAATGAAATTCAAATCACATCATGCACGATGTCGGTAAATCGACACTTCACAGACATTGTTTTAATTTCTTGATTAAGTGGGAGAGGAGAATAAGTATAATAGTGTGTCTTCCATAAAAATTATTAAATACAGATTATGTAAGATAATGGATCATTCATTCATCTTGGATAATGGGAGGTGAAGAAATAATTTTAATAAAAATAAAATGAAATGAAAAGAAAGAAAACAAACAAGGATGTTTACCTCTTGATCTATTCTTCTTGAGATCCTTATTAAGGCATTTGGTTTTTGTTTTTTGTTGACAGTAGAATATCTAGGACGTGGAAAAATAGCCGTCAGAGGAGTATAGTGTAGAGCTTAGGTGAGGATCAAGGATTGAGCGGTGTGGGAGGAAGAGGAGAATGAGGGTGATATTTATAGTGGAAGAGAGGAGATATTTTACATTATTTTAATCATTATTATAATATTTTTGTTCATGACTTTGAATAGTCTTAATTCATGTGACCCCAAATAGTTATAATGAGATGTGAGATCGAAACAAGTTTTCTTATATCAGCCTTGCATCACCTTAGAAAATTCCCATAAATTCACTCTAATCATTTCTAAGTGTATTGAATTCAAAAACGAACTCCATTTATTTGAAAATAATTTTCTAAATAATTTTTTTTATTTTTATATAAAATCATAATTTATTGAAATATAAAAATTTTAAATTTATAACTCGTTATTAAACTCTTTGAAAAATTAATCTACATCTCATTATCTTATATCATAAAGAAAATAGGAAAATAAAATTATTTACTATTCATAATGGTCACATTACTATTCATATCACTATTCATAAAGATTTTTTACAATTCACAAAAAAGAATGTGGGTTCCAAAAGGCTCCAAATAACTTACTGATCAAAATTATAGATTATTATTTCTTGAAATCCTTATCATAGAATTATCAAGATTATGTTTAACAAATAGTTATAAATATCTACTTAAAACAAAGTATTATTCATTTCAAATTATTTTTTAAAAACATGGGGTGTTACAATAAATGATGTTAATTATTAATTATTGTATTCCATGTTTGCATGGTACATGGTACCATTACCATCTTAACCTTTCACAATACAGTTTACAAAATATAGGGTAAAAACCCAACTAGTTGACCAATTTTTTTTTGTCTCGTGAGACTTCTGATTCATCGCGTGGATATATCTTACTAGGACCCACCCATTTTATACCAATCTAAATCATTTATCATATTCGTGATCAATTTTACATAACAAAATGTATCAATAATTAATAGAAGATACATATTTTTCAATTATTCCCCAGTAAATTAAATAACTATCAAAGTGAACACCGCGCGAAAATAATATAAAATTAACCTAATAATAGTATCAATTATGTGTTAATATGGATATAAATGGTATGATAAAATGAAAATTATTATAATAAATTTATTTTTTTACAAATTAATGTTAACTATCACAAAGGGAAGCAATATTTCAAAAATAATTATTAAAAATATGTTTAAGGAAATTAATCATTAAATATCTCAAAGTGTCCCATACCACTAGAAAAATATATTTCATAGTCCCCATGGGAGAATTTTTTTCATAACATGAAGAGAAATTATTCATGATATAATATATAAATGGGGCAGTAGATACACAATAAAAATAAAGTAAGTATCTATATGGTGTATGCATTACAAAAAGAAAAGTTGGACAAGAATACATTAACGTATCCTTCCATTTCATTTTCTGGTATTTAGCATCATGTTTAGTGGTTTAAAATATGTTAATAAGTAATACCAAAACGAAAATGATGTTTATAATACCATATATTAATTTCTTTCAATATTTTATTAACAGTTTTTTAACACTCTTTAAATATTTTGATAATTAAGGGTGTTAATTTCCTAGTTTTCTAAAATTTGTTTTGACTTGTTATTTTTTTCATTAAATATTTCATGGTTTCATAATCCAAATAATTTAAACCAAGAAAAAATTCACCACATATGTATTTATAATGGTCCAAAAAATTTCGAGATTAGATATGAAGTGCACTGTTGATTGAGATGGTAGGTCATACATATACATGAAAAATGATTTCATTTCATTATTGTATTAAAATAATTAAAACTAAATTATAGATATGTATATTATAATTTTCAGTATAATATCAATGTTATATATTATATATAGGTTTATTAGAAACATCCTTTATATTTTCCATGTATGGAATGAACGAATCATATCACTTTGAGCGGGTGGTGGTCTACACTTCTGCAAACAAAATTATCATGTTTACCCAACTTGGATAGCATAAATGTCTGTTCCAAATAAAAATTACATTAGAATAATAAAAAATAAATTACATATATATAATATATAAATATGGTGTCTATAATAATGGACACCATGAAAAGTGGTAAAGAAAATTGAATAATCCTCATTTCATGAGGCAATATCTCACCGTACATAGAAACAATATGTTCGTTACCCATTAGATAAAGGAGTGAGTAATTTTATGTTTAAATATTATCATAAAAACAGTATATTATATTTTTTATACAATGTTTTTATTTAATCATTTAATAATTAGATTATGGGGAGTCGATAATTGAAATGAAATTAGAATTCATGAGAGAAGGCATTACCTCTTTATCAAGTAACTTCTTTTGGTTTATACCCAAAGGACTAATTGGAAATATTTCAGCCAAAAGGGATGCGTCTAGGTCGTGTTTAGGGATTTTGGGAGAGTATTTGTTAATGTCTTGGCCAAACATAGGTGATTTTAGAGGTGCGAGGAATGAGGAGATGTGGTGAACTTTTAAATGGAAGGGGGAGTTGCAGTTTTGTAAATACAAAATGGTATTCAATAATGGGTGGTCTATCTTACCTAAAGCTCATCCAAAATGAACAAAAAATGGATTAATGGAGAATAATGGTCTAGGAAAAACTCATAAATACAAAAATATGTACATTTTAATAATTTGATTCCTTAACTTCTATGACTCCCAAATTTTATCATTAATGTTTTTATTAAAGAATCTAGTTTTATAATCTAATTAATTGAACCACTAAGACTAAATTAATTTTAGATTTATTAGAAAATATATATGTACCAAATTGTTAATATTATATGTAATTTATAAAATTAAAATCACATTTTATTTGTAAATAAAATTTTAAAAAAAGGGCATGTGATGCACTAAAACGCTGCATAAACCCAGACCATGATAAACAACGTATTTACATAATATGGGATAATATTTTAATTAACAAAGATTAATTGGTCCCTTAATAGATCATATTTAATATTTATTAACACTTAAAAATCAATTGTCATAATATTGAATTTTTATTAATTTTAAATCATTTAATAATATTTAATTAATGTAAAATAACAATAATGGGTATTTTGATAATATTTTTTAATGTTAATTTTTAAAAATCATGTTAATATTGTAAGAAAATATATTAGGAATTAATATTTGAAAAATTTTATTTACTTCTTCATAAATATACAAAGACAATAAATCAATCAATTTAATTCAATTTTAATATTTCTAGTATCATTTATTTTATTTAATTATTAATTAAATATTCATAATGGTGGCATTTCTTAAGCATTTTTAGAAAATAGATCATCTTTAAAAGATAATGATAAATTATTAAGATAAAAATAAAATATTTCTCTTACAAAATGGTATATATAAATGAAAAAATGATGTTTTTTACATTTCTCAAAATTTTATAAATTTTAAAAGTAAAAAACATTCTATTTCTATATTTTTCCTTATATAACCTTTAATATTGGGAGCATTCATTTAATATTATCCCAATAAAAATATATTTTAAACTAAGTGGGGACATGGTCAAAATATACAAATCTAATGGATTGTGAAAAGTATACAATTCATATTGTCCTTTTATATTATGGTTATGTTCCTAATTATGCTTAATCAAATCTTAATCGACATAATTAATGTTAATCACACTCACTAATAAATTTGGTAAAAATATTTATTTGATCTTATTAGACCACAAATATCATAGTAATTACATTATTCTATGTCATATTTTCATAATTCAAATCACATAATTAGGAAAATTAAGATTAATTTTAATCTTGAAAACAAGGTGAAATAATGGTATTTATAGTAGAAAAACATTCAAATGTTCGTTATGTTTTTTATATTCAATTTGAGAGTAAAATAAATTACAGTGTCCTTATTTTTACACATATATGTATAATTTATCTAATTTTACTCTAAATGAAATATAAAATATAATTTTGAATTAATAATTATTTAAACAGAAAGGATATTTTAACGTAATTTGCAGTAATTTTCACTATTCATGAAAAATGATGTTTCTCAGAAAAATATCATAAATTCACCATAAGGTAATTTCAACATTATTAATTAAAAAATTATGTTTATTTTTAAAAATAAATTTCATAATAGTTTTAAAATTTAGTTTTAAAATAGGTTCTCCATTTAAAGGTATTAAAACATGGACTTGTGTGTAATGAAAGTTAATTACGTGTCATATGCAATGTATATTTAACCATGTGTATAAAACCTTCCAACAAAAAAATTGTATTTATTATAAAAGGAAAATATTTTAAACTCTTCGGGAGTCACAAATTACCCCATAAAAGGAAGGGAGAATAAATATTGTATATATGTGTAGGACATATATACATAATTAAGAAGCATTAAATAACATAAAAAAGATTGGTAAATTGAGCCACATAGATAATGGTGATAACCCAAATAATAGGGCGGGTTTGAGAGAAACCTACAACCAATAATGAAAACATTCTCACATATGATAACATCCATCTCATTTAAAATAATTTTTGAAAACATATAGAATAAATATAAGTGGGTTTTTTCTTTGATAAAATAATGTAATCTTATTAAGAAAGTAAAATATCCAATAATGGTTATGATGGTGCGAAATTTCGTTTCCACCAAATATGTTAAAATAAAAGATTTAATTTATCATTTTAAAATAAACTCAAAATATTTCGTATAAAATACCTTAAAAGGTTCCTTATACCTTTATAAAAAAATGGAATAAAATTTCTTTAAAATTCATTTATATTCAAATAAATACATCCATAAAATAGAATTTAAAAGATGGTAATACCTGAAAACTATTTAGAAAACAAATTTCTAGAATATTTTAAATTTTCTTTTAAGAGTAATGTGCCCCTTATGTAAAAACATAAAAAAGATTCATTTTAAAAACATTATAATGAATGTAAAATATGGTCAAGAATGAAATTTGTGAGCCATTTAAGAATAAATAATAATTTTTTTGGAGCTTTTAGAATAACATAGACAAGGAAAATGAGTGTTTTAAGGGAAACATTAAAATATTATTTTTTAAAAGAAAGCATGTTACCGCTTTGATAACCATAGAATAGTAATACCAAGAAAGAGTTACATCAAATAAAAAATTAAATATCATGAAAATAAGGAGTCAAATGTTAAAACATTTCAATGGGTAAGTATATACACCACACAAAATAATAAGTGGTGAATATGGTATAAGTCTCTGAAAAACAAAACAAAGAAAATAAATCCATTACATCTTGTCCAGACATATCATGTATATCTTTTATAACCTAAATAATATCATTTTCATTATTTTTTTCTAAAGATAAATTTTCTAGGATTATCTCATTATAAATTAACTATTTAGTTAATTTATTTTAATGAAATATATTATTACTTAACTAGTGATTTCCACATTGGGTGTTTTGATGATGATCAAGTTATAAATTCAAAATAGAAACGATTCGTTGACCAGGGTAAAAGGGGACATTATAACATAATATATAAATTTATAATCATGAAATAATTTTTCATTTTATAAATAAATTATATTTTTATATATAAATATAAATTATGGTAATGAACAATGAGCTACGTTAAAATACTAGAGATGGTATGTCATACGTACGCATGTGATACGTTTCCATTTTTCAATGATAATGATGGAAATAAGGTATGAGTTATTTTATATTTCCAGAATTATAATGATATGGTAAATATCATATTATTTCATAAAATATAATTACATATACCATCCAAATGTATTGGTAATAAAAAAAATGAATCACACCACTTCGTGATGCAGTAATCCAACGCACACACAAATGACATTATAAATATTCAATGGAAGTTTAGGTATGATATTATATGATATATTAAATATTTATAATTATTATCATGTCAATAATATCATATATATTCACTAAATCACTCATAATGAACATATTCATGAGGTGATTGTAGAAAAGTAATTATATTGGTTCAAGAGGAAGCCATCTGTTGTATACATGAATACTGGTTTTATCTACCATTATATAGAAGAGTAGAAAGAAGTAGGTTATTAAATTGACATAATAAAATATAATTATATGGGATATAATTATGTTATTATATAATCATTATTTAATAATATTTTAAGGATGTAGAAGAAGAAACAAAACTGAAATGCTCAGTTAAGAACGATTCCTCTTTTTTTGACCAACTCATTAGGATTATAAATAAATCCTTTTTATATTAGATTTATAATAAAAAGGAATCTAGAAATGGGTATGGTATTATGGATTGAATTTAGGTAGTTATTTTAAAAATAATATTTCTTTTTATGCGTGTAAATGAAAAGAGATGAGTTTCCCTATTATAAGTGAGAAGGAGTAGAATTTTTGAAAATACACAAAACTATTCGACAATGGGGAGTTACTCTTAATAAATGTGCCCAAAATAATTAATAAATAATGTATTTTTGAGGTAAAATGGATTTGAAAACCCTCCAAAATTTAAATATAAACATTTGAAAAAAATTTATTTTATTCATCACTAGGATTACTCACTTTTACAATTTCAGTTTTCTCTATGGAATGTAGTTATTTTAATACATTTTCTATTAATATTGACAAACAAAATTATGTTTTAATTTTAAGAAAATATTTTAATATTCAGATATACAAAATGTAATCCATTTTAACATATTTAATTACATATTTGGTAGAATTAAATTAAAAATTAAACTGAAAAAACATGTCAAAAATAACATTTCAAGAAATACAATTTTCGAGCAATAGATTATCTTATATTAAGTATATGAATAACAATCATCATTATATTAATTTAAATTAATATGAATATATTTTTAATATATTAACTTATTTTAAATAATTCCATTACTATTTGTTATTTTAATTAATTAATTTGGATAAAATTTATCCATTCAAAAACATTTGCTTGAAAGCCTAGTTTTAAGCATAAAAATAACCCTATACCAAAATCATGAAAATTAATGATTCTAATGAAATTACATAAATTATTATAAATTAATGGATTAATATTACTATTTTATACTATATATATATATATATTTAATGATAATTTTAATTTATGTTATTTAATAAAAATAAATCATATAATTAGAAAAAATAGAAAATTTCACTAATCGTGAAAAAATTAATCAATTTTGAAAAATCCCAATTTTTTTGCGAAATATAATTTTTATATTATAATATCACAAATTATTTCAATATTATAAAATAATATTCCTATAATTGTAAAAAAATCCATTATATTTTTTCTCTCAAAAATATATTAATATCATTTTTTGAAGAATGTACATGTTTTGTAGAATAAAATGTCTATTAAAAAATATGATCTTATTTCCTATAAAATTTTCAATAAATTTATCATTATTTTGACAATTATATAAATTTAAAATGATGTAAGTCCTATTAATACCTAAAAATTCAGCAGCTAGATTATATGAGCATTATTTAAATAATAATATCTTAACTGTATATCATAGTTTATTTAAAATTTTTGTTGTGTGTTTTATACACTCTCAAACATAGGATTCTTTTAAATTCTCTAGGATTTAAAATCATTAGTGGATTTTTTATTCTATATATACAACTTTACAATGTAATTTTTATCATTAATAAGTTGCATTCAATGAATTCCTTCATTGATTATTCCTATAGGACAATTGTGTTATGGGGTTTGAGGGGTAAGTGTGTTGTGTTTTGGGAATGAAAGATTATTTAATGTGTCTAAGGTGATATAAGATGAAATTTTCTTTTATATTATTGAATTACCTCGTGATTTTTTATGATGATATAATATGGAATGGTGATATTCCTTACATCACAATCCTTCGTCATTTGTGTCATATTTTAAACAATGACTGGATTTAAGGGGGAATAGATATCATATATATTAAACAATATTTTATAAGATTATTTTGACTTGGGACCTTTATGGAATGGCCAAAACCCATTCACTATAGTCTTATATTTTTCAAAAACATGTATAAATACATTATCCATTATAAATCCCTATTATTTCCCTCATCTCTTTGAACCCCAATGAGAAGTGTGGTTCCACATTGAAAAACATCGAGATCCTATAAATATCGCTTATTCCATGGCTTCTAGAGATTGGTTGTTCGAGATCCTAGGTGACTTCTTGCTTCTACATCATGGATTATTCCTATTCATTCCTAGGGAATCCATGACAAGGGTGGTGGTTTGATTTGGGGGATATTTTTGTGCGATATTGGTCATAAAATCATTCCTCCCTAATTGTGTGAATGAAAAAAATATTGTGATGCAAAATTTTTTGTTGGGGATTCAAGAACTCTCTTAATTTATGTGTGAATTATGGTTGTCTCACTTTCTGTCATTTTTTGGGGGGATGGTGTAGATTCAACTAAAATGGATTATAAATCAAAACAAGTAAAATGGAAGGGAAACGAGTGTTCTGCATCTATTAACATGTTTTTATGATATTTTTGACGTTATTGATACATATTTACAATTTTTACTAAAAATGGTTTGTAATTAAAATAATTTTGTATTTAACCATGATTAAATTTTTCTATTAAAATATTATAAAATAATAATAATTTAATAATGGTAATGAACAAGTGGAAAAAATATGGACATTATGTGCTAACACTCATGTGAGATAATTTTGAATTAATTTAAAACATGATTTAATATATAAATTTTTTTGTGGTTATTTCAATATTTGTTTGATATATGATTTGGGTATTCTAAGTGTTTTTTATTTTCATTGTTTGTCCATAGTTATGGAGAATTATTTGGATATTTGTATTGGTATGTATTGGGATGCTGGGACAAAATATGTTGGAAGGATTAGAGATTGTTCTTTATGTGTGTTGGTTTGGTTATGAGGTAGTTTATATGGATGGTTGCTTGGGTTGATATAAGATCTATTGTGGGATAGGTTTTTAGTGGTTTGGGGATAGTTGTGGGATTTTTAATAATGTTTCTGGATAGTAAAGGAATATGATGTTTATAATGAAATTGAAAATCATTGGGGATGAAATTTAATAAACAATGGATATAATGAAAATTTTGGTTCTTGAAATAAATGGGTAACACGTGGAATGTGATATGATAACTGGATGAGAATTCATTTTCATTAAATATGAAATTGATCGAAAAAAAACATTTGAAGATGTAAAAGATATAATTAGTTGATTATATGTATAAAATATTTTACCTTCAATTCTTGATGTGGTTATTTTTTATAGTAAAGTTGGATGGTTGATGAGTTATTGGTGGATGAATTTTTTGTTAATGGTTGCTTGAGTATGGTGGTTCTTTTGTTATGTGTAGGGGGATTTTAATGCAAACCTTATAGGTTGGGAGCGTGTTTGAATTTATTATACTTATATTTTATCGTGATTTCATATTCACACACCTTATTTATATATCATTACAAATTCCTAAATGTTATTGGATTTGGAGTTTTCAAAAAATACCCTGGTTAGTGAGGTAATGGATAACTGAATGCTTCCTCTTACTAATGTTCTCTTTAATACATGGTTTAGTTGTAGTGATGGTACATGGTGGGGTCATTCTTTGTATAAGGAAGGAAATAATTTAATTTAATTCATGTTCATGATACCCTATAATGATGGATATATAAAGGTTTTAATATGGATTTTTATATTTAGAACAATGAAAACACAATATGTTGCACCCTTCAGGAGGTTGGGATAGGTAGAGATAAGATCAACCCCACATCGGATGCAACAATAATATTTGGATTGATTCTAGAATGAGATGTATGATTATATGGGAGGTTCGGATAGGTAGGTCTATGGTATAACCCACATCAGTTGAGACTTGTTATATGTTTAGTGTATACGGTTTTGATGATATGGAAGGTGAGAAATAACAATCCATTTTTCATTGGGTTTTGAGCGAATCCAACAAGTTATGAAGTGGTTTATGGGCATCCTTTTTGTTCTATTTTTTATAATATTTTATTATAATTGGATTAAATAATTATTGAGGTGGATTTGGTGTGTCTAGGTTTTATTTGACCTAATAGGTTCTTATTAGCCATGCTATTTGTTCCCTGATGCATTAGTATACTTCTTCCACATTTTTATGAGTAGTTTTGAGGTGGATCCAACTGATTATACATGTTACAATCACCCAAACACCCACACCCACAAACAGAAACACACACAAACACGAAATGTTTTAGGTTTCTAGGGTGATTCATGTAATCCATATGGATAGTAATAGATTTAAACTTGTGGATATGGTGTGGTTTTTTCCTATGAGTATTATTTCAGAATTTAATCCAAAGACTCTATTTTCATGGAATTCCATGAATTATGGTTATTGTGTGATATTGGTTTTATTTGATATTACTTTAATTTTTGGTTATATATATATATATATTCATATGATCTACGTGGATAATGACTCACACATTCATATTTTATACCCTCACATCTTGTCACTAACTTGGGGGCTATTACGGGAAGGCCTCAAGGGTACTATTATCTTAACAGTTGGCCATGAAGGGGGTCCTTAGAGTGAAGGTTCTAGAAAAACACCCTCTTATAAACCTATATATTAAATTCATATATATATGGGTGAGAAATCACAAATATTTAGTAGGATAGTCCCCACAACCCCTCATGAAAATGTTGAAGAATAATATTAATATCTCAGTGAATAAATTATAGATCATACTCACACCTATATCATGTTCAAGTATCACCCAAAATCTCCAAGGATCACTCATACAATATACCATTAATATATAATAACATAATATTAAAAACAAATTATGTTATTAAGGTATCTGGAAACCACTTCCCAATTGGTTTTCCACAATCAAACCCAAATAAAAAATGTCCTAGGTCTTCCATCATTTCCATAACCATGACATCACAAATAATATCCCAAAGCAGAACCATTAAAACATTCCACAACCATATCATCATAATCACATATCCACCAACACATAACTTCACATATCAATGAACATATAATCACCACGTACCACACCACAACTATACACCATAAACTTATTACCATAGGGTTACATGAACATTAACAATATCATCCCTATTACATCCTTCTAATAAGCATGTCCCCCACTATGTATCACCACCACTAACACATATAATTGTTATGGAGTATATTATATTCGAAAACCATATTACATCATATCTAGAATGAACATGCCTATTGTGAGCCATCACAGCCCATAAAACACTTCCAAGAGAGGGATGTGATGAGATAGTACTTATCCATATATTAACAGACTATCATTGATATTGGGGGGAAACATAGATAACCCAAAAACATATGGGTTTTAGTAAGGATACCCAATATGGGGAGATCGTGAGTATGAAAAATAAAATAAAATACAATGAATATTATAGTCCCACACATTCCTGGCCTAAGGATTGACCTTTACAAAAAAATCCAAATATGTCAATAAGAACCACCTCACTATCACCATCCCCAACTTGCAATGCAACCATAACTACAACACAACTTGCCTAATATATCAATAACATACAACCATAATAATGTTATAAATTCCTAAACTCATCAAACCATTCATTAGATTCCCAAATTACTATTTACCAATACAATCACATTAATTATTCAATTCATTTATCCATATTTAATGTCAAACAATTCAGTAAAAAAATTCCCGTATAATTTATTCCATCCTTCATCATTTTTTAATCACAATCAAAGCACTCATTACCATTATTCAGATTAAATTCCTTTATTTAGAATTTTCATCACATTACTACATCATTGGTTTTACTAATTCCAACAATATATAATGTAACTAGGAAAATATAAAACATCCTCATAACAACAAAACCCATTACCATATAAACTGATCACAACAGAAGCCATAAACCACCATAGAAAACCCACTTAATTTTTTTTAGAACCAACCATACCACCATAACCATAATCACACAATATTCTATCCACCATTATCGCAAAAAAACTGTATCACATCATCATAATTAACCACAACAACATGATATTTCCCCTAAAATCATAATGTAAGCATTTAATATATAATAACCCAATATGAAATCTATTTCCATAGAACCATTTCATTACCAACATTATGAAATTATCCCATTATGAAATTTATTTAGAAAATGTCAAGAATTATGTATTACATATATAATAACAAAAAATATAAATATCTAGAAAAATTATCTATAAACCAAGTGACATATAATTAATAGAAACATTGTTTCAAAAATTACTTCTAAGTCATCCTACATTTCATTAATTTTCCTTGTTAAAAATAATAATATTTTCATGGTTAATCCCTAACATCAACCCAATGAATTGATAATAAATATTAATTCAAAATATCCAAATAATTAAAAAAAATTATGTTTAGAATCATATACCTCAACTGATCCTTCAGTAATCACTACCCAAGTCGCTGAGGAAACTGTAATGAAAAACAGCTCGACAAAAAAGTATCAACCAAAAGGAACTAGATATAAAAAATTTCATATAGGGAATATATAGTACAAATATAAGGAAAGGAAGTTCAATTATCTATAAATATACACATTTCGATGCTTATATGTTTGGAACAAATTAATAAGAACGTGGTATAATTTGAGAACGTCCTTAATAAATAACTCAATTTTATTTTTAAGGAATCAAAACATGATGGGTTATGATCACTCCACTGTGATGCTAAATCAAGTACACCTATGAAAATAATGATGTGGTCAACAATTATTTCTTCCTATGTTTCATAGGAAAAACAGTAAATAAACACATTTACTGAATTCTATAATGAAACCATGATCATTGTAGCACCCCAAGCATCATGTAAGTAACCTTTAATTTATGTATTTTATGAATTTAATTTAATTGGGTAATAACTGGGAGACTTTGGAGGTGTTTTGGAAGTATATTGAATCTTTTATGGAGGTTTACACTTTGGACATGGTTAGAATAAAATAGTCATCATCTCCCTGAAACTGTGTAAAGTGAAATAGTGGGCTCTAGGTCGGTGCACAGTTTGTCCAAGATGTGTGGCCAACTTGGAGAAACCATGAATTTTAGGACATATTAATTATTCATAGTTGTTTTAGGGGTTTTATAGCCATTTATGTCAACTATATGATGTTCTCCATGTGGTAGAGGATTGTGTATAGTTAGTGCACAGTTTTCTTAACCGTGCATCATAACCATGCATGATTGAATGTTAGATCAAAAATTTTGAGGATCTAACATGGTTTATCTCATTAACATACCATTGTCAGTTAATAATACCCTATATATAATCTATCTCTTCTCAACATCATTGGATACCTTTCACCATGATTTGGTGAAATGTATTGGTTACCCATTGTGCACTAGAGGCCTGAGTTCCTTAGTAAGTTCAAATTCATGTTCATTTGGCTTAGTATTATTATTATTACCAATATTGGATTTATGTATCTAACCCATTGGGAAAAATATCCATGGTTTTTTATTCTAATGATGATGTTATATGGCTTTGTTAAGGTCATAGAAAAAGATATAAGGATTGTTTTTTGAGTTTCAATCCCTATTTTTTCAAGAATTTTTTTTGTTATTCATTTAGCCTGTGTTTGGGAGGTATGTGGCCACAGTATATATTCCTCTTATGTGAACATGAAGTATTGGTTTCAAAGTTTTTGAATTAATTTATTTCAACTATGATATTTTTATGGAATTCTTGTTGGAAACCCTCTATTATGATGGTCTGTGAAATTTGGAAACATGGTTGTTTTGTGGAAATTGAAATTGGTTACATTATTTTAAAATGATGATTTTAAAATGGATGTTTGGAGTTACGTTATTGAAATTTTTTGATATAAACAATTTCAATAAAATATATATTTTATTTAAATAGATTGGAATGGTTTTTTTGGCATGGTTTTGGGATACACCGTTTTTGTGATCTCATGCTTTCGATGTGACCCTGAATATGGGGCATATACCATTGGATTAAAAGGGATCTAACAATAAATAGGGGGCATGTTCCATTTTTTAAAAAGGATATTGGACACTTAGTGATGTCTTATTTTATATATTAGAAACCACTAATGAGTATGGAACTATCCTTGGAGTATGCATGTGTGTGTGGGTTACTAAATCCTGGAATGGTTATTCCAAAATAAAATTTGAAATGGTTTTAAGTACTATTTATTTTACTTCCATGGAAGCTAATTCAGTGTGTACAGAATTTTTTTTTCGAATTTCCATGGATGTTTTTACGAACATTTGAAATTATTTTCAATGGTGTTATATAATGTTTTTATATAAATTTTCTAATATGTTCTATCTTAGTGCTCTGAGTAGGGAACTTATTTATGGAAAAACTGACTAAACATTATACTCACCCCCTTCTTAGTCACATTGGTGTGTTTGAATATGTTCTATATTGAGACCCAAGGATCAAAAATGTATCTCATTTATTAGGTGATAATCATGATAACCTGGGCATGGATTGTAGTGGTGGAGCTTGGAGCATGATGGAAGTAGTGGAGTCATGTCTTGGGAGTCTATGAGCATTGTTGGTTTTGTTTTCTTCATTTTAATCTGATATGGTTATATATGTGGTTGGTATTATTTTTAGTTTGGTACTACATTGAGTTTTTTATTTTTAATCACGTATCTTATAATAGATGTTGGGTTTTTATATTTTTTATTTAGTGTTTCTATATTCAAAAAGAAAATCATCCCCCAATTTTTAATGAATACCTTGGAATTTATTTCTTGTCCTTCATGTCTTGGAGAAGTCACTTAAGGACTAGTATTGTCTCACCACCTTTCCAAGACAATAGAGAGGGGCAATATGTTACAAATGGTATCAGTATTTTTCATTGAAAATCTATTGTTGAAAAAATGGTATCATTCTTGTCCAGTCCTTCTTTCAAATTTGGAAAATATGGTATCAGTGTTTTGGTCATGGAGTTGTAAAATAATTCTATATTTGTTCTTGAGTTGGGATTATATCATGGAGTAGGATGATTTGAATATGAAGTCTTGATAATAAAATGTTTTAGCTAAATTTTTTATGTTGAGCCTCATGTTACCAAGGATTTGGGTACAGTAGTTTTTGGAGACACTTATAGGAGTGTAACGTCCTCTTCATGGGTTTAGCCAATGATAATAACATGACATGTATTGATAGAAATGAATTCCCTCTTGGATTAAACATTTCATTTTGAGTAATGATTTATGATTTGGTTCAAAGGATTTTATTTTTGAAAGGTGTCATAACTGTTTTAAAAATATGAAATTTTGAAAAGGCATTGTATTAATATTTTGAAATTGGTTAGATTTTCAAAGAGTGTAGAAGGCATTTAAAAATATTATGAATCTTGAAAAATGGTAGAATTTTGGGAAATATATTTATGATTCATGTAATCTAGTAAATTTGAAATTTCTAAGCCTTTACTTTCTAGAGAGTGATAGTAAATGGTGTTTTTTAATAAAAAATATGGCACCTGGTAGGTGTCATAGAAATAAACTAGAATAATTTGATGAGAATGCAGTTTCACCTAAGACACAGGTGAACTAATAGCTAGTTCATAGTATTTTCCATGATTTTGAATCCATGGATTGAGGGAACCGAATAGACGAACCATGGAATGTGGATCATTCCGTTCACTTCTAGAATCATAATAAACCAATATTTTTGGGTGATTTTTTAACAAGAGAATGAAATGGTGTATCTAAATAGGATGAATTGAATATTTTATTTCCTAAAAACAACAATAGAGAAGAAAGTCACATTCGCAATATACGTGATGAAGAATCTTACACACTAGTGGTGGTATTTAGTGTTTCATGAAAAACTATACCATGGAAGTTTTTGATAGGATTATAATTAATTTTTCAAAAAACAATTCTATCCTCATAAGTTTAGGATTTATTGAATAACATACATTCTTATCTTGAAGTAGAAAAATCTCCCAGTAATAAATTATATGCCTAAATGAATTAATTTAGTCCAATTTTAACCTGAGTTTTCCACTAATCCATCTTTGATGAAACCCATTTTTGAATTGTCGGTGAGGATAGAGTTTCACTCGAATAATTTCATGTGCTGGGTAGTAGATTTTGTGGTGATGGTTAATAAAGAGATAGTGAGAGAGAGAGACATTTCAGATACTATGGGTAGAATAACTATGTTTATTCCTATAGAAAACAGTGGGAACTCTACTACTAGGAATTAGTGGGATAGGGACACCTATTTCCAAAATTGTATAATCAATCTGAATTAGATGGATGGATAGTTGAATCTTCATCCAATAACCAAGAGTAATATTTGTAGTGATCTAATGTCGGATGTTCGGGACACATATCATGTTTCACAGAAATCATATGACATGATAGGAAGAGGGAATAAGAATACATATTAGTATCAAAATTGAGCTTACCATGGTGATTCCATGAAAAATGGGGATCCTCAAACAGTGAAATCTTAATTGTTTAAAAAGAACACATTGTAACGTGTAAGAAATTTTATGGAGATTATAATGTTATTGTGAGTGGTCAATATGGACCATAAATTATTATGGGCATGATTCATTTAAATTTTACCCTTATGAAATATTTTTGTGATATAGGTGAATCCCACTCATTTATTGATTATTGTGTTGGTGATCTTTTGGGTTTTCAAGTTGATAACATGCCTTATAATTGGAAGAATAAAAAACTCCTTAGTCAAACTGAATGTCAAGCATTTATATGTAATGCATGTTCAATAACATTTAATGGTGAAAAAATAAGTTTGGATTTCTCTATGCATGAGATTGATGACTATGACATAATCCTTGGATTTTATTGGATTCAAATCTTTGGAGATATTTCGATTAGTATACCATAATAGTTAATTTTTTAACTAATGATGGAATAGATTATATATTTAGGAGAAACCAGAATATATAGGTAGGTGAAACATGATTATTACAACAATAAGTTGGAACAATATCATACTAATTATCAGTTTGTACCTTTAAATTGGTGGATGATATTGGTAATAACACTTTTCTAGTATTTGTTGATCAATTTCTTGATGTTTTTCCTAATAATTTATCAGGTTTTCCACCCCATAAGGGAAGTGGACTATATGATTGATCTCCTCCCAGGAACTAGTCCTATTTCCCTTATATCATTCTGAATATAACCAATAGACTTAAAGAAATTTATATTTTATTTTTAATTGATGTAAAGAAAAGGGTTCATTTGGAATAATATGTCTCCATGAGCAACATCAGTTTTTTCATGAAAAAGGTTGATTGAACTATTTTTCTATATGTGTATTATCACAAGCTTAATAAAGTTATGATAAATAATAAATATCCACTTCCACACATTATGATCTATTAGATCAATTGAGTGGATTCTAGTGTTTTTGTAAAATTAACTTTTGATTAGGATATCATCAATTACAGTTTCTTGAAGGAGGATATTCCAAAGATAGCTTTGAAGAGTAGATATGAACATTATGAATATTTGGGTATGGCTTTTAGTATTACGATTGAAAAATATATCATTATGGAATTATGGAATCATACATTTCAAAGGTGTGTATATCATTGTTGTTGTGGTGTTTGTGGAGGACATCTTGGTGTATTTAAGGAAAATGGATGACCATGAGATACACATGGAGATAGTGTCAGGATTATTTTGGGATCATCGCTGATTTGATAAATTATCGAAGTGTGCTGTTTTGATAAAATTGTAATGTTTATATAGACATTTAATTTGATACATAGAAAATATATGCAATGATATCTTGGAAAACACCCAATATTGCCACTGAGATATATATTTTCCTCGGCCTGGTAGGTTACTATCAATGTTTTCTTCATGACTTTTCATTAATGTATTCACCTATGAAACTAAGTATTTTAGTCCTTTTACCGTAGTGAATATTTTATTTACCTATGTATGCGATATAGACAGTACACCATGCTCGATCTCTCAAGGAGGCCACATACACATACATATTTTTGTGTTGTCACTATTAATATTCTAACTAATAGAAATCTATAAAACTAATATAAATGGTGGATATTGAAGGAATTAATAAAATATAAATATATACATATATACATATGAATATAAAAACCCAATCAAAATAGAGGAAAGTCATAAAGATGTTATCATAAGGAAACCATTGTTCTCAGGGTTTGTAATGGTATTATCATAGTTCTTCAAAATATCTATCAATGTATTATTCAATGTGGAGATCAAGACAAGTCACTCAACACAATGTAATTAGAATTGTATTACCCTATATCGGGACCTCTAAATCTAGGAGTATTCTCTCTCACATAAATCCCAAATCCAAAATCTAATGTTCGAATGAATTAAAAATCAATGATTTAGAAAATTTGTAAATGTGGGGTAAGAAGAAAATTGAAGAGAAAGTGAGGCCAATGTTCACCATAATAATTATTACCACTTCTAAATTACTAGAACTAAAAATGCTAAAACATGAATAAAAAAATAATCTTAAATACCAACACTTCATCCCACCTCCCACTAAAAAACTAGTGAGTCATATATCTCCACAATAATGGAGTTAAAAGAAGAAGGGTTGGAGAAACATATAAAATAAAAGGAATGGATGAAGAATTGAAATTAATAAAAGAAGTAGAAAGCTATAAAAAATTATATTAATAATATAAGTAATAAATAAAAAAACAAAACTGGACCATTCCCCATAAAATTTAATATCCATGTAAAAGGAGTGTTGGTCACAATTAAATGAGAAAAGTGGTAAAAAAAGATTCTCTCCAATTCTATATGTCAGATGTTTGATCCATTTTGACACATTAAATGGAATAATTTTGGAATATTATCTGATTTAATGTAGTTAAATTATATCTTGATAATTTCTCAACAAATATTTCATCATTATTGGCCCTCATATGGAGTAGTTAGTGATTTTTTTACTCAGATAATATAATCTTTTCTACTAGACTATTTGTATTCCAAATATCCAACTTCATATGCCATTATGACCTAAAAACCTAAGGATTCAAAGATGGACTCCTTAATAAAAGATATTAATAAATACCTTATAAATATTAATGTAAATTATTAGATTCATTGGATAGACCCACTTCATGATATATTCTCAAAATTAATAGTATCCAGATCTATGGACGTTTGTCGAGGCACAGATTTTGATATGTTTTTTGCACCACCAAATGGTTGATTGAACTTAGGGTATACATGAATTAAATGTATTCCATGATGTTAAGAATCCTAAATATAAGTAATTTCAAAATTTTATTCAATTTATAAAATGTTAGGGCTGAAATATTGAATAAATAGAAAATGGATGAATTGCCAAATAAAGACATTTTCCCAATTAAGCTAAAAATACCACAAAAACATAAAAATGTGGAAATTTAACATAAAATAAACTTTTGTGGGATTTAAAAAAATTTAATTATATAATAAAATATTTCAAATTGTTAGATTCATCAATACCCCACAAATAACTATTGCACTCTCTGGAAATCATCGTACATTCAAATAAAAATCCACAAAATAATCAAAAAATTGAAAAAACTTCTAAGATATTATCCAAAAGAGAATTATATCATTTATCATATTTGAAAATAATTTCATATCTTTTTAATTATTTATATTTATAATTTTTACCCCCTAAATCCATTATTGGATGAACCAAATTCAATACACATTGAATTTTATGCCACTCTTCATTCAAGAGAAATTAATTCGGGAGAAATGATCATACATTGAAATTGCATGTATGATCATTGGTTTTTGAAATTTAACATTTCTCAACAGTTAGTGACATGAAAATATTTTCAATCATGATTAATTTTCAAGTAAAATTTAATGGGTTAGTGTTGTTTGGAAAATGACTAAAAAATATAGGGTAGAAAAGAGGAGGTTTGACTCTTAAGAACAATGCATGAATAATCAAGAGAAAACACATTGATTTAATCCCTCCAAATCACCTTGAAATTTTGAAACACAACACCGAAAACTTTTTTATAGCATGGTACATGCATCATTTAGTGATTAAAAATAATGATATCATCCATGTTGTCCCTTTTTTTCTTTTTTTTTCTGTAAGGATAGAGAAACATAGAGCTTTATTTTTTTAAATAAAATCATAGAGAATAAACTACCAATTGAATAAGATGAATGAATGAAAATAATTACCTTTATTTTAGATATTAAAGGATCAATAAAATAAATCACAATGAGAAATTCACACTCATATACATTTTTTAATTTATTTTCATTTCTTTTTTTAAGGAGAAACAAATAAAACAAAAAAACAATGAAATATTAAAGAAGCAAAATTTTCAAATTATCCATAGTCCAGAATGACTACAAAAAACTCACCACAAAAAAAAATAAATCCATGATAATTCAAATGAATTTCCATTCCCTCTACACATAAACTTTATATATCTTAGTAAAAAGAGCAACAATGTCTGTAGGTAAAGAAAAATTGGCTTGTAATGTTTCTTAAATATATAATTAAATTCAGGGTATACAAGGGATAATTAATAAACAATTTCTGTGTGGGTCTCACGAAAAAATGTGGCTAGAAATATATAGTCCTCAATCATATAAAAAATCCATGAAATCCAAATATTTGAAATAAAAAATTAACAAACTCTGTTTCTCACACGAAATCAATTGTTCCCTTAAGAAAGTGGGGGTATTAGAAAGAATAATTAAAAGTGAATCAAAACCCCTAATAGGAGGGAAAAAATAGTTTCAGAATACTTTTCATGGGCAGGGATTTCAAAAATCAGTCAAACATATAAAAATGATTTAAAATAGATTTCAATTAAAAAAATCTCACATTAAAAAATACGTAAAATACATTTTTTTAAAAATAATATCAATTTTTCTCAAAATAACTATTAGGGTGAACAAAGAAAAATATATTTATTAAATATCAATGTTCCAAATAAAGATAAATAAAAATATAAAAAAGAACACACAAAAAGAGTTAGGTAGGCTGACACTCCCCCACACATAAATATAACTATCCCTTATATTATCTCAACAAATTAAAAAAATAAGGGAAAAGGACTGGAATGATACAACCTGGCTTTACTTGAAAATGATATCAATGAGTTAATATCCTAGATACTTCCTCTAATCCTATAAGTCAGAAAATAATTAAAAACAAAAGAAAAATATGGATTTAGGAAAATGGAATGTGTTCTATTTCAATGGATTGATTAATATTAGAAAAATTATCAAGAGATTAATTTTTTACTAACATTAGAACCAATATTGATTTTTCTAAAATTTGGAATAGGCTATATATTGTATTTTGATGCTTTATGATCTGTGTTGGGATGTGTTCTCATTAAGGTAGATCATGTTGTTGCTTAAGTATCATGGAAGTTATGGTTACATGAGAATAAATATCAAACATGTGATTTGGAGCTAACTACTATATTCCATGATTTGAATAAATTAATTCATTACCTCTTTGGTGAGAATTTCACAGTGTTTACGTATAATAAAATCTTAAAACACATTTTCTTAAAAACTAATTTGAACTCGAGACAATTAATAAATATAGATTATCTCCAAATAATTGACATGGACTTGATGTATATATAGGTGAAAGTAAATTTCGTAGGAGATGAATAAGATATAAATTAATATATCTAGTTGTAAGAAGAGGCATCTGATCAGTGTCAATTGATGTTGGTGATAGATGACATGCACTAAGATTGTGATGACTGAGGTAGTGATGTGTTTTCATTCTAACTTAACTTGTTCCTCAGATGGTACAGATGGTTAAAGGGGTGAAAATATCCTATTATAAATGTGTTTTTATGAGTTCAAAACTCAATTGTGGGGAGACCATTGAGGGGTGTTAGTTGGATGGGATTTTTGTTTTTGGGTTTCAGGAACTGATGTTCTTACCTACAACTTTTTAGGAACAAATTCTGACACGATTACCACTATTCTCTATTATTTCTTAATCCTAGAATAGAAAACAAGTTCAAGTCATTGAAATCAAAATTTTGGTGGGATGGAATGAAAATAATTTTGGATTAGTATCTTATGAGATTCCTCACATACTAATAGGTTATGTCAGATCACCAGTGGCAAATGGGTATATTATATTCTTTACCTTTTCTTGTTTGGAAATGGGAGAATATAGCCAAGGATTTCTTGACAGGTCTCTCATTGAATGTTTGGAAACATGATTCCATATGGGTGATAGTGGATGATGTCACAAAGTTGGGATATTTTGTCCCCCTTCATTAATATCCTATAGTGGACGGCTTGTCTAAAATTTATATATGAGAAGTGGTAAGGATGAATCGTGTACCAGTTTCGATAGAATCAGATCGAGATCCAAGGATTGTGTATCATTTTTATAATTCCATGTTGCATGATTTTGGGACTCTGTTGATGATGTGTATATTGTATCATCCTCATGAGGATGGGAAATTTAAAAGAATGATAAAAACACTGGATGAAATGATTTAGCATTGTATATTATAATTTAGTGGATAATGGGAGGAGAATGATCATTTAATTGAGTTCTCAAATAACAATAGTTACTAAGACTAAATACATACGGCACTTTTTGAAGAATTGTATGGGATTCCTTGTCATTATGCACTTTTTTGGTGGGAAATAAAAGAAACATAACTTGTGAGACTAAGCCTTGTGAAATCGAATACTGATAATATTCAGTTGATCAAGAAAAGGATGGAGATAGATCAGAGCCATCATAAATCATATGTGGATCATCATCGATTTCTATTGTCATTTAAGGTGAGTGATCATGTGTTCTTGAGAATATAACCTTGGATTGGGCATCATCATTTTGGACATCATGGAACATTATCATCTAAATATATAATACCTTATGAGAAATTACACCAGTTTGGTGAGGTAGAATATGTGTTATATTTTCCACCACAGTTTAGTTCAATACACATTGTGTTTCATATATATCAGTTGAAGAAGTTTCATCCTAATCCTGATTATGTAATTCAATGGGATCAGGTAGACCAACAGTTTAATCCTTCATTGGATCATGTGCCAGTACTGATTATGGATATGAAAAATAATGTCTTGTGTGGTAAAATCATTTCTCTAGTATCGGTTTTGAGGAAAATTGGATATAGTCATGAAGAAACATGGGAATGGGAAAAGGAAATGGTCTAGAAATGGCTCCAAATATTTCAATAAAATGGTGGTTTTCTACTTTTTTGGAAAAATGTCCAATGATGGGGTGATTGTAGCACCCCTAGTTTCATGTAAGTATCACTTTATTTATGTATTTTATGTATGTAATGTAATTCAATTATGTTTGGGAAGGTTTGGATGATTTTTTTAAATCTTTATAATAATTTTATAGAGGTTCTCTGTTTGAGAACAATTAGTATAAACTATGAAAAATCTCTTAGAAACCATACAAAGTGGAAGCGTATGATCTAACTAGGATCATCATCAAAAATATGGTTGGGCCATACCATTCGACCACCCTGGAGAAACCATGCATTTGGGGACAAAAGGATTTTTCATGGTTGTTGCATGGTTTGTCTAATCATGTTAGATAAATGTGAAAGGTGATTCTTATGGAAGTGGATTGTATGGGGAAAACATAAAATTTTTCTTACAGTATTTTATAACCATTCCCAATTAAATTTTAGATCCTTAGTTTCCCTATCTAATTTTTTATCCCCTTAACCCAAATTTTTTCACTCGATTATAGTCTAAATTGTTTTCCTCTCCTCTCAAAGGATGTAGAGACCTCTCCCATTTATCTGGGGGCAATCTATTGGTGATTCTTTGTTTGTCAGAGGCCCGAATTCCTTGGAAATTTTCTATTATTTCTTGTTTTATTTAGTTCTATTCTTCTTCTATATCATGGATTCATGGATCAAATACAATGGGGATATATCAATGGTGCTTGATTCTAATCTTGATGAAGATTGGTTGTGTTGATGTTAGGGAATATGATCTATGTTGGGTTTTTGGAGTTTCAATTCAATTTTGTGGGATAAATTCTCTCATTCCTTGTTTTGACCGAGGTTTTCAACATAGGTGCCTTCACTCTCAACTCCCCTTATTAGAAATTAATGCTTTTGATTAAAATTATTTTAATTACATGATTTTAAATGTGAGATTGTTGTTAAATTATTATTATAAACCCTTTAGGTGATGTTTTGTGAAATTGAAAAAATTGGTTATATTGTTGAAAGTGAAATTGGATACACGATTTTAAAATGGTGCTTTTAAAATGGTGGTTTGGATTTTAATCATGGTAATGGTTTGATAGAAAAATTTTTAATAAAAGGGAGGGTTTATTTAAATCTATTGAAATGGTTGGTTTGACATAGTTTTGGAATACATGGTTGGTGCATGGTCATGCTTTCGATGTGACCCTTAATAAGAGGCCTGTGACATTGGGTTATAAGGAACATAAACATGAATAAGGTGCATATTCCATTGGGGTACAATAAGATTTCACACATAGTGACAACTTCGTGGATGACCGAAAAACCACTCATGATTATAGAACTATCACTTGAGCATGCATGTGTGTGTGTGAGTGAGTCATGGAGATGGTATGTTAAAGTTGAATTTTAAATGGCATAAATTATTGTTTTTTTTCTATCCTTGGAAACTATTTTAGTATGGAAAAATAATTTGTTTTGGAATATCCTTGTCCATGATATAAAATATTAAAATGATTTTCAATGGTTTTTTATAAATTTTTTATATAAATTTTCAGTCTTTTTCTACCAGAGAGGAGTGAGTAGGAATGTCATTCGGGGAAAACCTATTGAGTTTAATACACACCCCATCCTTGGGAACATTGGATAATCTGTAGATATTGTATTTCAAGAAAAAATTTATGGAATATTATTTCAATTCTGTAATGCCGAACATGTTACCTTGTGCATGGACTGTTTAGGTGGGTCTTTGAACACAGTGGGAGTATTTAAGCTTTATTGGTATTGGTTTCAGCAATGTACACTAATATGGTTCTTTTTGTGGTTGGTATTTTAGCCATTTTAGAATTACATTGAGTTGTATTAAATTGTTCTCCTACCTTATATAATAGTTGATGGGTTTTTATATTAATGGTTTATTTTTTATATTTTTAATGGTAAAATAATCACCTAATTATTAATTAATCTATATAAATTTATTTCAATACATTGGTGTCTCGGAGATGTCACCTGATCCATCGTAATTTCCCATAGCCTTTCCATGACAATGGGTAGGGGAAAGATGTAAAAAAGACAATGACACAATACTTGATCCTCCAAAACACATAGTGAAAACCCCAACCATTTAATGATAAACCTGAAAACCCCAAAAGACCTGATAATGAAATAGAAAGAATCTAAACATAGAAGAACATAGAATTATAGAACCAAGGAAATCAAACATTATTGAATTCACATTACAATGGTTAAAACCTTAGATGAATCCAACTCACATGAAATTAACACAAATGACCTTGTAAAATTTATCCCTTATAACCCACTCAACTTCTAACCATTAATGTATAAACTTGAATCACTTAAGACCACGATTGTAAAGACCGTAAAATTCAAGGGAAATTTTTTCTTAATTTTCTTTGGATTTTTTTACAAGAGCGCGGTTTCAGACGGCACCTGATTCCGAGGCCCGGAGTGCCCGGAATTAATTTCCGAAGTTTGGCTCGGGTACGTTCAGTGAACGAACGAGCGGGAATTCCTAACTTTTGATCCGGTGCTCGGAATTGAAATCCGAGGGCACCGATGAACTCGCAGTGCCGATATTCGCTTAAAGAGACCCTTTCGGGAGTTGCGTATGTTGCGGGTTGAAAGTTAGTTTTGGGGATTAAAAGATAAGTAAAATAAAATTGTGTGTGAATTTTATTTTATTCTAGGTGGTTAGACTCTCTCATGGGAAGTTGTTGGTGGGGCCCGCAACCACCCAACTTCCCATGTGTGGTTATGAGGGAGGTGGGGCCCACACGAACCCCCCACCTTTTCAAATTCCCTAACCCCTCTAAACCCCCTCTTTAATTTGTGACTCTCCCCTACATTAAAACTTGCCAACTTATCTTTCCATTTAATTTCTTGACAACTCAAGATTTTAATTAATGTAATAAATTCAACTTTTGAATTTTTGAAAGGTGGGCAAAGTGAAAATAAAATAAGGGTAGCTTATTTTATTTTGGGGGTTGCTGTGTTGTGTGGAGATTTGAGAGAGGAAGAGTTCTACACTTTGAAGAACTTCTTTTTCCTCCTTGAAGAACGCGAAGAACCTTCGAACATCGACGAAGAACGCCACGTTCTCGGGAATCGTCTTTCGCGACGCCATACCCGCGACACCGACGACGTCTTCTTCCGCGTCATCTCTTCCGCGACGATTTCCCGCGACGAAATCGTCGTCAAAGAACTTCGAATCCTCGCTTCACGACATCGACGTCCTTCTTCCGTGACGCCGACCACCGCGACGCGTCTTCCGCGGGTCGTTGACGATCTTCGTTCTTGAAACCAGAGGTAGGGGATGATCTTTATTGATTATTTTTATTCCTTTCTTGAATCGTGGATTTTAGCATGACTTAACGTGTGACTTATTTTATTTAAGTTCCGTTTTTATTTCTTTAACGTGAGGGGGACCGGACCGCACGAACACGGCCGAATCCCCCTCCATCGTTCATGTTGTTCATGCTGGAGGAAACAAGTAACGTGGTGCCGTCGCACCACGCGGATGAACGTTCAGATATTTTTTCCGCAACGCCGTCGCGCTTCGCCGAGGAGAGATTTCAAGAACGCGACGCCGTCGCGCCGCGTTGGGAGGATTCTT
The DNA here is from genome assembly GCA_963277665.1 of Viscum album. Taxonomy (NCBI): domain Eukaryota; kingdom Viridiplantae; phylum Streptophyta; class Magnoliopsida; order Santalales; family Viscaceae; genus Viscum; species Viscum album. The sequence continues at coordinate 903,865,421 of OY728165.1, read as the reverse complement.
GGCACGGGGAAAGGGGCGCGGTGCCGTCGCACCGCGCCGGACGACGAACACCGCGGCCGGTTCCGGGCCGCGGTGAGACGAGGAGACCGCGGCCGGTTCCGGGCCGCGGCGGAAGGAAAGACCGGCGGCCGTGCCGCCGGCGTCGGAAATCAAGGGCGGGACCGGAATTTCCCGGTCCCGTTAGTAAAAACCGGCCGGCCAGCGGGCCGGCCGGATATCATAAAAACCGGGGGTTTAAACCCCCGGCCGGCTCTTCAAACCCCCCTCTTAAAGAGGGGGGCGGTTCATTTAAAGAGGGGGGGGCAACAGCCCCCCGGTTTTATCAAGCCGGCCCCCATTTGCGGGGGCCGTTTTTGTCAAAGGCACGGCCTTGAGCCGTGCCGCTTGAAGAAAAACGCGGGGCTATGCCCCGCGTGCCAATCACGTGCGGCGCCCAGCGCCGCCGCCGCGGCCCGCCGCCGCCGCCACGCGGTCCGCCAGCCGCCGCCGCCACGCGGCCCGCCGCCGCCGCCACGCGGCCAGCCGCCGCCGCCGCCACGCGGCCAGCCGCCGCCGCCGTCCGCCGCCGTCCGCCGCCGCCGTCCGCCGCCACCGGCCGCCGCGCCGTCCAGAGGGGGGGGGGGGTCGGGCCGGGTCGGCCCGGACCCGGACCCCCCGTTTCGGACCAGATTAGGTTTTTGGCTCATAACTTGAGCCTCGGACCTCCGAATGACGAACCGTCTGCGGCAACGCGATCCTTGGATCGAGACGATCTTTTCGGTATATCGCACTCAAGGTTTCGGGTTACTTTGAGTTCGGCCGGGTTGGTTCATTCACGAAACCAACCGGGCCTTCGGAGCGAAAACGCTCATATCTTGAGCTACGGACGTCCGATTGACGTGCCGTCAGTCGCGTAGTGTTCCTCTTAGTGAGACGGATCTTTTGGCATACTCCGTCCGAGGTTTGGACGCAGGTGGAGTACGGTCGGGTTGGTTTTGCCTTAAAAACCAACCGGGCCCCGGAGACGAAAATGCCATTATCTCTCAGACCGGGCGTCCGATCGACGCGCCGTCTGTTGCGTTGAGTTCCTTTTGACGATACGGAACTTTTGGATACATCAACTTCGGTCTTCGTGACAGTTGATGTATCAGCCTCTCGGCTCGTGGAGCGGATCCTCCGTACGAGCTTGCTGTGTGCGGGAACCCTAGTGCTGGCTGCGACTGTTCTACTGCTACGACTGCTACTGTGACTTTGACGACGACAGTACAGAGATCCTGTGTGGATTTGACGACGACAGTACAGAGATCCTGTGTGGATTTGACGACGACAGTACAGAGATCCTGTGTGGATTGGACGACGACAGTACAGAGATCCTGTGTGGATTCGACGACGACGACTACAGCACTCAGCGATCCTACGTGGATCAGTGCTACAGGTTCTGTGTGAGCCCGATCCTGTGTGGGTCCTTGCGCTCAGCGGTTCTGTGTGAGCCAGCGCCTACAGGTTCTGTGTGAGCCCGATCCTGTGTGGGTCTTCTGCGGGGGTTAGTTACCTATCGATCCTTCGTGGGTCCGACGACTTAGATGGATCAGTGATCATCTTTATCGTCCTTGAAGAAGTATACCTGTGTGAGCTGAATCCTGTTGTTTTCCTGTGTGGATTGTGTTGTGCAATCCTGTGTGGATTATATTTTGCTTCCCTTTGTGGATTACGTATACTTTCCTGCGTGGACTGAGTTGTACTTGGTCTCGGAGGTTGGAGCGTATCTGAATTGATGACTTAGGTATATGTATGGGCATATACCTAAGCAGTGTCGGTTGTTACTTCGTGATTGTACTTTTCTTCGTGATTTATCCTTTGTGGATTTGAGAGACCTTCAGGGGTCTCGGGGTCCCTACTGAGTAGCTTATACTCACCCCTGCACGGGCTTTGCCCGCACTTCGTTGTGTTGGTTGCAGACGACGGACAACGTTGACCTTAGCTGAGGCTTGCAGAGCGGGACGGTACCCGGAGGTGGACCACTGGGCGGGACGTGCTCGGAGCGGACGACGGGACCCGTGTAGCAGAGGAGCTATCTGTACCCACCCTTCAGGTGGGATTTCCAGTGGACAGCTCGGAGTTGCGGCCTTTACTTTTCAGTTGCTGTTTTTTCCCTTTTTGAGTTGTACTTTACTTTCAGTTTGGGTTTGTATTCTGGCCCATTTACTTTTCCGCACTTTCAGTCGTACTCTGTTTGCTTAGTGTTTACTTTCCGCTTGTTTACTCTGTGGTGTGTGTTTACTTTTCAAAGGCAATGCCTTCCCTTTTTACCGGGAATTACGCCTTGGTGCTAGTCGCCAGCCCCTGGCCTATGGAAGGCGGGCTTGGGGTAGTCACGGCACGGACCCCGAGGGCGGGTCGTGACAAATTGGTATCAGAGGAGTTCGGTTCTACCGCGAACTCTGATCTTTTCTATGTGAAGCAATAATGTTTAGCGTATTGAGTGTGGTTATCAGTCCAGGGAGTCCAGTGTTGGTGCGGCGGCCGACGTATCCGTACACCAGGACCCGGACTTCTGATTTCCGACTTAATGCACGAAAACATTGATAGCGTGTGTGTTTCAAGTTTTCTTTGTGATTACTTGTGTCAGCTCACCGGGTATACTGATCTGCTTTATGAAAGTCTCAAGTTTTCCTTGTGATTACTTGTGCCAGCTCACCAGGTATACTGTTCTAACCGTGGCGCACCTGTTTCCTTTTCAGGATGGCCCCACGACGGCAGCCAGCTAGGGTTCCGAGAGTCGAGCGAGACGACAGCCCACCGAGCGACGAGGCTTCGGTGCAGGGCCCTTTGTCAGCAGTGGCACCGGCAGTAGCTTTACCCGCCGATCCCCCGATGCTTCCAGCAGCAGCCGCTGACGATGCACGTCGCCTCAGCGCACTGCATGAGTTTCAGCGCCAGCGACCGCCCAGGTTTCGCGGGGAGACGGATCCCCAGGCAGCAGAGGACTGGCTGGAGGCAGTGGTTCGAGTGTTTAGGCTAGTGAGGACACCAGCAGACCTCATGGTGATCCTCGCTGCGAGCCTACTACACGCAGCAGCAGGACGATGGTGGAGCTTGATGCTCCAGGTGCACGATGAGGCATCTCTTCTTTGGACGGACTTTGAGAGCATCTTTCGCTCGGAGTTCGTCCCAGCCACCCTTCGTGCGGTGCGTATCCAGGAGCTTCTACAGCTGCGGCAGGGCAGCATGACGGTCGCCCAGTACTCGGCGAGATTTACCGATCTCTCGCGCTACTCGACCGACATGGTACGGGACCCATTCTTCCGGGCCCGGACCTTCGAGCAGGGTTTGAGACACGAGATCAGGGCATCGCTGATCTCCCTCAGCATACCGACTCAGACAGGAGTACTGGAGCGGGCTCTTCTGATCGAGAGCTTCCTTGCTGAGTCTACACCAGCACAGAGACCCACCGCAGGACGGCACGTGGCAGAGTCATCTGCAGCTGGCAGTCGACGAATGACTCAGGGGTCCAGACAGACCAGACCTCAGGGCACTGGCTCAGCAGTGCAGGGCACACAACGCGGAGCCAGTCTTTCGAGTGGAAGACAGTGCTATGCATGCGGCGGGCGAGGCCACATGGCTCGTGACTGCCCGACCCGCCATACAGAGGAGCAGCAGACGGTTGAGGAACCACCTAGGCAGAGGCAGAGGTTCGACCGTGGCGGTCTGCAGGAAGGAGGCGGACGAGGCAGAGGAGCTGGACGAGCAGCTGGTGGTGGCCGACGCTTTGAGGCTCTACCACCACCACCACCAGGAGGTCCACCCCGACCGCAGGGGAGAGCTCAGCTTCAGGCAGCCGAGGCCTTCGATCATGGAGCTCTGGGAGCCGATGGACAGGAGCAGAACTAGTGGTTACATCCTTTGTACTTCTGGTTCCTTGTTGCTTTTGTGTAGCGTCTTGTATTACGAGCTGCAATAATAAAAGACGCATACCTTGTGATGTTTTCGTTCCTGTCCTCTATCGTAATGTTACTAAGAGGTTCCAGTTTTGGCTGTTGACTTGACCCTCACTTGTGAGACATCTACTGGAGGAGGCCCAGTTACCACACACTGATGCCGACAGTGTGACACAACCCTTGGAGGCGAGAGTAACGGTTGAATCTCTTAGTAGTAGCGTCGAGGCCTTACGACGTCATCCTTAGTATGGATTAGTATCATCCATGTTAGGATTGACTGTTTTAGGCAAAGAATGTGGTTCATCCAGGGGATGAGACCAGATTTCTCTTTTCGGCAAAAGAGAAATCTTGCAGCTCTGGTGGGACCGGAGATGGTCCGGGCCACGTCAGAGGAGGTCCATGTCATCCAGGAGCGGGACCTACATGGACGATCGATTCCTCTTGTGCACAACAGATGGCGGCACGAGAATCTCCAGGAGAGCACTTGGGAGCGGGAGGCTCAGATGCGTGCTCAGTACCCTCATTTGTTCCCCTAGTTTTTGTTGTATCTTTACGGGGACGTAAAGCCCTGAGGTGGGAGTAATGTAAAGACCGTAAAATTCAAGGGAAATTTTTTCTTAATTTTCTTTGGATTTTTTTACAAGAGCGCGGTTTCAGACGGCACCTGATTCCGAGGCCCGGAGTGCCCGGAATTAATTTCCGAAGTTTGGCTCGGGTACGTTCAGTGAACGAACGAGCGGGAATTCCTAACTTTTGATCCGGTGCTCGGAATTGAAATCCGAGGGCACCGATGAACTCGCAGTGCCGATATTCGCTTAAAGAGACCCTTTCGGGAGTTGCGTATGTTGCGGGTTGAAAGTTAGTTTTGGGGATTAAAAGATAAGTAAAATAAAATTGTGTGTGAATTTTATTTTATTCTAGGTGGTTAGACTCTCTCATGGGAAGTTGTTGGTGGGGCCCGCAACCACCCAACTTCCCATGTGTGGTTATGAGGGAGGTGGGGCCCACACGAACCCCCCACCTTTTCAAATTCCCTAACCCCTCTAAACCCCCTCTTTAATTTGTGACTCTCCCCTACATTAAAACTTGCCAACTTATCTTTCCATTTAATTTCTTGACAACTCAAGATTTTAATTAATGTAATAAATTCAACTTTTGAATTTTTGAAAGGTGGGCAAAGTGAAAATAAAATAAGGGTAGCTTATTTTATTTTGGGGGTTGCTGTGTTGTGTGGAGATTTGAGAGAGGAAGAGTTCTACACTTTGAAGAACTTCTTTTTCCTCCTTGAAGAACGCGAAGAACCTTCGAACATCGACGAAGAACGCCACGTTCTCGGGAATCGTCTTTCGCGACGCCATACCCGCGACACCGACGACGTCTTCTTCCGCGTCATCTCTTCCGCGATGATTTCCCGCGACGAAATCGTCGTCAAAGAACTTCGAATCCTCGCTTCACGACATCGACGTCCTTCTTCCGTGACGCCGACCACCGCGACGCGTCTTCCGCGGGTCGTTGACGATCTTCGTTCTTGAAACCAGAGGTAGGGGATGATCTTTATTGATTATTTTTATTCCTTTCTTGAATCGTGGATTTTAGCATGACTTAACGTGTGACTTATTTTATTTAAGTTCCGTTTTTATTTCTTTAACGTGAGGGGGACCGGACCGCACGAACACGGCCGAATCCCCCTCCATCGTTCATGTTGTTCATGCTGGAGGAAACAAGTAACGTGGTGCCGTCGCACCACGCGGATGAACGTTCAGATATTTTTTCCGCAACGCCGTCGCGCTTCGCCGAGGAGAGATTTCAAGAACGCGACGCCGTCGCGCCGCGTTGGGAGGATTCTTGGCACGGGGAAAGGGGCGCGGTGCCGTCGCACCGCGCCGGACGACGAACACCGCGGCCGGTTCCGGGCCGCGGTGAGACGAGGAGACCGCGGCCGGTTCCGGGCCGCGGCGGAAGGAAAGACCGGCGGCCGTGCCGCCGGCGTCGGAAATCAAGGGCGGGACCGGAATTTCCCGGTCCCGTTAGTAAAAACCGGCCGGCCAGCGGGCCGGCCGGATATCATAAAAACCGGGGGTTTAAACCCCCGGCCGGCTCTTCAAACCCCCCTCTTAAAGAGGGGGGCGGTTCATTTAAAGAGGGGGGGGGCAACAGCCCCCCGGTTTTATCAAGCCGGCCCCCATTTGCGGGGGCCGTTTTTGTCAAAGGCACGGCCTTGAGCCGTGCCGCTTGAAGAAAAACGCGGGGCTATGCCCCGCGTGCCAATCACGTGCGGCGCCCAGCGCCGCCGCCGCGGCCCGCCGCCGCCGCCACGCGGTCCGCCAGCCGCCGCCGCCACGCGGCCCGCCGCCGCCGCCACGCGGCCCGCCGCCGCCGCCGCCACGCGGCCAGCCGCCGCCGCCGTCCGCCGCCGTCCGCCGCCGCCGTCCGCCGCCACCGGCCGCCGCGCCGTCCAGAGGGGGGGGTCGGGCCGGGTCGGCCCGGACCCGGACCCCCCGTTTCGGACCAGATTAGGTTTTTGGCTCATAACTTGAGCCTCGGACCTCCGAATGACGAACCGTCTGCGGCAACGCGATCCTTGGATCGAGACGATCTTTTCGGTATATCGCACTCAAGGTTTTGGGTTACTTTGAGTTCGGCCGGGTTGGTTCATTCACGAAACCAACCGGGCCTTCGGAGCGAAAACGCTCATATCTTGAGCTACGGACGTCCGATTGACGTGCCGTCAGTCGCGTAGTGTTCCTCTTAGTGAGACGGATCTTTTGGCATACTCCGCCCGAGGTTTGGACGCAGGTGGAGTACGGTCGGGTTGGTTTTGCCTTAAAAACCAACCGGGCCCCGGAGACGAAAATGCCATTATCTCTCAGACCGGGCGTCCGATCGACGCGCCGTCTGTTGCGTTGAGTTCCTTTTGACGATACGGAACTTTTGGATACATCAACTTCGGTCTTCGTGACAGTTGATGTATCAGCCTCTCGGCTCGTGGAGCGGATCCTCCGTACGAGCTTGCTGTGTGCGGGAACCCTAGTGCTGGCTGCGACTGTTCTACTGCTACGACTGCTACTGTGACTTTGACGACGACAGTACAGAGATCCTGTGTGGATTTGACGACGACAGTACAGAGATCCTGTGTGGATTTGACGACGACAGTACAGAGATCCTGTGTGGATTGGACGACGACAGTACAGAGATCCTGTGTGGATTCGACGACGACGACTACAGCACTCAGCGATCCTACGTGGATCAGTGCTACAGGTTCTGTGTGAGCCCGATCCTGTGTGGGTCCTTGCGCTCAGCGGTTCTGTGTGAGCCAGCGCCTACAGGTTCTGTGTGAGCCCGATCCTGTGTGGGTCTTCTGCGGGGGTTAGTTACCTATCGATCCTTCGTGGGTCCGACGACTTAGATGGATCAGTGATCATCTTTATCGTCCTTGAAGAAGTATACCTGTGTGAGCTGAATCCTGTTGTTTTCCTGTGTGGATTGTGTTGTGCAATCCTGTGTGGATTATATTTTGCTTCCCTTTGTGGATTACGTATACTTTCCTGCGTGGACTGAGTTGTACTTGGGCTCGGAGGTTGGAGCGTATCTGAATTGATGACTTAGGTATATGTATGGGCATATACCTAAGCAGTGTCGGTTGTTACTTCGTGATTGTACTTTTCTTCGTGATTTATCCTTTGTGGATTTGAGAGACCTTCAGGGGTCTCGGGGTCCCTACTGAGTAGCTTATACTCACCCCTGCACGGGCTTTGCCCGCACTTCGTTGTGTTGGTTGCAGACGACGGACAGCGTTGACCTTAGCTGAGGCTTGCAGAGCGGGACGGTACCCGGAGGTGGACCACTGGGCGGGACGTGCTCGGAGCGGACGACGGGACCCGTGTAGCAGAGGAGCTATCTGTACCCACCCTTCAGGTGGGATTTCCAGTGGACAGCTCGGAGTTGCGGCCTTTACTTTTCAGTTGCTGTTTTTTCCCTTTTTGAGTTGTACTTTACTTTCAGTTTGGGTTTGTATTCTGACCCATTTACTTTTCCGCACTTTCAGTCGTACTCTGTTTGCTTAGTGTTTACTTTCCGCTTGTTTACTCTGTGGTGTGTGTTTACTTTTCAAAGGCAATGCCTTCCCTTTTTACCGGGAATTACGCCTTGGTGCTAGTCGCCAGCCCCTGGCCTATGGAAGGCGGGCTTGGGGTAGTCACGGCACGGACCCCGAGGGCGGGTCGTGACAACGATGCCACAACCCTTCCAACCAAAATATAACCAAACTCATGTAAAGTGAACTCAAAATAATTCAATTCAGATTTACACAATTATCTACCTTTCAAACAATAACATGGGGACATTCACACTATAATGAATCTTCTTCAAGATACTATTGGAATTCCACCTTGAAATAATGAAACATGAAACTCTCAAGGCTCACAACCCTTGCATAAACCAAAGAACCCTACCTCAACCGAATAGTTCACGGAATTACACATTAAAATATAGAAAAAAACACTCCCCATCCAATACATCATGTGATAACTTATTGGGACACACCTAAATGTATTCCTTCAAGGTGAAATTTCTACTGCAAATCTTATTTAGTTTTACCACCCATATCATAATGCCACAAACACACATAAATAACAAATTAATAGTCATAAAAATTACATATATATAATGAATTGGCCCGCTAGGAGCCACCTATCAGGCAGAAGACTGGTATGACACAACCCCAATCCCACCTCTATAATCTAGGGGATGGAGATAAGAATTGAGTAGGTATATCTAATATGGAATATCATTACCAAATCTACCAGTGTGCATGCACTCCACTATCACTGTGCATAAGTGTAGACGAATAATAATAAAATAAAATAACATATAGAGTAATTTTTTTTGAATATAATAACATTTATGGAATACATAAAGGATTTGAAAATAAAATCCAATATGGGAAAAATATACCCCCAACCAAACAAGATATCCCAACCTGATAAAAAATTGAAAAGAAATACTGGGAGAGCCCCTGTGAAATCCTTTTTTATGGACATATTTTTGAATAAATTAAATTTTTATTTATTTACTTTATTTAATTAAGTCAAACAATACTTTCACATGGACCATTTACATGAAATATGTTACATAGACCATCTACATGGTGTTGGTTACACACAACACTGATGATTCTACAAAAAAACATTATATTTTTATAATTATTTAAATGACATAACAATAACCTAGAAATTATACTTATTAATATCAATAGTAATAACTATTTTTAAATTATTTTTATAATTTTTCTATATAAATAAAACATATTGTTAAAATATATATAATTTTTGTTAATGTCCTCATGTGTTTAAAATTTTGATTTTCTCAAACAAATTACAATTCATATCTTTATTTGAAAAACAATAAAATTAATTTTAGAAAAATTTAGAAATATAATTTGATAAAATAATCTTAATTTTTGAAATAAGAATGTTTAAATTATATTAGTGTTAAATTTTAGGATATTTCTGAGAAACTTCATTTTCGGATGAATAATGAAAAATACCATATTTTAATTCAAAAATGACATTTCATATAATTTATTTAAAAGTTTAAAATGCATTTTAAATTGGTTTCAATTTTTACATAGATAATATTATTATCAATTAATATAATTTATGAAATTTACATCAATTTCTCTTTGAACATGTGAATAAAAATGTAGCAAATGTTTAAATGTTATTTACTTTAAAAACCTGCATTGTCTACCCAACCGTGGTATTAATTTTAAATTAATTTATGCCACTTAAAATAATGGAATTTGAAAAATTTATAACATATTTGGAATAATAATAATTTTTAATTTATAAAAAGGTCTAATTATTTTTTTTCCAAAATGATTAGTGAATGTAATTAAAAATAATTACGTCAGATATGGTAAAATCCTACTTAACATAGGAATAAAAACTAAATTGAAGATCTAAAACGACATAGAAACTTATTTAAAATAAATTTTATGGAAATTATTCTTCCATTACCCTTCCATTATTGTGTTTGGTTTGTTTTTTATGAATATTTTCATCTAAAAACATGGGTACACAAAACGTTTTATGCAAAATTCTATGTGTGTCCTTTCCCTTCCCTATAAAGGCCACCACATATCCCTGTTATTAACTCCTCTAAAAAATAGGTTCAGAAAAAATATACCCAATAAACTTTATAAAATCCTTAAATTTTTTCTAGAATCCTTCCCTTGGTAAAAAGGTATCAAAGAAAGCCTTTTGGCACAAACATTAAGGATTTACCATATTAATAGGTAACTTCTTATCTCCAGATCATTTCTTTTATTTTATTTATCAACTCATACACTCTATTTGTTAAATTATTTTACAAAAAAAATAGTACCTAAAGATACCATAATGTGGTTATTATAAGGTTTCCACATAAAATTACACAAACCTCCCTCAAATGGTTAATGAACATACTGTTTAAGTGTACGACAAACTGCCACCTCAAAAAATATTGACTCTTCATTTTTTATTTACCACCTCTTATGATGGGAATTATGTTTGAAATTATATATATATATATATATATATATTATTTATTTCTTAATTCAAATTTTCTATTACCATTTATAAAACACGTCTTTTAACTTTCCATTTTGTGTTAATACGATAATTTTGTTGGAGTAAGTGTGGACTATCGCCTCTCAAAGAGATACGACATGTTCATACACTACATGGAATGTATTAAGGATGGTTTTAGATAATATAAATGATATGTATGGTGTCATAAATATAATTTAAAAATTATTTATATTGAAATATATATACAAATATTTATGTTACTTTCCTTCTTTCAGCAAGACAATTGAATCAAAATAGCATTCATGCATATGTACGACCTTCTATCTCAATGAATGGTGTTTTCCATTTCATAATTTTATAATATATAGATTATTATATTACCCATATAGTGAATATAAATTATATTTAAATAATTTTTAAATTTTTTTAAACTATTATATAAGTATAAGGACGAAATGTAAATAAAATTATACACATGCATAAAACAGAGCAGATATTACCCGAAGTGAAACCATAACATAGAATTATTTACAAGAGGGTAATATAAGGCCATAATAAAACCTTATATGGTACTAGAAATAATAATATCTAACTTTGATATATTTTTAATAAATTATTATTTGTTATATTGTATTTTTCTATGAGTACGAAGAGAGTAAAGATAAAAGGTACGAGGATTTCATCTCACATTTTATTTTCATGAGATGCATGATTTATTAACCACCCATTACTTTTGAGTGGTGTGTATACTTCCAATTGAATTATTCCATTTTTATTATAGTAAAATTTATATTTATCTACATATATATTTTATGAACTCAATTTCATGGTGTTTATGTTTCAAAAGTTACAAAACCAATAAAATAGTTCTGTCTCAATATTCATTCATGGAGACTCAGGTTTTTTTATGCACATAAATTCGTGTTGAGTTGTATATATATCAATTTTACATGATATATCATGAAATTAATTAATTTAATGATATTATCATCTTCATGTTATTTCATTTTATTACATGGAGAGTATGATCCAAAGTAACCAAGTGGAATGAGTTTATTGAAACAATATCATCGTTGTTCGAGATTGTTAATGATTATGTTTCATTGATTAAATAATATGATCCCTATATTAATAAAACTCAAGAGTTTAATGATCATATTTTTATTCTAGAGTCACCCGTTAGTACCGATTTTACAATATTTGGTAGTTATGATAATTAATATTTTTTTTAAATAAAATCTGATAGTATTTCTCTCTTCATTTAAATATTTATTTTATTTCAATAACGATGTTCTAAAAAATTGTTTTCATAAATGTTTTTAGATGATCCTTGAATATAATTTTTATTGAAATATAATTTTAAAAATGATTTATTATTTTCAAATATTAAATTATATGTTTTCAAAGTTATTTTCAAAGAAAAATGTTTTCAAAAGGTTTTATGTTATAACAAGAAGTTTTCAAAGAAGAAAAGATATATCCCTAAAGAAATGATTTAAAATATGTTTCTAAGTTATTTCTTTTCTAGGATAATATCTATTGGAATTACTCATTCCATTTTGGGGAAATTATTTAATATTTCAATTCATTTTATTTCTCTGAAAATGTTATGTTTTAATGGTAAAGTTTTTATGAAAACAGTTTCTTTTTCATGGGTTATATGCTATTGAACCCCGCTTCTTTTCTCGATTTATGTTTCTGAATAAAGGATTGTGAAGCCTGTATTTTTCCTCATATTATGATATGATTAAATGTTTATAATACCAATTTCATTTAATGAGTTATGATATGACTATTTATAATTTTTTTTCATATTTATTTATGATTTTATTATGAGATGGGTGGGACCTATATCTCCCTCAAATGCATTGGTTAAAGACTTACATCTCATGTGATTATCATGGATGGAATTGGAAATGATCTCGATTTATTATTATATGGGTGAAACAAGAAATTAAATCATTTTAGTATTACAAGGCTAGAACATTGAGTGAATTTGGTTTAGTAATTTTGGGCAAGAACAAGGTGCGAACCTGGTTTAGTAAAGGATTTTTTGAACTATTATTATCTAAGCAGCAATACATTGACTACTATGGAAATAATTATATATTCTTATGTGTCTCCAATAATTCTACATTTTATTCCTATGTTATTAATTCATGGATTATGTTTTTTATTTACTTATGATTTATGTCTTATGAACTACCAGTATTTTTTTAATGATTCATGTTTATGATCATTGATATGTATGGTATTATATTCTATTTTCATGATCTTTTTATCATACCCTTCTGCTCATGTTTGGGCTTATATATCTCTGTTTTTACCCTTAATAAGAATCTAACCTCACTTATTTTTATTTTTCCTTCTCCCAGGTGATGAAGATATGTATTATGTTTGATGTGTCTAATTAGGGTTCTAGTCAAGAGAACCTAGTGAAAGATGATGTAGCTTATTTTTATACTGGTGTTTCTATTTGCATGTTTCCAAAGGAACTATAATAATACATATTTTGGGAATCTATTTGTATAATGTTTTAAGTATTTCATAAAATTTATTTAATGTTAATGTATTAAAAGAGAGGGTTCCTATAGCCCGGCTCTTGATCTCCAATCCCAAACCACTATACATGATCTATTAACCTGGGTATCCATAAGATCCTCTGAAATCACAATCAATATATCCATCATCTACATAAGACACGACACATGTGAGAAAATACAATACAATAGTGATTATATATATACCCACTATGACACCCTAAAAACTGACTACGATGTAAGCAGTCTTTTAAACCCAAAGCTAGAGTGAGACAAAACCAAATATAAAAGATAAATGGTCATATAAAAAACCCATATGAGAGAGAAAGGGGATATCGATCAGACTATCCATCATAGGGTGATGAGTCTTTTTACTACTCTGATGGTCCATCTTCGATGCAAAACATCTCTCATTTATGTATTAATAATTAGTCAGGTATTAGAAACACACATCTCCATTGTTCCACACAGATGAGGGGGAACAATCTCTTGGTATAAGACCCACACCTTTGTACAATATGGGTGTTGCACTTTGTAGATATCTAAATGAAAGACTTCGTTTTCAATTAGCGCGATTACACTATGTAGATAGAGGAACCAATCTATAGTCTATCAGGGTGATTCCACTCTATAGTTAGAGGACCCACACACCAGTCTACCAGGGGAATTACAGTCAGTCGATAGAGGATCCTGGACCTAGTCTCTCAGGGGATGACACTCAATAGATAGATAGAGGACCCAAACTATAATCAATTAGTTGGATTATACTTAGAAGGTAAAAGAACCATTCACTAGAACATTAGGGGGGGTTTTTATAGTATGTCGAGGACCCATTCTATAGTCCACCATGGGGATGCCAATCAGTAGGTAGAGGACCCACTCCCTAGTCCCTCAAGGGTAATCCACTCAGTACATATATAGAGTTCCCATGCCTAATTCTATCAGGGGATTCCACTTAGTATATTTGGGGGAGTATGGGGGACCAAATCAATAGTGTTATAGGATGTTTCCATCCCTATAGTCTCTGGTGATGTTGGTCGATCACTACTATCCTTAATCTTTGATTAAAGAAGTATAAAATATCAAAACATCTCACATCATGTCTAAAAAGAAACTATGAGTTCCCACAACATGTTATACATAAAAAAATCAGGATAGGTTACTCCCAGGCCAAAATCAATGTCTAAATGAAGGAGATGAGATATTAAGAAGTTGTAAAGTGAAGTAGATGATGCGTGTGTGGGTTTTCATGGTCTGTGACTCTGTATTTTCACATGGTCCTGACTCGTATGGACACAGATCTGAAGTAATGTATCTATAAATAGTACGCATAAGTCCCAAATGGTGTGTCTTGGCCAATAGATGCATAACTATGTGCTCTTGGCCATTCCAATGTCAATTATCCCCAGATGTGCCCATGGCCATGAACTTTTTAGTGTAACTGGCCATACCTGAGTACCATCACTTGCATTTGTACTCTATGAGAATACAACATTTCCTCCCACATGGGGTCATTGGTGTGTGTATATGGAACATGGAAAAGACACATAGAGAGGATCACATAGTGTATGGGCTATACATATGGTATGCGATCATATTATTCATCAAAACCCTAACTGATGTAGCTAGATGAGGCTACATGGTGCGTTTTTGTCAAACTATTCACCATGTTGTCTGTTTTTCCTATAAAATCATGTTTTTTAATGTGTTCATCAGATATGGATCTATCAACATGATTTCTACTTATTACAGACCCATAATTTTTGGTAGACACATTTGATCATCAATTCCAGCACACCAGTGGTTAAGAATAAGATTTTATTGTTTTCTATGAAGCCCACATGCCACAAGACATGTAACATATCGCTACTACACGACCTTGGATCTCAAATCCACGGGATTCACGAACTTAATCCCAATATACATCCAGATCCATCCTGAAATATATAATCAATTGTTTTCAAATAGAATATTCTACAAATCTAAGGGTTCAATTATGCTTGAACCCACTTAGAGAATTAGATTTGTGACCTTCTATACCAATATATAAGAACACAAATAAAGAATGGGGAAAAAACAAAAACAAAGGTGATAAAAATCATTGTCGAATTGTTTTTGGGGAAAATTTTATCTAGGGAATATAAGGTGATATCATGGGATAACAAAATATAAAATATTTAGTATACAATTTAATTTGACAAAGATATCTAATGCAAAGGGTGTGTAATTGTCAACAAGGCATAAAAAGGTCGAATTCGTACTTTAATAATTTGGTAAAGTGTTAGGAATCCAAAATTGATGATTCTAAACTCAATATTGGATCACTTTCCAGTGAATATAATATTATTTAGTTATGAGGGTGGTTTTTTGTCTACATCCCATCAATTCTCCTCGATCAGATCACCGGTTTCAATCAAATATCAACCCGATAATGTAGAATAGTGAAAAATCCTACCATAGATCGAATGGTTTTGTGGATAATCCTATAAATTATACATATCATGATATTTATTTGTGGAAATATTTTTTATGAATTAAACTATTTAATTACATTATTTAATTATCAATTCACGTATCATACTCGCCTATAATTTCGTCATCCAAAAGTCTTGTGCCAACCAAATTTTTGTCATGAAAAGGGTTAATCATGAATTTAAAATTCACACATTGTATATTTTTTTGATATTATAATCCATTCTTAAAATATTCCATTATTTAGAAAAAATTATGCACATGTGATATTGAATATTAGTTCTATTTTTATAAAATTAATTCTAGGCTCAACGGGCCTACGAGTCTAAAGTTGTTTCAGCACCTCACATTGAAAAAATTTATTGACATGTTTCAAATAAATAAAAGGTAAAAAATGTGTCCCTAAAATTATTTTTCATTATTTTACTCACAATTTATTCGAATCTATAAGAACCCAAATTAAATAATAATGAAAATGAGGAAAAAAATCCAAACACCTCTAATAGATACCTCTCTAATAAGAAGAACACTATAGATGTAACACCCCAGGTAAATAAAGAATATGAAATTTTCATATTTATCCATATTTTTTAATAAAATATTAATATTACTTTTAAGGGAACTCTCTGCTCGATGGCGTACCCAATACGTGTCAATGAGTTTTTTTGAAATATAACGTTGCACTTTAATAATAAAATAATACTATTTTAAATGGTAGTTAACGCCTAGCCATTGTAATGGAGGGAAATAATGTAACTAACTACAAAATTATTATATATGTTTGTCAAATATTTTTACTTTTATCTAATAAATGTTAGAGTCGAAAAATGCAAATGAATCCAATTTTAAGCATAACTCTTCTAATATTCTTTAAAAGGTTGATTAACCGTCTTTTGATGGAGAACCCTTTTTAAATATACTTTTGACAATTTTATATGTTGTATTTTAAAAAATAAAATCCTTCTTTAGAATCTGGACATAAAAATTTACTTTGTGTACATTTTTTTTATTATTCCGATAAAGATCATTTTCAGTGAAAATGTTGCATTTTAATTCAAAACCTCCATTTAATCTAATTTATTTATATGGATAGATTATATTTTTAATTGATATTAAAGTGTATTTACAATATATTTTCACCATTTAATCTAATGGTGGTCATTAGAATTAATTTCACTTTGAAATTAGACTTAAACTAGTGTTCATCTTTTAATAGATATTGTTTCTTAAAACACGCTATTTGTTTTGACAGCGGGAATTAATTATTAAAATAATTAATGAAACTTATATTTTTTTAATTTTTTAAAATATACAACATTTTTTAATTCGAAATATCAAATATAGCTTAGGGTGAATTTTTGGTATTTTTCTGAAAAACATCAATTTTTGTTGAATAGTGAAACCACTAAGTGGTGGGTAAAGAAACTGATTTTTTGTTTAAATGGATCTTTACCACTTCTGTGATTTGATTTTCAAAAATCCGACATAAATGGTTGTCATTAGGATGTAAAATGTAGTTCAATGAGAATCAAATAATTTTTTGGTGAATAGTAACTTTTAAGTTTTATTAATCGCGATTAATGGTAATTAATGTAATTTAAGGTAAATATAATGTTATAATAATATGAAATGTACTTGACACATGTCCTACCCTTATTTTATGAGTCATGGATGACTAATAAAATCCATGGGTCAACTTGGGGACCCCATGGAGCCACATTGGTTGGAAAATGACATTAATAACTTTTTATTTAATGTTAAAATTAAAATGTCACAAACATATATTGTTTTACTAAAACAATTTTTACATGGGGTTATAAAATTCATATTTTAAACTATAAATATTAATTAGAAATCTAAAAATATTTCCTACTTCATAATTTTTTTTTATTATTTTTAGACATTAAATATATTAATTTATTTATGACACCGTGATGATGCAGTGATTACCTCATAAATGAATGATTTAAATAAAATGAGAAGATCGGGTAAAATATAAGTATTACAGTTGTCACAAACCTATTGTATGGGTGTATTTCGAAACCTTATCACTTTAGCCTAGAAATATATACTCTTTAGACCATTATAATCCGAAAAGCATTTTATAATAAAGTAATATTTTATAACTTTCCAAGAGTGCTCCTCCTCTTCTCTTATAAAAGTCCCCCAACTCTACCACCTTACCCCCAACTCTAAAGCCTTTATCTCGTCAAACCCCTGCCCATTTCGTCTCTCCACATCCCTATCTTAATCATTGAAGCCTCTCCTTTGTCAGAATGCTCTTCAAGAACCCCTTTTGGTTCAAACCAAGAGGAGTAACCTGATTTAAAGGTAATGCCTTCACTTGTGTTCTTTTGTTTTATTTTGCTTCTCCAAACCCCTAAACTCTTTTTATTAATTTCTTTTGTATCAACACCAGTATCTTCATTTTACTAGGATGTTGTTATGTTAAGGATTCTAGCTACACTTATACACACCTCCGTCTAATGGTTAATGAACATATTGTTTCTGTGGATGAGGAAATACTACCTCGCGAAACGAGGATTGTTCAATATTCTCTTAACACCTTTCATGGTGGACATTATGATTTAACTGTATTTTATATATGATATATATGGTATTTATGTTTTCAATATTCTTCTGTATTTTATATTTAAAACATACCTTTATGCTTTGCATGTTGTGAAAATGTGATAAATTCATACGAGGAAGTGTGGACTTCCGCCCCCTCAAGTAATGTGACTCATTCATGCAGTACATAGAATGTATAAAGAATGAAATTAATGAAATTATGTGACCTATAAAACATATATATTATACTTGAATTATAATATATATTTATATATCTCAATTATTTTTAATTCCATTAATATGGAAAAGAAATGAAAGTATCATTCATGCGTACATACGGGCTACCGTCTCCATGAACGGTGCATTTCATTTCTTTTTATCTCCAAATGTTATGTAATAATATAAAATGAATATGTAATGGATATATATGATATTTAAATCATTAATACTATTCTGGAGATGATTTACTTATAACTACATGGACAATCATTTTCAAACATGTTCATTTTTGACTCATGTACCAAACATCGACAAAAACGTCTGATATGAACTCAAATTAGTAACCAATTATTATAGCATTATAATAAGTGATATAAACTGAATAATAATATTTAAAGGGGGAACTTAAGAAAATATAAATTGACCATATTTTATTATTCATAAAAATAAAGAAACCAACAAGACAAGTCGGACTTGAGATAAGGGATCCTGCCTCTATCTTTCTTTTTAAGTACTCTATTTTATGTCATTTAATTTAAGCACATCTTTAATATGTTTGGGGATGTTATTTCATATTAATAAATCTTTAATTTTTATGTTAATATTATGAGAGACCCTATTTTATCTCATAAATCCATTTTTGGATGTTTTTAAGTGGCGCGGTTTGGCTGCTGAGTTTTTGTAAGGTATTTTTAATCTCACTTTTATTCCTGTGAGATTTATGCAACATTTTCCACTATTTCCTTTGATTGGTGTATGTAATGCCCATTATTCTACTCTTTGTGTAATATACATTCGTCTATGAGTATTTACATAAATTTTTTATAGTCCTTCATTCATGGGGTGTACGTTTCGAAAGTTAACCAAGTCGGTAAGGGAACCTTTCACCCTCCTCTTTTTAAAAGACTTCTATTGTTATTTACATCTTCTTATATTAGGATATTTTATTCTATATCCTTATTGAAGTAAAATTTATTTCCAAGTGATGAGATACCATTTTTGTCTCATCAACTCATTTTCTGAATTTTATGGTGACGCCGTTAGGCTGTCGAATTTTACCAAAGGAACTTCTTATCCCAATTTTGATTTCTTTGGTTTCAACTTGTTGTTATTGAATAGGTCATCCAATGAATATGTGTGAATGACCTTTGGTTGTTTTACATGGAATATCCACTTATATTGGGTGTATTTATATTTTACACACATAATTATGAGATTGATTTATCCTTAATTTAAGAATACCTTCTTTATAGTGGATTTCATCCCAATTTACATTTCCATTGAGAGTTCTTTTTTGATATGCACCAATTCCCGCTTATATGGTGTATATACTATCCTTTGGAATATTATATCATGAATCCCTTTATTCTGATGATACTATAAAGTTCTGATTAAATGATATTCCTCAATTATTGTATTCAAGTGTCTCTCATTTTGTTAAAACCCCTCTAACTAAAATAACATTTTAAATGTTTAAATGATTTTTTCTTATAAATATTTCTCATTAATATCCATGTTTTCAAAATGTTTGTTAGGATTAATTATATGGATATTAATGGTTTAAAATGTTAAAAGATTCAAAGTGGTGTGGGACACTTTGATTCAAAAATCTCTTTATTAAATGTTTTAAATGGTTTTGAAAATGGTTTTTAGAATGGATCCATTATTTCAATATCGTAAAATGTTATATTGTTATTTCAATTTGGCAATGTTATCTTTCCTTTATGCTTAAATTATTTTCTATTATTGTGTTATGGTTCTTGGGAATGTTTTTTTAAAATGGGTGGTTCTATGATAAACTAAGGCTGAGTGAGCCCGATATAGCTATCCAATGCATTAGGTAACGTGAAGGAGTTAAACATTGTGGTTTCTCTGAGGAGATTTAAGGAATATACTGTGATGGGTATTCCAAACGTAACCATGATGGTTACTCCCTACGTAAGAATGTCATGAATTCCTCAAGTTACCTTTATGTCTTATGATTTCTATCAGTAATTCATAAATCATATGATTTCATGAGGTATGTTAAATTTCTTAGTTTTTATGAGTACAGTATGATTTCATTGATTATTATGTATACATGGACTAATGTTTTCGTTCCGTATTGTTATAACCCTTACTATGCTTTTTATGCTGATCCCATGTTTTTTTGAAATGTTTTCCACAGGACATAAAGATGAATAGGGTCAAGGATGGGATCAAGGAAATGTCAGGCTGTCTAAAACAAGGAACTAGACATGAATCTTGTGTTCAATAGTTTTTATTTTGTGAAAAAATGGAAGCTAAGTAGATGTGTCTACATTGTAATCTTTGAGATGTAACAGTTATGTCCTAATTCTCTTAAACTCTAAACCTGAAAAAATCCTCAATAGTAATTATTCATTTAATTCAATAATAAGTAATGTTTAAGGCCAGGTCGTTATAGTTGGTTTCAAACTTCGGTTTAGATAAATTTAGAGGTTAGGGTATTCTTTTAGCATAAGTGACATTACCATAATGGCAAGGATTTCAGAAAGAGTCATATTTTTTAAATAAAGTGAATGAGTAAGTATATCTTAGTGTTTATCTTCCTCATTAGTACATGATGATTTTGTTGATATACTCACACTAACATTTTTTGTTTTAGTAAATGGATGGATCTAGCAAGCACCAAAGTGACAATGGGTTTGAAGGAAAATGTGGTGGTTCTCTCATTAAGAGACTGGATGAAATGGGGGGATTCAATGAGAAATCTCATGGTTATTCTAAACCAACTATCCGAAGTCATGATCAACCACTTGAACCTTGGTGAGTTCACTAATGCATCATTTACGAGAGCACCAACTCGATGTGTAAGTTCAGGTAATAATTATAAAGGTAACCATTAGGGTTCATATGATCATTACTTTAGAGGTAATTATGGGTTATTATATGTTATGATGGAATATGAACGACATGAGTTAAACTTGAGGTTAAATTATGTTATGGTTAATTTTGAATATTTTATCGATATTTGGGGAATGTTATAAGAATTATGTAGTTTTTGAAAAAGGACAACACGTAGACCGTGTGACAACCTGTTGCGTCTAACGAAGCTACGAGAATCGAACCCACAACTACAGTGTGACTGGTATTTATTGCCTACCACTGGACTACGTGAAGTCCCTGGTTAGTTTGACTAATACTTTTAGTTAGATGACCTTATGAATCTAGAATAAGTTGACTTTGGGTTATCTATTGAAATTATTAACCAATCATGGAGGATATGTGATTAGGTTAATTACTTTTCAGTATGATACTTTAAGAGTAACTGATGTTATTTGGAGATAAATGATAAGGTTTATCTTGGAGGACTATGTGATTAAATCCATCAGAGATTTGGGTTTCAGTATTAGTTTTGATTAATATGAATAATTTTAGGGATATATGTTTATTGAATGATCTTTTTTGAACTTTGGGTATTGTTTGACAAATTTTGGAGATTAAGAATAGATTTTTTTATAAAGGATTATCCTTTTTGTGTATTATCTGATCTCATACTAACTTTTTTTGTTTTAGTTTTATTTAAGGTCTAAATACATGGGAAGTATATAGTTCTCTTTTGTGGATTAGGTGATTCCCTAGAATTTGATTATAGATATCTTAATGTAAACAAGTCATCCTAAATACTCGTCTTTTGGAGAAAATATGAGTTTGTGTAAGAAATATAGTAAAAGTTGAAAGTCAACATGAAATGAAAGTATGTTTCCTTATGTTTTAGTTAAGCTCATAAAAAAATACTCAATGAAATGTAACTTATAAACAAAAATTTTGTCTATTAACTTTTCCTACTGGGGAATCAAATACCGTTTAACCCATCACTCGTTTGTGATTTTCTGGTGGTTAACTTTCTACAAAAAATGTTTTCTATCACTCTCCCTCAGAACATCACCCCTTTTTTTCTTCCATATCCATGTTTTCCTACATGGAATCCTAGTATGGGTTAACTCGGGTGACCTTTATACTTCCCTTTCTTTCTTTAAAAGTGACAGTTTAATTTACTCATTTTCTGATATGCGGCATTCAATGAATTTTCCAATCCGAATTTTTTTAAAAATAGCGAGGACACAATTCCCAAAAATGGGGAAGGATGTAACACCCCAGGTAAATAAAGAATATAACATTTTCATATTTATCCATATTCGTGAATAAAATATTAATATTACTTTAAAGGGAATGCTATGCTCGATGGCATACCCAATACGCGACAACAAGTTTCTTTGAAATCTTACGTTCCACTCTAACAATAAAATAATATTATTTTTAATGGTAGTTAATACCTAGCCATTATAATGGCGGGAAAGAACAGAACTAACTACAAAATGATTATATTTGTTTGTCAAATATTTTTGCATTTATGAAATAAATGTTAGAGGCGTAAAATGAAAATGAATCCAAATTTAAGCATAAATCTTCTAATATTCTTTAAAAGGACGATTAACTGCCTTTTGATGGAGAACCCTCTTTAAATATACTTTTAGAAAATTTATATGTTGTATTTGACAAAATAAAATCCTTCTTTTGAATCTGGACATGAAAATTTACTTTGTGTAAATTTTTGTTATTTTTCCCATAAAGATCATTTTTAGTGAACATGTTGCATTTTAATTAAAAACCTTCTTTTAATCTGATTTATTTATATGGAAAGATTATATTTTTAATTGAAATTAAAGTGTATATAGAATATATTTTTACCATTTAATCCAATTGTGGTCATTGGAATTAATTTCACTTTAAAATTGGACTTAAACTAGTGTTAATCTTTTAATAGATATTGTTTCTTAAAAACTCGCTATTTGTTTTGACAGCGGGAATTAATTATTAAATTAATTAATTAAACTTATATTTTTTTAATTTCTTAAAATAGATATCATTTTTGAATTAAAAAATATCAAATATAGCTTAGGGTGAATTTTTGGTATTTTTCTGAAAAACTTCAATTTTTGATAAATAGTGAAACCACTAAGCGGTAGTTAAAGAAACTGATTATTCGTTTAAATGAATCTTTACCTCTTCTGTGATTTGGTTTTAAAAAATCCAACATACAAGGGTGTAATTGGGATTTAAAATGGGGTTCAATGAGATTAATATAATTTTTTGGTGAATAATAACTTTTAAGTTTTATTAATCGCGATTAAAGGTAATTAGTGTAATTTAAGGTAAAGATAACGTAATAAAAATATGAAATGACCTTGACACATTTCATAACATTATTTTATGATTCATGGACGACCAATACAATCCATGGGTCAACTTTGGGACCCCATGGAGCCACTTGGTTAGAAAATGACATTAATAACTTTTTATTTAAAGTTAAAATTAAAATGTCACAAACATGTATTGTTTTACTAAAACAATTTTTATATGGGTTTATACAAGTCATATTTTTATCTATAAATATTAATTACAAAGATAAAAATATTTCATACATCATGATATTTTTTTATATAATTTTTAGACCTTAAATAAATTATGTTATTTATGACACCGTGATGATACAGTGATTACTTCACAAATGAATGATTAGAATAAAATGAGAAGATAGGGTAAAATATAAGTCTTACACTAGTCAAAAACCTATTGGATGGGTGTATTTTGAAACCTTATCACCGTATCCTCAAAATATATACTTTTGGGACCTTTAAAATCTGAAAAGCATTTTATAATAATGTAATATTTTATAACTTTCCAAAAGTGCCCCTCCTCTTCTCATATAAAAGGCCCCCACCTCTACAACCATACCCACACCTCTCAATCCTTTGGATCAGCCAAAACCTTACCATTTCATCTCTCCACATACCTAACTTCATCATTAAAGACTTAAATTTGGAATAATGCTCTTCAATAACGCCTTTTGGTTCAAACCAAGAAGAGTAACCCGATTTAAAGGTAATGTCTTCACTTGTATTCTTTTGTTTTATTTTTCTTCTCCAAACCCCTAAAAACTTTTTATTATTTTATTTTGTATCAAAACTAATATATTAAATATACTAGGATGTTTTTATGTTATGTATTATAGCTACACTTACACACACCTCCGTCTAATGGTTAAAGAACATATTGTTTCTGTGGATGGAGAATTACTGTCTCACGAAACGATGATTGTTCAATCTTCTCCTAACACCTTTCTTGGTGGCCATTATGATGTCACTATATTTTATATATGATATATATGGTATTTATGTTTTCAATATTATTCTGTATTTTATATTTAAAACATACCTTTATGCTTTGAATGTTGTGCAAAATGCGATAATTTCATACGAGGAAGTGTGGACTACCTCCCCCTCAAGTGATGTGACTCTTTAATGAAACACATGGAATGTATAAAGAATGAAATTAATGAAATTATGTTACCTATAAATCATATATATTATAATGGAATTATAATATATATATATATATATCTCAATTATTTTTAATTCCATTAATATGACAAAGAAATGAAGTAGCGTTCATGCGTACGTACGGCCTATCGTCTCAAAGAACGGTAAATTTCATTTCTTTTTCTCTCCAAATGTTATATAATAGTATAAAATA
Organism: Viscum album; assembly: GCA_963277665.1. Classification (NCBI taxonomy): domain Eukaryota; kingdom Viridiplantae; phylum Streptophyta; class Magnoliopsida; order Santalales; family Viscaceae; genus Viscum; species Viscum album. The sequence continues at coordinate 903,840,575 of OY728165.1, read as the reverse complement.
AATATGTACTGGATATATATGATATTTAAATCATTAATACTATTCTGGAGATGATTTACTTAAAACTACATCGACAATCATTTTCAAACATGTTCATTTTTGACTCATGTACCAAACATCGACAAAAATGTCTGATATGAACTCACGTTATTAACCAATTATTATAAAATTATATTATGTGATATGAACTGAATAATAATATTTAAAGGGGGACCATAAGCAATTAAAAATTTACCAAAGTTTATTATTTATTAATATAAAGAAATCAACAAGACCAGTCAGACTTGAGGTAAGGGATCCTACCTCTCTCTTTCTTTTTAAGTACTCTCTTTTATGGCATTTATTTTAAGATGATCTTTCTTATGTTTGGGGATGTTATTTTATATAACTCAATATGAAATTTTTATGTTCACATTATGAGAGACCCTATATGATCTCATAAATCCATTTTTGGATGTTTTTAAGTGGCGCCGTTAGGCTGTCGAGTTTTTGTAAGGGATTTTTCATCTCACTTTTATTCCTATGAGATTTATGATAAATTTTCCACCATTTCATTTTATTGGTGTATGTACTTCCCATTATTCTACTCTTTATGTAATATAATTTTTTATGAGTATTTACATCAATGTTGTATAGTCCTTCTTTCATTGGGTGTACGTTTCGAAAGTTACCGAAGTCGGTATGGGAACCTTTCACCCTCCTCTTTTTAAAAGACTTCTTTTGTTATTTACATCTTATTATGTTAGGATATGTTTTTCTATATCCTTATTGATGTAAAATTTATTTCCAAGTGATGAGATACCCTTTTGGTCTCATCAACTCATTTTCTGAATTTTATGGTGACGTCGTTAGGCTGTCGAATTTTACCAAAGGAACTTCTTAACCCAATTTCGATTTCTTTGGGTTCAACTTGTAGTTATTGAATATGTCATCCTATGAATATGTGTGAATGGCATATGGTTGTTTTACACATAATATCCACTTATATTGGGTGTATTTATATTTTTCACACATAATTATGAGATTGATTTATCCTTAATTTAAGGATACCTTCTTTATATGGGATTTCATCTCAAGTTACATTTCCATTGAGACTTCATTTTTGATATGCACCAATTCCCTCTTATATGGTGAATATACCGTCCTTTGACATATTATGTCATGAATCACTTTATTATCATGATATTATAAAGTTCTGATTAAATTTTATTCCTCAATAATTGTATTCAAGTGACTCTCATTTTGTTAAAAACCCTTTAACTAAAATATCGTTTTAAATGTTTAAATGATTTATTCTTATAAATATTTCTCATTAATATCCATGTTTTCAAAATGTTTTTATGGATTTATTTATATGGATATTAATGGTTAAAAATTTTAAAAGCTTCAATGTGGTGTGGTACACTTTGATTCAAAAATCACTTAATTAAAATTTTTAAATGGTTTTGAAAATGGTTTTTAGAATGGATTCATTATTTCAATATCTTAAAATATTATATTGTTATTGAAATGTGGAAATGTTATATTTCCTTTATGCTTAAGTTATTTTCTATGATTATGTTATGGTTCTTGGGTATTGTTTATGAAAATGGGTGGTTCCGTGATAAACTAAGGGTGGGTGAGCCCGATATAGCTCTCCAATGCATTGGGTAATGTGAAGGAGTTAAACGTTATGGTTTCTCCGTAGAGATTTAGGGAATATACTGTGATGGGTATTCCAAACGTAACCATGAGGGTTACTCCCTACGTAAGAACGTTATGAATGCCTCTAGTTACCTTTATGTCTTATGATTTCTATTAGTTATTCGTAAATCTTATGATTTCATGAGGTATGTTAAATTGCTTCGGTTTTATTAGTAAAATATGATTTCATTGATTCTTATGTATAGATGGACTAATGTTTTCTTTCCGTATTGTTATAAACCTTACTGAGCTTTTTATGCTCATCCAAAGTTTTTCTGAAATGTTTTCCATAGGACATAAAGATGAATAGGGTCAAGGATGGGATCAAGGAAATGTCAGGATGTCTAAAACCAGGAACATGACATGACTCTTGTGTTCAAGAGTTTTTATTTTGTGAAAAAATGGAATCTGAGTAGATGTGTCTTCATTGTAATCTTTGAGATGTAATATTTGTGTCCTAATTCTCTAAAACTACAAACATGAAATGATCATCAATGTGAATTATTCATTTAATTCAATAATAAGTAATGTTTGAGGTCAGGTCCTTATAATAGTGAGCCAGACATCTCACAACCAGATATCACATCGTATTAGATGATTATTAATAACATAATGTAATCATCCTCACAGGAATATTTTATGTCTAGTTCCATTGGAATAATGGAAACATACACAACTACTTAACAAGTAAACTATTTCATCTTCATCTATGTTCTCAAAAAGAAATCCATTTTTGACATATCATGCATAATGAATTTCATTATATCTCTGATAATAGAATCAAAAGAAAGGGTTATTATATAATCTCTGTAATGGTAAAAAAAGGATACATCAAGACAACATGAGTGTAAGCATATGAGAACATGGGAACAACATTTTGAAAATATACCATTAATATCATTGATCAAAAACACAAGTCATGGAATAAATCCTGGAATATCATAAGAAATGAATCATAAAGGAACAAAAGAACATGATCCATGATTTCATAATTTTTTCATAATAAATATATTTGTTCCATAGACATGTAAATATAAAATCATTTCTTTAGTATTCAAGGATAATTAGAAAACCTATCATAGTGGAATGGGTTCACTCCCCAAAATATTGTAGAAGTCAACGTTCACTCCCATGACTATCATAGTCAATTGGTTTTACTCTCTAAACCAACGTAAATAGTAAATTATGACCCCATATACTATAATGTTGGAGAAATCCATTTACTATACTATGTTCACTCCTCATTCCATCCCTATTTATCTAATATGATAATCACTAGTACCCAACACATTATAGGAAGAGATTTCTCCCACCCATTACAAAATCCATAAATTGATGTTCCACCAGATCATGAAACATTAATTATATAATAACTTTTAAAATAAATGGGTTTCATAAATATTTCATCATAGTATAACCATTGGAAATAAAATAGGTTTCATAAACATATCATCCTTTTATCATAGAATATCACATGGATAAAGAATAAGTTTCTTAAATTTTTTGTCGTAATAAATATAAACCCTTGAGAGAATCAATATGAATTGTATAATTATATCAAGTCTCTAGTAAATATTATTTGACATTAAAGGATATCATCTTAGTTGGAAAATGAATTTGAATTACCACATGAAGAATTTCATGAAGAAAACCTCATTTAAACATTAGGATGTCATTTAAAAAAAATAAATACTTTATATACATTAAATAAAACATTTTATTTGAAATTAACATTGTAAACATTTAAAAAAATTTTTTAATCAATGAGTTTTCATGATAACTGGAAATACAGATCGTTTTGTACATGTTAATATGAATATTCCTTTCACATTATTGGTAAAATATAAATGTTATTTGTTTGGAAAATGAAGATAGAATACCTTTTGAACGATTTTTTATAAATTAAAACTTCATTATAAATTAATTTAAAAAATATTTGGAGATTAAAAACAGTAAAATTTATTAGAAAACATTGACATGGATGAAAAAAGATTTTTGACTGAATAGGGGAATGGATTAGATTTTAATAAAAAAAATCCTTTTGTCTATTTACGTATTAAAGATTTTAAAACTAAATGAACACATCTATTTTATATAAGTAACTATAGTATAATAAAATTAATGAGTTTCATTAGATGTAGATTATAAAAATTCCTCATTAGAATAATAATTATAAACAATCTTAACATACAACATGATTGTAACACAAAAACCATTACTACAATGGTAATTATTGATTCATAATGCCCATGAATGAAATAATATTTTATGTATATGTAATTTAAAATAATCTTCATTATAATATCCATAAAATACATTATTAGGAAGTATATAGACCACACAAAAGAAATATTTGGTGAATATCACATGTCCAACATATAGATAAAAGTGAGACTAAAATTCATTACACACATTAATAATGTTTGAATCTGATGAAACATTACATACTAACATTAGATATCAATAAATTAATAAAATCAGGACACAAAAAGTAAATGTTCATGTAATTATACATCATAAAATAAGATATGTTGATAACATAACATATTTACAAAAGAAGACAATTTGAGACAAAAATCCCTTACATTAAGTATCGAATTTTTTCATTTGCATTCGAAACATGTGTATAATAAATATAGGATTATTATAAATCTATTCTATAACCATTATAATATATATAGTCCAATATATTACTTACTTAAGAGATTTTATTAATCTCATATTACAAATTCCCACATTAAAATCTTGTTTCGGATTCTAACTGCTTCATTCTTCATGTATGTATTGATATGGTATTTTCAGTCATGTTACATTGATAATGGATACAAAATCTAATTTTTTTTGAAATTATATTAATATAACATATATTCATTATATATTTAGTTATATTAATACATTAGAGTTATATATATAAAATTAAAAAATCATTCATAGAGACGGTAGACTGTACACATGCTTGAACACTATTTCCATTTCCACAATGAATGAAATCAAAATGGTAAATAACATGTCAATTTTATAGAATAAATTATATGTTATAGATATCCAATATATTAATTTAATCATTCTTTTTTTACCATCTACGTCAAAATTAAATGAAAAACTTATCACAACATTTCATAGAGGTGGGAATGCATACGTATGTACAAGGGTTGATTAGTATTTTATAATGGATTGGAAGGTAATATTATTGATGTGGTATTATAATTTGGGAAGCATAATTGTGGCATAAATATATCATAAATATGTTAATTCCATCATTATATCCATCCATAAAAGGAAGTGACGGAAACAAATTACATCTTTTTTTGAGGTGGAGTGTGATATATACAATATTGACAGTTTCACTTCTCATTTGATGAAGGAGAAGATGGATATAGGTTATGGTATTAACATAATAACATATCATTATCATTAAAATACTTATTTAATTATATCATGTTATTTGGAGATTACATGAGGGTGGTGTAAGAAGAAAAAAAATGTTCAGTAAAGAACAATACCTCTCATTCAGATAAACTCCTTAGGTTAGAAAACAAAATTTCAAAGAAGAGATTAAAAATCAAAATAAAGAATATAGTACATGTGGATTCAAGTTAGTAATATATTGGTGGGAGTATTTTATAAACCAAAATACTTTTGTAGTGTGAAATTGAGGGGATAGGGTGTTTCCATTTATATGTGGGGTAGAGGACACAAAAGGAATTTTGGAAAATGATAAGTTATAACCATGTTTTAAACAAAAATATTCACCTAAAATCAATAATTATAAAACATTATATTATATAAGGTGTATATATTTCCATAAAATATTAATTGGAAATTTTTTTGGTCAGTTTAACCCTTATATTTTTAGTTTAACCCATTGAAAACCTATTTTAACCAAAACTGTGATAACTAATTTATAGTGTTTTTAGTATTCATTATGACTGAAAAATAGATTAACTTATTATATAATATTAATTATTATTATTATTATTATTAATAACTTTAAATCCATTTTTACAAATTCAATTCATACATGTGGTAAAATTTAATTTAAAAACAATCACACACACACAAGAGGGAAAAAGTGGTTCTCCATATAGAAATTTTTTAGAAATATAAAATGTTTTAAAATCAAAATTCAATATCAAATTAATTATTATGTCTTAAATTGGATTAATTATATTATTATTTAATTTATTTTACTTTTAGTCATTTTAAATAGATATATAATTATTTTCATCATTTAAATGAGAAGTTAGTTTTGAATAAAAACTACAATTTTTTACTATTCACTAAAAATGAATCTTATTATAAAATGCTAAAAATTAACCATAAGATAATACTGACATGTTGATTAAGAAATTATAAATTTTTTAAAATATTATTTCCAAAATTGGAAAAAATATATTTTATCATTTTTTCAAAAAAAATTAATAAAATTTTATTTTGAGAAAAATGATTTTTAAATTTTTTCTTATTTAGTAACCAGTCTCGCTGTTATACAAAGGTGTGTGTTATTTAATAAGATTACTAGAAACATTTTATCTACCATTTTGGAATCATTACGAAATCTATTTCAATTACTAATTATACATTTTAAGATCATTGTTTTCTTTCAACAATTGATAATTTTTCTCATTTTCTAAAATAATAATAGATTTAAAATAAACAATTAGATAATATTGTTTCTTTATATTTTTTTATTTATCATTATTTTCATTAAATATTCCCTATATCATGGTATATTAATCAAATATATCTTCACATCTATTTTTTCATCATTTTTTTTATTCTCAAAAGGATTTGAAAAATGTTTAGGAGATAGGGGAATAATATTTAGTACCTTAGATGTACTTTTCCTGAAACACAACATAGATCTTTCATGTTGTCTTCTATACTCAAGTAAGAGTCACTTGAACTCTATTTATAGGTTCTCCAAGAGTCCTTTTTAGAGTTTTTATTTTTTCCTTTTATCATTATTCATTTTCTTATATTCTATATTGAGAAAATTATCCCAGATATGTCTTTTTTTCATTCATATAATATTATCTCATTAGTATAATCATATCCTTTATACTCTTTTATCTAATTTACCTTATTATCATACATAATTATATAATTTTATTTAATGATGAGTTTCTTCTTCCTATAAATCTTTTTGAATTATAAAGTTGTGAGGATCATTTCCTCATCACATTATTAGGGTGATTCATCATTCATGGAACTATCATCACTAATCGTCTCTTATCTTTGAGTAATAAATATTAATGGACACTGACATATTCTTAGGTTCATCACACATCATAATCTTTAAAATAGTATCTTTTTTTAGTAAATGGTTAATGTCACAATATTCTATGACAGAAGAAGGATCATCTCCACATATCAGTTAGAATTCTCAAGTGTCTCATCACATTATATTTACCAAAACATTGATTCCAATGTGAATGCATCTATTTAATATCTTCATTGAAAATAATATAAATATTAGAAATGAATCCATCTGGTTTATTATGAAATGTACCATATTTAATAGTATAAGTATTTAAGTTCATATTTCTAACAATTGAAGTTCCCTCATGATATATAATAAAAGAATATAAAATTCCAAAAGTAGTAAACCAAAAAACATACTCTATTAAAATAATAATCCTCAAAATTCACAATAAAATTCATTATTTATTTTATAATTTTAGTCATATTTGTCTTTAGTGGAATAACTCTATTTTTTCTCCTAAAGTTATGGGGTTTTCATGATTATACCTGCTAATAAACTATATATGAAATCCCATATCTTATCAATTAACTTCCATCATGATTTTATATTGATAAAAATTGGTTCCATAAAAGAGAGGTTGATTTGTATCAGATCCTTCGTATTTTTTTATTATACAAATAGACCAAAAACTACCATTAATGGAAATTTTGGATCATTTTGTAAATTTTATCATATTAAAATGAATTTTTAAAATAGAACTGATACTAAATATTTTCCCCTATAGAAAAATAATGAGGGTTATTAATTATTTTTTATATTATAATTTAGTTTTAAAATTGATTTGAATTAAATTCCCCAGTTTTATAAAAAAATTCCATGTTAACTAAAAATATAGAACTATATATATTAAACTTTTAAAATAGTTTTAAATGTTTTGATCTGTAGTCAGTTATAAATAAGTTAAAAAACTATTTATAACTTTTCAAGAAATTTTAATTTAATCAAACATATTATATAAAACATAAAATAAAGCTTACTTTCAAGGAAATATATTTTTATATTGTTTTAACAAAATGTTTTGTTTGACAAAAAAGAATAAAAGAACAAAACTGATAATAGAATGGTGAAATAATACAAGGGGTTCAGTATCAAGACCAAAATAAATCCCCACCACATGTAAATCACCCATTTCTAAATTTTTCCTTATAAAATAAACTATTACAAAACATAGATTGAGTTTTTATAAAAACCCCCAAGGTTTTCTAGAATTTATATAGGATCTTCCAGAGTTCTTCCAGGGAGAAATAAATGATTACAAATTCTAGAATTCATTCCATGTTAAAAAGCCTATTCCATATTTCTATATAGGAATAAAGGTAAATATATGATAGTGAATTTATTGCACTCTCTAGTTTAGTATAGTATATAATTATAGATAAAAAAAATATTTCCAAACACACAACTCAGAAATGAATAAAATAGATGAAGAGTATTTTAAGAGTTTTGAGCAAAAATGTATGTTATTCTGTTCTTTATGTGGTTAGTTTTTCATTTCTCATAGTAATTCTTAATTTGTAATAGATGTGTGGAGAAACTAATATATTCCCTTTATATTTGATTAATAATATGATGAAAATAATATGAAATAGAAGTTTGAAATATTGTACACGATCTTCATTTTCGTTCAGGAAAAAAATTCATGCCTATGTTTCAGGAATTTTTGGTTTTCCACTCTTGAAATAGCATAATTTTTTTTGAGTTGAATCATCCTTTTAAAAAAAGAACTAGTATCTAGAAATAACCAATGGGAAATCATTATGAAGATTCGTGCACATTAGATGTAAATACAAGTTCATTAAATTATTTTTACCATCCATTAATTATACATAGAAAAGTGGTTATATTAATACATTTAATAATATATTATATAATACATACCTTAAGAGAAGTTCAATTTTATGTTTTCACATCATCATCTTCAGTTTCATCCATATTTTTTGAATTCTTTGATAGGTTATATGGTCATTATCTTGTTTTTATGATTGATCCTCTTAAAAATCAGATTAATCAATATATGTTATGGTCGATCAACTTACAGTTTTAGTCAATAACCATGTACATGATGTTTATCCAATACTTTTCCAATTTTGATTCTATTGAACGAAATAACTTCCCTTAATAAATACCTTTACAATCAATTTATTTTGGGTGTATATGATTTTTTATGTTATCGAACTAAATATATCTACAGTTTCCTTGTTAGGCATGTAGATGATCTATGCATTTATAAATTTGACCAAAATATCCCTTGAGACAACATGTATTCATTAATTTAAATTTTATGGAATCATGGTTCTATTTTTATAAATTCATCATAGTCGATTTGGTGGTGGTGCAGCTGATCACATATATTATTCGATCGATTCCAAAGATATAAAAAATTTCATTCTTTTCTAGATAATTAATATAAATTCATAAAACATAAAATGGATTGAAAATAACATAAATATGATTTGTGATTATTAAAAATTTTATTTATGGGTTCAGAAAACAAATATTTCTAACAAATATTTAGCAGAGAAAAAGGTTTTCACACCACATGCATAATAAGAGAGAGGGATTCAAAGACTTGTTAACAAAACAAATAGAGTACCGTAGAATAACATTATTCCAATTGTGAGAAATAAGATAAGTGAGAATGTGAATAAATTTTGGAAGGATAGGGACTATAAAATGTAGTATAAAGACCATCTAGTGGGATATTATTTTATATGATGTTATCTCACGAATGTATGAGGTGATACTATTCCTTGTAATTACTATTATTAATAGTGGACAAACTCTTTTTGTGGGTATATAACCAATCATGATATGGATTTGGATTACAAGGATGAAGCTTGTAAATCACTGTGTCTTATTCCTTTTACAACAAATATATTCATGTAAGGATGACAGATGACAAGAATATTGGATTTGAATATTATCTGATCACGTGGGTTTATTTAAATAGAAATCATTTATGAAAGAAATGGTTAAATAATTTACCCCACCCATTCTCATTGATCTAGTGGGACATGGGATGTTTAACAAACTTCAGAGCCAACTGGGTTCGCTCTGAATGATTCAAAATTTAATGGATTTGAACAACATAAAATATGAATTTATTTGATATTATACTGGCCCTTATCTTTGATTGATATAATTTATATAATGGTAAAAATAAGATTCCCCATTATATTTTATTATAAGGGCTTCGAAGGAGTGATTTTTTATAGTGGGTTTTACTCCACATGGTAGAGAGGATCCCTTGAAAAAATGACAATTGGAATCTTGATGTTGAATGAAAATCTAGGAATTCCATATTATCAAATCTAGAAGATAAATATTACTCTGAGGTCATGGGACTATGAATAAATAAAGAGATTGTGGGAGAAATTATAAAAAATTTATGAGGGGAAAGAAAATATTAAGTAAGTAGAGATTTAGATTTTGTGAGTGACATTTTATGAAACAAAAATGGTTGGTGGGGAGACAATTGATGACTACTTCACTAAGGTTAATAATATAGTGGGTAATATCATATAAATTGATTATTTTTAAGGGTTAAATTTTTGTGGAGAAGTTGATGATCAATTTTACCCATTTTGTGGATCCAAAAGATATCAACAATAGAATTAATTAAAGATCTATATCTTGGAGATCTTTATAATACTTTTTTGAATGATTGTACTGCCCTAACCCTAGTTACCCAGAGTTTGTGCATTATTACATAACATTGTCATGATCCCAAAAGATCATGTCTCAAAAGACCTATTAGTTTAGTATCCTTTGATACAATAGATACATTCGTAATGTTTATATTACATCATAATGTGAAAACTACAAAAAAATATTGTCTCCACACTCATATCCCCTTATACTATCCCTACAGGTCATTCATAAAAAACTTCTTCACATCTTGGGAAAAATAAAACATTGAAAGGGGTGAGCTCAGATGCTCAGTAAGGATAACAATATAACAGAAACCTTTATAAATTAGCATAAACATTTAAGGCAATTTATAACTAAAACAAAAGCCTTTTAAACTTGAACTTAATCATAATATGGAAAAGATAAAATGAAATAATTTCATTTTCTTATTCGCATTGATATTATACTTGTCGAATAATCACATGAAATATCAATAACCACTTTCATAATGATGGAATGCATAATGCCAGACTATCCAAACCACATAGTCAAGGACTTCTGCCATGACTACAAATAAGTTTTAGTCAATGTCTTGTTCCAAGACAATAGTATGTCTCTGGAGACCTACCGATGCATAGAGGAGCTATATTGGGCTCCACCCATCACTTATTAAGTTCAATGCATTCCACATAAGAACATGTTTAAATATAACATAAACATTTGTATTAAAACTAGCATATGAAATATCAATACACTCTCCATAAAACAGGAATGGTATAAAAATGACACATCAACAGTCAAACATATCCCAAAACCTTCAATACAATATTGAAGTTTTTTATCATAATAAATCAACTTATAATTAACTTAAAATCCCTCAAAGGATGTTGACATAGATGAAATCAAAACTATTCGAGAGAAATATCTCTTTTTTTGAAATCATTTAAAAGTCACATAATTATAAAAGAAAACATTTAATTTGAAAATATTTTTATAATATTTTATGGGATGCATCGATCATTTTATAATGGCGGAAAATAGCCGCACCCGCTTTATTTGTTAAAAAAGACATTCTTTCAATAATTTTGTCAAAAAGGTTAAAAATGTTCTTTTTTTGGAAAATGAAAGAAAAATTCATTTATAAACTTTGTATAAAAAGTCAAAAAGTGGTATAAATGACTTTAAACCATAGTCTGTAAAATATTAAGTATTATTTGAAATACATTTTTATGAAACATGGATGTGAATGATAAATAGGTCTAAGTAGATAATTACGTATAAACAACCTCGGAGAATGAAGAGATTGTGAAATAAACACTTTCCTTGTAATTTTCCATGGTTGAGGGTAGTTTAACCTCCCGTATAATGGTGAAATAATTGTTATCGAATTATACAAGAATCATATACATTAATATGATATCATATATGATCTTTTAACATTACTTTGTTAATAATATCTTAGTATTATCGTCGTTTCGGGTGTTAACTTACTCGTTTTCTTTTCATTGTATTGTTACATAAGTCGTGTTTTTTATGGATAGGTTGTATATTATTCATATAAATAATGATATCAAGTCCTTAAAAATTATTTTTAATCATAAAATGATAATTATACTTGCATGGATACGATGGGGAATGAATCTCATCGAGTTCATGGAGACGGTATACCGTACGTACTCATAAGAGACAATAACATTCTTTTGATATTTAAATAATATATAATTGGATGGTATATCATATATATAGAATCATTATCAAGTTATATTTATTATTTACATCAATTAGACATCATTATAATACCCATCCAAATATTGATGTTTTGAATAACAATTACACCACGACGTAGAGACGGTAAGCCATATGTAGGAACGTATGGTGACGTGTCATTCAAAAGATGAATATAATAATGAATATGGTTGAATAATATTTATAATTACATCACACTATATAGAATATATGAATTCATTATTTTATAATTGAAATAACAAAGAAAAAAGATGTTGAAGAAGAAAGGAACTTGAAAGAGGGTGGTGAAAACATTACCTCTTCTTCAGGTTCTTCCTTTTGATTTGATCAAAAGGTCTCCTTAGGATGGATTTATGATAAAACTAAGTCCACTAGATTGAATTATAGGAAGTTGAGAGAATATTTGGGCAGGGTTTTGCTGAGCCAAAAGGCATTGAAGGATTGAATTTGAGGGAAGGGTGAGTGCCCTTTTATAAGAGGGGTGAGGGGCACCTGAGGAAAAGCTAGAAATATTATTTTATAATAAATTAATATTCTGGTTTAATGGATTAAAAGTGTATTATTTAAAGGTTAAGGGGTTTATGGGTCCAAAACCACCAAATCAATAGGTTTTAGACAGGTTTGGTTCACTATATTAACGTTATCTTTTTGTTTTATCTCTTATTTAATTAGTTTCACATTTAACATGTATCTTTGTATATTTATATTATCTAGTTAATAAACTTATTATAAACTTAAAAGATACCCCCAAGTGGTTCATAAATAATACACCTATAATTATATAAGTCATATGGCCGAATCTTAGATTTTTATGAATTGAATATCAATTAATAATATAATATTTAAAAAAACACTTTTGTGTCAATTTGGACACTATTTGTTATTTTGTTTTTTCTAATTTTATAACAGAATTATTACTTATAAACTAATTCTTCTAGTCAACCCTAAAATGTCATATTAACCTATGAAATTGTTGGAATTCATTAAAAGTCCCAAATTATATTTATTTGGGTATTTATAATATCAATCATTTTAATATTTCACTAATAAGGTAATTACTGCATCATCGTTGTGTCAAAATAAATTAAATTATTTAATGTATAATAATTATAAATAAAATACCATTATGTAGGAAATTGTTTTATCTTTCTAATGAATATTTATAATGTAATTTATCTTATGTATAACCCTATATTAAATATATTTAAGTTATTAAACTTTGATTTTAACTCTTTTAACTCTTCTTTGAATTAACTAATAATAAATGTCATATTCTAATCCAAGAGGACCTAAAAGGTTAATATTTTATTTCTAACATTGTTTCTGGTCGAGTTATACATAGCCAATAGAATTAAGACATGTGTTAGGGTCACAATAATATCATTTTTACCTGTAATTACCCTATTTACTTTTAACCGTGGTAAATAAAAGTAAAAAGTAACTATTCACCAAAAAAAATTTTTATCTTATTGAACCACAAATTATTCATTGATATTAACCGTTTCTCTCGAATTTTGGACATTCCATGCACAGAAATGGTAAAATTCTGTTTTATGTGAATATGTAAATTCTTCAAGGATGTGGGTAAAAGACGGTGAAAAGTTCAATTAAATTTTTATATATCTAAAATTATTTTAAATTGACTCCAATGAATTACATTGAACTTATATAGGTAATATTTATATATTTTGACCGAAAATAAATTTAAATAATCTAAATAATTATTTAAATAAAAATCCATTTTTAAACTATAAATCAGGGTTTTTTCACTATTCATCAAAAATTGAATGTTTTCAGAAAAATACTAAAACATCACCCTAACATAATTTCAATATTCCAAATCGAAAAATGTAGTCCATTTTAAAAGTTGAAATTTATATAATTTAAAAAAGTGGGTATTACTATTCATAACGGCTTGTTTGATTGGTTGTGGGGTGTTAGAACTCGAAGTTGCGTACAACACAAGCTACTGTATTATTCAAAGAGAAGTGTACCGTGGAAGCTTGGGGTGTTACATTCTCCCCTCCTTCAAATAATTTCATCCTCTAAATTTCTAGAATATTAATACATAAAAAGAGTCAGGTGGTTATTCATCATAAGTTCCTCGGGTTCCCACGTTGCCTCTTCCATCTTATGGTTTATCCATATAAATTTTACCTGACGTGTCGTCCGGTTTCTCCACACTTGTTCTCTAATATCAAGAATATTGACAGGCTCATCGCAATAAGACAGATCGGGTTCGAGTTTAAATTCCTCATAGGTGAGTACATGCATTGGGTCAGGCATGTATTTCACAATAGTGATATGTGGAGCACATTTTGATCTTTGGAGAGACTTGGCAGCATTTCCAAATGGTAAGCTACAACCCCAATTCGCATTATAATTTCGAATGGTATGATATACCTGTGACCCAATTTTCCCTTCCTCACAAAATGTATAAATCCCTTCCACCGAGATACCATCAAGAAAAAATGATCTCCTACCTAAAATTCCAAATCTTTACTTCGGTTATCGGCATAGCTCTTCTTCCTACTTTGAGCTTCTTTGATGTGGTTTTGGCTTACCTTCACCTTTTCCATCGTTTCCTCCACCAGTTCTGGGCCTATGAGTTTTCATTCACCAACGTCATCTCAATATGTTAGTGTGCGACATCTCTTTCTGTATAACACTTCATATGGTGCCATCTGAATACATGAATGGAAGCTATTGTTATAGGAAAATTCCACCAAAGTTAAATATTGATCCCAAATTCCCTAAATGTCATGTGAGAAAGATCTTAACATGTCTTCTAAGGTTTGAATAGTCTATTCTGATTTTCCATCAGTTTGGGGGTGGTAGGCAGTGCTCAAACGAAGTTCAGTATCCGGGGCTTTCTGAAGACTTTTCTAGAATCCTGATGTAAAACGTGGATCACGATCAAAAAAAATTGATAGGGGTATGCCATGAAGTCTAACAACTTCATTAAAATATAGCCTCTCTATACATTCAAGTGGTTGATATTCTCTTATAACAAGAAAATGTGCTGATTTGGTATGATGATCAACAATTACCCATATTTCATCATTCCTTCTAGGAGTCTTTAGTAGTCCCATGAAAAATTCCATCGTGATATTATCACATTTCCACTCATGTATGTGAAGAGGTTGCATGACTCTTCCAGGTTGTTGCCTTCCAGCTTTCACATGTTGATAAACCATACATCATGACAAAAAATCAGCAATCTACCTCTTCATGTTGCCTCATCAAAAATGTTCCTTCAAATATCTATACATTTTTGTACTCCCAGGGTGTATTGAGAGATTCAAACTATGTGAATCGTCCAAAAATTCCCTTTTTAGATCAAGTATATCGGGAACAAAAATTTTCCTCCAAAATTTTATAATTCCATCTTCATACACAAAGACACTCAATCTCCCATCATTCATTGCTTTAACATTATTTTTATACTCATCATCATCGGTCTGAGAACTCTTTATCCTTTCTCGTAAATATTTTTTGCCAACCATTTGAAAAAGTATTGTGGTTTCACCTTCCATGGTGATTCCCATATCCATCTTTTCTAAATCCATAAAAATAGGATCCCTTTCATCTCTCATGTTGTTCAAAACTCCATGATCCTTTCTACTCAAAGAATCTGCCACCTTATTTGCCTTCCCCGGGTGGTAGTGTATATTGAAATCATAATCTCGGAGTAGTTCATGCCATCACCTTTGCCTCATGTTGAGTTCTTTCTGTGAGAAAATGTACTTCAAACTCTTCTGATCAGTATATATCTCACATTATTCACCATAAATGTAGTGTCTCCATGTATTCAATGCAAATATTACTATTGCTAACTCAATATCATTAGTATGATAGTTTTGCTCATAAATTTTTAGCTGTCGAGATTCATAGGCAATAAATCTATCATTTCGAATAAGGACACAACCAAGTCCTTTCTACGATTCATTACTATAAATAATGAACCCATCATTCCCTGATACAAGAGTCAATATATGAGCATTGACTAATATTCTCTTCGGATCTTCAAAAAATTCTTCACACTCTTTTGTCCAAAAAAATTTAATCCCTTTACATGTGAGATTTTTTAATGGGTTATCCAACCAGTCAAAATTCATGACGAAACGTCGATGATAACCTGCTAAAAAAATAAAACCGCGTACCTCAGTTATACTCGTCAGTGCTGGCCATTCCTGGATTGCTCTTGTCTTAGAAGGATAAATAGAAATTCCATCCGTAGAGACAATATGGACAAGAAACAAAATCTCCTGAAGCCATAATTCACAGTTGCTAAACTTCCCATATAATGCATGTCTTCTCAGAGTCTTCAATATAATGAACAAGTTATTTTAATGATCTTCATAGATTTTAGAGTATATCAAGATATCATCAATAAATACCACTACAAAGTCATCATGATATTCCTTGAAAACTTTGTTCATTGGATCCATGAAAACAGAGGGTGCATTAGTCATCCCAAAAGGCATTACTGTAAACACGTAATTCCCGTACCTGGTTTGAAATGTTGTCTATGGAAAGTCTCCCTTCATCACACTCAAATGATGATATCCAAATCGAAGGCCAATCATTGAAAAGTATTGAGCTCCAAGTATTTGTTCAAATAAATCATCAATGTGAGGCAGGGGATACTTGTTCTTTATTGTTATAGAATTGATCTCCATGTAGTCGATACATAACCTCATAGATCCATCTTTCTTCTTAACAAATAGGATAGGGGATCCCCATGGAGGAACACTATGGAAAATAAATACCTTATTAATCAATTACTCTAGTTGTTTATTTATTTACACTAATTCCACAGTGGCCATTATATAAGGGGTCTTTGATATGGGCCTTGATCCAGGAATTATATCAATGAAAAACTCAATTTCTCATTCTGGAGGATGTCCAGGTAAATCTCTTGGAAACACATCACAATAGGTACATACTCTATTTCAACATTCCTTTCCTCACCCACTGTCATTTAATTCTCTTCCTCCCCAATAATTGAATTTTGTTGAGCTACTGGGGGTGTATCTAGCTAAGAATTAGGTGGTGTCGATTCTTCTCTAAAGATAAGGTGTTCCTTATCATCATCATCAAAAATCATAACCTCTTTCTTCCTACAATAAATTTTCACATCATGGTTCGAAATCCATTCCATACCAAGGATTATATCAAATTCAATCATGGGTATGATGATGAGATCAACAGATAAAGAACATTTATGTGCTCTAATAGGGACTGATTCACAAAACATTATTGCAATGATACTTAACATAGGAGTTTTGACTGACAACTCCTTTGTTAAATCAAATTGGAAATATTAAAGTTTCTTAGAAAACTAGGAAGATATGAAACAATGTGATGATCCAGAATCAAATAAAGAATTTTCTAAACTTGAGGAAACAATTAAATTACCTGACACCATGTCTTTCGAAGATTCAACCATAGTAGTGGTGATCAAATAATCTTGACCTTGATCCCTTGGAATTTTCTGAGGTAATTTCCCCTGACACTTAGGAAATTCATTTTCATAATGTCCCATCTCCCTGCAGTTGTGGCATTGAACATATGTAGCTTCTTTCTTCCCCTTGCAATCATGAGTTTTGCGGCCTTTTTCACCACACATGTAAAAGACTCCCATTCCATTCAAGAAAGTACTGGGGTGTTTGTTCCCACATTAACTGCAAGATGGATAATCAACATTTCCATTCTTCCCCTTATATCCATTTCCAGTGTGGTCAGTAGATCTCTTCTTCTCTTTCTTTGATTTCAAGTCATAATACTTAGAGAATTTTTTTCTATCTTGATAACGCATGAGACAATATTTGCGTACAACGAGAAGGTTTTTGAGACTAATTCTCGATGGAGAAATTGTTTTATCCCATCATAGAAATGGCCAATCTTACTTCTCGGGTTATATAAATAATCAGCAACATACATTTCTATCCTTGTAATGTTAGACTCATAGTTTGCGACATTCTCATCCTCCAATTACCTCTGACTCAGAAATTTCATTTCTATATTTTCTCGATGGTCACGAGGAAAGCATTTTTCTGAGAAAATCTCTTTGAACTCCCTCCATTCCATATTTGATACATCATCATCTTCCTCTATGTTTTGAAACAATGACCACCATTTCTCTTCATCTCCAGTGAGGCAGTAAACTTCCATGATAACATTTTCCCATTCACTACTCTCCAAGGCATGGAATATTTTCTCAAATGAATTTATCCATTGCTCAACCACTAATGAATTTTTAATCCCATTGAATGTCAGTGGTTGTTGACTCATGAAGCGATCAATAATTGATCCTCTACACTGTTGATCTGGGTGCTCCATACAGGCAAGGTTATTATTCATAATCTGAGTGAGTTGTCCTAGCTTGGTGACTAGATGATCAGCACCAGTTGCATCACTAGCCCCACTACAATTTTCCTGAGTAGGAGAAAAATCCCTACATGGAGTGCATGCATTGATATAGTTTACATTCCTTCCACTAGGTACCATTTATAAAAAATGGAATAAACTAGATCAGTTTATGAATCAAAATACATAATTCCATAATTGTAAAACACATAACATAAATTGAACTATTTATGGATATAATCCATATTTATAAAAAAACAGTTTTCTTTGAGGAATAATATACTCATAAAACCTTCATAATGGGTTGTAAAAAAATGAGAATTATCCTAAGCATATCCCCCAGGAGTGTCGTAACCTAGACTGCAGCAAGGCCCGTTGTCATGCACCAGATCCCGTTCGAGTCTAGATCAAAGTGGTGTTTTTGGGTATTACACCTAGGTACATCTGTGCCAGAGCCGCCTCTACCTACTTGTATCTAGACATGGATGTATTTATAGAAAAACTCACAAAATATATACAATACCAAATTTCTAGGAAGTTCTTCTATACTAATCCTCAAATTCTATCTTCAGGATATGTTCTCTAATCATAGTTTATCTAAATCTAGATTCCAAAGTTTCTACTAAACTTCTTCTAATACCAACTATAATTCCCTGACCCTAGTTACCTAGATTCGGTTCATTATTACATAACATTGGCATGCTCACAAAAGATCATGTCTCGAATGACTGATTAGTTTAGTAGACTTAGAAACACTAGATACATTCATAATGTTTACATTACATCATAAAGTGAAAACTGCAACAACATCTTGTATCCACACTCATATCCCCTTATACTAACACTTTAGGTCATTTATAAAATACTTCTTCACATCATGGGAAAAATAAAACATTGAAAGGGGTGAGCTCAGATGCTCATTAAGGATAACAATATAGTAGAAACTTTCAAAAATTAGCATAAACATTTAAGGCAATGTATAACTAAAACAAAAGCCTTTTAAACATGAACTTCAGAATAATATGGAAAAGATAAAATGAAATAATTCCATTTACTTATTCACATAGATATTCTACTAGTTGAATAAACACATGAAATATCAATAACCACTTTTATAATGATGGAATGCATAATGAAAGACTATCAAAACCACATAGTAAAGGCCTTGTTCCAAGAATAAAAATAATATTTTGTCAAGGCTTTATGCCAAGAAACTAGTTTGTCCCATGAGACCTACCGATACATTGAAGATATATAGTGGGCTCCACCTGTCACTTATTAATTCCAATGCACTCCTCATATGAACAGGTTTAAACATAACATAAACATTCATTTTAAAACTAGCATACGAAATGTCAATACTTTCTCCATAAACCACGAATGGTATAAAAATAACACATCCACAGTCAAAAATATCACAAAACCTTCAATACAATATAGATGTTTTGTATCATAATAAATCAACATCAAATAAACTTAAAATCCATCAAAAGATGTTGACATAGATGAAATGAAAACTATTTGAGAGAAATATCTCATTTTTTTAAATCATTTTAAAGTCACATAATTATAAAAGAAAACATTTACTTTGAAAATATTATTATAATCATGTAAGGGATGCTTTGACAATTATAGGATGGAGGAAAAATAGCCGCACCCGCCGTATAAGTTAAAAAAGACATTCTTGCCTTAATTTTGACGAAAAGGTTTTAAAGGATCTTGTTTGGAAAACGTAAGAATGATTCCTTTATAAACTTCTTATAAAACAATAGTATAAATGACTTTACCCCATCGTCTATAAAATATTATGTATGATTTGAAATACATTTGTAAAAAACATGGATGTGAATGATAAAGAGGTCCCAGTAGATAATTACGTATAAACAACCTCGGAGAATGAAGAGATTGTGAAATACACCCTTACCTTGTACTTTTCCTTGGATGAGGGTAGGTTAACCACCTTTATAATGTTGAAATAATTGTTTTCAAATTATACAAAAATGATATACATTAATATGATATCATATATGATCTTTTAATATTTCTTTGTTAATAATTTCATAGTATTATCATCGTTTCGGGTGTTAACTTACTCAGTTTCTTTTATATGTTTGGTTACATAAGTCATGTTTGTTATGGATAGGTTGTATATTATTCATATACAGAATGATATAAATTCCATAGACCTTATTTTTATTCATCAAATGATAATTATACTTTCATGGATACGATGGGGAATGAATCTCATTGCGTTCGTGGAGACGGTAGTCCGTACGTACGCTCGAGCGACAATATCATTCTTTTGATATTAAAATAACATATAATTGGATGGTATATCATATATACAGAATAATGATCATGGTATATTTATTATTTACATTAATTACACATAATTATCATACCCATCCAAATAATAATATTTTGAATAACAACCACACCACGATGGCCAGACAGTAATTCGTACATACGCACGTATGGTGAGACGTCATTCAAAAGATGGATAGAATAATGAATATGGTTGTAACATATTTATAATAACATCACAGTATATAGAATATACTAGAGTTATTATTTTATAATGAAAATTACAATAAAATAAGAAGTTGAATAAGAAAGGAACATGAAAGAGGGTGGTGAAAACATTACCTCTTCTACAGGTTCATCCTTTTGATTTGATCAAAAGGGCTCCATAGGTTTTCTTTCTGATCAAACTATGTCCTCCAAGTTTAATTGAGGGATGTTGAGAGAATATTTGGGTAGGTGATGGGGAGCCAAAAGTCTTTGATGGTATGAATTTGAGAGAAGGTGGAGTGCCCTTTTATAAGAGGGGTGAGGGGCACTATAGGAAAATCTTAAAATATTATTTTATAATAAATTCATATTCATTTTTAAATGGCTCCAAAGTGGATTATTTAAAGGTTAAACTAGGTATGGGTCAAAAACAATGCAAAAAATAGGTTTTAGATTGGTTTGGGTCACTATATTAACCATATGTTTTAGTTTTAACTCTTAGTTAATTAGTTTCACATTTACCATGTCTCTTTGTATTTTTATATTATATAGTTAATAAACATACAATAAACTTCCAAGAGACCCCCCTAAGATGTCCATTAATAATACAAATATCATTATTTATGTCCTATGGCCGATCCACAGATTTTTAGGAATAGAATATCAATTAATAATATAATATTTTTTTTAAAAACTCTTTTATGTCAATTTTGACACTATTTGGTATTTTGTTTTTGGTAAATTAATAACAGCATTATTACTACTAACCTAACTCATTTAATCAACCCTAACATGTCATATTAATCTATATAATTCGTTTAATTCATTAAAAGTCTCAAATTATATTTATTTGGGTATTTATAATATCAATTATTTTAATATTTCTCTAATAAGGTAATTACTATATCATCATTGTGTCATAAATAAATTAAATTATTTAATTTATAAAAAGTATAAATAAAATACAATTATGTAGGAAATAGTTTTATCTTTCTAATTAATATATATAATCTAATTTATCTTATGTATAAACCTATATTAAAAAATTTTTAGTTATTAAATGTTGATTTTATCTCTTTTAACTCTTCTTTGAATTAAATAATAATAAATATCCTAATCTAATCCAATTGGACCAAAGAGGTTCATATTTTATAACTAAGGTTTTTTGGTCTAATTATACATAGAAAATAGAATTAATTCATGTGTTAGGGTAATAATAATATCAATTTTACCCTTAATTACTCAAATTACTTTTAACCGTGGTAAATAAAAGTAAAAAGTTACTATTCACCAGAAATTATTTTTATCTTATTGAACAACATTTTACTCCATGATATTAACTATGCCTCTCGAATTTTCTAAATTCCACTCACAGAAGTGGTAAAATTATGTTTTATGTGAATTTTAAAATTCTCATAGGAGGTGGTGGGTAAAAGACGGTGAAAAGTTCAATAAATTTTTTATATATCTAAAATTATTTTAAATTGACTCCAATGAATTACATTGAACTTATATAGGTATTATGTATCTATTTTTATCTCAAATAAATTTAAATAAAATAAATAATTGTTTGAATAAAAATTTGGTTTTAAACTATAACTCAATGTTTTTTAACTATTCTTCAAAATTTGAATGTTTTCAAAAAAAACACCAAAAATTCACCCAAAGCTAATTATGATATTCCAAATCCAAAAATGAACTAAATTTTAAAAGATAGAATTTATATAATTTCAATAAGTGGCTATTACTATTCATAATGGCACGTTTTTTTGTTTGTGGTGTGTTAGAACTCGAAACTTCATACAACACATGCTACTGTATTATTCAAAGAGAAGCGTACCGTGGAAGCTTGGGGAGTTATAATGACGATATGAGAGAACTCTAGATTTTCAGAACTAATGGGATGAAATTAATAAAATTTATGGCCATGTGAAAATTAAAAATTAGTTATGAAGAAAAAGAGACTTATATTCAGTCTACAAGTGGGGACGAATATGAGGTCTATAATATAGTTATAGTTCTCATTTCAAAGATATTAAAAATGAGGAAAATTTATGGTTTAAAACACCCACATATGTACTACAAGTATAAATGTGCTAGAAATTAGATGAAATAACCTAGAGAAGAAAAATATTGGACATGATACAGAATAACAATGTGATGAAATATCTAGTAGTGGGGAATTCTATACAAGAAGATCCATAAAAATGAAAAATGGAGACTATAGATACACAATTATATCATTGAGGAAGTATAATAAAAATCAATTGAGAATGGAAGGTTATAAAGAGTATTTTTCTTCAAGTAAATCCATGGATGAAGGTGTCTTCAAATAACACAAAACCTTCATAGACCATGTCAACATTCATGTAGATACTTTAATTAATGATGGGGAAGGTGAAGAGACATGTAATGAATATATATTATTATCTGAACATGAAGTGTGTCTTGAGAAAAAAATTATGTCATGAAGAAAATTAAAATTATAAAAAGTGAAAATTAATTTAATATGATAAGGGGAATGATCTCATCATAGAGAATAATAATTCTGAAGTAAAATATATAGAATTTGGTAAAATGTAGAAATAGATTAAAACAATGTTGATGGAAAAGGAAGAAATACTAAATGAGGTGTAATATTCTAACCATAATATAGAAAAGAACATGAAGAAGATGAAATAACGTTATGAAAAAACATAATATTCTCAAGATAAGTCATCCAATTATTATTAATGACCATCCCAAATAAAATATATTAATAGTTTTTAAATCATGAAGTGATGTTGAATCTAGTTTATTCATGTTTGTAGACTCTAAAACTCAAAATGAACGTGTATGTTATGGATAGGTTTATGATAAATTTATTATTTCATCAAGGTCCCCTATATTAGATTTTAGAAGATAGGGTTTTACAATACCAGTTTTGAATAATGGTATTAACAATTATAAGAAAAAACAATATTCTCACATGTAGTTTAATCAGAACTAAGGATAAAACTTTTGATTATATTTTTGGTGTTATAGAGAATTTAGGTATATATCCTACAAAAAAGGTATAATATGTCACATATATGAAATTTTTATAAATTATGGGGGATAAGTATGAAAACGAAGAGAAGATATTCTATGAATATAATAAATAATCTCATATTGTAATTGTTTGTTTGTCACACCACGTCCATGAATTTTTAATTATACTAAATTTTTTAATTTTTTCATACTTATTCTTGATTTTTGGGTCAATAAATTTTGAAAACATAAATTTTGGTGTTTTCTACAAAGGTGCATGGTTAGGGGAAAAAATTTCCATTCTAGAGAAAACATTTCATCCCATATAGTGTCCTCTATTTAGGTTTTCCAGTCTTCTAAACGGGTGTTCACCCATCCATGTAATCCATGTTTCCCCTTTTACTATTAGAAAGAGGCCACCAGATGGATGACACATTTTCTGGAAGACCATGCAGCCAAACCATGCAGCCTACCAAGTCTTGATAAAAAATAGTGAAAATACGGTTCGACTATTATATTAAATTATTGATTAAATTGTATAATTTTTTATTAAAAATTTTTAAACCCAAAAAGTGGTGTTTATCTTTACCCCCATTTCCCCACTCCAACTCACATGACCCGACCCCCTTCATCCTTCCACATAACACCCTTACCCACTGTCTCCTCTCTACTCTTTTTTCCCTCCAAATCAAGGTTGCAATCAACTCTGGTAATCTTCTCCTGTTATAAACATCATTAATTCATATTTTATTTTTGGTTTACATTTTATCATGTTTGGATCAGAAAGCATGGGAAAACCATGACATGAAACGAGTCATTGTTTTATTTTTTTATATTTCGAGTAGTTGAGTCTTGTTTTGGGCCTATTATAACAACCAAAGTCGAAGGAAGCTGGTTCACCTTGGTTTTTAGGTAGTTTTCCCTCAGTTTTCAATTTTATCAATTTTTAATTTGGGTTTTTGTAATTTTTGGGTTCCTATTTTTTCTATACCATATAACTCCCT
The DNA here is from genome assembly GCA_963277665.1 of Viscum album. Lineage (NCBI taxonomy): Eukaryota > Viridiplantae > Streptophyta > Magnoliopsida > Santalales > Viscaceae > Viscum > Viscum album. The sequence goes on along the minus strand of OY728165.1, from coordinate 903,815,354 downwards.
AGGATGGCATTGGTCAGCCATTGTTGAAGGATCCTTTAATGTGTATACAAGGGTATGAATATATATATATATATATATATATCATCCTGGTAAATATTACCTCATGGTGAGAGGAATATGTACATTAATTCAAAGGGTATATGTGTTTTTGTGTGTGAATTTGTATATTCATGTATGTTTGGAGTGGGTTTGGGTTGTCAACATCAAAAGAATCCTTTTTTAGGTAGGTTCCCTATGTTCGTGCCTTTAATTTGAACTCCTTAATTGACTAAATTTTTTAAAAGGGTTTTTTATATTAAATTTTGTCTATATTCTATGAAAAATGGGTTTGATTCTTGGTATTGGACTTTAAATTGTTATATCATTAATATTTATGTTTTGATAGGTTTATTATTTATTTAAACATGCCTCCAAAGTTGTATCAAAATTATAATCATTTAATACGAATAAAAGTAGTTTACAAAATTGTTTTGATTGTATAATTGTTATATTTATATATTTATTGGTTTGTGTAAAATAGTTGTGAAATAGATTTTCCCCAATGGATGTATTGAAATATGGAATATGTCAAGGGGAATTAGACTTGATTGGAGGTGGATTCATGTATGGTTTTATAAAAGCAGAAACTCTTTGTTTTGTTAAATTTTAAAAAACACTTAGGAAACCTATGTATTTAGGAAGGAAAACTCAGGTAAGAATTCTAGGCATGACCTAACCTACATTGTAGGTTTATGCTACTACAATAAATAAAATACTAAGGATTATGATTGGTTGGCTTGAGTAAGAGATATAACTTCATGTCCGTGGTTGAGGACTGAGAGTCTGAGGTTCATATTTCTCCACTAACCCTAGCTACCTTTGAATTTCCCTTATTTATTTCTCCCTTTTACAAATTTTTCATAGTATTAATTAAAAAAATTTAATTCTCCCAGGTATCCTCCATCTTATAGTGTCTACATTTAGTGACACCCATAATTTTTATTGTATATTATAATTATGATTGTAGAACTGATTTTCTTTTAATGTAATTTATTGAAATGACATTATAGGCTTTGATAACTATTCTAAAACAGTAAGGTAAAATTGTTTTACATAATAATGGATTCTTTATTCCTGTTAATAAACCTAAAGAACATACTTTCTATATGTATTATTTTCAAACTAGCATTATTTGGATTTCTTATTAAAGGTATTTCTTAGTGATTTGTTTATTTATCCCTGATTACTGAGTTGTAAAAGTCTTGAATATATCACAATCCTTGTTTTTGTCCTCTGGTGTTGCTTTAATCTTGGTGTTGGTCTCCATGGAGTGATGATTGTTGTGTGGTTGTTGGTGAAAAATGAGTTCACATGTAGGTATGTCTGGATTTACTTATTTTAACACTACAAGTTTGTTATTTTAGTTTATTCTTGTATCAATATTTGTATTTTATGGGATAAATTATTTGTAAATCAATTTAATCTGTTGCACAACACCATTTTCCGACACCGGAGGATTAGTAATGACACTCAAGCCTTGTTGAAAGCTCTCTTGGGAGACCAGTATGGGCTTGACCTAGATTACCTCATGAAAAAAGGGAATTAGAAAAAATTTACCTTGTTATTTTTGTATTTCTAATATATTTTATTTCGGATTATTAGAATTAGAATGGTCTGTTTTTGGAAGGTTCTAGATCATCACATATTTCGAAGTATACGAGAATTTATAGGGTGTTTCATGATGATTTTTCCTCAAAATATGAGCATGGATATCTATTGTTTTTGTGTTTCTTCATTAGTTTTTAGAAATTTTTACCATTTTTGAGGATTTTCTGGTTATTATGTTAGTGATTCATAGGGTTTATGGTTTATATGCATGGTCTATAAGACCATAAAAAATCATGAAACTGCATAACATGACCTTTGACGCTCTCACTCGGTTGGCACTCAACCTTCCAAACTATGTGGATAATATTTTTTTATCGATTATTACTATGATATTTTGATATTTTTATAATTTATTAGATTTATTTAATATTTTTAGTGTTATTAGTGGTTTCAGGGCACCCTTCATATGTTTTAAAATGGTAATTTGTTTATTGAAACATGATTTATATAACTTAATCCATTAGTTGTTTGATAATGAAATGGGTTGTTTTGGAAAAAAAAATTATTTTTCAAATGGAATGGTTCTGGAAAATGGTTAGGGTTAAAGGTTTTTTGAAAAGTTAAAAGGTATTTAAATTTTTAATTGTAAACTTGGGTTTAATGTTTTTTTCAAGAAATTAGAATATCATGTTTGGAACTTTTGTATTGTTATGAATACTCACATATATGGATGTGGTTGTGTGAAATTGGAAGGGTTCTTGAGAATGAACAAGGATTTAAATATGTGAGGATTTATGGAGTACCACGGTAAGGTGTTTGGTTTTAAAGTCTTGTTACGGTTTCTGAGAATTTTTTTCCAAAAGGGATGATTTCAATGTTTTGAAATTTGAGTAGCTATTTGGTGTTTTATTTTTATGTTTGATGTCTTATTTCATAGGATTTTTTTGTTTAAATAATGGAAATGTGGTTATAGTTGTTTTTTAAATATTCATTTTTTTATCATTGATTTGTTGAATTTTGGCATGTGATTCATTTAGAATTGGTTCCATGTTTCTTATCTTCAGAGTGTTCCCTAGAAATTTCCTGGTGAGAAATATATGTTCGGTCTTTAGAATGTATTTTTGTTCCATTTGGTGTGGACACTTAGGTCACTTAGAGAGTTTTTATGACTTTCATGGACGGATTTAGAGGTTTCAGTCAATGATTATCAGTTCCAAACTGTGACATAATAGATTATTCAAGACATAATGCCTACAGTCATAAGTCTCGGAGTGTATATTTTCACACAGTAAAGGATAATGAAGGTGCAGTGAATGTTGACCCATATTATTGTTTCCCACATAATAATAGGAATCCTTTGAATTTTATCTTATTTATATAATCTATCATTGTAATTCCTTTTATTTTGGATGTCTGGATGATAATTGTTTATCAACTAGAGATTATTATATTTGAGGTGGATAGAATCATTTAGGAAATTTAAAATAAGTGTTTTTATTAGTATTACCCTTTCATAACCCCATTGAGTGTGTCAATTGTTTCAATGATCTTCTATATTTTTTATGCATTGTTTCTAGGGAATTATAATCCATTTACTATTTTCCAAATCTGATTGCTCAGTCCCATCTCTATTTAATATAGAAGTAGTACACGGTGTTTTGGTCTTAGTACATGTAAATAGTTCTAGGTTTGGTGTCGGTGGTTCCTCTTGGGAGCCTTATATTATTTTTTCATTTCCTTGGAATTTGGTTCCCAATAAAAGTATATTCAAGGAATGGATTTTGAATCTTTTCGTCATTGAGAATGAATTTTTTTTCATATAATTCATTTTTTATGGTTTTGTCCGTCATCTTTTTATTGGATGTTTCAGCTTGGTAAACCAAGGTACATCTAGAATTCTTGAATAGTGGGGAGACCAATATAGAAAGGGTTTTTCGTAAATCCAAAAAATTTCACCCAAAGTCCTCATATAGTGGGGAGGCCACTATAGAAGGACCCTATGGTGAACATGGTTTCCAAATGTTATTGGTATGGAATTTTCTTATGTTAACCTCGTCTGAAATTAATCATAGAGGTTCATATATCTTGGGCAATTGGTCATATGGTGGATTCTCATGAAAATCGCAAACACACCACGATGTGTTTCATTGGTGATTTCTAGGTTCAGACTTTGGGTGTTCTTTATTTTTATTTTATGTTTAGATATGTGAGTTCCTCACTATTTGTTCTTTCGTTTGGTGCTTCGAGTACTTGGGCCTTATTAATTCATTAATTGGATAGTGATATGGTTTAATAAGGATTGTCTTTTCCAGATACATTGGGTCTTTTAGTTTCATGTTTCGGGTGGAAATTGAGTATTCTTTTCTCAGTCTTATGGTGGTTGATATTATACATTTGGTATTTAATTGTTTGTGTCACTGTTAGTTAAGTATTTTGGAATGTTCTAGGGGAATAGAGTGTCATGGAAATAGAAATTTTCACATGTAGAAAATAAATCGGTAATTATATCTAATAATTTAATAATATTTAGTATCATTATTGATTTTTTATGTTGATAAAAATTTTAAATTGTAATTTTTGGAGTCTTTTTTCTAGGAATATGGTTGGTACAATGTTAGGGGACAGCATGCTTGAGCCTAGGGGAAACAATGTGTCTCAGACAGTGGTTATTTATAGGCCACACTGTTAAGTTTATGGGCATGTACCCTTCTTGGTAAATCCTTTAGCCCCTTTTACTATTAGAAAGATACCACCACATGGTTGGAACATGGTTTGGAAGACCTTTTATCCAAACTGTGAGACGTTCCAGGTTGAGAAAAAAAAAGAAATAGAGATATAATGTTGTTATAATAATAATTATTATAAAATTATTATTTTTTTGTTATTAATATATTTTTAAAACACAAAATGGTTTTCTCCTCCTCCGTCATTCCCCTAGGCTACTTCCACAACCTCACCCCCACCACATTCTAGTCGTGTGCCACCCCCTTCACACAACCTCCCCTTGACTCCGGTTTTTCTCATGAAATTAGGTGTGATAAACTCCCATAATCTTGCCCTATTATCCTCTTACATTCTTCCAATTTTATTTTTGGAATCTCGTCCCTTGAATGTGGAGCGTGCACCATTGGTGAAACCAATCCTTAAACAAGTCTTTGTTTTAGTTATTTCTTGATGTTTATGGTCTGGAGTCCCATTTTGGGTTGGTTAAAGATACATTAATCAATTGTAGTTGTTTCAAAAAATATTTTTTTAGTTTTACTATGTTAATCAAACTTTCTCAATTTTTAATTTGGTTTTATATAAATTATATGTTCCTAATTTTTTTCTGTTATAAGTTAACCTCTTCTGGATTGCATTGGATCGGTATTGTTGAAGGAAACTTGAACCTGTATACATGGGTAAGAATATATATTTATAACATCCATTTACATATTACATCTTTTTGAGGAGAATATGTACATTGGTTAAAAGGATATATATATATATATATATATATATTTGTATGTATATATATATATTTATATTAATGTATATATATGTGTATTTTTGAAGAAATTTTGGGGTTTTCTATTGTAAAAAGAGGTGTCTCTTGAGGAAGGTTCCCTATGTTCAAGAAATAAATTTAAATCCCTTAATTTCATGAGTGTTTTAATTTTTTTTAAAATGTATTTGTATACTATGGAAAATTGTGGTGAATATTGGTATTATACTACCCATTGTTTTTTAGGGTTACCTTTTAGTTTGGAAATGTATATTCTTTATATAAATATGATTCTAAGCTTATATGAGAATTATAAAAAAATAAAATGTCTAAATGTGCTTTCTTAAATGGTTTTAGAGTGTAATGAATATTTCTGAAGATGTTTTGGTGTGTGAAAAATAGTTTTAAAATAGATTTTTACCCTTTTGATTTTTTAAAATATGGATATTTTCTTGGTAATGATGAATTAAAAGAAGTTGGAATCATGTGTAGTTTGAGAAAAGGGGAATTTCCATGTATGGGTAAATTTGGAAAAGAAGTTCGGAATCCTAGGTATCTAGGTGGGAGGAAACGGACATGTATTTTAGGCATGAAACACACTGCCTTATAGGATTACAAAACATCACTAACATCAATACTGATGATGGGAATTGGATGGCTTGAGTAGAAAATAGACCATCACATCCTTGGATAATCAATGGGAGTCGGAGGATTTGAGGTTCCCACTAAACATAAATACCTTGGAATTTCCCAAGATGTTTTCTCACATTTACCTTTATTTTTATTTTTACCATTTTAGAAAAGATTTTAATATAGTCTTCTATGTTTTATAGAATCTATAAATAGTAACACCCCCCACTTTTTTCTCTATTTTAGAATTAGGATTCAAGAACTGGATTTCCATTAAATGAATTCCCTTAAAATATTTTTCATTCTTTTAGAACTATTATAAAATTGTAATGGAAAATAATTTTACTTTAAAAAATGGATCCTTGATACATTTCCTGAAAAAATTAAAAACTATACATTCAATATGTATTATATTCAATGTATCATGATTTGGAATTCTCATTAATAGAACGTCATAGGGAGTAGTTTATTTGGCTATAACTACTAAGTTTTAATTATCATTATTATATCTGAATATGTTTATATCTTATGGTGGTTCCTTTAGAATAGCCTCAATCTCCATTATAGGACAATGGTTCTATGGTTGGGGGCCACCCATTAGGTCACATAGAGGTATGTCTTGGTTTTATCTATTTCTTCACTAACAATTTTATTTATTATTCTATATTTATCTCTATTTTATTAGATAATTAATTCCCTAATGACTTTTAAATGATTCCCAACACTATTTTCCATCCCATGAGGATCAAGAATGCCTCTCCTGAATTTTGGTTGTCCTACTTAAGAGACAGGTATAAGGATAACCCGGGATGGTTCTTGAAATGTTTTCTGAGAATCCAACACGAAAAACACCACAGGCTTCTGATGTTTATTTTAGTCAAATTAACAAATTGATATATGACCCATGAAATTATAATCATTATGGAATTAATGATAATTGAAAATAATAATAGAGGTTATTTAGATACCATGTGGGAGTTCAAGAAATTTGTAAATCATGTCATGGATTTTATGATTTTCCTATCATCATAAGACCAAAAGACAGAGAGAATGAGGATAATAAAATATGTTTCCTGGGATTTTATAGTTCATTCTATGAACTAATTATTACAAAATAATTTTTTTCACAAGACAAAGACACCAAACTAAATATGAAGATCCATGCTATAAAATTTATCAAAGATGTCACGATGGGAAATTTAAGAGTAGAATCATGATTTCTGGAGGATCTTGGTTAAAAGTAAATCCTCAACTATACTTCTATGATTAAGTATTAAGAAAAAACCCATATTTTTTCCTTTATCTAATTTTTTTCCTAATTTTTTTTATAAGTAATGGAAATAAATTAATGGATAAATCGTTGAGTTCATAATAAATTAGCAGAATATGAAAAAAGATTCCATCCTAGAGTATCGCTAAAGGTAATCAATCATGAAAAAGTGTTAGTGTTCCTATTATGGGGGAGTTTCCAGGGAAAAGTGTCTATTCATGAAACTTTTTCCAAAAACAATATATAAATTTTTAAATATCACAAGAAAATGATGGTTGTACCCAAAAAAAAGAAAAAAGTGTGAATGGAGTGACATTGTGATTTGATTAATAGCAAACATTAATGGATTTGTAAAATAACTCTAATTTTATGCACCAGGTTTTCCCTTGTATATTTAGAGTTGAATAACTACACGTTCATTGCTATGAAATTATGTGATTCCATCCTTCATTGAAAAACTAGATCACGTAGTAACTCAAAATAAATAAAATATTTTAAAAAAATGATTTATAAGTAAATATATCAGATGATAAATCTTCCCATTAAATTTATTTTTTTCATTTATTTTTAATAAGGGGTAGAATAGCGTAAACAATATAAATTGAATGAATTCGTAAAACAAATCCAATGTGGGATATTGATGTCTAAAAATGGATTTTTGAAGATGAACATGTATTTCATTAAACATGGATGCGTAATGAATTGTCATTACGTGATGGAAGTAGGAGAAAGATACTACTAAAATATTAATGGGAAAAAAGTTGCCACTACATCTTATAAAACATTGAAATGTAGATTTACTAATGTAGAACATGACATGTGATGATTGTCTGAGCTAATATTAAATATATATACATGTGATGATTGAGATGAAACTATAATTAATTGTTATGTAGGTGTATGAAATATTATTTTTAGTGTAGAGGATATAAAATAACTATAATGGAGGAAAGATGCTAGATTGTGTTTTATAAGACCATAAAAAGGTCGTTGGAAGTCACACATAATATAAATTAAACAATAAAATATTTAAACGAAGTTTGGAGTGATTGAGAAGTCCATATAAGGTTTAAAATAGGTTATGTATGTATTTAATAAATTCTATAATTGTTATGCTGAAATATAGAAAAAAATAAAAAATCTTCAACCCTACGAAAAATATAAACTTCAATATTCATAGGGTCTTTTGACATTATAGGGAAAAATATTGACAAACTAGAGCTCATGCATTTAAAAAATATATCTAATTGTCCTGAGATTAATGAATTTCTTGGGGTATAATATGTCTTTATAGAGTTTAACAACAATAAGGAGTCTGAAATTTATTAATGTTATAAACCCTATGTTAAACATTCTAAGATTTATTAGGGAATTTAGGGTAAATGATTATCATTATAATAAACAAACTTCATATAGTTGAGCAGATACTTTATAGAGTTTATATAATCATACGAAACAACTTTGAGTTTAACCAATTCCATGAAATAAGAAACTCAGGGAAGGAAACATCAGAGGTTTCCTATTATATTTAACGGTGTTTAAGTAACTTTATCAGAATCAAATGATGTTAAAACCATAATATATTGAAACAACAGAATAAAATGATGAAAATTAGAATAAATATGCTGATCAATTCATAATGAAATCCTACATAAATATCTAAATAATATTAATAAAAAATTCAGAGCATCCAGAATTGAAATTTTCTAAAGAATAGGAAATAATCATATGATTTATAAGATAATTTATTTGCTTAAATAAAATTTACAATAAGAGTGTTTTTATTCAACCAGATATTAAAGAAAACTAGTTGAGTAAGGAGTTGGAGATTGAGAGTGCCACCCCACAAAAGAGGTTCAATCTCACATAGTTTAATTCGTCCATTCACATATGTATGGAGAATTAAAATGTATTTAAATTATCCAAAATTGTGTAGAAGAATATTATAATATTTAATTATCATGTAAGGAAAATTAACCAGAGTCTTATGAAATACCTTAACTAGGACTTTTTGAGATTAAAATTGAGTATATTGACTAGCATTGAGAATAAAGGTGTTTACATAATTCAATAGAGAAATAATATCCACATTGTATTATATGAAAAAAATATAGATGATAAAGAATACAAAGTTATTGAGAATATGATACTATTTCTACAAAATGAACATTTTTTATTAATTTTGAATTAGATTATATCCAAGAGATAATTTCCATCGAAGAAGGATATTGAGAAGTAGAAATATCATATGAAAATGTTTTATCCTAAAATGAGAGGATAATATTTCTAAAGTAGTTTTAGAGGATATTATTGTCGGTACACCATATCATAAGAATACAGGTGGAGTCAAAGACTTGTTCATGAAGGTTGAGGAGGACCCTTAAAGAACATAATTTTTATTACGAGGAATGAGTTATATAAGATATTGAAAACTAGATGAGAGGCTAGGAACAATGTGATGAAGTGTATAAAATTTCTAGTGGGTTACTGAAGCACATGATAAGATGTTATGTAAGAATTGGGAGAGAGTATGTCATTTAACTTCTTTTTTTTATAGTGGATGAATCTATGATTGGTGCATCCAACTAATCATAAAAATTAGTAGGATTTCATCGATAAAACATGTAAATCATTATGCCATATGTATTTTAATTTTTTTGTATTTGTTTAATTTTCATTGATGATTTGAAGATTAGAATGATAACATAACCAATCATAGAGGCTGAATTAAATAGATTAAATTTTAAATAGAATGGGTACACTTATTCACCCCTATCTATATCAATGAACATGTATAACCCAAGAACCTCAAAGATAAATGATGTTATAATACCATATAATAATATTCAAGTAATCCTTTGAATAATGGATTTAAAATATTTTTAAACTAGAATATTTTATTTGGAAAATAAAATATGATTCTTAGGTTCCCATACTCAAATATGTTAATGGCATAGGAAATGATTTTAATGATTGAGAATGAATAATATATATTTTAATATAAATTAAATGGATGAATGTATACTATAAATAGAATATTAATTTCACATGAAACTAATTCCAAAAGTCTTTATAATAAAAGAATAATATTAGGAAAGAAATGTGGGGGAATATGGACCCCTACTTTTGTATGATAATAACATAGGAAATCGATTAATGAGACTTGATGAATAACATATTTTGAAAAAAAATAAAATTGAACATAATATGATGAAATTTGAATATTATTATCAAATTAATTGTAATATAAATTTTTTTACAATAAGGAAGATACAAAAAGTAAAATATGAGAGGAAATTAAATAAAACTAACTTACTTAAACTTCGTGGATTATCATGATCCGTTCAAACCCATATAAAATCAATTTTACGAGATACTAATGGGAGGGACTCCGTGATAGTAAAATTAAGTGTCAACTTGATATTCTGGGTGTAGAAATTTGAGTAAAGAGTGGGTGTTTATAGTTGTGGTGAGCAGAATTCCAAGGAAGTAATTATTAAATACTCTATAATTCCATTATCTCAAATTATTCACTATACCCACAGTTCCTCATTACCTTTTATTGTGATACAATATAATGGTTAGTTAAAATTTTAGTCGAACATCACTAAATTTGTAAAAATTTTGTCACTATTATGTTCGTATGATGTTAAATTTACTATATATTAACACATTTCACAATTTTTACAATATTTTACTATTTTTATAAAAATTACAAAACTTCAACCCTTAACAAATTTCAACATTCTAATAGTAAGTATGTATAATATTATTCGAAATAACCTTTTTAATTATGTGAAATATATCTTTTTTTTCTTTTGAAAAATATTTAAGTGCGATGAAGGTTTTTTTTAAAGCGACTACATTATTTTTCCAAAACCTGCATTATATTTATAATGGATAAATTATCCAAATATGATACCAATTTTACGATAATATAGATCTAAATATGATTAAATAATCTATAACAAAAAATTGATGCTTTATAAAATATTATTTCTTTGAGACATATGATTCATAACCATTAAAGTGATTTTTTAGAATGTTAAGAAATGCACATATAATTTTGTTTATGTTTATAAATGCGATAAAAAATAATTTAAAAAAAATTAGCTATTATTTAATGTCATAAATTCCTCATAAAATTTACTTTTAGAGTAAAAACATTTAATTATTTATTTTATAATACCTTTCACATGAAATTTCATACAACATTAAATATTCAGATAATAACTTCATATATTGTTTTGCTTATATAACTATTAAAACATGTATAATATTATGTTAAAAAATTTAGTTTATGATGATTAAATTATTTTTAATATAACTATTTATAATCAAGCCTATAAATATTTGAAATTTAGTTATCAAATAATCCTGAATTTAGTAATAGATATTTAATATCTCCATTTTAGAAATTTATTATTATTATTAAAAAATATATAAAATTCCACTATGATACGTAGATTAATAAAACAAGTTTACTATTAAGGACTACAATATCACCAATAGATCTCCCTATATAATTTTTTTTTTAAAATATAGGAATATGATAAATAATAAAATATTATTTTTTTACATAAATAATGATATTTGTATATTATCAAAGTAATTTATTGAAATCATTTATTTGTATATACAATCTATAATAATTTATAAATATATGTCCAAAACATATTCAATTAATCATTATATAATGATAATTTTTGAAAACTGTATACCCATAAGTAATGTAAAAAACATATATATTTCATATAGCATCATATTTTCATTTTAAGAATGATAAATTAAAATTTGACATATATATTTCATGTCATAATATATTTTTCTTATGTATCATGCTTCTTATAACTAAAAAATTTACTGAATGCTACATTATTGTATATACAATTTATTTTATCATATTCATTTACATATTTATAATATTTATTTTCATTCATTTTCTTACTTCAACAATAAAATTAATCATAATATACGTGTATGTTAAAGGATGAAGAATGAGAAATTCATACATATCAAAAATTTGGTATGTTATATCTATATTGAATCCAATTGTCATTATTACATGGGGATGTATAGTATGGTGGCTGATTAACTTCATGCAATGCGATCAAGCATGTGTAATGATTCTAGAATTTGACACTCACAATTAATCACCATTTTAGTAAAAATAGAGTAGTTTGGAAAAAATTAAATGCTTATCTGTAATGTAATAGGTTTGGAAGTAGGTGGCATTGTGGTGGAAGTGGAATGTATTGTGACCTCACTGTCAACATTTCCTTATTCACTAAGACATGAATATATATATATATATAATTCATTAATACTCCACAAAGATATCATATACCATTAATTTAATAAATGGTGTTAATAATATATAAAATCTCATAATTAAAATAAAATTTGGTTAAAAATAAATTAATTATACATATGAAAACATTCAAATATTAATATATTATTAATGAGGTTATATAAATATAAATTAGTCTTATAATAACTCTAAATACATAATATAATTTATGTTACATAATAATTAGTAAGATATGAATACATTTAAATTTAAATAATTACATATATATTGATTATATATTTAAAATTAATGACATAAAATAATTTATTATGGAAATAGATACTTATTAATATAATTTAGAAGAAATAATAATTTAATAGTTAATTTCATAATACTTAATTAAATAAATTCACAATTAAATAAGTTAAATTACACACAAAATACAATCAAATTGAATGTTTTATAATATATAAAAATTATAATTTAAGTGGTTATATAAGATTAAATCAACATTAATATATGTGAATAAAAGATGAATAATCAAATAACCTTATATTTTTAATGAAATGAATTATTCTTATAATATAAAATATTATAGAAAGTTTCATTTAAGTATAACAATTGTATACATAATTAAACTATAAATCACATACACTTTAAAAAATATATTTTTATGAGTATTTATAAGAAGATAAATAAATTTTATATATATAATTTAGAAGAAACCATATCACTACAAAAAATGTATGTATTGATGTATTAAAATATATGTAAAAAATAAAAGGACAAATTAAATAAAAAATGACACATATTTAAAATTAAATCTCACATATGTAAAAATGTAAATTTATAATCATATAAATGATAAAATCAATGTTATATAAGTATTATTTCCTTGATATTACAAAAAAATATTTTTATGAATTATGGAAAAAATTAGTATATAATTTTTTATAAACACATACCCCTACACTTAGACTATGATTATATGAAAACATCAACCCCAAAATTATAATAATGAAATTCACACCAAAAATTTATTAATAGTTATATTTTTTTAACACATTATATAATGGTTTTTTATGAAATTTAAAGATTAAAAAATTATTTTTTTATTCCAGAACTCCCAAAAAAAGTTAATAAAACATTATACGTGTTTGTCCACACGTAAATTTCATTTTAAATTTTTAATTCATATCGTGTAACCAAATTATAAAATTAGATATGACCATTGTCATCATATATTATATGTTATCAATAAACATACACACACCACACTCTTTTTATGTTGTTTTTTCAATCCATTTTATTCATAAACATATTACATATTGAATTAATTAAATATAGATGTAGACCATTCTAACATGTGGGAACCCCCATGGTTACATGTAGTAAATATTATATGGAATAATAATTGACAACCAACTCTCAAAAAACATTTTATTCAAGTATAATTTTAAGTAATTAGATGAGAATAAATTGAAAAGGAAGGAACCCCCAAAGAATTTTTGCTATATCAAATGCATGAAGGCATAATATAAAATCTTATCTTGGATATATTTTAATTCTTATTCGGGGATTTATTTTTATACAATCTTTTTATACCCATATTATACACACACATTCCCATTTCATATTGAAATACATCAAATCAATTTTGTTACATTCTACCTACTACTATAAGTAGTTCCCATAATGATTAAAATTTTAAATATAAAATTTAAAATATATTCAAATATAATATCTAAATAATTCACTCATGTTGTGATTTCATAATCCAATCAACTTTTATAACATATTAATTCTCACAAAACTAATTCCTATAAATATTTAAAAAATATATGATATAGAAATGAAATTATTTAAAGTAATAACATGTAATATATAACATTGGATAATAATTGAGGGAAATTTTAAGTGGTTACTAATGAAACGAACCCATACACACATAGACCAAAATAAATGTCAAATAAAAGAAACTATGTGACATAAAAAAATGGGTTTATTTAATTAAAATTCATGCATGGAAAATTTTTTGAGAAAAGGAAAATAATGTAAAACCATATATTTATATATATTATACTCTTAATAGGGTTGGATCCACATCTTCTTTAGCCTTTAAGAGACTCTGGGGTTCTAAAAATAGGAATAGTGGGGCTTCAAAATAGTGAGTATTTATTTTGTCAAAAATGAAATAAAAATAGAAATTAAACTAAAATGAACTAAATGTATGTAAAATAAAGTGGAATATTTATGTATCCCTTGGTCTTCCACCTAGGAGAACTTGAATATAGGCCCTTAACAAGTCTTTTATAATGTGTTATCCCCAGTCATAATGGAGATTTGGTTTCCTCCTAAAGAACCACTAATTATATATTACTTATTTTTCCTTAATGATGAAAAAGCATTCTTCATAGGAGGATACATGGTGTTAAATGAAAATTGATAAGGTATAAAATTCTTTTGGATTACCCAATATCCAATGAAATATAGAAGACAGTCGAGCTCCACCACAATATATGTAATTTGTTTAAGGTCCATGAAAGATAATATTGTACATTTGGGATGCCTTTTGGGTGTTTTATATTGTTTATAGACACTTAATACTTATAATGTTTCTTTTCCTCCATTATTTTTTTCATTATTATCGATATATTCTTTCATGAGTTGAACTTGAACTGTAGCCTTTTCCACTTCCAGTTTCATTGTTTTCCAAACTAATGTTCAGTATACTATATCATATTTCATATTTTATGGATGGTTTTCTCTAATTCTTTAAATGTGGGACCAAATTTATTTAACACATTATATTCGTGTTGCCACATCTTATATCTATCATAATTCCAAAATGAATGTTTAATAACATTACAAATGCTGTATATATTCTCATATTGATCCCACTACACATTCTCTTATATTTTATAAAAAAAACCAAGTGAGTTGCAACCCTTTTTGTTTGATTTTTTTACAACACAATATAATAAATAAGAATTATATCAATAGAATAATATAATATATAAATATATAAGTGAAAACTATTATTACAGTTTTTATTTTTTTATTTTTCAATCAATTTTTAAAATCTTTTTCTACTATTTTTCTATTATTCTTACTAAAAATACAAGTAACCTCGTAATATAATCCCAAAAAATGTTTACCACAATTCTTAATGATGTACTAGAAAGTCACACGGGTCAATATAGTAAAATAAAACCCATATTACTATTCCATATACTTTACCTATTTCATGTTCAAGTCATATCCAATGACTTTTACTAATCACATTATTAAATGATATATCTCAAATTATACCACATTATATACCTTTCACAATAACACATCACAAACTCTCTATCATATATAGGGTAAGATAGGTTACATAATTTCTAATATCCAGAAAATAAATAACCATAATACATATCTATAAATTCACATGAACATAATATCACTTTCTATGGCATCCTGACTTTTATTAAATAATCATTGATTACATTTTACAAATCAGAGGATTGTTAATGTTTCGTGTCTGGGAAATAATGTATATAATGCATGAAGACATGAATGAATTCTTCTAATTTACTTTAAATTATTCATAATTGGTTCATCCTATTACAATTACACCAACTCATAACCTAGGGACATACATGAAAGGAATGGGTGGGCATAAGGCCCAGTAAGGGAAAACAAGGGAAACTGTTTACATTTGAACATGATTGATATCAATAAAAAAATGTGAAATTTTAGGAAGGAATGAGAAAAATACATATAATAATAAAAATAACTTCAATAGTAACATGAAAATTTGGCTAAAACATTTAATTTATACATTCATTATCATATCACCGAGGTCCATCCCCAAGGTGTTATAAAAATTACCAAGATTATTGATTAAGGTATCGTAAAACATGTCATATATATAGATTAATTTATTTACCCAATTAATTGTAATGTTATGAGGGTGCACCTATAACATGTTATTATTTTCATGTATTTCACATAGATCATAATCTAACATATCATAAATAACCAATAGTGAATAAAAGAAATGGGTATCATATCAAAATTAGGGTGTTTTAAAAAGTGATTAAAAATATGATCGTCATGTCATTTAAAAATCATAGAATAGGAATGATTGTTTTATATATGTCAAGAACAGAGTTAGAAAAATAATTTTTATTTCTTAATGAATACCCCATGAAATGAATTTTTTTTTGATATTCACATAATGAAAAGAAAATAATTTTTTGAGAAAAGAGAGAGATTATGAGATGAAAAATATATAACAGAATGGGTATGGAACATGGTTTTATAAAACATTAAGAAGAGATGGGAAATGGGTCACCCAATATTTAAATACTAATTTTAATGTAGAGGTACTTAATAAATTGGAAATAAGAACATGTTCTGGAAATTGGAAAGACATACCTCATAAAAGAAAACATCAATGGAATAAATAGAAGTTGATAATTCTCTTACCTTGAAGAATATCTACTAAAAATCAATAATTGGGACCTTGGGGGCCTAAATACAGCTTGATATTACTCGTTATCATCAAGGGGTGTGGTTTTTAAATGAACAGAAAGAATATAATGGGTGATATTTATAGGAAAAGTGATGGAGTTTTTTATTAATTTATAATGACACCTTTGTTGTGGTATTTGAAAAACCATGGGCTTTCCCATGGTATTTTCCCATGGTATTTCTCACATAAGAAAAATAATATCATTTTTTATTCTTCACGAGTCAACCAAAATTATTAAACCATTATTACGTCACTAATGACATCATTAAACATATCGAAAACTCAAAACTATATTTTTTATATTCACTGAAAAAATGTATTTTATTAAAATATCATAAATTCACTATAATATTATATAAACATTATTAATTCAAAGGGGAAATTTATTTTATCGTAATAAAACTCTAAATATGATAAATTAAGCATTTAAGTAAAAAAATACTTCATTATGAAAAATAATATCAGAGAGAAAATGCATAGTAACATGCATTGTAAAAGTATTTAATTCTTGAAAAAAATAAAATTATTTTTTTATTTTAATTTAAATGGTGTGTTTTCATAACACTATCTCATTATAATGAAAATTATTAATAAATCCTTATTTTAATATGAAAATTTTTGTCTTTCTGAAAATTAGATGTTTGGCCTAATAAAATCAATTTCTCAACATCCATAACAATTTTTAAGAAAACCTATTCATAAAATTGAACTAATGGAATAATTATTTTATTTAAAAAATGCGATTACATTTTATGTTACTGTGGGGTTGACACATAACCCCTTATAAGACCCACACAAGACCTAAGGGTAAGGTGTGTGATGGTGATAAACTCTTGTGGTGGCCCTAATAACATCGCTCAAGGGGAAATCTATGATAACTAGAACATCTCATACAGTTGATTTATCTGATGCTTAACATGTTGAAGCTGAAATTGGGATTGGTCCAAAGTGAAGCCGAGTGATACCACAACCTTACCAGGCTCCAAAAATGGTATTTGTATGAAAAAATTCGATTTTATGATTAGGTCATTGACTCTTATTTCTACATAAATTAACCATTTTCATTTCTATTTTTGATACCAATAAGAAAGATAAAAATTACTATTAAGAGTATTGTTTTCGTTGGTCATACTGAGTAACAGTCATAATTGACCAAAAGTCACAATTGACCAATAGTCACAATTGACCAACAAATATATAATAGTCGAAACCCAAAGAACATATTTCTATATACATATTTTATTATTAATGATAAATTGATTATTTTTTTTAAAATAATATAACACACATTCTTAAGAAGAAATTATTAATCAAAAAAAGTTTAGGTCCTTACATTCTTCCCCCTTAAAAAATTTCATCGCCAAAATATCAACTCATTCTCTAAGTTGAAGAAAGTAGAGGGTACTTTTGTGTCATTTTTTCCTCTGCTTCCCACATTGTGTCGTTATATATGTGGTTCCTCCATAATAATTTAACAAGGTGGGTAGTATTTTTTCATAGAACCATTTCACTGTGGTCCAAGATCTCCATTGTATACTCCTCATAAGAGAGATTGTGTTCCAGTTGTACCACCTCAAGATTAATTACATGTAAAGGGTCAAGTATGTACTTCTTTAACGGAGATACATGGAAAACATCATGATATTGAGATAGATTTGGTGGAAGTTCTAGTTGATACGATACCACCCCTATCTGATCCAAAATTTCATAGGGCCCAATGTACTTAGGGATACGCTTCCATTTTTTCCCAAGTCACATGACTCACTTCCATAGTAAAATTCGAAGGAATATGTTCTCACCAAAGTGAAACTCCAAGTCCCTTCAATGGTTGTCAACATATCACTTTTTCCGACACTTTATAGCCTTAACATGTTGTTGGATGCCTGGAACCTTTTCTATCATCTCTTGTAGAAGATCAGGCCCACGAATCAGTCTCTCAACATCATCAACCCATCATGTTGTATATCTACAACGCTTCCCATAATAATCTTCATAAGGATCCATTTGAATACTCAAATGAAAGTTTTTGTTGTATGATAACTAATCTAATGGAAGTTGTTGATCACATCCAACATTAAATTTCATTGTTTCTGTTCTCAGCATGTCCATGATTCACTTTATAGTTCTTTCAGATTTTCCATCGGTTTGAAGATGATTGGTCGTATCAAAATTCCATTCGGTATTTAAAGCATGATGAAGAATTCCCAATAATTTTGATGTAAACCTTGGTACATGATCAGAAAATAGAGAATGTTGAATTCCATCCAGACATACCATTTCCTTCATGAATATCTTGGAATGTTGATCAACAAAGAAATCTTCTTAACAAGATATAAAATGGGCTATCTTGGTGTAACGCCCCGACCCAAGAAGCCTGGAGCTAGTGCATTACTTATGAAATTTCAATGATTTTAAGGAATGAAATTAGGAATGAACGATTAGTTTAGTAGTCTTAATGAAACTAGATACATACGTGCATCTCATATTGCATTGGGAAAGATAACAAAATACAATACCTAACAAAAACTAATAAACTACATCCACTAGAACTCAATATATGGTATCCTATTCATAACTTATTAAAGGTTAACAAATCAAATGGGTGAGATAAATTCTCAGTATTATTTAAAAATTTCAGAATAATGGATCAATAATAATTTAATCATAATAAAATTTGCATAATCAATAAGGGGTGGTGAATAAATGAAAACACATTCCATTAATAAACTGAGAATCAAAATGTATCCATAGATTTTTCCATAGGGGGAACCTCATGGATAATAATAAATAAAAATAAATAATGATAATTTTTATTAATTTCACATCATGTATTTGGAACATGATACCACTATACCATCGAATGTATTTTAGATTGAGGGCTAAAACCCATTTGATTATATTGTGGAAAGAAATTCGAAGGGTTTGTCGCCAACTGATTTTCCTCATGAGACGTTCTGATGCATCAATGGGCTATAGCAGGCCCCAACCATCACTAAAAGTCCCAATCATTATATATAAAATGATTTAATACATGTACAATATTCCTTCTCAATATCCATATAGAGTAGAGGATACATATTCATCAATATTTCCGTAGTTAGAACAACGTCCCAAATAAACTCTATATGTAAAAGGCTATGTGACACAAGATAATAATTATATCCATAAAAATAGAATAATGGATATATATAATATATTCACAATTTAAAATGAAAAAATATCTCAAATAGGATGTGGATACACCTCACAAGAAATATTAAGATCATAATACCAACAAAGTCTTAATGAAATGGAAATCGAGAAAAAGTCCCTTACCGCGTTGTTATCAATTGAGTCGTATGTCAAAAAATTAATAACCACCAAATTAATCACAAAATACCACGACTATTAAGATAATCAGGAAAGTTTATATCATATTTAAATAAAAAATACACCACATGTAAGAAATAAGTGATGAGAAATTAAAATATCATGGAATTAAAAGTGAGATAAAAACCCATTAACTTATGCCAGAAAGTGTTCTCAATTGATCTTCATGGCCTGAATAATCATATTTAGATTAATTAATTAATAACTCTTGAACCTCATATATATAAAATTTATTTATTATATTATTATTAGATTCATTCATTATATTTTTTATGGGTTTTAGAGGTTCAATATTCCGGTTTCGAAGCTTTTTATTCCCTGGTTTTCTAATTAGTTTTCTTGAATATGAGTTTGGATGTTCGTGTAAATTGGAAATTGAAATCCAGAATTTCCTTTATTAGTTATTAATTATCATCCAAAAGGTTAAATTATCATATGTATCCTTTTCTTATTTTGGAGGAGGATGAATCATTATACAAAATTTTAGTGAAAAATGCTTGGATTATATTTATGGTTTTTGATCACTACAAACTCATTTTGTTTTATAATTAAATACCATATATATAAAATGATACCAAAACATTAAATAAGATATATTACATATATAAATATCTATTTAAACCCTAAAAATGGTTTCATGAGAATAATTTTAGACGATAATATAAATTGAAAACCCATCATTCATGAATGTTATAAATTAACACATCTTGGACGCTGCTTTCTTTTTTAGTATTAGAGGAGGGGGAAATGAGAGATGATTATGAAATATTACATTAGTATAATAAAATTACAGTTCATGATGGGTATTGGAATTATCTTAGCCTTTCGATTTGGGGAGGTGAGGAGAGAAAAACCAAAAAAAGAACATGTAAGAGAAGTTGAATGAAAAATGAAAAGAGGTTCACCTCTTGAGTACTCTTCCTTGTGAATCTCCTTAAGGCTGTTGTTTTTTTTCCATTTGGTGAGACTAGATGGTCATGGAAGTGGGGGAGGGATTGGGAAGTGTATTTGGAAGAATATATATAAGGCACAATTCTTGAGTGGTGTGGGCGGAAGAGGGGAAAGAGGGTGGACTTTACAGTGGTAGAGAGGAGAGATTTTACATTATTTTAATCATTATTTTAATATTTATGCTCAAAACTGTGAATAGTATTGATTTATATTACCCCAAATAGTAATAATTTCATGTTATTTTGAACCAAGTGTGCTTAAATTAACCTTTAATCACCTATGATGCACTAAAACCTGTATTTAGCATTTATTTTAATTTATCGTAATTTACTATTCAACAAAAATTCTAGAATTTGAGAAAAATCCCAAAAATCCACCATAACATTTTTTATGGATGGAATTAAAACATGAACTCCATTTTTAAAAATAATTTTCTATATATTATTAATTTAATTTTTAAATAAAATCATAATTAATTCAGAAAACAAGTTTGTACATATAACATATTTTGTAAGACCTTGTAAAATTAATCAATATCGCATTACCTTATAACCTTTTGAAAATAATATAATAATAAAATATACTATTTCTAAGGTTCATATTAATATTCATAATAGTATGTTACTATTAATAAAAAACAAGTTTGTTCTATCAGAATCCAAATAACTTATTGATCATAATCATAGGTGATTGTTTTTTGAAATTCAAAACACAGATGTGGAAAATTTAAGTTTAATGGAAAGGTTATTACTTCCTCCTATAAATAACCGATTATTTTTTCATAGACACTTAGTGATATATGTAAATTAAGATATCAAATAATTAGAATGTATGTAATAGAAACATACCTTAAAATGTTTGGGGTGTTATATTATTCTCTGATTTCGAAATTTCATCCTCAAAATTTTTCATTTATATTGATCCTTAAAAAGATATGGGTGGTTCTTATTCATAACATCCACTAGTTCCCATGTTTCCCCATCCATATTACGGTTTCTATAAAGAAAATTTACTAATTTTTTTGTCTAATTTTTCACTACATTCTCACTTGTTTCAAGAATCTCGACAGGCTCTTCACAATATGAAAAATCAGGTTCTTGTTATATTTCTTCATAAGTGAGTACATGCATTGGGTCTAGCATGTATTTCATTATTAATGAAACGTGGAACATATTATGAACTTTTGAGATACTTTGTGGTATTTCTATATGTTAAGCTATAGCTCCTATGTTTTCCAAAATATCAAACGATCTGATATTCCTAGACCTCAGTTTACCTTTCTTACAGAAACATAAGACACCCTTCTATTGATACACTTTTAGAAAGACATCATCTCCTTCATGAAATTCAAAAT
The DNA here is from genome assembly GCA_963277665.1 of Viscum album. Classification (NCBI taxonomy): domain Eukaryota; kingdom Viridiplantae; phylum Streptophyta; class Magnoliopsida; order Santalales; family Viscaceae; genus Viscum; species Viscum album. The sequence goes on along the minus strand of OY728165.1, from coordinate 903,792,897 downwards.
CCTTTCTTTGGTTGTCAAAATAACTATTTTTCCTATTTTTCACTACTTTAATATATTCTTGAACATTATTTACCTTTGTAGTTGTCTCTTTGATATGTTTTGGGCCTATAAATTTCCACACTCCAACTTTATACCAACAAGTTTGATTTAGACCTCACTTACCATATAATGCTTCATATGGAACCATTTTAAAGCTAGAAAGAAAACTATTATTGTAGGTAAATTCCACCAAAATAATTATTTATCCCACATACCTTTAATGTCAAGAGAGAATGATCTCAACATGTCTTGCAGTGTTTGAATAGTCCTTTCAGATAGTTCATTAGTTTGGGGGGGATAAGCAGTACTCATATGAAGTTCAGTATCCAATGACTTCTATATACTTTTCCATAATTGTTTCATAAACAAGAGCTCTCAATCAGACATAATCAACAGAGGTGCATAATTAAGTCATACAACATCATTAATATATATTTTTTCTGACAGCTTAAGTTGTAAATCCACTCTAAAAGTAAGAAAATATGCTGATTTTGTGAGACAATAAAAAATTACACTTATTTCTTCATTAATTCCAATTGTCATCAGTAGCGATATGAAAAAATCCATCGTAATGTCATACCACCTCCAAATAGAAATAGTTATAGGTTGCATGACCCCCCCCCCCAAGGATGTTGTCTCTTGGCCGTAACTTTTTATCACATTTTCAGCAATATCTCACATCATGTTATCCCAAAAAAAAATTTCATTCAAATATCTAAACATCTTAGTTATTACAGTGTGTATAGTGAAATATGAGCTATTATCATCATATAATTGTTCCCTTTTTGGCTCAGGTATTGTTGAAATAGATAAAATATTCGAAAATTTCATAACTCCATCCACATTCATAATGTCTTCCAATATTCCATCCTTTACAGCATTAATTTTCTTTTGTTGATTCTCATCATCAGATTGAGAGTTTTTTATCGTCTCTGGTAATGATGGTTTTAAAGTCATTTGAATGATGGAAGATTTTTAACCTTCCTTAACAATTCCCATATTCATATTTAGAAGATCCATGAATATAGGATCTCTCCCAATCCTTATTTGGGATAGAAGTCCGTGATCTTTCCTACTTAATGCATCTGCCAACTTATTTCCCTTTCCCGGGTGGTAGTTTATTGAAAAATCATAGTCTTTGAGTAACTCTAGACATCTCATTTTTCTCATGTTGAGTTCTTTCTGTGTAAAAATGTATTTCATACTCTTTAGATCCGCATATATCTCAAATTGTTTACTATACAGATAATGTGACCATATTTTTAGAGAAAAGATTATGACTGACAACTCATGCTCATGAGTTAGATAATTTTTCTTAGTAGTATTCTATTATCTCGGTGCAAATGAAATAACTTTATCAACATTTTTATGTATTCAACCCATTCCATTCTTTGATGCATTACTGTAGATCACAAATCCATCATTTATATATGGAAGAGTCAAAATTGGAGCATTAGACAATTTTTTTTTTCATTTATTCAATAAATTATTTACATTATTTCATCTATAAAAATTAAACCCCTTTACATGTGATCTTGGTTAGAGGGTTATCCAGTCGAGAAAAATTCTGAACGAAACAATGATAGTAACTTACAAATCCAATAAAACTACGTACCTCAATTATGTTTATTGGTGTGCTCCATTCATGGATTTCCATTTTCTTCATAGGATCAACTAAGATTCCATCCATAAAGACAATATGGCTAAGAAATGAAACTGATTGAATCCAAAATTCACACTATCTAAACTGTAACTTCCTAGTTCCAGAAGCCACCTAGAGTCGCCCCATACTCTATAGGTCACATGGCCTTAAGCACATTTCCCCTAATGCTAGAGGCTGCACACTAAGAGAAAGGTCCATGCATGTGATAGTGGGGAAACTATGCCCTCATTGGTACAGTAACACAATGGAAGAGAAATAGATAACAATAGCAGAAATAGTAATAATTGAATACAATAGTAAACCGTGGAAGACAAAAGAAAATTACCACTAGAGAACATATATATATAAATGAGTCATGATATATATGTCTAGGAAAGCATCAAAACAAGTCACAATACTGAAAAACATTACTTAACCATGTGACAAAGGAAAGCTGTAAACAGCTCCACGACAATGTAAGACAAAGCTCACTCCCATACACTCCATCTCCAAAGAAGTCATGTACTTGAAGTATAATGACGCTTTACCATATCTATACCTGCAACAATATAATATGTTGGGGCCAAAATGCATGACCCAGACATGGTGTAAGACTAAATCCCAGAAGGCTACCACCACGAGATCTATGCCTAACTTTTAGTGAATACATATGGTAGGCAATAAGCATGAAAGGAAGCAGTAAACAATGATGTACTCAAAAGTAAACAATTCCACAGTTTCAAAGCATTCAGTTCCACATAGAAAGTAAACATATAATGACAAACATTTAACCCTCTGGGATGTAGTCACATCATAATCCCCTTAGGTCCAACCTAGTAATCACAAGAAACCCTCAGGAAGTACACATAGTCCAACCCTGCTGGTTCAGCTTTAGTATAGTCTCTCTAGGAAAGAACTCACCATCAATTCCCCCTATGGACTCATTTCGGTAACTAAAAGGCACTCTGGGGAAGCACTTACTTCACATTCCCCCTGTGGCATGCATTGAAGAACCACATACACTCTGAGGAAAAACATAGGTTAATTCCCTCTATGCTCTCGCATCTTAAAAATAATAATAGACACTCAAGAGATTATGTCTATTCTCCCTATGGTCCACTACACCATGTTCTCAAAGACCAATGTAGGTCAAAAAATCCTAGCAATGCAAAGAGGACAATGTAAACCTCAATAACTACATGGAAAACTAGTCTATAATATAACATCAACACAGATAAGAATCACCCCATCCTATAATACAAGGCATGAAATGTAAACAGAAGCCTAATAGGAAAAGCAAGACCAAACGGTCAAAACAAACAAACATTCATGGGAAAAAAACTTCCAAATCATAGAAATTAAACGTATTCACATTCAATTAACCTCTAATCAAGAATACAAGCTAATCTAGAAATTAACATGGCTTAAATCAGAAACATGAAATACCTCAATCACGGTTTTTGGGATCTTTTTCACATAAAATTCAAAGAATATCTACGAAAAGACACAAAACAACTACCACTGCGTTTTAGGATCAATATATGTGAACCTCATGCCTGGAATCCCCCAAGAACACCATAGATCAAAAAACGCAAAAAAAAATATCAACCGAACGTAACATGTGATAGATGAGGAATAATGGAACAAAGCTCTTTACCAATTAAGAGCATACAGAGGTGATCCAAATGTAATCGACAGCGGTCGAATCAGAGAGAAGGTGGTCGATTGGGAGCTCGGGGAAAGATCACAGTTGTATGATCTCTCCTGAACGAACTAGATTACGAAGGAGTGCATTATGCCAATTAGATGCGACTTTAGTCTGTTTAATGAAATAAAAAGAATGTACACGGTGTGTACTTTATAAGTACATGACATGTGCTAGCCCCTACCACCCTCAAATTAGGTGGTCTCCAAGTCACCACACACGGCTGTGTGCTCAGTTGTTACACGGCCGTCCCACGACTATGAGCTGCAACAGAGTACATAGTGTGTACTTATAATGTACATGGCATGTACTTCAAAAAATTTCAGAAACTCCTCTTCTCAAAAGCACCAGAAAAAAAAAACATACCTCAAATGAAGATCCAGGTTATTAAAAACATCCCCCCTTAAATAAATATGTTCTCGAATTTCCCTAGCAAGGTGGTGTAGAATAAGAATCCTTGAAAAGAATCAGCCACTGTGATCATACATTGGCCTCCCTTTCCTAGGTCTTGTATTGTACTTGCCCATGCTCCCATAGCACTCGTACGAGAGGAACATACCGTCCATGGATAACCATAACACTATGATCAAAAATTTGGATAGGATGCTCCTCTAACGAGGAGTCCACCTCCAACTCAACCTATTTGAGTTGAAGAACATGAGATAGTTCTGAGAAATAATGTAGAAGCTGAGAAATGTGGATGACATCGTGCATAGCTTGATACCTTTGAGGTAACTACAAGCGATAGGTAACATGATGAATCTCTTTAACAACTCATATGGCCTGACGTACCAAGGAGAAATCATTTTCTGTCTCATAATCCTCATGTGTCCCAACCATGGTGTGACACGCATGAAAACCTGATCTTCAACCTCTAACTCCAGAGGTCATCTCCGCTGATCCACATAAGACTTCTGTCGAGACTATACAATATCCATCTTCTTCTGAATCAACTATATCTGCTCGGTGGTCTCCTGTAGAAGACAAGGTCCCAATATAGCTGCCTCTCATGCTTCCAGCCAACATATGGGTAACTAGAATGGCCTACCGTACAACACCTCATAAGAATCCATCTGAATAGTTACTTGAAAACTATTATTGTAGGAAAACACCACAAGAGGTATGTGCTTCTCCCAAGAACCTCCAAAATATAGGATGTATACTCAAAAAATGTCCTCAAGAACCTGAATTGTAATCTCGGACTGGCCATCTGTCTTTGGGTGGTAAGCTGTACTCAGAAGTACCTGTGTACCCAAATCCTTCTGAATTACCTGCCATACCCGAGAAGTAAAGCATGCATCCCTATCTGGAACAATAGAGTGTGGAACTTCATGTAAACGTAAAATCTCATGGATGTACAACCACTCATATCATCAACACTGAATGTCTCTTAGATCGGAAATAAGTGAGCAACCTTCGTGAGTCTATCAATGACAACCCATTCAATATCATTTCCTTTAGGCGACCCCAATAAACTTGTCATCAAATCCATCATGACATCATTCCACTTCCACTCGGGAATGGGTAACTGCTGCAAATGCCCCCCAGGTCACTGGTGCTCCGCCTGCACCTGCTGACAGGTGGAACACCTCCTGATGAACCCAATAACTTATCTCTTCATACCTAGCCACCAATACCAATGGTGTAGATCACGATAGATCTTGCTGACACCAGGATGGGATACCCAAACTGAGGAATTAAAGTCCCGTATGATCTCCTTAAATATGTCTGCTTACACCCACACGTTACCTTGAAAACACAAAATCTCATCCTCTCCTATGGTCCATCCAAGAATAGGGTCCTCTCTTGTACACTTTTTCATAGGACTAGGCCTTCATAATTTGATAGCTGCCTCAATCTCACTCGATCAAGTAGAGTAGAGTAAACAACTACAGAAGAACGAAAAGTTGGCCCCTTTCTGTCGTGCACCACCTAATACATCTCAGATTATAGAGCCATAAGCCACCACTCATTGTTGGCCTCCTGAACTGCCTATATCTAAGTCCTTCTACTTAGTGCATCTGCCACAGCTTCACCTTTCCCAGACGTGTAAGCAAGATCAAAGTTAAAATACTGAAGGTACTCCACCCACCTTCACTGTCTCAAATTTAGGTCACCCTGAGTGATGATATACTTGATACTTTTATGGTCGGTGAAAACCAAAAAATTCTCTCCCAACAGGTAGTGTCACCAACAACATAAAGCAAGAACTGTTGTGGCCAGCTTGAGATCATGTGTCGGGTAATTCTTCTCATGTGGCCTCAAATACCAAGAACCGTACTCAACTACTCTCTCTCCTTTTATAAGCACGGCTCCCATACCGATCCCTAATGCATTACAGTATACAATATAGCTCATAACCAATTCTAGAAATACTAGTATTGGTGCGGATGTAAACCTCTCTTTCATCTCCTGAATGGCTGACTCACATGAATCTGACCACATGAACTTTTCACCCTTCTTAGTGGGGGCCATATGTGGCACTGCTAAGCATGAAAAGTCTTGTAGGAAACGTCTATAGTATCCGGATATCCCTAGAAAATATCATATCTCAAAGACATTATTTGGCTACTCCTTGGAAACAACTGCTCTCACTTTATCTGGGACTACTGATACTCTAGCCTCTGAGATTACATGTCCCAAGAAATGAATTTGTCCCATCCAAAAGATGCATTTTGAGAGCATAAGATATAACTGATTCTCTCTCAGTATACTCATAACGATCTCATGATGGTTACCATGGTCATGTAGAGTGTGAGAGTACACTAAGATATAATCCACGTAGACTACCACGAAAGAATCCAAGTATTGATGGAACACTCGATTCATCGGTTCCATGAAAATAGCAGGCATGTTCGTGAGATTGAATGATATTACCATATACTTGTATAGACCATTCCTGCTCTGAAAGCCTATAAGAGATATATCTGATGGTCTAATGCATAACTGATGGTAACTGAATCTCATATCAATCGTTGAGAACACCTGGGCTAGTTGAAGCTGATCAAAGGGATCATAAATCCTCAGCAAAGGATACCGGTTCTTGAAAATCAACTGGTTCATATTCCAATAATCTACACAAATAATGTGGGTACCATTCTCCTTCTTCAAAAACATGATAGGAATAAACCAAGGAGAAGTACTGGTTCTGATGAAACCCTTATCCTGTAACTCCTACAACTTTCTATTGAGCTCCTACAACTCTGTTTTAGCTATTTTATAAGGTGGAATAGACACCGGTGCCGCTCTTGGGACAATTTTAATAGAAAAGTCCACATCTCGCTATAGAGGAAAACCTAAAAATTCCTCTTGAAAGAAGTCCATAAAACGACCCACCACTGGGGGAAAGTACATCTATGAAGTTCTGTGGTCATGAAAATATAGACTAGCAATTTGGGATGTAACTCCTCCCAACCCATGATGCTCGGTTCCTGCTTAGCTCACCTGGACATCACATTCACGCTTATGATGAAATGTTCATCCCTTTGATAAGGTGAGACTAACCATACGATGACAACAGTAAAATACAGTCTTGAAGGGAACTATACATTCCATTTCAATAATGACACCATAACCCATAATCTGGAGGACATAAAGTTCCCATATGATGTGACAGCCACCAACCTCTAGAGGGCACTCCTTACACTGACGTACACTATCTGTTCTTGTCCCCAACGAAGTGTTCAATGTCACGATATCATCATAATAAAACATAGAGAGCCAAAGGCTCTCCAAAACAGCAAAAGATATAAAGTGATTGGAAGCCTCCATTTCAAAAAGTGCAGAAGCTAAAACTAAGTCAATGAGGATCGTACCTCGGACTGTAGAGGGTCTGGGATCCTATTCCTTCTAGGTCTGCTCCACTGAAAAATTTTGGCATGTACCATGGCCCTTCAACCATGATAGAACACTCCATGTTGATCCACCCTATTTTCATGGAATGCTTCAAGAATGGATACCACGACCATGACCCCCACCTCGGCCTGAACGGCCAAAATAACTCCATTTCCCTGACTGATGGAAAACTGTTGGTGCATCTCCTAAACAAGGATCCATGAAAGAACCCATGTCACCAGTTGCTGGTGATAAGATCCGACAGAAGCACTGAAGATGGCCATCTTTCCACAAGATCAGCACTCCACTGGGTCTCTCGTGCAAGGTGTCCTCATATGCCCGCTATTACTATACTGGTATAACACCACCTAGATACCAGAAAAAGTGTCTCACCACCTTGGTTCATCACGCGAAGATGCCCTATGGTGCTTCTTGCAATTAGTAGGATAGATACTAACTCTGGATGTCGAACATACCTGGCTCAAAATTCAATAATCTCATAGATTTCACTCTGTGATCAATGTCTGGTTGACAATAGAAGTGATATATTTCAACCTAATTATATTCACCAGATATTGGATGTCATGCCTCAAACCATCCTCAAACTTCCTTGCCATGAAGAACTCATCACTTCCTGGAATAGGCATGAAGCACAGCAGAACTGTGAAAGGAGAATAATAAAATCTATCACAAAGAGTACCCTCCTTTAGACTCATGGACTCTCATGCTCGATCGGCCCTCAAAGTCTCCAGGTAGAAGTAGTCGTATGAGGTACATCGTAACTCATCAAAATCCATAACCTGGAGGTACCGCGCCTATGAGATCACACCCCACCATCTCTTGTAAGAATAATGATGCATATATGTAGCAAGATTGACCCCCCCCCCCCTCTCTGTAGGTGTCTCCAAATGCTCCACGATAGAAAGCATGAATTCTAACCATGACTCTGCAACCTAAGGTCCTCCTTCCCTATTGAAAGTGGGAGGATACTGCTGCTGAAAGACCTATGTCAACTCCACTATTGACGGGGTAGGATGTGGTACTCCTTGGAATTTCTGCATGAACCTTATAAATACCTCATGGAACTATGAATCAGCACCTCTGTCCGGAATGATGGTTGGTACCAAAACTGGCACAACTGGCGGATCTGCAGGTAGTCCTTGATCTGCCATGTCTGGCATCTGAGTGCTGCCTTGAAAATGGCATACAATAGGAGGATTTCTCAGTCACATGAATCTGCAAGGTCAAGAACCCACCATAGATCATGGTTAACAGGGAATGAACTTAGAAGTATAATAAGGTAATAGGAGAAAGAGAGCATTCATGTTTTTCAAAAAATGAATACATAATGTGTATAATACCTACAAGATGTGTCCCCTTATACCTATAACATAGGCATGTACTTCTGCAAAAAGTAGATGTGTAACACCCCATAGATGACATTTTTTCCAAACACACAGCATGTACTTGAATCCTCTTCCCCTGCTCGAGTTAACATACAACGCTAAGCCAGATAGATCTCCTACAACAAGACAACAAGGCGTGTACTAGATTAATTTCCCCGACCCGTGTTGTTAGATACACAGACGAATACATGACTCAGACTACATGACATGTTCTAGATGGAAACAACATGTACCAAAGGATTTCCACGAACCCAGATAGTTAGTTACACAGCTAGATACCAGTTCTACACTAAATAGTGTGTTCAAAAAGACACGGTGAGCATAACATAAGCTTTAATCCATCCATTTCGATACTCACATGGGTGGACACATGGTAAACCACACATGGTGTGTACATCCGTCACACAAAGTGTTCTTCCAAGATTTCCCAAAACAATGTTTCTTCCCACATAGTCAATAACATGATTAGATACTATACAATGTATAAATACAATACACGGCGTGTACTTAAGAAAATCATTTTCTTCCCGAACATAAGAACACATGGATTGTATTCATCATTACACACTGTGTATTTTGGGGTTTTCCGAACAGTATGACTCAAGAACTACTCCAAAACCTAGAAAAACACTGAAACAAACATTAAAGTGCCATATCCCGATCCGTGAAGGCCCATACTCCCTACGAATAAAAGCATGGCATCTTATACATGTTAAAAAAAGGAAAAAGAGGAAATGATTCCCCATATTCTGATCCATGAGGGCCCATAACACATCAAAAAAAAGTTTGGCATTTCATTCAAACAAGACCTTACAAAACCAATACCCTATCGAATAGTAGGAACTTTTATCAAGGAATCTATCACAACAACATGCATATCTTGAAAAACACCTATCATAACAATATGCAATCTTTAATTCACCCTAAATTCCATGTCAAAAATGCATGACATGTGATCTCTAGAATGTTCCTACCTGATGAAAGAGATAGAATACCCTCATATAATTGGGTTGCAATAATAATAGAATCCCAATAACATCTACAATAACATAAAAAAAACATGGGAATCACCGAACGGTAAATATCGAATCAATTATAAAATTGAAAATCCAGAAAACATGCAATAAATGAGGTAGATTGGGGTTTTCTTGCACACGAGTAAGCTTCTCCCTGACATAGCTTATTACAAAGTACCAATTCTGTCATATCTCGGACGATAGGCATCAAATAGTAAGTCAAGAAGAAAATAATTCCTCTGATACCACTTTGTAACGTCCTAGTTCTGGAAGCCGTCTAGAGGCGCCACATACCCAGTTGGTCTCATGGCATCAAGCGCATTTCCCATAATGCCAGAGGCTGCTGACTACCAGCAAGGGCCTTGGGTGTGATAGTGGGGAAACTATTCCATCTTTGGAAGAGTAACATAGTGGAAGATAAATAGATTAAAATGGTGAAAAGGGTAATAATGTAATAAGAAAGTAAACAACAAAAGAATATAGAAAGTAACCACTAAATCACATATATATATAAATGATTCACAATACATGTGTCTAGAAAAGCAGCCCAACAAGTCACAATTCATAAAAACTGTACTTAACCAATGTAAAAGGAAATAGGTAAATAGCTCAACAACATTAGAGGAAAAATCTCGGTCCCATGCTCTCCATCTCTAAAGAAGTCAAGTACCTAATGTAGAAGGGTTATTTCCGTTATCTTTAGCTGCAACAATATAATCTGTTTGGGCCCAAAAGCATGACCCAAACAGGGTGTGAGTTAAAATCCCAGTAGGCAAGCACCACGAGAGCTGTGACTAATAGTCTGTTAATACATATGACAGGAGATAAGCATGAGATGAAGTATTTAACAAGGAAGTACTCAAAGGAGAACAATTCCATAGATTTATAGCATTTAGTTCCACATAGCAATTAAAAAAGATAATCACAAACAGGTAACCCTATGGGATGTACTCATAACCTAATCCCCTCTGGTCCTACCTATCAAACACAAGAAATCCTTTGGGAAGTAAAAACACTATAACCCCTTTGGTTCAGCATTAATATAGATTCTTTGGTGGAGCACTCTCTATAAACTCCCCCTATAGTCTCATATAGGTAACTAAAAGGCGCTTTGGGGAAGCACTTACATCACATTCACCTTTTTAGTCTCAGTTGAGGAACTACAGATATTATGAGGAAGCACTTACGTCAATTCCTTATATGGTCTTACATCGTAACAATAATAACAAACACTCTAGAGAATCCCTTACGTCTATTCATTCTAGGGTCCACTACACCAGGTTCACATGGACTTGTGTAATTCAAACAAGAATATCAATACAAAGTGGAAAAAGTAAACATCAAGAACTTCTTGGCTAACTAGTCCGCAACATAACAACAAGACAGACAAGAATCACTCCTTCGTAGAATACTAGGTATAGAAGGTAAACAATATCCTAATAGGCAAAGCAATACCAAACAGTCAAAACAAGCAAAAATTCATTGGAAAAACACTTCAAAATCATATAAATTAAACCTATTCACATTAAATTAACCTCCACTTCAGCATACAAGCATAGCAGAAAATTAACAGGGCTAAAACCGTAAACATGCAATACCCTGATCTAGGGTATTGTGAAATTATGCACATAAAATTCAAATACTATCTACAAAAATGTAGAAACTACCTACCTTGGTGTTGAAGGATCATTATAGGTGAAACTCGAGCCCCCGACCACCAATAACATAGTAGATCTCTAAAAATGCTAAAACGCCCAACCAATTATAACATGTGAAAGAGGAGGAATCAGGAAACCATGATCCAAAAGAAGGAAGAGCTTACAGAGGTGATCCCAACGCAATCAACGGAGGTCGAATCGGAGAGCGGGTGCTCGTTTGGTTGCTCGGGGAATGATCGTGGTCATATGGTCTCTCCCGGATGAACTAGGTCGCAAAGGAGTGGATTCATTCAATTAGACATGACCTAAGTCAATTTAATGAAATAAAAAGGAATTACACTACATGTACATTAGAAGTAAATGGCATGTACTTTCCCTTATGGGACCCCGCATTAGGCATTCTCTATGTCACTACACACGGCTATGTGCTCATTCATTACATAGCATGGACACGACTATGAGCGGAAACAGAGTACACGACGTGTACTTAAAAAATTTCCAGAAACACTTCTTTTTCTCAAAAACACCATAAAAATAAAAACATAACTGAAAAGAAGATCTGGGTTCTTACATAAACATCCCATATAATTAATTTCTTCCATGAGGTTTTAGTATAATCCACACGTGATTCCCATGGTCTTTGTAGATTTTGGAATATACCTGAATATCGTCGATAAATACCAAAAAAAAGTCATCCAGATATTTCATGAAAATGAAATTGTTTTTATCCATGAGAATAAGTGGTTCATTTTTCAGTCAAAAATGTATTATTATAAACTCATATGCCCATACCTTGTTCGAAATATTCTATTTAGTATATATTCATTCCTCACACAGAGATGATGATATCCAGATCGAAGGAAAATCTTTGTAAAATATTGGGCCTCATGAAGATGATCAAATAAATCATCAATTTATGGCATTGGATACTTGTTCATTATTGTAATATAATTTATTTCCCTGTAATAAATGCATAACCACATGGATCCATCTTTCTTATGGACAAAGAGGACATGGGATCCCCATGGGGAAACACTCAGCCAAATAAATCCATTTTCACTCAATTCCTCTAGTTGATTCTTTATCATCACTAATTCAATAGTGTCAATTCTATATGGAGTATTTGATAAAGGTATTGGAACCAGAATTATGTTGATATAGAACTCAACTTCCTACTCTCGAGGACGTCTAGGTAAATCCTCTGGAAATACATCAACATGTTCTTTCATAATAAATACGTCTTCAATTTAAATATTTCTTTACTCACCCATAGATATTGTGATATCTTCCTCTCCAATAATTCCATTTATTAGAGCTATTGGCGGTGGATTGAGATAACGATCAGATGGATGGGTTTCTGCTATAATGGTATGTGATTCCGAACTAGTTAAAAAATTGTAACTTCCTTTTTATTGCAATATATCTTCACATCATAATTTGACCTATAATTCATACTGAAATTTATATCAAAGTAAATCATTGGTATGATGATAAGGTTAGCTACAAGAGCACATCTATGTTTCCTGAGGGGGGCTAATTTGAACAGTTTTGTTGCAATGATACATCCCCTTGGAGTTTTCACTGAAAAATATTATATTAAATCAAATTGGACATGTATAAATTTGTTTTAAAACCAAGATGATTCAAATGAGTGTGATGATCTAAAATCAGATAAATCTTTGTTTATGGTTGAGGAATCAATTAATGTACCTGCCACCATATCCTTAAGATCCTCTAGTTACGCGATGTTAATTTCATAAGCATTCTCTTGTCCTCGTGGCCTTTTCTGAGGAATGCTTCCTTGGTTCTTAGGAGACTCATTTTCATAGTGTCCCAAATCTCTACAATTGTAGCATTGAATATCATTAATTTGTCTCTTCGCTTTGAATTCACTAAATCAATGACCCTTTTCTCCACACTTACAGAAAACTCACATGCCTTTCAAGCATTTCCCAGGATTATTTTTTCCACATTTATCGCATAATGGAAATTGTTTCATTGCATTATCCTATTTTGGTGATTCACCTTTTACATGGATATTTGAATACCCCTTATTATCTTGGGTACTCTTTAATTAACCTTTTATCTATTTTTATAGAATGTAACATAATTTAATCGAATGTTGAAAATGATTGAGAATCTTGTGAGCTTCGCTGATGTGGCTTAAGACCTTAAAAGAAATGATCAATATTTTCTTCTGAGTCACATACATAATCTAAGGCATACCAGGATAGTCTTATGAGGGCAGCCTCATACTCTTCAACACTATCTTTTTTAGTTTTCATTAAGCTAGGGAATTTACTCTTAATTTTCTTTCATTCTTCAAGAGGGAAATATTTGTTGAAGAATATTTCTTTAAAAGTACACCATTCTATATGTTACCTTTCTTCTTCTTCCATGGTATTCTGGATAAAGGACCACCATTGATCAGTGTCACCCTTGAAGAAATATACTGAAAGCACTGCCTTTTCATTTTCATTGCATCTTAATTCCATGAATATCTTTCAAGGGACATGATCCACTACTCAGATAAAACTGGATAAGTAGTCTCTCTAAAATATGGGGTCTTATGACGAATGAAAACATCAAACGCTGGTGTAGCATGGTTATTCATCAAAGCATTAGTATGTTGTACCAATATGGTCATGATCTGATCCACTCCAACATTGTCTGTGTTGCTCTCCTTTGTGGGGAAATCCCAATATTGTATGTGAGTATTGGTTTCCTTTATTCCATTAGGTTCCATTTCTAAACAATTTCATACACTAGATTAAGTTATAAATCATAATTTATAATCCCAACTAGAAAAATACATACCCTAAATTGAAATTCTATTCATAACTAATCACATAAACCTCGTTTCTCTAAGGAAAAATTTACATTCAAAACCATCATAATGTCTTGTAAATAAAATGTGAATTATCCTATGAATATCCCCCAATAGGGTCAAACCAGGTGCAAAATAAGGCATTTGGTCATGTACCAGGATATCCCTATGTCATGACCGAAACTCTATGTCAAAGTTTTCACTCCTAGGTACATATATGTTAGAACAACATCCACTTGTAGAATCCAGATAGTGATTTATTTTCTATAAAGATACATATAATCTATTACTTTCCAAAATACCAGTACGTTCTTTTATGTTTATCCTTAAATACTAGCATATGGTTTTGATCCCTAATTTATGTTTTCTAAATATAGTTTCCAAGTTTGCTAATAAAATTCCTATAATACCAATTGTAATTAATCAACCCCAAAATACTAGAGCCAGTATAAGGCCCCAGCCTTAAACCTTACTTAATATTGAATTAAATGAATAATTCACATTGAGGATCTTTTCAGGTTTAGAGTTTTAGAGAATTAGAACATAACTATTACATCTTAAAAGATTACAAAGTAGACACTTCTACTAAGTCTCCATAAAATAAAAACTCTTAAAAAAAAGATGTCTAGATTCTATGTTTTAGATAGCATGAAATTCCCTTGATCCCATCCATGACCTTATTCCACTTTCAGTCCTGTGAAAAACATTTCGAAAAAACTTGGGGTGAGCATAAAAAGCTCAGTAAGGGATACAAAAATAATGAAAACTGTTAGTTTTTCAAACATCAAGTAAACCATGTATACTATATCAAAGTAATACCTTCACCTTCATGAAGTAGTAAAAAAAATCTTCACTGAATAAAGTATCATTAATTACCTTTTTGTAACCAAAGGATTACCATAAAACCCATATAAAGAACACATAGAATATATAAAGGTAACTTGGGACATAAACATACTGAAGTGGAATAACCATACGGTTGACTTCCACACATATCACTTAATGGAATAGCCATACGGACAATTTCCATACATACATAATCGGATAGCCATACGGCCGACTTCCATACCCAATGCATCGGAGGTTATAACGTAACCACCCGTCCTGGTATTCACGGCACCACCCGTTATATGGTTTATAACGTAACAACCCGTTAAAATGTCCAAGTACCAGTATAAAATCATAAAACATAAAACCAATATAAAGGAATGATAAAATTTCCACATTTCAATCATAATATATCATAAATATATTGACATAATAGAATCCTTTTTCAAAACCATTTTCAATACCAAAATACATAAAAGAGTATATGGTATTTATTTTATTCTTAAAACATTACGGCTTGTTGAGAAAGCCAAAGATCAAATAATACTCGCGGCGGCGGAAAAGGTCATTGTCACCGCGTACGTTAAAAAAAAATTCCTTTTTGTCGTTTAGTAAAACGCTTCGTAGAAAAAGATTCCTTTTGTATAAAAGTAAAATTCAAAGGAGTTTATACACCGTATAAAAGAAAGTTGTGTATAAAATGAAATATGCCTCAATGAAAGGAGATTGAGACGAAGTCCCTTACAAAGATCATTTTTTTAATAAAATAGATATATTATGTGTATTCACCATAATTACACATAAATAAAGTACAAATACAAGATAGGACATAATAATATCATGGCATAATTTGAAAGTAGTAGAATAACCCAAAGAATAGAAATTGGGTTAAGAAGTTCTCTTACCTTGGGTCCGACTTGACTCGATCGTTCTTTAACGTCCTGAATAATAAACTTGAGTTAATTTATAATTGATTAAGAACCTTTTTAAATTTTATTATTCCTTTTATATCACTTACTTCCATGTTATAAACATTATGTAACCATTTAAGTTAATAATGTTTGTTTTGTCAATATTTGGTTCTTAAGTCGAAAGTGGACTTCTTACAGTTACATGTTGTTGGTGTGGTCAAAAGTTCTTTATATCCAGAATGAAATTCCTGATTTGGATATCATATATATCATATATATCCAGCATATACATGTATTTATAATATTACATAATCATTTATAGATAAGAAATGAAATGCACCGTTCATGGAGACGGTAAGCCGTACGTACGCATGAACGCTACTTTCATTTCTTTGTCATATTAGTAGAATTAAAACTAAATGAGAGGTATGTATATTTTAATTCCAGAATGATATTCATCATTTAGATATATCATTAATTATATATATACATTATATACATGTAATTAAATTTGGGGATAAGAAATGAAATGCACCGTTCATGGAGACGGTAAGCCGTACGTACGCATGAACGCTACTTTTATTTCTATCTCATACTTTAATGGAAAGAAATAATAATGAGATAGAGGTATATTATAATTCCAGTATAACATCATATATAATATCTTTAAATCCATCCTTTACACGTCCCACATATGGCATTAACGAATCACATCACTTTTAGGGGGCGGTAGTCCGCACTTCCTTAAATGAAGATATCATGTTTACCCATAATGGAAATCATAAAGGTATGCCAAAAATAAAAAATACAGAATCTTAAAGAAAACATAAACATATTATATATCATATATAAAAATAGTGACATCATAATGGCCACCCTTGAAGGTGTTAATTGAGTATTGAACAATCATCGTTTCGGGAGGATGAATTTCGCCATCCACGGAAACCGTATGTTCTTTAACTATTTGATGTAGTTGTGTGAGAGTGTAGCTCAAATAAATATTGTAACAACATCCTAGTATATTGAAGATAATGTTGTTGTTACAAAAGAAGTAAATAAAAAGAGTTTAGAGGGTTGGAGAAGCAAAATAAAACAAATGAACAAGAGAAAATGAATTACCTTTAAAAGTGTAACTCCCTTTTGATTTGAGCCTAAAGGCTTTCTTTGAAAGGATTCTGCCCAAAGGGAATCCTCTGGGATTAGGATAGGGATGTGGAGAGAGTAATTGGGCAGGGGTTGGCCGAGCCAAAGGCTTGAGAAGTGTGTGAAATGGGGTAGAGGTGGGGGCCTTTTATAAGAGGAGAGGAGGGGTACTTTTGGAAAGTAAAGAAATATTACTTTATTTGAAAATGTGTTTCGGTTTTAAAAGGTCCCACATTGATATAATTCGTGGATAAGGTGATAAGGGTTCGAAATCCACTAATCCAATTGGTTTTGGACATGTGTAGGTTTTAGATTATTCATTATCCTTCCATTTTATTTAAATCGCCAAATAATGATGTCATCACTGCATCATTATTATGTCATAAATAATTTAATTTATTTAATTTCTAAATATCATAAAAAAATACTATGATGTAGAAAATCGTTTTATATTTCCAATGACTATTTATAATCAAAATTTGGACTTGTATAACCCCACTCAAAAATTATTTTAGTAAAACAATTTATGTTAGTGTCATTTTCACTTTAACATTAAATAAAAATATATTAATGCCATTTTCCAACTAAAGTGGCTCCATGGGGTCCCCAAGTTGGCCCATGGCTTGTCTTGGTCGGCCATGACTCACCCAATAGGTTTAGGACAAGTGTCATGGTGTTTTCACATTCTTATAATATCATTTTTACCTTAAACTACACTAATTACCTCTAATCGCGATTAAGGAAAAAAATTTACTATTCACCAAAATATTATTTTAATCTCATTGAACCACATTTTACTTCTTAATGAAAACCATGTATGTAGGATTTTCAAAATTCAATACACATTAGTGGTAATCTTTCATTTAACTGAAAAATCAGTTTGCTTGATTACCACTTAGTGGTTTCACTATTCATCAAAAATTGAAGTTTTTCAGAAAATTACCAAAAATTCACCCTAAGATATATTTGATATTCCGAATTAAATAATGAAGTCTATTTTACAAAATTCAAAAAATATAAGTCAAATTAATTAATTTAATAATTAATTCCCACTGTCATGAAAAATAGCGTGTTTTTGTGAAACAATAAGTATCAAAAGATTGACACCAGTTTAAGTCCAATTTCAAAGTGAAATAGATTCCAATAACCACCATTGGATTAACTGGTAAAAATATTTTCTAATTTCACTTTAAAACCAATTAAAATAATAATTTAATCATATAAATAAATTAGATTAAAATGAGGTTTTGAATTAAAATACAACATTTTACACTTCATAAAAAAATGAACTTTATCAGAAAGGTACCAAAAATTTACACAAAGTAATTTTTGATGTCCCGATTCTAAAGAAGAGTTATATTTGGTCCAAAATAAAGTATAAGAGTGATCAAAACAATATTTAATGACGGTTCACCATTAAAAGGTGATAAGTGAACCTTTAGTGAAAATTAGAGTATATATTCCCGTAAAATTGAAATCTTTCCGTATTTTAAGCTTTTATCTTTTATTGGGTAAATGTATAAACATTTAAAAACATATCTAATAATATTTTAGTTATTTCTATGCATTCCCGCCAGTACAACGGCTACTTGTTAACTAACATTTAAAATAATATTATTTTATTACTTGTGTGCAACGTAAGTTTTCAAAGAAACTCATCGTTGCGTATCGAGTACGCTATCGAACATAGCAACCCCATTAAAATAAAATTAATATTTAATTCGTAAATATTAATTAATATGAAAATTATTTATTCTTTATTTACCTGGGATGTTACATCCTTCCCACCTTTTGGGAATTGCTTCCTCGCAATTTTATTCACTTATCAAAATAAGTGGGGGTATTTATCCCTCATAGCATTTTCAGATTCCCACGTTGCCTCTTCAATCACATGGTTTTTCCATAAAACCTTTACCTGATGAATCACCTTATTCCATAACACCTGCTCCCTGTGGTCAAGAATCTGGACCGGTTGTTCCTCATAAGATAGGTTCTCTTCCAGCTGAACTACCTCTAGACTCAAAACATGAGATGGATCTGGCATATACTTTCTCAACATTGAAACATGAAAAACATTGTGTACCTGAGATAAACTCGGAGGTAAAGCCACCCGGTATGCAACTGATCCAACTCTCTCCAGAATTTCATATGGTCCAATAAACCTTGGAATCAGCTTTCCTTTCTTACCAAATCTCATCACACTTTTCCAAGGAGAAACCTTGAGAAAAACATGATCACCTACCTCGAAAGATAGATCCTTCCTTCGGTTATCCGTATAACTCTTCTGCCTGCTCTGAGCTATTCTCATGTGTTTCTGAATCAACTGAACTTTTTCTGCCATCTCTTTTACCAATTCTGGTCCCATCAGCTTCCTTTCACCCACTTCATTCCAAAATACTGGAGTTCGACACCGCTTCCCATATAATGCCTCAAATGGTTCCATCTGTATACTGGAATGAAAACTGTTATTATAAGAAAACTCAACCAAAGAAAGATGTTGGTCCCAACTTCCCTGATAATCCATAGAACAAGCTCGTAGCATATCCTCCAATGTCTGGATTGTTTTTTCTGACTTCCCACCTGATTGAGGATGAAAAGCTGTACTAAAATTTAATTCCGTACCCAACAACATATGAAGGGATTTCCAAAAGTTAGATGTGAACCTAGGATCACGATCAGATACAATGGAGAGAGGAACTCGATGTAACCTGACTATCTCTTTAAGATACAAATGGGAAAGTTTATCAAGAGAGAAAGTATCTCGTATAGAAAGAAAATGAGCATATTTGGTCAAGCGATCAACAATAACCCAGATTGCATTATTACCACGAGATGTCCTCGGTAATCCCACAACAAAGTCCATGGATATGTTTTCCCATTTCCACTATGGCACTGGTAAAGGCTGAAGCATCCCTTTCGGTAACTGCCGCTCTGCTTTAACCTGTTGACATGTCAAACACTTCACAGTAAAATCAGCAATATCTCTTTTCATTCCATCCCACCAGTAATACTCCCGCAGATCTATGTACATCATAGTACTGCCAGGATGAACCGAAAACGGGGAACTATGAGCCTCACATAACAACTCATTCTTCAACTGTGAATCACAAGGCACACATAACCTCTTCCCAAACCTCAAAACACAAACACAAACTTATCCAAGAACTCATGGAAAATTTTATTCATAAGTTCCATGAATACAGTAGGTGCATTGGTTAACCCAAAAGTCATAACTACAAATTCATAATGGCCATATCTAGTACGGAACGTAGTCTTCGGAACGTCTGCTTCTTTTACTTTCAACTGATGGTACCCCGACCTCAAGTCAATCTTTGAAAAATACTGAGCTCCCTGGAGCTGATACCACTTCATTTGATGGCCCAACATCTACTGAAGTTGTTGTAAATGATTTTACCACCCCTTTCTGCTTGTAGTCTAGCTGCATTCCCCCAGTTGAGTTCTTCGTTGGACACTCGTTTGCATAATGACCCATTTCATTACACTTAAAACATCTTACCGTTGGCTTTTTATTTCCTACTTGATCATCTTCCTTACAGTTACAACCAATATGACCAGACTTACCACACCGAAAGCACTTACCAGACTTGGATAAAAATTCTCCAGGATGCATTTTACCACACTTCTCACAGGATGGATATTTGGTTTTTTTACCTCCTTGATTCTTTGATGAATTCTTCCCATTTTCCTGCCAACTAGACCTCTTATTCGGTTGTTTTTCATAGAACACCTGATTATCGGCAAACTCCATTTCCACCTTCTCCGCACATCGTACAAGTTTTTCATAACTTTTGAACTCACGAGAAGCTAAATCCCTTCGATACTTTGGCTTTAACCCTGAGTAAAAACGGTTTATTTTACTATCAAGATCTCGTATGAAGTTTGGAGCATACCTTGCCAATCGAGTGAACTTTTCTTCATAAGCAGCCACTGAATCATCCTCCTGCCTCAATTCTAGGAACTGTTTTTCCATCCTAAGATGAACCACCTTAGGAAAATATTTCTCAAGGAACATACCTTTGAATTCGTCCCAGTGAATATCCTCAATCTCATCACTATCCCTTATATTTTTCACCATCGACCACCACTGATCAGCTTCACCTTCAAAACGGTAAACAGCAAGACTAACCTTTTGATGTTCTGAACACCCCATGACATCAAAAATCTTCTCTAGTGATTTAATCCACCCTTCAGCTTGCACGGGGTCAGATGATCCTCTGAATGATGGGGGATGTTGCCTCATGAAATGTTCCACCACTGACATGTTCCTCTGCGGTTGATCTGGCTGATCTCATGCATGGATACCACCATCATTTATAGCCTGAGTCAACTGTGCCATCACTGAAACAAACTGTTCAGTTCCGATTCCGACCATCTCAGGTTGCTGATTTGGAAGGTTATCTTCCTCCTGATGTCATCCCAACATAGCTTCTTTGTTTCCTCTACGGAAAACCATTCTGAACACAGAAATATCTTAGGCAAAGCAACATGGTAATCCGTAAATGCTATATTATTTCAATCATATTATAATTTAACACTTTTCTAACTCCTAAAGTTGTCTAAACCGTCCTATGATACCAACTATAAGGCCCCATCCTTAAACCTTACTTAATATTGAATTAAATGAATAATTCACATTGAGGATATTTTCAGGTTTAGAGTTTTAGAGAATTAGAACATAACTATTACATCTTAAAAGATTACAAAGTAGACACTTCTACTAAGTCTCCATAAAATAAAAACTCTTAAAAAGAAAGATGTCTAGATTCTATGTTTTAGATAGCATGAAATTCCCTTGATCCCATCCTTGAACTTATTCCACTTTAAGTCCTGTGAAAAAAATTTCGAAAAAACTTGGGGTGAGCATAAAAAGCTCAGTAAGGGATACAAAAATAATGAAAACTGTTAGTTTTTCAAACATCAAGTAAACCATGTATACTATATCAAAGTAATACCTTCACCTTCATGAAGTAGTAAAAACAATAGTCACTGAATAAAGTATCATTACTTACCTTTTTGTAACCAAAGGATTACCATAAAACCCATATAAAGAACACATAGAATATATAAAGGTAACTTGGGACATAAACATACTTATGTGGAATAACCATACGGTTGACTTCCACACATATCACTTAATGGAATAGCCATACGTCCAATTTCCATACATACTTAATGGGATAGCCATACGGCCGACTTCCATACCCAATGCATTGGAGGTTATAACGTAACCACCCGTCCTGGTATTCACGGCCCCACCCATCATATGGTTTATAACGTAACCACCCGTTAAAATGTCCAAGTACCAGTATAAAATCATAAAACATAAAACCAATATAAAGGAATGATAACATTTCCACATTTCAATCATAATATATCATAAATATATTGACATAATAGAATCCTTTTTCAAAACCATTTTCAATACCAAAATACATAAAAGAGTATATGGTATTTATTTTATTCTAAAAACATTACGGCTTGTTGAGAAAGCCAAAGATCAAATAATACTCGCGTCGGCGGAAAAGGTTGTTGTCACCGCGTACGTTAAAAAAACATTCCTTTTTGTCGTTTAGTAAAACTCTTCATAGAAAAATATTCCTTTTGTATAAAAGTAAAAGTCAAAGCAGTTTATACACCATATAAAAAGCAAGTTGTGTATAAAACGAAATATGCCTCAATGAAAGGAGATTGAGACGAAGTCCCTTACAAAGATAATTTTTTTAATAAAATAGATCTATTATGTGTATTCACCATAATTACACATAAATAAAGTAAAAATACAAGATAGGACATAATAATATCATGACATAATTTGAAAGTAGGAGAATAACCCAAAGAATAGAAATTGGGTTAAGAAGTTCCCTTACCTTGGGTCCGACTTGACTCGATCGTTCTTTAACATCCTGAATAATAAACTTGAGTTAATTTATAATTGATTAAGAACCTTTTTAAAGTTTATTATTCCTTTTATATCACTTACTGCCATGTTATAAACATTATGTAACCATTTAAGTTAATAATGTTTGTTTTGTCAATATTTGGTTCTTAAGTCGAAAGTGGACTTCTTACAGTTACATGTTGTTTGTGTGGTAAAAAGTTCATTATATCCAGAATGAAATTCCTGATTTGGATATCATATATATCATATATATCCAGCATATACATGTATTTATAATATTACATAATCATTTAGAGGTAAGAAATGAAATGCACCGTTCATGGAGACGATAAGCCGTACGTACGCATGAACGCTACTTTCATTTCTTTGTCATATTAGTGGAATTA
The DNA here is from genome assembly GCA_963277665.1 of Viscum album. NCBI lineage: Eukaryota > Viridiplantae > Streptophyta > Magnoliopsida > Santalales > Viscaceae > Viscum > Viscum album. Next base: position 903,769,582 of record OY728165.1, on the reverse strand, counting down.
AAACTAAATGAGGGGTATGTATATTTTAATTCCAGATTTATATTCATCATTTAGATATATCATTAATTATATATATACATTATATACATGTAATTAAATTTGGGGATAAGAAATGAAATGCACCGTTCATGGAGACGGTAATCCGTACGTATGCATGAACGCTACTTTCATTTCTATCTCATACTTTAATGGAAAGAAATAATAATGATATATAGGTATATTATAATTCCTGTATAACATCATATCTAATAACTTTAAATCCATCCTTTACACGTCCCACATATGGCATTAACGAATCACATCACTTTTAGGGGGCGGTAGTCCGCACTTCCTTAAATGAAGATATCGTGTTTACCCATAATGGAAACCATAAAGGTATGCCAAAAATAGAAAATACAGAAGCTTAAAGAAAACATAAACATATTATATATCGTATATAAAAATAGTGACATCATAATGGCCACCCTTGAAGGTGTTAAATGAGTATTGAACAATCATCGTTTCAGGAGGATGAATTTCGCCATCCACGGAAACCGTATGTTCTTTAACCATTTGATGTAGTTGTGTGAGAGTGTAGCTCAAATAAATATTATAACAACATCCTAGTATATTGAAGATACTGTTTTTGTTACAAAAGAAGTAAATAAAAAGAGTTTAGAGGGTTGGAGAAGCAAAATAAAACAAATGAACAAGAGAGAATGAATTACCTTTAAAAGTGTAACTCCCTTTTGATTTGAGCCTAAAGGCTTTCTTTGAAAGGATTCTGCCCAAAGGGAATCCTCTAGGGTGAGTATAGGGATGTGGAGAGAGTAATTGGGCAGGGGTTGGCTGAGCCAAAGGCTTGAGAAGTGTGTGAAATGGGGTAGTGGTGGGGGCCTTTTATAAGAGGAGAGGAGGGGCAGTTTTGGAAAGTAAAGAAATATTACATTATTTGAAAATGTGTTTCGGTTTTAAAAGGTCCCACATTGATATAATTCGTGGATAAGGTGATAAGGGTTCGAAATACACTCATCCAATTGATTTCTGACATGTGTAGGTTTTAGATTTTTCATTATCTTTCCATTTTATTTAAATCCCCAAATAATGATGTCATCACTGCATCATTATTATGTCATAAATAATTTAATTTATTTAATGTCTAAAAAGCATAAAAAAAATACTATGATGTAGGAAATCTTTTTATCTTTACAATGATTATTTATAATCAAAATTTGAACTTGTATGACCCCACTCAAAAATTATTTTAGTAAAACAATTTATGTTAGTGTCATTTTCACTTTAACATTAAATAAAAATATATTAATGTCATTTTCCAACTAAAGTGGCTCCATGGGGTCCCCAAGTTGGCCCATTGATTGTATTGGTCGGCCATGACTCACCCAATAGGTGTAGGACAAGTGTCATGGTGTTTTCACATTCTTATAATATCATTTTTACCTTAAACTACACTAATTACCTCTAATCGCGATTAATGAAAAAAAGTTACTATTCACGAAAAAATTATTTTAATCTCATTGAACCACATTTTACTTCTTAATGACAACCATGTATGTCAGATTTTCAAAATTCAATACACATTAGTGGTAAACTTTCATTTAACTGAAAAATCAGTTTGCTTGATTACCACTTAGTGGTTTCACTATTCATCAAAAATTGATGTTTTCAGAAAATTCCCAAAAATTCACCCTAAGATATATTTGATATTCCGAATTAAATAATGAAGTCTATTTTACAAAATTCAAAACATATAAGTCAAATTAATTAATTTAATAATTAATTCCCGCTGTCATGACAAATAGCATGTTTTTGTGAAACAATAAATATCAAAAGATTGACACCAGTTTAAGTCCAATTTCAAAGTGAAATTGATTCCAATGACCACCATTGGATTAACTGGTAAAAATATTTTCTAATTTCACTTTAAAACCAATTAAAATAATAATCTAATAATATAAATAAATTAGATTAAAAAGAGTTTTTGAATTAAAATACAACATTTTACACTATTCATAAAAAAAATGAACTTTATCAGAAAGGTACCAAAAATTTACACAAAGTAAATTTTGATGTCCCGATTATAAAGAAGAGTTATATTTGGTCCAAAATAAAGTATAAGAGTGATCAAAACTATATTTCATGATGGTTCACCATTAAAAGGTGATAAGTGAACCTTTAGTGAAAATTAGAGTATATATGCCCGTAAAATTGAACTCTTTCCGTATTTTAAGCTTTTATCTTTTATTGGGTAAATGTATAAACATTTAAAAACATATCTAATCATATTTTAGTTATTTCTATCCATTCCCGCCAGTACAACGGCTACTTGTTAACTAACATTTAAAATAATATTATTTTATTACTTGTGTGCAACGAAAGTTTTCAAAGAAACTCATCGTTGCGTATCGAGTACGCTATCGAACATAGAAACCCCATTAAAATAAAATTAATATTTAATTTGTAAATATTAATTAATATGAAAATTCTTTATTCTTTATTTACCTGGGATGTTACAACCAGTGCATTACTTATTACATTGACATGATTATATGGAATAAAATACAAAAGGAATGATCAGTTTAATTTTCTAGAAGAAACTAGATACATACATGCAACTCATATTACATTGGGGACGGTAACAAAGTACATTACATAACAGAAACTTATAATTTGCATCCACAGGAACTCAATAAATGGTCTCATCTTCATAACATGTTGAAGGTAAAGAAATGAATGGGGTGAGCTCAAATTATAAGTAAGGGTTAAAAATAGTGGAAGAATGAATCAACAATAAGTGATTCATAATCAAATTGTCATAGTCAATATGTCATGGTTAATAACAGAAAAACACAACCCATTAAGAAACTGAGAATGAACCTGTATCAACAGATTTTTTCATAGTAAAAACCTCATGGATAGTAATAACTAAAAATAAATAATTAGAATAATATTAATTAAACATCATGTATCTAGAAAATTATTCCACTACACTATCTAAATGGTTTATTTCTAAGGTTAGAAACCCATCTGATTCTGTTTTGGAAAAAAACTCGATGAGTTTTTCACCAACTGAATTGTCTCATGAGGATTATCGATGCATCGAGGGGATATAGTGGGCCCGACCCATCACTTAATGTTAAAATAATTCATTATAAATATATTTAATAAAAGTTAAATATTCCTTCTAAATATTCATATATTGTAGAGGATACTGATTTATCAATAATTCCATAGTTAAAACGACATCCCAAATAAACATAGTATGTAAAAGGGTATATGTCTTGAGAAAATAATTATATCCATGAAACTAGAATATGGATATATAATATATTCAAAAGATCAAATGAAAAATAATCTCAGATGGATATTTTATACACTACATAATAAATATTAGGTTCACAATAACAAGTAAGTTTCAATGAAATGGAAATTGGGAAAAAGTCCCTCACCGTGTTGTAATCAACTAAGTCGAATGACCAAAATTAATTACCTCCAAATGAATCATAGAATAAAATGAATATAAATAAAATCATGATAATTTATATCAAATGTAAGTACACAATACACAACATGCATAAAAACTAATAGGCGAATAGTGGAAATATCAATCAATTAAAAGTGAGATAAAACCCCTTACCTTATGCCAGATGGTGTTCTCGATTGATATTAATTACCTGAATAAAAATATTTAGATTAATTAATTAATAGTTCCAGAAAAACATATACATGTAATTTATTTTTTATAACCTTATTAGGTACAATCATTTCATTTTTTATTGGTTTAAGAGGTTCAATTTAATTGTTTAAGAATCATTTTCTTCATTGGTTTTCACGATCAGTTCGCATGTATATGATTGTGGAAGTTCAGGTAAAATGGAAATTGAAATATAAAATAATAGTTATGAAATATTAATGATTATATATAAGGTTAAATGATAAAATAAATCCTTCTGTTATTTTGGGGGACGAAGAATCAATTTACAAAATATTTGTGATAAACACATGGATTATTTTGATGGGTTTATATCACAGTGGACACATTTTGTTTTATAATTAAATACATTGTATAAAAAATGATTCTATATCATTAAATATGTTATATTAAATATATAAGGATATTTTTAAACAATAAAAATTGATTCATGACAAAAATTTAATATTCTAGTAGAAATTGAAAACTCATCGTCCTTCATTTAGAAAAATTAACACATCTCAGACGGTGTTTTTGTTTTTAGTACAAGAGGAGGGGGAAAGGAGAGACGATGATGAAATATAATATGAGAATTATAAAATTATAGTTCATGTAGGTTACTATATTTTTTATTCCATTTTGATATGGGGAGTATAGGAGAGAGAAATAAAATAACGGAACAGGTAAAAGAAGATGAATGAAAAAGGAAGAGAGGTTCATCTCTTGAGTACTCCTTCTAGACAATCTCTATAATTCCTTTGATTATGCACTTTTGTTGAGACCAGACGGTCTTGGAAGTGGGGTGATATATTGGTAAGTGTATTTGGTAGAACATAGGTAAGGATCAAAGAATTAGTGGTGTGGACGGAAGGGGGGAATAAGGGTGGTTTTTATAGTGGAAGAGAGGGGAGATTATATATTATTATAATAATTATTATAATATTTTTCCTCAAGACTAAGAATAGTATAGATTAATGTGACCATAAATAGTAATAATTTTATGTGAGTTAAAACCATGTGAGATTACATCATCCTTTCATCATCTATGATGTAGTGAAACTAGTATTTATCATTTATCATAATTTATCATATTTTACTATTCAATAAATATTTAAGAATTTTATAAAAATCCCAATAATTCCTTCTAATGATTTTTTGACATTTAGAATTAAAAAATATTCTCAATTTTTTTAAAATAATTTTCTAAATATTATTAATTTAATATTTAAATAAAGTCATATTTTATTCATAAAAAACAATTTTAGGTCTATAACTCATTTTATAAAACCTTAAAAAATTATTGAATTTCTCATTACCTTATATACTTATGAAAATAAAATAATAATATGATTTACAATTCGTTGGCGTCATATTACTATTCATGTTAATATTCTTAAGGGTATGTTACTATTCATCAAAAACCATGTTTTCTCTATAAGACTCCAAATAACATATTGATCTCAACCGTTGATGACCATTTTTTGATATTAAAAACATAAATGTAGAAAATTTATGTTTAATGGATTTGTTATGACTTTCTCCTTTAAATAACCATGATTTTTTTCATAGATACTCAATTCTTTATGTAATATAGGTTATCTAATGAATAGAAAGTATTTAAGAGAAACATATCTTAAAATGATGGGGGTGTTGTACTTGGTGAGCTGGTCCACTATAATCCACATCGCATTGTTTCCATCGGATGTTCTCTAGAGACCAATGATAAAGTCCATAGTGATATTTTCCCACTTCCATGAAGTTGTGGCTAGTGGTTGTAATACCCCTTTAGGAAGTTATCTCTCTGCCTTCACCTGCTAACACAACAGGAACCATGTAGTGTAGTTCGTAATCTCCATTTTTGGTTATCCCACAAATAATGATCTTGAAGGTCTATATTCTTTATATTTCTTCCAAGATGTACAGAGAATGTAGAGAATTGAGCTTCATCAATCAGCTCCTTATGTATTGCTGATATATATGGAACACATAGTCTTGTACAAAATTTCACAACAACTTCTTGATCAATATTGAACTAAAGAAACTTATCATCCTTCATAGACTCAAACTTATTCAGTAATAAAAGATCTTATTTTTATTCTTTCTTGATATTCTGTAGTAAAGACGATTGAATAATAATTTGGTATAAGGTTGATTATGTCCTTTCCTTTATAATTATAATTTCTGTTTTAACTATGTTTTTTAATAAAGGATCACCCTAAATCCATATCATTGATAGAACAAAATAGTCTTTCCTACCAAATGCATCATTGACTTTGTTTTCTCTTCTATGGTGATAATGAATTGAATTATCATATTATTCAAAAAGTCCCATCCTTCACAACTTTATCTTGATAAATTACATTGGTGTAAACATATAATTTAATAGTTGATGTTATGTGTATATGTAAAATTTCTCCCCATTAAAATAGTGCCTCCATATCTTCAGATAAATAAAACAGCAGCCAGCTCCAAATCATGCGTAGGATAATCCTACTGAAGAGGCTTTAGCTGTCGGGATGCATAAGAAACCACATTTCCATTTATCATTTGGATTCACCGAATCCCTTTTCGATATGAATTTAAAAAAATAAAAAATCCTTATTTGATTAAGGGAAAATTTAACATGGGTGCAATAACAAATATCTTATTCAGTTGTTGGAATTTATCCCCACACTCATTTTTTAGATGATCTTATCCCCTTTTTGATTAAACTTGTCTAGTGGAGTATAATGTTAAGAATTATTTTTCACAAACCTCCAATAATATCCTGATAAACCAAGGAAACTATGAATCCTAGTTACTTTTTTGGGATGAATCCACTCTTCCACAACCTTTTTCATTGATAGGTTAATTGAGATTCTTTCATATGTAATAATGTGCCTCAAGAAAGCCACATGTTGTAACCAAAAATTGCATTTGACGAAATTTACAAAAAAGTAACTCCTTCCATAGAGTTTTCCAAATAACCCTTAAATGATCCCCAAGTTCCTTATGAATTTTGGAATATATCATAATATATTCAATAAAAACTACTAAAACTTTATCAAGGTAGTACTTAAAGACTCAATTCATTGAATCCATCAATATATCTAGTGCATTAGTCAATAAAAAAGGTATAAAAACAAACTCATAATGCACATATCTTTATTAGAAGATTGTATTTGGAATATATTTTTTCTTACCCTCAGTTGATGATAACTAGATGAATGATTAATATTGGAGAAGAATTCAACTACACCAAACTAGTCAAATAAGTCTGCAGTTCATGGAAGTTGACATTTTTTCCTCACTGTGATACCATTAATGTTCTCTATAATAAATGCATAGGCGCATTGATGAATCCTAATTATTTATAAAGAGAATATGATCTTCCCATGGAGACACACTTAGTCAGATAAAACCTTCACCAATATATATGTGATTTGTTTATTTAATTTATCCAAATCCAAATTTTCCATTCTATATGGGGACATTGATATTATATGATATCTCGGTATGAGTTTAATAGAGAACTCTACGTCTCGTTCATGGGGAGTTCCAGGAAACTCTTTGGAAGATACGTAAATTTATTCATGAATTATGGGGAAATTCTCTAACATTATACTCTCATTCATTATTATTCTCCAATAAAATCAATATAGAAGGATTTTAGAGGTGTTCCTAGACAAATATCTGATCAGGATATCTCTCCATGGAAGATAACAATAGGTTTTCCCTTCAAGGCAACTGAGATTACCTTGGTTTTTCATTTGATCTTAGCAATATACTTTGAGAGAAAGTCTACCCCTATTAATATTTCGAATTCCAAAAATGGGAATAACTACCAGATTTGCGATAAAAGTTTTCTTACTAAAATAAGTATTAGAGATTATAAACACTATTGATTTGTGGATAATCCCACTAAGAGTCTTGAATGATAAAACTACTGTTAGAGAATCAGTGATTGATTATAAATTCATTGCAAACTTTTAGTAAATAAAGTAAAGCGTAGAACAAGAATCATACATTGTACTTGATATATTTTAAGGAAAAAAAGGTCCCTAAAACCAAATAATTTGGGGCTTCAACTTCATACATCGTGATAGTGAATTCATGACCATTATCTCATGTCCTTAATTAAGGATGATTGTGATTCCACTGTACTACCCTCAGATTTGAAAGGGTATTGGAAATGTGACCAAGAAATCCACTATTAAAGCATTGGGCTTCAGGTAGGGAATTCACAATATTACCTTTTTTATTCATGTTGGTAAATTGAGGATTCACCTCACTACAACAATTCCAAGCAATATGGACATCTCCTCTACACTTATTACTCTTCATGCTCCCGATAAGGAAATTACCTACATGCTTCTTTTGACATTTATTACATGTGGGAAGTTGCACATTCTTTCCTCATCTTCCTTGATCAATGCTCCTCTCCTTGCTTGGATCCATTTATATCTTCTTTTCCATGGATTTATGGGACGACTACATCTCACTAAACTCTAGTTTGACTTTTAAAATAGTTCATACCATCTCCTCATAGCTATCAATGTTCTAGGTGGCTAGATTCTTCCATAGATGAGATATTATCCCACTGAAGAATATATCATCCTTCCCATTATGATCCATGAAAATTATTGAGGTGTAACATGAAATCCTTTTGAAGTTCATCTCATATCTTACCACAGATTCATTATCCTTCTGCCTCATCTCTAGAAATTCCTTCTCTATTTTTTTCTCATAGAACGAGGGATATACTTTCTAATTAAGATTCCCATAAACTATTCCTACTCTATAGCTTCAATATCCCCTCTACGCATCTTGTTTTTTAATTTGTTCCCACCACTGATCAGCTTCGCTCTCTAAAAGATACACATCTAGAGTGACATTTTATTTATATGGAATACAAATTATAGAGAAGGTATTTTCTATATAGCTTATTCACTATTTTAAAATCAATGCGTTGTTATATCCACGGAATGTTGGTGGTTGCTGAAGCATAATCGACTCAATGAAATGTAGTTCCCTTTATGGTGAAAATGGTCTCTCTGCAAGATTCGTGTTTTTTCCCATAACTTGATTTAGTTGATTCATCATTCTCATGATGGTTTCTATTCCCGCATCCATTGGGGAGGTTGTTCGCACATGGTCCATTTTGCTCACCATTTGTAAGATTTATTCAATTTTTGAACATTTTCAAATAGAAGATAATCTTAGTGAAAAACTTCTTTGATTTTATAATCATATAACTACAATGGATTTAAATATCTTAAAACATATTGCTTAAACATGTTATTCTTTATGAACAATTAACTTTTCTATAAATCATTCATAATGGTGCAGAAATATCCTGTGATGAACAAAATATACCCCCTAGAATGTCAAACTAGAAGTACAACAAGGACCATTTTGATGCACTAGTTCCCTTTAGAGTCTAACAGAAATAGGTGTTTTTAGGTTTTACCCTTAGATTCATCTTTTCCAGAGCCACCTCCACTTGTTCATATCCTGAAAAAGGCTTATTTATTCTGAAACCACAGATAAAATATATGATAAATTTACCAAGATGTTTTTTAATATTTAATCTTTTTATATGGTTTTCCAAATACTTTCAAATCGTAATTTCCACAAATAACTAAGAAATCCTTTGATACCAACTATGATATCGCTCCTTTTTATTGCATAAATATACATTGCATTTATCAAAATAGAGGATCTTTAAAAATTACTAACTTAGAAATAAGGTACATGATATGTGAACAAATTATTCTAATCCACATGAAAGGATTTTTCATTTTTAATCCAATTATAATTACACATACTCATAACTTTGGGACATACATCGAAGGGAATGGTGAGAATAAGGCCCAGTTTGGGGGAAAAGGGTAAACATTTACAAGTGAACATAAGAGATAGTAACACAAGCATGGAGAATTTCATAATGGCATAGGAAAGAGGCATATTATAAATATAAGAAGATTAATAATGACTTAAAATGTGGATAAAAAATTTAATTTATACATTCACAATAATATCACCAAGGTCCATCCCCAAGGTGTCATAAAATTTACCATGTTTATTCACCAGGTTATCGTAAAAACTGTCATCTATAGAGATTAATTTTTTTAACCAATACATTAGAGTGATATTAGGTAGAACCCTTAATATTTGGTTATTTTTATGTGATCCACATATATCATAATAAAACATTCATAAATAACTCATATAGAATAAAAGAAATGGTTTTCGTATCAAAATCATGATGTTTTAAAATGTTCCTGAAAACTTGACCTTAATCTCATTTATAACCCAAAAAAAGGGAATAATGGTTTTATGTATGTAAATTATAGAATCAAATAAATATTTTAATTTTTTGATGAATACCATAGTAAATTTATGTGTTTTGGGTATTCACATAATGAAAAAATAATAATTTATTTAGAAAAGAGTGAGATTTTGATACAAAAAATTTATAGCCTAATCGGTATGAAACATGGTTTTATAAAACATTAAAAAGAGAGGGGAAAAGGGTCTCCCATAAATAAAAGACTCATAATAGAATATAGGCAGAAAATAAATATAATTAAGAACATGATTTGGAAATATAAATCACGTACAACGTAAAAGAGAACATGAAAGGGAAAGAGAAGTTGAGAAATTCCTTACCTTGAAGAGTGACTTCTAAAACACAACGATCATAACCTTGGGGGATTGAGGACACCTTGGGATATAATACTATCAGAGCTTCAAGGGTTAATATTTTGTAATGAATGGAAACCATGGAATGGGTGGTATTTATTTCAAATGTGATGGATTTTTTATTTATTTTCAAGGACACCATAGTAGTGGTATTTGCGAAACTATGGGCTTTCCCATGGTATTTTTCCATTGTATTGGACCCTTGTGACACCTCATATTATAGTTTATTCCTCAATAGTCGACCAGAATTATTACATAATTATTACATCACTAATGTTTTCATTATACATAGTGACAACTCAAAATTGTATTTCTAATATTCATCAAAAAACAAAAGATTTTATAAAAATACCATAACTTCAATGTCACAAAATATAGATGTTTTGAATTAAAAAAAGGAATTTTTTATCATAATAAATAATTAAATATGATAAATTAAACTTTTAACTATAATATAGTCATTGAAAATTATATAGGAGAGAAAATGAATAGTAACATGCATAATAAAATTATCAACACAAGAAAAAGATATAATTATTTTATTATTTTTAATTAAAAAGAACAATTTTGTGTAAAACTATTTCATTATAATAAAAATTATTAATAAATCCTTATTTTAATTTGAAATTTTATATCATTTTTAAATTTTCAATTTTTACCCAAGAAACCATTTTATCAAATTCCATTCCTATTTTTTAGATAAATTATTCATAAAACAAAAATGATGGAAAAAAAATTTTATGTAAACAAATGAATCACATTTTCTATTACTAGTGATTTGACACATAACCCCATAAAACACCGAACTACGACATAAGGGTAAGGTGTGAGAGTGTAATGAACACTCACGGAGGCTTAGATAACATTTCCCAAGTGGTACTCCCCACTAACACGAACTCCTCTCATAGAAGATTTCATTAAATCTTAACTTATTGGTGGTCATCTTGAGATTGGTCCAGAGTGAAGCCCAGTGACACTACTCCCTTCCCCGGCTCTAAAAAATGGGCTTTATATAGAAACATTCTACTGGATGAGTCCATTGACTCTCCTTTTTTTCATTAATTAACCATTATCATTTCTATTCATAATGCCAATTAGAATGTTAAAAATTATTATTAGGAGAATTGTTTCCAACTGTCATATAAACTGATGGTAATAAATTACCAACATTCTTATAATGGTGAAAACACAAAGGTCTAATTTCCATATACATACATCATTATTAATGAGATATAGTTTTTTTGTGTAAAATAATATAACACACATTTTTAAGAAACAATTATTATTAAAAAAAGGTCAGGCCATTACACTTTCCTCCATGAAAAATATAAACTAACAAATGTAAGTCAGTAGAGGTTCTCAAACCAAACACATATTATTAGAAATAGGTGGTTATAATACCCTACTACTACCTCCAACCCATACTACCATGTTTCCTATGTCATTTTCCCTCGTATCACACACCTAATAATTTTGGATATGAATCTTATTGATTTTATTCATTCATACACATAAAACATACAATATGATGCACTATTCATTCAGTCTTTCACATACATTCTTAGGGTAATTCACATGTCCAATAAATTCACCTCAATGTCATTATCAATAATAAGGGATTAAATGAGAAATATAAGGGCCACACAACTACTAGAATCTAATATTTATACTATCAAATCTAATGTTAACATACTACGCCAAGTTCAAATCAACAGTTTAACATATCAAAGTGATAACAACTATAAATCCTTGACTGTGAGTTTTAGTTATTTAATGTTCCCCTAACAAGTTATTTTGGAATAAATCGAATAATTTATTATTTATTTATTAATTAAAAAAACCTTATATTGTCAAAACCCCTTTTCTGAAAACCTTATTCAAAAATTACATTCAAAAATTTTTTCTTGCGAATCCCTATTTTAAATCCCACAGAATCATGTTCATGTCATTTTAACCGATATGCCTATGTTTATTCGTGTATGAACATCCTATTATGACATTTGGATAATAGTAATCTATTAAAATATAAATCATTAAATTTTATTTCTTGAAATTATAAAACAATAATTATAAAAAACCAATAATAACAATCTCAAAAAGTTAGTAACACAAACCATTACCATATAGGTTCCTGAAAAGCACCAATACAGTTTTTATCCATTGTTTAAGGAAACCTATACCCACCAAAAAATAAAAAATGAACAATAAAACAAAAATTAATGATATGATACCATTTTGTAACATACTCCAGACAAAATACCACCCATGCAACATGAATTAGGGTATGCCACATGACCTCATGTATTAGTCTCTATACACATTAAGTTATTGACTAATGATGCTGATCTAAGAATGTAATTTTTTTAGTCGCATTGACTACAAGTACATATATATTATCTATATATGTTTTAGTTTCACAACATTTGAAATAATTCATGGATATCATTTTCTAAACAAGGAATTATTTGGAATAGGGTTGGACAAGGATGTATGTGTTTTGGGTAAAAGAATGCAAAACCATGCCACAATGGGAATTCAAACACTGTGAATGATTTTGAGAAAATCTGAGGAAACATATATGATTATATAACCAGATCAGAACACCATTAGTTTCCCAATGTAAGTGAAAGAGATAGTGTCATGCTTAATACCCCATGAGAATTATGTATATCCCTAATTTGGTGATAAAGTAACTTTGTACCTTGAAGAAAAAGACCTTTTCATATCCCATACATGTATGAATAAAAGTTCAGAGAAGTGATATTATTGAGAGATGGCCACACTATAGTGAAGAGGTCAAGATTTTTTTTATGGTTATATTTATGTTTTAAGAAGTATTTTACCTTGTAGGTATTGGCCACACTATAACACAAGTGTGATTTTTTATAAGGAGTTCGAGATTAAATAATGCCACATTGTTACCACGTTATTCACTTTATAATATAAATTAATGTTTTGGGGTGAATATGGTAGTTGAATTGAATCACACCACCATCATAATGGTAATTACAAGAAGAGGTAGTTTCTAGAAAATTTTCATGATTTAAATATATTTCAAAATTGGAGATTTATTTAATTGAAATGTTGATTTTTTCATAAATTTTATAAATTCTTTTAGAGTACAATAAGTTGATTAAAATAGTAAGATTCATGGAAATCGAGATTTTAAAGGCACTAAAAAATTTCATTACTTTTGAGAGAATAAGGGTATACAATATTAGAAATTATGATACATAGATGTGTGTTAATTGATAGGTAATAGATAATTGTTGATAATGATTTTGTGATATAGAAATGAGATGATTAGTATAATAAAAAGGGACAATATCATATTTAATAAGTCCAATGAATAATCAGCATTTTATTTTTGATCATTCAAAATGAAAAAAATTGTTCATGTCATGTTAATTATAGTAAATTGGTTCTTTTAAAAGTTTTTCAGTGACAATATTGTTTCATGTTTAAGGAAATTCACTTACCATTAGTTGAATTTGATAATAATTGATCAGCCATGTGTGTGATTGATTGTAATGACTCAAGTATTTGGAGTATTATTTTTGGATATTATATGGATTATTTTCCCATCCAAACACTATGATGGATTGTGATTCTGAGGATAGTTGTACAACAATAAATTTTTGAAATATATTAAATATATTAAATAACACATGCATAATGTTTTCCCAAAAAAATTATAATAGCTACCGAATTGATGGTCATATTAGAAATATGAGGGACCTGTTGAATTTAGATCAAGGTATTTACCTTCATTGAGATATAACCATTGTGGAAATTGGGAATTTGTGAAATATTGTCATATGTGTAAATGAATAAAATAAATAATTAAATTTATATATTTTATTTATCTCAACAATGGTGCTGACACTCTAATTAGTATGCAGTTATCAGGATTTCATTAGGGTAGGTTACCAAAACCCTAGAGATGTATATAACCACTAGAGTGAATTCTTGGTGAATGGTGAATGATTGTTTCTAGATCATGGATGGTTTCACTAATGGTGTTTGTGGATATCATGAACGACATTGAAAACAAACCATAATTTATAAATGATTTATCCAAAATTGAGGTAGAATGTTTCATTTTGTGAATTAATATCTTTTTCATTATACTTGGATGAGTTTGGATCAATTCCATGAACATAATTAATATGAACATCATAAAAAAATTATTTTGACGGAATTATAAATGTTCATTGAGATTTATCCTTCGTCATTTTTCTTTTTCTATGATAGTGAATCGAGGCTTACAGAACAACACTGATATTTTTTACTCACATTTGATATTTTATTGGATTTCTTCTACCTGCCTTCTCATGTTCATCATATGTATTTTCTTTGTTATATTGTCATATGATTACAAGATTTTTTTTGAATTCAACAATGTTCTTCGGAAAAACGAATTGATATTATAGGTGTAGTTTGTGATGGAGGTAGTGATTGGATAATTGAAAATGAAGGTGGATGGATTGAGGATGAAAGAGACCAGAGCCGTGGGATTAATTTTTCCTCAGAGGCTTATGGTGTATCTATGTATTGATCGAGGATATTTCTTCCAAGAAGATTCAAAGACTGAATATATGTTCTCCGGTAACAAGAGTCTTGGACAAATACATATTTGCAGATTCTTGTGAGGAAGGTGGCTTTGGTAACAAGGTGGATAACGTGAAAGAGGAACCATGGGTTCTAGAAAATACCAATAAAAATAATTTGTAATATAGTGTTAAACTCCGTGTGGGACTCCATTATTACGATGTTTGGGTTTCATCTATAGTTAAGTATCACACACTATCAGACAAGGCCACACACCATGTTACCCATCCATGACAGCTCAACATATACATTGGAATGTAAAAGGACACAACCTTGAGTACATAATCATTGGAACACAATCCAACTTAACACATACAAGGCTATGTATACATGGGAATGACCACATCTATAAGTGTCGGTACAGATGCATGCTTAGTGGTACACAAATATAACAAAATGACATATGTAGGTTCCAAAGGACCTCTACACATGGAATGTCTCTATCCCACACCATTTTTTAATATTTACATATCTTGTGATTTGTTACCACATAGAAAGTCCTTGGGATATGTGGACATTCCATGTACACCTAGTACACATCATGTACCACCATCGAGGTATTTTTAGACAATTATTTCTTTAGTATGGACCAGTAATGGTTGAGTTTATTCCCTTAGTATATTCCCTTGAGGTTAAAGTGAATCATTTCATCCAAATCATAGGATTGGTATCCCCTCTATAGGATGTGTCTTTGGTAGATTTTCTTGTGTCCCGTCATGAGACTGGAGTGTGGTCCTCTATCATCTATGTACCCTAGGCAGGGTTTTTGGAATCATTGTGACTTCCTTGATTTGTTATTTGATCCACCATATAGAAGGTCGTATCGACAGGGTTCACGGTATCATTTTCAAATAATCCCATACATAGAAGGATGATCCATATTGGGTTCGTGGTGTCCCCCGTCGGTTTTGGGTGTGACCTCATATCGAAGTATTTTCGTTTTCTAAGATTCGTGAAATTTCTTAGAAGTTTCATTGTGATATAGGTCTTTTTTATGGAATTCTTTGGTGATAGTATAGCTCATGGAGGGTATTCTCCCAAAATGAGTGTTTCCTTATTCAGAATACCATGCTTTGAAGTTGGTCATGATCATTCGGTGGTGTGTTGTATTTATCAGGTATATTTAAGTTTTTTTAATCATAAAATAATTTTTATATACTGTATTCAGTGGAATATACTTTATTCTTCTTGTTCAGTGTTTTTGGGTTGTCCTAGTGGGTATTATTATACTCACCCATATATGGGATCTACCAGCATGTGTCATATCTTATGTTGAATAAGACCCTTTTGATGGTGTCGCAGGAGGATGCGGATCAGGTGGAGCATATCTTGAGCCAGATCGGCTGATGTGTTTTTTGGGGGTTTTCATTTGATCATATTCCTCACCCATATAGTTGGTTGGAATCTTTAATGTTTTTGGGTGGCCTTGTATTTTTCCCTTTTTCTTCTTTTAGTACATTATTATCTGACTATTATTTTCAGATTATAGATGTTTGTATGAATTGGTGGTAGTTTTTTTACATTCCAACATTGTGTTGGATTAAATATGTTTGAATGTACAAATGTACATTAGGATAATTCCTATCATCTATGGGATATTCGTACTCCATTCAAGGCACAATCGCTTCGTCTGTTGGAAACCTTCTTTGGGTAGTCATGGTCTGGACCGCAGAGGGTCACATCATGAAAGAGTGGTATTATAGGAGTTAATTATACCATATGACCAAAGTCTATGAGATTTATTTGGGGAATGGTTTTTATTGTTTTGAGTTTGTAATTTAGGATGGGGACCCCATTGTTGTTGGGATGACCAATGCATCAACAATCTATGATCCTGATCAGTTACCTTTTGACTTGGTACATATAAAAATTTGTTTAAATTAAGTATTTGGTACATAAATCATATAGTACTATGTTGTTTTTACATGTAATTCTCGATTATGCTCACCAGATATATTATTTTGATCATCATACATATTGTATTATTTTATATTTCCTCTATGAATATAGCTGAATAAGATTCCACTGCGTGGTCATGATGATAATACATTGAGTGATGAGGCTTCATTAAAGGGGAATGTACCCATGATAGAAGCTCAAGGTAGTTTACTAGCTATACCACTACCCGTTGAGTAGAAGATGGAATTTTCATTTCCATTGGAGAATTTTTTCTGGATGAGTACACTAAAAACTATTCATAGGTATCCACCTACCATGTTTTTAGGAATGTTAGACCTCAATATGGATTAAAATTTCCTACAGGCAATCACTCGAGTTTTTCACCTTGTGAGGATTCCTGCATATCAGATAGAGGTCATCATGGAGAGTCTTCTTCATGGATTAGATGGACGATGGGGGATCGTGGCGACTCAATCACATGATGTGATAGCTCTATCCAGGTTAGATATTATGTGTCTCTTTAGGGAGGAGTTATATCAACCCAAATTGCAATCAGTGCACATTATTGAGCTTCAACATTCGTTGTTGGGTAGTTAGTCCATGGTAGAGTACATAGTGAGGTTTATTGATCTGTCCTGATACACAATGGACTTGGTTTAGGATCCATTCCCCATAGAAAAAACACTTGAAAAGATAATATGTATATTACATCAGGGATTTAATGATATCATTGTTCATTCCCACATTTTATGGAGTACTCGTGAGAGCCTTAGTGGTGGATAGAATTCGAAAAGACTAGTCATTGAAAATGGGTGATTGTGGTTGCAAATCGATTGCTATGACCTTTGATGCAATTTTCCAATAATATTCATAGGGATATGAGCATGTCATATGCTTTAAAGGGCGATACCAGGACACATGTTTAGAAATGTAGGGATCTCAGGATGGCTCGAATAAGCCAAGGGGGAGGTAGTGTTTCTCTAATGACTATCGCTGACATATGGATCATCAGTGTCTGACCCTTCATACAAATGATTGAGATAATGTGTAGGGACTACCGAGGTTGAGACAGTGGTGTGATAAGGGTGTTCTATAGGGTGGTAGATGAGGAATAGGGTCCAAAATAGTAGTAGTATGTGGTTGCAGGAGTGACCTCATACCATCACCACCCATAGGTGGACCATGCTAGTTTTAGGGAGATGGTGGTCTGTGATAAGGCCAGCTGCATGCTATGGAGGCATATGAACCTGGTGCTCTATGAATTATACAATGTACGATCTATGTATTTTATAATTTAGCTCTAATTTTTATGGAAATATGTTTGTGTTATTCCTTCCATTTAATATATTTGTTTTTAGACCTATAGATTCTGAGTGATCCATTTGAATGAACCATTGGAGATGGTGACTCTGAAAGGTGGTGACATGGCTATTTCACATTTATCCAAATAGTGTGACCTAATGATTGGGGGAAAGAGGTGTTTATATGATCTATTTATAAAAGAAATGGATATATATTATGAAATCACAGGTATAGAATAGTTATACATAGTTCAGTCCAAGATTAAATGTTTTTTGCCAAGGATGTGGTGTGACCACAGTGAAAGAACAAGGATTCCTTTGGGGGTGAAAAGAAAACCATATAAGAATACAATGTACTAGGAATAGGAGAGTGTAGCTGATTAATCTCTTGTTTATTATAATGAATCATGGAGTAGTGGATTATATGATCTTGTAGTTTAATCTACTGGTGGAAGTGTGTGACGACATCTTCCATGAGAATATGATTATATTATGTCCCCATTGAGAGCTAGACCTCTTCATTTAATTACACCAGATGGAGACTCTGATATCTGGACCATCATATCGAGAAGATCCCTCATATATTTGTGAGGTGATGGTACATTTGGAATAGTTATAGGTTGATGGATTTTTGAGACCGATTTACCTCATATCAAGATGTCACTAGTTTCATGTACATGGTGAAGAATGACCCATAAGTGTTCGTAGAATTCATGAACATGATATTTTGATCATTATTATACTAGTTCTTTGTGCTCTTCATGGATTCCATCATAGAGTACTCAACATCCAATGAGAATCATGCAAGACACTTTGGGTTGTTTCTCAAACTCAGAGAGAACCAACTTTTTTGGGATGCTCTTGAAGTGTAAGTTTTGGATTTGAGAGGTAGGCTTCTCAGGTCATGCCATCCCATAAACGTGAGTAGCAGTAGACCTAGGGATGGTTGAGTATATTATTTCAAGGTACCCAATAATGAATGTTCTAATGTAATTGAGGTTCCTTTGGTTGGTAGTGTAATATGAGAGGTTAGTACATGATTTCTATAGAGATCCAACACCCTTGACATCATGGACCCATATGGGGGAACATTTTATGTGGATGGAAAAGTTCCCGATGGTGATTCTTGAGTGGATACAAATTTTTATGAGTGTTATGATCTTGAGACTGTGATAGGAGGGTGTTAAGTATATAATGTTCTATGTTTCTTTAAAAACCATATGTGGTTTTGTTCTGATGTAGATGAATGTGGTTGTTTCCTATAGTTCATGTTATTTGAGACCACAAGAGAAGAAATACATACCCCATTATCTTGAGTTCATAGAGGTAGTATTTTCCCTAGATATGTGATGACATTACCTAATGGGAGAGTGGTTTAGCATCAAAACTATGAAAAATATTCTCAAGTATATGTTCTCTCAAAATGATCTTAACATGAGATATAGGTTATGAATAGTGCTCCCCAAGACCATGAATTCGACATTGTCTATATTCCTTGGTAGAGGAAGAATGGGGTAGAAACTCTCAGAAATAGATCTTGTTATCAGTTATTGGACTAGAAATCATCAAAATTGGAATTGATATAGTTGTCCTTATTGGAAAAGGATAGTGCTTCATATCATCAGACAATTGTTGTTACCCCACTACATTAACAACATGTAAGGGATTCTCATCATGGAGATACCGATTGTGAGACCTTATCTTCTTAGATATCCACTGGATGAGCTATTGATGGATATTCATAAGGTGGGATCATGTTATCCTTTTCAAAGGAAAGAAGATTATATATGTTACATTGCTGGAGGAGGTGATGCAGTAGTTTCATATATCCCCACTGGAAGTATATCCACATTTGGTAAAAATTAACTAGGACCACCAATATCATTTTCGATGTCTTGGAATGAATAAGGGAGTCACATAGTTTTTCTCTCAGTAAAAAACGTCTCAGTAGGTGAAGGATAAACACCAGGTTCAACCATGTTTTTCTCAATACCATGAACTGTCAAATTGGAAGTGGAATGGGATATCCATAGAATTCTTGAAATACATATCATTTATATTTAAGGGACACTATTTCATATTGGTGACTATAGACCGGCTCACCATGTCGGGCCACATCTATGCTCTTTGAGTGTAGTGTCCATTAGTTAGAGAGATATGCCTCTACGTGAAAGAGATATTCTGAATCCCTGGAGTTCCCTCATTGATCATATTAGATTGTGAAACTCGCTTCATGTCATAATTATGGAGGGGATTACAGGATGTCTATGGGGCTCAATTACACTTCAGAATAGTGTTTCACATGAGACTGGTCTCAAAATAGAGTTGACCATTCAGGTATTGGAGGATATGTTGCGGTCTTTCATGTTTGACTTTGACCATTGATGAGTGTATCATCTACCCTTGGTGGGGTTTTCATAAATAAAACTACCATTACTACATTGGTATATATCCATTTTTAGGACCTCTATATGTGAACCTATAGGGGAACACTTTTTTGGAATGATCCTTGTGAGTCAATAATCATGGTTTTAGAGTTGGTGTGGGAAACTATAGAGAAGGTCCAAATCATCCTGGAGAATATTAGGATTTCACAGAGATGTCAGGAGTCTTATGTGCACCAATGATGGAGACCTATGGAATTGAGGTCGAAGACCATGTTTTCATAAGGTACTCACCTCAAAATTTATTATAGAGATTATTTTGTGGTTTAATTTTATCACCGATTTTCATTTGTCCTTTTCAGATACTGTGTAGATTTAGAGAGGTAGTGTACTACCTAGCTCCACCAGTGTTGTTAGACTATGTACACGAAGTGTTCCACGTGTCACAACAGAGTAGGTAATTAAATGACCAATCCCATTTTATTTACTGAGGTTAGATAAAAGTTAATAATGGATCCATCTTTGTTGAGTACTCAATGGAGATCGATGATTGGAAGGAGATGATCCTTCATTGGTGGTCGATTCCCCTAGTGTGTGTTCAGTAGTATCTTTTTAATATTATGTGGGAAACTAGGAGTGGGAGACCCATATATGAGATAATTACCATCATATTTTAATGTTGTGCTTTTTATTTTTTGGATGAAATTCCCAATGGTGGGTATAATTTATTGATTTAGTTTATCCAAGTATTACATTGCTATTTTTTATGGATTATTTTCGAGAGCATATGTTGAGATGGTGTGTTATTCCAAGGCTTGAGGTTCCAAAAATTAATGTTTGAAATATATTAAATTTATTAAATAAAACGTGAAAAATATTTTCCAACAAAAACTGACTAATTATTTAATGGGGGGGTTGGTTAGAAATCTGATAGAACATGTGAATTCAACACTAATGTTTTACATTAGGCCTGCCATAACGATTTTTGGCATGTGGGTTTTGAGAAATGACATTTGTGGATAAAAATTAAGAAAATTAATAAAATTATGTATTTATTTTAATTGTTTTTATACAGAGACCAACTCACATATAATTATAACATTATTATAATTTTCTTACGATCTTCCACTTGAAACCCCATACATCTAGATGATTGTTGGAGAGAGTTATTAGAAAATGATGATGGATTGGGTTGGGATTTTTGGATCCTTGCACTTATGAAGTTGTGGATATCATTACTGGTGACGATGAAAAACCATTCATCATCAAAAATAAATCCAAACTCCATGTAGGATGATTGATTTTGTGAATTTCCAACATGTTTATTAATCCTGGAAGAATGTGGATCAATTCCATGAATAGAATTGGTGTACAAATCATCATTAAATTTACATTGATTGAATTATAATTGCCCGTTGGGGTTTTTTACCTCTTAATTATACATTTTATAAGAAAAACTATTGAGAATTTACTAACAATGGATGACATTCATTCATAACTTTTTATGTTATTTTGGATTTCATCCCTCATACCTTTTACATTCATCATGGGTATTTCCTTTGGCCCTTGGATTGACCATAACCCTATATTTAATCACTGTTCAACCATTACTTAGTGAAACAGATCAATAAAATGATTATTATTTGTGATGAAGGTTGATATTGAAGGATCTACAATGATGTTGGATGAATCTAGGAGGAACTAATTAGATCAGTGGGATTTACATTGCCCGAGAGGCATACTATAAAGCTATAGAAGGATCAATAGGATGTTTCTTGAGCTTATTCGAAGCCCATATATATGTTCTATGGTGAAAGGAGTCTGTTCTGAACCCATATATATGTTCTATGGTGAAATGAGTCTTTTCCTAACCCATAAATGATGATTTCAATGACGAAAGTGGCTCTGACAATGCGGAGGATGATGCAGAAGAGGAATAAGGGATAATGGAAAATTCCAATCATCACACCGTGTAATCTGGTGTTACATGCTATGTGGGACCCCTGGATGTGACAATGGGATTTTGGATGGAGTTAGGTATCACACGCCATGTGACATGGTCACATTCCATGTGTCCCCACCATGGTGGGTCATTATGTATTTTAGAAAGTAGATAGACTTGGACATAAGTGCAAAACCAATGGCATTCCATATAGTCAGAAATAGAAAATGCTAGATGTGCATAGGAACAGAATATTGTACATAGTCATAACCAGTGGTACACAGATAGTTCTAGACATTGTGGGAACATTCTGGGCGACCACGATACACATTTATTTTCTCTCAAACATCATGTATTTTTTTTGGTTTACATGTCAGGTGAGGATTTACCACACGGAATGACCAGAAGATAGCCAAGCACAATGTGTAACCACATCAATGGTGATAGTAGCCTGGAATTTCATTAGTATCGAATAGTGTTTGCTGAGTGTGTTCCCTTGGACCATTCCCTTGATAGTACAATGAGCCATTACATCAACATCATATGAATGTTATCCCCTCTGGAGGATGAGTCTGAGATAGAATTCATGGTGTCCCTATGTGATATTGTATTGTGATCCTATATCATATCTATAGTTTAGTAGGGGTTTGTGGAATATGATTTCCCTCCTTAAGCAATACATTTATTCTATATCTTTAAATCCATATCAATGGGGTTCAGGGTATCATTGGAATACGATCCCCTATGTAGCGGGTTAATCTAGATTGGGTTTATGGTGTCCCCCAGCAGTACTAAGCATGACCCCCTATTTGGGTATCGGGGTTTTCTTAGACCAATGACCTATTTTGGGTGGGTCCAAATGATCTAGTCCTCTTTCATGCAAGTCTCTAATGATATCATGTCTTGTGGAATAGATTCAACCTGAAAAATCATTTCTTAAATCCAAATCTGGTGGCCAGCTATTTTCCATGTCTGCTTGGTGGGATAGTGACCTTCCTAAGTATATCTAATCTTTTTATATTAATCATATATTGGTATAATCTTTGTTGAGTTGAATATACAATATCCTTCATGTTCAGTGTTTTTGGGGTGTCCTAGTGGGTATTTTTATACTCACCCCTCCATGGGCTATGCCAGCACATGTCATGTCTTTTGCATAGGACAACCATTTCAATGGTGTCTTGGGAGGAAACAAAGCATGCGAATAATTTTTTGATATATAAAAATTGATTTGTTTTTTGGGAGTTTTCATTTGATCTTATTCATTTGCATTGGATTAAGATAGACTGTAGACATTTTCTTGGGACTGTATTTGGCCCTTTTCTGCATTCAGTACATTATTATCTTAATCTGGTTGTGGAATTATATATGTATAAATTATTTGTATATTTTTTTTTACATTTAAAAATTTTACGGGATTATATATGTGTTCATGTGCATAGATAATTTAGGCTGATGCCTACCATTTGTGGGATACAATAACATAGTGTTGGTCACCATCCCATGGCCTATTGAAGGAGGCCATGTGGTAGTGATTGGTCGGACCCCTATGGGGTAGGTCATGATAGGGATAACAACCATTTTATAAGTGTCTGTGGACACCATCATTAGAGAATAGCCTCTTTAAAATATTTCATGATTTATGTTTAATTTTCACTATGAGTGACTTTGCGATATCATTACTTTACCACAGTGGGAGTGATTATTCTTGATGAATGATAATTTATCAACACTTATTCACCACCCCTTAGTGTTGATAATTAATTAAATTGATCCTAAAAAATACTATCAGAGGCACAATTTACTCTTGATGAATATTTCAAACGATTCCTATTGATTATCATAACTTATCCAATAATAATGTAATTCCATCATTCAGTGTGAAAGGAATTCATATATATAAGATATAATGGCACCTTATCTTTTCTATTTCATACTTCAGGTTCATGATTAAATACATAATGTTTTCATTGTTATAAGATACAAATTTTCAGGGTTCTTATCCAATAATAATAATATTGATAGTAAAAATAATGAAAATAATGAATTGTAATCTTTATTATATATGAAAGGCAATAAAAACATTATCAGACCTGAAACAACTATGAATATTAGGACAAAACTCCATAGAATATATGAGGGACGAAAAAAGCTAATGGAAGAAAATATACATCTATACAGAAGTCAATTTGAATATGTGATAATGAAATTATATAGATCTTTTGATGAGTTCTTTTCCAAACATGACATGTAATCATCATCATTGTAGGTTATAAGTAAAATATTTGAGACCCCCTAGATGTATTGAAACTCATGATAATTCATCTAGATATGTTTCATTCAATGATACCATCTCTTGAATATAGAGATCTTGATAACTTCATAATTGATGAAATTAATAGAACTCTATTTTCTTATGAATTGATACGAGGATCTAAAAAAATAAGAATAAAAAACATAATGGGTTTTCATTTGAAACATAAAAAAAATTAATATTGATTATGAGAATGTTGACCTAAAATAATACGTAAATGTGTAAGGCTTCGATGAGATTCTGTCTTCACAGTCAAGAATGATCTAAAGGGGAAATGGTAAGTATCAAAGTAAGCTACATTTTAAATGCTTTAACTATGGGAAAATTGGACACTAATCTGCAATGTTTCCTTTTAGTATCAGTGAAGATGATGATCATGGTGAATAATCTATCAAGGATAAAGACTCATTAAAAATAAATCAGTTTTAATAGAAATATTAGAATTATATTTCATCCAAAATTTTTATGAAAAAAATATATCTCTTGAATAAGATACATCTGATAGTGAGGAATGAAGTTGTGATAGGATGACTCAAAAGAAGATAACTAATAATTTTTTATTATTGAATAAGAGGACGCAAGTATATCTTTGGAAGATTATACAAGAAATTATAAGGATATTTGTATAAAATAAATTGAAGCTGTTAAATATTAAACCATGATAATCGAGATAAAGATGTTCATATAATAAATTATAAGTTAAGAGATGAAAATTCACATTTATGTAAAATCTTGATGAATGGAAACAATCCACTTTAGAAAACCTAACCAGGTAAACAATGTTGAGAGGTAAAATCATTAAATAGTTGAAATAAATAATATCATTAATGACATGAATTATACTATCAGCTTTAAAGAAAAATATAATGACAATATTAAGTCATATTTTTTTAATCTCATATGAAAATTAACAAATTCAGGTTCAATTTGAATAAATATTTAATAGAAATTATTGAAAGATCTATGTTTCATGCTAATAAAATAATGTATTTGAAAAAATTTAATGTGTCTGTAAAATTGAAAAGACCATGATCTCTTGGTGTACACTATATTTACATATTAATAAGGGGAATCTAATGATGAAACATTTAAAATAGAAATTATGTTCGTGTTTATATCTAATAAAATTATATTATTATCCTAGTTAAAAAATATAAAGAAAAGTTAAAATATTCTAAAAAATAGAGGGAAAATAATTATAGAAAAATATATTTACCAACCCAAATTTCACATGGAATAGTTCAAAAAATGGTTTTGTGAAATCATTACCTCATGGGACTCAAAATGAGGTCAGATAATAACCCATGTATGAATATAGTTTTTTTATGAAAAATGTTATTTCAGTATTATTAATAATGTGGTTGTGTTTTTCTCCACAAAGAATAAATATACTAGTGAAATATGTCTCTACCTATAAAAATATGGGAAAATAAACTAATAGGTAGATATAAATAACTAAATATCATAAAAAATCCCTAACAAGCTATGTAGAATACTGAGATAAAGGAAAACATTGAGAAACTGTAATAAGTTTGTGTAAGGTGTGACCATGAAGGTTATATTTTACAAGAGTGCATTACTATAGTTCTAGATAAATTAAACCTAATTTTGAGGCCATAAAACATTTTTAAGAATAATTTATCCAAATATCAATTAGTGTTCATAGAGGATATAATCAAGAAATGAAAAACTACGAAGCCATGGATTATGGAAAAAAATTTCTCATAATATACCGTAAGATATTACCTAAAGACTATATATATATATTATGTATTATGAATATATTATTGGTGATAATTGGGTGTATTATAAATAATGAAATAGTTATTTCATTCCACTTACTTATGAAATCATATTTTATGATTGGGAGATATTGTACAATGTATTATATTTATAATTGTAAGGGACATTATACAATAATTTCCAATGATTTTTGATTCTATATGATAGGAATTATCCTTCAAGATTATTCCATGTTTGTATATCATTAAATTGATATGTTTTATATGGTGAAACATATGAGAGTGTGTATGGTCTAGAGTTATAATAGTTGTAACCGATAGCAAAATCTACCTGCACATTTCATAACATGTTAGTCAATATATATACACTTGAGGATTTTCATCAATAGATATTTAATGTACCTACACCAAAGAGATGGTAGGTATGATTGCATGTCCAAGCATTGTATGAACCTAACATTCCTATAGCTTTCGTCTCTTACCTCCTTTATATCGTAATGTAATAGCATTCCATTGAGGGTGGAAGATTCCAATATCATATAATGTTTAATTCAGAATAGCCCGTAAATAAAATTAGATGAGGTGTTATATTAAACTACCTCCCATGTGATATTTATCATGCACATACGATAATGAAAGATATAATTTCCATCTTTGGTGAAAGCTATATTATTTATTCACATTACAATTCCCAGGAATTCAATTTCCGTTAAGTTTGATCTAGGATTTCTATTTCTATATTTCCATAAATATTTCTAAGGAGTGTTGTTAGATCCTTTGAAACCGAGCATTAGTATTAGCCATTTACCATATTTCTTATTCATGAAATCATATTCAAAATGAATGTTTTTAAATCATAATACATATAACATTCCCTATCTTTGTATATGATTTATATTTTTTTCTTCTTATTTTATTCATGGATTACTATATCAGATATCATAGCTAGTGAATTATGAAAAATACATTGTTTTTGTATTATTCTAGGATTATTAAATCTGAATACCATATTTGATGATAAAACATTGTTTTAAGTCTAAAATAGAGTATCATATCTCCTTATACTTCTTCTAGATAATTCCATACGTTCATATAAGGAGTTGAATGCTTAATATGGTAATGGATTTAGTTTTCTTCTAACTTGAACCTATATTATATTGAATTATAATATGTGATTAAGTGGTTAATTATTATTTATACTTATTATGTACTAGAGTTATATTGGAATTTATATCAATCTTGACTAAAGTATCCCTCTATAGAGGGAATTTGGGTCAAACTTTCAATTGATCTGGACGCTTATGACTTGTTCTAGAAAAGTAGTGGCTAACTATATATACATATGGGCTTACATATATAGATATTGAAGATTTCAAATAAATTTAAAATTTTTTATGAAATAAATTCATCTAACTGTTACATAATATTATTTTATATTTGTATATGTATATGTGATTTTTAATTTATGTTACTAAAAAAATGCTTACTTGTGTAATGATTTATATGTCAATGTGGTCTGAACATTTTAATATGGAGTAAAGAACATGACATGATGATAAATTACTAGAAACATGTATGCATAATTGGAATGAAATGCTAAAAGATATTGGGATTAAATCTAATTAAAAAATATTAAGAGTTAAATTATTTACAAAGTGTCACTTTTAAAGACACATATTATTTAATCAGGTAGTTTTATGATATTGAAAGGGGTCCTGGGATTATCCTGTGTAAGATAAGATTGCAATCGGTGATCCTAAGTGTATTAAATTCCTATTTATATAATTGTATTTGGGTTACACTAATTTGGGAAACCCTATATGATTAGATACTAGATGAATAGAGTTGATCCTATCTCTATATGATGTATTTAAGAAAATGGATATCTCCCCATAATTTCCATAGTTAAATATAATATGAATGGATTTAAAACAATCTAAATAGATAAGTGGTGATATAAAAATGATGTGAACTCATTTCATAGAGAAATATGGATTCTGGAACACTAATGGTTATAGTGAATTTAAAAGGGTCCATCATTTTAGTGGGAAACAATTCTATACCTGAATGAAAACTAAAACTATATAAAATAATCCAATGAAAGAATACTACATGTTCTATCAAATAATTAGTATGGACTAATTATTTACCTGATTTTGTCAAATTACTGATAAAATATGAATATGAGAAGAAAAGGGTTTGTTTGAAATTCCAACAAGGTTACTTCTAGAATCTACTCTAGGCCATTGAAACGAAAATGTGTTATCAAGGAAGAGTAATGATCCCATATAATGTAATTTTCTAGATACCTGAGGGGATTTGTGAAGCTTCATGTATTTTCCATGTCAATTATAAGTGTTATAGAAATTAATTTACTGGTTTTTAGGGGTATGTGACTCTAAATTCATACTTGAAAAATATTTTAAATATACAAGACTTCCAATTCATGGGAATAATAGATATTATTTCTTGTTTTAAATCATGGGATGATGATAAAAGTTTCAATATCTATTATTTCAATTAAAATTAATATATATCAAGTTCTAATGGATTTATATAATGGTTTTGTTTTTTCAAATCATTTAAATTATATGATAAGAAAATATGTGTGATAAAAATTTAGTTTTGTGAATATTTTGAGATAATGAAATCAATAAACATGGTTTATAATTTAATGGACTCTATTACATGTATTGACAATATGATATGGATAAATTTTTTAACCAGTTTAAAGGATTTCATTTTATATGGTTTTTAAATTATTAGTAATTGATATTTAAACACCATTAGTATCACATTTAAAATAAAAACATAATTTTGATGAATGTTTTCCAAATATATATAATTCCATACATGGTTCGAAAATAATTGTTCATTTTCTAAATATTCTTTCTATAGGCGAAAAGAGTTATTTTTAAACCCAAATGTGTTTTTTAATCTAAGAAATATAATTTTAAGATAATATATTATCTATGTTTATAGGGGGAGTATGGTTTAACATTGATAAGATCAAATTTAGGAAATAAAAGATGATTCCAATCAAAATTCAAGGTTTGTTTTACATAATATATGAAATGAGTTTAGAGTACAAATGTAAATTGAAATGTAAAGTGTTTCATTTATTTATTGTAACAAAGTAAATTTCACATTATCCTAAATGATTTTATGATATGTTGATAAATATATTATATAAATAGTTACATTAGTTACAAATATTTTTCAACGATATGTTTGAAATAACAAGTTTCCAAAGCATTGATGACGTACATAGAAGGATTTTTTAGTAGACAATATATGTTCAAATCTAAACATTTTATATTTTGGGGTTATGAAATTTAAATATGTTAAAAAAATTTAACATTTGGAATATGACTCCCAAATCTCACCGTTATTCAATCATAGTTAAATCTTAGATATCACTCCCTAAAGAGTTTAGTGAGGGGATTTTAGGAATTCCACATAGTCATATCAAGTTAGAAAAATCCTATAAGTATAGGAATGATTTTATTGATCATGAATTTTATCATATATTATATGTTATAAATGTTATTATATATGGTGTTAAAATTTATTATTAAAGGATCTTTGAAAAACAAATTATCCATGTTATTTACAAGGTTATCTCCAATTTATAATTACTTCATTCAAGATTCATATATGTATACATTGATAAAATTTCAAAAAGTGAAATTATAATTAACCACTCACTATATGAATTTTATTTATTCCTATTCAATATTTTTTCTTGGATTATTATATGTTATGATTAAATTTTAATGTTAATGTGAGTATGATTGTTATATCGAGTTACAAAATATAATCATGAGGCATAAAATACGCTTTGTGTACTGGATAACCCATAATGTATACTACAAGGACTGTTATAAATTATGTATTTGGTATACTCGAGGTGTATGAATCATATTTGGAGCCCTTACTACCTCTAGATAGTGAGATAAAGAGAATTAAAACCTTACTTTTTTGTTTCCATTCATACATAGGCCTTAATTCTTAACTAATAACGGGGTGGTTTGGAATGTTTCTAATAATGTCATCAGTTGGAGTTTTGTTAACATGATATTTATCCTCTCATGTAATGATTATGAAATCTAGTCCAATTATTGACATAAATTGATGGGGAGTGAAATCACACATATATAATAAAAATGACATTCTAATATACTAGTGTGAGGTACATGCATCGGCCTGGTCATTATATTCAAGGATATTTAACAATGTTTGAGTAGGATATTTGGGATTAAAATAACCTATGTACCCTGGTCAATCGATGTATTTGGAAAAATTATTTTATAAGAACGCATGCATGCATACGATTTAGTCGTTAGACATTCTTTTGGGGATAAAAATGTTTAATATAGATCGTGATAGATCCCATTACATCATCTTCACTTCTAATTTTGTTTTTATGTATACTATTATTTCATTAAATGTATATATCTAATGATTTATATATATTATTATATGATGAAAAGTATTATGGGGTCAACATTATGTTTGACTAAATAGGAATTGAGTTTTACCCAAATAGCTACTCTAAAAGTGTTTTCTATTTTATCCAGAAGTTTCATGGATGGGTATTAATAAGGTTTAACATATAATGTGATACCCGGTGATGTCAATAGTAGATTTACAGAAGTTATTTCTAAAAATATCCAAATGTTTTTTTCAGTTTGGTTTCATAAGTTATTGTATATGATATAATATATGGTGAAATGTCACCAAGCCTATACGGCTTTAGTGAAAGTGGGATATTTAAAGAGATATACCCTACAATACATACACATATGATTTAATATGGATATATTATTGCTAAGAAATGTGTATATCATAACATGTTAAATAGATATTTCATGAAACTAGATTATCCAATCATAATGTAATGTTGGTTGATATCATAGAATGATTATGTGTATAATTTTATATTATTATATACAATAACATCAAATGATCTTGGATACCATATTATAATAGATATCAGTTGATATTCTTCCATGTTATTATATTAACAAATAGATCTATTTCACAAGATTAAATGTATGGGATTTTATATGGCGACGTCTTATAATAGTTGTACTTGATAAAATAATGCACTCATATATTTTATAATGTGGGAGTGAATGAATAAAAACACGAGGATTAACCTTAGGGGATATTTAAAGGTATTACATGAATGGAAATATATTTATGCCAGCATGTATAACCCTTACCCTAACCCACACTTCCCACAGATCTCGTCTCATACCTCTCCATCATATGAAACTGTTATAATATAGAGAGTAGAATAATCCCATTTATAGGATGTGTAATTTTGAATAACCCATGGATACCATTGAAGGAAGTATTCAATTTTACTAACTCTTACATGATCTTCATCAATAAAGCATGATAAAGATAGATTAATAAAATTATCATGAGTAAAAGGTACATGATTTATTCATTTTACAATATTTTTTATTTTAGTATCTTTAATTTTTCCCCACTGATTTGGGTTTATATCTGGATTTTACAAAAATTTTGAGTGTTTTTAGATCCTTCAAAACCCGACACACACATATAAAATGATTTGAATAATGTGATAATTTTTGAATAGTATAATTTTCAAGTTGTTACCTTTTCTAATGACAGATCCCTAAAGTTAAAAGGTGCTGGATGAAACAATAATGGAAAAAAACTAAATTCTTAATGTATCTTATTCAATGATGGAAATAAACAACATTTGGTTACCATTTCATAACATTTTATCGATGAAAATTGGATTATATTTAGGAATAATGGTTGCATCATGAAAATGATAGAAGATAGATAAGTATTTTCAAGAGTATTTAGAACTCATGGAAACCTATTTCTAGTTGGAGAAAAAAACAATTTAATAAGTGATTATGAAGGATGAATACAATTTTTGGGATATATGGCTCTGTCACCTTGGATAAAAGATACTAAAATTAAAAAAAAAACTAAATTGGATATAAATTTGTGTATAAGAATGGTAAAAACTAAAATACTCAATGTGATTGTATATGTT
This sequence comes from Viscum album, assembly GCA_963277665.1. Taxonomy (NCBI): domain Eukaryota; kingdom Viridiplantae; phylum Streptophyta; class Magnoliopsida; order Santalales; family Viscaceae; genus Viscum; species Viscum album. Next base: position 903,736,974 of record OY728165.1, on the reverse strand, counting down.
GATGATATCATATGTTTTAGTGAGTAATAATGTTTTTTGAAGTATTTTTTATACGAATAAAGAATAAATTTTAGATATCCTTATGTGCTGAGAGGAATTTATTCATGATTTTATAAATTACCAATGTTCGTTGACTTGTTTTTATCTCACAATATAATTATGACAAATAGTTATTAAAGAAATTTCTCATGAATGAATTAATTGTTGTCTCTATACCAATTTTATTGGGCACAAAATTGAGTAAATTGGATGAATTACAGGATTTAAAGGAGAAAAGTTTTAGGAAATTGATTCGTAGACTCTGATATTGAACTACCTCAAGGAATAAAATAAACATTGTTTTCACACTTGGTGAAAAGTATCAATTGAATCATCATCTAGAGAATTTTTCTTCATTCATTAATGATGTGTTTCATGGAATACTAAGAATAAATTATCTATTAAATTATGTACTTATATGGTTGTATTTACTAAGACATAAAAAATTATTACACAAATGACATGAATGAAGAATCCACATAACAACATGGTTGTCATTACTAAGTATCCACTAGTAATTTTCCAGGATAAATAGATATTAATAAATTTATCCAATAATCCAGTGATACATTCAAGATCAAATCATATTAAAATCAAATATCATTACTTGAAAGAGAATGTCACTGAATACACTTTAATGCTGGATTTTTCCCCTTAGATTTTAATGTATGATATATTATCATAAAAACAATCAAAAATAATACTTATGATAGGATGATATAATATACAGGTGTGAAACCCATTTTATAGCATCTAAGAGGTATTTTTTATTTATAATTTACACATTATTTGACTTTATAGCACTTTTATTCTTATTTTCTTTGCTATAAAGGAAGAGAAATAAGATATAGGGGGATAAAACATCATGTTTGAGAATATTTAAATTACTTTTCTGAGATGGGTATAGGAAACATATTTAGAAATTTACGTGATGTTTTTTCTGAAATTTGAATCATATGATTGAATTACATATATATATCTTTAATGTTTGAGTCAATCAATTTTTTCTAAACTATGTTCCCTCATGTAGTCCTAAAGTTGAATGATTCATGAATAATTACATTGAGGTCTGTGATACCAAACCTAAATAAACAAATTTTATCTTTATTTTCAACTAGGGGAGAAAATGATACCGTACATTTTAGTTCTCGAGATATTTTTGAATTCGAGAAAATGAGACTTTACTTATTCAAGATGAGAAAATAAGAGAGAAGTGATTAGATATTAATTTTATTAATTATTAATATCAAATAAAATGTGAGATATTTTGTCCTTAGGGATAATGACTTTATATTTAATTTCATTACCTGTGGTAAGGTTTAGAACATTTGATGTAGTGGATGAAAAATATTGAGGAAACAAGGTATCATATGGAGAATGATTGGAGAATAATTGAAATTTTTTTTTATAGAAATGAAAAAGCAGAACCTTAATTGGTTTCCTCATGCCATGAAGGATGGTGAATGAAGACAAAAATAATATGTGTTAATGTAGTTATGCCAAAAAATTCTGAGTTTCTATGTGGATGTGAATAAGACTATGATTTTATGATGACCAATTAAGAATTGAGAGCATCCTTATTTTGGTAATTGAATATCTCTACAACATAAATAAACATTCTATTTTAAAATTAAAGCTACAAATGATTAATTTTTTGGAGAAGTTTGTTTTTTAGGGAGGTACCATGTTTTATTGGAATGGATTTTATATTTCCATGTGTTTCTGTTTGTTAGGGAACATGTCTTATATCATGAAAGTATTGGTCAGATCAAAACACAAGTGTTAGAATTCATGGGGAGTTGGTGAGTAAATATTTTCAAGATCTAATGAAGTGCATCAGACTACAACATAAGTGATTGTTCATATAACAATATTTCATTTGAATTTCATCATTCCATAATCATAGTTGTTACACAATGATGAGGTAGTTTCCCAATTGTTTTCTAGATTCGATTATATTTTTAAATGGGTGATTTTGGAAAGTTATTTGGATGTTTTTAAAAATATTTATGAATTTTTTGTCCCAAATAAATTGAAAAAACATTAAAAATTCTAGGGAATAAAAATTTAAAAGGTTCTTGAAAATTGATTAATACTTGAGAGAATTCGGGCATGGGATGTATAAAATTAAGAGACACAACTATATGGTGATTATTGTGTGTGAAATAATTTCTGATGATGATTGTTAGTGACAACCATGAAATAATTTCTATATAATAGTGTAATGATATTAGTTAAACAAGTACTTCGGATACAAAATCCCTTCATGATGATATTTATTTAAGAAGTTAAATTTTCTTATCAAGATCATAATAGTATGTTCGTGCTTCCAAAATTTAGTTAATGCCAATATTAATTATGTAGAAAGGTTATTCCATATTTGTTAAATGATTTTGATAATAAAATATCAACCATGTTGGGGTGGGATAACGAACACCCCACACTGTGGATGCAGTCACCCTTATTGGGGATGAACCTTGTTAAAATGTATTGTTCATAAAATTTTATTTTAGTAGTATGTGGACTTGAAATATAAATAATTTAACACAGTGATAGAGATTATTATTGAAGAAAAAAATGTTTTCAACACTGATTAAATAACTCTTTGAGTTGGCCAATCAACCATGTATTCCTAAGAATGGGCCATATGTCACAATCATCAATAAAAACAATACAATTCAAACTATAAAGCATAACATTAAAATAACACATTGTAATTATAGTTAAAGGATAACCATAATTGATTACCTATATTAAAATATAAAACCATTTCATGACATACTTTTTATACGTCAAATTAGTGATCCCCCAATTGGATGATCTTATATGTTCTATATGTAAAATACAAACAATAATACAAGAAAATACTTTGAGAAGTACGCCAACACCACTTTAGAATAGTCTCTACATTCTTACTGACATAATATTTCTAAATATTTAATTCCAAAACCTTTTATCTAACCTGTATACTAAACATATCTTCTGCACATCAATTATTCTAAATGTGTTGGGTGTTAGTAAAAATCTAATATGGGAACAACTAAGGGGCCCCTATGATATTTCAAGGTATAATTACATGAGTTCATGTTACATATCATATAAAAATCCATATAATTCACATCTAATATCCAATTAGAGTCATCAATCGCTCACCAGGTCACCATGATGATCAACCATACCTTCTTTGGATACTACTTATGAATCACGACCATCATCATTATATCCACATTATGGGGTACTATGCACTAGTAGAATCCCCTGGTAATATTAACATCCACTCCATGATAAGTAGTTACATCTATCAGAATCCCTAGTTATAATCGAAAATGTAGTGGGACATGAAACATAGGATATTCCCCTAGTCATAATGCACAACATAGAATCTCGTCCCAAGAGCCACTAAAATGGTTCCCTAAGCTGATTGTCCATATTGAATCAAGTACGCCTCCACATATGCCAAATTTTTCTGACTTGTAGTGAGGGTATAGTTATTGTATGGTGGGGAGACTATACCCATTGAATTAGTAAATAATATAATATAAGAATAGATAAATGAAATACAATATAATATATTAATAAATCATAAACAATACAATTCCAAATAAATATCCTTGCATGTCCATGTAAAGCTACAACATACATGGAAGTGGAAACACCCAAAGATATACAATAAATAAATCTATAATGATTATGGAATATATGTGAAAAAAGAACCATATCATATGGGAATCTGTAGTGCATTCTCACCCCTAGATCCAAGTAAAGTCCAAGTCCATAAATAATCAGAGCAAGGATTATAATCCATGATCCCAACCAATAACCTTGATATCTATCCGTATACACAATAAGGCCCTAAAATGTGGGTGAGTAAAACTTAGTATACCAGCACCAATAGTGTCTATTGAAATCTATTCCATGAGTATAAAATGAAGTAGTGTATAGGTAGAATAAATACATGAATAAATAAAAGACAATCAGTTATCTCTAGTTACTCAAGAGATAATTGGTCGATGATACCTTCTTCAGAATACATAAGAATATATATAATTAAAAGTAGGATGTAGTAAATGTACTAATTTTTAATACAATAAAAATTTCTAATGTTTATTATGGTAATGTAGTCTTAGGACCCATGTTTATAAACCGAAGGTTCAATGTATACCAAGATGACCATATAATGACTTAAATGTTACAGAGCATTTATAATTAAAGATAAAGTAATTGAATTAGAAGTCCCAAATTAATTAATTTCAGTAACATCTATGATCATCTATTGAACTCTATATTAGAATCTAGGTATCAATCAAGGAATTTTATGATATCATTTAACCTATAACCCCAACCATATAAATCCATATCAGGAATACATGTATCTTACAAGGTATACATCTTGTCAAGCAACCTAGGAGCCCATCAAAGGAATTCCATATATGAATTCTATTATTATTCAAGGTATATCGTGACTCAATAAACATAGATATTGTCTAAAAATTTTCCATAAATTGAATCTAGTTATCTCCTAAGGCATAATATAACATCATTCAACCAATGACCACATCTATAGCTATTTATATCAGGATTCATGGTATAACTCAATGAGTAAGTAAAATAGCAGGTTCACTACATTCAAAAATTAAAGTAGGATATGAGAATATCCATGAGAACATAAAAATCATAAATAAACCATACATTTAATGAAATTAAATCCAATTTATAAAAATAGGACATTTAAGTATACATTCTATCGAATCAACCATCATGATTAATTTAGATTATCAAGTCACATCAAGAAGTATTAATGGATATGTGATTAATAATTCCATTTAACAATTAATTAAAAATCATTTTTTATTTTACCATTAGAAAATTAATCATAAATAATTAGGTTCCAAGTGTGATTGTACATAACACTTACCATTTATCAAGTTCCTCCATCCATTCCTTCCAAATAAATTTTCCAAAACACCTTAGAAGGGTGTTTGGTTACCCAACAAAATGGGGCGTAAAAAAATTCAATCATGTGATTATTACATCTCATTCAATCCCCTATTTATTCCATGTGTATACTACATAATTTAACAAGTGTCTAGTTTGGATGCATTCCCATGATTAAATAAATCAATTTATTTAAATTATTTATTCATTCTTATTTAAGAATTCAATACAAACACACATACTAATGTTTTGGATAATTACATACCTTTTTCATCAAGGGAATATAAGTTACAAATCCCTGTAGAAGTACACATTTATTTCTCAACCTCTAAAAATTACGAAGGGGCTCATAATGGCTTTAAATTCTAGTTTAGAAAATTTAATTCAAGTGTTACACATCAAATAAGATATACATAAAAAATGAAATAAATAGAATTGTGAAAAACTATTATAAAATGATGAAACATTGATGGAATGATTATAGAACACCTACCTCAGGATTAGGATTATTCAATTATGGAATTTCATGCTATCATTTGATTCCAAATAAAAAGAGCATATAAATAGAAAAAAAACATGAAAATAGGGAAAATGAGCTTTCAGGGAAATAACATTTGATACATTTATAGAAACATAAAAAAATATTCTATAGGAATGAGTTTCTAACTAAGGGATGTCCAACATTGTTAAAAAAGTTTAATTTTGATACTAGATGAGTAAGATACCTCAATTCCTAGAGAAGAGGGAGAGAGTGAGAGCTCTATTGGGAGTATGAGTTGATGTGCCTGAAATGGAAAAGAGAATGGTGGAGGAAATATTAAAATATTTAGTGGGAAATGTTATTATATATACCATTTAAGTGATACATGATTTTGTTTCATGGTTTGAAAAACTGTTCATGAACCATGTGGTTCCACTTTCCTATGCTAATCCCACCATGACCGGCTGTAGTGCATGGTTCAAAAAACATGTGCTAACCATACAGGGTCCCACTGTGTACCTACATGAATTCCAATGCAATCACATTGTATGATGCATAGCTTCACAAAATCATGTACCTATATAAATATTCAACATGGATTGGGTTTCATGGATAGCACTTACTGTTCAGCAATCTTGAACCCCCTTTGATTATCCAGAAACAGTGTTTTTTAGCCCGACACTTCTAAAACACATCCAAACACGGAAGTCTCCTCTCAAGCATTAAACCCAATCTATAAATAACACGTTTAAGTGTTTTAACTCTCATAATTACATCCCAATACTTTTTTAATAAAATTTCATGTTCAATAAATAGAAATATAAACTCATTTAAAATTTAATCTTTTTTCCAAAAGATGGGACATTGAAACCTACTCACCATAGAACTACACATATCCAAGAAACTTTTACGAACAATGAATCAGAACCCTGACATACTTGGGTCCTGAATTTCAACTGAAATGGATATGTTGTGTTTTTAAATTCCCAAAACACCTCCAAGCATTACTTCAAAACAAGTTGTTAAAATCCAATAAAAATAATAAAAATCATGTAAAATGTTGAAAAATCGTGATTATACTTCCCAAGCGTATCTGACCAAAGACATGATCACTCCATCATCTCTTTTTTCAAATAATGAATTCATTTCACAACATAGGTTTTATCCTTGAATGAATAACTCCGAGTCACTATACTCCATTGATGGAATTTACTTTGGATCTAATCCTTAACATTCTAGTTATTCTCTCAACACAAATCTTCAAATGATACAATCAATCATAAAAGTGGACTCTACTAACAGCCCTAAAATTGATCAAAATAGATGAAATACAATCAACCCAACAGAGTTTGGTCATGTTTTATTCTCCTTGAATAATCATAGATGACCTTTACACTACACCCATCTCAACCCAAAATGATGATGATATGATTCCTCACCAACCATATCAACCAATCTCAAATATACATTCAGGGTGACCTTGATATTGAACTATTTAATTACAATGATTTTATTAAAGGAAGTCCATACTATAGAGTTTTCAAGTGAAAATTTTGTACAGAATAGAGATGTCCGCATATCAAGAACACTAATTGAGCCCTAATTCAATGTCTCACATGGAGTATGATTCAAAGAGTTGAATGGTGTCTATGAGTCCATGAATGGTATTAATTCCTTGCGATCCATGTGTCTCCCGAGAAGAACCATTCCTATCTAGAGATACAATTATCACTCAAGTAATAAATAAGTACTTAAGGGGATGATCTCATGCACAGAATTTACCAATAAATCAAATTGTACATTCTTTCATTTATCTAGTGACACAAAATAACAAAATAAGTATTGAAAAACAGGTCTTGAATTCCCTTCAACCTTCCTCACATGAGGGTCTCCCATCAGTGAACCACATATTTCTATCTACCGTATGAGAATTCATGTCATCGTATTAATATAAACTTCACCATCACCCTTTCTCACTTCTTCTGAATGGTTCTCATGGAATTCACCAATGATCATGTCAATACGGTTCCCCCCTTCAAAATGAAAATTTTATTTTCCATCTTTTATGAATTAAGTTATATATGTCCTCGAGTACTACTCCAAAAAAGTTTATCCATCAATTCTAAAGGATGTTTTATTTAATTTACCTTCATTATCTCAATGTATAATTGATGTTGTCAATGTTTATTCCGGATGATGTTAATATATTGTGAATGATCACCTTAAAACTTGGATTATTGTAATATCAAACATCGATTACTATATTAATATGTGTGTATATATATCTTTGATCCATGCTCTAATCAAAAGGGTTCTCTCTCATTATCAATCCATTGTCACCACATCTACTAAAAATGTGTGTCTAGGTCCACCCATAGCTTAGCCATCTCATGGAACACAATTTCTGTCCAAATTAAACCATAATATAGAGTTATTTTCATTTAACTTATTCAATTCTCCAGGTAACCATGAGCATAATATAAAAATATAAAATCATTTATCCTCATACCATTCCCAGCCACTCTACAATGTTCAACATTATTGACTACCATGCACAACCAATTTGATCCAAAAATGTAACATATAGAAGGTTCAAATCCATTAGCACCTAATTTGAGATGAGAGACAAAATCGTATGAGTTATATATCATCATGTCTAAGTGACAGTGTTAGTCATCATGCCAGCCTAATTATTAAAGAAGTTCTCATTGAGCACGTCTTCAAATTTGGGAACCTTACTTATGTAATGATATATCATATAACCATTCACCACATGGTGGTTTTTTAAAACATAAAAGGTAAAAGACACAACCATCGGTCTTCTATGTTAGGTTACCTAACTATCCAACCCATCAAATAATATATCTATACACAATCACTCAAGTTACTTGTTTTGGAAAATGAAGTATTCACAGGTCTAAATTGTAGAACCTAAGAAACTTCCATGAATCTGCCCCAAAAATAGAATAAACCATGATCATTTAATTTTAAGGTATCTCGAAACCCAAGACAACCTCTCATAATGGTTACCTTGATAAAACAAAACGTCGCTGACTAAATAGTGTCCGAGTAAAATCTAATGGTCTCTAGGTATGCCGACCAATCCCAAAATGTATTTTACATGGGAACTATACACCACTTCTGAGTGAAAATTACCCAACATCCAACACTAATATAACTGTCTCAAAATAGCTAAAACTGGAAGAAATATTTAAATATCAATGACCTACATTGGTCAATTTATTAATCATAAGTGTAATGACATCGCCTTCCCATCATCGGAAAACCAGGATCTAATATTCTCCAAGAATCCTTATAAGGAGATTCTCCCTATAGTTTCACGATATATTAATAAGAATAATAAGGATATAAAATTCACTGCACATCCACATATGACAATAAACTCTAAAGTTCCAACTTACTGGACCACCACCCAACTACTCGGGTGTGTTTTTATCAACAACGTGTCTTATGAAACTCAAATGAATCAAAAAGACAACACTTATCATTATTAGATATGGGGATAAAATGTTTACCAGTTAACCATCTCAAACGGAGATACCACAATGGTATAAACCCCTAACTTTAACATAAGGTATCAACATTGAAACTAGAGTCTTTCCAAAATGGTCACTAGGATATACTTCCTAACCCTTTAGTTCAAGTAGAAGTATAGGTCACCAAAACCTATGAGAAACATCTGTATTCCCATATAAAGAAACTCTCAAGGAAAAAGTATGTCTATCCATTACATAAGGGTATTTTATTATCAATATAAGTTTGATTTTAATTCATCCTTCATCATCAATTACACATTTATTATAACATTTAATTTGGCTTCGATATGTGGAATGAAAATTTCATTTTATAAAGAAAATATTTTTCAAAACTGCACATACCAAATTATTTAGATGAATCAAATCCCCTTTATGAAATTTATCACATAATTTCCTTTTAAAAAATCATTTATTTATCCACAGGTTCTCACAATGTAGAATAGATAATAAAAATGTAAATTTTTAGATATAGAGGAAAACCCCATTTATGTTGTAATTGGAAATTAATTAACTAATACCTCATATAAATATAGTTTTAATAGGAACCAAAAATATTTATTTTTAAATGGGAATTGTTTCAGTAAGATGCAACCATATATTTATATGTAACACCTTATTAGTGGATGATGACACTTTAAATACCCATCTCTATTTATCAAAAGCATTCCACCATGGGGTTGCGTACCATGGAATATTATGTAATGGTGAAAAATAAGGGTCATCTCATTCCAAATTGGGTCAATTTAAATACCACCCAATTAAATTATCCATAATAAATATTATTCACATATTTAGTGGTTTAGTAATATAATATGGCCATATTAAGACCGAACAACTTGAGTCGAGTCCAATTTTTCTCAAAGTGTTTAACCCCATGATCGACCTACTTGGGTCGAGAAAATTTTATGATCCATTAGAATTAAAATAACTTTATGAGTCAAATCATAACTAATGTAATATTTATTTAATAGTCCAATTAGATTAGAAACCATTCCCCAATTATAAATGCACTTACCTTTTAAATTATTAATTATCACTTCATGTAACAAGAACCAAAACACTTTATCCGACAACTGAATGTAACCGATCAAATAAGATAACTCAAATAAATTTATCCCTATTCCCAATTTATCAATGTAAAATCATTATAAATTCAATTTGGAATAAATGTAACTAAAATAAACTAATGTTTCATCTTGGGTAACTATAGTATCATGGTTTAAACAAATTCTAACTAGTTAGTTAAGCTTCCATATTCAAGGTTTATAGGAAAATACCATTTAGGTTGATGTATACACTTTACTAACCATTTTTTCTCATTTAACCATAATAAAACATTAAAAATCATTATTAATAGCTTTATAGGAACAAATAATATTCAATAATCAATGCATGCACTAAAATAAATATGGAACAAGATATGCATGGCATTCAAATCCTCATGTTCTTACAATGATGAATGAAAAATACTTCCATGATGTATCTCGCTAAGGGTAACATATTGTAAATCTCATAAACTTGTACGTAGTAGAAAATTAAATCAATCACCAAAAGTGAAATAGTAATCAACTATAATAGTGATCATTAATAAAAATAATCCCATCCATGGAAACATGATTCTTCCATAGTGCATGTGTGTGATGTGGCTAGGAACGAGCAATTTATCGACTAAAAATACATTCATAGTCTCCTATCTACCATATCCAAATTGTAAGACAAAGATAAAGTATGATCCAATTAAAATTTGTATGATCATAACACAGGGGATACAAAGATGGCCCCCAAGATGGTTAGACACATTGATTTTAGTGTGTCTCCCAATATACCAGAGGTTGCTGACTAGTAGTGAGGGTCCAAAGATGGTAGAATGGGGTACTAAAAGATATGGATCATAAAACAATACAATATAAGCTTAAATAAATGATTGGAAGTGTAGGATAATAATAACTGATAAAATGTATAACTTTAAATAAACAACCATGATTGTCAATGTAAGGCAACAATATATAAGGATGTGCACACACAATAGGTGATATAATAACCCGAGAGAGATTGAACATTGAAAATAAATAAACAAAATTCCTAAATTCTTTTGGAATCCAAAGTGATTTATTGATACCTATCTCAAATTCACATTATAGTTAATAAATAGTAGTTTTAAGGAGTGCAATCCATGATCCTGACCTAAAAACACAAGATCTATCCGAGTACCCCACCATGTCCTAAAAAGTGTGTGAGTAAAGCCTAGAATGCCACCACCAATGATGTATAATGAAAACCAACCTAGGATTATAAAATGAATTTGGGGGCCGGTAGAATAAACCATTGACTAAAAAAACCAACTGATCTTCTCATGCTCCTCAAAGGACACATGGTTGACAATACTATAATCCACTTCAGATAAACATTCTTTGATATCATATATGATGTAATGCTAGTAATAAAGTGTAAGAAAGTATATATATATATAATTTTGATGGTCATAATGCAGTCTGAAGACCCATTGTTATATGCCCAAAATATTTTTATACTAAGATAACCATATAAGGCCTACACGTCTAATTATATTTATAATTTAGCATTGGGTAATCAATTTATAAATAAAAAATATATTAATTTAATTAACCTCTAACCCCATACATGGAATTTAATATCGTATTTGTAACACCACGACCCCAGTTACCTAGAGTTAGTGCATTATTACATAACATTTTCATGATCACAAAAGATAATGTTTCGAAAAACCGATTACTTTTGTAGACTTTGAAACACTAGATACATTCATAAAGTTTACATTACATCCTAAAGTGAAAACTACAACAAAATCTTGTCTCCACACTCAAATACCCTTATAAAATCCCTACTACTCATTCATAAAATAGTTATTCACATTGTGGGAAAAATAAAACATACAAATGGGTGAGCTCAAATGCCCTGTAAGGATAACAATATAGCGGAAACATTCATAAATAAGCACAAACATTTAAGGAAATGTATTGCTAAAAAAAGCCTTTAAAACTTAAACTTTAGCATAATATGGAAAGGATAAAATTCAATAATGACATTTACTTATTCACATGGATATTATACTAGTAGAATATTCACATGCAATATCAATAACTACTTTCATAATGATGGAATGCATAATGACACACTATCATAACCACATAGTCAAGGCCTTGTGCCAAGACTACAAATAAGATTTTGTCAAGGTCTTGTGCCAAGACACTAGTTTGTCTCATGAGACCTACCGATACATCGAGGAGCTATAGCAGGCTCCACCTATCACTTATTAAGTCAAATTCACTCTTCATATGAATAGGTTTAAACATAACATAAACATTCATATTAATACTAGCACATGAAATGTCAATAACTTCTCCATAAACCATGAATGGTATGAAAATAAAACATCCACAGTAAAACATATCACAAAACCATCAATACAATATGGATGTTTTTTATCATAATAAATCAACTTCAAATAAACGTAAAATCCATGAAAGGATGTTGACATAGATTAAATCAAAACTATTTGAGAGAAATATCTTTTTTTTTAAATCATTTAAAAGGAACATAATTATAAAAGAGAAAATTTACATTGAAAATATTCTTATAAGATTATAAATGAAGATTTGGCAATTTTATAACAGCAGAAAATAGCTGCACTCACCGTATATGTTAAAAAATACATTTTTACCTAAATTCTGTCGAAAAGGTTAAAAAGGACTTTGATTTGAAAATGACGGAAAGATTAATTTATAAACACCATATAAAATGTCAATAAAGGGTACAAATGAATTTAACACATAGTCTGTAAAATAGTAAGAATTATTTGAAAAACCTTTTAATGAAACATGGATGTCGATGATAAAGAGGTCCTGGTAGATAATTACGTAAAAACAACCTCAGATAATGTAGAGATTGTGAAATAAACCCTTAACTTGTAATTTTACATGGTTTAGGGTAGGTTAGCCTCCTTTATAATGGTGATATAATTGTTATTAAATTATAAAATTATCTTATTCTTTAATATGATATCATATATGATCTTTTAACATTGCTTTGTTAATAATATCTTAGTATTATCGTCGTTTCAGGTGTTTACTTACTCATTTAATTTTATATATTTTGTTACATAACTCGTGTTTCTAATGGATAGGTGGTATCTTATTCATATAATCAATTACATCAAGTCCTTAAAAATTATTTTTAATCATTAAAATAAGAATTAGACCTTCATGGATACGATGGGGAATGAATCTCATTGCATTTGTGGAGACGGTAGTCCGTACGTACGCATGAGAGACAATATCATTTTTTTGATATTAAAAAAATATATAATTGGATGGTATATCATATATAAAGAATCATTATCATGTTATATTTATTATTTACATCAGTTACACATCATTATCATACCCATCCAAATAATAATGTTTTGAATAACAATTATAGCACGACGTGGAGACGGTAAGTCGTACGTACGCACGTATGGTGACATGTCATTAAAAAGATGGTTAGAATACTTTATATGGTTGTACCATATTTATAAAAACATCATAGTATATATAAGATATTGGAGTTATTATTTTTTAATAGAAATAACAAAGAAAGAAGAAGTTGAAGAAGAAAGAAACTTGAAAGAGGGTGGTGAAAACATTACCTCTTCTTCGGGTTCTTCCTTTTTATTTTATCAAAATGGCTCCTTAGGTTGGATTTATGATCAAAATAAGGCTTATAGGTTTATGTTAGGGAAATTGAGAGAATATATGGGCTGGTTTTGGCCGAGCAAAAAGGCATTGAAGGTGTGAATTAGTGAGAAGGGGGAGTGCCTTTTTATAAGAGGGTGAGGGGCACCTTAAGAAAAGCTAGAAATATTATTTTATAATAAATTCATATTCAGTTTATAATGGATCCAAAGTTGATTATTTAAAGGTTAAGGAGAGTATAGGTCTAAAACCACTCATCCAATAGATTTTAGATAGGTTTGGTTTACTATATTAACCTTATCTTTTAGTTTTAACTCTTAGTTAATTAGTTTGACATTTTCCATGTATCTTTGTATTTTTATATCATATAGTTAATAAACATACTATATATTTACAAGAGTCCCCCAAGTGGTCCATTAATGATACACCTATAATGATATAAGTTTTTTTCTGAACATTATATTTTTAGGAATAGAATATCAATTAATAATATAATAATTGTTTTAGAAACTCATTTTTGTCCATTTTGACACTATTTAATAATTTGTTTTTGATAATATCTCAATAACTTTATTAATTCGAACCAAATTCATTTAAGAAAACCTAAAAAGTAATATTAACAAATAAAATTCGTGGATGTCATCAAAAATTTCAAATTATATTTATTTTAACTTTTATAATACCAATTATTTGATTATTTCATTAGCAATGAAAATACTGCATCATTATTGTGTCATAAATATATAAAATTATTAAATGTATAAACATCATAAATAAAATACCATTATGTCGAAAATCTTCTTATATTTCTAATTAATACTTATAGTCAAAAATATAACATATATAACCCTATGTAAAAATTGTTTTTCTAAAAGATATATGCTTATGTCATTTTTGTACTTACTTTAACATAATTAATATAAAGTGTCATTATCACTTACAAGTGGCTCCATGGGGTCCCGAAATCGACCCAAAGATGAAAATGGTCGGACATGTATCATAAAATTGGGATTGGACACGCTTTAGTGTAATTTATTATTAATATTATATTATTTTGTTACCCTTATTTACCGGATTTACCCATTAACCATGGTAAATATAATATTTACCAAAATAATAATTAAAAATTTCTACAAATAAAAGTTACCTATATAACCAATTTGTACTTCCTGATTCTAAATATGGAATTCATTTTTATAAATTTAAAACACAAAACTGGAAAAAATTAATTTAAAATTAATTCCCGCTGTCAAAACAAAAAGCGTGTTTTTAAGAAATAATAACTATCAAAAGACTGACATTTGATTATGTCTGGTGTAAATGTGAAATTACTTCCAATGACACAAATTATATTAAATGGTATAAATTTATTTTAAATATACTTTAAAACCACTCAAATTAATAATTTATCACTATTAATAATTTCGTTTAAAAAAGTTGTTTTTAATTAAAATTTAGTAATTTTCACTATTAATCAAAATATGATCGTTATCATAAAAGTAACAAAAATTCACCCTAATATAATTTTGATATTCAGAATCCAAAAATGAAGTCCATTTTGAAAGATAAAATGTATAAAATTTCACAAATTGGGTTTTAATATTCATTACCGGTAGTTTGATTGGTTGTGGTGTCTGTTAGAACTCGATGTTGCGTAAAACACATGCTATTGTATTATTCAAAGAGAAGAATATCGTGGAAGCTTAGGGTGTTACATTCTACCATCCTCCAAAAAATTTCATCTTCAAAATTTCTAGAATACTACAGAATGAAAAGACTCGGGTGGTTCTTCATCATATGTTTCTCGGGTTCCCACATTTCCTCTTCCATCTTATAGTTTCTCCATATAACTTTTCCCAGACGACTCATCCGGTTTATGAGTAGTTCTTCTCTTGTATCAATAATCTTGACAGGTTCTTCGCAATAAGACAGATTGGGTTCCAGTTCTAATTCCCCATAGGTGAGTACATGCGTTGGGTCAGGCATGTATTTTCAAATAAGTGATACATGGAACACATCGTGAACTTTGGAGAGACTTGGTGGCATTGCCAAATGGTAAGCTACAGCAACAATTCAATCTAGATTTTCGAATGGTCAGATGTACCTGGGAATCAATTTTACCTTCTTACTGAAGAGTATAACAACCTTCCATGGAGATACCTTCAAGAAAACATGATATCCTACCTGAAATTCCAAATTCTTCCTTCGGTTGTCATCATATCTCTTCTACCTACATTGAGTGCTTTGACATGGGTCTGGATTACCATTTCCTTTTCCATTTTTTCCTCAACATGTTCTAGGCCTAAATGTTTTATTTCACCGATATCATCCCAACAGATTGGTGTGCGACATCTCTTTCCATATAATGCTTCATATGTTGCCATAGGAATACTTGATTGGAAGCTATTATTATTGGAAAATTCTACCATAAGTAAATATTGATCCCACATACCTTGAAAGTCAAGGGAGAATCATCTCAACAAGTCATCTAGGGTTTGAATAGTCCGTTTTAATTTTCCATCAGTTTGGGGGTGGTAGGCAGTGCTCAAATGAAGTTCAGTATCTAGGGATATATGAAGACCTTTATAGAATCTTGAAGTAAAACAGGGATCACGATATGAATCAATTGATAGGGGTACTCCATGAAGTCTAAAAACATCATTAATATATAGACTTTCTAGATGTCCAAGTGGTAGATCATCCCTTATAACAAGGAAATGTGATGACTTGGTAAGATGATCAACAATGACCCATATTGCATCATTCCTTCTAGGAGTCTTTGGTAGTCCCGTGACAAAGTCCATCATGATATTATCCCTTTTCCGCTCAGGTATGGGAAGAGGTTGAATGACTCTTCTAGGCTGTTGCCTTCAAGCTTTCACTTGTTGACAAACCATACATATTGAGACAAAATCAGAAATCTCCCTCTTCATGTAGTCCCACCAAATATGTTCCTTTAAATCTCTATACATTTTGGTGCTCCCAGGGTGTATAGTGAAATTAGAACTATGAGAATCATCCAACAATTCCCTTTTTAGATCTGGTATATCGGGAACACAAAGTCTCCTCTGAAATTTCAAAATTTCATCTTCATACACAATGTAACTCAATCTCCCATCATTCACAGATTTAACATTCTTTTTAAACTCTCCATCATCGGTCTGAGTACTCTTTATCCTTTCTAGTAATGATGGTTTGGAAACTGATTTAAAAAGTATTAATTTTTCACCTTCCATGGTGATTCCCATGTCCATCTTTACTAAATCAATGAAAATAGGATCCCTTTCAACTCTCATCTTGTTCAAAATACCAGGATCTTTTCTACTCAAAGCATCTTCCACCTTATTTTCTTTCCCCGGGTGGGTAGTGTATCGTGCAATCGTAATCCATGAGTAGTTCAAGCCATCTCCTTTTCATTATGTTGAGGTTTTTCTATGATAAAATGTACATCAAACTCTTGTGATCGGTATATATCTCCAAATTTTCACCATAGAGGTAGTGTCTCCAAATCTTCAATGAAAAGATTACAGCTGCTAACTCAAGATCATTAGTAGAAAAGTTTTGATCATGAATTTCCAGCTGTCGTGATGCAAAGGAAATAACTCTATCATTATGCATAAGGAAACCACCAAGTCCTTCCTTCGATGCATCACTATAAATAATGAACCCATCATTCCCTGATAGTAGAGTCAATATACGAGAATTGACTAATGTTCTCTTCAGTTCTTCAAAACATTATTCACACTCTTTCTTCCAAAACAATTTAACCCCTTTACGTGTGAGCATTGTTAATGGATTAGCCAACCAAGCAATATTCTGGACGAAAGGTCGATAATAACCTACTAAACCAATAAAACTACATACCTCAGTTATACTCGTCGGTGCTGGCCATTCTTGGATTTCTCTTATCTTAGAAGATCAATGATAATTCCATATTTGGAGACAATATAGTGAAGAAAAGAAATCTCCTGAAGCTAGAATTCACACTTGCTAAACTTCCCATATAATTCATGTCTTCTAAGAGTCTTCAGGATAATGCACAAGTGATTTTAATGATCTTCATAACTTTTGTAATATACCACGATATCATCAATAAATACAACCAAAAAATCATCAAGATATTCCTTGAAAATACTATTCATTATATCCCTGAATATAGAGGGTGCATTAGTCAATCCAAAAGGCATTACTATAAACTCGTAATGCCCGTACCTAGTTCAAAATGCTTTCTTCAGAATGACTTCTATTTTCACACACAATTGATGGTATCCAGATCGATGTTCATTCTTTGAAAAGTATTGAGCTACTTGCAGTTGGTCAAATAAATCATCAATCCGAGGTAGGGGATACTTTTTCTTTATTGTCATAGCATTGATTTCCCGGTAGTCGATACATAACCTCATAGATCCATCTTTCTTCTTAACAAAAAGGTCAAAATATCCCCATGGAGAACCAATAGGGAGACAAAATAATTTATTACTCAATTCCTCTAGTTGTTTCTTTAGTTCAACTAATTCCACAGTGACCATTCTATAAGGGGTATTTTATATGGGCCTTGAACCCAGAATTAAATCAATGGAAAACTCAATTTCTCATTCTGGAGGATGTCCAGGTAAATCTTTCGGAAACACATCTACATATTCTCTCACAATAGGTACATCCTCTATTTCAACATTCCTTTCCTTACCCACATTTATTTCATTCTCTTCCTCCCCAATAATTGAATTTAGTTGAGCTACTGGGGGTGGATCTAGATAAGAATCAGGTGGTGATGATTCTGCTCTAAAGATAAGGTGTTCTTTATCATCCTCATCTAAAATCGTAACCTCATTCTTCTTACAATAAATTTTCGTATCATGGTCTGAATGCCAAAACATACTGAGGATTATATCAAATTCATTAATGGGTATGACGATGAGATCAGTAGATAAAGAACATTTATAAGCCCTAATGGGAAGAGATCCACAGAACGTTGTAGCAATGATACATCACTTAGGAGTTTTAACTGACAACTCCCTTGTTAGATAAAATTGGAAATATCTAATTTTCTTAGAAAAATGGGAAGATATGAAACAATGTGATGATTCAGAATCAAATAATGCATTTCTTAATCTTGACAAAACAATTAAATTACCTGCTGCGACATCTTTCAGAGCTTCTACCTCAGCAGTAGTGATTTCATAATATTGGACTTGATCCCCTTGCCTTTTCTAAGGTAAGATCCCCCGATTCTTAGGTAATTAATTTTCATAATGTCCCATCTCCCTGATGTTGTAGCAATGAAAATCTATAGCTTCTTTCATTCCCTTGAAATCTGGAGATTGGTTACCTTTTTTACCATACTTGTATCAGATTCGCATTCCCTTTCTTCCCACATTTACTACAGGATGGATATTCAACTTTTCCCTTATTTCCCTTATTTCCTTTTCTAGAGTGATCAACAGATCTCTTATTCTCTTGCTTTTCTTTAAAGTCGTAAGGCTTAGTGAATTCTTTTTCTGTCTTGATAGCACATGATATAATATCTCCGTACGAGAAGAAGGTTTTTGAGACTAATTCTCGACAGAGAAATGGTTTTAACCCATCAAAGAAATGATAAATATTACTACTTGGGTTACATATATAATCTGTAGCATACCTCGCTAACCTTGTAATGTTATCCCCATACTTTGCGACATTCTTATCCTCCTTTTACCTCAGACTCAGAAATTTCCTTTCCATATCTACTCGATGGTCACAAGTAAAGTATTTTTCTAAGAAAAGTTATTTGGACTCCCTCCATTCCATATTTGATACATCATCGTCTTCATTTGTGTTTTGAATCATTGACCACCATTGGTCAGTATCTCTAGTGAGGCGGTAAACTGCCATGATAACTTTTTCCCTTTCACTACTCCCCAAGGCATGAAATATTTTCTCTAAGGAATTTATCAATTTCTCAGCCACTAAAGGATTTTTACTCCCATTTAATGTTGGTGGTTTTTTCCTCATGAATAGATATAACATTGATCCTCCACGCTGCGGATCAGGATGCTCCATGCAGGTAAGGTTATTATTCATAACCTGAATGAGTTGTCCTAGTATGGTTATTAGCTGATCAGCACCAGTTTCATCACCAGCTTCACTATAATTATCTTAAATAGGAGGGAAATCTCTACATGGAGTGCGTGCATTGATATGGTTTCCATCTCTTCCAATATGCGACATTTCTAAACAATGGCATACACCAGATTAGTTTATGAATCGCAATACATAAATCCAAACTTGTAGAAGACTTAAAATAAATTGAACAGTTTATGGATATAATCCATAATCATAAAAAGTTTTTCCTTGAGAAAGTATATACTCATAAACCCTTCAAATTTTTTTTAATGAAAATGATAATTATCCTAAGCATATCCCATTGGAGTGACATAACCAAGAGTGCATCAAGGATCATTGTTGTGAACTAGTTCCCATTCGAGTCTAGCTCAAAGAGGTGTTTTCAAGTTTTACCCATAGGTACATCTGTTCCAGAGCCACCTCTACAAGATCTTATCTAGACTGTGATGTATTTCTCAGAAAACTCAAAAAATCTCTACAATACCAAAATTCTAGGAAGTACTTCTATACTAATCCTCAAAGTCTATCTTATGGCTATGTGCTCTAATTAGAGTTTATCTAAATCTAGCTCCCAAGGTTTGTACTAAACTTTCTCTGATACCAACTGTAACACCCCGACCCCAGTTATCCAGAGTCGGTGCATTATTACATAACATTTTCATGATCACAAAAGATCATGTTTTGAAAGACCGATTAGTTTAGTATTCTTTGAAACAGTAGATACAATCATAAGGTTTAGATTACATCATAAAGTGAAAACTACAACAATATCTTGTCTCCACACTTATATTCTATTATACTATCCCTGCAGGTCATTCATAAAATACTTCTTCACATCCTTTGAAAAATAAAACATAGAAACTGGTGATATCAAATGCCCAGTAAGGATAACAATATAGCGGAAACTTTCATAAATAAGCATAAACATTTAAGGAAATGTATAGCTAAAACAGAAGCTTTTTAAACGTGAAAGTCAGCATAATATGGAAAAGATAAAATGAAATAATTTCATTTATATATTCACATTGATACTATACAAGTCAAATAATCACATGCAATATAAATAACCACTTTCATAATGATGGAAGGAATAATTCCAGACAATCATAAAGACATAGTCAAGGCCTTGTTCCAAGAGTACAACTCAGATTTTTTCAAGGCGTTGTGACAAGACACTAGTTTGTCTCATTATACCTACCAATGCATTTAGGAGCTATAGAGAGCTCCACTCGTCACTTATTAAGTCCAATGCATTCCTCATACGAAAATGATTAAACATAACATAAACATTTGTATTAAAACTAGCATATGAAATGTCAATACATTATCCATAAACCATGAATAGTATAAAAATAACACATCCACAATCAAAAATATCACAAAACCTTCAATAAAATATGGATGTTTTGTATCATTATAAATCAACTTCTAATAAAATTAAAATCCATCAAAGGATGTTGACATTGATGAAATCAAAACTATTTGAGTGAAATATCTCTTTTTTGAAATCATTTAAAACTCACATAAATATAAAAGAAAACATTTACATTGAAAATATTCTTATAAGCATGTAAGGGAAGCTTTGTCAATTTTATAACAGTGGAAAATATCCACACCCACCATATAAGTTAAAAAATACATTCATACCTTAATTCTGTCGAAAAGGTCAAAAAGGACCTTTTTTGGAAAAAGACGGAAATATTCCTTTATAAACATATTATAAAAAGTCAAACAAGGCTATAAATGACTTTAACCCATATTCTATATAATAGAAAGAATTATTTGAAATACATTTTTATGAAACATGGATGTGGATGATAAGTATGTCCTAGTAGATAATTACATATAAACAACCTCGGATAATGAAGAGATTGGAAAATAAACCATTACCTTGTACTTTTCTTTGGTTGAGCATAGGTTAAACTCCTTTATAATGGTGAAATAATTTTTATTAAATTATACAGGAATCATATACATTAATATGATATCATAGATGATCTTTTAACATTGCTTTGTTAATAATATCTTAGTATTATCATCGTTTCGGGTGTTATCTTACTCGTTTTATTTTATAGTTTTTGTTACATAAGTTGTTTTTGTTGTGGATAGGTTGTATCTTTTTCATATATAGAATGATATAAAGTCCTTAAACATTAGTTTTAATCATCAAATTAGAATTAGACTTGCATGGATACGATGGGGAATAAGTCTCATCGCGTCCTTGGAGACGGTAGTCCGTACGTACGCACAAGCGACAATATCATTCTTTTGATAATAAAATAATATATAATTGGATGGTATATCCTATATACAGAATCATTATCATGTTATATTTATTATTTAAATCAATTATACATTATTATCATACCCATCAAGATAATAATGTTTTGAATAACAATTACACTGCGATGTCAAGACAGTAAGCCGTACATACGCACGTATGGTGACATGTCGTTCAAAGGATGGATAGAATACTGAATATGGTAGTACCATACTTATAATAACATCACAGTACATATAAGGTACTGGAGTTATTATTTTATAATGTAAATAACATTAAAATAATAAGTTGAAGATGCAAGGAACTTGAAAGAGGGTGGTGAAAACATTACCTCTTCTTCAGGTTCTTCTTTTTGACTTAATCAAAAGGGATCAATAGGTTGGATTTCTGATCAAACTAATGACACTAGGTTGAAGTGAGTAAAGTTGAGAGAATATTTGTGGAGGGTTTGGCAGAGCCAAAAGGCTTTGAATATGTGAATTAGTGAGAAGGGGGATTTCCCTTTTATAAGAGGGGTGAGGGGCACCTTAGGAAAAGCTAGAAATATTATTTTATGATAAATTCATATTCGGTTTCTAATGGATCCAAAGTGGATTATTTAAATTTTAGGGTGGGTATAGGTCGAAAACCACTCAACCAATAGGTTTTAGAAATAATTGGGTCACTATATTAACCTTATCATTTAGTTTTAACTCCTAGTTAATTAGTTTGACATTTACCATGTCTTTTAGTATTTTTATATTATATAGCTTATTAACAGACTATATACATACAAGCGACCCCCATGTGGTCCATTAATGATACATCTATCATGATATAATTCCTTTGGCTAAACCTTAGATCTTTATGAATGGAATATCACTTAATAATATAATATTTGTTTTAAAAACTCATTTATGTCAATTTTGACAATATTTAATAATTGATTTTCGTTAAAGTCTTATCAACTTTATTAATTCGAACCAAATTCATTTAAGCACTATTAAAAAGTCATATTAAAAAATAAAATTCGTGGATGTCATCAAAACTATCAAGTTATTTTTATTTTAAAATTTATAATACTAATTATTTGATTCATTCATTAAGAAAGAAAATATTACATCATTATTGTGTCATAAGTATTTTTAATTATTAAAGGGAAAAAATTTATAAATAAAATAAAATTATGTAGGAAATCATTTTAGCTTTCTAATTAATATTTATATTCTAATATATAACATATATAACCCTATATAAAAATGGTTTTGCTAAAAGATATATGCTTATGTCATTTTTGTATATACTTTAACTTAATTTATATAATGTATCATTATAACTTACAAGTGGCTCCCTGAGGTCCCCAAATCAACCCAAAGATGCCCATGGTCAGAAATATATCCACCAATATCGTTAGAACAAATTTTAGGGTAAATTATTATTATTATTATATTATTTTTTACACTTATTTACTGGATTTAGCCTTTAACCATGGTTAATAAGATATTAATCGAAAAAATTATTCAAAATTTATAAAAATAAAAGTTACATATTTACACAATTTGGTCATCCTAATTCTCAATATGGAATCCATTTTTCTAATTTCAAAACCCAGAAGTGGTAGAAATTAATTTAAAATTAATTCCCGTTGTCAAAACAAAAAGCGTGTTTTTAAGAAATATAACTATCAAAAGATTTACACTTATTAATGTCCGGTTTAAATGTAACATTACGTCCAATGACCAAAATTGTATTAAATGGTAAAAATATATTCTAAATATAATTTTAAAGCACTCAATTTCACAATTGATCACTATTAATTATTTCGATTAAAAAAGTTGTTTTTAATTAAATTTAGTAATTTTCACTATTCATCAAAATTTAAAAGTTATCAGAAAAGTACAAAAATTTTACCCTAAGATAATTTCAATATTCTGAATCCAAAAATGAAGTCCATTTTGAATGATAAAATGTTAAAATTTAAAAAATTTGATATTTCTATTCATAACGGCTAGTTTGATTGGTTGTGGTGTGTGTTAGAACTCGAAGTTCCGTACAACACATGCTACTATATTATTCAAAGAGAAGCGTACTGTGGAAGTTTGGGGTGTTACAGTATTCCAGGTATCATTCAATGAATTATATGATCCCATTTATCCTACGAGCATTTCCAAGTCTATCCATAGCAGGAGTGTAGTTATTACTCAAGACGTATATCACATCATAAAATCTATGAGTTCGACATAGTCATCCCAGACAAAGAGTCTTCATATATATCAGGACATATTATAATTCAATAAACCTAGATCACATTTTAGTACTTTCATATAAATAATATAATCTTCTACCAAGGATTAATATAACATCATTAAAACTCTGATGCCATTTGTGACAGTCTTTATATGGATTCCAGTTATTTCTTATAGTGTAAGAAAATAAGTAGGCTCACTGAATTCAATAAATAACAAAGGCCATGTGAATATCTCTAAAAACACACAACTCATAAAAAACTATTAATCTAATAAAAACACATTCATGTGATGAAAAATTCCATGTAAGTATACATTTCATCTAATCTATCATCATTATTTATGTAATTTATCAATTCACTTCAAAAAAAGAGAAAGGCCATATGAATAAACTGGCAATTTAAAAATTAATTATAACTCATTTAAATTCTTTCATTAACACTATAATAATCATTAATGGGGGTCCATGTTTGAATTTCCAAAACACTTTCCATTTATTAAGTTTGTCTAGTCATTCCTTCTAAATAAATAAGAAAACACACCTTAATAGGGAGTTTGGTTACACAAATAACATAGTCTTAATAAACATTCAATTATTTGAGTCTTATATCTCATTCAAGACCTTTTTTTTAAATAGAATACTTAATAATTTAACAATGTCCTAGAACGTATAAATTATAGAGAGTAAATCACTCAATTCATTTAACAATATTTAATTATTATTTTTTAAATGTCAATCCAAACTCACATAATGGTGTTTTGGATAATTAAATACATTTTTCATGAAGGTAATATAAATGGAACTCCCATGGGGTGATCCAAATTTAGGTATTATCCTCTAAAAATTCCAAAGGGTCTCAAAGATTCTATAATTCATAGTCTATGAAATTAATTTTAGTGGTTACACATTTAAGGATTGATGCATGTATAATCTGATTTTAAGCACACAAAAAAAGTTGTTTGAATGAATAAAAATTGAGGGAAACACAATAGACAAATCCCTTCATGGTTCAGAATCTTTTATCATCTAATATAGGGGTTTGAATCGATCCTGAATAATAGAAATCAAATAAATAGAAAAATTACCAAAAAATAGGGAAAATGAGCTTTCATGGAAATAAAATTTGACATGTCAAGAGAAACATGAAAAATGTAGAAAAATAATTGAAGGAATAACTGAGGGAAATCAAATATGATGGATATCATTTGATTCTCAGCCTAGATGTGGTAGACACCTTGAGTCCTTGATAAAAGGTACAGGGAGAGCTCCAATGTCCATAGGAGGTGTTGTGTGTGAAATAGAAAATAGAAAAGTGGATGAAATCATAAAATTGAGAATAAATTGCCTTCCAAAACCCCTTAATGAGTTTAATTGTTTGGAAGCATGTTTTGGAAAACCGTGCACCAATACTGCGGTTCCACTATCCTAAGAACTTCCCAACATACACAGTTGCAATGAACAATTTGGTGAACCGTGCACTAATTATGTGGGGTCCTTCTACATTCCCACACCAACGTTATTATTTTCCCTTGGGATGATTCATTGTTTTACCAATTCATGTCACTATTCAAAACAATGCACATGGTTTTGGATGCATGATCAGTACTAACCACGTGCCAATGTATGTTTCTCCTGAAACTAATTTTTTGCTCCCGACACTTATAAAACTCCTCCAAATAGCTGATAAACCTCAGTAGTCTTAAAGAACATATAAAAAAATTTACGTGTTTTTTGTCTCATTTTTATATTACAAAACATGGTATAAACTGCATCTCATCTACAAAATGAAATCCAAAATTTTAAATAATTAACAACCCGACCCATAAAATGGTACATTACACTCTCCATTATATTTATTGGAATATTTCATAATACATAGTCCTATCCCACACCACATGGTATAAAAATATATATATATTCTCCTAATCATAATAAATTACACATCAGGAGGAACTTATTTGTATCTATTCATCTAATCTTCGTGATGAACCATTAGAAATATAAGTATATGTACAAAACATCATAACATAGTCCGAATAATATTTATAACCACATTGTATTTAAAATAAGAGTTCTAGCCCTTGAATACATCTAATCACAAATCAGGCTTCAGTCACCCCATAAATCACTATACTTGGTGATCATGCATTCAATAAATAAATCTTCCTTCCTAATGATATCTTTAATGATGATTACTCGGCCCATAAGACATATCCCTTACTTCTAAAATCTCAAATCGGATGTTATAAACCATTGAATATCTAACTAACATTCTTACCATTGTTAGGTTATACCAATTAATCCTTATAATAAGACTTATTATCAAATATTTTTATGAACCCATAAATTTATTGATTTTTTCTCTATCAATAAGGCCTTTATGATAATAAGAATCTATCATTAAATTTTGTTTATGAAATATAAGATCGAGTTAGATTATGGACTCATAAATGGGAAATTATGTTTATCATACTGGTTGAAGAACATGTCTAGATTGATTCAGGATGCATCACCTGCATCAGTTGACTGGAATGATAATCTTAACGGGATGGAAAGGATCCAAGGATATGTAGTAATGACTAAAAATTTTTTAAGTGTTTTAAAATAATCTAACTAGTTTTGATATTAATGTGTAATTTTTCAATGAAATTCCATTTGATGTAATTGAGAAACCATCGGTGGATTATCAAGAATTTTAGTTTCCAAAATAACAGAAGAAATATCATTTCGATGAAAAATTTGAGAGGTTAAGTATAAATATGGAATTTAAATAGATTTATTTTATTTAAATACTATAAATAAGGGTTTAAATTCCATTATGTGTCTTAATATAAGTATTTATATAATTTTAAAAATTACAAATATTATCTAGATAAATTCTAAGGTCAGTTGTAGTGTTGGAGATGCCCAATGTGGATCTAAAATTCTTGTAGACTTATTTGAAGAAATAAAAAATTAAGGTACTATAAATTGAAAAATGAATAATTCCTAGATATATGCATATGTTTCATGTTGTGTAGTGAATGTGTCATTTTTAACTGTATATATGAGTAAATTTAATATAGATATGATTCACTATGTGCTTCATATGATTCACTGTGACAAAAATATGAGTCATATAAATCTTTGTATGAGTGATATGGATCTACAAATATGTTATATTCTGTTGCGTATGAGTCATCACTTTTTATGTACTATTCTTTAGGATTTCCATATGAGGAAATTTAGACTTAGAAAAATGAGATATTTTGGACAATAAAAATTCATGCTTGTAAAATTTATATTATAAAGTAGAAATTAATTTGTGTGATGAAAGAGTTATTATTATGTTCTATAAATATCATGATGCTTCATTAATCCATGATATGAACATGATTTTAGAATGATATCATGAGTTGAATGTGTAAGTGATCAAAAAGGAAATGTTATCCTATATTGATAATGGATCCAAGAGATTGAGATATGATTGTTAATGGATTTTTAGACATAAGAAATAAATCCACCCCACAAAATAATATAGATTTTTATTTTATATAGACTTTGACACCCAAAAAATAAGAATCTGAAAAATCAAAATGAAGAAATACATAAATTTGTGTACTATTTTCACCGAAAAAGAAAAGGAAGAGGAAGGTGTACAAGATCACATGGATCACATGAACCCCCATGAGACATGTAATACAAAGAATGACATAAGGTTATGCAGATGGTTATACCAAGTGCATAAACTATAACAGATCCCATGAATCTCCTTTGGACAAGTCCTTCTACTTTCGTGATGGAACCCCATAAAAAAGTAATCATGGAGAAACAACTATATAAGAACTCATAGGTCATGATAATTTTCAACAGAAGGAATCTCGAAAAACCATCAGAAAAATAATTGGAAAATATCCATTAAATATTCAAAAGGTTTTAGCTACTCACTTTTCTTAAAACTCATGCGACACATCCCACATTGAGAAATTGGTTATCCTCAAAAACCTCAATGAAAACTCATAAAACCCCATGCCATTATAAGAAAACAAAAAAAACATTTTATGGGGAAGTAAGGATTCGATCTCTACAATAAAACTCTTCTAACACATGACCTGTGATCTGTAAGACAACACAAACTCCTAGTATCATTTCATACTCATCTTGTGATAGCTTGCTAGACTGTCATCCTCATTATGAGAAGAGCCTCAGAATTGTCCCTGAGATATCACACTCCCCATTTGGATTCATAAGGAAAAGAAAATCTAATTATCCATGAGATGACCATGAATCTCCACATGAGATTTTATTGGTTGTGTGATGTATCACTAAGAGGTAGAGTGATATTCATTGATAATATTTATAAAATATTTGAAAAATCCAAAACCCATGTAAAATAAAAAGAGGAAATAAAAATGGGAAGAGGTAGGAGTCTATCATGGTTGTAATACTTAAGTGACATTCCTATGTTGTTCGTAACATGGTCTCATAAAACCTCTCGAAAACCCATCCATATTTCATGAAGTCCCATGATAGGTCATCCCATTCTCACAGAAGGTCCCAGACAAGTCACCTAAGTTCACAGGAAGGCTTTTCTAATGTTGACCTGATCTTGCGAAGGCCCTTGTACATGTCGGTATAATAATATGTATGACTCCTCAATTGTCTACATGAGAGTAAAATTCCCATTAATTATATATAATCTAATAAAAAGGGCATTGATGGGTAGGTATTTTATTTGTTGAAATACATAAGAATCCCCTAAAGTGATTCACAATATGAACTCATGAAGATGAATGAAAACAAGGCCCTTCCCTAACATCATCCTGGATTTCTGTGATATGAGACTGAAAGAGCAGTGAAAAACTAGGGTGGAAAGGAAAATAAACACCCATCACAACATAAAAGTGCATCCAATGGATGCATGGACAAGGACATAAAAAGATGTACTTTTCTATGGACCATGAACTGGTGCACCAAAGCACCATAGAGAATTTTCCAAAGAATTTGACCTCAAAACCGAAAAGTTTTCCCATTAGGATAGATTTGATGAAAACCCATTAAGACCATGTATCATGTGTAATCAGATCACATGATCACTTAGAGTTAACATGAAGGACTTATGATGGGTAATGAAAAGAACATCACACACATATACTAGATCACATGATACATAAAATAAGGTAACAATAAACAAACGTATAAATATGAAATAAAAGGATATAACACAAAATAAAAGGAAATATAATTATGTGGAGTACATATATGATGATCCCCATCCTCATTGCATGAACCACCCATAATAAGAGAAAACACCATGACATGTCACCCATATCTTGTTCAACTC
The DNA here is from genome assembly GCA_963277665.1 of Viscum album. Lineage (NCBI taxonomy): Eukaryota > Viridiplantae > Streptophyta > Magnoliopsida > Santalales > Viscaceae > Viscum > Viscum album. Next base: position 903,707,318 of record OY728165.1, on the reverse strand, counting down.
CTTTGGAATAATCTATGGATCATGATATGTCCTCTTGAAATGCCAAAGCAAGTCACATGTAATCCCTCAAGCATTCATCCCAAGTCTCGTGCATCTCGATATTCCCACCATCCAAACTATGTCGTTTCCTTCAAACGTATATACCAAATAATATGATGGAAAAAACACATGTAACCTATGTCTTGTGGTAACATCTGGAAATGTCCACTGGCTCTCATGATGCTCTATGGGAATGCCATCCAGATCATGAGATGACCCCCAAACATGTCATCTTGGATCATGAATCACCCAACATACATATCACATTTACTCTCATGACGCTCGTCTAACATTTCAGCCAACTTTGACATTAACACCAGGTCTTGTCAGTTGAATCATGAGATTCTCTCTTGAAATGCCAGCCCAGATCAAATGATGGATTCAATGATTACATGGATGGTTCTTAAAATTTCTTCTGACAAGTCACCCTTGAACATGTGAAAACTTTTAGACCTGCCACCAGGTTATCTAATGTCCCTCACACATGTCAAATGGATCATGTGGTTTTATTTTGAATTTTCATGAAAACATCCACTAACAAGTAATGTAGACAATCAAGGCATGTTTAGTGGGAAATAAAGGTATGTTAGGTAGAATTGTATGCCTGATCAATAGGGTATCTTTGAAATGATATCATTGTCCATCCTTAGTGATTAATCCCTTATTACAGTGGAGACTCAGGGTTTAAGCCTCAATTAGTAGAACTAGGATGACTCCATTTTCTATTATAACTAGGATATATTGGACTCCTTCCAAAGGCCGAAGCTCTATATTTCATATCCAAAGGGAAGTCCCATCACCTAATCCCCACATTGAAAAGAATTTAGAGTTGTTATTTTACATCCCTTGTTTTTACACTAATCATATCTTACATGTGATTAGGGAGTGTCAATGATCATAACTATCATATAGTATGTCCCTATCAATATAAGGTTGACGTTACTGTGTAAGCGATGATCAACTGCATAAGATGATATTCCACACATATAATAGAAACATCAGTGTGTAATCCCTAATTTGTGGAATTACATGATATTCCCAACATATATGGGAAATGTTAATCTATAAGCCTTGATGAGTGGTATAATATGTGTTTCTCTTCATATAAGATAAATTTCTATGTGTAATCCATGATCAATGGCCTAATAATATATTCATCACATATAAGGGAAAATTCATGGTGTAAGCTTCTTGTAGCATCATAATATGACATTCCATGAATGTGAGGGAAATTTTAGGGTGTAAGCCCCGATCGGTGGCATAATATGATATGCCTTACATATGTGGGTAACATCAGTGCATAATCCCCGAGCAATGACATAATATTATATATCCCGCATAGAATGGAAATGTCAATGTGTAAGCCCTAATCAATGAAATAATATGATATTTCCCTTATATAATGTAAGAATCATTGTGTATGCCATGATCAGTAGAATAATATGATATCTACAATATATAATAAAAACATCATTTTTAAGCCCTGATCAGTAGTATAATATGATAGGTCCTGCATAGATTTGAATCCTCAGTGTGTAAAACCTAACCCATTGAACTATGAGGCCTCTAATTACAACCATCACCTGGATACATAGGACACCATCCTATGGTGAATGAAAAAACTCATATGGTATTCCACTTTTGTTTAAGTAACTCCATGTCTTTAAAATTTCAACCATCATGTCCCAATAATTCTGATGGGATGACCATTCTACCACATCCACCCAATCACTGGGAATCCATATAAACAATGATTAATGTGCTTTATCCCATATCTAGGATACATAGGATGCCTCTCCAAGGTAAGATCTCCATATCGAACCATCATACATCTATCATAGTACAGAAGTCCCAAATTCATGTACACTGATGCAGATTATCTTCTTTCTCTTACTTCTCACAGCAAGAAAAATGCACATGTTCTTGGGGAGGTGAAATAGTCACATCATTCACACTACGAATATCTAACATCCAGGGTGATTTTAGTATGTAAGCCCAGATTAGTTGAATGATATGAAAACCATCAATATGATGGAATCTTCAACGAGGCTAGTCATAAGTTAATGAAAAAACTATGATAACTCTTATTCTTACTATAACTAGGATATGTAGGATGCCTCCTCAATAATTGAGCTCATATATTCAGTTCCAAATGCCCACACATATGTTCTTTATATACATGTTTTTAAAGATCTATGTGGGTTTCTATTACTACTATAAATGGAATATGTAGGATGCCTCAAAATATTTTAATCCCCCCTAAGAATATTAACTGCCTCCCTAAATGGATGGAAAAACGAAATCACCTGGTTATGTGGCTTCCACATATATGTATATTTTCATTACATGGAAATGAATCAATAACGTTAGATAACAATAGGTTGATTTGATAAGAATATCCTTATATTCTTTTTATAAAAATACTATTAGCATATAAACAACTTATTAGGTCAAATAGAACTATAATGGTTTTATGAAGTGATTCTCAAACATATCTTATATCTATAAGAGAATCCCAGAGTTTGAAAATATTCCACCCAAAAAGGGTTTGATGAGCTTGACCTCCCATCATCTAGACCAATGTGAGTCCCTAAAGATCATTGGTTCTAAATCTCCAATTGACCAAATACCTGTCGAATGATGGTTTGTACCCAGTTGTGGATGAGAGAATCATTGGGATTTTTTTATTATGAAAGACTATGTGGCCTAACATTAATGATTGTGAATGAAATTTAACACTAATAATTAACCATTAGGCCATATTGAATCTAACTCAATGAGGGTTCCCACTCATCTCTTATCTTTCAAATCAAAAATTGTGAGCCTAATGTGAATGCAAGAAATAAAGAATTGATTATGTTATTATCTGTCCGACCATTTTGTTTGCATACTCTATGAAAAAAATGGTGAATCCAATGTTAATCAATCATGCAAAAAAAATGAGTAGGATAATATCCATCAGTCCATTTTTTTATACGCTATATACAAAACTAATGGTGAACCCAACATTAATACCACACATTTTATTTTTTTGGGTTATTAAGAACCATTCAATTTTGTTTTCACACTATACACAAAAATGGTTACCCAAAATGATTCTCTAAAATAATTGAATTATTTGTTAATCATGAGCCTTGTATATTTGTTTTTAATCTCATACAAAAATAATGGTAATTTACCAAACATAAATCTTATAGCTGATCCTCTATAACTAGGGAACCCATGAAATAAGTTCTTCCTTTCTTTGATAGATCCACATGAGTAGAATGAACAGATCATGAATAAAAGTAAAATTGTGTTAACCATGCATATCTAATTTAGAAAATCATGCCTATGATATTTTTCAAATCTGTGACCAAGTTCCTCATTGTCTCTATGAATTTAGATACTCATCTCATAAAAAACCCCAATCTATGGTAATGTTATCATTCAAGGATTGTTTTAAGAGGTCAGCTTTGGATCCAACCCTCGCAGGTCATAAGATGATCTCACCTTCTTAACAAATTTTATGTTAGGTGGAGAACACCATGGTATGACATTCGTATTGATGACATACAATCCTGAACATCGAAGGTTCCTACGAGGAACACAAATTATTACTGAATAAGATTACACATCATCGATGGAATGATGAATATAAGGAAGTGGCCCTTTTTTCCACAACCAACCACTTCAAGATCTTATCCACATAGTTTGAAAATCAAAAACATTTAGCTTTAGGGATGTTGGAATAGGGGAAAAATATAGATCCATTCATATTTAGGGGCCCCTGAGGATAGATCTTATCAAAGTACATATCCGACACTATCCCATTGGTGCCCACAAATCTTCTACTGAGGGTACCACCAAAAAACTTCAACCTATGATGCCGATGCATGATTAAACATGATGAAACAATAGGAAAGGAAGACGATGGATAACTTGGAGTAGGATCATTTCCCCAATCCTATTGGAGATGTAAGATGAAAAATTCTGACAGTAACCAGCAAGGAGTCTCATATCCATACTAACTCGGAATAAGTCTACTGGAATATTCCAATAATATTTATTAGGATGTTCATATCCCTACCCCTATGAATAATGTCCATCATCATATTCTAGTGTTGAGAGGAAAGATGTGAGCTCAGATAACCACTTCAATTGAAGTTATCTTCCCACACATAGTGTAGAGTGAAAATGATCTGCCTTATTACCCTGCACACACTTTTCTAAAATTTCATTAAATATGAGAGAAAATTGTTGAATTATACAAGCATACTCCAACACTAGTACATAAAAACGAAAATGAGAATACTACTATCCCGATAGTGAGGGTTTCTAGCACTCTGATAATCTTGAACATGTCACTTCTATAGTGCAATCACACATTTTTTCCTCCAGTCAAGGTGGATTATTAGTATATTCTGATAAAATAAGACTCAACAAACTAGGATGATATTTCCATTCCAGCAGGGTCTCACTAGGTGATAACAACACATTCTTATGGACAAGGGAAAATGGATATTGAAAAAGTCCAATAAAATACTCCTAAGGCGCTAGATTAGGATCATATCCCTGTTATAGCTCGGGCTCGCCATGTTATAATGTCACATTACTCGGGACAGACACATATTCATATAAAAGAAGACCAACGACATACTCTAATGGCCCTAGATTGGGAACATATCGTCATTCAGGATATGGTTAACCACGTGAGAACGAAAAATGCCTTCAGAAAGGTTCATGTTCCTGTCAGTGAATCTGACTAGAAAATTCTAGAAGATCACAAAATCCAGGTGCATATTCCAATTTATTACAATGAGCTAATACACCAAAATCTTTATAAGTAAATATAACAAGGGTCTTATTTCCCTTCTCCCATTATATATGTCTTTCAAAAAATTCTGGAGGGGAATGCATATTTAGACCAGGATCATATTCCTATTCCAACAGGGGCTCACCCAGTGAGAGAGGAAAATGACTCTGGGTGGGATCATATTCCTAAATACTAGTGGCACACTCTAAGGGACCATGATCAGGCTCATTCTCTCATTCTATTTGAAGCTCACCAAGTTAGAATGACACATGCCTCAGGACATGCTCATTTTTCTGTAAATAATGAGGAAGATCATCGGTATATTCTGGTTTCTTTTCAACAGCATGATTATACTCCCTAAAACCCATATGGATATCAATAAGTTAGGAAAATAGTCATATATCATGATCATTTACCTAAAAAATTCCAAACAATAGTTCAAAATATTCCTTCCATGAAGTCAGATGAGACCCATATTGCATATTTTATCAATTACAGTGTCAATGAGGATTTTCGAGTCACATTCTCAACACCCCAAGGATTTTTCAAATATTTAACAGAATTAGAACATTTTCATCACCCTGATAGTCATCAACATGGTAGTTTGGAGATGGGTCACTTGAACCCTACTAATAAAATGAAATGTTGTCAACCTCCCCTAGAAGATATCTCCCATGGGAAAGAAAATACTCACCTTGCCTATACACATCCACATAGAGTGGTGTTCAAAACATAGATTCCTTGTTATAGAGAGTCTGTTGAAACAATTAGGTCATCTGACTATATTTACCCATTAAATATCAATATCACTCCACTCAGGTTAGAACGCGATCCCAAAAAAAAAAATTTGTGGTCTAACTAGATAGAGGTGTGTATGTCCGATGAAGAGGATGTCAACATCGTCATATGGTGAGAATTAGCTAGAAAAATCTCACCATCACGTCCTAGCACCTCGATACTTCTTACTATGAGTTACTATAGGATCTAGACTAGTTTTGAATGCCTTATCTACCCAAAAATATATGGAATGCTCATCAGGGATTGTAGGATATAAATTTAACGTATCTAGAATATGAGTATCACCTTCAGCACAATAATAAATTCTATTCTTAGCTAGATATGGCCACATTTTCCATAGTTTGGAACCCGGTAAGGGATCATCATGAAAAATGTTTCTGTACATTCTATCACTGTACCGAAACAACCCTCCTGTGACTTATTTATAGAGATTTATTAGACATGTGTAATTGAGGATGGGTGAAATATAGATGATTTCACTTCACTATGCCCACAGAAAAAACAAAACCCTTCAGATATGGCATCATATAATGTCATATCCTCTAGAAAAATCAACGGACATGGTAACATGTGAGGTAGTTTGTCACTACAATAGAATTCCCCCTCTTCAATGATACCAAGACATCACAAAAACTGGTAGTGGATACCTATCATACCTTTTGAAACAGTCCCTTAAAAAAATGGAAATGAATTTTATACATGGAGGGAGAAGTTTTGATCAACCAGAAAACTTCTAAAAAAAGAATCCCATCATGGGATTCCATCAAAACAAGCTCCTACACGAGCATATATCTACTGCGTCAAATAGTTTGCAGTAATAACAACCCTAAAAACTATCAAGGATAGAACCCAACCCGATGGGTAGGGGGAATATCTACCCCCACCAAACGTCTCTGATCTTCAATTCCCAATAGTATTTAGGAAATCACAATATCTATTGGAAACAGAACTTATTCCACAAGTTGGTAGAATTTAGATCTCAATCACCATTACCAATTTCATTATCCCATGCGAGGGTCCTGGGGAAATCAGTTCTGATTCTAGATGAAGCCAAACCCATTGGTCATGAGGAATTTATATATCAATGTTTGTCCATGGATTCATCAAATCCACAATCAGAATCAATGGATCATAAACCATAGGATTAGTTAGTTGAAACTACAGCCTCGAATAACCCCTTACCTATAAGGATTGGGTTATTTTTATCATCATCATCACCACAAATCGAATCTGTCATTTACAGGTTGGTTTGTAAAAATAAATAGTCAAAATCCCATCCGTTCCTCAGGCCCCAAGGAGAAAATCTTCTATTTGAGGCCTATTCTATAATGACTATCAGAAAATCCCTTAATTTGATTATTCATATACACATATTGATGTAGTTTGTGGTGAATGAAATCAGACCCCATCAGAGTTAGAATAAAAAATGACCCAATATGTCTATATGTTTGAATAATGACCCAGATGAAGGAAATACAGATTCATCTTATTGATTTAATGTTAATGACACAAAAACAATTTCAAAATACTCTTATGTGAATGTAACACCTCAAGCATCCATAGTATGTTTCATTTTGAATAATGAAATATCTTGTGATGTACGAAACATCATGTTCTAACACACCATGACCAATCAAACTAGATGTTATTAATAGTAATACCTACTTTTTGAAAGTTTATAAATTTTATTTATCAAAATGGATAATGTTTTTGGATTCAGAATATCAAAATAAGCTTAGGGTGAATTTTTGGTCTTTTTATGAAAACATTCAATTTCTGAAGAATAGTGAAAAAACATTGCGTTGTTGTTTAAAACTGAATTTTTATGTAAATAAATATTTATTTTATTTTAATTTATTTTATATAAAAATAGATTCATAATAACCATATTAGTTCTATGAAATTCATTGCAGTCATTTTAATAATAAAATTATAATTATAAAATTTTATTAAATTTTTTAACGTATTTTACCCACCATCTAGGCATGTTGGAAAATTTTCATAAAAGGTAATTTTACCGCTTCTATGTATTGAATTTCAAAAATTTGAGAGACACGGTTCACATCAATAATTAATTTTTTTTCATTGGGATGAAAATAATTTTTGGGGAATAGTTTCTTTTGAATTTTATTTACCATGGTAAAAAGTAAATCGATAAATTAAAGGTAAAAAATATATTATAATTACCTAACACATGTCCCAATTCTATTGGATAAATGTATTTAGACCAAAATCAAACTTAGGAATAAAATATGATCGTTTTGGTCCACTTGGATTAGATTAGGAAATTTATTATTATTTTATTTAAAGAAGAGTTAAATGTGTTAAAATAAACTTTTAATAACTTTCTATTTTTAATACTGGGCTATACATAAGATAAATTCGACTATAAATATTAACTGTAAAGATAAAAATATTTAAAATAAAATTTTATTTTATTTTTATTTTTTAGACATTAGATAATTAAATTTATTTATGACACAATGATGATGTAGTAATTATCATATTAATGAATGATTTTAATAATATATATTATAAATATTAAAATAATTCTAAATTTAGATTTTTGATAAATTCAAAGAAATTTATAGGTAAATATGAATTTTTTTGTTAAATAAATTTATTTATATGTGATAAATTTGTTATGAATTTTACAAAAACAAAATACCAAATAGTGTCAAAATTGATATAAATGACTTTTTTAAATAAATAATATATTATTAAAAGATATAATATTCCTACAAATTTAATTTTCGAAAAAAGGACTTATATAAGGTTTGATATGTCAATAATGAACAACATGGGGTTCTTTTGGAACATTATAGTATGTTTATTAACCATTTATTCTAATAATACATGAATATGTGGTAAAAGTTAAAGTATTTAACTAAGAGTTAAATATAAAAGATAAGTTTAATATGGTGACCTAAACCAATCTAAAACCTTTTTCATGTGCCCTAAGGCCCGTGTCGTGACTACCACATGCCCACCTTCCATTGGCTATGGGATGGCGACCAGCACCAAAGGTGTATTCCCTAAAACTGGGAAGGCATTGCCTTTATAACCTATAAGCACACACAACCAAGCACAAAGAAAGATATGAGCTCAAGTAAACTAAATCGTCAACAAAGTGAGTGTAGTAAGTAAATGGTCCAGAATACAGGCCCAACTTGAATGTACCTGAAACTAAAAGTATAAGTAAACTGAAACAACTCCTATGATCACCCACCAAGGATATAACCTGAAGGGTAGGTATAGCTCTTGAATGGTCATCTCTGCGGTACACCTCCTCTAAGGTTCACTATTGAGCTACCTCTAGTCTTGGTACTCTTTTCAACAGTCAGTGTTGTCTGTCGTCTGCACCAAACACAATGAGGTGTGGGCATAGCCCGTGCATGGGTGAGTATAACAATACTCAGTAGGGGCCCTTAGACCCTCAAGGTCACACAAAATCCACAAAGGATAAACCACAAAGCATGAAATCAACTGACATCCCAACATAGGTATACTCCCATATAAATAGCTAAGTTATTATGTATACACCTCTCAGTCATGAGGAAACACAATGTCCAAATCAAAAGCCCAAATCTCAATTGTTCCACAAAGGAAAGAATACCACGAAGGTAAGAACCACAATGGTACGCCACTTAGAAGAATAACACCAAGGTATTATCACAATGGAATGTATCTCTTAGTTATGAACTATGCCCACAATATGTATTTCATAGGTATAGTAGTAGAGAATATTAGATGTAACTACTGAATCATCTTACTCTGTTAAAAGGCTTTGCTGCTAACCCACATAGGATCACTCGGTGCTGACCCACACATGATCTCTCTGCGCAAACCCACACAGGATTGCTCAGTGGTGACCCACATAAGATCTCTAGGTGCTGACCCACATAGGATCACTCAGTGCTTACCCACACAGGATCACTAGGAAATGACCCACACATGATCACTTTTCATTCTTCATGTCACATCCAGCTACTAGGTTCCCGTACTAGGCTTGCTAGTCTATAGGAGGGTCCGCTCCTCAAGACACTATTCAATACTCCAACTACCATGAAGTCCAACGAAAAGGTATCTCAAAGGATCATCATGTCATAAGGGTCTCAATGCAATAGACGGTGCATCAATCAGATTCCCGGTATATATGTTATTAGACTTTTAGTCCCGAGGATCCGGTTGGATTCATGCTTGTTCCAACCTGACCGTTCCCCAAATTTATCCAAATCCACAGTGGGGTATACCAAAGGTACCATCTCACTCTAGGGTTTTCGGCGCCGTTTACGGTTCGTCAAACGTACGTCCGGTGCCAATTTTATGTCCAAAAGAGCGTAAATGGGCCGAAGCGGGTCTGTGGTTGGTCAGACCCGGTCGGACCTAGCCTGGGCCGACCTGGACCGACCCGCTAGGTCTGGCTTGGACCACTATGCTGCCCAGCCTACTATGTCGCCCGACCTACTGGGCGGCACCGGACGACGTGGAGGCCGTGAGGCCATGGGGGATGTGGGTGGAAGCGGAGTGGCAGAGGCCGGGGGGCGGTGGTGGTGGGAGTCTGCGGTGGGCACGGGGCAGCGGCGGACACGTGTGACGAGGCTGCATGGTAGCGTGGCGAGGCCGCGGGGCAACGGTGATTTTGGGGGTGAGGTTGTGGGGGCTGGGGCAACCATAGCTGGCCGTGCGGTGCGGTTGCACACCAGACCTTTGCCGACAGCTAGCTTGACCGGCCGCCCTCCGTTTTTCGCCTTCGTCACTGCCATTGGTGCTGCTGGCTACCATTATAATCACCCACTAAGGTTGGTTGCCATCCTACCCCATCATGAAGAACACAACAATCTATCATGAGAATTTTGGAGAGGTTGGGCCTTGTTTTTTTGGTCCGCACCCTCCGCATTAGGGAAGTAGCAAGCAGTTATAATCTCTTCTTGATTTACAATGAATCATTAGAAATAAAAAATGTAAATAAATTAAATCAATCACCTAACCTTGATTTCTTATTGACGTTGAAAGCAGGGAATTCGGTGACATCGACATTTCCCCAATCGTCGGTTCATTCAACGTTGGAGATCCTTCGATGGTGTTCTTCATTATAGGAATATTAATCGAAGGAGAACAGTTCATCATTATAGAATGTTTCTCCAATATTCTCCCCAAACGAATGCACCAAAATGGAAAATTAGCCAACATAATAGAATATGTTGTTTAATTTAATATTGAAACAAAAATAGGCTGGAATAAATAAATAGAGGAGAGTTGGCATAATTAATTAATAGATAGTTTCTTAATTAAAGTAGGGAGTTTAGATAGTTTTCTCAAATAATGAGGGAATTAGGGTGGTCCCCACCCCCAATAATTGAATTGAGGGTTTTAGAATCTCAGGATGTCCCAACCACCGATCATTCTAGTTGGGATGTTTTAACCCCTCATGGTCCCTACCTCCATAGTCTTCGCATGGGAGGTTTATTAGAAATAAAATAGATATTTACTTTATTTTATTTTTCATTCCCACGAAAGACCCCAAAAAATATCTTTCACCCTCGACATATTGTGGTTAAGGTGAGGGTATCCTTAAGAGAATACAGGAGTTGCGAGTTAAACGATGTCCTCAGATATCAATTCTGATCACCTGTTCAAAAGTTAAAAAAACCCACTCATATGTTTACTGAACGTACCTGAAACAATGTTCAAAAATTCATTTCGCGCACACCGTGCCTCCAAATCATTCCCCATTAATTTTTGTGGACTCGAAAAATTACAATTTAATAAAAAAAATACATGTAATTTCTGGGTTGTTACATTCTCCCCACCATAGGGCTTTGCATATCTATACAACTCAACTCAAAATAAGGGATAAAGTGGGGGTACGTTGCATGTATCTGAGCCTCCCACTCCGATGTTCTCTCCTGGATATTCCCGCCCTACCAATGAATGCGCAACATAGGTATCGACTTCCCAGGAATGACCTCATCATGTCGATCCTCAATATCTACTAGGACCTCCGTAAAAGTCCCCCCCTTCGTCGACGTCTAGATCTTTGTGTTTGATGATGTGAGAAGGGGTTTCCATGTATCTCCTTTGCTGGGATAAGTGGAAGACATCGTGCTCCCAGTGCAATTGAAGTGGTAGAGCTAAGCCGTAAGCCACCTCACCAACTCTGCTGAGAACCAGAATAGGTCAGACGAATCTCGGAGATAACTTGCCGCCTCGGCCAAATTTCTAAAAAGATCGTCGACGTGACACCCATAGAAAGACGTGGTCGCCTTCCTCGACCTCCAGAGGTGTCTGTATCCTATCGGCATACGACTTCTGCCATATCTGTGCTGCCTTGATCTACTCCTGGATGATCTGCACCATCTCTGTGGTAGCCTGTACGATCTTTGGTCCCACTAGTGCTGAATCCCCTACGTCTGTCTAGCACAAAAATGATCTCAAGGTCTCTCGTACAATACCTCAAATGGTGTCATCCCAATGGTGGAGTGATATATGTTTTTGTAAGAAAACTCCAACAAAGGCATGTGATCCTCCCAGCTGTGACCGAAGTCATTGAAACAAACAAACATCATGCCCTCGAGGGACTAAATGGTCTTCCTAGTCAGGCCATCTGTCTGAGGATGGAAGGCGGTGCTCATACGATGATGCGTCCTGAAAGCCTCCAACAACCCCTTCCATCGCCGAGAAGTAAAACGTGCATCACGATCGGAGACAATAATTGTGGGTACTCCATGTAACCACACAATATCTTGCACATAGAGGAATCCCAAGCTCTCTACTGAACCCTGCTCTTTGATCAGTAGGAAGTAGTCCAACTTAGTGAGTCGGTCGACGATCACACAGATAGAATCATGACCCCTGGATGTACGTGGATTTCCTGTCACAAAGTCCCTGGATATCCCATCCCACTTCCACTCTGGGACCTCTAATGTCTGAACCAAGCCTACTGGTACCAGATGCTCTGCCTTCACTTACTAACAAGTGAGGGACCGAGAGACAAACTATGCAACTGATTTTGTAACATCCCAAGATTTCATAGTGTGTTATTTCGTCAAAACAATTCAATAACTTGCACTACACACAACACCGAGTTCAAGCGCACCATGACTTACCAAACAAGCCATTCAAAAGAGGTTATGAATAGTATTAACTAAATTTTAAACTTTATATAATCCTTATAATTTTAGAATCCATATTATGAGTTTATTAAACATAATGTAAGAACAAATTCATTTACAGTATTTCACTTTTACCAACTTTTAATAGTGAACCCTTTTTAAATACAATATTTTAAACTTTTTGTCTAAATGGGGCATCAAAAATTTAAATTGAAACATCCCAAGCTTCCACGGTACGCTTTCCTTGGAATAATACAGTAGCGTGTGTTGTACACAACTTCGAGTTCTAACACACACCACAACCAATCAAACAAGCCGTTGTGAATAGTAATACCTAATTTTTTAAATTATATATATATTTTATATTTCAAAATGGACTTCATTTTTGGTTTCTTAATATCGAAATTATCCTATGATGAATTTTTGGTATTTTTCTGAGAACTTCCAATTTTTATGAATAGTGAAAAATACATAAAAACAACTTTTTTAATCAAAATAATTTATAGTGATAAATTATATTATTGAGTGTTTTTAAAGTATAATTAGAATATATTTTTACCATTTTATCCAATGCTGTTAATTAGAATTAATTCCACTTTGAAATTGGACCTAATCAATTGTCAATCTTTTGATATATATTATTTCTAAAAAACACGCTTTTTGTTGTGACATCGGGAATTAATTATAAAATTAATTAATGCAACTTATATGTTTGGAATTTTTTAAAATAGACATCATTTTTTAATTCGTAATATCAATGATATCTTAGGGTGAAAGTTTTGCATTGTTCGAAAAAACTTCAATTTTTGATGAATAGTTAAACTACTAAGTGGTAGTTAAAAACTGAATTTTTCATAAAACATATTTTTACCGCTTATGTGATTGAAATTTCGAAAATCTGAGGGACATGGTTAATATCAATAAGTAAAATGTGGTTCAATGAGATGAAAATATTTTTTGGTGAATAGTAACTTTTTACTTTTATTTACCATGGTTAAAAGTAAATAGGGCAATTAAGGGTAAAAATGATATTAATATTACCCTAACACATGTCATAATTCTATTGGACAAGTGTATCTCGCCCAGAAACAACCTTAGAAATAAAATATTATCATTTATGTCCACATGGATTAGATTATGATATTTATTATTATTTAATTCAAAGAAGAGTTAAAAGAGTTAAAATCAAAGTTTATTTACTAAAGAATTTTTAATATAGGGTTATACATAAGATAAATTCGATTGTAAATATTAATTAGAAAGATAATAAGATTTTCTACATGATGATAGTTTAATTATAATTTTTAGACATTAAATAATTTATTTTATTTATGACACAATGATGATGCAGTAATTACAATAATAGTGAAAAATTAAAGTAATTGATTTTATAAATACCAAAATAAATATAATTTGAGACTTTTATTGAATTAAACTAATTTTCTAGGATAATATGACATATTAGGATTTATTTAATTGACATTTTTCGAGGTAATCATTCTGTTATGAGTTTCAAAAAAATCAACTATTGAATAGTGTCAAAATTGACATAAAAGAGTTTTTAAAACAAATATTATATTATTAATTGATATTAAATTCCTAAAAATCTAAGGTTCGTCCAAGAGACTTATATCATTAGGTGTGTCATAAATGTACCACTTGGGGTCGCTGTTATGTATATAGTACATTTATTAACTATATAATATAAAAAAACAAAGTGACATGGTAAATGGAAAACAAATTAACTAAGAGTTACAACTAAAAGATAAGGTTAATATAGTAACCCAAAACTGTCTAAATTCTATCGGTTGAATGGTTTTCGACCTATACTCACCTTAACCTTTGAATAATAAACTTTTGAGCCATTAGAAACCGAATATGAATTTATTATAAATTAATATTTCTAGCTTTTCCAAAGGTGCCCCTCACCCCTCTTTTAAAAGGGAACTCCCCCTTCTCATTACTTCACACCTTCAAATCCTTTTGGTTCGGCCAAAATCTGTCCAAATACTCTCTCAACATCCATCAATGCATCCTAGAGGCCTTAGTTTGATCAGAAAGCCTACCTAAGGAGCCATTTTGATCAAATCAAAAGAAAAAACCCGAAGAAGAGGTAATGTTTTCACCACCCTTTTTCAAATTCATTTCTTCTCCCACTTCTTCTTTCTTTGTTATTACCATTATAAAATAATAACTCTGGTATCTTTCATATACTGTGATGTTATTATAAATATGGTACAACCATATTCAGTATTCTATCCACCCTTTGAATAACATGTCACCATACGTGCGTACGTACGACTTACCGTCTCCACGTCGTGGTGTAATTGTTATTCAATATATTATTATTTGGATGGGTATAATAATGATGTGTAATTCATGTAAATAATAAATATAACATGATAATTATTCTGTATAAATGATATACAATCCAATTATATATTATTTTAATAACAAAAGAATGATATTGTCGCTCGTGCGTACGTACGGACTACCGTCTCCACGAACACGATGAGATTCATTCTCCATCGTATCCATTCAAGTATAAATCTCATTTAATGATTTATAATAGTATCTAAGGACTTGAAATCATTCTTGATATGAATAAGATACAACCTATCCATGACAAACATGGCTTGCGTAACAAAACATATAAAAGAAAACGAGTAAGTTAACACCCGAAACAACAATAATACTAAGATAATATTAACAAATCAATGTTAAAAGATCATATATGATATCATATTAATATATATGATTCTTTTATAATTTACTAACAATTATTTCACCATTATACAAGAGTTTAACCTTCCCCCAACCAAGGAAAAGTACAAGGTAAGGGGTTTTCATCTCACTCCTTATTCTCGTGAGATTCATGTCATATTGCCACTATTACATTTTGTGTGGTGTATGTACTACCCATAATTATATTATTTGTGTAATACACTTTAATTTATGTGTATTTACATATTAATTGTATGATAACTCTTTCATTGGTTGTATGTTTCGTAAGATACCAAAATGGTAAGGGTTTATTTCACAATCTCTTCATTATATGAGGTTGTTTATGCGTAATTATCTACTGGGATCTCTTTATCATCCACATCCATGTTTCTTATAAATGTATTTAAAAACATTTTTACTATTTACTAGACAATGGGTTAAAGTCATTTATACAGTTATGTGTTTTGAAAGGAATCTTTCCGTCGTTTTCCAAACAAGGCACTTTTAACCTTTTCAACAAATTTAAGGTAAGAATGTCTTTTTTTAACTTATACGGAGGGTACGACTATTTACCACCATTATAAAATCGTCAAGTTTCCCTTAGAAGCATATAACAATATTTTCAAAGTAAATGTTTTATTTTTTAATTATGTGACTTTTAAATGATTTCAAAATGAATATTTTAAGAATTTGTGAAATGTACTCTTTATCAAGATCATAATTTTAAATGTTTTAACGATTTATCTTTATAAATATTTTTAATTAATGTCCATGTTTTCAAAATGATTTTAAGGATGTATTTATATGGACATGAATATTTTGAAATGATATTTCTTTTCAAAAGTTTCACAGTGGTTTGGGACACTTTGATTCAAAAATCTCTTTTAAATTACATCCTTTATAAATGTGTGACTTTTCAATGATTTCGAGAAAAGAGATATTTCTCTAAAATAGTTTTCATTTGCATCTAGGTCAACATCCATTGATGGATTTTAAGCTTATATGAAGTTGATTTATTATGATTCAAAACTTTTGTATTGTATAGAATGTTTTGTGATATGTTTTACTGTGGATGTGTTATTTTTATACCATTCATGGTTTATGGAGAAAGAATTGACATTTCGTATGCTAGTTTTAATACGAATGTTTATGTTATGTTTAAACGTTTTCATATGGGAATGCATTGGACTTAGTATGTGACAGGTGGAGCCCGCTATAGCTCCTCGATGCATCGGTAGGTCTCATGAGACAAACTAGTGTCGTGGCACAAGGCCTTGGAAAAATTTTATTTGTAGTCTTGGCACGAGGCCTTGGCTATGTGGTTATGATAGTCTGGCATTATGAATTCTATCATTATGAAATTGGTTATTAATATTGAATGTGATTATTCTATTAGTAGAATATCCATTTGAATAAGTAAATGACATTATTTCATTTTATTTTTTCCATACTATGTTGAAGTTCAAGTTTAAAATGCTTTTGTTTTAGTTATACATTGCCTTAAATGTTTATGATTATTTATAAATGTTTCTGCTGTATTGATTACCCTTACAGAGCGTTTGAGCTCACCCCTTTCTATGTTTTATTTTTCCTTGGATTCCAAGAAGTATATTGTGATTGATAATAAGGGTTAAGACAAGGGAATAATGGCATTCATAAAGGATTATTTATGTTGTTTTGTATTTTATGAAGTGTAATGTAACATTCATGTATGTAATCTATTTTCCAAGACTGCTAATCTAATCGGTCTTTCGATACTCGATTCCTTGTAATCATGCCAATGTATTAAAATAATGCACCGACTCTGGGTAACTAGGTTCGAGGCGTTATAGTTGGTATCAAAGGAAGTTTAGTACAAACCTTGGAAGCTAGATTTAGATAAACTCTGATTAGAGAACATAGATTTAAGATGGACTTTGAGGTTTAGTATAGAAGAACTTCCTAGAATTTTGGTATTGTAGATATTTTGTGAGTTTTCCGAGCAATACATCCCTATCTGGATACAATCAGGTAGAGGCGGCTCTGGCACAGATGTACCTATGGGTAAAATCCGAAAACACCGCTTTGAGCTAGACTCGAATGGGAACTGGTGCACGACAACGGGCCTTGCTGCACCCTTGGTTACGAAACTCCTGGGGGATATGCTTAGGATAATTCTCATTTTCTTACCAAACCATTATGAAGGGTTTATGAGTATATAATTCCTCAAGGGAGACATTTTTATTATTATGGATTATATCCCTAAACTATTTAATTTATGTTATGTGTTTTACAAGTTTGGGATTAGGTATTGTTATTCATAAACTAATCTAGTGTATGCCATTGTTTAGAAATGGCGCCTAGTTGAAGGATTGAGAACTCCAGCAATACACATGATACAAAGAGAAATAAGGATCATATATTTCATGGTCTTAAGCCATAATTTATAAGATAAATAGTCTCGCATGTATTATCATCATATGAAGAAATAATATCATGTGTTGATAAGAAAGGTAAAGAGTTTACTGAGTCCTATGGCTTTGAAGGGAAGCAAGAGAAGAAAACTAGGGAAGAGAGAAAGATGGATAAAGGGAAGAGGGAAAAAAAGAATTTCCCCTATGAGATAACTGTGGGAAGAAACACCCTGGAACTTGCCTGAAAGGAATGGGAGTTTGTTATAAGTGTGGAGGAAAAGGGCACAAGGTACATGACATCAAGGGTAAGAAAATGGTTTCAAATGTATAATGCTTCATTTGCAAGGAGTTTGGACACTATGCGAGCCTATGTCCCAGTCATCAGACTATGCCGCAGATGATGATATTGGATAATAATCATGTTATGATACTACCACAGATGAAGAGGAATGAATAGAGTTCTTATGTTGATTATGTCATTTGAGTGTTGTATCAACAGTGTACATCTTATAATAATCATGGACTATATAGGGATTGTACTGCAGTACTATTTCATTAAGGACTTGATATTGTGTGGAACAAAGAAAAGTGACTCAATAACATGATAAATTTTTGGAAAATATATGGTTGAGATAATGATAAACCATAATATAGTTCTGATACCGAGGTAGTGATTTTTGAATAATACATGATTGATTTGGATAAATTATATTGGATATTCTTGACTACCTTGAAACTGATTAATGATTTGTATATTCCATCATTGTTGGGGTTTAAAACATTTTTGGATTGATGAAGTATATCTAGCATTCTATATTGAATAAGGGAGCATGAATGTAATCAATAAGGATTATGGTAATTCAGAATGTTTCAGTGTTTTAAAAGAATACATGATGAAGGTATTCATATGCTATTACGGGGTAAAAAAGATCTACATTATGTTTAACTTCTTTATAAATGTTGGACTGTGAGTTTGGACAGAAGTATTTTGGATAAATTCTAGTTTGAGATTAATTTGGGATTGCCATAAAAGGACAACCCGGATGTCGGGCGGCAACCCGTCGCGACCAGAAAGGCTGCGAAACATGAACCCGCAACTGAAGGGTGACAAGGGTGTATCACCTACCACTGGCCCACGAGATGTACTGGATTAAATAATGTAGTTATTTTAAAAGATCTGGTAGATGAATTATAAATTCGTTTATTTTGGAACCCTGTACGAATAGTATAAATAAAATTTTTTTACGTTCTATTATCTTTTAGAGTGAAATATGAGTTTGTGGTAGAAATTTATTAATGGATAAAACTCTAATTATATATTAATTATATCTCCATATGATCATAGCTAATGTCATAAATAAATTCCTCAGCATTAAGAAAAGGAACATAGAACAAAAATTTTGTCCTAGATGGTACCTTAAATCATCACTAATTTATGGCTTTGGGATTGTTGGCCTTTTCAAATCCATGTTCTCTACCACTCTCCATCAGATAATTGATGGTTAGATTTCTCTTCCATATCCATATTTTCCTACATGGAACCCTAATATGTGTTATTTTTGGTAATCTTCATACTTTCAACTCTTTATTTTAAATAGAAGCCTCATTAATTCATTTTTCGATATGGGATTTCAACTAAGATATTTTTAAACGTCAAAAAAGTGTTATCCTAATACCTTATGTTTTGTTGAATCGATGGTATTTTAAATCATCATAGATTGATGAATTTAAGGACCTCAATTTTAAACTTGCATTTTATTGATGAACTCAATCACTACCTATAAATATTTACGTTTTTCCTCCAATTATATGTCTCTAATTGCCACCAATGTTCTCCTAATCGAGATCATAATTTGGTGGTGACCCTTTCATTTCTCTTTTCATCATATTAAGACTAAATTTTAGTAACCCAATTTCCAATGTGGGTTTTCCCACAAAGATATTTTCTATTTTCAGCCTTTTATTTTCGAAGAACAATTTCAAATTGTGAGGACGCAATTTATTGAAGGAGAGGAGAATGTAACATCCCAAGATTTCATAGTGTGTTATTTCTTCAAAATAATTTAATAAATTGCACTACACGCAACACCAAGTGCAGGTGCACCATGACTTAGCAAACAAGCCGTTCAAAAGAGGTCATGAATAGTATTAACTGAATTTTAAACTTTATATAATCTTTATAATTTTAGAATCCATATTAAGAGTTTCTTAGACATAATGTAAGAAAAAATTCATTTTCAATATTGCACTTTTAACAACTTTTAATAGTGAACCCTTTTTAAATACAATATTTTAAACTTTTTGACTAAATGGGGACATCAGAAATTTAAAATGAAACATCCCAAGCTTCCACGGTACGCTTTCCTTGGAATAATACAGTAGCGTGTGTTGCACGAAACTTCGAGTTCTAACACACACCACAACCAATCAAACTAGTTGTTACTAATAGTAATACCTACTTTTTGAAATTATATATATTTTATATTTCAAAATGGACTTCATTTTTGGTTTCGGAATATCGAAATTATCCTAAGATAAATTTTTGGTATTTTTTTGAGAACTTCCAATTTTTATGAATACTGAAAAATACTTAAAAACAACTTTTTTAATCAAAATAATTTATAGTGATAAATTATATTATTGAGTGGTTTTAAATTATAATTAGAATATATTTTTACCATTTTATCCAATGGTGTTAATTAGAATTAATTTTACTGTGAAATTGGACCTAAACAATTGTCAATCTTTTGGTATATATTGTTTCTTAAAAACACACTATTTGTTGTGACAGCAGGAATTAATTATAAAATTAATTAATGAAACTTATATGTTTGGAATTTTGTAAAATAGACATCATTTTTGAATTCGGAATATCAATGATAGCTTAGGGTGAAAGTTTGGCATTGTTCTGAAAAACTTCAATTTTTGATGAATAGTGAAACTACTAAGTGGTAGTTAAAAAACTGAATTTTTCATAAAACATAATTTTACCGCTTCTATGATTGGAATTTAGAAAATCCAAGATACACAGTTAATATCAAGAAGTAAAATGTGGTTCAATGAGATGAAAATATTTTTTTCGTGAATAGTAACTTTGTACTTTTATTTACCACGGTTAAAAGTAAATAGGGTAATTAAGGGTAAATATGATATTAATATTACCCTAACACATGTCCTAATTCTATTGTACAAGTGTATCTTGACCAAAAAAAACCTTAAGAATAATATATTATCATTTAGGTCCACTTGGATTAGATTAGAACATTTATTATTATTTAATTCAAAGAAGAGTTAAAAGAGTTAAAATCAAAGTTTATTTACTAAATCGTTTTTAATATAAGGTTATACATAAGATAAATTCTATTGTAAATATTCATTAGAAATATAATAATATTTTATACATAATTATATTTTATTTATAATTTTTAGACATTATATATATTTTAATTTATTTATGACACAATGATGATGCAGTAATTACCATAATAGTGAAAAATTAAAGTAATTGATATTATAAATACCAAAATAAATATAATTTGAGACTTTATTGAATTACACTAATTTTCTATAATAATATGACATATTAGGATTTATTTAATTGACTTTTTTCTAAGTAATCATTCTGTTATGAGTTTCCAAAAAATCAACTGTTGAATAATGTCAAAATTGACATAAAAGAGTTTTTAAAACAAATATTATATTATTAATTGATATTAAATTCCTAAAAATCTATGGTTAGGCCAAGAGACTTATATCATGATATGTGTGTCATAAATGGACCACTTGGGGGGTATCTTGGATGTATATATTAAGATTATTAACTATATAATATAAAAATACAAAGTGACATGTTAAATGTCAAACTAATTAACTAAGAGTTAAAACTAAAAGATAAGGATATTATAGAAACCCAAACCAGTCTAAATTCTATTGGTTGAATGGTTTTCAACCTATCCCCACCTTAACCTTTTAATAATCAACTTTGGAGCCATTAGAAACCGAATATGAATTTATTATAAATTAATATTTCTAGCTTTTCCAAAGGTGCCCCTGACCCCTCTTATAAAAGGGAACTTCCCCTTCTCATTACTTCACACCTTCAAATCCTTTTGGATTGGCCAACCTCTATCCAAATACTCTCTCAAATTCCCTCACTACATCCCAGAGTCCTTATTTTGATTAGAAAGCCAACCTATGGAGCCCTTTTGATCAAGTCAAAAGGAAGAACCCGAAGAAGAGGTAATGTTTTCACCACCCTTTTTCAAATTCATTTCTTCTCCCACATATTATTTCTTTGTTATTAACATTCTAAACTAATAAATCCAGTATCTTATATATACCATGATGTTATTATAAATATGGTACAACCATATTCAGTATTCTATCCACCCTTTGAATAACATGTCACCATACGTGCATACGTACGGCTTACCGTCTCCACGTCGTGCTGTAATTGTTATTCAATATATTATTATATGGATGGGTATAATAATGATGTTTAATTCATGTAAATAATAAATATAACATGATAATGATTCTTTATATATGATATACCATCCAATTATATATTATTTTAATAAAAGAAGAATGATATTGTCGCTCGTGCGTACGTACGGACTACAGTCTCCACGAACGCGATGAGATTCATTCTCCACAGTATCCATTCAAGTATAAATCACATTTAATGATTTATAATAGTATATAAGGACTTGATATAATTCTGGATATGAATAATATACAACCTATCCATGACAAACATGGCTTTCGTAACAAAACATATAAAACAAAACGAGTAAGTTAACACCCGAAACAACAATAATACTAAGATAATATTAACAAATCAATGTTAAAAGATCATATATGATATCATATTAATGTATATGATTATTGTATAATTTAATAACAATTATTTAACCATTATACAGGAGGTTAACCGACCCCCAACCATGGAAAAGTACAAGGTAAGGGGTTTTCATCTCACTCCTTATTCTTCTGAGATTCATGCCATATTGCTACTATTACATTTTGTGTGGTGTATGTACAGCCCATAATTATATTCATTTTGTAATATACTTTAATTTATGTGTATTTACATATTCATTGTATGATACCTCTTTCATGGGTTGTACTTTTCGTAAGTTACCAAAATGGTAAGGGTTTATTTCACAATCTCTTCATTATCTGAGGTTGTTTATACACAATTATTTACTGGGATCTCTTTATCATCCACATCCATGTTCCTTATAAATGTATTTAAAAACATTTTTACTATTTACTAGACAATGGGTTAAAGTAATTTATACCCTTATGTGCTTTGAAAGGAATATTTCCATCGTTTTCCAAACAAGTCACTTTTAACCTTTTCGACAAATTTAAGGTACGAATGTATTTTTTTTAACTTATACGGCGTGTACGGCTATTTACCACCGTTATAAAATCGTCAAAGCTTCCCTTAGAAGCTTATAAGAATATTTTCAAAGTAAATGGTTTATTATATAATTATGTGACTTTTAAATGATTTCAAAATGAATATTTTTTGAATTTGTGAAAGGTACTCTTTATCAAGATCATAATTTTAAATGTTTTAAATATTTATCTTTCTAAATATTTTTAATTAATGTCCATGTTTTCCAAATGATTTTAAGGATTTATTTATATGGACATGAATGTTTTGAGATGATATTTCTTTTCAAAAGTTTCAAAGTGTTATGGGACACTTTGATTCAAAAATCTCTTTTAAATTACTTCCTTTATAAATGTGTGACTTTTCAATGATTTCGAGAAAAGAGATATTTCTGTCAAATAGTTTTGATTTGCATCTATTTCAATATCCATTGATGGATTTTAAGATTATATGAAGTTTATTTATTATGATACAATACTTTTATATTATATTGAAGGATTTGTGATATGTTTTACTGTGGATGTGTTATTTTTATACCATTCATGGTTTATGGAGAAACTATTGACATTTCGTATGCTAGTTTTAATACGAATGTTTATATTATGTTTAAACCTTTTCATATGGGAATGCATTGGACTTATTAAGTGATGGGTGGAGCTCGCTATAGCTCCACGATGCATCGGTAGGTCTCATGAGACAATCTAGTGTCTTGGCACAAGGCCTTGGCAAAATCTTATTTGTAGTCTTGGCACGAGGCCTTGGCTATGTGGTTATGATAGTCTGGCATTATGCATTCCATCATTATGAAAGTGGTTATTGATATTGCATGTGATTATTCGATTAGTATAATATCCATTTGAATAAGTAAATGGCATTATTTCATTTTATTTTTGCCATACTATGTTGAAGTTCAAGTTTAAAAGGCTTTTGTTTTAGTTATACATTTCCTTAAATGTTTATTATTATTTATAAATGTTTCCGCTATATTGCTTACCCTTACGGAGCGTTTGAGCTCACCCCTTTCAATGTTTTATTTTTCCCAGGATTCCGAGAAGTATATTGTGATTGATAATAAGGGTTAAGACAAGGGAATAATGGCATTCATAAAGGATTATTTATGTCGTTTTGTATGTTATGAAGTGTAATGTAACATTCATGTATGTAATCTATTTTCCAAGACTGCTAAACTAATCGGTCTTTTGAGGCTTGATTACATGTAATAATGTCGATGTATTAAAATAATGCACCGACTCTGGGTAACTAGGGTCCGGGCGTTACAGATTTCTTCATTCCCAGCCACCAGTTCTATCGTCGGAGATCCTGGTACATATCCTCCACTCCTGGATGTACTGATAGAGGGGATGTGTGGAACTCCCTCAAGACTTTCTCCCGAAGTGACACTAGTACCACTGTACTTCCTCTAAAGAGGATGACATGCACCCCACCTTAGAAATTCCAACAGGTGCTTGTCCTGTGGATATCTGAGAATGTTGAGTCTTGCAGTTGGAGTCCCCACGCTGAGCCTCCCTGACTCGCTGAAGAAGTGGGGGAGTGATTGTATGAGACTGAAGAAAAACTGATCCATCTAGATCCACAAGGATATCTGCAGAGCAGCCAGCTGCTCTGTTGCCTTGCCTAGTAGATGTATACCAGACCTCCTAATGAGTTCATCTGCTACAACGTTCCCTTTCCCATGATCATAGACTATCATGATGTCATATTCATGGAGGGACTAATGCCAACATCGCTATCTCAGGTCCAGTTTCTTCTGAGAGAAGATATACCTGATACTCTTGTGATCATAGTTCACTGTAAAATTCTTGCCAATCAATTATTGTCGCCTTATCTTCAAAGAGAAGACCACTGATTCTAACTCCATGTCAAGGGAAATGCATCTCTTCTCATGTTGTCTTAGTTTTCAAGAACCATATGCGATCACTGCGCAATCCTGTATCAGGACACATCCAAGCCATGTCCCTGATGCGTCGTGGTAGACTACGTACCCTACACCCTCCTTGGGTAGCCTCAAGATTGGTTCACTAGTCAGCCTCTACCTCATCTCCTGAAAACTCCACTGGCATCTCTCCAACCACATGAAGGGTTTCCCTTTTTTATAAACGCTGATAGTGGTGCTACAAATCTGGAGAAATCTGGTAAAAATCTCTGGTAGCATCCTGTCAAACCAAAGAAACTCTGAACCTCCATCACACTCCTGGGTGGCTCCCAAGCATGTAACGCCTCAATCATCGCCAGATACCTAGAAACCCCAGCCTCTGAGATGACATGTCCCTGAAAGTGAACCTCCCGGATAAAGAACTTTCACTTTGAGAGCTTACCAGAGAGTTAGTGAACATGGAGTGTGTCCAGCACTACCTGAAAAGGGTAGGCATGTTCCTCCTCAGTAGTTGAGAAGATCAGAATTTCGTCGATGAAGACTACTACAAAGTGATCAAGGTATGGTTGAATGATACTATTAATGAGCCCCTTGAACAATGTTGGAGAACTGGTTATGATGAATGGAATAACCAAGAACTCGTAGTGGTAGTATCTACATATTAATGTCATATTATAAACATCCTTGTCTCGTACACTGAGCTCGTGATAACCAGATCTGAGGTCTATCTTCGAGAACCACCGTGCTCCCGTTAGCTGATCAAAGAGGTCGTCAATCCACGAATATAGGTACTTGTTCTTCATAGTCATCTGGTTCAAGTGTTGATAGTTAACACAAAGTCTCAAGCTCCCATCCTTCTTCTTGTCAAACAAAATTGGGGCTGCCGAATGAGAAACACTGGGCCGAATAAATCCCTTCCCCTACAAGTCCTCTAGCTCTACCCGTAGCTCATGAAGCTCCATGGGAGCCTTACGATACACTGGTGTAGATATTGGTTCCATCCCATGGTACAATACAATGTAAAATTCCTCCACTCTGTAAGGAGTTAGACCCAAAATATTATCAGTAAAGACATTCGGGTACTGGTCCTCCACTATAGGATAACTCAGACTCTTCACATCAACTACTCTGAGGGTTAGGCTAGCCAACTGATGAGTGATCAGTTGCACTCTCCCTCGGGTAGGTAAATCATGTGTTGCAAAGGCTCCCTTCTCGCCGGTGAAGGTAAACCTGGCCCAATCTCGGTGGACACACTGCACATTGGCCATAATATTAGTTATCAGATCATGGACTATTGATTACTAGTCCATACCCAAGATGACGTTGTAAGGACATGACACTGCTACTATGTGATCCCACCTGAATCTCTCGCCTCCTAGAGTAAGCTTACACTGCCAGCACCAGTGCGTAATTGTCGAATCTGCTCCCATAAGAATCTTTTGCCGTATGGATCGACCCAACGACTCCGTCGGAATCATCCATCTCTGAATGAGGGTAGTGGAAATAAAAGAGTGACTGACACCTGTTTTATAGGTACTTTAGCTAAGGTGGATTAAGAATAGATCGTACCTCGTATCATCTCCGGAGCACCGTGATCGTTGGCCTCATCTGCCTGGAGCTAAGCTCACCCATGTTCTCCTGCTCTCTGTGGTTGGGGTGGACCACCTAGAGGTGGTGGCAGAAACATCTCAAATTGTCTCCCACCACCAGCTACAGTACCAGCTCCTCTGCAGTATCTGCCTGCTCCCTGCAGACCTCCTCAGTCGAACCTCTATCTCTGCCAGGGTGGTCCCTCAACCATCTGTTGATCATCCATACGAAGGGTTGGATAGTAACGAGTCATGTGACCCTGCCCACCACATGCTAACACTGCCCAATCCGGGCATGACGGTCTCTACCTCGGGTTCCCCGCACAACCAAACCTGAATCCTGTGG
The DNA here is from genome assembly GCA_963277665.1 of Viscum album. Taxonomy (NCBI): domain Eukaryota; kingdom Viridiplantae; phylum Streptophyta; class Magnoliopsida; order Santalales; family Viscaceae; genus Viscum; species Viscum album. The sequence continues at coordinate 903,680,221 of OY728165.1, read as the reverse complement.
TCTTCCACCTGTAGGTTTGGTCCTTTTGGACCTCGGTGTAATGTGTCTACTACTAGATGCAAAAGACTCCACTACCTGATGACTAGTAGTGGGTCACACTGTTAGTGACTAAACCCTAAGGAAACACTCTATTAAAAGGTTTCTATTTAACACCCATTCCAGCGTCGGGATGCTGAGTGAGATCATCGAAGACCTAATCTCCTGACTGAGTCCCTGATCGAAGGTATGGGCCCTAAAGAATGGGTCTCGCACCATATATGTGGAGTATCATGATTGGTTAGTGAACCTCACAGAGTACTGATCCACAGTCATGCTACCTTGCTGCAAATGAAGTAGCTCATGAATGTGCACTGTCTGAAGAATCAGTAGTAAAAACTCTACTCGAAACAGGATTTCATTGTCTTCCCAGAGAAGAGTAATCCGGTCATGATCCTGGAGAAACAATCTCCACCTTCTTCCTGCTGCTTCCTGTAGAAGACTGGTGACTAGGATCACCCTGAGATCAGCCCGTGTCCCTACTAGTCAAAAAACTCTCACCACAGCCTCCATCCAATCCTCAGCCTCCTGTGGGTCTGTTTCTCCCCAGAACCTGGGTGGAATCTTTGCGTTGGAACATGTGAAATGTACTCAAGTGGCTTGCACCCTCTACTACAGGGCCTGGTGGCATCAGTTTCCCAACAGGTAATGGTATCGTTGGTGGCTCTGCTGGTGCCTCTATTAGAAAAGGGCCCTATACCAAGGCCTTGTTGCTCGGTGGGCTTTCAGTGCGTACTATATTGGGAACCCATGATGGTTGTCTGCATCGAGGAATCTTGAAATGAAACAGGTGTTCCACAATCAATAAGTTATAGCTAGTGATATGACTCAGGATATCACAATAAAAACTCTTGAAAAAACACATGCAATCAGTGTCTTCATGAACTGAGTCAGAAATCGGAAGTCAGGGTCCTGGTGTATGGACACATCAATAGTCACATCAACACTGGATTCCCTAAACTGATAAGCACACTCACTATACATAACACTATTTCCATTAAAAAGAAGATCAGATTCTTAATTTATACAGTAGAACTGACTCCTCTGATACCAATTTATCATTACCCATCCACTGGGGCCCATGTCATGACTACCCCAAGCCCGCCTTCCATAGGATAGGGGCTGGAGACTAGCATTGAGGGCGTATTCCCTAAAACTGGGATAGAATTTCCTTTTTGACTTGTAAGGACGTGCTACCAAGCACACAACAAGATACAAACTCAAGTAATCTAAATAGTAAACAGAGTGAGTATAGTAAGTAAAAGGGCTAGAATACAATCCCAACTCGAAAGTACAAGAAACTGAAAGTACAAGTAAACTGAAACAGCTCATGTGTTCACCTACTAATGATCCTATCTGAAGGGTAGGTATAGCTCTCGAACGGTCATCTCTGTAGTACGCCTCGCCTAAGGTCCACCTCCATGATAACTCCAGTCCTAGTACTCTCTTCCTCAGTCAATGATGTCACCAAACACAACAAGGTGCTGGCATAGCCCGTGCATGGGTGAGTATAACGATCCTCAGTGGGGACCATGAGACCCTCAAGGTCTCACAAAATCCACAAAGATAAACCACAAAGCATGAAATCAACTCACAACCCAACTTAGGTATATTCCCATACATATACCTACGTTATCAAGTATACCCATCTCAATCACGAGGAAACACATAGTCTAACTCAAAATCCCAAAGCTCAACTATTCCACAAAGGAAAGAATTCTGTGAAGGTATGTACCTTGCAATGACGCCACTCAAAATATTACCACCAATGTATTTCCACAAAATATAGTACCGTTCAGTTATGAAATCAGGTCACACATTGTATTTCATAGGTACAATAGTAGAGATGATAAGATGTACCTACTGAACCATCTAACTCTGTTAGGAGGCTCTGCTTCTAACCCACAAAGGATCGCTCGGTGCTGACCGAGACAAGATCACTCGTTGCTGTCCCACACAGTATCGCTCAGTGCTGACCCACATAGGATCTCTCGGTGCTGACCCACATATGATCTCTCGATGATGACCCATACTGGATCTCTAGTTGGTGACCCACACATGATCTCTCTTCATTCATCATATCGTATCCAGCTACTGCGTTCCCCAAGACATTGTTCGGTACTCCAACTGCCATGAAGTCCCATGAAAACGTATCTCAAAGGACCTCCAAGTCATATGGATCTCAACACAATAGACTGTGTATCAATCGGACACCCAGTCTGTAAGTTATTAGCCTTTTAGTCCCAAGGGCCCGATTGATTTGTGGTCAATCCAAACCGACTATTACCTTACTTTTTCCAAATTTCTAGTGGGGTATACCAAAGGGACCCTCTCACTCTATGGTTTTCAGTGCCGCAGACGGTTCGTCAAAAAGACGTCTGGTGCCAATGTTATGGCCAAAAGATCATAAATTGGTTGAAGTGGGTCATGGTCCGGTCTGACCCAGCCTTGGACGACCCGATTTGGGTCGACCTGGCGCATCCCGCTAGGTCCGACTGGACCTATTGTGCGGCTCGGCCCATGCTGGACAGTCCAGCCTGGGTGGCATGGGACGGTGCGGAGGTCGTGAGAGCCGCAGAGGCCATGAGGGGGGTTTCCTGGCGGCGGAGGACGAGGTTGCCAAAGGGGCAACGCGAGGCCACGGGTTCCGCAGGGCGGCGGTGGCTGTGGGGTCAAGGCCACATGGGGGAGCAGTGAGGCCGCCGACCAATGGAGGACGCAGCTAGTCGTGTGGTGTGGCCAGGCGCCATACATTCACTGGTGACCGGCTTGAACAACCACCCTCCATTTGTCTCCTTTATCACAACCGGCGGTGCTTCCGACCATAAATCTCATGCCCCACCGAGTATGGTTTCCATCCTCCTCCATCGTGAAGAACAGAACAATTTATCACGAGAATTGCGGAGAGGTCAGTCCATGTTAGATTGGCCTGCACCCTCTGTATTAGAGAGGTTGCAAGTGGTTATAATATCTTCTTGATTTATGATGAATCGTCCTGAACTAAAAAGGGGAAGAAATTTAAAAAACCACCCTTCCTTGATTTCTTGTTGATGTTGGAAGGGGTGATGTTGGTGATGTTGGAATTTCCCTGATCGTTAGTTCATTCGTCATTGGTGATACTTCGATGGTGTTCTTCATTGGTAAAATATTTGTCGAATGAGAATCTTTCTTCATTGGAGAATGTTTTTCCTAAGTTCACCCCAACCAAATCCACCAAAATAAAAAACTATCCAACATAATAGAATATGTAGTTTAATTAAATATTGGGAAAAAATATTTTGGCTTAATTAATTAACGGAGAGTTGGAATAAGTAATTAAAGGATATTTGGCATAATTAATGTAGGGATTTGAGATGTTTTTCTCCCATAATGAGGGATTCAGGTGGTCCCCACCACCAGGCTTTGAATTTGGGGTTTTACTAGCTCAAGTGGTCCCCACCCCCGAGCATTCAAGTTGGGAGGTTTTAACCCCTCGTGGTCCCCACCTATATAGCCTTAACATGGGAGGTTTATCAGAAATAAAATAAAAGTTTTTTTTTAAATTTTTCATTCATGTGAAAGACCCCAAAAACTATCTTTCACCATCGAACTAATGTGGTTGAGGTGAAGGTCTCCTTAAGAGAATATCGGCACTGCGAGTTCAATGGTGTTCCCAAAATTCAATTCTGAGAACTGGTTCCAATGTTACAAAAACCTGCACATATTTTAATTGAGCGTACCTGAAATAATGTTCAGAAATTCATTCCGGGAACACCGAGCCACAGAATCATGTGCTATTAATTTTCACAGACTCGTAAAATACCCATTTAATTTAAAAAATTATATAGAATTTATGGGTCTTTATACCTAAAACTATCTAAAACCTATTGGTTGATAGTTTTTCGACCCAGCCCCTCCTTATCTTTAAAATAAAAACTTTTTGTGCCATTATAATCTGAATATGAAAGTATAATACACTAATATATCATGATTTTCCTAAATTGATCCCCACCTCTCTTATAAAATGGTACTTTCACTTCTCTCAAAATCACTCCACCAAATATATTTGGCTTGGCTATCCCCAGGTCAAATATCCTCCGAACTACCCTCACTTCAACCGAGAGGCGTTAATCTGATAAAAAAGACAACCTAAATATCACTTTTGATCAAATAAAAAGTTAGCACTGGAAGAAGATGTAATAATTTCATCACCTCATTCAATGTTCTTTCCTTATTACACTTCCTCTTCCATTGTTGTTTCAATAAAAAAATATTAAATCCAGTACTACATACATACATTGATGTTATTATAAATATGGTACCACCATATTCATTATTCTATCCTTCCAATTAATGAGAAAGTCACCATATGTGCGTACGTACAGCTTACTGTCTCAACGTCGGGGTGTAGTTTGTTAATTCAACACTTGATTATTTGGATGGGTATAATAATGAGTACATTTGATTTTAATAATAAATATAAAATTTTAATTATTCTATATATATGATATACTATCCAATTACATACTATTTTACCATCAAAATAATGATATTGTCGCTCGTGCGTACGTACAGATTATCGTCTCCACAAACGTGATAAGATTCATTTCCCCATCATCACCATTCATGAATAATTTTATTTTTATGATTAAAAATAATTATGAATAACTTAATATCATTTTGGATATGATTCAAATATATCATATCCCTAATGAATATGACTTACGTAACAAAATATATAAGGGAAACGAATCAGTTTACACCTGAAATGATAATAATACTAAAATATTTTTTATAAAGAAATATTAGAAGATCATATATGATATCATAATTATGTTTGTGGTTCTTGTATAATTTAATAACAACGATTTAACTAATATACATGATGTTAACATACCCTCGACCAAGGAAACGTATAAGGTAAGTTTTAATATTACAATCTCTTTATTTATCCAAGGTTTTTTATAAGTAAGTATTTACTAGATATTATTTATCATCCACATCTTTGTTTCTTAAGTAAAATTGATTTTTTTTTAATTTTTCCTATAATATGGGTTAAATCTATTTATTGCCTTTTTTTACTTTTTAGGAATTTTTTTAAAGTAATCCTTCTGTTGTTTTCCAAACAATGTACATTATGTCCTTTTCAATAAATTATGGTATGAATGTTTTTTAACTTATCCGGTGGGTGCAGCTATTTTATGCTGTTATAACACCTTCAAAGCTTCCCTATAAATCTTATAAGAATAATTTCAAATAAATATCTTCTTTTATAATTATTTGACTTTGAAATGATTTCAAAATGAAAAGAGATATTTCTCTCAAATAGTTTTGATTTCATATACGTCAACATCCTTTGATAGATTTTACAATTGTTTGAAGTTGATTTATTGAGACACAATCCTCCATATTGTATTGATGATTTTATGATATTTTTCTCTGTAGATGTGTTATTTTTATTCAATTCATTGTTTATTATTGAAGAATTTAAAATTTATATGCTATTTTTAATACGAATGTTTATGTTATGTTTCATCTTTTTTATATGAGGAATTCATTGGAATTAGTAAGTTATGGTTGGATCCAGCTATAGCTCCTTGATGCATCGGTATGTCTCATGATACAAACTAGTGTCTTTGCATAATAACTTGATAAAATTGTATTTATAGTCTTAGCACGAGGCATTGACTATGTAGTTATGATGTTCAGCATTATAAGTTCCATCATTATGAAATTAGTTATTGATATTAGATGTGATTATTTCACTATTATAATATCCATGTTAATAATGAAATGTAATTATTTTTATTTATATTTTCTATATTATATTGATGTTTAAGTTTAAAAGGCTTTTGTTTGGTCTTATTCATTTGCTTTAATTTTTATGCTTATTTATGAAAGATTCTGATTTTTTTTTATGCTTACTGAGCATTTGAGCTCCCCTATTTCTATGTTTTATATTCCCCAGGATGTGAGGATGTATTTTATGGTTGAGATTTAGGGGTAGGCTAAGAGATATAAGTGTGTTCAAATGGAAAAAGATGTTGTTTTTGTTTTTATTTCATGATGTAATGTAAAACTTATGTATGTTTCTAGTACATCCAAGGATACTAAACTAATCGGTATTTCAAGACATGATCTATTGTGATCATAAAAATGTTTTTTAATAATGCACCGAATCTGGGTAACTAGTGTCAAGGCATTAAAATTGATACCAGAGGAAGTTTATTTCAATCCTATGAAATTAGATTTAGAAAAAATCTGATTAGAGAACATTTTCGTAAGATAGGATTTGAGGATAAGTATAGAATAACATCGTATAATATTTTTAATATATTGATTCAGTGAGTTTTCTAGACAATAAATCCCTATTTGGATATGAGAAGGTAGAGGCGGCTCTGGCACATATGTACATAGGATTGAAAACTCTGAGGAGTTTTGGGCTTGACTCGGGTTATCCTGGTACATGACAATGGGCCTTGTTGCACTGTTGGTTACTACACTCTCAGGGCATATGCTTAGGATAATTCAAAATTTCATTTCAAACTATTATGAAGGATTTATGAGTATATACTTACTCAAAGAAAACCTTATTTAAATGATTATGTATTATATGCACAAACTGTAAAATTTATGTTATGTTATTTTACTAGTTTGGAATTATGTATAATGATTCATAAAATAATATAGTGTATTCCATTGTTTAGAAATGGAACCTAGTCGAAGGAATGAAAGCATATAAATGTACATAATCCATGTTGGGATTTACCTTCTACTCAAGATAATAATAGTGGAGCTTGTGATGCAAATGCTGCTGACCAGCTTATCAAGATATTTGGACAACTTAGTCAGGTTAGGAATAATAACATTACTCATATAGAGAACCCTGATCCAATATGTGGGGGGATCAATGTTAGACCTCTTCATTCAGAAACAACCACCATAACATAATAGGAATACGAACCAATTTTCAGCTGAGAAATGGATATGTTCCTTAGAGAAGTTATTTCGTTCTTTGGGGAGTAATGAAAAGGAAAAAGATTTCATAGAAGTTTATATCCTCACTCGAGATGCAGATCAATGGTAGTCATTAATTCATAACACAAAGGATGATGAAGAGGTATAAAGTATGGAATAGCGGGAATTTTAATATCTTTTCTTAGAAAAATACTTTCCTTGTGACCATCAAACAAATATAGAAAGGAAATTTTTGAGTCTAAGGAAAAATGAGGGTGAGAATATTGCATAGTATGAGGATAACTTTACAAGGTTATCAAGGCAAGCAGCTGATTATATACGTAACCCAATGAGTAAGATTGATTGATTCTTTGATGGGTTAAAACCATTTCTTCATCAATCTTTAGTAACACAATTCTTCTCATCATACGATGATATAGTATTTGTGCTATCTAGAAAAAACGAAAGTGTTTAAGTATTATGGCTTTTTAGAAAAGAAAGAGAAGAAGAGATCTAATGAACACTATGGAAATGGAAATAAAGGGAAAAGGAAAATTTTGAATTTCCATCCTTCAATAAATATTGGAAGAAACACCCCAGTACATGCCTGAAAGGAATGAGAATATATTACTAGTATAGTGAAAAATGATACCTAGCTCATGATTGTGAAGGGAGGAAAGGGTATGTCAATGTTGAATACTACAATTGTAGAATAATGGGGTAATATGAAAAAGAATTTCCTATGCTCTAAGTAAAATTATCTCAAAAAAGTCCAAGAGAGAAGGGCCGAGCTTATGCGATCACTATTGGTGAAATTGATCTGATTAACGTGGTGGAAGGTAATTTAATGGTTTCCTCAAATTTATTCAATGCTTTATTTGATTTTGGATCATCACATTGTTTCATATCTCCCCAGTTTTCCCATAAAATTTGATATTTCCAATTTTATTTAACAAGGGGGTTGTCGGTAAAAACACTTAAGGGAAGTATCATTGCAACTATTTTTTTAAAGTAGTTCCCATTTGGGAATATAAACATTATTTATCTGAATATCTTAGTGTCATTGCCATGATTGAATTTTATATAATCCTCAGTACAGATTGTCTTTGGGACAGTGATTTTAAAATTTATTTTAAGAAGAATAAGGTTACAATTTTCAATGATGATAATGAGTACCTTATCTTTATAGTAGAAACATCACGATCTGATTCTTATCTAGATCCACCCATATAGCTCTACAAAATTCAATTATTATGGATGAAGAGAGAGAAATAACTATGGGTGAGGGAAGGAATTTTCAAATAGAGGTCATATCTATTATGCATGAATATGTTGATGTGTTTCTAGAGGATTTACCAAGACATCCTCCAAAATGAGAAATTGAATTTTACATTGATTTAATTACCGGTTCAAGGACAATATTGATTACCCCTTATAGAATGGACACTAAAGAATTAGTGGATCTAATGAAAAAAGAAGAGGAATTGAGTAATAAAGGATTTATTGACCCTAGTGTTTCCCCTTGGGGATCCCATTTTCATTTTGATAAGAAGAACGATGGATCTATGAGGTTATGCATTGACTACATAGAGAACAATTATATAATATTAAAGAATAGGAATCCTCTACCTCACATTAATGATTCATTTGATCAACTTCATAGAGCTCAATATTTTTCAATGATTCATCATCAATCTGGATATCATCAGTTGTGTGTGAGGGAGGTATAAATTATGAATGCCACATTTTTTACCAGGAACGGGCATTACGAGTTTAGAGAAATTCCTTTTGGACTGACTAATGCACCCTTGGTTTTCATGGATCCAATGAATAGAGTTTTCAAGGAATATCTTTATGAATTTTTAGTATTATTTATTAATGATATCTTGGTATACTTCAAAAGCTGCAAAGATCATGAAAATCACATTCAAATTATTTTAAAGTCTCTTAGATGAAATGAATTATATGGGATATTTAGAAAATGTGAATTATTGTTTCAAGAGTCTTATATTAATGGCCATATTGTCTCTATGGATGGAATCTCTATTAATCCTTCAAAGAGAAAGGCAATCCAAGAATATTCATCACCGACAAGTATAACCGAGGTACGCACATTTATCGGTTTAGCAAGTTATTATCGTTGTTTCATCCAATTTTTTTGTAGATTTCCAAACCCATTAACCAAGATCACATGTAAAGGGGTTAAATTTGTTTGGATAAAATAGTGTGAAGAATGTTTTGAAAAATTGATGAAAATATTAGTCAATGCTCCTCTATCAACTTTACCATCAGGGAATGATGGATTTGTTATTTATAGTGATACATCAAAGAAAGAAATTGGTTGTTTCCTTATGCAGAACGATATAGTTACTTCCTATGCATCAAGACAACTAAAAATACATGAAACAAACTATCCCACTCATGATATTGAGTTATCAACTGTTATATTTGATTTGAAGACATGGGGACACTGTCTCTATGGTGAATAATGTGAGATATATACCAATCACCAGAGTTTGAAGTATATTTTCTCACAAAAATTACTCAATATGAGGGAAATTTGATGGCTTGAACTACTCAAAAATTTTGATTTCACTATACACTACCACTCGAGGAATGAAAATAAAGTGGTAGATTCTTTGAACAGAAAGGATCATGGTGTTCTAAACAAGATGATAGTTGAAATGGATCTTATCTATATGGATCTAGTACAAATGGATATGGGAAAAATCTAGGAAGGTGAAACATCAATACTTTTTCAAATGGTATCCAATCCATCTTGAATTGAAAGGACAAAATGTTCTCAGTCTAATGTTGAGGAATTTCAATAGAAAATTAAAGCTGTGAATGATGGGATAATCATCGACTTTATGTATGAATATGGTGTTTTGAAATTAGGGAAGAGACTTTGTGTCCTCGATATACATGATCTAAAAAAGGAATTGGTGGATGACGGTCATAGCTCCAATTTATCTATACACCAGGTTAGCACTACGATGTATAGAGATTTGAAGGAACATTTTTTGTGGGACAATATGAAGAGGGATATTGCTGATTAAGTGTCAATATGTATGGTTTTTCAATAGGTGAAGGCTATAATATAACATCCTAGAGGAATCATGCAACCTATTCCCATACCTTTGTGGAAATGGGATGATATTATTATGTAATTTTTCATGGGACTACAAATTCTTCTAGAAGGAATGATGAAATATGAGTCATTGTTGAACGTCATACCAAGTCAGCACATTTTCGTTCTACCAGAGAAGATATACCAACTGAACATTTAGCAAGACAATATATTAATGAAGTTGTAAGACATCATGGAGTACCCCTATTGATTTTTTTATCGTGATCCCTGTTTTACATCAAGATTCTGGAAAAGTCTTCAGAAGGCCCTGGATACTGAACTTCACTTGGGCACTGCCTACCACCACCAAACAAATGGATAATCAAAACGGACTACTCAAACCATTTAAGAAATGTTGAGATCATTATCCCATTACTTTCAAGGTATTTGGGATCAATATTTATTTCTGGTAAAATTTTCTTATAACAATAGCTTTCATTTAAGTATTCAAATGGAACCATATGAAGCATTACATAGAGTGAGATGTCGCAAACCAACTTATTGGGATGATGTTGTTGAAAGAAAACTCATACGCCCAGAACTTTTTGATGAAACAATGGAGAAGGTGAAGATTATCCAAACCCACATCAAAGAAGCTCAACGTAGGAAAACGGTTTGCACCGATAACCAAAGAAAGGATTGGGAATTTCAAGTATGAGATCATGTTTTCTTGAAGGATTATCCATGGAAAGTGTTATACGATGTAGTAAGAAGGGTGAATTGAGTCTCAGGTACATTGGGCCTTTCAAAATTCTGTAATGAATTAGATATATAGTTTAACATTTGGTAATGGCCCCATGTCTCTCCAAATATCATGATGTGTTCCACACATGACTGTTGAGAAAAATACATGCCTGCACCAACACATGTACTCGCCAACAATGAAATAGAACTTAAACCTGAGCTGTCTTATTGTGAAGAGCTTGTCACGATTCTTGTTACCTAATAAAAAGTGTTGAAAAACTGGACAACTCGTCTGTTAAAAGTTATATGGGGAAACCATAATATGGAAGAGGCAATATGGGAACCCGAGGAAATTATGATGAAGTACCTCCCAAATCATTTTACGTGGTATTATTTGAGAAATTTAGACAAAGAAATTATTTTAAGGAGTGTAGAATGTGACACCCCAAGCTTCCACAGTGTGATTCTGTCTGAATAATTCAATAGCTTGTGTTGTATGCAACATCGAGTTCAAAAACATCACGACCAATCAAACTAGCTGTTATGAATAGTAATACCCACTGTTTTAAATATTACAAATGTTATTTTTCGAAATGGACTTCAATTTTTGGATTTAGAATATTAAAATTAGCTTACGGAGAATTTTTGGCATTTTTTTGAAAACATTCAATTTTTTATGAATAGTGAAAACCATTGTGTTATTGTTTTAAACTGAGTTTTTATTTAAAAAATTATATATTTCACTAAAATTAAATTTAAGTCAAAATATATTTATAATACCTATATTAGTTAAATTTATTTAATTGGAGTCATTTTTATAATAAAATTAGACGTATACAATTTAATTTAATATTTTAACGTCTTATACCCACTTTCTTAGCACTTTAACAAATTTACAAAAAACATAATTTTACCGCTTCTGTGAATTGAATTTCAAAAAGATGAGAGGAACCATTGACATATGTAAGTAAAATGTGTTTCAATGAGATCAAAATAAACCTTAGAAATAAAATACGATTCTTTTGGTCAACGTGGATTTGATTAGGGCATTTATTATTATTTTATTTAAAGAAGAGTTAAATGTGTTAAATTCAACATTTAATTACAAAACCCTTTTTAATACAGGTTTATAAATAAGTTACATTCGAATATAAATATTATTTATAAAACTAAAAATATTTCCTACATAATTGTATTTTATTTATAAAGTTTATACATTTTATAATTAAAATTATTTATGACACAATGATAATGAATTAATTAACTTATTATTGAATTATTAAAATAATTGATATTATAAATATAAAAATAATACTATATTGAGACTTTTGATGTATTCAATGAATTATATAGGTTAATATGAAATGTTAGGTTTGATTAAAAAAAAATTAGTTCGAAGTGAGAAAGTGGTTATGACTTTCACAAAAACAAAATACCAAATAGTGTCAAAGTCGACATAAATGAGCTTTAATAATAATTATTGTATTATTAAATTGTATAACAATACTAAAAATCAAAGTATAGTAGAAATTACTTATATATGGTTTTAATTATCAATAATAAACCACATGGTGTTTTTTTGGATCTTTATAGTTTGTTTTTTAACCATTTATTATATTAATACAAGAATACATGGTAAAAGTTAAAATATTTAACTATGAGTTAAATCTAAATGATAAGGTTAATATGGTTACCTAAACCTATCTAAAACCTATCGTTTGAGTGTTTTATGACCCATCCCTACATTACCCTAGAAATAAATTCTTTTGGATGCATTATATATATAATATGATTTTATAATAAACTAATATTTCAAGATATCCCTAAAGTGACCCTCACCTCTCTTATAAAAGGATACTTACCATTCTCTAAAAATCACACCTCCAATTCCATTTTTCTCAACCAAAACCTACTAAAATATCCTCCAAAATACCCTCAATTCAACCTAGAGGCCTTACTCTGATCAGAAATCCATCCTACAGATCCCTTTTGATGAAATCAAAATGAAGCACCCGAAGAAGAGGTAATAATTTCATCACCACTTTCAATGTTCCTTCCTTATTACACTTCCTCTTCATTTGTTGTTTCAATTACAAAATAATAAATCAAGTACAATATACATACTTTTATGTTATTATAAATGTGGTACAACCATATTCATTATTTTATCCATCCATGTAATTTCAAATTTGCCATATGTGCATACCTATGGCTTACCGTCTCAACGTCGCGGTGTGGTAGGTTAATTCAACACTTCATTATTTGGATGGGTATAATAATGAGTATAATTGATTTTAATAATAAATATAACATTTTAATGATTCTGTATATATAATATAGCATCCAATTACATACTATTTTACAATCAAATTAATGATATTTTTGCCCGTGCATACGTACGGATTACCGTCTCAATAAACGCGATAAGATTCATTTCCCCATCATCACCATTCACAAATAATTTTATTTTTTTGAATAAAAATGACTTTTAAAAACATAATATATTTCTAGAAATGAATCAAATACATCCTATCGATAAAAAACATGACTTACGTAAGAAAACATATAAAGGAAAAGGAATCAGTTAACACTTGAAATGATGATACTTCTAAAATATTATTAACAAAGCAATATTAGAAGATCATATATGATATCATAATTATGTTTGTGGTTATTGAATAATTTTATAAAAATTATTTGAATATTATTCCATATGTTTACCAAGGAAATGTACAGGGTAAGGTTTAATTTTATAGTCACTTTATTTATCTGTGGTTGTTTATACGTAAGTATTTTCTGGGAATTCTTTATCATCTACATCTGTGTTACTTATAAATGTATTTGAAAACATTTTTAATATTTCATATAATAAAGGATAGTGTCATTTATACCATTTTTTTAGTTTTTATGAAATGTTATGAAAGGAAGCTTTCCGTCTTTTTCCAAACAACGTACTGTATGACCTTTTTGACAAATTAAGGTAAGAATGTTTTTTTCATATATGGCAGGTGCGTCTATTTTCAAACATTATAACACATTCAAATATTCCCTATCAATCTTATATGAATATTTTCAAAATAAATATTTTCATTCATTATTATGTGACTTTTAAATGATTTTAAAATAGAATGATATATTTGTCTCCAACAGTTTTGATTTCATTTATGTCAACATACATTGATAGATTTTACACACATTTGAAGTTGATTTTTTGTGATAAAATATTCCATATTATATAGAAGGTTTTATGATATGTTTGACTATGGATGTGTTATTTTTATACCGTTTATGTTTTATGGTTAAAGTATTAAAATTTCATATGAATGTTTTAATATGAATATTTATGTTAAGTTTCAACCTTTTCATATGGGGAACACATTGGTCTTAGTAAGTGATAGGTGGAGCCCACTATATCTCCTTGATGCATTGATAGGTCTAATGAGAGAAAATAGTGTCTTGGAACAAGGCCCTGACAAAATCTTATTTTTAGTCTTGGAATGAGGTCTTGACTATGTGGTTATGTTGTCCGACATTATACATTCCATCATTATGAAATTAGACATTGATATTACATGTGATTATTCAACTAGTAGAATATCCATGTTATTAATTAATGGAATTATTTTGATTTATATTTTCCATATTATTACTACGTTTATGCTTAAAAGGCCTTTGTTTTATTCTTATAAATTTTATTAAATGTTAATGATTATTTATTTAAGTTTCCGCTATATTTTTATCCTTACTGAGCATCTGATCTCACCCCTTTCTATGTTTTATTTTTCCCAAGAGGTGAATTAGTATTTTATGGATGACTAGCAGGGACAGGATAAGGGATTTAAGTTTATTCAATGGGGACAAAATGTTATTGTTTATTTCAATTAATTTTGTAATGTAAAACTTATGTATGTATATATCACTTCCATGGATACTAAACAAATAAGTATTTCGAGATGCAATCTCCTGTGATCATGCCAATGTTATATAATAATGAACACACTTCGGGTAACTAGGGTCGGGGCATTAAAGTGAATGTCTTCACCATTAAAAAATTGATATATTGGATTAATATGTGGATACAAAGGACCATAACATCTAAAATATAAACTAAGATTAGGGTGATTTTGATGACCTAAATGATGCAGCACAATCTATGAGCCAAATAAGGGAAAAAAATTGGCCCCTTTGAATTTTGATTTATAGCCTCTCTGGTGGAACAACATGAATGAAATTGGGAATGGTGTATCAAAATCCTAATCTCAACTATGAATAGTTGAGGTTTATTCCATGGAGGAAAAACTCTCATAATATGAGAGTGTGATATGAACTCTTAGACAACTCAATGGGGAGACACTCAGGGGAAATATTCCCATTGGGTATCATCTTGAAGAAGTGAGAACTATTCTACCACCCATAGCCAATCCTCCATAAAATGAGGTATATGATCATTAGACTTTGTCAAGATATAGGAAGATGGTCTGCATAAATGAAGAAGTCCAAAATGTTCATGACATACCTCCATTATAGTGACAATATCTCCCTCACCAGGGTAATAATTCAGTTTTAGGTTGAATCAAGAAGTAGAGGGACACTAATTTGGGTCCAAATCATCAATACCTACCCACTTCGTGTGGATGGGAGAAAGATCATAAAAAAATTCCCGTAGGTTTTCTCATCATCATCATGTACCGAACTAGTCAAACGAAATCCATGGAAGGGAGACACACACTAGTGAAACATTTGGGGAAGCCATATCCTGAGTGGGTGTATGATACTCTACCGACACCCAATTTCATCAATCCTACCTTATAAACCTTTGATAGTGTAGGTTACACCAGATAACAGCTTACACACTTCATATCCTGATATAGTTCTATGATGGGCTCTCAAGATCATATGGTGGAAAAAAGTTTACGTATTTGGTAATTAAATTGAAAGGAAACTTTTGTTAAGTATAATAGTTTGACAGCAGGATCTATTGTTGGATGAGAAGTCCCTCCTCTTCAATTCACTTATCTGTTCAACACTACGATGAGAATAAAGACAATATTCGAACTAATGTACTGAAAATAATGTGAAAATGATAGGTTTTCTATCATTATAGCCAGATCGATGTTTTTAACCTAATCACTTTGTATCCCTCTCTCATAGGACAAACAACTATAACTTTATACTTAAAAACATTAGGATTAGTTTCAATCACCACTGATCTTAATGAATTCTCTAGGTGGGTTCCATGAGTTTGAATAAATACCACAATTTTTTGAGAATGAAATTCCATTAAATTGATCCAAATCTCAACTCATGGCCTCAACATGGGGGGAAGTATACGAAAAGTAAAAGCTACTTATGTCACTCTCATGCAAGTATATGTGCCTATCCAAGAACCAATGTAGTTCCCAAACTACCCAACACCTCATGTCGAATAGCGATAACCACAAAATCTCTCTCATATAAAAGTACATATAAATATGTGTTGCTTGATATTTGATGAATGATGAATAAATAACAATCCTTCTAAAATTAACAAGTCTTTGGTTATTTCTTGGCAGTAAATTATAACAACCTACTCATGAAACCACATCCCCTGACGCATGATGAGGTCCACTACACTGACTATCCCAACTACATCCATTTCCAAACAATATTGGGTCATAATATCTTTTAAAAAAATATCTTCAATGATTCCCATCATGGAATGGTCATTTCCGGGAAGGTGGTGTAAGATAACTTCTCAAATTATGGGGCTAGAAAACGATTTCACTATTAAAATAAGAGGGTTATTGGAAGAATGTTTTGACCAAATTTGGCTGGAATTTCGATGGTGACTCAAAAAAATAATTGGAAGAGCTCATGCCACCCTTAAAGAAAAGCAATGTAGACCCACAATAGCCCCACCACCCAAGGAGATAACCTAAAATATTCCTCCCAAAAGTGGGTGTGACCATCATAAGTATGAATTAGAAGAAGAGGAAGTGTCATATTATTCACCAAAAAATATTCCAACTCTTATTGATTTAATCCCTGAATAATATATAGAATGGTAACCACCTAAAAAAATAGAACCATCATTATATTATGTGATCATATTTGGTTCTTTTGATGTGATATAATCAAAATACCCCTTCTGAAATGATGAAAATGCCTCAAAAAGTATTTTCCCACACATAATTGGGGAATAGGAGGCCACATGCATAAGAACCGACGATATACGGGATATCACATGATTGAATGGACCCAATATTTATGCCACTTCCCCATAGGGAATGTGTATACCTCTAATAATAATGGGGAAACACACCAGAAGGACCAAAGGAGGGACGGAGGTGTCTCAAAACCCTCTAGTAGTCATCCATTCCTAGTTATTATACATGACCTCCTAGCGGGGGTTCGATTATCCAATCATCTAAGGAAACAAAGAATGATAAAACAACCTACAATATTGATAGTATATGGTCTTATGACCTCTTCACAAGAATAAGGCCCATCAACCTAAAATACATCATTTTTTGACACCCATGTTTAGGTGGAACCCCAAATCAGGATGTGAAGACCTTGGCCTAAAGTTACACATTTTGAAATAGCTGGTAATTTCACCATCAAATATCTCATTCCTTGATGATCTCTATATTTCAAATGAACTTTCAGTTGCTCTATTTAAATCCCTTCATAAACAATATGAATTTAAGATACATATAACTATACGTAAGGTATTTTAAATAGAGAGTATATCAATATAATTCCATGTCGTCATGTCGTTCATAGAGCATGATTAAGATGTTGTCATCTAATGACACATCAAACACATATATATTTTTGGAAGAATTGATGATTTTGATATCCTAAATGCTTTTATTTACAATCGTTGTTGGATCATTCTCATCCCAATTTTAACCCCTTAATGTTTTGGATATATCAAAATAGATGTTTCTCCCATAAAGATAACCATTATAGTGTATGATAATCATGAGAAAATACTTCTCATGAATATAAAACTAAATGATCTATTTGGGAATATCTCATCTAAGACTGGGTTTATGGTTATCCAAGAAGACACCATATACAATGTCTTCATCCAAAGGCCCAGGATCCATATCCCCATATAGAAACATTCAACATTTTATCAATATCTAAAATACCCCATCGATGGAAATTTTGGAATACTAAATGTCGATAGCTCACCCATCGAGACCTGTGAATCCATAAATATTGAAGAAGGATTCTAAAAAAGTGTAGTTAAAGAATCATTTTTGGATGATGATATATGGGATTTAGATTCAAACAGCTTAGGGAATACTCAATAAAATCCCTCGAGTATGCATGAATGTTACTATGTGCTCCATATAAATATAGTTAAGTTGATAGACCTGGTACCAGAGGTCCAAGACCCTAATGTAAAAAATTATAGTATAAAATAAAATCAACTCTATCATCTCCCTACAATCACTCAGGAAAAAAATGATGTTAATGTCTATTATCATGGCCACTATCACCCCGAATAGTGTTAGGAAATCTCCCAAATTTCCAAATCTATCTAAACATGTCACCAAATAATCAGTGATAGAGGAATATGAAGACGAACTCAGGAACAAAACATCAACATTTTAGGACGGTGTCTCCACCACCATTAGTGATCTTAGGAAGGAAAATTTAGGAAAGGAAGATGACATGTGGACTTCTCTAATTTGTGGTAGCATAACCCCCAAAGAGCATGAAATGTATTTTTCATTTCTAAAGAAACAGTAATATTTGATTGCTTGGAACTATATAGAAATTCACGAACTTAAACCATATATGGATACATACTATCTCATCTTACCCGATGAGCATCAAGGCATCAAGTAGGAAGCTGTCAGAAATCACACTTCTCATTCCATTAATATAGAGGACGAAGTTGACAAATTTATCTATGATTTTTTTTTCTAAGAAGTGAAATTCCCAATATGTCTCTCTGACATCATCCTTTTTATGAAATAGAATGAGAAGATTAGGGTCAGTTTCAATTTTCGATACCTTCATCGGCATTGTCCAAATGAAAATTTCCCATTACCAATCACAATATGCTTAATTAATGAAGTAGATGGATTCCAAGTCCTTTTCATTATGGATAGGTACTCAGTGTACAATCAAATAAAAATGGCCCATCAAGATGAAGAAGCCACTACCTTCACAGAACCTCATAGGATATATTTCTATAAGGTAATTCCCTTTGGCTTAACAAATGATTGTTCTACATATCAACACAGAATGAATCATATCATTAAGACATCCTTAAGAAAAAAATCTCATATATATGTTGATGAACTTGTGGTAGAATTCCAATATTGATTCAATAACTTCCTACAACTCAAAATAGTCTTCAACAAACCGTGAAATCATAGAATAATGATAAATCATGTGAAATTTACCTTCGAGGTAATGTCATGGATATTTCATATGTTTATGGTATTCCCCTATTACATCGAGGTTGACCCTAAGAAAACTAGTTCAATTTTAACAATTTCACCCCCAAAAATATCAAATAACTAATGGGGATCCAAGGGAACCTCACCTACATTCAGTGATTCATAGCCAATATTTCTATAAAATATTTCCCCTTCACCATGATAAAGAATGATGGGATCATATACTAATGGGGTGATGAATAATAAGAATCCTTCAAGGTCTTGAGTTGTAACACCCCAAGCTTCCTCGGAAGTTTTCTCTTTGAATAATACAGTAGTGTGTGTTGTACGCAAGTTCGAGTTCTAACACACAGCGACTAATCAAAGTAGCCGTTATGAATAGTAATAACCACTTTTTAAAATTATAGAAATTTTATATTTAAAAATGGACTTCATTTTTGTATTCGTAATATCGAAATTAGCCTATGTTGAATTTTTGGTATTTTTCTGAAAACTTCCAATTTTTTATGAATAGTGAAAAATACTTAAAACAACTTTTTTAATAAAAATAATTTATTGTGATAAATTATTATATTTAGTGGTTTTAAAGTATAATTAGAATATATTTTTACCATTTTATCCAATGGTGGTTATTATAATTAATTTAACATTAAAATTGGGCATGAACAATTGTCAATCTTTTGATATAAATTGTTTCTTAAAAACACGCTATTTGTTGTTACAGCAAGAATTAATTATAAAATTAATTAATGAAACTTATATGATTGGAATTTTGTAAAATAGACATCATTTTTGAAATCGGAATATCAAATATAGCTTAGGGTGAATTTTTTGGATTTTTCTGAAAAACTTCAATTTTTGATGAATAGTGAAACCACTAAGTGGTACTTATAAAAACGGATTTTTCGTTTAAATGAAATTTTACCACTTCTGTGTTTTTAATTTCAAAAATCCGACATACATGGTTGTCATTAAGAAGTAAAATGTGGTTCAATGAGATTAAAATAATTTTTGGTGAATAGTAACTTTTAAGTTCTTAATCGCGATTAAAGATAATTAGTGTAGTTTAAGGTAAAAATAATGTTTTAATAATATGAGATGACCTTGACACATGTCCTACCCTCATTGGATGTGCCATGGCCGACCATGACAATCCATGGGTCAACTTGGGGACCCCATGGAGCCACTGTAGTTGGAAAATGACATAAATACCTTTTATTTAATGTTAAAGTAAAAAAATGACACAAACATTAAATGTTTTACTAAAACAATTTTTAAATGGGGTTATAAAAGTCATATTTTTTAGTATAAATAGTCATTGGAAAGATAAAAATATTTCCAACATCATCGTATTCTTTTTATAATTATTAGACATTAAATAAATTAAATTATTTATGACATCATGATGATGCAGCGATGACCTCATTATTTAACGATTTAAATAAAATAAAAAGATAATGTAAATTCTAAGGCTTACACTTGTCAAAAACCTATTGTATGAGTAGATTTCGAACCCTTATCACCTTAGCCACGAATTATATAAGTGTGGGACCTCTAAAATCCGAAAATCATTATATAATAAAGTGACTTTTCTTTACTTTCCAAGAGTGCCCCTCCTCTCCACTTATAAAAGGCCTCCACCTCTACCAACTCATTCACACTTTCAAGACATTTGTCTCGGCCAACCTCTGCCCAAATAATCTCCCAACTTCCCTCCCTTACTCATAGAAGCCTCACTTTGGGCAGAATTCTTCCCAAGGAAGCCTTTGGCTCAAATCAAAAGAGTTACCCATTTTTAAGGTAATGTCTTCTCTTATGTTATTTTGTTTTATTTAGCTTATCCAAACCCCTAAACTCTTTTTTTTCCATACCATTGTAACAAAAAAATTATCCTCAATATACTATGATGTTTTTATAAGAAGGATTCGAGATACACTTACACACACCTACATCTAATGGTTAAAGAATATACTGTTTCTGTGGATGGCGAATTTCTACCTCACGAAATGATGATTGTTCAACACTCATATAACACCTTCAAAGGTATCCATTAAGATGTAACTATATTTATATATGATATATAATATGTTTATGCTTTCCTTATGCTTCTGTATGTCTCATTTATGGCATACTTTATTGTTTCCATTATGGGTAAACGTGACATTTTCATTTTAGGATGTGCGGACTACCGCCCCCTCAAAGTGATTTGAATCGTTAATGACATATGTGGGATTTATAAAGGATGGAGTAAATGATATTATATATGATGTTATACTGGAATTATAATATACCTTTATATCATTATGATTTCATCAAATACGAAATAGAAATGAAAGTAGCGTTCATGCGTACGTACGGCTTACCGTCTCCATGAACGGTGCATTTCATTTCTTACCTCTAAACATTATGGAATATTATAAATGCATGTATATACTGGATATATATGAGATATATGATATCTATATCATGAAAATAATTCTGGATATAATGGATATATCACCACATGATCAACTTGTAATTATAAGAATGTTATTTTTGACTCAAGTACCTAAGATTGAAAAAATGACCATTATAAACATAAATAATTACATAATGTTCATAACATGTTAATAATGGATATAAAAGGAATAATGAACATTAAAAAGGTTCTTAAGTAAATAGGAATTAACTCTAGTTTATTATTCAGGAGGTTAAAGAACGGTCAAGTCAGGACAGGATGCAAGGTTAGGGAATTTCTTTACCCAATTTCCATTCTTTGGGTTAATATCCTATTTTCAAATTATGTCATGATATTATTATGTTCTATCTTGTATTTGTACTTTATTTATGTGTACTTATAGTAAATACACATAATAGATCTATTTTATTTAAAAAATGATCTTTGTAAGGGACTTCGTCTCAATCTCCTTTCATTGAGGCATATTTGGTTTTATACACATCTTTCCTTTATACGGTGTATAAACCCCTTTGACATTTATGTTCATTTAAAAGGAATATTTTTATACGAAGCGTTTTACTAAATGAAAAAAGGGAATGTTTTAATTTCCGTACTTATGTGGCGACAATGACTTCTCCGCCGCCGTGACCATTATTTGAGTTTCGGCTTCCTCTACAAGCCATCACTTTTTTTAATGAAAAATAAATACAAAGTTTTAACTTTCTTTTATTTTGGTATTGAAAAAGGATTTGAAAGCATTTTTATTATATCAATGTGTTGTATTGATATATTGTGATTGAAATGTGGAAATGTTATGTTTCCTTTATGCATGTTTTATGTGATACGATTATGTTATGGTTTATGATATGTTTAAACCTATTTATATGAGGAATGCATTGGACTTAATAAGTGATGGGTGGAGCCCGCTATAGCTCCTCGATGCATCGGTAGGTCTCATGAGACAAACTAGTGTCTTGGCACGAGGCATTGACAAAATCTTATTTGTGGTCTTGGCATGAGGCCTTGACTACGTGGTTATGATAGTCTGGCATTATGCATTCCATCATTATGAATGTGGTTAATGATATTTCATGTAATTATTCGACTAGTAGAATATCCATGTGAGTAAGTAAATGGAATTATTTCATTTTACTTTTGCCATATCATGTTGAAGTTCATGTTTACAAAGGATTTTGTTTTAGTTATACATTGCCTTAAATGTTAATGTTTATTTATGAAAGCTTCCGCTATATTGTTATCCTTACTGAGCATCTGATCTCACCCCTTTCAATGTTTTAATTTTTCCAGGATGTGAAGAAGTATATTATGAATGACCTACAGGGATAATATAAGGGGATATGAAGAGAATATGTTGTAGTTTTGTTTTACTTTATGATGTAATATAAGACTTATGAATGTATCTAGTGTTTCCAAGGCTACTAAACTAATCGGTCTTTTGAGACTTGATCTTTTGTGATCATGCCAATGTTACGAAGTAATGCACCGAATCTTGGTAGCTGGGGTCGGGGCGTTACAGTTGGTATCAGAGGGAGTTTAGTACTATCCTTGGAAGCTATATTTAGATAAACTCTGATTAGAGAACATATCCCAAAGATAGACTTTGAGGATTACTATAGAAGAACTTCCTAGAATTTTGGTATTATAGAGATGTTGTGTGTTTTCCGAGCTATACATCCCTGTTTGGATACGAGCAGGTATAAGCGGCTCTGGAACAGATGTACCTAGGGGTAAAACCCGAAAACACCGCTTTGAGCTAGACTCGAACGGGAACTGGTGCACGACAATGGGCCTTACTGCACTCTTGGTTACGACACTCCCGGGGGATATGCTTTGGATAATTCTCATTTTCTTTACAAACCACTATGAAGGGTTATGAGTATATACTTCCTCAAAGAAAACATTTTATGGATTATATCCACAAATAGTTCAATTTATGTTAAGTATCTTACAAGTATGGAATTATGTATTTTGATTCATAAACTAATATAGTTTATGCCATTGTTTAGAAATGGTGCATAGTGGAAGGAATGGAAACCGTATCAATGCACGCACTCCGTGTAGGGATTTCCCTCCTTCTCAAGATAATTATTGTGGAGCTGGAGATACAACTGGTGCTGATCAACTTATTACCATACTGGGATATCTCACTCAGGTTATGAATAATAACCTTACTCGTATGGAGCACCCTGATCCGCAACGTGGAGGATCAATGTTAGACCGCTTCATGAGGCAACAACCACCAACATTTAATGGGGGTACAAATCCATTAGTAGCTGAGAAATGGATAAACTCCTTAGAGATAATATTCCACGCCTTGGAGAGTAGCGAAAGGGAGAAGGTTGTCATGGCAGTCTACCACCTCACTGGAGATGCCGATCAGTGGTGGTCACTGATTCAAAACACAAAGGAATATGATGAAGTATCGAATATGGAATGGAGGGAGTTCAAAGAGCTTTTCTTAGAAAAATACTTTCCTCGTGACCATCAAGCAGATATGGAAAGACAATTTTTGAGTCTGAGGCAGAAGGAGGATGAGAATGTCGCAAAGTATGAGGCTAACTTTACAAGGTTAGCGAGGCATGCTTCAGATTATATACGTAACCCAAGAAGTAAGATTGATCATTTCTTTGATGGTTTAAAACCATTTCTCCGTCGAGCTTTAGTATCACAATCTTTCTCAACATACGAAGAAATTGTCTCGTGTGCTATCAAGATGGAAAAAAAATTCTCTAAGTCGTATGACTTTAAAGAAAAGTAAGAGAAGAAGAGATCTTCTAATAAATCTGGAAATGGAAATAAGGGGAAGAAGGGAAGAGTTGAATATCAGTCCTGAAGTAAATGTGGGAAGAAACACCCTGGTACTTGCTTGAAGGGAATGGGAGTCTGTTACAAGTGTGGTGAAAAAGGCCACCACGCTCATGGTTACAAGGGAAAGAAAGTTTCTGTGAATGTGGAATGCTATAATTGAAGAGAGATGGGACATTATGCAAATGAATGTCCTAAGAGTCAGGGGAACTTACCTCAGAAGAGGACAAGGGATCAAGGCCAAGCTTATGTTATCACTACTGCTGAGGTTGAAGTTCTAAAAGATGTAGTGGTAGGTAATTTAATGGTTTCCTCAAGTTTAGAAAATGAATTATTTGATTCTGGATCATCACATTGTTTCATATCTTCCCAGTTTGCTAAGAAAATTTGATATTTCCAGTTTGATTTAACAAGAGAATTGTCAGTCAAAAATCCTAAGGGAAGTATTGTTGCATCAAAGTTTTGTGAATCAGCCCCCATTAGAGAACATAATTGTTCTTTATCCGCTGATCTCATTGTCATGCCTATGATTGAGTTTGATATAATCCTCAGTATGGATTTGCTTTCGGACTATGATGCAAAGATTTATTGTAAGAAGAATGAGGTTAAGATTTTTGATGATGATGATAAGGAACACCTTATTTTTAGAGCAGAATCGTCACCACCTTATTCTTATTTAGATCCACCCCAGTGGCTCAACTAAGTTCAATTATTGGGGAGGAAGAGAATGAAATGACTAATAGCGAGGAAAGGAATGTTCAAATAGAGGATGTACCTATTGTGAAAGAATATGTAGATGTGTTTCTGGAAGATCTACCTGGACATCCTCTAGAACGAGAAGTTGAGTTTTCCATTGATTTAATTCCTGGATCGAGGCCCATATCGAAGACCCCTTATAGGATGGCCACTGTGGAATTAGTTGAACTAAAGAAACAACTAGAGGAATTGAGTAATAAGGGATTTATTCGCCCTAGTGTTTCTCCATGGGGAGCCCATGTCCTTTTTGTTAAGAATAAAGATGGATCTATGAGGTTGTGCGTTGACTAAAGGGAGATCAATGCTATAACAATAAAGAAAAAGTATCCCCTACCCCGTATTGATGATTTATTTGACCAATTGCATGGAGCCCAATACTTTTCAAAGACTGACCTTCGATCGGGATACCATCAGTTGTGCGTGAAGAAGGAAGATATTCCGAAGACAGCATTTCGAACAAGGTACGGGCATTACGAGTTTACAGTAATGCCTTTTGGATTGACTAATGCACCCTCTGTATTCATGGATCTAATGAATAGAGTTTTCATGGAATATCAAGATGATTTTGTGGTGGTATTTATTGATGACATCTTGGTGTACTCCAAAATCTACGAAGATCATGAAAATCATTTGTGTATTATTTTGAAGACTCTTAGGAGGCATGAATTATATGGGAAGTTTAGCAAGTGTGAATTCTGGCTTCAGGAGATTTCTTTCCTTGGACACATTGTCTCTAAGGATGGAATTTCCGTTGATCCTTCTAAGACCAAGGCAATCCAAGAATGGCCAGCACCGACGAGTATAACTGAGGAATGCAGCTTTATTTGTTTGGCAGGTTATTATCGATGTTTTTTCTAGAATTTTTCCCAATTGGCTAACCCATTGACGAAGCTCACACGTAAAGGGGTTAAATTTGTCTGGACAAAAGAGTGTGACGAATATTTTGAAGAACTGAAGAGAAGATTAGTCAATGATCCTATATTGACTCTACCATCAGGGAATGATGGGTTCGTTATTTATAGTGATGCATCAATGAAAGGACTTGGTTGTGTCCTTATACAGAACGATAGGGTTATTGCCTATGCATCACGACAGGTGAAAATTCATGAGCAGAACTATCCTACTCATGATATCGAGTTAGCTACTGTAATCTTTGCCTTGAAGATATGGATACATTATCTCTATGATGAAAAATGTGAGATATATACCGATCACAAGAGTTTGATATATATTTTCTCACAAAAAGAACTCAACATGAGGCAAAGACGATGGCTGGAACTACTCAAGGATTATGATTGCACGATACACTACCACCCAGGGAAGGCAAATAAGGGTGCAGATGCTTTGAGTAGAAAAGATCATGGAGTTTTGAACATGATGAGAGTGGAAATGGTTCCTATTTTCATGGATCTAGTAAAGATGGATATGGGAATCACCATGGAGGGTGAAACATCAATAAATTTTCAAATGGTTGCCAAACCATCTTTACTAGAAAGGATAAAGTGTTCTCAGGCCAATGATGAAGTGTTGAAAAAGAAGATTAAAGCTGTGAATGATGGGCGGTTGAGAGACTTTGTTTATGAAGATGGAATTTTGAAATTTGGTAGGAGACTTTGTGTTCCCGATATACCTGATTTGAAGAGGGAATTGTTAGATGATCCTCATAGTTCCAATTTCTCTATACACCCTGGAAGCACAAAAATTTATAGAGATATAAAGGGAAATTTTTGGTGGGACAACATGAAACGGGAGATTGCCGATTTTGTGTCAAGATGTATGGTTTTCCAACAAGTGAAATATGGAAGGAAACATCCGGGTGAAGTATTTCAACCTCTTCCCATACCTAAGTGGAAATGGGATAATATTACGATGGACTTTGTCATGGGACTACCAAAGACCCCTAGAAGGAATGACGCAATATGGGTCATTGTTGATCGTCTCACCAAGTTAGCACATTTTCTTGCTATAACGGAAGATCTACCACTTGAACGTCAAGCATGATTGTATATTAATGAAGTTGTGAGACTTCATGGAGTACCCCTATCGATTGTCTCGGATCGTGATCCCCATTTTACATCAAGATTCTGGAAAAGTCTTCAGAAGGCCTTGGATACTGAACTTCGTTTGAGCTCTGCTTACCACCCTCAAACAGATGGACAATCAGAAAGAACTATTCAAACATTAGAAGACATGTTGAGATCATGCTCACTTGACTTTCAAGGAATGTGGGATCAATATTTACCTCTGGTAGAATTTTCTTATAATAATAGCTTCCATTCATGTATTCGGATGGCACCATATGAAGAGTTATACAGAAAGAGATGTCGCACACCAACCTGTTGGGATGACATTGGTGAAAGAAAACTTGTCGGCCCAGAAGTGGTGGAGGAAACGATGGAAAAGGTGAAGGTAATCCAAAACCACATCAAAGAAGCTCAAAGTAGGCAGAAGAGCTATGCCGAAAACTGAAGGATGGATTTGGAATTTCTGGTAGGAGATCATGTTTTCTTGAAGGTATCTCCATGGAAGGGAGTTATACGTTTCAGTAAGAAGGTTAAATTGAGTCTCAGGTACATCGGACCCTTCGAGATTCTAGAATGAATTGGGGCTGTAGATTACCGTTTGGAAATGCCGCCAAGTCTCTCCAAAGTTCATTATGTATTCCACGTATCACTATTGAGAAAATACATGCCTGACCCAACGCATGTACTAACCTATGAGGAATTAGAACTAGAACCCGACCTGTCTTATTGTGAAGAGCCCGTCAGGATTCTTGATACAAGATTACAAGTGATGAGAAGCCGGGCGACTCGTCTGGTAAAAGATCTATGGAGAAACCATAAGATAGAAGAGGCAACGTGGGAACCTGAGGAACTTATGATGAAGAATCACCTGAGTCTTTTTATATAGTGATATTATATGAAATTTCGAGGATGAAATTATTTGAAGGAGGGGAGAATGTAACACCCCAAGCTTCCTCAGTACTCTTCTCTTTGAATAATATAGTAGCGTGTGTTGTACACAAGTTCGAGTTCTAACACACCGCGACTAATCAAAGTAGCCGTTATGAACAGTAATAACAACTTTTTAAAATTATATAGAAATTTTATATTTCAAAATGGACTTTATTTTTGTATTCGTAATATCAAAATTAGCATATGTTGAATTTTTGGTATTTTTCTGAGAACTTCCAATTTTTTATGAATAGTGAAAAATACTTAAAACAACTTTTTTAATCAAAATAATTTATTGTGATAAATTATACTATTTAGTGGTTTTAAAGTATAATGAGAATATATTTTTACCATTTTATCAAATGGTGGTCATTAGAATTAATTTAATATTGAAATTGGGCATGAACAATTGTCAATCTTTTGATATAAATTGTTTCTTAAAAACACGCTATTTGTTGTGACAGTAAGAATTAATTATAAAATTAATTAATGCAATATATATTCTTTTAATTTTGTAAAATAGACATCATTTTTGAAATTGGAATATCAAATATAGCTTAGGGTGAATTTTTGGGATTTTTCTAAAAAACTTCAATTTTTGATGAATAGTGAAACCACTATGTGGTACTTATAAAAACTGATTTTTCGTTTAAATGAAATTTTACCACTTCTGTGTTTTGAATTTCAAAAATCTGACATACATGTTTGTCATTAAGAAGTAAAATGTGGTTGAATGAGATTAAAATAATTTTTGATGAATAGTAACTTTAAAGTTTTTAATCGCGATTAGAGGTAATTAGTGTAGTTTAAGGTAAAAATAATGTTTTAATAATATTCGATGAGCTTGACCCATGTCCTACCCTCATTGGATGTGCTATGGCCGACCAAGACAATCCATGGGTTAACTTGGGGACCCCATGGAGCAACTTTAGTTGGAAAATGACATAAATACCTTTTATTTAATGTTAAAGTAAAAAAATGACACAAACATGAAATGTTTTACTAAAACAATTTTTACATGGGGTTATACAAGTCATATTTTTGACTATAAATAGTCGTTGGAAAGATAAAAAGCTTTCCCACATCACAGTATTTTTTTATAATTTTTAGACACTAAATAAATTAAATTATTTATGACATCATGATGATGCAACGATGACCTCATTATTTAATGATTTAAATAAAATAAAAATATAATGTAAAATACAAGGCTTACACTTGTCAAAAACCTATTGGATGAGTAGATTTCGAACCCTTATCACCTTAGCCTCGAATTATATAAGTTTGGGACCTCTAAAATCCGAAACTCATTTTATAATAAAGTGACTTTTCGTTAATTTCCAAGAGTGCCCCTCCTCTCCACTTATAAAAGTCCCCCACCTCTACCACCTCATTCACACATTCAAGCCATTTGGCTCGGCCAAACACTGCCCAAATACTCTCCCAACTTCCCTCCCTTACTCCTAGAAGCCTAAATTTGGGCAGAATTCTTCCCAAGGAAGCCTTTGGCTCAAATCAAAAGAGTTACCCAGTTTTAAGGTAATGTCTTCTCTTATGTTATTTTGTTTTATTTTGCTTATCCAAACCCCTAAACTCTTTTTATTACTTTCTTTTGTAACAACACCAGTATCCTCAAGATACTAGGATGTTGTTATAAGAAGTATTCGAGCTACACTTACACACACCTACATCTAATGGTTAAAGAACATAATGTTTATGTGGATGGCGAATTTCTGACTCACGAAACGATGATTGTTCAACACTCATATAACACCTTCAATGGTGGCCATTAAGATGTCACTATATTTATATATGATATATAATATGTTTATGTTTTCTTTATGATTCTGTATTTCTCATTTATGGCATACTTTATTGTTTCCATTATGGGTAAACGCGATATTTTCATTTTAAGAAGTGCAGACTACCGCCCCCTCAAAGTGATTTGAATCGCTAATGCCATATCTGGGATGTATAAATGATGCAGTAAATGATTTTATATATGATCTTATACTGGAATTTTAATATACCTTTATATCATTATGATTTCATTAAATACGAAATAGGAATGAAAGTAGCGTTCATGCGTACGTACGACTTACCGTCTCCATGAACGGTGCATTTCATTTCTTACCTCTAAACGTTATGGAATATTATAAATGCATGTATATACTGGATATATATGAGATATATGATATCTATATCATGAATATAATTCTGGATATAATGGATATATCACCACATGATCATCTTGTAATTATAAGAATGTTATTTTTGACTCAAGTACCTAAGATCGACAAAATGACAGTTATAAACTTAAATCATTACATAATGTTCCTAACATGGTAATAAGGGATATAAAAGGAATAATGAACAGGAAATAGGTTCTTATGTAAATAGGAATTAACTCTAGTTTATTATTCAGGAGGTTAAAGAACGGTCGAGTCAGGACCGGACGCAAGGTAAGGGAATTTCTTAACCCAATTTCAATTCTTTGGGTTAATCTCCTATTTTCAAATTATGTCATGATATTATTATGTGCTATCTTGTATTTGTACTTTATTTATGTGTACTTATAGTAAATACACATAATAGAGATATTTTATTTAAAAAATGATCTTTTTAAGGGACTTCGTCTCAATCTCCTCTCATTGAGACATATTTGGTTTTATACACAACTTTCCTTTATATGGTGTATAAACCCCTTTGACTTTTACGTTTATTTAAAAAGAATATTTTTATACGAAGCGTTTTACTAAACGAAAAAAAGGGAATGTTTTTCTTTCCG
This sequence comes from Viscum album, assembly GCA_963277665.1. NCBI lineage: Eukaryota > Viridiplantae > Streptophyta > Magnoliopsida > Santalales > Viscaceae > Viscum > Viscum album. The sequence continues at coordinate 903,649,269 of OY728165.1, read as the reverse complement.
TACTTATGCGGAGACAACGAATTCTCTTCCACAGTGACCATTATTTGAGTTTTGGCTTCCTCTATAAGCCATCACTTTTTTTAATGAAAAATAATTACAATGTTTTAACTTTTTTTTAAATGGTTTTGAAAGCGTTTTTATTATATCAATGGGTTGTATTGATATCTTGTGATTGAAATGTGGAAATGTTATGTTTCCTTTATGCATGTTTTATGTGATACAATTATGTTATGGTTTATGATATGTTTAAACCTATTCATATGAGGATGCATTGGACTTAATAAGTGACGGGTGGAGCCCGCTATAGCTCCTCGATGCATCGGTTGGTCTCATGAGACAAACTAGTGTCTTGGCATGAGGCCTTGACAAAATCATATTTGTGGTCTTGGCACGAGGACATGACTACGTGGTTATGATAGTCTGGCATTATGCATTCCATCAATATGAAAGTGGTTAATGATATTTCATGTGATTATTTGACTAGTAGAATATCCATGTGAGTATGTAAATGGCATTATTTCATTTTACTTTTGCCATATCATGTTGAAGTTCATGTTTAAAAGGAGTTTGTTTTAGTTATACATTTCCTTACATGTTAATGTTTATTTATGAAAGCTTCCGCTATATTGTTATCCTTACAGAGCATTTGAGCTCACCCCTTTCAATGTTTTAATTTTTCCAGGATGTGATGAAGTATATTATGAATGACCTGCAGGGATAATATAAGGGGATATGAAGAGAAGATGTTGAAGTTTTGTTTTACTTTATGATGTATTGTAAGACTTATGAATGTATCTAGTGTTTTCAAGGCTATTAAACTAATCGGTCTTTCGAGACTTGATCTTTTGTGATCATGCCAATGTTACGAAGTAATGCACCGACTCTGGGTAGCTGGGGTCGGGGCGTTACATGAGTAGTATTTACTACACCCATTTTCCATGATGCCGCAGGTGGAGATGAAGCTACTCATAATAAATTTGGATCCAATTGAATCTCCCTGTGTGACCTCATCATAGAGAGAAACGATGTGGGGGAGTGAGAGTAGTCTCTTTTACCACATCCAGAAAATGATAATTATTTAGATCCAATAATCTGATTTTGAGAATAACTACCTTCCACTCATCTTCTCCTGAAAAATATAATTCATTTCATACATAACCACAATGTCCATCCGGTCTCTTGTATTCATCCTCTCTACTGCAATATTGGCCTCCCCATGATATCTGGGTGTCTGGACAAATGTAAGGCCTTTCAATACTTATACAACATTTAGTTCAATTCACAAAAAAATTGTGAAAGGGGATGCCCTATTAAATTTACTCACAACACATCCTACCATAGAGAAAAAATCGATGGTCACTGAGCATCCAGACGAAGATGTCTTGTAATCCCATTATACTACCCAAGCATGGGGGATTTATTTTGATGGAAGCTCCTAAAGTACTATCTAAAAAATAATGTAAAACCAATGGCTTAGTTGGCGTGGATTAGTGATTTTAATTTTATCTCCAGACAATGTAGTTTTCCCTACTATTTCTCACTATCTGAAGGTTTCATGAGTAATGAGGCCGAATTCCAATCTCTCATCATTGGGTTTCAACTATCCCTATATCTATAGAAACCCTTCCAGAATATCAAAGTGGACTCAAAAATAGTTATAATGAAGAGAAATTGTGAATAATACATCAAAAAGGAACAACTAGATCTTATCACTTTCTATATCAATAGACTAATGGCAGTGTTATCTTATAAGACCATGTTGCATCATGTTCCCTGATCATATAATGTTTACGCTGAAAAATTGGAAATTTCATCCGTAGTATTGGCTAAACCTGATATGGGGGATGAAATATTCAATATCAAGCATGAAATAATGGTCTCATAGATCGTCGTCTATGATATGGAAGAAATCAATCAGCTCAAAATCACCCAGAGGATTAAAAACTAGAATCTTCCCCTAGATGGATGATGCCCACAATCAGTCATATCCAAAATTGAGTTTTCCAAAAAGACCAAGCCAAAATGGAATTAGATCATGATTTGTGAAGAAAAAATTACCCTACAATGTGTTCCAAATGAGATAAAGTCCCTATAAATGCATGGATCTAATGAAATCATCCTTTAAAGCATATAATAGAGATAGATTCTCACCGATAGGGATTAAGTCCATATGTGCTCCTATGATGATCATCAAAATAGAACCATGGTCTCCTAAGAAATCAATAAGATGAGATATTACTGGAATTCCATGATACATTATTATTTGGAATTCAGCATGAAATTTAATTTAATCTAAATCCATGAAAATTTCATCTATAAACCCCCAAAATTATACATACATGTAAATATTCAAGGCTATTTTTCATTTGGGGAATGGTTATTGTGGGGAAATATCCCCCAGACACAACTAAGTAGTTCAATTACATCCTTACTACTACCGACTTATTTTCCAAATGAGATGAGGTAATAACACTCATGGAAGTCAGATAAATAATATCATCATGTTCTGAAGTCCCATATAATTATATAGTTCGGATTCCCACACATAATATTAATGGAAAATGTCACCAACTTCTTATCTGCAGAGTTGAAGAAACTATACCAAGAGTACAATATCAAGTCCAGTCACTAATATTGCTATCACGCATAAGAAAAATTATTAGATATATGCCTTTAATAATATATAATCAAATATACTATAAAAAATGGAAAATAATGATATGAAGTCTTGGTCAGAAAATCTTTTCCATGCATTATGGGCAAACCATACCACCACGTGTACTACTACACAAGAAATACCATATTAATTAGTGTGTGAGACTGGGGTATTGTTACCCATAGAAGTAAAATTACCTACACTCAGAAAAGAAATTTTTAGACAACTTTTGGATGGAGAGAAATTGCAAAAGTATCTGGATGAATTGGAGAGGCTCAACGAGAACATGTTGTGTGCAATGCCCAATCTTGAAGTCTATCAAAATTGGATTGAACAGACCATTATTAATAATGTTTTCCTCCATTAATTCCACTATATAGAACTATTGTTGCGTATTTAGACCCCAATTATACCAGGAAATAATCATTCTAAGCTAGAACCCAAAATGGGCCAACCTTACATCACATTTAATGTATATCATGATGGAGATTTTTTTTTATCACAATAGATTGGGACCGTGTCACACCCATCCCACCAATGAGAGGTTTCTAAGATAAATAATTTTCATAGATTTAATAAAGAGAGATTCATCAAGGTTGTATGAAATTAATTTAATCACATACAATATTACCAGATGACACTAAATTGTGTAGAGTCATCCTCACCTCAATAAATTAATCTGCATGGTTGATCGTCCTGGAAGCAATACATTAAACTGGAAATCATCTTATATCTAAGAAAAAAGACATAAAATTGCACAAAATTGCATGTCTTAACCACATGACAGTATACTCTAAGGAGAAGATCATTACCATATGATGTTAAACTACATAGGATGCACCATATCTCTATTGAATCATCACACACAATCCAGATCTGTGAGATGGGTGAAATGACCCCATCCCCATGTTAGAGTTTGATCCACATAATGGATATATTCATCCAATAAAATCAAGTGTATTGATTCTTAACATTGCAAGATATGTTGGTTTTCCTGAACCTCTATATTTGTGTTCAACCGTAGTATTCATTTCCTTTCACATCATGTGAGCCTTTTCCGTACCGCATGATGTTAAATTACAATGTAGATGTTCTTTGTGCATGAAATTAAACTACACTGGTTTTTTAGAACTATTATTGAATTGATAATCATTATCAATGAGGTATGTAGTGAAAAATAGAACCCATATATTTTTCTGTCCTCCACATGATAGAAAATTCACTCACTTTATCCTTAATTTCCTCTGCATATTTAAGGGAATCCTTACATACCTTTTCAAAACACCGAGCATAGATTATGTGAGATTAGGGATTCAAGTTAGGGTTTCTTCACATAAACAAGGAATATAAACCCTTGGCGGGGTTATCATGGGTTTGAATGTAATAACATAAAAGGAACACCATTAATCCTCTATGGATGATGTTAAATATCACACCTGATGTCCATTTCATGACATACAACTTCCCATTCATGTGGACCTCACTTGATATGACCACTATTGTCACTATTAGTTTCCTACCACACCTATATCCAAGAACTACATGTGAATTGATTTCTAACATCACATGATATATAGTTACGCATAGATCATCAATTTTGGGTTAATTAGTGACATATATAAAAATCCCCATCTCCGCGTATTGGCCAGACCTACACATGAATGTCCTTCCACATGACCAATATATGGAATGATTCCTATCACCATTTGATATGTATTAATTCATAGATTTCTATCATTGATTCAAGCCACAATCCCCCTTTTCATGTACGAAATCCAATGTCCTCACCTCATGATGTGAAACTGCACGAATCCTCAAGAACAATGTGCGGCTTCATTCTTATAGTCATATGATATATAGTGATGAAAGATCTCCAATCATGGGATTAGATACCAAAATCAATTAATACACTTCCAACCTATATGTTTAGGACATACCTCCAAGGATTGTTTCCCAATTAAAAAAACATTATATCTTGATTCCTATCTTCATAGGATATATTGTGATAGTTGAATATCCAATCTAAGGCATATCCACAACAATTGATAAATGGAATTCTCCCTAAATGCATAAAGGTCTAGTCATGGTAGCTCATTTTTCTTAAGCGCGAGTTAGATCTATATATGAATTGCTTGTGCATATAATATATCATGTATAAATTTTCATGTCATTAACCACGTCCTTGACGCATGTTGGTAAACTACATGATATATGTTCTTATTGTATGATGTTAATCTACAAAGTATATTTCACTACTACATGATGTTCAACTGCACATATGACGTCCTTACAACATAATGATAAAATGCACGATAAACATCCTTACTACATGACGTTAAATGACACCAAGCCAAAAATATCACCAAAAATGATGTTAAACTATAAAAAACAACAACCATTATTCATATTTTATCAAGGGACCACAAGAGAGATACTGAAGCTTGCTAGAGTACATGGTTCTTCTCCCATATTGTAGGAACCTCAATCGGTAAAACCTACTTCATGTCTCGAGTGCCTCCGGTTTCCAAAAACCTTAAATAGACCACGAAAAATATATCTGCCTTTAAGAGACCCTTTTTTTAATATGCCTGCATGATTTTGGTTCTTGCATATGTTTATAAGGTTTTCAACCTAATGTGTCACTCTGAAAAAGTGTCATTTTGATCTGTGCAAGCTCATACATCACTGCAACAGATCCTATCACCTCAGTGTGTTTTTGTTATTTCCCAAAATGAATGTCCCATATCATTACTCCTCATATGAGAACCTTAATCCATGATTAATAATATTTTCACCTCCCTCTCAAAATGATAATTAATTATTCTTAACCCAGGGTATCCAAATTAGGATGTTGAGTATCAACCCCCATATTAGTTCCATGTGTATCATGAACTTAGACAACAAAAAAATTAGTCAATGCTACACAATAATAAACTATTGTTATAGTAGTCCAAATAATTTGACTTTAAACTAGCAGAGAAAGAGAAAAAAAAATTTCTGGTTGATGGCCTAGAATGGGAGGATTGATAAATATTGACGTCCTTTTTCTGTAAACTCTTCACCTCCATAGTATCAAAAAAATTAGGGAAGAAATAAAAAAGGGTAAAATATCAGTGGGAATACATTTTAGTCCTATTATAAGTCAAGATATTCTTCTTTGCCAACTTTTTTAGAGAAAATATAGACTAATGATTTTTTACATAACCTTGCTGGAGGAATATTTTCTCTAGGTGGTGAAACAACTCTGATAGTGACTGAACCCTTCTTGAATATGAAAATTTACCCAAATAACACTTCATGATTTGGGTTCTTAAAATGAACATAAATCTTCCATGTAACTTCGAAAAGGATACATTACCTTATTGGGCCCTTTTTGACTATGCATGCATGAATATGGTTCCTACATATATGCCAATGGTAATCATCCAAATAATTAACTCTTCGAAAAGGTATTTATGATCATTATGAGCCCTAAAATCATTGTGGATGAACTCAAAACCTCAATGTGTTTTGGTTCATTCTCGGTATAATTTTCCCATATCATCCAATTGAACCGAGGCCATTTAGACCAAGAAATAAAATTTCTAAACCAAACAATATGGGAAGATTTGATGTCCTTTTCATTATGTCAACAAGTTTTATACCATTTTTTAGTGAAGTAATCTAACACATCATTCTCAGACCATTGATGGAACAAACCACATGATTCAAAACCATATGGAATAGGTATAGAGCATCGAAAAGAAGAGGTTATTTACAATAGGGTGCCAAAATCCTTCCTGGTTAGCTTTCCTCTTTACCCTACCTCATAATCTAGATGTTTGAGTCTTCAAAAATATCTTGTAACCATCAGATTGGAGTGACTATAATCATTAATTGGAAATGATATCGACACATAAGGGATTTTAATTACCAATTGATGGAATCTCCTCCTTATAAGAAAATATATTCAATCCTTGTGAGCCCTAAAAACACCATGGTTGAACTTGGAACCTTAGGGTGTTACATGAAATCACTAACATGTCTACCCCATCCCACATTCACAGACATAATTTCTTTTACCACTTATATAAACCATATTTCAACTATCTCGGATGACCTGTTATTCATAGTATTTCTCCCTCAACCAATATTGTCAAATATTTATTCCATGAGCCATGGAAAGGAGTTGAGGCACCTCTATAATTCCCCGACCCCAGAAGCTCGATAACGGAGCATTATTTTAATACACTGGCTTTATTACAAGGAATCATATCCCGATGGACTGATCATTTTAGCAGTCTTGGAAAATATATTACAAACATTAAATTACATTTAAATTTCAAAAATTCAACACAACATAGATATCTCTTTGGGAACACCATTATTCAATTTAGATTAACCCTGCATAACAGTCATAATACACATCTTGGAATCCTGGGGAAAAAAGCATAACACATGTGTGAGATCAGAGGCTTAGTAAGGGTAAATATTTTAGCAGAAACATTCATAAATAAGAATAAACATTTAAGGAAATATATAAGTCGAAAACATAATCCATTAAACCGAAATGTTAGAAAAATATCGCCAATATAAATCAAAGAATTACATTTACTTATTCACATGGATATTCTACTAGTTGAATAATCACATGCAATATCATTATCCAATTTCATAATGATGGAATTCATAATGCCAGACATCATAACCACATAGTCAAGGACTTATGCCAAGTCAAAAAATAAGATGTTGTCAAGGCCCTGTGCGAAGACACTACTTTGTCTCATGAGACCAACCGGTGCATCAAGAAGCTATAGTGGGCTCTACCAATCACATACTAAGTCCAATGCAATTCTCATATGAAAGGTTGAAACATAACATAAACATTCATATTAAAAATAGCATAAAAAATGTTAATACATTAACCATAAACCATGAATGGTATAAAAAAACCCATCCATAGTCAAACAAATCACAAAACCTTAAATACAATATGGTAGATTTTTATCATAATGTTTCAACTTCAAACTAGTGTAAAATACATCCATGGATGATGACATAAATGAAGTCAAAAATATTTGAGAGAAATATATCATTTTTATTGAAATCATTTAAAAGCCACATAATTTATAAATGAAGACCCTTAAAGATATTTTGAATCAAAGTGTCTCATAACAGTTTGAAATTTCTGTATGTAATTATAGTTTTAAAACATTCATGTCTATTTAAAAAATTCATTAAAATCATTTTGAAAACATGGACCTCAATTAGAATGGTTTAGAAGAATAAATATTTAAAATATTTAAAATGATGCTTTCATAAAATTCCCTTAAAAATAATCCATTTGAAAACTCTTTTATGAAACATGGACATGGATAAAAATATATCCCGGTATATACTTAAGTAAAAACAACCTCAAATAATAAAGAGATTGTGAAATTAACCCTTACTTTGTATTTTCCTTTAGTCAAGGGTATGTTTAACCTCATGTATACATACCATAGTTTGTTACTAAATTATACCATAACCATATTAATATTTATGATATCATATATGATTCATTTATGACTTCATACTTCCCATTTTATAATAATTTCCATGTTAAATTAACATTTCGTGTAATAATCGCTTTCTTTATCGCATGTGTTTTAGATTGTTATTCTTGACGGTAATCCGTACGTACACACTAGCGACAATATCATTATATTGATGGTGAAATAAAATGTAATTGGATAGAATATCATAAATAAAGAATAATTAACATGTTATATTTATTATTTACATCAGTTATACTCATTATTATACCGATCCAAATAATGAAGTATTTGAATAACAAACTACACCACGACGTGGAGATGGTAAGCCATACACACACACGTATAGTGACTTTGTCATTTATAGGATGGATAGAATAAAGAATACAATTGTAAAATATGTATAATAACATCACAGTATTTAGGAGGTACTAGAGTAATTATTTTTTTATGGAATCAACACATATAGAGGAAGTGGAAGAATAAAAGAGCATGAAAGAGGTTTGTGAAATTATTATCTCTTTTTCGGGTGTTTCCTTATGAGTTGATCAAAATTGATCCTTAGTTTGGATTTCTGATGAATTTGGGGAATATATTTTGACTTGAGGTATTTTGGGAGGATAGTTGGTCAGGGTATGGCCGAGCCAGGTGGCTTTGGAGGTTTGAAAGAAAGATAAGGGGAAGTGCCCTTTTATAAAATAGGTGAGGGTCACTTTATGAAAAGCGTGAAGTATTATTTTATAATAAAATAATTTTCGATTTCTAATGGCTCAAAAATGATTTATTTTGAGGAAAAGATGTGTATGAGTAGAAAATATCACAAAAAATAAGTTTTAGATATGTTTAGGTCACCCTATTAACCTTATTTTTTAGATTTTACTCTTAGTTAAATAGTCTGACATTTACCATGTCTCTTTGTATTTTTATATTATATGGTTAATAAACATAATATAAAATTCCAATATAACACAATGTGGTTCATTAATTTCATATGTATTATTATATATGTCTTTTGTCCAGAACCTATAATTTCAGGACAATTATATCATTTAATAATATAGTATTCGTTTCTAAAACACATTTATATCAATTTTGACATTATTTAGTTTTGGGTTTTTGTGAAATTCATTAAAAGATTAATACTTAAAAAATACATTGAATCAATAATAACATGTCATATTAACCTATAAAATTCTTGGACAGCATCACAACATTCAAATTATATTTATTTTAACATTTATAATATCATTTAATTTAATCATTCATTAATAAAGTAATTACTGCATCATCATTGTGTCATAAATAAATTAAATATTTATTGTCTAAATTTTTTAAATGAAATACCATTATGTAGGAAATAATTTTTTTACTAATAAATATTTATATTTTAAAAGATAACTTATATAACAACAGGTAAATTTTTTTTACTAAAAGATATTTGTTTTTGTCATTTTTGTCTTTATGTTAAAATAATTAATATAAAGTGTCATTATCACTGTCATGTGAATCCATGGGGTTGGAAAATCTACCCAAGGATTCCCATGGATGGAAATGTATGAAACAATATAAATATGACACATGTTAGGGTAATTATAATATATTATGTTTACCCATATTTAGCGGATTTACCCCTTCAGCGACGATTAAAATATTTACCGATGTAAATAATCATAGTGTCTAAAAATTAAAGATAACAATTTAAAAAATTTGGACCATCGGATTCTAAATATGGAATCAATGTTTCCAAATTCAAATCATAAGAGTGGCATAAATAAATATAATATTAATTCCTATTGTCAAAATAAAAAGAGTGTTTTTAAGATATAATAACAATCAAAATATTTACACTTGTTTATTTATAGTTTAAACGTGAAATTACAATTAATGACCTAAATTATATTAAATGATAAAAATAAAATCTAATGATACTTAAAAACCATTCAAATTTATAATTTAATTGTATAAATTATTTCGATTAAAAAGATGTTTTTAATAAACAATTTAGTTTTTTTCACTATTCATCAAAATATGAAAGTTATTAGAAAAGTACCAAAAATTTATCCAAAATAATTATTTATGTCCCGATTCTAAAGAAGAATTTAATTCCATTCAATTGGATGTATAAAAGTGTTAAATATTGGTTTTTAAAAGGGGTTTCCTTTAAAAAGTGGTAAAATTCCTTTTTTTAAATACATCTTTTATCTGAAAAAAATGAATTTGTTCTAATATTATGTCTCATAAAGACATAATAAGGATTAAAAAATTATATGGATTATATTAAATTCAAAATTCGGTTAATACTATTCATAACCGCTTTTCAAACAGCTAGTTTGGTAAGTCGTGGTGTGCTGAAACTCGGTGTTGTGTGTAGCACAAGCTATTTAATTACATTAAAGAGATATCTTACTATAAAATCTTAGGGTGTCACATTCTCCCCCACTTCAATTAATTTTTTCTTCACAATTTTAAATTGTTCTTCAAAAATTAAAGGATAAAAATAGAAAAATTCCTTTGTGGAAAACACACATCAAAAATAGGGTTAATAAAATTTAGTCTTAATAAGAGGGAAAGGGAAATGAAAAAGTCACCACCAAATTAGGGTTTCTAATAAGAGAACATTAGTGGAAATTGTAGACACATAATCGGAGGAAAAATATAAATATTTATTAGGAGTGATTCAGGTCATCAATCAAAAATAAGTGTAAAATTGAGGGGCCCAAAGCCATCAATCTAAGATGATTTTAAATAACATTGGTTCAACAAAACATATGGTATTTGGATAACACTTTTTTGGTTTTACGATCCCTTGCCTAAAGTTTAATAATTAATTTCCTCACAGAAAAAGCGAAAAAATATACATCATAAGTAGAGTTATATCTTTTACTAATTTCGACCAAAAAATTATCTTTCACTCTAAAAGATAATAGAACTTAAAAATAATCTATTTATCCTAATCATACAGGGTTAAAAAAATAAAGAGTTTATAATTCATGTGTCAAACTATTTTAAAGAATAAACATTTTACAAACTAGGAAATCATGAAGGCTAGTGGTAGGTGATGCACCCTTGTCACTCTTCGGCTGCGGGTTCAAGTCCCGCGACCTTGCCGGATGTGATGGGTTGTCTCCTGACGTCTAGGTAGTCCTTTTTATAACAATCCAAAAAGAATATCAGGAAATGATTTAACCTTAACAATAGTATCCAATATCTATCTTAATCGATTCTAACCTTTATTATTTCTGAAAATACTTCTGTCAAAACTCACAGTCCAAAATTTATAAGGAAGGTAAAAATAATGAGGATATTTTTTTCCACATAATTACATTGGAATACATTCATCATGTATTCTTTTAAAACACACTAACACCCTGAATTACCATAAAACCTTTTTGATTACATTCATGCTCCATTATTCCTTTTATAATACTAGATATACTCTTTATATCCTAAAATGATGTAGACTCCAAAAATTATGGAATATGAAAACCATTAATCAGTTCCAAGCTAGTCAACAATATCCAATATAATTTATCCAAATCAACCATCTCTTATTCAAAAATCATTACCTCGGAATCAGGACCATATTAATTTTTATATTTCCTTCAACCAAGTTCTTTCAAAAAAAAATTAACTTGCTATTGAGAATCTTTTCTTAATACCATATAATCTCAAATCCTCAATCAAATAGTACTACAATACAATCCTTATTTATTTCCAGAATTAATATAACTAGTACATCATTGATACAACACTCAAATAAAATATTTCTTTAATAACAATGTAATAATAGTAGCCATTCCTCTTCATCTGTGCTATAATTATAACATGATAATTATCCAATAGAATCATTTGAGGAAAACTCAGTTGATGTGGACATTGATTTGTGTAGTGTCCCAACTCCTTGCAGATGAAGCAATGTACCTTTGAATCAATTCTTTTACCCTTGCAATCAGGTACTTGGTGTCCTTTTTCACTACAATTATAACAGACTCTCATTCCCTTAAATCATTTACCATGGTGAATATTTCCACAATTTCCCCATAAGGGAAATGAATCTTTCCCCTCTTCCCTTTATACATCATTACCTCTACCTTTTTTTTATTCTTTAGCTTCCCTTCAAAATCATAGGACTCCGAAAATTCATTACATATCTTATTAAACATGATACAATTTCTTCATATGATGATAATACATGAGAGACTATTTCATTTATAATGTTGGCTTAATACCATGAAATATATGATACTTTTTACACTTTGGATCATGTGTATTGCTGGAGTTCTCATTCCATCTACTGGGCGCCATTTATAAACAATGTCTTACACTAGGTCAGTTTTAACACAATGCATAATTCCAAACTTATAAAATACCTATCCTTAATGGAAAAGATTATGCATATAATATATAATCATATAATGCTTTCTTTGTGAATGTATTCATTCATAAATCCTTCAAAATGGCTTCTAATTAAAATGTGAATTATCTTAAGCATATCACCTGGGAGGGTCGTAACCATGAGTGCAGCAAGGCCTATTGTCATGAACTAGTTCCTGTTCGAGTCCATCTCGAAGCAGTGTTTTTTGTTTATACCCCCTAGGTAGATCTGTTCCCGAGCCTCCTCTAACTCCTTGTATTCGGACATGGATGTATTTCTTGGAAAACTCACAAAATCTATACAGTACCAAAATTCGAGGAAGTTCTTCTATACTAATCCTCAATGTTTATCTTGCGGTAATGTTCTCTAATAAGAGTTTATCTGAATCTATTTCAAAGGTTGTTTCTAAACATTCTACCATACCAATTGTAACTCCCCGAACCTAGAAGCCTATTGCTGGTTCATTATTTTAATTCATTGGCATGATTACAAGGAATCAAGTCCCAAAGGACCGACCAGTTTAGGTGTTTTAGAAAAAATTTATTACATATATTAAATTTACATTACAATTTCAAACATACTACAGAACATATATAGTTATTTGAGAATCTCATTTTTCCTTTTAGCTTAACCCTTCATATCAATCATAATACACTTAATGGAATCCTAGGATAATAAAACATAAGAAAGTGGTGAACTTAGAAGCTTAGAAAGGTTAAATAATTTATCAAAAACATTCATAAATAAGCATAAACATTTAAGACAATGTATAAGACTAAAACACAAGCCTTTTAAACTTAATATTCAGAATAATATAGAAAATCTAAATCAAATAATTCCATTTACATATTAACATTAAAATTCTACTAGTCGAATAATCACAGGAAATATCAATACCCAATTTCATAATGATGGAATGCATAATGCCAGTCATCATAACCACATAGTCAAGGCTTTGTGACCAGACTAAAAATAATATTTGTTCAAGACCTTGAGCCAAGACACTAGTTTGTCTCATAAGACCTATTGATGCATCAATGAGCTATAGTGGGATCCACCTGTCACTTACTAAGTCTAATGCATTCCTCATATGAATGGTTGAAACATACCATAAACATTCATATTAAAAATAGCATACGAAATGTTAATAATTTAACCATAAATAATGAATGGTATAAAAATAAAACATCTATAGTCAAACATATCACAAAACCTTCAATAAAATATAGAATTTTTGAATCATAATGAATCAACTTCAAACAAGTGTAAAATCCATCTAAGGATCTTGACTTATATGAAATCAAAACTATTTGAGAGAAATATATCATTCCATTTTTAAATCATTTCAAAGTCACGTAATTTATAAAAAAAATACATTTAAAGGAAATTTGAATCAAATTTTCTAACACCACTTTGAATTTTATGAATGTAATTATCATTTTAAAACATTCATGTCCATTTATATAAAACATTAAAACAATTTTGAAAACCTGGACATTAATGAGAATGGTTAAGAAGAATAAATCATTAAAACCATTAAAATGATGTTTTAGTAATTTTTACCTTAAAAATAATCCCTTTTAAAACCCTTTTATAAAACATGGACATGGATAATAAATATTTCCCACTGGATACTTATGTAAAAACAACATCAGATAATAAAGAGATTGTGAAATTAACCCTTACCTTGTACATTCCATTAGTTGAGGGTATCTTTTCCATCCTGTATAAAGACTGTAGTGTGTTTTTAAATTATACCATAACCATATTTATATTTATGATATCATTCATGATTCATTAGTGACTTTATAATTCACATTTAATAAAAAATTCTATGTTAAATTAACATTTTGGGTAATAATCACTTTCTTTATCATACATGTTTTAACCTGTTACTCTTGATTGAATCACATAGATCACGATTTAATCACATGAAAACATAAAACATTATTTATATATCATATAAATTTATAATATATATATGTATAATAGGCATATATATGAAATGGGAAACACAGTTTATGGAGACGGTTGCCCTTACATACGCATAAACGTGGTTTCTATTTTCATATCGTATTGAACAGAACTAAGTGAATAAGATATATGTAAGTACATATATATATATATATATAAAATATAATTATAATTTTATATATTTCATACTTATTAAGGATATATATATTTATAATCATCATTGAATGGGGAATGTTGAAATGAATTCATCGCGTCGTGGAGACGGTAATTCGTCCGTACACATGAGTGAAAATATTATTATATTGATAGTGAAATCGTTTGTAATTGGATGGTATATCATATATAAATAATAATTAACATGTTATATTTATTATTTAATTCAGTTCTACTAATTATTATACTTATCCAAATAATGAACTGTTTTAATGACAAACTACACCACGATGTGGAGAGGATAAGCCATACGTACGAACGTATGATGACTTTGTCATTTATAGGATATATAGAATGAAGAATACAGTTATAACATATTTATAATAACATAATAATATGTAATAGGTACTGGAGTTATTATTTTGGTCCGGAAACAACAAAGAAAGTGGAAGTGGGAGAAGAAAAGTACTTGAAAGCGGGTGGTGAAATTATTACCTCTTCTTCGAGTGTTTCCTTTTCTGTTGATCAAAAGGGCTCCATAGTTTGGCTTTATGATCAAATTAATGAGTCTACGTTGATTTTAGTAAATTTTTATGTTTATTTGGGTAGGGTTGGTCGAGCCAAGTGGATTTGGAGGTGTGAATTCATGAGAAAGAGAAGTTCCCTTTTTTAAGAGAGGTGAGGGTCATTTTGGGAAATGGTTGAAAATATTATTTTATAATAAAATAATTCTAGGTTTCTAATGGATAAAAAATGATTTATTTCGAGTATAAGTTTAGAATGGGTCTAAAATCTATAAAAAAATAGGTTTTATATAGGTTTACGTCACCTTATTAACCTTATCCTAATGATATAACTCTTAGTTAAATAGTTTGACATTTACCATGTCTCTTGGTATTTTTATAATATATGGATAATAAACATACTATAAAATTCCAATCGAACACCATGTGGTTCATTATTGTAAAATATTTCATCATATAAGTCTTATGTATGAAGAATTGATTATTAGAACTGTTATATCATTTAATAATATATTATTTGATTTAAAAACTCACTTATGTCAATTTAGACATTATTTATTATTGGTGTTTGTGAAAGTCATAAAAACATTATAACTTTGATAAAAATAAATTTAATCAATAATAACATGTCATATTAACCTATAAAATTCGTGGATGTCATCAAAACCTTGAAATTATATTTATTTTAATATTTATAATATAATTTATTTTAATCTTTCATTAATAAGGTAATTTATGCATCATCATTGTGTCATAAATAAATTAAATTATTTAATGTGTAAAAATTATAAATAAAAGAAAATTATGTAGGAAATATTAGTTATCTTTCTAATGAATATTTATAGTTTAAAAGATAACTTATATAACTCAATGTAAACATTGTTTTACTAAAAGATATATTTTTTTTCATTTTTGTCTTTACTTTAAATTAATGAATATAAAGTTTCATTATCACACTCAGGTGGCTCGATGGCATCCCAAAATCAACCCACGGATGACCATTTTCGGAAATGTTTCAACAAATATAAATAGGACACATGTTTGGGTAATTATAATATAATTTGGTTACCCTTATTTACTTGATTTACCCCTTTACCCATGGTAAATAAAATAATTTCTGAAGTAAATATTCATAATGTCTAAAAATAAAAGATACCTATTTACACAATTCGGACCTCATAATTCCAAATATGGAATCCATTTTTACATATTCAAACCACCGAAGTTTCATAAATTAAATAAAAATTAATTCCCGATGTCATGATTAAAATCGTGTTTTTAAGAAATAATAACCTTCAAAAGATTGACACTACTTTATGTGTAGTTTAAACCTAAAATTACATATAAGGACCTAAAATATATTAAGTGATAAAAATATAATCTAATTATACTTAAAAACCTTTCAAATGTATAATTTAACTGTGTAAATTATTTTGATTAAAAAATTTCTTTTTAATTATAATTTAGTTCTTTTCACTATTCATCAAATATGATAGTTATCAGAAAAGAACCAAAACATTATCCATACTAAATTTTTATGTCCCGATTCTAAAGAAGAATTTAATATCATTAAATTGAATATATAATAGTGTTGAATATTGGTTTTTAAAATGGTTTTCCATTAAATAGTGTTAAAATTGTATTTTTTGGAAAATACTTTTTTTGTTTGAAAAAATGAATTTGTTCTTTTATTATGTCCAATAATAACATAATATGGATTATAAAATTATATGGAATATATTAAATTCAAAATTAAGTTAATAATATTCATAACCACTTTTTTAAAAGCTAGTTTGGTAAGCTGTGGTGCACTTGAACTCGGTGTTGCATGTAGCGCAAGCTATTGAATTACATTTAAGAGATAACTTACTATGAAATATTGGGGTGTTACAATATCTATATGAAAAATATATTGATGCTTCAGGGCTTTGAATTACCAACCCAAGGCAAGTCATATTTTCATGAATGGAGCTATTTCCTTATAATCTCAACAACACCATGGCATAACTTAACACACTAGTGTGTTTTGGATAATTCTTGGAATGTCTGCACCATAATCTCCGATCGCCAATACATATCAGAGAAACATTTACCTTATCTAAAGAAAGATATGGTAGGATATAATAGACCATGAGAAACAATTATATATTTATCGATCTAAAAGTACCTAAAATAAATTGATAGAACATAAAATATAAAAGACTCTAAAAAACATCGGTAGATGATCTGAGAAAAAATACCCTAAACTAATGTGATAGAAGGTCAGACCTAAAAAACCTAAACAATAGTGATAGATGTTCAGAGTAAAAATACCCTAAACCAATGTGATAGAAGTCCCAAGATAAAATTCCCTAAAATACATTGGTAGAAGGTAAATGATAAAAGACACTAAACTACAATGATATGTGGTCCGAGCTAAAAGAACACAAACTACATAGATAAAATGTCTGATCTAAAAGACCCTATACAAAATAAATAAATGGACTGAGATAAAAGACCATATACTATAGAGATAGATGGTCCGAGCTAAAAGGCGCTTAACAAAAACGATAATAGGTATGTTCTAGTAGACCCTATACTACAAGAATAGAAGGTCTGAGCCAAAGGACCCTAAACTATAGAAATAGAAAGTAAAACCTGAATGACCCAATACTATAGTGATTAAAAGTACAAGGTAGATGTTCATAAACAACAATAATAAAATGATCTAGCTAAAACACTCTAAACTGTAGTAATAGAAGTTCTGAGTTAAAATGCACTAAAATATAGTAATATAATGTCAGTGATAAAATATCATAAACTAAATAAATACAAGGTCGAAGCTATAAGACCCCAAAAAAAAATAATTTATTATCCAATAATGGAAAATCTTATAAGGCCCAACATATAGATTTGGAAAAAATAAAACTGCTCCTGCCATGAAAATTGTATTTTGAAAAATATAAAGTACTCTCCTTCTATCACATGTATTCAACCAAATTAACCTTTTGTGAAATATGTAATCACAAGATAATTAAATAGGGTATATCATTAGGGAACCTCATGTTAGTGGGTATTCGTGAGCACTTTTCAGGAATAATCTCCTATGATTTAAATTTTCAGATTCGTCCAATTAGGTTTACATGATATAATTAAAGGGGTGGGATTCACTGGAGATTCATATAATATCAGATTAGTGAAAATTCATGAACATCATGAATGAAAAAAATAGACAATAAAATGAAATTTTTAGAAAACCCATTCAATGATACAATAAAATAGAAGGAATCTCCACATTTTGAAGACTCCCAAAAAATATCATGAAAATGGGTAGCATATCAATGTTTGGAAAAAAATATATGATAGGATGATATGTACAGGTCAACAAGAGGGTGGTGAGAATTGTAAATTGAATGCTAATGTTTTTCTTGCCCTACCTCGTCTAGTTATCTACCAGGACGGAGAGCCATGACTATTGTAGTTATCCCCTCAAATATTTTTCAGAGATGTTCAAAATAAAGAAGATGACCTTGAATGGTCATACCTAACATGATCTATTATTTTCTCATATCATCATATTTTCTCAGTCTTGGAATACTTATCATCTTGAAACATAGTCATAAATTAGGGAATGCCCTCCAATGCCTTCATCACCCCCTTTATATGTCCGATAAGGGGAGACTAGTCTACAAGATCTTCCAAGACCCTATATTTTTCATCTAAATATTTTAACGTAATGATAAGTTATTTAATTATTTTATATAATGGTTTTCAATCAAATCCATCTTCCCCCAAGTCATGAAATTACTAATGATGGAACTACCCATTGTGAAGAATTGTTTATGATGCAATATTAGTAATAAAGGCATGAATCTCATATTTGATCACCATAAATCTTGTGTAAGCTTCTTTTACTAACATGATGAGAACGTCAAAAGGAGAAATAGCCAGCTGAGATGGAAAGGAAACATAAAATGAGACCTGATATATCCTCCCCTTAATAGAAGAATAACCACATTATTGTGTCAAATGGATGAATTATTTAATAAATTTGATTCCACTATTGAATAGTAATCTGTATAATAAGGAGGATTCCTTGAAGTCTATCCCAAGTCATCAATCAACAACATAATTACCAAAAATATAGGGATTATTGAGGCAAATGTATTGTCAACATGATGTACCAATCAGATTAGAACACCACTCAGTTTGGCTACTATCCAAGCATAGGAATAATACAGAGTAAGAAAGAGAGAGAATCAATAGATGGAAGAATGATCTCAACATCAACGTCTTCATATGCCATCATCACCCCAATCTAATAGATGCTCCTAGGGTTCCACACTCTTCGTACACCAACCAAATGGAGAGGAGATACCTTTGGTTGTATCAAAACTTATTGGAAAATAGATAAGGTGTATATGGATTGTAGATTAATAGAATGTCTAACCTAGATGCCAGAACCCTATCTTAAAGTGAGATATTATACAACTTTTCATTGAGGGAACCACTACCCTTTTCAATGATTGACACAGTTTTTGCATGATAAGGGGTAAAATTAATGTTGTTTATTGAAATTAATGTACCATTAGCCTCTTAATATCATAGTTACATGGACAATACTCTAGATATATTCATCAATATTGGAAGATATAGGGAATCAAGGATCTTTGTGGAATTTTAGTATTCGTAGCAATGAAAATTCTCCCCTAACCATCCAAACCAGAACTGGAAAGGGACACTAGTCCTATAAGGTCATTCACCTTATTAACTGTGGAACAATAGTTGGTAAAGGCATGAAATGGTCAGGAAGTCCAAGATTAAGATGTTACCCCTTTACTTGAAATGTTTTAATTACCAGCATACTGACCTGAATCCCTAAACATACCTCAATAGATGTGAAAAGACTCCCAATCAGAAACATGGCCAAAAATCCCACCCACCCAAGGATTAGAGAGATCTCTAACTTCAATCGATATCCCCATGATGTATGATTCCTAGCATCCAAAATGGACCGAAATGATTAATAAATATCATGAAATATGTGGTAAGGACACTGATGGGGGTGTATAACTGTTGGAATAACCCCACTGTAAAAAAGAAAAATATTGATCCATTCTTCGGAGGAGATAAGAGTGAACATAGGTAACCCCATTCTAAAATTTTCATTAATAATGATGAGCATTTCCATTTCCAATACTATATTCCACATAAAGTCATCCCAAATAATTTTTGATAGGATGAACTCATCTTACATATCACTGAGATGGGGGATCAAACCCAGTTGGTAGATATCCCATAGGCTAATTCCCACATTCTTGTGGGATGGAAGAAATGAGTTGGTGTAAGGGAACCAAATGATGATTAGTTGTCGATGAATAATGGGATAGAAAAGGATTATATATTTTCAAATCCATACATGATCATAAATATTGACCTTATATAACTAGTCATCATACTCCGAACAGCTTCGCGTAGCTTATAACGGTCATGCCCAATCAACAAAAAAACTACAACTCAGATGAGGCTTCCATTTCAAGTTCTATATGCCACATAGTTTATTTAGGGAAGAGACAAATATACTCGAGTAAATATGGGAAATAAGCTGATGTGTGAAACCACAACCATCCAGAACTAACAACGTGTTTTACAACATAAAATACAACCCTTAGGATTGAGCTAAAACATGCTACCATCCCTAAAAATTATCATTGGATTATATCTAAGGTATTTTGACGCTGAAAAATGTAGTATAATTAATTTTGAAGGATGAATGAAAATGTCATCCAAAAATCCAAACTCATATAGTGGAATATTGTGTAATAGAGGTTATGTCTAGAGCTCGTATGGGAGGAACCTCTTCGAAAATTCATTATCAAAATTCATGTGATATTAGGAGAATGTGTTATAGTTTGTAGAAATATTGGCCCGTTGATTGGCCACAATGAAATTTTTTTGATGATAACTGGAAGCCATTTTGAAAAAAAGTATGTGTCATATTATAGACAAATAAAATAAAATATTTTCACAAAAAAATCATCAACTGGAAACATCATTCTCATTGCATGAATTAGTAAGGGATTTGAGTATCACATAAAATACTCACAAATATCGTAACTCTGGAAGATCACATTAGTTTTAGGAACCCTCATGGAATGAAACAACCACATGACCCCTCAGAATACAAATGATCTTGTGACCATGAAAAGGTTATGTGAGACACAAAAAATAATCAATGGAACATGTGAAAAAGAAAGACTATTCCACAAAACCCACAATGAAATTGTGTATCCACATGATGAAAGTAAATTCCATTACCGAAGTAATTTTAATTGTTCGTTCAATAATGATATTGGAAAATATGTAGTATTGATGGGATGCTCTCATAGAAATAGACTGACATCAGGTTCTATGATAACATCTTTAAGGAAGGTCTTGTGAAAAAGACACGATATTGAAGAAATACGAATGAACTATGGATAATTGAGTAGCTTGTGAATGAAAAATACTCCACTCCCCTATTTATAGATAATTATTTGGGATAAATAAAATCCCTTGATAGACTGAGAGTCCCTGAAGATATTTTTGGTGATAGTTCCAAGTCCTTAGGAGGGCATTTACATTCCTCATAACTATGGACTTGTCCCTAAATACATCTCTCTAGGGGGGGGGGGGTTGATACATGTCAAATGAGAATTGGTAAATTCCAAAAGGAATAAATACATGAATACAAGTATCATTTTCCGAACAAAAAAAGAGTAATGGTGGTTCCCATGACCACTATGATCATCTGAACCACCAAGAGACAGACCATATCATGACTAGAAGAATGTATTGCACAACTTATAACCTATAGAATATATTGTGAATCCCCTATTGGAATGTTTTTCTACTCATGTGATAGAACCCAAGACAACTAGTGATTAGGCTATAGTTATAGATAATTTCTCCAAGGTCATGTATATTTTCAATTGATAGATGTTGGACAAACCATCCAACAAATCCTTATAAAATTGGTGGAAAATTTCAAAAAGGTGAGAAACTCGCATAGTCATAAAACTCACATGATGCATCACCAATGAGAAGAGTGAATTTTATAAAAAAATACATGAAAACATTAAAAGCCCAATGACTCTATAAAATAAACAATGGAAATAATAATGGGAAGGTAGGAGCCTATCGTGGCAAAAATTAACTCACACGATGATCCCCTATTGACCGACAAAATGTGGTAAGCATTATCAATTTGTCTGCAAAATCTCGCAAAATCCTGCTATCATCTCATCATTGTCACATAAAGATCCTAAAACATATCTAGATAACCTCACACTCCCTCGTTTTCTCCATAAGGAAAATAATATGGAATTATCTTGGAAATTCTCACACATCTTGATAGAAAATTTAATTGCTCATCCATTGCATCATCAATAGATAGAGTTATTTTATTCGACAAAGATCATACAACAATTATAAATCCCTAAATTTTGTAAAATAAACAATGTAAATAAAATGAAGAGGAGGTGGGATCCTATTATGGTCCTAAAAATTACATGACAAACATAGGATGACCGTAACATGGTCTCATAAGACCTGTCAACAAGCCGGTATGATTTTGTGAAGGCCCCCTGATAAGTCATCCTTGTCTCATAGAAGGCCCCACACAAATTGCCTAAGATCAAAAATGTACTTTCAATAAGAACCATGATCACATGATGGCCCTTGGACATGTTGGTATGACAATATGAATATATCTTGAAATTTCCACATGAGAAATAAGACCCCATTAAATGACAACAATACAATAAATGGGTAATTGATAGGATAGTATTAGAGTCTCTAAAAGACATGAGACTCCATTAATGTGATCTATGATAAGACCTCATGAAAATGTGTGTGGCCAAATCCATCCACCAAATCCATCCTAGTTTTTTTCAAAATAGGCCTCATAAAGATGAAAACAACTGGGGGCTTGATTCCTATGAATCTCCCACCCCATCATATAAATTACATCCCATATACACAAGGCCTATGTCGTACGTAGATGTACATTTTTGGAACATCTCACTGGAGCACCCATGCACTAGAGGTGATCTCATAGAGCAGTTTATCATGCCCTAATAAATGCATCCTTCCATGTATTATTCGAGGAATAAATGTAGAAAGCTTTGATCATGCATAATAACTTCCTGCGATCACTCATAGATCATGTGAAGTACTTCTGGAAAGTCATGTGTTGAACATCCCACACATCTACTAGATCATGAAAGACCTAAAATAAGGTAATACTGAACAAAACTATATTATATGAATGAAATATCTTTAATGAATACAAGAATATTGGAGACTTATAAAAAGTACTTATACACCAATCCTAACATACTTCAGATAAACCACCCATACACATGAAAACACTAGTATATATTTCCCATATATCGTTGGGCTCATTTTTATACTATTCGGATCATGAGATGTACTTGGGACATTTTAAAGAAACTCAAATGGAATCCCTTAAGAATTCCACCAAGGGATCATGAAGCCCCCCACAATTACCATCAAAACCCTATGGTGTCCTTAGGACTTACCTCTTAACTCACATGGTCGTAACAAGACATGTTAACTAAGTATTGTGATAGCATCGGAAAATGTCAACTAGATCTCAAAATGCTACCTAGGCATGCCAACTAGATCTCATAATGAAAACCAGACATACTAGTTTGGATCATGAATCATGGTCCAGAAATGTCACTTTAACTATCATGATTCCCTCATAATGTTTCATTCATCTTTATCTATAACACATGGGAATTCCAATTGTATAACGTGATTCCATTAGGACATTCCAACCATGATCATTCGATGGATTCCAAGATAAGCTGGATGAGTCTTGAGATGTCCCCCTTACAAGCCGTATATGATCATGAGACAACCTTAAGACATTCCAGCCAGGTAATGCGATATACCTTCCAAAACTCAAATAGATCATGCAATTGTCTTTGTAAACATTAGAAAGAACTCATCCAATATGTAAAACCTAAAATCAAGTCATGTAAAGTGGAAAATAAATGTATGTTAGGAAGAAATGTAAGCCATGTCAATAAGGAATTTTTGGACATGATAACCTTCTCAATCCTCACTGTGTAAGCCCCAATTATAATGGAATACTCAGTGTTTTTTCCCTGACCAGGTGAACTAAGATGAATCTGATTCCATCTATAACTAGTATACTTAGATCTCATTCATATGTACTAATCCCTATATTACGTATAGAAAGGTTATTCCATACACATAATCTCCACATTCATATGAAATTATTTAAGTTACTTTCCTTCCCTTTTTCCTGACAATGGGTATTTCTTACATGGGTTTAGGGAGTCACAATGATCATAACATTCACATTACATGTCTCTATCAATATATCAGAGACTATAGTGTTAAATCCCTGGTCAGTGGAATAATATGATAAACCCAATATATATGGGAAATATTAGTGTGTAATCCTGGATTAATGGAATAATATGACATGCCATGCATATAAGGGAAAATCGTTCATTAATACCTTTTTAGTGGCATAATATGATATGACATGTATATATGGGAATCATCAAAGTGTATGTATTGATTAGAGAAATATTATGATATGCCATTTATATCAGGGAATCATAAGTGTGTACACCTGGATAAGTGGAATAATGTGACATGACCCATATATAAGGAAACAATTATTGTTTAATCCCTGATTAGTGGAATAATATGTCATGATCCACATATAAATTACAAGTCAAGGTGTAATCCCTGATCAGAAGCATAAAATGATATGTACCGTATAGATGTGAAACATGAGTGTGTAAACCCCGATCATAGACATAATATGATATGACCCGCTTATAAGTGAAACATTTGTGTTAAAGACATGACTAGTGGAATAATTTGATTTGTCCATCATATAAGGGAAACATCAGTATGTAAGACCCGGTCAATCAGAAAACATGATATGTCCCCCATAGAATGGAAATCTTATTTTGTTTGTACTAACTAATTAAACTATGATGACTCTGATTCATTCCATAACTAGGTGATATAGGTATCCTTTTATGAATTGATCCTGAACACAAATGGGCATCAAATTTAGGGTAATCCCATCCATTTTTTTAACATTTCATTATTCAGGACCTAATCATTTGATGGTCTAATAATTATATCTCATCCACCAGAGGAATGAGAAGCCAAATGAAGTATGATAACTCTAATTCCTCCCATAACCAGTATATGTAGGATGCATCCCCGATGTCCAATATCCATATTGAATATTCTCATGTCTGTCCTATTAAATAAGTCCCCCATCGACATGTTGTGATGCTGATTACTTGTTATCACTAGTTTCTCATACTGAGAACAGCTCATGTGGGCTTAAGGAGCATATTCATTCCACAAGAATGAAAGAAAGGATTCATTCCCATGGTCCATGAACTATATTGATTATTACTTGGTCTATCCCATTACATAGGCCCCACATCCTTATGTAGTCAGGCTAATTACATTCCATCCCTTGTATCACACACCATGAACAACTCATTTGGGATTATGGAGTTGAAATAGTCACATCATTTGCATTGTGAATCTCTTCCATATAGGGAGATCTCTGTACCTATTCTAGGATGAGGTGAATGATATGAACACACCCCATATGATGGAATCTACCATGGGACCAGTTTCGAGGGAATGAACAAACTGAAATAACTCTAATTTATTTTATAAAGATGAAACATATGACGTCTCCTCGAGGCTTGAGATCAAATATTCCATGCATGTGTGCCCGTACACATATCATTTCTATATGAAATTTAACTACATGGATTTAACATAATATGTGGCCTTTGATTCCTACTATAAAAAAGTCACATATGAAATCTCATTATGGAGTAATCCCAACTTTAGAATACTAATTGTCTCCCACCATTGTAGAAAACTATGATGTTCCTGGTTATGTGCCTTCAACATATAAGCATCTAAGATTAATCGTGAAGTAGATGAATAACCATGGACACATATAGATAGACACAAAAATGATATTCTATTATTATTTTAGTAAATAGAGACTTAACATAAAATCACTTTGTTTGGGTAACCACTCCATAAACAGTATTAGGAATTGAATCTTAAGCATACATTTAATCTATAAGAGATCCCCAAAGTAAGAATAATTCCCCCCATAAAATGGTTTTATGATACCTAAATCCCATCATCTTAACCAATGTGAGTCCCTATGTGTTATTGGGTCTAAAACCACAAATAACCATCTTTCATTGGAAAAAAGTTATATACTCATTTTTAGATGAGGGAACAATTGGTAGTTTCCATTAATAATGACAATAGGGACACAAAATTAATGACTATGAAAGAAATTTTCCCTTATAGTCTTTTATTGGTCAAAAAAGGAATCCATTACAATGAGGGTTCCTGGTCATCTCTTATATGTCAAAAAATATTAATAATGAATATTTAAATTCTGATATTTTGTGGAGAATATTTTTATGAATAATACCTCAAGCTTATTGTATGAAAAAAATGGAATATTTATTTGGGAATGCTAAAGAGTTAAATAAATAAAGGAAAGAAAATAATATAAATAAATCAATTGTATTTCGACAATTTGAATAAGGAAAACAACAGAAAATTATATTAGATAACGGTGATAAAAGATTTAATGGAGAGAAGGAAAAGTTTAGGCATGCATGAGAAATTTAATTAAATTATATCCTTTTAACATTTCAACTTATTATAATGAAATAATTCCTTATAAAAAGCTACAAATAAACTATATTGATATTGAAGAGAACATATAAGGTGTTGGAGTATGTCATAAAGTAGTGAGGTTCATGAGAAAATTATATATCATGACATAGTTAATATGAGAATAAGAGTGATAAAGTACTATTGAGGTAGAATAAGAACCCAAATGCATCATGGATCACATATGAACTGATGAACTAGAATAAACACAATGATGTTACTATTATATTGAGTTGATGAGAAATTGAGAAGAAATAATGCTCTCTGGCTACCTTTGATATAACATCATCTAGAGAACATGTGATAAATACAGATATATCATTTGATAAAAATGTAAGACATGACAAGAGGGAGAATATAATGACCCACCACTTCATTAGAAGACATGGGATGTCAAAGACCTATTCATAAAAGTGTGCTAGATCATATGAACACTTTATGGTGAACGTATAATGAAATTCTCTGGATTATATTTAAGAAGAATATTTTTTTGAGATAACAATAATTAATGAGCGATAATATAAAATACTATTTTGGATATTCCCATTAAATTAATTAAGATGAAAATATTTTTGAAATTTCATTGTATAATTTCCAGGAAATAGTTTTCATATGTAGTCAATATGATTTTTAATGCATAATCTAGGTATTCAAGCTCAACCCAAACCTAGAGAAATGTATGATTTCATGAATACAGCTTGTAAATTCATATGTTCTTTGAATTTAAATTACTACATTATTCAGTTGAGGGTGTGAGACAGAAGAAGAGTGGATTAAGACTTTAACTGACCATCCAGGTTGATGTAATGAAAGAATTCATAAAATAAAAAAGGGAATACTAAATCACCCCTTAAACACTTTTTTATCTCATTAGACTTGAGAACTGTAATTGTTACAAGGAAAAGGATTCAAATCAAAATATCATAGAATAATATTGGAGAGTATTTATTCTATGAAAAAAATATGTTGAATGTTTTTCTTATGGAACAAAGTATATTAGATGGAATAAGGAAATACTTCTATATTTTATATCACAAGGTCTTGAAGAGAGTGATATTTTTAAATTTGGATTTACTCTCAAGATATTCTCCAATATGACTTGATTATAAGAAGGAATCTTAAAGTGGATTAGAAGTATAGAAACTCAACAATATAATCTCTAAAAGAAATATTATACATCAAGATAATGAAACCTGAAACATACAATGATATATAGGATAATATATAAAATATGTATATAGAAAATGAAATAATTAAAATGTCTCAACATTTGATATTTAGTTCTATGTTTGAATACTTTTTGATTGACATTGATAAGATTATTTAGATTAATTCACATGTTTCAATTATATTATTATCAAAATTATTGGATTTTGAGATAATCCATAATATTTAATAGTTATAAATCTGTTTAAGTGAAATTTTCTTGATTGATTAATCTAAAAAATATTGGGTTTGGGGGAGATATGTGACATTTACCTTGATGAGATACATAACACCATCCTTAACTATGAATTGAAAAAAATAAAATGTTCTAAAAAATAAATAAAAGCAGGATAGAGTATTAAAATACATGATAGAATAAAATAAATTAAGAAGAAGGTTAAATTTTATTCTACTTTTAAATGTGATAATGGAAGTAGGGTGTTTTATAATCAATCCATGTAAATTATCTCTAAAAACACTAGAAGAGGGAATGATATGTAAAAAAATTCATAAACATAAATTAATTAATTATGGGGGTATTTATATTTTTATATTGAATTCCCAAATAAGAAATATTATGACACAAAATGTGATGTTGAAACATAAATGTTTTCTGGGGGATGTTCTGGAAATTTTAGAAAACATAATTCTATATGAAAACCAAATTATTAAAGAAAATTCATGAGGATTTATAAGTACATCGAATAAATTTATGTCTAATTATTATACTAAATTTATTAAAATGATCATGGTAGGTATAAAAATTACATAACCATGATAACTCATATTAAGAGGCATGATACTCCTTCAAATAGTGACAAGGAGGAAGAAAATGTTGGCTACACCGAATACAACCTATGATCATAACATGTTTCTTAAATTGAAAAAAAATTAAAAGCTCAATAATATAGTAATTTGTTTTTTGCAAAAACGTAAATAAACATAATTTTAGATGTATAGTGATATAATCAATGTGATCAAAAATTCCATGGTAAAAAT
The DNA here is from genome assembly GCA_963277665.1 of Viscum album. Lineage (NCBI taxonomy): Eukaryota > Viridiplantae > Streptophyta > Magnoliopsida > Santalales > Viscaceae > Viscum > Viscum album. Next base: position 903,620,100 of record OY728165.1, on the reverse strand, counting down.
TACTGAAAAATATTAGATAATGGAAGATCACAATGGAATGCTGAGTAAAAATTTGGAAGAGCTATATGAGGCACAATTGAGGTGTCTTAAAAAATAAAAAACCATAAAGAACATGAGATAAGATTTTTTTAATCCTATATAAATTCTAGATGAATCATAAAAATCTATTCAGAAGACCAACGACAAGAAAAATGCATTAATGCATTCTATTTTATCAAGTGATACTATATCTTTTATATCTAGTTATATAGAAAAAAAAATCAATTTAGAGGTGTTCAAGATGAATAATTTCATAATTTAATTTCTACTTGTATATGTAAAAATGGATAGGTTTTGGTAAACAGAAAATACAAAATAAGACTTTGTAAACACTAGATGATTTCTAGGAAACAAGTAGAATTTAGTAAACAAACTCACTAATATGTTGAAGAGATTTCTTTTGAGGCTAATGCCAGTGTTTTGGGAAATTAAGACATAAAGACTATGATTTATCATATGAAATTTCATTCACATGGTTCTAGAATGTATCAAGGGTGGATCTATTTGAGAAAAAATAAATTAAATTTGAGAGAAATAAAAAAATTTTATGGAGAAAGATATATCTTTATTCAAAAATAAGTCTGTATAATCAAAAAAAAATTGAAAAATTGAACATAACTTGTGGAAAATGTGATGAGTAAGGTCATCATGGTAAAAAGTGCATGAAATTACATCATAGAATATATCAATATACTACTAGAGATAATAATGATCAGAATAAGATGTATGAGAATCCTATGAATGAATCCAATAATGAATATGCCTTTATGGCTAATAATGATAATAGAATCCCCTAAAAGGTTACGATACAAAAAAGTAGAAAATAAGGATACCTCAAGAAGGCCATAATGGAAAAACCATATGTAGAGGCATATAAAGTCCTCTAAATGAATTAGATGGATTATATTGGAGAAATTGGTTTAGATAATGAACCTCAAATATGCTATTATTATAAATAATTAAATAAAACCCCTTCTTATTTGCTTAATGTGCCAAACTCAACTCCATTAACCTATATATGGAGATTAAATTATTACATATGAACATGAGGCAGAGAATCAAAACACAAAGGATAAATCTTTTTATAATTAATGAGTGACTAGATACATATATTAATTCCATATTACATAGAAAAATAATATATAACATGAAAAATCTATTACATTCATCAAGATTATTCAAATGTGATATCTTTATATCAAGGGTAATGATAAAAATAAAGGGTGAGATAAATTTCTTAAGAATTAAATAAATACAATATAATATATCATGAGCAGATATGAAATTAAAAATTAGGGAGATTGGATACTCAATAAATTTCAATAAAATAAAAAACATGAGATTCAAACTGCATCCCTGGAAAATATCAACATAACAATCACATGGATAATAATAACTGATGTCATAATGAAGTAAATATATAATGTATAACACATTTATCATACCATCATGAAATCATGAAAATACACCATTAACACTACCATTATGTACTTGAGATAACACATTTCAAAAAAAATATGTATACTCTAAATACCCAAATAATTTTTCCAAACGTTTGTTTCATGAGACGGGTCGATGAATCGAGGGGATATATATAACTGGTCCCCACCTATCACTTACCTATTTGAAATGAAGTATTCATATATTGAATAAAAATATAGTACATAATCAATATTACACATTGCTAAATAAATATTCATAATGATTCATGAATTAAAAAAATCAGTATTTCCCTAGTAAAGGAAACAACTATCTAGATAAGATTCTTTTAAATAACACCATATATTTAAATGGTAAGGTTTTGGAACTATAAAACTAATACAAATGATCCTAAATACATCCATTATACTGGATATATGAACTTATTGGGGAAAAGTAATATCTAATGAATAACGTTGAGTGATGAATTTCATGATAATAATAAAGTGAATGATCACAAAATAGGATATAATACATAAATCGATAAAGGATGATATTTGAGCATAAATTCAATAAATTTAGTGTTTTTTAAATAAATGAAATAAATTTGATAATTATAGACTGAAATATTAATGAAAAATGTAAAAGAAATTTCTTTAAAGATTTTATATCATTATTTTAAAAATGATGTTATAAATCATTTATAAAATTTTTATCAGCCATTGAGAAAATTATTCAATTTAGTTTTATTATAAAAAAAGTATAGAAATAATAGAAAATTAATTTTTATTTAAAAAAATTGAAACATGTATATTGTCAAAAATAGTGAATAATGGGTATGGAGGAGGGAAAAGTTGTTAATGTTGTATATGTTGAAAAGATCATTCCTTTCAAGATTTTATAAACAAGAAAAAAACACATGTTCATAATACATTAAAAATAATAATTTATATGAATTTTTATATAAATTAATTGGAATTATATATATTCCTTTATCAATCACTGAAATGAATATTAAAACATTCAAGGAATAATTTAAAAAATATGGATATATAAGAATAATATTCCTGAACCCATAGAAAAAATATGGTTGGTTTTTTATAAAAACCTTCTTTTTGTATTTGATAATCAATGAGAGTGAAATATAGAATGAAAAAATGGAAACCCTTGAAATAAATATTTGATAATAAAATACATCGGGTTTAAGAGGATCACATAAAATAAGTATTCTAATATAAATATAAATAGGAATAATTAAGTATATGAGCGTAAATGTAAAATAATCTTTTACGACATTAATAAAATTTGAATCAAAGCATCTTAAAATCGAAAACATTAATTGAATGAAAAAATATACAATTTAAAAGGAATTAATGATATGATATTTCAGTGGTTGTGTATATATAATATAAAAATATCTTTCGTGCATAATATTAAAAATGTCTCGAAGGACTAGAATCGAGATGAAAACCCATTACCTTGGATTTATTCTGTTTTGGAATTTTAATATAATCATGTATAAGAAATTTAAATTTAGTAAATAAATAATTATTAATTAAATATATATATATATATATATATATATCATTTTTGTTACATTTTATAATCATTTTACATCCAATCATTTAATAGTTTTAGTTTAAGTCGACCACTAAATGATGTTAGATCAATTTGACTAAAATAATGTATTTATATTGACCATACTTACAGTTGTTGTTAAATGGTTACTTAATATCCATAATGTTAATAATTTTATTAATTTTATTTTTATTCATTATATCCATATTATAATCATCTATTCATGATGGTAATAGAAAAAAAACATCACCACATAGAGGTGGTAGTCCACATGTATGCATGAGAGGCATTATCATTTTCCATTGAAGGATAAGTAGATAAGCTAGATGATATATTATCTCTCTAGAATAATATTTATGTTATAAATATATTATATATTCATTAATTCTATTTTCATTACCATCTATGTGATCTAATGATGAAAAATGATACAAATTGCTTTGTGGTGGTGGTAGTCCACTTGTACAAAAGAGCGATGTTTTAATTTTTCTTAGGAAGGAAATGAGATAGAAAATATATGGACTATTAACATAAAAAACCATGAATTGTAAATATGCAGATTTATTTATTTTAATTTGGTTATTCTATATTTTATGAAGGTTTAAGAAAAATGAAATTTAAAAGGAGTAGAAAAATCATAATCCTCTTCTTTTGGTAATCCCCTTTTCTTTACACAATAATCATTTTTGATATTTTATTTTGTTGATAACTAGAACATTAGTATGAGAAAATTAAATTATTTATGGTATTTGGGTGGATATTAGTGGTGATAAATGGATCAATTTGTGTAGTGAAGATAATAGAGGGGGTTCTCTTTTATAAGTAACATGGGTGGATAACTTTTAAATATATGAAATTTTATGAAATAATTTTTTCATTACTGAAGTGAAATGGAATAAAATTATGAAATATTAAAATATTATATGGTTTAATTTGAAATAAAACCATTGAATTAGAATGTAGATAGGTTTTTTGTGTCATATTGAAGCCTTCGGCTTTTATTTTATTCCTTTGAACTGGTTTTACCTAAAGTGAGGGTGATATATATTTACCATGGTAACAATTCATTATGAAAAAAATTAAGTTTATATTATCCCATAATATTAATAATGATGGAAAACAATATATCTGTAAATTTTACCTGATTCAATCCATATATGTGGAATAAATTAAATTTATTATAATTTCACAAAACTCAAAGAAAACTATTTTCATAAAAGTGCATGTTTTAAGCCAAAAAAATATTTTTTTAGAAAAATAGTGTATATGGTTGTTTCACATGGAATTAATAGTATTATTTTAAATGAAATTAAAATTATATTAATTAAAATAAAAATAAAAACCAGAATAATATTTGAGAATACTTGATTAAAATAAAGGAATAGAAATAGATTTTATTTGGGTAAACAACAGTACTTATATTTCTAAAGTGTTAAACATATATTTCTAATACGAAAATCATTCTGTTCAATGTATTATATTAATTTTTTTTAAAAATATTTATTTTATAAAAGGGTTCAAAAAACATTCTATTAATACTTATAAAATAATAATTTCATAAATGATGAAATATATGTAATAACAAAAAATTTCACAATTCACCAAAAAACATATAATTTTTGAAAAATATCTAAGATGTAACCTATTATTTTTTAGAAGTCGAATTTAAAAATAAACATAATATAATGAAATTAAAATAATTATATTTGGAAATTTATTTTTTAATAACATTTATGAATAAAGCTATGTGTATTATGAAATAGTTTATTGAAAAAAAAAGATCATACATCCTTTAACTGATGATCATGTGTTACATTATCCCCCTCAAGAATTTTATCAATAATAATTTTATTATGTCACTTGATGAAAAAATTTGGGTTCTTATTCATCATAACTTCTTTAGGATCTCATTTCGCCTCTTCTATCTTATGATGTATCCAATGCACAGTCTGTAGTTGAGTATTCGAATTCCACAACACTTTTTCTATAGAGTCATGAATCTGGATAGGAAAGTCACAATAATATACATCTAGATACAATTAATTTTATATATTGATGCGTACAACCTTTGGTATAAGAATATAATACCTCACTAATGAAATATGGAACACATCTTTCATTCTAAAGTGATCAGGTAGAATAAAAAATAATTGCCCAAATATCCAATTCATTATAAAATATCAATTGAATTGATGTATTTGGGATATAGAAATACATTATTTCTAAAACATGTAACACACTCCAATAAAAAAAACATCTAGAAAAAACAACCCCTATATAAAATTTATAATTCCTTAGTCCATTTATCGACATAAATCATTCATCTTCATTTAGCTACCTACAAAAGACTCTGAATAGTTCTTACTTTTACCATTGACTCATCAACTAGTTATAGGCCTAAAAAATTCATTTCATAAAATTAATCTGAACATGTTGGTGTATGAAATATTTTCCCATCAAACACTTCATATGGTTCCATTGGAATTATTGAATGGAAGCTATTATTATAAGAAGATTCCTCAAAAAATAAATAATGATACAATTAACATGAAAATCATGTGATAATGACCTTAAAATGTATTCTAATGTTTGAATAATACTTTCACGCTACCCATTTTTATAATGATGATATTCCAGGAATAAATATAGATCTATGTTGATAACCTTCTAAATAATTTTCATGAATTTTGATGTTAATAGTGGGACATGACCAGATACAATTGAATTAGGTGCACAATGAAGTCTCACAACTTTAATGATATAGAGTCATGTGAGGCACTGAAGAGGTATATTCTCCCTAATATAGAGGAAATGTCCACGCATTATGAATTCAAAAATAATAACAAATATTGGAACATTTATTTTACGATTCATTAGAAACATAATGAAAATATCAATAGTAATTTTATCCCACATATATATATTAATAGAAATAGATTTCATTACTATTTTAAGAAATTATCTCTTAGTATTTACATATAAATAAAATAAGAATATTAAATTTTCAATTTATCACTTTTAATTATCTCACCAAAAATATCAATTAAATCTATACAAATATTTTCTCTACTAGGGTGTATATAGTAATTGGGTCTATGGGATTCATCTAGTAATTCAAAAATTAGTTTAGGTATTAATGGAACACATATAGTCTTTTCAAAATATAGTACATCATATTTATAAACAATGTCTACAATATTCTCTTCATTCACAACATTAATTTTATTTTGTAAACTCTTATCATTAATATAGAACCATTTTATCTTCTCCGGCAAAGATGGTTTTAAAATAATTTGGATATTTAGTGATCTTTCACATTACATAATGTGTAAAATGTCCTACTTTCCACAATAAAGGATTATATGATCTTTTTCAATACCTATATTAGTCATAATTCCTTAATCATTCCTACTAAAAACATTATCCATAAAATTTATCCTCTTAGGGATGTAGTGTATTGAGAAATCTTAATCCTATATTAGATAATTTTATCTCTTTTATCTGATGTTGATCTATTTTTATTAAAATATATTTTTTTAAAATTTGTGATCTGTATATATCTTAGATTTTCACTATAGGGTTATTTCATAATTATATTCCAGGAAAATATTATGGTTTTCACTTAAGATCATGGGCTGGATAATTGTTTTATGGATATTTCATTGTCTTTATGCATAAGAAACAAATCATTCATTCTAAATAAGGAAATATATGATTCCATTTTTTTTAATTACTATATATCTTCAAACCATCCATTCCAAAGGGTAATTTCAATTTCAGTCCATTAAAAAAATCCCGTATTAAAATCTTTAATACCATATTTACATTATTTTTACTATACAAACATTACCCCTTTACATGTAAACATGGTTAGTGGGAAATCTAATCCAGAAAATTATTGAACTAAACATAGATAATAACCTTCTAATCTTGGGAAACTATATATTTCCATTATATTCATTGGAGTAGGATATAATTAAAATTCCTATGAATTTGAGGGATTAACTAATATTCAAACATTAGAGATAATACAGACCAGAAATGAAACTTGATAAAGCCAGTTTTTTTAGACACTAAACACCCCGTATAGCTCTTTCAATATTAGAGTTTCAAGAATTATTATTAATTGGTATTTATAATATTAAAAAAAAGTATTATAAAATTATATCATTAATAAATACAATAATGAAATTATCATGATAATATTTGAATAATTTATTCATCATATACATTATAATAGAGAGTTCATTGTTTAATCCAATTGAAATTTTCTATAAACACACATTTTTCATACCTTGTATGTAATTTGGTCAGTGAAACAAACACCTTATTAACAATTAATGTAGAAAATAATAAATATAAATTAATGTAAAGTATTGAGCTACAGAACTTTGTTAAAACATGTCCTTAACATAAGCCAGAGGATACTTGTACTATAGTGTAGTGTAATTTATTTCCCTGAAATCATTTCGAATCCTCATATAATTCACATTCATATTAATAAAATAAATAGGGGATTCCCATTGTAAAATCTTATGGAAAATATATCTCTTACTACACAATCATTTCAGTTGTTTATTTAGTTTCTCTAATTCCACTGTATCCATTCTCTAGGGAATCATAGAAATATTTTTTTCATTACGGATGAGTTCCATAGAAAACCCTAATTCATAGATGGGTGTATTTACTTATAACTCTATATGAAACACAATAATGTATTCCAATACAATAGGTATATAATCTATGATAGGGTTACCTTTTATAACCACAGGTTCCACCTTCACTTATCACAAAAATTCTTATTGGAATGCTATTATAGGTGGAACCAAACATGACTCAGATTATAACCCCCCTAAGAAGATAAGTGATTATATGCTTCATTTTAGAATCATATTCTCTTTAACATTGCTATAAATTTCTATATTATACTTCAAAATAAAATATATTCCAAGTATTTTATCAAATTGAAGCATAGGTATAACAAAAATTATTATAGATAAGCTAAATCTATTAATCATAATGGTGACTTAATGAAATATCGTTGTTGCAATAATATCTATATGAAATTTCTTGATTGATAATTCCCTTATTAATGTGATAGGGAATGGTTTACTATTCTTGGAAAATAAGGAAGATATAAAATAGTTAAACAATCCAAAATAAAAAAATCATTTGATAAATTTTAGTTTATGATAAAATTACCTACCACCAAATCATTGGGGTCTCTAACGTAATCTATAATAATAACACATGTGTGTCCTTTTCCACTTTTCCTTTTCTATAGTAGGTTCCATTGATGCATGGATCATTTGATTGAATGATTCCAAATCTCTATATATTTTAAACACTAGTTATTCATGGTTTTTTCCTTAACATGTAATAACGTAATAGACGGACCTTATACATGAATATGTAAAAAACACCAATTCTATTAAAGTATTTAAGAAAATGCTTCTGTTTAAATTTATGAAATTTTGGAATTATCATATTTCATTTCTTCTTATTTAAAAAATTTATTATTAATTTTTTCCAAGATGACTTTTTTTCATAATTTCACTTGAAGATATAAGACCCAAATTAATCATTATTTATCAGTATAGAACATTATCTTATATCAACATATGATGAATGAATTTGGGGTAGAAATTACATTCTACAGATAAGATTAATTCTATAAAATAAATGGTTAGAGTTTCATTTAAGACTATATATATAGTCTTCTATATGACTTTTTGATCCTGCGAACATGACCATATATTCGACAACAATTTTCTCTTACTTCTGCATTAGGTGAAGAAATAGTCTATCCATTTTATCTCATTTCACTAGAGGAAGATATATCTCTATGAAAATCACTTTAAAATCCATGTGTTCCATACATTATATTTCACCATATTCATCAGTATTCTGGATGAATTAAAACTATTGATCATTAACTCATGTTAAAAAATATACTGCGAGAATAACTCTTTAACTTTCTTTACATCCCAAATCCAGAAATATATTTTCCAGGGACTTGATCTATTTATTAGTGACAAATAAATTGTTATAATTATTAAAGAATGGGATTTTTCATAATGAAATCCAAAAAAAGTTCAATATATAATGGAATAATATGTTTCTCCATACAGAAAAGGTTATTTTTCATAACCCAAGCCATGTTCCCCAATATTTCCATGATCTTCACATATCCAATACATTCTAAATTGAATATATCATCAGGGAAATTCCTAAATTGATTATGGGTATTGAAATGATTTTCATTTCCTATACTATATTTTATATCTAAATAATTTCACACACATAATTAGAATATAAAACAATGAATATTTATCCATGAAATAAAAATTTCAAAATTTTTATCAAATATTATAAGGGATTATTATTGAACCACTCTAGGTTAAATAGAAGGTCACAGGTGGTTAGCCAAAGATTAATAGAAATTTTATATTTGTCTCTTAAAATAACCTTATATACATATTATTATATAATGATGATTGTTGCAACTCAACCAAACACACAGAAATGAACCGGAACACCGCCTATTTAAAATTTTCACAACTCAATGTGAAAATGATATTTCTTAGTGTGTTATTAATTTCTCCTAGATCAATCTAGCCACTATATTCATCATGTGTGTACATGTGAGAAGGTAATTACCCTAAAACTAATTTTCACACATTTCTCATCTACGAGTCAATGTATCCCAATCATAATAATTAAAATGTTTAGGTAACAATAAATGTATTCTACCAAATATAATTCATCTATTTATTGAGTGTGTTTAAATATATAACATATTATCAACCTATAAGGTGGAAATAAATAGAAAAATTACATTAAATGTGTACAATAACATGTTTCTTCTAAAATTTATATGAAAGAAACATGTAAAAATAATAATAAAATATTCATCTACCTCTTCCTCTATTCTTATTATCTCTTCATCCACTTCAAATTTCTTCATAGATTTCTCAGTGACAATATTATTTTTCTTAAAGATTCAATTAGTATAGAAACTTCAATACAATATTATTTTATAGTGAATTTTAATTTCATTTCCAAATTTAGTTCATCAAATTACATTATATTTTATTTCGAATTAAACTCTTTGAACACACTTTACGTGATCTTGGCCATCCAAAAAAATCGAATTGGAAATTATAATAAGATGGAATTACTACCAAACCTATTGGATGGAGCCAAGTCAAACCACTCAGAAAGAATTATTCATGGAGCATACACAGCCATTATGGCATAGGACTATAATTTAAAATGAAATTTCTAAAAACAAAGCATGTCGATCTAAAAACAACTATTTAAGCTTAGTCCAAATTGATTTAATATAGATATGACATGGAAAAAAATTATAAAGAAGACAAAGCTTTCTTTTTAGTAACATCAAAATTGACCACTCCATCTCCTCTATGACATGGTACTCCTTCTATGGAATGAACACCTAGAAGGTCCACCCATTATGGTATGGTTCTCCACTATGGTATGAAGGTAATCAAATTACTATAGAAACTATAATAATGACTCAGTAACATGTGCCATATAGCATGTGTTTTATGGTGTAGACCATCTTTTTTAATATACTTCTATGAAAAAGAAATATCTTATGATAAAAAAATTTAAATTAAGAAACATATATGAAAAAACTATTTTAAGGCATAAAACTCTATATAATATATTGTGTACTATAGACTCATGAACTATTCTCATGATATTTAATCACTTATAACCATCATAATAATATTATGAATTAAAAAAACCAAACACCATAATCTCATAATAAATGTGTGTTTTAAGATGATTTATGCATTACAAACAAAATCAAATACAATGAATCATATCCACTCCAAGCATCAGAAAAATTCAAACAAAATCATCTCAATAGCTCTTTGTCTCAATTTCCCCCATTTAAATTTTCTTCAATCAAGGAACATAAATCAGAAAAAACATTAATATTCTATAATTCGATCAACATTAAATAATTCCAATATTTTTTATGCAAACAAAGTGTAGGAAACCTGAACAAGGAATGAAAATACAACATAATATCTATAACATATAAGTGATAAATATTCTTCCTATAATATCATCTAAAACTATCTCAATTATGAGGTATTAATTTAATTCTAATTGGTTAGATCATAAAAAAAACATTATCATCACTATCATCACCATATCAATCTCCCCAAATAAAATAAAATCATTAAAAAAACCTACATGTACTTAAATAATCGTTTAGAATAGTTCACACAAATGAACTAATGATAAAATAAAATCTTTACCCTTTTCATAACACTCTTAAAATATATTCTACCTCTTATGAAAAAAACATATAAATGGATTTCTTTTAACAATATACTCCATTTACAAACATGAATGAGATAGATATAAGTAATGATTTATATTGTTATTTTTCCACCCATTGAAAAAATATCAAAAATATAGGAAGAGGGAAAGGGAAAACAGCTATACCGTATCCTTGATATGTATGAGGATTAATTCTCAGCATTAAAATTATTTAATTAAAATTTTCTTTTGGAAATGATTTATCGAACTCATAAACAATTGGCCCCTTTATTTGAAAAAATTCCATTATTAAATCATTTATATTTACATGTTCATTAATGAAATGATATTTTATATCAATTTTATTACTTCTTGAATTCTAATATGGCTTCTTTAATAAATTTATAGCTCTTTAATTCTAAGAGAAGTGGTAGCTTCACCTAAACCTTTAAATCATCGAAATATGTCTTCTTCAATATTAACTAAATCATTCCAGAAGTTATAGCCAAATATTATTCTTTGGAAATTCGTAATGACATAAAAAATTTCTGGTTATATTAACATCAAACATACTTATTTTAATGATATAAAACCTCACAATATGTTGACATCATTTCATCATAAAAAACATCCCAATAAATAGATATGAAACAAAAATAGATCAAGATTCCATTTAATATAATATTTCAATCAAAATATTATTGATCATCTGATGTATCTTAAAATCATATTCTTTGTATTGAAATGATACACTTTTTTTGAACATTTATACTTTTCATAAAGGGTAATAACAGACAAAATGTCTGAACTCAATGTTGTGACATAAAAAATACTTCAAATTACCTTTCTATACACATTTTTACAAACTTATTTTCCATGATTATCTATGGATAGCTTATTTCCCACCAAAATTGGTGTGATAACTGGTTTTGAATTCTCAATTCCGAATATTTTCAATGGTTTCTTAAAATAATTTTCATAAAAAATAAAAATATAATCATTCTCTTGAGAAATCTTTTTTCTAATGAAATTTATCATTTATATAAGCCTAAACATCTCAAAGAAATCCTACATCTCTTTATAAAACATATCAAACATTTTTTCATCATTATAATATAATATTTTATAATATGAATAAAAATATTAATAATAAATATTTTTTTATCAAATTTCTTATATAGATTACATTCTAATATTCGTTTTCTAAAATTCAAACTCTTTATGTCGTTATATATCCTATAATTACATTCTCTTAGGTATCATTTCATCCCATATAAAGACCTTTTCAACTTGAAAACATTATTATCATATTTTACGAGAATGTTACCTCAAGGTTTCCCAATAAAAACATCCTCTTAAAATACACCACCTAGGAAGGATGACTTGAAATCAATCAGAAAAAACTTGTTTTATGGGATATTATATTAAAAAAATAAAATGTATTAAAGCATTGAAAATGATCAAAATTTATCCAAAATATTCACTCCTTCTACCTATAAATAACCTTTTAAAGTGAATATTTATTTATTTATTACCACTTCTCCTTTGAAATTACGTTTATTATCGAACCATCATTTTATTCAAATGATATTATTCTCTTTGGGATTTGGTTTTGACTCCAAAGTCTCATTCTTCTAAATCCAATCCAACTCTTTATTAAAATAATCAATTCACTCTTTATTCACTAGATATTCTTCAATATATTTTGTTTTATCTTGTAAAAAAATGTTATGAGTTGATGGCCTCGATTTTCTCATTTTTTAATCCATTTTTAGTGACTTATAATGTTGGTTTGCACCTAATTTTTTTTCTCAGACTGGGATGATTTGAAAGTAGTTATTCGCCATCCCTTGATTTTTTGGAATCTTCTTCAACAAACTATACACCAAAATTACTTTAATCACTGTATAGAATTTCATTAGGCCACATAGAAGACTCAATATCATAATTGTTTCTAAAAACCACTTCAATATCAAAAAAATCATTTTTTTATGATTCTGAATCTTGACATCTACCATGTAAATCATTTTAAAGTTTCCATATTATAAACCATAATATTCCCTTATATATTGAGGATAACCATGATATATTTTAGAAAATAATATTATTTCAATCATTCCAATTTTTTTACCATTAACGTTGATTATAAAAGGATTTAGCTACCCACTAAGATACATCATACTCCGAGATTTATTATAACACATATCAAAATTAGACATTTATAATCATCGACTATATAAAATTTTGTAGGAATATGAAACACTGCCCTAATATCATGACTCCAAAATGTTAATATAGGTAACATGTTAAACTATCATAGTTCGAGCCATCTCCACCAAAAAACTTTTTGTCTCTTTACCTACACCATTTCATTATGGTATGTAAGATGCACTATGTTTAACTATCTATTTTGGAAATCATAAAAATAAAACTGTAATAATCCTCTACACTTATTTTATAACATTTAAATGTTCAAAAGGCGTTTTATTTGTGTTCTATAATCATAACACAAGTAATAAAAGTGAATTCCCCAATAGAATTAATAAAATACATATCTACACTAGTTTATTACATCCTCGTTCAATTTACCACATCTAAATGACTGATCTGTAATGGTGGAGTACCTTGAATCACCAACTTCTTAAATGAAGAGTTAAGGATATTCCCATTTTGAAATTTATGTTACATCCAATATCATTATCTTTTTAGGGAAAGAAAAACATAAAAAATATTTACATGAGTAATAATATCCATATTCTTTTGGAAAATATGTCAATACCACCAATTTTATTATTCAATCTTATCTTTCATACTTAGATTACATGAATTTCTATAGTTTATCCACTTGAAAAAAATTTCATCTTGCTCGTTGTCATATTTTTTCCACAATTACATATTTAATGTTTTTAAAAGAGAACCAATATTTCCTAAACACAAAATTATATTCTCTATAAAAAATATATGACACACTTAACTTATTATTTCTGAATCCATAAATATATAATTTGTTTTTGGATTTCATATTTTCCTTTCCAATGACCACTGAACTAATTCATTTGATCTTTAGAAACCCATCATTTTCAGAAGTCACTGGGCATTATTTTTATTTTTTATTATCCATTCATGTGTATTAAATAAAATATCATATGGGAGGATAAACCCCTATAAACGATCCAAACAATTTCTTCTTTGGGTTATTTGAATTCTACAACCACAATTAAGGCCCTCTCATTTTCTTTGTTATTATTATTATGAGGCTTTTGCGTGATGAAAATCATATTTTTTGGTATGGTAAAATGATGACATAGTAATTATATTTATTACTAGGCATATCACAACATCGATAAACTTATTCTATATGTCAAACTTATTATATTATTTCTATTTAGAGTACCTAAATATTTTCTAATGACACTTCTTTTGATATGATTGGATCCCTCTCAAACATTTCCTGTTACACCTTATTATTTGATTTAATATTTTATAATTGAACCAAATGACATTTTACATACTCCCAATGCCCAAAAAATTCCAACAATGACTATAGAAGGGATATTTACCATGGAAATTAGGAATCTGTTTTGATTTAGTAAACTGTATTTTTTCACTATTAGAGTTACGCATTGTAACTCATTTTTTGAAATAAATTTTTAGTGAACTCCCAACTATTTTTACTTTTAATCAATCATTTTTCTGATTTTTTATACACCATAGTTGTAGTAAATTTTTCAATCACATTGCAACTTCTATAATTTCAAGATTTTCCAACATCACTTGATTAATAAAAAATATTGTTCTTCATGAATTGCTTCTTCATCATTGAATTTTATATAATAATTTCATCATTCTTATCTTCTTTGTTGAATGATTTTTTTGTTATTATTTGGATTTACACTTCTTTTAACATTCTACAACTTCTAAAATAATATTCTGAACATTAGATTTTGGCTTCTTCAAATCCCATTATGTTCTAATCATGTTCTCCAGTAATTGATGAAACTAAATATCATTATCCTTCAGTATGATTTTCTAATTTAATTTTAAGAGTCCTATAACCATCTTGTTACATATTAAAAAATTAAACATCTTCATGAATCATTTTTTTTTTGGAATTTCTCATTCATTGATGATAAAGTAGTTTTAATTGATCTTCAATTTTTTGATATTATTATCCTATTTGGGAATATTTGAAATCATTTTTCAATTAAATATTCGTAATTAATTCCATATCACTCTATTTTTCTAATTCATCTTCAAATTAAAAACAAATTTCATCACTTTAAACATTTTAATCATTTACTTTGGGAGTGAGTACTTTTTTAGAAACATCACCACTAGATCTGAACTAATATTAAAATTCAAAATCATTATCAAAAACCTATTTCGAAAATAATTTAACCTTGTTAAATTAAGAGAAATTATTAACCTGATCATTTTGATAAACATTTATATTACCATGATTCTTCATTGATAATATTATAGATATAATATTTTCCTCTTTAATATCTTCTATGATTGGGATTTTTGATAATTTTCATCATATTTCACAACACCACCACCCATGAAACATTTATTTAGAAGCTTAGAATTATATTTCTCTTCCCTTTTATCATGTTTCATGATATAATAGAAATAGAATAATTATATTTCTTCTCCAAATCATCTTTCAAATCTAAATGAAAATATTTTCATTTAAAAAAACCATATTGTTATAATTCCCTTGCTTTATGGATTTAAAAGAGATATATTTTTTCATCCTTAGAATTACTCTTAATAGTAGTACATTTAAACAATTTATAAGATATTACAATAAACTAAAAATCATAAAGAAAAATATCACATGATTTATTTTCATCAAAATTACAGACATTAGAATAAAAATTTTCTGTAATTATAAAGAAAAACATTCCAACAATATTTGTATCCTCTAAATTCTCACTATAACCTGAGATTTCTTCCACAAAATCATTCACACTAATTATAAAACTATAAAAATATTCATCATTATTCCTCTAAATAGATTCTTACTCAAGTCTCTGAAACTAAAACTTTTGTTACTTCACTATGGACATTCTTTCATAGATATTCTCAAATTTATACTAGTTATATTTTCTAGTTTTGAGTCCTTTGACTCTCAAAATCTCACTTTCTAAGAGTAGTTATATAATAAAATTATTTTCACAAATGTGACCTTCCAAATCCCTCATTTATTTATTTCTTATATCAACATATTTATCCTAGGGAACAAACCCATTCGTTATATCATCTAAAAATGATATCTAATATATAACAAGTACACAATCATCAAATCTTTCCAAATGTGATATATTTTTCCATAAAATGTTTGAATACCCTATTTGTTCACAAAATTTAAATTATCCACTATAGATAATAAAAATAATTGAATTCTTATTAAAATCGATAGAGAGAATTATAAAGAAGACAACTTCAAAAAGGTAGTAAATAATGGAGGAAACCTACCTCTGATACCACATGTAGTACAACTTCAGGATCAAAAAAATATCACTAAGAGGGTGGTGTATTAGTGTTTAATCTTATTTTTTATTTTTCTACCAAAAAATTTTTTCCCTCCAATTACGATTTAGTGATGATTGCTATATCACATGAAAAAAACACCAATGAAAGGGAACACTATATATTTACACTGTTCACCACCCAATGAGATTCCACTAGTCCTTAGTGTGATATAGATTCTTATAAGATCACACTACCCGCAAGAATCATCATCTGGATACAAATGAGTAGTGTATTACCTTGAAACTTGCTTTCACCCTACTCTCGATTATACTTCGGTGTATTAAATACTAAAGTTAATTCCACACATAACAATGATACATACATGGGTAAAAAATTAAATTTCCTCAACAAAATAGATATCTTATATGATTTTATTGTGATTAAATATTAAATTTATTCCCCACCAACACAATAGAAAAAATATCAATCTTATTCTTAAATCATTTATAAGGCCAAATTACTTCAACACTTTGTATGCACAAAACATGAAAAAAAGTTTCAATCCTCTTTTCCTTCCTCATTTATATTTATTATATATTCTAGTAATTATTCTTTCATCATATAATTCTATGCAAAATTATTCTTGTTTTCTAATCTTCTATCAATATAGAAATTTAACAATATCATTTTTTTCTTGTTTGAATTTGAATTGGAATTTTAAATTAATATCAGATAATTCCTTTAAATTTGAGTACATACTCAACACATTGATCATATTCTACATAAACTCTACCATCCATTACATTTGAGTTTGAAATTATAATATATTATAATAAACAACAAACCTCTTAGAAGAATCCAACTCAGACATCCCAAAAAACAGTCTAGAAAACACCATTCACAACATAGGCACCCCCATTAAATTGTATGATTGTAGTTCAAAACCATTATTTATTAACCTAACTAAAATATATTTAGAATATGATACCACTATGTTGTGAAGATTCCATATTTTATTGTCCGATAAAAAACAATGAAACCACCTATTTTATATAACATCTTCTTACTGTGTATGGATATCAAAATATTCAGAAAAAAATTTCCAAAAAACCCAGCACCTTACCGGGGATGATAAATATATGATATATTACAAATTGATTTATGATATATTTTGAGTTAAAATAAATTACAAGGTTGGTACCTCTATATTTCTTTTGAAATAAAAAATAAACTTATCAAATTTTTTTGACATGATCCTCCTTCCATGCCTTGGGCACATAGTCAATCCACCCATTGTGGCATGGTGCATCAATATAGTATGGCGGTACTCAAATGAAATGTGAAATCATAAGACTGTCTGAGCTACTTATTTAGAGTAACTTTTATATTAGTACATAGAACATAGTATCCAATCAAGTTCTAAGATATATAAGATTATTAAAATTAATTATTTCTCATTAGATCAACTTTTACATAACAATCCCAATTTTTTAGCATGAATCTCATTCCCTATATCCCTTAATTTTACCGGAATCATGAACTCTTATCACTATATATAATCACATTAAACTATTTTAAGCACTATCTAGTTTAAAATCTGCAGACATCTTCACCAAAACATTATTTTGAGTTTGAATATGATTTATGTATTGTAAAAAAGATACATAAAAAATAATCATATCCACTCAAAACATCAACATATTCCATATTAAGATATGTCAACACGTCTTTCACTCATAAATTATTAGGATGATTATATTGGATATATTGTTCAAAATTTAGTTCCTAGAGGTCCTACTAAACTTCTGGAAATACCAACAGTAACCACCCAATCTCTAGAAACCTTGAGTTGGTGTTTAATTTATTAAACTCATACAACAAAAAATAGATCCCAACAAAAATTAATGATAAGATTATAAGTCTTGGTAGATTATATATATAAATGATTTACATATTACACTATAAAAATAAAATATATCATTGTTATGAAAATTATATCATAGAAGATAATTAAAATATTCCTTCTTCATTCCTTGGAGAATAGATAACATAATATAAGGTGAGATAAAACACCCATTAAGGTAATGTATACAATATTAGCCATCAGGAATAAATAATTAATTAATAATATAACATAGTGGAGGATAAATACTTATGAAATTTAATCAAAAACATGATTTTCAAAATTTATCTATAGAAAATATCAATATAATAATAACATAAAAAATAATTTTTGAAATAATAATGAAGGAAATTTATAATGTTTGATTTCGAGATCCTACTGATAATGAATCATGACACAAAATCATAATCCTTACAGTCAAGGGATTATTCAAATACATTTCAATTAATGGGGAGGTATACACCAAATACCCAACTAATTTCATCAACAATTTATCTCAGGAGACATGTCAATTCATTGAGGGATTATCTATATCATACCCCCTATGCCATTTATATATTTACAATTCATTTATTTTATATTGAATAAAAAATATACAACATAATGTATGGTCTTTAAAAATAAAAACTATCAGTATGGAATCATGAATACAACACATAAATATTTCCCCAAAAAAATGAAATAAGTTCCTCGATAAGATTCATTAAAAAATAACCATATATAAAAGTGTAATACAATTAATGTAATAAAAAATTATTGAAATGATATTGAATATAACTATGATTCATAAAATACCTACAAGAATGTTACAAAAATAATTTCTAAGAAATAATGGAGAGTTATAGAGCCCATGAGCATGAGAAATTGAATGATCATAAAAAAATATATAATCCATAAATCACTAAAGGATTATAGATGAGAACCAATTCATAAAAAATAATGGTTTTTAGGTAAATGGAAATATTTAAATAATAATAAAGTGAAATATTTTGGAAATAATAAAACTAACATTCCATTACTGATTGATGCATTATTCTAAAAACAATGTTATAAATCATTTCAAGTCTTTTAAAACATTTAAAAAATATTGAATTTTTATTTTAAAAAATTTAATTCAAAATATAATATAGAAATGATTTTATTTTGAAAAATAGGGAATTGGTAGAGGATGGTATATAGAGAATAATGACCATGGAGTATAGAAAAATGGTTCATTTACATACATTAAATTGAATATTCCTTCCACACTTTTGTAAAATGTATAAAGTGACTTTGTCGGAAAATAATTAAAATATACCTTGGTATTTTTTATAATAAATCCAATGGTAGTATAAAAATTAATTTACCAATAATATGAAATTATATAAACACTTCCATGAAAAAATTTAATAAATGTGGATATTGAAGAAATATATCTCGACCTGAAAGATGAAATAATATCGGTTTTTATTAAATTAATTTTTTCGATGTTTGAGTACCAAAGATAGGAGATGATTGAATAAAAATTTAGAAACCCCATAAATAAATATATTATAAAAAAATATATGGGGCTTAAAAATAATAAATTTATATAATCCTTCTACCATAAATTTAAACCTAAACAATTTAAAAAAATAATGAGATTCTAAAAAAGTCATTCACTAATTTAATAATTTATCATTAAAAACAACTTAGAAAAAAGATGAATTAATATTTTAAATATCATGAATAAATAATAATTTATGATATAATATTTCAAAGGGGTTGTATATACCAATCATAATTTATTGGGTTCATAAAATAAATTATATCTTAATGGAGTCGAATTGAGATGAAAACACCTCACATTGGATGTATTCTTAGTTAGATACATTATATATTCCAAATTAATCAACTTAAATATATTAAATACTTTATTATGAAAATTTATCATATATTTTAATTTTTTGGGTTCATTTATAGTCATTTTAAATCATTTTTTTGAAAAGTACTTTTTTATGTTGACCACTTTATCATGTTCTGAAAATTTTTCTAAAATTAATTTGATATATTAAATATGCTTACAGTAGATTTTAAATGGTTATTTACTCTCAATAATGAAAATAATTTTAAAAATATAATTTTTATACATTATAGACAATATATAATCATTCCAGAAATGTTGTTATAGAATAATGCATCATACCACTTCATGGATATGGTAGTCCCCACATATGGATGAACGAAATTATCATTTTCTATCATATGGAAGGGAATGATGGTATATGATATCATATATTTATAAAATAATATTTATTTTGAAAATATAATATTAATTCATTTATTATATATTTATAACTACACATGTGAACAGTTGATGAGAAATGATACACATCACCTCATTGATGTGGTAGTGCACAAAAACTCAAGATAAATGATTTTTATTTTCCCTATGATGGAAAGGAATTATAAAATGGTTTTTGAATTAAAGTAAAAACATATATGTTTAGTAAATATAATGATATTATTATGTTAAGAAGGTTGTTTAATTTTTTCAGGATGTTTGAAAAGAAAAGAACATGAAAATATTGGTTAGAACATACCAATATTATTTGTTAATACCCTTTGTCTTACACCTTAATCCTTATTAAAGTGGTATTTTAGTGATATAGTTACATATAACATTTAAAAATATTTTTGGGAAGGTATTTCGGGAGAGATATTTTATCATAGTGGATCAATAAATGAAGTTAAGAGAGGATAGGAGGGTTTCTTTTATAATTGATGTGGGTGGAAAATTGTAAACACATGAAACATTATTATATGATATATGTGTTTTTATAGTCATATGGATAAAATGTATCAAATATTTTTATATAATAAGGTTATTGTAGACATGAACCCAACAAATAATATTTAATAATGTTTTTCTCCAATCATAAAGCTTTTCTTTTTTACCTTTATTACTAATTTTACCCTTACCCAAGGTGATAAATATTTACCATGGTAAATATTCATTAAGAAAAAAATTAATTTGAAATTATTAAATATAATTATTTATTTTCATTAAAAATATATAATACATTTAACATGATCCAATTCCTCGATTTGTAATAAATGTTTTTTAATACATGTTTATAAAATTAAAATAAAATAATTTTTTTAAAATTTCTATTTTAGACATAAAAAAATACAGAAAAATATATCATAATATTGATTCCCATTGAATTAATTAGATTATTTAAAATAAATTATATCTCCTTTTAATTTAGAACGAACCTAAAAATAAATTTAAATTTTGAATACATTATTGAATGATAATAATAAAAATTGTTTTTATTTGGTTGAAAACATTATTTAGATGTTCAAAATTCCATTCCAAGATTTATACGTTCAAAATTACATCGTTAAATTAGTAATGATTATTATTAAATTTATTTTTTTTTTGTGAAATTTTTTTTTATAGATTTTCAAATTATTATCATATCATAATAATGACATAAAAGTGACAGCATTTGTAAAATCAACATTTTTCACTATTCACTGAAAAATCAACTATTATTAATGTATTTAACAAAATCACAATAATGTAATTTGACAAGATGAATTCAGAAAAGGAGTTACAAGCATTGGCTACAGAAAAGTTATACCATTCTGCTCCACCAGGGCCAGCTACAAGGAAGACAACTACTTCAAATATCACTACACAAAGTGATACTAAGAATTACTACTAAGGGAATATTCTACAAAATTTCATTTATGTAGATTATAGTCTATATTAATTTCATATTTTTTCTGAAACTCCAACCCATATCACAGTCTTAGGTTCAAGTCTCCCCATTTGAAGACATAATTGAGACTCTTGTGGTCTGAGTAAAACACAATGCTCTCTCCCAGAAGGTAGTTTCTCTACATCCTTAGGGTTTGGAATACTTCTAGAAGCTCTATGTCACGAGGCACATAGTTATTCCCATGGGGTCTCAACATCCTCAACCTATACACGATTACATCCTTTGGCTGCCTCAACACACAATTGAGACCAACTCCAAAGGAATCACAATACAATAAGATGTCTACAACTTCCTCTGATAGTATCAAAACTATAGCACGCCTCAACCTCTTCCTAACTTCCTCAAATTCCTTCCGGCACTACTCAGTTTTGGTACACATATTCCCCCTTCCATTTCAAGGTGGTCAAAGGGGATTCCATTCTAGAGATGTCTTTTAGAATCCTCCAATAAAACCCTACTAATCCATGAATTCTACAATCCTGAAACACATTTTTGGGTTGCACCCAATAAATCATTGTTCTGATATTTTATGAATCCCTAGATAAACCATACTCCATAATGAAATTCCCTAGAATGTGAACCTCATGTATCCATAATGGGTACTTCTGGATTTTTCCATATAGCTGGTGCTATCCAAAAAATTAAAGGACCGTACTGAAATGATTTACATACTCATGCTCTATTGAATAGTATATGAGTATGTCATCAATAAAGAAAAAGACCAACTAGTCTATATATGGCTGGGAAACCAGGTTCATCAAATCAATGAACACAACGTGTGAATTATTCATAGAAAACGGCTTCACAAAGAACTCATAGTGTCCCTAGCGACATCTGAATGCCAAATTTGGAATATCAAACTCATGAACCATAAACTAGTGGTAGTTGGACCTGATATCAATCTTCGAGAACCATCTCACACATCACAACTGATCAACTATGTCATCAATCCATGGAATAGGGTACATTATCTTTATCGTCACCTATTTCAGGCAATAATAATCCACTGAAAACAATATCCTCTCATCAATTTTTCTCAAATAGGACTGGAGCTTCCTAGATGGACGCACTATTTCTAATGATACATTTTCATTAAGGTCCTCCAAGGACAACCATAAATCTTGAACCTCAATAGGTGATATCTAATATATTGGAGAAGATATCATAGCGGTACCAGGATACAATTCAATGAAAAACTCCATCTCCAATTTAGAGGTAGTCTCGGAACATTCTTGGGTAATAGATCCATGTAATCCTCCACAACTGAAGGAACATAGATGGTAGAAGAGTCTGCAGGACGAAAGGATTTTCGCTCTAAATAATGAGTGATGGGCTGAAACCTCTTGCTTGCAAAACATACTCTCCCCCGGGTGATCTCTCTCACTACACTATGGGAAAAACCAACTTTTGCGATGGGTTATTTTTGACAGGATAATTTTCAATCGCAAATAGTCTAGTCCAGAGATTATTTGTGACGTGGGGTCGTCCCATCCCAAATTCCTTGTTATTTGTGACGGGTAATGGTGGCTCGTCGCAAAAAGTAATCCGTGGTTTGGCCTGGTTTCCACGCCAATCAGTGCGAAGATTATTTAAGAAGGGAGGAATAATCACATCGCAAATAGTTCGTTGCTCTGAGGAATTTGCGATGGGACCCATTGTAAATACCCGACAGGTGTAAATGGGTTCTTGGGTCTGGAAGGTTATTTGCAATGTGAAAATGACCCTGTCGCAAATGGTTCGTCGCTCGGAGGGTATTTGTGATGGGGCCCATCGCAAATACCTTGAGTCGGTAAATGTTTTTTTGTGATGGGATGATACCCCGTCGCAAAACGTGTGTTTGCATGTACCTTTTGCAACAGGCCACGTCAGAAATATTCTTTTAACCGCCGACAACAATTAATGCGGGAAAATGTATTTGCGATGGGCCTCGTCACAAAGAATACCTGTTGCGACGGGAATACCATAGAAAAATATCTCGTCGCAACTAATCTGACCTCTATTCCCCCCATCCGTTTTTTAAAATCCTCCACTCAATTCTCACTTTCTCACTTTCTCTCAACCCTATTTTTAGAGTGAGAATATGTTTGAGTTAGTTTTTTTTAGAAATTTTTTTTGAAGCCTTCTACATCAATAGATGATCAAGTTTGAATGTATTTATATTTTATTATATTTAATATTCATTTCATTTTGTTTGTTAATTTTAATTATTTTTGACTCGTTTTAATTTAATGAGATTTAAATTGTTTTGTTAATAGTAGTTATTTGTAATTCCAAACTGAAAGTATTCATACTAATTTATTATGAATATGAATAATTAGTAATAAATATGAATAATTTGTAATATTTAGGAATAATTAGTAATTATTAGGAATAATTTGAAATAATTTGTAATTATTAGTAATAATTAGAAATAATTAGGAACAAATATTTATAATTAGCAATAAATATAAATAATTATAAATATAAAGGTATAATTAGCAATAAATAAGAATTATTTCTAATAATTAGAAATAAATAACAATAAATAGTAACAATTAGGAATATATATTAATAAATATGAATAATTAGTAATAAATAGGAAAAAATATTAATAATTAGTAATAAATAGTAATAAATAAGAATAAATATGAATGAATAGGAATAAATAGGAATAAATATTAATAAATAGGCATAAATAAGAATAAATAAAAATAAATAGGTATGAATAGGAATAAATTGGAATAAAAAGGAATAAATAGGAATGAATAGTAATAAATAGGGATTAATAGTAATAAATAGTAATACATAGTAATACATAAGAATAATTAGTAATAAATAGGAACAATAAGTAATAAATAGGAGTAATTAGTAATAAATAAGAATAATTAATAATAAATAGGAATAATTACTAATAAATAGGAATAAATAATAATAAATACTAATAAATAATAATAAATACTAATAAACAGGAATAATTATTAATAAATAGGAATAATTAGTCATTAATTGGAATAATTAGTCATAAATAGGAATTATTAGTAATAAATAAGAATAATTAGTAATAAATTGGAATAATTATGTATAATTAAGAATAAATACTAATAATTAGGAATAATTAGTAATAAATAGGAATAAATAGGAATAAATGGGAATAAATAGGAATAAATAGGAATAAATAGGGATAATTAGGAATAATTATTAGTAATTAGCAGTATTTAGTAGTAATTAGTAGAAATTAGTTGTAATTATTAGTAATTAGTATTAATTATTAATAGATATTAGTAATTAGTTGTAATTAGTAGTAATTATTAGTAATTAGTAATAATTAGTAGTAATTATGACTAAGTAGTAGTAATTAGAACTAAATAGCAGTAATTAGGACTGAATGGTAGTAATTAGGACTAAATAGTTGTAATTGGGACTAAATAGTAGTAATTAAGACTAAATTTAAAAAATGATATAATTAGTAATAATTAGTAATAATTAGTAATAAATTGGAATAATTACTAATAAAAAAGAATAATTAGTAATAAAAAGAAAAAAATTAATAATAAAAAATAATAAAAAATAATAAATATTAATAAATAGGAATAATTAGCAATAAATATGAATAATTAGCAATAAATAAGTATAATTAGTAATAAATAGAAATAATTAGCAATAAATAGGAATAATTAGCAATAAACAGGAATAATTAGAAATTAATATGAATAATTAGCAATAAATTGGAATAATTAGTAATAAATAGAAATAATTATAAACTAATTTGGAAGAAATATTAATAAATAATAATAAATATAAATAATTAGTAATAATTAGGAATAATTATGAATAATTAGGAATAATTAGTAATAATTAGGAATAATTAGTAATAATTAAGAATAATTTGGAATAATTAAATTTAATTTGGAATAATTTGAAATAATTAGTAATTATTAGTAATAATTTGCAATAAATATTTATAATTAGCAATAAATAGGAATAATTAGAAATAAAAAGTAATAATTAGAATTAAATAGTAATAAATAGGAATAATTAGGAATAATTAGGAATAATTAGGAATAAATTGGAATAAATTGGAATAAAGTGTAATAGATAGGAATAAATAGTAATAAAAAGAAATAAATAAATATAATTTATAATAACTTGGAATAAATATTAATAACTAGGAATAAATGAAAATAAATACTAATAAATAGGAATAATTAGTAATAATTTGGAATAATTAGGAACAATTATTAATAAATATCAATAAATATGAATAATTAGAAATAATTAGTAATAATTAGGAATAAATAGTAATAATTACCATTAAAATGAATAATTAGAAATTAATAGCAATAAATAGTAATAATTAGGAATTAATAGGAATAAATAGGAATAAATAGGAATAATTAGTAATAAATCAGATTAAGTAGTAATAAATAAGAATAAATAGTAATAAATACAAATAATTAATAATAATTAAGAATTTATTGTAACAAATAAGAATAAATAGAAATAATTAGGATTAAATATTAATAATTAAGATTAATTAGTAGTAATAATGATTAATTAGTAGTAAATAGTTATAATTAGAAATAAATTGTAATAATTAGAAATAAATAGTTATAAATAGTAATAATTAGTGATAAAGAGGAATAATTTGTAACAAATTTGAAGAATTAGAAATAAATAGTAATAAATAGGAATCCGTAGGGATAAATAGGAATAAATAGGAATAAGTAGGAATAAATTATAATAACTTGTAATAACTTGGCACAATTTATCATGGATTGATGACACTGCTTTTTCTCAATGGATCTTCTACCTTCAACTTTCCCTGACTCAAAACATTATGAATAGTAAGATTCTATATATTCATATACAACCTCGTATGAATGAGTTTGAATATTCATTCATAAGACCATATTTTTTATAATCTATTATGGTGGTGACAGTTAAAAGAAGATGATTCATCGAAGAAAAGTGGGCTCTTTTGTTTGACGGCTCATTTACTTGCATCTTTCACACACTAAAATCACAATGAAGAAACTTATCCGAGGTACACTTATACATTACTGTATACCCAAGAATGAATAAGCATACATCTGAGAAGATTGTTCATTTTGATTTTAGTGTGAGAAAGATGCAAGTAAATGAGCCGTCAGACCAAACCGTAGTCGTCAATCCACTAGAAATTATATCTCATAAATTTAATGGCAATTATTAAGAAGTAGTTGTAATTATGTATCTTTTATTAGATAGTGTTTTTATAATTTCAAATTATTCCAAAAAAATGATTATTTTTATTTTGTTGAATAATATAGGACAAAGAAATCGACATCAATCATTATTAAATGATCTTACTTGGATAAAACAGCGCAGAAATCCAAATAGTTCTGGTTTAAATCATTTTTATATGGAGGGTGTTGAAACCTTCTTATCATTTGCATAATCAAAACCAGAATATGTATTACATGCCACAATTAAGTGTCCTTCTAAAAACTATGTTATGAAAATGTTTGACACATTTGAAAAGGTTGGGGGGACGTCTCTTGCGGTTTGGTTTTCAACCAGATTATGTTTTTTGGTTTCAAAATGGTAAACACATTTCCAGAAATATACTAATAACTTGATTCCAGATCCATCACGGTTTCAAAATTTAGTATACGATGTTGCAGGTCCATCTGTTCATCAAACTGAAACTCAAGTTGAGAGTGATTTAGCTCCTTAGTTGGCACCATCTGAATTTTATGAGTTGTTGAGGTCTGTTGAGGATGCATTATATCCTAGTTTCAAGATATAAAATTTAGAAGAGGTTGCAAAATTTATGGTTATAAAATCAGATAATGAAATGTTAAAAACTGTTTTGATCAAATATTTTCTCTGGTTAAAACACAGTTACCTGAAGGACATGTGTTGTCTGTAAATTACTCTGAGAGGAAAAGGTAGGTTTGTAATATTGGCATTAGTTATCAAAAGATTCATTCATGTCCAAAGGATTGCATCTTATATTCTGGTGAAAATGAGTCATTGGATAGTAGTCCCACATGTGGACAATCGAGGTATAAAGAAGCTCCACCCATGAGTTCTTGATCGATTCCAGTAAAATAGTTGAGATATTTCCACATTACACCCAGGTTTCATCATTTATTTATGTCTCAGAATATAGTGTCAATGATTTCATGGCACAAAACTATGATTTAAACTGATAAAAACTTGAATCATCCTTCTCATGGTGATTCATGGAAGCATTTTGACCGTCTGCATCTTCCTTTTTATTTAGAAGCCCGAAACATGCGATAATGTCCTTATACTGACTGTTTCATTCTGTTTGGATCTTATTGTAGTCAGTATTCATATTGGCCTATCTTTATAACTCCATACAATTTACCTCCACAGATGTAAATGAAGGATCCCTATAGCTTTTTGACTCTATTAATCCCAGGACATTTGAAAAAGAATTTTGATGTTTATTTAAAGCCATTGATTGATGAGTTAAATGTATTGTGGATTGATGGTGTTAGTACATATGATGTTTTTGCGAAACAAAATTTCATAATAAAAGTTGTACTGATGTGGATGATTAGTGGCATTCCGGAATATGTCATGTTATCTGGCTAGAGTACACATGGTCTGATATCGTGTCCTTACTGTATGAAAGAGAACAAAGCCTTTATGCCCATAAATGGAAAAAACCCTTACTATTATGAATGTCACCAATGATTTCATCCAACCAATCATCCCTTTTAGAGGAAAAAATCACATTTTAGAAAAGGTACAATTAAAAGGGATGAACCTCCAAAGATGATCTCATGTAAAGATTTAAAATAATTTGTATTTTCATTACCTCCCATTACATGTTGTCTAATAGTAAACCAATAGAAAATTGATGGAATTGGGAAAGAACAAAATTGGATAAAATGAATTTTTTTGGGATCTTCCATATTGGTCTGATTTGTTGGTCCGCCATATGTTGGATGTCATGCATATTAAGAAGAAATATTTTGATCATTTATTTCATATAGTTTTGGATACATAGGGTAAGACAAAATACACTGTAAAGGCATGATTAGATATTGCCCAAATTTACAGGCGACCGAACTTAATCTATTTGAAAATGTCAGATCACAGAGTTCAATAAATCCAAAAGAAACTAATACACTATCCAAAGAGAGATGATGATTATTTTTTCACTGGATTACAGATTTGATACTTCCAGATAGTTGTGCTTCTAATTTAGGATGATGTGTTAAGAATAGTTATATTGTCCGAATAAAAAGTCATGATTGTCATGTAATAATTGAAAGACTTATACCAATTGGATTCAGAGGTTTGTTGATTTATATGATTTGGGATTCGATAACAGACATATCCTATTTTTTTAGACATTTGTGCAGTGACAACAGACTACGATTCATTAAGAAAACTAAAAGAAGAAGTTCCTGTAATTATATGTAAACTAGAAAACATCATTCCACCAGCTTTCTTTGACTCAATATAACATCTTATATTATATTTTTCACATGAATCTAAATATGGAGGTCCCATACATTTTAGATGGATGTACCCATTTGAGAGATTCATGTAGAAATTGAAGAAAAAAGTACGTAACAAATATTTAGTTGCAGGTACAATTGCTGAAGCTTATTTTCGAGAGGAAATTTTTTTTTCTGCTCTCATAATTTTGAATCCCAATATCCCTAAAAAAATCGCATGAGACTAAATTAGGGGAATGTTAATAAATAAATGGAAAATAAATTATCAGTTCTTAAACAGCCATATCTTGGTTTCAGTGGATTTCTGAAATGGTGACTTTCAGATGATGAACATCACAGAGCTCATAAATAAGTTTTTCTCAACTATGAATAAATGACATCAATTATACTGTGAGTTCTTCTATTACTTATTCTAAAATTTATGTTTTAGTATGTAGAATAATTTTATTTGTAGGTTATATGATAATAATATCAAGAAACAACTTTCACAAATTACAACAGCTTCTCTTTACAGAACACAGACAAACCAATTTTCAAAATGGTTTCATAAACTGGTAAGATAAATAATTGCTTGTTTAATATCAATTCTATTTATTATTTATCATATTGATAATTGTTTTACAAATTTTTAGGTGCCTCAACATGCTGATATAATTAATAAGCGACTATGTCTATTGAGTAACCCACAATCCAAAGTGGTTAAATCTTATAATGCATATGTGGTGAATGGTTTTCAATTGTCATACACATGCATATGTGGAATTTAAAAAACAATGAACAATGGAGTTTTCTTAAGAGGATCGCATCACAGAGAAATTAATGTTCAATTTATGGTATTTTGGATGAAATTATTGAGTTGTGTTTTCTTGGACAGAATTACATAATGATGTTTAAATGTCAGTGGGTAGATACTCAGAGAGGCTTGCGTGTTAATCCGACTCATGGAATCATCTAGATTAAATATATAAGTCTTATTGCAATAAATGAACCATTTTTACTTGCTCAATAAGAACATCAAGTTTATTACACAAAGTATTGGTCGAGCATAATAAAAATACTTAAAAATACTTTAGTGATTTGTTGAGCATAATAAAAATGAAATATTGGGAAAATTATTTTACTCAAACTGAATGTGGTTTCGTTGATGTGAAAGGAATTGAACTTTTTCAAGAGACTGCTCAAAATCCATCTTCTTCACTAATAGACGTGAATATTGACGATGACATCACACAATTAAGGATTGATGATGAAAAAGATATTAATGATGTTAAAAATGAATTTAAAATGACAAGAGATGAAGAAACAGAAACTAATATGGATAATGATGATGTTGAGGAGAAAGATGAAGACATTAAAATTGACAGCTATGAAGATGAGGTTGAAGATGGGCATTGACACAGTTAAATGTAGTTATAATCATAACTAATATATATCTATGTATAATAGTTATTTTCAACTATCTACTAACAAAAATCATTTTGTGTTTAAGATGGATCTTGATCTAATTCGTGAGTTGCAGAAGGCTGATCTACCTTTGGATGAGGGGGATTTTGGATCATCGACCCTCAGCCTACTGGCAGTTCAGGGGGTACATGGAGGGGGCATGATCTTGCAACACTAATGATTCCTGACCCTATCCCCGAGCAACATCCATGTCTTGGATTCAATCCACTCACACAAAGGTATGGTAACCTGTAAATTTTAGTTATATTTCATTAATTTATTTATAAATAAACTAATTGTCAGATTATTTATTCCTTTTCCATAGTTTTTCACATGTAGCTATTGGATAGCAGAGCCCTATCTTGTAAAATTAATTTTCTCAGCCATGGATCACATGGGAACAAATTCTTATTGATGTGCACTGCAACACGTTCGATCATTGGGTGGTATGTAAATAAATAATATTTATTTTGATGTTTATTTTATTAATAACTTTATATTATGAATTATTTAAAGGTTATATGGAATCCCATCGACGATAGAATGTGTGACGCTATCCACGAGTCATGGCAAGTGTCTATGTGTGAACATTTCCCTCGGTTTTTACACAAGTAAGGAAGAAAAACCATTAAGAAAGTAGGAGTGATAGAATTTGATGAGTCTTATAGAGCCCACCGACCAGATTACATTTCATCTCATGTTTGGGAGGGATTATGTTTACACTGGTTGGGTGGAGGATTTCAGAGGAGATCATCTATGGGATAATATAATCAGGGGAGACATGAGGAGACACATCGAGCTGGTAGTCATACATTCAGTATGCATAGAGAGCATACGGTAAGTATATTCTTTAAATTGTTTATATAACATTAAATATTAATATTTTAATTTATATTTCTGTAGGCAGTGCAGTATCCAGATATTACGGAGTTCGATATTAATCGAAGGATGTATAGTGATCTAGCCACAGAAAAGATTAGAGGTGATCACCAACGTCGGATTGTGGTTAGTATTAATTTTTTTGTATTTTATTAAATACATATAATATTTTCAGCATTTTAATTTTATATTGGAATTGAAGTAGTCATTTGAGGTTCCAGCCTCTCAAACACACGCTGATAGTCAGCATGATACAATTGAGAAGACCAGTGCCCAATATTTTGATGAGGCGTAATGGATACAGGCGACTCAGTATAGCTTTGAGAAGGGCCTAGTAGTTGGTATAAACTCTCATTTGACTCCTGGTACTTGTTATGTTACTGTTGTGATGTCAGCGTCTAGCTCGAGAGGAGCTCGTGGAGAGACATCATCTTCTGCCTCACAGTATTAGGAGTAGTTGCGAATTCAGGCTGATCATATAGAGAGTTTCTAGAAGTAGAATGAAGAGATGTCTTGGCAGAAGTAGCAGCAGCAACACGAGGAGGAGATGCATCAATGTTGGCACCAGCGGCAGCAACAACATCACGAGAAGATGAAGTACATTCATCATCTAACTTGTATTTTTGGGATGCAGTTTCCACCACTATCTCCTCCTCCATCTCCTCATCTTCCAGAAGATGCCCCCCAGGGATTTGTTTTCATTGTTAAAAACATTTGAATTCATGATTTGTAGTAATATGAACTATTTACTATTTCTGTCATTTATATTGGTGAAAATATTGCATAATATAATTTTTTTTTATTTTTAATACTTTATTATTTTTTATTAGTATTATATTTTTTATTATTTGTTTATTTTTCTAATAATAATAATATTTTATGATTATTATATTTTTTATAAATATAGAGAATTTAATATTTTTAATAATTTTATTATTTTAATAATATTAATATTAATTTCTTATTAATCATAATTTTATTAAATATATTTTTTTTAGTATTATATTTTTTAATGTTATTTTATTTTACCAATAATAATAAATTTTTTTATTATTTTAATTATAATAATATAATTTTATTCATTAATCATAATTTTATTATTATTTTTATTTTGAATAGTATTTGCGACATGACCTTTTGCAATGAGACCCCGTCGGAAATAATCTAATTTTTTTTATTATTAGTATCTGAGATGGGGCGGTGGGTCCATCACAATTACTATTTGCAACGGAACCATCAACAAATGTTTTTATATATATACTGTATATAATTGGATAGTTATTTGCGATATGAAATTTGTCTATCTCAAATAGTATTTGCGACGGGCCTGTAGCAAATGGTTGATTGATATATAATTTATATTATCTAAGTATTTTCTGCAATAAATATGTTTCTCATCGCAAAAACCATTTTTTTCGATGGGCCCATCGCAAAAAAAACGTATTTACGATGTGGTTTTCTACAACGGGCTCTATGCGAAGGGCCCCCATCGCAATAGCCTATTTTCGATGGGATCCCATCGAAAATAGGCCGTCGAAATTATATATAATTCCATTAGGGCTGGAAATGGAGAGTCTCATTACATCAGTGCATTAGAATAAGAATTTTCAATGGTGATAGTTGATATAGTATCAATCCTTGTTAAATCAATCCATTCATAAAATTACATCATAGGGTTCAATCATGATTACCAAAAGGTTCCAAATTATTCTTTCTCCAACAATTAATTGCTTTCACTACTGGAAGATGAGGGATACAAAAGAAGCATTCTCGATAGGAACATCAAGATTAAGGTACAATGATAGTTCCTAAACTCGGATTTCTAACTCTCTCAGTAAGGGTGAACACATAAATTAATTATTATAACATATATTTAATACTACCAAATCAAGAGTATAATACACACATATAATACCTCTTATCATATGATTCACTATAATATCATTGATATCAAAACCCTATTATTGTCTACGGATCCAACCACCATCTCCCTGAACCTGAAGTGGGATGCATTGTGTAGTTGTCAGTAGTATCTCATAGCATC
Source organism: Viscum album (assembly GCA_963277665.1). Taxonomy (NCBI): domain Eukaryota; kingdom Viridiplantae; phylum Streptophyta; class Magnoliopsida; order Santalales; family Viscaceae; genus Viscum; species Viscum album. The sequence goes on along the minus strand of OY728165.1, from coordinate 903,585,807 downwards.
TTCTTCCACCCATATCTCCTCCTGCTCCCCATCCATTTTTGACTCCATAGGAACCACCCAGTCCGTGAACAGTATATCCCTGATAATGATGTTTCCCTTCCCATGGTCATCCAACATCAATTTTCCTACGTTGCTCAGCACATATAGTAGGGAAGTCCAATTCGATATGAAATCTCCCACAAAAAGATAGACACCTTCCCCCTATAAGATTCTCTATTCCCCAATGATTCCTTTGACCACATTCATGGGTCAAATCATAAAAGGATCTCTTACGAAGATATCTTGAGGCTTGGCTTCTAAAACCTTCTACAAATGACTCACGTCTTTGGTGCCCCCTGCTAGCTCTGGCTAGCCGGAGTCCCTCAGACAGAAATATCTCTATCAACAGTGCCCACTACAGGACCCCAGAATAGGTGGGGATGTTTAATGGTATAGAGTTGGATCATATCACTCTATAGAGCCCTTACTGAAACATCAATGCTGTTAAGTTTAAATCTTGGATAATGTTAGGGGAGTACCATGTAAGGTCTGTGAAACATATTGCATACTCAACAACTATCATCATTCCATGATTAATCTCCCAAAGATCCTCGATCAGTACTAAGTTCATGTTTGAGGTGTAGTACTCCTCACAAAACATCTGTTATAAGATAGTCCATGAGAGTGTTGACTAATCATGGATCTTCATAACAAGGATCCACCAGCACCCAAATCCTCCGTGGAAGAGGGTAGTAGTAATAGAAACCACCAGATTCATCAGGATCCTAGCAAGACCGAAGATACAGACCACAAACTCTATCCAATCATCTACTACCCGATGATTTGGAATGCCCCAAAACCACAACAGTCCATGAAATTGAAACACATGGTGTGCGCTAATCATGCACACGTCCTCATTATACTCTACTGGTTTGATATGCTACTTGATAGGGTGTGACACTCATTCATTCTCACATAGAGGAATAGGGTTGTGGGATAAACATGGAACTGAGTCCTCTACTCTCATCAGATTGTCATCACACACTAGTCCTAGCATCATAGATGCCTTTCATTAGAGGGGCATCCTAAAATCTATCATGAAGTATGACTATCAGATGATAATATTCATATATCAACAAAAAATGGGGATTTGACTCAATAAGGATAGTCAAATACTCAATAATATAATATTCATGAACCATTAATCCCAACAATAAATGTCTCAACATGAAGAGTGGTCATGTAGATATTCATGTTCCTAGTGATTGGATACAGGAGCTGGCACACCATCAAAAAATTATCTAGTTGGAGAGCCGCATATCAGACACATTGAAGTTGTTTCACTAAACAACAAAAAAACTTTCTAAAGGGGATACTGACAAAAAAATTCTAACAAATGAATGCGATTTGATTTCAATATCTCACAACCCATCCCAAGCCATGGATCAAGATGTACCTACACCAAGAACGCTTCCACAGGCTATGGGGTGGAGACAATTGTCGAAGGCTTGACAAACTCATTGATTCATTTTACTAAAAACCTTTATATAAACAGAATTCCAACTAAATGAAAATGTTAAAAAGGAAATGATAAAATATTCAACTTTACTATAATGTAGACTAAGGATTAATGAACCTCTAAAAAGTATAATGATATGGTAGTGTATACTGAAAATTAAAGGGAAACAATACATGCCTAACCAGAAATGTTTCCCAACCAGACAAAAAACATGGAAAAGTAAACAACTGATAGAACATAGCTCTGGAATCCTAAGCTACAACCACCATATAATGCCAATGTACCAAATATCCCTTGACTCCTCTATTGTCACGATCGTCCAATAATTCATCTCCAGAAGGAATAGTGTGTTTGGGAAACACCTATATAGGTATTAGTATATGAATACATTGTAGGACACCTCGAAAGCTGAAGGGGTTTTAGTAATAGATATACAATATGTGGAAAATAATAGATAGAACAAGGTTCATTGAAAAAGTACTGATCATCCCAACAAAGAGTGAAAGTAATATCATCCAATCCCAAAGGGATGGACACTATGAGTAGATGAAATGTCCATTGATTCATCACCACTTATAGAAAGATATTTGACCCATACTATTATGATATGCCTGAAATGGAAAGCACACGGAACACCCCGCACATCTTTACCTCTCTTGGGAGGAGAGTAAATAAATCCCATGAGTTGGTAAAAATAACAACATATATATATATATATGCTCAGTCAAAACATCCATAATTCAGAGAGTTAGGGGATCTCCATCTCATATCTAGGCCCAATAAGAAGAGTATTCAATAGTTCAAAAATTCCAAAAATGATGCCAAGATTGTCATGCATCATCCCTAAACACATAAGACTGAGGAAATCGTTCATTACCACTTGACACTATTCTATTTGGATGGCACTAACTCACCCATATGGTTTTTTCATGTATCAAAAACACAAATTAGTGAGGAAATAATCCCTCTTAATCACGAGTCCAATGAAACATCAAGACATGTCTCTCCACTGTGATGCATAGTCATGGGGCCACAATTTCTAGGTAGAGGACCCATGCCCTGATATGATTGGAGGGTTCCACTTTGGTGGGTTATGGACCCATGACCAACTTGGGTGGAGGGTTATACTATAGATCATCGATGACCCAAGAGCTGTCTTACAAAAGTAATCTATATAGAATGTTGAGGACCCATAACAAGTATGTATGGAGGGTTCAACATCTGATAATTGAGTGCCCATGCCCTTCCATGTAGGAGGGTTCCACTCAAAAAGTCAAGAACCCAAGATTACATTGGCCGGGGGTTCCACTTTATGTTGCCAAGGACCCATGGCATGCCCTATAGGAGGGTTACACTTAGAAAGAAACCTATGGTGATCTCCCCTAATCATTATGCCCAATGAGCATCACCTAAAAAAGTTCCATATATTGAACATTCCACATCATACATGAAAACTGACAAATGAGGGAACAATCATTTTCTATGTGAAAAAAAATTAGGATATTGTACTCACTGGCCAAAATTCGAGTTCAATCGAGGGAGACACGGGTCATCGATGATTTCTCAAAAGATAATCGGGGTACATGGTGTGTGAGGGGACCCACATGGTGTGTGGCGCCACTCCACCACTAGTTCATGTCCCAAGAAAAATCATAGGTCTATAAAATGTCGCAGTACACACCGTGTATGTGGACTAAATGGCATGTCCTGGAAATCTAAGACAGGAATGTGTCCTACTCTCCTTGTCCATGTACTGATGAAAAAAGTCGTTTACCCGGACTTGTGTACTTCCACATGGTCTCTAGTCCATGTCACCCATAAAATAGGTTGTCCAATCAGGGAAGGGGTAAATGGAATTTGTGGGGTGAATACATGTCATGTCTACCTTAATATTACTCAAAACTTACAAGTTATTATTGAATGGGCTACATAACGTACAATAATTCTAGAATATGTTGTGTAGTCGATATTTTTCCAAAAATCCCTTATCCAAACCTTTTTATAGAATCTACTCGCCCCTTTAAAGATATATCCTTGAATCAACTATAAACTCACGGATCATACAAAAAGTATGTTCTTCGGCTATTTTTCACCATAAAATAGTCATCGTTCATCATGATGATTTCACCTCACATTTCACATGTCGTTGAACCTCCATTGGTCGAGATTATTATCTTTAATCACTGAATCGATCATCATCATCTCACAACAATTATGGATCTTTGTTAAGTTCATTAAGATAATATTGTGTCATTTATTGATTGAGAATATGACGGTCTTGTCGTCCATGGTACCTCTCAAAAAGGTCAAACCAGGACTGTAGGGATCCAACCAGTGAAGAATGAAATTCATAATGGGGAGAAAGGAAAAACACAAATGTTTTAAGGATATATGAAAAGAATTCTTGGGAAATCAATCAAGAATGGGGAATCCTAGGTTAGATAAAAAAATAATTGGATTTTTATACATGGGATTATGTAGAGGTCTCCGAAATAGTGAAGATCTAACAAAAAAGATTGGTCTACTCAATACATTGAATTAAATGCATCAAAAAACCAAATAACAAGTCGTACATTGATTTTGGTCGATAATTGTAGAAGAATAATTTTTTCAACAATCTTGTAGGATCTATTTTGTTTGGTGTGTATTGATATGATATGATATAGCATTCTTTCATCGTTCAAGATAGTCATCTTAAAAAAGTTGGAAGGAGAGATTTTATGTCAATTTCAGAATTTTGATACTGAGTGTGTGACTTTTTACATAAAAATATATTTATGTTATATAATTTAAATTGATAGGGAATTAATTGATTAATTTTATAATAAATTTATCCACTTAATATAATGCATCCTATTTAAGGGAGTGAATAATTAATGCTAACTCATTTTATGTCATGAATAGGGTAAACACCATGGTCCAGAGTCAAACATAGCCACAAATTTATGATATAAACTACAGTTTAAGATTTTTCCAATTCTATTTAAGAAGATTCATTTGTGGAAAATAATATATATTTAATATTGTTAAAAAATAATAAGGGTCACATAAAAACTCAAAATAGCATGCTATCTTAGTACCTAGATTTGGAAATGTATATAAATATATTTCAATTCCTTACATGAAAAAAACGGGTCTCTACAAGATCACCCTATTAACTAAAAATTATATATGGTCTTGTAACTTAAAATTTTTTTATGATTAAATGGAAATATGTGATCTCATTTTATAGCAAATAATTCAAAATCATGAATATTAATTTTATCCATATAATTGAAAACCACGAAGGATTATTTCATGAATCAATTCCATTTTTCCATGTTGGCTTCATGGTAGGTTTACACGAGGGGAACACATGTGGTTATAATGTCATCCAAAATTTCTATTAAAATGATATGTATTATACATTCCTTAATATCATTTTACACCAAAACTCAAACATGGACCACCTGATTTAAATTTTAGTATAACAACAATATTAAATGAAAATTATTATATGGAATTAATCATAAAAAAATAGTAGAGAAAAGTTGATAAAAGAGAATGAGGGAACAAATAATCCTACATAGTACCTTATGAAACTCCCTTGAAAATTTTCCTTGATTATATTAATATACCATTAAAAATAAATCCATAAATTATATAAAAATATATTGTATGCTTATTATTAATGTTTGGAAGATAATAATAATGCATGTTTAAGGATTAGCCCATGAATCACATATAGGGTTGATAAATCCCATTTTAATATCAAGAGATAATTACCAAAATTTAGATATCACAAGGGAATCACATAAAATCCTCAAAAACAAAATTTCAAAACCCAAAACCAAAAGAAAAAGACCACCATAATTACATAATGACTAAAACCAATGAAACATTAAGATGATGTCTCTAAATATTTTGTAACTAATATAAAGGAAAAAATCCATAAACACAATATGTAAATATACCCATTAATTCATTCAAAAACCTTTAAAACCCTAAAATAAATCATACCATAGACACATCCCAATAATGAAAAAAATTATTAGAATCAAACCCATAGAAGCCTCCTTTAGCTGAAAATGATGAATTCCAATGATCTGAGATGATTTCATTCATTGTTTTGTGTAATTTATTGTAAATCTATGAACTTGTAGTTTTGGAATTAGAAACAAATTATTAAACATGATGTAAATGAAGGATTGTATGAAATTATATTGGATTAGTACGAATAGTCCACTTTGTCGTAACCTTGAATGGAGAATAAAAATGAAGAGAAGGAGAATATAGGAATCAGCCACAGGAGGAGCTCTTTGTTGACTAGGATGAGTGAGGGATAAAGTGTGAAACCAAATACATCAAAAAAATTTGTGTGAATATTAAAAAATTCCATATTTTTAAAAATATTACCTAAAGATATCAGGTTAATTATATAGGGACATTGGGTACTCAATCACACTCCAAGGACACCCGCTATTTAGAACACCTCACCAGGTACACATTACAGTCCTTCAAGTTCCAAATGAATCATGTATTTTTTAAATTTTAGGTTTTGACTCCTTCTAGTCTACCCAAAATCTTGAAACATCCAATAAACCCACAACAACATCCAAATAAATCTTACGTTCTATCATTAATCATAAAAACCTATGACCATATCCCAAAATAAAAGAACAACATTGATATAAATCTAAAAATTCAAGTAAACATATTTTTCCATCATTTATATCTTAAATTTAAGTACACAATACAATTTAAATACGTATAAATAGGTCATAAATGACTAATCCCTCAACCATTTTTCTTATCATCCTTAAGAAGTTCATAGAAACCTTTAACTAATGACTCATTGAGTTCCTAATACACCAATATTATGAACCCTTAATAATAAATCATCAATCGATAATATATCACCATTACATACGTCAATTCTTCCATATCACTTCCTATTCATAACTCCCCAATCTGATCAAGAGGAATCCATTCCACAAGATATCAATATTAAACGACAAAATACATTGCATAGTATTACATTAATACTATATACCAACTTATTTAATCATTAAGGATGTTTCTCCCCATCATTTTATTCTCTTAGAGATGTCGATGAATATCATACTACTACATTTTCTAATTTACCAAATGATTTGATTTCTGTATGTTTTATAGAAAACCAAATGTTATTTCAAAATAAACATTTAAATAATTTTTAGAAAACATCCAATTTTATAAAAATTGATTAGTTTTTAATTCATCTTTGATAAATGGTTTTCCTAGCATACTTTATTTAAGAATATAACCACCACCTTTTAACCACCTAGTTTAAAATCATCCATATTTTACATCCAAAATAATTTATTTTTAATTTTTTCATGTTTTAAAAAAAATTCTTTTTAAAATATAATTCGATGGGATAGTTATACTTCAATATTCATTACATTTCAAAATTCAAATTTACGGTCCGTTTTTTTAAGAGTGTGTTTTTTATAATAGCGAATGGTATGTAAAATAGGTTTAAAATGAAATCTATCAATTTCCCAAAAAAATTTACTGTTTTCAAAAAACATCTTTCACCGTAGATCATGAATTTATAAAACAACATTGAAAAAAATTTCACCTCATTTAAAAAAGAAAACTAATATTCTATTAGTAAAATAACATTGTTCTCTAAAACATTATCTCATCAATATTATGAAGATTTTATTATTTATCAAAATATATATTTTATCAAGTAAAATTTTCAATAGATATCACTTATCTAATAATAAATAATTATACATGTTTCACAAGAACATGGATGTAAAACAGTGAAGATAATTCTTTAGGACTATGTGGCAAATAAATTCTTTCAGCACATTAGTTTTTAATGTGGAAATATAGCATTTCTTTGTATAAAACTAATTAGATAAGGTATCATTAATTAGAAAATATTTCTGGTCAAATATATTGAACTATTATTATTAGAAAAACATAAAATTAGATAATATCTTACTCATCAGACGTAATTAAAAAAAATCAATATCATGTTATCTAATTAACACTAAATAATAAGGGAAATTCACCATAATATAATTCTTAAATTGATATCAAAGAAATTCACAATAATAAAAACAAGATAAAAAATGGGTAAACTAATTATAAAGTAAAATACAAAAATCTACAAAAATAAATAGTTTCATGAATCAACATCATGGGAACCTCTCCTCGATAGACATTTGAAATAGAGTGTCCCCTGATGCTCACCTCAAATTGGAAACAAGTTTATGAATATATATTAAGATATAAATTATAAAAATGGGAGAAATTACATATATACTACCATGAACTTATAAATAAATTCTCCCATAAACCCCATTCGATAAAATGAAAACCAATATCCAATAATTCTTGTAGTTTAAAATAGAATCATGTCCCTGAAGATAAAATAGAAAAAGAAAACTCTTATGGAAGTGACTCTGATTACAGCTCTAACCGTCAATCCAGTAAGGTAGAGATCTATCACTAAATACCACTAAGAAGACACAATATAGAGTAAATGTATTCATAGTTGGATCCTCCTTATGACCTCTCACAAAAATATTGAAGAAGTATACTAACTTCTCAATGAATTAACAACATTACCAATATGAACCTAAACCCAGTAAACTATCACCCCACCTCACGAGGGATTGATCACCCAATATAGTATCCATGTATAGTAAAATAGTATTGAATTTATATAGAAATAATGAATCTCTCAAAAACTTCCCCACTGATTTGTCAATATCACACCCTAATGGAAAAGGTATCATACTACCATCCCTTTTTTATCAATAAAATTACACACCAAATCTATTATTCCAACCACATACCACATACCACTTCATAGACATAACCTCATGTCTACAAGAAAAGCCTCATATCCACATTTTATAGACCTCAATATTTGATGGTACAGTTATTTTAAAATTTTATATATTTCATAGTTTATGCTTCATGTATCATCGAGTTTAATGCCATAATATACTATTAAATATGACTGTTAGAAATGTAATATGACCATTATGAATAAAAATATAATCAATAGAATAGTAACATTTTTTATGATAGTGTACAAAAAATTTTGTATCTTATGTTTGAAAATAAAATATATTTATATCAAGGAACAAGTAAATTAATTTCTCTAATATGATAAATTAAGAATTGGTATTTTTTTGAAATATAAATTATTATTTATAATTTCATAGTTAAAATAATTATTTAAAAGAAATTATATTTTAATGAAATTAATTATTAAGTTTATATTTTATTATCATATTATTACATGATTTGTTTGTGAGAAATTAATTAATTTTTGAAAGTGGTATAAGAATTTCTTATAATATTATAATTGGTATTTTTCTAGTAATGATGATTTTATTAAAAAATTTAATTTCACGTATTTAAAAATTAATTTCATAAAATAGATTCCATTTTTGATATCTACATGTAAAAAATGGTTATGCTGAATTTGTTTGGCAATTTTCTATAATTTTTGAATTTGTTTTGAATAGTAAAATAATGAAATTTACGGTATTTAATAAATAAATGATTTTTTGAGTCATGGATTACTAATGGATGATTTCAGATCATAAGATCAAAATATCATTATCAATTAAATTTTTTTATTCATGGGAATGAAAACTATATACATTCTGGAGTCAAAATAACAAACTAATTGATAACATAATGAAAAAACCCACAACTCATCCTCAATAAATACAACCTCTCATCACCTCATCTCCTCACACCTCAAAATCCACGAAGATTATCCTATTTATACTAAATCCTTGACCCAAACATCTTACCCAAGTTTTCTTCTTACTCGTGTCACCCAAAATACCATTTCAATGTTCCTTAAGGAGGATCTCAATGAGAGAAATTCAAGTGGTAAAATCCTCTTTCGTTCTTTTAATTTCTCATTTAATATCTTTCATTTATTATCATTTACTCAGCCCCAATCCAATGTGAAATGAAAAATTTAATATATTTTATAAACAAGATATTTTTGTGATAATTGTATTTCAACCATGAATTCTCTTCTCTTTCACTTTTTATTCTAAAAATGATTACACTGTATTTGATGTGCCGATTTACAACTATCGTGGACAATGAGTTTTAGTTTTCCGATTATTGTTTCATGGCTGGACATAAAACGATTTTTATGAAAAAAATAAAATTTCATATATGTATTAAAACTTAAATAATGTTCTGGAACTTGCGTATATACGTAATATTAATTCATAAGAGAAAACAAGTTTGTGATGGTAAAAATAGCTAAAATAATCTAAACTGATATTATTAATGTTTAATGAAATGACTAATCGTCAAATATTGAAGAAATAATATATTAGACAATTTAATATTATTTAATTTAATGAATAATTTATAATTCTAATTTTTGAAAACTCTTCCCATTTTTCATTATCATTGGTTCTTATATACAACTGAAGTAATCATTCATCCATCCAATGCCCCGAAGGCCTTCAATTTTTTATTATTTTGATCAAGAACCCATTTAAGGGAGAAAGGGGGATACCCAAATAGACTTCATGGAATTAATACAAAACATACCCAAAGGAAAAAATGAGTAAAACAAAACTGACAATATAGAGGTTCTCGTCCCTATCATTTGATCATGTTGAATATTTATACCATTGCAACATAGTCGGGATATCAAGAGTCCTACGTAAATTCACATTCTTGATCCAATAGAATATTACATATCCTCTCAAACAACCAAATCCATAATTGTCTATAAATATTAACCTCCAACACTGAATCCTTTTTTAGGGCATGTTCCATGTAGATGAGAAAGACTGCACTGACTTCCCACCTTTAGGATCAAACCATACAAACAACCAACTTCATCCATTCACTATAAGAACACCTTCAAAAAACCAGAAAAGACCTATCACCATATGCATTTTATGAACAAAGAAACCTTGCACCCTGAATCCTTCAACAGTCACTGAAACCACCACGACATGACAAGCCTTCCGCAATCTGCAGACATCCTCAACAATCCGCAAATGTAACTCAAAGGGAAAAGCTGGCCATGGCATGAAGAGACTGAACATCATCATCCATGACCGAATGGCCCAACACCACACCACATGATAATTTCCCATGATTAGATCTGAGCCACACTGAATTAAATTATTTATGAATCTAACTTCATTATCTACGAGGTTAATTACATTTGAAAAATGCAATCAACCATAACGTAAGAGATTCTCCCCAAAACTCTATTTTTCATTCGGGTTATGCTTTCCCTCTCTTTAACACAATATAATTATTATTTACTTTTAAATAATTCTTTTAAAATCTTTATATATGATATAAATCTTTTTTCTAGATCAGTTAATCATTCTTTGATGTGGAAATACATGTTTTATAAGGGTATCTTATCAATTCCTCCCAATAAGGAAACCTGATTAAATAGAATTTCCCAATTTATTTCTCATATTCATGAACAATCCATATACTATTTTAATAAAAAAAATAATTTTATAAATAAACAATTTTTATAATTAAACCCAATATTTGCTAATTTCCAGATTTATGAAAACAATTATTCATTCGTATTCTTTAAAGACGCATTAATATTTTTTCCATAAATCATATTGAAGTGGAACATTTATAAAATTTCATAAAAACTATTTATACATGTTTTAACATCAATTGGAAATAATTAATTAATAAAAAATAATTTCATTGTCATTAAAATATTATTTTTGGGGATATACATGATTATAAAATGATTTTATGAAAAATAAAAAATGATTTTGAAAAATAAATCTTCTTTCCTAAATAAAAATGGTATTTCTCTCAAGAATTCCAAAATGGATTTATTAGAGTACAATAATCTATTTCAACACACCATGTTGACGATAATAATATGCATAAATTAATCACTTATTTAACCATATAAAACATTTAGTATAATGGTTTATGATTATTTTTACCGGGGATATACTTTTTTGATACCATTTGTCATATTATTCAGGACACTTTATGATAATGTATATTATCTACGGAATCATATTAAAAATTCTCATGATTATTTCTATATGAAATTTTATTTTGATTATGTTTCATCCCTTTCAATGTAGGAATTCATTGGATATAGTATGTGATGGGTGAGGCCATCTATATCCCCTTGATGCATCGGTTGGTATAATTTGACAAACTTGACATGGTTTTTACACATTAAAATATATTGTCTGGGATGAATACTTGATGTTTTTTATAAGATGTCCAAAATTAATTATTCTATCATTATGATATTAGTAATTGATTATCCAAGTCATTATTTGACAAGTACAATATCAATGTTTATATTTCATTTGATTTTTTATATGTAATTATTTATTATTATTTTATTCTTATGATTTTATGATTAAGATTATGAATTAATGGAATGTGTTTTAGTTATTATAAATTAATTATTTTTTATGTTAATGATAGTTTATTATTTTTTACATACCCTTATAGACAAACTGAGCTCACCCCTTACATATATTTTAATATTCCCCAGGATGCGAAGATGAATATTATAAATGAATTATAGGGATAATATTAGTGTTTATGGAGTTTTAAAATGGAATTAATGTATTGTTATTTCATTAATGATTTAATGTAATACATAAGTTTTTAACTAGTTTTCGACAGATACATAACTATTTAGTCCTTTGGGATGTGACATCCTTTTTTATTATTCCAATTTAATAAAGTAAGGCACCAGCTCTGGGATACCGGGGTCAGAGTCTTTATAGTTGATATCAAAGTATGTTTAATTGAAACCAATGAAATTAAATTTAGAAAATATATACAAGGGAACATAACAATAATATTAACATTGAGGATAATAATAGAAGAACACTATATATATTTGTAAGGTATTGACAATGTGTGTCTTCCAATAAATACACCCCTATCTGGAAATAAAACGTGGACATGATTCTCAAAAATATGTACCTATGGCTAACAACTCTGATAAGGGGCATCAGGCCAAACTCAACATAACCTGGTACAATACAATGTGCATTACTACGCACCTAGTTTAACTCTCTAATAATATATTCCTATGATAATTTACATTTTCATTACAAACCATTATGGAGGATATAAAAGAAGGCATGTCCCTAAAGAAACCATGTTTATTAATATGAGATTTGATAATAATATGATTCAACTTTATGTTAAGTGTTTTTCTAATTTTAAATTATGAAATATGTTTCATGACCTAATTTAATGTGTGCCATTTTTTTTGAAATCGTGCCTATTGGATGGAATGAAAACTGTATCAATGTGAATATACCATGTATGGACTTTCCTGATATAGAAGATAATGATTATAGATATAGAGATGCAACTCCAACTGAAAAAATATAACTATACTGGGAAAACTGACTCGTGTTATGACCAATAAAAATAGTCACATAGAGCATCCCGATCCAAAGAATGATGTAACAATGCGAATAGTTTTATGATCCAATAAACTCTATCATTCCATAGGAATACAAACCCATTTTTAGATAATCATTGGATATGTTCCCTATGAAAGATATTTATTGTTTTTTGATGCAACAAAATGGAAAAATATATCATGTAATTTTATCATCTATAGGGAGATGTTGATTAGTGGTGGTCATTAATTGAAAACAAAAAGGAGTAGGATAAAATTTAAATTATGGAATAGAAATTTTTTATGGAAATATTTTTAGAAAAAACTTTCCCACCTAAATAGCTTGCAGATATGCAGAGACAATTCATGAGTTTGTTACATAAAGGGGATGGAAATTTTTCCAATTATGAAGAATTATTTACCAAGATATAAAGGAATGTGACAAAATACCGATGTAATTTTAAGGATCAAGATTCACCATTTCATTTATGGTCTTAAGAAAATTAAATGAATAGTACTAGTATGATAATAATTCTCATGATATGAAAATATAATATGACGTTCCATCATGACAATGAATTAATTTTACAATCCATATGGATTTTATGGGAATAATGATAAGAATAGGGATACAAAGAAATATTGAAAATAAAATAATGGAAAATAGAAGAATTAAAGGTTAAAATATCATACTTTCAATAATAGTGGAACAGAACATAATATGAAATTCCTATTATGAATTGGTGTTTGTTACAAATGTGGAAAAAATGACACCATGACAGTTATTTTAGATGAATGAAAGAATCCAAAAATGTTCAATGATTTAACTATAAGGAGTTAGGACACTATGAATATGATTTACCTAGATGTTTAGGAAGCATTCCTTTGAAAAGGCCAATAGAAAAACGGCATGTTTATGTATTAACAATATACGAGGATGAAATTCTTAATGTTTTGGTGTAATGTACATTAATCATCCCCTAAAATTTAGATAAATAATTAAATGATTCCAGATAATTGAATTCATTTATATCTTCCATGTTTTCATTAAAAAATATATATTTACAACTAAGCTTAAAATGTGATTTTTTAGTAATGAATCTCAATGGAATCACTATTGAAATAAATATTGGTATATTAGTTCATATTATGACACATAAATATGCTATAATTGATGATTTTATCATCATACTGATTTTTGATTTTGATATAGTCCCTGATATGGATTGGACATTGATATACAATGTGAAAATTTATTACAAAGTAACAAAAGTTATAATTTTTTATGAAGCTATATAATTTTTTTAATACTGGTGAATTCAACATCAGATTCATATCTGGATCCATATGAATTAGCTCATCTAAATAAGATTCATTTATAAGAAGAGAATATAACACCTATTGATACAAAATTGATATTCAAATTGAGGATGTACCTATTATGAAGTAATAAATTGATGTAGTTCTAGAGGATTTACCTAGACATTCTCTAGAGTAGGATGTTCATTTCTCAATTGATATAATCCATGATACAAGACCTATATCAAAGACACCCTTTATATTGGCCATAATGGAATTAATAGGTTGATGGAAATAACTAGAGGAATTCAGTGATAATGAATTTATATGCCCAAATGTTTCCCAATTAAGAGATCATGTTATTTTTGTTAATAATAATGGTGGATATATGAGGCCTTACATTGAATACATAGAGGTAAATGGAACTATGATAAAGAACAAGTAACTGATGCCTTGCATTGAAGTCTTATTTGATAAACTTCCTGGAGAAAAATATTATTCAAATACTGATATTCGACATAGATAACATCAATTTCATATAAAGAAGGAAGACATTCCAAAGACTACATTTCAAACAAGGTATGAGCATAACAGGTTAACAGTAATTCCATTTGGTTTGACTAATGAACCCTATATTTTTAGGGATCTAGTTAATAGAGTACTAAAGGAATATCATGGTAATTTTATTTTTGTATTAATTGATTATATGTTAGTATATTCCAGAATATATTAGGACTATGAAAAGCACATTCAGGATTTTCTAGAGACTCTTAGAATAAAATAGTTATACGGGATTTTTATCAAGACTGAATTTTGGATTTAAACAGTTTCTTTTCACGGCCATATTGTCTACATAGATGAAATCTCAATTGATCCTATAAGGTCACATGAAATAAATAAATGGTCGACACCAATAAACATTACCAAGGTAAATAGGTGCATCTTTTTATCATATTACTATCAGTTTTTCATTCATAATTTTCCCAATTTTCTAACCAATTAAACAATATTACTCATAAAGGGATTACGATCATCTGGAAAACCAATGTGAAGAATTTTTGAATAATTTAAGAGGATATTAGTCATAGATCTGATCAGGTATCTTCCCTCAGGAAATGGTGTATTTTCAATTTATAGTGATGCATCAAATAAAGAACATGGATGTGTTCATATACAAAATGATAGAGTTGTTTTAAAAGAATCAAGGCAATTAAAATTTCATAAATATAATTATCCAACTAATGATCGTGAGTTGGTAAATATAATCTTTACTATGATGACATGGAGGCATAATCACTATGGTGAAATATGTGTGATATATAAAGAACAAAAGTGGTCAAAATGTTTCTTCTCATAGAAAGAACTAAACATGATGAAAAGTTTATGAATCAAGATACTCAGGGATTGTGATTTTTCAACACACTATCAACGAGCTAAGGAAAATAAGGGAGAAAATGCCTTTATTAGAAAGCATCAGGGGGTTCTAAACAAAATTTTGATTGATAAGGATATTGTTCACATGGATCCTGTAAATATAGACACATTGATTTTAAAAGAATTAATAAAATAAATACATTTTAAAATGGTTTCTAAACCATCTTTATTCAAAATATTAATGAATCTCAGTCTAATGGTGAATTTTTTTTAAAACAATTAATGTTTTGAATGATGGGAAATTGGTAGACTTCATATACATTGACGAAATATTAAAATTTGTGAAGAAGCATTGTGTTCCCTATACAAATTTCCTAAATATGGAATGATTGGATTATTCTCGAAGCGCAAATATTTCTCTAAACCATGGTGATACTAATATATATATAAATTTGAAGGAATTTTACAGGTGAAATAATATGAATTGGTAAATTGTGAATTATGTAACATGGTGTCCTTTTTTAACAGGTTAAGGATTAAATGAAAATTCCTAGAGGATTAATGAAACATATACCTATTCATACATGGAAATAGGATTACATTACTATGGATTTTTCATTGTATTTCCAAAGAAACCATGACCGAATGATGAAATATATGTAAATGTTCATTGACATACCAAATATATATATTTTTTCCCTATAAGGGAGGATTTTCTTTTGGATATCATTGAACGACCCTATATTAATGATGTATTTGGTATTAATGGAGATCTACATTTGATTTTTTATTGACCATGACTCGGTATTTACATAAAAATTTGGGGAATGTCATAAAAATTATTTAGATATACAGCTTCATTTAACAATTTCTTTCACCCTCAAACTGATGGGAAATATGAAAGGACAACTCAATCATTATAATACATGTTGATATCATTCTCAATTTACCTTCAAAGTATGTGGGAAAAATATTTTCCATTTTTTAGTTTTCCAATAATAATTATTTCATTGAACGTACTCATATAGAAACTTATGATGCACTGCATGGAAAGAGATGATGTACTTAGACTAGTTTCGATTTAGTGGGTGAGAGAAAGATCGAAGCCCGAGAATGGGTGGAGAAGAAAAAAAAGGTAAAGACTATTCAAACCCATATGATAGTATCTAAATGTAGAAAAAAATATATACTAACAAATGAATAAAGGGTTCAGTGTTTTATGTGGGAGATCAAGTTTCCCTGAAATTATCTCCATCAAACAATATCATAAGCCTTAGTAAAAAAGTGAAACTGAGTACCAGGTACATTAAACCTTTTAAAACATTGGAGAGAAATAGAGTTATGGAATATCATTGGGAAATACCACCTAGACTTTATAAAGTAAATGACATGTTCCACATCTATTTTTAGGGAATTCTATGAGAAACCCAATGCATTTTATCACTTCTAAATAAATAGAACTGGATAAATATTCATATTACTATAATGATCATATGCATATAATGAACACCCAATAATAGGATTTGGAGAATTAGATGAATTGTATGATAAATATACTTTGGAAAAATCATAAAAATGAAGAGGCAACATGGGACCAAAGGAATTTATGATGAATAACTACCCAAATATTTTTTTGAGGTGACAGTCTAGAAATTTTTGATTGAGTGGATAATTTGACACTACATGATTTTTTTCATGCCTCTTAAAATTGAATATATTCAATATTTTATAATTTATGCAACATCTATTTAAAACCAAAATATACTGTTAAATATTACCGCTCAAATAGTAATGTGAACATTATGAATAGTAATATGACCACTAGAATAGGAAGGTCCCTTATTATTGTATAGAAAAAAAATTTATCATACGAATGAATATAATATATATTTATATCATGGAATATGTACATAAATGTTTTAAAATTCATATCTTAAGTATTGATAATTTTGAGAAAGAAAATTTTTTATTACGAATATTATAAATAAAAAAATTTTATAAATGAAAATATATTTATTAAATATAATTTATTTTTAATATTATTATATTATAATTTTATGAGAAATTAATTAATTTTTGAAAGGGTCATAAACTCTGTTATAATAATTTAATCTAAAATTTTATAATAATTGAAGATTTCATTTAAAATTTAAATTTAATATATTTAGAAAATTATTTTCATAAAATGGATTTTATTCATGAATCCTACATGTCAAGAAAGTTATGGAGATTTTTTTGTTTGTTTTTAATGTATTTAAAATTTTGGTGAATAGTGAAATACGATAATTTTCGATATTTATCAAATAAATGAATTAATCATTTATGGATAATGTATAGTTGATATAATCCAATAATATCGAAATATAAATATTTAATTACATTATATAGTAATGGTAATTAATTCAATTCATAGTCTTGATCCAAAGAAATAAACTAGTGAATAAAATAATCAAAAGACACCACATTCTCCACTATAAATACCACCCATCATAACCTATTTTTATAATAGCTCCAAAATATTTAATCTTTTTTAATTTATACCAAATACATCTCCCAAAACACTCCTCCACATTATGGTTATTCGTTTTTCATCCAAAATAACATTTCAATGTTTATTTAAAGAGGTTTTCATGTAGAGGAATTTAGTAGGTAAAATCCCTTTTCTATTTTTTTTTTATTTTTAATTTCTATCATTTCTTATCCTTTACTCACCACCCCTATACAATGTGAAATTGTAATTCCAGTATATTTCATTTAATTTAATTTTATTATGTTAATGGTATATATACCATGAATTCTCTCCTCTTCTCATTTTTATTCTAAAAATGAAAACATTATCCATGAGGTTCTGATTTACCACCTTCATGAATGGTGAGTTTTTGATTTTCAATTATACCATTAATGCTCATCATAAAAATATTTTTATTTTTAATAATAACATTATTACCTATAATTAAAATTATTTTATGTTTTTGAACGATTATATATACATAATATTATGTCATAAGACAAAACAAGTTTGTGATGATCGAAAAGGAGACAAAATTTTCTAAATGACTATTATTATCGTTTTATCTAATGATTCATCCTCATATCTAAAAAAGTAATATAAGACCATTTAATATTATTTATGTTCAATAATAGCATATAATTTTATTTATGGATAACTATTACTATTTTTTACAAACATTCATACATTTATACTTCTGAACCAATCATGATAACTGTAAAGAGCTAGAATTTCCATGTAATTTTCATTTAAATATATGGGAATTTTATGAGTCTGTGAAAATTGATGCCTTGTGATTCCAAGGACTGGTGTTCGTGGAATCAATTTCTGATGTTTTTTTATGGTACGTTCAGAAAATTCACTAGTGGGGTTTTATAAATTTTTAACCGGAGCTCAGAATTTAAATACGAGGACATTATTGAACTCATAATGCAAATATTCCCTTAAGAAAACTTTCACCACAACGGAAATTGGTCAAGGGTGGATGTTAGTTTTTTTGTTTTTCCTGGAAATAATAAAATAAAATAAACACATGATTTATTTTATTTTATCTATTATAACCACCCATGTTGAAGTTGGAGGTGGGGACCACCACAACTTAACCTCCCATGAGAGGTTATGGTGGTGGGGACTAACCGAGTTTTCAAAGCCTCCCAATTTGAATTTGGGATCGGGGACCACCGGACCCCCTAATAATGGTGGGAGAGGAAAACCCCTCAACTTCCTCATAAATGATGGATATCCTCTTGTCCTCCTCTTCCTTTATTGTGCCAATGCGCATGACATTTAATGTTCCAACCAAGTGATTAATTATCCTTTTTGAATTCTTTACCAACAAAATATTAGTTTTCTCAATCTATTATTTGGGGCCTCACTTGGCAATTGGGTGGAATTGGGAGAGGAGGGATCTTGGGATAAAGAAAGTCCTCCAATTAAGAACATCATCTCCCGACGATGAATGCTCCACCAATGAAGAACACCGTTGAGGAATGTCTTTGACTACGAAGAATGACCTCGACCTCGACTTTTTTTCTCATAACATCCTTTGACGTAGGACGTGTCAGTCTACAACGATTCAAGGTCTTCCTTCTTGTGCCAACATCAAACAACTTCAAACATGGTAGTAATTTTATTTGAATATGATGTTATTCCCGCGATTCTTTCCTTCTAAAACAATGAACACATATTAATTCCATAGTAGTTGATCCAAATTTTTTTCCTCTTATGGGTTTTGGGAGTAATCCTTTTGGGAGGGTTTGTTGTGCTTTGTTCTTGTGAGCCAAATTATAACACCCTAAATGCAGAGGGAGCAGACCAAAACAACATGGCCCGACCCCTCTTCCATTCTCTCTTTCATTGTTCTTCGAGACGGAGGAAGGAGACAACAGAGATGAAGACGACGAAGGCAACTGCCGCACCTCTTGCAGCCTCCGCGACCCGCCCCGCCCCTGTGGCATTCCGTCCCACCACTAGCCGAACCGGACCTGGTCACGCCACCCACTGTCCCAACAAGCCTAGGCCACCCCAGCCTTGTGGCGCATTGGCCGAGCCGGCCTCCCACACTACATGCGGAACCCTAGCCGAGCTGGCATCCTGAGGCACTCACGACACCGCGGTCGAGTCGGGCTCCCAAACCCCTCACGGTGCCCCTGGCCGAGATGGCATCACGAGCCCCACGCGGAACACTGACAGAACCAGCTCATTCCCTCATGGTCCCTCTTGGCCGAGCCTCCCCCTCTCAGCTTCTTTTGGGGAGAATCGTGCCTACATCGACCCGTGGTCGGTCCGCGCCCTTGTGGATGATCTGCGCCCTCACGGCCCTCGGTGACCCCTCACGGCCGGTTAGGCTGGGCCCAGCTGGCTAGGACAAACCTAACGGCGGGCCCACACAAGGGGCCGGGCGAGACCCACTGGGTCTGGAAGGACCTACCCTAACCGGGTCATCCTAGACTTTTTTGGGCTCGGTCTGTATGTCTGGGTCGACCGGACCAGGGCTCACTACGACCCTTTACTTTCTTTTGGCCATATTTTTTTGCATCAAACATCCGTTTAATGAACCGTCAGCGGCTCTGGTAATCATGGAGCATGAATGTCCATTTGAGTATACCCCACCAGAGTTTGGGGTATAGTTGAGATACAGTTAGGTTGGATTATGTACGAATCCAATCGGGCCCCCTGGAATAAAATGCTAATAACTCCCAGACCGGGCATCCGATTGACACACCGTATATTACGTTGATATCCAAATGACTTGGCAGACCTTTGAGATACTTCTTCTTGGGACTTCGTGACAGTTGGTGAATTAAATAGTATCTCATGGTGTAGATCCTTCTAGTCATGAGAGAGCAGAGTGTGGAGACATAGTAGCTGGATGAGACCTAATGACTAATGATTGTTTGACTTAGAGAGACTCTACTAGCCCAATGGAGAGCACCTAGTTATGGAAGCAGACCCACAGTGGAGGAGAACAATTGGTGATGCGGAAGACCCACAACACTCAATAAGAGGAGTACCTTAGTAGTCTACGAGGGGGGCGCCTTTTTGTGGTGGCAGACCCGCAGTGGGGAGTGCGTGGATGTGGCGGCAGACCCACGGTACTCGACATGAGGAGTACCTCTGCAGTCCAATGCTAGTGGGAAGTGTGCTTGGTGTTACTACATGCCCAATTTACTCGATAGAGGAGGAGTTTTCCAGCAGCTGTGGTTGTGATAATGTGAATAAAATCTTTATTGAACTGTGTCAGTACTTTTGTGTTTTCCTCAGATTGAGGTGGATCACTTGATAACTTAGTTATATGAATGGGCATATATCTAAGTAATGGTATCTATTGATTTCATACTTTGTGGTTTATTTTTGATAGATTTTATGAGACCTTGAGGGTCTTGGGGTCCCTACTGAGTATTGTTATTCTCACCCCTTCACGAGCTATGCCCTGACCTTTTTGTGTTGGTTGCAGATGACAGACATCGCTGCCTGAGGCTGAGAGTATCCGGACTGAACGGTACACGGAGGTGGACCTTACGACAAATCTTTATGCGGAGGAGACTTACATAGGTGGAGTGTGTAAGAGGCTATCTATACCTACCATTCATGTATTAATCATATAGGATGACCCGACACATGTTTTACCTTTCTTCAATTGTACTTGTACTTTCAGTTCCTTGTACTTTATAGTTGGGATTTTATTTCCGGCCCCTTTTACTTTTCACCACTCTTTTTTATACAGTTTTCTTAGTAATTTGTATACATCTGTCTGCTCTGTTGTGTGAATTTACAGTTTATAAATGCAATTTCTTCCTAGTTTTAGGGAATTACACCTTTGGTGCATGTCGCCATCCCCTGGCCTATGGAAGGTGGGCTTTGGGTAGTCATGGCACCAGCCTTGGGGGATGGGCCTGATAAATTGGTATCAGATAAGTCGGTTCTACCGCAAAACATAGGAATCAAATCATTTTTTATGAATCAATAGTATTATGTGTTGTGAATGTGGTTTTTAGTTTAGGGAGTCTGGTGTAGGTGCGTCAGAAGACGTATCCATACAACAGGACCCTGACTTCTGTTTTCCGACTCAGTGAATGGAAACACTGATTGCATGAGTATTTTAAAAAAATTACTTTAAGTATATTCAACTAGGTCAGCTCACCAGATATAATATTTTGACCGTGTCACAACTGTTTCATTCAGGATACCTCTATGCGGACAGTCGTGTAGAGTTCCAAGATTTGTATGCACTGACAGCCCACCGAGCGATGATGCCTCAGTATAGGTCCCTTTTCTAGTAGAGGCACCAGCAGAGGCACCAGCAGTACCACTCCGTGTTGGGCCACCGATGCCACCAGCCCCAATAGCATATATTGCATGCCGCTTGAGTGTGTTGCACGAGTTACAGCGATAGAGGTCACCCGGGATTAGGGGAGAGATGGACCCACATGCGGCTGAGGATTGGCTAGAGGTTATGGTGGGAGTTTTCCGACTGGTAGGGACACCGTCAGACCTCATGGTGATTCTTGCTGCGATCCTTCTATAGGCAGCAGCAGGAAGATGGTGGATCTTCATGCTCCATATTCATGACGATATGATGCTTCTTCGGGCAGTCCTTGATAGCCAGTTTCAGGCAGAGTTTGTCCCAACGACTCTCCGCGCAGTGCACATTCATCAGCTACTTCATCTGCCATAGGGAAGCATGACTGTAGCACAGTACTCAGTGAGGTTCACAGACCTCTCATTCTACCCCACTGATATGGTGTGGGACCCATTCTACTGGGCCCAGACCTTTGAGAAGTGAATTAGGAGGGAGATCAGGGCTTCAGTGATCTCAGTCAGCATCCTGACGCAGGCGGGGGTGTTAGAGAGAGCCCTCCTAGTAGAGAGTTTCCGTGCTGAGAATTCTCCAGCAGTGATATCCACCACCAGTCGACACATAGGAAAGTCTTCTATAGCTAGAATTAGAGAGATGTTGCAGAGGTCCCAGAGGACCAGACCTATATGTGGATGACCAAATGACTCAGGATCGGTTTTGCGGGGACCCGAATCAGAGACCGACATGCTAGGAGAGGGCAGTGTTACGTATGCAATGGTAAGGGTCACATGGATCATGACTCCCCATCCCACCATTTGGATGATCTTTAGAAGGTCGAATGATTGCCCAGGAAGAGATAGATATTCAATCGAGGCGGTCCGTAAAGAGAAGGCGGATGTGGCATGGCAGATGGTCGTGAAACTGGTGGTGGAAGACGATTCAAAGTGTTACCACCACCACCACCAGGTGGTCCACCCCGACCATAGGGATCAGGTCAACATGGTAGATCTCAGCTCCAGGCATTTGTGGCATACGATCGTGGTGCTTCGTAGATGATATGAGATACTATCAGTGTCTACTCCACCACAGCTATAGTAATTATAAACAGAGGTGAAAGGAACTCCTTCATTTCCACTACACTTGTTTGGAGCTCGAAGATTCCTACAGAGCTATTGGCTCGATCCATACGGCTAGAGATTCCTGCAAGAGAAGATTCGACGATTATGCACTAGTGCCGGCAGAGTGAGCTTACTCTTGCAGGTGAGAGCTTTGGCTGGGATCTCCTAATAAAGGTGTCGAGTCCTTAAGAGGTCATCTTGGGTATGGAATGGTTATCTACAGTTCATGCTCATATTATATATATTAGGAACAAAGTGCAGTGTGTCCGCACATATGGGACTAGGTTTACCATCACTGGAAAGAAGGGAGTCTTTGCAGCACATGATAGACATAATCGGAGGAGAGTGCAGCTGATCAATAATCAATTATCTAGAATTACCCTCAGTGTAGTTGATGTGGTGAGTCTGAGCTATCCTGTAGTTGTATATCTGTTCTGGGATATCTTCTCTAATGATGTTCTAGGTCTACCCCCTCACTGAGTGGTGGACATTTTCATTTACTTGAACCCTGGGACGACACCTATATATACACCAGCATATCGGATGGCTCCTGCGGAGCTTCGCAAGCTACGAGTAGAGCTAGAGGACTTATATGGGAAGGAATTAATCTGGCCCAGTGTTTCTCCCATGGAATCCCCGATTTTGTTCGCCAATAAGGCGGATGGGAGATCGAGACTTTGGGTCGACTATCGTTTCATGTACTAGGTTACTGTGAAGAACAAGTACCCACTCTCGAGGATTGATGACCTCTTTGATTAGTTGAAGGGATCACAGTGGTTCTCAAAGATAGACCTCAGTTCAGGCTATCACCAGCTCATATTTCGAGTCGAGAATGTGCAGAAGATGGATTTTTGATGTTGGTATGTCCACTACTATTTCTTGGTTATGCCATTCGGCATAACTAGCACTCCAGCAATGTTCATGGGACTCATGAACATGATCTTTCAGCCATACCTTGATCACTTTGT
Source organism: Viscum album (assembly GCA_963277665.1). Lineage (NCBI taxonomy): Eukaryota > Viridiplantae > Streptophyta > Magnoliopsida > Santalales > Viscaceae > Viscum > Viscum album. Next base: position 903,561,328 of record OY728165.1, on the reverse strand, counting down.
CGTAGTCTTCGTCGATGACATTCTGATCTACTCGACTACTGAGGAAGATCATGCCTACCATTTGCGGGTAGTACTGGACACACTCCGAGAGCTCCAGCTTTATGGCAATCTCTCCAAGTTCCAGTTCTGAATCTGAGAGGTTCACTTTCTGGGACATGTCATCTCGAAGACTGGAGTTGTAATAGATCTAGCAAATATTGAGGTGATTCTTGCGTGGGAGCCACCCAGGAGTGTGACGGAGATACAAAGTTTCACGGGTTTGGCTAGCTATTACTGGAGGTTTTTACGAGACTTCTCCAGAGTTGCAACATGACTATTAGCCTTGATGAAGAAGGGGAAACCCATTGTGTGGTCAGAGAGATGACAGTAGAGCTTTCAAGAGCTGAGGCAGAAGCTGACTAGTTCCCCATCTTGATTCTTCCAGAGGAGGGCGTAGGGTACATAGTCTACTGTGACACATCCAGGACCTGACATTGATGTGTCCTAATTATGGAAAGAGTAGTGATCTCATATGTTTCTCCACAGCCGAGACAACATGAGCAGAACTACGCAACCCTTGAAAAGGATTTTCCAACAATGGACTTTGCCTTGAAGATGTGGCAGCACTATCTGATTGGTGAACATTTTATAGTGTACTATGATCACAAGAGTCTCAGGTATATCATCCCTCAGAAGGACTTGAACCCAAGACAATGATTTTGGCTTGGGATCCTCTAGGACTATGACTTCGAGACAGTCTATAATCCTAGGAAAGAGAATGTTGTTTCAGATGCACTCAGCAGGAGGTTTGGTATACAGCTTATGACAACCCTACTTTTATTACAAACTTAAGAATGATTTATTACATAAAACAACACATGATACATCAAAGAAGATCGAGAGGATTAGTTTATTTGGGGCTTAGGATCATTACATAAAAACTTAAAACATGAGATACGACATCTTTATTGAAAACTTCCTTTACATGACCACTACATTCCCTCGTACATAGCATCGCATGGGATAACCTGAGGACATGCATAAGAAAAGAGTGAGTTATAAAGCCCAGCAAGGGAGTACAAATGGAATAACATGAGGAATACAATAAATGTTAGAAAATAGGCATATCAATAGAGTATAAAAGAAACATGAACATAAAGGCATGATAAGGCATGATAATCATAACATGGAAATGTGGCAACAACACTTAACATGGAATTAGCATGAGCCAAGGCTCATTGCACATAGAGCATGAGTAAATCCTCATTGCAAATGAATCACGAGTAAACCCTCGTTGAACATGAATTATCATGATTCAACAATCATTTAACATGACTTATCATGATACTATACTTTTCCCAATGCATAGGAGCGCTATAAGGGTGAACCCTTCTTAAACATTTCATTTCATGCATAAGTGTGCCACATGGATCATAAAACATGGATTCATAAAACAAAATCATTTATTCAAAGATAAAAGAATGTTGAATTCATTCATGAAAAATTACAATAAATAATTAAATGTTCATAAATGTGAATTCCCGGGAAGGAGAAATGGGCATGGTATTCACTACATAATGGCATTGGCTTAGAAAATCGGTGCGATTTCGATAGCGTAACGGTGTGACTTAAGAATTCATAAAAATGGTTTATGAGAGAGAAAGGCATTCCTAATAATATTTACATGTAATGGAAATTAAGGAGGTCATATATATACATTCCCAAACAATTTTAATGGAATTTAGATTCATGATACAAAAGTATTGCTCGAATGTAAATGAGGAGAGAGAAGTTCCATTCGGAATTTCGGCATAATAATAGTTGTACATGGGAGGCATTTAATGAGAGAGAAAGGGATTTTTAATCATTCAAACATAAAGAGGTAAGAATTAGGGAGGTGGAAAACCATACCCCAACATTCATAATTGAACTTAAAAGTATAAAGCAACTTATAGAAAATTGACACAAATGGGAAAGGAAGAAAAACCATTACTTGGAAGTGTGCATCCAATGGCTTGAGAGAGGATTGAGAGAGGCTTCTTGGGAGCTTGGGGCACCATTGGAGGATTCTAGAGAGATTAGGGAAGAGGATGGACGAACTCCAAAGGCTTTGAGGGAGGATGAAGTGAGAGCTTGGGTGGGTTTATATCGGAAAGGTGAGGGAATTCTTTATTATTTAGGTTTGGGACCCCTTATATTAAATTAATCCAAACCACAAACCATCCCATGGTTTTTGCCCATGGTTTCTGGAAAAGGGAAGAGGAAAAAAATATTTTATAAGGATAAATTCCAAGCTTATTAAAATATTAGGGTTGCTTATGTGGAGGTGAGTCATACTCCCATGGAGATTAATTTAAAAAGACAAGGTGTTTAATAAGTCTTGAGGGGTCCATTAATGCTTCGAAAAGTAAGTAAAACAAACCCAAAATCACATTATTTTAATGGTAAAACATATATTGGCCGAACATAAAGCTTATAGTATTTTATTACATCACTATTGGGTCATTATGATGTCATAAAACACATTATATATTTAAACGGTATTTAATTTTTACCTAAAAATTTGACTGCATTAGAAAATTATGAAAAATTAACCGTTGGATAATTTCGACATCCTAATTCCAGAAATAACATTTATTTTATCTAAATAATATTCTAAATATGCTAATTTTCACTTTTAAAATAAAAACTGATATTTATCGAAAATTCACGGGTTTTGACAGAAATGGCTTTCAAACCATAATAAAAATTATAATTGCATTCATAAAATTATAAGATCATTTATATTTAATAAAATTTAATTTAATAATAATATTTTAATATAATATTATTTACTTCCAAAATCCCTTTATTTAATAAAATAGAATTATTAATTAAATAATAACTAAAATCACTATTTTTACTTTAAAAACTATTTACAATGTATCAAAAATTACAAGTAGGTATTTTTATTATTATATAAAAAAATAATATAATGCACATAGTACTAGATATTTGTTACATAACCCCTTAAAACAGCCGCATAAGACCTACAGGTAAGTTGTGTGATGGTGACCGACTCTTGGGGTGGCTCGGATAACATCGCTCGAGTGGTAATTTCAATCAACTTCCACTTTTCCCATAGACGGTCCCGTTTGAGCTTGACATGATGAAGCCCAGTTTGGGCTTGGTCAGGGAGATGCCCAAGGATGCCACCTCTTTTCCGAGCTCTGACAAATGGGCTTCGTATGATGCAATTCTACTCGATGAGACCATCACTTCTTTTGTCTGAGTAAATTGGATTTGTTAAAGTCCAATATTTATACTAATCATGTGGTCACTGTTCAATGTCTATATTAGCAATGGTCAAAATTCATAACATAAAACCAATGAAGGTGGAATTTTATATAAATATAAAGAGACATTTAATTAGATCAAGAGGGATTTCCATTAATGAAACTTTGGGTCGTTACAATATTCCCCCCTTAAGAAATTGCGCCCTCGAAATTTTCCTTTTCCCACACTAAAACAGATGTGGGTAACTCAGCTTCATCTTTTCCTCTGATTCCCAAGTCGCTTCTTCAAACTTGTGGTTTCTCCACAGCACCATGATGACGGGCATTGTCTTATTTCGTAGAACTTTTTCTATATGATCTAAGATCTTCACTTGTTGCTCCTCATAAGAAAGATCATCCTCTAATTGTACTACCTCAGATGAGAGTACATGTGAAGGGTCTTGTATGTACTTCCATAAGAGGGATACATGAAAGACATCATGTACTTTGGACATGGTAGGTGGAAGTTCAAGTTGATAAGCCACAACCCCAACACGATCCAGAATCTCGAAGGGGCTAATTTACCTTGGACTTAACATCCCTTTCGTTCCAAACCTCATGACCTTATTCCATAGAGATATGCGTAGAAAAACCATGTCTCCAACTTTAAACTCATGGTATCTTCGACGATTATCTGCATGACTCTTCTGTCGACTCTGGGATGCCTTGATATGCTGCTAAATAGTTTTCACCTTCTCCACCATTTCCTCGACCATTTCTGGCCCAAGCATCTTACATTCACTGACCTCATCCCAACATGCCGGTGTTCTGCACCTTTTCTGATATAGGGTGTCATATGGTGCCATTTGGATGCTTGAGTGGAAACTATTGTTATAAGAGAACTCATACAGACGAAGATTTTGATCCCATCCCCCTTTAAATTCCATTGAGCATGCTCTCAACATGTCCTCAAGTGCTTGGATAGTCCACTCAGTTTGGCCATCAGTTTGAGGATGATAGGTCGTACTGAAGTTCAGTTCAGTATTCAGAGCATGTTGAAGACTCTTCCAAAACTTAGAGGTGAATCTTGGATCTCAGTCAGACACAATAGATAGTGGTACTCCATGCATCCTTACCACTTCCCTGATATATATTTGTGCCAGTTGATCCAAAGAGATATCCTCCCGAATAAAATGAAGTTTGCAGTCTTTGTAAGACGACCCACAACAACCCAGATTTCATTGTTGCCTTTGGATATCCTCGAAAGTCTAGAGACAAAGTACATGGTGATGTTCTCCCAATTTCATTCTGGTATGGGCAATGGTTGCATCATCCCCTTAGACTTCTTCCCTTCTGTGTTCACATGCTAGCACACCAGGCACATTGATGTATATTCATCGATCTCCTTTTTCATATTATCCCACCAAAAGTTTTCTCAGAGATCTCGATACATATTTGTGCTCCCTGGGTTAATAGAGAAATTTGAACTATGTGCATCATCCAAAAGTTTTTTCTTCAGCTCCGGACTCGATGGAACACATAGTCTTTTCTTAATCCAGATGATTCCTTATTCATTAACATTAAACTCAGAGGATTTTCCATTTTTGATAGCTTCCACTTTTTCCTGAATTCCCACACCATCCTTTTCGACATCCTTTAACCTTTCCAAAAGTGACAGTTGAGCAATCATAAGTGAAAGGATTGATGATGTTACCTTCTCTATGATTCCAATGTCCATCATCATCAAGTCTAAGAAGATTGGATCCTTCTAAATTCTCATCATTGATAGAATTGTTATGTCCTTTCTACTCAGGGCATCTACCACCTTGTTCGCTTTCCCAGGGTGGTAATGTATTGAATAGTCATAACCCTTGATGAGATCTATCCATCTTCTCTGGCGCATATTAAGCTCTTTCTGTATGAATATATATTAAAGACTCTTGTGGTTAGTATATATCTCACATTTCTCCCCCTAGAGATAATGTCGCCAGATTTTCAAGGAAAAGATCATAGCTGCCAACTCCAGATCATGCGTTGGATAGTTTCGATCATAGATTTTAAACTACCTTGAGGCATAGGATATCATTTTATCATTCTGCATCAGCACACAACCAAAGCCCTTCTTTGAAGCATCACTGAATACCACAAAAAGTTCCCCACTTGTGGGTAAAGTGAGCACGAGCGCAGTGATAAGCCTCCGTTTCAACTCCTTGAAGTTTTCTTCACATTCATCACTCCAAGAAAACATTACTCCCTTTCGAGTTATCTTGGTAAGAGGGTTGTACAATCGTGAGAAATTTCTCACAAATCATCAACAATATCCGGCCAACCCCAACAGCTATGGATATCCATTATCGATGTTGGCCATGGCCATCCCTCAATTGCATCTGTTTTTGAGGGATCCACAAATATCCCATTTCTTGAGATGATATGTCCCAAGAATGAGACATCCTTCAAGTATAACTCACACTTATTGTAATATGCGTAGAGCTTCTCCTTGCACAAAGTCTCCAGTATGGTTCTTAAAAGATCCTCATGATCCTATTTTGTTTTGGAGTATATTAGAATATCATCTATAAAGACTACCAAAAATTTGTCAAGGTATTCTCTAAATACTATATTCATCAAGTCCATGATGATTGCTGGAGAATTAGTGAGTCCAAAATTTATTACTATGAATTCATAGTGCTCATATCTTATGCGAAAAGTCGTCATGGGGATATCTTCCCTCTTCACCATTACTTGATAATATCCCGACCGCAATTCCACCTTGGAGAAGTATTGTGCTCCACGCAGCTAATCGAACAAGTCATCAATTTTTAGGATAGGATACTAGTTCTTTATCGTGATTTTGTTATGTTCACGATAATCGATGCAAAGCCGCATTGGCCTATCCTTCTTCTTGATGAAGAGGACTGGTGCACCCCTTGGTGAAGCACTTGGGTATATAAACCCTTTATCTATATTCTCCTATAGATGTTTCTTCAGCTCTTCAAGCTCTACAACAAACATTTTATATGGAGTCTTGGATTTTGGAAAAGCCCCGGGTATAAGTTCAATTGATAACTCAACAACTCTTCTAGGAGGAAGACCAGACAGTTTCTTGGGAAACACTTCCACGAATTCCCTCACAATAGGCATTTCTTCAAGGATGGTTTCTTCTTTGGACTCAATCATCTGAGCCAGATACATGTGCTCATAGGGCATTAATATCCACGCTTGAGATGATGGAGCTAAAGAAGATTCATCTTCCTCCTGACACTTGTAATGAATCGGGGGTCGATTCTCTATATGGTGTGTGATTTCCCTCTCCTGAGAATTTATGTTGGCTCTATATAAGGAAAGCCAATCCATGCCATGAATTGTATCAAATTCCACCAAAGGGAGTATGACGAGGTTCTCCGGGAAATTCAATCAACAGATTATAACATGGGAGGACTTATATTCAGGGGATACAATGATTGCCCCATTTTTCGTACTCACCGACATCTTCACATTCATGATTTGTGGTGGCGCTAGGATTGTTCTATTAATATTTAGAGATATAAAAGAATGTGTAAAACCTGAATCAAAAATTACGTCTGCTATTCATGAATGAATAACTAGCATACCTGTCACCACTTCGTTTTTGGGGTTCACTTCGGCAGAAGTGATGGCAAAATCTCTTTCTTGCTGCCTTGGAAGTTGTTGGTTGCCTCTGAAAACCCTTGGATTAGGTCACTAATTTGAAAAATGAGCTGGTTCATTTCATTTGTAGCATTGAAAAATGCGTTGATGTTCGAACGGAGTGTTCCTCACCTATGTCGCAGTCGCGGGTCTTTCTTTCCAACCGTTAATAGCTAGGTGCCCTTCTCTTCCACACCTGAAGCATTTTCTCGTCCCCTTAAGGCAATTTCCAGGGTGCTTCTTCCCGCACTTTTGGCAAGTGGGGTGCTCGATCTTCTTAGCACCATTGGATTTATCCATCAGACCACCAGCATTGAATTCCAACATACACTTCTTGTCCCCATGATACCCCTGTGATTCTACGGTCTCCATTTCGACCTTGAGGGTACATCAGACAATTTCCTCATAGCTGTCAAAGTCGCGGATCGCCAAATCATTCCATAGGCTTGGCTTCATCCCACTAAAGAAGCTGTCAACTTTGCATTCGGGCATAATGTTAAAGCCAGAATCATATCGTGCAAGCCTTGTGATGTTTTCCTTGTATGCTCCAACAGATTCTTCATCTTTTTTCTTGAGGTAAAGGATTTCCCTTTCCATATTAAGCCGGAGGGTGCATGGGAAATATTTATCGAAAAAAATCTTCCAGAAATCCTTCCATTCCAATGCCTCGATCTCCTCCTTAGGCTTTGTATTTTTGATCAACACCCACCATTGATCAACTTCACCCTCCATACAATAAGTATCCAGGAGAACCTTCTCTTGTTAAAAATATTTAAGGATGGAGAAGAGCTTTTCAATGGAGTTGATCCATTGTTCAGCGATCGTGGGATCAGATGATCCACTAAAAGTAGGAGGCATTTGTCTCATGACGCTCTCGATAGCGACTTGTTTTTTCGTGGGGGGGTTGAATGCTCCTCTTGACCCGTGTTTCTATTCAAAACTTGAGTTAGCTGAGAGAGAATCATGATAATGTTCACAATTCCCGCTCCCATTGGATTGGGCATCTCATTAGTACAGTCATCACACTGATCTTCACAACGGTTGTGAGCCTGAGTCCTCCTTTTATGACCATTGGCTGGAATAAAAGGAATTATAGGGGGTATCACATAATGGGTAATCCAAAGACAAAAGTTGATGACTTATAAATAAACTTTTACTTCCTTACTCATGAGTCTATTGGCTTAAATATAGGTTTTTCATGATCTACTTTCTAACATATATTCGTTGGGGCATTTTTTTTAATTCTGTTAATAAGGGTTCATACTAAGATTTTGAATTCCTCAAAACATATCCCCCGGGAGTGTCTTAACGAAGAGTACAACAAGGCCCGTTGTCGTGCACCAGTTCCCATTCGAGTCTAGCTCAATGAGGTTTTTTCGGGTTTTACCCCTAGGATACATCTGTGCCAGAGGCGCCTCTACCTGCTCGTATCCAGACATGGATGAATTTGATTGATAAACCACTTACTTAGTACTTACCAAAACTTAGGGATGTTTTTATTATACTTAGTCTTGTATCTGAGGCCTTACTAGGGTTTTCTAATCCGAATCTCCAAAATAACTAAACTTATCCTCTGATACCAACTATGACAACCCTGCTTTTATTACAAACCTAAACACGATTCATTACATAAAACATCACTTGATACAACAAATATGATCGAGAGGATATGTGTTTTTGGGGCTTAGTATCATTACATAAAAACTGATAACATGAAATACAACATCTTTATTGAAAACTTTTTTTACATGACCACTACATTCCCTCATACTTATCATTGCATGGGATAACCTGAGGACATACATAAGAAAATGGTGAGCTATAAAGCCCAGTAAGGGAGTACACATGGAATAACATGAGGAGTACAATACATGTTAGAAAATAGGCATATCAATAGATCATAAAAGAAACATGAACATAAAGGCATGATAAATCATGATAATCATAACATGGAAATGTGTGCAACAACACTTAACATGGAATTTGCATGAGCCAAGACTCATTGCACATAGAGCATGAGAAAATACTCACTGCACATAAAGCACGAGTAAACCCTCATTGCACTTGAATTATCATGAGTCAACACTCATTGCACATGACATATCATGATACTATACTTTACCCAATGCATTGGAGCGCTATAAAGGCGCACCGTTCTTAAACATTTCATTTCATGCATAATTGTGCCACATGGATCATGAAACATGGATTCATAATTCATAATAATTTATTCCATGATAAAGTAATGTGGAATTCATACATGAATCATTATAATCAATAAGTAAATCTGCATAAATGTGAATACCCTTGATGGAGAAATGTGCATGGTATTCACTACACAATGGCATTGGCTTAGAAAATTGGTGCGATTTTGACAGCGTAACAGCGTGACTTAAGAATTCATAAAAATGGTTGATGAGAGAGAAAAGTGTTCCTTATCATATTTAAATCAATGTAAAGTAATGAGGTCATATAGATACATGTCCCAACAATTGTAATGGAATTTAGATTCATGATACAAAAGTATTGCGTGAATGTAAATAAGGAGGGAGAAGTTCTTTTCGGAATTTCAGCATAGTAATGGGTGTACATGTAAGGAATTTAATGAGAGAGAAATGGTTTTCTCATCATTAAAACATAAAGTGGGAAGTATTATGGAGGTGTGAAACCATACCCCAATATTCATAATTGAAATTAAAAGGGCAAAATAACTTATAGAAAATTGACAAAAAATGGGAAAGGAAGAAAAAACCCTTACTTGGAAGTGAGCTTCAAAAGGATTTAGAGAGGCTTGAGAGAGGCTTATTAGGTGCTTGGGTAACCTTGGGAGGATTCTAGAGAGATTAGGGTAGAGGTTGGTCGAACTCAAAAGGCTTTGAGTGAGGAGGAAGTGGGAGCTTGGGTGGGTTTATATAGGAAAGGTGAGGGAATTCTTTATTATTTAGGTTTGGGACCCCTTATATTAAATTAATACAATCCACAAACCATACAATTGTTTTTTCCCATGGTTTTTGGAAAAGGGGAGATGAAAACAATATTTTATATGTCCAATGTCCGAAATTCTTAAAATATTAGGGTTGCTTATGTGGAGGTGAGTCACACTCCCATTGAAAATAATTTATAAAGACAAGGTGTTTAATAAGTCTTGAGGGGTCCATTAATGCTTTTAAAAGTAAGTCAAACAAACCCAAAGTCACATTATTTTAATTGTAAAACATATATTGGCCGAAAATAAAGCTTATAGTATTTTATTTCATCACTATTGGGTCATTATGATGTCATAAAACACATTATATATTTAGACGGTATTTAATTTTTACCCAAAAAATTGACTATCTCAGAAAATTATGAAAAATTCACCGTTGGTTAATATCGACATCCTGATTCCAGAAATAACATATATTTTATCTAAATAATTTTCTAAATATGTTAATTTTCACATTTAAAATTAAAACTGACATTTTTCAAAAATTCACGGGTTTTGACAGAAATGGATTTCAAACTTTAATAAAAATTATAATTGCATTCATAAAATTATAAGATCATTTATATTCAAAAAAAATTTATTTAATAATAATATTTTATAAAAGTACTATTTAATTCAAAAATCCCTTAATTTAATAATATAGAATTCATAATTAAATAAAAACTAAAAAAAACTATTTTTACTTTAAAAACTATTTACAATGTATCAAAAATGACAAGGTGGTATTTTAATTATTATATAAAAAAATTATATAATGAACATAGTACTAGAAATTTGTTACATAACCCCTTAAAATAGCTGCATAAGACCTAAGGGTAAGGTGTGCTATGGTAACAGACTCTTGGGGTGCCTCGGATAACATCGCTAGAGTGGTAATTTCAATCAACTTCCACACTTCCTGTAGACGGTCTTGTTCGAGCTTGAAATGATGAAGCTCATCTAGGGCTTGGTCAAGGGTGAAGCCCAAGGATGCCACCTCTTTTTCGAGCTCTGAAAAATGGGCTTCGTATGGGGAAATTCTACTGGATGAGGCCATTACATCTTTTGTCTTAGTAAATTGGATTTGTTAAAATCCTATATTTATACTAATCATGTGATCACTGTTCAATGGCTATATTAGCAATGGTAAAAATTAATAACATAAAACCAATGAAGTTGACATTTTATATAAACATAAAGAGACAATTTTTTAGATCGAGAGGGATTTCCTTTAATGAAACATTGGGTCGTTACACAGCTGCTAGGTGAGGTGACAGAGTAATTGGTTGCTTTGCAGATTTACTTTATGGATAGAGATGGAGTAGCCTTCCTTAAGTATCTTACTATCACTCCCCCACTTCTTCAGCGAGTCAGGGAGGCATAGCATGAGGACACTGACTGTGAGACACGACTCTCTCAGATATCCACAGGGCAGACACTTGATGGATTTTCTGATGGTGGGGAGCAAGTCATCCTCTTTAGAGGACGTACTATGGTACCTATGTCACTTCAAGTGGAAGTGTTGAGGGAGTTCCACACATCCCCTCCAGCGGTACATCAAGGAGTGACAAAGATGTACCAGGATATCCGATGACCACACTGGTGGCTGAGAATGACGAAGACATTTGCAGAGTTTGTCTCTTGGTTCCTTAACTGTCAGCAAGTGAAGGCTAAGCACCAGGTACCAGCAGGATTGGTTTATCCATTAGAGGTCCCATAGTGGAAGTAGGATGGGATATCCATAGAATTCGCGATAGGAAATACACATACATCTAGGGGACATTACTCTATTTTGGTGATTGTCGATCGACTCACCATGTTGGCCCACTTCCTACCGATCAGAGAGTAGGGCTCAGTAGAGATCTTGGGACGCCTCTATGTGTAGGATATTGTGTGGTTACATGGAGTACCCATGACTATTGTCTCCAATCGTGATACACAATTAGCTTCCCAGCTATGGAAGGGTTTTCAGGAGGATTTCGGAATGCAGCATCATTTGAGCCTCGCCTTCCATCCTCAGACAGATGACCAGACTGAGCTGACCATTGAGACCCTCGTGGACATGTTTCATGTTGGTTTCCTCCACTTTGGTTGTAGATGGGAGGATCACATACTTTTGGTGGAGTTTTCATACAAAAATAGATATCATTACACCATTGAGATGGAACCTTTTGAGTCATTATAAAAACGACCTTTCAAATCACCATTGTGCTGGAATGACCTAGGGGTCAGCACTCGTGGGACCATTGATGTTATGGTTTACCATGGAGATGGTGCAGGTAATCCAGGATCATAGTAAGACTGCACAGAGCAAGCAAATTTCTTATGTCGATAGGAGAAAAACACCTCTAGAGTTCGAGGATAGAGACCATGACTTTCTATGGGTCTCATCCCGACGAGGTCTACAAAGATTTGGTAGAGTCAGCAAGTTATTTAAAAGGTTAATCAGACCTTTTTAAGTCCTTAATAGAGTTGGTGAGGTTCCATACCATTTATCTCTTCCACCTCAGTTGTATCGGTTTCACGGCGTCTTCCATGTATCCCAGCTGAGGAGATACATGCACGACCCTTATCAAATCATCGACCATGGTGTGCTGGACATCAACGATGGGGTGACTTTTATGGAGGTTCTAGTAGAGATTGAAGATCAAAAGGAGCGAGAACTTTGTGGATGGTCGATAACTCAGGTGTGTGTTCGCTGGCAGCACGAGACCCTCTAGGAAAGCACATAGAAGCAGGAGGCTCAGATGTGTGCTTAGTACCCCCACTTGCTCCCTTAGATTGAGTTGTGGAATACGTGGATGTAAAGGCTGAGGTGTGGAGAATTTAAATACCATTAATTTCCATGTATATTTTATTTTTAAATATATGGGAATTTTACGAGTCTGTGAAAATTGAGAGCGCGTGATTCCATGGCCCGGTGTGCCTGGAATCAATTTCTGAAGTTTTGTTCGGGTATGTGCAATAAACGCACGAGCGGGTTTTTATAACTATTGAAATAGTTTTAGGAATTGAAATATGAGGACACCGTTGAACTCACAACACCTGTATTTTCTTATGAATACTTTCACCTCAATGGTAGTTGGTCGAGGGTGGAAGTTAGTTTTTGGGTTTTTTGTGGAAGTAATAAAATAAAATAAAAACACACTTTGTTTTATTTAATCTATTATAACCACCCATGTGGATGTTGGAGGTGGGGACCACTACACCCAAACCTCCCATGAGAGGTTATAGTGGTGGAGACCACCAGAGTTTTCAAAACCCCCCAATTTGAATTTTGGAGAGGGGACCACCTGACCCCCCTAATAATTGTGGGAGAGGTAAACCTCTCAACTCCCTAATAAATGAGGGAGAGCCTCTTGACCTCCTCCACCATTATTGTGCCAATACACATGCCATTTAATGTGCTAACCAAGTGATTAATTACCCTTTTTGAATTCATTTCCAACACAATAATAGTTTGATTAATCAATTATTTTGGGGATCACATGGAAATTAGGTGGAATTGGGAGAGGAGAGAGCTTGGGAGAAATAATGTTCTCCAATGAAGAACATCATCTCCTGATGAAAAATGATCCACCGAAGAAAAACACCGATGAAGAACACCTTCGACTATGAAGAATGACTTTGACATTGACTTCCTTTCTCGGAACATCCTTCGATGTAGGACGTGTACGTCTACAATGAATCGATATCCGCCTTCTTGCGCCAACGTCAACGAACTATGAACAAGGTAGGGATTATAATTGATTATGATATTATTCCCGTGATTATTTCCATCTAAAACAAACAATGCAGATCAACTCCTAACTAGTTGTTCCAAATATGTTTTTCTCTTGTAGATTTTGGGATTAATCATTTCGAGAGGGTTTGTTCTGCTTCGTTCTTGTGAGCCAAATAATACCACCCTAAATGTAGATGGTGCAGATCAAACCAATAGGGCCCGACCCCTTCATCATTCTCTTTTGTGGTGTTCTTTGTAACGTAGGAAGGAGTCAATGGCGACAATGGAAATGAAGGAAATGGGCACACATCCCACGACCTCCGTGACCCACACCACCCCCCTCGGCATTTCGCCCCGCTGCCTACTGAACCGACCCATGTCACGCCACCTGCTGGCTGAACTGGCCCCGGAAACCCCATACTCACGACGTCCTGGCCTAGATGGCCTCCCGAGCCCCTCGCGGCGACCTAGCCGAGCCGGCTCGTTCCCTCACGATGCCCTCTAGGCCAAGCTGCCCCTCACGATGCCCTTCGGGCCAAACCTCCCTTGCACTGACCCGATGTCGGTCCACACCCTCACGACCGGCCAGTAACCTCACTGCCCTTCGTGACCCCTCGCGGCCAGCTCACTTGGGCCTAGCGGGCCATCCAGACCCACCAGGTCAGGCTTGGAGAACCTAAACCGGGTCAGTCCCAACTGGGACTTCGTAACAGTTGGAGTATCGACCAGTAGCTCAGGGAACAGATCCTTCTATTGATGAGCGGGATGAGTATAGAGACCTAGTAGCTGGATGAGAACTGACGAATGCTAACGGTTTGACTTGAAGAGACTCTACTAGCCCAGTGGGGAGCGCCTGGTTGTGGCGGCAGACCCACGGTGGAGGAGCGCGCTTGGTGACGCGGTAGACCCACGATACTCGACAGGAGGAGTACCTTAGCAGGCTACGAGGGGGAGCGCCTGGGTGTGGTGGCAAACCTATTGTAGGAAGTGCCTGGGTGTGGCAGCATACCCCCGGTACTCGACAGGAGGAGTTCCTCAGCAGTACAAGGTTAGTGGGAAGCACGCTTGGTGTCACGGCAGGCCCACTGTACTCAACAGGGGAGGAGTTCTCCAGCATCCGTGGTTTTGATAATGTGAATAAAATCTTGGTTGAGCTAAGTCAGCACATTTGTGTTTTCCTCATGATTGTGATGGATCACATTATAACATAGTTATATGTATGGGAATACACCTAATTAAGGTTATATGTTTATTTCATACTTTGTTTTTTATCCTTGTCGAAATTTAGAGAGACCTTGAGGGTCTCGGGGTCCCTAATGAGTATCGTTATGCTCACCCCTGCACGAGCTATGCTCACTCCTTGTTGTGTTTTGTTGTAGACAGTGGACAACACTGACTGATTCGGAGTGTACTAAGACTAAATGATACCCAGAGGTAGACCTTATGATGAGGGGTTACACGGAGATGACTGATGAACCTGGATTACTGAGGTGGCTATCTGTACATACCTTTCAGGTAGATATCCCTAAGGACGACCCAGAATCTATTTTTCCATTCTTCAGTGGTACTTGTACTTCCAATTCCTTGTACATTACAGTTGGCGGATTGTATTTCCTACCCCTTTTACTTTTCATCACTCTTTTGTTATATAGTTTTCATAGTTTTTTGTATCTAGCTGTGTGCTCTGTTGTGTGCTTTTACAGGTTAAAAAGGCAATACCTTCCCTATTTTAGGGAATTACACCTTTGGTGGTAGTCGCCAGCCCCTGGCGTATGGAAGGTGTGCTTTGGGTAGTCACAACACGGTCCTCAGGGGATGGGATGTGACAATAACAATATAAAAGAACACTCCCGAATGACATAATTGAATCCTCTATCTCATTAAAAGACAATAAATGAACCTAATAAAAGTATAGTAAATATAGTACATGTCTAATTGGTTCCTAATTAAATTAATAACGAATCTAATTTCTTTATCTTGGATGATAAGTACATGTGCATAACACTTTTAATCATAAGGTAGGGGACTCTCCCCAAACCTCTGTTTTTCTTTCGACTTATCCAATTTCTATATTTACTACAAGGAAATTATTATTTATTTATATATACTTATTATAAATTCATTTTATATGTTCTCCACTATTTTATACTAATAATTTCACATTTATTTAATGCTTAAATATGTGGTTTATAAGTATCAATTCTCAATTCCTCTTGATAAGAAAGCCAGATTAAAAGTAACTACTCATTTTCTTACATATTTTCAGGTACACTCCATTATATTTATTAAGACAAAAATATTATTATAAAATAAATATTATTATGATGAAAAACTATCTTGGTAAATTTCATTATTTATGAATAAAATTTTGCCTTTATGTACTTTAAATATTCATCAATATTGTTCCTTAAGCCACATTGAAGTGTCTCATTTATAAGGTTTCTTAAACACTATTTAGACATGTTTTCATTATTGTTGGACAACTCTAACGGCCTGACCCCAGTTTCCCAGGGTCGATGCATTATTTCATAACATTGGCATGATCACAAGAGATTAATTTAGAAAAGGTGGATCAGTTTAATAGGCTTGGATTTACTAGATACATACGTATTTTTTACATTACATTATGAAATAATAAATCAACATTTTGTAACCTATGAACACACTCATATTCCTTATCATATTGTTGTAGTTTAGTTGTAATATAATTCTTCACATCATGGTAAAAATAAAACATAATAAAGGGGTGAGTTCAGATTCTCAGTAAGGATAACAATATAGAAGAAATTATCATAAATAAGATTAAAAAGCTAAGGCAATGTATAAGACTAAAAAACACGACTTTAAAAAAAACATCAGCATAATATGGAAATAGTAAATTAAATAATTCCAATTACTTATTCACAAGGATGTTCTACTAGTTGAATAATCTCATGTAATATCAACAGAAAAATTCATAATGATGAAAGGTATAATGTCAGACATCATAACAACCTAGTCAAGGCCTCATGCCAAGAATTTTTTTTTTCATAGCCTTGTACCAAGACACTAATTTGTCTAATGAGACCTACCGATGCATCTAGAGGCTATAGAGTGCCCTGCTATTCGCTTACTACAACCAATGTATTCATTATATGAAAAGGTTAAAACATAACATAAAAATTCATATAAAAATAGGATACAAAATGTTAATACTTTAACCATAAAACATGTATGGTATAAAAATAGAACATCCAAAATAAAATATATAAAAACCCTTCAATACTATATGGAATATTTTATCATAATAAATAAACTTCAAACAAGCATAAAATCCTACAATGGATGTTGACAATGATGAAATAAATCGAAACATTTTTTGAGTTAAATATCTTATTCTAATTTGAAATCATTTTTAATTAATGATAACATTTATTTTGAAGATATTCTTATTATCCTGTAAGTGAAGCTTCAAAGGTGTTATAATAGCGGAAAATAGCCGCACCTTCCATAAAAGTTAAAAAAACATTCTTTCATTAATTTTTTGAAAAGGTTGTAATGTAACATGTTTGGAAAAAAAATAGAGGGATTATTTTCAAAACCTTTTATAAAAAGTCAAACAAAGGGTATAAGGGAAATTATCCCATAGTCTAGGAAATAGTAAAAATGTTTTGAAATACATTTTTATGAAACACAGACATAGATGATAAAGAGGTCCTGGTAGATACTCACGTATAAACAACCTCGGATAATAAAGAGATAGTAAAATTAACCCTTACCTTGTAATTTTACATAGTTGAGGGTACATTAATCTCATTTATAATAGTGGACTCATTATTATTAAATTATAAAATAACCAAATACATATTTATGATACCATATATGACCCTCTAATTTTTCATTGTTAATAATATTTCAATACTATCATTGTTTCGAGTGATAATTGGTTCATTTTCCTTTATCTATTTTATTACGTAAGTAATGTTTATTATGTATAGGATGTATTTGATTAACATAAAAAATTATATTAAGTTCTTATATATTATTTTTAATCATAAAAATAAAATTATTCTTAATGGTTATGATGGGAAACAAACTCTCATCGCATTAGGGAGACGGTAAGACGTACATACGCACGAGCGACAATATCATTCTGTTGACGGTGAAATAGATTGTAATTAGATGGTATATTATATATTCAGAAATTATTAAAATGTTATATTTATTATTTAATTTAATTATACTCATTATTATATCCATCCTAATAATGATGTGTTGAATGGAAAACTACACCATGATGTGGAGATGATAAGCTGTATGTACACACGTATGGTGACATTGTAATTCATAGGATGGATAGAATAATGAATACAGTTTTACCATATTTATAATAGAATCACAGAATTTATAATTTAGTAGATTTATTATTTTGGTATGGAAACAACGAAGAAATGGGAAGTGGAATAAGACAGGAACATTGAAAGAGGTGACAAAATAATTACATATTCTTCGGGTTCTACCATTTGATTTGAACAAAAGGGATCCTTAGGTTGGATTTATTTTAAAATTAAGGGCTATAGGTTGAATTTAGTGTAGTTTTTTGAATAGATGAGTAGGGTTTGGTCGAGCCAAAAGGCTTTTGAGGTGTGAATTTAAGATAAGGGGAAGTACCCTTTTATAAGAGAGGTGAGGGGAACCTTAGGAAAATCTTGAAATATAAATTTATTCTAAAATAATTTTCATTTTTTAATATCTCCAAATGGATTTATTTTGAGACTAAGGTGGGGATGGGTCCAAATAATCTCATGCGATGTGTTTTAGACATGTTTAGGTCACAATATTAACATTATCGTTTAGATTTAACTCTTAGTTATATAGTTTAACATTTACTATGACTTCTTCTATTTTTATATAACATGGTTAATAAACAAACTATAAACTTCCTAGAGAACCTCATTCAGTTCATTAATGACATATATTACCTTATCTATTTCCCTTGGCTGAATCATATATTCTTACGAATATTATATCATCTAATAATATAGTATATGTTTTAAAAACATATTTATGTTAATTTTGACACAATTTAGTAGTATGTTTTTGTGAAAGTTGTAACAACTTTATTAATTCGAAAAAAATACATTGAATCATACCTAACATGAAATATTCACCTATAAAACTATTGGGTGGCATCAAAAATTTTAATTTTAATTTATTTTAATATTTATAATATTATTTATTTGAATTATTCATTAATAAGTTAATTACTGCCCCATCGTGTCATATATAAATTTATTTATTTAATGTCCAAAAATTATAACTAAAATACAAGGATGTAATAAATATTTTTATCTTTATAATTAATATTTATAGTTTAATTTATATTATGTTTAACAATATAATAAATTTTTTTAGTTATTAAACTTTTAATTTACCACTTTTATCTCTTCTTTAAATAAAATATAATAAATGTCCTTATCTAATCCATGTGGATAAAAAAAGAACATATTTATTTTCCTAAGTTATATTTCGGTCAAAATACACATATCCAATAGAAATTGGTCATTTTTTTGTGTAATTATAATTTCATATATACCTTTAATTACCCCATTTATTTTGAACCGTGGTAAATAAAATTCAAAAGTTACTATTCACAAAAAATTGTTTTCATCCCATTGAACCATATATTACTTACTAATTTCAACTATATCCTTAATATTTTTGAAATTAAATTCATATATGTTGTAAAATTACATTTTACGCAAATTTGTAAATGTGTGTAGAAGATGGGTAAAAGACGATAAAAATATCAATAAAATTTTATATATCAAATGTTATTATAAAATGAACCCAATAAATTTCATTGCAATAATGTATATATTATGTATCTATTTATAATTTAAAATAAACTTTAATTTAAAAATAATTACATAAATATATAATCAGTTTTAAATAATTACATACTGTTTTTCACTATTAATCCAAAATTGAATGTTTTCAGAAAAATATCAAAAATTTACCGTAAGCTAATTTTGATATTTCAAATCAAAAAATGAATCCAAATGTGAAAAATAAAATATATAAAATTTTAAAAAGTGGGTCTTACTATTTATAACTTCATTTTTAAATGGATAGTTTGATTGGTCATGGTGTGCTAGAACTCGTTGCGTACATCGCAAGCTATTATATTATTCCAAGATAAACATATCATGGAAGCATGGGGTGTTAAATTCCTACCGCCTTCAAATAATTTCATCCTCAAAATTTCAAGAATACTACTACTAAAATGTTTCTGGTGGTTCTTTATCATATGTTCCTCAGGTTCCCACACCACCTCTTCTATTTTATGGTTTCTCTAAAGAACTTTTACTAGATGAGTCGTTCGGTTTCTAAAATCTTGTTCTCTAGTATCAAGAATTATGATAGGATCATTGTAATAAGACAGATCAGGTTCCAATTATATTTCATCACAAGTGAGTACATGTTTTGGGTCAAGAATTTATTTTATTAATAGTTATATATGCAACACATCATGAACTCTGGAGAGACATCGGGGCATTACCAAACGATATACTACAACACCAATTTGTTTTAGAATTTCAAAAGGTCCGATGTACCTGGGACATAATTTACCCTTCTTACCGAAATGTATAACACCCTTCTATGGAGATACCTTCAAGAAAATATGATCTCTTACTTGAAATTCCAAATCATTCCTTTGGTTATCAGCAAAGCACCTTGGCCTCCTTTGAGATGCATTAATGTGGGTTTGGATAATATTTAGCTTTTCCGTTATTTCCTCAAAACATTCTATGCCTTTGCATTTTATTTCATGAACATCATCCAATCAAGTTGATGTACAACATCTCTTTCCCCATAATGGTTCATATGGTTCCATCTGAATACATGAATGGAAGTTACTGTTATAGGAAAATTATACTAGAGGTAATTACTTATCGCATATACCATGAAAGGCATGTGAGAAAGATATCAACATGTCTTAAATGGTTTGAATAGTCTGTTCTGATTGTCCACCAGTTTGTGGGTGGTAGATAGTTCTCAAACAAAGTTTATTATCTAGGTAATTTTAAATACTTCTCCAGAATCATGATGTAAAATTTGGATAAAAATCCAAAAAAATCAATAGGGGAACACCATGAAGTATTACAACTTCATTAACGTATAGTCTTGCAAACCGTTCAAGTGGTAAATCAACTATTATAACATGAAAATGTGCTGACATGGTACGATGATCGACAATGAACCATATTGCTTCATTCCTATTATGTGTCTTTGGAAGCCCCATCACAAAGTCCATCGAAATATCATCTCATTTCCACTCGGGTATAGGAAGAGTATTCATGAATCCTATAGGATGTTTCCTTCACAACATAAACTATTGTCAAACCATACATCTTGACACATAATCTTCAATCTTTGTCTTCATGTTTCCCACAAAAATTGTTCCATCAAATATCAATACATCTTAGTGCTTCCATGGTGTATAGAGAAATTGGAGCATTGAGCATCATCCAAAAATTCTCCTTCTTGATCAGGTATATCGGTAACACAAAGTCTCCTCCCAAATTTCAAAATTCAATCTTCATATATGTAGTTGATAAATCTCTTATCATTCATAGAATTTATTTTCTATTGAAACTCCTCATCATCAATATAAGAACTTTTTATTCTTTCTAGTAAAGATGGTGTGGAAACTATTTGAAAACATATTGATGTTTCACCTTCCATGATTATTTCCATATCCATGTTTACTAGATCTATGAACATATGATCCCTTTTAACTCTCATATTTTTATGAACTCTATGATCCTTTCTTCTCAAAGTATCTTCCACCTTATTTTTCTTCCCCATGTGATAGTGTATAGTGCAATTATAATCCTTGAGTAGTTCAAGCCATTTCATTTTCCTCATGTTGAGTTCTTTATGTGATAAATTATAATTAAAACTATGGTGATCAGATTATATCACACATTTTCACAGTATAGATAGTGTCTCCAGCTCTTCATAGAAATGATTATAGCTGCTAACTCAATTTCATGAGTAAGATATTTTTGTTCATGAATATCTAGTGCCCGTGATGCATAAGAAATAACTCTATATTATTCATAAGGACCCAACCAAACCCTTTCATTAAATCATCACTATATATAACTCACCCATCATTCCCAAATGGAAGATTCAAGATAGGATCATTGACTAATCTTCTCTTCAGTTCTTGAAACAATTTTTCACACTCATTTGTCCAAACAAATTTAACCTCTTTAAATGTGATCTCGGTTAATGGGTTAGATAATCAGGCACAATTCTAGAAAAAAATCTAATAATTACATACAAAACCAATAAAATTGTGTACCTAAGTTATACTTGTTAATGCTGGACAATCTTGGATTTCCCTTTTTTAGATGGATCAATAGTTATTCTATCCTTATATACAATATGTCCATGAAAAGAAATCTCTAGAATGCAGAATTCACACTTCTTAAACATCCCATATAAATCATTTCTTCTATAAGTATTTATAATAGTTCACATGTGTTTTTCATGATCATAGTGTATTTTTTATTATACAAAGATATCATAATTAATTACCACTACAAATTCATCATGATAGTAATTGAAAACACTATTCATTAGATAAATGGAAACATAGGGTGCATTAGTCAGTCCAAAATGCGTTACTGTAAAATCATATTGATCGTACCTAGTTCAAAATGCTATCTATGGAATGTGTTCATTTTTTCACACACAGCGGATGGTATCCAGATCGATGTTCAATATTTTAAAAATATTTTGCTCCATGAAGTTGATCAATTACATCAACAATATGAGGTAGGGGATACTTGTTCTTTAATGTTAGAACATTGTTTTCCAGGTAGTCATTGCATAACCTCATAGATCCATATTTATTCTTAATAAAAATAATAAGGGATCCCCATGGAGTAACACTAGGGAGAATAAATATTTTATTACTAATTTAATCTATTTATTTATATAGTTCCACTAACTACACAGTGGAAATTTTATCAGGGGTCTCCAATATAGGATTTGAACCACGAATTATGTCTATTGAAAATTTGATTTCCCATTCTGAAGGATGTCTAGGTAAATCCTCTGGAAATAAATCGACTTATTCCTGCATAGTAGGTACATCCTATATTTGAACATTATTTTCCTCACCCATAGTTATTTCACACCCTTCCTCTCTAATAATTTAATTTAGTAGAGCTACTAGGGGTAGATCTAGATGCAAAACAGATGGTGACGTTTCTGCTCTAATGATAAGGTATTCCTTATCATCATCAAAAATTGTATCCTCCTTCTTCATACAATAAATTTTTACATCATGGTTCTGAAGCCAATCCATAATGAAGATTATATCAAATTCAATCATCAGTATGACAATAAGATCAGAAGATAATGAACGTTTATATTCCATAATGGTAACTGATTGAAAAAACAATGTTGCAATGATAATTCCCTTAAGAGATTTGACTGAAAACTCCATTCTTAAGTCAAATTGGAAGTATCTATTCTTGGAAAACTGGGATGATATGAAAGAATTTGGTGATCTAGAATCAAATAAATAATTGCCTAATTTTGACGAAACAATTAATGTACCATCTAGAATATCATTAGGAACTTCATCCTCGGCAGTAGTGATCACATAAGAATGGCCTTTCTCCCATGGAATTTCTTGAGATAAGTTTCCAGGGTACTTTGGAAAATCATTTTCATAATTACCATTTATCTACAATTGTAGCATTCAATATTGACAACCTATTTCTTTTCATTGCAATCATGATCATGGTGGAATTTGTATCCACACTTGTAACAAACTCCCATACCCTTTAGTAAGGTACCAGGGCGTTTCGTCCCACATTTACTATAGGGTGGAAATTCCACTTTTTTCTTTATTCCCCTTGATTCTATTTTCATAGTGTTCAACAGACCTCTTCTTCTCTTCCTTTTCTTTAATGTCATAATACAAATAAAAATCCTTTTCTTCCTTGATAGCATATGAGACAATATCTTCATACGATGAGAAGGATAGTGATACAAATTCTTGGGGGAGAAATTGTTTTAAACCATCAAAGAATTGATAAATCTCACTTCTTGGGTTACATATATTATTTGTAGGATGCCTTTCTAACCTTGTAAAGATAGCCTCATACATTGTGACATTCTCATACTTATTTTTCCTTAGACTCAGAAATTGTCTTTCCATATCAGCTCAATGCTCATGAGAAAATTATTTTTCTAATAAAATATCGTTAAACGGCCTTTATTTCATATTTTATACTTATTAATCCTCCTTTGTTTTTTGAATTAATGACAACCATTGATCTGCATCTCATGTGTGGCGATAAACTTCTATGACCACTTTTTCCCTTTCAGTACTCCCTAAAGCATGAAATATTTTTTCTAAGGAAATTATCCCCTGAATAGCTACAAATGGATATGTTGTACCACTGAATGATGGTGGGTTTTTCCTCATGAAGAGGTCTAACATTGATCATCCAAATTGTTGATCAGGGTGCTCTAAAAAGATATGGTTATTATTCATAACATCATTGTGTTGTCCCAGTATGGTTATAATCTGATTAGCACCAGTTGCGTCACTAGCTCCACTATAAATAGCACAAGTAGTTGGGAAATCACTAAATGGTTTATGTGTATTGATACAGTTTCCATTCCTTCCACTAGGCCCCATTTATAAACAATGGCATACACTAGATTTGTTTATGACTAAAAATATCTAATTTGAAACATGATAAATAACTACCATAAATTGAATAGTTTATGCATATAATCCATAATTATAAAATGCTTTATTTGGGGAAATATTTACTCATAAATCCTTCATAATGCTTTGTAATGAAAATGTAAATTATCTTGAGCATATCCCATGGGTGTGTCAAACCAGGTGTACATTAAGGCCCATTTTTGTGCACCAGGATACCCTGGGTCTTGCTCGATACTCTTTGTTGGAGTTTTCACTCATAGGTAAATCTGTTCCAGAATAATGCCCACTTGTAGTATCCAAACATGGATCAATTTCTTGGAAAACCCACATAAAATCTAGATTAGATTTTTTTGGATGTTCTTCTATACAAATACTCAATGTCTATCTTAGGGTAATGTTCTCTAATAATATTTTTTCTAAATTTTGTTTCCATGGTTTTAACTAAACATCCTCTGATGAAAACTATAATGCCCCGACCCCAGTTACATAGATTTGGTGCACTATTACATAACATTGGGATGATCACAAGAGATCTAATCCTGAAAGATCAATCAATTTATTGTCCTTAGAAGTACTAGATACATAAAAAAGTTATACATTACAATTTGAAATAAAAAAGCATTATGTCCCCTTAGAACACACTCACATCCCATATCCTATTCCTACAAGTCAGTCATTATATTCTTCTTCGCATCCTAGGGAAAATAAAACATAAGAAATGGGTGACCTCAGATGCTAAATAATTATAAGAATATAGAGGAAACTATCATAAATAAGAATAAACATTTAAGAAAATGTATAAGACTAAAACACAGGACTTTTAAACATGAACTTCAGCATTATATGGACACGATAAATTAAATAACTCCTTTTACATATTCACAAGGATATTCTACTAGTAGAATAATCACCTGTAATATCAATATCCAATTTTCTAATTATGGAATTCATAATACCAGACATCATAACTACATAGTAATGGATTCATGCTAAGACTACAAATACAAATTGTTTCAAGAACTTATTCCAAGACACTATTTTTTCTCATGAGTCATACCAATGCATTGAGAGGCTATTGCGGGACACGCCCATTACTTACTACATCCAATGCATTCCTCATATGAAAAGGGTGAAACATAACACAATCATTCATATTAAAAATGGAATACACAATGTTAATACTTTAACTATAAACCATGAAGGGTATGAAAATAGAACATCCACAATAAAACATATCACAAAAAATTCAATACAATGTGGATGAGTGTATCATAATAAATCAACAAAAAAAACATAAAATATAACAAAGGACGTTAACATAGATGAAATCAATCCAAAAAATATTTGACTGAACTATATCTTTCAACATTGAAACCATTTACAAGTAAATAAAAGAGGGGCGGTACCATTCGTCCTTCAGTTTCGATGTCATACTTCATGGATGCAGTTTCCAGGGCGGACCTGATCGATCTGGGGTACTCAGGAAATCCGTATACTTGGTTCCGTGGCAACTCAGAAGGAAACCATATCACTGAGAATCATGACAGATTTCTGAGCTCCTCTGATTGGATTAATATGTTCATCATGTTTCATATTGAACACATGGCCTTCAACTGCTCAGACCACTGTCCAATCCTCATTGACTGTACCCGTTACGAACGTACTAGACCTTTTATCAGACCCTTTAGATTTGAGGGCTTCTGGTAAAAAGATCAGGAATGTGAAGTGGTGATCCGATCAAGCTGGAAATGTACTCATGAGGATGTTTTCCTCAACCTCCAACAGGTCACATCCAATCTGAGGTCGTGGAGCAATAAAAAATTCCGACACCCTGGCCAGCACTGCAGAACCCTTGAAAAGAGACTGAAATTTCTCCTCAAACAACCCACATCCAATTGCAATCTCTCTAAGATTGGCGCCACACAATGAGAGTTGGACACGACCTTAGGTATCAAGGAATGTTTCTGGGCTATGCGTGCATGGGACAACCATATCAAAGAAGGGGATACTAAAACCCATTATTTTCATTAGAAAGCTTCAACAAAGTGTCAAAAAAAATCCATTACCTGATTATCACAGCCCGGCGGAAGCAATGTTTCTGACACCAATGGTATCCACGAGGCCTTGACTGGCTTTTACCAGAACATCTTCTCTGCAGGAACCCCTTTCATGTCTACTGATGTGAAAGAATGTATCAGACCGGTGATCAATAAAGAGATCAATAAGAAGCTCTCCAAAGATGTGACAGATGATGAGATACGCCGAGGTTTGAAACATTTTCATCCCACCAAGGCTCTGGGACCAGATGGGTTCCACACCCTATTTTTTAAGCAATTCTGGGACATAATCGGTCTTGACATCTACAATATGATTAAAAATATTCGGGCTGGCAACACCATCATTGCGGCCATGAATGAAATTTTCCTCGTTCTAATCCCCAAAATCAAGAAACCTGTGGCGATCCCTGACTTTCGACCTATCAACCTCTTTAATCTCTCTTACAAGATCTTCTCAAAGATCCTTGTCAATCGGCTGTGACCATGGCTACCAGATATTATCTCTGAAAATCATAGCACCTTCATGGCCAAGAGACTGATCACTGATAATGAAATTGTGGCCCATAAAGTGTTCCACTCTATGAAATCACGCTCCACGGAGAAGAGAGGAACCATGGCCTGGAAATTGGATATTTCCGAGGCCTACGATGGAGTTGAATGGCACTTCCATAGAGACGTTATGCAGAAAATGGGGTTTTGCGCTAAATGGACTAATATGGTCATGAATTGCGTCTCGACCATCTCGTTTAGAATCTTGGTAAATGGGGAGCTTACCAAAGATTTCACCCCTTCTGAAATCCTTCACCAGAGAGACCCTATATCCCCCTTTCTCTTCATCCTGGTGGCTGACGAGTTTTATAATCTTATTTATAGGGTTGTTTCTTCTAAGACTATTCATGGGGAAAAAGTTTGTCGAGTTAGCCCTCCAGTGTCACATCTCTTCTTCGCTGATGACTGCCTCCTTTTTTCTAGAGCAACAATTAATGAATGCTGGGAGATCTGCCAGGCGATCCGCCAGTATGAGAGGGTGTCTGGCCAAACAATCAATCATGGTAAATCTGAAATTTCCTTCATCGTAGGGGTGCCTCTGTCTAAGAGGGATGAAATTTGCGCTTCAGCTAGCATCCATATGGTTGTCAAACATCAGAAGTATCTCGGGCTCCCCACGGTAATTTTCCGGTATAAAAAATAATCTTCGCATCCATCGTGGATAGGATTGAGGCTAAAATCCAAGGCTGGACCCCCAAAAGAATTTCAAAAGCTGGCAAAGAGACCCTCATCAAAGCCGTCATCCAATCTGTCCCTAGCTACTTTATGTCCCTTTTTAAGTTCCCATTGGCCATCACCGATCAGATCGACACACGTAACTCTGATTTATGGTGGGGGATACACGATGGAAGGAATCGACCCCATTGGATGGCCTGGGAGAAACTCTGCAAACCCAAATCAGAAGGTGGGATGGGGTTTCAGAATCTTCCTCTCTTTAATGACGGGATTTTGGCCAAGCAAGGATGGCGCCTTATTGAATGCCCTTCATCTCTTTGTGCGTGAGTTTTATGAGCTACGTATTTTCCCCACACGTACTTTCATGCTTCCTCTCTTGGTCCTTGTCCCAACTTCCTATGGAGAAGCATCTGGGGGAAAAAATCTTCTAGATAAAGGATTGGGTTGGAGAATTGGGACTGTCTCATATGTCAAAATTTGGTCTGATCCCTGGCTTGTTGATAAGGATGGTTTACGGGCTACATCCCCTACCCAACCAGGTCTGGAAGACGCCGCTGTCAGCTACCTCCTTTCTAACCAAGGACAAGGGTGGTGTTTGGATAAGATCTTTGGATGGTTTAATGAAAGAGATCAAAGAATTATCCTCCACTAGGTACCAGACGCAGGCCCTGACCATTGCTTCTGGATCAATGACATTTCGGTCGTTTACACGGTGAGATCCGGCTACAGACTTGCTCTTGGAATCGACCTAGTTAGTAGGGATGAGGGTCATTGGGAATTGATCTGGTCTCTCAACGCCCCCCCAAAAAATTCGTCATTTCTGGTGGCAGGTTTGTACGGGTACTCTCCCAACAATGAGCCTTCTCGATTTTCGACATATGGAAAGCATCGCCTTTTTCCATTTCTGCCCGAACACCCCTATAACCCCTCTACACGCTATAA
Source organism: Viscum album (assembly GCA_963277665.1). Lineage (NCBI taxonomy): Eukaryota > Viridiplantae > Streptophyta > Magnoliopsida > Santalales > Viscaceae > Viscum > Viscum album. The sequence continues at coordinate 903,532,773 of OY728165.1, read as the reverse complement.
TTATCTTCCCGAGAGCTAAGGAAATCTGGAATCAATGGGGCTCGTCATCTTCTGCTTCTCTGGAATTGACCACTTACCTTCCCGATATTCTGACGCATTGGTACTCTTTTCTCTCCCCGGCTGATGTTGGTTCACTCTGCACTCTGGCCTATATTATTTGGGTCCGGCGCAACGATTCTATTTTTCATCATGCCTACAGACCCCCCAAATTCTGGATTGATCATGAAACCTCTTGGATTGAAGGTTGAGAAGGCCACAACGGATGTTCTATGCCAGGTGTCTCCCCCTCTCCTCCTGTTCCCTGGAATCCCCCCATGGAAGGTATTATCAACATCAATGTGGACGCGTCACTTCCAAAAGCTGGGCTTGTTTCCCTCGCTGTCCTTGCCCGAAATCATCTGGGGCAAATCCTTGCTGCTAAGTATGAACCACATCAAACATTCTAGGAACCGGTGGTCGCTGAAGACAAGGCCATCCTTGCTGGTATGATGCTCGCTATTGAGTGTGGATGGGGCGACATCATCATTGAGTTTGACTATATTTCCGTTATCGACCCTATCAATCACAATGACGGCAGACTCCAGTCGTTTGGCGCCATTGTCAGGAGAATTCTCTCACTCAACCAACGTTTCTCATTATGAACCTTCTCATTCACCAAAAGGGAAGGTAACAATGCGGCCCAGCAGCTAGTGTCGTCAGGCCCATTCGGCACTAACCTGCTCTGGCTGGACAATTTCCCTTCATGGCTTCGTGCATGTACTTCTGCTGATCTTTGTCAATAATGCTATATGATTTTTCAAAAAAAGGTCCCAGTAGATACTGATATATAAACAACCCCAGGTAATAATGAGATAGTAAAATTAACCCTTGCATTATACTTTTCATTAGTCGAAGGTACGTTAACCTCATGTATAATATTTAAATGATTTTTAATAATTATAAAATAATCACATACATAAATATTATATCATATATAATATTGTAATATTTCGTTGTTAATAATATTTCAGATGTATCTTCGAGTGTTAACTAAATCATATTCATTTCTATGTTCTGTTACGTAAGTCAAATTTGTTATGGATAGGATGTATTTTATTAATACCCATAATGGTATTTTTTTATTTAAGAATAATTTTAATCATAAAATTAAAATTATACTATATTGGTTATCATGGGGAACAAAATCTCATCACGTTGTGGAGACGGTAAGCTGTATGTACGCACGTGTGATAATATCATTTTGTTGATGGTGAAATCATATATAATTGGATGGTATAATATATATAATGAATCATTAACATGTCATATTTTTTATTTACATCCATCATACTCATTATTATACCAATCCAAATAATGATGTGTGGAATAACAAACTACACCACGATGTGGAGACGGTAAGCAGTACATACACTTGTATTGTGAATTTGTCAATAATTGGATGAATTGAATAATAAATATGTTTATTCCATATTTATAATGACATCATAGTATTGAGAAGTAAATGGAGTTATTATTTTGGTATGGAAGCAACAATGAAAGGGGAAGTGGAAGAAGAAAAGAACATTGAAAGAGGTGATGAAATAATTACATATTTTTAGGGTTCATCTTTTTGATTTTAACAAACAGGTTCTTTATGATGGATTTCCGATCATTGTAAGGCCTCTAGGTTGAAGTTATGGTAGTGGGGAGGAGATTTTATCAGGGTTTTTCTTATAAAAAATTCATTGGAGGTTTTAATTTAAGATAAGGGGAAGTGCCCTTTTATAATAGAGGTGAGGGGCGCATTAATAAAATTTTGAAATACTAATTGATTATAAAATTATATTCGGTTTATAATATCTCAATATGAATTTATTTCAAGAATAAGGTGGGTATGGATTTAAATCCTCTCATCCAATAGGTTTTAGGCATGTTTAGTTCACCACATTAACCTTAAATTTTAGATTTAACTCGTAGTTAAATAGTTTATCATTTATCATGTCTTCTACAATTTTTATATTACATGGTTAATAAACATACTATAAAATTCCAAGAGAAACTCATGCACTTAATTAATGACATATCTAAACTTATATATATTTTTGGATGAATACAAGATTTTTAAAATTTTTCTTTCATTTAATAATATAATTTTTTTAAAAACTTATTTATGTCAATTTTAAAACTATTTAGTGTTAGTTTTTTGAAAGACATAGGATCTTGATTACATGAAAAATACAATTAATCCTCCATAATTCCATATTCACCTAGAAATTCGGGTATGTAATTAAATGTTTCAGTTTACATTCATGTTAATATTAATAATATCAATTATTTTAATATTTTATTAATAATGTAATTATAACTTCATTATTGTGTCACATATAAATTTAATAATATAATGTCTAAATTTATATAAAAAATAACATTATGTAGGATATATTTTTATCTTTTTAATGAATATTTATAGTCTAATTTATCTTTTTTTATCCCTATTTTTAAAATGGTTTATTTATTAATGATAAAATTTAAAAATATTTACTCATCTTTAAATAAAATATAATAAATTTCCTAATCTAATCCAGGTGGATAAAAAAGGATGATGTATTTGTCCTAAGGATGTTTTTTTTTGAAATAAACCTATCCAATAGAATTAGGACATGTTTTGGGGTAATTATAATTTCATTTTTACTTTTAATTACCCTATTTACTTTTATCAGTGGAAAATAAAATTCAAAAGATACTATTAACCAAAAATTATTTTCATCATACTGAACCACATTTTAATTAAAAATGTCAACCACGTCTCATGTATTTTTGAAATTCAATTCATTGAAGCAATAAAATTACATTTTATGAAAATGTTCAAATGTTCCTAGAAGGTGGGTAAAAGATGATAAAAAGTTCAATAGAATTTTATATATCTAAATTTATTATAAAATGAATCCAATGAATTACATTGGATAAATATAAGTAATTTTTATCTATTTTTTCATTAAAATAAATTTAAATATTAAAATAATTACTTAATTAAAAATTTGGGTTTAAACAATAAGAAAGTGTTTTACACTATTCATCAAAAAATGAATGTTTTCAGAAAAATACAAAAATTTTACCATAAGAATATATTAATATTCTAAATAAAAAATGATGTCCTATTTGAAAAATAATATTTATAAAATTTTAAAAAGCGGGTATTACTATTCAAAACAGCTTTTTAGATAGTTAGTTTGATTGGTTGGGGTGTTCTAGAACTCGAAGTTTCATACAATGCAAGATGTTGTATTATTTAAAGTGAAATGTACCATGGCATCATGAGGTGTTAAAAATTAATTTATGCCTAATTTTTTTATTACCATAAACTTTCATTTTCAGGGATATAAAGTTTATTAAATGACATTTGGACAATTAAAAAATTATTTTCTAAAAGAACTCTTCTTTCATAAATAAAAAGGTATTTCTCTCTTAATGTACTCAATGATTTTATTAGTGTATTTCAATCTACTTCCACACCCTATATTGAATCTTATGGTATAATGAAATTGATAACATATGCACTCATCTACCATTTTTTACAGAATTGTTTATGATTATTTTGACTGGGTATGTACTCTTTTGATACTATTCACCTTTATATTTATGGATGGTTTATGATAATGCATATTATCTGGGAAAAATTATTAACATTTTATAGAATAGTTTCAATATGAATGTATATGTTAATTATATTTCACCTCTTTCATAGGATTAATGAATTGGACTTAGTAAGAGATGGGTGATTCCCACTATATCCCCTCATTGCATTGGTAGGTCTCATGATACAAATTACACTGAGTTTTGAAACAATAATATATGAGGTATTGTATGAAGACATGATGGTATGTTTAGTATTTCTAAAATTATTCATTCCATAATAATGGTATTTGTAATTGATAATACATGTTATTATTATACAAGTATAATATCCATGGTTATGTTTCATGTGATTATTTATATGCAAATATTTATTTAGATTTTATTCATGTCACATTTTTCTCAAGATTATGTTTTAATGGAATGTGTTTTAGTTATTCACCATACCTTATTGTTTATGTTTGTGGTAGATTTTTCTAAATTTTTTACCCTTACTAAGCATCTGATATCACCCCATTTTGAGCTTTTATTTTTTCCCACGATGTGAAGATGTTTATTATGAGTGACTTATAAGGTTAATTGTGATGTTTATTAGTCTTTCCAAAGGATTTTCTTTATTGTTTTTCCTTTCAAATATTTATGTAAATATTATGATTGTATATAGTATACCAAAGGTACTAAAAGATTTGGCCATTTAGGATGTGATTTTTTATTTATTATTCTAATGTTATAAAGTTAGGCAATGTATTTGAGATACTGTCGTTGGGGACATTACAATATTCTATAAAAAAAGATATCCTGAACTTACAATTCCACCACATAACCAACTCATGCCACGCATGAACCTACACAATGTGTCATCATCACAATCTTTTAATTGATTCAGGATGTGTATTAAATACTAAAAACCATAAGACATTATATCTCATATGAATATACCTATCATTAGCTATAATTGAATGTACTACACCAGGAAGGGACAACTGGGATGATGTTGTAGTCATCCATCCATTCCCTCACCAACCTGGATGTTGGAGAAAACACCTTTTATCCGAAAACATTTTGGAATCACTAATGCAATGAAATACAGTTGGGGTGTGTGAAATTAGAAGTAATATATTACATATATTATAATCATTCACAATACAAACCTAATGGATCATTAAAACATGGTATGACTACATCCCAGACATATTAATGAATTACAAGTACCATAACTAAAAACTACTTTCACATCTAAAATCGAAACTAACTCAAACAATTCCTAGAAAACCTCCCTAACAATAAACCATCTTGTCCTATCTAATAATTCCATTTAACCACATATTTATTTACTATTTTTCAATCCACAATACATTAATCAATCCATTCAGTTTTCCATTTTTAATGTTAAACCATTCATTGTACATTATCAATGTTTATCTTAGCCATAATCCATTCATTTCAATCATTAGAAATTCATTAAAATCCTCCACTTATTGAATTCCAGACCTTACCCACTATCATGTTCATCATTACCAAAAATATTCCATAATAATGGAAAAATTCAACACAAACCCACAACACACTAAAAAATTACCACATGAAACACCCTAAAACACCTTCCAACAACCATCATTTCCAAATCCAATTCCTCAAAACCATCCACATATTTCCACCAATCAATCACAATAATCCATCCACTAAAAAATGAGACATCTACCTTCCAATTTACTCCATCGGAACCTCCCCATATTAACTCCTATATTCAGTCAATATAAAAACACTACCAAGTCCACACTTATAACATAAATATAATAAAATGATACTATTAATAGATAACACCCAATTTCAATATTAAAACACCTAAATAATCCATTTTTAAGAAATTAATTCATATGGAATTTGTATATATTTCATAAGAAAAATATCTTCAATTATAGATTCAACACAACTAATTTTTTACCATTATTAAATAATTATTATTTTACAATATGTGATTTTACAAATTTTATTTCAATAATAATATATGTATTATAAAAGTAAACAAAAATATCAATAAATTCCGAACGATCATCAACTATAAGAAACAACATTTTATAATAATAAAATATTAAAATCATCCCTCCCCATAAATTTTATTTAGTCCATTTCATTATCTTAATTTTTTTAATGATTGAAATTCATTCAAACAAGTTAAAAATGTTATACTTATACAATTTATAACAAATAAATAATGATATGTCTCGAATATATTATTGGAATCAATGATTCTATCACCACTGTGTCTGAACAGAGAGGTGAGACAATCTAAAGGTCCATGAAAACTTGAGGAAAACCTAATTAACATTAATAATAGATAAATATATCAAATACAATTCCATTTCCACAAAATCGAAGTCAAAATACTATGACGACCTTAAAAAGATGAAGGATATGATGATAACAAAAACTAATAAAATTGAACTTGAAATTGGATCATTAGGTGGTTAATAAATTCAAGCTAGGGTCAAAATCCAAAAAATAGAACTCAGTGGTATATGAAGATACAAATATGGTTTCCTTAGGTTTGAGAATAATTAATGGTGTCTATATTAATATTAATGGGATTTCACATTGATACTAAATTTATTATTTTATGAAATTTTTTATGATAGGCCAGGCCATGCCATTAAGGGTCTATATCAAATGAATCTATCAGAATAAAAGGATTTTCCCCTTATATCCCCTATTTTTGAACTGGATCATCCCACATATTTTTATATAACTATATAAGGCCACGATGTGATGACTATCAGCATTCTAATACATCCCAAATTCTGAAAATCACACTCAGGTACTTGAAGCAAGAAATGATTAAATTAAAGAACCACATCAAAACAATACCCAAAAGGAAGGACTATGAAATTATACACATAGTGATTCATTACATGATATTTGTGACCACAACTTGATAGCCACTAAAACTCCCCATGCACCTTTCACATTGTGAAAAGACTCTCTAGGACATGATGAAACCCACATAGGTTGAAACATGAGGTTTACTCATGTAAGATTCATTCGTTGAAAAAATGGTTGATATGTAACGGTAGATTAAATAATTTTAAATCCCATAGAACCTTTATTCTATGCCAAAAATAGTGCACACAATGACCAAATATAGTCACTCTGTGACAAACACCCCTCCCTTAGCCACCAAAATTCCACTTCAAAACATATTAATGATTATTTTTCATGGTTTACACCACCCAATCCCCAAAAAATACCATCACACCATGAAGAATAAAAACATTCCACAACAAAACGTTCATGATGAAACACTCATGTTTACCGAACATTCCTCTCATCAAGAAAACCCTTCATAGAGTAACAACCATGGCCAAAATGAAAAACCTCCAACACCACCAAACCACAATAAGATGTTATGAGAATAGAAATGATGTTAAATTAGATACTAATAATTTTTTTACCTAGATAGTGAAAACCAGATTGGGGAATACACAAAAAACAATGAACCCAAACACTGTAAAGAGATACCTACCAAACAAGGATTCAGATCAACCAAAATATGAATGTATCTCAAAGAATAGAAAAATCTATTATAGAATCCCAAAATAAGTAATTTAAATATAATAATGTTATATGGAAAAGAACCTACTAAAACATAATATCTTAATGATACACCCATACAACAATGTTAGAACTATTCATAGAAACTTCCCCCATAAAGAAGGACCATACCACTCAAGGAACCACTATTTAAGTCCCATCTATTAATACACATAGAGGAAAACATATACTATACACCACCCACCATTGACATTAAAACTATAATAAAATACCAACCCGATCATAATAGGGTAATCCTTAAAACTTAATAACTATGTGAGATACATTTCAAAAAAAGAGTCCTCCATCAAAAGTGGGTTAACATAAAAAATAATAAAACAAGATTACATCACTGACTTCCACCCAAAACACCACCTTCAAATCCATAATCCTTTTATAATAACAATATAATTGGTGAAATCATTCTTTAAAAAAATATTCATTAAATAAAACTTTAAATTACAAAAAATATACATATATTTACAAAACCAATTATGATTATAGTAAACACGAAAATTTAATCTACTTATTTCTTAACATATGAAATATGTCAATGTTAATCAAATTATATCATTTTAAAAAAGTAGGATTACATTTTGAAAACCTATTTTATATATTTAGAGTGAGAATATTGAAAAATATTTAAAACTAGAATACTTAATATTATTTAGAGATCTATTTATGAAAGGAATAAGGGTTCCAACTAAAAAAATTCATAATTTTATTCCCAAAACCTAATTCAATCCACCATAACATACTATTAACTAAAATCAATCCACACTACATAAAAACACATAACCGAATCCAAGGAATTCTATGAACCATGGGGTACATCCATTTTCGGTGTCCCACCACATAAAAATAAAAAAATACCATATTTTCTAGTATAATAAATCATGATCTACTAAAGCCCAATTTTATAAGAATAATTGAAACTCTAGAAGGCTTTATCACTATCTACTTCTACCTACCACATGATCCATAATGTGAGGTTCTTCATTAATCCTTCTCTATATCCTAAAGAAACCCCCTCTAAATCACCATAGTATCATCACTTATCTATATCTAACACTTTAATAATATAATCACCACTCTATGTCTAATATCTTGAATACAGATAGTCTAAATATGTCATTATTATTTGTCTCCATCAACCAAATGTTATAGAATGTGGAAATTAATTTTGAGAAATGTACTCTAGGATCATGTAAATTCAATTTTCCAGACTACAAATTCTAGAGATCCTTCATAATTTTATACCTATAGACATATGGAAATAAATGGTCATTGAAAGAGAAAAGTAAATCCTCCTAATAAACATATTTATACAAACAATTTTTTGTATTCCACTACACATTAGGTGTCCCTTAATGTAAATATACACTTAGGGAAACTCATAACTAATATAGAGTCATTTTCAATTATAAGGGAACCTTATCCTCTTTTAAACATTCCCTGACCTCATGTCTCAACACTCTTCCAAGGAATTCTAAAACTTTTTACTATCAAAATATGGAAATAAACCATTCCCAATGAATGATTTCTATTCCAGAGAACATAAAATTTATGATTATTTGATGAAATAAAATAAACCAAATATTAAAAAAATATTAGTTCAAACAATAAACTCACACACCAATAACATAGAAAAATAAAACATGATATATGAAGTACCTCGATTATTATATCCTTGAATTGAGAAACCAACTCAAACATCATTGAACAATATCACAATCATTCAAATTAACATCATTATTTCCTCTAGAAACAGAAATACCTCATCATCTCCACACCAATTTCCAATAATCCATCTAGTATTTTGATAAACCCTTTCATATCCCCATTCATCGTGTCTACAACCTAATGAGAACAATAGTGTGTAAAAAAATTTCCCAACAATATCCCTTGAGGATACAATTATTCATTTTACATAAATTTTATCTCCTGAAACCAGATCAAATGAAAATAATAAATATTAATAAATAAATGAAAAATTTTATTGCAACCCCATACATTTAATACATTGAAAAGAAACCACAAAATTACTATTAGAAATTGTCTTCTTCCAAAAAAGTTGAATGAAAACTCTTTAATCTTTCATTAAAATAATGTATCAAGGGAAAACCAGATAAAACTCTTCGAAAACATTTTACAAGATGAATTATGAAATCCACACCACCATTAATACATGAAAGTATGCCATATATTTAAGAAAAAAATCCAAAAAATCAGATTAATAATTAATAAATTTAAATAAACATTACTAAAAATCACTACACACAATATTGTATGACATGTAAAAAATTCTCAACCTTAGAATTTACAAATTAATTATTTATAAATATATAACATTACCAATTTAATAGTATCAATTAATCCAGAAATTAACAAGTTTAACTTTTCATTATTAAGGTGACGTTATATGTTCATAAGTTACCACATTTAAACATTATAGTTATTTCCAATAATCCAAATAAAAATCAATATAAATGTAATGTTTAAAAAAAATGATGCCTAGAATACCAGATTAAAAATTATTTTCTCAATTACTCACATACATTAAAACAGGAAATATCACATGATTTCATAAATTTTTTGTTAAACAAATAAAATAGTCCCATATTTATATTTTTCAAACCAGTAAAACCCTCTACTAATAATATATGATTACCCTTAAATTTGTTAATTTTTCTGATTCCTTACTCCGCACATAACACCAAAGATAAACGAAACCATAATATATTTATATAAAATATAAATATTTAATTACAACCTCTAAAACCTATATGTTGAGTTAGTGATAATGAATATACTAAAAAATTTATTAATTCTATGTATAATGAAAATAACTACAACTTCTAATATGAATTAAAATTAATTATTTTAGCTAAAATGATCGATAAGATAAATTATTTTCTAGAAATATTTTTCTCTAAAAACATTTCTCTTACATGATTAAAATATATATTTAATGAACCAAATTATTAATGATAAATATTTTATGATATAAATAATTTTCTTCAATTTTTTTTAAATGACATCAAATAATAATAATATCAATTAATATTTTAAAATGGCATTTTACAATAAAAATAGTTTTTAATCATATTTTAGGATTTTATTCCGAAACTGAATTTAAATGTTTTGGAATTTTAAATCAATAAAAATTAACATAATTTTTAAATTCCTCAAATCAAAATTGAATTATTATAATGTTTTTTACAATTTTATAAAAAGGATACTTTATTTGAAAAATAAGGGGTTTATGAAAATTATAATATCCATGAATTTATCACTATATAAGCATAACCTATTATATTTAAAACCCATTTAATTAATATATTAATAATTCCATTACATAAAATGTTTATTTTAAAATAGTCTTTTAACATAGAAAACCTATGTAAATGTTTTTTTAAGCTAATAAATAACAAATATTAATATAAAAACTTTTTTTTATATTTTTCTATAAAATCAATTATTTTTAGAGAGGGTTGGTTTTGGATTGATTTAAAAGCCTCATAATTTTTTTATAATAAATAAATATAAGTCATTTAAATAAGTAACAATGATAATTTTATCTTATATAAAAATTTAAAGCTTAATAATGTTATTTCTCTTAAAACCGTTTTAATTAATTTTGTGTATTTATTTTAAAATTATCATTTCACACCATTATAAATATTATTTGATATAATTATTTTAAAATTTTAAATTATAAGTATATAATAATCTAAATAACTTATATTTCAATATTTTTCGATAATATTAAATACTACGGTTAAAAGATAGTTTGAAAGGTAAATTAAAATGTGATTAATTGAGTTTAATTCATTGTAAAGAACACGAAATATTCAATTAATGAACATTTAAATAAATTTTTATCTTTTTATAGATAACTACATGTTTCCGTGAAATGTATCTCCCATTTCTATACATTGAACCACGAAAGCTGCCATGAAGTTATTGAAAAATCTAATGGGGTTCCAAAATAATACTTTTCCTTAACTTATAAAATGGTAAAATATTTTGAACACAAAGACACACCTTAAAATAAAATTAATCCTTAAATATCCAATTTATCCTACCGGAAAATATATCCAAGTAATATAAGTTCACATTCACTCATAGTGATCAAAATCCCATAAAATTCTAGTTGAATTCCAAAGAAAATTCAAGTACCCCCATGTGAGTATTATCAACTACAATGTTTAATATTAATTATAATCATTAAAATTTATAATATAGAAACTAATATAAATAATTTACTCTAATTTAAAAATTATATTTTCAATATATTAGTTTTATTATCATAATTTATTCATATACCATATCCATTAAGAATAAAAAAACCTGTTGTTCACCTCGTACTGACTACTGCCTTCATGACATATCATGTTTTATTTTCATTCAATGGCTTACAAGGTTATTAATAATAATTATATTAAAATATAATAACTTTTTTTATGATAAAAATAAAGATTTTTTATAAAAAATTATAAGAACATATTAATGATATGATTGACAAAAAAACATCATTAATTTTATCTTTTAAAATACGCGTGATAAAAGAATAATCTTTTATTAAAATAGTGTTATATTATTATATAAATTAATTATTATTATGATTTATTATTATTATGATATATCATGACAATTATTTCAAGATAGTATCATTATTCTCCTACTATAATTATCTTATAACTGAACCAACTCATAATCATTCCATAAACTAGGGTATGTTCATGTTTGCATCAGTTTAACTACATAATCTAAAAATTATATGAATTTATGTCATGCATAACTATGAGTAAAAATTTAATAGTGTAATATTATATGAATATTTATTTTTTATTTCTAATGGTGTATTTATATCAATATTGTTTTCCTTAATCATGAAAACACTATTAGTTCGTCAACAATCAACAAAACATGACCATCACCAATTCCATCATTATGGTTTATAACTATAACTAACATGAAATAAAATTATAACATTTTAAACTATATTGGAATATATATTTTATATGATTAAATTTCATAGTAATTATTATCTTTTAATGAATAATAAAAATTGATAATTATATTTTTAAACTAGCATGAACAATCAAAACTATAAATTTCTCATGTGAAAAATCCGAAGATAGCAGGTAGATAATGACTCATCATGAAGATTATGAATAAAACTAGATATGAATATTTTATTTAATATAGTTTTTCATAATTTAATTTTAATGATACATGAGGGTAAATTACATTCGTTGATGTTAGGATACAATGTAAGGGTTTTAATATGAATTTCCTTTTGTTGATACATATTTGTGTTATATACCTTGTTCTCTTTTATATTGTATACCTTCAAACAAATTTTAATATTTACATCATAATATTATTACATTTTATGTTATTCAATTCCACTAATTATGTTATCATTCTAATCGGATTTGGGTCCCATTGTTTCAAATGTTGAAAGGGTTTTCAATCTCAATTCCCCTTCATTGAGATAAAAATAATAATTATTTACCTATTTGATTTTTTTGGTTTATATACATTCCATTTTATATAAAATTTCAGGAATTATATTTTAATGATGTAATTTTAAATTTTAATTTAAGTCCACATCATTAATGTAATTTTGATTAATGTGTTACTTAAGCCACAAGTGTTTTCAAGGAATTCATATTTATTCTTCAAGACTTAATAATTTTGTGCACCATGTTTCAATTTTTTTTTCAATAGCAATAAAAATATTTTCATCATAATAATTTTATTTCATGGTATTTAATATCTAAATCATGTTCCCTTTTTCATGTGTTTATTTATTCTATTCCTTCCCTAGTAGTGTATATTTTTTGCTACTCAAATTTATTTCCACTTTTTAATGAACATTCTTTGAAATTATTTCATATAAGTTTTGTATATTATACACATTGATATTAACATTTATTTCATATACCTAAGATCCTAGACTCAGTTCACATAACATATAATTTAAATAATTTTGTTCAAAAGGATATGTAAAAGAATCTATATAACCATCCATATTGACAAAAACAATAATGATTATTGAATCTCTTACATCTAAAGTATTTTTTTTTAGTTTTATCGATTTCCATATTTATAGAAGAATTTTGGAAAATAAATCCATTTTTTTATATCAAATGACTAATTTTACCATTACATATGAAACGTGTTAATTTGTTCCAAATATTCAATATTTCCTAAAAAATATTTCATGCTAGTTATCTGTCAAAAAACTTCACATGTAAACCATTCCCTATAACTTGGGAAAATTTAAAAATAATAAACTGTGAGATAAAACACACCATTAGGGAAACATATAACTAAATCAATCCTAGTATAATCACGACATAAACATTATGGTATAATTAGTTAAAAAACACGTCTCTATAATCAACATGGAACTAGGAAAATGATATATCGATGATAATAATAGAAAAAATTTATATCAATAATATTAGTCTCATATTGATGGATTACATATTTCTTAAAATAAAAATTTTAAATTAAATGGATTATTCTAAGAAAGATTAATTTTCATTGAGACAACATCCAAGACATTCATCTATCAAGGATTTGTGCGAAGTTACTATATTGTTATTGGATGATCCATACACCAAGAACCAACATGTATTATCTCATGGGAACATTCAATGCATTGAGGGGTTATATAAAGTCAATTCCCACCCATTACCTATTTATGTTCAATGAATTCATCTTAATAGAAAATAGATAAACAATACATAAATGAAATTTCAAATAATCATTTGTATGGAAAAAAAATATATTGAATGCCAATAATTTATCCCATCTCAATAAAAATAATAACCTTATCCTAACCCATCTCGATGAAGTTGGGAGATGGATGAACAATACATAGTAAAATTTACAATAATAATATATATCTAAATTTGGGAACTTTTCCCCATTTCAATAAAATGGATATCCTGGTCATAACCCATTTGGAGGAACTTTGTGGATGGATGAACAATAAATAGTAAAATTAAAAATAATAATCCATATTGGAATACCAATATTATCCCCCATTTCAATATAGCTTTTTAATATCTATATGAACATCATCCAATTTTAGTTATTTAAAATGTTACATTCGCACATTATATGAAAATAATTATACAGTTAATTCAATACTAAAATATCATGATCATAATTGGTATAGTGAAATAATTTGAAAGGTTTCAATATAAAATATCCCAAGAAGTGGGAAATATTTTTCAAAGGGTTTAGCTAGTATGAATGTATATCCATATAAAAAATAGGATTGAATGAAAAATACTATAATCAAAGGTTATAATGTAACCAGTATATATGTAATAAGTTCAAGAATGATAATAACTCAAGAAATGCAAATTGATTTACCAAAATTAGTCACTATAGGAGAAACCACCGATTCTCTAGCCATATGAATTAGAGAAAATTATCCAGATAGTAAATACAATTAAATTAAATTACTAAAAAAATACATCATTAGGTCGTGAATAAACAATATAAAAGAAATCTGATGCACTAAATGTTTTATGTCTTAATGAATCTAAATTGAGACCAAGAAAACCATTGAGGCATAAGTAACACTTTTGTATCAGAAAACAATTAGAGTTAAAATAGTAAATATATATTTATATACCATTAAATAAAATATATTCATGAAATAATATCTAAAATTTTTAGTATACACACCTCAAAAATTAAAATTTTCATTTTATTACCCCACTAGTCACAATGAAGGGAAATTGAGATGGAATCCCATATGACATGAGTAATACAATAATAAAAAAACATCTAAAATATAGGGATTACAGTTGAACTCAAAAAAAATATTAAAATTTAATTAATGACATCAATTTTATAATAGTTTTTTTTTACAAAACACATTAAAGAAAATAGGTTTATAAATACAATTGTTGTTTCAATTAAGGGAAATTTCGACGAAATCCCTTAAAACCTTTAGAAAATTTGAACCAAATACCATGAGAAATTTAACTTCAAATGGGAAATTAAATATCATGAAATATAAGATAATAATGATATAAATATTACAATGGGGTGGCTCTTACAACATAGAAAAGAGAACATGGTGTATAATAGAAATATCTGTCAAGGATTGAAAATCGAAATGAAATCCCCTAACTCTAGTCCAAAATTCAACATACTAACTGTAACATCATATATAAAAAACATAGATATATTAATAAATAAATTCATAGCTTTAATAATTTCTATTATCATTCATACACTTTATAAATATTCATTTTCTACATGAATTCTTTCGACTTTTCTCATCTTGTGTTTATTATTTTGTTCATTTATAATAGGTTTTTAATAGTAGTGTATGTGTTTAATTTTTATTAAAAGGTCATAATTAATATATAATATTATACAATAAAATATATTGTCCATTATATTTTATAATTTTATAGTTTTATTTCTTTTCATTTTTTAGGAACATATATAATGAAACCCACGATGATTATGTTTCAATGATTCCTAACTATTAATATATCTTTTCATAATTAATGATATAAAGATTTAAATAGCCTTAATATAACCCAAAAAATTATTCAATTATTAATATCATACAAAAATGTAACGATGTTATCATATTTATCCATGAAACAAATTCATTTCATTGTTCGATTATGTGGTTAAACCTGTCCAAAAAATAATATACCCTAATTTAACAAATGATTATGAGGTGGTTTATTTATCAAATAAATGTAAAAAATAATATTGATAATATTTGGTTCATATTTTTTTTATAAAAAATATATATTAAATTATAAGAAGAAATAATGGATATGAAGACATTATTTCTTTTAATAAAATACTATCCATTCTGGAACACTTATATTAAATAAATAAATTACCAATGATCATTTATTGATAATATCATTAATAGGTTCCATAATATGTCATAGAAAAATATAATGTATTCAATAAAAATATTATTTATCTTTTGTTTCTATCGTTATATCCAACCTTGTGATGTGGTAATTGAAAATGGAACACATTATGTCATGGAGGCGGTAGTCTTCACAACATGTGAATGATAGTCTTTTTTATTAATGTACGTGTTATAAGAATAAAAATTTATAATAAACTGAATTTAATAAAATTAATTTATATAAATAATTCTAATATAATTATATTACAGTGTATATAATTAATTTTAATGAATAAAATTAATAATAAAAACCAAGTTGTTGATAATAGCCATATCGGGGACTTGGATTTTACTTTGAAGCCTATTTTAATATGAGGGACATATATAGAAAAGTATTGAAAAGGGAAATAGGTTATTGATATAGTGTTACAGGTATGCTAAATTCATAGATTTTATTTGATAAATATGATGGTCAGTTGAGTCTTGAATTGGCTAAGATGTTAACATTTTATTATTGAAGGAATGGGTAATTTTGGGAATACATTTACATTTTTCAATAACTCCATGACACTATTCTAGGTTAAATGCATAAAAAGTTCAAAAAATTTTAGGGGAAAAATTATTTTTAGATACAAATCATTACCATTAATTTTTAGGCTTGTTTCGAACATTTATTTTTATCTTTTACACTAGGATAACTGAATTTACAACTTTTACATTTACATTGGTAATTAATTTATAAAATTAGTAATTAATATTAATGACTATTATTAATATATAAACATTTAACTAATTATATAATTATATTTTTATATTTTAAAATAATGTTATCAAATATAATTGTGTAAGGTGTGAAAATTTCATTTTATAATATACACACTTAATCACGTAAAAACCATATTTTAGACAAATAAAATTTTTAAGCATTAAATTAAAATATTAGATTGGATTATTAGGGTAACATATTTTGATTATATAGATTTATTTTTAGTTAATTTATTTAATGGTATGATTCTTCGAAGGATATCTAAAACATTACATCGCTATTAAAATATATTATTTAAAGGAAAGAGAGAAAACAAATATTTATTTTCAAGTAAAATTTTAATTATTTATAAAACAATTTACATATGTTTTCTAAGTTAAATGAAAACATTAAAATAAGTAATTTCATTACTAAAATTTATATTTTATTACTTAATTTTTTAACATATTAGTCATTATTCTTACACATTTAGGAAATCATTGAAATTATAATTTTCATAAAACATGTATTTTTCAAATAAAAATACACCTTTTAATAAAATGATCAAAAAATTCATACTAAGTCAATTTTTATATGAGTAATTAAAAAATGATGTTAATTTATATTTATTTCAAATTCAAAAAATTATATTTTCCATTTTTTGAAGAAAATCCAAAAATATAAATGAAAAGTGTATCTATCGAAAGATGAAATTTAAAAATATTAACTATTATTATTATTATTTCATATCACTTACCAACTAATTGGTGTTAAAAAATTATTAATATCAAAAATAATTTATCATTAATCATATTATTTTTGGTAATTTAAATGTGAATCTCATATGTTGATTTTTTTAAGAAAATAACTATTTAATAAATGATTTTAATTTACATTTTAGGTAAACAAATTAATATCAACTAGTATTTAATGTATTATTGGATTTATTTATAAAAATATTTCATTAGGTAGTTAATTATAATTATTCATTCAAATTCAACATCTATGTTTAGTGGTATCATTTAATCATTTATATTATTTTCTAAATATTAAATAGTTTCCGTTTAGGTTTGGTGTTGTAGGTTGAAGAAGCTGTCAAAAAAATTGACTTATTTAAAGGTAATATTACAATATAATTATTAGGTATTGAATCCACCAAGTAAATAAATTTCATCCTCTTAATTTTACTCATATGTTCATATTAATTCCTATAGGGGACTCATAAATTACCATATATGTTCAGAAGATCGTGGGATTATTTAAGATTTGGATAGAAATAAATCTAGATGAGAAATGTTTTTAAATGTGATTTATAAAGAGTGTTATCCCATCAATAATTTGACATAAAATAATATTAATATATTTTGATCTAGATAAATATGAAATAACTACCCATAGACCCTAAAAATGATTGAGATTATAATTCTAACACTATGGTTTTTAATAATTCAATATCTAATAGTTGGTGGAGACTTAGTTAACATTGGAATCAAGAAAAATTTGACTGAAAATTCACTATAAAATTAATTAGTAGTAGTTTGATAGGATATTCCATGTTTGTGTGGTGGTCTGTGACCACTTCCCTTATTGGTCTTTAGATAGGGACATTCAGTCCTATAAGGCCAAACTGTCAACAAATTAAACCAATACAGTTTTCTTTGTTATAAAATTTGCGTTCTAACGAAATTTCACTAAAAACATATTGAATTAACCAAAAGTATAAATTTATTTTACTTATTAATTATTCAAACATATTTGACAACTAGGAAATTGAATTTATTTTCTTCATCATCTTCATCATTTTATTT
This sequence comes from Viscum album, assembly GCA_963277665.1. Taxonomy (NCBI): domain Eukaryota; kingdom Viridiplantae; phylum Streptophyta; class Magnoliopsida; order Santalales; family Viscaceae; genus Viscum; species Viscum album. The sequence goes on along the minus strand of OY728165.1, from coordinate 903,514,097 downwards.
TTGATGAGAAAATATTATCTGCTCCCTGGCGTGTTTTGGACATCAACAATATTCACATTTGAAATCAAAATTCATAATATCCATTTGGAAATAATGACAAGATTTAACACATTATAAGTCAATCATGTCAGAATGTAATTATTAAAAATCCACCTGTATCAGACTAATTTACACCCACGTCACTTCTATTATTACATATTCCATTATTTTCTCAAACTAGGTTACATTGAGTTGGGTTATCTCATACATATTATCATAACTCTTAAAATAGGTATACAAAATTTCCAAGAACATTATAAAACTTTTATAATCCAAATATTTACATAAATATATGCTCTCAAAGTCAAATTCTTCCTTTATCAATTAATATTATCCATTACTATTGTCATATACCCATGTATGTATATACCCTAATCATATACTCTCAATAACATAAAATTCAAAAAACCATTTGATTAATAATAAATTAAACTACAATAAGATTATATATTACTATATAGATTAATATAATCATTAAAAGTCAAATAGTATTAACCACTCATTCATAATGTTATATGCTAGTCAATATAATTCATAAGCTCAAAAATGAGTTTAATTTTTCCAAATATATCATGAATAAATTATCAATACAAAGGTTTCACCTTAATATTTTACATAATTATTAAAAACAAAAAAATCCATTATAATATGAAAATAATTCCTATATCAAACATTGGAGTTATAAATTCATAAAAATGAGTTCTCCAATATTTATTCCAAAAAATCTAACATTTACATAAAATCATTTTTCATGATTATTGAAACTATTTCAATATATTTCACCATATCATTATTGAAACATCACTAAATAATAATATTTATATTTTCCACAAAATCATCATAAATTTTAGAATATACAATTATATCATTAATATATTTAACACACTAATAGAAATATCTATGAGTTTCAAAATTATATCAATATCACTAGAATATTTAAGAATATGAAACTAAACTTTTCCATCATAATAGACATGCTCTAAAATCACAAACCATTTAAGTATGATCTAATTTTTGGTAATAATATATTGTGGTTTATAGGTACATACCATTAAAATATTGATTCCCATGATCATGTTCAAAAAAATACAAAATCCAAAACGGTAATGAAAATATCTAAAATATGAATATAAAATCATTAATTTGAATATGTCTCCCCTAATGAAACCTTGGTTTTTAACATATGAATATTTTATACCAACATATGACACTATATATTTAATAAAAGGTAATAAATGGTCATTTTTATTTTAGGTTCACAAATATAATTCATTATTATCATTACTAAATCCATAATAATTTCTGAAAAGAGAATATTAATACCCAAATTTTATCCCCCATGAGTGTCTTTCCAAGTGTACATTCTTAGGCCCACTCGTAATCAATAAATGTTATGATAGATTAAACTATAGAACAACCCTTTTAGGGAGATTTAAAATATGTTTATCTATTCTACAACTGCATCCAAATTCTAGTACTCAGAATGGGTAGTAAATCTTGGAAAAATTTAACGATGTTCCTAAAACTACCCTTTCATACACCTATAAATGGGTAACATCTTCACTACATAATGAAATTTCATAATGTTAAATTACACCTTATATATATATATATACCATTTTAATCTTTTTATTAACATATTTGAATAGAATAATTCCATTTTCACTCATAGTTATCCGAATCGAATCCATTTCATGGACACTTACAATGAAAATTCAAGTCCCCAACATGTGTATTGTCAACTACATAGATTTATTCATAATTATTCTAATTAAATTTTATCATCTAAACACAAGTATAATTATTTAAGTTTATATTTTATACTATAATGCTAATATATTGATGTTATTATCATTTTTTATTTATATACACCATCCAATAAGAAAAACAAAATCATTGTTCATTTGTTGTGAGGACTACCACCTCCACAATGTAACACGTTTCATTTTTCATTAATCACATTATAAGTATGGATATAAGGATGATATTAAAGGATAAATTTTATTTTTTATATAATTATTTTTACGGTTTGAATAAATTCAGATAAATTATTATTGATATGTCCAATAAATGATCATTGTTAATTTAATCATTTAAAATAAGTTTATAAAGATGATAACTGATTATTCAATTTATAATGAATTCAAATCCATTAATTATGAATTTAATTTCTTATAATTATGATATTTTACACTTATACTAATAAAATAATATCATAATGATTCTAATATATTGATATTACATGTAAATCAACTCGTAATTATTCATTAAATTAGGGTATGTCCATGTTTGGGTCAGTTTTACCAGCTAATCAATCCATAATTCGAATTTATATCATGGATTAAAATTAAAATTTATTTCATTAATTAATATGATATAAATATTTAATTATTGTTATTATTTTGGTTTTTATGATTATATCAACAATTAACACATAAATTAAGAGATGCCTTTCATATATTAAGAATCACTAAAACCTGACCATTGATGATAAAATAATCTTGGGTTGTAACCAAAAATGACATGAGATGAAATTATAATTTTATTAAATATATTAGGAACAAAAATATATGATCTATTAATGATGATGTTTTCACGAAAAATAATCCCATATACAACTATTATGAAAGAAGCACAGACAATTAAAACTATAAACACCTGATGAGGAAAATCATAAAAATTCATATTTAGAATGACTACTTCTAAGGATTATAACATAAAATGGATTTAAATAAGGTTATAAATTATGTTATTAATATATATGTGTTTTTATACATGAGGTTCTGTTATCTTCACGGATATATGGATAGGTGGATAGAGACTTCGTCTCAATTTCCACTCACTAGGACAAGAATTTTATTAATGCACATATTTTAAAATTTTCTGGTGTCTATATTTGTAATATGATAAATTTTATCATAAATAATTTCTATTTAATGGTATATGAATATATATTTTATTTTTTATCCATAAAGTTTCAATAAACCAAAAATTTTACTCAATACGTATGGATTTTTCATATCAAATTCCTCGCATGGAGAAATGTTTGGTATTATGAAACAGATTTAATTTTTATGTGGTGAATACACTATATATTTCAAATATAATATAATGGATTGTATTTTAATCATGGTATTTTAAGTGAAATTTAATTTCCTCTCTTTCAATGGATATCTACTTTAATATTTCTAAGACGTAAGGCTTCTCTTGGCCTCAATTCTAACTCATTTAGACATAATACATTTTGTACACCATATTCCCTTTTTAGGGTGCTATATAGATTTAATAACACATTAATTTTATTATAATTATATTTCATGGGATTTAATATCCAAAACATGTTCCCTTATTCATATTTCTAATCATAATTTTATTTTATCTGTGGTGAGGATTGTGGGTAACTCGATTTTTGTTCACTGAGTTATGATTATTCATTGATCTCATCTCATATAAGTTGTGTATATTCTACCCCATTATTTTATTATGTGATATTATCTAATTTTATATAGGGATATAAATACATAAGATATAAAACATTTGATAAATTTATCTCACTTCATGGGATATATTATTTTGAAAAAATCCACTATATTTATCCAGATGGATTATTATTATGTTATTCCATTTTTTTCATATTGGTATACTAATTTCCCTATATGGTGTAAAAATAAATATTAAAATTACTCATATTAGATGACGTTGACCTATAAATTAGGATATTCTATGGATATAGGGATAATTATTGGAATTATAGTATAGATTATTACTAGCATGTTGAGTATGTTTTATTTATCCTTCCACCTTCTTATTATATATTAATTATGATCAAGTTTTCAAATTTATTGAAATATAAAAAAGGCATCGAATTATGTATGATTTTATTTTAGTATAGATGATTATTGGAATAGTTCATTATATATTTCTTATTCATTATATCTTATTGTGAATGCATTGGATTTATATAAGTTGTAACAACCCAAGCTTCCAATGTACATTTCCCTTTGAATAATGCAATAGCTTGTATTGTACATAACTTCGAGATTCTGACAGACTTCAACCAATCAAACCAGCCGTTATGAATATTATTACCAACTTTTGAAAATTTTATAATTTTTATTTTTTAAAATGGACATCATTTTTGGATTCTGAATATTGAAATTATCTTAGGGAGAATATTTGGTATATTTCATTAATCTTTCAATATTTGAATAATAGTGAAAAACACTGAGTTATTGTTTAAGACATTCTTTTATTTAAATAATTATTTATTTTATTAAAAATTTATTTTTTGAAAAAATAGATACATAATAAATAAATAAGTTCAATATAATTCATTGGAGTCATTTTATAATGAGTTCAGATATATAAAATTTTATCGAACTTTTTACCGTCTTTTAGAAACCTCTGAGGAGGATTTCCAAATTTGTATAAAACATAATTTTACTACTTCAGTGAGTTGAATTTCAAAAATCTGAGACCCACGGTTGATATTAGAAATTAAAATATAGTTCAATAAGATGAAAATAATTTTTGGTGAATAGTAACTATTTAGTTTTATATAGCACGATAAAAATTAAATAGGGAAATTAAGGGTAAAATGATATTATTAATACCATAACAAATGTATTATTTCTATTGGATATGTATAATTCGACAAAAAACAACCTTAGGCATAAAATTGAATGATTACTGTTCACTTTCATTAGATTAGGACATTTATTATTATTTTATTTAAAGAAGAGTTAAAAGATTTAAATTCCATGTTTAATAACTAAACAATTTTTAATATTAGGTTACACATAATATAAATTATACTATAAATATTCCATATAAAGATAAAAAGATTTCATACATAATGTTATTTTATTCATAATTTTTAAACATTAAATAAATAAATTTATTTATGACATAATGATGATGCAGTAATTACCATATTAATGAAAGATTAAAATAATTGATATTATAAATATCAACATAAATCAAATTTGAGACTTTTAATGAATTAAAAAAATTTATAGGTTAATATGACATGTGAGTATTGATTAAATGTATTTATTTTATAGTGATAAAGTTGTTAGGACTTTAAAAAAATCAATTATTAAATAATTTCAAAATTGACAGAAATGAGTTTTTAAAAACAAATACAATATTTTTGGTTGATATAATAATCCAAAAAATCTATGTTTTGGATAAAAGTCAAATATAATGATATTTGTGTCATTAATGACCCACTTTTGGTTCTCTTGGAAGTTTATAGTATGTTTTAAAATCATATAATATAAAATTACAATGAGACATGGTTAATGTCAAACTATTTAACTAAGTGTTAAATCAACAAGATAAGGTTAATATAGTGACACAAACCTGTCTAAAACCAATTGGATGAGAGGTATTTGACCACTCCTCGCCTTATCCTTTAAATAATACATTTATGAGCCGTTATAAATCGAAATTGATTTTATTATAAAATAATACTTTAATCTTTTCCTTAGGTTCCCCTCACCCCTCTTATAAAAGGGAACATTCCCTTCTCTCAATTTCACACCTTCAAATACATTTGTCTAGTCCACAACACGCACAAATATCCTCTCAAATGTACTCCCTGTATCCTAGATGCCTCCATTTAGTCATAAAGCCAACCTAGGGGTCATTTTGATCAAATCAAAAGCTAGAACCCGAAAAGAGGTAAATATTTCATCACCTCTTTCAAGTTCATTTCTTCTTCAACTTCCTATTTCTTGGTTTTTTCCATTCTAAAATAAAAACTCCAGTATATTCTATATACTGTGATGTTATTATAAAAATGTTACAATCATATTCATTATTTTATCGATCCTATAAATGAAAAAGTCAACAGACATACTTACATATGGATTACCGTCTCTACGTCATGGTGTAGTTTGTTATTCGAACAATTCATCATTTGGAAGGGTATAATAATGAGTATAAATTATGTAAATAATAAATATAACATGATAATTATTCTGTATATATGATATAACATCCAATTATATTCTATTTTAATATTAAATGAATAATATTTTTTACTCGTGTGTACGTACGGATTACCATCTCCAGGAACGTGATGAGATTTATTCCCCATAGTATCTATTCAAGACTAATTTTAATTTTATGATTAAAAATAATTTTTAAATACTTAATATCATTCTGATTATGATTAAGATACATTGTACTCATAAAAATCCATACTTATGTAAGAAAACTTATAAATCAAAACGAATCAGTTAACACCCGAAACAATGATACTACTGAAATATCATTAACAAAGTAATATTAGTAGATCATATATGATATAATATTAATGTAGATGGTTATTGTATAATTTAATAAAATTTATTTAACTATTATAAATGAGGTTAATTTACACTCGACCAAGGAAAAGTACAAAGTAAGGGTTAATTCTACAATCTCTTTATTATCAGAGGTTGTTTTCACGTAAGTATCTATTGGGACGTCTCTATCATCCACATCCATATTTCATAAAAATTTATTTGAAAACATTTTTACTATTAAATATAAAATGGTTTAAATTCATTTTTACTATTATTTGAAATTATATTTTTTGAAAGGAATCTTTCAGTAATTTTCCAAACAATGTACTTTACGACCTTTTCAACAAAATTAAGGTAAAAATTTTATTTTAACGTATACGGAGGGTTCAATTATTCTATGCTATTATAAAATCATCAAATCATCCCCTACAAGATTATAAGAATATTTTTAAAATAATTGTTTTCATTTATAACTACTTAACATTAAATTATTTCAAAAAAAGAAAGAGATAATTCTCTCATATAGTTTTGATTTCATATATGCCAACCACCTTGGATGGATTTTTACATGATTGAAGTTGATTCATTATGATAAAAATATTCCATCTTGTATTGAATGTTTTTTGATATGTTTGAATGTGGATGTGTTATTTTTATACTATTCATAGTTTATGGTTAAATTATTGACAATTTTTATGCTAGTTTTAATAAGAATGTTTATGTTATATTTCATCCTTTTCATATGAGAAATGTATTGGACTTAGTAAGTGATGGGTGGAGCCCACTATATCTCAATGATTAATCAGTAGGTCTCATGAGACAACTAGACATGTAATTGTCCGAGGCCGTTCCCAATTTGATATATGGTTTTGGCCGAGGCCTTTATCATTTTTAGACGTCTTGGCCGAGGCATTGAAAAAATGTTTCAGAATGTCCGAAATTATATATTCTCTCTTTATTAAAATAATATTTATGGTTCGTGTGGTCATTAAACTAGAAGAATACACATGATTATGTTTTATTATGGAATTATTTACTCATCTCATATTCTTTCCATAAAAGTGTTCATGTTTATTATTTGTAAAGGAATGTGTTTTCAATTATTCAACATGCTTAGTATTTATGTTATCATCCGCTGTATTGCTTACCTTTACTAAGCATTTGAGCTCACCAATTTATTATTTTTCATTTTCCCAGGATATGAAGAAGTTATTTATGAGTGACTGGCAGGCGTAATCTAGGAGGCTTGGATGTTCTAATGGAAAAAATTCGTGTTGTATTTATTTTCATGTTGTAAAGTTGAACTTATGTAGGAATATTGTTTCCAATTACACTAAACAGATTGGTCCATAGGGACATGATTTCCTTGTGATTATGCCAATGTTATGTAATAATGCATCGACTCTAGGTAACTGGGGTCGGGGCGTTACATAATTGATGGGTGGTGTCCACCATTAAATTACCACTCAATGAAACAATAAATATTATAATATAAATTAGGTTTGGTTTTGGTGTATACGTATTCAAATAAATAGATATTTTCTTAGCGAAGCCTATAAATTCTAATGTATTGTCATTAGTCTCATCAACAGGTAAATTTTCATGGCACATGGAAAGGAGATTAGTTTTTTTATGTCCAGAATATTAAATTCCATATGTGTTAGATCACTATTATTGATATATGTAGGGACCCGACTCAAGATATACCAAAGCTAACATATACTAATAAATAAATTGGTATGATTGCATGGAATGAAGCCTCAATGGGCTGATCAATTTGGTAGTCTTGGTAAACCAGATACATAAATGAGTATTTTATTATAGATGATAACATTGATTAGAACATAATAATTTTTTCTTCTTCCATATAAATAACATGGAGGAAAACTCTAATACATCTAGTAAAATTCATGAATATATTTCAAAATACACTTATCAAATTCTACGGCCAATAAACATATGTGGGGTGAGCTCAAAAGCTATTTAAGGGAAAAATATAGTTGACGCAACAATGAATCGATGAGAATAGTCAATATGGAAAGCTGATTAAATGAATGCACATGCCCCGAAATCAATAAACTGAATGGAATTACATATGAAATATGGAAGGGTAATAATTGGAAATACATATGATTCAAATAACTATATAAGGAAATATCAATATGGTAAGTTAGGAATCTGAAACACATACCATTTATTCAATGAACTAAAAATGAATGGTATGCATAGATATGTCGATGCATTATCTCTTAGATGAGTAATAAAAAATCATGAAAATGCAATGCATATATATATATGTGATCACTTAATCTCAAGGATGAATAATTCAAGAATATTGATGAAGGAAATGATTAATTGTTGGACTCCATGTTTCCTTGGTACATAGTACCTTCACCCTCAAGACCATTCCAAAGATGGATTAAAAAATGTAGGGTAAAAACCCATATATAGTGGCTAGTTTAACACCCCACCCCTACCTCATTGGCTTGAGGTGGTGGTGAGGGTTACATGGCCTTAGTCGACATTTCCAAGGTCCTAATGGTTTGCAATAAATGTTGAGGGCATCAAGGAATAGTGGGGATCAATTTTCCCTTAACAATATAACCCAACTCAACCAACCGACAACTAAAGATTCATGAAAATTCAAACCCAACATTGTGATACTAAAAATTCCACAAAAAACGCCAAAACCATTCATCTAGACATGTCCACAAACATCAGAGTACAAAGAAAAAATTAAAGAACAAAAAATCACGAGCCATGACACCATTTTAGCTCCAACAATGATCCAAGCTCTATGATCCACGAAAACAACACAGTTCACCACTAAAGGAGGGTGATTCCTTAACTTTGACCACATTATGGTACAAGAAATCTATAAAGACACCAAATTTTCAAAGCAGGGGGTGAGAAAAACTACTCAGTAGAATTTCCCCAACTGACTTCCCTACACACGCCACTAGGATAAAACTGATAGAAAATTTATATAAAACATTTTATATAAAGAAAAACCAAAATACCAATTTCTTATAATCCAAACATTCCATAACCCAAACATGCCACACAAGGAATCTGAATCAACCATGTCATTCAAGGAATCCACTTCAACCATTCCACAAGCTGATTACCATTTTCATAATTCACTCAAAATCCCCATCTACAAACATCACAAATAAAGCACACAAAAACCCATGGGGGTACTTCCTGTCCAACCAATTAATTACAAGTCCACTCAAGTGGTACTTCCCACCCACATTCTATTGATGGTGGTACTTTTTCCACTATCCATCCCCTTTTTATAGAGGCACTTCCTTGTCCACCCCATTCATTACGAATCCACTCAAGTGGTACTTCCCCACCAGTTGTTATTGATGGTGGCCCTTCCGTCCACTGTCCGTCCCCTTTTTATAGTGGCATTTCCCCATCCACCCATTCATTACCAATCCACTCAAGTTGTACTTCCTTCCCACTTTCTATTGATGGTGACCCTTCCATCCATTATCCACCCCCTTTTTGTAGTGGAACATCCTCATCCACCACATTCATTACCAATCCACTCAAGTAGTAATTCTGTCACACTTTCTATTTATGGTGTCCATTCTGTCCACTATCCTTCCCCTTTTTATAGTGGCACTTCCTTGTCCACTCCACCACATCGCAACATCATCCACCCAATGATATCACCCATTTCCACTTAGGCCACAACAATAATCATGCATTATTGTCAATACCAAAAAATACCATTTCCATGCCAAAAACATTTCTATATCACCCGTTTATTGAAATCAATACTTATGATCACAATCAATACCATTTTAAAATCACCAATTTAAATTTAACCAATTGAGCCCATTTCAACAAAACCCCAAATTGATGCCAAATCTCCCAAATCATCACCGATTTGATTTGTCAAGAAAATTCACACGACATGCTTACAATTAAATTAAAGAATCCAATTTAATTGTAAATAAACATCACATTTCAACGTAGTGTATTTGAGATAGAAGCCACCTACCTCTTAGGGTTTGGAGAAATTTACCCTTCACCCAAACACACACCAAACTGGGTGAAGACCTTCTCAAAACCACCTCAAAAACCCTTACCTAACATCAAAAAGACCATCCTTTACGAAAAAAGGCAACACAAACCAAGATCTACAAAAAACCCTTGTATATCTAAGAAACTAATAGAGGGAGAGGGTTAACCCTACCCAAAACCTCAAAGAACCAAAATAAGGACTTAACCGAGGAGAACCGCCTTCGATCCCCCAAGAAACATCTTCGCTTTGCCTCCAAAATGAGCTAAAGATCTCCAAAAACCGTTGAAAACTAGAAATCATGCATGAGCCATGAGTGGGAGGAAGAATGAGTAAAAACAATGAAATCCCTAGTGGAATGGGACATAAAAACAAAAACTTTAAGTGGTCGCACGGTTACCCCACACGTTTCAGAAAACCGTGCACTAATAGTGCGGTTTCCACTGTCTCACCCAGGGCTTCTCACTTCTTGCCCGCAGGGTCTGACAAACCATGTGTCGCCCGTGCGGAGCCCACAGTCAAGGGTGCACAGTTTCCTGGGCTGGCTGCACAGTTTTTTTAGACCGCGTTCCAACTATGCACCCCTTCACAACTTCCACAACTTTAACAGTTTTTCCCAGAATTGTCTAATCTTCAACGAACCTCTTCAAAATACAAAACGAATCCAAACAAGGGTAACATACCTCAAACCGGGGGTACTAAATTCACCCCACCATTGTACTTTCTGTCCTCGGAAAGTAGTGAACCCACACTTTGCCGAAAAATCTCTAGACATTGGTCGATCATCTATTTCTCCTGCTCCCAAGTCTCATCTTGGATCTGGCCATGCTCCCCCAAAACCTGAACCAGACTATTTCTTTTACCCTGCAAGACTTTTTCTTTCTTATCCACTACCTGCACTGGTATGTGCACCAGTGAAGCAACCAACTATAACTCAACATGATCTAATCAAATAACATGGTCTGGATATGGATGATACTTTTTCAACCGCGAAACATGAAACACATTGTGCACCTCAATAAACCTAGATGGAAAATCCAAACGATAAGCCACCTCACCAACCCGCTCAAGAATCTAAAAAGGTCTAATCTAACTTAGAGAAAACATTCCAAGCTTCCCAAACCGATGATGTGTTGTCCAAGGAGAGATCCCCAAGAATACATGATCACTCACCTCGAACGTCAATTTCTATCGATGATGATCCACATACGATTTCAGATGACTCTGAGCCATCTCCATTGTCTTACTAATTATCATTATCTTCTCCATAGTCTCCTGGATATGGGTCGGTCCGTCCATCTAGGACATACCTGTTTCCAACCAACATAATGGAGAATGAACGGAATCCCATAAAACATTTCAAACAGAGCCATATGTAGCGATGCCAAAAAACTGTTATTGTACTATAACTCAACCAACGACAAGTGGTCCTCCCACGGGCCACCAAAATCCATGACACAGGTCTGCAACATATACACAAAATTTTGCATTGTCCTATCGAATTGACCATCCTTATGAGGGTGATACTCCATACTCATGTTCAATATCGTTCTAAGGGTTTGCTGTAAGGATTTCTAGAAACGAATTGTAAAGATCGGATCTCTGTCGGATACGATCAAAACTGGAACACCATACCTCTTTACCACCTCCCAGATATAGATTTTGGATAGATCCTCCAATGTGTGAGATTCAAGAATTGGAATGAAATGGGTCTTCTTCATTAGACGATCCACTATCACCCAAATGGTGTCGTGATTTCTGACCATTCTTAGTACAACTATGAAAATGTACAACACTATTTTCTCCCACATCCAAATGGGGATTGGTAAATATTGAATGATTCCCACTAGTCTCTGATGCTTTGCCTTGACATGCGGGAAAGTCTAGCATCGCGAAACAAGCTCAGCCACTACTGTTTTCATACCATCCCACCAGAACTGTGCTTTCAATGCCTTATAAATTTTTTGAATTCCAGGATGAATAGCCCTCCTAGAATGATTATACGCTCGGCGAATATCCCCCTGACAAGAAACTGGTACAACTATCAAATTCCAAAAACACAAAACTGAATTCCCTTTTAGTTTCTAACCATTAATGGTCTCCCCACCGTTGAGTTTCGACCTAAAGTTCACACACACAAAATTAGATATCTTGTCCTCTTTAACCCGGAATACCAAGTCAGGAATCCAAAAAACCCAAAAGAAGCCGCTCTATCACCCTGGTCGTCACATTCCAATCACATGTAAGATATAACCGACTTCAACTTCCACTAGTCGAATGCTTGTTTCACCACCTGAGCTTATTATTTTCTAATTAATGCATACGCCACCAAATTTCCCTTACTCAGTGTGTACATCAAGTCAAAATCATATATCTTGAGATATTACATCCATCTCTTTTTCCTCAAGTTACAATCACATTGTGAGAAAATGTGATTCAAACTCTTATAATGAACCATCAAATTCCTTGAACCATACACAACCACATGATTCCCTTGCAGGAGAACGCACCCCAACCTTGATCCCAATGCCTCACAATACACCACGTACCCTTTTCCTGGTTCTGGGAAAACCATGATTGGTGCTGATGTAAGGCGACCCTTTAGATCTTCAAAACATTATTGACACTATTCATTCCACTAGAATGGAACATTATTTTTTTCAAACCTATCAACGGTGAAGCCAAAAGTGAAAAATCACAAACAAAACGCTGATAATATCCAGTTAGACTGAGGAAACTCCGCACCTCAAACAAATTCTTTAGCGGGTTCCATGAGATAAGAGCCTCTATATTTTTTGGATCAACTAAAACACCCCTTTATGAAATCATATGGCCATTAAAATGGACTTATTGTATCCAAATGTCACACTTTGACAATTTGGAATAAAACCGATGATCCCTCCAGATCCCCAAAACTATTTCCAAGTGCTGCTCATGCTCCACCCTTGTCTTTGAGTACATGATAATATCATCTACAAACACCACCACAAATGAATCCAGATATCATTGAAATATATGATTCATAAATTTCATGAACACTACTTGTGCATTTGTTAGACCAAATGGCATAAACACATATTCGTAATGACCATATCTATTTATGAATGCTGTTTTAGGGATTTCATCCTCACTCACCAGCAATTGATGATATCCTTACCTCAGGTCGATATAGGAGAACAACTGGGTTCACCTAAAATGGTCAAAAAAATCATCAATTCATGGAAGTGGATATTTTTTCATTATCGTAACTTAGTTTATACTATGATAATCAACACAGAGCCTCAAAATTCCATCCTCCGTTTTCAAAAAAAACACTGGTGCTACTATCAGAGACGTGATAGGCTGGATAAACAATTTGTTCTATAACTCTTCCAACTGGGATTTCAATTCACTCAATTCAGGAGGTTCCATTCAGTAAGACAGAAGTGAGATAGTACTGGTCCCTGGAAAGAGATCAATGGTATACTCCACTTATCTTATAAGAGGTAACCCAAAACATTATTCAGTAAAAACCTCTATAAACTGATCCACCACTGTCGGATGAACAGTCTGCTCAACACCCTATACAAATTTCCAATGATAACACCGCTGTAGACGCCGGAAAAGTCCATTGTTCCCAAACGAAGCTCCGGATGTGGAAAGCGAAGTGATATTTGGAGTCAGAGGCACATTCCGGAGGGCCCGGAGGACTTGCGCGAAATTTCAGAGGCCCGCGCGCAAAGTTGAGTCGCGGCGCGCAATCCTCCCGGGATGCGCGCAATGCGCTGTGCCGGCGCGCTATTTTGCGCGCCCGTGGCCTGCGCGGCTCCCTTGCGCGCCGGGTCCTGATTCCGCGCCCGCGAAGGGAATTCCGCGCCCGACACCGGATTCCGCGACTGGGGTTGCCTATAAATATAAGGCGACCCCCGACGTTTTGAAGGTTGCCAGAATCCGAAGCGTCGCTCGTTCGCGCAATCCAACCCCTTCCGCGCGCAATGCCGATCTTCAGGTAACCTCCTTTCTTTCGCGCAATAGAGCCTTGCGGTTCCCCTTCGCGCGCAATACCCTTGGCTCCTTTCCTTTGAATAATCCTCAACCCGAAGGCCTTTGCGCGCAAAAGAAGCCTCTTGCGCGCAATTTCCCCCGGGTGCGCGCAATCCATCCCGATTGCGCGCACCCCCCTCTTCAAAGTGGTCGTTCGTTAGAGAATGAGCCGTTGCCCCCGCGAGCTGTCCGAAGCCCGGTGCGCACAATCTCAATCATCCGCGCGCAAAGGGCTGGCCCGATTGCGCGCCAGCCCGCCATTTTGCGCGCCGACCTGCTGTTTTGCGCGCAAAGCTCCTCTTTTGCGCGCAATCCGCCAGGGTCGCCCCCCTTGACCCCCTGAGGGTACCCGCCTGCGTGGCGCCCGATGATCTTCATCCTGGGTGCCCGCACCGTGCGTTGTCTTCCCGTGCGGCCCTCCAGGCTTGCGCGAAGTGACACGGACCCATCAGCGGCAACCAACGTCCAGCATGACGTTAAACTGCACATTCGTCCCACATGACGCTAAACTGCATCCGTCCAACATGACGTTAAACTGTACTACGTCCAAGCTGCACGACGCTAAACTGCCTAGCCCCTATCGTCCGTGCTGCAAGACGTTAAACTGCCAAGCACCTTCGTCCTCAGCACACGACGTTAAACTGTACTTCGTCCGGCAAGACGTTAAACCGTCCGCTTCGTCCTCAACACACGACGTTAAACTGTACTTCGTCCGGCAAGACGTTAAACCGTCCGCTTCGTCCTCAGCACACGACGTTAAACTGTACTTCGTCCGGCAAGACGCTAAACCGTCCGCATCACCCGATCGCGTGCCTCGCACGCAGGGTTTCCCCCCGGTTTGGATGTGGCCCCCACCCGCTCGTCTCTGCAGGGATGTCGGGATTGCCCCTCTTTAGGGACGATTTAATGGGAGTGGCTTTTCCCTACGGGGGTAGGGTATTACAAACCCTTAGTTTCTTGTGGGGGGCTGCACATGTGTATCTCCATTGCGCTCCCCCACTGCCGAAGCCAGTAGAGGGTGTGACTGGGATCGAGGTGTCTCCTACTTTCGGTCCAAGTCCCTTCCAACTGAGTTTTGCCGCATCCGGGCTGCCTCAAGTGCGTAAGTCCTGACAGAATGAACTACGTGGACTTTGATCCCTGTCTTCTAAACAGGGTACGTAGGAAGCCTCCCTCAGGTTCAAGCCCACCACCTGGTCGTCCCGGTCGTATTCACGTCGGTTCGTCCATCAGTGGACCCCTCCAGGGTTCACGCTTGCGTCGATTCACCTATGAATCCGCCCCTGTGGGAGACTGCCCGTGTGTATCTCCACTGTGCCTCCCCACAGCCCCTTTTTCCACCTCTCCTTTTATCGTCCAGCATGACGTGAAACTGTGATCCACCCGGCCGTTCCATCCCCCTCTGTGCGAGGTGGTTTGGTTCAATCCTCTGCCCGGCGGCCTCGACCTCATCGTGACTCGGCTTGCCGACGTCCAGCATGACGTTAAACTGTATACCCGAACTACGTCGACTTTGATCCGTGCTAACGCACGGTACGTAGGAAGCCCCTACGGGGTCCAAGCTCTTCACTCCATCATCCATCCTGATCCTTACCCGGGCCGCCACATCCCGGTGGGGTCATGCCACTTCTCTCCACTTCACATCACTTGGGAAGCCGCCCATGCGCTGGCCCCAGTGTCGGAGGTTCCCCGCAAGGGGTTCTGTCATCTGATCCACTTTTCGTGTTGATCGGTCCGATGCCGTCCCCGCTGGACGTTAAACTCGCGGCGTACCCCGTGTTAAACATGGGAAGCTGAGGAAAACCTCAGGGGACACAGTTCCCCGCACCCAGTGCGGGATGCCTCAGGTCATCATGCCTTCGAGAAGCCCTATTAGGGACGGAAGACAGACGTGCAGAGCCGCAGTGTTACGACACGCCCCCAGCACCCAGAGCCACCCGGCCTCCTCACCGCAGGTTGCTGCCCCGACCAGACTCCTTGGAGCGTCCGGGCGGAAGCAGCGTAATTAACCGGTGTCCATGAAGATATGGCGTCGGGAACGAGATTAACGAGCATGTCTTAAATCTATGAGGGAGACCCAGATTAGGCGACGAGTTCCGAGGAGACGTCCAAGGAAGGAGGAGCCGACATCCCATCATCCCGGTTTCGATCAAGGAGCAGACGCCCCTGAATAAGGGACGGATGCCGCCCGCCTTTGGAAAGTGGGACTACGGGACCACAAGCCGCGCGCCCATCCCCTCGGGTTGACGGGTGCACACGCGAACGCGTCCTGGCGGAACAACGTAACCTGACGCACATCCGCACCGAAACAGAAAAATGGTGAACCCGACGTGAATCTCTTCTCCTCGATTCGAGGACCGATGGCTTTCAGAGTTGTTGGAAGACCGGCATGTTGCCCGGCCAAGCATTCAGTCTTACCCGCCAGGGGCTGGGGAAGGGACATCGGGCACTCCGTCTCGCAACGTCGAGGGCCTGGGTTCCCCCCACGGAAGGCGTCGTGGCGCTAATGGTTGGTTGTCGATTCCTTTTTCCTGTCAGTGTTAATGGGTCCTTCTCCCTGCTTTCAGAAATCAGGTCGCCCGATCCAGTGCCCGATCGCCACCCGCCCACTGGCGCAGAGGTAGGGGAAACACCGACGTGGCTACTCCGCGCGGTCCCGCCCGTTCCACAGCCGTCCCAGCAGCCGCAATTGCGGGACGACCACGCCCTCTCTCCCCCTCGGAGGTCATCCAGAGAAGGGTGATCAACACCCTGGTGCAGAGATATGAGGAAGAGGGAGTCATCCCCACTAGGGACATGGCTCGCCTAGACCCTGAGGAGGCTGCACCTCGCCACCACTGCCGCCCCCGAGGGCCGCACAGGGAGGCACCGCTGCCTACCTCAACGTCCAACCGCTTCAGGAGCTTATCCCCGGAGCGCTCTGACAGTTCCCTTCCCTATGCGGATGAGGTGGAAGATGCCCGGGATCACCCTATCCGAGATTCGCTCCAGGGATCTACGGTAAGGACTCTCGCCAGGCCACGGCGACACCGCCGCCAGGCCTCTCAAGTCGAAGAGCGGGCTCTCCACCTGCCCGCGCCGCTCATCCCGACTCGTCTGTCCCGACGCCAACGTCGGGCACGAGCGGAAGAGGATGCCCAGCTTGGGGCCCTAGCAACAGCGGCCGCATTGGCCCAAGCCACTGTTGGCTCCAGTCGCCAGGCCCCTGCGCATCCTGAGCAGGGGAACTTCTATGCCCGACCTGGATCGAGGCCTCGACCGCCCCAAAGGCAGGTTGGGTCGACTCTCCCGGTTGCTGGTGCAGGTAGTAGCCACCGCGGACCACCTCGCGGTAGCGCTATTCACCAGCGGGATCTACTCCGTGTTGCCGATCCAGGAGGCATGGGTCATCCCACCTTCCGATCCCGGCCCGGAGGCCTTCCCGGAATCATCTCTCCCCGCGTCCCCTTTGATATCTGTCCCGGTGCCCCTCGCACCTTGGTTTCCAGTCCTCTTGGCCCCAGCACCAGTGCGGCCGGAGGACGCCAGGACAGAGATCATCCCTGCCCCGAAGAACCACCCAGGGGCAGGAAGGCAAGGCGTCGACGCCGAGGGAAGAATGTTATGGAATTACGGACAGAGATCCGACCGGTTCGCTTCTCTGATTCAGAGGCGGAGTACGATTCGGCGACAGAGCCCTTTCCCCAATCCCGCCAGTCAAGGGCAGGGGTAGGAATGCGGCACGTCAGCCTCGTGCTCCCCGAGAGCGAGATCGATGTGATCCCCGCTTCTCTCCGAAGGTATATCTGGAGTAACGAGGGCCTGGTAGACCCCCAAGGATCAAGCTTGCGGTTGGTTCCGGCCCCTCCGGAAGTGCCTTCCGTCTCGATCAGAGAAGTCGGAGACTTTTTCTGGGGACCGACGGTCGAACCACGATCTGGTGCACCCTCGGAGAGCACCGATGCTACGGCAGGATGTTCGCTCGCCGGCCCGTCCTATCGTGATGTGGTAGCCAGTGCACCGCCACCCTCAGAGGGCGGCCCGGGATATGGGGGCCAATCGGCCTGTTCGCCGTATTCACCGCCGGCCAGCCCGTCAGCCCGGCGGCCCGCCTCGGCACCACTGCCGGTTCCCCGTCCGTTCCCAGCCATTGAAGAGGACCAAGGAGATCTGGTTCCCGAGTTTGAGTCGTGGAGCTTCTGGACCGTCCTTGCAGAGGGCCACTTCCCTGAGAAGTTTTGGCCAGTCGCAGGACCGGGCTTTGATGCACCCGAATCGCTCACCCCGGATGAGTTCGAATGCTTCCGCCGAACTCTCCGGGAGACTCGCTCCTGTCTTCACCGCCTACAAATGCCATACCCCGGGAGTCAAGTGCACCTGAGGGATATTGGTGAGCTGTGCCGTCAAATTGACCTGGCCATGCTCCCCGCGGCTTGGCACCCCGGGTCATTTGAGCACCACGAGGCCCTCCAACGACGATGCGTTGAGTGTTTTCAAGTACTCCGCAAAGTTATCGAGGAAGCCACTCCCCACGTGTATATCCGTGGATGGGGGCAGTACGCTGCCCTATGCTTCAGTGTGATTCGCCGACAACCCGATTCGCTGGGTGGCCCTGAGGGTATATCCCCAGGGACAGAAACGGTCAATATGGCTGACCTGTCGGGAGAGGGGAACGGCTTGGAACTTCTCGACGGGGGCTTCCCCCCGAAGACAAGCCGTCGTCAGAGCCATCGGTGAGAGTCACTCGTCATCAGAGGAACCTCCTGGGGCTCCCCGCACCCACTGAAGCACTGACGTTGAGCCGAAACGTCAGCAAAGGAAAAGAGCACAACGAGGCTATAAAGCCCGCCGACCCATCTGCCTCCATGCAGAGGGCAGAGGAGGATCCCGAGAAGGCTACGCTACGTCAGCAGCTCGCCGAACAGAAGAAGATGGTTGACCAGCTCCTCGCCGAGCGCGCTGCAGAACGGCGGCCTGACTACGGTGATCCTAGGCCAGGACAGCAGGGACCGGAACAACCGCTCCTCGACGAGACTCTCCCGGGCAACCGTGATTACGCCGTGTTCGCCGACAGGAGAGAGGCCATTGCCTACGGCAAGAGGGCGCGGTATGTTTCGCCACACCCTCCCGAGCGGCGTGACTACCTGAGAGACCCCGCTCGGATTCCTCCCGCTGCCCCAAGGGCCGCTCCGCCCGCCATCCCACGAGCTGCCGAGTTCGACGACCCGGTCGACGACCCGATTGAAGGGCCATGCAATGCGCTCGTGGTTAGAGATCCTCGCCAGGACTGGAACCCATGTCCGGACGATCCGATGGCGGCACTCATTGCCCGCTTGGAGGCCTTGGAGACTCGGCAGGTGGCGATCCCACCGGACGGCATGCCCTACCCAGCATGGGTGGATGACATGCCGGCGCCTCCGGGATTCGGGAATCCCACTTTCGCTCCCTTCAACGGGACTGGAGATCCGCCACAGCATTTAGCCCACTTCAACTCGAGGTGCGGGCCTATGTTGGGGACTTCGACGCAGCAAGAGGCCGCTAAGCTTCGCTGCTTTGTTCAGACACTGGAAGGGCCAGCATTTGTCTGGTACTGCCAGCTCCCCGTCGGGTCGGTAACCAGCTGGGAGGACCTCCATAGACAGTTCCTCTACCAGTTCAGTTCCACGACCCGGAAGACAAGTATCGCAGACCTCTTCAAGTGCAAGAAGAGGCCTGATGAGCGAGTCGCGGACTTCGTCGCCCGATGGAAGGGTCTCACGTATTCCCTTGACATGCCATTGACTCAGGAGCAGCTGCTGACAATGTGCGTCGGGAACGTCAAGACCGAGCTGGTCCCTTCCCTGATCACTCAAAATTACCCCAGAGGGTTCAGGGACTTCTCAGACAAAGCTCAACGTCTTGAGGAAGCCCTGCAACAGGCCAGCCAGGCACACCCGTTGCCTCCAATGATTCCTGCAAGGAGAGTCAGCAGGGCTGAGCCCGCTGCTGTTGCCCAGATAGAGGCCCCCAGGCCATTGGAGCTGCTGCCGGCGAGGCCAGCTCCACAGCCTTACAGGAATCCGCCTCCACGGGCTCAGTTCCCGGCCCAGCAGCGGCAGCCTCAGAACCGGCCGGCCCCTCCGCGTAATGTACCGCCGCAACCCAGGCGAGATAATCAGGGTCCACCTCCTCGGCCGGCCCCTCCAGCCCCTCATCAAGACCACGCTCCCAGGGGCCCGCGACACCTGACTTACTCATTCCACGAGGATCAGGTCCCCAGTTATTTCCGGAGCGCCCTGGAGCAGAGGATTGTGCGACTGCCTGAGTGTTGGAGGCCAGAGGAGGCACATCTTACGAATAACCCCCACTACTGCCCCTACCATCGGGCCCTGGGGCACACCATCCAGCGGTGCTATGTGTTTAAGGATTGGCTCCAAGACCAGATTAACAACAATGTAATCAGGTTGGGCCCAGCTCCAGCACAAGTGGCGGGCGTGTTCGTGGGATCAGATGACGATAGTGGCAACGAGGACGAATGGCAGCTGGTCTCCGACCGCGAATCCCAGAAGTATAAAAACTGGATGGCCCGCAAGACGACCTTTCGCGCCCATGGAATCATCCGTGCGCGCTTGAATCAGCCTGAGCCCCCAGAATCTGCGGGTGCTGCTTCGGCATCGTCGTCCCAGCCTGCCTCTTCCAAGAGGAGCAAACGGCGGCAGCGCAAGAAGGAAGAGCGCGCCCCGCCAGTTCCGCCACTATCCCGCACTCTCGACGATTTCATGCCCCCGGAGATGGGGGTCCCTCCTCGGATCCGCCCGGTGATGGATGATTCGTCCGATGACGGTGTTGGGTACGCTTCGGTTAACACCGTCGAGCTGGTAAATACCTTTTCGGTTCCCGATGTTGAAGAACACCAGGTGGACCTCCCTAGTGTCCCCGGTCGTCGCCACCGTCGGAAGAACCGCAGCAGCAGGAGTCGCCGAGGCACAGCCGTTGGTACCTCCAGCCAGGCCGTGCACGCCACTGAGACTAGGCAGCAGGCTCAAAACCGAGCACAACGTGCGCCGCCCCCCCATTCGGGGATGACGGATTCTCCCCCGCCGCTGTTTGTGGTTTGGGACCAGGCAGAACCGCCTCAGCCGCGTCGCGACCAGCTCCGCCCTGCCACGAGTCCATCCCGGCCTCCTGACCCCAGTACGGTGACCATTTCCCGGACTGCAACCAGTGAACAGCGAGATGCGCCAAGTACCAGTCGGCCGCCGATCCAACCGGCAAGGCCCGTCATGCCGCTAACCGCAGAGCAACCTCCTGCAACCAGGGGCTCGCGCTTGGCCAAAAAGTATGATGTCCTGAAGCACTTGGCCGACATCCCAGCAAGGCTCTCCATCCTTGAGGCTCTGCGCATGTCATCTGAGATGCGCGAGGCACTCGCTGAAGCCCTGAAAAGCCCCCTCCAGTTTGAGACAGAGGTTGCGGCTGCAGAGTCCTTTCACGCCGAAACGACCGAGGACGCCGAATGTCAGGCAGTTATCTCGTTCTCTGGTAAAGATGAAGACCCTCCTATACAGGGACATATTCGTCCGCTGTATGTCACTGGCCAGTTCAATGGCCTTGAAGTCCGGCGCTGTCTTGTCGACACGGGGTCTGGGATTAACCTGATTCCAACTCGGACGCTCCGGAGATTGGGGTTGTCTGAGGATGACTTGATTCCCTCCGACCTCAGGATCCAGGGGTACGACCGCACCGAGAAAACCCCGGTCGGCAAGATACGTTTGAAGACCCAGTTCGGTGACTTGGTTGCCAACACCGAATTCATGGTGGTCTCTCAGGACACTGCGTACAACGCATTGATGAGAAGGCCATGGCTCCATCTTCACGCGGCGGTTCCCTCGTCATACCACCAATGCCTCAAATACTCCCTTAATGGTCGAGTAGGGGTGCTTCAAGGAGATGCCTCTCCTTTTGCCTCATGTGAAGCCCGCTATCTGGACGCGGACTATTACAAGGGCAAGGATAAGAAGATCCTGGCAGGTGAGGTTGAGCCTGTCGCTGTTGCAAGTGATCCCTGGGCAAGTCTGGATGACGCTTATGTCCTCCCGATTCACCGGTTGGACGTCGCCATGGTCTCGACGGCCCGCGAGTCTCCTGATGAGATGACCGCGACCGCCCGCGCCAGCATCAGTGGCCCAGCAGGATCTGGTAGCCCCAATGCAGTTTCCAACGCAGTCTCTCCCGTGGACGATCCCTCCCCGAGTGGAGAGGACGTGGAAGATGCACCCCCAGCCTTTGAGGAGGGCATCCCCCCCACGGTCGATGAGTTAATACAGGTGAACCTTGGAACCGAGGCCGATCCAAGACCCACATTGGTCAGTGCCGCCATGCCCTCTAAGGAGCGGCAGCAGTACGTGGACTTTCTCAGGCAGCACCGTGATGTGTTCGCTTGGGGCTATGACGAGATGCCGGGGCTAGATCCTCAGGTAGTCGTCCACCGCCATGGTCTCCCGGCGAACCATCGCGGGTTCAAGCAGCCTCCCAGGAAGATGCACCCGTCCCACGGTGCCATGGTTGAGGCCGAAGTTGACAAGCTTATCAAAGCCAACTTCGTGAGGGAAGTTCAGTACCCCAAATGGCTGGCCAACATTGTGCCGGTCAGGAAGAAGAACGGGCAGATCAGAGTCTGCATCGACTTCCGCGATCTCAACCGCCACTGTCCGAAGGATGATTTTCCCCTTCCAGTGACAGAGCTGTTGATTGATGCCACGACAGGGTTCCAAGCCCTCTCCTTCATGGATGGATACTCCGGATACAACCAAATTCGGATGGCCCCTGAGGATGAGGAGTTCACTGCCTTCAGGGCCCCCCAAGGTACCTTTTGCTACCGGGTCATGCCCTTCGGCCTGAAGAATGCAGGTGCCACCTATCAACGGGCGATGCACCGCATATTCAAGCCAATCCTCGGCACGCTGGTGGAATGCTACGTCGACGACTTGGTTGTCAAATCGCGCCAGCGTCAGGACCATCTCAAAGATCTTGAGAAAGTGTTCGGCTTCCTCCGGTCTCGCTGCCTGAAGATGAACCCGTTGAAGTGTGCCTTTGGGGTCACCTCCGGAAAGTTCCTTGGATTTGTGGTAAGATACCGGGGTATTGAGATCGACCCAGAGAAAATCAGGGCGATTAGCCAGATGCCTCCCCCAGGTACCATCCGGGAACTGCAAGGGTTCCAAGGCCACTTGGCCTATATACGCCGATTCATCGCGAATCTGGCCGGCAAGTGTAAGCCCTTTTCTCGGCTCATGAAGAAAGGTGCCACCTATGTATGGGATAAAGAGTGTCAGACCTCTTTCGAGGAAATCAAGAAGTACCTGCTTCAACCTCCGGTTCTGATGCCGCCTGTATCCGGGAGGCCGCTGGTCCTCTATGTGACCGCCCTGGAACGGTCCCTGGGTGCCCTTCTTGCCCAGAAGAACAAAGAGGGAACGGAGAATAGCCTCTATTACCTCAGTCGCATGCTCCTCGATGCGGAAGTTAGGTATTCCCCCATCGAGAAGAGCTGCCTGGCACTCGTATTTGCCGTACAGAAATTACGGCACTACTTGCAGCACCATGAGGTACAGTTGGTTTCTCGGGTAGACCCGTTGAAATATATCCTGAGCCGGCCTATGTTGACTGGCCGTCTAGCACGGTGGGCTGTGATCCTCCAGCAGTTCGACATCAGGTATGTGTCTCAGAAGGCCATCAAAGGGCAAGCATTGGCAGACTTTCTGGTAGCTAACCCGACCTCCGCGGATCAGCCGCTGGATCTAGGCTTTCCTGATGAGACCATTCTCTCGGTTGATCGAGCCGATCCATGCTGGCAGATGCACTTTGACGGTGCCTCCCGGAGCCCCACCGGTAGAAGACTCGATAATCCTAAGCTCAACAGAGTGGGATTGGGCATCGTCTTCATTACCCCGGAGCGAGCCGTGCTTCCATACTCGTTCCTGTTGTCAGAGGGCTGTACCAACAATGAGGCGGAATACCATGCCCTCATCACCGGCCTCGAGTTGGCTCTCGAGATCGACGTGCCCCGTCTGTGCGTGAAAGGGGACTCCGAGCTGGTCGTTAAGCAGATCAATGGCGACTATGTTGTCAGGAAGCCAGAACTTGTGCCATTGTTGGAGTGCACCCTCCTTCTGATGGCCCGGTTCCCTTCTCGACCAGAAATTGTCCATATTCCCCGGTCGCAGAACGGTCGAGCAGATGCTTTGGTCAGCCTTGCTGCTTCACTTGCGGAGCCTGAACAGGACAACTTGATCGTCCGCGTGACGCGCCGCAGGCTCATCACTCCCGTTATCCCGGAAGAAGATCGCGGCCCGTTGGTAAGTAATCTCACCACGGTTGCCCCTATGCCCGGAGCCCCGAGTACCCCAGATAGGACAGTCGGATCAGCCCCTGATTGGAGGACACCTTTGGTTGAGTACCTCCAACATGGCATTCTTCCATCGGATCGGGCTGAGCGCGAGCGAGTTCGACGCCGCGCATCGCAGTTTGTCCTCCAGAGCAGCCCCGGCCTAAAGCAGATCCTCTACAAATGCGGATTTGATGGTGTTCTCCTCCGTTGCCTTCCGGGAGTTGAGATCCCACGAGTCATGCAAGAGGTTCATGCCGGTTCATGCGGTGCCCACTAGACTGGGCCGAAGCTTTCCCACCAGATTCGGAAGATGGGATACTTCTGGCCCTCCATGATCCATAACTGCATCGAGTATGCCAGGAGGTGCCATGCGTGCCAGGTTCATGCGAACTTTGTGCATCGGCCGCCGGAGCCTCTCCATACCACTAGGTATTCCTGGCCCTTTGCAGTCTGGGGTCTGGACGTTGTGGGACCTTACCCGCCGGCGACAGCTCGCCAGTGCCGGTTCATTCTGACCGCCACGGACTTCTTCTCCAAATGGGCAGAGGCGATTCCGCTCAGAGAGGTCAAATCCTGTTCGATCGCTGACTTCGTGACCTCCAACATCATCAATCGATTTGGAGTGCCTCACGCTATCCTCACGGATAACGGAACCAATTTCCGAGCAGCCGAGTTGAAGAAGTTGTACGCCAAGTATAACATTCTCTCGAACCATACATCTCGATATCATGCGCTGGCGAATGGACAGATCGAGGCGTTTAACAAAACCCACTCTAACATTCTGCAAAAGATGGTTGGTCAGAACAAGAAGAGTTGGCCGGACAAGCTCCCCAACGCCCTCTGGGCTTATCGGACGACGACTCGCAATTCCACCCAGATGACCCCTTATTCCCTGGTGTATGGAGCTGAGGCCGTCCTGCCCATTGAGATCCAGTTGCCGTCCTTGCGCACTGCGGTCTACGACCAGCAAGCGCCGGACAGAGTTGCTGAAGCCCGTCTAGTCGAGTTGGAAGCACTGGATGAGAATAGACTTCGCGCTTTGCACAACTTGGAGAGGCATCAAAGCAGAATGGCTCGAGCTTTCAATAAGAAGGCTCGCCTCCGCTCCTTCCTGCAGGGTGATCTAGTGCTAGCCCTAAGAGCACCGATGATCCCCGGAAGGAAGCCGCCCAAGTTGGAGCCCAAGTGGGAGGGACCTTTTGTTGTCCACAAGGTCTATCCCAATGGCGCGTACTCCCTAGCGACTATGGATGGTGAGCGTGTCACTCCTCCCACCAACGCTAGGTTTCTCAAGCAGTACTTTGCCTGAGTACACTACGTCCGCGCGGCAAGACGTTAAACTTCCAAGCATCATTCGTCCAAGCTACAAGACGTTAAACTGTTCAGCATACGTCCTGCACGACGTTAAACTGCATACGTCCAAGCTGCACGACGTTAAACTGCCTAGCATATCGTCCGTGCTGCAAGACGTTAAACTGCCAAGTGTTTCGTCCAACATGACGTTAAACTGTACTACGTCCGAGCTACAAGACGTTAAACTGTTCAGCATCCGTCCTGCATGACGTTAAACTTCCCCTCAAGAACTACGTGCGGCTTGATTCCCATCCTTATGGGATACGTAGGACCGTCTGGACATTCATGTTTCAGGCCCAGCCCCATCCTTTGGGAATTTCCATCCCATCTCGGGCCCTTGGCCCAGTTGCCTCCGGGTGTGCGGCGTATGGTGTGAACGCGGGGCTATGCCCTCATTCACGTCGGTTTGCTCGCCACGCTGTACGCCCCCCACGTTTGGGGATGCCTTCTGCTCCCCCCTTCCTTTCTCGTCCTGCATGACGTTAAACTGCACTTCAAGAACTACGTGCGGCTTGATTCCCATCCTTATGGGATACGTAGGACCGCCTGGACGTTCATGTTTCAGGCCCAGCCCCATTTCCCGTGAATCTCTATCCCGCGTCGGGCCTCTGGCCCAAGTTCCCCTCCTTTTTGTGCGAGGCATATCGCGTGAGCGGGGGATTATGTCCTCATTCGCGTTGTTCTACTGGCCGCGCCGTACGCCTCCCCCCGTGTGTGGGACCACCTCACACCTCCCATCGTCCTGCATGACGTTAAACTACCTCTCAAGAACTACGTATGGCTTGATTCCCATCCTTATGGGATACGTAGGACCGCCTGGACGCTTGTGTTTCAGGTCCAGCCTCGTCTCTTGGTTGATCACGAGGATCTGCCCTCTTTTGGTTGCTCTCGGGGTGAGTCCTCCGACCCTTTTCGGTGATCTGTTAACATGTTTTGGGTACTTCGGTCTATGACTCGTAGTGTCAGATTCAATCCCGACAAGTCCTGTGTTGCTTGTCAGGCCTCGCGCTTCCTTTTGTTCGAGCCTTCACTCAAAGGGATCCTCGTTAGCGGTTTAGGTACGATGCCTCAGTGCTCTCCTACCGCTCCGGGTCGATTTACCGGCGGGTCTTGGGCCGCAAATCGATATGAATCCTGCGATTGAGCGGTCGATGCTCGTTTGCTTGCCCCGTCTTAGGCTGACGCGATCGGATGTTGTGTTGCGAATATGGTCAGCAACGTCCTTGATCGCCATGTCGGCTCTTTCAGGCTCTGAACATTGGTTGCGCAGTCCTCATCACACTCCGCCTTTGTGTGTTGTAGTGGAATCTCGACACTCTCTTCATACTGACCTTCAGTACACCTCTACACGTTAGGCAGACCAACCAGGGTAATGATGTCGTTCGAGGCTCCCATGATCTGAGCACCAAGGATGTATGCGGATATCCTCCCTAAGGGCCATGCGTAGCTGGACCCTCGTCCCCATAAAGAGGAAGGAGTCGCCCGAACAATCACGTTCTGGGCCCAATATATCTGGAGGCTAGCATCTCTGCCCCTCGGGTGATGGACATACGCAGGCCCCGATCCCAAGACTCTTCTCTTGGAATCGTGCGTGACCGTAGGGCTGGGTATGTTCCCACCTCCGCCGTGTCCGCCGTACCGCAATAAGCGAGTTCCTCCATGGTCCGAACCACACGAACTTAAACTGTGTTGTCTGGTCCTACCACACGACCGTAAACTGTGATCGTCTTGGCCGCCCGACGAGAAACGGCACTGCATCGTGATGTCCTCCTCAGGGGACACTCATGTTGGGCGCTGGTTAATAACCACGCCATTCATCAATGCCTTCCGTGGCTTGATTATTGTGGCGACGCCAGAGATTTCTCAATCACAGGCATGTCTCCGCACAAAGAAAAACCATTCATCTTTAAGGACAAACAAGAAATATCAAATGCCGCTCCTTCTGTGTGCGAGGGTCAGACCCGCACTCTTCCCCGCACTGGTGCCCGATTGTGTTGCGCCGCGCTTCAAGAACTACGTGTGGCTTGATTCCCATCCTTATGGGATATGTAGGAACGCCCGGATGTTTGAAACTTCGGGTCCAGCCCCCCACCTCTTAGAGATTCCCCCTTCTCTGGGGAATCCGCCGCCTTCAGTTCATCCTCAAGGCGTGTTCCCCGACCCCTTGCAGTGGTCCACCGGTGTCAAGAGTACTCTGGTTTATTGCCAGGAGGGTCAGGATCCGCTTGGTCAGGTTTCCTCCACTTTTCAGTGTTCGTGCTCCCTTTCATTCGGACCCATCGTCTACGCCCTGGGTGGAGCCCCCGTGAATGGTTCGGACACAATGCCTCAGTGCTCTCCCACCGACTCGGGCCGGTACCCCCAATGGCCTCGGGCAGCAAATCGATATGAATCCTGCGATTGAGCGGTCGATGCTCGTTTGCTGCCTCATTCCACCAACGGTTAGTGCGATATTGATGCTGCTTTTCCGCCACGGTCGGCAGTACTCCCATATCGTTACTCCGGTGCCCCCAGTCCTTGAGTGAATGGCCGCATGATTCACATTTTCCACCTCCCATTCTGACCAGGCGAAACCTCGACACTCTTGACACTATCCCTCAGTGCATCTTCGCATATCCATGGGATAGGACCACGATGTGGCGTACTTTGAGGTCCTTATGGTCCGAGCTCTAAGACCTTAAACTAAGATCTCTCCTTATGGTCCGAGCTCTAAGACCTTAAACTAAGATCTCTCCTTATGGTCCGAGCTCTAAGACCTTAAACTAAGATCTCTCCTTATGGTCCGAGCTCTAAGACCTTAAACTAAGATCTCTCCTTATGGTCCGAGCTCTAAGACCTTAAACTAAGATCTCTCCTTATGGTCCGAGCTCTAAGACCTTAAACTAAGATCTCCCCTAAACGGGATTCTACGTCCTGCATGACGTTAAACTGCACTCTCAGAACTACGTGTGGCTTGATCTCCAGCTTGATGGAGTACGTAGGAACGTCCGGGAATCTCAACTCGGGTCCAGCCTCAGGGATCGTTAAGTCCCGCCCCTCCTCGTCGCCGGCCGTCTGGCCTGACTTCAGGTAGAGTGGTGCAGTTGTGATATTCTCCCCGATTCAGCTCGGGATGCCCCATTGCAATGATGGGAAGTGACGGTTTTTTCGTCAAAGAGGTGCTGCCTGAGATTTGGGGTGATTCGCGGCCAGATTAGTGCATCCGCCTAATACGCTTTCCCCACGGTGGCGCAATTTTGAGAGCGTTGGATTCTGTCCGAACAAATCGTCACTTCGCCCCACGCTTCGCATGCCCTGTTGATCTGGATTTCCACCCTTGTGTCTGAAGGAACCCCCAAAGCGGTATTCATGATGACATGTGGTCCGCCTCCTGCAATATGAATGATGACCTTCGGTCCGTCTATTGCAGTTTTTATGGTTGATCCACTATACGCCTATCGTCTTGGGCATTTCCTGGAAGGCCGACCGTTGTGGATGTCTGGATTCGGGACACGCGATTCACCCTTTCTCATTTCCCTATGTTCGGATAAAATCTCAACGCCCCTAGCGTTGTCCCGCTCGTGTGTTGGAACAAGTTGGGGGGATGATACATTGATTAGGTCTGAGGTCTCCTTTCCTAGGAATGACCTCCCTCTTTTCTCCAGTAATCCAGGCCCAACTATGGATGCCTGATGCTTGGTTAACGCTCCCGCAAGACAGTGAATTGTGGTTGAGCATGTTAAGCCAAAAGATGCAGATAAATATATTGATTCATACAAATGGATCAAAGTAGCGGAAGCAAATGTTTTGGGAACGACAAAACAAATCCCTTAGGGATTAGCATGCTGAATGAGTCTTTCTAATGCCGCTACCCTTTGGCTGGTGGCCTCCAGAGCTGCTTCTCGCTCTCTGTGTGCCCTCTCTTCGTCGGCGGTCGCAGCACGCAGTTCGTCGATTCTGGCCTGTGCACGCTCCCGCTCGACCTGAATTGTGACCATCTGTTGGCCCGCCTCCGTCAGCTGTACCTGGGCGTCAACCAGCTGGGCTGCTAGTTGCTCCACAAGCTCGGTACACGTTGCGACGAAGGCCTCCTTCTCTGCCGCCTGCCCTTCGAGGCGCCGGACTTCCTGCTCCGCCGCGAGGAGCGCCCGCGTGCTCTCCGACATTTCCCGACTTTGTGTGACGTCGGCACGCCGGCAGCTCTCGCGCATCTTTTCGGCCATGAAATCACGGACCGTCAGATGGAGGCGTTGAGCATCAGCTCCCCCGGCACACAGGAAGCGCAGCCAGGTTTGAAGTGATCCCATGCGCCCCAGCCACTCCGAAGGGTCTCGCTTGAGGAAGCGCTGGATGCACTTCCACCCCCTGCGGTGCGTTATCTGGCTCTCCCCGACCGCCTCCGCGTCTGAGTCGTCCATCTCCTCGGGGTCGGCAGGCCGGTAGGCAGGGAAGGCAGCCAGCAGGTCTGCTGCAGGGTCCGCCCCTGGGAGGTCCTCATGAGGGATGGGTTCCCCAACATCTGGGCGACCTTCTTCTCTCTCCCCAGCGGCGCTGACACCCTCGTCAGCCCCCGACCTCTCTCCGATGTCAGCACTGCCGGCGTCCGCAGCCCCCTGATCAGTAGTTGGTGGGGCCGGCTCGGTGTGGGAAGTCTGTTCCGGAGCAGGCGGCATGTCCACCACTGGTCCACTCGTAGATGGCCCGGGTTCGGCAACCCGACGAGCCTCCAGTGTTGAGATCACTGCGCGGGGCATGCCATGGTTAGTCACGGATCGTCAATGGCAAGAACCAGCAGTAAAGCAAGGAGAAGCAAGGAGACTTACGGGAGTTCAGAACGTCATCTTCCGCTATCCCGGCCGCCGCAGGAACAGTTGCAGCAGGGGGCCCTTCCGCGCTTGTCAATTCGATAATGGGTGCCTGGCCTCCGCCTTGTCCTGCTGGCGCCCCTCCTACTCCCGCTGAGGACGCCTGACCAACATCCGTGCGCTCCTGAGAAAGATGGAGAAATGGGTTAGAAGCTGCATAAGAGAATGGATGAAGCAGATTGAGTAGGGATAGAAGCGGACCTCGAGGAGCTCAGTGACATCAACATTGTCAGAGCCGGCCACCTCGCCGCTCTCCCGCGGACTCCCCTGATGGGATCTTCCCTCGGAGCCTTCATCCTCCCCCATCTCCTCCTCTCCCTCGGATTCGTTGCTACTGTCGTCTTCTTCCGGCGGCATCTGTTCTGGAGCGGGCTCTAGACCGAGCATCACCTTCACCAGAAGGGATGGCTCCGCACGCTGACCACGTT
This sequence comes from Viscum album, assembly GCA_963277665.1. Lineage (NCBI taxonomy): Eukaryota > Viridiplantae > Streptophyta > Magnoliopsida > Santalales > Viscaceae > Viscum > Viscum album. The sequence goes on along the minus strand of OY728165.1, from coordinate 903,482,733 downwards.
GGCGCGCGTAATCGTCCATGGCCGTCAGATACGCATACTGCCGGTTGAAGTCCACCCTGTCGGCAATACGGAGGCGCCCGACCTCTGGCAGATGGATTCCTTCTCTGAGAATCTTTCTCCAGATGGCGTCGGTCCCCAGTGACTGCCGCAGGGTCATCCAGACCGACCACAGCGCCGGGAAGACTGCATCGTGGGAGGGTTCGAGCAGACGTCTGACCTGCTTCCCGGGCCGCTCTTCGACCACCGCGCGTGCCCCCTCTCTGGGCGCCGAGGTCGTAGCGGCAGCTCGCGATGTGCCCGCCGCCGAAGTCCCTGCCCGCGCCGGTTCCGCTGCATGGCGCGCCTCCGTTCTCCCCCGTGTGGCGGCGCCTCGCCTCCTTCCTTGACGACCGTTCTCCACACGGGTAACCTCGAGTCGCCGAACTGGCTTCCGTAGAAGCCCCTCGGGGTACGCGATGGCCCAGTGTTCGGCGTACTCGGTTGCCAAGCCTGCGTCAACCCCGGTAGGAGGGAGAGTGATGACGTCGCCAGAGCCGAAAGCGGCAAACATCAGCCACATCTGGCGAAGGACGCAAGGGTTCGTCTCCTCCCGGACAGCAGTGAATACCCTCTTCGGCATTCGTTGAAGGCACCCAAACTGCCTGGCGAACCGGGTTGGCAAGTAAGGCTCGCAGATCACCTTCCCGTCGATCCGAGCCACGAGCACCCCGCCTCGCATGTTCAGGAAGTATTCATGCTGCTCCAGCGGACCATGCTCATTGTCGATCATCTGGCCGACGGGAGTGGGGAACGGACTGAAGTTGAAATTGGCATGATTACCAATCCGAATCCTCACGCCCTCCTCACATAGGGTCATCGGAGCGACCCCCGCGATGTTCAGCAGGGAGGGTCGCAGGCCGTTGCCCGGAGGAATGATGGCATTCGGAAACGTGTACCCACCGAGGTGAGCAGCCACCCAGCCGTGGAAGAACTGAAAGGGCCCACAGATCCTTCGTGGCGACCCCCCTCGTGAGATGCGTCCCAGGATGGCATACAGCCTCGCCAGCACTGGGACCCCGAGGTTGTATCTTTTGTTGGCGGCCATAGCGCCCGCCACCGCCAGTGTCGTCGGGCGAACACCCATTCTCGAGTCCCGCACTGGAAGGAGCCACCCACTCAGAAAGGCGGCCAGGAACGCCGCGTACCGGACATTTGGGTCCCGGGCCTCGATGACGCGGTACCCCCATGAGCGGTAGTCGCCCGTCTCCAGGACCCGCCAGTACGACCCGTTCCGGCTCCTCTGAGCTGCGGTCGGGCACCGCTTCCCCCTGCCTGGCATCATGACCGCTGGGTCATGCTCCAAGAACTGGCCGGACCACTCCTTGTAGGCTATGTCCTTCTGGAAGTCCTTGACCCCGAGCCGCTCTGTAGCCAGGTCCAGCAGATGCCACGTCAGGATGGGAGTCCGTGACCTGTCACCCCAGGTGTTCCTCAGAGGCAGGAACTCATCATACTGGTAGCCCTCCAGCGGGATACCTCCGATGCAGTGGATGTCCCAGAGACCGATGCCGACCTCCCCATGGTGAAGATGGAAGGTGTTGGTATCCGGAGACCAGCGGGTGAACAGCTCCGGCCCGAGCTCGGACTGCTGGTAGAAGTGGAACTGCGACGTCCACACCGCCTCAAACAGGCCGATGTACCGCAGCTCCTCTGCGAAGTGATCGCAAGTGTGGCATACCCAGAACGCTCAGGCCCACTCGCTGGTAAAATTGCCCCCAGACCGCAAGTCCCAGTCCTTCATCCAGGCCTTGGTGTCGTCAGTGACACTCTGGCGATATGTGCTCGAGTAGAGGGCTGGAGAATTCTCCACAGTAGGCTCACCCCCGTCAATGGTTCGCGTCCTCGGGTTCAGGACATAGACGTCCAAGTGCCTGGTCTCCCTGGCAGGATGCCCATTGTTGGTGATGTTATAGCGGGGAAGCTCGTCCTCCCGAGTCACCCAGGTCCGCGGCGCATCAACCTCGAACCCTGGCACCGGAACCTCATCTAGGATGCCGAAGTTCCAGAGCGGCAGGTTGTCCGACAGTGGATATGTCTTCTAGGCCGGCATCAGCAAGTCGAACAGGGATTGATTGTTGGAAACAATCTCCTTGGATCCGTAAACCTCCTCGTTCGCCGCCATCTCTGCTCTGCGAATGGCGGCATCCCCCTCATTTCCTTGATGCGCGGCCATCTCAGAAGTTTCGGGAGTCGTGCGGGTTAAGGGATGAAGCGTGCGGGATCAGACGAGGCTGGTAGAGAAGTTTGAAGGTTGGCGCGCAATCCAAGTAGACGGCGTGCAATTGGGAAGAATGTCGCGCAAAGTTCCGGGTTTTCGCGCAAAGACAGGCGAATTCCGGATGGTTTTGCGCGCCGATCGGGCGAATTTCGCGACCGGAAAAGGCAATTTCGTGCACGAGAGCGTTGAAGCTTATCGCGCGGAAGGCCTGTGTACGGAACGCGGAACCCTGGACCCCTATTTATAGACGAGGCCGGGATTCCGCGCCACGCGGAACGCTCGATTGCGCGACCGCGGCTGCGAATTGCACGCCCGACGCCCCTTTTTGCGCGCCTAAGTCCCGCGCAGCCCAGGACTTCGGCATTCCGGCGTCTCCCTCGGAACCCGATCGTTGTGGCCTCTCGCCGATCAGATTCCGAGGGGGGGCTTTTGTAGACGCCGGAAAAGTCCGTTGTTCCCAAACGAAGCTCCGGATGCGGAAAGCGAAGTGATATTTGGAGTCAGAGGCACGTTCCGGAGGGCCCGGAGGACTTGCGCGAAATTTCAGAGGCCCGCGCGCAAAGCTGAGTCGCGGCGCGCAATCCTCCCGGGATGCGTGCAATGCGCTGTGCCGGCGCGCTATTTTGCGCGCCCGTGGCCTGTGCGGCTCCATTGCGTGCCGGGTCCTGATTCCGCGCCCGCGAAGGGAATTCCGCGCCCGACACCGGATTCCGCGCCCGGGGTTGCCTATAAATATAAGGCGACCCCCGACGTTTTGAAGGTTGCCAGAATCCGAAGCGTCGCTCGTTCGCGCAATCCAACCCCTTCCGCGCGCAATGCCGATCTTCAGGTAACCTCCTTTCTTTCGCGCAATAGAGACTTGGGGTTCGCCTTCGCGCGCAATCCCCTTGGCTCCTTTCCTTTGAATAATCCTCAACCCGAAGGCCTTTACGCGCAAAAGAAGCCTCTTGCGCGCAATTGCCCCCGGGTGCACGCAATCCATCCCGATTGCGCGCACCCCCCTCTTCAAAGTGGCCGTTCGTTAGAGAATGAGCCGTTACCCCCGAGCTGTCCGAAGCCCGGTGCGCGCAATCTCAATCATCCGCGCGCAAAGGGCTGGCCCGATTGCGCGCCAGCCCGCCATTTTGCGCGCCGACCTGCTGTTTTGCGCGCAAAGCTCCTCTTTTGCGCGCAATCTGCCAGGGTCGCCCCCCTTGACCCCCTGAGGGTACCCGCCTGCGTGGCGCCCGATGATCTTCATCCTGGGTGCCCGCACCGTGCGTTGTCTTCCCGTGCGGCCCTCCAGGCTTGCGCGAAGTGACACGGACCCATCAGCGGAAACCAACGTCCAGCATGACGTTAAACTGCACATTCGTCCCGCATGACGCTAAACTGCATCCGTCCAACATGACGTTAAACTGTACTACGTCCAAGCTGCACGACGCTAAACTGCCTAGCCCCTATCGTCCGTGCTGGAAGACGTTAAACTGCCAAGCACCTTCGTCCTCAGCACACGACGTTAAACTGTACTTCGTCCGGCAAGACGTTAAACCGTCCGCTTCGTCCTCAACACACGACGTTAAACTGTACTTCGTCCGGCAAGACGTTAAACTGTCCGCTTCGTCCTCAGCACACGACGTTAAACTGTACTTCGTCCGGCAAGACGCTAAACCGTCCGCATCACCCGATCCTGTGCCTCGCACGCAGGGTCCCCCCCGGTTTGGATGTGGCCCCCACCCGCTCGTCTCTGCAGGGATGTCGGGATTGCCCCTCTTTAGGGACGATTTAATGGGAGTGGCTTTTCCCTACGGGGGTAGGGTATTACAAACCCTTAGTTTCTTGTGGGGGGCTGCACATGTGTATTTCCATTGCGCTCCCCCACTGCCGAAGCCAGTAGAGGGTGTGACTGGGATCGAGGTGTCTCCTACTTTCGGTCCAAGTCCCTTCCAACTGAGTTTTGCTGCATCCGGGCTGCCTCAAGTGCGTAAGTCCTGACAGAATGAACTACGTGGACTTTGATCCATGTCTTCTAAACAGGGTACGTAGGAAGCCTCCCTGAGGTTCAAGCCCACCACCTGGTCGTCCCGGTCGTAATCACGTCGGTTCGTCCATCAGTGGACCCCTCCAGGGTTCACGCTTGCGTCGATTCACCTATGAATCCGCCCCTGTGGGAGACTGCCCGTGTGTCTCCAATGTGCCTCCCCACAGCCCCTTTTTCCACCTCTCCTTTTATCGTCTAGCATGACGTGAAACTGTGATCCACCCGGCCGTTCCATCCCCCTCTATGTGAGGTGGTTCGGTTCAATCCTCCGCCCGGCGGCCTCGACCTCTTCGTGAGTCGGCTTGCCGACGTCCAGCATGACGTTAAACTGTATACACGAACTACGTCGACTTTGATCCGTGATAACGCGCGGTACGTAGGAAGCCCCTACGGGGTCCAAGCTCTTCACTCCATCATCCATCCTGATCCTTACCCGGGCCGCCACATCCCGGTGGGGTCATGCCACTTCTCTCCACTTCACATCACTTGGGAAGCCGCCCATGCGCTGGCCCCAGCGTCGGAGGTTCCCCGCAAGGGGTTCTGTCATCTGATCCACTTTTCGTGTTAATCGGTCCGATGCCGTCCCCGCTGGACGTTAAACTCGCGGCGTACCCCGTGTTAAACATGGGAAGCTGAGAAAAACCTCAGGGGACACAGTTCCCCGCACCCAGTGCGGGATGCCTCAGGTCATCATGCCTTCGAGAAGCCCTATTAGGGACGGAAGACAGACGTGCAGAGCCGCAGTGTTACGACACGCCCCCAGTACCCAGAGCCACCCGGCCTCCTCACCGCAGGTTGCTGCCCCGACTAGACTCCTTGGAGCGTCCGGGCGGAAGCAGCGTAATTAACCGGTGTCCATGAAGATATGGCGCCGGGAACGAGATTCACGAGCATGTCTTAAATCTATGAGGGAGACCCGGATTAGGCGACGAGTTCCGAGGAGACGTCCAAGGAAGGAGGAGCCGACATCCCATCATCCCGGTTTCGATCAAGGAGCAGACGCCCCTGAATAAGGGACGGATGCCGCCCGCCTTTGGAAAGCGGGACTGCGGGACCACAAGCCGCGCGCCCATCCCCTCGGGTTGACGGGTGCACGCGCGAACGCGTCCTGGCGGAACAGCGTAACCTGACGCACATCCGCACCGAAACAACCGCCAACTGATACGAAAATGTGCCCACTAGTGGTTCCAACAAACCCATTGTACCCCGCCTTTCATGCCTCTATCCTCTAAAGAGATGTCTAACACCATCATGTGTTGTAAAAGACATTTTTCACACATTACAGTCGATGGGGTTTAAATGCCACCCCCCATCTATTCCAAGGATTACATCATACCCATCTATCTCAAGCACTGATAAATTTCACATTAGATCAAACTCACCCACAATGATACAATATTCTATACACAAGAAGGCTCGACACTCTCTTCGACCCTGATACGTTTGAATTTCCAAAACCGACGACATCAGTTATACCCTTAAACCTAGAAACTCAACCACACATGCAACAATAAAAGAGTGTGAAGCACCCGTATCAAACAATACTTGCATCAATGTATAATTTAAGAGAATAGTACCGCGCACTGTGGATGGTCCCAACTAATCATCCACCACAACATTCTCGGCACCAAACAATGCCTTGATTGACACACTCTGCTCTTTATTTCCTGAATAAGGAGTTGTGGTGATCGAAGAATCACTATGACTGACTTTTCTTTAATGACAAGGGGGTATGCTACTGTCCTCGTCCCATCGAAGCATACGATGTCTACGATCCCTGAGGAGTGTCATTCACACCCGACATTAGAGAATTCCAACAATAGCGTTGAAGATTACCATCGTCTTGAAATTGTGATATGATTGAGGTTGCGTCATACAGTCCCACTTAATGTGGGTCATAGAGCCACACTGAAAAAATCCTGGATTTCTCTGAGGATTCGGAGAATGATTTACCAATCCTTTTGTCGAATTATGTTCCATACTCCTGCCATGGGAATAAGTGTCCCTCCACCTTGTGAACCCAGTGTAGAGTTACCACTATTCCCCATGGGTACCACCATGCTTCCTCCGCCCGGAGCTCCCAACAGATCCCGCTCAGCCACCGATGCTCCATTCACAGTTCCCACAACTTGGAAAGCTTACACTATGCTCTGGACGAACTACTGGTTCACTTAAAGCACAGGTGAAACCATGTTCTCATCGGCCACTTCTGGTTGGTCTCTATGATGCCTACTGTGTTCCATTTCTATAAACAGGAAAAAACAACCATGATTCTCAATTTTGTAGACATCAAGATTTCTCAATTCAAATCGCATTACACAACATTATCACAACAAGGCTTTCCACCTTTCCATAATTTCCATGTTTCCACAATTTTTAAAAACAAACAATTTACAAAATACCATATTTATCCACATTACAATTTATCATATTTGAAAAACCATTTCTCAATTCAGACCCTAAATCATTATTCCCATTGAAATATAAATCCTAGAGGGAATTCATTTCCACTATATATGCCATGCGCATCTCAATGGCGACACCCATGATAATGAGTTTTCCAAGGATTATAAGTGTCTGCAAAACACTTATGTATCCAATCCCCTGGTAACATGAAGTTTAGCATTAAAGGGTTAGCTACGTCCATTTATGCATTAAATTCCATTTTCCAACATTCCTACGCCTTGATACCATCCCGACTCAAGGAATTTACCACAGAGAATGTCAACTCCAAATATGAGAATCAACTCCAAAGGAACGAACAAGCTGATACGACTTGTAACACCCCACCCCGACCTCAGTGGCTTGAGGAGGAGGTGGGGGTTACTTGGCCTTAAGAGACATTCCCATGTTTCCAAAGGCTTGAAATAAATGACAAGGGCTTTAAGTAATAGTGGGGAATGATTTTTCCTTAATAAGATAACCCAACTCAACCAATCAAAAACTAAATATTCGTGCACATTAAAACCCAACCTCGTGATACAAAAAATTCCATCACAAACCCTAAAACCATTCAACTAGACAAGTCCACAAAACATTAGAGTACAAAGTGGAAACTGAAAAACAAAGCACCATGAGCCATGACAACACCACAACTCCACACCAAGATCCCTCCTCTACGATCCACCAAAACATCACAATGCACCACTAAAGGAGGGTGATGCCTTACCTTTTCCCATGTCATGGTACACGAAATCTTAGAAGACACCAAAGTTCCATAGCAGGGGGTGAGTATAACTACTCAGTAGAATTTCCCCAACTGACATCCCTACACATACCACTAGGTTAAAACAATTAGAACATTTATATAAAACATGTTTTATAAAGAGAAACCAAGATACAAATTGTTTATAGTCCAAAAATTCCATAATCCAAACATGCCACTCAAGGAAGCCATATCAACCATACCACGCATGGAATCCAGTTCTACCATTTCGCAAGCCTGTTACAATTTTCATATTTCACTCACAAGCCCCATCTACAAACATCGCAAATAAAGAACACAAAAAATAATGGTGTCACTTCCTGTCCAACCAATTCATTACCAATACACCCAAGTGGTACTTCTCACCCACTTTATATTGATGGTGGCCCTTCCATCAACTATCCACCCCTTTTTATAGTGGCACTTCCTCGTCCACCTTATTCATTACCAATAAAATCAAGTGGTACTTCCCTCAAACTTTCTATTGATGGTGGCCTTTCCGTCCACTTTACATCCCCTTATTATAGTGGCACTTCGTCGGCCACCCCATTAATTACCAATCCACCCAAGTGGTAATTCCCACCCACTTACTACTGATGGTGTCCCTTCCTTCCACTATCCATCCCCTTTTTATGATGGCACATCCCCGTCCACCCCATTCATTACCAATTCCACTCAAGTGGTACTTCCCACCCACTTGCTATTGATGGTGCCCATTCCATCCACTATACATCCCCTATTTATAATGGAACTTCCTCATCCACCCCACCAAAAAGCAACATCATCCACCCAAAGATATCACCCATTTCCACTCATGCCACAACAATAATAATGCATTATTGTCAATACCAACAAATACCATTTCCATGCCAAACACTTTTCAATATCATCCGTTTATTGAAATCAATACTCCTTCTCACAATCATTACCATTTTAAAATCACCAATTTAAAATTAACCAATTGGGCCCATTTCCACAAAACCCAAATTTCATGCCAAAACCCCCAAATCATCACCCATTTGATTTTCCAAAAAAACTCTCATAACATGCTTATAATTAAATTAATGAAACCATTTTAATTGTAAATTAACTTCACATTTCAAACTCGTGTTATTGAGGGAGAATCCACCTACCACTTATGGTTTGATGAAATCAACCCTTCAACCAAATGCGGTACAAACTGGGTGAAAACCTCCTCAAAACTACCTCAAAAACCCCTCCCTAACATTAACAACCTCATCCTTTAACACATAAAGGCAGCACAACCCTAGATCTACATGATACCCTTGTAGATATTGGAAACTAAATGTGGGAGAAGGCTAACCCTAACCAAAGCCTCAAAGAACCAAAAGAGGGACTTACTCGTGGAGGACCTCCTTCGATCCAGCAAAAAACCCCATCATTTTGCCTTTAAATTTTATTAAGAAGCTCCCCAAACCTCTGAATACCGAAACTCCTGCATGAGCCATGAGTGGGAGGAGGAATGAGAAAACAATGTGAAATCCCGAGTGGATCAGGACTTAAAACCCCAAAAATTAAGTGGTCACATGGTTACCCCGCATGGTTTGGAAAAGCGTGCACCAACCGCATGGTTTCCACTATCTCAACCAGGAACATCACACTGATTTCCCACACTGTCTGAAAAATCATGCGCCGCCCGTGTGGAGCCCACTGTCAAGGGAGAATGGTTTCTTGGGCTGGACGCACAGTTTTTTTAGACCGTGCGCCAACTGTGTGCCACTGCACAACCTCCACAACTTTAAAAGTTTTTTCTAGAATTATCTAATCATCAACCAACCACCTCAAAAAGAACAAATGAACCAAAAAAAGTGTCACATACCTCAAACTGGGGGTACTAAAGCTAGCCAAATGAATTGTTCGATGAGAGTAATGATACATCGACGGGCTATCCATAACCAGGCCTCACCTATGACGTACCAGTCCAAAAAATTCATACTCTATCAAATAATTGGTTTAACAATGTGTCATTTCAAATATCCATATGGAGTAATAGATACATATTAATCAATATTAACCTAGATAGTCAAATAAATTTCAATGTATACACTGTATGTAAAATTTTATATGGTTTAATAAATAGTAATATCCATGATAAGTTAAATTGATAATTTTTGTAAAATTTATTGTTCAATGATAATAATAGATTCAATATTTCAAGGTTACTAATAAACAAACCAAGGAAGGGAGTGTGAATAATATCCTTGGACAAATAAATCCTAATCCATCCAGAGAAATAATAAGTATATTATCAATACAAGAAATCCCATGGGGAGTAAAAATAGAGAGTTTTTGTCATTGATGAAATAAAATAATTGATTTTAAAAATATTCTTGAGGAAAATATCCTTATCTTTTGAAAAAAATATGAAATATTTTCCATTAAAAATAATCCTTTTAAACTTGATAAGGATGCATCAAATAAATGGTGGGGGATGAATCTGTAAATGTTATAGAAGGTGAAAATAATATTAAATTTTCCAACCAAAGTTTAGAAAATTACTCATTAGGAATGAAACAAGAATATTACTTTTAAACAATTTTAATAGAAAAAAATATGAAAAAATGTCTTTATCAAATTATTTTAATAACCTTTTTGACTTTTTTTATAAAACGTTTTTTAAAATAAGACATGTTCTCTGACTAAAGAGATATATAATGTTGGATTTTTTGAAAAAAAAAATTCTAAATAAATCATGGTAACAAAGTGTGGAAAAATAGTACTAACACTAGAAATGGAAATTAATAACTAGATAAGAGTGAAATTGTTTTTTTGGAAAATGGTTATATAATTTCCAAAAATTTAAATTCTATAGAAGGATCATTAATATTTGTCATGATTAAAATAATTTTTAAAAATTCCAAGGTGTCCCATTACACATTGAAAACTTTTTAAATTATAAACATCATGAAAGATTAATATTAAATTAAATTAATAAAAACCATGAATTAAAAGTAATTCATGATATAACATGTAAAAATTTCTAGCAGGTACAACACACTAAATAAGTAAGTGGTGAATATGAAATTTATCTCATGGATTTGAAAAGTTAGATGGGAATACTTACTAATGTCGTAACAATTGGATTAGAAAACCCAAAGGTTATAATCCATAAATGAAAATTTTAAATACCACGATGAAAAAAATAATTCATGATATTATATGTCAATGTGGCATTAAGTACACCATTTATATGAAATTTGGTGTACAACAATTACATAATCCTCATGTAATGAAAATGAGAGAAGAATCCATTACCTTGCATTTCCATTATAGTAAACATCCTTTACATTTCATATATAATAAATTTAGGTAAATTTTATACTTTTTTTCAGAAAAAATTTAATGTTTATAATTAATTTTATTTCACTTATTTAAAAGTTGTTTACAACTACTAAATCAGTTAATTTTACATCAAGTTTATTTGACCATATTTAGTTTATGTGTGAAAAAAACTATTTTTGGTCAACAATGGTCTTAGGGTTCATTATATAACATATATATTATAAAACCCATGGCATAATTATGATATTTATACATAAATTATAATTTTAAAACCATCCTTTAATTATTGTATTAAAAAATAAATCATTGTTAAAATTTTGGAGATGGTAGGACGTACAAACACATGTGTAATGTTCCAATTTTTAAATGATCATTGAATAAATTAAATAGGTAACATAAATATTTAAATAATTATATTTATATAATAAATAAAATATTAGTTAATGAAACATACCTATATATATATAATTAAGCAGTTTAAAAGATATCACATCATGCCGAGGAGGCAGTAGTCCACTAGTCAACGAATTACGTTGTCACTTTTTATCTATGTGAATGGTGAATAAAGAAAATGATATATATATAAAAGTCTATTATCTTTAAATAAAGCTAATTAATTCATTAATATCATATAGATGTTTTTTATGTCTTATATTATTAATTAAAAATGTTATTTATATATACCTTATTTAGTTTGAACGAATATCAACGCTTTGTGGGGGTAGTAGTCGACACTTCCTGAAATGATGTTATCATATTAGGGTAAATGGAATGTATTAAATGTTGTTGTAATAAAAGGATTTAATAATAATGAAGACATAATAAATATCATTTATAATATATAAAAATATATTTTCCTTCATAATGGCCACCATGAGAGGTGGTAGGGAAAAATTGAACAATCATCATTTTGTGAGTTGTAGTTCTTCATATACAAAAACATTATGATCGTTACCAATAAGATGGTATTGTGTGTGATTATAGGTATAAATATCAACATTAAAACAACCTAGTATATATATGACATAGTTTGTTTCACAATAATTGAAGAAGGTTATTTTAGGGGTTGGAGAATGGAAATGAAACTAGAGAGATTTAGAAAATACATTACCATTAAATTGGGTAACTTCTTTTGTTTTAATAAAAATGCATCCATGGAAGGTATTCAACCTAATGGTGGATTATCAGTAATGGATAGGGATGTTGGTAATACATTTGGGAACTTTTTGGCTGAACAGAAGAGGTTGGAGAGGAGTGATGAATGGGTAGACATGGTGGACATTTATAGTGAAGGAAAAGAACTCAAATGGTATTCTTGAAATGAAGTTTGGTATACACATGTTATAACCTAAATAATAATAAAAACTACCCAAATACATCAATGGAATGTAAATTGTCGAAATATTTCCTTATAATGGGTGTTGTAAAAATTTTTTAGGTCATTTGAGCACTTCAACTTTTGGTTTTATTCCATTATAAGCCTAATTACACCTTAATCGCTATAATTAATTTTAATCATATTCACATATAATTTTGTCAAAAATTATGTTGATCCTATTAAACCAAAAATATTTCTTTATTATAATGGTTTATTATAAATTTTATGACTTTAATTCATATAAGTGAAAAAATAGGATTAATACAAATCTCGCAGACAAACATATTAACCGGTTTTAGTAGCAAAATGTTCACAATATATTCAAGTTTTTATATTATATTTAAAAGTTTAATTGATATAATGATATTAATTTTATCAATAGATGTACAATTGAACCAATTTCCATTATAAATTTTATAATATAATATAATATAAATAAATATTTAAATGAAAATGCATTTTTTTAACTAAAATGCCTTTTTTTACAATTCACTAAAAAATAATGTTTCTTGGAAAAATCCAAATAATTCACCCTAATCTAATTCTGAAAAGGTGAAATAAAAAATATTGTTTATTTGAACAAATTATATTGATAAGATGATCAAAATTAATATTTAAAATGGGATCTACACTAAAAGGTTACAAAAATACCTTAATTAAAATATAGGGTTTTATGTTAAATATTGGGTTTTCTCTTTCTTAAGCCTAGAAAATCCATTGGATGATAACAAAAATAAAGTATTGAATATGTAAAATATTTATTACATTAATATAACTCGATAAATGTAATTAATTTAATCTATTATGGTAAAATATCTTATTGAGATTACAGATAGTTCACTAAAAAAATATCCTCTTAATATTCAATTGTATCTTGTATTCATTTATAATTTATCTATATCTATTGATTTAATGTTCTAAACCATATATTTTTATTATTTAGTTAATACTATTCTAAATTATTAGTTTATATTTTATTATATAAAAAATAATGTTTTAATTACTGATTGTTTCTTAGTTAGACTCAATATTGCTTATAGAGAAAGCCTTCAAAAAAGGTTAGTTTTTTCTTGTAACAAAAGATATAGAGGAATGTTACTATTACATATGATGTATAATGACTCAGTGTCACGTTCATTACAAGTTAAATCATTTTTTAAGGCATTGAAAAATAAGGAATTTATTTTAAATAATAAATAAATTTTAATGTATACTAGTATTATATTATCTTGTACACTTGTTTTTGCATGTCATACACAATATCGAATACAAGGGTATTATTTTAGTTTTTTGGGGCATCACATTCTTCCCACATTATTTCAATTGAATCCTCTCAACCTAAACTCAATCTTGGTAATATATTATTTGATATTTCATACATTGAAATCCTACACCGTGAGAAGACTTCTTGAAAATTATAATAGAAAAGAGGGAATTGAATGTACAATGGTCACATGGAATACCATGATACTAGGTCTCTCAGTAAGAGAAGATCAATGTAAAGTATATATCCAATCATGATGGAAATATGTAAATATTTACAGGGAGTGAATCAAAGAATCATTCACAAACAGTTGAATTTTCAATCGAATGTTTATGGATACAAATCCAAAAATCATTAATGATTTACAAAGCAATCAGTTCATCACAAATGTTTTTATTAAAACAATATTTTTAGTTTGAAGAAATTTTCCTATTGTTGGGTAATTCTTTTACTGACTATGAATATAATGAAATATATTTAATATGTATGTTTCATTTTCATATAAACAATGTAAAATTTTGGTTGTGCTTCGATAAAATTATAATTCATTCCTTTACTATCTAGAATTAATTACCAATAATGAATTTTTTTATCCCTGAATCACTAAAATAAACTTTTAAATGATCATAAGAGTGTAAATTATAACTATTTGTATATAACTATATTCTAAAACAATATGGATATTATATTAATCCATAGTCCTCAAAAGTGATATATTGGTTTATCCTAAACATTTATTCATCAAATTTATTAACTAAAAATAATTAAAAATTACCCTGGACATTTTTTAGATCAGTGTTACGTAGGAAAACATCATCATCCTTTGGTCATGTGTTCATGTACCGCAACCTTCCTAGATTTGGTATGTTGTCATAATGCATACATTTTGTCTTCTTCTAAAACCATATTAATAAAAATTTCAAATATAAATATGATTGAAATCTTTGAAATTAGGTTAATCTACAAATTGAATTTTTACTATGGTTTTCAATACAACCTCAATACAACAATACCTCAACCAATTTATTTCCAAATAGGTCCTTATTTGGTATAGAGATTATCTATAATATCATTAGTTTGATATCTAATCATGACAACTCATCTAAAATCTAAAACTATGTAAGTTTAACCTAGGGTACATATTTTAAATCAGAATTCCTTAATAGTGGTTTGTAATGAAATTTGGATTATCCTATTAATATCCTCCAAGATTGTCAAACTAGGTGTGTAGTATGTCATGTTGTCATGTAGTAGATTACCCCATGAGAATCCCAAAACCCCTTGTCAGAGTTCTTACTCCTAGGGACGTATGTGCTAGAACCATGTCAATTTATAGTATTCGGATATGGAAATATTTCTAAGAAGTCCAAAATTATCTATAATTAATGAAACATATAAGGATTTCATCAATAATTTTTAAAATTCAACCTTAGGGTTATGTTTTTTAATCATGGTTTTCATAAATCCAGTTCTCAATGATTCTACTAAACTTTCTATGATACCAACTATAGTAACAAATCTCCAAATATCCAAGAGATAGTGTCTACTACTAAATATATTGGAATTATTACAAGGAATCAATCATAAAAGGAACAATTAGTATATTAGTCTTTGGTAAACTAGATACTTAAATGAGTATTTCATTAGTGATGAATAAATTTATTAAAATATAATATTTTTTTATTCTTTCTAATTAAATTACTCTATGGTTAACTCTAATCCATCTAGTAAAATCCATGAATATTTATCTTAGTACGCTTCTTGGATTACTAGAGAAAAAAAACAAAATTTGGGTGAGTTAAATTGCTCAATAATGTAAAAATATAGTGTATATAGTAAAAAAATTATATTAGTCAATATAGAAAGCTGAATAACTTAATTCAGATGTCATATAATCAATAAAATAATGAATGTACATTAGAAATATAGCACGGTAAAAACTATAAATACATTCCATTCAAATAACTAGATAAGGAAATATCAATATGGAATGTTAGAAAACTCTAAAACATTCCATTTAATCCAAAAAATGAAAATATGTGTACATAGATATGTTGACGCATTATCTAATGGATGAATAACAACTGAATCCTTAAAATTAAACCCATCCATAGATATGTCAATGAAAAATATCATGGATGAATAATATTAGAATATAAATGAAGTAAATTATTAATTATTGGATGTCATGTTACCTAGGTACATGATACCTTTACCACCAAGTCCTTTCACAAGATAGTTTATAAATTGTATGGTAAAACACATCTAATGCAGCTATCCTTTTGACTTCTCCCATGAGACAATCTCTAAATTGGGGGGCTATCTATAAACGGGCCCTTCCCGTGTCATATGCTTCCAAAAAATTCGATATATATCCAATAATGGATTTGAAAATGTGCCTTATCAAATATCTATATGGGGTAAGATATAAGGATTAATCAATATTAATTCATATAGTCATATAAATTTGAATGTGGACACCATTTGAGAAATGGTATACATCTTAGGCAATATTAATATCTATGATAAATTATATGAATAATTATGGGGAAATTAAATGTTTATTGATCGTAAGATTTTAAATATTTCAAGGTAACTAATAAATAAACCAATCAAGTGAACGTGAATACTATACATGGATAGATAAATCAGAAACCATTGAGGGTAAGAAAAATGATAGTATAAATACTTCAAATCCAATGTAGAGTAAAAATAAGGGGTTGTTGTCATTATTGTAATAAAGGAATAGATTTTGAAAATATTCTAGAGGAAAATATCTATTTATTTTGAAAAACCATCGGAAAATATCTTTATTTAAAAATAAAACATTTAATTTTAATAAGGACGTTTCAAATAAATAACGTCTGATGAATCCATACAAGTCTTATGATGTAAAAAGAATATTTTTTTTGTATGAAAAAAGCTTATAATATACCTTTATTTGAAGGAGATAAGAATATTCCAATGAAACATTTGTAAAAGAGTAAAATGGGTAAAAATGTATTGACCAAATGATTTTAAAAACATTTTTGAAGACCTTTTAATAATACTTGGTTTTTTAAATAATACTGGTTCTCTAACTAATGTGATATATAATGTCTCATTTTTTGAAAAATAATTCTAAGAACATCATGGAACCAAAGAGTGGAAAAAAGAAAAAACACGTGAAACGGTAATGAATAACCAGATAAGATTGAAAATTTTTGTTGTAAAATAGTTATATAACTTCTTCGAATGGAAATTCGATTGATATATCATTAGGATTAGTCTTTAGGAAAATAATCTATAATCATTCAAAAGTGTCCTATAAAGCATTGAAATATGTTTAAACTATAAGCCTCATGAAATGATAATATTAAATGAAATTATTAAATACCATGAAGAAAATGGAAATTTTGATATATTATATCAAAATTTATGGTAGGTACACTACACAAAAGAAGTAAGTGGTGAATAAGATATTTATCCCACTAATGTAAAAAGTGAGATGGAAATCATTACTAATGTAGTAATAAATGGATTAGAAAACCAAAGGTAATAATCCATAAATAAAACATTTATATACCATTAATATAATATAATTCATGATATTATATGTTATTGTGGAATTATGTACACTATATATAAGAAATTAGGTGTAAAAAAATTTGGTATGCCTTACGTATTGAAAAGGAGATAAGAATCCTTTACCTTGCTTTTTTTTTCAGGTGAACTTCCGTTATATTATGGAATAATAAAAACATGTTAATTTTATAATTTATTAATAATATTTTTCATGTTTATAATTAATTTTATCT
The DNA here is from genome assembly GCA_963277665.1 of Viscum album. Lineage (NCBI taxonomy): Eukaryota > Viridiplantae > Streptophyta > Magnoliopsida > Santalales > Viscaceae > Viscum > Viscum album. The sequence goes on along the minus strand of OY728165.1, from coordinate 903,465,509 downwards.
CAATTATTACAATGTTTTTTACAACTACTCAAACAATTAAGTTTACATCGGTTGTTTTTTTACCAAATTCGGTTTATGTGTCAAAAACAACTACTGTTTGTCGAATATGGTCATATGGATGATTATATAACATATATAGAATAAGAAAATTGATAAAATTATCATATTAATTAATTAATTATACTTATAAAATAAATCATTAATTAGTGTTATAACATATGAATCAATATTAAATTCATGGAGATGGTAGGTCGTACATAACCAAAAGTAACAAAACCATTTTTAAATGATCATTGTTGAAAGAAGATAAGTAAGTAAAATATTTCCAGAATGATAATTTGATAAATATTAAAATAATATGTAATCATATATACATATATTTATATAATTATGTGGTGTTAAATGAATCACATCATGTCGAGGAGGAGGTCGTCCACACGTCCACGAATAATGTTAGCACATTTTAAGTGTCTGAAACGGTAATAATGAAAATAAATTATATATATATATATATAAATTATATTTCAAGAAATATAATTATGTAATTAATATCATACATATGTTTTTTATGTCTCATATATTTAATTAATACAATCTGTTATACGTTTTATGTTTAATGTGAATGAATCTCATCACATTGAGGGGGAGGTAGTCCATAGTTCCTTAAATGATGTTATCGTATTAACATAAAATGTAAAGTATTAATGGTTGGTGTATTAAAATGATTATAGAAGTATTATGAAAAAATAAATATCAAATTTAATATATATAAATAGTGTTTCCATCATAATTTCCACCATGAGAGGCAGTAGGGAAAAAATGAACATTCATCATTTCATGAGGCAATAGTTTTCTGTACAGAGAAACATTATGTTTGTTACCCATTAGATGGATGTGAGTGTATTTTTTGTTATAAATCTCATAATAACCGTATCCTAGTATATTGACGATACTTTTGATTTTACAGAACAATATAATAAGTATATTTTAGGGGGTGGATAATGGAAACGAAACTAGAGAGATTAAGAAAAGACATTACCTTTTAATTGGGTAACGTAATTTGATTTAACAAAGGGAATCCATGGAAGGTATTATAACCAAAGGTATGCTTTAAGGTATATGGAATGGATTTTGGGAGGCCATTTTTGAATATTTTGGATTAAAATTTGTGGTTTTAGAGGTGTGGTGGAATGGTATAGTTGGTGGCCTTCTATAGAGAAGGAAAATTACTCCCATGGTATTCTTGAAATGATGTTCGGTGTACATTAGTTATTACCTAAAAAAAGTAAAAAAAACCACCAAAAATCGTTAATGGAAGGTTCATGGACAAATTATGGATAGAAGATTGGTGTTGGACAAGTGTCTAGGTCATCTGGGCCATTAAACATAGGGATTTAATACATTTTATGCCTAATTACACATTAATCACTTTAAATAATTTAAATCACTTTGACTAAAAATATATTGTAAATGAATATGTTTATCATATTAGAAAAAAAATATGTTCTTTAATTGAATGTTTTTTGTATAATTTTCAAAATTAAAATCATAGGGGCCGAAAAATTAAAATTACTGATAAGCTCATAGACAAACAGATTAACCGGTTTTAGTAGCAAAAAGGTCAATCGATTGTTTTGATTTTATATTATCATTAAACAATACATTATTTCTAAATAAAAAATTTTATTTATAGATTTACAATTGATTTGATGTGACTGTAAAGAATTTATAATATAGTCTAACATTAATAATTATATAAACTAAAATTCAGTTTGAAACTAAAACAATTTATTTTTCACTATTCAGTAAAAATGATGTTTCTTGGAAAAATCCCAAAAATTCATCCTATGGTAATTTTTACATTATGATTTCAAAAATAGAGTTTATTTTTTCAAATAAAATTGATAAGAGTGTCAAAATTAATATTGATAACGGATTCCCCATTACAAGATGGTAAAAATGAATTAATAAAATTAAATGTTTTTATGTTAAATATTGGGGTTCCTATTATCTAATGAATACAAAATCTATTGGATAATAATATAAAATAATTTATTGAATATTTTAATTATTTATTACATTAATATCACTCTCTAAATTTAATTAATTTAATTTATAATGGTAAAACAACTTTGTGATCATAAAAATAGCTCTTTATAAAATCAACCATTCAATATTCAATGGGCTTTTATATTTATTTATAATTTATTTCAAAGTAGTGATTTAGTTTTCTAAACAAAGATATTTTCATAAGTTAGTTAATATTATTTAAAAAAACTATTTTATAACTTATTATATGAAATAATAATATTTTAATTATAGATTGTTTCTTAGTTAGACGTAATATTTCATATAAAGAAAGTCATCAAAGATGGTTTCTTTTATGTGTAACTCATGCTATAGAGGAATTTCATTGTTGAATATGATGTACATTAACTACGTATTTCATGAATTGAAAGGTAACTTAGTTTTCATGAGTAGAAATACATAGAATTTATTTTAAAAAGTAAATATATTATAAATTATATGAATATTATATTACCTTACATGCTAAATGTCGCGTGTCATACAATCTATCGAATACATGTTTATTACTATAGTTTTTCGGGCATCAAATTATCCCCACCATATTTCAATTATGTCTATATAATTTAAATTATATATTGGTAATAAATTGTTTTATATTTCATTCATCGATATACCACATCAGGATAAGAGTTCCTGAAACATACTCTATAATAGAGAGAATTGAATGTACTAAGGTCATATAGAATACTATGTAACTAGGTCTCTAATTAGGATAAAATTAGTGGAATGTAGAGATACATACTTGGAGGAAAAACATAAATATTTACAGATAGTGAATGAAATCATCGATAACAAACAATTGAATGATCTATGGAATGTTGAGGGACTAAAAGCCTTAAATCATTGTTGATTAAGAATGAAATTGATTCAATAGAAATTTAGGTATTAGAAGAAAATTTTAATTTTGATATCATTTTCCTAATGTTGGGTAATTCTTTCACTGTCCAAGAATATAACAATGTATTCTTATGTGGTAGGATTCAATTTAAAATGAAAATTCATAGCTTTTGGATGTTTTTTTATCAAAATATAATTACTTTCATTACATCCAAGAAATAATTACCAATATTAAATTTTTTAGGTCTGAAGCACTAAAAGAAACTTTTAAATGATCGTAGGAGTTTCAGTACAAACTACATGTCCTTGGCTATCCTGCAAACCAATTTAGATAATATATTACCCCTAATCCTAAAAAGTGAAATACTAGTTCATCATTATCATTAATTTTTCAAATGGTTTAAATAATAATAATGAATAATTAACCAATAATTTATTTAGTTCAGTGGTTTGTATGAAACCCTTATCATCCTTCGGTCATGGGTTCAAGTCATGCGGCCTTTCCAGATTGTATTACTTGTCTCTGAAATTACAAGTTATCCTTTTCTAAAACCATATTAATATAACTTCAATATATAAACATGACGATATTCCTTTAAATTAGGATAATATATAAATATAATTTTATTTTTAGTTTTCTATACAACCTCAATACGTAAATACCACATCCATTTTTTTTCCACCGAGGTCCTTCAATGGTATAGGGTTTATCTATAATATCATTATTTAGATTTCTAAATCATGAAACCTTATTTTCAATATATAACTCCTTATGTTTAACCTAGGTTACATATTGTTTTACCAAAAGTACTTCACCATGGTTTATTTTAAAATGTGATTTATCATATGCATATCTCCCTATAGTATCAAACAAATGGAAAAATATGGCATATTGTTATATACCATGTTACCATGATTCAAGACCAGAACACCTTGTCAGAGTAGTTACACCTAGGTACATCTGTATCAAAACCACATCCACTTGTAGTATCCAGATAGGGATTTATTGTTAGGAAGACCAAAATAATATATAAATTACCAAAATTATAGGGCCTTCATCTATTGTTCTTTAAATTATACAGTAGGGTTATGTTTTATATTATAGGATTTCCTAATTCTATTTACCCAGGAATGTACTAAAATCCGTATAATATAAACTTCAAAAACACAGATCCAGATAGCCTAGATCAAGAGTTTTCTACTAAATTCATTGACACAATTACAAGGAATCATGTCCCGAATGACTGATCGGTTTAGTAGTCTTGCTAAACTAGATACATAAATGAGTAGCATTAAAGATGAATACATTTATTAAAACATAATAAATTATTTCTTCATTCTAAATAATTCACTATGGGTATAACTCTAATCCATCAAGTAAAATCCATGAATATTTTTCATTGTACACTTCTTTGATTCATGATGAATGAAACATAATAAGTGTGATCTCAAATGCTCATAAATGAAAAAATATAGCAGAAGAAAAAATGAATCAATGTGAATAGTAAATATGGAAATGTGAATAAATGAATGCACATATCTTTTAATCAATAAACTGAATGGAAGTACATAAGAAATATGGAAAAGGAATAACTAAGAATACATGGCATTAAAATAACTAGATAAGAAAAATAATTATGGAATGTTTGGAAATTGAAACCCAAGCCATTTATTAAACGATACATGTAAAAATGAAATGTATCCATATATATTTTGATAAAGAATATCAAGGATAAATAATAACTTAATCCATGAAATGAAACACATCCGTATATATGATGATAAAAATCTATAGGATGAATAATATCAGAACTTAAGGGATGGAAATTCTTAATTATTAGACGCCATGTTTTCACAGTACGTGGTACTTTTACCATCAAGACCATTCACAAGCAGGTTTAAAAAATGTAGGGTGAAAACACATCTAAAGAGGCTACCCAAACGATTCATCCCATGGGACTGCCTATGAATCAGGGGGCTATCTATAACTAGGGCCTGCCCAAGTCATACCAGTCCAAAACATTCCTCATCTATTAAATAATTGATTTTACAGTGTTCCTTATCAAATATACTTATGGAGTAAAAGATACATATTTATTACTACTAACTAAAATAGTGAATTAATTGTCAATGTAGACACCATATGTAAAATGGAATATGGTTTAGGCAATATTAATATCCATGATAAAAGAAATGGATAATATTGGGGTAATTCAATGTTCAATGATCATAAGAGATTGAATATTTCTAGTGGAATAATAAATAAATAGACGAAGTGAATGTGAATACTATAAATGGCTATGTAAATAATAAACCATCTAGAGAAAGATTAAGGATAATATTAATAAAATAAATCCCATATGGACTAAAAATAGAGGGTCATTGTCCTTAATGTAATAAAATAATTTAAATTAAAAATACTCTTTTTGAAAAAATACTTTGATTTTGAAAAACAATTTGATAATATTTTTGTCTAAAATTAATCTTTTTAAACATGATAAGTGTGCTTTAAACAAATGAAAATGGATGAATCTGGACATTTCGTACAAGGTAAAACAATACATTTTTTACAAAAAAGGATAAAAAAATTCCTCATTATGAAGGTGAAAAAAAGATTCTTTTTGGAAATTTTTAAAAGAAAACGATGTGTTTAAAATAAATTTACAAAGTCATTTGAAAAACAAAATTGAAAACCTTTTAATAAAACATGGTTTTCAGATAATTGGGTTCTCCGACTAAAGATATATATGGTCGGGTTTTCGGAAAACATTTTCTTAAAACATCTTGGTACCAAAGAGTGGAAAATGGTACTAACAATTGAAATGGTCATGAATAATGAGAGAATAATAAATGTGTCTGTTGGAAATTTTTTCTATAATTTCATAAAATTTAAATTCTATAGAAAAATCATTATTATAAGTCTTAGGAAAAATAATATTTAAACATTCCAATGTGTCCCATACCACGTTGAAACATTTTTAAATTATAAAAATCATGAAATAAAAATATTAAATGAAAGTATTAAACATAATTATGGAAAAGAAATTCATGATATAATATATCAAAATTGTTAGTTGGTACACCAATGAAAAGATGTAAATGGTGAATATGTCATTTATCTCACAAATGAAAAAAGTGATATGGAAATCCTTATTAATGTAGTAATAAATGGATTTAAAAGCCCAAAGGTAATAATCCATAAATAAATCATTTAAATACCATCAAGATAATAAAATTAATAATATTACATGTCATTGTTGCAGTATGTAAACAATATATAAGAACTCAGTTGTACAACAATTAAGTATGCCTCACATAATGAAATTGAGATAAGAATCTCTTTCCATGTGTACCCTTTTAGGTGAACTTCCATTAAATTCCAGTATAATAAATTGATTTTAATTTTCTACTTTCTTTATAAAATTTTTAATTTTTATAATTACTCTTACTTAACTCATTATCTAGTTGTGTACAACAACTGAAGAAATTATGTTTACATTAGGGGTTTTTTACCAAATTCATGTTTATGTGTCAAAACAACTATTGTTGGTAAACTATGGTCATATGGTTCATTATATAACATCTTCAGAATAATTTCCCTGAAATAATTATCATATTTATATATAAATATTAATTTTTAAATCAATCATTAATTATGGTTCTGAAAACTGAATTAATGTTACAATCAGGGAGACGGTAGGCCACACATATGCATGAGTAACATTCCCATTTTTTAATGATATGTGTGGAAAGATGATAAGTATCTAAATATTTTTAGAATGATAATTATATAATAAATACAATATTATTTAACCACACATATATATATATACATAAATATATAGTGTAAAATGAATCGTATCATGCTGAGGAGCCAGTATTCCACACGTCCACGAATAACATTATCACATTTTAAGTGTTTGAAAGGGTAATAAAGAAAATGAATTATATATATATATATAAATTATTTCTATAATAATAATTACATAAATAATATCATGTAGATTTTGTGTATGTCTCATATGTTTAATTAAATGCATCCTTTATATGGTCCATGTTTACTATGAAAGAATCTCTACGTTTTGACGGGGTGATAGTCCACACATCCTCAAACGACGTTATCTTATTAACATAAAATGGAATGTATTAATGGTAGGCGATATAAAATGATTATAGAATTATTAAGACAAAATAAATATCATATGTAATATATATAAATATATTTTCCATCATAATAGCCTCTAAGAGAGGTGGTAGGGAAAAAGTGCACAATCATCATTTCATGAGGCTGTAGTTCACTATACAAAGAAATATTAATTTTGTTACCCATTAGTTGTGGTGTGTAAATGTGTAGTTAAAAATATCATAATAAAAAAAACATAGTATTTAAAGGATAATATTTTTTTACCCAGGAACTGAATAATGTTATTGTAGGGGTTGGATAATGGAAATGAAACTAGAGAGATTGAGAAAAGGCCTCACCTTTTAAGTGGGTAACTTCTTTTAGTTTAAACAAAAGGAATCCATGGGAGGTATTATACCCAAGGGGATGCATATATGTATAGGGGAGGGATTTTCGGAGTCCATTTGGGTAGAGAGTTATCGAAATTAAGTGCTTAGATAGGTGTGATGAGTAGGTAGAGGTGGTGGCCTTTTATAGGGAAGGAAAAGGGCTCACATGGTATTTTTGAAATGATGTAATGTGTACATATTTAATTTCTTAAAAAATTTCATAATAACCTGAAAAAAATTATTAATGGAAGGTTCATGGACAAAATATGGCCCGAAAATGGGTGTTGGACAATTGTTTATGCCATTTGGGCCCTTAAACTTACGGTTTTAGTACATATTAAGCCTAATTACACCTTAATCATTACAATTAACATTAATCACATGTAGTAATAATTTCATTTAAAAACTTATGTTCATATTATTATTCCAAAAATATTATCATGATTACAATGGTGTCTATTGTTATTTTAAAATTTGAAACATAGAAGTAGTGAAATTAGAATTATTGCTAATCTAATGGAAAAATAGATTAACTGGTAATTAGAGAAATGTTCAAAAGATTATTATGCTATTATATTAAATTTAAAAGATAAATTGATTATACTGAACAAAATTTTGTTAATATATTTATAAATGATCCAGTATTTCTTTAAAACAAATTTATAATATAGTTTAACATTACTAATTATTTATACAAAAATGATGTTTTTAACTAAAACACTTTATTTTTCAATATTCACTATAAAATAAATATACTAAAAATAATTTCAAAAATTCATCCATAGCTAATTTTGAAATTCATAATTCAAAAATAATGTTCATTTTATCAAATAAAATTCATAAGAGTGTCAAAATTAAAATTTAAAATGGGTTCTCCATTAAAAGGATGTAAAAGTGCATTAATAAAAATACTAGTTTTTAGGTGAAATATTGGGTTTGATATTATCTTATTCTTACCAAATAAACTGGATGATAATAATAATTGATTTATTGAATATGTGTCATATTTATTACATTAATATTGCTCCCTAATTTTGATTAATTAAATCTATTTTGGTAAAAAATATTTTTCAGCATAAAAAATACATCCATATGAAAATATCATTCAATATTTAATTAGTTCTTATATTCATTTTTAATATATTTTTAACCAGTGATTTAGTTTTGTAAACCATATATTTACATATGTTAGTAAATACAACAAATAACGACTAGTTTATTTATTATTTATTACATAATAATATTTTAATTACTAATTGTTTCTTGGTAAGACTCAATATTTTATATAGTGAAATCCAATGAAGAAGGTCTCTTTTTCATGTAACATTAGATATGTAGAAAATATGACATTGCGTATGACATAAGAAAACTCAGTGACATGTTCAATAAAATATTACTCAATGTTTCATTTGTCAAAAGAAATAGAATATATTTTAAAAATTAAATATATTATAATGTATACAAATTTTATATTAAATTATCTGCTTGTTGTTGCGTGTCATATATTCTACTGAAAAAAGGTTCTTACTCTAGTTTTTGGGGCATCACAATATCCATGTTTTGATTTATTATCATAGATATATTATCATAGTTTCATGTTGACTAAAACTTATGGTTATTTAAATATTCTTTCTATATTGTTTATTCAATGTTTATTAATTTATTTATTCAATTATATGTTTTCCTTATGAAGCCTTCCAGTCACCTCTTCTTATGATTCCATTTATCCAGATTGTAGAGTATGTTCGTAAATGTACGATTTTTAAAAGTATAAAAAGTTTAAATTATTTTTTTGTGATTTTGATTAATTTACATAAATTAAATATTTTTATATATATTTGAAAAATTTCCCATTTGATACTAAGAAAATGGAATTTATTAGTTTACCTTTTACCATAATGGTCTATATCACTAAACCTACATAGATACATGAAAATTTAATGATTCGATTGTAATTATTTATTTTTTATTATAGATGGTTATATACTGTCTTTAATAGCTGTAATTAAAAAACATATTCAATGTAAGTGTGATGTGCTGTAGATGAGGGAGTATGGGTCCTAGAATCCCAAATCTGATTCTCAAAAAATGCTTAATTCATAGACATTCCATGATCCCATAAATAAAATTATCGATATAACCATCCATAATTAGAAATTAAATACTGATTCATTAATTTATTACGTCTAATGATTCTTTTGAGTGTTATATAATTAGATAATTAATACATAACATAAACTAAAAAAATCCCATGTTCATTGAATCAAATGGACAGTTCATATTATATATGAAACTATTGAATTCATGACAAGTCTCCAATATCTCTGAAAAAATCATTCACATATTTTATCCTTCTAAACATGTCATGAGTACTAATTTTCTCTACTACATAGTGAAATAGAATCATATAAAAGGGTAATCTAAAACACTCTGTAAGGGAAACATATAACTAATGCATCCACGACATAAACATGGAATCAACAGTACTATAAGAATATGTAAAAACAAAAAGACCTAATAAACAGTAAACCGAAATCATCATATATCCATGTCCATAAAAGAACACATGAATATTAGTAATACTATCCTCAAACTAATAGAATGAAAAATTTAATACATATATAAACCTTCTATCAATGCCTTGTTTAGAGACACATAATTGTTCATTAGGACTTCATTCATGACAACCTTATATAAAAACCATGTTCCAAGAAATTTTCATAAGACCACACTTATGAAATGATTATCTCAGTTATTTGTTCTAATACATAATCTTGTTATTGGAAGAGGCATAACCCAAAACCTAGAAACTTTTGTATCATGAGTTAGTTGGATGAATCGAGGACCTATATAATGTCAAACCCAAGCTATCCCTAGATAATGTTCAATTCAATCATTGTATTATTTGTTAAGATATATCATACCATTCTTTTTGGACCCTCTAATTCAATTAAACAAGGCTTTTGGCATAATTAAAAATACATAATATCAATACATGATCAACTAGTGTCAGAAGTTAGTAATAATCAGAATTAATTTAGTTATCTCCATGCCCATAAAATTTATCACATAATCATAAACCATCATGAGAAATATTTTATATGGTGATAAAATAAATAGTTAACATAAAAAATAATGTTCATATTAAAATAAAAATATATGGAATTTCCAATACATTTCCTTTTTTCAATACAAAGGATAACATGATCTTAACCAATTCCAAGGAAGAAGGTGTATAATTAAATAAAAAACAATAAACCAGCAAAAAATCATATTTATTTCAATAAAAACATATATATTTCCAATACACCCCCCTTGTCAATATAATAAAATTCATTTTAGGTGGAAATAATCTTATAAATTTTATCAAATTTTATGTTCACACTGTATAAATAAAAATATATATATAATTTTAAATACTTGAATAACATGATCATACTCTACCCTTGGGAATAATGTAGATTATCTAAAAATAACATATCCCTAGTGTAATAAAGGATAACTAGAAGAAGATTAAAATATATGAAAAACATCCTAAATAAATAATTCTTGAAGGACACCACACAAAAAGGATCATGAATTAGATTGTTTGGTATCAGGAGTTCATTTACCCATATTGATAACATATATGTATATATTATCAGACATATTCTATAACATAATAAATATTAGGGTAAAAACTTTTAAAATATAATATATAAATTGATGTGAGAATATAAAATATATATTAGATAATAATTTATAATTGATGTAAAAGTGAATGTTATGAGTCACATAAAAACTTATTTTTCAAAATGGGAAGTGAAAAATCTATGAAACCCATTTCATGTATAATAATATCTAGTATTGTATCCTATAAAATTTATTGATTTTTTATTTTGAAAATATTGATCTAAAATATTTTTTTATTAGGTGGGATTTTAATACTATAAACTACCTTTGTAGAATAAAAAAATTGTAAAAAAATAATAAAATAAATTTGTATTAAAAATAATTTCATAATACAGGATTAAACACTACTATATAATGAAATATTAGTGTTGCAGAACCCTATTTGGCAACAATAATAGTAATAATAAATCATTATAATTCAAAGAAGTGGATTTGTGGTACCAAAAATATATATTATTGGGGAAACAACAATATCAATTACACTTGTATAATGGAACATAATTTGGATAGTAAATAAAATGATACATAAGGCATAAAAGAAAACAAAATTCTTTTTAAATGAATAATTTATACAAAGAAACACAATGCAAATAATTGTTATGTCTCAAAGTATAAGAATCGATTCCATGAAAAATATTGTTGCTTGAGTTAGAGTTAAATGAAAAATCGTTGATATATATGACTTTTCATTAAAATTAAAATACCAAGATTTACATATAATTACTGATAAGATATATCAAATAGTAATTTTATACACTTAAAAAATGAAATTTGGTGCATAAGTATAATATTTTTCTCAATAAAGGGAAATTGAATGCAAAACACTTACCTCTTATTCTGAATTTCATTTACACACATTATCCTACTATATAAAAAATATATATATTTATAACTTTATTAATAAATTTATCAATATCAATTTTAATTTATACACTTCATAATTAATCATTTTTACATGAATTCTTCTGCTTTAAAACAATGGGTGTTTATAGTTTAGATCATTTGTACAAGTTTCATAACTGTTGTTTTCATGATCATTCTTCATTCAAATTTAATTATAAAAAATATGACTAAATAAAATTTTATGGATGATTTATAATTACATATAAAAATTATTATTCAATTAATGAGTTTTTTATTCTTTAAACAATATGATAAAATTGATAATAAACATGTTTTGGTGACTCTTATCAACTGATGTTTATTTTCATAAATAATTAATTATATTTTAGTATAATATCTCCAAAATTAAAAAGAAAAAAAATAATTTACACATTTATATCATATTATATATATAATAAGGTTCCCATAGTCATTTAGGGTATAAATTTATATTATTGTTCAATTTTGTGGTTAAACCAATCCAAACCTGAACAGTCCCTAATTTAATGAGTTATTATTATGTAGTTTAGTTATAATATCATTATAAAATTATAATAATTATCTTATTTGGTGATTGTAATAGAATCCTATTGAAAAACAATGGAATAATCTAACTATTTGATAACATCATAATGTTTTGTTGAAATATAATTATACACTTTTTCATAGTAATACATCATTTTTTGGAAAATAGCTAATGTATATGGCTATAAAACAGATTCAACTATGTCAAATTACTCAAAAATGGTTGATTTAACATTGAATGAATCACAAATATGATTCATGATGAGGGAGACAAAGAATCCAAGCCTAAAGAGACACTCATATGTGGTATTATTTTTGGTATTCACATTTCTTTATGAAACATTATAAATTATATAAGAATGATTATAAGTAAGACACAATGTTTTATTTATTAAATTAAAATTTTAAAAAACTACCACTAGTTCACATCATTTTTCATTGAACCCCACATCCATAGAATATCATTTTAAATAAACCATTATAATGATAACATAATTTATAGTGTGACCAAGTCATATGAAGTGATTAAAAACTTATTTAGTAGGTTGTTTAGTATATTTTTTTATTCTCATGTTGGGTTTATTACTCATATGATTTTATTATATAATGATATGACCATTTATGTATATATATATATATTATGTTAACTATACATAAAATAATAAAGGAATTATTCACCTCAAACATGATGATAAATGAAATTAAACACGTAAGAAATTTAAAGAATTATGGGTTTGCATTCCTAAAAAATATTCAAGTTTTTTATTTATTAGGATACTATTATTTCAACCATTAAGGCTCTATGGAATGATATCAATGAAGATTAAATTAATATAAAATTTACTTATTTGAAATCTGTGTACTATTCAAGTGAATAATAGTCTTATTAATTTATGAAGAGTGTTCTTAAATTATAATTTTAAAGTATATAGTTGACTGATGGTTTCAATGGTGTATTAAATGATTACTTTCATTATAAGTTTACTATATTTATATTTTTAGGCAATTTGAGAATGTATTCGAGAAGAATCAGTATTAGGAATTGAAGGATGAATTTGAGGATACAAAAAATTTTTTGTGTAGTATTTTTCAATATATTTAAAATTAGGGTTCAAGAAAGTAAGTTTTACTCTCAAAAAATATTGAATAATTATATCATGGGAATTATCTTCATGTTTTATGTGACTTTATGTCTTGTAATAAAACTATTGTCCGAAAATTTTAATTTGTATGATTGGTTTATCAAACGAATTTTATTTGGTAGTATATCATGTTTATAATTTTTGAATACATTTTAGTTTTAGACAATTTGAGTCTTATGGGAATTTATGTAGTCTTTCACTAAAAATATTTATTCAATTAAAAGTTCAACAAGCTAGTGTGTTGAACATGGGGTGATACTTTTTCCATTTGAGGGAATGTGATGATGGAAATGTTGGTGGGATAATATAATTGGTGTAATTTTTCTTTTATATTTATACCTTTTTATGTGAAATTGTATAATATCAATACATATTCTTTTGTTGAATTCATAGATGGTTTCTGACTACTACTATTATTGTTATTATTTTTTTCTAGAAAAATACTTTTTTAAAAATAATTCAAATAAAGATATATTTTTTGGTGTATTTTAACTTCCAATAATATAAATATAGATAATATAAGAAAGTTGTCATGTTATTAGAGTTTTTTCATAACCATTGGATAATTACATAACTGGTATTTTAACCAATTAAAAATGAAAACCCCCTCCCTAGTGTAATAATTATATTTTAGTATAAAGCTGTCATATAATTATTTATTTTATCATTTAGTTTAATCATTACTAGTGAAAATAGACTATATAATGGTACATAATTAACTTAATATAAATTTTGAATAATATAAAACATACATATACCAAGAGGGTGTTCTATTTACTATCACTAATTGGTTAAAACCACTATATGATATATCACAGAAAATTAATACATGAAACCAACATTCTAGAATGAAAACCCCCATTATGGTGACCAGAAAATGTATTTAAAACACATGCCTAATATTGATCTTCTCAATGAACAACCTAAATATTATATAGAAAAAATAATCAATTAAAATAATCAATAATAAATGAGGCATAATAAAAATATACAAGATTATGTGGTATAAACATACATACTAATCGATAGGGAGAATGATAGTTTACATTTATTTAGAGTAAAAGATGATGATTAATGTCATGTAAGTACATCATAGTGTGATTCCATATTAATACTATAGTTATTCTTATCTTGTTATTCTGGTCACAACAACCTTCCAATATTTATTTCTTGAAATCTACCTAATTCGATCACCATAGAATGTATTTAATTTCATCAATGTTTCTAACTGACTTAACTGGATCGTCGTGTTAATTTTTCCGCACATAAAATTATTTAAAAAGATATCATACAGGTATAAAATTATTTAACAATAATTTTGGTGTTCCATTCCATTATACATTCAAGTATTTCATCTATGAATTCGAAAGATGCCAATTTCTACAAAAACCATTCCATTATCCCTTCAGATCATTATTATGAGGATAGTATAACTTCTTCTTAAGATGGTATTAGTTTACTCAATTAAAAAATTGATTCTCACATTCTCTAAATATATCCCACATGGTATTATGTTCAAGGTTCATGGAAAATTCCTTTATCACCATTCCATATACTTAATTCTTTTTAATTTCCAATTTAGTAACTTCATGGTATCATGAACATAATTTCTAGTTATCATAATCCAAATGAGGTGAATCACCACAATAATACTAATACAGAAACAAACTTCATCAATATATCTACTATATTTCAATCCATATTAATATTCTATTGGAATAACACTCCTTCCTCAAACAACTTCGAAAAATAAATAGGTACTTTTATGAATTTTATTCATCAAAGAATGAAAAAATAATTTTCTTGAAAATAGAATCCGCCTTTGTGAATTAAAAAATAATGTTTGAAAGTATAATCTTCTTCTAAGATCCATTGGATTCCCTTTCAATGAACCAAATCTTTCACTAATTTTTTTAATGAGAGATACTCCACTTCTATTTTCAGGAGTGAATCTTTGAGTTGAATATTTGAAAACAATCTTATTCTAAATCATATAATGTAAAAATATTACTATATGTTCTTTTTCATTTTT
Source organism: Viscum album (assembly GCA_963277665.1). Lineage (NCBI taxonomy): Eukaryota > Viridiplantae > Streptophyta > Magnoliopsida > Santalales > Viscaceae > Viscum > Viscum album. The sequence goes on along the minus strand of OY728165.1, from coordinate 903,449,819 downwards.
CTACCTCTCCATAGAAATATTACCATGAAAAACGATGCACAAATATGAATATTATAAAGAAAAATACCCTGATTACTGATCCCATTATGTACAGTAGAATCCATTTTATAACCTCATTGTTCCCACTTTTGGGGTTTTACATAAACATTATGATGACTCCCAAATCCTAAGAAATTTATAAATTATTACTTGACATGGAATACATAAAATTTATGTTAACTGATGAATATGAATCCTTCTCTATGTACTCAACCATAGATTCTATTCATTGGATCCCTTCTTTATAATATTATTTTTTTCTTTCTAAAGTAGAAGATACTGTATTTTTATCACCCATCTAAAAGTGCATCACATTTATCAATTAATAGTTATATTTTGTTAGGTACAATGTAAAAAAATAATGTATCATATTGTCAAAAACCCTAAAATCCACATCACTGGACTGAGATAAAATATTTTAAATCTTTTAGAAAAATAATGTTTTATCTCTTTAATTATTTATCCTCCCAATTTTATAATCAACATATCAATGATATAGAGTAGTAGGATAATAAGAATCCAAAAAAAAACTCATTATCAAAACAACAATGAAAAAAAAATTCTATAAAAATTATAATCCTTCATGAATGTTATAATCATTTGATGTAAATTCCTATGTTCTAGAATGAAAACATAATGTCTTATTCACAAAAGTGATTGGTTCTGGTGAACATTGAAACCATCCCGCCAGTCTATATAAATTTATTCATCTATATTCCATTAATGGAATTTTGTCTTAATATAAAACAATACTAGATGAAGTCATTTTGAAGAAACCATGATTAACACCATCTAAATTGTGATATAGTTAAATATCAATGAAACATTCTTTGAGAAATATTCACTTTAACTTTTCTAAAATATTTTCATGACTAGCCTAACCTCTTGTATCCTTTTATCATCCATCACTTCATTCAGCCAATAAAACCATTTTTATGTAAGGATTTATTCATATATGGTCTTTCTATTAACTCCCATGTTATAGAAACATAGAGGAATTTGGTATCATACATCATTTCAAACTCAAAATATTTTTAGTTTTCCCAAATAATGTCCTCTTCCAGTCTATTAGTATCTATATTTTCGGTTATCTGTAATTAGTGCGATATAACATCATACCATTGCATTGGTTATCCCTTGTCGATTGATCTATTCACTTGTTGATGATGTTGAGTTTATTTATGTACAATAAATTCCATTAATCTATCATCTACAATCCTCTAATTGTATATTATATTTGGCATAAAAACACCATCAAGGATCGAAAATATTCATTTGGTAATCCCTCCAAATGGTTTGGTGTTTTTTATATAGATGTGATTAAATTTTTTATTGAAGCTTCACTAACATTCACATGTCCATCCAGTAGAACCATATATTTTAATGATATTTTTCTCTCATTATAAAATTAAAATAAGTTTTTATACATTTAAAGGATACATTTTCCAAAGATTACATTTCAAATTCCAATTATATTAAAGGATTAATTTCCCAATAGTCAAAATAAAAATTCATTATCACCATAGAAAATAAAGTAACAAACTCGAGAATTAAAATCTATATTATCTCATTCCTTAGAATAAAAATAGAAATATGAATGTTTTCTAATGACATGATGTGGTTAAAATAATCCTTCCTTGTAGAATAACATATCCATTAATTTTTTATTTCAAATTTTAGATTATGTACCCCATGTAATCAAGTATTCTAAAAATTTCTATAACATCATCACAATTTTATTTAAGCCCCACAAAATATCACATACTCATAGTCTTTTCCACCAAATTCATGTCCATACTCTTCACAACATTGACATGTTATAGAGAATGCAGAAGATCCTCTAAAATTTATTCCCCTTACACTAATAATTTTAAATAAAATTCATGCTTTCATGATCAAATCCATTATATGGATACAAGAGTTTAACTTTAAAGCTGGAATCCTTCTCCGCCATGTGCCGCCACCTGAAAAAATTCTGGAACACATTGGATTTATGATTTTAAAAATTAATCCCCTAATTTTGTGTTCATATTTCAATGAAATTAATATAGAAGATTTATCCTTAATGAATATTTATTCAAGCTGGCCCCCAAAATTTTTTTTGAGCGAACTCGAACATCAAATTATTTTGTGGTTTCCCCTCCATATAGAAGAAAAGCTTCTACTAAATTACAATAATGAAATAATCATATATTCTATACTCTATTCAACTATGCTTCAACAATAAATTAAATCTATGATCTTCATCCCCTTCTAACTTATGTGTCTTAGAGAATAATACCATAACATTGAGAAAGTTAACTCTTGAGACTGAAACAATACTTTTAGTGAACCCATAGTGTATATAATAATGTTCTTCACTCCTATTTAGATGAGCTTAGAGATATATGGATTTTACCCTCAACCATATATAGATGTAGTAAATATAAATTCCTCATCATGTTTCTTAATAGATATTAAATTTTTCCTTGACCCTAGTATTTATCACATATCATTATACTCTAGTTTCATTTGATTTCATGAATTGAAAAAAAAAAACATTTTCTTTCCCCACTACCATCAGATATATGTTTCCATAATATACAAATTTCCATAAAATACATATGTATAATTTTTCATACATCCTCTCTTATATGTTGAGTAGAATTAATCATTAGAGTCTTTTACCCATGACCCCGTAGAACTAGTAGAACATAAGAAGAAGATGCTTATATCATTAAATATGGGATTTGAAAACCCACTAATAAAAGATTATTTTTTATATTTATCCACTATTTCACTATAATAATTGTGTAAGTGGTATTTTATCTCTTAATTCATGAACATGGTATAACAATCCGCATAAATACTTTTTCTCTAAAGCCGCATTATTTTTCCCATTTGGAATCATTTAAATTTACTGTATTGTTATTCTATTCACGTCGAATGAATTATAATTAAATGCTTTAATATCTATCCAAAAAATATTATTTTTCAATTTAATTCTGTATATTCCCATGAATTTTATGTCTACCTTTTTTCTTGAGTTATACACCATATTCATCATCTCATCCCATGATTCTAGGATGTAAGATAGTAAAATAATCAATTTAAAAGGATTTTGAAAATTATGTTAATGATATTAAACATGATTAGGATGACATTTAATTTGTTAATATAATTGGAAATATATATTTCTTTCAACATTATCAGGTATAATAGTTTCATTAAAAATAACGCCATGTTTATCATCATGGGATTTTATTACATGCCAATTAGGGTCTTCTTGAGTTTTGTTGTTATTTTCATATCATAGACATTATACTCCACAACCCATGTAAGTAGAATTCACATCAAATCAAGTGGTTTCATATATATCATATCCCACAAATACACTTTCACTACTTTTAATATTGGTACTGATCAATGGGAGATTATGGTCCTTTACCGAAAGCAACCCACCATCTATATATTTTAGAACCCAAAATTTGTTATATTGAACATCTCTAACTCGACCCCACTCTCTTCCAATATCATTCCTTGATAAATTGTGAACTCCCATTACATCAAAATATGGAATGTAAAACAGATCATAGACTGATTACCAATATTATCATATTTATAAAAGGGATGAAAATTGATAATGATCCAAGATGCAAAGAACATTCCCTACGGTATGAAAATTTAGAAATAATCTAACCTTGAACCCTGCTAAAACTTAATGGGTACAATTAAATCACTGTGTTAAAACCATCAGAAGATATACCATCAAAAATTGACACATAAAAACAATTTATCCAAATGAAATCCGACACCATGATGACAAGAACATGAAGGTCAATCCCAATCCAAAGTCACATCACCACAACACAAAATCTCTCAATACCATAGAAAATAGTTATTGATTATAATGGTTGTAAACTAAACAAGGCACAATAACACTATAGTAGATTATATAATTTTGGATTGATTACTAATCCCTAGGAAAAAGATGATTTTATTTTATTCAATGTAAAATAGTATTATAATAACAAAGTAACTACATCACACAATGATCACATTCATCTAATACTATAGTTCCAATAAAATAATTCTAGTTTGCATCACCATCAAATCATCATGGGTTGCATCCACTTAAGATGCCCTACAAATATAATCCATCATTTGATTAACATATCTCGTTACCTTAACTAGGATATCTGGCATTATTTTTTACAATTTAAGTGAAATAAAAAGATATATTTTTAATAATACCATCTAGTTTTTGGTTTTATGGTTTCTCATTCTAAAAGACTTCCCTAAATGTCATCATTGACCTCTTAAGATCAAAATTCCACTACTTAAATTCAATTAATCGTATCCTTGATTTGTAAATTTTCTACCAATTTTTCTCATTATGGTGTTATCAGTTTCCATGATTAAAAATGATTATCCCATGACTCAATAAAGTGGTAAATTAAATCCTAATTGAACATGGTATATTATTAAAAATAGATAATAATATGCATGGTTCCCTTATATAGATTTTTTCATGCTTCCCATATGGATTTCTTCATGTTTAAAAAACATCAAAATAATATTTATATATGAATGCATAATTTATATTTTTTACCCATATCGTATTACATAAATATATAATTCATTTTTATATAATAATAAATTGAGATAAGTTATTATATTTTTATAGTTTTATTTTTAGGAGGTTCAATAGAATCCTATTTATATGTTTATATATTAAATTTATCATATAATATTGTGGATTTTTAATATATTATAAATTATAAATAAAATAAATCAACAATCAACCATAAAGTTAGAAAATATTTCATACTATGATGTAAACATGAATTATAAATAATTTAACAACTAAGGAATGAGATAGTTTGTACATGTGGTATGAAAAATAAATCTCTAACAAATTGGTGATAAATAAATTATAAGATTAGCATCTTACCATTGATTGAAAATAGTATCAATTAATAGGATTATGATACCATATTATTGGTGTTTTTTCATATTCCATGGTAAATTATTTATAGGGGTATCAATCATTTCTAAATGAATAAATAACTCCCTCAAATGAAATAATTTTTTTAGAATATGGATCTCATATCATGAATTAATGTTTTTTAACATTAATATACAAAATTTACAATTATTTTAATTAATAATAGTCAAAATAAATTATATAATGTTAATTTAAAATCATAATATGAATTAGGCATAACATTACACATAAATATAGGTAGAGGGTGTAGCAACCCAAGTTTTTATTTATTGAGACTTATCTCTATTGGGAGTTCAAGATTCTTGGGACCACTATAAGTGTAAAACTGTATATTTACCCTAAAAAAAACCCCTAAATAATTTTATAATGGTTATGTTGACTCCAAGGTGAGTATTTCTTCCCTAATATTAGTTTTGGTGGATTTATGATGATAGATAATTTTAATGAATTTTTATTATTTATAAAATAAATATTTGTTCATCAGAAGATAATGTATTCTGATATCCTATAAATAATATCATAGATTGAAATTACATCATCATTTTAGTGTTTGATCTACAGTTTTTACCCTAGTGGTTCTATAACCCCCATTTGTATCTTAGTCCCTTAAAATGACCTATCAAAGGTGCATCAATTAATCAATTTAACTGAAAAAATAATATTTTTATTTTTTGATTAAATAGTCAAAATTCCATTTAAAATATATTTTTATAGTTCAACCCTAAGGTTATCAACTATTATGATAGACTGAAACCATATATTGATAAATAGGGGGAGCGTTGGATCATGGTGGAATTAATGGAAGATCGAATGAGTTAGACTGAATTTGCAATGACACTGAAGAACATATCATGTGGCTAAGACTATAACTTGAGGTATTGATGGTTACCTATCATGGTATTACTTTTCATTTTTTATTTAACATTATTTTTGATATGTGGATATTGAAATTATTTTCTTTATTATTCATCATTGGTTATCTTATTTATTTTGGATTTCCATGGTATTGCATTTGGATTATTTGTTTTTCTGTTGACCAACTAATTTTCGATGATTCAAAAACATCTTTGAGAAGATAAGAATTGTTCCAATAGATTCAATTAGTACTATTATCTTCACCTTGACTGAGTAAATATTTTTCATATGATATTATAGGTTCCAGAATCATACCTGAAATCATTTGATTCCCCCTCTCATTATTTATTATGTAAATTGATCACCACAAAAATTGAATTGGTAGGTAGATAAAATAGTATTGGTGTAGAGTAGTAGGATGATTATTAGTGGATGGGGATGACTCTAATTGAACATAGAAATGTCTAAGGTCCATCACTGGTATGCATTGGTAATTTAATAGATTGTGATACAAAATAATGAACATGTAGAATCCCCGTGAAGGAACAAATCTGATTCATTAAGTGTTAAAAATAACCCATGTTGTCCTCGATGGTGATGGGTGTTGGAATGACTAGATTACAAAAGTTTCTCAGTAAAAAAACATGAAACTCAAAGGAATCTAGAAATTTTACTGATGATCATGGAAAAATGATGTGTAGTCTACAGGAACAAATATCCTCCAATTTTTTTCTTGCAGAACAAGGGTTTATATAGATTATAAATATCACATGGTGTGTATTAATTATTGACATTCCATATAGGTATAGTTGGGATAATGAGTACCCACTCATATATATAGTGTGTATTTTTATTATATTACAAATATGGATTATACGATATAGTGTGGGTAGTAGTACATGCATATGGTTACATCCAAGGACAAAAAATCATGTGTACATAAATGAACATCATGTAGTAAAGACAACATGAATTTAGTAGCAACAGGTACAGACTGAGTTAGCCTATTTGGAAAAAACGTTGTAGAGCACATTGTATATGTTCTCTAGGTTTATTTCACACTCCATGTGTAGATAAGTGTATAGAAAGGACTCCGTAGCTGAGCTACACTCTATGTATGGCTATAGTATACATCGTGTACCTTCCATCCATAATAATCATTTCATATCTTTTTGCTCGAGACTCAGATATGGATTAGTTCAAAGCCCACTTTGAGATATTTATCAAGTGAAATAGAATGGTGTACTTATCTTTGAAATAATACATAGGACATGAAGTTATGAAATAAATTTAGACTTCCATACTCTGTAGGGTTTTTGACATATCTATGAATGATTATCATAACATTCATGTGGTCTAGAACTACCTTAAATGTTTTTTGTTACACTATGATGAATTATAATATCATATAATAGATAAGGATTAGTAATTTATACTTTCTATATGTTTTTTGTGATACTCAGTGTATGTCACCAATATATATGAATTTTTTCTTTCTCACTTTTCAATGTGAAACATTGGGAGAGGTTCCTCTACTGGGGTCCATTACCACCTCTCCTGATACGTATACCTAAATGATGAACTATTATCCAACTATAATTTATTTTTTGTGATGTGGGTATTCTCAAGCATGGGTGGTATGATTATTTGGGTTATTCATCCCATGGTTGACACCTATACTTGGCTGAGTTACAAACTTTTATTATTGGTTTCTATAATAGTAAACTAGTATTTATGGATAATAAGATGTGGTGAATCCTTATCAGATGTGCATTCTACAATGAGGAGAGGGTTTTGTTACTATATTTTTCTAGAAGTATATATTAAAGGGTAAATAAAAAATATTCATTGAGATGTGAAACTATTTTGGAAACCCTTGGATGAATATGAGATACACATACAAATGGGATATAAATATTAAGCCTCAATAGATTTTTGGTACAATGATTATCCATGGATTCCAATGAGGTATAACCATATAGGACTGATACAATGATTATGGGGGTTTTGTTTCATCCCTAATACTTTTAGTGGTTGTAAATTTTTAGATAATTCATTTCCTTATTTCTGTTTACCACCATAATAAAGAGTTTATTTTGAATAATTTATTTCCATTCCACTATGGTTTTAGGTTATCCTACTCAAGAATTTTATACTAACACCTAAATAATATTTGTACCTTTATGTTTTGTATCTGTTAAAATGATGCATGGATCAGAGAAAGTCTCGGTGTACATGGAACTATTATGCATTTTTCATAGTTGATGAATAGTGATTCTTGGTGATTCATGGTAGATTATAGTTCTTTATGATTATAGTAATGAATATTGAGGATACAGATCAATCTTGTAGTACACAACGTGAGGTTGAGCTACCCAATGTCACGTCTCCATTACATTTAGAGTGATGTGTGATATAAAAATCCATCAGTATTTTCCTCGATGGGGTTGCACTTGAATTTCATGTCTCATGGAAATATTGTATATAGTATTGTTGTTTTTATATAATTTTCTATTGGTGCTATTAGATATTTTATGGATTTGAGTTATATTCTTGTTAAATTTTTTTATAGTTTAAGGATTTATATATGGCAGGAAACTAGTAGAAAAGGATGATTCTTCAAAGGAGTTCTAAGAAATTTTTTTTCATAAAAAGTGTTAAAATAGAAACAAGATTCCAATAACATTATTTTTTTATAAAATTGTTTCAAATAGATTGAAAACCATTGAATTACCATGGATATATCCTCATTGTTTGTTGTGATTTTTCTAAAACTGTTACCCTCTTGACTTATGATGGAACCCATCCGATGAAACCTTGAACCCAAGCTTCTATTTGTTGTAATATAAATGTCATGTATTTTTATTTATAAATAAATAATGAAAATACACATATAATTTTACACTAAAGGACCATTTTTGATCTAATCCTTATATAGTTTAACAATTACATTAAAACATATCTGATCAGTATAATAATAAAATAAAATAAGTAAATTACATCATGTGAACTAACTCTTTTATTGAATAGAACGCCTTCAGAATAGTCAACTAAATCATTGAAATTTTTTTAATAAAATAGATGAGCGTAATTTCCTGGTAAAGAGTTCTTTAAAAGGCCATATGAAAAAAACCTATGTAAAAAACCGTTGTAAAATATTATATTACTTTGAAAATAATTAATATTTAAAATTTAATTAAAATAATCTAGTAATTTTTCCGAACGAGTTATGCTATATTTTGAAAATAAATCCTGGGGGACACTTAAAACTCTCACGGTTATTTGGGCCTATACACTTTCCTTAAGAATGGGTTCACTCCCCATAATTCTTTTATATTTATAATTTCCATGTTATAATTTTTATAAAAACATTTCATGCTTAGTTTATATATATATTAACTCGAGTTTTTTTCTTTAAAAAAATATTCATACATAGACATTCACACTTTTATATAAATATATATATATATATATATAACTATAAACTATTATTAGAAATCACATATGAGATTTGGTACAACCAAAAATCAGGATAATTAGCTTTTTTTATGGACTATTAATTAATAAATTAACATCCATGTATTCTGACATTCATTCATACCTTCATAAAATACATTAATATGAATTGTTAAATTTTATCATTTAAATATTGTACCTTGGCTAATGATATTAGATACCCACTTACATGATTCAAAAATTTATTATTTTAAAATATCATTTTATATATAAAAAGTTGTGTAAATGCATAAACCCTTCACATAAAGCAATATCAATTAAAAATTTCAGTTAAAATATAATAATTGACAGATAATCATAATGATAAAAAATAACATATTAATCATAAAATTATAAAAATAATATCATTTAAAAATGAAATATATAATCCATGTTCAACTTGGAATTATATGATTAAGTGAGCTTCACGATTTTAATTGAATTTATTATTTATTAAAATCTTGTAATGATAGTTGAATGTGTGTGTGTGGGTGTTTATATATATATCTAAACACATATATCACAAGTATGAAAATCATTAAGTATAAATTAAAAATACTTCTATAAATAGAATTATATGAATATATGTTTCATAGAAAAAAAACATGAAGATGCATATAAATATATATACACACATAATTATAAACATGAAACTAGATGTCTACAATTTAAATGATCCAGAAAACTAAATAAATCATATATTTATATATGTATGTACACATGAAATTATTCACATTGTTTTTTATGTTTATAAATAAATAATTTGAAAAATAATAACTAAATATATATATATATAAAGCATAAAGGTAATATATAAACATATATAAAAAATTAACATCCTAAAATTATTAACAGGGAAATTAAATATATAAAATTTATAAATAAATTCATATGTATAATTGAATAATATTATTTTAAAATTTTAAATTTTTTTTTATATTTTTATAAAAAATTTCATTCATGATTGAAATATTTAAAATAAAGGAAATATTTATATCAACCATAATATTTATAAACATAAGCATAACGAGTATGAACATAAATTTTAGAAAAAATTGTACATATATAATGGTTTTTTAATAATTAACATAGATTCCCAATAAATATTTTAAAATTAAGTCTCATAATTTGAAAATAAATAAAAATAATATAACCATTATAAAAAAAATAATAAATAATTTGGATAAATAAAATCCATTGCTGTATAACAATAAAATTTCATTATTTATCAAAATTAATTAATATTTAATCATTAAATAAAAATAAAAACCACCATTAAAAATAATTTATTTTATAACAATTTATTACATTAAAAAAATTATTTTATTTCTAAAATAATAATATATAATAAAATTATAATATTTTCAAATAAATTTTTTATATGAAAAAATAATCAATTTATAATAAAATATTTTTTTAAATAAAACCACATTTATAGAAGAAGTATTTATAATTTAAATATTAATTTCTTATAAAATAGTATTTAAAATAGTATTTATATAAGTGTTTAAAAATAATAAATATCATAAATGTAAGAATGATGATATAATTTAATGTAATGTTATATGATTTTAAATATTTAACATAATTATTAATGTATATTTTTTCCAATTATAGCCCAAGGACTTAATAATATTAAATTTTCTAGAATGTTACAAACCCACAATCGGGATTCTACTTTTATTATGTTTTAATGTATTTTTAATTTTTTCTCCTCAATATTACATCCCCCATATTTCATTAATAATTCTATATGGTTTTATGTCAAAAATAAACCTAATCTCTTCAAATTTTTACCATAATTTAATGATTTTGATAATTTTATTTTCGGATTATTTCAATATATTAACTTCTCCTAATTTCATCATCCCTCAATTGAAGAGTGTATATTTTTTAAGTTATTTTTTACATTTGAATGTTTATTTAATAAATTTTTAGGTATAAATTTCATTCATATATTCTTTTTTTGTATACATCTTACTGTTAATTATAAATTTGTTTTTTAATTATTATTTATTGTTTGTAAAATTTCTCTGATTTTAATGATTTTGTGATTATAATTTTTTGTATATTTATACTAATAATTAACATTATTTGTATATTTTTTATCACTATAATTTGTTTTCGGTTGAAAGAATATTTGTTTCTTAATTTTTTCTATTTATAAATTGTTATTCTATTAGGACTTTTTATAAAAAAATATAAATGTCAATTTTTTTTCATTTTTAAAATATTTTTAATATAGAGATTATTTATTACAATTTTTTCATGTTTGTATACTTATATGATTATATGTTTTACATTTAATTGATTATATATATTTTTATCTACTTAATTATATCAGTATGTTCATCTATTATATTGTGGATTTTTATATAATTAATGGATTATAATTTTAAATATAAAGAAAGAATTTGTGGTGAATATGAGAAAGATGTTGAAAATTCCTTGGACATATCTCAGCTAAATATTGAGAACAATTATGTTATTTTATATACACGTTAGAAGTGATTCAATATGAGTAAATTAGTGTATAGATAAATCAATGACCATCATATTCTCAATTTTTTAGTTATAATTATACGCATTTAATTTGGATTAGTGAAAGGAAAAAATATGTGAATATCTAATAATAATTAATATTTTAAACATGAGTTAATGAATCAACTTGAATAAATAAATCATAATATATGTATGTAAACCACTGAAAAAACAAGTGTTTTGGGATTTTATAGAGATGCTAAGAAACCAATTTTCTATCGTTAAAAACATTTTATCATATTTTCGGAAATGCTACATCTTGAGAATGTGAATGAAATACTTGGTTGGATTAATAAAAGTTTCACTGAATTTCCTGAACTTTTAATAGGGAAACTTTTATAAGGAAATATGTATACAAATTCTAATTATGAGGAAGAGAAATTTATGTCAAATAAGATTGGGGTATAAAAAGATACATGATTCTCTTATTGACTATATGTTATATTGGAAAAATAGGAATTTTTATCATAATTTAAAAAATATGTTACATCTTGATATTAAATAGATGAAAAAATTAACTTTGATTCATTTTCATGAACGGAAACAGAACATACTATTATGTAAATCTAATATCATCAAATAATTCTTTGTTTGAAGTGTATATATGATAATTAAACTAATTAAAAAGGCTAATATGACAAATCAATGAATGAATATCAAATAGAACCCATCATCACCCAATTGATTTATTGTAATTGAAAATCATTGATAATATATTTTATAATTTTGGAAATGATGTTAGAAATATTAGTAATGATATGTACCCAAATAGAATGAATCCATAATGAATCTCCAATTGCCAAAATAGTTCATGGACTATTTTTTAGGTTGTATAAAATATGTTCTTATATATAATTATGAAGATAATATATTTTATGATAATGTTGATGATATGTGGACTAAAAAATCCTTTAAATTTTTTTATGTTTATCTATCACCCCAGATGCATCTCTTGGAATTTCTATAGGAGATAGTTGTTACAATATTTAATGCATTAATGAAAGATTGTTGAATTTTTATAACTATTATAATGTTCAATATAAAATAATTTCATATATAAAAAACCCTAACCTGATAAATTATTAAATGACATAAGGATTTTCCAAATTTCAAAGCGTTGAATTCATAACATCAGTGCCATAGTGGAAGGAAAATAATATATGTGGGTCATCATAGATTCATTCGAATTTATCATCATTATCAATGATTAAAATTAAATTTAATAATTTAAATGAGTTTTATTTTCCATTGATCCATTTTCATCTAAAGAATATTATGATAAGGTGAGAAACATCGATGTCAAATTTTGATATAATAGTTTTTCTGGTCTTCAAATAAATACATAGAACAAATGTTCAATTTTATTTTATCTAACATAATGGTTATTTTGGATGTAAAAAATATCATTGAGGTTATTAATATTCATAGAAAAAAATTTAAATATAATTTGAATATTTTTCAGAAAAAATTGAAATAAAAAAGACGGATTGCAGTAAATACTATACTTAGTAACCATTGTAATATAATTGATGTTTGCTCCCATAATGAAAGAAATCATAACATATTTGAATCCATCTTAAAAAACTTTAAATAATATAATTAGATAAATTTTTCATAATGATTATGTGGTTCTAATCTATATTGTGGGTTTATATCATATGGTAAAGACTTCTTTTCATTAATGGATTTAATATTTATAGGTAATAAATATCAAAAAATTCTTGTATTTATGTAATAGTTTCCAATGGCTTCATTTCAATGAATATTATATTTATCTATCAGAAATATTATCATGAGGGAGTGTTATGTTTTTAATTAAATTTTAAATAATGTAATAGATCAATATTTTCTAAATAATGCAGAGAATGAAGTCATATTCATTAATTTAAAACTACAAATGTATTTTACAATATCTTTTTTTGATATAATGTTTCATGTATTGATTCATTTTTTGTAAAAGATAATAATATTATGGACTAGTTATTTGCGTAGGGTGCATCATTTTAAAATATATATGAAAATTTCATGGCATGAGTTAAAAATATGTAACAGATGTGTAAAAATTATATATCAACTAGAGGCCTTTATTGTTCAATAACATATATAAAAATAAGTAATTGGGTACTGTACAATTTATTTTTCTGATGTGTACCACAATGGTCTCCATATATCGTGACCTTTGACAGTTGATAGTGGAGGAAATGTTACACAGGGGTTAAAAGAAATGTTAATTCCACATTTTTATGTAATGCATAAAAATTCATAAATTTTAAACAACATAGTTGAGGTTTAAACATATATATCATAACATATTATTATATTGAAGGTATGAAATGAGAGATAAAATTAAAATTTGTGGATGAATGAATACAAAAATATTGTTTTATTGTTTGAGGAAAAAATAATCTATGGTTTATCTATATTAGAAAGACTAAAATTGTTATTAGGTGGACCTAGTTTTAATGTGATCACATGGTAAGGTTTTTATATTAGTTGTTACATATTTTACATAAAAAACATATACTAAAAGGGTAAAATTAAAATAATGGAGTAATTAATTTCATTAAAGAATTTAATTTATTAATTCCAAAAAACCCAATTTATTTATCAACGTCATATTACGATGTAGTTGGGGTGAATATAAGATATTGATTATACAAAATTTCAAGAATCAATATTTAACTATAACTGGGTGGACAATAGTAGTGGTTTGAAACGTGATGTGTATTGATTTACACTTATTGATTATAAAAGATTCTTTTTAAGGAGAGAATCATTTATCATGCATATTCAAGAAAAAAATATTTTCTTTTTTTTGAACCATTAAACAATCAATGATTTTTTTTTCAAAAAGGAAAAAATTCATTCATGTTTCGAGAATACTGAGGAAGTTGAGGAATTATATGAAATTAATTCATCTATTGCATTATTACACATTCAGAACAATGGTTTCAATGTTGAAATTTTCCATCTAAAATTAAATTATATTGTATAAAAGATATTAAAAAACACTCAATTACTTTCCTAATTAATCAAGTAACCAATTTTTTTATGAAGTAAAAATAATTAAAAGATTGATTTTTTAACATTGATATTAAAACATATAGAGTTTTATATTTAAAATCACTTTTGTAATAGTTTTTATTTTCATTAGATTTAGGAATCCATTTCTAGGGAAAATGTTTTATTCATTATTTTATTGTGACTATTATTTTATATTATACTTTTTTATTACTAAACTTTTGTTCAAATAAAATATTTATAATTTTTGTGCCCTTATAACAAATTATATTTTTACATAAAAAATTTATTCGTTTCTAATAAATTAATTTTTCACAAAAATATTCATCTTTTGATGAAATTCATTCGTATAATATTGTGGTTAATTTATATATTTATTGGATCTAGTAAAAATAATTTTTGAGAAAACTTACATTTAATGTTTTTTTCATACAATGAACAATATGTTTTTTATTAATTAACATTAATCAATTTTATTCAAATTAGGTATACATACATTATTTGAAATATCATTCATCTATCTAAATTATAGACATGGAGGATGGGTTCTGAGGTTTGTATGTTTTGTCATATAAATATATCTTTAACAATTAAATTAATTAATGAAATTACACATTTTTATCTTAAAATAATATACATATCATTTTTTTTCTTGATAACAAGGTACCTAAATATAGATGTTTTGGTATTAGATGTTTAACAAAAATTTATACATGCACATGTAGAGTAAATTATAATAAATAAAATTTATGAGAACCACCACTAAACGTTCCCAAATTCCTCATAGATTAAGACTTACCTGGCCCTATTCAGTCATTTAAGGATAAGTGTTTTATTCCATGATTATAAGAGCATCAATGAGGTAGTAAAAGACCATTTCTGGGAGTCTATGAAGATAAAATTTTGAAACATATATATTTAGTTTTAAAATTATTTTAAGTATTTTTTATTTTAAATATTTTATTTATTCAATTACAGATGACCTTTAACATTCAATAGAAAAAAAATCTAATAAAATTTGTATATCCTTTAAAGAAACTAGATGGGGATATTTAATGTAAAATATATCTTCATTATATATTTTAGGGAGAAATTAGAATAAATATCCACACATTAGGTATGGGTTTATAGATAAAAATTCAGGAAAACAATTCTATCTCTAATCGATAGGAGTAAGAATTTATGGTATGTTTTTAGTATTTTTAAAATTTATTTATCTTAATAAATTTTTATAAATTTATTTATTTATATTTTTAATCATGTAATAAGGCTCAAGAATAACTCACTGTGAGTAACAATTTCTAAATTTATACCCCCCTACATTTTCATTAGGTGGGTATCCTTTATAATCAGAGAAAACATTATCCAAATAATTTAATATATTAAGAGAAAAGTCAATCAAAATCATTTAAGAGGTTCTACACCACCCTCCATCTCACCGTTCGTCATAAAAAATAGATAATGGATAGAAAGAAAAAATTGTAAGTATGTTATCGATACAAAATTAGATATAATAGATAATAGATTAAGTTGTTAATTTTTAATTTTATTTAATATAGCAATTTTTTAAATTAATCTATATAATAATCCTTTTGAAAATATTATTTCATGATACTTGGAAGAAGAAAATGTAACAATTGACTTTTATATATGAGGGTATGATGAATATTATTATATCTTCTTTATGAAATAATGAATACACATGAAGGAATAGAGGTTATAACGAGGGTATTAGTTTTAGAAATGAATGTAGTTGTTCCATAATTGTGGAATCGATGGTGGCATAATACAAGGGATAAATATATTCAGTGGAAGTATATATGAATAAATTAAATGAGTTTATCGAAAAAATAAATAAATCAACAATATTTTCAATATATGAAAAAGTAATGAGTCAGATACAACATATATAACCTACCTACAAAAATGTGTAACCTCCTCATTCAGACCCAACAATGTACAATGATTTGAATATTAGGGATAAAATTACACATATTGTTCAATAAAAAATTTTACATCATATTCAGGATGATATACATAATCATATTTATATATCCTATACAAGAAAGAGTACTGGTAAATAATATTATTAATCCGACTAGTCTAGTACCACTGCCTACTAATGATGTGTCCATAGATTGATAGAGTATTGGTCATTTTTCACTTTGGACAATAATTTGTATCCCCATCAATCATATTAGGTATTAATTGTTTTCCATATTTTGATGTTAAGTTTATAATTATTTATATTAATTTATTACAGTTACCTTAAATAGGAGTATCTGAAACTGAATGAATCACTTCAAAGGAAAATTAAAATATTTAGGTTCAGAACATTCAAAAACTCTTCATGATCTTGATGGGGTAACAATGTTTACACAAGATTTATCTATATTATATAATTATTATACATATCCAATGAGTCATCGTATATGTGTAAGATATTAGAAAATATATTTAAAACTAACATCATGTATATAATAAAGGATAATGATTTATCTTCACCTTAAGTGCAGTTATTTTCCATAAAAACAAAAATTCAATTATTAATTAAATTTATTTAAGTAAAAATATTTTTTATTATCTTAACTAATTACTTTTCTAATAATGTGTCTCTACACTCTTTTTACCCAATACAATTTCACATCATTTTATGGTTTTATAAATTCCAACTATATTTCATCTCTTCTGCAATACTTGAACCAACATGCTATAGTTGAATATATATATATGTATATATGTATGTTTGAATGATTAAATAATATATTGATCTAATTCTTGGTTTCACCATTGCATGATTGGGAAGCGAACATATATAATTATGAACTAGTATTTTTTATAATATTATTAATGGTGATTTTTTATATTTTATTCAAAATTTTATATATGGAATATTTTTTCTAGAAGAATATTAGGCATATTGTTTATTCTCTTTACTGGGTGATGTTCATAAAATATTTTAGAAGTTGTTGAATAATTAAGTGTTATTTTATTTTTTTAGTTCTATAATATTAATATTTTTAATTTACACGTGTTTTCATACTTATAATATATAACAAATTGAATTCAACAAGGATCACCTTTCTATTCTGGAGCTAGAAAAAATTGAATTCGTGAATGTTCTGAAAAAAATTATATTGATGAATTATTTTTATTTTATAAATCCATTAATTTTAAATTTAATGTATTTTCTCATAAATGTGGTTTCATCCTCTACAAGGGACTATTGAGTGCTGTTATTATTTGTTATGATTAATTTATTATAAAACCAATAATAGACCAACAATAGAATTTAAAATGTTTGTTTCTTTATAATAAGTATTCTTTAAACAAATACATTATATTTATAAATTCATAATGCAATATGATGTGTATTTTTAATGATTTTTCTATGTACACATCAATTTACATGAATCACCATCAAATTTTATTTGAATAATATTTTCTAGGATATACAAAATTTGTGATTTAATTTTATTTAGTTGTATATTTTTAAAAAAGGTTGTGAAATTTTTAATTAGTTTTGTTTCTTCTTATTTTATTTCTGATACTTCTTTATATTGTCTTGTGTTATACATTGTGTTTAAATATTTGGATTATTCAATTTTAAAAAATACTTTTTACAATTTCTTTATATTTTAGCATATGTTTTAGAAAGAACGACATTTTAATCACTTATGAAAGGAAATTCCATATTGATTATTAGTAATCATGAAATATAAATATGAGAATGAAGGGTATACATTTTAGTTTTAAATAAAACCAACATGGAAATCGATCCGTATTTATAATTTTAGAAAATAATTCAATATATTTTTTACTAAAAACTGATGTAGAAATAATTTATAGTTTATCATTTAGAAAGTTTATCAATTTTGATTTTTAAACTGATGTTGAAATTCCTAATTAAAATGGTTCCAACCTAATGTCTCATTATAACTGTAGTTTAAAGGCAGATAAAATTGATGTTAAAGGTATTGTTTTACTAGAGTGGCATTCAAACTTGGTGTTAGTAACAATCCCGTAGCCTACTGGGGATTAGCATGGGGTGTCACACTCAGCTTTCTTCATGCTTGGGTTTGGCCCTAGCGGTTTGGGTATTGTTAGAGTGGTATCAATGTGATTCATTCCTAGGAATGGATTTTGAAGCTAGTATTAATGTGATAACTAGTTTTGGTACAAATGGAATTTATTTTAATTTTTCCTCTAGGTATGTCATCATACTAGGGTGAGTGACATAGTATCCAAAACTAGTGTATCTTATCTCCCATACTCTGAAAAACTATTAGTCATCCCACATCTCAAAGAAATCATTTCATGGTAAAAATGTTTGTCAATGCATCAAATAGAGCACAGTTATGAACTTTCATGTCCTTCCTATTTTAGAACATACTGGTATACTCTAATTTTTATGGTATAATCCAAATAAATATAGGGTTCTACCCATTTATAGACACCTTATATGTGAAGGAATCATCGAGAAGAGATTATACATGTAGTTTGAATTCTATCCACCAAACAGTGAGTGGTGAAGCATTGTTTCATATACATGTTATTGATATATCATTTCCCAATGTTTTAAAGAGATATATAGCCCCTTTTTCATAGTGAATATATTATCATAGGGTGGATGATACATCCTTTTGAGTTGGAAAAGACTACAAATATGATGGATATACTATATGTGTTCTGACGTTATAGGCATCATGGGTATGTGATGAGAGCCTAATACTAAGGTGATAGTGGTTTGTATAGAGTCTGAGACTCACATTTCAGAAAATTTCATACTGGTTCTAATCTGATGATGGTTCTCAAATATTATCCTCTAAATAATATTGTGTGTTTTTACCATACTATTTTTTCTCAAATTCATAATAAAACTGCCTCAACTGTTGTAGAAATTTGAACCTTTGTTCTTCATGGAGTATTACCAATGGATTTCAAAAAATTCATATAGAATTTATAACATTTATGAGTACATGTAAAGTCTCATAGTCCCCATGAGGTGCTCCATATAAAAGTTTATATTGGAATATCTCATTCCTAGACATTCAGGTGGAAACTATAGTTGATGATATTTCATTGTGTGGTTGTATTTTCATGGAACATAGAATATGCATGATAACTTAATAATGAATTGTAATTTTATGAATTAATGGTGGGGATGCACCCTAGATTTGGATGGAGGAATTTATTTTACCCAATGATATCTAGTGAAAAATCTTTGATCGGCCACAATGTGGGATATAATATTGAGATCAGAAGGCTTTGTGTTGTATGTCCAGTTTCTTATAGAGATACTATTAGGTGAAAGATCATATGTTATGAGATTATTCAAATATGGAATATACATTTACCAATTCCCATAATCACCACATTATGTTAGTTCATATCATGAATACGATATTAACAGTTAGACCTGTGGAAAGTGGAACATTATGGATGACTATAATCAAGAAACAGTCGATTTAGTTTAGAGGGAAAATAATGTTTTCTCTTCATGGTCCCCCATACAAGATATATTATATATGATTTATTCTTCTCATATTTTTTTTTTTGTCATTTGAAGATTCTAGTTAAAACCCAGTCTAGGTCCTTATCATCTAGATAGTTTTAAATAATGGATATAATCTTTTACTCATGTAATTTGGTAAAATGAGTTTATCAATAATAGAGAAAAAGGTTTTTTATGAGATATGCATTGTTTCTATGATAATATACAATCATACCTACCTCTAAATTTATTTTCTTCTAATGGTGGTATTAAACGATGATATACATTTAGGTAAGTGAGGAAAGATCCACCCCCATTAGTGAAAGTGATCTCATCATGTATAGTGAGTAAAGTGCACCCTCATGAATTTTTTTCAAACACTAAATTAGATGGAAATAATGAAATTAATTTCTACCTGATTGTATGAGAATATACTTCATGTTAATGTAGAGGAATTCATTAATGATTCTCATGGGAAAACTATTATTTTACCTCAAAAATAGACTGACACATACATTTTTATGCAACCCATAGGTTCTGTTGATATGTTTACAAGTGGATTGATTAAGAACAATATTTTATTTATGGATGAGATGGACCAAACCTCCCCTTGTGTTGTTTTATCATTAATACATTTATTAGTTAATGGTATTTATATTGTCTTACCCTAAATGTATGAGTAGTGAGATAATCTCACATATGGTTTTAAGGATTCACATAATATTTTTTGGAAATTTCAATGTCAGTACAATGATGGTTGATGAGTTCAAAGAGTCACAATTGATTCTTGGTGGCTAATTATCTAGAAAACTATTTTATTTTCTAGATAGTGAAGAGTGATAATTAAAAATTTATTTAGAGTGGATTATTATTATTTATATAAGGATATATTCCTACCATTTTATCCATGTTGTCCCCCCCATAATTTCCCCTTATGTGAGAGAATCCCACAATGGTGATTTAAATTGGGTGGTTTTCTATGATGAGATGTTATTGGTCAATGGATATGAAAGGATTCTTTAAATATTGGAAGATTATAATCCACTTTAATAGGTAGATAATGTTTCCCTCTTGGTGTTGTTATTGAATATAATGATAGGCATTCTATGTAGGGATGACCCTAGTGTAAAACTATTTTCCATGTGGTATATATAAATTATCCATTTTGGATATTACCATCACATTGAAAGTCTTTCTATCGTGTATAGGAGAATATTTTTCCAAGATGTTATGGTTTTTGATTTACTTGGTTTAGATGGTTTTATCATAGGGCCTTTGCCCAATAGAGTAGTTTATTTTAAATATTTAATGCCAATTTCATTAGACTGTACTTAATTGGGAACATGATATGTATTTTTGTGGTGTTTTGATGTTTTTTTGAGGCTGGTGTTATCCCTAATGGGATCATCATAAAATTTCATGAAATATTTATAGTACTAATATCCTTTAATCATAGAATGTGTTTGATTACCTATTATAGACCATGAGATAGATGGGGCATTACCATGTATTTAAACAAAGTGTTTGAGGAATAACCCCCATTTTTCTTTTGTAGAATGATCTAGCAACATTGGTGCATGTGACTTGTGGGAATGAGATGACAGAGAGACAAAAATAATGTTATAGGAGAATGATACCGTTCAAATCATCTATTGTTATTGAAGAGTCATATGATGTTATCATTAGTGGAGTGAAATATAGATCAGTTGTATACATATAAAATCAATTGAAAATGATCATGATACATGGGAAGTGATGAAATACTATCCGATATAAATTTGGAAATGAAGTATTTTGAGCTATATATCTATGGTTCTTGGTTTTATTTCTTATCAGTGCATAGAAATACATTGATTATAACGGATTAACAGGACTTTCAAAGAGTGGGGATATGTTCCAACTAATGAATTACATTTAAAGGATCTAGAGTTGATATTATATGTTATACGAATAGAAATAATTATCCTATGTAGTGGTCTTCCAATCCAAATAAGGCTAGAGTCCCCAAAATAATGAAACTGTAGGTTAATTTGGGTTGTTTATGCATGAGATTTTTAAGGATACATTATTTTGGACCCCCAAATATTTCCATTTTTCGGATAGGTTTGTATACTATTGTGGAGGAGATACAAACCTAGGTTTTTACATTCGATACATAGAATAGTTGGATGTTTTAGAATCCAAGGAGCACTATAGGTGTAAAAATTCAAATTCACCATAGTAGAATGTCTTAAAAGTATTTTTTATGGATTCAATAAGATCCAGGATTTTCATATGAGATGTTGATCCATTCCATTTCAATATTAATGTTTTAATATGTCATAATGTCAATTCCCTTTGAGTTCATGGAGGCAACAGTGGTATATAAGTCAATTTGGATTCTAGAACACATGTTTTGGGGTGAAAATTTCCTCACAAATTATTAATTCAAATTTTGTAGGGAAGAACATAGTGTCTAAAAAACCCATGTGTGGAATGGGAATAGAGCACGAGGATGCCTCGTGATTATATCAAACCATGTGATGTGAGGTTCATGTACAAGAAAGAATGTTTGTAATCTTGACTGTGGATTTTTTCATGGTTTCTGTATGGTATGTCAAACCATGTGTTGTGATTGTGTGGGTGGCCTTCTCTTACACCTAAACATACATGGTTGGCAAAAAAAATTAAAAATTATGCACTCAAACCATGCGATGTAGATATTTCGCCTAAATTTTATAATTTTTAATTAAACTAATTTCTTTTTAAGCTTAATATCCCTTTTACTCTCCCTTATAGAAAATGCACATTTTGAGAGTTCAATTGAAAATCTATAGTAGATTTTGATCCCAACTCTATTAGTTCTCTGATTGAAGCATGTGACATCTTTTTGGATATACATAGGTGAGTATTCAATTCCTATTTAGCCATTCTTATATTTCCTTAGAATTGAGAATACAATTTAGGAGCAATTTGATAGTCACTAATTTTAGGATTGAATTTGTTCTTCTTTTGTAACCAAATCATATTTTTATTTGGAGTTGATAATAGATGATCACTATAACACCATGCTACATATGGTGGTGTAGAATTTTCACATTGGGTTGGTTTTTTATAGGGATAAATTTCATTGTTGCACCAACCAAAAATTATGATGCAACCCTGAAATTGAACTAGTTTATCGAATTAAATAAAATAAGAAATGTTAAGGTTTCATTTTGGTTATTGTGGAATTTAATTGTTGGGTTTTCCTGAAAAATCTCCAACCCTGGCATGTGATATACGAATTTTCTTAATTTAAACTATATTAAACCACCCTTGGAAGGGTTGTTGTTTTAATTGATAGAGGAAGCTGTATACTAAAATAAATTAATTCAATGATATTTTTAAGAGAAGGGATTCCTCCTTTTCCATGTGATATCAGGACGATGTTGAGTTAAAAAATTGTTTATTTTGAACATGAGTTATTAAATAGTTTATTTTGAAAATGTTGAAATTAGTGGGTAAACCCATGTGATGTGTTTAAATTTAAATTGTGATACATGAGTGGGTATAATAATTGGAATCCATTGAATTATAATATATATATATATATATATGAGTTTATATACTCAACATATGAAATTGAATGCGAAAAGGTTATATGAGGTGGTATAATCCTAGTAAAAGAAATGTTAAATGGTAAGAAATGGTGAATGTTTCCATAGATGTCTTAGATGATGATCCTTTGATATTGAATTTGTAGTGAATTCATTGGATTGAGTATTATTTTTGGGTATTGATTCCATTGGATGACTCGAGCCTTGCGACCGCATGGATCCGACTTTCTTAGAATCATGTACGACATGTTTTTTATGAAATGATCCAAGGATTCCAACCAATTCCTAACTATATTTCAATCAAGATGCTCCAAAGACTCAATAAGGATTCATTTGTTTTATATGCCTTTATGTAGCAATTTTTGTCTAACTCATTGATTATACAACATGACCCTAAGAAATATGATATTTTTGGTTGAGCGGCTCGGCCATGGATGCTCCGAAACATGGGGTGGTACATCAAGGCCTTGGATGACATGAAATGTTTGGATAAAAGAAAAGTTCTTATTCGTTACATATTAATTACTTGTATCTTCCTTATTATAGAATATTGGTCATCATTTTCAAGGATCCTTAAGAGGCTATTTCAGTGTTACCTATATAGTATTATACATGCCATGGTCAATATACATTTCATTATTTCTTACCTGCATTACTCAAAAACTGATCAGCTTATTATATTTCCCATCTCTGACTTGTATAGACCATTAGGTGGTTTCTTAATAGGATTTTATCTCACACCTTGTTTGGGCTGCCATTTGACACTATAATATATTATTCTGATGTATATAGATATAGGGGAAATAACCCAAAGTTCAAGAATTTATTTATGATATGATTAAAAGAATATTACCACATGACCAAGCTGAGGATAATGATACTATTTTGAAATAGAACGTTTAGGTGTATTTGTTATTTTGATATATGTACTGTAATTTACTACTTTTTACCTATTTTGGAAGCATTCTAGAGACATGTCTCATCACCACTATTTATCAAACTCTTTTTTCTTCAAGATATATTCAGGTCTTGTTTATTTATTAGATGATTTCTTATTATATCTAATTATACTATTCAATATATTTGCTACTACACTATGTTATAATATGGTAATGAGGGAATAGTATCCCCATGGAAACACCCAATGATATCGCTTCTAGTAAGTAACCTCTTCCATTTTAGGATATGTTCTTGAGGCCATTTGACCAACCGAGGTTGGAGAACTTTTGAGTGGAATATGAGTTCATAACATTATAGTTTCATTAATCTAAGGTTGTTATTTTTAACTTCAGGTTGGGTGTTATTTTATTTCTAACGTAGGTGAATTTTAAATTAATTTTAATATTTATTGAAAACTTTATAATGAATGATGATTCCTTTTAAAATATATATTAGATAAAAATTTTGGTAATAATGTAGTGTTCGAAAATGGGGGTTTACCAAATCGGTGATGTAGCCCCTATTAAATATTCCATGTTCTAAGGATGACTTATAATGGGTTTATTGATTGTAAAAATTATGTAAAGTGAAATTAATTATTTTATTTATTGAGAAAACATAAAATTTACCAATAAATCACTCATTATGTTTTGACCAGTGGGTTAGACCATATTGTGAACACGGAAAACACTAGATTTAGAGGGATAGAGGGGGTTCTTTTTTGTTGAACTAATGATTTATAAAATAAGGGAGACTGTATTTGTAATGATATTGAAGAAAAAATAATGTGGCTGCATTGACATATTATATTGATGGAGATTAGACATCAAGGATTGAATTCTATTTTCTTTTATTCCTCAATCATTAGAATATGTAGTTATTGAATTCTTAGAAAAATTAATTTTAACGGGTTTCCTTCTTTCTTGTGGATTTCTTATGAGATGTATTTTGACTATTCATTTCCTTTTTAAACCATGTAATTTCTAGTGATTGACAAAATCCTTCCTAGAATACTGATTTATTCAAGGGAAATCAATTGGAACTCTCATATTCACCTTCAGTAGAATGAATATTTTCTATATAGTAATGGGGGTGTTAATATCCACATTAGATATCATTTATTTGCATGCTCTAGTCATTCCTTCTTACGAGAAGTGGTCACCACTGACTTTTCATTGGCTGTCGGCTAGATGAATAATGGAGAAAAGTAACTGGATGATCATTGGTGGATTGGCATGAATCTGAATAAATTTAGAAGTAGACATCATAATTTCAAGTATAGATTTTCAGTGGATAATCGTTTAAAACTAAATTATTGTTTTAACACTGAATTATACTGTGAAATATTTTTCTTCCGAATAAATTTAAACATCTAAATATTTTTTATTTCACACAATACTGAGAATATTTTTTTTCATATATCAATAAAAGTATGTCTGGATTGAATTATATGAAACACCATGTCAATATTTTACTACATTAAACACATGGATTAGCTTGTGGTATACACAAAAATATCCATTCCTATTGTAACACATAACACTGAGTTTTTTGATAGCTTTCATTACACCCAAGAACGAGTCTTATCAAAAAATAGGGTATTGTTTAAATATTAGTATTTAGTATGGTATGATATTACATAGTCATTAAATTATCTATTTTAAATAAAACTAAATAAAATATAAAAATATATGTTTTTCAATATTAATTAATTGGAGAAAAATTAATTTTAAATGGAAATATATAATAATATATTATAAAGAAAATAGTGTTATTTTTATGCTCCCAAAGCTATTATGTCTTAAAAAATTTAATTATTGAATGATATTATATATATATTTTTTCCTTTAATCAGATATTTTTTATATTAATCCAATAGATTTTGTAGGAAGAACATAAGAATACACCCAATTTCTTGTATAAAACACTGTCTTTTCAAAAGTGTAATTTTACCACCTTTCAAGGGAGAACCCATTTTAAATATGAATTTTGAAATTTTTGAAATTTTATATAAAAATGACTTATTATATGAGATAAAGATAAAAATATTTAGATAAGTTTATTTTTTGGAATTTTTCTGATAATTTTCTTGTTTTTATGAATTGTGAATAATTCTGAATTTTAATTGAAAAATAACTTTTTCATCGAAATACTTTATATTGTTTAATTTAATATTGAATTTTCTTTAAAGTATAATAGGTTCAATAATTTATAATTTAATATAATTTATTTCATTTTAATCAATTTTAATTTGAATGTGGATATAAGAAATGTAAATATTTTTGACATTTTCACTTTAATAACCTGTTTTTATCATTCTGTTAACGAGATTAAATTTAAATCAGTTACAAAAACTTATGTTTCTTTATTTTTGAAAAATATATTCAATATTTTTATTTAATGTCTAAAAATTAAATAAATAGGGTTCTTTTATATTTGGGAATATGAATAGTAAGTTTAATAATATTTTAATTATTATGATTAAGGGTAAATAAGGTAATTATTGGTTAAAATAATATTATAATGACTATTAAATTACCCAATCACTTTTACTGACATATTTGGTTGATTTGATTTATATAAAAATAATCCTTGTTCCGAAATTATAACCTTTAGAATCCACTTGGATGAGGGGATGAAATTTAGAATATTATTTTCAATGAAATGTCAATTTTGTCACACTTTTGTTTTTTTAAAATGAAATATTTATATTTTGGGGGTTTAAAGTTGACATGATTGACTATAAATAATAATTTGAATAATAATGTGATTATATAAATATTGGTAATATATATATATATTAGTGATAATATAATTACATTAAATCGTGACACAATGATGATACAGTAATTGTATAATTAATGGGGGAATCAAATAAATGATATTATTAATATTAAAATAAATATAGTTTTAAATATTTAATTTCATCCGTGAATTTTATGGATTACATTAACATATTAGAACTGATTTAATATATTTATATTTATGATATCATGTTGTAATGATATTTTTAAAACATCAATTGATTAATAGTGTCAAAATTAACAGTATTGATATTTTAAAATAAATAAAATTTCATTAAATGGTTTAAAATATTAAATAAACTATATTTCATTCTATTTATAGGGATAATTCAAAAAATTAAAAATTAATCATTTATTGGAAATTTTGTAATTTAAATTAAATACATTATTTCTCAATGTATAAATTACATGATATCATGGTAGTAATAAAAAATGTTTAATAAGGGTCAAATAAAAAAAATAAAAAACAAATAATGGTAAAAACATATATTAATTTCATGGAAAAAATTATTGAATCCCAAAATTATCATATGGTATGTATTTTTATTTTTGGACAATTTTGGATTATAGTATGAATTTATTTTAATTTAATAATTTAATGAATTCCAAGAGTGCCCCTCCCCTCTCTTATAAAAGGGAACCCATTATTCTTATTCCATACAACTACAAAAGCAATTTGGATTGAAATATATATCCCTAAATCCATTACTTGAATCCATACCAACGTTATATAGGCCCCATTTTAGTCAGAACCACGTCTTTAGAGGTGTTAAGGTGTTAAAAAATGGAACTGCTTCGAAGAAAAGTTTATCACTATAACCAATCAATATATTTTTTATAATATTCTATACCTCCTATAAATGTATGATATATAAGATGAAATAATAAATTAATAATAATAACTATTTTGAAATTTTCTAATGATTATAAAGACCCCATTATAAATCCCTGCTCCTATCAAATGTGATGTAAATGTATTGCTTGTGCGCACATACGACATACCATCTCCACACAATGATACAATTCATTTTGTATAAGAAAAATTTATTTGTTATAATATTGACTAGATTAATGTTTATATATAATATTTATTAAATTATTATACTTATTTAATTATAATAGAATATATACCCTTTTAGAATCTAATCTTTTGGGAAATTATAACATCGCTCTTGAGTTCATATGGCTCACCATCTTCACGGTGTGATGTGATTCATTTTTCAACAATATTTCACAATGGTGGAAATAAAGATAAATTTTATGAATATATAATAAATATATATGATGTAAATTATTCTACAAATATAATATATAATATATTTCCCATTATTATAATTTAAAAATAGAATTAAAATAGCGTTCATGTGTACGTACGACCTACCTTCTCTGTGAACGGTGTATTTTATTCTTATCTATAAAATTTATTAATAACCATGAATACATATATAATGATTATATATATGATATTTATATCATGTTTATCATTTTTAGATGATGAAATCATGATCTATTCTGGAGGACCATGGATAACAAGAAAAAACATGAATGAAAAACTATGCGGTCATTACCCAAAACATAGCATTAACATTGAATTATCAATAAACTAGTAATATAAAGTTATAGGTAAATCATATATGGTATTATATATATGAATATTGTTCATTGAATAACATATAATAAAATTATAATTATTATATATTAGTTTTGAACATATACAAATTAATTCAACATTTAAGGTAAGGGATTGGTGCCTCCCATTAGATTCTATGGGACAGATTCCGTATACACTACTCATTTCTTCTACATTGTGTATATACTAACCATTAATTAATTTTGGTTTATTTTTTCACATATTATTTAATTTTCAAATCCATATAATTTAATTTCATTAATGGGTCATATGATTCTAGTATTATAAGGTGATGAGTATTTGTTTCACAATTTCATAAATATTCAGGATTATTTCATTTTAAGTCTCTATTGGGGTATTTTTATCTTTCATGTCTATGATTTCTAATTTTCTTTCAAAAAAGATTTTATTACTCTCACAAGGGTGTTTCAATCCAATATACCAATTTTAATTTTTTTATACATGGTTTGAAAGGAATCTTTTTTCATTTTTCAATTGATGTGCTTTGTGACCATTCCTTGAACTGTACAAAAAATGTATTTTTTAAATTATATGACATGAAAAATAATTACACATCCATTACTCCTTAATGATATTAAGGTTAACCTACATGATTACATGGTTAATTTAAAATAAGTCTTTTCTATAATTTCATATAATTTTATGAAATATAACGTTTTCAAAGAAGAGAGGATATTTTCCTGATGAATTATTTTCATGTGATATATAAAAGTTATTTTCCATAAAATATAAAATTATTTGATTTTAACTATGTTTTTAGGGTATATTATTGAATTATACTATTATTATTCTTTCATATAATTTTTTTATTTTTATGATGGAATGATATTTATGAATTACTTATTTCTTGTTCATGGGTTACGTTTTAATGGAATGATGATTAAGAAACCCATTTCATTTAATGGGATCTGATATGATTAATGATTTATTTTATTATTGAATAGATATGTATTCTTTTTATTATGTGATTAGTGGGAAACATATCACCTATAAATAAATTGGTTAATGAAAAATGATCCAAGAGATCAAAATTGTACACTGGAAGGCATCCAGTGCCTGTAACAAAAGGGAACATGGGTGGTCATGTTAAGCCCGAAACAAGAGGGTACATGAATGGTCATCCTAAGAATACAACAAGAGGGTACATGTTAGGTCATACAAAGGCCAAAATAAGAGGTTAAATGAGAGGTCATCGCAAGCCCAAAACCAGAAGGTCCACATGAGGCCATCCCAATCCTAAATTTGGTATATGGATGATTAATAATAATTTACAGAAGATATTATAAGATTGAGGGTATGCCACAATTTCCATGTCTTATGAAATTGTTATACTCTCATAGATCATGTTAATTGATTATATTATTATTCATGACTTAAAAACATCCAATGTTTGTGCCACGACTCATTCGTATTATCTTTGATATGCAGGGTATAATCTTCAAATGATATTCTCATGTTTTCATAACCTTATGATCATATTATTCTTACATATCTAACATGTTTACCCTTATTATGAATCTATTCTCACCCTTTCTTAGGATTCCTATATATAGGATACAATTAATGGATTCAAGTCAAATTACTATAGGGGAATATCATTATGTTATATTTTGATGATATTTCACCAAATTAGATGAATGTGATCTAGGTTTCCAAAGGCACTAAACTATTACATTCCTAAGTCATGTATTTTGGAAATTTAATGAGGAATCCTCTAAAGGTATTTTATATAAATTTATGAAAATCTTGGTTAATTATAGTTGGTTTTAGAGTAATGTTTTAGTCAACCTTTTATAACTATGATGAGAAAACGTTAGTGAGATCCCAACAAATACTTCTAGTGATATTTCTAGGGTTTTATATATGGATAAGTCTAAGGATTAGTTAATTTTTTTAAAAAAAATTCTTGAATATGGGTAATGGATAGACTTGGGGGTGTCCTAGAATTACATCCCAATCTAGATACTATAGGTGGATGCAGATCATTAATAGTTGTACCTAGGGTGAATATCGCTGACACAGTGTGTCAATCCTTACTCAAAAAAAAAAACACGATACATGACATTGGGTCTTTCTACATGCCTCGTTTAACATTCCTGAGGGATATTATATGGAAATTAACCAAATCATTATGAAATATCATGACGTATTTAAAGGAAATTTATTTTTGAAAAAATTAGGATAAAACTTATGTTTCATTGAATATGTAATAAATCGTAATTTAGACTTTTAATAATAGGAATTTCATGATTATTTGGTTCCTCACAATGATAATTGTTTCTTACTAAATGATTTATGATTTTTGTCAAAGAAAAAAATCAGAAGGAATTTTTTTAAGGTTGAATGTGAAAGATAATTTTCTGATGTGAATTCAAATGGGTTGGTCACTAGAGTGAATGATGTTGTGATCATTCCTAGTAAGTTTACATAGAACAAAATTATCATGGAATACATTA
This sequence comes from Viscum album, assembly GCA_963277665.1. Classification (NCBI taxonomy): domain Eukaryota; kingdom Viridiplantae; phylum Streptophyta; class Magnoliopsida; order Santalales; family Viscaceae; genus Viscum; species Viscum album. Next base: position 903,417,959 of record OY728165.1, on the reverse strand, counting down.
TCCAAATGTTGTACCCACTAGGGAGAAGAATGATCGAGTTCAATGAGATTATGTGTAATTGTGACTATAGAGTAAATAATAATAGGATTCCTTTGTTTATAGAATGTGTAATTAATCTCCTAAGTGAGGTCTTAGAGGCACATGAAGATGTTTTCACTATGATAAAGAAAGACATATAAGAAGTAACTGTAAATGAAAAAAATGAAGGGTTTGATTAAATAATTAGAAGATAATATTAGAATCCCTAAGAAATCATCAGAGGATAAATTATTTAAGTGTCAAATGAATGTCTATTATGAAAATTGATGATCCAAGTGGAAATTTCAAGAAGTGAAACTGCAAGGTAGTATGATTAAAATGTATATTACCAATGATAATGATACTACATATGAAATGTCAACGGAGAGAGGTATTATGTAATAGGTTAAGGAATCATTATTATTGATTATGAATGATGTGGAATAATCAATGTTTTCATTCGTTAATTATTATATTAGAATGGTGAAATATATAAGAATTGTTCAGTTTAAGACTTTCACTCTGGATTTATATGTTTCTATTGAATTTTTCTAATGGGATGGAAAAGTTTTTTAAGGGAAATGTGAAATATTCACTAAGTGAACATAAACCTAAATATGTTCCTTATGTTACAATAATTTTATTTTGATAAAAATATGTTTGATATGAATATGTAACATCGATGAAACTGATTACCATGGAACTAATCATGGACATGATGACAAGTAGTTTTACTATCGTTGATGAAGTTTTCATAATTTTAATATTTAAGGAATCTATGCAATAAAAATTGGAATTAAAAAACAAGTATGTTTTCAAAAATGAATTATTAGGTTTCAAATTAATACATGATAAAGGTCTTCACAATTTGTGTATGAGAAAACCATGAGATAATTTATGATATACGGGGGAACAATGATAATTTTTTTAATAAATTTAATGACCATCTTTCTAGAGTATTAGACATTAAACATTCAGAAGGATTTTGACGTTAACAATTTATGGAATATTCTATGTGAAAATTTGGATATAATTTGATAGATTAATTTATTATCTCACTATATAAGGATTTATTCTATTTGAAAAACTTTTGCTAATATTTTATTATGATAAATCGGATGGAGTGACCTACAATTTTATTTATGTGACTCGTGATCTATTAATGTTTTGAGAATGAAAAATTCACCTTCAATTCATATAATGAGAGATGATTTGGAATTTAATTAAGGAATAAAAAAGGGTAAGGTATTCCTGAAACCATGTAAGTACATATTTTCATGAAAATTTTTCATTATTAGGAAAATTATCTTGAAATAAAATATTTTCCGAAACACCATGACATTTATTGAAATGATTCCCTTTAAAATCGACACATATTTTTGACATTGATTCCTTTAAACATCCACTTATCATTCATTTGTTTGTGAATGATGACCTCAATAACTCTATATAAATATTTTTCCTTTTCCTTAAAGTATGTTTTTTCACATTACACCTCTGTTCTCTTATGTGGATAACTATTTATATGTTACTTTGGGAAACTATTATATTTCCATATATGCTTTATTAAAGGTAGTTTTAGTATTCATTTTTATGATGTGGGTTTTTATATAGAGAAATTTCATGCATTATTTCTTTTCTAACCTAGATTAATTTAGAGGGAGAAATTCATTTTAAAGGGGATAGAATGTAACACCCCAGGATTTTGTGAAATATTTTTTATAAATTAATTTAATGTTTTCAATATTTCTCATTTCAGAAAATATAAAAAATAACTTTTATATATGATAAAAACAATGTTTGGACCGTGTTATACATAACATAATGTATATATTTCACTACACGCACCACTTGGATTAGCATGCAGTACATCCACAACTAATCTTGGCTTCTGTTATACAAAATTTTGAGAAATTGTTATAGCTTTTATTACATAGAAGTTAATGTTTTAATATATAATAGTATATTATTAAAATATTATCACTTAATATAATAAGATATTACTTATCAATTAAAATAAGTGTGATAAATAGAATTAAATAAATATTTAAAATATAAAATTTATAATATGAATTCATTTGATACCAATTAATTAGAAATGAAAATATATACCAATTGATTAAAAAGAAATAGTTTTATTTTTATCCTTATATATTAGTTTTTTCTTATTAAATAAAATTTGTAAATTATATTAATGAAATATTTATGTTATGTATTCAATAAAATATTTTTTATATAAAACCTATATATTTAATAAGCATAAGATAATAAAAACATAATTGGACACATAAAACCATATATTTTTTAAAAGGGAAATTTTACCATCTTTTAAAAGAGAACCCATTTAAAATATAATTTTTGAATCTTTTCTATTTTTTATATGAAAAAATAAACATAATCTTTGAAATTGGCATATAAAAATTTACATTTCTGGAATGTTTGGTTTTTTTCTTCTATATTTCATGTTTCGATGAATTGGGAAAAATAAATACTTTTAATTGAAAATATATTTTTCAATGAAATAATTTAGAATGATTATTTACATAATTGATTGGTTTTAAAGAATCCATAGATCAAAATTTAATCACTTAATCCAATAAAGGTTATTGAAATCAAATTGACATGGAATTTAGATTTAAAAAAATATCAGTCATTTGGACATTTTCAATTTAATAACCCATTTTCTCATTCAATCAAAGGGACTTATTTTAAAATAATTATTACTACATATGAGCTTCAAATTTTGTAAAATATATTATATACATGGAATCAGTTGGTGAAAATCTATAAATAGATTTCGTTATTTGGAAATATTAAAAGTAAAACCTGTAATATTTTAATTACCAAGGTTAAGGATAAATCCGATAATTATGGGTAAAAATTATATTATAATGACTATAAAATTACCCAAAAACATTTAATAATTTAATTTTATTGGTTTATTTCTTTAAAAAATAATTGGGCCCAAATTATCACATTTTAAGCAACTTGTATGATAGTATGTAATTTTGAATATTATATTAAATGAAAATCCGATTTTCAAACTATTTTGTTTTTAATAAATGAAAATATTTTAATATGTGTTTATATAAAGGTTATGTTTTAAAATGAATATTATTCTTAAGGATATAATATTTATATACATGTTTGTAATTTATTTATATTTTTTGTGATAAAAAAATTACCTTAAATGGAGACATAATGATGATGTAGTAATTTCTTAATTAATGGATGAATCAAATAAATGATATTAAAATTAATTAATTAAATAAAATTTGATATTGTTAATATCATCCAAAAATTATTTTAGTTTTATATAACTTTTTAGTGTTGAGTTAAAAGTGTTTATTTTAGATAAAATGTTATTATGAATTTTTAAAAAGTCGAGTGATGAATAATGTTAAAAAGGATATTATTTATATTTTAAAATAAATATTATTTTCTTAAATGATATAAAATATCTAAAACAAATAAATTTCAGTCAAATTATTGGTATAAGTATTTAAATTTTAAAAATGACAAATTATTTGGTCCTTTTGAATTTTAAATTAAATATATTAACCCTTAATGTGTAAATAAAATGATATAATAGTAATAATTAAGAAGGTTAAATAAGGGATAATGATAAACGATAAGGATTAGAAAAATACACAAAACATATCTAAATTTTATTTTATGAATATATTTATTCCCAAAATTATTTTATATTATAAATTATTATTTTTATAGATATTTTTATTATAAAATTAATTCAGATTAATTTAATAATTTGATGAATTTCAATAGTGTCCCTCCCCTATCAAATATAAGGGGGTGCATTCATATTCTTTCATAACTCTTAATTACCAATTTGGATCTGAAAATATCTATACAAAACCCATTATATAGTCCCTCAGAAAATTATAGAGGCCTTAATTTTGATATAAAGCAATCCTTATTTGTTTTAATGTGTTAATCAAATGATCCATTTCCAAGAAGAGGTCATCGCTCTAACTGATCACTCTCTTTTCTCTAATATTCTATACCTCCAATAAATCTATAATATATATCATGAAATAATAACTTCGTAATAATAATGATTTTGAAATTTTATTTGTATTTTTCACACACCATTATAATTCCCCTTTCCCAGTAAAAAATTAGTGAAACTATCACTCGCACGTACATACGACTTACTGTCTCCAAAGTGTGATATAATTAATTTTCCATTACCATATTTTATGTGTGAGATTTATAATGGTTTTAATGGTTATATATGATATTTATGAAATTATTATGCTTCTATTATTATAATATCATATATAAATTTTTTATAAGGACCCGGCCTTGAACATTTCATAATATTTAATTAAATGAATAATTCAAACTGAGGATCTTTTCTGGTATAGAGTTTTATAGAATCAGGAAATAACTATTACATCTCCAAAGTTTAGAAAGTAGACACTTCTACTCAGTTTCAAATTTTTCATAAAATAAAAATTCTTTAAAAAAAGATTCATGTCTAGTTCCATGTTTTAGACAACAAGACTTTTCCATGATCCCATCCTTGACCCTATTCATATTTAAGTCTTGGGAAAACATTTCAAAACATGGGATGATCATAAAAAGATCATTATCTTTTATAAAACAATGAAAAAACATTATTTCAAAAATACATAAAAAAACATAAACACTTTTACTTACCTCAAGAAAATATAAGATTTATGAATATAAAATAGTAATCACAGCTCATAAAAATACTTATGGCATTAATATCATACATTAATTGTAGTTATCACAGCTACATAGGGAGTTACGTTGGAACACCCATCTCAGTATTTTCATTAAATCTCTTAGGAGAAACATTCACGTTTACCTGTTTCATGTTACCCAATTCATTATAGAGCTATATCATGCTCACCCACCCTAGTTTTATCACGGAACCACACATATACTTAAATAATTCCCAAGAACCATTACATATTCATAACACATAAAATAAACATAAAGGAAAGATGAAATTTCCACATTTCAATCACAATATATAATTGAAATATTTTGACATAAAAAATCCCTTATCAAAACCATTTTCAATAAGAAAATATGTAAAAATTTTATGGTATTTATTTTCCTTAAAAAACAATACGTCTTGTTAAGGAAGCCAAAGATCAAATAATACTCATGATGGTGGAAAAAGGTTGTTGTCACCGATTACGTTAAAAAACATTCATTTTTTTCGTTTAGTAAACCAATTTTTATAAAAATATACCATTTTAATGAAATTAAAAGTCAATGGTTTTTATACAGTGTATAAAACAAAGTTCTGTATTACAAAAAAATATGCCTCAATGAAATAATATTGAGATGAAGTCCCTTACATCATGTCTGACATGACCCGTTCATTCTTTAATCTCCTGAATAATAAAATAAAGTTAATTTATAAATGAATAAGTACCTTTTTCAATATTATTATACCTTTTATACCACTTATTACCATTTTATAAACCTTACATAATCATTTAAGTTAATAACGTTCGTTTTGTCGATATTTGGTGCTTTAGTCAAAAAGGAAAAGCTTATATTTACAAGTTGTCCATGGGGTCAATAGTCCATTATATCCCAAATGATATAAATTATTTAGATATAATATATATCATATATATCCAGTATATATATATATATATTAATAACAGTACATGTCATTTGGAGGTAAGAAATGAAATACACCGTTCATGGAGACGATAAGCCATACGTACACATGAACACTACTTTCATTCCTATTTTTTATTTTAATCGAATTAAAACATAATGATACATAGTTATATTATAATTTCAGTGTAATATCATATATAGTATCATTAACACCGTCCTTTATACGTCCCACTTATGGCATTAACGAGTCATATCACTTTGAGGGGGTTGTAGTCTGCACTTCCTCAAATTGAAATTATCGTGTTTACCCATAACGGAAACCATAAAGGTATTATATAAAAAATAAATAGATAATAATAAAGAAAACCTAAAAATAATATATATCATATATTAATATAGTTTCATCTTAATTTCCACCATGATAGGAAGTATGAGATAATCGAACATTCTTCGTCTCCTTGGGCGTTAGTTTTCCATCCACAGAAACAGTATGTTCATCAACTATTAGATGGAGGTGTGTGTATGTTTAGTTCAAATATTTTTCGTAAAAAAATCCTAGTATATTGAGGATTCTATTATTGTTATAAAATAATGGAATAAAAATATTTTAGGGGTTTGATAAGTAAAATAAATCAAAAGAAGTTAAGAGAAACTATTACGTTTAATTTGGGTAACTTCTTTATGTTTGAACCAAAAGGACTTCTTGAAGTGACTTCTACCTAAGGTATGGATTCTAGGAGGAGGAGAGGGATGTTGGTAGATTAATTGGGTAATGTTTGGATTATCCAAAAGGCATTAGTTGAGTGAGGAATTGGTTATAAGTGATGGCTTTTATAAGGCGGAGGTGGGGCTCTTTAGGAAAGTGTGATAATATTATTTTATTATATAATGATATTCGGTTTCTAAAGGTCCAAATATAATTAAAGATGAAGTTAAAATGAATAATAGTCGAAATAAAATCATCTAATAATAATTGGATTGGTTTCTTATATCGTTTTAATATTTATAATCTTATTTATTCAAATCTGTTATTAATGAGGTAAATACTGCATCATTATCGTGTCATAAATAATTTAATTAATTTGAAGTATATAAATTATAAAAAAAATACCATGATGCAGGAAATAGTTTTAGATTTCCTATTAATATTTATAATCAAAATTATAATTTTTATAACACCTTGTAAAATTTAATTTACTAAAAGATATTTGTTTGTGTCTTCTTTTCCTTTACTTTAAGTTAATTAATCTAAAATATGATGATCACACTCAAGTGGCTCAATGGGGTCCCAAAATCGATCAAATATGAAATTGTTTGTAAATTACTCAACAAATAAGGTTTGTACAGGTGTTAATGTAATTTTAAATTATTATAATATTCTTTTTAACTTGAATTACCCTATTTTCATTTAACTGTGGTAAATAAAATTCAAAAGTTACTATTCAGTGAAAATTATTTTAATCTGATTGAACCAAATTTTAATTTCTAATAGCAACCATATATGTCGGATTTTAAAAATTGAATTCACAGAAGTGGTAAAATTTAATTTAAACGAAATAGTCAGTTTTTTAACTACAACTAAGTTGGTTTCACTATTCATAAAAAATTGATGTTTTATATAAAACTACCAAAAAATTAATCCACAGATATCTTTGATATTCCAAATCCAAAAATGATGTCTATTTTTCCAAATTCAAAACATAAAAGTCGCATTAATTAATTTAAAATTAATTCCCATTGTTCAATCAAATAGCGTGTTTTTAAGAAACAATAACTATCAAAATATTGACACTTGTTTATGTCCAATTTCCATGTGAAATTAATTCCAATGGATATCATTGGATAAAATTGTAAAAATATATTCTAATTACACTTTAAAACCAGTTAAAAAGATAATATAACCATATAAATAAAGTAGATTAAAACACATTTTTGAGTTAAAATGCAATATTTTTTACTATTTATTAAAAAAATGAACTTTATCAGAAAAATTAAAAAAAATTACACAATGTAAATTTTGATCTCCCTATTCTAAAGAAGGATTTTATTTGTTCAAATAGAGTGTATTAAAGTGACCAAAACTATATTTAAAGACGTTTCTCCATTAAAAGACCGTCAATCAACCTTTTAATGTAAAGTATGCTTAAAATTAGATTCATTCACATTATAAGCCACTAAATTTTATTGGATAAATGTAAATACATTTAATAAACACTTATAATCATATTTTAGTTTTTTTTTCATTACTGCTAGTACAACAACTAGGAGTTAACTACAATTTAAAATAATATTATTATATTATTAGTTTTCTACATAAGATTTCAATGAAACCCATTGTTGCGTATCAGGTACACTATCAAACATAGAAACCCATTTGATGTAAAATTAATATTTAATTCACTAATATTAATAAATATAAAATATGTCTTATTAATTATTTACCTAGTATGTTACATCCTTCACCCCTTTTGGGAATTTCATCCTCAAAATTTTACTTATCAAAATAAGTGGGGGTATTTATCCCTCATAGAATTTACATATTCCCACATTACCTCTTCAACCATATGGTTATTCCACAAAAACATTACCTGGTGAATTACTTTATTCCTCAACACATGCACTTTGCAGTCAAGAATCTGGATTGGTTGTTCTTTATAAGGGATATTCACTTCAACTGAACTACTATTGGGCTCAAAACATGAGATGGATCAGGCATATACTTTCTCAACATTAAAACATGAAAACATTGTATACCTGGGATAAACAAGGAAATAATTACACTATATATGCAACTGACCCAACATTCTCCAGGATTTCAGAAGGTCAAATGATCCTCGGACACAACATTCCCTTCTTACCAAAATGCATTACACTTTTCCATGGAGGAACTCTGAGAAAGACATTTTCACCTACCTCAAAAGAAAGATCATTCCTCCAGTTATCTGCATAACTTTTCTGTCTGCTCTGTGCTATTTTCATGTGCTTATGAATCAAATGAACGTTTCCTATAATCTATTCTACCAATTTTAGTACCATCAACTTCTTTTCACATACTTCATCCCCAAAATATGGATATTGACAACGCTTTCCGTATAATGGCTCAAATGGATCCATCTGTATACTGGAATGAAAACTATTATTATTTAAAAATTCAATCAATGAATGATGTTGGTCCCAACTTCCCTGATAATTTATTGATAAAGAACGCAAAATATCCTCCAATGTATGAATTCTTCATTATGATTTCCCATCTGATTGAGGATGACAAGCTGTAATAAAATTTATTTCAGTACCCAACGACTTCTAAAGGCCTTTCCAAAAGTTAGAAGTAAACCTGGGATCATGATAAGATACAATTGAGAGTGGAACTCCATGTAACCTGACAATATATTTAACATAAAGCTGATAATGTTGATCTCGAGACAAAGTATCTCTAATAGGAAGGAAATGACCAGATTTAGTCAATCGGTCAACAATAACACAGATTTCATTATTACCACAAAATGTCTTCTGTAATCCCACAACGAAGTCCATGGATATATTTTCCCATTTCCACTCTAGCACCGGTAAAGTATGAAGCATCCCTTTCGGTAACTGCCACTCTGCTTTATCTTGCAAACAAGTCAAACAGTTCATAGTAAAATTTTCAATATCTCTTTTCATTCCATCCAACTAGTAATACTCTCAAAGATCTCTATACATCTTAGTACTGTCAGGATGAACTGAAAACGGGGAACTATGAGATTCACACAACAACTCATTCTTCAACTATGAATCACAAGGAACACAAAATCTCTTCAAAAATCTCAAAACACAATCATTATCAATGTTAAATTCAGGAAAATTACATTTCTGAACCAACTCATCCTTTTTGTGTAACTCACTATCTTCCTTCTAAGCATGCGTAATTCTCTATGATAGAGATGATCTCCCTGACACATGATACAAAATAGAATTTTTTTACACCAACAAAATTTATGCCAAATTTTATCAAATGAAAAACCAAAGGATCTTGTTCCAAACATAACATGGTTAATGAAGCATTACTTTTTCGACTCAAAGCATCATCCACTTTATTTTCTTTTCCCGGATGGTAATGGATTGTGAAATGATAATTCTTGATTAATTCCAGCTATATACTATGTCTAATGTTCAATTATTTTTGAGTGAATATATACGTTAAACATTTGTGATATAATATATTTTGCATTTTACTCCATAAAAAGGATGCTTCCAATTTTTTTTTAAAAAAAACAACAGCAGCTAATTCCAAATCATGTGTAGCGTAATTTAACTCATGTGATTTCAAATGATGTAAAGAATAATCAATTACTTGATCATTCTTCATTAGGACAAAACCAAATTCCTTTCAAAGAATCATCAATGTAGATAAAAAACTCACCATTTCTGGATGGCAATGTCAACATTGGAGAATTTTCCAATCTTCTATTCATGTCCTGAAAACAATCAACACATTCTTTTGTCTACATGAACATAACACCTTTTCAAGTTAACTTAGTCGTTCTACTAGTTAACCATGCAAAGGTTTCAACATACCTCTGGTAATAACCTTCCAAACCAAGAAATCTACAAATCTCGGTTATATTTGTGGGTCTTGTCCATTCTTCAACAACTTTTGTTTTTGTGGGATCAACAGTTATAGCATTTTTTGAAACATTGTGACAATGGAATGAAATTTGTTGTAACAAAAACTCACACATGTTGAATTTCCAAAATAGTTTTTTCCTTTATGGATTGATGTAAAACACTTTAAATTACATTCATGTTATTCTTTACTTTTGTAATAAATAAAAATATCATCAATGAACACAACCATAAACTTATCGAAGAACTCACGACAAATTATATTCCTAATATCCATGAATACAGTAGGTGCATTGGTTAAACCAAAAGGCATAACTATAAATTCATAATAGACATATCTACTATGAAACACGGTCTTCAGAATGTATTCTTTCTTTAATTTCAACTGATGGTTCCTCGATCTCAATTCAATCATCGAAAAATAATGAGCTCCCTAGAGCTGATCAAACAAATCATCGATATGAGGCAAAGGATACTTGTTCTTAATAGTGACTTTATTCAATGATCTCTAATCAATGAAAAGTATCTTTAAACCATCTTTATTTTTAACAAACATGATAGGGGCACACCATGGAGATGTGCTAGGTTGAATGAAAACTTTATCCAATAACTCCTGTAATTGCTTCTTTAACTCTAAAAGTTCAACTTGAGCTATTCGATAAGGGGGTTTTGAAATTGGAAAAGCATCAGGAACTAAGTCAACAGTAAATTCAACTTCCCAATCAGGTATAATACTAGGCAACTCATCAGGAAAAAAATCAAGATACTCATTTACCACTGGCACATCATTAATCGGAAAAGTTCCTTTGTTTTCAACAATATGTGCAAGGTAACATTCATTTCTATCTTTTACTAGTTTCTCAGCTTCCTGATATGTCATCAGAAGAAAGGGTTCATTTTGTATATAAACTGAAAATCATTCTGAAAAAAAACTTCTTTAGCTCTACAACCAATCTTAGCATGATAAACAGAAATCCAATCCATACCCAAAAAACATCAAACTCTACTAGAGGAAAAATAATAAGGCTTGTAGGAAGATTCATTCTGCACACAAGGACAAGAATGTTCTTATGTTTTCTTTTTTTCTCAAAATTTTCTCCAAGTGTTTTTAACATATGTTCTGTATTCATACCTTGAGATATAATTCCCAATTTACTAGAAAACTTCTCAAAAATGAAATATTATGTATGCTCTGAATCTAACAACACATTGGAATAATCTGAACAAACAAACAGTGTACCTGATACTACTTCATTTGATGGTCCAACATCTACTGATGTAGTTTCAAAGGATTTCACCACCCCTTTCTGCTTGTAATCTTGTTTCTTTCCCTTAGTTTAGTTCTTTTTTGGACTGTAAATTTATAATTTCCCATTTCATTACACTTATAACATTTTACAGACTGTAAAACCCATTTTATCTGTCTATTACCCTGATATTTTTAGTGCAATTACAAGTCTTATGCCCCATTTTACCACATCTGTAGCACATATCATAATTCAAAAGACATTACCTATCATGGGTTTTACCACAATTTTCACAAACTATAAACTTATATTTCTTACCATCAGACTTTATGGAAGAGTTTTTTCCTTTTTCCTGCCACCTCGACCTCTTATTCTGTTGTTTTTCAATGAATACTTGATCAAAAGAAAAGTCAATTTCCACATTCTCCGCACAATGAACAAGTTTTTCAAAACTTTTGAACCCAAAATAAGCTAAATCCCATTGATACATTGGTTTTAATCCTGAGTAAAAATGGATGATTTTACTATTAAGATCCTGTATGAAATTTCGGGCATACCATGACAGTCGAGTGAATTTTTCCTCATAAGCAGCCAATGAGTCATCCTAATTCAGGAATTCCAGGAATAGTTATCCCATTCTAAGACGAACCACCTTAGGAAAATATTTCTCAAGAAATATTCATTTAAATTCATCCCAATCGAGAGCTTCAATATCCTCAATAACCCTGATATTTTTCACTATTTACCAACACTGATCAGATTCACCTTCAAAACGATAAACAACAAGACTAAAAATATGACGTTCTAAACAACTGATGACCTCAAAAATCTTTTCTTGGGCTTTAATCCACCATTTTTTAAGCACCGGGTCAGATGTTCCTATGAATGATAGGAAATGTGGCCTTATGAAATGCTCCACTACTGATATGTTCCTCTGTGGTTGATCAGGCTGATCTCGTACATGGATACCACCACTATCTATAGCCTGAGTCAACTATTCCATCACTGCAACAAACTATTTAGTTGCAATTATTACCATCTCAGGATGCTGATTGGGAAGGTTTCCATCCTCCTGATGTCTTCCCAACATAGCTACCATATTTCCTCTGCAGAAAACTATTTTGAGCACAGAAATATCATAGGCAAAGAAACATGGTAACCTGTAAATTCAATATGAATTCAATATTAACATAAATTTCTTTATGGATATTAATTTAACAATACCCTAACTCCTAGAGTTATCTAAATCGACCTTTTATACCAACTATAAAGACCCAACCATAAACATTTAATAATATTGAATTAAATGAATAATTAACATTGAGGATCTTTTCACGTTTAGAGTTTTATAGAATTAAGACATAATTATTACATCTCAATAGATTACTAAGTAGTCACTACTACCCAGTTTCCATTTTTTCATAAAATAAAAACTCTTGAAAAAAAGGGTCATGTATAATTCTATGTTTTCAATAGCATGAGTTTTCCTTGATCCCATCCATGACCTTATTGATTGTCAAGTTCTGTGAAAACATTTTAAAACATGGGATGAGCATAAAAATCTCAGTAAGGGTTATAAAAAAATGAATGAAAACATTAGTTCTTAAATACATACAAAACATAAATTCATTTACTTACCTCATGAATACATAATATTTATGAATGTCAAATACTAATCACAAATCAAAAAAATACTTATGGAATTCATTTCATTATTACATTGTCCCTATAATAGCTACATAAGAAGTTACGTTGGAATACCCATCTTAGTGTATCCCCAAAATATATTAGGAGAAACTTTCATGTTTACCTCTGTCACATTACCCAAAGCATTGAAGAGCTATCTCGGGCACACCCACCCTAGTATTATCTTGGAACCACCCGTATAAGTAAATAAAGCACAAGAACCTTAACATATTCATAACACATAAAACTAACATAAAGGAAAGACGAAATTTCCACATTTCAATGAAAATATATCATTGAAATATGTTTATATAAAAATTCCATTCTCAAAACAATTTTCAATACCATATTATGTATAATTTATATGGTATTTATATTTAATAAAAAAACAATACTGGTTGTTAGGGAAGACAATGATCAAATAATACTCATGGCGGCGGAAAATGGTCGTTGTCATCTCTTACGTTAAAAAACATTCCATTTTTTTTATTAGTAAAACAATTTGTATAAAATAATTCAATTTGAATGAAATTTAAAATAAATGGATTTTATACAACTTATAAAAGAAAGTCGTATATGAGAACAAAATATGCCTCAATGAAAGGAGATTGAGACGAAGTCCCTTACCTCATGTCTGAATTTACCCATTAGTTATTTAATATCATGAATAATAAACTAAATTTAATTTCTTCTTTCTTAATATCCTTTTTCAAGACTATTATTCTTTTTATATCACTTATTACCATGTTATGAACATTATGTAATCATTTATGTTAACAACGTTTGTTTAGTTGATATTTGGTACTTGAGTAAAAAATGAACACCTTATATTAACAAGTTGTCCATGCGGTGAATAGTACATTATATCCATAATGATATTCATTATTTAGATATCATATATATCATATGTATCAAGTATATTTATATATATATTTATAACAGTACATGTCATTTGGAGGTATGAAATTAAATGCACTTTTCATGGAGACGGTAAGTCGTACGTACGCATGAATGCTACATTCATTTATATTTATTATTTTAATTGAATTAAAACATAATTATACATAGGTATATTATAATTCCAGTATAATATAATATATAATATCATTAAATACATTCTTTATATGTCCCACATATGGCATTAATGAGTCATATAACTTTAAGGGGGCGGTAGTCTGCACTTCTTCAAATGAAATTATCGCCTTTACCCATAATGGAAACCATAAAGGTATGACATAAAAGAAAACTACATAAGAATAATGAAAACATAAACATAATGTATATCATATATAATTATATTTTCATCTTAATGGCCACCATGATACGGGGTAGGAGATTATTGAACAATCATCGTCTTGTGAGGCGTTAGTTTTCCATCCACAGAAACAGTATGTTCTTCACCCATTAAATTGAGGTGTGTGTTAGTGTAGTTCAAATAAATCCCATAAAAACATCCTTGTATATTTAGGATACTGGTGTTGTTACAAAATAAAGGAATAAAAAGAGTTTAGGGGGTGGAGAAGTAAATTAAATGAAAAGAAGGTAAGAGAAACTATTACCTTTAATTTGGGTAACTTCCTTTGGTTTGAACCAAAAGGACTTCATGAAGTGCCATATGCCTATGGTAAGGATTATAAGAGGAGGATAGGTATGTAGGGAGCTTAATTGTGTAGTGGATTGACAAACCAAAAGGCTTGAGAGATGTGATAAATTGTTTAGAAGTGAGGGATTTTTATAAGGGGGAGGAGGGGCTCTTTAGGAAAGTGTGGTAATATTAAATTATTATATAATGATATTTGGTTTCTAAAGGTCCAAAAATAATTAATGTAGATGATATGATGACTCATGGTCAAAATAAAATCATCCAATAAGAATTGGGAAGGTTTTAGATATTGTTTTAATAATTATAATCTTATTTATTTAAATATATAATAATGAGGTAAATACTCCACCATTATTGTGTCATAAATAATTTAATTTATATCATGTCTAAATATTATTAAAAAAATATCATGATTTAGGAAATAGTTTTATATTTCCAATGAATAATAATAGTCAAAAACAGAATTTATATAACCCCTTGTAAAAATTAATTTACTAAAAGATATTTGTTTTTGTGATTTTTTCCTTTACATTAAGTTAATTAATCTAAAGAGTCATTATCACTCCCATGTGGCTCTATGGGATCCCAAAATTGACCCAACGATGCCCATGGTTGTAAATGACCAAAAAAATAAGGTTTGGATAGCTGTTATGTAAATTTTTAATTATTATATTATTATTTTTACAATGATTTACCCTATTTATCTTTAACAGCGGTAAATAAATGTCAAAATTTACTATTCAGGAAAAAAAATTATTTTCATCTTATGGAACCAAATTTACTTACTAATAACAACCATGTATGTCATATTTTCAAAATTCAATTCACAGTAGTGGTAAATTTTTATTTAAAGAAAAAAGTCAGTTTTTAACAACTATTAAGTGGTTTCGCTATTTATGAAAAAATACAGTTTTTCAGAAAACTATAAAAAATATAGCATTAGATATATTTGATATTATAAATTAAAATTTGAGGTTTATTTTGAAAAATACAAAACATATATTTTTAATTAATTAATTTAAAATTAATTCCCTGTTGTTAAAACCAATAGCGTGTTTTTATGAAACAATAACTATCAAAAGATTGACACTTGTTTGTGTCCAATATCAGAGTAAAATAAATTGAAATGACCAAAATTGGATTAAATGTTAAAATAATATTCTAATTAATATTTAAAACTATTTATAAAGATAATATAACCATATAAATAAATTAGTTTAAAACACGATTTTGAATTAAAATAAAATATTTTTCACTATTCATTAAAAATGAACTTTGTCGGTAAAATACCTAAAATTTATAAAAAGTAAATTGTGATGTCCCCATTATAAAAGAAGAATTTTATTCTGTAAAATATAATGTATTAAAGTGACAAAAAATATATTTATAGAGGGTTCACCATTAAAAGGTGGTAAATCGTCATTTTAATGTAAATTATGCTTAAAATTAGATTCATTCACATATTTAGCCTCTAACATTTATTGGATAAATGTTATTAAATTTATCAAACCTGTATAATAATTTTATAGTTAGTTTTGTTCATTCAAGCCAATACATCGACTAGGATCTAACTACTATTTAAAATAATAATATTATATTATTAGTGTGCAACGTAATATTTCAAAGATACTGGCTGTTACGTATCTGGTATGCTATCGAACATAGAACCCCATTTAAAGTAAAATTAATATTTAATTCACAAATATTATTAAATATGAAATATTTATTATTATTTATTTACCTGGGATGTTACATTTTTTACATCCTAATATTTTGGGAAATGATAATGTTGATCATGCATACATATGACTAACCATCTCCACGATGCTATGTGATTTTTTATCATATATATTTTACATATGAAGTAATAAGTATGATTTCCTTCAATATAGGTGGACTATATAAAAAAATTTATTCAATAATTTTAATATAGATTATAAATTCCTTATATTAGTTTGACAACAGAATAAAAACAACGGTCATGCATACATACGACCTACCATCTCCCTAAATGGTGTATTATTGTTTTATCACTAAATTTTATTAGAAAACATGAATAAATATATAATGAATAAATCTATATATATATATATATCATATTTATACCCCAGATATCATTCTAAAGATGAATAAATCATTATATATAGAAGTGTACCAAGTATAACCTATGAAAACCTAAATAAAAACAAAGCAGTTATTACATGAAACAGAATATTTACGTGGAATTGTTAATAAGAGAGTATTATAATGTATCAAATACATTATAAATGGTATTGTATATTTGAATATGGTTTTTCAGTAGAATTATAATAAAATTATATTTATTATATAGGAGTTTCTAATGTATATGATAAAATTTAATACATAAGGTAAGGTATTTTTGTTTCACATTTATTTAATTGCGACAAATTACTTATACACTACATATTTATTCAATATGGTGTATATACCATTTTAGAATGTATCTTATGAGTAATATAAAAAATTATATGGCATTTTCATATCCATATAATTTTATTTCTTTAAGGGGTCAAACTATTCCAGTGATTATAAATTGATTGGTATTTATTTGACAGTTTTGTCAATATTTGGGATTGTTTTGTTGTATGTCTCTATTGGGAAATGTTTATCTTCTATTTTCGTGTATTTTAAAAATGATTCAAAAATAATTTCACTATTATCCTATGTATTTTTTATGTCTTTTTACCCACTTTTGAATTTTAACTACACCATTTGAATGGAATATTTTGTTGTTTTCCAAATGAGGTACTCTTTGACATTTTCTGGAAAAGTATAATAGGAATATTTTTTAATTTAAATGGAATAAAAAGAATTATTCCCCATTATGACACCTTAATTACTTTATGTTTCCATTATAATCATACATGGTTATATTTGAAAAAAATGTTGTTTTTATTATTTCATATCATTTTAATAAAAGAAAAATTTTTAAATTTAAAAAGTATATTGTCCTCATGATTTTTTTTCATGTGACCTATCAATGTTATTTTCTATTTAATATAAAGTTATATTATGTTACATATTTTTCAGTCGATATATGATTCAATGATACCATACTTATTCATTCTATGAATGTTTTATTTTTATGTTGTAATTATTTTAATGAAATAATTATTTATTTTCCATGGGTTATGATATGATTGAATGATGTTTATAAAGCCCATTTTATTCCATGGGTTTTCATTTTATGAATGATTTATGTTCTCTTCTCACCAATACATATGGGTTTTATTATTTGAAGTATCAAACTTATATCTCCCTCTAATGCATTGGGTAAAGATAGCAAATATATGATCTCAATAGGGTACAGGAGTTTCCATCCTAAGCACATAATAAAAGGGTAAAAATTAAGTTATCCTAAGACCGCCACAAAAGGGTACATGGGAGGAAATCCCAATCACACATGAAGAGGGTACACAAGAGTCCATCCTAATCCCGCAAAAGTAGGGTACATGGGAGGTCATCCAGAGCACCAAACCAGATAGTACACATGAGTCCATCCCAAGTCCAACATAGGTACATGAGTTATTATACCAAGAAAAACATTCTTTTATGTTCTTGGTCGGTGTCACTAACTTATGATATTCTAATCTTGTGTGTATGCCAAACTGATAGGTATTATTCATTTATTATACCCTCATAGATCATGTAATTTTATTATCTTATGATTAATGTATTATGATCTTCCAATATTTATTCCTTTACTCATGTATATGATCATTGATTTTGAAGGTACGATCCTTAAGTATTATTTTTCTATTTTCATACCAGTATTTTCTTGTTAGGATTACTTATTTTCCATGTTCAACCCTACCAGGAAACTGAACTCACCATTTTTAATGTTTCAATTCCTCAGGGTATATAGGAATGTTTTAATTGGCAGTACTAAATTTAAATAACATTATGGGAGATTTTGATGATCTTTCCCAAAATTATAATAATATGTTCCATTTTTCCAGTGGCACTAAACTAATAAGGTTCTTGGGCATGTGTTTTTAAAATTTAATGACTATTCATCTAAAAATATGTGATATTCAAGTATAGAAATATTGGATCGTTAAGTAGGATGTAGAAGCCTCACAAATGTGAAATAACAATTAATTGAGATATGGAAATGACCCATGGGGGTCCATGATTGTTATGGGTGAAAATAATAGGAATTATTTAATGTGGTGGTAGCAAGAAACTCAAAGGGAATTGGGGTTTTCATGAACAACATGACTATATAGTGTGTAGTATATATTAAAAAACATTGTGTATCCTTCAAGATATGATTCTATGGTTTATGGTTGATTATAAATATCATATGACATGTAGTACATATTCACATTTCATGTTGGATGGAGAAGCCTCACAAATGTGATATAACAATGAATTGAGATATGGAAATGACCCATGGGGTCCAATATAGTGATGGGTGATAATAATGGGAATGATTTAATGTGGTGTTAGCAAGAAAATAAAAGGGAATTTGGGTTTTCCATGAAGAACATGACTATATAGTGTGTAGTATATATTAAAACCCACTGTTTATCATTCTAGATATGATTATATGGTTTTTGGATGATTATAAATATCATAATAAATGTAGTACATATTCAAATTTCATAAAGGTATAGTAGTATGGACCAGTACATTCCCAACAAAAAATCCTTTATTTTTTGTACTTCTAATGAATGGACTACTTAAAATGTTATGGGATGTATTTAATTCCCAAGGTCCACACATAGTGTGTCCCCAAAGGCTTGTCTTGTTGTTAGGGACTATATGACTTGGGATGGTGTTGGTACAATCTAAGAGAGATAGTTTGGTCCATACACTATATAAAATAGTATACACATTTTGTAGGATGATTTTTTATTTCATGTGTTGATACATTCGTGA
Source organism: Viscum album (assembly GCA_963277665.1). Lineage (NCBI taxonomy): Eukaryota > Viridiplantae > Streptophyta > Magnoliopsida > Santalales > Viscaceae > Viscum > Viscum album. The sequence goes on along the minus strand of OY728165.1, from coordinate 903,398,264 downwards.
TGATAATTCCCAATATGGTCTATCAGACATATACACCTATAGTACATGTCATTAAATCTTTCTAACATTGTGTATTTTTTGGATCTCATTAAAAGAGTCTCGGATTTGGACATGTGAGTAGTCTTTCCTGATCATTCTACATGTATAATATGATAGTGTACTTCTATTCAACATCATAGGTGGGAATTTAGGGGAGATGATCATTTTACAGTCCTTATATCCATAATTCCATTGACATGGATCGATTGAAATTATTATAGAGTTCACATGGCCAAGTATTCACTCTTCTATTTTTCTCCCCATGACATGGTTCATGTCCCATTACTTACTAATATGGTTCAACATACCCACCCCAATGTACTTTATATATGAAACACATGGTGAGGGCTCTCTATATATGGATTTAGTTTATCCCCCAAATGTTTTGTGCAACACGAGTCATTGTTCCTCCACTCGGGCTAGTTACGTCACTGACTAATAGTTGTTCATCATTACGGTGTGGGCCCCCATTACCATTTCTATTAGGTAACATACGTTTTCTCAAGCTCGGGTAGTATGATGGTATGTGATAGTACTAAATTCGAGGATAGTTATACTTAGTGTCGGTTCTAATATTACTATATGTTTCTAAAATGGTAATGAGGTATTAGTAGATAGTAAGATAGAATTATTCCTTTAATGATGTGAAATCATTAATGGGGATTGGGTTTTCATTACTATATTTGGATTATGGTGTAAATGAGGGGATGATGAGATCAAAATCTTCAATACATATGACCCTTTAGGAACCCATTTATCTCCCTCATGATGTGATATACAACTTGTTTTCCAAATTTACAAAAAGTGGTATTTTTTGTACACTAAGAATCAACAGATGCTCATAATGTAAAAAATATTAGGGTTTGAGTTGAGATGATAATCCTAAAAAAGGAATTATAAGTTCTAGTGTCTAGACATATCTAGATCTTTATTTCAATTCATCCCTATTACTACCCTATACAAAAGTTTGAGCTCACTCACTATTTTCCATTCTATTTTCATTTTAGTTCATCCTATATAGTTTTTATGCTACCCCATACAAAACATTTGATACCACATATATTATGTTTTTCAATATGAATCATAGTTTTAATAAAATATTAATCAATGAAGAATTGGGGTAAATTTTTTGGAGTTGACTCTTAGTTACTCTTACTAGATCATGGTGGATCATGGTGGTTCATGATGGTGATGTTGACTGTTGGGGATGAATATTGATCTATGAGTATGTACAACAAATTATATCTTTTGAGATTCATTTTCATGTCATATTTGTTTTATTTTCAAATGTAAAATTTCCTTAGTACATGCTTTTGTGGGATTTATCTTATGATTAATATCTCTTACATGTATTGTAAATGGTTATGTTTTGAATATATACATGCACTTCTGGTGTTATTGGTTGTCTTAAAAAATGGATATTTGTATCTATTATCTGTTGATATTGTTTAAGACCTAACAGATGTTGTGATATGATTTATTATTTCTACTCACTAATACTTATCCTAAAAGAGGTGGTCTTGGGGTGAAACCTTAGAATTAATATATCTCAGGAGGGGAAATAGTGGGATGGGTCATGACAAATAGAAACCTCATTTGAATAAGTTAACTAATCAAAAATTCTAGAAATTTTTTAAAAGGTTCCCTAACAAAAATTTATTGTTGATTCCTTTAGGGAATGATTCATTTAAAATCAAAATTACAAGACTATATACATATACATATATCCTTTAATTTTTTAACCTTTTTTCATACAAAATATTTATATTTTATTATTTGTATATCAATAAAATTAAATAATAATTATATATATATTTTTATAAATTTTCATATTTGGAGTTTATATGAAATTATATTTATATATATTTATAGTATTATAGGTTTCTATATTTTATAATAAAATATTATTAGGGGATTTTTAATATATTATATATTTATACATAAAATAAATTAATACATATCCTTTCATGTATTAAATATTTCTTTATTGGATGAAAAAATAAATAATAAAAATCCAAGTCGATGCATTGGATAGAGGCCTATATATGGTATAAAAGAAAATCATTTCCACTTAGGTGGTAAAAAATAATCAAAAAATGTCACCTAAATATCATTTTTTAATAAGCTTCAATAATTTCAGTAGGTGAAAATTTTACGAGTACTTTTTCATAATGAATGATAAATTTCTTAGAGGGGGTTATAATAAATTATTGATGAAGAAAAAGCAACATCTAATGTAATAATTATTTATTTTATATGGTTAATATATAATTAATTAATGTTGGAAATACTAATATAAAAAATTTATAATTTTATAAATCATTCCTAGAAAAAAATTAAATTATATAATGTTAAATATTATCCTCTATATAAATAAGGAATATGATTAGGCATACATATTAGAGGATGTAGAAATGAAATCACTCATCAAAAAGTAATGTTATGAAAAGTGAAAAAATGTATATGGTTACCAATAAAGTTTTACATTATTTTTAATTTATTTCATTATGTATTATCAAATTAATAATACTATTTACAAAGACATGTAGTAATTAAATTTTTATCATTATATACTTAAAAAAATTAAATATAATTTTAATATAGTAATCTATTGTGAAAATTTTTTAAATATTTTTATATTTTTATATTTTTGGTGGTTCTATGAAATTATATTTTTATATTTTTATGCATAAATATTTTTTTTATACATTGAATATATTATACATTTATATTTAAAAAAATCCTTATCCCAACATTATAGGTATTAAATCATACCTTGAATAATTTAAAAACAAGTAATAATGAATACAACTGCTAAGTTAATTGATAATGACATGAAGGTGGTATAAATTAATTCACAACCTATTTGGTGGTAAAACAAAAAATATATATGGAAAAATGAAAAAAAACTAGATATGTGTTATGGCATACTAATATTTAGTAAAAAAACAAATACAATTCGAAAACATGGTATGTAGAACAAAAAATTTTCATTATGAAGTGGAAATTAAAATACATAAGTGGTATAACTAATATCTCAATAAATTATAATATCTAAAACACATATACCCATATTCCAAATAACATGTTGATCATCCATGTATTCAGAATTGGTGATCAATGGAGATAGCGGGAAATCGGTTAGAGCCTCTGAGTAACGGCTTCTCCCTCCCACCTCGCGCACCTAGGGTTTTCCGTCCAAGTCGCCTACTTCCCTCCACCAGATTGTTCCAGCCTCGGCAATGGATTCTTTTCCCATCTCGGCATTTATGGGAGGAAAATCTGCGTGGTCCGGTTACGTTCGTGGCTCCGCGGTGGCTTCGTTGTGCCTTTTGGCATCAGGAGCTCGTTCAGAGAGGACATCGACGTTCCGGTCTACGGGACCTCTGCTCGAAATTGGATTGTGTCAACTTGGAGTGGTTCGACTTTAGGATCTCGGACTGGTGACGGCTATTCCCTCGGGATCATGTCATGGTCAGCGTGCTCGCATCAGTGTGCTTGCCTCTGGTATTTCACGATTTTGTCTCGGCTGTAGGGGGCTTGGTGTCGTCTTATGTGTGACCAGCGGTGGCTTTGGCATGCCTTCTGCATCCGAGATCTCAACTCGGCCTTGTCCCGACTTGACTTCGGATCTGGCGTGTGCCTGTGGGCTCAGGGTTAGCTCTAGAGGGTCAGAGGGAGGAGGGATTTCAATTTGGTGTTGTTTTATTTTGTTCCCCATTTTGATTTGGTGGTGTTTGGATCTTGTTTTATTGGTCTTTGAATTGATGGTATTTTGGTGGTGTTGATGGTGTGGTTGGCTTTGAATCTGTCAGTAACCTACTGGTTGACTGTTTTTGGACGCAAAATGGCTAGAACATTAGGAAAACCAGACATTCTAAAAGGTTTTGATTCAGATGAAGATAGAGCTGGTCATCTTCACAGTGCATGAGTTTTTATATTTGGATGATTGAGAGGGTATGGCGTTTCCATCAGTACCGGTCCTATGCATTCTTTCACGGGACTACATACTGAGTAGTCATGCTTTGATGGAGTCATGCCTTAATGTGTTTGATGATAGGTGAACAACTTCTTCGTAGTCTTGTTCTGGGTTTCAACCCTCTTTCTTTTCGATTTTTTTAATGAATTGATGTCCTTGAAGTCCTGGTTTCCCCCTTTACCCTTAAAAGGGGGCTTATCCAAAATCAATAAAAAAATTTCGGCCTTCGGGCCATTCAATCAGTCAATTAATGATAATTTCCCTTATTCGGGATAAAAATGTACCTCAACATCCATGATTTTATTCCATAACCTATATTCCCTCTTATATTCAAAGAAAATTACTTCCATAACTCCCTATATAATCCTAAAAATAGAAATATTTCTATGATACTACCTTCATATGAATTCACCCCAATAAATATATATCAAGGTGTTTAGTTTTGATCATAATGCATCTTTAATTCTATATTCAGTAGATTAAGGGATATATAATAGTAGAGAGAATATCAATACACATAATATAAATTAACATTAAAATACGCACTACACAAATCAATTAAATGAAATAAAATACAAGAAACATAATATTCCAAAATAATATATCTATAACCAATATGTCGATAAAATAATATATGAATTCATGGATAAGAAAAATAATTATAAATTAAATAGTTAAAAAATACCCAAAAATCATTACGTAGAATATCCCATTTTAAAAAATTAAAAATGGGAATGTCGAATGAAAATCACATGTAATTTTATCTATAATAAATGTAGAAATTAATATCATGCACCTAGTATTATCCCATTAAAAATAATGTATACATATTACTAGTTTATTGATTAATTGAGTACTGATGATGGAATTTTCATTTGTGTGTATGCATGGGAGAGTATTTCTCCCTAATATGGTTATTCAAAAAATGAGATCTACTAATTAAATATAACTAAAAAAATATTAAATATGTAATTAGAATAGCTTGATACACTTATAAATGACATTAAAAACCCTACATGGATACCTTTTAAATGTTCCAAGGCATAGTGGAATTGGTTCTACTGGTCAAAAAATTATATTTTATAGAATTAGTGGAATTATTTCATGTAATTGGATAGTAAAATCCATTAAATATTTGAATAGAGTAATTTTTTACATACTATTTAAAATTAATATATATTTTTTACCTCACATGGAAATTAATTATTCATTGATGAATTTAGTTTACCATTTTATAATACTATAATTATGATATTTAGTCCAATGTAGAAGACCTCTATCAGAATCCACAAATGATCCACTGCCCTAAAAAGAATCACTAATGGATATTCAAGAGTTATTTTGGATGTAACCATCATCTTTTTTTACCATTGATCACAATTAGTATCTATTTATTAATTATGTATTCTTCTTTATTCTATTATTCTTTAGAGATATGAAGATGATGGATATATTTCATTCATGAGGGAGTCCTATGAGAATTCTATTTGGTAATGGAAATTTTTTAGGAGTGAAATGTTTTAAAAAATGATCACTTATTTATGAAAATTTTATAAATTAGGTTGTCATATTAGGTAAGATATTTGGTTAATTTAGAAATGACCGTTTCTTATTTCTCAATAATTATTATAAGATGTATATAAAAACAATAAAAAATAACAATAATAATACATGCAGTTCACTAACTAATGGATATTTAAATATAATTTATTAAATAAATATATCAATATTTTTTTAATGATATTAAATAAAATATATAATCTCAATCTAGGAACTTATTTCAACCCACCAATTATCATTTACAATTATCAAACCCTGAATAAAAATGTTTTTTAAATAAATAAACATCATTATATTATTCATTTAATAAATAAATAAATATTATATTCGATAATGGGCGATTTAATTTACATGATCAAAATAAATTGAATAATTATTATTCCTCTATCTAAATAATAAGATATATTATTTTATATAATTAAAATAGAATTTTACTAAGATTCATGACACATTTATTGTTTGAGCCTTTAGGAATCATTCTTAGTGGATTTAGGTGTACTGGGTAATATTCTAATATTATAATCTTACAAAAAAATCAAGGATCCCATAGGAAAAAAGACATTAATGTCATTATGATAACAATCTCATATGAATTCATACTATATAATAATATTCCTTGGTTATTTTATCGTTAAATATCGTTATAACACTTATATCCTCAACATATATACTTGATAAATATTTCTTAAATGACTTGAAATGAACTCATCGATAAACCACAATAGAGATGGACTTAGTTAGATAGTTCCATTTCAATCAAAGTTCTTGAGATATCAACATCTAGTCCTGGAAGGGAAAATCAATTTTTTACTTATCTATCAATTCCATAACACTTATGAGACACTCAATGTATTCAACTTCACCATGAGATTATACAATCATGGTTTTTGAAAATACATAAATCAATTGATTTTGATATACATTAATAATAATCTAATATACAAGGACTAATGCAGAAATCAAAATATATGAATATACAATGAAAAATATATCATATGGAATTCCTATTTGAGATTCTATCCTCAAAACATTTCATCATGAAGATTAATAAATTTTAACTTCATTAGGATATGTCTCAAATAATTATGATACTCTACCACAAAATTGAAAAACATTATCTATTCCTAATTATATAGATGTCACTAAGATATAAGAAATATTTAAGAATATTATAATATCAGTTCAGGGTTCTTTTTATATTGGTGAACATCTAAAACCACTGGATTCTAAAAATAGTCAACATATATTATCAAAATAATTTTATTTAGAATAAAACTCATCATTTCATAATTTTTTTTTTAATATTATGGTATTTGAAATTATACAAAATATAAATTACACGGTACGTTAATTTTTTAGAAAAAATTATAATAGGATTAAACATCCACTATATAGAGTTTCTAAAAACCATGACTCCATTAGATATCACCAGATAATATTACGGTTGACAAGATAAGGATTTATTCAATGGATATATTGAGTAATCCTCTATGGAAACTCTAATTACTATGACCTCAATTATTTGAGAATCGTCTTTTAAGTGGTGATACTTATAATTTATATTATTCGTCCACTGATGTGACCATGGTTCCTTGGATAAGACCATTTCTGTAACATTATCACAGTATAGTGTGAAAATATTTTTACTGCTACCCACAACCTCATACTCTGGGATGATTTAATGTATCAATAAAGATTATTTAGTTATATCAGATGTTACAATATACATAGACATTGCTATAGAATAGGAAACCACGGGTTTCTCTGAGATGTTCAATCTTATAGCTCTTCCATTAAGATAAAAACAAATCCCAACGAAAAATTGATTTCATCATGATCCTTCAGGACACTAACTCCAATATTTCTTCTAATGATTAGTTCCATGTCTCCTCTATATATTAGTAATATAAAAATAATACACCTTATATTTTTTATGATAGTTTTAACATTATAAAAATTCAATTTTATTAGTTCTGATTGATATCTACCAACTATGAACAAGGTGTATTTTACATGAAACATTTAATATAGAAATATATAAATTAATGATCATATAAATGACCCATAAGGAATTATTTTTAACCATTTTCTCTACTCTTATGTTTTTTAAATGATTTTTATGGGGATATATATACCATGAGACACTGGAAATAATACATTCTAGGATTTTCCCTTCTAAATATCTTTAGTACGCTGTCAATGTAAATACATTGACTTATTCTATGCATCCACCTAGATATGTCATGATGGATCATAACAACAAGAATGTTTTATGATCGCTTAGGTCATTAATGGAGAAGCATTTGTTTATTCCTCGAAAAAAAACTATAAGACTAATATCTAATTTTCTATCAATAATATATAATCAAATATATAATACTAGGATGAAAACTAAACTCCAAATAAACAACTTATAAAGACAATGATGGAGTTCACTCCTTATGAAACCAAACTATTTTTTGAAGACATTGATATAATTTTTTCATAATATTAATGATTTCTTCAAAACATAAATTTACATATATAAAGTGAATACCATACTGGTGTCCTTTGGATTCACCAACCCTTTGGATCAGGTAATATAGTCAGATTCCGCAATGCTATTATTATTCAAGGGTTTCTATGATATACATTATCCAATGATCATAATGTTATTCTTCAATGGAATGAAGATTTATGATGGATTTAAACATAGGAATTGTTGAAAAAGTTTCATCATAGTATATTATTTTATATTACATACACTATTTATCAACCAATGGAACCCTATAGGTACAGAATTTAGTATCCATGTCTTAGTAGATATTGAATTCCCATTTTGACACAATCATGATCTACAGATACTAGTGGATATAAAAAAACCTATACATTGTTTTAATATATCAAATCCATCTAATAATTCATAGCTTCATGAAAGCTAAAAACATTTGTGTTTCACAAAACATCTTTGTAGGAAACTAGTTCATTATTATAAACTAATATTGACTCACCATATTAAATTACTAGAAAACCATATCAATCATTCTCATTAACCTCTGTTGTGCTCATACAATATTTTTTTTTGTCTTTTTAACATCCTATTCTACTGGGCCATATTTGATTTTTTATTGTATCAACTAATTTTCATCATGATCCTTAACTTTTTTGAAGCATATATTGGTCCCATTATCTATTTTTATGATATGATACCTATCATGGAATATGTATTGTCCTAAATGTATTATATTTTTTAAGGGAACTTATTGATACTATCCCCTTGATCAGGGATATACTATAGAGATACACATAATACCTTATGAGTAATTTTTATTTATAGATATAGCCTTAAAAAAGTATACACATACATGTGCACAAATATGTGACAAAACAAGTTTCTTCTTATGCTATATATCAATTAGAATTTGGTTTAATAATTTATATGTCACTATGTTTAGTGTTAACAATATAAAATATAAGGAATAAACTAAAAGGACAATGGATGAATCCCATAACTCTCATCGACCTCACTAATTTCAACATGATTTGGTTCCTCTTTTCACTAAAACCACCCCAGCATGGTGTATAAGGAGGAGTATGTTGAAATAGAATCCCAAGACCCTTTATATAGTTTATAAAATATTGTTTACAATACTATCCACCATGGTTTGAGAATTTTTTCATTTTCTTCATACCAATAAAATTATAAAATCCATGATTTTTGTAATTATATTTCTCAAAGGTTTTAGAAATTATCACATTAAGTAGAAAAACCATATATAATAAACGTAGTAGTATAATTTATGATGTAATAATATCCACCACAATATTTCAATAGAAAAGGATCACTCATTCATGTAAGAATTAATTCAAGATTCTCTATGGCCCTTCAACTCTTTCCAATAAATGAAATGTTTTTTTATTTTACCATGAAAAAATAGTAAAATATATCTAAGAAATATAGTTCAAAAGGATATAACTGTACCTATTTAAATAAAATTATCATGTTCTTATAATTGATATGATCAAATTAGTTATTCCTAAGATGTTTGTGATTTTAGTCATGTGAACTTGATTCATTATAAATTTCCAAAACCTGGTTTTTGTATTCCAATACATAAAATATATCATTCAGATGTTCCATACCATAACATATTACATATTTATAAGAGTATAATATCAATTTTTTGGACATGAAAATAAATAATTTTATGTATAAAATAGACATTAATATAATGTTTTTGGTGACATTGGGAACATAATTACGAGTATTTTAAACTAGAATTGAAATTGTTGGCGATGTTAAGAGGTAGTCTCCAATAGCTAGTATAGTCTAGCTTATTCTTTTAGAAACTCTGAGATCTATATCACCTCTAGAAACCTCCCAAAATCAACTAGTCTTATGTATGTGGATACAATAGTGAGTACCACAATATGTATCTAATAACCAATTTTTTTAAACTGTTATATTACATTTTAAAATGAGAAAAACCTAAATATTATCATTTCATCACAACTATGGAATATTTCTTCTTTCAGTGGTCGTTCTTAGCACATGGAAAAAACTCTACATTTTATTCTATTGAAAACTCTTTAATAATTTTTATCTTAATGAGATATTTCCAAGGTCCCTCACACATGGTTTTGGTCATAAAAACTTTATTGTTTCCCTTCCTCTTATATACCATAATGGTTAAATGTTTTTAATGGATAATTTCTCTATCATCTATAGAATTAAGTTTTGGAGATCTAAGATAATCATCTCAATAATTTCAACATTAAAATACTTAATTAAACTATATAATATTGAATGACTTTCGACAAACATGAGGCCCATGAAAAATTGTTTGGGAATCGTGAATGCTTGATTTTCCATACAATTAATAAACTAATAATATTGACTACAAGATAACTAGATGAAAAAACATCTACAAGATTACATTTAAATAGTTACTTTGATATCTAAAACCTCTTTTTCCATGATTTCATCTGACAATTATCATATATATGTGGCAACGTTATCTTTGTAGACAAGTCATCATATCGATTTTAGAGGTCACTTGTATTGGATTATAACATTAGGAATTGTACATACAATGCATCATAAATTTATTTATAGAATAAAATTTGTGCTTCCTCACATTCATCCTTAAAAAGAATTTTTTTTCAAACTAGGCACTCCATCATTTAAAAAAATTATAGTTGGTATAGTTAATGAATAATTATATTTACCATTCATGTATGATTGTTACAATCAAGATATTTTATTTCCCCAATATCAATTCCTAGGATAACGTTTAGGTTTTATTATTATACATTTTCAATAAAAATAGAATCAAAATTTTTGTAACATAATATTGGCTACTAAATGTTGGATGGAATAAATATTATTTTATTTTTCTCAAACTATTTTATCAAATACAAATATACATCACCGTTGGATCAAAAAAATAATATCATGTGGATATTCTAGTCTAAAGAATAAAATTTTTTATCTAATAATCCAAACATGTTTCTAATATATTATGTAAAGTAGTTTCAGTTACCAAAGGATTAACTGGATGTTCCTTGACCTATTGAATAGTCTCTATAATACTGAAATCCTATACATATGTTTTCTCAAAACATGCCTCCATGTCACACCATGACTTCCTTACGAAATCAAACCATTATTGTATCTCGGTTAAGTGAATCAAAAACATTAGTTTTGAAAACCCTAATAATTAAAAGAACCCTAACTTAGGTCAAACCAGTATTTAAACCAATTGTTGTATTCTAACACACGTAAAAGAAGGATGTTTTTATTTATTATTTCCAAGTTGTATTTTATATTATGGGTTAATATTGTTTTTTTTTATCTTTTTACAATCCTTTTGACATTATATTAATTTTATATAATTAATTATTAAAAATTGATAATAAAATTTATTCATAATCCATTTTTTTGTTTATCTTAATATTATGCATATTTTATTTATTTTATGTGACCACTATTAATTATATTGTAAATAAGGATTTTATAAATAAATAAACATGAAATAGTAATAAAATAGAAAATAAAAATGACCAAGAAATTTAACTATAAATTTTTCTTTAAAAGGATGCTAAATGGAAATATTACCCCTAAGGGAATAAATCATTTAGTTATGGTGGGATCAAGTTTCATCATTTCATCTATTGATCTATATTTCTCCTTGGTTGGTTTCACCTTGACTAATTCTATAACTATTTTATCTATCACGGGATATCATTCCTTTATAAAAATCTCACTCAGAGGTTAGGGGAACTATGGATTTGGGGTTACATAAAAAACCATGGATACAAATTACCATATACAATAAATCAGGAGGGGTGATATAAATATCATCATATTTAATTTAATAACTATTTTATTATAAAAACAAATGAAATAAATAATTATGCTAAATAAGAAATCACCACATTCATAGGTATGTCTAAGCACATGGTCATCCACACATGCAACGAATACATAATTAAAACAAGATAGAATTAATTTTAATTTATACTTTCTTTTGATAAATATAAATAGTTAATAAATTAATTATCTTTTCAATTAATTAAATAATTTCTTGTAATTACCTATTCAAATAGTAATTGAGATTCTCATCAACATTAATTTTATAAAAGATAAATAAATTCTTTTTATTTAAAATTAAATATGTACATGATGGGTATTTGAATCCACAAAATGCACACATCTCTATTTCTATTTAAAACTTTTTTTATTGATAAATATTTATAGAAGATGTGACTACACTATGTGTGTTCCTTTTCATGTAAAAAATACTTACATGACACGTTTCATTATATGGTGTTGTTCCATGAGCCACATTATATAGATTATGATGAAATTATGACTACTCAAAATGACTTGAATATATGTTTCATGTAGCACAAGAAATTATTATGAAATACATGAAATATATAATAACCATCCATGTTATGTATTGTAACATTCTCAACCTATGTGCCGTGAAACCGGTTCCCTGAGCTAGGTCTCCACATGACCTCAAATGCACCTACACATATGCTAGAGGTTACCAACTAGCCATGCGGGTCCAATATGTCATGTGGGAATATTATACCCTCATTACCAGAGTAAGACACAATAAAACACAATTAAAATTATTGAAACAATAAGAACAATTGATAACATGCATTAATATCCAATTCCCATGAAGGGTACAACCATATTTAATAGTACAAATGTCATGACATGCTATTGTTCCATGTGAACAAAACCGAAAAAGAAATAAAAACAAAATAATTCTAATAATCTTTTAGACTCTATTAATGGAACCTCACCCATACATGTCCCATGTCCAACTCAACTCCCTAGGATAGGGCCCATGTCCTTCCCATAACCTACAAGCATGTAATCTGCTCTGGTACCCAACGACAACCTGAGAAGGGTTTCATTATAACTTATTAGGCCACCACTAACAGAGTATACAAAATATCTAATGAATGTAGATAGTATATGAAAGTGATAAATAATGGAATGTAAAGGAAAAATTAACAATATGCCCTTCTAGATTATGCACAATTAGATTATACTACAATTGAATCGAGGTTCACTATTTTGGAATCCCATGGTTTAATCTACCTTTTTTTCTCTTGTGTCCAATGAATTAGGAATTTTTAATATTTTATTGCTTGTGGGAAACAAATTGAAACCTATCTCACAAGGCAAAAATTATAATAACCTCATAATCCTCACTGTGAAGACTCAGTTCGAGTGGAATTCAACCATTAGGGGAATAGATCTTCATCCCCTTCCATAATATGTTTATTTAAGGGTGGGGCTAGAACTTCACTCTTACTCAACCCATGGACGTAGACCCTCAAGTATATACCCCACTCTAGAAAGCCACATGCACATGATTATTTATCATTCATCCCAATTAACAAACTCACAAAAATCATAACCATAAATCATTTAAAACATCCCAACTATATCAAAAAATGGTAAATTAAAATTTTCTATAATCTATTAACAAATTCATCATTTATATCACTTAACCATTTATCTTTATTTCCCATTTCAATTTTCCCATGCCCATCTCACTAAGAATATTCAACTATAAACCTAATTACCCATCATTTTCCCATTTAACCTTCTTAAATTTCAGCCAAATAATCACTTATAATTTAACCACATTAGAAAAAACTAGAAGACATCCATTATAAATTATAACATAACCCAATTAACCTATTTGTTAAGTCTCTGTATCATCATGAGTTAATTTCACACCATAAATTTACTTTAGCGTAATCAGGAGGGTTGAGATACCCCATGGGGGGACCTAAATTGTTCAAGTCATCCCCTATGAATCTTGTGGGGATCATTAGGGGTTTAATTGGTTTATTTGAAACGAACTATGGTAAAACATTCAATGGAAACCAAAATCAAAATAAGGGAAAATTATGAACATAATTATACATGCACAAAATCAAGAATAAACTATGGGATATCACTTGTCGACCACATATATGAACGTGTTGATGAACACACCCTTAATGGATGCGTCATTTCCTGATATAGATACCCTTTAAAGCATCACGCTTAATTTCACAAAATGATATGGTTTTTAGTTCTTCTAATAGAGAGAAGAGAATTATACAAACCTTAATCAAGTAAAGGAAAAATGAAGGGGATTAGCCCAACCCAAATCTTCAATATGTAATTAGTAGAACTCCAAAAAACTAGATCTAATAAAAAAACATTGGGAGTAATTGAACACCTTGGATCATCACTAGGGTTGAAGGTGGAAGAAGGGGGAGAAATTACAAGTTAGAACTTAAAATTCAGTAATGGCTTTTTTTAATTTCTTCAATATTACTTGGATGCATGGTTAGAAAAACCTTGCACTAAAATTGTGGCTGCTACTTTCGAAAAACATCCCCCTCACATATTTATCTAGGATTTCCACATGGTTTTATTCACAATGTGAAAACCATGTGAAATCCTCTTTTGAAGGCTGCACAGTTACCTGGGATGATTCGTACACTTTTATCTAATGGTGTTCAAACCATACAATAGGGCCATAACATTTTTTCCCTCTATTTTCATGTCCTGAACCCTCGAAACACCCTTGATCCATCACATGAACCTTGGCAAACAATTATTTGAATAAAAATATGAACTCAAAATGAAACAAAAACAAAAACATAACATTTGAATGGTACTATATCGTATATCTTCCCATCCTTATGATGAGTCGTCCTCAGCCACTCATCCCAAGCATCATTGTGTTTTCAGATTAAAGAGGTAGGGCTACTGGGACCACATATCCAATTCTCACACTCACGATTCATCCTGAACATTTCCATTCTACTATATAACATGATCCAAAGGCATGAACATTCCCCAAAAAACATTATTACTATGATTCAAAATATGAACTAGTTTCTCCTCAAAGGACACATCAGCCTCAAGGTCAACATTCTCGACATTTATCACATGAGACAGATCTGGGATATACTATAAGAGTAGTGAAACAATGAAATCACAATGCATCCTACTATTCATATGTGGAAGAGATAATGGGTATGCCATATTTATGATCCTCTCTAAAATCTCAAACGGCCCCACATACCTAGGTTACAACATTCCATGTTTCTAGATACATGGGTGACCCAACCTCGGTGACACCCGAAAAAATCATACTATCACCCATGCTAATCTTGAGGGGTCTATGGTGATAATAAACATATGACTTCTTCCTAATCTAATATATTTACATATTCTTTTGAATCAAATGATCCTTCCCCGAAATATCCTACAAAATAATTGGTCCTAACAGCTCAGACTCCCTAACCTCTAACCAACCCAATAGAGATCTAAACAGTCTCCCATAAAGTGCCCCGAAATTATCCATCTAAACTATTTCCTGGAAACTATTATTGTATGAAAAATTAATGAGTGATAAATTATTTTCCCATGAACCACTAAATCTAGGACAGAATCTCTTAACATCTCTTCTAATACTTGAATTGAACACTCAAACTACCCATGTTCCCTCTGTAATCCCATCCAAAAGTGTGTTGTGAAATGTGGATCCTGATCAGAAACTATGATTCTCAAAACACCATAAAACCATACTATTTCTCAAACATACAATTCTCCCAACTGGTCGACTGTAGAGGTCTACTAGATCGACAATAAGTGAACCAAATTGGGCGGATGATCTACCACCACCAAAATTACAACATTATTCATAGGATTCCTCAGTAGACCCACTATGAATTCCATTGTAACTTCATTACACTTCTACTCTATAATAGGTTATGACTAAAAAAACAAACCTAGATGATGATGATTATCCTTAAGATGCTAACAAATAAGGCATCGTGCCACCAAACTCACTACCTCATTCTTCATTCCTTGCCACCAAAACTGCTAATGAAGATCATGGAATAGCTTAGTCAAGATAGGATGCACTACCCGTTTTGATGTGTAATACCTAGGAATAAACTCCTCCCGTACATCTTCCGGCACCACATCATAGCCATAAACATAAACAACCCCATCAGCACCAAAATTCCTACCAGAAGGTGTCTCCCCACCTTTAAAACCTTCCTTCATACATAAACAATGTATATCCACCAACTGACTCTCGTTAACTTGGATGAAAAGATGGGATTCCACTGGTATAGTCCCAAGGGTCATCTACTCCTGTCCATCATATAACCCCAAATGCATCTTAGAAAACAATACCATCTTCTTCTATTCTAAACTGGAATCCTAAAAAGGCTGATTTTGAGTTGTCTGGCTCAAATCACCCACAAAACTATTCCCTTTAACTGGTGTATAATCCTACTCAATGTTGAATGATTATAGGTACTGTAATCACCTTTTCCATCAATGATTCAAATCCTTCTAAGAGAAGATGTATTTGAGACTTTTATGGTTATTGAACACTAGGAAGGGTTCTCCCAGCAAGTAATGCCTCCAAAATTTCAATTCATTAACCACGTCAGCTAGATCAACGTCATGTGTTGGGTAATTCCTTTCATGTGATCCCAAAAGCCTCGTCCCATAAACTACAGCCTGATCATCCTACATCAACACCTCCCCAAGTCCAACACTGGATGCATCACATAACAAGTTTACCTTTGAACTAGATTAGGTGATACTAAATTCGATGTGTTATTCAAACTCTTCTTCATCTCTCTATAAGAATTATCACAAGCCTCTGATGCCTAAAACATAATCCCCTTCTACGTTAAACTTGTGAGCAATGCAACAAAATGAGATAAATCTATAATAATCCTTCGTTAATAACCAGCCAAACCCAAAAAACACTGAACATCAAAGTCATTCATGGGCTTATAGCAAGATACAACAACCTTATCCCTTTCTAGATCAACTATCACACCTTACTCAAAAATGATGTGTCCAATAACGTCATCCATATCAATTCAAATATGACATTTTGAATTCATGGTGTAAATACTATGATCTCTAAGTGTACTCAAGACGATATAATGTGGTTTTTCATGATATTTATGAGTTATAGAGTACACCAATATACAATCAATGAATAAAACTACAAACTGATATAGGTATGTGTGGAATATCTAGTTCAAACAGGTCATGATCCTAGCTGGTGCATTGTTCCATCTGAATGGAATTACCAAAAAAATCCGACAACCTGTACATGCTTCTGAAATCTTTCTGGGGTATGTCAGAAGGTCTCACCATCCACCGCCAATAATTTGATCTCAAATTGATCTTAAAAACATTAAGACACCTCTAAGGGGATCAAACAGGTCAACAATTTTAGGAAGAGGGTATCAGTTATTAATCTTCATCTACATTAGTTTCTTATAATCGACACATAGCTTAGTGATCCATCATTCTTCTTAGAAAACAACATAGGAGATGACCATGTTGATATAATATGATAGGTAAAACCCTTATGTTCTAACACATCTAACTAAACCTTATATTCTTGGAGCTCTTCTGTCACGATTTTATATGGAGGAATGAAAATTGGCCCCACACATAGAAACAATTCAATTGTGAAGTCAACATCAATATCAGGTGGTATCCCCGAGAGTCCATAAGAAACACATCCTGAAACTTGTCATCAATAAAAGGGAATAATGGGTACACTTTCTCCACATAATTAAATGAATGGCATACTACATGGGCTATGAATTCTCCCAACTCCTAATATAGAGGCCCTATTAGACCCACTTTATTATCCCAGTCCCCATGAAGGAAATAAGTGATTCTATCAAGAGATATGAATGCTACTCGATGTTGATATCAATTGATAAGAGATGGATATAACCCCAACCAATCCATCCCCAAGATTAGGTCAAAACCATACATCTCTAGGAAAAACTGATCCCATAGAAAATGATATCCACTAACCTCTAGAGCACAACCCATACACTACCTGATGTCATAAACTTCTACACCTACAAGAGTATCACGTGACATTACTCCACATGTTCTCTCCACGATTAAACATAATACAACTACAAACTAATCAATAATGAATGAATGTGTGGGGGATTTATTAAATAATGAAATAGTGAGCACAGATTCAATAATAATAATACCTAAAACTGTAGATGGTACTACATCACCATCTTCAGGTATAGAATAAAATACATGGAGATGAACTGTCCATTTACCATGGTATCTGACCTGAGTACCATGCACTGCATTCCCCTATAGACAAGGACGATCTTGGCTCAGAGTTCCACATCCTATGCCCCTACTAGTACGACTTGTGAAGCTATAATTGCCTGCCTGATATGGGGTTACAAGCCCTCTACCTACACATGGCATCTTCCTTTGACCTCCATCACTCCCTGACTGTTGCGGGTTCCAGCCGAACCTCTGTACAGGGAATCTCCTTCCCCACGTCAGCACTCGATTGGTGGGTGCGTACATTGGTCATGATTGGTCCCCGGTCTATGACATAAATAGGTGATTATCTGGTCACCACCCTGAGTAGATGACCCCCTCTTCTGACTTCTTTGTGCACTTCTACCCTAATGAAAATTTTCCAATACGTGGCTTCTTACTCTCAGAAGCCGAAACACTTTCCCACCCAGGTGACACCACAAGTTCACTACCTGAAGCCCCATTCACATTCCCCTATAAGATAACGGCTTGGTCCACCAATGCAGTATACCTATTCATATGTAGACACTCACCTAAGACCTGATCTTCTGTCTTATCCCATCCTGTAAGCGTTATTCCACAGCTTCCACATCCCCAATCAACGTCAGAATGAAGAGTCTCAAATTTGACGAATCAACTAACATTGTACATTACCAAGATTTTCCACAGGGTCGACCTAGAAAAATCCATAGCCATCACTTTCCCCATGGTTTTTTTTGTAATTTTTTTCCAAAAACGTCTCTTGAAATTTTTTGACAACATTCCTTCTTTCTGCTTTGTCCGAGCCATGATGTCCCACCAACGATTTACATGACCTCTCAACATATAAGCCACTAAATTTACACTCTTATCGAGAGGGGTATCTAAATGGTCAATAATTTTTTGGATGGACTTTATCAATTACTCTACTACCTCTAGATCACCCTCTCCAATAATGGTCAGAGGTTTCTACAGTTGGAACTCCTTGGTCAGCTCAATCAAACTCAGTTCCACCCTCCCAAAGTCATGTTCAATAATCATTATAAAATTAGAAAATTTATCACAGAACATATCTAACCTATCCACCTAGGTAACCACATTATCACGATCCACCATTGGAAATGTGTTTTTGAAAATGTACTATTATTGCCCAACAAGAACATGAATTCGAGGTGGAATTTATCTATAATGAAAAAAATGAACATTAGAAAACAGCTGCAACAATTTTATGATAAGGAAAACAAGATATAATTAGAAATATCATTTCCCATATCTAAACCAGTTCACATACACATCACAAACATGCACACTCTCAATTTATTAACTACCCTCTGACTTCCCTCCTAATGCTATGGATAAAATAGTTATCTAATTCACAGTGTCACAAGAATTTTATTTTACACTAATTCAAAACTGTTTCCACACCCCAATTTACACTTAAAACATGTTAATCCACATTTAATTTTTTATTAAGAACCATTTTATAATTTTTAATTACTCTTTTTTAATTTCCCTTTTTTGAATCATTCATACAATCCCACAAGGAATAAATTCATTACTTTTAAAAAAAATGCATCCAACCATTTATATCCTATACACCCATCCCATGAGTGTGCCTACCATGATGCATGAAACTTATCTACATAGGTGCTGAGAAAGATGCACAAATACAAAACCCTGTACCTTTCAAGCCATGATTAAAATATCACAATACCTCAAAATAACACAATAAGTTCAACACTCGATGGTGAAATATCATGAAATATAACAACAGACAACCTGAACAAAAATCACCTCCCATGGGTGACATGGGTATTCGCTTGTACATGGGTAAGTTACACCAAAGCACAAGATCATTACCAAATCTTGACACTTTCCTAACCTCCAATCTACTATCCCCAAATAGTTATAAAAAGAAAATTACTCCTTTGATTCCACTTTGTAACATCCTCAACCCGAGATCCACTTAATAGGTGCCCCGAGAAGGGTCACCACATCACCTCGTGTGCGTCTCCTCATACGCTAGAGGTTTTTGACTAGAAATGAAGATCTAATAGGTCGGGTGGGAAGACTATACCATCATTACCATAGTAATCCACATCAGAACAAAATTTAAATAAGTACAAATAATAAAAACAATTAATTACATGCATAAATAACTAATTCCCAAGCTGGGTAAAACAATTTACAATAGTAAACATGCCATGCCATTTTATAGTGCCAAGTGACCAAAACCAAAAAATAAATAAAAAATAGAAGAATATCAAAAATGGTTTAGAATCCATGTTTGTAACCTCACCCATACATGTCCCATTTCTAACTCAACTCCCAAGCATAGGGCCCTTTCCCTTTCCCATACCTGCATGCATGAAATATGCCCAGATATCCAATAGCAGCCAACGTAGGGTGTGAGTATAACTAAATTAGCCACCATAAATGGTGTCTACAATATATCCTATAAAATTATATAGTGCATGCAAGTCAGAAATAATGTCAAGTAAAGGTAAATAGTTTAATAGATCATTCTATACTATGTTACATTAAATTAAACTACCAGTGATTCCAGGTTCAATACATAGGCATCATGTGGTTTAATATAGATTTTTTCTCATGTGTTCAATGGATTAGGAATTTTTATTATTTTCCATATTATGGGATAAAAATGGAAACAAATCTCGCTTGGCATCACATAATAATAACCTCATAATCCTCTCCTCGAAGCCTTAGTCTGAGTTGAATAAAAACATTTTGGGAATAGAATATTTTCCCCTTCCCTAACTTGTGCATTTAATGGTGGATCTATAACCTCTGTCTTACTTGACCTACGGATGTAGATCCTAAAGTTTATACCTCACTCTACTAGGCCATGTGAACCTATTTATTTATCAATCACCCTAATTAACCACCTCAGAGCAAGAATAATCAAAATCATTTTCAACATCCCAATAATATAACTAAATGGGTAATTAATATTTTTCTTCAATCCATTAACACATTAATCATTTATATAACTTATACATTTTTTCAACATTTACCATTTCCCATTTTCCATGCCTATCTCACTAAGAATACTCAAGTGTAAACATAATTCCTTATCATATTCCCATTTAACCTTCTTAAATATCAACTAAATAATTCCTTATCCATTAACCATATTAGATACAACTAGACATGATTAATTATATCCCAATACATAACCCAACTTATATACTCTCTATGTCTCTACATCATTATTAGTAAAATTCAAACATTAAATTTTTATTCGTGTAATCATGATGGTCATCACACTCCATGGGTGGACTTAAATTGATCAATTCATTCCCCATTAATCCTATAGGGATCGTGAGGGGTTCAATTGGTTGATTTGACACCCACTATGTTAATCCTTTCAAAGGAAACCATGAGAACAACAATGTAAAATCAAGAACATAACCCTCAATGCACAAATCCATGTATAAACTATGAGATTTCACATGTAGACAACCTTCCTTGAATCCATTTGGGAACACAACCTTAATCGAGGCCTTAGATCCCAATATAGACCCCCTTTGAAGACAAACCATAAAACTCACCAAAAAAGGATGGTTTTAGAGATACCGATATAGAGGAGAGAAAGATAAAAACCATTAACAAGAAAAGGAAACATGGAGGGGATTAACCTTACTTGGATATTCAATCCACAATTGATGTCATTCCAAACAGCCTAGGATCGAAGGAGAAACACCAATGGGAGTTATTAGACACATTGTCTTTTCACTAGGGTTGATGGAGGAAGAAGGGGTTGAAATACAATGTTATAACATAAAATCCCATAATGGAATTTCTGAAATTTTCTCAATGTTACTTGGCCACATTGTATACCTACACGGTTTGACCAACCGTGCACATACCATTGAGATTATACTATTCGAAAACCACCCCCTAACATGGTTAGATAGAATTTCCACACAGTTTTCTTATCAATGTGATAACCATGTGAATACCATTGTCTAAGCCAGCACGGTTACCTTGGATGATCAAAACTATTTTCACTAATTGTGAGAAAACCATGAAACATGGCTAGAAAAAATAATTTAATCCATTTTTGTGCCCCAAACTCCCAAAACACCTCTGATTCTTTACATGAAACATTGTAAATAATAATTTTACCAAATTAATTTACATAAACTGAAACATAAAAAACATACATTAATAAAGGTTCCAGAACATACATTAATCTACAAAATTTATTGAGAAATAATTAATTAAGGATTTATTATATCACACAACCCACTAAAAGAAACTAAACATGTAATATATGTAAAACCCCATTACGCGACATGTACAATGAGCCACAACACATATAGTTTTGTACCTATTTATTTTTGTGTTCACTCACTTGATGTGCCTATCCTAGCATGACTGGAATGAGTTGACCCTATTGTTACTAGAGATTCCCTAGGGGTGAATCTAGGTGAAGGCCAAATTAAACTTTTTTTAATAAATTTATCCTTATTTTGGGATATTAGTACCATGTTTATAGGAACTATGTTCATGTTCTATTCCTTGATATAAAACCGACTAAAGAAATCCTAGGATTATAGGAAATTATTGTATACAAAGAACACATAAAATTTTTATTGGTTCACCACAAGGGGTTATATCCAAGGAGAAGAGAATAATTATGTATCTATATGCCAAAATCCACTAATATCAAATAGCTCAGTGATATAAATGTTTCAGCCACATTATCCCCATTCTAGTTGACCTACATTATATTGATTAGAATCCAGTCACTTAGGACACAAGGCACACTACCTCTCCTTCCAATCCATGAATGGATTAGGTGAAGTATCTTCCACAACATATTGATTTGAAGGTCACTTAAAAATATGTGGATCATGACAGTATATCTATGATTAGTATGGGAATCTTCTTTCATAATAAATCATAATTCCATTCTCTATTTCTCTTGTCCTCTTCATAATTCCTATACTTCTATACATTATTAGAATATCATCTAAATTATAGATTGATGTATCTACCTTCCAAAAAAATTCACAATAACCTATTCTCCAAATGAGGATTATTCCCTAACATAAATGTATTGTTTCCCTTTATCTATATCCACTAAAATTTGAAAAAAAATACTCACACTTATTCCTTCTGGATCACTCTTGAAGCCCAAACGTACACCTTCATCTCTATAATACCCACTAAATGGTTTCGTGTAAAAATAAATTTGAGAATATACTAGAAAAAACTATTCACTATAAAAACATGTAATTAATGTGACCCCTAGTTCATATCCCTTAAAAAATATATTATTTTTAATATTGGGAAAAATTTTCTAGATGTATAACCTGTGAAATAGGACTCCTAAAACGTATCATTGAGCACAAGACTCCAAGAGGGTATCATAGAGTTGAGGAATCAATGTTCATAAATCATATTATGATACAACTTAGTGCAATACCCCTAGGAATGAGACACCTATATGTGTAATGTAATACCCTATGTATATAGATAATTCTTGAAACTCATAATTGTTTTTTAATTTTTGAATTAGTGGATTGTCCATTATTTTAATTGAACATCATATAGAGGATCCAAGAGTTTGAACACCTATAAATAGGAGTTTTCTATATCCAATCAGGCTCCGACATGATCCAAGGTAATTAATAAGGAGTTACATGTTAAATGGGGTGGTTTAGCTGTTGGTATTACAAATCCTATATCCACTGATGAACTAGTGGTCTAGCACTAGATGAACCACTAGTGATGAATTTGATGGTCCAAAACCCATATTTCCAACATGGGGTTTTTATGTGAAATCCCCCTTACCCTCACCTATTTATTTGCACAAATGAGGGACTTTGTCCCCTTTTCCACCATCCATACCCCAAGTGTTTAGAGTGGGTTTTAAGGAATTTCTAGTGATTTGAGGTATTACTCCTCATTTTTTGGTATCCACTTTTCATTACCTCCATTATTATATAATTTTCTCCTACCTCATTTTGGGTATCAATTATGATTCAAATAGAATATAGTTAAATCAAATTATATATATGGATATTTCATTCAGCCTTCATAGAGGATGTCCCGAGATGATTTCTATACACTATTTTACGTTTTTATGATACATGTCACCATTGTGAAATTTATATGGTTCTAATTAAAAAATAAAATCAAAGGATTTTATAATCAGTAATTAATGATAGTGTTATGCACTGTGATGATATCATGGTTCTACTGTAGACCTCCCTCAAATTTTAAGTCATGATTCTAACATGTTGACGATTCCTCGTGAGATTCTGAAAATATTCATAGTTTACATTAAAATGAATAATTAATAATAAATGTTTTATTGATCATTTATGGGTGATTTGGCTTGGGATGGGGCTTCACCGGGGTTGACGGTGGAATCATGAGATAGAATGAGCCAGATCAGGTATAGAATGGACTTGGTGAGGCATAAAAGAGCTACAATTCTAGGAATTTTATAAAGGGTTTAGCTTCACCATGAGGTTGGTTGTCCTAGTAACCACACTACGGTATTTATGTAGAAATATTTTGATGTTTGATATTATTAATCATACCAATTAGGTTTCTATACCATTTGGATTAATTAGTTTAATTATTTAATTAAAAATTTAATGATTAATTTAAACATCATACCTTAAATGAATAGAATAAAGTACCAATGCCACATGGGCCCTTGTTCACTAGCATGTTGGACTCAAACATGACGTAATTGGATTCATTTTATTCTTAAACATCCATTATGTGTGTTACTAATTAAAACATTAAATTATTATGACGTAGGGGCCCTTACATATAATTCATTGGTCACCTCCAAGAAGGGGTGTGGGATAACAAGAGATGAACATCCTTTGTGGGCCATGTGAGGACAATTGTGATACATCTGTACCGTTAGGAATAAAGATATTGGATGTTCGGTGAGATCCCCTTTCCTTTGATTTGTGTTTTCTTTAGGGTTTAGACCATGGGAATGATGAATGGTGTATTTCTTAGACCCCATAAACCTGGAGTCCATACATAACTTTATTACATTGGCATGATTACATGGAATCAAATTTCGATAGATCGAAAAGTATAGAAGTTTTGGAAAACAAGATTATAAACATGAAACCCATTTTTCATTGGGTATATAATATGTTTCACAACAAAAAGTAAAATATCTGCATCCTTGAAAATCATCCAAGGGATTCATCTTCATAACTTGGGGAAATGAAACATAATAAGGGTGATATAAAATTCTTAGAAAGGGTATGTATAGTGTTTATAATAATAAATCAATAATAATAGTCAATATGGAATTTTTTATAATTTAACTAAAAATCTAATTAAAAAACTGGATTAGGTATTGTCAATATTTCAAGGTAAAAAACTAAAACCCATGCCATTTAATCACTAAACTGAGAATAAAATGAACTTGTAGAAAATGGAAATGAAAAAATCATGTGGATAGATAATAAATGAATTAGAATAAAGGTTAATATTAATTATTTTATTCCATGTTTCTTTGGTACATAGTAACTATACAAAAAATATCAATTCTTAAGATTGTATAAATTACACTGATTCTTCCAAATGATTCATCGCGTGATATTGTTTATGCATCGAGGGGATTATAGTAACTGATTTCCAAAAAAATATCATACCATTATATTATTCTTTGGAAATAAATGTGAATGGTTTATCACCAACTATTTTCATCCTATGAGACTACTGATGCATCGAGGGGCTATCTATAACCCCCCTTTCATACATGTTTAATTCATTCCTCATTTATCAAATAATTGATTTGATTAATTAATAATTTTACTTTTCAAAAAACAATAATACTGAATAAATAGTAAGTATTTATCAATAATTATCTACTTGATGATATGTAACTAAAATGGTTATTAATTTTAAAGAAATGATATAAAATTTAATGATCATTTAAAATATTGGTGTGGAAAATAAACATTAAATAGTACAAAGTGTCTCATACCACATAGAAACATTCGATTTATAATCCACATAATGTAATAACATTAAATTAAAATTATAAAACCATGAAAAAATGATTCATGATATATCATTTAAAATGGTAGTATGTACACCAAATAAAACTAAATTGGTGTATAA
This sequence comes from Viscum album, assembly GCA_963277665.1. NCBI lineage: Eukaryota > Viridiplantae > Streptophyta > Magnoliopsida > Santalales > Viscaceae > Viscum > Viscum album. The sequence continues at coordinate 903,371,928 of OY728165.1, read as the reverse complement.
GAAAAAATATGTCTCAATATATTATATATTTAGATGAAAAACATAACCCTGAGTCTGACTTGTCATGTGTAACTTTATATTCGAAAAAACAGTTAACATATGTTAATAATTTAATCTATTTTGAATTTTTTTTATTTTTTTCATTAATTTTATTCAACTTATTTCAATATTGTAAATAACTATATAAACAATTATGTTTAAATAAGGTATTTTGACCATATTTGATGAATCTATCAAAATGTTGTTTTGTAAGTAATCTATGGTCAAAGGGTTCATTATATAAAAATATCTAGAATAGTTATCATGAACTAATTATCTTATTTATAAATAAATTTTTCTTTTAAAACCTATCATGAAATTTGGTTTTGAAAAATGAACAAATATTATAATCATATAGACTGTAGACCATATCCCCACATGGGTAATGTTCCCATGTTTCATGGATCATTATAGAAAAAAGTTATTTAACTTTATATAATTATATAATTATAATTATATTATAAATATATTTTTATTTAATCATATATAATTAAATATATGATTTATTTTATGTAAATGTAATCACATTTTGTCGAGGAGGCGGTAGTCTACATGTCCATGAACGATGTTATCACTTTTATGTGTATTAAAAGGGTAAAAGGTAAATGATATATTATATTTACAAAATCATAATTATTTCATTGAGATAATTAATATTTAATTTATTCCACATATTTTTACTTAAAACCATCTGTAATACACCCATGTAATTTCTGAATCTATCACATCTCTTTGAGGATGCAGTAGTCCACACGACCACAAATGAAATTATCAATTTTACATCAATTGGAACGCATAAATGTGTGTGTTATATAAAAATTTCAGAATAATAAACACATAATTAAAATCATATATATCATATATAAACAAATTTTTTAACATAATTCCAACCCATCAAAGGTGGTAAAGGAAAAAATAACGACATTGTTTTGTAAATCAACAGTTCTCCATAATCAGACGAGAAGTTAGATAACCATTTTTTTAATGTGTGTGTAGGTGTAGGTAGAACCAATAATGTTAAAAAGATTAAATATATTTGTTATAATTATTTTATTATATATTCATTCAATAATAATAAATGATGCGTTGGAGATTCAAATAAAACATAAATCCATGTTGATGAAGGTTTCATATTTTTTTGGTAACTTTTTTTGGTTTGCAGAAAAGGGATTCCTCATATTGATTTATTCCCAAGGTGAGGATTTTATTTTTTTGGTTTGGGGTCTTGGGAGAGTGTTTATATCTAATTTTTATGATCCAAAGTGGTTTGAGTGGTATGTAGAAATGGAAGAGTGAATGTTGTTTTATAATGGAGCGTGAGTTCCATTCTTGTAAATATCGAAATTCATACAATATTACAGGTCTCTATTAGATAATGTTCTTAAAAATGAAAAAATAATGATTTAATTTGAATTTCTAGTTGAAAAAATATGAACTACAAAAAAAAAGTAAATTTTTATAATTGTTTTCCTTAATCATTATGATTTCATATATTTTTCATTTTGGTATTTTGATTTAGGTAACTTATTTTCTATCCTATGTAATTAAACCATTAAGACTAAATTAAAGGGTTTATTATTATAAAATATATACCAAAAAGATTATAATTATTATATCTAAATTAATAAATAAAAATTCCATGTTTTTTGGATATTAATTTTAAATCATTTTCATGTTACACACAAAGACACAGATTTAACTCAGATCGTGCTGTCATTGTTTTTACTATCTATGGGTCAATATGATTGTTATAAAATATAAATTTGTACATTAATTGAGCACATTTAATATTTATTAACACTTGATAATATCTTTTAATAAGATTTATTTTTTAATAATTTTAAATAATTTAGTATGAAATCATTTATTGTAAAATAACCTTAATGTAAATTTTGAAATTAATTAATTAATTTTAATTTATAAATATGAAAACATTATTGGAATTAAAATATATTATGTTCAAATATATGTATAAAAATATAATTTTCCAATAAAAAATTTAACATTATAATTAATTAAAATTAATTTACTATTAATATTTTTAGCATCATTTATAATATTTAATAATTTACAATATAATGAATGTGTTAGCATTTAATAAGAGATAAATGTTATTATATCGTCTATAAAATTAAATGTTAAATTAAATGATAAAAAACATAATTTTCCTTTCAAATTATTTATTATAACTGAAACTATGTAGCTTATTCCATAATATTATGGTTTATAAATTTTAATGGTAAGGAAGGTTCCTTTTTCACATAGATAAGTTATTAAATGGGTCAATTTATTGAACATGTGTCCCATATACTCATAAAACCCGATTGGTGAGAGGAAATGGTTGAAATATTTTCATCCAAAAAAATGATCCTGATAAACTATAAATATTATACTGATTACATCATTTTTTTTTAAATTAAATTCACATAAGTAAAAAAAATAATTTTAAAGCTAATGTTGCAAATGTGGTACGGACACATGTTTTTAAAGTGAAAATGTTCAAAATTTCATTAATCCCTTATATAAAAATTAAATATATAAATGATTCCAATGACCAGAATAGTATTAATAAATATATTATTGATCTATTGTGTCTTTAAATCAAATTATCAATATAATTTAACATTAATAACTATTTATTCAAAAAGGTAGTATTAATCTAAAATGCATAATTTTTATTTATTCATCATAAAATTATACTACTTAGAGAAATACGTAGAATTAACCCAAAGATAATTTTGATAGGCCAAATTCAAAAATTGATTTATTTTGACAATTATAATTTATAAAAGTGTCAAAATTTATTTTGAAAATTTGTGTAACATTATAAGGTGGTCAAACACGGACTTATGTGTAACACAAGATAACTTAGTGTTGTGAGTAGCCTAATCTTAACAATGTGTTATGAAGAAGTAAATGTAGAAAAAAATAAATTTCACTATAAAATGAAAATATTTTAAATCCTTACTGTTTAAGATTCTACCCACCTTAATTAAAATTTTTCACTACAATTTAAAAATTATCTCTATAATTGTAGGTTTTATATTTTAGAATAAACAATTTTTGAAAACCCCACATAATAAATAGGTTTAGTGAAACATCTTTTTAATAAGAAGGAAAAGGAAATGAGAATATCACCAAATAATAGGATTTCAAATTGATTAGTCTTAGTTAGAATATGATCATCAAGGGAAAATAAAACAATCATGGTATAATGGAGAGTAATAGAGAAAATATTCTGTAGAATGTTGATAACCACAAAGTCATACACCAGGGTAATGAAATGGTCATTGATATCACAAAAAATGATGATAATATGAAAATATATATGTTTTAAAACCATTTTTCTTAGATTTAAGGAATTCATTCACTATCTATGAATATAAGTAATCATATGTAACTATATACATAATATTTTCTTTTTTTACACCTCAAAATATTTCTATATCATATCTTAACAGAAGATACCTTATATATTGAAGTAATATATTAATCCATAAATATAAATCCAATTTATAACATAATCCATTTGATAAATGATTAACTTTTCTTAATGGTTATGATCCAATACCTTATAATGATGGTCACAAAAATTCCCAAAATGAAATTCTCATTATACATTAATCAACACTAAGTGGCTATTAATTTACACATTCTAAATATTAGAATAACTTATTTAGGTATTCTCTTGAAATATTTTAAAAACATACTTTAACATAAAACCATATAATAAACATGAATGCAAAAATATTACTTAAAATTTATTTTATTGGATATATTACATCTATCTGAGTGTTGTAAAACCTATTAATGATAGCATAAGACACATTGTAAACAAATATTTAATCATTTCCAATGTGGTTTATTGTATCTAGTAAACTATACCATATCAATCATCTTTTTATTCACACATAATTATCATAGAATTAGGAACATATTAAGGATTATCATTCCTTCAACTGTGGGTTTCCAAAAAAAATTCAACTTGCAACTGAATAACTTTTCTTGGTTATTGAGATCGATCAACACACACTTTTAAATCCATGATGAAATGCCATGTAGTATAATATTTATATATTTTACAATTAACATAACCAAGACATTAATTAAAAAATAATAAAATGAAATAATTATTGAATCCACACATATGCATATTAATCCTTACTCTTCTTAAATATAATTATAAAAATCTTGACCGTTATATATATGCCTCCTTTTGGGTGTATTCCTTCTAAATTTTTGACATTGACTTGCATAGTGTCCTACCATGTTATAGAAAAATCATTGTACATTGGGACCCATTTTTTAATCCATGTAATAAAAAACACAATTTCGTTTCATTCCACACTTGTAGAAACCATGCACTAATTTTAAGAAAGGTCCATGGTTATTATTTCCATAATTATTACATGTGGGCAAATATATATTCCCCTTATTCCCTTTGTCCATATTTTTCTCAATTATCATCGTGTTCACGTGCTTCCTTCACAATAAATAATACGTAGTGAATTATTTCTTTCACTCCTTAGAACATGATATTATTTCCTTTTATAATGAGAATTATCTGTAGACTAATTCCCATAGAAATATTGTCTTAAGACTACAGAAGATATGATCATCATCAATATATAGATCATGTGCATTAGTATGTTCTCATTCCTTTTACTAGGCTTTATTTATAAATGAAAAAATAGGTTTAGTTAGATCTTATTATGCAAAATAAAAAAACTTGTTAATTAAATAACATAAATTACAAAATTTATGTGTTGATAATCTCATAATCATATGCATGATTTCTTTGGGATATTCCTCTATAATTATCCTCAATGTTTATCATATGGTTATGTTCTCAAATATATTTTTGTATAAATATACATTCCAAGGATTATAAAAACATCCATTGATACCAAGCAAAACTCCATGAAATCAGATTCCTGGAGCTGTAACACACCATTATTTTTTGAATTGTTTTTATAATAAATTTAATCTTTTTTATATTTTACATTTCATAGAACACTAAATGTATATTTTGATATATGAAATCACTAAGTTTGGATTTCATTATATGCATAAAAAGTCAATATTTTGATAAATTAATCATTGTATTATCTTTTGGAACACTAAACACTATCTATGGGTTGCAATACATATAATACTGAGTCCCTTTGATAGGATGTATTACACCGAAGGTTGATTTTTACTAAACTATTAGAAATTGTTAATACTATTATTAAAATATTATCATAACTAACACATAACCATTGGAATATATATTATGAATAAAATTAAATAAATTGTTAAAATATTATTTACATTAATATATAAAATTAATCCTTTGGTAATCAATTATTATATGTGAATTTAATAACTATTTGAAAATAATGAAATAATTTTTAAAACCGAAATACTTTTCTATGTACAAAGAGTATTCTATCCCAGTAAATTAATAAAACACCATTGATTAATATTTCCAATAAAATTTATTGATTATATATTCAATAAATATTTCTTATTATCATCCAATATATTTTATAGTTATAAGAAAAAAATAATTCCAATTGTATGAATAAAAAGATATATTTTTTAAAAATGTAATTTTCCATCATTTTAATGGATAAAACATTTTAAATGTAAACTTTTTAACTTTTATAAATATAATAAAAAATAATAAACTTCATTTTTCAAATATAAAAAAATTAGTTGAGGGTTATGTTTTTGTATTTTTAAGAGAATATTATTTTTTAATAATTTGTGGAAAAAATGAATTTCAATTAAAAAATGTTTTTTCCTCTAATTTATTTCTAAGGATAAATTATGTTTTAATTTGTTTTAAATTTTAATTAGAGACAATATACCTAAAAAATCCAATTTATATAATTTTTATCAATTTAGATTCGATAATTTATATAATAACATGCCATTCTTTTGAAGACATTTAATTTAAAAGCCCAGTTAGTCATCACGTATGCGAGATTGAAGTTAAATTAATTTATGTATATTAATTGATTGAAATTTGGATAAATTGATTAAATATTTATAATAACAATAATTTATAATTTATAATAATGTCAAACCATTTTTTTCTGAAAATATTAGTAAGTGTGATAAAAATAAATTACAATGATATTGAAGAAACATAACATAATAAAGGACTAAACATGAAAAATAAGGGCCAAAATGACATAGAAACATGTCTATAATACATTATGTTTCCATATATAGTCTGTATATTAAAATGGGGACAATTTATATAATTATCTTATCCACTTTGAATAGGAAAAATGTCGGTGGAATTTCCTTTTAAAAAGTTTATAAGAATGTTAGAAATCATCCACCATAAAAAGGAACTCACACCACCCATTTAGTCTCAAATCTTATGAAATTTTTCTCACACAATATATGCTCAGATAATTTCCCTAATTCCATAACATCATCATATAATCCTATTTTTTCGAATAAATCATCCAAAGGAATACTTTTCTTATAAACCAAGAGGAATTACCCAATGAAGAAGTAACAGCCTTCGTCAAGATCCTTTATTTTATTTTCATTATCCACCCCCGAAAAAATTATTATTATAGGATTATATAATAAAACCACTATATTGATTATACACAGTTGTTTTTTATATTATTTTTATCTAACATTACAAATAATTCCATAAAATGGGTAACAAACATACAGTTTTTTCATACGGTGAACCGCCGCCTCAAGAAACATTGATATTCACTTTTATTTTATCATCTCTGATGGCTGGGAATTTTGATGGAAAATATATATTTATATTAAATATATTATATTTTATATTTCATAATGATTCATTAATAACTATGTAATACATACGTTCATGTTATCCATTTTGTGTGAATACAATATCTTTATTTGTGAATGGGTGGATTGTTCGCTCCTCAAAGTGATGTGTTTCATATACATTTTACATGGAACTTATTAAGTATGGGGTTTTAAATTTATATGAAATATATGAAATAATTATTATATTTTAATGATAATATATATATATATATATATATATATATATTATCATATATTATATTTACAATATCTATTTCAAAAAGACAATTAAACGGAAATCGTGTGCAACTGTACGTACTGCCAATGGTCTCCATGAACTGTGTATTCTATTTCATATTTATATACTGTATAGATTTTTATAAATAAATATATATGAAATATTTGTGTTACATATTTAGTTACATAATTTTATCTAATAATTAAATCATTGTCTAAGTAATAGGATCAATAATAACTTGCCCAAACATATATGAAAAACAATGAAGATATTATGTGAAACGTATCAAAAACATATAGAGTTTTTAATATACAGTTAATAAAAATCCCTAAAAAATAATATATCGTGTTAGATATAATAATATGGTTCGTTTTTATATTTTTTATAAAATTATATTTATTATACATGAGTTTCTAGTGAGTAAAAATAAATTCAATACTTATGGTGAGGTAATTTCACTCACTTTTTATTTCTGTGAGAAACATGACATATTCACAACTCAATTATTTTTTTGTGGTGTGTATAATTCCCTATTAAATTTTATATAATTAATTTAAATTATTAAATTATATTTAAATATTATATATATGTTATACTTTCCTGCATATCATGATTCTAAATTTACTCAAATTGTAAGTGTTTTCTTATCTCATGTTGATTTCTGTGATACTTTTATCTTATTCACCTCTCATTTATTTTTATGATGTAAATAATTCACATGATTGTATTGTATGATTAATGTTCATAAATTTATGTGTATTTAAATATACATTTTATGATATTTTTTTTCCTAGGGTTTATGTTCCTAACATTACAAAATTGGTAATGTATGTTTGTCTAAATTGTCCTTCTTTAAGACACAAGATTTTTTATGAACCATTATCTCTATATGGGATGTATATAATAACATTGAGAAGTTACATAATTAATTTTAGTATTTTAAAGATACTATCTGATTCATTTAATTTTATATATGGATTGGGATTTAAATTTAACAAAGTGGTAACAGTTTATTGATACAATGTCATTAATTATTGGGATTTTTTTATTATGCATCCACTAATGAAAAATTATTATTAATCTCTCATGAAAAAACATGGTTCTTCTTCTCAAATGGTTATACATTATAAATTCACGAACTTGTACAATTTTACACTATTTTTGACATAATATAATAATTATTTTTGTTAATGAAAATGAAACATTGTTTCTTCTTTTGATCGTAAATATTTGTTCATATAAAATTGAGTTATATAAAAATTTATTCAAACAGATTTAATATACTAAAATGATATTTGAAGGAAAATTATACCAGTTTTCTAAATTTTTAAAAAATGGTGTTAAAATGAATCTTCTTTTCATTTTCTTATGAAGGATATTTTTTATACAATTATGTTGCAAAAAGAATGTTTGGAACGTATGGAGTTACCCATCTTCATGACCATAATTTCCTTGAATCATAATTTATATGTTTACATGTTTATTTTTAAAAAATTTGTTTTAGTAATATTCTATAAATATGTTGAATAAAATGTTTTTTAAATAAATTTGTTTTCAATAGTATTCCATGCCTTATTTTTAGGTTTTCCAATTGTTTTCCATGAAAAAAGATTTCAAAATGATTTAAATATTTCTTTTTTATTTTTCAATGTATTTTCAATGAAAAAGGTTTTAAAAATATTTACAGGCTTCATTTATATGTTATCAAATCTATTTTAATTGTAAAAAAGTCTTCAAAATTCATTTTTTATTAAAAATTAATTTTTATGGTGGAAAAAATATTTTCCATGAGATATGTTTTAAATGAAATTATAATGGGTTATTTTTAATAAAAGTTTTTCGAAGTGGTTTTATAAAAATTATTTCAAATGAATGTGTATTTTCCTTGTGAAATCACTCATGTTATAATTCAAAATTGTTCGACATCTATAATTAGATAATTTTTTGTAGTTTATTATTTTCCTAGGATATGATCCATGAATTCAATTCAAAATCATTCTTGAATGGTTTATTTTTATATGGAATAATGTTTATGATTCATGTTCCACATCCTTGGGTTATTGTATTTTGAAAACCATTTTTTTCAATGGTTATGCTTTGATGAAATTATTATTAAACCATTTTATTTTCTATAGTTAATGAAATGATAAAATGTTATGATACCCATTTATCTAATAGGTAATGATGTGATGATTATGGTACTCATCTCTTTTTATGGGTCATGATAAGATGCTTGTTTTATAATCATAAGTAATATGTATATATGATTTTATTTTGTGATGGGTGTAGACTATATCATCCCCAATTCATTATTTATTGATTTACATCTCATGAGATAATTATTAGAAACATTTCAACATGCTTGCTTCCAAATGGGAAATAGGTGCGTCCTTATCCCAAATGGGAAACATGTGTGTCCTAATCCATTATGTTAATCTAGTGAAACACAATCCACGATGGAATGATCAGGAATCCTGATATACTATAAGAATATTTGAAAACCAAATCCCTTATAATGAAAGGACTGCAACTGAGGATGGTGGTTTGTCTCATCATATAGGTAAAGTCCCCATAATGTTCCCTAATATGTTTTTTGGAAATGAACATTGAATTATAGGTAAATTTAATACACATTTATGTGTTTCCCAAAAAAAACTATGTCATATTCCTATAATATTCACAAATGTATCATGTTCAGGATTATCTTATTATTCATGTCTCTTGAACTACCAATATTTAAGACATGACTCATATTGCCGATATTTGATTTATAGGGTTTTATTTATAAATGTTATGGTTTTGATCTCATAAACTTATGTATGTTATATGATAATGTATTTCCTTTATATACCCATATCGAGAATTAATTCTCACCCATTTCTTATGTTTCATTTCCCTATGTTATGAATATTTTTTTTATGTTGGAGAACTGAATGGGGATATATTTAAGGGGCATGATGAAGATATTTCCCCAAACTAGATGTATGTGTTCCATTTTTACAAATTCGATAAACTGTTATGATCTTTGAGAAGGTGCATTGTATTATTCTGAATATTTATATATATTGATGTAATATCCTTGTATGTTAGGCGTGGCTCACTATAGTTTGCATCAAAATAATGTTTTAGTCGCCCTTTGGAAACTAGGATGAAAAAACGTTCGGGAGATCTATAGATACATTTCTATGTATATGTCAGGTGATGTATCCATGGATAAGTATAAGGGTGAGTTATTATTTAGGAAAATATCCTGTAAATTTGGTAAATGATAGAGTGATTGGTTTCCTAGAAATTAAATCCTCTCTGGGGACTATACGTGGATGTCGAGTTGGAATATATATACATTGAGGTATCCCAAAAAAACTAGTTTTAGATAGACTTGATTGGAAATTGGTCCATGAAAATGGGCCTTGCTACACACCTGGGTTAACAATCTTAGGGGATATGGTTTGAAAATTCACAAACTCTTTATAAAACCTCAAAAAGGATTAAAAAAGAAGACAAATATGAATAAAATAGGACAAAAATAAGGGGTCATAGATTATTGATTCCTGTTTAATTATTTAAACATTATATAATGAATTTTTTCTTGGCCTATGTGGTTTTATATTTTGATAATATTTTATCACACTTTTCTTTTTAGTGTTAGTCAATTGAAGGAATTAGAAAAAAGATGGATAACATTAAATTTTTCATATGTGTAAAATATAGACATTTTAAAAATCAATATCCTATGTTGAGATACCTTGAAAAGAATCAGTAATGTGGTGTATGTATCGGTAATACTTATGAAGATAAAGAGACTGAAACTGATATATTAATGGTATGCGATGTGATAACATCATTTTTTCATTAAACATAAAAATCCTGATTATATATAGGATTAGGAACCTTAGTACATGATTCATATTTCATATTATAGGAAAATGGTTATAAACGAATAAGATTATGAATCCTAGGTAATGGTTTTAGAATAATGTACCGTAATTATAGGTTATATTTTTTGGAATTCGAAGATTATATCATATGAATAGTAAAATATATAATTTTTTTTTCTTTACATATTTTTCACTAAAGATATAAAAGAATATATTGAATGGTTTTTACGACATATAAAAGTGATTTAAAGGAATTGTTTTATTTTTAATTAAGGAATGTAAACCGTAATGTGTTCATGATATCGAGACAATTGTGCTTATCATGGATAAAGATATGGTTTTTTTGGATTAAGTAAATTGTGTATTATTTATGAGCACAAACCTGATAAATTATTTGTTGATAGATTCATATATGTTATTATAGATGCATTTTAAATCTTATTGTATTTACAGAATAAATCTAGTGATCTTCAAAATATGGAATCATGCTTGTTTTCCAAAAGCATTGATGGTAATAAAGGTGATTACCATGTTTCAAGAAAATATACGATGAGGGAATTCCCATGTTATGAATTTATCAACCATGAACATCCTTATGTTTTATACGAGATCATTTTTTAGACGAGCTAGTATCATTTTTTCAAATGTTTTGTATTTTCATCTTTTAGTAGTGTTATAATTTTTACCAATAATAAATATTATAAATTAAAAATTGGGTAATATTTGGGATATTAATGTAGTATATCACCATATGGGGATTTAGGCATGTTTAATAACCTATGTTAACAATTTTTTTTATTAAAAATAAATATATATGTAATGGATTATCAATCTACTTCATGATGAATTAGTATTTGAGGAATGAAAAATTCACCTTCATTACTTTGACTTAGAGATGATGTGAAATTTAATCAAGGAAAAAAAGGTAATCGTTTTCAAAAAATAATATAAATATTAATTTTCATGAAAATTACTCAACTTTCGGAAAAATGACATTTGAAAAAAATATCCCAGTACCTTCATTTTTTAGGAATCAATTGGACCCTTAGATCGTCAAGATATATTAATTGTTGATTCTATATTCCCTATCACTCTCCATAAAAACATGGTAGTTATATTTCACTTCAATGCCCATATTTTTATTTCATATCCATGTTCTCTAATGTGGAAACCTACTAATGTGTTACTTTTTGTAATCGTTTTGTTTCCAAATTTCCATTTTTAAAGAATGGTTTAATATTCATTTTGATGATCTGGTTTTCTATGAATGAAACATTCAAGTAGTAAACCATTAACAATAAATATTTATATCAATGGAGAAATTTATTTTATGGGTGGGTATAATTTAATGACTTGATATTTTTTGAACTATGTTTTTTGACCTAATTTAATCTTTTCATTATATTTTTTCATTTCATACAACACTAAATATATCTTTAGCTATACAAAATCATTAAGTGTGAGGTATGATATACACAACACCAATTCAACATTTCATTACACGCAAAATATATATTATCATGCATCACACTCAAAAAATTATTTGTCTGGTATTATACTCAATACCAAGTCCCATTAATAGCTTCTTTCACACACAAGTTCATGTTTTACTAAACTACAAGATATTCTTAATATTATTATTAATATATTATTATACCTACCACCTAGTCCATGGAATGGATGCTACCAATAATGTTTACTAAATTATAAAAAAATGAGTTAAAAATGAATATAAAATCAATAATTTGTTTATCATTTATTAAAATTTAATGATAGAAGTAATTGAATATTAAAAAATTACATTTCTATGAAAACTAATTTTCTATATACAAACACAATTTTATCCCAATAAATTAAACAAACTAATTTTTAATAATGTTTTTCATTAAATTTATATAATATAAATCAAATTATTAATTTTTATACTCATGAAATATATTTAATAGGTATAAGATAAAAATAAATCCAATTTTATGAATAAAAATATGTATTTTTCTAAAATGTAATTTAAAATATTTTTAATGAAGAATCAATATTAAATATAATCTATTGATCATTTAAAAATTTAATGTGAACATAAATTTATTTTAAAAATATAAAAATTAAAATTATTTTAGGGTGTTTTCTTGGAATTTTTCTTAGAAGGTTCATTATTTAAATAATAGTAAAAATATGAATTTTAAATTAAAACTTATTTTTATGGAAATTATTTATAAGTTTAAATAATGTGTTTGATTGGTTTAAATGTTTGATTATATGGATTATAAAATAATAATCCAATATATTTCATTATTATTAATTTAATTTTGAAATTCGGTATAATACCTCCAATACGGTTGACCATTTTTACTTTAAAAACCTACATTTTCATCTCGTTTATCAGATTATATTTAAATTATTTTCTGCAACTTCTATGATTTGAAATTTGAGAAATATAATCCAAATATAGAATAATAATAATTTTTAATTGCTAATAATTTAATTTTTTTCCATATATTTTAGAAAAATAGATTAAAATAAAATAGAATGATTAAGTTGAAAATTAGCTTTATTAAAGACAAAAACTTATTTTTAAAGGCCCAAATGACCTATAAAATTAACCAAAATCCAATTAAGTACATATATAGACCATATAATTCATTTTAAGGTATTGGTAATTTTATTGGACCAACTATTCATAGAAAAAACACGAGTGGGACTCTCATTTCAAAAAATTATAAGAATGCCACTCCTTCACTATAAAAAGGCACTCACCCCTCCAATTTATTCACTCATATAAATAACATTCTATTTCAAACAAACTACTAAAATAGGTTCCATAATTCCCTAAATTAAACCAAGAATCCTCCTTTTTGGTATAAATCCAAAAAACCAAATATTTTTGTGGAAATCAATAAGAGATACCAGAATAAGAGGCAACATCATTCCCCAAGGTCCTTTCTTTCATTTTCATTATACACCCCTTAAATGTTCATATTACCAGATTACATAACAATATAAATAACCTAAAAACATTTAATTTTTTTAATCTTATATTTTTCCTTACACTGAAATACACTTCCATATAAGGGGTAACAAATTTAATGTTCTTGTGAATGGTGAACTACCGCTGCACGAAACTATATTGATTATTTTTATTTTAACACCTCTGATGGTTAGGAATTATGATGGAAAATATTCTTTTATAATATTTAAATGATATTTATGGTGTCTTTATTCTTATTTAATTGTTATATAAAACAAATAATTATTGTTTCCATTTTTTTGTAACTATGACAACTTCATTTGTGGACAAGTGGGAAACCACCACCTAAAAGCATTGTGATTTGATCAGACATTACATGAAACATATTAAGGTTGTGTTTAATAAAAATATATTATATATATTAAATGAAAATTTTACTATGATTTTAATATATATAAATACTCATATATTTTATTTACATTATAATTTTCATAATTATAATTAAATGGAAAAAGTGTTCATGTGTAAGTACGGACTACTGTCACCCTGAACGGTGTATTCGATTTCACATTTATATATTATATATGTTATTATAAATCATAATATAATTAATACTAATGATACTTATATCATGATTTAATTTCTTGATTTATGTAAATCATTATCTATGTATGAGGATCATGAATATCAATCCAAAACATAAATGAATACGAAAGAAGATATTACCTGAAACATAACATTACAATGGAGTTATTAATAGACGGGTAATATAATGTCATTAAAATATAATACATGGTATTATTTATAATAATATGATTATTTTTTTGATTTCCTGTAATATTCTATGTATTATACAAGAGTTCGGAATGTGTTCAAATAAATGAGAGACTTATGGTTTAGGAATTACATTTCGCTTTTTAATTTCATGGGATATATTCCATATTCATCACTTATATCTTTTTTATTGTGTATTAACTACCCTATTAAATTTAATATAATTAATTTAATTAGTTTAATAATATTTATACCATTAAATTATTTTATTATATTATTGTGATCATGTTTCTAACGTCACTCAAGTAGTAAGGGTTTCCTGGTCTTACTTTTAATTTTGTGAGACATATTTCTTATTCACCACTCATATCTTTTGTAAGGAGTATATAATTACATGAATTTATTATTTGATTAATTTAATTAAGATTATGGTTTTTTAAATATCTATTTTATGATCTTTCTTTCATGGGGTTTTTCCTTCAAAGGTTAGAAAATTCAGATAGTAGTTTGGTCACAGTTTTCCTTATTTGATACAATTGTCATGTTATGAAACTATATTTTCTAATGAGGTGTACATACTGAATTTTAAATTTTATATCGTGAAAATTTTTATATTAAGGATTTTATAATATTAATGTAATGGTATAATACTATGGGTATAATGATTAAATGTTAACAAATTGGTAACAGTTTGTTGCAACTATCATATCGTTTATCAGGATTGCTTAGGATTATGCTTCTATTGATAAAATATTATGATCCATCTCTCAAAAATGATCCTGAATTTTGTTATCCTATTTTTATACATTATTTATTCATATTTCAGTACTATTTTACCAATCTTTGGTACTAATGATATTTAATAAAATACATTTTTGAGAATCCATCTTTCTGTCTTCTTTTAGTTGAAAATCATTGTTCTTCCAATACAATGTTTTCTATTATAGTTTTTATAAATATTTTCATATTATCATATGATGATTTATATAATTTTTAACCTATTTTATACATTTTTAGAATTTGTTTCTAAAGGTATCTTCTTTTAATTTTCCAATTAAGGCACTTTTTTAATCCGTTAAGGTGCAAAATTAAGGTTCGGTATATATAGACCTAACTACCCTTTGGAAAATAATTTCCTTGAAGATTCTCTTGTACATAAAAAAGGTTAATTTTGAAGAAAATATTTTCCTAATATTATAGTTATTTTTTAATTATAGTCTTTTTCAATTAATAGTAATTTTAAAATGATTTTGGGCCTTCTTTTAGGTTTCAAAAGTATTTAAAAAAAAAGTTTTCAAAAAATTTTAAAGATTTTTTTATGCATTTTAAAGGTTTTTTCAAAGAAAAATATTTTCAAAATATTTTCAATATCCCATTATATGTTTTCAAAGTTATTCTAAATGGAAATTTTTTTCCAAATGCTCAATGTTTTTTTTAAAAAAAATTAATAGTGGAAAAGATAATTTCCTCAAGAAATTATTTAAATTAAATTTTATAGTTTTCTTTATAAAAATATGATTTTGATATAGATTGATAAAAATAATTTTCAAAGAAAATATTTTTTACATAATAATGGTTTCATATGATCTTACAAAATCTATATCCATCTATGATGACATTGTTTTTTATATTTTACGTTACCTAAGGTATACGATCCAAAAATACCATTCATATTCTATGATGAATGATTTTTGGTTAGATGTAATGATGTTAATGATACACGTTTCAATTCAAAAAGTTATATTCACTTGAAAAAAGTTTTATTTCATATGTTATTCATTTATGAGATGATTTTAAATCCTTTCACTTTTCAATAAGTAATGATATTATAAAATGTTATGATGCCAATTATTTTTCATGTGTTAGGATATTATGTTCATAAAACTGATAATTTTTATGCGTCATGATATAATGAAAGTTTTATTATATTTTTTACCATGTATGTTTGATTAAATCATATGAGCTGTCGGATATATAACACCACCCAATGAATTGGGTAATCATTTATATGTCAGTAGATAATGATTGGAAAAATGTCAGAAATAATGATCGAAAATGGGAAACTGGTGTATCTTGATCCAAAATGGGTATCATGTGTGTCCTGTTCTATTATTGGAGGATGGGGAAACCCAGTCAATAATTGGGAGATTGGGGAACCCAATCCAATATGGGAATATGGGGAAACCTGATCCCTTATAAGGAAAGGATTGTGACAATGTATGGTAGTGTTTCCAGACCTGTAGGTATAGTCCCCATGAACATCCATATTTTTTTTTTCAGAAATGAGATATGAATTATAGGGACATATGTTCTAGGTTTATGTTTTTTCCATAAATTCTATGCCCTATTCCAATAATATGATCACATAGTTCATGTAATTTATTATCTTATGATTAATGTTTCATGAACATCCAATCATTATACTATGTATCATGGTTTTGATATTTGATATGTAGGTTATGATATTCAAATGTTATGCTCTGGTTATTATATCATTTTGTTCATGATAAGCTTGCATATATCTTTATTTCAAATTAATGAGAATTTGATCTCACCCTATCTTATGTTTCCTTTCTCTATGTTATGAAGAATGGTTTTATATAGGATTATATAATGGTAAGATCTTTATGGGGGTATTATAGATATTTCTCCAAACAAAATGTATGTGTCATTTGTTTCCAAAGACATTAATATATTATGCTCCTCAGGATTGTTCTTTTGTAATGTTCAAGATATTCTCCTAAATTTTTCTAATATCCATGTATTTTAAGCCTTTTCCTCTATAAGGCCCATTGAATTACTTTATTACATTAGCACGATTACAAGGAATAAAATCTTAATGGACTAATTAGTTTATAAATTTTTGGAAAAATGATTACATAGATGAAACCAATTTTACATTGTAACCATTTAATTTTCCACAACAAAAAGTAAAATTTAGGCATCCATGAAACTCATTCAAAGGATTACTCGTTATAACATGGAAAAATGAATCATAATTACGGTGAGAAAAAATTATCATTAGGTATGTATAACACAAGTATTCATGAATCAATAAGATTAATCAATATGGGAATTTAAATAACTGAACACACTTTCCATTTAATCAATATGATAAGGAATAGTCAATATAGATAGAGAAATAAATGAAACAACACCATTTATTCAATATACTGATAATGGAAATAATCCATAAATAATGAAAAAAAAATCTAACTGATAATTTATAACTAATTACCAATTAAGTTAATTCATGATTTTTTGATTCCATTTTACCTTGTTACATGATACCTTTATTGTCAAGATATATTATTAACATTGTTTAATCAACACTGATTTGGCCAACTAAATCTTCTAATGAGACAACAGTTGTATCAATGGGATAAAATTAATTATTCCCAAGACCATATCATACCATTCCATTATTCATCGAAGTAAACAAAAAGGGTTTGTTTCAAATATATTTCATCCCACGAGAATACGGATACATCTAGGGGATAAATATATCTAGGCCCCACCCATGTTGAACCTACTTAAAACATTCCATCTATATTGAATCTTCAAATTAATTAAAAAAAATTACTTATAATAAAATATATTTGTTGAATAAATGACACATATTTATTAACAATTCCACATTTGAGGATAGGTAACAACAAGGGTTTTTGATGTTGATGAATGGAAATACCATTCAATGTTCACTAAAAACATTCTTGAGGAAAATAATTTGTAAACATTACTATGTTTCACATACCCCATTGAAATATTTTATACATAATCCCCTTGAGGTAATAACATTAAATTAAATATGGAATATCATCATAATATGTAGAATTTGGATATAACTTTTCAATGGTTAGAATATGCCCCATATAAATGTTTATTGGTGCATAACAACAAATAAGTCTATGTGGATTGTAAATTGATAAGAAATCCCTTATCTTAAGTCCGACATGTCACGTGCATCATTAAATTCTGGAATAACAAACATGTGTTAAATATTTACATTTTTCATTACATTTTTCGTGTTTATAAATAATTTTATTCTTCTTATTACAATATTGTAAAAAACTACATAAACAATTAAGTCTAGGTTCGCTATATTTCCCTTATTCAATGTATTTTTCAAAAATGACTTTTTAGGTCAATTATGGTCCAAGGGGTAATTATGTTATCATGTTTCAATTATTATGACATAATTTACATATTTCTAAATAAATTATACTTTTCTAACTAGTCATGATATATGGTTATATAAAATTAACCAATGTTACAATCAAGGAAATGGAAGGTCGTACATATGCATGAGTGGCATTACAATTTTTCATGATCTATATTGAAAGAAATTATATAACAATATATATTTGTATATTGTTTATTATATCACAAATACTATGATATTTAATTATATACTTATATATATATTGTTATTGTGATGTAAAAAGAATCACAACGCGTCGAGGAGGTGAATGTTTAGACACCCAAGAAAGATGTTATCACATTTTGGTTTTCGAAAAGGGTAATAAATTAAAGGATATATTATATTAATATAAATTTATGTATGTAATTGATATAATATATATTTCATTTATTTCATATTTTTTATTTAAAACTATGCATAGTGCATTCCATGAAATTCTTGAACGAATCACATCACTTTTAAGAGGGGGTAGTCCACACAGCCACAAATGATGTCATCATATTTACACAAAAAAGAATGTATAATGTTATGTGTTATATATAACTTCCATTAACATAAATACATAATTCATATCAAATATTTCTTATAGGAAGAAATATTCCATCATAATTCCCAACCATGGAAGGTGGTAAAGTAAAAAATGGAAGACATCATTTCGTGAGGTGGTAGTTTGTGGTACATGAATAATAAGTCCGTTTCCAATGTTATGGAATTGTGTTTAGGTGTAGGAAAACGCCATTAAAATTTTCAATATATTTATGATAATAATTTTTTATATAATCAGTGAATATTATGAAATTAATTGGTGGATAAATAAATAAAACATAAATGCACATTGAAGAAGGGTACCTCTTTTTCAGGTAACTACTTTTAGTTTTCACCAAAGGACAAAGATTGATTGATTTCTTCCAAAATTTATACCTCTATCATGGGGGGGGACAATTTTTAAATATTTATTATTATCCTAAGTGGCTTGGTTTGTGAGAGGAAGTGGAAGACTGAATTCTTTATTATAATTTAAGGGTTGTGGCATTATTGTAAATACAAAATGGTATACACTATTTGAAGGTATATATTACCTCATGTGATTGAAAAATGTGAAAATAATGGGTTGATGGGAAATTATGGCCTATACAATCTCCACGAAAAAATATATGTTCATTTTTATAATTTTTTCTCAAATTTTTACGTTTTCATATATTTTAATTTTTGTTTTTTATTTTCAAACCCAGTTTTATAACCTATGTAATTAAACCATTATGAATAAAATAATTTTATAATTGCTATAAAATATTGTCCCCTAGAATTATAAATATTATATATAATTTAAAAAATAAAAATCAATTCTGTGTTGAAAATTAATTATAATAAAGAACCTATAACGCGAAAAAACTCTACTTTAACCTAGATCGTGGTACAAATGTTTTTTAAATCTGTAGGTTAATATGATTATTGTAAAAATTAATTTTTCCATAAATGGACCATATATTATATTTTTCAATATATGAAATCCCCTTTTATGATGATATGACTTTTATAATTTTTATAACACTTAATAAAAAATTATTTATTGTAAAATAAGATTAAGCACAATTTTGACATTATTTAATTAATTTAACTTAAAACATTTAAAAGAATAATACTAAAATTAAATTACATTAATTTAAAATATATATATATATACTGATATATTTGTCTATAAACATAATTTAACATGATTATTCATGAAATTTTCTTTCCTTTTAATGTTTAAGAATCATTTATCTTATTTGATTGTTAGCTATATAATCTATGAGTTGAGGTTTATTATTTGTTTATTTTAATTGAATAATATCTAAAAATTGATGTTAAATTATCATGATAACAACAAATAAATTATCTTTAAAAATAATTTACATAAAAAACTTTGTGGATTCTTCTATACATTAAATCTTTATACTTGTTAAAGGTAAGCAAGGTTCCTTTTTATTACCTTTTTCTTAATTTACATATTATATGGGTCACATTCATGAACATATTTTATAATGACACATAAAATCTTAAATAAGTGGGTATATGATGAAAATATGAATTGGAAATTGATTTTGGGAAATTTAATTAGGAAAATTTTCCCATTATGATTTATGTTTAGTCTCTTGTAAAGAATAATTTTACCATAATCATTGTAATTAATTTTAATTACTTTCCCAAATATTTTTGGTCAAAAACTAATTTTATCATATTATAATATAAAAATTATATAATAATTACAATTCTTTATATTCAATTCTCAAAATTCTATTTAGATTAGTGGGGGAATTATTTTGAATGTTAATCTCATAGAAGTGTCGAGAAAGAGGGTTTTCAAAGTGAAACAGATCCACAATTAATTCTCTTTATCAAAATTAAAAATAAAAACAATTCCAATGAATGAAAATATATTAATTGATATATAATTGATATATTTTTAAAATCAAATAAATTAAAACATAATTTATCTTTAATAATTATTTACATAGAAAGCCAGTTTTAGTAAAAAATGTTGTATTTTAAACTATTCGTCAAAAAATGAAACTTTTTTAAAAAATACATAAAACTCTCCATAATATAATATATATGATCTCAATTAAAAAAGTAATTTTATTTTGAAAAATAAAATTTTTAAAAGGTTCACATTTTATTTTAATAATAGCCATGGCATTTAAAGGGTTTTAAACTCTTTAATGCATGTAACACATGATAACTCATTGTTATGTGTAGTGTAAGCAAAAAAAATATTATTGCATGTAATGAAATATAGAACAATTTAATTTTCTACTAAAATGAAAATAATGTAATTTCATTGGCTGTTACAAATGGGTTGAATGATCAGACTCAACGATATTACCCTAGATTTTTAGGAGTCCCAAATCTATCTCTCTAGAATTTTATCGACGTGGTGTACCCTTGATGCTTATGTGGTCGTACCATGTAAGCACTAAATGAGAATGTGATTACATCTCATGATGGTTATTGAACAAGACTTGGGATTAGGACTATGGACCCCGGGTAGGGTACCTCTCCCTTGACATAACCAAGGGTACCCTAGAAGGTTCCCCAATGTTAGACCAACCCTAACCGAGTTTGTTTGGAATCAGATAGAGATGGTATAATATTTCACATTAGGACCCATACACATTAATTTAGACTAAAGTTATATGGATATCTTTGATGGGGTTATGAATTATTTCAACCCCAATCCTTTATTTATTCATTCAATTACTTATTTTTGATGTAGTTTGGGATACCTATATTTGATTCTTGGGACCCATATTAGGGGAAAGGTTCACTGGGGTGGTGCCACTATAGATTCTAAGATTATCTTACTATACATCCAATTTAGAGTCTTATGTGATACTGTTGTAATATGAATGATGATATGAAATCATATTTTATGTGTATATCTACTTCCTATGATCAATATTTTGATCCACATAATATTATCTGAGATGTTGGGATTCAACAATGTGTATATATTGGATTTCATAGATGAAATAGGTCTCTATAATTCATATCATATCTAGGATCCATCCATAAAAGCACATAGATTTTGATTAAAATCATTATTGTTATTACATGGCTAGGATTGTGGGAGGATCGGTCCAATCTAGTGTGGAAACTTTTCTCATTTTTAAATGGGATGTCTGGCGATGAACAGGATCTTGCAGGTTAGCGTGGTGACATGGAGATGATTTCTGATTTAGTGATTACATAGGATGCCAAAGAATCATATTAATTCAATTAATTTAAATAGATTATAGAGATATTAATAGTAGACAATGTATTTGTCTTTTGAGACCTTGATGATGTGAAGTTTGAATATTTAGCCTGGTCTTGAGGGATGACTATGTTAAACAATAGGATATGATATTTATATGGTTGAAATAATATAATGACATGATTAGAGACACTATTGATGTTTCTGAATATGGAATTGTCAATCAATGTCATGAAACCAAGTACCGAGACGTTTTATTCAATTATTTATCTTATATAGTTTATATATTATTTTCACTTAATCATGCCACATGCTTATATCACTACATTATCTATTATGTAAAAGACCAAATTGGTGTCTCCCTAATGAGTTTCTTTACTAAATTCATACATGGGTTTCCATTATATGTATGTACCTAAGAATACACCCCCATGGTTACTAGAAGAGGTTTTGAAGAAGCTTTGTATTATGTGTCCTTAGGAGAGAGATTCTCAGGTGGGATAATGAAATTGGAGGCGAGGTTTGGATTTGGGCATAAGGCCTCTTATTTGGTCATCTACTTTTTCTTATATACTTTTTATCAATGATTTTCATATATATATCTATCTTGTATTACTTTATGGGAATTTGAGGCTATATTTCTTCAATAACCATTTATTATTAATTGAGAGGATAATTTCTTATGCATACTCTGATTATTTATTATTTTGATTTATTTTTTTTATTACAATGCATTCTGATACATGGGGTATATATACCCCACAAAACCTCCTTGAACCACTATTGGTATTCGGTAGACTCTGTAATATGGGGGGATGCTCTTGAGGCCTTATGGAAAACTATACTTGAGAACTACTTGACTGGACTCTGAACTTGGATGTCACAAAGTTGTATCATAGCTTTCTTTGATTTTCATAACCATTTATGATATGTTATAAAAGGGATATAACAAATAAATTGAAGCCGCTGATGGATATTGGGGTGGTGCATTCTGATCACCTATTCTATTATGAATTTTTGGTAACTAGGGGGTCGATATTTCAATTCTTGATATAATTTATTATCATTGTTTGAATTTTACATCATTTAATAAAAATGATTTTAGGATTTAAGATTTAGTTGGGATTTGGATCTTGTCCCATAGAGGTAATATGAATATTATAAATCATGATTAGGCATGGAGGATTCACATGAAATATATATGTTTATATTTTTGGTTTCACTAATGATATGTGTAACTATTTAAATTAGAAGTAATAGATCTACAATGTTTTCCCATATAGGTACTTGGTAGAATTATATTGATATGGAAATCCAAGTATTTGTGTTTGTGTGTGTGTCTGTGTCTATATATGTGTGTATTTACTTATGATGGAAGGTCATGTGAATGTATAGTGAGATTCTTTTTCATTATGATGAGATAATACTTTTATAAGTGGACTTGTGGTGGTCCTCAACGGTAATTAAGTGTATTAAATGATTTAGGTATGGGAAACATATAGTGACTATTTTAAGGGATCATTTATTGAATGTGTTAGTAGGAACCATTATTAGGACACCCAAAGACATTAAAATATTTTAATTTTAGAATAAATATAATTTGTTGTTGGCATATTTTATACACAATGTTAAACATACACTACATACTATAGTAAATTAATATTCATTACACGCTATGCTAAATTTTACCACATTCTAATATAAAACATTTTTTAAATTTGTTTTTAATCTTTTATGAATTTTATTTTAAATAATAATCATCATTCATGAATTCAAAAATTTGAAAACATCTTATGGAAAATGTTTGAGATTTTTCTGAGAAACATCGGTTTTCGATGAGTTGTTGAAATTAATACAAGTTAGTTAAAACAACCTTTTTTTTAAATAATTACTAATTATGAATAATATTTTAATTTTTTTAGAGTCACATTATATCATTAATACATCTATTTATAAAATTAATTTTATTATAATAAATTTTATATTCAAGTTTAATATAAAAACATAATAATAATTTGAACGTTTTTCTTCTATAAAAACCCATTATTTCAACCCATCTACGGGATTAGTGTTAATCATAATTTTTGAACTTGTGTTCTCATAATTTAAAAATCCAACGTACATAGATTTAATTGTCAGGATATTTATGGTCTGATGTGATTAACTGAATTTTTTGACCAAAATGATTAGTGAATGTGATTCAGATTATTTACGTTGATTATGGTATGATTATGTTTAAAAAGGGACCTAACCTTAATATTAAGGACCAAAATGACTTGTACACTGGTACAAAAGCGTTTTTATGAAAATAATTTAACCATTTTCCATTATTTTTTAAAATATACGGTTATTATGATAATATTTAAATAATTTTTTATATATAAAATTTTTATTATGGAAAAAGTCAAAAAAGAATATTTCTTTACATTTAACATTTATAAATTTTGGAGATATATAAAAAACAAAATATTTTTATTTTTAAATTTCTTGTATTAACATAAACTATTCATTGTTATAAATATAATTTATTAGTAATTTTTATAGATTTTTTAGTTACTTAAAATACATAATAAATGCCAATATAATGATTATTTAATTAGTAATTAACTAATATAAATGATACTATACATATTAAAAGTGATGTTAATTGATCAAAATATTTTATTTATTTATTTTTGAATATGAAGCATTCATCTATCACATCTACAAACTAAATATATTTTATTCAAATATTATATTGATATTTTAAAATTAACATTAAAAATTTATTTTCAAAATTTAAATTATTGTTATTTAATAGTAAATGAATATTATTAAATGATTTAAATTTAAAAAAATGTCTCATATTATTCTAACTAATTTTCAAGTGGTAATAAGTTTTAAATAGGTTATTTTAATGGAGCAATTAATCTTTTATATTTAATATATTGACCTAGAAACTGAAAAAATGTTGTTAATGTTATCCAGGTTCATGTATTGTTTTAGCGCGTCACATTCACTTGTTTTTACTTTATTTTCAAAAAAACACAGGGAATTTTGTTTTATAAATTTTATATAATATTAATAATTAATTGGATGTATATTTTATAATAAATAAAACATTAAATTACTATTAATTATTATATTAATTATATTAGAAAACTAGAATCATTACTAAATACCAAAATGATAAAATTTGGGAATCATAGAAGTTAAGGAAACAAATTATTGAAGTGACCATATTTATTTATGGATGTGGTTTTTCTCAACAATGATTCTCCTTTAATCAATTTTTTTCATTTTAGATGCACATTAGGTAAGATAGACAACCCATTATTTAATGTCATTTGGTATTTAGAAAAGTTCCACTCCCCCTTCCCAATAGATCGGCACTACCTCTCCCCATTCATAACGCCTCTAAAACCACCTAATTTAGATCAAGAATGGATAAAATTTTCTGCTAACACTCCTCATCTCGACCTAGAAACATCCCATTGTTCATAAAGGTTTCAAGGAAATCTTGTTGGTATAAACCAATAGAATTTACTCAATTAAGATGTATCATCTTCTCTAATGCTTTCTAATTTCATTTACATTTTGCACTCCCTAAATAATTATAATTCATTTATGACATAAAAATATATTATCCTAAATATACTAGGTTCTTTTTATGTTTATAATTATACCTACACTTACACACCCATCTATCTAATGGGCAAAGAATATATAGTTTCTATGTACGGTTAACTACAGCCTCAAGAAACGTTGATTGTTCAACATTCCCCAACCACCTATCATGGTGTCCCTTATGATGGAAACTCTATTTATATATATTATATGTTTCATAAATAATGTCATTATGCTTCTATGATTTTTATATATAACATATCACTATGCAACCATCATATGTAAATATTGTAATATCGTTTGGGGAAGTGTGGACTATCGCCCCATTAAAGATATATGATTCATTCATTCCATACATGGAACATATAAAGGATGTGTTTAATAAACTTATAGAAAATATATATCATAGATATGGTAATGTATTCATAATATATATATATATATATATATATTATTTTTAATTATTTTAATATAATAAATAAATGAAAGTATCTTTCATGCATACGTACGACCTAAAGTCTCTACGAATAGTTCACATCATTTCTAATCTCTAAATATTATTTAGTATTATAAATACCTATGTAATAAATATATAACATAATTTATTCATGATTTACATTCTATAGATGATGAAACTATGATATATTAAAAAACACCAAATATCAAGTCAAAAAATAGTTTAGAAAATAAAGCAATTAAAACATGAAATAGTTAAATTTATGAAAATTTGTTAACAAAAAGGTAAACAAATATTTAAAGAAGATAATATATGGTATTATAAAAATTAGTTTGGTTCTTGTATTTTTATAAACATATTTTAGACCTCTATAGTGGATGATAAGGACCACAAAACAAAAAAGGAAGGATAAGGTAGGGGGATTTATCTCAACTTACTTACCATTGAGACGTGTATTTTTTATCCACCAATTCACTCTTATTTGGTGTATATAAATCCCCCTAACATGTCATAACATTAATATAATTAATCTCATAATGATATAAGTTTCTTTTAATTAATTTTTAATTATGATTTAAATGTTTCAATGTGGTATGTGACACATTGGAATGCTTAATTATTTTTTTTCTTCAATATTATTTTAATGTCAATAACCATTTATATTAATTATGCTTATTTTATGTATTATAGATAAATATGTATCTTCTACTCAATATGGATAAATTTTATTAAGGCACATTATTCCTGAATATGAGAAATTCATTAGACTCATAGGGCATCGGTTGGACCCTATTATAAATAGACCCTCAATGGAACTGTAGTCTCATTAGACGAATCATTTGGCCAATCATATGGGTTTTACCATACATTTTGTAAACCACCTTTTGAAAGTTCTTGACGATAAATTTACCATGTACCAAGGAAAAATGGTGTCTAATAATTAAGCATTAGCATCATTTATATTCAGTTATTTAGCATCTGTGAGTTATTTCTTTGACATATCCATGGACACATTTAATTTTCTGTATTCAGTTATTAGTCATCCATGAGATATTGCATTGACACATATATAGATCTCTTTAATTTTAATTTCATTGATTAAATTAATTTTTTTCCATTTTCCTAAATTTTTATATTGATATTTCCTTATTTATATATTTTAATGTCATGTGTTATCTGTTATTTTCCTTTCCATGTAATTTTTCGTCCATATATTCACTATCACTTCCATTTTATTTACCCTTATTATGCATTTGAGATCACAATTATAATGTTTTCCCCATGTTATGAAGAAGATAATTTTGATTAATCTTTCAAGGATGCCATTTATTTTATTTTTATACGTATCATGGTTTTATTTTTTTATTCCGTAATGTATTAATGGTATTGTGTATGCTATATAAATTTCCAAGAATTTTAATATGAATGTTCATTTGGGATTTTATTCCATGTATGAATGCTAATATATTTTAATAATTCACCAGTACCAAGCTTTTAGGGAAGTATCATTATAGTTGGAATCAAAATAAGTTTACCAGCAACCATTGAAACTAGATATAGAGAAGTCAGATTAGGGTGCACAACCCAAAGATAAACATTTAGGATAAGTGTAGAAGAACATCCTAGAATTTTTGTAGAGTAATTATTGTGTCCTAATTCCATGAAATACATCAATTTCATGGATACTAAATGAATACATCGTTTTTGAAAATATGTACCTAGGAGTAACAACTCTGACAAGGTGTTCTGGGCCTGGCTAGTGTTATCTTGTTACATGACAATGAGCCTTACTGGGCACTTGGTTTGAATATCTCATGGGGATATGCATTGGAGGATTCATATTTTATTCACCTACTATTATGAAGGATTAGAATTAATGATTTCCCAAATGTATCCAATTTTTATGATTATAGGATTCACAATGCATAAATTTATGTCATATACTATAACATGTTTAGAGTTATATAATGTTCATAATTTTATGAGATAATATAGTATATGTAAATGTTTAGAAATGGAACCATGTAGAAGAAATGAGAACTCTACAAAGGCCCATGACATAAAGAGTAAGAATGATCTTATCGTTCATGTCCATATAACTAATGTTCATAAGGAAATAGTATCAAATGTGGTAAAATTATATGATTAAATTGTATCATTTATTAGGAATATAAAAAATTAATTATCTAAGTCCTTTGGATTTGAAGGGGAGAAGAGGATTACAGATAATTATAAGTATTAAGTGATGGAGGAAAATAATGATTTTCCAACATGGGGTAACTATTGAAAGAGTCACCGTGCTAAATTCATTAAGTGAATGGGAGTTTGTTATATGTGTAGAGAAAAATGAAACAATTTCTGTGATTACAAGGGTAAGAAAGTGGTTTCAATTTTTTAATTCTTACACTATGATGATATGGGAAACTATGTGAATCAATGTCCCAAGAGTTAATTGAATATACACCAGATGATGATATTGGATATTGATAAAGTTATGATATTGCTGCAGATGAAGAGGAATGATTAATATGCTTGTTCAATAATTATGTCATTTAAATATTTTCTCAGAAATGTATATGATATATAAACTATGGAATATATGATTATGAGACTGTAATAGTTTTTCATTAAGTATTTGAAATCGTAAGAAGAAAAGTTATTCGGTAGAAAGTAAAAACTTCGAAAAAATATACTATAAAGGGAAATAAAACTAATAATATATTACGTATGTCTAATATAATGATGAAGAAATTATTGATTTTGATATGTACAAACTACCTTTGAAGTAATCAATTACTTGGCAATAAGTGGTATATGATAACATTCGTAGAGTGTACAACACTTTTTTATTTAAGGAATATATCAAATAACAAATGTCTTACATTAGGAATAAGGTGGAATGGATGTATTTGAAATGGTTTTATGGTGGTTTATGTTATTACCATATTCTAAGAGAATACATGATAATGTTATTCACATGTTTGGAATGTGAATGTTTAAAGATAAATCATATTGATTAATGTGTAATGATATGTTTATTTAAAAGTGATTGGATAATAATTTGTTGGAAAATTTTAAATTTTCTAAAATGTTTTATCATGATAATTGGATGATATTTTAGATTGTAATTTATTATTTCACTATATATTATATCATCTACTATGTGATGAAGTAGAAATACATGATGTCGTAAACAAAGGAAATGATTTTGCTTATGGAAACATATATTTACTCAAATTCATATACAATTTATGACTCTCATAACAATAGAAAACATGTTTTTGAAACAAAATTGATTTCATATTTTCATCATTTTTTAGTATATAAATTACCTTTATTCACACCTACGGTTTATGGTTTTCTGGTCATAAACATTAATCTACAGATGTTCTCTAGAACTCTCCATCAGGACATGATGGTTAGATTTTCCATCCACATCCACATGTCCATTTTCCACCTATATTATCTTACTAGGGAACATAGATATGATACCATTGTACATTCCTTTTTCACTTATTAATAAAAATTGATATTGACCATTTTTACAATGTCGGACTTTCAATAATAGTGTATTTTCAATCCATAGAATTCTGAGTTCATGTTTAATTACAAGGATGAATCATTAGTAAGTTGGGGAGAATTTGACGTACCCAGACTTTACAATATTTTCCTTCTAGAAAAAAAAATAATTTTTTGTTATTTTTTTCACATTTTAAAACATACGCTAAAACGACAGTAAACTAACTTTCGTTACATGCAAGACTGAGTTTTACCACCTTTTAATGGTGAACCTTTTTTAAAACTAAATTTTTAATCTTCTATCAATGTAATTTTTTTTACAAATCATTATTGAATTAATAATGTATAAATTATCTTAGGTAAATGGATTGGATTTTTTTGAGAAACTTATTTTTTTGATGAATAGTGAAAGTTACAAAAATTTAGGTAAAATAAACATTTTTTTTATATAATTATTAATGATAAAATATATTTTATAGTGGTTTTAGAGTAAAATAATATCAATAATACATCTATTTTTATAATTATGTTAATTAGAATCAATTTTACTTTTTAATTGAATTCAATAACCTAACCAACTTTTGAATGATTTTATTGAATGAAAACAGGTTATTTCACCCTGTCTATGGGATTAGCATTTTTTTAACATTCCCAATTAAATGATTAGAATTTAAGAAATACAAAATATATAGATGTAATTAGTATTATAATTATGGTCTAATAAGGTCAAATTAATTTGATTGATTGAAATTATTTGTGAATGTGATTTAGAATACTTACTTTTAATAAGGTATGATTAAGCATAATAAAGAACTAAATGTTAATATGAAGGATCAATATGACTTGAAAACTTGTACAAAATCCTTTTAATGCCAATAATTTTACCATGTACCCACTTGGATTGAAATAAATTTTTATTGTAAAATTATTAAATTAAAATTCCCTATATAAAAGGGTATGAAATTTAAAAGAAAAAAAGAAACGTTCCTTACCTTTAATATTTATAAAATTTCAAGATATGTAAAAAGAATTATAATTTAGTTTATAAATAAAATTTTTAATTAAAATTGATTATTTATGTAATAATAATTTATCAATAATTTTTAGAGATGGTTTAGTTACTTAATATGCTTATGAAATGCAAATATATTGATTATTTAATTAATAAATAACTAATATAAATGATACTATAAATTTTAAAAGTGAATTTAAATGATCCAATAATTATCTTTATTTATTTTTGAAGATGAAAATGTCATGTTGGAAATCTGTAATCCTAAAATATATGAATTAAAATATTATATTGATATTTTATAATTATAATTAAATAAATAACATTGAAATTGACATTATTGTTATTTTTCATTAAATAAATCCGATTAAATGATTTAAAATTAATAAAAAATATTATATCCTTAAAAGTGATTGGAATGTGTTAATAAATTTTAATTATGGTCCGTTTATGTACCAATTAATCTTTTTTAATTAACATATTGACCCATGTATTGTAAAAATATTCTTAACACAGTTAGGGTTTGATCTGCGTTTTAGCGCATAACTTGCACATATTTTAAAATTAATTTCCAAAACACATGTGTATTTTTTTTATAAATTGGATATAACATTAATAATTAATTGGATATATATATATTCTAATAAATCTCACTTTTTTTAGTTTTAATGTTGAAATTAATAGTATTATAAAACTAGATGCAATAATAAAAAACAAAATGATAAAATTTTAGAATCTATGATGATAAGGAACCAAATTATTAAAATGAACAAATTTTTTATGTGGATGAGGTTATTATGGACCATTATTCTCCATATTCCATTATTTGTCTATTTTTTTATGTTCTTTCGGTATGATAGATCACCCATTGTTGAATACAATTTGGTATTTAAAAAAGTACCACTCCCCCTTCTTTATAAAAGGCTACCAAATATCCCAATTCCTAACATCTCTAAAACCATAAATGTTTGGGCAAGACTTGCCCAAATATCCTCCAACCATCCCTAACCTTGACCTACAAGCATCTCAATTTTATTAAAAACTTATGGGAAATCATTTTTTAAAAACCAAAAGAAGTTACATTTTTAAGAGGTAACACCTTATCTCATTCTTTCTAATCTCATTTACATTCTCCACTCACTATAATAATATTATTATATTATTACATAAAAAATTATAATCAATATACATGTATTTTTTTATTTTAATAGTTATACCTACACTACCAAAAAAATCCATCTAATAGGGATGGAACAAATTGTATATGTGTGTGACGAACTACAACCCCACAAAACGACGATGGTTCTACATTCCCTTACCGCCTCTCATAGTTGCCATTATGATGGAAACTCCATTTATATATAATATGTATTTAATTTATAATGTCTTATTTGATTCTATATTTTTATTTATAAAATATATTTATGTTTCAATCATGTATAAAAATGATAATTTCATTTGAGGAAGTGAGGACCAATGCCCCCACAAAGCGATAGGATTCATTCATTCCATACAGGAACGATATAAAGGATATTTTAATAAATATAAATAAAATAAATAACCTGTATACGATAAATGAATTATAATATACGTAATTATAATTTAGTTTCAAATTTTTAAATACAATAAATTAATCAATGTATCGTCCATGCTTATGTACAGCCTACCGTCTCCATGAACAGTTCACATTATTTCTAATATCTAAATATTATAGACTATTATAAATACATATTTACATAATATATAAGATTGTTTCTTCATTATTTAAATTCGATATATGATTAAACCAAGATATATTTGATAAGAACAAAAAACAAAAAATAAAAATGTAGTTGAGAAATCATGGAAATTAACACCTGAAATAGATAACATAGTGAAAACGTGTTAACAAAAAAGTAATAAAAAATAGTAAGAAGTTAATATATGGTAAAATTAAATTTATTGTTGTTTTAGTATTAGTTATTAACCTATTTTAAACCTCTATACAGTAGTTTAAGGGCCACACACCAAAAAGAAAGAAAATGTATGTGATTTCATGTCAACTTACGTTCCATTGGGAATTTTGTTTATCATGAACCAATTAACTATTATATGGTGTATATACATCTCATTAAGATATTATACAATGAATATAATTATTCAGATAATTTTTAATTTTCATTTAATTCATTTGGAATTATGATTTAAATGGTTCAATGTGGTATGGGAAACATTAGAATGTTTATATAGGATTTTTCCTCAAGATTGTTATACCCCCATGATATGTTATACCATGAATTAAATTGGTTTTTTACATAAATTTTGTAAACCATATTTTTAATGGCTTTGGTGGTAAAGGGACAAGCTACAAATAAAAAATTTAATCCAATAATTTATAATTACCCTCATTTTTATTCAGTTATTATTCATCCATGAGATATTATATACACATTTCTATAGATACGTTTCATTTTTAGGAATTAGATATTAGGTATCTAATAGATATTGCGAGGACATATCTATGTATAATTTTCTTTTTTAGTTCAATTATTATTGGTAATGTTTTTTAATTTCATAAATTATCATATTCATATTGCCTTATATAGTCATTTGAATAGCATGTGTTAATAGTTATTTACCTTACCGTGTTAGTTTAATGTCATTGATTAATTATTGATTCTGTTTTACATTCCCATACTAATAATTTTATCTCAACCTTATTATATTTTCCCAGGTTATGATGAATAGAATTTTTATAAAGCTTTTATGTTTTCATTTCATTTTCTTTTTATATGTATCATGTTTGTATTTCTTATTCCCCAATATATTATGGGTATCATGTATGTAATCCGGATTTCCATGACTGCTATACTGAATGGCCATTTGGGATTATTTTCCACATAAGAATTCCAATATAATATAATAATGCTTTGGATATGGGCTTCCATAGTAGGGGAGTTACATATATGGTGTTTTCACTATATATCTTGGAATGACTCTCTACATAACTGATTAGTTTGTTTGTAGGATACATGATATAGATCTTCTTGGATGATGTTGTTTAGTGTGTGTTTGTGTGTATGAGAGAAAGTGAGTAGAGATGCTTACTGTTGATATATTTATTCTCAAGGATGTAGTAAAATATGTCGGGGACCAGTGATGATTTTTTCCATATTAGGAAGTATATTTGGCATACAGTGCATCAGATGTGTAGGTGAGACTTAAGAGTGGGTGTCAACACATGGGTTTCTCTATTGTCGAACCTTGTCAGTTTGTAATTTTGAATTTTTAACATTATTATCAGAATTTTTAATTGTTTTTTATGGACTAGGTGGGTGGACATAGTGATATTGAGATGTGACTCCATATTTTTATGAGTCAGTGAGATGGGATCTACGACACTAACCCATGTGAGGTGTTAGCTTGAGTTTGTTAACTCTTTAGAAATAATAACATGGTAAGGTGGTTATATAGTATAATTGGTTCATGTGATGTCCAATCATGTAAAAAAAATGATAATGGTGACAACATATAGAATATTGAATGGGATAGAATCATATGTGCTCATACAAGGTGTTGGGACATGAATTAAAAGGAAACACAATATAGGTTCCTGACCCTAGTGACTTTGGATGTGATTTTTATGGAGTGGAAGGATCATGGGAAGATGATTTTGGTATTGGTATGCTTTTAGGTGGTATCTAAACATGTGGTTGGTTTTGGTTTCTGAAAAAATTTAGGCATTTGGATGAGAACACTTGTAATATTCTTAGATTTTTGATTTAACATGGCATGGCCCAACATTAGTGTTTTGTAACCTGACCCCAATTCATTTAAATAACACAAATAGAGTCATGGAATAGCTTTTAGAGAACATGTGAGATGTGATCATATATCGTTATGTTTAGATTGAATTGAGTAAGTGTGTTCCCATTAATCATGGTTCCTACTGAACATTGAAATTAGTAATGGTCACTTGCAGCTTGAGGGATGATAAATTATGGTGGTAGATACTTATAGGACTACTATACTTTGAACCTAGTGAGTTTTTCTTAGATATAGAAACATTCATGTTATATTTTAATCTATTAGGAATTTTTATTGAAGAAAGATATAAGGGAAACCATATAGAAGGGATTTAACTCAGGACTTCCAAAATTTGGATATTTCTAATGATTCTTTTTAGTGATGTACATTGAATTGGATGTGTGTCATAACTCGTCTACCATGGATTATATTGTGACTACCCAAGTCTTTCTTCTACAGGATTGATGTTGGCAACTAGCACTGGAAAGACATATCCCAAAATGGGAAGGCATTGTCTTTAAACTTGTATACAAACTTGCCCAACCACATCCCACCACACTAAATGGTGAAAGAAGTATACCACTAAAATGAAGATATGTGCAAGTATGAGTGAACGTAATTGTGACAGAATAAAGAAACCAACAAAGAACTAAAAACAACAATGTACAAATAGAAACTACGATGGACATCCGTGGAAAACCCCACCTGATCGTTAGAGTAGTGATGCTATTGGAAGCTGAAGTAGTATTCTCTACATGCATAGTCCTACTAGGCCCCCACCTAGCCCTAGGACACCATGTCCATCATCATATAATCTTGTAGTCCCATCCTGTAGAGACCCGAAGATTAACGTACATGGAAATTACATTACATATGCGGAATACTTAGTACATAACAAAAACACACACACAAGGATCGTAATAGTTTAGTGTCTTTGGAAACTCGGAATATAATCTTCTAATCGTGGTGAAAGATCTTCAACGTCTCCCATAAAGATATTACTTTTTTTTACCTAAACCCTTTCTTTATATCCTGGGGAAAAGAAAACATAAAAGGGTGAGCTCAAATGCTCAGTAAGGGTAAACAAAAGAAATATCAATCACATCGTATACACAAGCACATAACTTTTGGAAATCTTAACCTGTAAAAGAGATCATAATTTCATAACATGGGATAAATCATGGCAGTGAAATGTAATCACAATAATCATAATTTAAAACATGAAACTTTGTGGCATTCACACATAATCATAGATAATCATTTCTTGTTAGTCAAGACTCATTGCCAAGACTATCTTAGGGGACAAAGTCCCTTTCTGAATCGAGTAACCCTCGTTTCAGTCCTGTTTCATTGAACCGGTATAACCTACCATTCCAGCCATGTCTATCTCATGAGATATAAAATCTTTACCCAATGCATTGGAGGGAGATATAGGTCCCACCCATAT
This sequence comes from Viscum album, assembly GCA_963277665.1. NCBI lineage: Eukaryota > Viridiplantae > Streptophyta > Magnoliopsida > Santalales > Viscaceae > Viscum > Viscum album. The sequence goes on along the minus strand of OY728165.1, from coordinate 903,335,478 downwards.
CATAATGATACCATTCTTATGTGTGCCACAAAATCATAAATCATACATCATTGCATAACCCATGAAATAAAATGGGATTCTTAAACAATATGACATCATAAAACAATTCATATAAGATAAAATAATTCATAAAAATATTTCCATCACAACATAATCAAATCCATGTAATAATAGGGATAGAAAAAGAAACCTTTATTATCTTAGATGGAAAATAATTTTGATAAAACACTTAAAATCCATTCTTGAGGAAAATATCCTTTCTACTTCAAAAACATTTTCCTTTCATAACATGTCTTACAATTTTAAACTAAAAGAAGTTGATTAAAAATAAACTTGAAAACTTGTAAAGGAAGATTCTTGGAAATAATGTTTTAAAAATCCATTCATGCCGTATAAGTTAAAAAAAACATTCTTCTCGTACTTTTTTCGGAAAAGTCAAAAAAGTACCTCGTACGAAAAACGTCAAAAGATTCCTTTCATATCTTTTACTAAAAACTCACCGAAGGGTAAAATAAGATTTAAACAATTGTAGGTGGATGGAAATAACATTTCATATTCAGGAAACATGGATGTGGATGATAAAATACACCCCAGTAAATACTAAAGTATAAACAATCTCGGATAAAAATGCGATTGTGATATTTCCCTTACCTTAGGTCCGACTTGCTTTGTAAGTGTATGAACCTCCTCTTCTTTGAAACACCTCTTTGAATCCTCCACTTAGGGAACTAATATTGGTCTTATAAGAAGACCAGGACCTCTAGGATTATTCTAGGGAAGTGGAGTGGAGAAAATGGCAGGGGTTGGCCGAGCTTGAGTGCTCAAATTGGTGTGAGGAGGAGGGGAAGGAGGTGCCCTTTTATAAGGGAGGAGAGGGGCACCTTAGGAATATCTCAAAATATTATTTTATATTAATGTCAAAATCGGTTTATAATGGTTCAAAGGGTTTTATTTTGAAGCTAAAGTGGGGATGGGTCGAAATCCTATCAACCAATAGGATTTAGACAAGTTTAGGTTATTATTTTAACCTTATCAATTGGATTTAACCCTAAGTTAAATAATTTAACTTTTACCGTGTCTTTTTGTTTTCTTACACTATATGGTTAATAAACATACTATATCAAGCCAAAAGAACCCCAAGTTGTTTATTATTAATATATATAATCTTATCTAAGTCATTTGGCCGAACCTTAGATTTTTAGGAATAAAATAACAATTAATAATATAATATTTTTTTAAAAAACTATTTTATGTCAATTTTGACACTATTTGGTACAAGATTTTTATGAAATTCATAACAGAATGATAAGTTCGAACCAAGTTACTTAAATCAACAATATAATGTCATATTAACCTATAAAATTAGTTTAAGTAATAAAAAGTCTCAAATTACATTTATTTGGGCATTTATAACATCAATTATGTCAATATTTCATTAATAAGACAATTACTACATTATCTTTGTGTCATAATAAATGATAATTATTTAATCCCTAAAAATTCTAAATAAATTCCTATGATGTAGATAATTTTATTTTATTTCTGGAGACTATTTATGTTTGAAGTTGCATGAAGTTTATCACTAGATTAAAATTATTATACTTATAAGATTTAAGAAAGTGACATGTTGTCACATTCTTTGGTTTTAATAATAATTAAATTATTTTCATTGACAAAATTTAATTAAATTAATCTAATCTGACCTTTAGGTGATATGGGTCGTTTTTTAGTCATCCAATAGGATTTTGACATTTGTTAGGGTAATTTTAAAATATTATATTTACCCTTAATTACCCGATTTACCTTTAACTATGGTAAATAAAATTTACCGTAGTTACTATTCATAATTCCCAAAAATAAAAAAGTATCCTATTAACATAATTTGGACCCACTGATTCCAAATATGGTATCCATTTTTTAAAATTCAAAACACAGAAGTTGCAGAAATTAAATTAATATTAATCTCGTTGTCGAATAAAAACGGTTTTTTGTTTAAAATATTGCAAAAGATTGAATTGATTTAACCTACGAATTCAAGGTAAAATCACTGCTAATGACATGCATTATATTTAATGGTAAAAATATATTCTATTTATAATTTAAATCCATTCAATATTATAATTTAACCACATAAGATATTACGATGAAAAAAGTTGTTTTTAATTAAAATATAGCGTGTTTTTACTATTCATTAAAATGTCAAAGTTACCAGAATAATATGAAAAATTTATCCAAAGTAAATTTTTATTTCTTGATTCCAAATAAGAATTTTATTTTTTCAAATTGAACTTATAAACATGTCAAAAACCCGATTTAAAGTGGGTGCGCCATCAAAAGGGCGGCAAAACTGCATTTTTTGAAAAATACTTATTTTACCTGAAAATTTTATTTTGTTCTTATACCATGTTCTAGAAATGTGTAAGATGAATAATAATGTTATAAAATTCAAAATTTAGTTAATACTATTCATAACGTCTTGTTCATGACAATATTATAATAATATAACATTGTTTATTAAAACCCGGTATTGCGTACAACACACGCTATCGAGGAAGGTCGCGATTGCGTGTAATGCAAGCCAAGTCAGGGTTTCGTGTTGTGAAAAAATCCTTCGTTGTTTAGTATAACATAATCCAACCATATTTCATTTATACATTGAATATATATATATATATATACTCAATGTTGCGTAGAATAACTATTATCAAAATTGTGTGTAACACGGTCCAAGAATAGTGTTGCGTATACTGCAAGCTAATACGGTTTTGTGTATAGCGCAAGGTAATCTTGGTGTAGAATACAACAAAATAAATTAATGAAATTAAAATAATATTTTTCATAAAATCTCGGGGTGTTACATTCTACCCCCCTTAAAATGAATTTCGCCCTCGAAATTCGTCGGGGTTATAAATGGTTTACTATTTGAAGGTTTCTTTGATACAAACCCACATCGTAAAAAGGAATACCAAAACTTATCTTTAAAAACAAAAGAATGAAACGTAATGGTTACCCAAATAAACTAATCACTGGGTTTCCATATAGGTGAAAATATGGATATGGAAGAGAAATCTAACTATCATGTTCTGATGGAGAGTGGTAGAGAACATGGCTATGGAAAAGTTAGCAATCACAAAGCCATAAATTTGTGATGATCTAGGGTACCATCTGATTAATCGGATATAATGGCACTAGGAAACCATTTTTGGTTTTCATGATCATTTCCCTAAAGTTGAAAATTTGAATTAGAATAAATACTTACTTTATTTTGGTACAATCTCACTGTTGTTCATGCCTTGAACAATTTCCACTTCATCTCTTAAATATATGAAGTTGAATTTGTTATTCGTGAAGTGTTAGCAGATCATGTGATAGAATGACGGGTCATTCCATCTGTCTCAAACAAAAGGTAAGAAAAAGTTATTAAATATACATAAGTCATTCTATAGTGAGATTAATCATATATGGTTCCTAAAATGGACTTATACTTCATATATCATACTGCTTAATATAATAAAACTAGCTTCTACTAAACAGGGACTTCCTGTTGGTCAGTGGTAGGCGAGAAAGGCCAGTCGCACTTCGGTTGTGGGTTCGATTCCTACAGCCTTGTCCGAAGCGATGGGTTGTCGCCCGTCCTGCAGGTTGTCCTTCTTATAAAACTACGTTACTATAACGTCCCATCAATAATATCGAAAATCTTCTATCCTTAAACAATACTAACTTATGTCCAACATAATCCATTCTAATCTTTAGGCTTTTACATAATACTGCAGTCCACTCTCATAATATAGGGACAACGATTACCAGAGATTTAATACTGTCGTTGATCCCCACATATCATAAGATATGTCTTTTTGGTCACATTCCAAACATTCAATGTCCTTAATCGTGTATTATCTTGAATACCTTAGTGAAAACATGAATGCAGTTAAAAGCTAACACTTTCCACATACCAAAATCCTCAAAATTCTATATACTCAAACCATGATATCACTTAGTCCTTATATCAATCATGAGCTCATGAATACTGTTAAACATTTCGTTTTCTCGTTTTCCCTTCATTACGCGCATATCATCTTATTTCCAAAAATATCTCAATCACTTTTAATACCACATTATACTAACACATAAATATTCCAATACCTTATGATACAACATTATTTTGGAATCCCATTACATAAATACTTAATCATTCCACCACATCGTTGTCATATTCAACATCGCCAATAGTGATCGCATGTGACTTCCCTTTGTCCTTTTCCTTAAGTGGTTGCTCATCTTGATCATCACTAACCCTTGGATTAGGGCATTTATTAGTATAATTCCCCATTTCCTTGCACTTGAAGCATTGAAGTGTTGGTGGTGCATTCTCTGCAGTGTTTTCTTTATTCATATCATTAGAAACCCTTTTTCCATTACTTCGACACTCAGCTACTCTATGACCTTCTTTTCCACACTTAAAACAATTTCTAGTCCCTTTAAGACAATCTCCACCATGCTTCTTTCCACACTTTGTGCATAAGGAAACATTCATCTTCTTTTCACCATTATTTTGAGATTTCTCCTTGAACTCCATCTTTCGTTTCTTGTCAAAACTATGAGATGGATAAGTAACACCAACTTCCATTTCTACTTTGATAGCACAACGCACAATTTCTTCATAGCTACTGAAGTCTCTTATAGCTAATGCCCTTCGAAGACTTGGTTTTAAGCCACTGAAAAATCGATCAACTTTACTTTCATGTTGGATGATAATGCCAGATGCATACATTGAAAGTCTTGTAAAATTCGCTTCGTATATACCAACAGATTCATCATCCTTCTGCTTCAGCTCAAGAAACTCCATTTCCATCTTTGTTCGAAGAATACGAGGGAAGTACTTACAGAAAAACAATTTCGTGAACTCATCCCATTCCATGGACTCAATTTCATCTCTTGGCCTCGTATTCTTGATAAGATTCCACCATTGATCAGATTCATCTTCCAAACGATATACTGCTTAGATGACTTTATCATGTTTAGAACATTGAAGAACTGAAAATATCTTTTCAGTGGTACTGATCCATTTTTCAGCAACAAGTGGATCAGAAGTCCCACTGAAAGAAGGTGGACGTTGCCTCATGAAGGACTCAGTAGAATATTGTTCCCTTCTCTGCTCATTTGAAAGTCCAGAATGATTCATAGCTTCTGTAAGTATAGCAATAAGATTTTGCACTCCATCTCGCATAACATTTGTTTGTTCAGGAGGGCAATCATTGCATTGTCCATTACATTGATCAACACGGTTCCTTCGGGTTCCAGTCATCGTCTAAAACCCAAAAAGAATAGTGTGAGAGGCAAAAATCATGATAGGGAAAACAACATAGTAAAGGGGGAGAACCCTTAATATCTAACATCTTAGGTTAAATTCTAAGATCGTTGCCATAGTTCTAGGACCATATCCTATACGTATACTTATCCTTAGGGACATCCCTAGACATACCTTAGAAATATCTCTAGGGATCTCACTAATGTTTTCACATCCTAGTTTCCAAAGGTTGACTAAACCTTTCCTCTGATAACAACTGTAGAGACCCGAAGCTTAACGTACATGGACATTACATTACATTTGCGGAATACTTAGTACATAACAAAAACACACACACAAGGATCGTAATAGTTTAGTGTCTTTGGAAACTCGGAATATAATCTTCTAATCGTGGTGAAAGATCTTCAACATCTCCCATAAAGATCTTCCTTTTTTTACCTAAACCCTTTATTTATATCCTGGGGAAAAGAAAACATAAAAGGGTGAGCTCAAATGCTCAGTAAGGGTAAACAAAAGAAATATCAATCACATCGTATACACAAGGACATAACTTTTGGAAATATTAACCTGTAAAAGAGATCATAATTTCATAACATGGGATAAATCATGACAGTGAAATTTAATCACAATAATCATAATTTCAAACATGAATCTTTGTGGCATTCACAAATAATCAAAGAGAATCATTTCTTGTTAGTCAAGACTCATTTCCAAGACTATCTTAGTGGACAAAGTCCCTTTCTGAATCGAGTAACCCTCGTTTCAGTCCTGTTTCACTGAACCGGTATAACCTACCATTCCAGCCATGTCTATCTCATGAGATATAAAATCTTTACCCAATTCATTGGAGGGAGATATAGGTCCCACCCATCTCATAATTATACCATTCTTATGTGTGCCACAAAATCATAAATCAAACATCATTTCATAACCCATGAAATAAAATGGTATTCTTAAACAATATGACATCATAAAACAATTCATATAAGATAAAAGAATACATTAAAATATTTCCATCACAACATAATCAAATCCATGTAATAATAGGGATATAAACAGAACCCTTTATTATCTTAGATGGAAAATAATTTTGATAAAACACTTGAAATCCATTCTTGAGGAAAATATCCTTTCTAATTCAAAAACATTTTCCTTTCTTAACATGTCTTAAAATTTTAAACTAAAAGAAGTCGATTAAAAATAAACTTGAAAACTTGTAAAGGAAGCTTCTTGGAAATAATGTTTTAAAAATCCATTCATGCCGTAAAAGTTAAAAAAAACATTCTTCTCGTACTTTTTTCGGAAAAGTCAAAAAAGTACCTCGTACGAAAAACGTCAAAAGATTCCTTTCATATCTTTTACTAAAAACTCACCGAAGGGTAAAATAGGATTTAAAAAATTGTAGGTGGATGGAAATAACATTTCATATTCAGGAAACATGGATGTGGATGATAAAATAAACCCTAGTAAATACTAAAGTATAAACAATCTCGGATAAAAATGAGATTGTGATATTTCCCTTACCTTAGGTCCGACTTGCTTTGTAAGTGTCTGAACCTCCTCTTCTTTGAAACGCCTCTTTGAATCCTCCACTTAGGGAACTAAGATTGGTCTTTGAAGAAGACCAGGACCTCTAGGATTATTCTAGGGAAGTGGAGAGGAGAAAATGGCAGGGGTTGGCCGAGCTTGAGTGCTCAAATTGGTGTGAGGAGGAGGGGAAGGAGGTTCCCTTTTATAAGGGAGGAGAGGGGCACCTTAGGAATATCTCAAAATATTATTTTATATTAATGTCAAAATTGGTTTATAATGGTTCCAAAGGGTCTTATTTCGAAGCTAAAGTAGGGATGGGTCGAAACCCTATCAACCAATAGGATTTAGACAAGTTTAGGTTATTATTTTAACCTTATCAAATAGATTTAACCCTAAGTTAAATAATTTAACTTTTACCGTGTCTTTTTGTTTTCTTACACTATATGGTTAATAAACATACTATATCAAGCCAAAAGAACCCCAAGTTGTTTATTATTAATATATATAATCTTATCTAAGTCATTTGGCCGAACCTTATATTTTTAGGAATAAAATTACAATTAATAATATAATATTTGTTTTAAAAACTATTTTATGTCAATTTTGACACTATTTGGTACAAGATTTTTATGAAATTCATAACAGAATGATAAGTTCGAACCAAGTTACTTAAATCAACAATAACATGTCATATTAACCTATAAAATTAGTTTAAGTCATAAAAAGTCTCAAATTGCATTTATTTGGGAATTTATAACATCAATTATGTCAATATTTCATTAATAAGACAATTACTGCATTATCATTGTGTCATAATAAATGATAATTATTTAATCCCTAAAAATTCTAAATAAATTCCTATGATTTAGATAATTGTATTAGCTTTTTGGAGACTATTCATGTTCGAAGTTTCATGAAGTTTATCACTAGATGAAAATTATTATACTTATAAGATTTAAGAAAGTGACATGTTGTCACATTCTTTGGTTTTAATAATAATTAAATTATTTTCATTGAACAAATTTAATTAAATTAATCTAATCCGACCCTTAGGTGATATGGGTCGTTTTTTAGTCATCCAATAGGATTTTGACATTTTTTAGGGTAATTTTAAAATATTATATTTACCCTTAATTACCCGATTTACCTTTAACTATGGTAAATAAAATTTACCGTAGTTACTATTCATAATTCCCAAAAATAAAAAGTATCCTATTAACATAATTTGTACCCACTGATTCCAAATATGGAATCCATTTTTTAAAATTCAAAAGACAGAAGTTTCAGAAATTAAATTAAAATTAATCCCGTTGTCGAATAAAAACGGGTTTTCTTTAAAATATTGCAAAAGATTGAATTAATTTAACCTACGAATTCAAGGTAAAATCAATGATAATGACATACATTATATTAAATGGTAAAAATATATTCTATTTATACTTTAAAACCATTCAATATTATAATTTAACCACATACGATATTACGATGAAAAAAGTTGTTTTTAATTAAAATATAACGTGTTTTAACTATTCATTAAAATGTCAAAGTTACCAGAATAATATGAAAAATTTATCCAAAGTAAATTTTTTTTTTCTGGATTCCAAATAAGAATTTTATTTTGTCAAATTGAACTTATAAACATGTCAAAAACCAGATTTAAAGTGGGTGCGCCATCAAAAGGGCGGCAAAACTGCATTTTTTGAAAAATACTTATTTTACCTGAAAAATTTATTTTGTTCTTATACCATGTTCTAGAAATGTGTAAGATGAATAATAATGTTATAAAATTCAAAATTTAGTTAATAATATTCATAACGTCTAGTTCATGACAATATTATAATAATATAACATTGTTTACTAAAACCCGGTATTGCGTACAACACACACTATCGAGGAAGGTCGCGATTGCGTGTAATGCAAGACAAGTCAGGGTTGCGTGTTGTGAAAGAATCCTTCGTTGTTTAGTATAACAGAATCCAACCATATTTCATTTATACATTGAATATATATATATATATACTCAATTTTGCGTAGAATAACTATTATCAAAATTGTGTGTAACATGGTCCAAGAATAGTGTTGCATATACAGCAAGCTAATACGGTGTTGCATATAGAGCAAGTTAATCTTGGTGTAGAATACAACAAAAGACATTAATGAAATTAAAATAATATTTTTCATAAAATCTCAGGGTGTTACACATCCCCCCTGAGAACCTCAGTCGAAACGTTGATCGTCTGCACCAGACACAACACGTGCGGGCGAAGACCATGATAGGGTGAGTTTAACAATACTCAGAAGGGAACTCAAGACCCCTAAAAGTCTCTTACTAATCCACTAAGTAAAAAACCACAATGAAAATAACAAAGATGTAATACCACCAAGAAAGTCCTCAACAACAGTGCACAATGGAAAAAACGCATCTCACGCCAGGTATATTCTAGGGTAGTGATAGTAGCATCATTAGTCATATCATCTTACTCCTAGGTTACTATAGAAATCCTCATCTATTGAGTACAATGGTAACGACGAGTCACATAGAGCCTCTTCTCACTATCATTGTATTGTTTTGGTACTCATCCTAGATGAGTATTATGGGTATGTTGAGTCACATAGAGCTGCTCCCCACAGTGGTCATGTCGGGTCATACAGAACCGCTTCCCACCTTGTCCGAACTAAGTTACTCCTCATTTCAAGTACTCTGGGTTTGACATGTCCCACATAGCCACTCCCCATCATGGGCTTACATGGTCACACAGAGCTGTTTCCCAATGGTATGTCGTCGAGCAGTCTTCAAGTCTCAACCAACTACATGGTTTCGTTTGTATCACGTTTGGGGGAAATTTTCCTTAAGACATTTTTCACATCTCGTGATCCATTAAAGTCACAAAAAATAATTACAATATATCATAATAGTTAATAGAGTCCCAAATCTTCAAATAGATCATCAATCAGATGCATGGTTTTCAAGATACGTCTGTTTCAGTAAATAAGGAGCATGTTATGACATGGCTCCGTCCGACCTGGTCTGACCAATCAAACCATCCTATCCTGGGGGTCCCACATACCCCATATAAATTAGACAAATGTGACCTATCCTTTTTAGGTTCAAGGGTAGTTTGGTTCCCCACGGCCAGTTGGCCAGGCCCAATAGGCCTCGCTTGACCATCCCGATTTGTGCGAGGGTCCAACCAGTCGGGTTGCCCGGTGACCCGGTCTAGTCCAGCCAAGTCTGAAAAGAATTGTTCCAGCCTACTAGAGTAGGTTCATCCCACTTTTGTGGGTTTGTCCCACTAGGTCATCAGACCGTCCCGCCCCGCAGTGCTGGGGGCTCGGCCCAGCAGCCTTAACTCGGGTTTCCATTGAGGGAAGACCGGCGATGCACCGCCCGACCGGGATGTGACAACTGAGCCGCATCCTGCTCCAGCTGGTCCTGCTGATGTGGGGAACCTCCAACCATGATTTATGAAATTTTTCTTGTCATATCCTTGGTGGCCCGAACATGGGTGACCCCCTCCACGCGACACCTAACATCGCGTCACCCAACTGTTGTCGTGCACTGACGGGCGCACCACCTCCACTGCCTGAGGTGGCCATTGTCACTGCTAGTATACTTTTGGTCCCTTATATAGTCCACATGAGTTGCTTTTATTGTCCGCTCTCCAACTCGTTTATTCCAACGTGTCCCTCGGGTCGCCTCCATCCTTGTTCAGGCACCATAATTGAACTACTGTCACATTGAGAACATGGCCACCAAGAACACATGATTGGAGGGGCTCAGGCCTTTTTCGTGACACTATAGGCCCTCCATGTTAGAGGTTTAAATCAATGGGGAGGTTCAGGGATTGGATTTCAATCTCTTTATTCCATGATTGAATCCCGGATAATAAATCTCCAAGACAATTCACCCTCCACGCATAAACAAACGAATCACCGATCAACATGTTCGTTGGTTGATCATCGTTCATCATTTCAAGAAAAATAATAACATAGAAGAACATTGAAATAAATATCAAACCGCTACCTCTTTGACATTTTATGCCAAAAACTTCCACCACGACGATTCATTTTGTCGACGTCACCACCTTTGGATCCATTCATCATGGAATGTCAAAGTCGGTGATGATCCTCTCATGCATCATTCTTCATTATTCCTTTGTGAAGGATTCTTCTGGCAGTTAGTTAGAGGTTTCCCCATATTTATTGATCCCATAATCTTCAACACATTGGAATTATAAAAAGGAACCAGAAGCATAACGACATTGTGCCCATTAATGATTCTCATTAAATTATCTATATTTAATGATCCAAGTTTAATAGATCATTATGATAATAACATATCTATTTCAAATGATCCATTATTTCCCCTCCATTAATGTACCTCATCACCGCCTCATCACAAAAACACAGTGTCACATTTTTCCACTCAATGGTGAGAAATAAATAAAACAACTCTATTTTATTATTTTAATTTTTCCCCAAAAAGTTCGACAAATAACTTTTCTGCTTGGACCTTGTTAGTCGATGTTAATTCATTTCTATACTAATCCTTGTGCTTCGAGTTTAATGGTGTCCTCCTATTTTTTATTCATGAACTAGTTTGAATGTTAGAAAAACATTCTTGCGTGTTTTATAAACGTACCTTAAAATTTTAAAATTCTGTTTCGGGCTCTCAAGGCCTCGGAATCTTCTACCTTTAGAGAACACCTTCATAGAATAATTCCCTATAATTAAAAAAAATACACAAAAATACCAGGACATTTAATTCTGCCCAACTTAAGGATATACATCCTTGAAATCCAAAACAAAAACTAATCAAATAAATGGGGGTAATGATCATGAATCTGAGCCTCCCACTCCCATGTGTTATCTTGGAGATTCAAGTGATCCCACCAAACTCACACGAGAGGAATCAACCACCCAAGTAGGACCCAGTCCTGTCCATCTTTTTTCTCTATCGGGAACTTCATAAATGTCTCCCCATCATCAATGTATAGCTCTCCATAATCAATGACGTTTGATGGATTATGCACATACCTCCTTGGATGTTACACATGGAAAAAAATCATGCACACAACAAATCTATGGGGGAAGGTATAGGTGGTACACCACCTCTCTAACTCTACCCAGGAACTGAAGGGGTCCGATGAACCTCAAAGATAGATTGCCACCCTAGCCAAATATCCTCAATACCTTTAGTGGTGAGACCCAAAGAAACACATGGTCTCCCCCATCAAACTCCAAGGGTCTGTTTATCCTATTGGCTTAAAACTTCTACCTACTATATGCATCCTCAACTGCTCCGAGATAATCGGCACCATCTCGGTGATAGCCCGTACCAACTCCGGAACCAAGAGTGCCAACTCCCCTGGGTCTGTCCAGCATATGGTTGATATGCAAAGTCTCCTAGAAAAAGACCTCAAATGGTGTCATTCCTATGGTAGAGTGATATCTGTTGTTATATAAAAACTCCAAAAAAGGCCGATGGTCCTCGCAACTACAGCCAATGTGAAGGGCATAAGCAAGAAGCTTGTCCTCCATGGTATGTATGGTCTGTTATGTCTGACTATCTCTCTTGGGATGAAAGCATGTTCTCAAGGACAGCTGAGTACCAAAAATCTCTTGTAATAATTTATACAGCCGGGATGTAAAGTGTGCATCACGTTCAGTGAAAATCATTGAAGGCACTCTGTGGAACCGCACTATCTCCTAAATGTAGAGGTGTCACAAGCCCTCTACCGGCCCCTACACCCATATAGGTTGGAAGTGATTCTATTTGGTGAGTCGGTAAACAATCACCCAAATAGAGTCAAGGGCCCTAGATGTATGTGGTAACCCCATCTGGAAGTCCATCGAGATTTCATCCCATTTCCACTCTGGTACCTCAAGTGGTTAGCTCAAGCCTCATGGAATATGATGATCATCCTTCACTTGCAGAAAAGTGAGTCAATGTGAAATGTACTCCACCACTGAACTCATTATTACTAATAACCAGTAATGATTTCAGAGTTCTAGGTACATCTTATCCACTCTGGGATGTACCTTCAAAGGTGATGTATGTAAAACCCCAACAAACTACACCCACAATGTCACTAGTACTATGGTGCTCCCTCTGAAAAGGATGGTGTGGTCCCCCCTTATCAAAAATATATCTGGAGCCCGTCCGGAGGATATATACGCATGTCGGGCCTTGCAGTCAACAACCACCAATTGTGTCTCCCTGACTCACTATAAGAGTGGCGGAGTAACAGTCATCATCTGAAGGTAAGATCCCACATCATCATCCACACTGAATATCGGCATCCTAGATAACTGATCTATCACATCACTCAGCATATGCAAATCAGTCTCCTTGCTGAGTGTTTCTACCACCATATTCCCTTTTCTTTGAGTATAGACCATCTCATGGTCATAGTCCTCAAAGAAATATATCGATCACCACTGTCTCGGGATTAGGTACTTATGGGAGATGATACACCTAAGACTCTTGTAGTCAGAGTAAACTGTAACCCATTCACCCATCAAGTAGTGCCGCCACATCATTAAGGCAAAGACCAATGCTCCTAACTCCAGGTCATGGTTTCCTTACTTCTTCTTATACTACCTCAATTGGTATAATCCTTATGAGATCTATACATGCTCCTACATCAGTACACAACCCAGTCTGGTATCTGATGTGTCTTAGTAAACTACATACCCAATGCCCTCCTCTGGTAGTCTCATGATGGGGGAGGTAGTCAGTATCCACCTATGCTACATGAAAATATGATGATAGTTTTCCATCCATACGAAGGGTTTTCCCTTACATGTCTAGGCTGATAAGAGATCTTCTACCCTAGGAATGTTGCGCACAAACCTTTGATAATAACCAACCAACCCCAAGAAGCACTGCACCTCAGTTTCACTCCTAGAAAACTCCCATAAAATCAGTGCCTCTATCTTCACAGGATCTACCGAAAATCAAACCTTTGAGATGATGGTTCCCATAAAGAAAACCTCTCGAATCTAGAGCCAACATGTCGAGAGATTACCATAAAGGTGGTGATCTCTAAGTGAATCTAGGACTATCTGCAACTGTAATCATGATCCTACTCTGACGCTGAGTACACCAAGATGTCGTTAATGATGAACATAATGAACCAGTCAAGGTAAGGCTGGAGGAACCTATTCATGAGGCACGTGAACACTACTATGGAATTGGTCACACTATAAGGAATCACCTGGAACTCATAGTGGTCATACCGGATCCAGAAGGCAGTCTCCAGTACATTCTCATCCTGTACCTGTTGTTGGTGATAGCCTGATATGATTTCTATCTTTGATAACATATTTTCTCCCTTTAGCTGGTCAAAGAGGTAATCATTTCTCGACAGTGTATAGTTTTTCTTCATAGTCATCTCGTTCTGGTGTCGGAAGTCCATGCACAACCTCAAACACCTGTCTGCCTTTTTGGAGAAAATCACCAGGGCTACCCATGGAGAAACATTGGGCCTTACAAAACCAATCACAGGCACATCCCATATATATAACCTCAGCTCACGAAGCCTTGATGGAGCCATCCGATATGCCGGTGTGGAGAACTGTTCTGTCCCATGGTGGAGGTCGATACAATGTCTACCCCTCTGCGAGGAGGTAGACTCGTAACATCCTCCGGAAAAACATCCTCATACACATCCACCACTACAGGAAATCTCAGACTCTTCTAATCCACTACACTGAGGGTGATAATATCCAATTGGTGAGTGATCATATGCACCCTCCTGCGAGAAAGATCATCCTGCGCTGCAAGGGTTTCTATCTCATAGGTGAAGAATAACTTGGTCCCATATATGTGGACACACCGCAATGTGAATCTAAAACAGTTGATCTATGCATGGACTGTGGATAACCATCCCATATACAAGATGACATCATAAGGCCTTGACGCTTCAACTAGGAGATCCTAGATGAATCTCTCACCACATAGGGTAGGCTCAAAATGTCAGAACCATTGTGTAATTGTCGAATCGTCTCCAATAAGAGTCTCTAGCCTTAATGATCAAGCCAACATATCCAACAAAATCTATGATCTCTGAATGAGAGATTTGGTAACGAAAGAGTGACTAGAACAAGTTTCTATAAGAAAAATAGTTTGTTTTGAGAAGACATAGATAATACCTCAAATCATCTCTGGAGCACTGTGGTCATAAGCCTCTGATGCATGGAGTTGTGCTCAAATATACCTTCTAACTTCTTTAAGTCGGGGTGGACCACCTGGGGTGGTGGTGGTAACACCTCAAACTATAGCCCACTGCCTGTTGCTCTTCTGGCTCCCCTACCACGTCCACTACCCAGTGGAATTCCTTGCTCGAACTGATGTCGCTTCCTCCATAACCCCTCGATCGTCTGTTGGCCGCCTTTATGATGAATCAGTAAGTCACATTCCATGTGTTCCTACCCACCGCACGAATAACACAACTTGTCTCCCTAGTGAAAACCCCTAGACTGGGAGCCCAGCACAACCGACCATGACTCCTGGGGTCAACCTCTGAAAGTCATTGCCCACTTGGGCCCACGTGTCTGCTATCTACTGCTTGCCAAAGACACTATTGCCCAGGGACTGTTGGTGACCCTAGCTATCGGTGCCTACAATTCCACGAATATCCCCAAAATAAGGGCTCACATCAGCACCCCAGCCAAGGTAGGGATGCGGAGGGACAAAACTTATTCCCTGATATCCCTCTTGAGTCCCTAATAAACGGCACAAGCACTAATGAAAGGGTCACACACCGTGTTTATGAAGTAAAGAAATAGAATGGTGATCC
Source organism: Viscum album (assembly GCA_963277665.1). Taxonomy (NCBI): domain Eukaryota; kingdom Viridiplantae; phylum Streptophyta; class Magnoliopsida; order Santalales; family Viscaceae; genus Viscum; species Viscum album. The sequence goes on along the minus strand of OY728165.1, from coordinate 903,319,836 downwards.
TCAATGTGTACACAACTACCATCATGCTACCCTGCAGAATTTGAAGCACCTTTTGAATGCGAACAGAGTGATAAGATGTAGGGAAAAACTCCTCCCAGAAAAGCCACTCGAAGTATGTTCCGGAGAGGGTCGACTCATCATGCATCTGGCTGGTCAAAGTACACCATATACTATATGAGCTCTTCACATGGATTGATTACATGATCCCCATCTGGTCTGGTGGTGTCCTCACTATGCAGAAGACCCATGTCAGATCCTCTATCTAGTCCTCAGCAACTTGGGGATTTTTCTCCCACATGAACCTTGGAGGTCTCTATCTCTGAAACTCATACACAACATTGAGCGTACAAACGTCATTTACTGAAACCACCGGTAGTAGATGTTGACCATCAGGTGGTGGAAGCTATGGTTCACCACCTAGTGGGGCCTTCTCAAGCACTGGTCTTTCAACAGATGCCTCGTTGCATGGTGGGATGTCCCCACATATGGGGATCCTGGATGGTTTTCCTAATGAAGGAATACTGATCATAGATCACGGTGTACCACATATAGAAGGTTAAAATTGGTGACACTAATATTATTCAAAATAAAAATACAATTATCCAATGGTTGATTTATTCTATTGAGCCAAAAAATTTAATTCATGGCCCTGATGTATGGATACATCTGTCGCCATAGAAACCCAAGACAATCTGAATCTAATGTTCAGACTCTCAACATTTAACATTGTTTCTCCAAAACTAAACACGGACTCATGGCCTTTGAGTGGGGAAATGACCTCCCTCTAATACCAATTATTCATGACCTATCCCCCAGATCCCATTCCATGACTATCCCAAGCCCATATTCCATTGGCCCGGGGTTGGCGACTTGCACCATAAAGTCAAATCCATAAAGATGAAGGCATTTACTTTGAAAATTTATACACTCATGACCAACCAATTTCCAACACACTAAAAGGGGAAACAATTATACCACTAAAAAATCTAACTGCAAGTAAAAGTTAAAATATGTGTTCCAGAATACAAACACAACAAAGAATTGAAAATAGCATTGTAAAAAAGGAATCATTGATGGACATCTTCCGAAAACACCAAAAAATCGTAAGAGTAGTGATAATACTAGAAGTTGATGTAGCATGTCCTGCCTGACTAGTCCTAATGGGCCCCCACATGATCCTAGGCCATCAATCCACCATTGAAGCATCTGTCAGTCACATCCCCCCGACCACCTCTCTCAAAACCTTGATTTTATGTACCAGACACAACATGTGCAGATGATACCCGTGCAGGAGTGAGTATAATAATACTCATTAGGGACCCCAGGACCCTCGATGGTCTCTCAGTAATCCATGATGGAAAAAACATGAAAACTAATAACATAGAGGTAATAAAACCATGAATTACTTCCACAATATAGCACAAAGTAAAAGATACAGCTCACCCTGGTATCCTCTAGGGTAGTGATAGTAGCATCATCAGTAATATCATCGACAACCTCAGTTGCTGGTGAACTCATCCTCTTTCAAGTATAGTGGGCCTTCCAGGTCACACATATCCACATCCCACAATCCTTGGACTGTTGTGTTACTCATCCCTGATGAGAACCATGGGTATTCAGGTTCACAAAATGTCGCTCTCCTCTATGGTCCTTTTGTGTCACACAACGCTACTTCCAATCATCGAAAAACAGAGGTACTCCTCCTATTGAGTTCCATGGGTCTGGTGGTATACAATAATCATATCCTCACCATGGGCCTACTGGGTCACATAGATCCTCTTCACATTGGGTCGTTGAAGAGTCATATTTAGGTCGCTGCCAACCACATGGCTCCATAGGTATCTCACTTGGGAGAACTGATCCTCAAGCCATTAATAGCATCTCATAATCCATGAAAGTCACCAAAAATCATTCCAAATGATCTTCCTTGTCAATAGAGTCCCAACACCGTAAACGACACTTCAATGTGACGCACAGCTTGCATGATATGGGCGTTTTAGTAAATAGGGGACCAATTGCGATGGGGCCCAGTCCGTATCGATCAGTCCGACCCAACCAACCCATCCTAGGGGTCCCACATACCCTAGTTTAATTAGATGTACTTGACCTAACCTGGTGTTGGTGAGTGATAGTATGGTCTTGCCTCACTAGTGGGTCATGCCCAATAGGCCTCGCTAGTCCCGGTGTGGGTCCGGCCGCTGGGCCGGGGGGACGGTCTTCTTGACTGTGGCACGACACTCCAGCCTCATCCCAGTCTACCAGGGGGCAGACTGGTGGTGTGCCAACTGGTTGGGATGTGGCATCCAAGTGGAATTCAGATCCAGTTGGCCTTGTGGACACCGGGTGCCTCCAGTCGCGGTCGGTGGACCGTGTCACGTCGCTTCCTGGTTGGAACGAATGTAGGCCACCCCATCTAAGTAGCGCCTTGCGCCGCATCACACAACTGCCACAGCTAGCATTTCATAGCTTCCTACAGCCGAGGAGTTCTAACGGTATTGCCATATTCACGGCCTGCAGATCTGCCGCAGGTCACAACAGGCCCCCCTGGGTGGCGGTCCCTTCCGCTAGCCAACGAAGTTGCTCTGGTGGTCCATTCTGCGAACTGCATATGGTAAAGTGTCCCTCGTATCACCACCATCCCTACTCAGGAGCCATAATCTAACTTCCACCAATTTGAGAATGTGGACACCCAGAACGCAAGAGTGGAGGTGCTCGAGCATTGTTTTTATTTTCCCAGGCCATCCACGTTAGATGTTTAAATCAAGGGGAAGGATCGAGGATTGGATTTCAATCATTTGATGACATGTTTCAATCCCTGATAATAAATCACCTAGAAAAGTCACCCACCCACACAAACACATGAATCATAGATCAACATGTTTTTTTCTTGATCAGTGTTCGTTGTTTCGAGAAAAAGAAGAATAGGGAATAATATTGAAATAAAAATAAAACCCCTACCTATTTGGAATTTTATGTTGAAGTGTTCGTCATTGAGGATTAAAGATATTGACGTCCCCACTTTTAGCTCTATTATTTGAGTCTTGTCGAAACTGGTGATGATCCGTCAGTGCCACATTCTTCATTCATCGTTGGAGAGGGCTTTTGCTGGTGGTTCGTCAGTGGTTTCCACACGTTCGTTAATCACCTAAACTCTAAAATTTTGTAATTATTAAAAGGAATCATAAGCACAGTGACACTGCACCCATTAATGATTCTCGGTAAATTAGCCACATTTAATCCTCCACGTTTAATGGTTCATTAAGATAACAACACTACGGCTTGAGATGATCCATTATTGGCCCTCCATTAATGTGTCTCATCACTGCAATGTAGTGTTTACATCTTCCACTCAACTATTGGAAAGAAATAAAATAATTATTTATGTTATTTTATTATATTTCTTAAAAAGTCCTAAAAATAACTTTTCCACATGGCCCTTTCCGGACGATGATAATTCATTTCTATGAAAATATCGGTGCTTTGAGTTCAATAGTGTTCTCATATTTTTAATATGAACACAAGTTAAAAATATTGAAAAACAATGACACATGTTTACTGAATGTACCTTAAAAAACATCAAAATTCTATTCTAGGCTCTCTGGGCCTTGGAATCATGTTCCGTTAGAGTGCACAGTCTCAGAAAAAATCCATAAAATTGAAAGAAATATTTACACAAAATTTCTGAGACATTAGAATGTGGATATCGGTTTTTGATTTAGTTTTCTGATGATAAAAAAGTTCCTATAGTGGGGAGTTCGACATCAGTGATGATGTGTGACCCATGTGTTAGATGGGTTGTATAGAAAAACATCAGACAGTAGATGACAATGATTACATATGATAGTGGTGTGCTTGTTAATTAAATTTTATTCAGACTCTTTGGTAAGTAAAAATTTTGAATTTGATTTTTTCATTGGGTTGATTCAATGCCTTGACCACAGGATCAGGATAAAATAATTTGATCTGAATGCAGATCAGGTTGGAGGAAAAATGGTGATCATGGTATGGAAAATCACGACTAATCATTTTTGTAGGTTAAGGATTCAACTATAGGATTTCAAAAAAATTTCTAACTATATAGGTGAGTGTATTCAAATGATAATAGGATATGTATATGTTTAAATGAATAAGGATCAAGGAAATTGATAGTGTTTTAGTAGTAGAAATAATAATTTTATAGGAATATCATCCTATGGAGGTCTGAATTTTGATTAGTCCTATTATTGATGAGGAGTGAAGGAAACCATAATTATTACATCATTTGAACAAAAGATGGATGTTTTAGTAGAAAATTACGATAATGGAGAGGCAACGTGATTACCAATTGGATTTTGTGATATAATCCTCATAAGGGTGATCACTATAAACATCATGGTCAATTGGAAGAGGACACACAAGGTATGTCAAGATGGATAGAAATGGTAGAGCATCATCCTATTGTTTCTATGATAATTACAAGAATTATATTTGTATATGAATATTATATTACTTATGTTTGAATTTCCCTAAGGAAAACATTTTAGAATTTCGGAATGATACCAGACCATTTGATTTTAAATTGGACACCCATATAGGTTGGGACTGGTCATATAATACCGGATGAGTCTTCCTAGGATGATAATTTCTATGAAAATGATATTTTAATAAAAAAAAATTTAAGGATGTGTATTGAAATTTAGAAGAATTATGAATTTTTAAATTAATTGGTTGGTCAGATTTTATACCAGAATTCAGATTGATATTTGAAGAGTTGGAACAACAAAAGAGGTGTTATGGACATGAAATGAGGACAATATTGGAGTTGGGGTTCATAAGACATCCTTGGAGATGGAATAGGGTTATTGGGATACTCATTGTAAGTAGCCAGTAGCCACTGACTATTTGGTGGCTAGATAGATCAACAGACATGCAAAAGGGGGTCATCGATGGATCCACGAGATAGATGGTGAGTCCCATTAGCTAATAGATAATTTATTTAAAGGGAAAAATAATAATATTATATCTTTTAGTTTTTAGTGTGTTCAGCCTTCTCCCTCTCCTGTTTTTGAACATGTATGGGGTATCTCTCCCCTCATACCCCTTTCACCACCATGAATTGGGTGTGATTTTTAATTTTTTTTCTTGTGATTTTAGTTATGCATATAACTCTATTAGTCACAACATTTCATTCCAACATTATTATTTAAATTTATCTTCCTTGAATTACGTTTTTTATTCTGATTCTAGATTTTCATTTTGGATTTTGAAGATATGGATTTGACATTTATTCAACCCTCATAGAAGATGTCTGGACATCGTCACACCCCATTTCATTGAGGAATACATTTTTTTAATTTTTTTGGTTTTTATTTAAATTAAAAAAATAATTTCTTGTCAAATTTATGAAATTTGATTGGGATTTCACCTAGGATTATTTTTAGGGTCCATTATAGATATCTTGATAGTTGTTGGTCAATGTTCTTGAAGAACGAGGCTTGACATTGAGTTTTCAGATAATATTCCTAGATTAAAAAAATATTAAGTTATATTGTTCTTAATTTTCCAAAATGGGGTTTTATACATTGGTTATGTACTATTATAGGTGGGCAGTGGCTGAATGAGTTGGTAAGAGCTCACATCGGATTGGTTGGGTCTCGATGAGCCTAAAAATTTATGGCATAATGAGACTTTAAAATGGAATAGGATTTTAAAAGAGGTAGGTCGTTCTAGTACTAACCCTATAAAATTTATAACGCCTAATTTTAATGATTAATAAAAATTGTAACACAACTAATGGTTATAAACTATCTTTATTATTTAATTTAATTTTTATATATAAATGTCATTCCTCAAGTGAACATAAAAAAGTACCATGCGTATAAGGGTTCTTATGCACTACCATATTGGGATTGACCACTGATAGTATAGGAAATGAATTAATTGGTTTTGTATTGATGTTTGTAACACCTTAAGGGGTGTTAATTAGTCAAAAATTAAAATACATAGATGTATTGGCCCATACATATGATTCATTAGACACATTCTTTAGGGGTTTCGGGATGAGATAATACGAAAGACTTGACTAGACCATGTGAGGACCCCTGTGATTCCAAAGGGCCATTAAACATGGACAAAATGGTTATGGGGTGATCACACCATTACCTTTAGATGTTTTTACTATTAGGTTATGTAAAAGTAAGAATAAATGGGTTGAATGAGATGATAATCCCTATTGATATTAGCATTGATTTAGACCATGATTCATCCCTCTAAATCATTTCCAATGTGTTGTACCCTTGATGGTTATGAGTTCGTTCCATTTCTGAGACATATGAGAAATATGATAACCTCTAATGATGGGTGTTTACTATGATTTGTTAAATGGACTAAGGACCCATATTATGGAGCTTGTCCATAGGCGTGAATTTGTGGACCCTAGAAGGTTCCCAACTTTTTAAACATACCCTAATCAGGTGTGTTTAGAATTGGGTATAGATGGTTGAGTGTTACAGTAAAGAAACCATACCGATTATGTGATCCCAATAAACTTTTGATAGATGTGATGGGTTTATGAATTCAACAAACCACTATATTTTATTAATTTTTTCATATAAATATTTTTGATACAACTTGGTATGAAAAGATGTGATTTATGAGACCCAACATATGGACCCGATGTGATGTGATGGGGTCCCAATGGAAACCCATATGTGCCTCTTAAGATTTTTCATTCAAGAATAATGTGATTTGAGTGTGATACCAGTAATGATATAGCACTCTTGATTATTCCAAGATGTACTTCATGGTATTTGACTTTTTTCACAACATATGAATTTACAGGGTTTTGATATTTGACCTTTGGTCTATAATGTATTTCCTAGATTCTATAGGTCCCTAGGATTCCTTTGCTATCTAGGATCTAATAGTGATAATTTGAAGGATTTTTCTCATTATCATAATTATAATGGTATTCCATTATTACAATTAGTATTCATCTCATTGAGCCTCATATCGTCTCTTATTTATTATTTGAATATATAGGATGCCTAGGATCCAACCAATTGGCATGGTGACATGGGGATGATTCTTGATTTAATGATTAGATGAGTTTATTGAGAATTATCCAAGATATATTTAATAATATGTATTTTAGACAGATTCTAAAATTTATAAGATCCAATTGTTGAGCCTTTGAAGATGTTATGATTGGTTGTTGAGCATGGTCTTGAGAGTTTTTCAGGTTTTTCATATTATTTGATATCTATATGTGTTTTGGGAATCAGGATCTACTTAGAGACACTCCACCACTAGATGATGCAGGTATGTTTTGATGGGATCATGGAATTAAGGACCAATTATGGTTTACTCATATAATTATCCTATTTAGTTATTTATAATTTTCAGCTAAGCATTTCACATTAACATATCAGTATATTTTTGGTTATGTATGGGACAAAATTGGTGGTGAAATACTGAGTTTTGTACACACACCATTTATAGGATTCCATTACATCTGGGATCTCAAGTAGAGTCTCACATGGATTCAATCACTGGTTTTTAATTGGAATGATACTTTATGTGTTTGAGATGAAGCAGCTCGAGAAGGATCATGATATTAGAGGGGATTTTATAAGTGGTTGAAAATACAACTTATTCAGTCTTAATATTCTCTTGACCTACCATACACTTGTGGCTGGGGATGTGGGATTTAAATCTTGTATACCATCATTACGATTTCCATTTTTATTTCATTCACATTCTTTTATGATTAATAGATAAGAAAATTTTTTCTATATACTAAGATAATTTACTACTATGTTTTATGTTTTTCTAATTAGTATACTATAGTGCACTTTAATGAAAGGAATATATTTTCTAAACCATACATCCGTAGACCCATAATACTAATTGGAAGCCTCTAGAATATATAAAGGCAATCAAGAAGTCTTGTGGAAAACTAGGCCAAGGAACTAGTCGAGTTTCCTCTAGAATGGGATATCACGTGTAACACCAAATACAATACTACTTTAATGTATCTTTTAGGAGTATATCACCTTGTAAAATACATATCTCTCATAAATCCTTGGAATGTAACTACTTAAATTTGACCATTGGAACATAACACCACTGTGTATACATAGGCTTTCCCCCTTCAGAGTCTTAAAAAAAACTCATTCTCTAAATAAAAAATGTAATACATGATTATTCTTTCTAATTAAACGAAAGAGTTGTATTTACAGGAAATTTGCACTACATTATTGTCAAAAAATCACACTAATTCATTCACCCCATGTTCTTTTATTCTTATTAAAATCACCTAAAAAATATACTTATGATCATAAGACTGTTATAATACATAAGCTTCAGGTTTCTTATTGACATTTGATTGCATGACTACATTAGATTTTTAATCAATCTCATTAGGCCTACAAGAAAATCCCCCCATAATATTCATTATAAATTTCATTATGTGATCAACACACATGTCCCTCATGGCCATATCCCATTATGCCATTATGATTTTGTGCTCACCAAACTCATTTTAATCACCTGACCTCTCCAAATTGGGCAATATCAGTCCCTTAATGCGACTCCCATGACAATTCCCCAGGATTCATTTAAACTCATGCGATTATATTAATAAAAATAACTAACATAGTAACATGATCTGGTGATGAATATGATGTACATACCCATCATATATTTGTAAATCTCATATATCATATTATTTTATGAGGCCTTATGACTCACACTCACTCAAAAAATCATGTTGCCTTTAAGGGATTGTGTGAAAAAAATCCCTTTATTTTATGCTTAAAATTTTTGGTAAACATTGGAATATAATTACATTTTAAATTCTTGTTTTTATTCCAAATTGATAATTTTTACATCGAAGAAACTATTTCATAATTTCTTCAGACAAGGATTAGTTCATCTTAAAAAATCACAACCCTTGTTCTTGATTTATAATGATATCAAATATCTATTTTCTTTCTCTCTACACATAGTACTCATGATCTACATGAACTTAAAAAATGAATTGTTCAAATAAAAATACTATAGACATACAATATGATACATTTATGAAAAATCTACATCCAACCATTCAGTGTGATACATTCATTGAAAAGAAACCCCACAAAAAATATAAGGTTGCGTCGAAAAATCTCCAAATTTTGATTTTTGTAGAAAATATTTTTATAAATCTATAATTCTCAAAATATGTACCTATATATTCAATTTTCTATGCTAATGTATTCAGCATTTCTTGATTTACTCCCACTTTAACATCATAATGAAAAGGGATATGTGAAACCTGATTTTACCTTCACAATCTCTCATCCAAAAGGACTCACAAGATCCATTTTTATTTAGAATAACTATTTCTCATATAATCCCATTTGGGATTCCTTTATATATATACAATACACTTTTAAAAAATAGCTATTTTACTGAATTTTAATAATCTTCTTAGTCATATTCTAGTGTATAGTTCTCTTCCAACTTCTAATAACTAGATACATAGAAATTTTTCATCCCCTTTAATCCCCCTTTATGGATTTTGGTTGAAACATTCTCCTATAAACTACTTTTAACTCTCAGATCCACATTATTCATTATATCATCACAGTATTGAAAGATTCCCATTGTGTGAAGTTTCAACTAAATTGAGACTTTTAAAAAATAATATAATCTTACTATGTTAGAATTCATTATACAAAATGAGAGTTTATGTTGATAGAAAAAAATGTTTCACATTCCACTCACATGATTCCATATTTTTGGAAAAATTATGTTATTTGTTTTGTAAAATAGTCTGATGATATAAATCACACTAATGAAAAATGGTTAGAGAATAAGAAATTATGCAAAAGTGTGTCAGAAATTGCACATTTTAATACAAAACACCACTTTATTTATGGTAAACGCATGATATACCTTGGTATGAAAGATATTTATCTCTTAATAGGACTTTTTCGATGAATGAGGATTTAAATTCAATACTTCTTATCACCAAATCTCTTGGAAAATCGTTATCCTGGGATTGTTACTGAATTTGGATTATAATTTTTTGGTTTTGTAAGATGATTAACTATTATTCAAAATATAGAAGCAAGTTATTAGAAATGAAATTGATTTTCTAGGAACTACTTAGAATATTGAAAATAGTTACACAAAATCCTTTTTTTTTTGAATGAAATAGATAAAATTGAAATACATGCATATTTCTTATTCTTTTTCAATCTATATTCTCTTTTTGGTCTAATAACTCTTGATTTGAGGCATGATACCAATAATGGGATATTTCATGTGACTAGGAATTAATGGGATATTAAAATATAGCTTTAAAAACACAACATCTTCATATTAGGAACTTCATCAGTTGTTACTCATTTTTTCAACATTAGACATTCTGAATCATCTATAAAGAAAAAAGTGATTTCTTGAAACCAGTTTCTAAACCCGGAACTGTATGTAAATTTAATGAATTATGACACTTTTTTTGTATATATTTCCATTCATCCAATGTATAAGTAACCTTTTATCACATACACCCCATGAATCATAACTATCCCTTATAAATGAACCACATCCAACATATATTAGAAACAATTGAAATCATGATTATTCGGGTACATCAAGAGTCTTTAAATAAAAGATTATTGTTGATCATGTTTGGATAACCATTGACCTTTCATTCAGTTACAATGTGTCACTATTCTATTTCATTGTAATGAATCACTTGATTCATTTGAGATGTATTATATAAAACCGACATTTATTTGCATAAAAATATTCTTAATTTAACATAAATAAATTGTATTCATATATGACATCTTCTTCATTATAGTTTGATCAAACTTTTTAGGTAATATATTCATGAAATCATTAATCCCATTATTAGATTTCTTTTTTTCCATAGTATCCATAAGGATCATCTTTTTCAAATTATAGTATTAAAATTTCATCAATAATTTTTATTCTTTGATGAACCACCAATCTTCTGCACACAAATCCCCTTCCATTCACTTATTTCCACATGACATGATTTTTGAAACCAATATGTCTTACTTCAGGTATCTCCCATCTTGAAGACATGGATTCTAGCTCATCCTTTTTCCTACCATATTGAGCCTATCATCATGTGAAATGTAATTTCATCACACCTAAATTATATTTTCCCTTTTTCTTCCTAATTTTATACATTCTTTTCATGAATGATGATGGGAGTGTAACTTAATATGATTTCATAACACCTTTAGCTATGATCCTCATTTTTACTCTAATAATGTAATATTTTTTCCATTTGGATAATTCATATTCTAATATATACAATCTTGTCATATTCCATGTGATTTGAGGACCTCATTATGGATTATTTTTATTTCCCTTCTTTTATCTGCATAAATAAATTTCTAAATGTACATGATTTCCACATGTGGAAAAACTCCCTTAAAAACATACACCATATAATAGTGTACTAGTTTAGATATAGTTGAAATTGGTTTTCATCTTCTGAAATTGGTCCGTTATGACTTTATACATCTAATAATGGGTTTTCCCAATCATCCAAAATAGTATCAATCGATGGATATATTACTCTATGTGTAATTCCATTCATTTATTCAAAATATATTCCACTTATATTTAGATATAGAAATATATTTCCTTTTAATTTATGATTTTAGATTTTATTCCTCACATAAATCATTCATAGTTTCTTCTCTAGATAGAAACATCACCATCTATTTTACATTTTCGGAACTATGATTTTTCTAAAGCTCATTGATCCTATCATCCTTTTATTTTATCTATTCAATAGTCATCATAAAACTAGAGTTAGGGTAATTTTAAAATTTCTTCTTCTCTTTAGGATATATATTGAGAGTAATTACACTCACTTTTAACTCCCTTAACAAGATTTTTTTTAAATTTCATTCAATATTTCATGAATAAGATCACTCATTTCTTTAATTTACAACCCATATTATTTAAGTAGAAATTTAGGGGAACCTATTCTTTTTTTAAATATTGGACCATTATTTAGAAAATATTCAATGATTTTATACTCTACTTATTATATGATTACCCAGTGATCCACCGTATCTGGTCAGTATTGGATTTTTTCGTGATCTTTTCACACACTATATTTTAATTTACAACCCCAAATAATATCCACTTCTTCCTTATCAAACATCCCATCATACATGATTTGTTCTTCTTCATATTTAAATCCTCCTAGAAAACAATTATTATTAATAAAATATACTTAGTGTGGATCATTAAAAACATTCCATGCACTCATTTAATCCACTATAGAATCAATGATTTTATTTCATTCACTAAAAAACCATTCATATATTAAATCACCAAGCCGTTTTCTTAAGTTTCATGTTTGACCGTCACTACATATTTGATGTTCTCCAAAATATGTGATTGATATATTAAATCTTTATATTGTCCATTAATCTATACTTACACCTCATCAGTATATTATGGTTATTCTATAAAATCATACCACATGTATTTTTATTTCTCTCACTAAGAATATTTAAATTTTCTAGAGATCCATCAAGCTGTACCCAAAGGTAAAAAACATCATATGGTTCATTAATCTATATAGAGAAAAATGAATTTCATGATTTTCACGAAACATACACATCTTTTTTAGAACCAGATTAAATAGTATAACTATAATTATACACCTTAATTTAAATATATGATCTCCCACTAGTCATATTATATTTCTTTTTCTTATCCTTTACATTTTTCATATGGCACTATTTATGAACCTTTTTCAATGATTTCTCAATTTGATGAGTGTTACAAAATTATTATTCACCAATGGAATTCCCATTCACATATTACTAGATATTATATTTTATTCAAATATTAATCATAAATGTTAGTCTTCATTAAAGTAAAATATGAAAGAACTATTTATAATCTTCTCTGTTTGGGAATTACACATTCTCTTACTATGCACTCTCATGTCAGAATATATGGGGAAGTACTCCATAACTTCTTTTTTGTATGCTTATATGATCATGAAAATTTATTTATTTTAAATAGAAAATTTAATTCCATTTAAAATATAGACATAATCATAGAATGATGTTAAAGAATAGAAACACTAATTTCTTGGTTGAACTCCATGTAAAACGTTTTAGGACCAGATACCTCTTATTATGACAAGAGTCCTCTTTAGAGGCGGTGAAATAGGATGATTGTTGAATTAATGTTTTTATTTAAGATATTTACCTTTGTTTGTTATATGATGCATATATTACCATGAGATCATTCTTATACATGTTACATGAAATAATAATCACAGAAAGAATAACAGATATACAGGATAGTAAAGAATACATAGAGTAAATAGATTTTATGTGGTTCACCATAATGGGCTATGTCCAAGGGGAACAAAATGATATTGTGTTGATTTTATTTAATACCATAATATTGACTAGTATTTTGGATATAATGTTTTTCAATGTTTCCATAATTATTACCAACCATGAGAGGTTATAAAATAAAAAATAAAAACATTATTTCGTAAGGCTGTAGTTCACATTACATTAATGCGGTGTTCGATACAAATTTTTTTAAAGTCGGTGTCGGAGTAAGAATAAAAATCAAAATAATAAAATTCAATATATTTAGGATATTTGTGTTTTTATATAATCATATAAAACAATAACTGAAGTCATGGGGAATCAAATAAAATGGAAATACACCTTGATGAAAGTTACCACTTTTTCGGGAAACTCATTTTGGTTTGCAGCAACGGGATTCCTCAAATTGATTTATGCCCATGTTGTGGATTCTTGTGTGTAGGCTAGGGATTTGGGAGACTATTTTGGTAGATTTTTCGTTATCTAATGTGGTTTGGATGTGTGAGGAATGAGAAGAATGAATGCCTTTTTATAATGGAGGGGAAGTGACATTCATGAAAATACCAATGTTTATACAATAGTCGGAGGTCTCTGTTACCTAATCTGAACAAAAAAATGAAAATACAATTGATTAATTTATGGACTAAAAAATATATTCCACATCCAAATAATGTAATTTTTATGATTTTTTATTCAATCATTATGTTTCAATATATTTGTCATTTTTTAGGTAACTTGTTTTATAACCTATGTATTTAAACCATTAATAATAAATTAAAGTGAAAATTATTAGAAAATATAGACCCAATGTATTATAAATAGTATACATAATTTAAAAATAAAATCCCCTTTTGTTTTGGATATTAATCTTAAAAAAGCGCATATAACGCACAAAAACACTACTTTAACATGGATCATGCTAAAAATGTATTTAATTTTTATAGGTTAATATGTTAATTAAAAAATATCAATTGGTTCATTAATTTACCATATTATATATTTATCGACACATAAAATTCAATTTGAATAAGATAGGGTTTTTATTAATTTTAAATCATTTAATAAAATCCTAATTATTATAAAATAAAATTAATATTAATTTGTGCATTATTTAATTAATTTCAATTTAAAATATAAATACATTATTGGAATTAAAATATATAATGTTCACATATGTGTAAAATAAAATCTTATTCTGAAAATAATAATGTAATAAAAAAAATTAATATTACAATATTTTTAATATTTTTAGAATCATTTATCTTATTTAATTATTAATTAAATAATCCATGCATTAGAATTTAATAAGAGTTTAATGTAATTATACCATCTTTAAAATTTAAAGTTAAATTATAATGATAAAAAAAATTATTTTCCATTAAAAAAATGTTTATAACTGATACTATACATATTCTTCCATAATATAGTTGTTCATAAATGTTAATTGTAAGAAATGTTCTTTTTTATTTTTTCCATTACTAACTTATTACATGGGTTAATTTATTAAACATGTGCCCCTCAAACTCATAAAATTAGAACCAATAGAGGACATGATATAAATATTTTTATCAAAAAACTATGTTGATCTTATTAAAACAAAAATATTATATTGATTACAATATTTTATGTCTATTTTTTGGAATTCTATTCACAGAAGTGAAAAATTTAATTTTAAATCTGAACAAGAAGATGAGGTGAGAAAGTAGTGTTGTAATCTGAGAATTTTAACAAGTACATTATGTCCTTATATATAGATTAAGTATAGAAATTATTCTAATTACCTAAATTATATTAATATATATATTTGATCTATTGTGATATCAAAAAAAAATTAATATATAATTTGTCATTAATTATTATTTAGACAGAAATTTTGTTTTTTAAAAAATATTGCACTTTTCCTTATTTGTTGAAAAATAAAAATTATTAGAAAATACTAAAATATCACCATTAGATAATTGTTATAGCCCAAATCAAAAAAATTAATTTTATTTTGACAAATACAATTTATAGAAGTGTTAGAAATTAGTTTTAAAATAGACAATAAATTAAAAGGTTTTGAAACTCGATCTTACATATAACATAAGCTAACTCAGTGTTGTGTGTAGCGTAAACATTAAACTATGTTATATAAAACTGAAACTAGAAAAAATATATTATAAAATAAAAAAAATTTAAAGTCTTGTGGTGTTATATTCTCCCCACCATAATTAAATTATGTCCTCATAATTTAATCTTAATCTCAGAAATCAAGGGTTTAATATTTTATAATAAACAATTATTGAAAAATTGGCATCATAAATAGGGTTAATAAAACATCCCCTTACTTATTTGGAAAATTAAATGATAAGGTCACCAAAAAAATGATTTCAAATAGAAGAATGTTAGTGAATATACTTCCAATGAAGAAATTTCAAACTATCATGTTATAATGGAGAGTAATATAGAATATATTCAACAAAATGTTGATGACAACAAATTCATAA
The DNA here is from genome assembly GCA_963277665.1 of Viscum album. Lineage (NCBI taxonomy): Eukaryota > Viridiplantae > Streptophyta > Magnoliopsida > Santalales > Viscaceae > Viscum > Viscum album. The sequence goes on along the minus strand of OY728165.1, from coordinate 903,303,974 downwards.
AACAGAATAATGAAACAGGTTATTAATATCACAAAAAATGATGATAGTATGATGAAATTTTTTTTCAAGACCATTATTCCTATAGTTAAAGAATTATTTAACTCTCTAACAATGTAAGTGAATATATGTTTCAAAAAACATTAATATTTTCATTTTATTATGCCAAATAATATTTCCACTTCATCTCTTAGCACAACATGCTTCATATATTGAAGTAATATATCAATCCTTGTTAGAAATACAATTTTAAACATAAACCATTATAAAAATGGTTTAATTTTTTAAAAGTTAATAAATTAATACTTTATAAATAAGGTCTCTAAATTTAACAATATAATAATATCATTTTCCTTTAATCAATATAAATAGGATCTAAATTTTCAGATTACAAATAAGAAAATACATCAATCTTGTTTCCTCTAAAAATTTATTAATAACATCAATAAACATAAAACCATATCACTAAAATGCTTTCCTGAATATAAATTAAGTAAAATTAATGTTATTGGAAGAATTTCTTATATCTAAAATGTTTTGTAAATATCATCATTGATTACATAATACACATTATCAACAAATAATTTAATATTTCCAAGGTAATATTTTATATCATTTATATTTATCACTATAAATCATATATTTATTCTAGCATCATTTTCATTCTATAAGGATCATATTAAGGGTTATCTTTCCCTCAAACTTGTGTTTTCCAAAAATAGTCAAATCTATACTGAATAACTTTTCTTGATTACCGGCATTGATCAACACACTCTATTTAATACATGATGAAATGAAAATGTAAAATAATTTTATTTTTTATAATTATCATGAATAGTGACTTACTATTAAAATACTCAAATTACATAATTCTATAATCCTAAAACAAGAATATTAATTCTTAATCTTTGCCTATGGTAGTAGAAAAATCATTACCATAGTCTATAAGCCTCTTTTGGGTTATAATCATTGACATTTTAGTCATTGATTTTCATAGTGTCAGACGTCATTACAGTAGAATAATTTTACACTTGGATCGATTTTCTTATCCATGTAATTGCATGAATGAGGGCCTTTCTTTTTACACCTTTAGAAACCTAAAACTCATTTTATTAAATTTACATAGCGATTATTGGAAAAAAATTTACATGTGGGATAATACTTATTTCCCTTATTCCCATTATATATATTTTTCCCAGTTGTCCAAAGTTTTTTCATAAATCCTTCCAAATACATAAATCCTAGTGATTTATTTCTGTGTCTCTTTATCTCATGATATTAATTCCATATATGATGAAAATTATTGAGAGACTAATTCCATTTAAAATATTTTCTGAAGACCCTAAAATAAATGACAATCCATAATATTTGGATCATGCTCATTGGTGAGGTTCACATTACTTCTAATAGGTTTTATTTTTAAAATAAAAAAATAGAATCAGTTAGATATTATCATATAATGTCACAAAATTAGTGAAATATATAACATAATCTAGAAATTATATGTATCCCTAATCTCATAATCATAATATTGATTTTGTTGGGATGTTCTTCTATAATTATCCGCAAAGAATATCATAGAGATATGATCTCTAATATATGTTTTTTAAACCTAGTTTCAAAGGATTATACTAAACTTCATTTGAATGAATCTATAACTACTTGAACCCAGTATCCATGATGTATAACACCCATAAATTTATCAAATTATTTTTTTCTAATTAATTTAACCTTTGTGATATTTTTCATTTAATATAACACTGAATATAGCTTTTTATTTGAAATCAACAATTTTGGATAATGTTATATGCATAAAAATGTAATTCATTGACAATAAACAAAAAATATATTAGAGTTTTTCCAATAAACACTATTTATGGCTTGTATTACACAAAATACTGAGTCCCTTATATAGCATGTATTAACAAAAATGCGATTATTACCAAACTATATGGAACTGTTCATAATATTATTAAAATATTTTCATAGCTACCACATTGATTTTTAAATAAAATGATTCAAAAAAGATTAACAAAATTTTAAAAATATGATTTGGACATGTGTATAAAATCAATAATTTGGTTATAAATTAGATGAAGTTAATTTAATAACTATTTGAAAATAAGGAAATGACTTTTCCAATAAAAATATTTTTTATGTAAAATAGAATTTTTTTTCTCTGTAATTTATAAAAACCACATTTTATAAATATTTTAAATAATATTGATAGACTATATACATAATAAATATTTTCTATAATTATCCAATACATTTTATAGTAATAATATAAGAATAAATCCAATTTTATTAATAAAAAGATGTATTTTCTTAAAATTTAATTTTAGTTCTTTTTAATGGGTAACAAATTTTAATTATAAAGTTTTGAAATCATAAAAATTTAACATGCAAAAATACACTACATTTTTGAAAAAAATTATATGTTTATTTTTTGATATTTTTTGAGTAGTTACTTTTTAAATAAATACTGAAAAATACTGAAATTTTATTCAAAACTGTTTTTCAACAAATTTATTTTTCAGAATAAAATATTTTTCTGATTGGTTTTAATATTCAACTAGATATATTAAACATAAATTAATTCAATTAGGGTCATTATGATCATTTTAATTCTGAAATTGTATATAAAAACTTACCAAACTATTGATCAATTTCACTTTAAAAACACACTCTGTTGTCCTGTCTACAGGATTAAATTTAAATTAACTTCTGAAACATTATTGATAGTAATTTTTATAATGGGTTTATATATTTTTTATAATAATTATTTTTAATTTCAATAAAGTCAAATTATTTTTTACAAAAAATATTATCAAATGTGAATAAAATAAATTATAGCTATTAAGAAGAATATTAGATTAATAAGGGACTAGAACTTAAATATAAGGGCCAAAATGACATAGAAACTTGTTTAAAAGACATTGAATATTCATATATATAACCTATCCAACCAATTTTAGTATTTCTAAAAATATTTTCTCACCTTGGAATAGGAAAAAGGTGGGATGAATTTCCTTTTAAAAAAAACTCTACAATGCAACTCCTCCTCCATTAAAAAAACACACACCTCCCATTTATTCACACATTTATTTCCCTTTGGATCACAAATATAATCTCTAATAATATATAAATATCCCCCATTTCATTATATAAGCCTCATTTTTGGAATAAATATATGCATGGAATCCTTTTCTTGGAAATCATAAAGTGTAACCCGCAGAAGTGGTAACATCCCTTCTCATATTCATTTGTTTTTTTAATCCAACCTATAAAATTTTCTTATTAAATTATTATTTATTAACAAAAATATACTGAATATAATTATTTTATTTTATTATAATGTTATTATATACACTTACACACAGTTTTATGTCATTTTTAATGAACATATGTTTATTGTGTACGGTGACATACCACCTCACAAAGCGATGTTGTCCGTTTTTTATTTTCCTCCTCAAATTATTGGTTATTATGATTGAAACTATCTCATTTTATAATACATATAAAATTTATTTTTCCTTTATGATTATTTAATCACTATAAAAAACATACCTTCATGCTTTCTATTTTGTGTAAATATGATAACTCTATTTCTGGACATGTAGACTGCCACCTCCCCCAAGCGATGTGAATCATTGACAGTTTACATAGAACATATTAAGGACGAGTTAGTACATTTATATGATGTATATGAAATAATATTTTATATTGAATTATAATATATATATATATATATTATCATATATTTCACTTACTTTCTCTCATTCAAAAATATTATTAAACAGAAACTGCGTTCAGGCGTACGTACTGCCTACCGTCTCCATGAATGGGGTATTCCATTTCATGTTTAGTTATTTTATAGATTAAAATAAATAAATATATTTGTAATATATATTATACTTATTCCATGATTTAATTATTGCAATATTTAAATCGTGGTGTCTGTAATAGAATCAAGAATTACATTCCAAAACATATATGAGTAACAAAGCATATATTTCTTGAAAAGTTTCATTAACATGTAGTTGTTAATAATAACGCAATATAAATACATAATGAAATAATATATGGTATTATATATAATAATACGGTTATTCTTTATATTCATAATAAATTTATATTTATTATATTTTTTTTGTTAATGAGTATAAAATATTCTATACTTAATTTAATGGAATTGCATCTCACATTTTATTTCTATGAGTTTCACGGAATATTCACAATTAAATTATTTTGTATAGTTTATAAAATTCCCTATGACATGTTATATAAATATGATTATTTATTTAAACATATTTAAATCATTAATTGATTTTATTAGTTAATGTGGGACATTATTCTAAAGTTACTCATGTAGTAATGGATTTATCATCTCACTTTTATTTTTGTGAGACCTTTGTTTCATTTAAAAATAATTTTTTTGGAGTATGTCATTCACATGAATGTATTATATGATTAATTTACATAAATATGCGGCTATTTATATATCCACTTTAATAGATTTCATTCATAGGTATCATATTTCAAATGTTACTGAATCAGTAAAGTTGTTTTGTCACAATTTTCCTTAATTGGGACACATGTTATGTTTTGGGCCAATATTTCTATATGAGGTGTATATAATTAAATTGAAAAGTTATATATTTATATTTACTCTTTTAATGACACTATAAGATTTTTTAATGTTATTATCCTATAGGGATCATGATTTAATGTTACCAATGTTGTCATAGTTTATTGGTAATATCTTATCATTTTTCTAGATTGTTTTTGATTATTCATCAATTAATGAAATATTATGATATATATCACAAAATAATTATTTTAATTATCCTATGGTTATCCATGATATATTTATGATGTATTTCCATTTTACACATATTTTTACATAATTCAATTACGAATTATTTTTGATAATCTGACATTATTTCTACTTTGGTCGAATTTTTTTTTCTTTTAATGCATATTTTTCTTAAAAAAATTAAAAAATGTATTAATACTATCAAATTAGGATTTAAATACATTTTTAATTATGTTATACATTTTTTAAAAATGGTGTGAAAATTATTCATCTTATGATTTTCCAATTAAGGAAATTTTTTAATCATTTAAGGTGAAAAGGAAATAGTTTGAACATAAGAACATACCCTGAATCATGAATTTTATTTCCTTGAATCTTAATTTACGTGTTTAAAACGCTATTTTTAAATAATTTTTCGCTAATATATTGGAATTTTTTGAATTTAATTTTTTTTTTCAAGTAAAGATGTTTTCAATATGATTTTATTCCATCCTTTTAAGGTCATGATGTATTTTATGTGAAATTGTTTTTCAAAATGATTTCCAGATTAATTTATGATTTTTCATTGTATTTTAAATGAAAATTGTTTCAAAACTATTTAGATGATTACATTAATTTTTCAATTCTATTTTAAATGGAATAAAGTTTTCCAAGTTCTTTATGATTTAGAAATAATTTCAAATAAAAAAAATTAATTTCCACATGTAACATTTCAAATGAAATTGGAATTCACTATTATGAAATGTGTTTTGAAATGATTTTATAAAGAGTATTTTTAATGAATTTAATTTTCCATAAGAAATGAGTCATGTGATCTTTTTAAATTTTTCTCTATCTATGATCAGATACTTTCTTTTATATTTTCAGAATTAATAGGTATATGATCATGGAATTCAAATTCATATTATTTATTGAATGGATTATGTTTAGATGGAATGAAGATTATGATATGTGTTTCTAATCCATGGGTTATTGGATTTTCAATGCCATTTAATTTCATGGGATATTATTTGATGAAATTGTTATTAAACCAATATATTTTCCATAGGTAATGATATGATAAAATATTATGATACCCAAATCATTTCATGGGTAATGACATGATGTTTTTGAAACCCATGTCAATTTTTTGGTGAAGAAATGATTCAAGTCTTATTATCTTATTGAATATATTTGTATGATTTAATTATGTGACAGGTGGGAGAAATATATCCCTCCAATATATGATTTTGGGGAAACCCATTACAAAATTGAATAAAGGGGAAACCTAATCCACTATGATAATATTGGGAAACCTAATCCCTTATAATTAAATGACTGCAACTATGGATGGTGGTGTGTCCTACCTTGTACCTATAGTCCCCAATAAGTTCCGTAATAAGATTTTAGAAATGAGACTTGACTTATTGAGAAATATATTACATGTTTAAGTTATTTCTGAAAAATATATTTCTCATGCCTACGATATTCTCACATGGCTCAAGTTCTTGATTATATTAATATTCATGTCTAATGAACTATTGATATTGTTCCTTTTCTCGTTTTTTCAATTTTTGATATGCAGAGTCTGATTTTCAACTGTTATTTTCATGTTCTCATACCTTTATGTTCATTATATGATGATGTATTTCTTTTATTTATCTTTTCTAAGCATCCGATCTCACCTGTTTGTTGTGATTCCCTTCCATAGGTTATGAAAAAAGATTTTAAATTGGAAAACTAAAGGGGAAGTAATTTAAAGGATATATTGATGATCATTAACTAAAATGGAAGTATGGATTATATGAATCCAAATCAACTAAATTATTATGGTCCCTAGACATATATTTTTTATTGTGTTGAATATTTATATAAATTGATGTCATATCCATCTATTTTAATCCTAGATCACTATAGAGGGTATCAAAGTAAAGTTTTAGTAATCCTTTGGAAACTACGATGAGAAAAATTTAGTTATACCTCCTATTAAATTTATAATGTTATGTCTATGGATTTCCCTACGGATAATTATAAGTGTGAGAAATTGTTTCTGAAAAATTCGTGGAAATTTGGAAATGGATATAATGATAGGTTTATTAGAAATAAATCCATATTTGGATAATATAATTATATGTAGAATTTTAATAGATGTACATACCAGAAACCCAAAAACACAGTATTATTCTAAACTTGACTGGGAACTGGTGTAGGACAATGGGCCTTAATGCACACCCAATTTTACGATCCTAGGGGATATGTGTTGAAAATTTAGATACTCTTTATGATAATTCATGAAGGATTAAAATAGATAACGACTATGAATAACCTATGAAAAACCTATGTTTTAAAAGATTAATGAAGAATTTGTCCATATATAGACATCACATAACAAATTTTTCCATGAATATGTGGTTTTATGCTATGATAAGGTTTTTTCGCACTATACATTCTGGTGTTTGTCAATATAATGTACTAGAAGAAAATGGGTTAACATTTAACGTTTCATATGTGTAAAATGGGCAAATTTTTCAAATCAATGAAATATGTGGAGATAACATAAAGATAATCAAGAATGTGGTGTAAGTAGTGGGTATACTTATGATGATAATGAGACTGAAAATGACATGTGAATGGTATGGATGTTCTAATAATATTTTTTACATTAAACGTAACAATCCTGATTATATTGGGGATGAGTAACCTTAATTCATGATTAATATTTTATATTGTAGGAAAATGGGTATAATGGAATAAGATAATGAAGCTCAGTTAATAGTCTATGAATAAAGGTGGGTAATTGTAGTGTATATGTTTCGGAATTCAAAGATTATGTTATTCGAGTCACGAAATATAAATGTATTTTCAATAAACTTTTACCATTAAGGATATAAAAGGTTATATTGAATGTTTATGAACACATAAAAAAGTGATTTAATGGAAATGTGATATTTTTAATTAAGGTAATGTCACCCTTAATGTGTTCAAGATGTTGAGATAGTTATGTTTAGCTTGGATATAGAGATGAATTATTTTGATATTTTAAATTGGGTATTATTTATAAATCTATAACTACTAAAGGATTGGTTGAAAATGTTTTATATTATAACATATATGAAGTTTACAACTTTATATATTTACAAATATATCACATAATCTTCAAAAATATGATGGGTGCATGATTTCAGAAATTATTGATGGCAATCCAGGTTATTACCAAGTTTCAATAGATTATACTATGAGGGTGTACATATGTTTGGAATGTTACAACTGAGAACTACGTTATGATATATAAGATATCAATATTAATCTGGTTTAGTAATATTCTTCAAAATGTTTATAATTTTTTGTTTTTGGAACCCTTATAAGGTTATCCAACTATGAAAATTTAAAGACAAACACCGGTTAAAGATTGTGATATTAATGTATTGTCTCACCATATGAGGATTTATGAATATTTAATAACCCATGTTTACCATTTTTTAATTATACAAAATGATAGATGGAATGAATTATCCATATACCTCATGATGTATTAGTTTTTCAAAAATGAAAATTTCACCTTCATTTCATAGAGTTAGAGATGATGTGGAATTTAACTAAGGAACAAAAAAGGGTATGGTTTTGTCTGGTATAATATGAATATAAATTTTCATTAAAATTCCTCAAATTTAAGATAATTGATATTTGAATGAAAAAATTTTCATTTTTCCGTTGTTTTTAAGTTATCAACAAGACCTTGAGATCACCAATGATTTATGGATTTGACCTTGATTACTTTTTGCTGAACATATTCTCTATCACTATCTATTAGAAAATTATAAATAGATTTTCCTACAATTTACCGTATTAACATACCATACATGCTCTCCTACATGGAAACATACATAGGTGTTACATGGGAAAACCATAATATTTTAAAAAATCCATTTTGAAAGGATGTTTTAGTATTCATTTTTACAATGTGGGTTGGAATTGAAATATCAAGTAGTAAACCATTAATATCCCATATTAATTTAGACGGGGAAATAAATTTTTTGGGGGGTATAATGTAACAACATGAGATTTTGGGATTTGTTTTTTCAACTTAATTTAATATTTTTGATATTTCCCCTTTCACAGAACAGTAAATATATATTTATTTGTACTAAATCACTATGTGTGACATGTGTTATATGCAAAAAAATTCAATAATCCTCTACAAAAAACACATATATTAGCTTAATGCACAAATACAAATATTTGGTTTTTATTACACTCAATGTCATGTCCCTTCGATAGATTGTATCGCATGTAAGTTGGATTTTTATTTACCTACAAGACAGTGTTAATGTAATTTTTAAAATATTATTACAGCTACCACCAATCCATTGAATTGGAATTTAAAAATAAAATAAACAATATTGTAAAAATATTAGTTACACATTTATAAAAAATTATTTCTTTATTTACCAATAAGTATTAGTGAATGTAAGAAGTATTTGATAATAAAAAAATTACATTTCTATGAAAATTATTTTCCTATGTATGAAACAAATTCTATCATAATAAATTAAAAAAAGAAATTTGACAAATATTTTCTATTAAATTAATATATTATACTTTAAATCAATATTTTTAACACTCATCCAATATAGTTTATTGGTATACGATAAAAAATAAATCCAATATTATGAATAAAAACATGAATTTTCCTAAAACTTAATTTTATAGGCTTTTAATGATGAACCCATTTTAAATATAAATTTTGGAAGTGTTATAAATGTAATTATAACAAATAAAATACTTTTTTAAAGTTTTAATTGAAAAAATTATTTGACTGTTATTTTTTGGTATTTTTCTGAGAAGTATCATTTTTTTAATAAATAGTAAAAATACTAAATTTTAAATCAATACTAGTTATTTGTAGAATTATTTTATAAGGTAAAATTATGTTTTTGATTGGTTTTAATTATTAATTATGTAAATCATACATCAATTAATCCAATTTCTATCACTTGGATCTATTTGATTTTGAAAAACGAAATAAAAACAATGAATCATTTGAGAAAGATTATATTTAAACCCAACTCTGTCATCCCATCTACCATATTAAATTTATATTAATTTCTAACACTTGTATGATTTTAATTTATAAAAATGTATTTCAAAATAGGAATCATAATAATTTATAATTAATAATATGGTCAAATTATTTTTAGTCCAAAAAGTCTAGTAAAAGTGATTAAAATTTATTACATCTATTAAGATGAAAATTAGCTTAATAAGGGAATTAAAGTTAATTTTTACGATAATGAATGACCTATAATATGATCCAAAATTTATTATATGTCTATATTTATAACCTATAATCAATTTTTATGTATTTATACCATTATTAGAGCCATGTTTCACAGTAAAAATATAGGTAGAATGTTTTTTTCAAAAATTTACCAGAATATCACTCTTCCTCCACTATAAAATGGAACTCACACCTCCATTTTATTCTCTCACATAAATACACATGGAATTCAAAAAAAACTTTATTAAGCTCAAAAAATACATGAATTCAACATATAATATTCATTCTGGGAAAAAACCAACCATTTAAGCATTTTGTGCAAAATAAGAGGAGTAAACTGAAGAAGAGGTAACATCCTTCCTCATGATTCTATATTTTTATTTTCAATCTTAACATCTAATTTTTTTATTGATTGTTTATATAATAAAATAAATATACTCAATACAATAATTATTTTTTAATATATTGGTTTTACTTACACCGAAACACACTTCCATCTAATGGGTGACAAACTTTCTGTTCTTGTGCACAACGAACTACCACCTCCTCAAACAATATTTTTTGTATTTTCTTTACCACATCACATGATCAAGAATGATAATGTAAACTCTATATTATATTATTTATATTTTATTTATAATTTATTTATTTTAATTTAAACATTATATAAAATAATCCTTCATTCTTTCTATTTTGTGTAAATATGAAAACTTCATTTGTGGACGAGTGGGAAACCGCCTCCTCAAAGTGATCTGATTAGATTAAACATTACATGGAACATATTCCTGTTGGGGATACTAAATATTTATTATATACATGAAATAATAATGTTTTTATATTTATACTATGTATACATATATTTCATTTAATTTTTCTTTTTAAAGAAGATAATAAAATGGAAACAACATTACTACGTATATACGACCTACCATATCAAGGAATATGGTATTCAATTTCACATTTATATATTTTATATATCATCATAAATAAATATATAATGAACATATGAGATTATTATATCACTCATTAAATTATTTAATTAATTAATTAGTTATCTAAGTTATATGATCAATAATTACAAGAAAAAATTTATATGAAAAACGAAGCATATATTAGACGAAATGTCACATTAAAATGGAGTTGTTAATAAATGGGTAATATAAAGTCATAAAAAATAATGCATGTAATTAGATATAATAATATTTATGTTTGGAATATTTATAATAAATTTATATTTATTTTACATGAGTTTTGAACATGTATAATGAAAGGAGAGACTTGTGGTAACAACATTCCATCTCAATTTTTATTTTTGTGAGACACATGTCGTATTCACCACTCATTTATTTTTTCGGGTCTATATACTGCCCTATTACAGGTTATATAATTAACTTAATTTCCTTAATGATATTTAAATCATTAATTAATTTTATTATTTCATGGGGATAATGATTCCAAAGTCACTCATGTAGTAAGAGTTTTCTCATCTCACATTTATTTCTATAAGAAATATGCCTTATTCACCACTCATTTCATTTGGGTCATATATATACATCACATGTATGTATTCTTTGATTACTGTAAATAAATCATTGGGTATTTACAAATACATTTTAAGATATTTTTTTCAAAGGGTTTATTTTTCACGGCCCCCTCCCCTTAAGGTGTACCCCTCTCGGGCCGGCTATGTGAGAAGGGAGATAGTCACCCCTGGGGTCCCACCTCCACTAGCCCCTGGCATGGAACCTAGCACTAAGGGTATAGTAAAGACACAAATTGGAGGTATTACAATCTATGTTAACACATGCTGAAGATAGAGATAGTATAGACACCAACCAACTCCAACTTATACTGAAATATAAAAGAAAACCCATGTACACATATGTAATGTTATATAAAAACTAATACAACTAAAATAGAAACTATATGTATCAATAGAAAATAAAAACAATAGTGACCGTAAAGCCCGACCATCTCCAACCACCCAAATCTACTAGTAACCATCATGATCTCCACTCTTCTCCAAGTGACATAAAAATTTTATTATATATTCATAGGGTGAGTATAACAGAATACTCAGTAGGATCCCCCCTAGAGCCTCTCATGCAAATGTAAAGAAAGAATGCTAAAGCACAGTGAAAAAAAGGATGGGATTTTTTCCCTCGGCCTTCTGGCCCGTAATCATCAGGGGAAAATCCTCGATGCAAAATATGTTCCACACCAGGATTTCTCGGAACCAAAAGTTGCTGAGGCCAAGGCCATCCTTGCTGGTTTGCTATTCTCTTTGGAATTTGGATGGAGTGACATTTTTCTAGAGTCTGACTGCCTTACCATCATTAATGCTATCAACAACAATAATGGTGGACTACAGCCTTTTGGTACCATCATTAGGAGGATTCTCTCACTTTTCCAGTACTTCTCTTCTTACACCATCTCCTTTACAAAAAGGGAAAGAAACAATGCGGCCCATCAGCTAGTGGCCTCAGGCCCTTTTGACTCCATCCAACTCTAGATGGAAAATTTCCCTTCTTGGATTTTTTCTTGTACTTCTGATGATTTTAGTCATTAATGAAATCTGTTTTAAAAAAAAAATATTCAATTATTTCATTTTATTTTTTATCCGTTTCACTTTAAATAAATAAATTAATTAAAAATTAATTAACCAATAACAATTCCACATGATATTTCATTATAATTACACCAATGATTCATGCACTCTAGGAATAACCACACTAAGTCTATATTTTCTCAAAAATATTACCCCATCATTGAATCCCAACGAGCTCCTACCCCCTGGTTAAACATCATTTATTCAATCATTTGTTAACATAATTATTACATTTTCATATTCTCGACCATTCTTGAAAATTTTCTAATATATTAAACACAAGGGTTCTCAACCCGGTGAGTATATGAAATAAACATCATGTATTTTCCACCTATAGTAGGATCATAAACCCATCCTCCCTCGAGAAGCTAAACACAGAAAGAATGGGGAATACCCCATGAAAAATCACATATTTTTGGAAGAAGGGTAGTAAAACATACTGCCTTCAGTAGTAGGAAATTCAAAGAAGATAAACAATCAACAAGATTTAGAAAGCATCCAACATTTATATACAACCCATTTCATTACATGTGGTGTCCTCCCCGACACCCACATGCCTAAATCAATGCATCTCGCCACTTTAGGCATCAACTGCTGCTAAAACTAATGGGCCTCCCTACCATCACATATCACAACACACATCCTTGCTCACATCACAACACAAGCAGTAGGAAACAAAAATCATATATACAGGGATCTTGTCCCTTAAACAAGCCATTCTACCTTTATACATAATGGGTAGTCATTGCTCGAAATCACAAGGCACATGGTATTACATACTAGTGGGTAACTCAGAACCCTAACAGGAATTACATTTTATCAAACATACCATTATTTAATCCATCTAGAATTAACAGATTAATTATATTTAGGTTCCAACTATGGGAATCCTAAATATTATGCTATCACAAATAATTAAATTCTTATTGCAGTAATTTGAATAACTCCAAATTACAACAAAAACAAACATATTTATTTCCATGAATCTTTATCTATGAAAAGTAACAATAAAAATTAATCCCATTTTACATTCATTACAAATATTCAATATGATCGACATGATAAAGAAGGAAATCACAAATATCACCCAATCTAGAAAATTAGGAGGCAATAACATATGATCGGTACCAATTTATTAATCTATTTTAAATATTTATTATGTTAATTACCTTGTGATATAGTGGGATAAATCATTATAACATTACGATTTCATGTAAAAGACTATATATATGTAATGAATCCCCTACCTCAAGAGGATCTTGATGTTCTTTATATGAGAAAAATCCACACAATGGATAACGATCCACTCCCCCGTGACAACTACATCCACCCAAGGACATCGCGACACGACTACACCAATCGACAGCCAAGAAAACTCCTTTTGAATAATAAAGATTATATAAAATAACATGAAAAGTAGAAATCAGAGAATATGAATCGATGATGAAACAATAATGGAGGTAGATCATACCTTCTATTGATGATGGGTTGAAACCTTATTCTTGCACCAAAATAGGGGGTGCACATTTAGTAGGATGAATATTCAAGGGGAAATGATATGAGTATTAAGGTTATATCACACCACTCCTATGGGAAGAAGGGAAGGTTTGAGTTTCTCTCACCAAGTAAAATAAAGGTAGAACAAGGAAGGAAGATATATCATTCCATTATAAGTTTTAACATAGCATTGGTTTAAGATAAAATGGTTTTTCCATTAAAAGAGGATTGCATTAAACTGTGTGGTTTGACCATGTAAAAGAATCTCGAGCCTTAGAAAAAATTATGATAGGATTTATTTTCTTTCAATTGGAATTAAATCCCTTAAAATAAGGACTTGAATGTGTTTTTCGTCAATGAAAATGTCAATGGTGAGAAATTGTATGAAGCTAGAAACACATTAAACCAATCAATGACTGGAATCACTATACACTTACTGATGTCGTTAGTAAATTTGACTCACCGACGCCAAAATTACAAATGAATCACTGATACTGACAGTACAAATGACTCATTGATACTGACAATACAAATGATTCACTGATGAAACTGTTCACATCTATCTCACTAATGACATCGTTCATGTCTATCTCACCGATGACACAGTTCATGTTTGTCTCACAGATGACATTGTTCACCTCTATCTCACTGATGCCCATGTTCACATCTCTCTCCCCAATGACACTATTCATATCTGTCTCACTGATGACACTATTCACATCAGTCTCACCAATGGAAATGTTCAAAAATTGGGAAACACTATTCCCAGAACTAGATATTTGGAAATGTGTTAGGGATAAGTAACATTGTCCTCCCAGAATACCTCAGACACCATATTTCAGCAAAATCATTGACCGGAGTGGTCTGGACCATTACATTAGACACCTCTCAAAAATTCTCATTCTTGAGAATTCAAAACCAACACAAAAGGAAACAAAAAAGTGGTCTAAACATCCACCCATCGAGATACTTCTAAAAAGACAGATGCCACAAAAAACAACATAATAAAGACATCTTATATGTATGAATGTTCTACAGCCACAAAGCGAACATTGTTACAAGAAAAGAGTTATAAATCTAACATCTCAGGATACTGAGTGTGTATATGCGACTCACGTTCCCATGTAGTCTCAACCATGCCACTATGTCGCCATATGACACAATCCATGAGGATAGCATACCCACACTACACATTATCCTTGCAGTCCTGGATATCTGTAAGCCACACCTCGAATGTCGCATCATCATCAACATCGATTTCACCCCAATAGATGATCTGAGAGTCATCATGAAGATAATGATGGAGTTGTGACATCTGAAAAACATCGTGTATATGTCTCATCTATGGGGGAAGTGGTACATGGTTAACAGTGGCTCGAAATTGCTCTTACACCTCAAAAGGCCCAAAAAACTGTGGAGACAACTTACTCCCATGACCAAACCATTGTTTCACATGGTGGGGAGTCAGCTTCAGAAACATGTGATCCCCAACATCAAACTCCAAATATCTCCTCCAGTGATTGGAATATGATTTATGATGATCATGTGATTCCTTCATCCCCTCATGAATAACATGAACCATCTCTTCCATGTTATGTTCCTGTTCCGGTCGAAGAATTATTGGCTCTCCTACCCCATTCCAGCACAAAGGATAATAAAAAGGTCTTCCATATAGGTCTTAAAACGGTGTTATACCGATGGTGGAGAAAAAACTATTATTGTAAGCTAACTCCACCTAGAATAAGTGATTTTTCCATGAACCTTCACAATCCTATACACAAGAGAACAACATTTCATTTAGAGTTTGGATGGTATTCTCTATCTAACCATCTGTTTGTAGATGAAAATCAGTGATGATCCATTGCTAAAAAATTAAATCACGCTGGAGTCCTCTCCACACCCACAATGTAAAACGAGGATCTCGATTAGAAATGATCATCGTAGGGACTCCATGGAGTCTCACCATCTCTTCCATATATTGGCTCGACAAAACCTCCAATTAACTCAGCTCCTTCATCACTATAAATTTTTTTGATTTGGTTACGAGATCCAATACCACCCAAATAGCATCATGGCCTCCTTGATCTCGAGGTAAACATGTAAAAAATTCCATTGAGATTTCCACCCCTTCATATGAGCAACATTTAATCGTTGAAAAAACCCACTAGGGACACATTGCTCAACCATCAATTTATGGAAGACCAAACCTCAAGGCACAAACCCCACAACTGCACACATCATCCTAAGCCACCTAAACTATCTCCTCAGGGCTCGGTACATCTTTTAAATGACTTGATGCACCACTAAATATTAACTATGAAACTCTCTGAGAATTGTATGACACATAACCAATGGAATGAAAAGACAGGTGGGATACAACACTTGGTGTTGTTTATCCACAGACCAACCATAAGGGGCCTCACCCCAAACAACATGGTATCTCCAGAACTCCACCACTAGATCTTCTAAACTGGGAGTCTTCCACCTAATTCACAAGAGATGACTACACCGTCAACTGAAAAAGGTAACCCTTCCCCCCCAACTTCTCCTATATCATGACGTAATGATGAATGTTCTTCCATTACTCTCTATGAATTACCATATTCACACACTATATCACTACGTGACTTCCTACTCAGTGCATCAGCTACAACATTCTCTTTTCTAGGTGTATACGAGATTTCGAAGTCATATTCATTTAAGATCTCCATCCATCAACGTTGTCTCAAGTTCAAGTCATGCTAGGAGAAAACAAACCTCAGGCTCTTATGATCAGTGAAATACACAATGTTCTCTCTAATAATGTAATGTCTCTAGATCCTCATAGAAAACACCACCACCACTAATTAAAGATCTTGGGTAGAATAATAACATTAATGGGGATGAAACTACTGAGACCCATAATAAATGATCGATCTCTACATCATTAGAACACAACCTTAACATAGAAGCGAAGCATCATAGAAAACATCAAACTGAACTCCCTCTACTAGTATACAATGAACTGGATTACATACCAAATTGTCCTTAGATACTCGAAAGTTGTGTGACACTAGTCAGTTCACACAAGCACCTTATCCTTGTAGGTAAATACTATCAGAGGAGTGGAAATTCTAAAAAAGAGTCTATGAACTTCCTTTAATAGGCTATGAGACAAAGGAATATTCACACCTCTGCCACTATCTCAGGGGTATCCAAAGACACAACCCCAAATATATTCGATGGATCCATGACTACTAACAACATGGATACAACATTTCAAATAAAACGGCGTTCTCGAGCCCAAAACACAGACTTCAACAACTTCCCCAACAACTGATATTGACGAAGAACTCCAAAAATGGCATGATGATGCTACTCATGCTCCACCTCAGATGTAGACTACACAAAGATATAGTCAATGAAAACCACCATGGAATTATCTTGGAATTCATGGAACATAAATTTCATCTATTCGAGGAAGACAACCAGATCATTCGTCACACCGAACGACATTACAATGAACTCATAATTCCCATGACGACAATAGAAAAAAGTTTCGGGATATCCTCATCCTTTGAACTCTTATGTTGATTTCTAGACTGAAATTCAATTGTTGAGAACCAACATGAACCCCTTAGTTGATTAAATAAATCATTAATCTGTAGGAACAGAAAGTGATTCTTTACCATCAATTTGTTCATGCGATGATAATCGATAAAAAACCGAAAACTGTCATCATCCTTCTTCACAAACAAAACTGGTGTGCACTACGGTGACACACATGGCTGAAGAAAACCAAACTGTTACAGACTATAAAGATGTATACACAACTCCAGTACCTCATAATGAGAATCCTTTATGGATATGCAGAGATAGGAGAAAGTCCTAGTTATAGCTTAATCAAAAAATCGATCTCTCGCCGGGGGTACTGCTATAAACTATTCTGGAAAGACATCAGGGTACTCTTCTATGACCCTGGGAAACACTAACTATTGAATCGATGAGGAACATAGCATCAGCTCAGCAATCAAGGATGACATGGACGGAACATGCCTTTGGCCCATTTGAGGGTATCTCCCACTGGAAAATACTACTGGCTCTCCATCAGTATAACAGAACACCACATACCTTCGAATGAAATATATGATAGCTTGCACTGAATACAAACAATCCATTTTGAGGATGAAATCATATTGTTGCATCCATAAACCTAAGAAATCACTCCAAGAGTTGAAATTCCCAATAATAGATCACAGTCTCTACATACATCAAACTAGTTAGTTCAACCTCTATCTAGCGTTATCATCACAAAGGGAGCTGGAAGAATCTCTACCTAAAGTCTCAATGCCTGGAAAGGAGAAGGTGATATAAAAGTGTTTTTTCTCTTAATGAAAACAAGTAATACACCCATGTATAAAACATGGAAAGGGTACCTCGAAAAATATTTGGCAATCTTGGCACTGACAACACTAAAACATAAATTATACTATGACCTATTCTACGACATTTATGACCTTGATGAAAAACACCCCCATGGCTGTTATCCACTCTTTGAGGATGTGGAGAATCATGGGGATTCCGCCATACTACCCCATAAAAACTCTACAGATCAATGGTTGGTTCAACCTGTTGTTATTGCCTCGTCTAGAGTTTCTTCAATGGATGAATGCGGATCGGAACACCTAGTGTACGCTGACTACTATTAAATTTATGGTACTCTCATTGTTGATCGCTTCGGCCTCCATAAGAAAAACAAGAACCTGATCCCTTAGAATAAGCATAAGATCTTCCACCTCTCGAGAAATCTAGTTTTGAGGGCTAGGACCTACCCCAAGTCGAACAAAAACTCTTCTACCCTAAAAACCATGAACCCCAGAACACATCTCTACTTTTTTAGGAATCCTGAAGACACGCCTATCATGAATATAGAGTTTTAGCTAATGTCCTTCCGATGACCGCTATCCTTGAAATCACCTCAATATATTTCTTCAACACAAATTGTGTGACATGGAGATAGATCCCTAGATGTGAAGCCTTCTCAAAATTCCTCTCCCTAGCCTCCTCATCTAGAAACAGGTCCGAAGAATAACGTAAATGGTTCTTGAAATAGATTAGAAACCCTCATGCACTGGAGCTCCCATATCTAAGGTTATGTAGCTCATGGGGACTATAATCGTTTGATGGAAAAGAATGAAACATGGCTTTGAACATGTTTTGGAACTCCTCCAATGAGATCACTAACTCATAGAGATCCCCAAGGAACAAGAACCACCACATCCTTTCTCTCCCATACGGCATTGTCAACACCGAAGATAGTCATTTCTCTATCCGAGCATGGATTGAAGTGAAAGATATCTAAACCTCCTCCAACTAATCGTCTATGAATGTAGATTAAACAAATCACTCGTACTTTTACAGTCTATGGTGATGAAACACTCAGAGTGTCCTCATCTATGAGTCATCACCATAAAAATTTACACTAAAACAATATGTTGGCATAGGCTGATGGACATCTTCTGTGCAAACATGATGTGGATGTCGACAAGGATCTGTACCAGATAAATAAAAAAAATAGTAAAAGCTCCTAAAATAATAATTTGGAAGAATCAACATTAATTGTTTAACTGTTTTATTTTATTCTTTTTACGTTAACCTATCCCAATGTCTACCCATTCAAACACAGTCACAAATAAGAATGACGCATGATTCATTCCTAGGTATCTACCATGAAACAAATATATCATCATCTAGTAGACACTATAAACATAAATGTTTGTGGATCAGATCATAGGGGTCCCTACAGTAGTCCATAGAAAACTATATCCAGCAAACTAGTGTGTGAATAACCACAATCCATTAAGACCCTTTATACACATATATGGGGAAAACTAACCACAATGCCTACCAGCACTAGTAACTACCAATTGAATAGAGAGGGGCCCAGGGGGGTAGTCATCCATCCATCCACACACCTGCACATTTGGGAAAAAACACAACCCCCATGGCTCAAAATCCTCGAGGTGTTAGTTTACCTAATTGATGTGGTGGAGTAGCATATTAAATCACAAAATGTACAGAATATACTGTAACTCACAACCACACTATGTTCATAACCTATTCTTAGAATCAATTGCAATTAACGTCTCTCAGACTCCTGACTTCCACTACGAAGACTAGGTATCCTATATCCACACAACAATATAAATAACTTTATTACATTACCTAATTCCCTTTTTATCAGTTTAACTTTACGTTTATTAATTCCTTGAAGATTAATTAAACATTAACGCTTCCACACTATAGTTCATTAGCATCACACCAATGTTTCAAGCCCTCTAAGCATATCCACACTAAGAACACACCATCTCAAAAATATTAACTCACCATTGTATCCCATCAAGATCCCACCCCATGGGTTAACTTCACTTATTCAATAATTTATTGAAAACATTATTACATTCCCATATTCAAATGAATTCTAGAAAAACCTTTTAAGCTACTAAACACAGTGGGGATCAACTAGGTGAGAAGATGAACTACCCGTCATGTCATTTCCACCTATTGAAGGACCATAGACCCATCCTCCATTGATAAGATAAACACATAACGAATTTGGCATAACCCACGCGTCATAACCAATGTTTGGAAGGTGGGTATAAAAAGACATGCCTTGAGTAGAGGGGAATGTAATGAAGATAAATAACCACCAAAATTCATCAAGAATATAACATTCATATCCAACCCATTTCATCACCTATTATGTCATCCCCGAAACCCACATGCATAAACCGATGCATCACGTCACTCTAGGCATATACTGCTGCCACAAAAAATGGGCCTCACTACCCCACATATCACAACATCCATACTAGAGCACATCACAACACAAGTATCTAGAAACAAAAATCATATCAACTGGGATATTTCCCCTTAAACAAGGAATTTATCCTTCATACATAATGAAAACACATGGATCTATTTCACAGGTCACTCGGTCTTTCAAGAAAGAGGTTAAATAAGAATCCGACTAGGAATTATCTTTTATCAAACAATTGTTTCTTTATTAAATCATGAATTAACTGATTTATTATTTTTAGGTTCCAGTTATGGGAAACCTAAACATTAATCTATCAGAAATAATTAAACATTCTTACTATTAAAATTACAACAACAACAACAACATCGAAATTTATTTCCACGCCTATTTATCATTGAAAAAAATAATTACAATTAATCACAGTTTACATTCTTTTCCAATTTCCATAAATAATGACGTGATAAAAAATGAAAGCTTAGATATTAAACTATCAAGAATATTAGGGAGAAATAACATACAATCGATAATAATTTATTAATCTGGTTCACATATTTTTTATGATAACTCCATTGTGATCTAGTGGAAAAAATCAGTGTAACATTACGATTGCACGTAAAAGAATATAGAGATGCATCAAATCCCCTAACTCAAAAGTTTATTTATGGTCATAATATGAAGACTATCCACACAACGAATGACTATCTCCACCACATGAAAACTTCTTCCATATGAAGATGTCCCGACACAACCACACCAATCGACAAACAAGAAAACTCCATTATAAACATGGTGATCACATGCTATAACATGGAAATGCGAAACATGAGAATAAGCATAAAAGAAAACAGAAGAATGTATGTAAATCATACCTTCTATTGGAAACTGATCAAAACTTGTTACTTGCACCCAAACATGGGATGCACATGTAGCAGGAAGAATCATCAAGGAAAAATGATCCATGGATTAAGGTTCGATCACACCGCTCCTTTGGGATGATTGGATGGTTCAAGGATCTCACACTAGGGAACCAGATGTTAGAACAAGTGTGGAAGAAATATAATCCCTTTAGAAGATTTAATAGTGTAGTGATTTAAGATACACTGGATTATCCATTGAAACCGAATCGCATTAGACCTATTGGTTTGACTAGGTTAAGGCATGCGAAGCCTTAGAAAAAAAACTATGATATGAGTTATTGGATTTGAATCAGCCTCAAATCCATTAAATGATGCCCTTAAATTAATATTAAGTCAAAAAAAATGTAAAAGGGGAGAAAATGTAAAAATCATGAAACACTACAGACCTTCTGATGGCTAGAAACACATTACACCGACATAAAACGATAGTAAAAATGACCCAATGACACCGACACTAAAAATGACTCACGAACGTCAAAAATACAAATGGCTCACAGACACCAAAAAATCAAATTACTACCCGATGCTGATAGTACAAATGAATCACCGAGGACATAGATCAAATTTTCTTCACCAATGAAACTATTCACATCAATCTCACTGATGAAGTCGTTCACTTTTGTCTCACCGATGACATTGTTATCATCTTTCTCACTGATGAAACATTCCATGTGTGTCTCACTGACGACACTGCTTACATCTGTATCCCTGATGACACTATTCAAATTTGTCTCACTAATCAAACTGTTCACATCTGCCTCACCAATGAAACAGTTCACAACTATCTCACTGATGACACTATTAAAAACTCTCTCACTAATGGAACTATTCAAAAAATGTGAAAAAACTGTTCACAGGACACAAAATTGGGATATTTATTGGGATAAGTCACCTAGACATCCTAGAAAACCTCAGACACCAGATTTCAATTATGTTATAGACCATAAAGGACGAGGCCATTACATTATGCTTCAAAAGATAACAAATACATAATGTATTTTTTTTCTATTTTACATTATTGAGATACATGTAGTCTAATGCACTTATATTTTTCTTTCAGATGTATATACTGAATATAAAATTTTATATCTTAAATTTTATTATTTTATGATGTTATATTATTAATTTAATGTTATTATCCTATAAGTATCATGTAATAATGTTAACAAAATGGTAACGGTTTATTTCTTCATTCTCATCATTTTTTGGGATTATTTAGGATTATACTTCCATTGACGAAATATTGTGATTGATATCTCAAGATTAATCATGAATAATATTATTATATTATAATACAAGATTTATTCATGTGTTAGAAACGTTTTCCCACACTTTAGTACCTATGATAATTAAGATAATGTTTTTATGAAAATCCAACTTTATTTCTACCTTTGTTCAGAAATCAGAGTTCTTCTAATATCCGGTTTCCCATAAATATTTTCAAAAATGTTTTACTATTATTAGAGGATGTTTAATAGAAATTACAATATCAATATTTCATGAATGGTTTAATAAAGAATCTTCTTTTCATTTTTTTATCAAGAAACATTTCAAAAATTATATGGTGCAGAATGAATGTACGACATGTACAAACTTACCCACTCTCATAACCATCATCTCATTGAAGATTGTTTTGTAATTTTAAAATTTTATTTTTAAATAATATATTTCCTAATATTCTATAAAATAGTTTAATTTAATGTGGTTTCTAAAGAAAATGATCTTTAATATGATTTTCATCCTTTTTTTATGTTTTAAAATTATTTTTATAGATAAATGATTTTAAAAGGGTTTCAAGATTTCTTTATGAGTTTCATGGTGTTTTCAAAGAAAAAGGTTGTAATGATATTTTAAATATTCCTTTATATTTTTTTAATGGTATTTTATATGGAAAAGGATTTCAAAATACATTATGAATTTAAAAGGGTTTTTCATAGTGGGAAAGATATTTTCCTCAAGAAATGTTTTAAATGAAATTGTAAACTGTTATTTATAGGAAAAGGACATTAAAATTCTTTTTTAAAAAGAATGTTTAAAAAAGTATATTTTACTTAAAATGTGTTTCATATTATCTTTGAAAATCCTTATCCATATATGATGGAATAATTTGTTATATTTTATGATTTACAATGGATATGATCCAATCACAACATTCATATTCTTTCATATATGATATATGTTTATATGAAATAATGTTTATGATACTCATTAAAAATCCAAAATTTATATTATTTTGAAACAAAATTCCTTTCTATGGTTTTTCCTTGATGAAATTATTTTGAATGCTATCACTTTTACATAGGTAATTATATGATAAAATTTTATGATACCCATTGTATTTAATAGGTTGTGATACGATGTTTTTGAAACCGATCTCTTTTTATGGGACATGATATGAAGCATTTTTTATTATCTTATGGAACATTTATGTATTATTTTATTATATGAAGGGTGGGACCTATATCTACTACCATTTAATTGGGTAATTATTTATATCATAATAGATAATGATGGAAAAAAAGTCGATGATCTTGATCCAAAATTGGGATCATGTGTCTCCCAATCCACTATGGGAATATAGGGAAACCCAATCCACTATTGGAATATGGGGGAACCCGGTCCACTATTGTAATATGGGGAAACCTAGTACCTTATATGGAAAGGACTATAAATAGGGATTATGGTGTGTCTAACCCCATAGGTATAGTCCCCATGAATATCTCTATTATTTTTTTTAAATGAACCTTGACATATAGGGTAATACATTACATTTTTGTGTGTTTTTAAGAAAAAAAATATCTTATGAATTTTATTTATTTACATGGATCATGTTCTTTATTATATTATGATTCATGTCTTATGAACTACCTGTCTCTTGTTTCTGGTCATTTATATGAAGGTTAAAATATTTAAATGTTATGATCATATTCTCATATCCTTTGTTGATGATATGCTTGTATATTTTCATTATTTACCCTTACTGAGCATTCAATCTCAACCCTTTCTTATGTTTCCTTTGAAATTGTTATGAAGAATGGTTTTATGCAGGAGTAATAAATGATATATTCGTTAAGGGAGATATTGAACATATTTCACAAAAACTAGAATAACAAGTTCATTATTTCCAAAGACAGTAAACTATTATGGGTTATGGGGATTTAATTTTTTAATGTTTATTATTTTGATATAAATTGAAGTAACATCCATTTATTTTAAGAATGGGTGTCTATTGGAGCCAATGCATTAATTTTTGACATTGTCAGGATTAAAATAATAAAATCCAAAAGGACCAACAAGTATAGAAAATTCAAAAAATAATATTATATAGATGAAACCCTTTTTACATTGTGAAAAGAAAATATTCCATAAAAAAGTTAAAAGACCATCATCCTTGATAATCATTAATTGAAATCCTCTTTATAAAATAGGGAAATAAATCATAATAAAGGTGATACAAAATTATATATAAGGGCAAGTATATCAAAAGTAATCATAATAAATATGAATAATCAATATAAAAATCTAATAAACTGAACACACTCTACATTAAAACAAATAGATAAGGAATAATCAATATAGAATGGTAAATAACTGAAAAAAATAACATTTAATCAACAAAATGAGAACAAAATGGATCTGTAGATAATGTCTTAGAAACAATCTCATGGATAAATAATAACTAAATATAAATGAAGGCAATTCTTGATTATCAAATTCCATGTTTCCAAGGTACCTAGAACCTTTACCATATATATATATTTTTTATTTAGTTTAAACTACGATAATTTATAAAAATTATTTTCCCATGAGATTACTGATGTATAAAGGGGATAATATTAAATGGTACCAAAACCATATCATACTAGTCCATTATAAAAAGAATGAAATAATAAGGTTTTTTCACAAACTTATTTTGTCACATGAGACTACAAATACTTCAAGGGGACACCTATAACAGGTCCCCACCCATGTTTTTCCTACCAAAATAATTACTTATATATTGAATAATTGACTTATGTAATAAAAAAGGTTCATTATCATCCAATATCTGTATTGAATGAATGATACATATTGATCAATAATTTACCATTGTATTATAGGTAACAACAAGGGATGTCTATGATTCTACATTTAAATAACTTTGAATGATCATGAAAAATATTTCGAGGAAAATAATCATTAAACATTCATATGTCTCCCATAACACTCTAAAACATTATATTTATAATCCCCATGAAGGAATAACAATATATGAAACACTGAATAACATGAGTATAAGTATATTCATGATATAAAATTTCAATGGTTAATATATACCCTATATAATTTTTTTGGGTGCATAACAACAAAGAAGTCTTAATGGAATGTAAATTGATTTGAAATCCCTTCCTTTGATTTTGACTTGTCATGTGTGTCTTTAGATTCTTAAAAAATAATCCTATGTTAATTATTTACTATATTTATCAAAAATTCGTACTTTATCATTAATTTTATTCCACTTATTACAATGTGGTATACAACTACTTAAAAATTTAAATATACATCAAATCTTTTGATCACATTAGGTTTCTGTGTCAAAAATGACTTTGGTATGTCATATATTGTCAAAGGGGTAATTAAATAAAAATATTAAAAATAAAAATTATGACCTAATTGTCATATTTATATATAAGTTATACTTTTTATCCAATCTTGATATATGGTTATGAAAAATTCAATAATGTTACAATCATGGATATGGTACGCCATACATACACATGTGTAACGTAACCATTTCCATTGATCCTTATGGAAAGAAGGTACATATAATTATATATTTATTGTATTTCCATTATATTATATAGAAAATTGTATTTAATCATATATATATATATATATATATATATATATATTATTGTGATGTAAAAGGAATAACAATGCTTTGATGAGGTAAAAGTCAATACATCGAGAAATGATGTTATCACCCTTCTCTCTGTGTGAGAAGGGTAATAATGAATGTGATATATTATATTAATATAAAGGTAATTATGTAATTTATATCATATCTATATAATTTATTTCATATTTATTTAATTAAAATGATCCTTAATACATTCCATTTTATATGTGAACTTATCAAATCACAATTAAGAGGCGATAGTCAATACGTCCATAAACAATGTAATCATATTTTACAGAAAATATAAGGAATAAAGGTAAGTGTTATTTAAAAATTATAGAATCATAAATACATAATTAATATCATATATATCATATAGAAAAATTTCCCCCCTAATAATTCTCAACCATGAAATGTTGTAAAGTAATAAAATAATGACATCATTTCATGAGGTGGTAGATTATTATAAACTAACAGTAAGTTCATTACGCATTTAATGTATGTTTGTGTATGTGTACGATGAAACCATAAATAAATTGAGTATATTAGGATAATTATTTTCTTATATAATTAGTGACTAAACATATATTAATTGTTGTAGAAACAAATAAAACATAAAAGCATTTTGAAGAATGTCACCTCTTTTTTAGGTAAATCCTTTTTATATTCCCCAAAGCACTTACTTGGACTGATTTAATCCCATTTTTAGGCTTATATTTTTAGGGGACCAGTGTTGTGATAGTATTTGTTCAGATTTTGGATGATCCAATGTGTCTTGATAGGTCATAGGAAGGGGAAGAGTGATTTCTTTTTCATAATTGTGGGGGAGTGTCATTATTGTAAGTACCAAAAGTTATAGACTATTGGGAGGTTTACCTTGCCTCTTGTGCTAAAAAAATGGAAAAATAATGGATTAATGTGATATTATGGTCGATCGTAATCTCCAACACACAAAAATAAGTACATTTTTAAATTTTGATCCTTAATGTTAATGTTTCACTATAATTTTTAATTTAGTTGTAAATTTGGGTAACTAGATTTATAACCTATGTAATTAAACCATTATGAATAAATAAATGTTATATATTTATTATAAAATACTGACTCATTTAATTATAAATATGGTAAATAATTTACAAAAAAATCCAACTTTTTTTGGGTATTAATAATAAAGAAATCACTGATAACGTGAAAAACACTTGTTTTAACAGGACCATGTTTACAATGTTTTTACTATCTATGGGTAAAAATTTTAATTATAAATGATTAATTGGTCTATTAATGGACCATATATTATATTCAATAACATATAAAATACAATTTCCCAAATATAGGGTTTTTATTGATCTTAAAATAATTAAAAAAATATCATTTAATGTAAAATAAGACTAATGTAAATTTTGACATTATTTATTTATTATTAATTAAAAAAATATAATTAAAATATATTTATTTCACATTTCTATTACATTATATATTCATCTATGAAACTAATTTAACATAATAATTCATTAAATTTACATTACTTTTAATGTTTTTACCATCATTTATCATATTTAATTATTAACTAGATAATCTATGAATTAGAATGAGTTAAGAGATTAATTTAATTTCATCATATATAGAAAATGAAATTAAATTACCATTATAAAAAAACTCATTTACCTTTCAAAATAATTTTTGAATCAAAAAAAATGTGGATTGTTCCTTACATTAAAGCTATATAGATGCTAATTGTTGGGAATGTTCCATTTCTATCTTTTTTTAATGTATTATCTGGGTCAATATCATGAAAATGTGTCCCAACTACTCATAAATTTTGAACCATGATGGTATATGGTCAAAATATGGTCCACCAATGGGTTTTGAAAAATTTTGTGGATCATTTTGTCCCATATGTTTACGGTTCACTACCATGCAAAACATAATTTTACATTAATTATTGTAATTAATTTTAATTACATTCACTAATATTTTTATTAAACCTATGTTCATATTATTATAATATAAATATTATATATGGATAAAAATAGTTTATATCTAATTTTACAAATGAAATTTATTGAAGTGAAAAAATTATTTCAAATGTTTATCCCACAGATGTGGTGAGAATGCGGGCATTTAATGTCAAAAAAGCTCAACAATTCATTAAGTCTCTATGTCTAAATTAAATATAAAAATTATTCCAATGAAGAAATATAAGTTAATAGATATATGATTTACCTATTTCTAATTTAAAACTATCTTAAAACATAACATAAAATTAATAAGTATTTAGATGGAAAGAATTTAATAATATATAATGTAGTATTATTAACTATTCCAAAAAAACAAAACATCTCATAAAAATACCAAAAAATAACTCTAATCTAATATTTATGTTGATAATTGAAAATTATATTTATTTGTAAATTTTTTATTTATAAAAATTTCAAAATTTATTTTTGAAATAGGTGCCCAATTAAAAGCTTGTAAAACTTAGTCTTGCATGTAACATAAGATAACTCAATATTGTGTGAATTTTATTAATAACAAGATGTAATATATAATGAAATTTAGAAAAAAATATTTTTATGATAAAATGAAAATTCAAAAATTTCTTGGGGTTTTACAAATGTGTTGAATAAGTGGACTGAGCTTAATTAACCAAGATATTGAGCTGGACCATAAGCCATCTCTATAGACATTTATTGACATGGTGTACCTTTACTGATTATGAGGTTGTACCATGTACGACACCTCAAGCGAATGTGATACACTCTCATGATAGGTGTTTAAGAACACTTGGGACTGGGACTATGGACCCTAGGTAGGGTAACTCTACCTTAGGGTAACCTAGGGGACCCATGTAGATGCCCCAATGTCAGACCCACCCTAATCAAGTGATTTTTGAATTAGATAGGGATGGTTGAAGGTTTCACCTAATAAAACATACCCATTATGTGATCTCGATGGGATATGGATAGCTTAAATTGATTTAACAATTATTCGATCCTATATCCTTTATTTATTCTTTTACTTACTTATTTTTGATGTAGTTAGGGATGGCTAGATGTGCTTCCTGAGACCCATACTCGGAGCCTGATTCAGTGTGGTGGACTAATTGTGTATTCTTTAAGATTATTCCTAGTATTCAGATTTTTGTTTTAATGTGATGATTTTGTAATATAAATGAATATTTGGAGTCATATTTTATGTGTATATCTTGTTCCCAGATCTTGCTTTTGAGAAAAATAAGAAATCCCCTAATTTCTGGACTCATCAACGTGTATATATGGGATTCCCTATATGAAACAAGTCCTTATAATGCATATCATATTTAGGAACCATCGATTCATGTTTAGGGGATTTTGTTATAGTTAGTATTATAAAGAGATGACTATGTATCCTAGAGGATCTACCCAATCGGGTCTGGAATCTTTTCTCATTTTTAATTGGGAATCCTAATATGGCTAGGGTTTTGGATGGATTTCACGTTGACAGAGAGATGATTTATGATTTTGTGATTACCTACAATTTCGATGAATCAAATCAATTCCATTAATTTAATTAGAGTATATAGATATTCCTAGTATATATAGTTTCTACCTTTTTAGACCATCAGGTTGTAATGTTTTATTATTGAGTCTGGTCTAGGGGGATTACTAGGTTACACCCTAGGATCTGATATTCATATGTCTAGAATGATATCGTGACATTCATAGAGACACTATGAAACTAGCTAAATATACTGTTGTCTATCAACGTAATGAAACAACATACCTATGTGGTATATTCAATTATTTAGCTCCAATAGTTTATTTATTATTTCCATTTGAGCATGTCACATGCATATCTTGTTACATTATATGATATGTAAAAGGAAACATTGGTGGTTACATAATGATTTTTTATAATAACTCCATACATAGGATGTTATTGCATTTGGGTACCCATGAAGACTCTAAATTGGTTATAGGAAGAGGTTGGGAAGAATATTGGTATTCTATTTTTTTTAGAGAGGGAAACTGGGGATGGGTAAGGGAATTGGAAGTGAAGTTTGGAGTTGGTTGTAAGACCTCTTATATGGTCATGTTATTTTTCTTATTTACCTACTATTACTGATTTTTTATTGTTGGAGATCCATATTTTCTTCCATTATGGACATTTGTGTCTATATTTCACCCATATCCATTTATTATTCATTGTTATGATAGTTTCTTGTACATAATCTGATTATTTATTTTTGTGATTGATGTTTTACTATATTGTATATTACTGTGCATTCTGATATATGGGGTATGTTTACCCATGGTACCTCATTAAACCGCCATTGATTGTCTGCAACCTATTTCATATGGGGAGACTCTCTTGAGGCCTTTTGGAATACCAGGTTGTGGAACCAGTTAGGTGGACTCTGAACTGGGATATCACAAAGTGGTATCAATGCATTCTTTATTTTGCATTACTATTTATTCTATGTTATCCAATAGATATATGAATAAAATGAATCCTTTGATGGAAACTGGGTTGGTGCATCCTCGACACATATTCAAGTAAGAATTCTAGGCTTCCAAGGTCTTGGGATTTATATCCTTGATATATAGTGTTATAGTTGTATATTTTTTACATCATGTAGTGAACATGTTTTTTAGATTTATGATTTATTTTGGATTTTTATCTTATTCCGTAGTGGTAATATGCATCTTATAAATCATTATTAGGAGCATAAGATTCCCATGGCATATATACCTTCCTATGTCTGGTGTCATTGATGGTAGGTTGAACAATTTAAATTATCAGTAATAAATCATACAATGTTTTCCCATTTATGTTCATGGTGAAATTATACTAATATGGAATGTGATATATATATATATGTATGTATTTATTTATTTATTTATGTATGTATGTATGTATGTATTTATGTATGTATGTATATCGGTATGTATGTATGTATGTAGGTATGTATGTAGATATGTATGTATGTATGCATGCCTGCATGCATGCATGTAAGTGTGATAGTATGGATGCATGCATGCCTACATGCATTCATGTATGAATGTATGTATGTATGTATGTATGTATGTATGTATTTATGTATGTATGTATGTATGCATGTATTTTCTTCTCATGGAAGATTATTTTAATCTATAGTGAAATACTCATTGATGATGATGAGGCAATACCTCTATAAGTGGACATGTGGTGGCCCAAATATGTCATTAATGATATTGAATGAATTAGCTTTAGATTCCTTTTGCTGAATATTTTAATGGATAATTTATTTAATGTTTTATTGACAACCTATATATTGTTTTCTCTATATTTCATGGAATGAAACTCTACGTAACCTTATAGTCTTGTTGTTGGATACTTGATACAGATATTCTAGGATAATGTTGTTAAGTGTGTGTGTGTGTGTGTGTATAAACCCTAACTGATGATATATTTACTAACAAGGATGTAGTACAATATATGAGTAGCCAATGATGATTAGTTCCCGGTTAGGTTGAATATTTGTCACGAAATGCTTGAGATTGTTAGGCGATCACCTAGAATGGGTGTTGACCCATGTGTATTCCCTACTATGGAACCTTTTGAGTTTTGTATTTTTGATGTGTTACTATGAGTTTTGGATTTTGTACTTGTATTTTATAGTCTAGGTGGGAGGGCCAAGTGATCTTGAGATGTGACTCATGATTTTGGCGAGTCAATGATATTTGATCTGTATCCATATCCCGAGAGAGGGGTTATCTTGAATTTTTGAAATCTTTACAAATAGAAGGATGATAGGAAATTCATGAGTGATATTGGTGAATGTGATTTCTAAATATTTATACCACATGATAATGGTCATGCCTTAGAAAATCATGATTGGGATAAAACCCTCGGTGATTGTACATGTTGTTGGGACTGTCATCCAAAGGAAGGACCCTACAAGTGACCGACCCTATGGAATTTGAAAGTGATTCAAATGGTGTGGAAGGGTCGTGGGAAGATGATTTTGGTTCTGGTATGGTGTTATGTTGTATCTAAGAATGTGTTTTGTCTATATTTGAGGGAAATTTTAGGAATTTGGATGAGAAAAAATGGATTGTTAATAGCTTTATTTATTAACATGTCAAAGTGAAAGTTTAGTGTTTTGGAATGTGAAAATAGTTCAATGAAATGATATATAGGGGGTTATGATCTAGTTTCTAGAGAATATGTGATACAAGAGCATGGGATGTTTTGATTAGGTTGATTTTTGTAGTTTATTGTCATTAATCCTTGTATCAACTAAATTTTGAAATCATTAATGGTTGTTGGAAGTCTGAGGGCCGATACATTGTGGGGTATTCTAATTGGCCTACTAAAAAAGGAACCAAATGAGAGTGGATTATAAAGAGGAACATTCTTGTTATTTTTTCATCCATTAGGATTTTTTCTTGAAGACAGGTATAAGGTAAAACAAATGGAAGGGATTTCATGTAGGATATACCTAATTTGGCGTTGTCTGATAATTGATTTCAGTGATAGACACGATATGGGAGGGGTGTATTGGGATTCTATTTGTTTGTGTGATGAATGGGAAACTCTTGTAGTCGGTAGTTCAACATCAGTCACGACCTGTGATCCTTTTTATAGAAGTGTTATAGAGAAGATATATTCTCCTGTGGATGGTCATGATAAAATAATATGGTTGTGATCTTGTGGATTCAATTATAAATAGACTACATGGTGTGTACTAACTATTAATTTGACTGCATCATTGGGTTAATTTCATTAATTAACATCAGGCTTAGAATAAAATATGTTTATCTCAATATGATTAGGTTAGAGGTATAGTGGTGATCGTGGTATGGAAAATCATGAAGGCTAATTTTGGTTGGGTAAAGATTAAACCATGAGATTTCATGATATGTTGGGTACATATTTCGGTGAGTATATTCTAATGATCACATGATACCTCTAAGTGTAAAAAAATCACGATGAAGGAAATTGATAGCGTGTATGTAGTACATATCATGGATTTTTTAAGAAGGTAGACCATTGGAGGCTTGACCTGAGATTTTCATATGTTGGATTTGGTATGATGGAAACCATATTTAGTGCATCGTCTAAACATGATATGGGTGTTTAAACAAGAAATTCATATGATGGGGTGGCAATATAATTTCTAATTGGATTTTGTGATCTAATCCTCATAGTGGGGATCACTATACACTTAATGGTCAATTGGAAGAGGACACACAAGGTGTTTCAGGAAGGATAGAAATGGGAGATCATCATAGTAGTGTTTCTATGTTAACTATTAGAATTAGATCATGATATGGATGTTATATTCCTTATTATTTAATTTCACTAAGGAATAACTCCGATAATTTATGAATGAAACAAGATGGTTTGAATGGGTATTGGAACCCCATGTTGGTTGGGACTTCTGATAGAATACCCGACGATTCTTTCATAGGATGATAATATCTATGATGGGGATATTTTAATACCACATGTGTATGGATGGGTATTTAAATTCATAGTAATTAGGAATTTTTGAAATAATTGGTGAGTCATATTTTAAACCATACATCAGATTGAGATTCAAATAGTTGAAACACTGAAAAGAGGTGTTTTAGACAATAAATGAGACTCATATAAGAGTTGTGGTTCCCTAGAATTATTTAAAGGGGGAATAGGGTGACTGGGATACTTGTAGTCAGCTGTCAGCAGCCACTGACTAGCTGGTGGCTGGACAATGACAAATATATTCTACAGGTGTCCATAAATGGATGCACCAGATAGCTAGTGAGTCCCATTAGCTAGCAGGTAATTATTTTAATGTGGGAATTTATGAAATACCCCTTATTATTTTTTTATTGTGTTATCATTTATCCCTATCATGTTCGTGAAAACATATGGGGGTATCTATCCCCAATTACACCTTTCACCCCCCCCTGAATTGTGTAGGATTTTGAGTATTTTTAAAGGGATTCTAGGTATTAATCCAACTCCACTAGTCACCAATTGTATTCCCACGGTTCTAATTTAAATTTATCTTCCTGGGTTTATGTTTTTGACTCGGATTCCACCATATATTTGTTGAATCATAAGATATGGATGGGTCTTTCACTCAACCCTCATAGATGATTTCCTGACACTATCACATGTCGTTTCAGTGTGGTATTTCATTTTGGTGAATGTTTTTCAGTTTTTAATTAAATTTAAATGTAAATTCTTTTGGAATATATGACACATGATAGTGATTTCACCCATGATGAAGTCTATAATCCACTATGGACCCCTTGTGGTTTGTTAATTAGGGTTTTGGTACAAAAAGGCTTCTTGTTGAGTTTTTAGAGAATATTCCGAGTTTAAATAAATTTTCTGGTTTTGTTTTAAATTATTTAATTATCCAATATGGGTGTTTCTCCATAGGTTAAGAAATCTAATTGATGGGTGGTGGCTGGTTTTGTTGGGTTGATCTCTCTTCTACATGGTTGGGTCTCTACAGGCCTACAATGTTCTATCATAATGATACATTAAAAATGGAATTCACTTTTATAGGCAGTAGGTGCTCCTAGTATTCCCCCTATAGAATTTATGAAGCCTCGTTTTGATGAATTTTATAAATTGTAACATCACTTAAGGTGATAACATATTTTTTAATTAACATAATTTTTTTAATTTAAATTCCATTCCTCTTGTGAACAAAATAATGTACCCTGCCCACATATATTCTTATGCCTGACCTTGTTGGAATTGAACACTAATAGTAAAGGATATGAATTTATTGGATTCATATTGGTAATTTTAACACATTTAAGGGTTTTCTATAGTTAAAAATTAAATTATTCCAATGTATTAGACCTTATAGATGATCCATTGGACATCTTATAGAGGTGGTGTGGGATGAATTTATATGAATGGCATGAGTGGACCATGTGAGAACCTTTCTAATACCAAAGGGCTATTATACTTGGTCAGAATGGGTGTGGGGTGAGTAACCATTTATCTTTATATTTTTCCCAAGGAAGTTATACCGTAGGCAGAATGAACGAGTTCAATTTCAAAATAACCCAAACTTAAAATTTCGTTGATTTCGACCCGGAGACATATTTCTAGATCATTTACAATTATATGTACCATTGAGGGTTATGAGGAAATATCCTTTTAAAACTTATGATAAATGTGATAACCACTAGTGGTGGGTGTTGACCATGATTGGGACTAGGACTAAGGACACCTATTAGGGATATAGTCCATAGGTGGGACCTAGATAACCCTAGAAGGTGCCCCCATTTATACCAACCCTAACTAGGTGTTTTTGGATTTGGTTGTAGATGTAACACCACAATCTTCCACAGTTTGGTTCTCTTTGAATAATACAGTAGCGTGTGTTGTACGAATCTTCGAGTTCTTACACACACCAAAACCAATCACAATAGTCGTTATTAATAGGAAGACCTACTTTTTTAAAATTTTATAAATTTTATCTTTCAAAATGGACTTTATTTTTGGATTCGGAATATCGAAATTAGTTTAGGGGGAATTTTTGGTATTTTTCTGAAAACATTCAATTTTTGATGAATCGTGAAAAACACTGAGTTAGTGTTTAAAACCAAATTTTTATTTAAATAATTTTTTATTTTATTTAAATTTATTTTAGGTCAATATAGATACATAATACCTATATTAGTTCAATTTAATTCATTGGAGTCAGTTTATAATAATTTTAGATATTTAAAAAATTTATTGAACATTTCACCGTCTTTTACCCATATCATAGGAGAATTTACAAATTCACATAAAAAATAATATTACCACTTCTGTGAGTGGAATTTCGAAAATCCGAGAGACAAGGTTAATATCAATGAGTAACATTTGGTTCAATGAGATAAAAATAATATTTGGTGAATAGTAACTTTTTACTTTTATTTACCATGGTTAAAAGTTAATAGGGTAATCAAGGGTAAAAATGAAATTGTTATTACCCTATCACTTGTCATAATTCTATTGGATAAGAATAATTCGACCAAAAAATACCTTACTAATAAAATATCATCCTCTTTGGTCCACTTGGATTAGATTAGGAAAATTATTATTATTTAATTCAAAGAAGAGTTAAAAGAGTTAAAATCAAAAACTAATAACATAAACATTTTTAATATATGGTTATATATAAGATAAATTATATTATAAATATTAATTAGAAAGATAAAAATATTTCCAACATAATTATATTTTATTTATAATTTTTAGAGAATAAATAATTTAATTTATTTATGAGACAATGGTGATGCAGTAATTACCTAATTAATTAAATATTAAAATAATATATATTATAAAAATCCAAATAAATGTAATATGAGACTTTATATTAATTAAACTAATTATCTAGGTTAATATGAAATTATAGGATTGACTAAATGAATTTATTTACAATTAATAAAGTTGTTATAACTTTAACAAAAAATCAAATAATAAATGGTGTCAAAATTGACATAAAAGAGTATTTAAAACAAATATTATATTATTAATTGATATTCCATTCCTAAAAATCTAATGTTTGGACAAAATAATTATGTAATGATAGGTGTATCATTAACGAACAACTTGGGGTTCACTTGTTTGTATATACTATGTTTATTAACCATATCATATATAAATACAAAGAGATATTGTAAATGTCAAACTATTTTACTATGTGTTAAATATAAATGATAAGGTTAATATAGTGACCCAACCTGTCTAAAATATATTGGTTGAAAGGATTTCAACCCATCCCCATTTTATCCTTGAAATAAGTCACTTCGGAGCCATTATAAACCGAATATGAATTTATTATAAAATATTATTTTAAGTTTTTCCTTAGATTCCCCTCACCCCTATTATAAAAGGGAACTCCCCCTTCTCTCAAATTCATAACTTCAAAGCCTTTTGGTTCGGCCAAACCCAACCCAAATATTCTATAAAATTCCCTCACTTTAACCTAGAGGCCTTAGTTTGTTCAGAAATCCAACATAAGGAGCCCTTTTGATCAAATCAAATTGAAGAACCCGAAGAACATATAATGTTTTCACCACCCTCTATTAAGTTCCTTTCAACTTCCACTTCTTATTTCATTGTTATTTCCATTATAAAATAATAACTCCAGTATCTTCTATATATAGTGATATTATTTTAAATATGGTACATCCATATTATGTATTCTATCCATCCTTTGAATGACATGTCACCATACGTGTGTACGTACAGCTTACCGTCTCCACATCGTTGTGTAATTGTAATTCAAAACATTATTATTTGGATGGGTATGATAATGATGTTTAATTTAAGTAAATAATAAATTTAACATTATAATTATTCTGTATACTATCCAAATATATATCAAATTAATGACATTGTCACTCGTGCGTACGTACGGACTACCGCCTCCCCGAACGCGATGAGATTCATTCCCTATCGTATCCATTCAAGTCTAATTCTCAATTTATGTTTAAAAATAATGTTTTAAGGGATTGATATAATTATGGATATGAATAAGATACAACCTATCCATAAGAAATAAGGATTATGTAACAAAACATATAAAATAAAACGAGTAAGTTAACACCTGAAACGACGATAATACTAAGATTTTATTAACAGAGCGATGTTAAAAGATCATATATGCTTTCATATTAAAGTATATGATTATTGTATAATTTAATAACAGTTATTTCACCATTATACCAGAGGTTAAACTACCCTCAACCAAGGAAAGGTACAAGGTAAGTGTTTGTTTCACAATCTCATCATTATCCGAAGTTGTTTATACGTAATTATCTACTGGGACCTCTTTATCATCCACATACATGTTTCATAAAATTGTGTTTCAAATAATTATTACTATATTATAGATTCTGGGTTAAAGTCATTTATATCCATGTTTGACTTTTAATTAGATGAATATATGGGAATATTTTAATCTTTTTCCAAACGTGGTCCTTTTTAACCTTTTCGACAAAATTAAGGTAAGAATGCCTTTTTTTTACTTATACGTTGGTGCGGCTATTTTCCACCATTATAAAATCGTCAATGATTCCCTTACAAGCATATAATAATTTTTTCAAAATAAACGTTTTGTTTATAATTATGTGACTCTTAAATGATTTCATAATAGAAAGAGTTATTTCTCTAAAAAGGGTTTTGATTTCATCTATGTCAACATCCTTTAATGGATTTTATGTTTATTATAAGTAGATTTATTATGATACAAAACTTACATATTTTATTGAAGGTTATGTGATATGTTTGACTAGGATGTGCTATTTTTATACCATTCATGGTTTATAGTTAATTTATTGACATTTCGTATGCTATTTTTAATACAAATGATTATGATATGTTTAAACCTTTTCTTATGAGGAATGTATCAGACTTAGTAAGTGATGGGTGGAGCTCGCTATAGCTCCTCGATGCATCAGTAGGTCTCAGGAGACAACTATACATGGAATTGGATAAGGCCCTTCCCCAATTTGATATATGGTTTTTCCCGATCCCTTAATCATTTTAAGACGTCTTGGTCGAGGCCTTGAAAAAATGTTTCAGAATGTCCCGCATTATAAATATTTTCATAATGAAGATAATATTTATGGTTCGTGTGGTCATTAGAATAGTATACTAACAATTAATATATTTATTATGGAATTATTTACTCTGCTCATATTCCTTCCATAGAAGTAATGATGTTTATTTTTTGTAAAGGCATGTGGTTTCAATTATTCACCATGCTTAATATTTAGTTTATCTTCCACTTTATTACTTTCCCTTACTAAGCGTTTGAGCTCACCCCTTTCATATGTTTCATTTTCCCAGGATATGAATAATTTAGTTATGAGTGACTTGAAAGTATTATTTAGGAGGCTTGGATGTTTGAAATGGAATAAATTCGTTTTGTATTTCCTTCCATGTTGTAAAGTTGAACTTATGTATGAATCTTGTTTCCCATAATACTAATCTAATTGGTCTTTCGAGACATGGTTTCATTGTGATCATGCCAATTTTTGGTATGAATGCACCGACTTTGGGTAATTGGGGTCGCAGTGTTACAGTTGGTATCAAAGGAAGTTTAGTACAATCCTTGGAAACTAGATTTAAATAAACTCTAATTAGAGCACATTTCACTAAGATAGTCTTTGAGTATTAGTAAAGAGGAACTTCCTAGAATATTGGTATTATAGACATTGTGTGAGTTTTCCAAGAAATACATCCCATTTTAGAAATGAGCAGGAAGAGGCGGCTCTGGAACAGATGTACCTAGGGGTAATACCTGAAGCCATCGCTTTGAGCTAGACTCAAATGGGAACTGGTGCATGACAACGGGCCTTGCTGCACTCTTGTTTACAACACTCCTAGTGGATATGCTAAAGATAATTCTCATTTTCATTATAAACCATTGTGATGGGATTATGAGCATATACTTCCTCAAAGAAAACATTTTTATTGTTATGGATTATATCCATTTACTATTCAATTTATGTTTAGTGTTTTACAAGTTTGTATTTATGTATTTAAATTCATAAACGAATCTAGTGTATGCCAATTTTTAGAAATGGAGCATAGTGGAAGGAATGGAAACTGTATCAATGCAAGAACTCCATGTAGGGATTTCCCTCCAACTCAAGATAATTATAGTGGAGTTGGTGATACAACTAGTGCTTATTAGATTATCCCCATAATGTGACAACTCACTCAGGTTATGTATAACAACCTTACCCATATGGAACACACCGATCCGCAACATGGAGGATCAATGTTAGATCACATCATGAGGCAAAAACCACCAAAATTCATTGGGGCACAAATCCCCTAGCATCTGAGCAATGGATAAATTAATTAGTGAAAATATTCCACACCAAGGGGAGTAGTGAAAGGGAAAAAGTTGTCATGGCAGTATACCGCCTCAATGGAAAACTGATCAATGGTGGTCATTGATTCAAAACCCAAAGGAAGATGATGAAGTATAAAATATGGAATGGAGGGTGTTTAATCAAATTTTATTAGGAAAATACTTTTCTCATTAACATCGAGCGGATATGGAATTACAATTTCTATGTCTGAGGAAAAAGGAGGATGAGAACGTTGAAAATTATGAAGCCAACATTACATGGTTAGCGAGACATGCAGCATATTATATACGTAACCCAAGAAGTAAGATTGATTGTTTCATTGATGGGTTAAAACCATTTCTCCATCGAGGGTTAGTATCACAATCCTTCTCATCATACGAAGACACTGTCTTATTTGCAATCGAGACAGAAAAGGAATTCTCTAAGTCTTATGACTTTAAATTAAATCAAGAGAAGAAGAGATATATTGATCAATATGGGAAAGGAAATAAGTTAACTTGGAAAAAGGAAAGAATTGAATTTCCACCCAGTGATAATTGCAGAAGGAAGAACAATGGTGCGGGGCTAAAAGGAAAAGGAGAATGCTACCAATGTGGTTGGAAAGGCCATATTGCTGGTGATTGTAAGGGAAAGAAAGAAACTACCATTGTCCAATGTTACAACTGTAGGGAGATGGGACATTATGCAAATGAATTTCCTAAGCGTCAAGGGAACATACCTCAGAAAAGGACATGAGATCTAGGCCATGATTATTCTATCACTACTGCTAAGGTAAAAGCACTGAATGAAGTGGTGGCAGGTAATTTAATGGTTCCCATAAGTTTATCAAATGATTTATTTGATTCTAGATAATCGCATTGTTTCATATATTCCATGTTTGCTAAGAAAATTAGATATTTTCAATTGGATTTAACAAGGGATTTTTTAGTCAAAATTCCTAAGGGAAGTATTATTGCAAAAATGTTATATGATTCATTTCCCATTAGGGCATATAAATGTTCTTTATCTCCTGATATCATCGTCATAACCATGATTGAATTTGATATAATCCTCAGTATGGATTCTATTTCGTACGATGATGTGAAGATTTATTATAAGAAGAAAGAGGTTACACTTTTTGATGATGATGATAAAGAACACATTATGTCACGACCCATCCCAGTGGGGCCCGT
Source organism: Viscum album (assembly GCA_963277665.1). Lineage (NCBI taxonomy): Eukaryota > Viridiplantae > Streptophyta > Magnoliopsida > Santalales > Viscaceae > Viscum > Viscum album. Next base: position 903,262,176 of record OY728165.1, on the reverse strand, counting down.
GCCGTGACTCCCCATTCCCGCCTCCAATAGGCCAGGGGATGGTGAAGAGCACTAAGTAGGCATGTCACTAACATGGGAGGCATTGCCTAAGTACCTGTACACAAAAACACATCTCCAAGCCCACAAATGCTGAAATGTAAAACACTAAGGAGAAAAAATTCAAGCATAATACTAAACCCAACCTACAGAGTATGACGAAAGGTAGATTACGGTAAAAGTAAACTAGGCCATAATACGAGCCCACCAAAAGCAAGAGTCTGAAAAAAAAATGCAAAGTCCAACCTGTATGGACAAATGTAATGGGACTGCCGCTCGTAGCCGTAGGAACGCCTCGGCCTGTAGCAAACTCAAAAAGCTTGGTCCTGTCCTGGTCCGCCCTGGACTCTGTCAAAAGGCTGCTCATCTGCACAAGACACCAGACGTGTGGGAAAAACCCGTGCATGGGTGAGTATAAAAATACTCAGTAGAGGACCCCGAAAACCAAAAAGCAATACAATGTAAAATTACAGTCATCTATACACAGTATATGTTTACAAAACATATAAAACAAACCATATATACTCATAACCTAGACTCGTGGTCTAGAGACAAGTCACGCAACTGCATACCCCCGCAAGGGATTCTCTTCAAAGATTATGTGATGTGCTCGTTCTGGGAGAACACACTCCACGAGTCTTATAGCTCTGATGACGTTCGTCCGGGAAGTGCAGTTTGTCGGGAACCATCAAGAGAGATAGTTAAAATCATTACGGGAGATACACTCCTGAGTGGGAAATATTTCTATACACAGATAAGGATCACTGCCAGGGCCATGGCGGATACTGTGACTCATCTGGAATTCACCTGCTAGGTATAGGATCAATGGCCGATAAAGTTGGTCACGTCGATGCCTGACTCTACTTAGGGTCTGGAATGGATAGAGAATCTCGATCCGGGCCTCTCGGATGGATGCCTGACTCTATCATAGAAAATTCATGCTGATGGGATCATAATCCTGCGTGAGGGGATGATGTATGACCTTCAGGGGAACAAGAAGAAGGGGCACTAACCCAAACGAAATATGTTCAAGGCACGGTGAACAAAAGGACCAAGCCTTTTTTTCAGAAAGTACACGGCGTGTACAAATGATACACGCCTTGTTGTCCGGCCCCGGGTACTGCTCGTGTACAACTACCCGTGTCGTGAGGCAGGTCATGTAGAAAACTTAGTACACGGCATGTAGTACAGAGTACACGCCATGTCTGGGTAACTGGGTTTGGCTCCGTGTACTCTGGACATGTGCCCGTACACGGTCACCAACCCGTGTACTCCAACCCATGTGATCTGTGACCCACAATGTTTACCTCACCTGGATGGGTGATGGAGCACATGGTTGTGTACTCCATCCCATGTCCGTGTATCCATAGGATACACGCTGAGCTCCGCGTACCCGCCTCTACCGAGCTGTACACACCGTGCCGCCTGAAGCCATGTAGACCATCCCCTTGTTCGTGTACTACCCAAAGTACACGCCAAGCATCGGGGAAGGTACAACATGCCATGTGACTGGGGTCACAAGCCGTGTGATCCTTCTCTGACCCTGAAACTCTATCCACCACCGTCAGAACTACATGGCGTGTTCTTTGGAAGTACACGCCGTGTATTCTGGAAATTCCCAGAAACGGCGCTCTTCTCCAACGCACCTCCCGTGCCGCTACGATCATCAATTGGGCCATCTGATCACCACAAAACATCTAGGTTCTGGTCACCCCGACCCCACGAATCTGCTTCTGTCACTTTTGGGCCTCTGATCAGCTCTGAAAACGTGATTTGATCTTCCCGCGCGATGAACGCCCGAAGAACGCCCTTTCCCAATCTGGTTTGATTCATCGTCCGCCATCGTCGTCGCACCTCCACAAGTTCGTTGTGGTGTCGATCCTTCAATTTGGGAGTGTTGCGTTGTGGAACAGATGCGCAATGTTCAGTTGTTTGTCACCCCGCGAAGAACGTGAAGAACGTGCGAGAAGGAATGAGGGAGGAAATCCAATAAACAAATAAATTGAGGATCGAACCTCCTCCGTTGTTCATCATGACGTTGATCCACTCCCATTAATAGGTTTAAATGGATCAGAGATCAATATGAATAAAAATCATGGATTAATTCCCCAAAATCAACCCAAAGAAAACCCTCCCGTAAGAACGTACAAATCTGCAGATCAACTTGTTTGTGGTTGATCCACATTCATCGTTTAAACTGTAAAAAGGGGAATAGGAATTGAAATAACAAACCCCTGCCTATTGAAAGGATCGATCGTTGAAGAAAGGTGTCACGCTACCTTTGCCTTCGAGATCCTTCAACGTCGGCATAGCGATCCTTGATCTCGATCTGTCGTCGTTCGTCACCGAGAATTCTCTCTAACGCCTTACAGATTCAGCAGATATTCCTCTCAAACATTGCCAACGATCAACAATTTATTAACCCATTAAAAATGGAAACATGTTGTCATTTAATTTATGTGGAAGCATTAATGAAGTTGACTTCCATTTTTAAGTTATTATGACGAGTCATTAATTTAGGAAACAGCGTCGCTGTTGTCGCGCGGTAGCGGATGTTTCCATAAATAAATAAAATAAATTTGGTTAATTTATTTTATTTTATTTTACTTAAAATGCCAGAAAATTATCTTTTTCCCACAACCCACGCCAGTCAAGGTTACCCTCATTCTTAGGTCAATTCGTCATCCCGAACGTAACGGTAAGCTCAAATTTTTAATCCGGGCATCCGTTTGGAAACTGCCACAACCGCGCACATGTGCCGACTCACTTAACTAAAAAAAGTTCAAACCACCATTTCGGGCTCACTGGACCTTAGAATGATGTGTCGTCTTCGTGCCCGGTCTCGAAATAATTCCAAATAATATTGAAAAATAATAAAAGGAAAAATCCAAGACATTACATTCTCCCCACATTGGGGATTTTACGTTCCCTAAAAGACAAAACAAAGGCTACAAAAAAAGATGAGGGTACTGGGAACGGATCTGGGCCTCCCGCTCCCACATGCTCTCTTGAAGATTCCTGTGATGTCACTGGACGCGCACTAAGGGAATCGATCACCCACGAAGGATCCTATCCTGCTGATCCTTGATCTCCACCGGGTACTCAGGAAAGGTCACTTCATCTTCGATGACCATCTCGCCCTAGTCGATGACATGTATTGGGTCATGCACGTACCTCCTCAGCTGCGACATGTGGAAGACATCATGTACCCGATGCAACTGTGGAGGTAGAGCCAGGCGGTATGCCACCTCACCAACTCTGCCCAGGATTTGGAAAGGTCCGATGAACCAAGGAGATAGCTTGCCGCCTCAGCCAAATCTCTGCAACCCTCGTCGAGGTGAGACCCGAAGGAAGACGTGGTCTCCCTCTTCGAACTCCAGAGGTCTCTGTCACCTGTCAGCATAAGACTTCTACCAGCTCTGTGTAGTCTGCATCCTCTCCCGGATAATCTGCTCCTTCTCAGTAGTAGCTCACACTAACTCTGGACCCATGAGTGCTGACTCTCCGGGGTCGGTCCAGCAAAGCGATGACCGGTAGGGTCTCCTGTACAAGGCCTTGAACGGTGGCATACCGATGGTGGAGTGGTAGCTGTTGTTGTACGCAAACTCCACCAGTGGTAGGAGGTCCTCCAATCTGCCACCAATGTCCAGCTTATAGGCACACAACATATCCTCAAGAACCTGAATGGTCCTCTCCGTCTGACCATTTTTTTGGGGATGAAACGATGTGCTCAAGCGTAGCTGAGTCCCAAAAGCCTCCTACAATCCCTTCCACAACCGGGATGTGAAGCGAACGTCTTGGTAAGAGACTATAGTTGAGGGGACGCCATGAAGCTGAACATTCTCATGTACATAGAAGCATCCCAATCTCTCTGCGGAACTCTGCTCTCTGATATCTAGGATGTGGGCCGACTTGGTGAGTCGCTCAACGATCACCCAGATAGAATCGTTGCCCTTGGACATCCGCGGTAAGCCCGTCACGAATTCCATCGATATTCCATCCCACTTCCACTCTGGAACCTCCAGGGGGTGATCTAACCCTTCTGGAACCTGGTGCTCAGCCTTCACCTACTTGCATGTGAGGCATCAAGAAACGAACTCTGCCACTGCCTTCTTCTTGCCTGACCACCAGAACTGACGTCGGAGGTCCTGGTACATCATTTCCACTCCGGGATGTACTGCCAAAGGGGATGTATGGAACTTCTTCAGGACCTCCTCCTGCAACGCCACTAGCACAATAGTGCATCCTCTGAAAAGAAGTACGTGCTCTCCACCTTGCGAATGTCAATCAGAAGCATGTCTTGTGGATAACTGAGCACGTAAGGTCACACAGTCGACATCCCCATGTTGTGCCTCCCTAAATCGCTGTAAGAGTGGGGGGTGACAACTATCGATTGTAGGTAAGCTTTATCCTCTCCATCCATGAAGGATAACTGTAACGCAACTAATTTTTATGTCACCTCACTCAACAGTTGTGATCTCGACCTTCTGCTAAGAGCGTCCGCTACCTTGTTCCCCTTCCCAAGTGTATAGATGATCTCGAAATCATAGTCCTGGAGGAACTCTAGACAACGCCTATGCCTTGGATTCAGATCATCCTGTGAGAAGATGCACTTGAGGCTCTTGTGGTCAGAGTAGACAATGAACCGCTCGCCCATAAGGTAGTTTCACCACATCTTCAATGCGAAGACTACCGCTGATAACTTGAGATCATTGGTCGCATAGTTCATCTCATGCGGCCTAAGATGGCACGAACCATAAGCAGTCACCGCGTGCCGCTGCATCAGGACATAGCCAAGCCCGGTCCCTGATGCATCACAAAAAACTATGTACTCGACACCCTCCTCCGACAATCTCAAGACTGGGGCGCTCGTCAAACTCTGTCATAGATGCTCAAAATCTTGCTGGCACTTTTCTGTCCACATGAAGGGTTTCCCCTTCCTGGTCAAGGCCGTCATCAGTGCTGATATCTAGGAGAAATCTGGGATGAATCTCCGGTAATATCCTACCCACCCAAGGAAGCTTCGAACCTCTGTCACGCTCCGAGGTGGCTCCCATTCTAACACAGCCTCCACCTTGGCTGGGTCCACAGCTACTCCATCTGCTGAGATGACATGTCCTAGAATGTGGACCTCCCGAATCCAGAACTGACACTTTGAGAGCATCCCATAAAGATGGTGCTCCCGAACTACGTCCAGAACCATCTGCAGGTGTCTCGCGTCCTCCTCCTCTGACGTTGAGTACACAAGGATGCTGTCGATGAAGACTACTATGAACCGGTCCAAATACAGCTGGAAGATCCAGTTCATCAACCCCATGAACACTGTGGGGGTGTTCTTCATGCCAAAGGGCATCACCAAGTACTCATAGTGACCGTAGTGACATCTGAAAGTCGTCTTCGGTATATCCTTATCCTGCACTCGTAGCTGGTGATAGACTGATTGAAGGTCAACCATCGAGAACCACTATTCCCCTCTTAGCTGATTGAAGAGGTCATCAATCCTTGGTAGTGAATATTTGTTCTTCTCCATCCCCTGGTTCATGTGCCAGTAATCTAGTTACAACCACAGACTCCAGTCTGCCTTCTAAGCAATCAAGACTGGGGCCGCCCAGGGTGAGACGTCGGGTCTTACGAAACCCTTACTCTACAAATCCTCCAACTACACCCTCAGCTCGTGAAGCTCCACGGGAGCCATCCGATAAGCTGATTAGGAAATAGGTGTCTTCCCGGGGTGTAAGTCGATGTAGAAGTCGATTTCCCGGCGGTGAGGTAGTCCTGGAACATATTTGAGAAAGACGTCCTCATACTTTGCCACCACTACTGGGAACTGAGATCTGACAACATCCACTGCTCCAAGGGTAAGGCTAGCCTACTCGTGAGTGATCGGCTGCACTCTCCCATGCATGAGCCCATTTTGTGCTTCCTGGGATTCCTTTTCTCTAACAAAGGAAAACCTTGTTCCATCACGGCGGACACACCACACCCTTCGCCTAAAACACTCAATATGGGCATGGACCGAAGATAACCAATCTATACTGAGAATGACATCGTAAGGCCTCGATGCTACCACCAAGAGGTTCCAACTGAAACTCTCGCCTCCAAGGGTAAGATCACACTGTCTGCAAAGGTTTTTGATCGTCGAGTCTCCTCCCGTAGGTGTCTCCAAGGGTATGAATCAAGTCAACGGTTCTACCGGAATCTCGAGGTTTTGTACAAGTCATGTGGCTATAAGGGAATGAATGGAACCTGTGTCTATGAGTACGGAATCTAAGGTAGAAAATACATAGATCGTACCTCGAATCATCCCTGGAGCCACTGGGTCATATGCCTCGACCGCATGCAGCTGTCCCCGTCCTTATCCTCTAGCTCCATGAGCCTGGTGCGGACCTCCTGAGGGTGGTGGTGGAAGTAAGTTGAAGCGTCTGCCACCACCTGCAGCTCTCCCTGATCCTCTGCCACGTCCGCTGCATAGCGGATCTGCCTGATCTGTTCTCTGCCTCTACCTCGGTGGTCCATCCACCACTTCCCTGTCAGCAGCTCGACGTGTCAGGCAATCTCTAGCGAGATGCCCCTACCGTCGCATGCAGAGAATCGCTTCTCCCTAGGCTAACTGGATCTAGCCTGAGATCCATGGACTATCGATCCCCTGTCTTGGGTCCTCATATGACGTCTCACGCATCCAGATCCCTGTGCCTGATGTCGGCTCCATACTGTCATTGTCTCTGCACCTGTCTGCCTACTACTGACTGCCAGTGGCTGTCTCTGCTCTTCCAAGAAGCTCTCGATCACCAAGTCCCACTCAAGCACTCCAGGATAAGTCGAAATGCATAGAGGCACGAAATTAGATCGGAAGTCACGCCATAGACCTCGCTCGAAGGTCTGAGCTCTGATGTATTGATCTATGACCATATCCATCGAGTACATGGAGAGGTTGGTGAACCTCTATGAATAGTCATCCACCGTCATACAACCCTGCTGGAGATGAAGAAGCTCCTAGATGCGCACAGCTCTCAGCGTAACCGGAGAGAACTCCTCTCTGATGAGTCGCTCAAACTCTGTCTATGAATGAGTCTCCTTTTCGTGAGTCTGTGTGGTCAGACTCCACCATCGTCCCACCGAACCCTGAAGAAGGCTCGCTCCTAGGACCACCATCTGGTCTTCCGGTGTCCTCACTAGACAGAAACCTCTGGTCACCGCCTCAAGCTAGTCCTCAGCCGCCTTAGGGTCTGGCTCACATCAGAACCTGAGGGGACTCTGTCTTTAAAACTCGTGGAGTGCGCAATGCCTGCTCTCCTCAACAGTCGGTACTACAAGTACCACTGGCTGCTCCACTGGCGGTATAGCAGGTGCACCACCTGGTGTCAACACCTGGGGGGCTGGTCCTTCTACAAAAGCATCATAACTTAGGGGGTCATACTCGTGATCGTGCTGCTGAATCCTAGCGGGGTACACATCATGGACTTATCCTGTAGAGAAACAAGATGTTTCACGGTCAATGAGTATATCTGGATAGCTGACACCAAAGATATAGAAGACACAACTGATTCCTATATAATGAATGTACCTTGTATTTCCCTGCAACCAGTGTTTTCGTGAACCGGGTCGAAAAGAAGGTTATCAGTGTCCTGGTGTACAAATACGTAGGCCGCCGCACCAACACAGGGGTCCCTGGCCTGAAAGCCGAACCCGAAACACTTAACATTTTTGCCCCAATCCAAACTCACAGACTCTTGGTCCTAAGGTAGAACCAACCACCTCTGATACAACTCTGTCACGACCCGTCCTAGTGGGGCCTACGCCGTGACTCCCCAAGCCCACCTCCAATAGGCCAGGGGCTAGTGACTAGCATCGAGTTGGCATGTCACTAACATGGGAGGCATTGCCTAAGTACCTGTACACACACACACACACACATCTCCATGCCCACAAATGCTGAAATGTAAAACACTAAGGAGAAAAAATGCCTGCATACATCTAATCCCAAACAACAGAGTACAACGAAAGGTAGAGCACTGTAAAAGTAAACTGGGTCAGAATACAAGCCCAAGAAAAGAAAGAGTCTGAAAAAAACTGCGAAGTCCAACCTATAAGCACAATGGTACTGGGACTACCGCTCGTAGCCGTAGGAACTCCTCGGCCTGTAGGGAACTCAGAAAGCTCGGTCCTGTCCTGGTCTGCCCTGGATTCTGCCAAAAGGCTACTCGTCTGCACAAGACACCAGATGTGTGGGAAAATCCCGTGCAGGGGTGAGTATAACAATACTTAGTAGAGGACCCCGAAAACCACAAAGCAATACAAAGTAAATGTACAGTCATCTATGCATAGTATATGTTTACAGAGAATATAAAACAAACCAGATATACTCAAAACCCAGACCCGTAGTCTAGAGACAAGTCACGCAACCACATACCCCCGCAAGGGATTCCGTTCAACGATTCTATGATGCGCTCGTTCCGGGAGAACACACACCATGAGTCTTATAGATCTGATGATGTCTGTCCAAGAAGTGAAGTTCGTCGGGAACCATCACGAGAGATAGTTACACTCATTACGGGAGACACACACCAGAGTGGGAATGATTTCGATACATATATGAGGATCACTGCCAAGTCCATGGAGGATACTGTGACTCATCCAGAATTCACCTTCTAGGTAGAGGATAAACGCCCGGTAATGTTGGTCACCTCGATGCCTAACTCTACCTAGGATCTGGAATGGATTGAGGATCTCGATCCGGGCCTCTCGGATGGATGCCTGACTCTATCATAGAAAAGTCCTGCTGAAGGGGTCATAATCCTGCTTGAGGGAATGATGCCTGACCTTCAGGGGAACAAGAAGAAGGGGCACGAACCCAAATGAAATATGTTCAAGGAACGGTGAAAAAAAGGACCAAGCCATTTTTTAAAAAGTACAAGGCGTGTATAAATGATACATGCCGTGTTGTCTGACCCTGGGTACTTCTTGTGTACAACGTCCCGTGTTGTGAGGTTGGTCATGTAGAAAACATAGTACACGGCATGTAGTATAGAGTACATGCCATGTCTGGGTAACTGGGGTTGACTCTGTGTACTCCGGCCATGTGCTCTTACACGGTCACCCACCTGTGTACTCCAACCCGTGCGATCCGCACACGGGGTGACCCACGCTGTTTACCTCACCTGGCTGGGTGATGGAGTACATGGTCATGTACTCCATCCTGTGTCCGTGTATCCCTGGGATACACGCCGAGCTCCGCATAGCCGCTTCTGCCGAGATGTACACGTCGTGCCGCCTGAAGCCGTGTAGACCATCTCGTGTCCGTGTACTACCGAAAGTACACACCGAGCTTCGGGGAAGGCCCAACATTCCATGTGACCAGGGTCACATGCCGTGTGATCCTTCTCTGACCCCAAAACCCTAGCCATCACCATCAGAACTACACGGCGTGTTCTACGGAAGTACACGTCGTGTATTCTGGAAATTTCCAGAAATGGCGCTCTTCACCAGCGCGCCTCCCGTGCTGCTCCAATCATCAATTCAGATGTCCGATGACCGAAACACTTCCATTTTCTAGTTTCCCCGACCCCACGAAGCCGCTTCCGTCACTTTTGCGCCTTCGATCAGCTCCGAAAACATGATTTGATCACCCCGCGTGAAGAACGCTCGAAGAACTCCCTATCCCGATCTGGTCCGATTCGTCGTCTGCCATCATCGCCGCACCTCGACAAGGTCGTTGTGGTGTCGAACCTTTGATTTGGGATCGTTGCATCACGGAACGGATTCGCAATGATCTGTTGATCATCACCCTGAGAAGAACGCGAAGAACGCGCGAGAAGGGATTGGGGAGGAAATATAATAAACAAATAAATTGAGGAACGAACCTCTGCCGTCATACATCAAGACGTTGATCCCCTCCCATTAATAGGATTAAATGGAGAAGAGATCAACATGATTAAAAATCATGTATTAATTCCCCAAAATCATCCCAAAGAAAACCCTCTTGTAAGAACGTACGAATCCGCGGATCAACTTGTTTGTGGTTGATCCGCGTTCATCGTTTAAACTCTAAAACGGGGAAAAGGAATTGAAATAAAAAAGCCCTCCCTTTTGAAAGGATCGATCGTTGATGAAAGGTGTTGTGCTGGCATTGTCGTCGAGATCGTTCAACTTCAGCGCAACGATCCTCGATCTCGATCTGTCATTGTTCGTCGCCGAGAATACTCTCTAACGCCTTGCAAATTCGGGAGAGATTCCTCTCAAATGCTGTCAATGATCAACAATTGCTTAACCCATTAAAAAGGGAAACATGTTGTCATTTAATTTATGTGGCAGCATTAATGACATTGACTCGCCATTTTGAATTTATTATGACAGGTCATTAATTTCTGATACAGTTGTGTCGTTGCCGCGCTGTAGCGGATGATTCCTTAAATGAAATAAAATAAATTTAGTTAATTTATTTTATTATATTTTACTTAAAACGTCAGAAAATTATGTTTTTTCCCTTGATCCGTTCCGGTCGTGGTTAGACTCATTCTTAGGTAAATTCGTCGTCACGGACGTAACGATGAACTCAGATTTTTAATCTGGGCATCTTTTTGGAAACTGCCACAACCGCGCACAAGTGCCGACCCACTTAACTAAAAAAAAGTTTAAACCACCATTTCGGGCTCAATGGACCTCAGAATGATCGACCGTCTTCGCGCACAGTCACGAAATAATTTCATATAATATTTAAAAATAATAAACGAAAAAATACAAGACATTACACCTTATCTTTAGAGAAGAATCTTCACCACCTAATTTTTATCTAGATCCACCCCCAGTAGCTCAACTAAATTCAATTATCGGAGAGGAAGAGAATGAAATAACTTTGGGTGAGGAAAAGAATGTTCAAACAGAGGATGTACCTATTGTGAAATAATATGTAGATGTGCCTTCAGAAGATTTACCTGGACATCCTCCAGAATGATAAATTGAGTTTTCCATTGATTTAATTCCTAGTTCAAGGCCTATATCGAAGACACCTTATAAAATGTCCACTGTAAAATTAGTTTAACTAAAGAAACAACTAGAGGAATTGAGTAATAAGGGATTTATTCTCCCTACCGTTTCTCCATCGGGAACCCCTGTCCTTTTTGTTAAGAAGAAAGATGGATCTATGAGGTTATGTATCGACTATAGGGAAATCATTGCTATAACAATAAAGAACATGTATCCCCTACCTCGCATTGATGATTTATTTGATCAACTGCATGGAGCTCAATACTTTTCAAAGATTGACCTTCGATCTGGATACCACCAGTTGTGTATGAAGAAGGAAGACATTCCAAAGACAAAATTTCAAACCAGGTATGGGCATTATGAGTTTATAGTAATGCCTTTTGGGATGACTAACACACCCTATATATTCCTGGATCTAATGAATAGTGTTTTCAAGGAGATTCAAGATGATTTGTAGTGGTATTTATTGATGATATCTTGGTATACTCCAAAACCTATGAAAATCATGAAAATCACTTGCACATTATCATGAAGACTATGAGAAGTCATGAATTATATGGGAAGTTTAGTAAGTGTGAATTCTGGCTTCAAGAGACTTCTTTTCATGGACATATTGTCTCTAAAGATATAATATCTATTGATCCTTCTATGACAAGAGCAATCCAAGAATGGCCAGCAGCGACGAGTATAACTAAGGTACATAGTTTTATTGGTTTAGCAGGTTATTATAGGAATTTCTTCCATAATTTTTCCTGATTGGATAACCCATTAACAAAGCTCACACGTAAAGGGGTTAAATTTATTTGGACTAAAGAGTTTGAAGAATGTTTTGAAGAACTGAAGAGAATATTAGTCAATGATCTTATATTGACTCTACCATCGTGGAATGATGGATTTGTAATTTATAGTGATGCTTCAAAGAAATTGTTTGGTTGTTTCCTTATGCAAAATGATTGTTTTATTGCCTATGCATCACGAAAGATGAAAAGTAATGAGCAAAACTGTCCTACTCATGATCTTGAGTTAGCAGCTATAATATTTTCTTTGAATATTTGGAGACATTATCTCTATGGTGAAAAGTGTGAGATTTATAATGATCACAAGAGTTTGAAGTATACTTTCTCATAGAATGAACTCAACATGAGGCAAAGAAGATGTCTTCAACTACTCAAGGATTATGATTGCACGATACAGTACCACCCGGGGAAGGCAAATAAGGTGGAAGATGCTTTGAGTAGAAACGATCAGGGAGTTTGGAACAATATGAGAATTGAAAGAGATCCTATTTTCATTGATCTAGTGAAGATGGACATGTGAATAACCATGGAAGGTGAAACATCCATGAATATTCAAATGGCTTCCAAACCATATTTACTAAAAAGGATTAAGATTTCTCATACCAATGATGAAGAGTTTCAAAAGAAGATTAAAGTTGAAAATTATTGAATATTGAGTGACATTGTGTATGAAGATGGAATTTTGAAATTTGGGAAGAGACTTTGTGTTCCCAATATATCTGATCTAAAAAGAATGTTGTTTGATGATGATCATAGTTCCAATTTAACTATACACACTGGGAGGACCAAAATGTATAGATATTTGAAGGAACATTTTTGGTGGGACAACATGAAGAGGGAGATTTCTGATTTTGTGTCATGATGTATGGATTGTCAACAAGTGAAAGCTGAAAGGAAACAACCTGTAGGGGTATTACAACCTCTTCCCATACCTGAGTGGAAATGGGATAATATTACGATGGAATTTTTCATGGGACTACCAAGGACTTCTAGAAGGAACGATGCAATATGGTTCATTGTTGATCATTTTACCAAGTCAACAAATTTTCTTTCCATAAGGGAGGATTTTCCACTTGAAAGTCTAGAAAGACTATATATTATTGATGTTTTCAGACTTCATGGAGTACCCCTATTGATTATTTCTGATCGTGATAAACTTTTTACATCATGATTTTGGAAAAGTCTTCAGAAATCCCTGGATACTGAGCTTCATTTGAGCACTTCCTACCACCCCAAATTAGTGGACAATCAGAATAAACTATTCAATCCTTAGAAGACATGTTGTGATCCTTCTCACTTGAATTTCAAGGTATGCAGGATCAATATTTACCTTTGGTCGAATGTTACTATTACAATATGTTCCATTCAGGTATTCAGATGGAACCATAAAAAGCATTATACGGAAAGAGATGTCACACAACAACCTGTTGGGATGATGTTGGTGAAAGAAAACTCGTAGGACTAGAACTGGTGGAGGAAATGATGGAATAGGTTAAGGTAATCCAAAACCACATCAAAGCAACTCAAAGTAGGTTAAAGATCTATGCCGATAACTAAAGGAAGGATTTGTAATTTCATGTACGAGGTCATGTTTTCTAGAAGGTATCACCGGGGAAGGGTGTATACATTTTGGTAATATGGGTAAATTGAGTCCCAGGTAAATAGAAACTTTAGAAATTCTAGAAAAAATTGGGGTTCTAGCTTACAGTTTGGCAATTCCACCAAGTCTCTCCAATGTTCACGAAGTGTTCTGAGTATCAATGTTGTTATAATACATGACTAACCCAACGCATGTACTCACCTACGAGGAAGTAGAACTGGAACCCGATCTGTCTTATTGCAAAGAGCCTATCAAGATTATTGATACAAGAGAACATGTGATGAAAAACTAGACGACTCATCTAGTAATAGTTATATGGAGAAACCATATGATGGAAGAGGTAACATGGGAACCTGAGGAACTTATGATGAAGAACCACCAGAGTCTTTTCATGTGGTAGTATTCTAGAAATTTTCAGGACGAAATTATTTGAAGTAGGGGATAATGTAACACCCCAAGCTTCCACGGTATGGTTCTCTTTGAATAATACATTAGCCTAGGTTGTACGGAACTTCGAGTTCTAACACACACCACAACCAATCAAACTAGCCGTTATGAATAGAAATACCAACTTTTTAAAATTTTATAAAATTTATCTTTCAATATAGACTAAAATTTTTCATTTAGAATATCTAAATTAGCTTACTGTGAATTTTGGGTATCATTTTGAAAGCATTCAACTTTTTACGAAGAGTGAAAATCACAGAGTTATAGTTTAAAACCGAATTTTTATTTAAATAAATATTTATTTTATTTAAATATATTTTATGTCAAAATAGATACATAATACCTATATAAGTTCAATTTAATTCATTGGAGTCAGTTTATAATATTTTTAGACAATATCAAGGAGTAAAATGTGGTTCAATAAGATAAAAATAATTTTTGGTGAATAATATATTTTTACTTTATTTTACCACGGTTAAAAGTAAATAGGATAATTAAGGGTAAAAATGATATTATTATTACCCTAACTAATGTCCTAATTCTATTGGCTAAGTATCATTTGACTAAAAACAACCTTAGGAATAAAATATCAACTTTATTGGTCTACATGGATTTGATTAGGACATTTATTATTAATTAATTCAAAGAAGAGTTAAAAGAGTTAAAATCAATGTCTAATAACTAAAACATTTTTAATATAGGTTTATTTATAAGATTAATTCGATTATAAATATTCATAAAAATATAAAAATATTTCCTACATAATGGAATTTTATTTATAATTTTTAGACATTAACTAATTTAATTTATTTATGACTCAATGGTGATGCAGTAATTACAATGAAATATTAAAATAATTGATATTATAAATATCCAAATAAATTTATTTTGATAATTTTTATGAATTCTAGTAATTTTTTAGGTTATAATGACATGTTAGGATCGATTAAATGAATCTAGTTTGAATTAATAATGTTGTTAGAAATTTAGAAAAAATCAATTATTAAATAGTGTCAAAATTGACAAAAAAAGAGTATTTAAAAAAAATATTATATTATTATTTGATATTATATTCAAAAAAATATATAGCTCGGTCAAATGAATTATGTAATGATAGGTGTATCATTAATGAACCACTTGGGGTTCACTTGGATGTATATAGTATTTTTATTAACCATATAATATAAAAATACAATGAGACATGGTAAATGTCAAACGATTTAACTAAGATTTAAATATAAATTATAAGGTTAATATAGTGAGACAAACATGTCCAAAATCTATTAATTGAAAGGATTGCGACCCATCCCCACATTTAACATGAATGAAGTCACTTTGTAGCCATTATATTCGAAATATTAATTTATTATAAAATAATATTTTATGTTTTTCCTAAGGTGCCCCTCACCCCTCTTATAAAAGGGCACTCACCCTTCTCTAAAATTCATACCATCAAAGCCTTTGGGATTTGCCAACCCCTACCCAAATATTCTCTCAACATCCCTCACTTAAACCTAGAGGCCTTTGTTTGATTAGAAATCCATCCTAATGGAGCCCTTTTGACCAAATCAAAAGGAAGAACCCGATGAAGATGTAATGTTTTCACAAACCTCTTTCCAGTTCTTTTCATTATCCACTTCTTCTTTCTTTGTTATTTTAATTATAAAATATTAACTTTAGTATCTTCTGTATACTTTAATGTTATTATAAATATTGTACAACCATATTGTGTATTCTATTCATCCATTGAATGACATGTCATCATACGTGCGTACGTATGACTTACCATCTCCACGTCGTGGTGTAATTGTTATTGAAAACATTTTTTATTTGGATGGGTATGATAATGATGTGTAATTTAAGTAAATAATAAATATAACATTATAATTATTATTTATACCATCCAATTATATATCAAAAAAATGATATTGTGGCTCGTTCATACGTACGGACTACCGTCTCCACGAACACGATGAGATTCATTCTCCATTGTATCCATTCCAGACTAATTCTCATTTGATAATTAAAAATAATGTTTAATGACTTGATATCATTCTGGATATGAATAAGATATATCCTATCCATAACAAACATGTATTATATAACGAAACATATAGAAGAAAACAAGTTAGTTGACACATGAAACGACGATAATACCAAGATATTATTAACAATGCGATGTTAAAAGATCATATATGATATCATATTAATATATAGGATTCTTTTATAATTGAATAACAATTATTTCACCATTATACTGGAGGTTAAAATACCCTCAACCAAGGAAAAGTACAAGGTAAGTGTCTATTTCACAGTCTCTTCATTATCCAGGGTTGTTTATACATAATTATCTACTGGGACGTCTTTATCATCCATATCCATGTTTCTTATATATGTGTTTCAAATCATTCTTACTTTTTTATAGATTATGGGTTAAAGTAATTTATACCCTATTTTGACTTTTTATAAGATGATTATAAGGGAATCATTCCATCATTTTCCAAATAAGGTCCTTATTAATCTTTTCGACAAAATTAAGGTAAGAATGTCTTTTTTTTACTTATACGGTAGGTGCGGCTATTTTCTGCCGTTATAAAATCGTTGAAGCTTCCCTTACAAACTTATGAGAATATTTTCCAAAAAAATGTTTTATTTATAATTATTTGACTCTTAATTGATTTCAAAATATAAAGAGTTATTCCTTTTCAAAGGGTTTTGATTTCAACTATGTCAACATCCTTTGATAGATTTTAAGTTCATTCAGAGTTGATTTATTATGACACAAAACATCCACATTTTATTGATGGTTTTGTGATATGTTTGTCTGTGGATGATCTACTATTATACCATTAGTGGTTTATGGTTAATTTATTGGCATTTCGTATGCTAGTTTTATTACGAATGTTTTTGATATGTTTAAAACTTTTCATATATGGAATGTTTGGGACTTCGTAAGTGACGGGTGGATCCCGCTATAGCTCCCCGATGCATCAGTATGTCTTATGAGACAACGAGAAGTGGAATTGTCTGAGGCCCTTTTCTTATATGATATATGGTTTTGGCGGAGGCCTTAATCATTTTTAGT
This sequence comes from Viscum album, assembly GCA_963277665.1. Taxonomy (NCBI): domain Eukaryota; kingdom Viridiplantae; phylum Streptophyta; class Magnoliopsida; order Santalales; family Viscaceae; genus Viscum; species Viscum album. The sequence goes on along the minus strand of OY728165.1, from coordinate 903,245,228 downwards.
CATCTTGGCCGAGGCCTTGACAAAATATTTCAGAATGTCCGGTATTATACATTTCCTCATTATGGAAATAATATTGATGGTTCATGTGGTCATATGACTAGTAGAATTCGAATGATTATGTTTTATTATGGAATTATTTACACATATCGTATTCCTTCCATAAAAGTATTCATGTTTATTTTTGGTAATAACATGTGGTTTCAATTATTCACCATGCTTAATATTTATGTTATCTTCCACTGTATTGCTTACCCTTACTGAGCATTTGACCTCACCCCTTTCTTATGTTTCATTTTCCAAGTATATGAAGAAGTTAGTTAGGAGCGACTTGTATGCATTATTTAGGAGTCTTGGATGTTTCCAATGGAATAAATTTTTGTTGTATTTCTTTTCAAGTTGTAATGTTGAACTTATGAATGAATCTTTTTCTCAATTATACAAAACAGATCGGTTGTTCGAGACATGATTTACTTGTGATCATGACAATGATATGTAAGAATGCACCGACTATTGGTAACTTGGGTCGGGGCATTATAGTAGATGGTATAGAGTTATAATATTTAAACAATGAAAATTATATTATCCCAAGGGTTTTTGGATAGTTTTATTGTTTTTATGAATTCAACCAACCCTTATAATTTATTAATTCTTTCACATAATTATTTCTAATGCAACTATGGATGCCCAAATGCGATTCATGGTACCAAAATTATGGGCCAGATGTGATGTGATGGGTTCACTATGGATACCCATAGTTGAAAATATGTATATTCCATTTGAGCGTCAAGTGACACTAGTGTGATACGACTAAAGTTATTACATCGTCATGGATTCCCAGATGTGTTTCCATGTAATTTCTAGCTGAACCACATAGGAATTGATGAGAAGTTGAGATTTGATATTGGGCCTTTCTTGGATTCCCTAGATGACAAATGTATCATGGATACCTAACCTGTCTATGATCCAATAGTGATGTTTTGAAGGATTTTTTATGTTATCATTATTATAATGATATTTATTTATTACACTTAGTATACGTCCATTCGATCCTTCTTTATTTTCTCTTTCTTGATTAGGATGTCTAGGAAGTTTGGGATCCATCTATTTGGTACGATTACATGGGGAAGATTCTTGATTTCATGATAACTTTGGGTGCATGATAATTATCATAGATCTAATTATTATATAGATTATTGAGATATTCTAGAATGCATAAGATCAAGATATTGACAAAAATTAATTTTTTTATTAAGAAAAACACTTTTGCGGGAAAAGTGAGAAACCGTAAAGTTCAGAATAACACCCGAACAACCCCAAGAAAAATTAGGACCTTACTTTTCCAAGCATAAGCATCAACCACCATCCCCAATGTAAGACCACTCAGCAATCCCATGCAAGCATGATCCCTCTTTATGGGAAATCCATCCATCTCCATCAACATAATCCCAAATGGCCTGAAATGGTGATAGCAGAGTGCACTAGCCCATCTAAAGCCGATCTAGTCAAAATGTCAAGTGAACATTAACCAAAAAACACACCAAACCCCCAAATCGGGTCCTAAAACCCTGGTCAGGATCTCCCAAACTCAAAAAAGAAAAAAAGAAAAAATTAACTAGAATCATTGAAGGATAATTCGATCTTACCAGAATGTGATTCCATGAACAATTTACAAGATAAGGAGGATACCTGGATGTTTTTAGACTATAACCTCACCTTTTCTAGCTCCAAATCCATGATCACAAGTATGAATTTACTCCTCAATGCTAATCTTCCCTTTGTTAAATCACCCGACTAGGATAAGGTCCTGCTTGTACACCCAAGCACATTTCTCCATAGTAAGTGTAATTTTTAAAGGCTTCTCCATCTTTTTAGATGCTTCCTATTTTGAAGCGTTTAGCCACTATAGTTTCCCAGTCACATCCTCTCCATTGCTCAGTAGGAGGTCCAAGAATTTCTCACCCTGAACCCTTGATGGCTGCAAGACCACATCTTTCAGGGAGTCCTTATTGTCACTTGCTTTTCTAACATACCTACTTTCTATAGGCGGTGGTAAGCTAGGATAATATTTCTTGACATTCCTTTTCAAACCACCCATATCCCTATTAGGACTCGATGTTTCAATTGATGGGAGAATGGGTTCAGGACCATTGTCAATTCTTTCACCCCACCCCCCTCATCTGAATCATCTGGAAAATTATGAATAGTACCTAGATCAACCTCAACTAATCCTTCAAAACGGTTGTTCATAGGAATTGAAGATAGACTCTTTCCATCCTGAAAATCATATAATATGTCCAATTCCTGATACTTCCCTTTCTTACCACTACCCTGACCAGCACCCACATGTGGGAAACACTTCCTACATTTCACAAGAGGAACCATTAATTTTAGGCATCCCCTCAACCACTTTGCTACCCCCACCCACCATAATTCCATTATGATACACCTCCTGATGAAGCCAAACTTCCTTCCCCCAATAATCTCCCTAAAAAGTAAAGTCTATTCCCCCCTATTAACAACCAGTTCAGGAGGCCTCTGTCCCACACTTTCCAACTCAGCCAACCCCTCATCCTTCTTATTGAAACCAGAATCCCATCCCATGACCCCATCCTTCACTTTGTTACCAATCAAACCAGGAGGCCTATTCTCCACTACCTCTGGGACCATCACCCTATTCCTCTTGTGACAACAATCTAGAGAATACCCCACCAACATGCAATCAATGCAAAAGTCCGTGCCTTATTCATACAACACATGATTTTTACATCATGTATTCATGACCCATAGTAATTCAAATATACTCAAAAGGATCCCTTGACATATCCATTTCAACACAAATGTGTGGTTTAATGGGATGACATAGATCCTTTGTGAAACTTTCCGAGCACAGATACCTGCCAATTAGGCTGCCTATCATACAAAAAATAGTAGGATCATGAAATGGAAAAGGTAGATTGGAAAGGATTATGCAAACCGCCATCTTTAGGGGGTACCTCTTCATGAGAAAATCAAAGGACCACTGGAGAAGCAGAAATTTGAAACCAAAAAAGGAATGAGGTGCACTTGACGAGGCCTTAATGATATCAGATTCCAAAGAAAAACGAACCATGATTTTCCACTTGTCAAAAATCCCCACTATCACCCTATCTTGAAGACCCCAAGCTTCGAAAATTTGCATGTAGAATAAATCAACCGAAGGACGATGACTATAAAAGCTCTCAAACAAGGTGTGCATCAATAAATCTAAGGATGCTGATAACTCTGCAAGAGAAATCGTCAGGTTAAAAGAATCCTAAAGTTGCTTCGGATCCTTCGGGTCCAGTGAAATTGGAGGGAAATAAGGTAAAGAATTTGGGTTTGAAAAGGGAAAAAAGGGAGAAGGAACACCCAAGGAGGGTGGCGAAGGTCCCTCCCCCAACGGTGGGTGGGGGACCGCCGTGGAGGACTTCGCCTCCATGAGAAGCTAGGGTTCACCCGAGGAGATCGCCCCAGATCGACCCTATCATTGATGATAAAATGATGGTGCATAAGATCTAGATATTGATCCCATGATGATTTGATGTTTGGTGGTTAAGTTTGATCGTGAGGGTTTTCTGGGTAATCCTAATTGTTAGATATATATATATATGTGTGTGTGTGTGGTTTTTATGATGTCATGATGTGATCCGAGACACTTCCCCACTAGCCAGTGTATGTATAGTTCATTGGGGTCATGGACCTGAATATCAATGATGGTTTACTCATAAAATGATCTTCTCTAGTTTATTTATTATTTTTAGCTAATAATGTCACATTCATATATAACTTAATATAATCTTATGTATATGACCCCAATGGTGGTGACCTACCGAGTTTTGTACACACACCCTTCTCATGAAACAGTTATTTATAGGTACCCAATAAGAGTATCACATGGATCCAGTAAAAGGATATTAAGAGGCTTGGTACATTTTGTGTTCAAGATGATGTTTCTCTATAAGGACTGGGATATAAGAGGAGATTCCATGATTTCAGGATACGAGGTCTTATTCTATCTTATTCTTCTCTTTATATACCATGTATTTGTGACTGGCACAATGGGTGTTCTATCATGTATTACCTCTTCACCTTTTTAGTCTATATTTCATTCAAATTCATTCCTTATTAACAGATAAATAAATTGCTCTTATATACTATGATAATTTACTACCCTGGTTGTTCTTTGGTTATGTCGTATTGTATTGTGCACTAAAATGAAAGGAATATATTTTCCCCACTAGAACTCCATAGACCCACAATTCAAGTTGGTAGCCTCTATAATACGTAGAGGAAAAATTGAGGTCTTGTGGGAAACTACTTCAAAGAACTGATCGAGTGTCCTCCAAATATAGACATCAATTATAACACTTTGTGCAATACAGCTAGAATGTATCTTTTTGGAGTACATGTCTCTTTACAATAGTTCTCTATCATAACTCATACACGTGTATCTACTTATGTTTGACCACTCACACATAACACCATGATGTACAAATGAACTATCCTCCAACCTTCAAAATCTCCAAAAAACTCTTTCTGTAGATAATAATTGTTAAACATAAACAATCTGTCTAATGACATAAAAGAGTTATATTTATAATAAATTTACATTACATTTATCTCCAAAAATAACACTTTTAGATCCATCCCATCAACATTAATTCTAAACCTCATATCCTAAAAAATAATATTAAGATCATAAGACTCCTAAAATACCTAAGATTCAGGGATCCTGTTGAAAATTGGTTGCATGACTATATCACATATTTACTCCATCTCATTGCTCCTATAGTAAAATCTTCTCATCAATTTCATTATAAATTTCTTTAAGAGGTATAAACACATGGATCTGATGACCATATCACTTGATTCCATTAAGATTATGTTCTCACAAAACTCATGTGAATAATGTGACCTATCCAACCCTATAAATGTCATTCCATGAATGTGATTCCCATGAAAATTCCCCTTGATCAATTTGAACTCATTCTGTAACCAGAATCAATAAAATTAACAGAGTAAAATGATCTTGTCATGATTATTTAGTTCATCTTTATCGTGTAAGTAAAAATTGCTCAATCCATTTGAGTTTATAAAGTTTCATGACTCTTAATCACTCATGAAATCATGTGATCATTAAGGTATTATGTGAAAACATTTACAAATAATTGATGCATAAAAAATATGGTAATCACTCAGAAATAATTAAATTTTGAATTCTATGTTTCTTCTTCCCAATTGATAATTATGACTTCTATGACATTCATCCATAATTTCAGTATACCATGTTTACAACATCTTGAAAAACTAAACCCGTGGATCTTGATATAAAATGATATCAAATATCTATTTTCATTTTCTCTGCAGAACTTACTCATTCCAACACAACCTCCAAAAAATTACTTCATCATCTACAGACACACATTCCATAATATATGATACATTTATTAAAAAACATAATCCAACCATTTAGTATGATACACTAATTGAAAACAAACCAACAAAAAATGTGGGTGGGTCCCGAAATCTCCCAAAATGGATTTTTTATTAATATTTTCACAAATACATTCTTCTTTGAATATATAAAAGTATAATCTATGTTATATGGTAATGAATTCATGATATATTTCCTTCCATCCACTTTATCATCAAAATGAAACGAGCTCTATGAAAACAGATTTTAATTAATGAATATGTCCCCTTAAAGGGCTCATAAGATTTATATTTTATTTAGAGTAACTATTTCTTATATAATTCCATTGGGGATTAATTTTTCTATGGATATAATTCTCATTAAACAATAGTATCAACTGTACTAAATTTTAATAAACTTTAGAATCTTTTTTTTGTTATATAGTTCTCATCCAAATTATAAATACGAGATACAAAGAGTTTTTTTCATTCCCTATGAGATCCATTTATCGATTTTTGGGTTGAAACATTACCTTACACACTAACATTAACTCTTGTATCCACACACCAATTTTTATAATCACACCAATGATATAATTTCATTGAGTGGAATTTTAACTTAGAATTGAGTCATTGAAAAATACATGAATCCTACTTGGTCAGAAGTCATTTAAAAAATGAGAGTTTAGGTCAATAAGAAAATATATTTTCTATTGCACTCACTTGATTCACCATATTTAAGAAACAATAATTTCTTACTATTTAAAAAACCACATATGATATCAATCAAACTAAAGAAAAATTGATCGTGAAACAGAAATTAAGCACATCATTGTGGGGCATACCACATTTTATACCAACTGAAACCACTTATTAAATATACTATCATAATAATGCTTGGTTTGAATGATATTTAACTCTTAATAGGACTCAGATTATGAGTGAGGCTACAGATACTAGACATCATATAACTAAACAACTAGAAAAATATCTATCATGATAATGATATCGATTATTGATTACTATTTTTGAGAAGAATTTACGTGATTAATTGTTATTCGTGATAGGGAATCCATTTATTTGAAATTAAATTGATTTTATAGGAACATATTATAATATAGAAAACAGTCAGCCAAAACCTAATTTTTTAATAATGTATATAAACATAAAATACATGAATGTATCTTCTTCTTTATCAATCTTTTTTCCCCTGGGGGTCTAACAACACTTGAACTGAGGCATGATACCAAAAGTTAGATATTCCCTATGACTCAGAACCATTGATATATTCAAATATATCATAGAAAACTCTTTATCTTTATATTAGGAACTTCAATAGTTGTTAATCATTTTTTTCAACATGTGAATTCCTTAATAATACTTCATGTAAAAAAGTGATTTCTTGAAACAACTTTTTGAACCTGGAACCATATGTGAATTCTAGGTATTCTGATACTTTTTTTGCTTTATATCTCAATTCATCCTATGAACCTATACCATTTTATCACATACACCCCATGAATCATATCTCCCCCTTATTCTTTCACCCATTCCAATATATATTAGAATCATTTAAAACTATATGGTGATGGGTAATTCAGAATCCTTAAAAAAATTATTATTATTGATCATTTTTTATCAACCCTTGACATTTCATTCAATTATAGACACTTACTACTATGATTTTTTGTATGGAATAAATTGATTGTTTTGAGATGTATTATTTAAATATCATTTCTTTGTATTGATTATTTAAAATTATATGTAAATAAATCATATTAATCTATGATGTTTTCATAATTCTAGATAGATCAAGATATTTTATCCATATATTAATGAATTGGATAAACCCATTCATAATATTATTTTGGGTGTAGTATCCATAAGCTTCTTCTTCTTAATGAATTTGGTATTACAACCACATGAATATGTTTTCTTCACTGGTGAAACACCTTTCCTCTTCTCACAATTCCTCCTCCATGATATTGATCTTTCTCTTATATTCAATTACTTCCATGTGTAATGATTTACAAAACCTTTAAGTGTTACTTTGTTTCTTTACCTTCTTCAATCCATGGAATTCACATCACCCTTTCCCTAACATGCTGAGCCTATCTTCATGGGATATGTATTCCTATTCACTACATGAGTAACTTATACCTTTTGATATAATGTTTAAACAATAATTCCAAGAGGGATGATGTGAGTGTAACTAATTAGTTTCTCAGTACACTGTTATTTGAGATTTTCATTTTTCCTCCAATAATTTAATCATGTTTTCTACCTTAATAAGTATTCTCACAGTATATACAACCTTTTTATATTCTACATGAGTTGAGGACCCCCTTATGAAATATTTTTAATTCCCTTATTTCATCTGGATAAAATATATTCTTAAATGTCCATTATTTTAACTTGTGATAAATCTCTCGTAAGAAACATACCCCATGACATCATTTACTAGTTGAGATATAGTTGAAACCAGTTTTCTTCTTCTATTATTGGTACCTTGTGATTATACAAACCTAAAAATTGTTTTTCCTAGCCATCCAAAATAGTGTCATTTCAAGGATATATTATTCTATGGGTATTTCATTCCATTTATTCTAGATATATTCAATTTATATTGCCTAATAGAAATAATTTTCCTTTGAATTATTGATTTTAGATATTGCGACTCACAAAATTCAATCATAGATAACTTCCAAGAGAGAAAATTCCACATCACTTATCCATATTAGGAACTAATATTTTTTTATGCTCATTGATTATATCATCCTTTTATTTTATCTAGTCAGTCAACCTCTTCAAAGTAGAGTTGGTTTTATTTTTCAATTTCATTTTCTATTCAAGATGATTATTGAGAGGAATTACACTCACTTTTTAAAATTTTATCATAACCATTTTACATTTGATTTCATTTTATATTTCATAAAAAATATCACTCTATTATTTCAATTTAAAACCCATATTACATATTACATCATTTAGGGCCACCTATTCTCTTTTTAGATATTGTTTCTCTATTAAAAAAATATTCAATGAGTTCATATTCAACTGAATATACAATTACCCACTGACCATCCTTCTCTTGATAAAATTGGATTTTTCTGGATCTTTTAACACACTATCATTGAATTGAAAACCATAAATCACATCTACTCTCTCCTTAGAGATCTCATCATACATGAGTGGTTCACATTAAATTAAAAATCCACCCAAAAAATATTATTAATCAAATATTCTTAATGATGATAAATAAAAATTTTCATTTAACCCTTTATTCCTACAGAGGATTAACAATTTTATTTTATTCACCAAAAAACCCTTAAAATATTTAATCACCTTGGCTTGATAATATTTTTTATGATTTATTACCACTACATCATTCAAGTTCACTTAAATAGATGATTCTTATATTAACTCTTTCTCCTGTAAATTAATTACTAATTCCACCACAAATAAATATTCTAAAGAATACTCTAACATACCACCTATCTTTTGATTTTAATTACATAAAATATTTAATTTCTCAATATAACCTTTATACTATACCTGAAGGTCAAAAAAATCATTTAAATCCTTCTTATATGAAGAGAAATATGAATTTTAATATTTACAAGATACATCCACAACATGTTTAGAATAAGATGAAATGGTATAATTGGAATCATTTACCTAGATTCTAATTCATGATTTTCCCTGCTAATTTTTATTTTTATTATTCTTATTCATTCCATTTTTATAAATCACTATTCACAAACAGTTTTCATAATTTTCTCAAATCGATGAGTGTGAGAAACTTATTTTTCATCTATGTATTTCCCAAACACATCATCCAGTGTATTCTATATTTTGAAAAAAAAAGTATCATAAAAATTATCCTTCCTGAAAATATAATTGTAAAAAAGAATTATTTATAATCTTTTCTATTTGGCCATTACACATTCATATACTATGAACTATCAAGTCATAATATCTATTTAATTACTCAAAAACTTCATTAATGTAATCTTATAGGAGCATGGAAATTTATTTCTTTTAGCTATCAAATTCAGTTTCCTGGGAAAATAAAGTCTTTATCATATAACCCAGGTTCAAAAATCCAACCATTAGATTCATGGTTGAACATTGAGTCTTAATATTTTGGATTTGATACCTATTATTTTTTAAAGATACATCTTGAGAGGGGGTGAATTAGGATAATGGTTGAACTATAGTATTTATTTATGCTTTCTATCTTTGATTTAGTATATAATCCACATTACAAAGAACTATTTAAATCCAATATTACATGATATAACAACCACTAAAGGAATAAAATATATAAATTAATGTAATGAACACATAGTATTCACACATTTTATATGCTTAACCATAATGGGATATGCCCAAGGAGCAAACAGTGAATATGTGTTTATGTTCTCGAATCAATTAAAATTAACTAGTTTTTGGATATAATGTTTTTCCCAAAATCAATATCTTTTTGGCGTAATTCATTTATAATGTATAGTGTTCAGTCACTCCTCTCCCAAGGAACACTCCCTCCTCTTCAAATTAACTAACATATTTAGTAAAGGATCTTCCATATATAAGATACATGAAGGATTGTTTTAAAAATATGGAAGATAATGGTCTTTCTATAATCAACATTACATTATACTTTCTTCATAAATTCTGATTGGATTCTCTTTTTCTCTTCCACTTTGTTGAATTCCTTTACATTTATACAAGATGAGATTGACTACAAAATAAGAAATTTAACAGTTTTTCTTCCAAATCATTTTCAAAGGAGAAATTATCCCATATTTTAGGACAATTCCACTTTAGAAATCCTCTTTACTTAGTTTCTACTTGCACCAACGAATAATAAAAAATATATCCAACCATATACCATTTTTGTAACTCTCAAACCCCATATATACACAGTGATCACTAGAATTCCCACCATATGGTTTCATGTGACAAAACCGATGTGAATTTACCTAGAAACACTATTCTTTAAAAATCATTATATGATCAATAACCTATAGGAAATGTCACATACAACATAAATATATACATGTAACCTTAGGTGCATGGATCCTAATGTGTATCCCCCAATGAAAGAATCCAAGTATGCATCCTTAAGAACAATAATATGGGCTTGTATCCCTAGGAACAAGATTCCTAGTGCATAAATTCATGTCGTAGAATACTGAAATCATGACCCTTTAGCATAAGACAACTTAGTGTGTAATAACTCAAAAGATATTGCTAGTATGTGTCTCCTGGGTGTGTATCTCCTTGATATGGACTATTAACACGTAATTATTGGGAACATATGTCCATGTGAGACACTAAAGGTGCATAACCCTTAAATGTATACATGATCTAGCCTCATTCAAAATAACTAGAAAACTCATTCTCTGGATAAAAAATTTTAAACATGACCAATCATTCCAATGACATGAAATAGTTGTATTTATAAGATATTTTCAGTTATTTATTCCCTAAAAAACTCTCATACATTCATCCCACTACCATTATGTATCAAGAACATTACCTAAAAATATATTACAACAACGAGACTCTTAGAATAAAAATATGTATAAATCTCCTTGATATTCGATCACATGATGCATCACAGATCTCCACCATTAATTTACCCCCCACACAAAATACTTCAATAATTTTTAGGATAAAATTACTTACGTGATCAAAAAATATTTCCCTCATTAACACATTTTTTGATTTTAGTATTCTTTTTCACTCATAAACATAATGTGAATTGAGAGACGATTACCTCTTGGGAAGAATTTCTCTCTTCATGAAATTTTTGTAACAATGTATCTTGATTCATTATAACTTTTGTGGTTTCTTGTGAGACAATACCGTTTTAAATTCATGTTTTTTTCTTTCCAATTGATGATTTATACTGCTTTGATCCACTTCTAGGTCATCTATAGAGATTATTTAGTTCATATTCTAAAAAATAGAACAAGTAATATATATATATATATATATAAACTTCAATGGTGTATTTTATTTTATTTCTAAACATAATTCCGCATGGCTTGCAAAAAAATAGTAATGATTTAATTATATACTGATACTCCATCCATTATATATGATTCACTAATTGATAATAAATAATTAATCAATTATATAAGTTAAAATAATTTAAATAAAATCCCTTAAAAATAATTATTTTGTGTCTAATAGATAAAGATTACATGGAATGTACATCTATCTACATGTTGTTTGGATCATTACAGACCACCCACAAAACATTCTTATGGACAAGGCATGTGCTTCACACAGTTTATTTCACATTACAAAATGTGTACATCCCACTACACACTATTTAATATAAGTATTTACATGTATCTTTACTAGTAGTCATTGTGAAACATTTTTTAATTACATTCCATGTGCGTTGACCACATGGTTTCCATCATTCCCCTATAAGAAAAACCTTTAAGGGTTACATGGTGTGTATTCTAGCTACATGATAAATAATCCTAGACTCACACTCATGGATATAGTTCTATAAATAACATCCATACACAAAATATTTGATATAAAGTGAGGTGAACCAATCATAATGAAATATATATTTTACATTACTTCTTTAAGTTAAAAATTAGATCTCACAAATTCACACACAATCCTAGAACCCAATGTTTTAGTATATTTAGATATTAGATACATAATAAATACAATTTATTATATTTGGAAAATTTCCACAAAAGATCACTACACTAAAACCCCTTTTAGACAAGTCAAATGTTATACTCCAGTTCATATCCTATAGGATTGAATCATATGAAAGGGGTAAACTCTGATGCTCTATATGAGTAATCATAATTGATATCCATCACATATCATAATTGATAATAAGATAAGTATTTGGAAATGAAAAAATAATCAATGTGAATAATCATAATAATATAGAATCATACAAAAAAAATTGATTTTAAAACATCATCCATGTAATTAATCTTTTGGTATAACTTGATACCTAAATAATATGAATGTGATATCATGAGTAAATAATAATGATCCATGTATACATAACATATGAATAAGGAAGTGGCATACTCATTTCGTGGGAAATCATAAAATATTAAACAAAGATAGTTATAATCATTTCTAAATAAAATCATTGTAACATAACTATCCATAAAATATTTTTTTAATGTCATATGTATTTATAGACATGAAATTTAATGAGAAATTTAAATTTCTTCCTGATTCATGTAAGGGACAAAATTTTGTTTTCCACAAAGTTATTGGATATAGTGTTTTACCACATCATTGGTCCTAAAATATAGTTTTTACCCTATGATATATGTTTGTTGAAAATCTATGAAATTGTAATTTTAGAAGAATAATATATGTTTAATATTTAATATATTGAATATTAATATATTAATACTAGATGAATCTATGAAATTTTAAAAATGGAGTTTCATGATTTAGGTAATGTCAGTCCCATTGAGTCCAGAATGGGGAGTTATTCTTAGGTAATATAGAAACTCATGTTAGGTGTCAGGTCTAACCCAGACCTACTTTTCCTTTCCCTTTTCATTTTTCAGACCTTCATTTTCATTTTATTTGTTTTTGTTCTATAATTTTACTACTAGCTTCATTCACATGTATATGGTGATCTTTCTTCACATGTAAGAGAGGGAGTGAAAATTTTTGAGAGGGAGGGAGAGGGAGAGAATGAGAGGGATTACATGAAGGGTATCACTGTTGAGCTCAATATGTGTCAGATCGTCATGTGATAACTGTGGATCACTGAAGTAGTAAATTATTTGATGGATTCCAACCAAAGGATGTACTTTTTTTATTTTTCATTGTAGATTCCCAAATATTTGCCATTTTCAATTTTTAATCCCCTATTATTCTTATTTATGACCCTTCATGGTCTGATATATTGTTTTTGGGTAGAAAATGTTGATATTGGGGTTTTGAAAGTGTTTTATATTTATGAAAACTAAACTACATGGAATTTTGATCACGGATCACAAAACATGTGTTATCCCTATTAGGGGAATCATACTTTTAGGAAGTAAACTCCTTGTAAAGGCACTACACATAGTGTAATGGGGCTCAATTGTGTAGATATGTATCCATTCAGGTTTCCCGTGTAAGGGACTTATTTTGTGTAATGTATAAGATCTTCGCCATATTGGTTGTATACTATGTAGAAGTGAAATTATAGCCAACATAGAAGTATATTCCATGTGAGGTACATAATAAGTTATCTTGTGTATGGTACATGATGTGTAAATGAATGAAATGTTATGTACATTGTTTTTTACATGTCGAGTACTGCTAGAGTACACACCATGGTGGGTCATTTAGGTTACACATCGTGTACCATGGTACAAATATAGTGATATACTTATTTTCAACCCTATGAACATTTTCTCATATATTCATTCCTAGGAGTCAATGTTAGACCCTAGAGTTATCCATTATCAGTAACTTTTCAGATTGATCATGATGGAGAAACCCTTGACGTGGTTTTAGGACTCATGGTAGGAATTTCAATATAATATCTAAATGGGTAGGTTCTTCATCTAGTAATCAATTTCAGTATTCTACTAAGAGAGAAACCTAAATGTGAATGATAGTTACGGTGTTCGAGCCAACCTAGTAGAGACCCTTTGATCTTAGATGATCCATGATATATCACTCTTGACTAATGACTTTTTAGTTTTTCGTTTTGAGGATGTCTCCAATTTGAGATGGTCCCTTATAGCCTGAGAAGCCATGAGAATATTTGTTTCTTAATATCCTATATATGATGTGTATATTTTTTTATACTAAGGAATCTATGTGATATTCCTTCACATATTTGATAACCAAGGGAATCCCTAGTATTGATACTTATTGATTATTCTTCTCTCTAGAGTGATGTGGAAGATTTTTCTCCCCTTTTTTTAATATGTGTGGGGGATGATTATGTTCTCCTCTATTTGTTCATGGAATCCAAGAATAAAATAATCATGGATGATTATTCTCTCCCATGATAAAAAGATGAGTATGACATCCCTAATAAGAATTCCCCCTGGAGTTGAAAATGGTGTTCCACATCATTGGATACCCATGGATTATTAACCTCTAACAAATGACATATATGATTTCTTTTTTATTTATTAGATCCCTCAATGGTTGGGAATGGTGTCTTACCTAGGAGATATTCATTCAGATCACTTTTGGGTCAGTCCCTTAGGGTTCATATGAGTTCAAAATGTTATGATCGGCTAAAAACTAAAACCTATGACTTGGAAATTAGGTTGGATATACAATGAATGAGTATAATTGAATCTATATCTTTTCCATTTATTTGATTTCTAGACATAATTCCAAGTAATTAATTTTTATAGTGATTGGAGGTGAGTATGGGTGAACCCATGGTTAGGAAGAGTACCCCCCATTTTGACATAGCCTGATCATATGCATATTAAATATTTGTCAAAGTAAGTATGTATAGATTGGAAAACAGTTCTAGATATTGACTTAATGATATATGACTTGAGTCTAAAACATCCAACTATGTTCTCTCTCAGAAGATGTAATGGTGAATCAGATTACAAACCTAAGGATTGACAATTAGTGGTTTTATATTAATTAATTTACCATAATCATATACATCCACATTTATTTATATATTTACATGAATGGTACTACAAATATATAAACAAATAAGTACAAACATCCATGATTTCACTTTTCCCAGTTGATGAGGATTATGGACCCAAGGTGTCGATTATGGACTCAAGTTATTAAAATTCTTTTATTTTCTATTGAGTGTTGACTTGGATGAGTATATATCATTATCATTCACTTATTTTGATAGATTTATAGTTTCCCATTTGGTTGACCTATAGAGTATATACTCTCACCCATGTACATGACCCTTTGAGTTTTATGGACAATAAGTATGATTTTCAGGTTGATAATGGATTTCATAGTGGATAGGGTTGAGGCTCAGTGTAAAATCCCTCCACTCCTCATTGGTTTGAGATGTGGTGGAATTTATACGTGGCCTTAAGTGAAATATTCAAGGTTCCAAAAGATAGAAATAAATTCCAAAGGATTCAGTACAATTATGGGGTGATTTTACCTTTTTGAAATAAAACAACCCAACCAAACCTGCCATAACAAATGATTACTACATGATGTATGATAAAATGTAAAACAAATCAATGGAATATTTTAGATATAAAAACCAAAATAAAATAATTTAATATAGTGGAAGACTACCAAAATCAATCTGAAAAGAGAAATGAAAGACCAACAAAACCCAAAGAGTCTAAATATATAGCTCTATAATTCCAAACATACTCCATGATCCAACTTAACAATACAAATCGAGTCTCATGAAGAACCACTAAATAAGAATAATACATTACAATTTTCCTACACCTCAATAAAAAATACATTTAAATTCACTAAACATACAAATAAGGGGTGGGTAATGAATCAATGTATGTTTTCCCTAAATTACATCCTTACTCATGCCAATGTGATATAACATGTTAGAGAATTTATATTAAGAAAATTTATATATTTTTTTAATATATTATATATAAAAGGCCAAAAGTTTAACACTATAAATGTTTTTAATACTAGAATAGTTTCCAATGAAATGTAACAAAAAAATACATTAAACCATTTCACATTTCTTTTTTGCTTAATTTTTCCATGATTCACAACACACTCACACATGATTGCTTCACTAGTAGTTCCATATTCATAAGTCGTTTCATGTCCATATACTGTGTTCTAACAAATATTCCCATTATTGTCTTCCCCAATGACACATGCCTCTTATCTATGGTCATGTATCTTTCTACCCCAATGGTACAATCCCCTTATTTTAGGTCACACTGAAATAATGATCTCACACAACCCATGAATTCCTAAACCATTTGAAATAAACCATTCCAAAACATTTAATTAAAAATTTTCTTCTATAGAAAAACATTCAAAAAATGAATTTTCATAAATCCAAAAGATACAAATTTTAAAATTATCATTTTAAAATTATGAAAACAATGCACATTTCACTATGAGATTCCATAAATCAAAAAATCCACATAACATTACTACAAAATGTTTCTATCATGATTTATAAAATGCATTCAAAACTAATTTGATTTAAAATCAATTTGAAACTAAGCCTTCATGTTCTAAAAATATGTGTTCAGAGTGGGGCCACTTGCAGTATGAATTATAGACAAAAGTAAGAATGCCATAGAAATACCCCCAACACAGGGTTGAATCTCCAAAAATCTACCTTATATCTCTTCTCCTAACATAACGATGACCAAATATAACGAAGAATAAAATCAATAACCTTATATCTATCTATAGTGAAATTAATATATGAAACCAAGTGAAGGATGAATGTAGATCAATAAAATTCTGGGAAATAATTCTAAAAATGTGGAATTATAAATGGAATCAGTCTTTCATGCAACATCAAAAGACTTTAGATCAACTTTGTATTGATGTGGTAGGACTCGAAAACCATGTGGATGAAGTAATCTACAGTTAGGGATAAAATGGAGGAAAAAGAGGGATTAAATGTTAATCCAAATCAAGATTCTCTTTTTTATGATCTAGTTTATAACCAGCATATGGTTATTCATGGGATTAGAAAAATCATGCATTAACTGTGTGAAAACCTATTACTTAAGGGGAGCCTCACAAAGAATTCCTACATTGTTAGAAAAACTACAGGCCAACCATGAAAAATGTGAATTTCCCATATTACATGTTTAATCCTATGATTGAAAATATTTTTTCCAATCCCTATGCCCAATCGTCTGCCTTCACATAAGCCCCTATCTCACTATCCATAGTTTCCTACTAGAGTTCCATAGTTTCATAAAGACAGTTATCAAATAGTGAAACATTATAAAAGACCCAAAAAAATTAAAAATGATGTACAACACCTCACAAACATCACCCAAATAGAATAGGTACATAAAAAAGAATATATAAGGTGTTACATACATGAAAATGGGGTTCTACATTCTCTCCACCATTTTCCTTTCCATCACCAAAACTTAGAAAACACATATTGTCCCAAAAATTTTCAAGACATTGCTCGATCATTTCATTATCATGTTCCCAAGCCTCTTCCTAAATCCAACAATGTTACCACAAAATCCATAATAGATCGATTCTTTTTCCACACTTTACTTTATATTTCCTATTCATTATCAATATTTTCACAAGTACTAATGATTCATGTAGATCTAGGACAATGTAATCTAATCAAATCACATTGTCGGGGTCAGGCATATAATTTTTCTACTGAGATAGATAAAAAAAATTATGTACTACACTAAACTATTGGGGAAAACCAACTGATATTCCATCCCACAAACAAGTTATAGTATCTTAAAATGGATACTGCATTATAGAGATAACATTCCATTCATCCCAAAAAGATAATGTACATGCCTTGTAGAGGCAGTAAAAAACATATTAAACTCACCTCGTATAATAATAGCCATTAATGACGATTCACTTATGATTTCTAATGAAACTGAGCCATCTCAATCCATTTCCTAATTACATGAGACTTGTTTGTTGTCTCTTGGGAATGGATCAACCCAACGAGAGAATTATCATCTACTTCGATACAATGCTTCAAAAAGATCCATCGTAATCAAGCCTTGATATGTGTTTTTATATGATAACTCTACAAATGAAATGTTCGCTTCCCACGAGCCCTATAAGATGTTAAAAAATCCCATACATGTTATCCAAAATTTATATAATTTGTTTGGATCTTCAATATTTTTTAGGATGAAATTATATACTCATATTTAACTGAGTCCCAATGGATATATGTATGGATTTCAAAAAATGAGACATAAAAATCAGATCTCTTTCTTATACATCCAAAACTGGTACATTATTCCTTTTTACCATATCTTGGATATATATTTTTTAAAAGTACTCCACCATTTGAGATTCATTAATATGGACGAAAAGAGGCAACATCATGAGAAAATCCACTATCACCGATATAGCATCATATTTTGGAACCATTCCTGGGATACCTGTTATAAAATTCATGGCTATATCTTTCCATATTAAAACATAAATAGGTAAACACTACAACATACCTTCTGGTCACTAATTACCTTCATTAACTTTCCAAATAGTTAATCATCTTAGAAAATCTTCAAAAATCTTTATTTTTTATTCTTATCCACAAAAAAATGATTTAAAAAACTTATACATATTAAATATTCTTATTTGAAAATACCATATCAAATGGTCACAACAATGATGTAGTTTCTCCTAAAAAGTCATAGGTATGACCATTATATTTATGAACCACAACACTGAACTCCCATCCAACCTCTAGCTATCAATTGTCTCAAAACCATTGAGTTTGTACATTATAGAAACACAATTTGAATTATATTCTTATTCAAATTTTACAATTTCAACCAAATTAAAAACATAAGAAACTTGATTTTCAAATCGGTCATCACATTTTACATGAATGATGGATGGGGCCATAATTAACTACCACACATATGATGCTTCTTTTTTCAACTGAGAATATGAATTTGTGAGAAATCCATTTACCACCATATTTCCATTACCCAATGTATAAATCACATACAAGAAAAAAAAATTGTAGATACTTCATCGATTTTATTTATGTCAAATTCAAATACCTTTGGGAGAAAATAAGATTCATGTCTTATATTTAGTAAAAACTATAAATTTTCCACCGAAGAGGTAATGAAACCATGTTTTCAATGCATGAACTCTGATATCTAACACTAAATAATGTTTTTTTAGTTCTTCTCCTGAAACCAAGACATCCATGATCGATATGAAACAACATGAAATCATTTCATGAGAGAACATCCCAACCCAAATGGGAAATCATCAGAATACACTATTTACACTTTTCTTCATTTTGGAAAAATAATGGTTGGTGCTGATATAAGGTGAACATTAATATCTTATAATGGATTATCACATTCATAATTACATTTAAATGCACTATTCTTCCTTTTAAATCTGTCATAGGTGAGTCCATTCATAAAAAATAATGAACAATGACTCTGTAATAACCCACCAGACTAGGGAAACTGCATATATGGAATACCTTCATATGTGATTTCAAAGATATGAATACCTCTATATTTTATTAATATTTAGAAAAAAAGATTCATATGATAAATGTCCATGGAAACATACTAATTGTTTCAAAAAATAACACTTTGATAGATTAGAATAGAGATGATGATCCCAAAAATTTTCTAACAGTTTTCCTAAGTATTTATTATGTTAATCCCTTGTCCTTGACTACACTAATATGTCATCCAAAAACACCGACACAAAATAATCCATATATCTCTAAAATATACATTTCATTAAAACCCTAAAGATAGTTAGTTCATTCATTGAACTAAAAGGACTTACCATTTATTTATAATGCCCAAATATACTCCTGAAATCTATTTTTAAAATTTTCTACTTCGGAACCTACAATTCATAATATCATAATCACAAGTCAAGTTAAGAGATCCACTGAGCTCCTATTAATTGGGAAAACAAGTCATCAACATGTAGACGTCCAAATATATTCTCCATAATAACTTGTTAAATATTATTATAATCATCACTCATATAATTAGTTCCATAAAACATTCTACAAATCAATATTGGTGCTTCCAATAGAGACTTTCTTAGACATATGAAATCATTGGATTACATTAATTACAAATATATTATTATTTCCATTGATTCTATTTGTGCCTTCCAGAATGATGGAAGGGAAATAGGACTAGTACCTATAAAGATATCAATTGTAAACTCCACTTCCCTTGGGGGTGGAAACCCAGTGAAATTCTATTAAAAAATCAAGAGGCTGTTAAAAAATGATTGAAAATTGGTATTGTAGATCAGTTTCATCGATGCTAAAGTCAATTAGTCCAATTGGTATGAGATTGTTCCATGTTTTGTTGATAGAAAACCTAATACACAAACCTTTATGTTCTGGTACCCTCTAAAGATATTTTTGATTCCATCATCAGTTGTAAAATTATCATGTCATGTATTATAGTCAATGTGATCTTAGAACATTGTCAAAAAATCCATACCCATGATTATATCATATACAAATATATCTTGCAATGAGAAAACCCATATCATATTTTCCCCACAAACAGTTATAGAAAATTATCTACACATAAAGGATTGTCATTCTCTTTGACCAAGATGATATTTAAGATAAAAAAAGAATCATCTCACCATTTAAACACAATAAATCAACAATTGTTCTACTTACTTCACCTTGTCGAATCACACAATTTTTGAAACACATGAGAAGTGTATCTAACACTCGACCTTGATGAACTATGAAAAATAGTGCTAATGATTCCCAGCATTATTGAAATGGTGGCCTCCTCTAGGTGGTGTCATACACTCTCAATTCATGTGGTTGAACATACCACATTATAAATATCAATCCTTTCACATTGGTATTGGATAATGATTTATTGATCCAACCATTTTACTCTAAGTCATCACCGTACCTTATAAATTGTTGTCCCTCTTCTGAATCCCCCATCATTAGAGTATCACTATTTTCTATAGGTATTAACAGAATTCATCCACCTATATATCAAGAGATGTCACTTTCAAATACCATCAATTTATTGACCATATTATTGTAAATCATTATATATGGCACAAAAATCATCATGCGAGTCTTCTAACTCAGCATAAATTAAAAAATATACACCTTCAAGGATTCAATATTAGTAAAATCGGGTGAAAAGATGACTAAATTACTGAATTTAGCCACATAATCTATCACTGTGAGCCTCTCATATTTATTACTGAAGAAATAAATTTTCCTCTCAATCCCAAATGTATGAGGATATAATAGTTTGATCAATAATTCTTTAAAACCCACCCATGAAAGAAAATGGGTCTAAAATAGTCTGAACTGCTAAATCCCATAATGGCACACAATATATTCCATCATATATGTTGAAATCATTAATAACATCTCTACTAGTGTTCCTAGTAAATTAAAGACACAATTCGTCCTATTTATCCATACCCCTCCATTTTCTGGTTCATAATCACCCAAAAAGATTGAAGAAATCTTTTTCTTGAACAAGAATGAATGATCCACTTTACATAGTTCATCCTTCATGTTTTCTATTTCCACATCCTCAAAAGCATGAAATATACACTAATGTAGAATTTGGTTCACATGTGGCTTATGTGAAACCACATTCTCATGATCTACTTTTGGTTGATTCCAATGATGCCTACTAGGTGACATTTTTATAAACATAAGAAACACCATCAATCTCACTCCCTAAAAACACTAAGAATAAAAATATACAATTCCTCCACATAACACATATCACAACGTTTCATTCAAATAGTGTTAATTTTCCTTGTTCAACCATCATTAAATGTTTCCCCATTTTAAAGAAAATCATACCATCTTCCAAACAACCATTTCATTCCACTTCAGAATTTCACATTTGAAAAAATCATCAATAGTTTTCAAGTGTCAAAAAATCTATACCAAATCATTTTTACTACTCAAAATGAAATATGTACTACTAGTGGGTTTCTATTTCAATGAAACTTTTCATGCTCGTATCATTGGATAAACCCATGACATTGATATTCAATTTTTATTAGTGTTTCCAAACAACTAATGCATCAAAATCCCTAGAAACGTGTATTTAAGAATATATATATATATATATATTATTATATACCTTTTTTTCCAATAAACATACTCATTTTTATGTTCTTGACTCAAAAAATTGAACAGAATGAAATTCATCTCAATTGTTGAGAAAATGATGGCCAAGTCCAAGAGTGACCAAGACTAACACCACATGCAACTCAAGGACAGAACAACATGATACCACATGTAACATCCTTCCCCTCCTTATTTTCATGATTTGAGGTATAATTTGAAATTTCCCTTAGGATAAATCCCCATGTCACAATTGGATGGAAATAAACGCAAATTGGTTCAGTATAATTGGGGATGATTTTCCCATTGAGAAATAAAACCACCAACCAAAAATTCTATAAAAAAAGACTACTACATGATGCATGAAAAAAATGTAAAACTACTCAATTTAATACCATTTATATTGAATGAAAAAAATAACAATGTTCCATAAGGGATGACTAACAAAAACAATGTAAAAAAGTAAAAAAAACAAACAAAACAAAAAGTTTCCGAAGTCATCGCTCTATAACTCCAAACATGATCAATGATATAACTCTACAATAAAACCAAGTCTCCTGAATCACCAAAAAAAGTGTGATACATTGAATTTTCATGTTTCTCAATAAAAGATATTAAAAAAATCACCGAATTTATAATAAAGGGGTGAGTAATGAAACTCAATATGTTTTCCTCAAATGAATTCCCCACCCACACCTATAGGATTGAACATGTTTGGACATTTACATAAAAAAATTTATATAAATAAATTCTAAATAGTTTATTTTAAATTCAATTAGTTAATACAAAAAAACATTCCAAAATAAAAAAATTTCCAATGAACAGAAACCGAAAACTACTTTAAACAATTTCACATTCCATTTTTGCATACCCTTTACATGATTCACAACACACCAACACATGCATTATTTTCTGATGGTTCCATACTCATTAGAGGTTTCTCATATATCCACTTTGTCTTCAAAAAGTCTAAAATCTCATTGTCCCCCAATGACAGATGCCTCTAACCCAGGGTCACAACTATTTTTACCCTAATGTTACACACCCCATATTTAGGGTCACAATGAAATAATGAACTCACACAAACCATGTATGAAAAAAAAACATTTCAAATCCATCATTCCATGAAATTTTAAAAAACCAATATTTTATTTCAATTCTTTATAGAAACACAATTTCTTAAAACTGTAAATGTTAAATTTTAAATTGAAATTTATAAAATAAAAAAACTCAAGCACTTTGCAAACCCAATTTCCATAAATCATAAAATCAAAAAACCATCACTAATATAGGTTTGAACCATGATTTTCACACATTTTTAATAACCTATTTCATGAAATTCAATCAATTTTAAACTTGGACTTCATGTTCCAAGAATTGGAGTTGAGATTTAATCCACCAACCTCCTGAATTAGGGGGAAAACAAAGAAAGGGATGAAAACATCCACAAAAAGGGATGAATATCTATAAAACCTGTATTATATCTCTTCTCCTAACATCAAAAAAGATAAATATAACATTGATTAATAATTAATAACTTATATCTATCCAAATTAGACTAGATCTGATAAATTGAGAGAGTGAAAATAAATTATATCTTTGGAAATTCATGGAAAACTATAGAAAATGAGGACTTACCTTGGGAATCAGCCTTAAACACACAAAAAATCCTTTATATCCACATTAGATCAATGGGAGAAGACCCAACAACAATTGGGAGGAATAAATCTCAAGTTATGTTCAAAATAGAGGGGAAATGGGGGTTTAAAGATAATCCCCACCTAAATATAGATTTTTATTTTCAGGTTTTTAAACTATTCATGGTTAGATTCTTGGTTTGGAACACCATGATCTAACTATGTGCCAACATATTCCTTAAGGTGAACATTTCATGGCTAACCCAAAGGCTGAGAAAAACGATTAGCCCATATTCCATAAGAAATATATCCATATATGATAGTTTCTCCTCGGCTTCCCCATTGTTCTTCCAAACCATGTTCTTAATTGTTAGCCTTACCACAATCCACTCTATCTCTCTGTGTGGTTCCCTATAATATTTTTGGGGTTTCCACAAACCATACTCAAACCTTACACCTTTAAATAGTCCCCGAAACATTCCAAATGTCTTGAAAACCCTCAAAATCATCTCCCAAAAACATTTCATTTTTAAAATATAAATGGATACTAACATGAATCTGCGGATGTTATACATAGAGATTCATGATCAAGAAGAGCAGCTCATGTGGGTTCTTGTATTTCGGATATTGCAGTTTATCATTTTCTAGAGGCTGGGTATGTGGTCGGGTTCTGAGTTTTTAAAAGAGCCTTGTATCTTTATTTTAGTTTTTTATACTATTGTATTTGTATGGTCATCTCGATGGGTGAAAAGTGTTTTATATATGAAATTTCAATTTTATATTTTGTATCATTTTCATTTATTTTTATAGTATTTTCCAATTCAGTTTATTTTTTTCTTCTGATCTCTTTTTATTTAAAATTATGGTTGAAATAAATCCATTTAAAATTTTTTATTACACTAATACGAGGGAATTTTCTACATAGTGTCACACCCTTGGACCTCACTACTAGTCACTAGCCTCAGGAAAATGGGGAGGCGCACAGGAGGTGTTGTAACATATTTACTTAGAGAACTAGTTTAGTGGAATCTGAGTTTGGACAGTACGGAGTGGTATCAAATCTATTCATTTCCCTATATTTACTATTTTAGATATTGTAGATAGAAATATTATGAAAATTTCTTACCATGTGATTTATATTAGACTGGTGTGTCGACAACACTTTTTCGGGTAAGAAGTACTATTTTTAGTGGTATGTGATTGTTGTTCTGATCAACGATGTTACAATTTTTTCGGTTTTTCACCTTGATCAATGAAAAAAAAATTGGATGTTAAGATATATTGAGGATTTGTGGATTATAACCATTTCAAGAAGAAAAATATGGATTTTGAATCTTCTATAGAAAAGTGAAGAGGCATCTCATGTATCATATTTGTCACATGGGATTCATATCATATAGGACTGTTAGTGTGTGATTATACAAATGGCAGAGGCCAAATGTTTAAAGTGTTAATGAAAATCCATATAATGTTTTACTACTTGTATTAGAAGGGAATTACACTCTATTGAGCATACTTATATATATATATATATATATATATATATATATATGTGTCATTCTGATGGTGGGTATTGTGGATCTATGTTGTAAAATTTGGATGTGAGGTCGATGACTCATTCCTAATGAATAATGTTGAAGTGACCTTAGTTGCTCGATTGGGCATAGAATTACCATATTTCATTCCCTTTTCGGGAAATTTCATTTCATTTTAATTATCTTTTCAGATGACAGAGTGTGATTTCAACAGTTAATATGACGTTTCTAGTGTGCTAGACCTCATGGGGGTGATTCCAGATACAGATTCCTGATAATTTTAGTTCAGTATCTGCTTTATAATTTTATAATGACCTTCAAGGAGCATATCCTTATAAGGATTATTAGTGGGGATGGGGTCCCTATAGGATTGTTAGATGATTTGGACCTTGTTGGCCATTGTGATCATTACCTTCCATAGAGAAGATGTATATTTTGGGATATTTTGTTTGATGTTGTGACTGAGTTGTGATACATGATCTATAGGGATCTGTGGGAAACCTAGAGGCCCATAGTTATGACTCAAACACTCATGGTTTGATGTTCATATTGATCAAGGGTATCCCAATAGTGAGTTTGGTCTGAGATATATATATTTTAGGTATACACCTTATTATTATGATAATATTGAGATGATCTATGATAGGTACTTGGGTCCTTGAATAATAGGCAAGTTGATGCATTTAGGATTGGAATATCACCTCGAGTTATTTGTTATCAATAATGGGATTAATGTGTATAACTATATGGGAATCTGGATATATCAATATGTATTTACTCTATTTAAATGTGTTCATTGTTCAGGTAGAATGTCATGATTGGAAAAAACATATAGTGTTCCATGTAGCATGAACAACTGCTCCTGTTGTTGGAAGACTCATTGGATCAGCATTCGATTAACAATGGAATACAATGGTTTCATTTGGTACTGTTAAATATTAAATATGTGATTGGTTGGTCTTAAGGAGAGTACCAAAATTTTAAATACATTCAATGGTATTTTATACCTAGGAGCAGTGTTAAAAATGGAGACTTTTATTCCATGGTAGAGATTACATTGAGAATAAATGAGGTGATGTGTGGTAGTTTACCCAAGACTGGACTTGGTCATTATTTATCTAGAGATGTGTTAGAAGGTGTTGGTCAAAGGAACAATAGACTATATTCATACGGTAATGGATCAGAGAGAGATATACTAGCCTTTTTATGGAATCATAGTGTACTCTTTGTTAGTGATTATCATTATCTATCTTAACATCATCTTGATTATGTTGAAATATTATTATCCCAACACTGATCTTATATTCATTTTAATAACCATCCTATATTGATGTTGGAAATAAGTTAAAGTTTTGATCATGTAGTTTTATATGGTATAAATTATAGTGGGGAGTAAACCATTGAACATTTTAGGGTGGTGACCCTAATGTTTAGCTGAATTTTAGTGGATGATTTGATCATTTAGGCTCTTAGATGTTTCTAAGATTATGAGAAGGGTGTTATTATGGATAAGAGTACCATATTTGTTGTAGTTACATTCCTTCGATTTTGGAGAAAATTGTTAAAGATATGAGAATGTTCATTGGGTATTTCAAACAACTTATTTTTGAAGGGGATTAGGTTGAGAACATGGATTCTAGTTTTCTCACTAGTATTCTCAGGGATGAGATGGTTTATGTGTGGAGGTTGTAAGGAATACTGTTGTCCCATATCAAATTTGTATTAGATATTTTATTTTTTGTATTTAGATACTTGTAAGGGGGTAAAATGTTCTTTTCCCAAGTAGATGATCTTGGTTTATTTTTGTCACTGCTCGGTTGGTCCTAAAATATGTTGTTTACACTAGGAAATATGGTTTATGGAAATATAAGTCATTTTAATCTTATCAAAATAATTCATATTTAATAATTAATTGAAAAATATTAATTTATTCATGTAGGTTATTTTAGTGATATAATTTTAATATAGTATTGGTTTTAGATTACTTTTTTTATTTAGTCCGAAGTAAGGATTTTTACCAAGGTGAGGCAAATACTCGAGTTGGACGCTAGGGTTATCCAAGACTCCATTTTGTTCTCTTGTTTACTTTTGATTTTTTATTCAATTTTCTGCCATTGTTTTATCTTTTTTTTTCTTTTCCCCTTGGATTCTCATGAATCTGGTTGTGGATCCACCTTAATGAAATATAGATATAAAACAAAATATGTGGACAGTGAGAGAAATAAGGATGTGGAGAGGAAGAAGTGTACCACTGTAGAGCTCAAGAAACACTGGATCATTATGCAACAACCATGGATCATGGAAATGGCTGAAGATTCCATAGAATCAAGTCCAAGGTATGTATTTTTTTATTTTTCACTATAGATTCTCAGAGATTTACAATTTAATTATTTTAATCCATTATAATTTATTCATATGACTCCTCATGGTCTGATCTATTATTTTTGGGGAGGAAATGGTTTTTCTGTGTTTTGAAGGGTTTCCTATTATAGAAAACCCATCTAAGGCATGTATCGTTTTAGGAAAAGATTCCATGTCGTATTCATGTTTTGGGAAGATATAATTTAAAAATCAAATTCCAAGTGTGTTCCTTACATTTCACGTATTAGGACTCATCCAAGTTGTACATTACCTTGCCATGTATCCTATAAAAGATAAATATTCTGTGTACTGTACATGGACATACCCTACGGGGGTTAAACTCTATGTAGATGTACATGACCAGAGTATATGCATGGTCATACCATGTGAGTTACATGTGAAATTAGCCTTTTTTGGGTTCTGATTTGATGAATTTTTTCATGAAAACCTCAATTAATAAATTTACCTCTAGAAAAATACAATATAGTTGTCCTTGTATTGTCTCTTAAGGAGGAATCAATATGAGTTAAAAAGCTGTCTCATTTTTGATTTATTATTTATAGAAGAAATAAATATTTTTTATTGGATTAAACTATATAATAAAATAACAATAAATGTAATTATATGAAAATTCAAAAGAAACACTGCAAATTTCCTAAAAAAAGGGGTTAGAAATCAGAATCAAAATTGTAGTTGTGGAAAATATCAATCCTCTTGGACACTCTCATCTTCAATGTTTTGAAATGTTTCTAAATTTTATTTCTCAATACTTACCCAAGGACCCCCATGTAGACAACCTAGTTTTCAAAGATTTCATATCAATACATTAATGTGATTGTTTTTTTCCTATATAAATGATTCAATTACTTGAATACTTCCTAGAAATTAAACCTAATTGAAATAACTTTTTTTTAATCTAAGTACCTTACTAATGAATTTTTAATAGGAAATTAAATTATTTAACATCATAAATTGAACTACCATTTAAAAAAATAGTTGAAAATATTTTTAATAAAAAAAACCACCACATTCAATCAATAATATATGTTTAAGTCAAATTATATTAATATTACACAAGATGATCTAAACTCAGAAGAGTGTGTATGTTGGTTTCACTATCCACCACTACTTGGTATGTAGCCTCTCATTACTTGAGTCGATCCTATATTCATTATTCTAGAATGAATAAAAATTATATTACACATGATATCTTTCTCAACCTCACCCTTCATCACTCATGCCAACCCCCCTTGTAAAGATGAGGATATAGATATATAAAGATAATGGGTGTAGTAAATCTATGGTTCAATTTCATTCCATCCTAATTTATAACATATTCACGAACCTTCTATCTAAATATCCATTTTTATTATTCAATTGAGTTTTTTAGAATTAATCCCTCAGGTGACTCTATAAATATTAGATTATTTGGAAGAGTCGAAAAAATATTAATTAGTTATTTTAGATGTATTTTTATATGTAAAGTGACCTTTCATATTCCTATAGGTTGACTCATTCAATGATAAATTTAATGGGTCAATTATTCCTTGAAAGTAAATTTGAATTCAAGAAATTGGGTCATCATTCCTCTATAGTTATAATCAAATTATTAGAACCTTTGTATACATGTTTGTGGTCCGTTGAATGAGGTATGGTCCATCCTATCACCCATAAATGTTTTGCACAATGAATGGTTAATTTGGGAATTTATAAGTCTAAATAAACACTTGTATCAGTTGAAAATGATGTAAACCATGGGAATAAAAACTCTAATAAATTAATTAATCATATTGGATCAATATGAAAAAATAGTAAATATAAAACCATTTGAAAATAGTTACAATTTAAAAATTGTGGGATTATTAATTTTGATTTCAAAAGAAACCTAAAATGTCAAAAACAATTCCATTCATATCAAACAGCTTATCTAAAGAGGTTTAATTCATGGAAATAGACATGAGTAATAGTGTAAATATTAGATATATCTGGTACACCCTCTGTACAGGACTAGAATACCATGTACAAGGTATTTTACACACAAATTCTGGATGAAGTACATTCCCCGGTGGCACTATGAGAGAACACACCATGTAATAGGGTACATATTCCATGTACTCCTCCTTTGGTAACCAATTTAGGATTTCTAGTAACATCTTTCTTAGGGGTCATACTTATAACTAAGAGCAGTACATTCAAATTAATCATTTAGCTAGATTATGATGGAAAACCATTTATGTGGCTTGAGGACTCATGGGAGGCATTTTATGATTTTATATACATTTAGAGGTTTTCTTCTAGTAGTCATATTTAGTCATCTCACAAAAGATATAAATGAATGAGATTGATAGGTTGGCTGTTTAGACTAACCTAGTTGAGACCATTTGATATGAGATGAGCCATGAGATATCTCTCTTGACTGATTCCTTTGTAACATTTTCCTATGAGGATGTCTCCATTGCAAGATGTGCCCTTTCTGGCTGAGGAGGTTGTCAGAATAGTTATCTCCAATGATCCTATGTAGGATGCCTCTTTCATTTATATATACGAAGGATAACATGTGGGATTCCATTTCATACATGCTGACCTAGAGAATACCTTGTATAATCCCTTCACATGTATATCATTCTAAGGATCCCTTATAGGATGCATCTGCCTATGAACCTTGTTTTAAGGGAATCATATAGGATTACCCACCCTATGTATTATAATTGGATCCGTTGAAGGATTTTTCCTTTTACTAACACATTTGAGGATACCGGGTAGGTTCCCTTTTCTATTGTTATATTTTGAGAATCTTGTGTAGGATTTGTCCATTAGCTTTCATACAGATATCCCCACTAGGATTCCTCTACACGTTTGACTTAAAGGGCCCTAGTGGTTGACCTGATGTTTGATTGACCGAGATCGAGTTAATTGGGTTTATTTAGAGATTATAGTGGGGTCACCATATATCTCATGTCGAACTTCTAATCACATGGGGATGTGAATGAAGTGTTGGGTTAGGTGTCCATCCACCCTTACTCTTTTTTATACTTTCACATGTTTATTGATGGTGCATCAGTGATAGAAATAGGTGCTTCCTTGTATCTAACTGTTGAGCTTGATATTATGATATATGGTCATGTCATCTAAAGTATTGATACCCATGGATTGTTCCTCTATCCCTAGTAATGATGATGATTCATCTCTCCTTAGTGTGAAATATGATGAGAATGAGTACGTTCTCTTAAATTTGGGAATGGAAATACTGGATCATTATAATTAGATATTATTACACTCTCTAAGGGGATAATTATGATTACACACTCCCTGATTAGTTACATGACCGCGATGTTGGACATGGAATTTCACAACATTGGATACCCATGGATGATTATACTCTTCTAGATTGTAGTGATGATTCCTATTTTTTTAAAGACCTTCATGGGGGTAATAGAATCTCACATGTGAGCTCTCTTTAGTGACAACCTAATGGTAAGACCCTTAGGGTTCATTCGATTTCCCAATGTAATAACCACCTACAAACGTGGACCTAGGGCTTAGAAATTGTTCTTGATTTACATGGAATGAGTATCATGATTTCTATCCTTTTTTCATTTATATTATTCAATGTCATACATTTCTAGAATCTATTTTTATTGTGATTGGAAGCGATCAAGGTTAAACATAGGGATAGGATGAGTATCCCTCTATGGTGAGGTTGTTATATTTGAGGCTGACCTAGCATTGGATAATGTAGGCATATATATATATTGGTATTCTAGACCCAAATAATTAATTTATGATACATTAATTTAGATTCATTTTATAAAAATGTATTACCTTAAATGGGATTTCTATGTGATTGGGATTATGGAGCAAAGGACAGACTACTATTTGTTTTATGTTATTGGATCCACCTTACTCATATACATTTATATTTATTTATTAATGTGTCGATATGGGACCATAAATATATAAAAATATATTTATGGAGATCAATTATTACACTTTTTCAATATTTTCTAATATTTTATACTTGGTGGGGATGACTACAGCTTTATATGATTGGCATTACTTATATTTTTAATCGAGTCTTGGATAAGATGAGCAAATTGCATTTTCATGATGTAAGGTCATTAGATTAATTAGTTCACATTGGGTTTTCCTAATGAGAATATATTCTCAACCTTGAACATAAAATATGGCGTGTGTACAGAACTTATAAATGATTTTTAGGTTGACCATAGATTTCATTTTAGAGAGGGATCTAGCCTAGAGTTTCATGATCAAGCGGATTTACATGCATGTGTTTTTTGTATTTAGGGTGGTGTTGTCCAACACTGTCTAGATACTGGTTATGTGGACTAGATCAGATTTAATAGTACATCATTTTACCTTTATTTTAGTTTATTTATAATACTATATATATATGGTTGGCCCAGTGGGTGACTTGTGTTGTATGTATGACATAACTCTTTATGATTTTATAATAATTTCATTTATGATTTCAACAAGTTCTATTTCATTTTATTTACTTCCTCCATAGCTTTTTATTTTAAATTGTGTATAAAATTTATCTATTTATGCTATTTTCTTACATTGATATGTGGGATAATTCTCCCCATTGTTAGAGCTCGGACTTTCACTGCTAGTCAGTAGCCACTGGTGTATATGGATGTACACTTGTGGCCGTATATCAAAATGGATCGAATAACCATTTTAGATGAATTTGAGTCTCGAAATTACACTTGTAAAAAAATATCTATAATCATGTACATGAAATAATATTTTAACATGAATACCCATAATCATTTTCATTCAAAAACCTTTCATCAAGACCGCATGTAACCATTTCCAGTCACAGTCTTGTGAACAATTATATAAAAAAATATCCACACACAAACTCTTGATAAATTAATCCAAAATCATTTCTAAACACAAAATAATTATGTAATGATATATAAAACTTTTTCTAATTTATTTTGGTGTTATAATACAACCAATAATTATATAATGTGAAACCATCATATAAAAAAATTCTTATTTCCCTCATAGCATAGTTAAACCTTGAGAAATAAATGAATTTCCTTAAAATATTCAAAAACAATTGTCATAAATCCCAAAATAAAATAATGCTGAAAGTACCATTAGATAATATGAAAATTGAATCAAAATAGAAAATAATGGTTGTTTACATAGATGAAAATAATTTTTAATTCCCATGGAAAACTATTTGGAAAAATAAAGAAGAAGTATAATATGAAAAATTTAATTTCAAAAGAAAATAAATTTAAAAAAAATTGGAATAGAAATTATTATGGAAAACCATGAAAACATATTGAGGAATATTCATAAGAAAATTTTAAGAATAAATTGGGAATAATCAATCCTGTATAAAATTTTAGAAAAATGGCTTAATGCCACACTTCTGTAAAGAAGGTAAAAGTTTGTAAAAAGTGGACATACCCAAATAGTAAAAATAATATTATTTTTAATCAAGAAAGTCATATAAAATTAATAATACCTAAGTTAAATCTAAAATCAATGATAAGGGAATATATAAAAAATATTTGGAATATCGATATGTAAAAAATGAATCTCGACCGAAAAGAATAGATAACATAAGCTCCAATTAGAAACATCCTATCTGCGGGATTGTGAACCAAAGAAGGTGAAATTTTAATATGATATTTAAAATTAATAAATAACTATATCTGAAGAAACTATGTAGGATTGTATAGATAAATAAAAAAATAATTGATGTATTTAAGACAAAAATAATCATGATTTTAATTTTAGATTTCAAAAGAAACCCTCACGAAATTTATAACTTTTTGAATCAAAATAAATTCAACGAAGGAACATGATATTTATTTCTAAAATCTATTAATTAACTGAAAAATGGTATAATTAATTAATGGGAAAATATATACAGTTGAAAAGGAATGAATTTGGGGAATATTGAACATATCATAATGATAGAATATTGAGATAAGAAAACCCTTACCATTACTCCTGAATTCTATGAAATAACATTACACTCTTATATAATAAACATAACAATATTAAAAAATTAGTTCAAAAGTATTTTCATATGTATTACCTTTTATTGATTATGTTAGTTATAACTCATTACACTTGTATTGGTTAGTTATTTTTTATTTTAATTATCTGATGTTTGTAATTTGGATTATCTTCTACAAATTTTACAGTGAAGATATCATTCATCATTCATTAATACAAATTTGATGATTCTAAAATTTTTAAAGGATGTGGGACATTTTTTTCAATTAATTATTTTTTATCATATATATTTGATAGATGTTGTGAGTATGTTTCATTAGTACGGAATCCATGATAAGCATATTTCATGTAATTTTCCAATAAAAACAGGTTTATTTACATTGATAATTTTTCATTATGTCACTATTTCATAAAAATGTTCATATGAAAAATTAATAATTAATATAATATTTTACTAGAGTTAATGTCAACATACTCATTAATTTTGGAAATAGTGAAGATGGTATAGAATTATTCATGTTAGTGGTAGAGCCAACCCAAATAATAAAATGTCTTACCAATGAATCAGTAAGAGTATAAAGTTAAAAAATAATTATACAAGTTCCTCAAAAGAATAATTATGTTTGTGTAAGATCTTTATAGTAGATAAAAATATATATATAGAGTGGAGATGATATAGTAATTGAATAATATGGTAAAGAACTAAATACACACATTAATGAATTATATCCTTCTCAATAGAAATTGCTTTAGAATAAATGATTTAGGCTTCCTTCATAAAACTATCAGCTACCAATAGACTACTACGGATTTTATAGTGAAACACTGGGAAGTTTTCAAGATATATTAAAAGTAAAATAATAGGATAAAATATGTATAAAAGAGCTCATTTATTGATGATGATGATGGACATTTCATTGGGAACATATGTTTTGTGAAGGGTAAAAATGGAATCATAAGAGAGATAAATATGTTAGATAATAAAATGTTGGTGAGATATTAATATTTTACCCAAAATCCACAAATTGGTATGATATAAATCATTAATATAATATAAATTAAACAAAATTTGATTTAGGTTAATTTACCACTTTTTAACCATTTTAACTATGTTTAATTTTTGTACAACAGTCATTATTTAAATAATATAAATATTTGATGAACAATATAGCAAAATATTTATATTATCATTCCATATTTTGACTCTATTTAGCTATTTAAATTGTGAAATAGGAGAAAAATTAAATTTTAAGTAAATACAAATTATTTATGAAAAATTATTTTGTCGAATAATGATTATTAAGTCGTTAAGTGTTCTTATTTTAATGTCATATAAATTAAAATTTTAAATAATTATTATTATATTTATATTTATGTAACAATTAAATTTTATTCATTATTTAAAAATGATAAATTTAATTTATTTATAGAAAATTGACAATATATATATAAAAAATGATTCATTTAAAAATATATTTTTTCTTATAAAATATTTCATTACAAACATATTAATAATATGTGACTGTATGATTTTTCATTATTTTTATTTATATAGAAATTTAATAAAACATTGTAATCCAAATATTGTAAATGGGACTTTTATATAAAAGCATATAATAAAAAATGGTTTTTTAAAGAAATCATATAACTTTAGCAATAGATAATTTTATTTTTATTTTATTTTATTTATCATTTTTCAGATATTGTTAATTTATTTTTATAATAATATATAGAATTTTATCTATATATTTTATTGATATAATTCTCTAAAATAAATAAATCTATCGGAAAATGGCAAATTATAGAAGTGAATTATTTAGAATAAAATTAATTTTCTCTAATTAATTAAAATGTATTTTTATATTCCAAAAAATTATTTTAGTTAAAAAAATTAATTTTTATTTTATAAGTATATATATATATACAAATTCAACATCTAAATAAAATATATAATATGAAATATATACTAGTAATCCAAAACCTCTAATAGGTTTATTGGTATTATGTCCAATGACTACATACCCCTATTATAATGGTCCTATGATGACTATATTACCTCTATTAAATCCAGTAAATTAATTCCATTATAACATTACAAAGAACAGTCCGCATTCCTTAAATTTTTATTTTGGATATTACAATAGACTTTTTCCATTCATAATGTTTTTTTCATAATATATTTTTCCTACTATTGTTGATACTCAAGAGTGTAGATGGTCTAATGGTTTTTAATATTATAGTTATATTATCATATTTTACTTATTATCTCCATTAAATGTGTGTCCTTTTAAAACATGTAATCATCCATGGGATGTAAAATTCCATTGTATTTAATA
Source organism: Viscum album (assembly GCA_963277665.1). Classification (NCBI taxonomy): domain Eukaryota; kingdom Viridiplantae; phylum Streptophyta; class Magnoliopsida; order Santalales; family Viscaceae; genus Viscum; species Viscum album. The sequence continues at coordinate 903,209,146 of OY728165.1, read as the reverse complement.
CATGGTTTCTTGTAATTTTATTGTAATGATCCACTATAAATGAAAAATTTGAGTTAGTTTGATTATTATATTTTATTAATTATTTCCTAATAAATTTCAATTATTTAGAAAAAATGGAAATAACATTTTAGAATTATCAATATATAATTAAAGAAAAATGGGCCATAAAACCATTGGTGTTATACATTCAGTGTACACTCATCATATCGTGTTCCAACTGGTGGTCAATACATGATGTGTGATGATGACAAATACTAAACCACCAGATGATGTGTTCTGATTTTCAAATGTAATCTTTTTGTGATTATTCATTGTTGCATGGATTGTACATTTTTATTACATTTTGTGTAGCCATATATGTCAGTTAGAATTATCATTAACACTGAATGGGTTATTTGGGCATCAGGGATCATTTATTATATTATACATTCCCATTTTAATTTGAATGATACTAATTTAGTGAATTTTATAATAATTAATTAATAAAAAAACAAAATTCTATAAAAAATGTGTAATGTATCAATAATTATTAATGAATTATATGTTACTATCTTATGTCTCTGATACCACTTAAAGGTTTTGGGTTCAGTGGAAGAAGTTGGGATCATTCCCAATAATGTGGATTTCTCAATTTCATAGGATAAGACCTTAGAAATAGATAATACCAATATCATAAGTTTCATAGAAAATATATTCTGACATATAATTTTTAAATAACTTTTAAAGAAGAATTACATCAAATGGAAATACATTGTTTATTGATGAATTCAATTGATCATCTTTTCGTACCATCATTACGATAAAGAGTCTAAAGTATAGACTCTGTAGAAGTATCCATACAAGATCCATGTTCCATAGGTCATCACCAACAAATCCCTAAATGCAAGAACATAGTTAGAAATCATCATATATTATTATTCATTAATCACAACATGAATATCTATAGACTTGAAGGATTATTTAATTCACTATCAATCTTATGCTGGAGGGGACTACAAATCTCTATTTCTTTAGAAAATTCATGAAATAATTTTCATTGGTCATGATAGTGTTTCACTAGAGAGAGATGTTGTGCACAAAAAACTCCAATCCCAAGAAATGATATAAATTTGGATATATATTTAGGTAATAAAATTAGTTATTTCACTAAGTCCCATAACTAATTTCATAATAGAAATTAAACTATAATTCTAATAAAAATAATAATTTTGTTATTATTATTATAATTTCAAGACATTCACTAACTCATGGATATTAAAATATCATTTTAGAAAAATAAATTAATATTTGTTTTTATGATATAAAATAAAATGTATGATCTCTATTTGATCTATTAACAAGTCATGTCAATCCTCCTCAACATAAATCGATCAATTTATAATTAATATCTATTTAAATAAAAAAAATATAATTATATTATCATTCATTAAATACATAAATTGATATTATATTCACTTACTGGATAGTACAATTTTGTTAAATAATTAACAAACATATATTCAAAACTAAAATACAAAATGATTAAATTTATGCCATCAAAATATACTAAATAATTACTATTCGATGATCATAAAAATAATATATATTCCATTTTGAAATTTCAATATCATTTACTATGACTATAGATAAAGTTATGGTGTGAAACCCTTGGCATCTTTCATAGAGGCATTCGAAAAACTAGCATAAAATCCCACATTAGAGCCTAGAAAAACATCATGTAACTAATGCATAATGATTTTAATTTTAAATTGAAAAAAACCAATATAAAATACTACAATGTATTATAATTAGTTTTTTCAATGTATCATAATGTTTGTTTCATACTTGTGTCATTAACATATATGCATGAAATGTCATTATCTTACAATTTGAAATGAATTTTCAATATCACCCTATGAAAATAGACTCAATTAGACAATTATTTTTCAATTAATGTTATTTTTATATCATCTTTTATCATGGGAAGGGAAAAATAATTTCTTGACATATCTATCAAAGTCATATTACATATGAAACAACAAAAATAACCAACATTATCATGAGAAAATGTCACCACAATTTTTAACATAACATCAATATATGTGATTCATGATATGAATTAATAACAAAATAAATTCTAAGGACTAATACACATATCCAAAAAATTGGATTCCCATTTAAAAATTTGAAATATATAATTTCTATTGGTTATTTAATCCTCATAACCTACCATTTTTTGAGTTACCAAATTAAAACATTACAAGAAGTTGAATCAATGTATTATGATCTTCCAAAACTCAAATTTTATCATCATATATCTCCCATTAGACATATGTATCTAAACCATAAGATATATTTATGAGTATTTTCATTGAACCATAAGGTTCTAATTATAGATGCGAACCACTCTATATTTTTTACGAGACAAATACACTGAGAACATTAACAAATTAAGGATATGAAAAATAATAAACATCATGGGATAATATATTTGTTAATATTTGGATTTTTTTAATTTACATTTAATAGATATTACAATGAGACATAGTTCTATAGTACAAATTCAAACATCTAAACTTAATAATAAAGCTACCAGTATCTCACCAAAAAAACTTCATAGTAAACATGATATGTATAATATTATAAATGTAACCCAAACATGTTAAGAAATATGCCTTTTAAACTACATACTTTTATCCATTAACTTGTGTACAAAAGATACACTTCATGGATCTAACAGATAGAATTCCCATGGAGAGGTGACTAATAACTAATCATGTTACACATCTATAGTCATCTATAAATTTTATGGCTCATTCATTCTTTTCTATTAGTGGTAGTTAAATATATATTCTATAAAGTTACAATACCATATAGTATTATATATTTATATCATATTTAATGATATAAACAATGAATATCATATTTCCAAATATGTATTTTCTCTATTTATATAAACCTACCATGTTAACCAGTTTACATTTAATTGGACTACCTTTAATAAGAGTTTAGATGTGATTAATTAATCATTGAAATGGTATAAATTAATAAATTTTTTCCTTATTTAAGATGATATTTTATAATATATTATAGAACAAACACACATATATATACACAAAATTTTCAATATTTCTCAACAATTTTTAGAAGTAACTAAAATCCTGAATCAATGTTATATAAAATGGGGAATTCTTGTTTCATTGAACAATGAAGTAATTCACATAAAATGAGGTAAATTTGAACTAAATCTAAAACTGTATAATTGTGGTTTAGACATTGTTGTGTTCATGTCTTTTGTGAACCAAGATAGTGTGACTGTCAATACATTGTTGTATTTTTATTTTATTTTTATGTGATTTGTGATATCGTATGGCTGAACATTATTCTCATACTCTAAAGATAACATTACATATTTTTATCATGTAATGTAAATATATAAGAGTTTAAATATCAAAAATTCGTTTTAATTGTTAAATAAATGAATCAAAATGATTATTTTTCAATTATAAAGAGTGGTAACCCCTTAAAAATTTCATTAAGTAGCCAATATTTTATAATCCAACAATCCACACGATATGACTATATAAATAAGATCATAGTATTTCATTTTACTAGTGTTACAACATTAGATTCTTTTGGTAATTCACATTAAACATAATATCTCATTATCTCAATATCTAAATTTATATAATACCATGAGAAAGAGGGGATCCTTCTAAACAATTGGGAGTTTTTCACTTCCTATGCATACCCTTGGAGGAAGAAGTCTAGTGGATACTTTCTAGTGATCATTATCATGATAATGTAATAGATATTTGAAATATATAGATTAATATATAAAATTCATAAAAATTATAAATTATTTGTTTGTATAATATAAATGGGTAGATTCATTGTATTTATCGATTTTTTAGGTTTCTGTCTATGTTTGTATAAGTGTTATCCCCTTTAAGTCCCTTCATAAAACTCTACCGCTAAAACAATCCTTTTGTCATTTTTCGTTACAATAATGATGTGAGAGAACATATTGTAAATAATAATAAATATAATAATTATAAATTATGATTCCATGTCTAGTAGATCAACTTTTTAGGCAAAGATCATTTGATTATTCATAAGAGGTATACATAAGAATTTTTATTAAAAAAATACATCAACAGTTGGATATGGGATTTATTTATATTTTTAAATGAATCTCCTAAAATATAAATGGATGGTCATAGGATATTTTTTCACTATAAATATGCGTATTTGATATCTTGAAATCCAATTAGTGTTATCATTTCCACTCCTAGATTGACTTTAGTGTTTTTTGGGACTTTATGTGAAATTGGTTGTGTGTGTGGAGAATATATATATATCACATTTTCTGATATACTATATATATTTATATTATATTATATCATGAAAAACAATATAAAGATATTGTGGATTGATAAATGTCAGGAATAAAGAACAAATTTAAGATTCCATGATCATAGAGATGAATTGTCCATGTCGTAGGGTGTAATAGTAATATTTAAATAAGGACTTACATAACAAAAATGATATGTCTATATTTCATTGTGTAATATAGTCAATTTTTTAGGATTTGGTATATCAAAAAACATAATATATGAATTTTATATTGTTCTATTTTTATCTATTGCAATAAATATGAAATATTACAAATTGTGATATGTAAACTGTTGTATAGGATACTATATCGGAAAAAACCATGCATTATAGAAGTATTTGAAACTGAAATACGAGTTATACTCTATAATGTATAACAAAATATTAGATCATGTAAAAAAAATATTTCTATTAATTTATGGATGTCAAATAATATATTGTTTGATATAAATTTTATAATATTGACAATATATATATATATTTAAAATTTAATTATATTCTCTTTATATAATTATTATGAATATATGAAATATTACGAAAATATAAATATATAATCATAATTTCTAATCTTAATTTTTTACAATGTTAGTGTTAGACCATATAGAATGTTTTCAGAAGTCATGATATTGTTCTCATGTTGATTCCATATGATTAAATTTTAAAAAAATTAATTAATTTACATATTTCTCTATTTAAAATATTCAAATATATTAATGTATTTATATTTATCAATAATTATATAATAATTTTAATAATTCAAAATCATTTTATAAATATCATTACATTTATGTAAGGATAATTTTAATAGGTATTTCATAATATTTTATTTAGTTCTATTAGGATAAATTGTCTAATTATTATAATTCGAAATGAGAGATTTATTGTAATTATTCTTTCATGTTTTGGATTAAAATAATTTCTGATATTTAAAATCACTCATGTGTAATGAATTATGGATAATGAGACTTTGGATAAATGTTATAACGATCCCATGACCCACATCTATATCTAGAATAATAGTGGTTGAATACCTATCATACTATACTTTCATTCCATATTCACACTCATACCACTATTCCTTATATCATAATTATCATGGGATCATATGATGAATATTTTCCTCTGTTAGGCCCAAAAAATCAGTTTTCGAGTAATTTATCAATTACCAGAGAAAATGGAATTTTATTTTTCTTAAAAAATCATATTTATTATAATGATACAATTAAACACTATTTTTTAAATATTCCTCAGAAGAAAACTACTTTTGAAAAAATGATCTAACTATTACAGTCATAGATCAATCAAAAATTTTACTTCAATTTTTGAGGGCTTATATAACATTATTAAATCCATGGGAAAGATTCGTTAACATTAATTTTTTTTTCACACTCCTCAATACTCCACAATTTTTTAATTCCCTTACACATAGGACATAGTATGGCCATAATAATATTCCAATGGTTACCAATGGATAAAAACTGATATTAAGGGTTAATTTTATAAACCAATGTGGAAATTTTTTCCCCTACTCCCCAATTCATAATAAAGTGATTTTACAAGATAAATTGATATGATTGGTCTATAAATGTGATTTAAAACTAATATATATATATTAAAAATACTAATAAGACTCTATTTATTTTTATGAATCAATAACTAACCAAATCCAAACATATAAACCTTACTGTGGAAAATTTATTCTAAATAAATTATGACTTTTTACTAAATAATCGTAACAATTAAACCTATGAAATAATTCTTTATATATAATAGGTATCCAAGATTTCCCATATATATAAATGTTAGTAAAAATAAGTGATATTCTAGGCTTATATGGAAAATAAAAAATAAATAATATAATATACCTCGAAAATAAGTATCTAAAATCTACATCATGTCTACAAAGTTGGTCACAAAAAATTTACCCATAAACTTATAAAGAACTGATCACATCATGTTTCACATGAGCACATAAAGTTATTTTTAGGTAAAGTAATAAATTTCATCTTTACCTATGTAACAGATAATAACACCTATGAACACAAAAATATTATGCATAATGATGTGGGTATAACCTGATAAATTGTCCTTGGGTGGCTCCAAATGTGTACCAAATATGTTCAATTCCAACAAATACATATTAAAGGGTGAAATACTAGTCCATGATAAATAAACACATTAAATATAGTGGAGTGTAGTGACAAAATATCAGAATATACATGATAAAAATGGTTAAAAATCATCATATAAATAATTATTATTGAAATTAAGTGAATTAATAGATGATTATAAATATTTTTTATGATTTTTAGTTTATGGGAATTAAAGGAAGATTGATACCCTCACCCTTATTCTAGTGAAAATTCAAATTTATTCTCCCAATAATGAGTTTCCCAATGAAATAGGTTATGATAGAAAAATATATTGGATCATTCCCCCTGATTATTAGGACTGGGCCTTAAAACAATACATAATCTTGAATTAAATTAATAATTTACATTGAGGATATTTTCAAGTTTAGAGTTTTATTTAATTATGCCATAAATATTACATTACGTCTCAAAAATTAAAAATTATTCACTCATACTCTGTATCAATTTTTTTCATAAAAGTATAACACTGGAAAAAAATGAGCCTTTTCTATTTCCATGTTTTAGACAACATGATTTTTCCTGGATCCCATTCTTGAACCTATTCATCTTTTATTCCTATGAAAAACATTTCAAAAACATGTGATTAGCATAAAAAGATTAGTAAGGATTATAAAATAATGATAGAAAAAATTAGATGATCAATACATACCAAGCATAAGATCTTTAACATAACTCATAAAATCATAATATTTATAAATAACATATAGAAATCATAAATTATAAAAGTAACTTGTGTAATACATATCATACTTACATTATAGCTATCATAGCTACATAGAGAATTATGTTAGAATAACCATCACAGTATATTTCGTAAATCTCTTAAGAGAAACATTAACATTTACCCCCATCACGTTACCCAGTGCATTAGAGATCTATCTTAGGCTCACCCTTTCTTGGGTTATCATGATTCCTCCCATATATGTAATCAATACGAACGAATTATAACACATAAAACAAGCATAAAGGAAAGTCAAAATTTTCACATTGAAATCACAATATACCATTTCAAGATATTGAAATAATAAATTCATACTCAACACCATTTTCAATAAAAAAATTTCAAAAAAGTGTATATGGTATTTATTTTATTTTAAGAAAACACTATGGCTTGTTAAGGAATCCAAATATCAAATAATACCTACGATAGCGAAAATCTCATTGTCACTGCATACATTAAAAGGAAACATTCTTTTTTTCATTTAGTAAAACGCTTCATAGAGAAAAAATTCTCTTTGAATGAAATTAAAAGTTAAAGGGGTTTATAAACCATATAAAATAATGTCATGTAGAAATAAAAATATGCCTCAATGAAAGGAGATTGAGATGAATTCCCCTACCAGATGTCTGACTTGACCCGTTCGTTCATTAATCTCACGAAAAATAAACTAAAGATAATTTCTACAAGATTTAGAACATTTATAATGTTTATTATTCCTTTTATATCACTTATTACCACATTTTAACATTATATAATCATTTACGTTAATAATGATCATTTTGTCGATATTTGGAGTTTGAGTCAGAAATGAACTTCTTATAATTACATGTTTTCCATTTGGTCAAAATTTCATTACCTATATGAATGATTTTCCTAATATTAATATCATATAAATCATATATCTAGTAGATATTTATTTATAATAGTCCATATCATTAGGATATATGAAAATAAAATACACCAGTCATATAGATTTTAAGCCGTACGTATGCAAGAACACTATATTCATTTCCTTTATTTAATTTTTATGGTAATGAAACCAAAATGATACATAGGTATATTAAAATTCCTGTATAATGTTATATTTTATATACATTACATAAGTTCATTAACAACATACTTTATAGATTCCAGGTATGTTATGAACGATTCATATCACTTTGAGGGAGTGGTAGTCCACACATCCTTAAATGAAATTATCGTATTTACTAATTATGGAACCCATAACGATATTATATAAATGAAAAATAAAAAAGTATAGAGAAAATATTAATATAAAATATATCACATATAAATATAGTTCCATCATAATGGCCACCATGGGGGTAGTGGGAGAAAATTGAACAATCATCGTTTAATGAGGCAGTAGTTCACCATCCATAGAAACAGTATGCACCTTACCCATTATATGGAGGTGTGTGTAAGTGTAGTTTGACCCCTTATCTTAAAATCATAGTAGTATAATGAGGATAATGTTTTTATTATAAAATAATGGAAAAAAAATAATTTTGCGTTTTGGAGAAGTAAAATAAATGAAAAGAACTTCATATAATATGTTACCATTAAATTGGGTAAATCTCTTTGGTTTGAACAAAAAATATTTCTTGATGTTCCTTATGCCTAAGGTAAGGATTCTATGTGGAAGATAGGGATCATGAGAGCTGATTTGGAGAGATATTGGACGAGCCATGGGGTTTGAGAGGTTTGTGTAATGGGTTTGTGGTGATGGATTTTTATAAGGGGGAGGAGGGGCTCTTTAAAAAAGTTTGAAAGTATTATGTTATTATAAAATGGGATTCTATTCAAAAAGGTCTAAAACTCATAAAATTAAAATATAACATGACTCTTGTTATATATAATGTCATAAAATTAGAATTGGGCAGGTTTTAGATCATTTATTAAAATATTATAATATCATTTATTTAAATCCTTCATTAATAAGGTAATCACTACATCATCATTGTGTCATAAATAATTTTATTTATTTGATATATAAAAATTATAAATAAAATTTAATGTTGTAGAAAAATTTTTATATTTAAAATTAATATTTATATTCTAAGAGATAACTTATATAACCACATGTAAAAATTTATTTACTAAAAGATATTTGTTAATTTCATTTTTGTCTTTAATTCAAATTAATTAATATAAATTATCATTATTAATCTTAAGTGGCTTCATGGGGTCCATAAATAAATCAATGTATTCTGATAGTTGTAAATATTCCAATTAATATGATTAGGAACCATTTTATGGTAATTTAATGTTTCTATAGTAATATTTGTTTACCATTATTTTCAATATTGACACTTTAACCATGGTAAACGAAAAATTTACCAACGTAAATATTTATAATTTATAAAAATAAATGTAACCTATTTACAAAATATGAACCTCAAAATTTCAAATATTCAATCCATTTTTCCTAATTCTAAACACATAAGTGCTAAAAATTAATTTCAAATTAATTCACGTTGTCAAAAAACCTGTGTATTTAAAAAATAATAACTGTCAAAATATTGACACTTGTTTATGTCCAATTTCAAAGTGAAATTATTTCTGATGAACATCATTGAATTAAATAGTAAATAAATGATCTACTTAAACCTTACAACCAGTCAAAAAGATAATATTACCTTATAAATTTATTATATTAAAATGTAGTTTTGAATTAAAATACAGTATTTTTCACTATTCATTAAAAAATGAACATTAACAGAAAAATAACAAAATGGCAACAAAAGTTAATATTGATGTCCCAATTCAATCGAATAATATTATTTTTGTCAAAATATAATATATAAAATTGGAAAAAAACTAGATTTGAGGAGCGTTCACCATCAAAAGGCTGTAAAATGTCCTTTTAAAGAATATTAGAGTATTTAGGCTTATAATTGGATTCTTTCTTACTTTAAGCCTATAAAATTCATTAGAGAATTTTAAAAACATTTATCAATGTTGTATATTAATTTTGTGGTTAGTAATCTTAATTCCCTCCATTAAAACGGTTAGGCATTAACTACCATTTACAATAATAATATTATATTAATATATTTCAATATAACTCAACATTTTAGGCATCATAAGTTTTCCAAGAAACTCGTTGATTTGTATCGGGTATTCCACTGAACATAGCATCCCATTTAAATTAAAACTATTGTTTAATTCACAAATATTAATTAATATGAAAAAGTCTTATTATTTATTTACCTGATATGTTACATGCTTGTCCCCTTTTTGGGAATTGCATCCTCACAATTTTATTCACTTATCATATAAGTGCGGTTATTTATCACTGATAACATTTACATATTATCACATATTCCTCTTCGACCATATGGGGTTTCCACCAATATATTACCTACTAGATTACCATATTTTGCAACACTTTCTCTCTTCGATCACGAATCTGGACTAGATGTTCCTTGTAAGAGATACTCTCTTCCAACTGAACAACCTCTAGACTCCAATCATGATATGGATCTGGCATATACTTCATCAACATTGAATCATGAAAAACATTGTGTATCTAGGATAAAAAAGGAGTTAAATCCACTCATTAGAAAATAGAACCAACAATTTCCAGGATTTCATAGGGTCCAATGATCATCAGACTTAGCTTTCCTTTCTTACCAAAACTCATCACAATTTTCCATGGTGAAATTTTGAGAAATAGACGATCACATACCTCAAAAGAATGATCCTTCCTTTGGTTATCTGCATAAATTTGCTGCCTACTCTGAGATTTTTTCATGTTCCTCTAAATCAACTAAATGTTCTATGTCATCTCTTCAACCCATTCTGCTTCCATCGACTTCAATTCACCTACATCATCCCAAAAATATGGAGTTTGACACCGCTTCCCATATAATGCCTCCAATGGAGCCATTTGTATACTGGATTGAAAAATGTTAATATTAAAAAAATTCAACCAAAGAAATATGTTTGTACCAACATCCCTGGTAATCCATCGATCAAGAAACGTATCATTCCCTCCATTTTATGAATTTCTCATTTAGAATTCCCATCAGATTGAGGAAGAAAAACTGTAAATAAATTTAATTCAATACCCAATGACTTGTGATGGCCTTTCAAAAAGTTAGAAGTAAACATGGGGTAACAAGCACATATAATGGAGAGGATAAGTCCCTGAATCCTAAATATCCATTTAACATACACCCGAGAATGTTGATCTAAAGGCAGAGTATATCGAATTGGAATGAAATGAGAAGATTTTGTCAATTGATCAATAATAACCCATATTGTATTATTACCTCGAGATGTCTTTGGTAATCCCACAAAAAAGTACATGGATATATTCTCTCATTTCCAATTTGGCACTGGAAAAGACTGAAGCATCCCTTTTGGTAGATGCATCTCTTCTTTAACTTATTGACAAGTAAAACACTTCACAATAAAGTATGCAATGTCTCATTTCATTCCATCCCACTGGAAATACTCTCGATGATATATGTACATATTAGTACTACCGGGATGAATTGAAAATGGAGAACAGTGGGTTTTACATAACAACACATTCCTCAACTATGATTCACAAGGCACACATAATCTCTTCACAAATCACAATATAAAATCAATATCAATGTTAAAATCAGGAAACATACCCTTCTAAACCAACTCAATCATTATCTCCAACTCTCATTATTCCTTCTGTTCTTGCGTAATTATATTTGATAGAGATGTTTTTCACTAACTCCTAAAACAAAACATAGGAATTTTCTGCACCTACAACTTCTTGGTCAAAGTTAATCAAATCAAAAATCAAAGGATCTCGTTCCAAATGTGGCAAGGTTATTGAAGTATTAATTTTTATACTAGAAGTATCAGCCACAATATTTGCCTGTCCTAGATGGTAATGAATCATGCAATCATAATCCTTGAATAATTAAAACGATCTCTTATGTCTTAATTCCATTAATTTCAGAGTGAATATATTCTTCAAAATATTTTGGTATGTATATATTTCACATTTTTCCTCCATACAAATGATGGCTCCAAATTTAAAAAAAAATAGAAGTCAATTCCAAATCATGTGTAGGGTAAATTAACTCATGAGGTTTCAAATGGTATGATGCATAAACCATTACCTGGTCATTCTACATAAGGAAACAACCATGTTCTTTCAAAAAAGCATCATTGTAGATAACAAACTAACCATTTCTGGAAGGCAATGTCAAAACAGAATCATTCATCAATATTATTTTCAATTCCTGAAAAAAATCATCACATTCTTTTTCCCCAATAAACATAACACCTTTTCATGTTAACATTATCTGTGGGCTAGATAACCGTGAAAACATTTCAACAAACCATCGTTAATCACCAAAAAAACCATGAAAACTATGGATCTCAGATATATTTGTGGGTCATGACCATTCTTTAAAAAAAATTTTTTAGCAGCATCAATATTTCTGCCACTTTTTGAAACAGTATTACCAAAGAATGAAATTTTTTGTAGCAAAAACAGTCACTTGCTTAATTTCCCTTATTGTTTCTTTTCTTGTAATATTTTCAATACATCCCTTAAATGACTTTCATGATCCACTTTACTTTTTGAATAAACCAAAATATCATTAATAAACACAACCACCATTTACAACCAGAATCAATTAATCTATCAATTGTAAAAGAAACTGTTCAATTCTGATTCTGACCATCTCAGGATGCCGATTGGGAAGGTCATTTCCCTCCAAATGCCTTACCATCATAGGTTCCATATTTACTAAATGGAAAACCATTCTGAACACAGAAATATATTAAGCGAACCAACATGGTAATATGTAAATGCTATATCATTTCAATATTACCATAAAGTATGAATAAATTATGAACACTAATTCTATTATATCATAACACCTAAATTTTCCTAAACTGGCATCTGATACAAATTATAAGGACCCAGACTTAACACATTACATAATTTGAATTATGTTAATAATTCACATTGAGGATCTTTTCATGTTTGGAGTTTTAGAGAATTAGACCATTAATATTACATTACATCTCAAATATTACAAACTATACACTCCTAATAAGTATCCATCTTCTTCATAAAATAAACTCTAGAAAAAAAGTGTAATATATAGTTTCATGTTTTAGATAGCATTTTATTTACTTGATCCCATACATGACCTTATTCATCATTAAGACATGTGGAAAACATCTCAATAAAATGCGATGAGCATAAAAACCCAATAATGATTAAAAAACAATGAAAGAAAACATTATCCCTTCAATACATACCAAGAATATGATCTTTATCAAACCACATGAAATCATATGATTTATGAAAAACAAATAGAATTCAAAAATTATAATGGTAACTTGTTGCATCCAGATCATACATACATTTTTTCTATCACAGCTACATAGGGAGTTACATTGGAATACTCATCACAATATATTCTTATAATCTATTAATAGAATCATTAACATTTCACTCTGTCACATTAACCAATGCAGTGGAGATATATCTTGGGATCAACCACCCGAGGTTTATCATAGAAGAACCCGTATATGTAAATAGCACCCAAGAACCATAAAACATCAATGAAGAAAAAAAGACAAGATAACATTTCCACATTGCAATCACAATATATAATTTCACGATATTGAAATAATAATTTCTTTCTAAAAATAATTTTTTATCCCAAATATGCCAAAAGGTTATATGGTATTTATTTTCCATTAAAAAAACTTCAACTTATTAAGGAAGCCAAAGATCAAAATTATACTCACGACGGTGGAAAGGTTGCAGTCACCCCATATGATAAAAAGAAACATTCATTATTTCATTTAGTAAAATGCTTCATAGAGAAAAGATTCCCTTTTAGTGAAATTAAAATTCAAAGGGATTTTACATAGTATAAATGAAAGTCATTTAGAAATCAATATATGCCTCAATAAAAGGAGATTGAGACAAAGTCCCATACATTGTGTATGACATGAACCGTTTTTTCTACAATATGCAGACTAATAAACTAGAGTTAATTTCAATATACATTAGAACCTTTTACAGGTTTATTATTCCATTTATATCACTTATTACCACTATATAAACATTATATTGTCATTTCAGTTAATAATGGTTATTTTTTCGTCATTTGAAATTTGAGTACAAAATAAAGTTCATATTATTTCAAATTGTCCATGTGGTCAAAATATCATTATCCATAGAATGAGATTCATGATTTACATATCATATATATCATATATATCCGGTATACATGTATCTATAATAGTCTATATCATTTGGATATATGAAAATGAAATTCACATTTCATGGAGACGGTAAGTCATACGTACACATGAACACTGTTTTCATTTATTTTTGAATCATTTTAATAGGAATGAAAATCAAATGATATATCGGTATATTATAATTCCAATATAATACCATATTTTATATACATTACATATGTTAATTCAAATGACCCTTTATGTGTTCCATTTATGCTATGAACGAGTCATATCACATTGAGGGGTGGTAGTCCGCACTTTCTCAAATGAAATTATCATATTTTCCCATTATAGAAACCATAATAGTATTATATAAATGAGAAATACATAAGTATAGAGATAATATTAATATAATATATAACATGTATATATATAGTTCCATACAAATGGACACCATGAGAGGTGTAAGAAGATAATTAAACAATCTTTGTTTCATGAGGTAGTAGTTCACCTTCCACAAAACAATACGTTCATTACCAATTATATTGAGGTGTGTATAAGTGCAGTTCGAATATTTATCATAAAACTGCCTAGTATATTGATGATTCTGGTGTTGTTATAAAAGAAAGGAATAAAAAGAGTTGTGGGGGTTAAAGAAGTAAAATAAAATAAATTAACTTAAGAGAAGACATTACCTCTATATCATGTAACTCTCTTTGGATTGAACCCAAATATTTTTCTTGGAGTGCCTTTAGAATAAATTAATGCTTCTAGGTGGAAGATTGTGATCTTGAATGCTTATTTGGACTATTTTTGGGTATGACTAGGGGGTCGAGAGGTGTGTGTAATGTTTTAGAGGTGATGTATTTTAATAAGGGGGAGGAGGTGCTCTTTAGTAATGTTTGAAAGTATTATTTTATTATAAAATGAGTTTCGATTTCAAAAGGTCCAAAACTCCTTAAATTTAAATTTATGATGTAACACCCCACACCTACCTCATCGGCTTGAGTATGCAGTGAGGGTTACTTGTCATTAAGTTACATTCCCAAGGTGCCAATGGATGGAAATAAATGATAAAGGCTTCGAGAACAAATTGATGAATGATTTTCCCTTAAGAAAACCTATCCAAATCATCCACTAGCATCTACTATATGATTTATGTCAATAAAAAATTCAATCATGTATACCCAAAAGTCAACCAAGTTCTTCCACAATATAACCCAAAATTAATACAATGCAACATGATATCAGAGTACTATGAGGAAGACTAAACAAGAGACTCAAAATAAAAAAAGACACACTCCATGACTCCACCCCAAGATTCATGCTCCAAACACCACCACATATCCCAAGCATCACCACAAACCACTAGAAATGAGATGCCTTACCTCTACATGTGTCTCAGAATACAACATCTGGAAAAGAACCAAAGAGCCGAAGTAGTGGGTGAGTACTAATACTCAGTAGGTTTTCCCCAAATTACATCCACACACACACCACTCGGATAAAACCTTCAGCACATTTATATAAAGCAGTTTATATAAAATAATCACAATTGTAACCATTACTATAATCCAAACATACCCTTAAAAAACATAGAAAACCAAGGGAAGGCCAAGAAAACATGTCACAAGACATTTCATCATTTCAAATTAGAACAACAATTTCCAAGTAGCAACCCAATTCACCACACAAGGTTCCACAGCCCAATAGTGGTATAACAATCATGGCGGAAAATCCATCAAACCTGCTTCTTCCTTCCAATATTTAGAAGAACTTCCCATCCACTAACCATTTATAGTGGCCCTTCCATCCACCACCCTTCACCTTTTTATAGTGGTACTTCCAGCCCACTTCCATCCAACATTCAAATAAGCCACAACCAATCATATAACTCACCATGGTCACCAAAATATGCAATTAACCATTTCAATTACAAGCTGAAGCACTTCAATAAATAAAATTTTTTATTGAAAACTCCCTTCCACCCTTCTTACATTCCAATTCCCATTTCCATAAAACAACCCCTTTACTAAAAACTATTTCACAATCCAACTTAATTAATTCAATGAAACAACCCATTTTAAAATCTTCATTTTAAAATGACTACAAGAGAATTTCACCCAAAAATCCATTTCTTCCCAAAAATCCCCCAAACACCACCAATGGGATTTCAAATCAATTTCCAACATTAAAAATCGAATTAATTTTATGAAACGCAAATTAATTCTAAACAAGCTTCGGGTTTTATAAAAGTGGAGTTGCGAGAGAATCACCTACCTTTAGGGTTCCGGAGAAATCAACCCACAAGCAACCGCACCCCAATTCGGGAAAACGCTTCACAAAAACAGTTATAGATCTCCTTCCCTTTCATCCACAGTCCTTAAAATTAACACCCAAGGAAACACCAATAGAAGATCTACACACATCAGATGTAGATGTGGAAAACCGAGACAGAGAGAGAGGGAGATGAAGATCTAGAGGAAACCACAATGAATCTAAGAGAATATACTTACCCAGGAGAAACCACCTTAAAAAACCAAGAAAACCCTTTGAATCACTTCCAAAACAAGTGGGAGAGCACCTTCAACCTCTAATATACCAAAAACTCGTGTGGGGATTGATTGGGAGAATATTGCGAGTGAAATAAGTCAATTCTGAAGGAGACCTAATTTAAAAACCCTTCGTTTTAGTGGTTTCACTGCTAGTCTGCACGGTTTGACAAACTCTACACTGATCATGTGAATGACACTGTCCTAGGAGAAGGGGTTCAGAAGGTTGCCTTGCATGATTTGGAAATCTGTGCGTAGGCCGTGTGAAGCCTACTTCCTCCCCCTACATGGTTTCCTGGAGAACCCACACTATTTCCCCTAATCGTGCTCCCTTTAAAAATCGTCCAAACGTATTCAAACCCATTCCATACTCTCCAACAAATTCTCAACTCACCCCATGCACTTTAAACACCTAAAAATACATAAAAAAGTCTACATACCTCAAACCAGGGTTGCTAAATCTCCCCAACATTGGACTATCCGTCCTCGGAATGTAGTAAACCCACCCTTTACCGAAAGACCTCAGGCCATTGCTCGACCATCACATTCTCCCACACCCAAGTCTCCACTTGGATCTGGCCATGCTGTCACAAAACCAGAAG
Organism: Viscum album; assembly: GCA_963277665.1. Taxonomy (NCBI): domain Eukaryota; kingdom Viridiplantae; phylum Streptophyta; class Magnoliopsida; order Santalales; family Viscaceae; genus Viscum; species Viscum album. Next base: position 903,191,541 of record OY728165.1, on the reverse strand, counting down.
GAGACCGATTATTTTACCCCGCAGGACCTTCTCTTGCCTATCCACAACCCGCACTGGAATGTGCACCAATTAATAATCTAGCTCTAGCACAACATGATCCCATCGAATAACATGGCCTAGATCCATCTGATAATTTTTCAATTGAAACACATGAAACACATTGTGCACCGCACTAAACATATGTGGAAAGGGAAAATGATAACCCACCTCACCAACCCACTCAAGAATCTCAAAAATTTCCAATATACCTCAGACATATCATTACATACTTCCCCAACCGATGATGTCTCATCCTAAGAGAGATCCTCAAGAAAACTTGATCACTCACCTCAAATGCCTATAGCTGTTGACAATGATCCTCATTCTATTTCTGATGACACTAATCTGTATCCATTATCTTCTTGATTAACATGATCTTCTCCATAGTCTCATGGACATGGCTCAGTCCAACCATCAGGGACTCACCAATTTCCACCCAGCATAGTGGAGAACGACACGACCGACCATAAAATGCATCAAAGGGAGCCAAACGTATGGATTCCTGATAACTATTATTGTTTGAGTACTAAACCAACTACAACTGCTCCTCCCATGAGCCACAAAAATCCATGACACAATCCCACAACATATCCTACATTGTTTTTATCATCCTCTCGGATTGACCATCCGTCTGAGGGTGATACGCCATACTGATGGTCAACTTAGTTCCAATGGATTTGTATATGGATTTCCAGAAATGACATGTAAAAATTGGATCTCTATCAGATATGATGGAAACTAAAACACCATGCCTCTTTACCAACTTCCAGATATAGATTTTGGATAGATCATCCACCATATGAGATTCACTAATTGGAATGAAATGGGCCGACATCTTTAGCCTATCCACTATCACCAAAATGGTGTCGTTCTTTCTGACCATTCTTGGGGGACGTATGAAAAAATCCATTGCTATTTTCTCCTACTCCCAAATAGGGATTGGTAAGGACTGCAACATTCCCGCTGGACTTTGAGGATATGCCTTGACCATCTGGAATGTCAGGCACCCCGAAACTAACTCATCCATTATTCTTGTCATACCATCCCACCCGAACGATGCTTTCAACAAATTTATACATTTTTGGAATTCCATGATGAACAACCCACATGGAATGATGATATTCCCTGAGAATATCATCCAAACAAGAAAGTTGTACATCCATCTTATTCCGAAAACACAAAATTGAATCTCCATTCAGTTCCCAAAGCACAATGGTCTCCCCACCATTGAGTTTCAACATCATGGTCACACACTTAGAATATGATATCTATGACTCTTTAACTTGGCCAACCAAGCCAGGAATCACCAAAAATGAAAAGAAGACTACTCTATCTCCCTGATCCTCACATTCCAGCCGCATGTCAGCTATAACCGACATCAACTGCCACTGGTTCAATGAAAGTTTCACCACATGAGCATATGTTTTTCTACACAATGCATCTTTTACCGAATTTCCCTTACCTGGTGTGTACATCAGGTCAAAATCAAACATCTAGAGATATTCCATCTATCTCCTTTGCCTCATGTTGAAATCTGTTTGTGAGAAAATGTGCTTCAAGCTCTTATGATATGTATATACTATGAATTTCTCACCGAAGATTTAATGATGCTACACTTTCAAAGCATAGAAAACTACTGGAAATTACAAATCATGATTTTGGTGGTTCTTCACATGCACCCTCAACTGTCGTGAGCTATATGAAACCACATGTTTCCCGTGCATGAGAACGCACCCCAACCCTAATCCTGATGCATCCCAGTACAACATGTAACCATTTCCAGGTTTAGGAAAAACCATGATTGTTGTTGATGTAAGGATTCCATTTAGCTCTTCGAAACACTGCTGCGACTATCCATTCAACTAGAATGGAACATTCCTTCTTTTCAAAGCTGTCATCAATGAAGGAAAATGTGGAAAATCATGAAAAAACGCCAATAATACCTAGCTAGACATAGGATACTATGTACCTCAAACACATTCTTTTGCGGTTTCCACAAGATAACAGCCTATATCAATTCTAGATCCACTAAAACATCCCGTTCATAAATCACATGGCCATGAAAACAGACTTCCTATATCCGAAAGGCACACTTTGACTATTTAGGATAAAACCGATGATCCCTCAACCTAGCACTTTCACCAAGTGCTGATCAAGATCCACCATTGTATTTGAATACACTAGAATATCATCTACAAACACCACAACAAATTAATATGGATATCTCTAAAATATCATATTCATCAATTTTAGGAACTCAGCTAGAGCATTTGTTTGACCGAAGGGCATAAACACATATTTATAATGTCCATACATGCTTCTGAATGGTTTTTTAGTATTATCATCCTTCCTTATCCACAATTGATGATATATCGATCTCAGGTCGATATTAGAGAACCACTGGGCTCCCATCAACTGGTCGAACAAATCATCAATTTGGGGAAGTGGATATCTGTTCTCTATCGTATCATGGTTAAGTCTACGATAATCCACATAGAGCCTCAAAGTTCCATAAAATTTTTTGACAAACAACACCGGCACTACCCATGGAGATGTGCTTGGATGGATAAACCTTTGTTTTCTAACTCTTCCAATTGGAATTTCAATTCTCACAATTTAGATGGCGCCATTGGATAAGACGGAAGTGAGAAAGTAATGGTCCCTGGAAGGAGATCAATCATAAAATCCACATCTATTATAGGAGATAACCCAATGAATTCTTCGGGAAAAACATCCATGACCTAATCCACCACTACTAGGAGAACACTCTTCTCAACACCCTCTACCGATTCCAATGACAACACCGCCAAATGATACAATAACATGCCCACAATTGGTGACAGCAAACACGTTCCACAATGCCTTTCATTCCTCTCTCCTCTAAAGAGTTTTCTAACCCCATCATGTGTCATGAAAGCCACTGTTCACACATTACAGTCGATGTGGGCCTCAAACACCACCAGCCAATCCATTCCCTAGATTACATCAAACTCATCCATCTCAAGCACTGAGAAATTCCCCATTAGCTCAACCTCACCCACTACAATACAACATGATCTACACAATAATGCATGATACACACTTTTATCTAGAATAGTTTGATGTTTCAATATTGAAGGAATCATTTCTACCCTTAAACACAACAAATCAACCACACATGCATCAATAAAATAGTGTGAATCACCCATAGAAAACAAACCTTGCATTAAGGTAGAATTTAAAAGACTGGTACCTCGCACTGTGGGTGGTCCTGACTAATCATCCACCACAACCTGCTCGGCTCCAAACAATTCCTTGGTTGCCACACTCTTCTCTTTATTTCCCGGATGAAGAGTTATGGTGTTTCGAGAATCACGATGACTGACATTGCTCTACTGATGAGTGGTATGCTTTTGTCCCCATCGTGTCGAAGTATATGACGTCTGCGATCCCTAAGGAGTGTCACGTGCACCTGACCTCAGAGAATTTATACAATAGCACTGAAGATGCTCCATCTACATTCAATTTTGACATGCTCACGGTTTTGTCATACTATCCCACTTGATGTGGCATGTAGAAAAACAATGAAAACATCTCATCTTACTCTGAGGTTTTAAATGAATATTCGCTGATCCTGCCATCAGATAATGTGCCATACTCCCGCCATGGGAATAAATTCCCCTCCTTTGCATGAACCCAGCGTTAGAGTTCCTTCTATTTACAATGGGTACCACCATGCTTCCTCCACCCATAGCTCCAAACAGATCCCGCTCATCCACTGATGCTCGATTCACCATCTCTGTGTAATCACTGATACACCGCACTGCTATTTTTGAATGGATCTCCTACCTTAACCCCGCTTAGAAGATCCTTAACTTTAACCACATTATACCCACCACCTCAGGTGAAAACCAAACTATGTTAAAAAAATTAGTTTCATACTCTGTTACCGAAAGGTTCTATGGTTTCAAATGGAAGAAATCCATTGTGCACTGAATTTTGAATATATGTGCGATGAATTGTTTGTTAAATAATTCTTCAAATCCTTCCCATGTCATTACCTAGTCTATCCCCCCTTGAACTACCAACTCCCACCACTGCAGAGTAAGATCCTCTAGAATATAAATTTCTAGCATTATTTTCATCTCTAAAAGATTCCTAAAGAATTCAAAAATTCTGTTTATTCTGGACAGCCACACCTCTGCCCTTTCTGGGTCCGAATCACCACTAAATACATGTGGATCCTTCTTTTGAAACTGAACCTCATAATCAACATTCTATGGCTCTTCCACTCTATTTACACATCCCACTGCTTGGAAAGCATGCACTATATTCTAGTCTAACTACTGGTTCACCTAGGGCTTAGGTGCAACCACATTCTCATCGGCCACTTCTGGTTGGTCTCTACAATGTGTACCCAGTTCCATTACTATAAACAGAAAACCATTAACCATGAGTCTCACTTCCATAAACATCAAGAATTCCCATTTCAAATCTCATTACACAATACTATCACAACAAGGTTTCCACCTTTCCACATTTTCCATGTTTCACCATTTTTGAAAACCAAACCATTTTCAAAATACCAAAATTTTTCACATTACAATTTCACACATTTGAAAAACAATTTCTCAAATCATCCCATAAATCATTATGCCTAATGAAATATGAATCCTAGAGGGAAGTCATCTTTATCATATATTCCATGAAAATCTCATTGGTTACACCCACGACAATGAGATTTCCATTTCCTATATGTGTCTCCAAAAAACATATATACCCAACTCCCATGTAACTTTAAGTTCATCATAAATGTGTTAGATGTGTCCTTTAATGCTAGACATTCTAAGATCCAACATTCCTACACCTTGATACCATCCCAACTCAAGGAATATAACACAATGAAAGTAAACTCCAAATCCGATAATCAACTCCAATGGAGCTAACTAACTGATATCACATGTAACACCTCGTCCCTACCACATTGTCTTGAAGAAGCAGTGATGTTTACTTGGCCTTAAGCGATGTTCCCTAGGTTCCAAACGCTGTAAATAAATTCCTAGGGCTTCAAGAACAAATTGTTGAATGACTTTACCTTAAGAAAAACCCAACAAAACCATCCACTAACAGCAGCTATATGATGCATGTCAATAAAAAATTAAAACATTTATTCCCAAAAGACAGCCATGTTGTTCCACAAAACAACCCAAAACCAATACAATCCAACCCAATATCATAGTATTATGTGGAAGACTAAACAAGTGACCCAAAAATAAACCAATACACCCTATACGAATCCCACCAAGCTCCATGCTCCAAGAACCACCACATCTTCCAAGCGTTACCACGAACCACTAGCAATGAGATGCCTTACCACTACCCATGTATTGAAATATGACATCTGCAAAAGCCCCAATGATCCAATGTTGGGGGTGAGTAATAACACTCCATAGGTTTTCCCCAAATGAATTCACAACACACGCCACTAGGATAAAACCATTATCACATTTATATAAAGCAATTTATATAAAATAATCACAATTGTATCCATTTCTATAAGCTAAACATACCATTACCAACCCAAGAAAACCATGTGAAATCCAATCAAACATGCCAAAAGACATTTCATCATTTAAAATTAGTACAAAAATTTTCATCTAGTAATGGAATGCACCACACAAGGTTCCAGAACCCAATACTAGTATAAAAATCATGGCGTCAAATCCTTCAAACCCATATCTTCCTTCCCAAATTTAGTGGCACTTCCAGTCCACTTACCATTGATGGTGACTCTTCTATCCACAACCCATCCCATTTTTACAATGTTTCTTCCCACCCAATTACACAAATCATTCAAAAAACCCATAAACAAGAATATAATCCACAAAGGTCTCCAAAATATGAAATTTGCCATTTTAATTACATGCTGAACCACTTCAATAAATTAAACATTTATTGACAACAACCTGCAACCCTTTTTACTTTCTAATTCCAATTTCAATAAAATAACCCCTTTATTAAAAAACAATTTTACAACATATCATAATTAATTATATAAAACAAACCCTTTTAAAATCTCAAATTTAAAATGATAAAAATATCATTTTACCCAAAAACCCATTTCTTCCCAAAAATCTCCAAAACACCACCAAAGGGATTTCCAATCAATTTCTCACATAAAAAACAAAATTAATTTTATGAAACAGAAATTAATTGTAATCAATATTCAAGTTCTAGAAAATTGGAGTTGAGAGAGAAGCCACCTACCCTTAGGGTTTTGGTGAAATCGACCCACAAGAAACTACACCCCAATCTGGGCAAACACTTCATGAAAACCACTCTACATCTCATTCCATATCATCCACAACCGTTAAAATCAACATCCATGGAAAAACAACACTATATATACATGACACATAATTAGATCTAGAATACCGAGAGAGAGAGAGAGAGAGGGAGATTATGATCTAGAGAAAACCACAATGAAACCAAGAGGAGAGACTTACCCGGGAGAAACCACCTTCAAAACACCAAGAAACCCCTTTCAATCACTTCCAAAATGAGTGGGAGAGTTCCTTAAACCCATGAGAACCCAAAATATCGAGTGAGGCATGAGTGTGAGAAGATTTGGAGTGAAATACGTCAATCCTGAAGGAGCCCGAATTTAAAAACCCTTCCATAAAGTGGTCAAACTGTTAGTCTGCACGGTTTGACAAACAGTGCGCTAACCGTGTGCACACCACTGTATTGAGAGGAGGGGTGTTCATGGTCGCCTCACATGGTTTCGAAAACTGTGTAAAGGTCGTGCGAAGCCTACTACCTCCCCATGTACGGTTTCCTGGAAACTCTTATGGTTTCCCCTAACTATGCTCAAATCGTGCTCCCTATGAAGAGCCTCCAAAATTATTCAAAACCATTCCAAACTCTCCCAACCTCTACTCAAATCATCTTGTGAACATTAAACACATTTGAAAAACATAAAAAAAGGTTATATACCTCATATAAGTGGGGTTACATAAGATGAATTTTGATAAAAAAAAATTATCTAATAATAATTGGATTGGTTTTGGATAGTTTTTAAAATTTTATAACTCATTTATTTAAATCATTATTTAATATGGTAATCACTACATCATCATTGTGTCATAAATGATATTATTTATTTGAAGTATAAAAATTATATAAAAAAATATCATGATGTAGAAAATATTTTTATCTTTCAAATGAGTATTTATAGTCAATGATATACCTTATATAACCATAGTTAAAAACTTATTTACTAAATGATATTTGTTTTTGTCATTTTTTTCATTACTTTAAATTAATTAATATAAACTGTAATTATTACTCCTAAGTGTGTTCATTGTGTCCCAAAATAGACCGTTGGATGCCCATGGTCGGACATATATCATCCAATAGGATCATGAGGCATGTTATGATTATTTAGTCTTATTATAATATTATTTTTACCCCTATTTACCAGATTTACCCTTTATCACTGGTAAATAAAATATTTACCGAATCTATTATTCATAATGTCTAAAAATAGAAAGTTACTTATTCACACAATATTGACCTCCTGATTCCTAATATAGAATACATTTTCTAAAATAAAACTAAAAATTTGGTAGAAATTAACTTAACATTAATTATCATTGTAAAAATAAAAAGCGTGTTTTTAAAAAATAATAACTATCAAAAGATATACACTTGTTTATATCCAATTCCAACGTGAAATTACATTCAATGACCAAATTGGATAAAATGGTAAAAACATATTCTAATTACACTTTAAATACAATTTAAAAGATAATATGACCATATAAATAAATTAGATTAAAATGTAGTTTTGAATTAAAATATAGTATTTTTCACTATTCGTTAAAAAAATGAACATTATCAAAAAAATTCCAAAATTTCATCCAATGTAAATTTTGATGTCCCGATTCCAAAGAATAATATTATTTTATCAAATAAAACATATAATAGTGACAATAACTAGATTTAAAAAGGGCTCGCCATTAAAATGGCTGTAGAATGACCTTTTAAAGAAAATTATAATATTTATGCTTAAAATCAGAATATTTTTTTTTGTGCCTCAAAAATTTTATGGATAAATATAAAAACATTTAGCACACATGTGTAAATTTTTTTATTCAGTTCTATTTATTCCCGCCATTAAAATGAAAAGGCATTAAATACCATTTGAAATACTTATATTATATTAATATTTTTCAGTATAACTCAATTTTTTGTGAAACATAAGTTTTCAACGAAACTTGTTATTATATATCGGGTACACCTTGGAACATAGAATCCCTTTTAATGTAAAATTAATATTTAATTCAAAAATATTAATAAATATGAAAATGTCTTATTCATTATTTACCTAGGATGTTACACTGATTATAAATTTAACATCTACTATCCTATTGAGTTTTCACTTAAAAGATAATCAAAATTGTGAATCTTATATTAAATTTTCGGTGAATGTGGAAAACCGAATATATTGACAGTTGACCCACTGATTCTGATTCCCATATACAATAACAAAAATATATGTAATTACCTTGTTTCCACCAGGATCTAAAATAGTTCTACCAATCCCATTCTTACTTCACCAATCACATATACCTTTAACCTATAAGGAAATATTATTCAATAACTAATAGTCTAAAATTTATACTATCCAAATGGTCCATTAATTCACATATCTACATGGTTTTTATCCAATTTGTAAAAAAATAAAATTAAATAGGAACCATAACAACAAATCATGTATAGATTTATTTTATCAAGATAAAAATGAAATTCAAGGAACAATTTTTTACTAGTGTTCTAAAATATTATTTAAAAGGTATATAAGTTTTTATAATAAAGAATTCATATAAAATATGTTTTTTACAAAAAAATATATTGATTCCAAATGTATCAATATAAAATGTTCATCAAAATTAGATATAATATAATTAATATTAATTTAATGCTACTCTTTAACTCCCCATCACAAATTATTTAAAAACCATAATTTTTTTTAAAACCATTATAATATCTCAGTACTAGCATTCATAGATAAGATTAAAGATACGTTTAATGGAATGATAAGTAATTTTGCAGACATTACCTTAGATCTAGGCTAAAAAATAAAAATGATGAAAAATATAAAACAAATTGATAATAAATACTAAAAATCATATCCTATATATGATATAAGTGTGTGAGTGCAATATGGTGTAAAATAGTGTTTTTTATTTAAATAAAAATAAATCATATATTAAAAAGCATTCGGATCCTAATATACAATTTTATGACCTTGTATAAAACAATGGATATGAATATAGATAAAAAATTGTGATATGTGGTTTATGCTCAATGTTTTATATTCATGAACACAGACCATACAATACCTAGTTTTCAACAAAATTTATTTGTTGAACATGAAAATAAAGAAAATAAATTTTTAACCCATACACTAAAAATGGGGGTTTTATAGATTAACCAAAAATTGATAATTGCAGTCACTAGAAATATTTAAATCTTATTGTATTGAAAATATTATCTTTTTTTCACCAGGATAACCCCATTCTCTAATGTGCCCTCTTGGTTATTCCCCCGATTAAATAAAACTGAAAATTAAATGATAATTTTACATTACAAAACCTTATCTTTCTTGTTTATAATATAACAAGTCTATTATAAATAGGATTTATATTCATCTATTTCACCATTATATTAGATAATAATATGAAAATAATCTATTTCAAAGTCACCCAATTATGGAATTTTGAACAAATTATGTATCTTGTTGAAATGAGTAGGCGATGTTAAAAGATATTTTATACTCCAAATTTATCAAACACCTCAAAGGTCCCAAAAACCAATACATTAATTTCAACTTCTTATTAACATTTAAATTCCTCAAACAATGGGATAATATAAGAAAATGATAATCTTGGACTTTGAATTCTAGAGGAAACCATTTACATTCCTTATATTATTTATAACAACTTTAAGAGGTATATATTAATATATAAGTCATTCTACCTAATATATCATGCTAGGAACAATATGTTAAACATCCCAATCTTTTATCATTTAAAATAGTGTCATTCACGGTCAATGATAATGATATTTTAAATCTTTAATTTAAATAAAATCCTAAAATATTTGGTTATAGGATAATATTGCCAATGAGAAGTGATTCTACCAGGATCCAAAATCCTTAAATATTGTCTACTAATATATCTTCCAACACATTTATAAACCATTATATTATATTTTTTAAAATTTTTGATGATAATTCATAGTTATTTTCAATTTTGTTACCAAATAATTTTGTAACCCCTTCATAAAACATAAATTATACCATGTATTTGGGTAAAAAAAGTTATTCCAGATAGAACAATATGATGTTTAATGATAAATTTTACAATAAATGTTCAAAAAAATTTCCTTCAGTTTATCTAATTAATAATAAAAATATAAATTTACTACACTAAATAATCAATAATTACATAAATGGGATCTATCATCTTAGATTTTTTAGATATATCAACTAGGAAATCCATTGAAATACTTTTCCATTTCCATGCAATAGTGTGTAATGTATTATGTTATCCCATTGATCATTCAAAATAATATTTATGTTATTTCAGTGTAAGGAAATGTTCTATGAATCAAACTATATAGTTCATCATCCTTGACTACAAAATTTTCATTTACGATTTTTAAAAATTTGTTTATGATTGACATGAATCTCAACATTAAAGTCATAAAATGATTTTATATCCATTTCTCACATAGATTATGAATCCTATATTACATTTCAAAAATTGGGAATCATGTATAGAACAACATCCTATCCTTCCATGAGATCACCATAAGTTACATTACCCATTACAATAAAATAAAATAAAGGACCAATATAGTTGATATTATTTGATATATTTCATTTTTATATGTATACAGAGCACATCTATCATACCTATAAGATTTATTTTTTATTATAGAATTTTTTTACATGATTCCAGTAGCTTAAAATATTTTCTAGTGTATTTAACATTATAGGATTGTATTATTATTAAAAATCTATTGTCTATAGATATTACAAAAACTTACTCCAAAAAATTACCATGTTTCTCTATGAAGACAATTATTTTATTACATTGTCATCTAAATAGACAAAAAATTTCTTATAAAATATTTATTAAATCAAACATTTTGGTTTATAGAATACAATGATCAATTAAAAATATTTAATTGATTAATTCATTCCATGATGCCTCAATTTTTGAGTTCCACATGCCATGAAGTGTTATCCATATACAAGTACACATCCTATCCTAATTATAGAGGTATTAAAATATATAATGTTTTCCTCCAATGGTTCAAGGAGAAAAAAATAAGAGAAGATATCCACCATCTTTTTTATTCTTGAATGGAGTCGTGAAATCATCCATTCATACCAAAGATCACTCATTTTTGTGTCAAGGATTTGATAAGATCCATTAAATAGGAGAAATAATAAATAAGTATATTGTAGTTTCTAATTAGGATGAAATTTAACAAATTAGGCATACATTATTAGGGTTTTTAATGATATGGATGAAATAAATTTTCTCTATTTCTACTTCTAAAACTTAATTTAAGACAACATAACCCCAAAAAACCACACCAAATAAATTCATAATGTGAATTTATAGAACAGAAAATAAATTTGGTAATGATATAAATTATTGATCAAAGTATGAAAATAGATTTTATGTTATTTCTTATATTGGCAGTATTATGACATGTCATTTATAAAGATAAAATAATAAAATCCAAGTATTGATAAAAAATATAATTAATTAAGTCCATGATCATGGTAAATTAATTTTTATTGCCAATTTACATCACTATATACTGTAATGGAAATACCTAACACATAATATTATATTGGTAATATTTTCTCTATCCACTATTAAAATATTTTTCTGAAATTTTAATGAAACCTTTGAATGCCTACACATCCCCATTATTGTCCTCAATAAAATCATTAATGGTAATTAGTGGATTTTTATTTTTAACTATATAGTATTTAATCTTATTTTAGTAAGAAAACTTATTTTAATCAGACATAATTGGGGAGGACCATGTTGAGATTCTCAGTCAGAAAGTTCCCATATAAACCGTGTAATTCAATTACCCATCCAAATGATATTAACATTACAAAACCATTAAAACAAATCCAGATAAAAGGGTTATGTTCTAGGCCTAAAATTAATTTAGAACATAACTTTCCTCTCTATAGGTATTTAAAGAAATCACTTTTGATGTAAATTCATATAACAATCTAATACTAATATAAACATCATGATATTCTCTATCTCTAATGTTCCCAAGGATTGGAAAACCAAATCAAAATAAATTGAAATCACTACATTACTTATAGGAGTAATTTATTTATTTGAATACAAATCCAATTTTAATGATTAAGTGTTTCCATAATGAAAACTAAACTATAATATTTCCTATATGAATCTATATGAAATAAAGATTTTATTTTCTAAAATATTATAATAATAATGCAAATTTAATCCACGACTAGAACATGAATGATATATAGAGACATCAAATTATTGATCATAAATACACATGAATAAAATTTTAATTTTTAGTGATCTCGATATGTTAGAGGATTTTTCAAAATCAATAAATAAAGAATTAATTTAGAAAATATTTTTAATTTATATATCAAATGAAAAAAATGAAATAATTTAATGATTTTATGCCATATAGTGTTACACTTAATGTATATTCAATGATTAATTTACCTTTAAAATTTAATGGAATATATTTATATATAAATAAAATATGATATTCATAATTAATGTTGATTTTTACATTCTAATATTATAGTCTCTTATACTATGTAATTTCATTATATATAAAATATCTCTTATGATTCAATACCAAATATATTATGAGGAGTTTCAATCCACTTTGGCCTTTTAGAATAAATTGAAACAATATGGTCATAGTTTATAGATCCCTCATATCCACTTATGAAATCAACAGTTTCGACTTAGAATCGTGTCTAATCTTACAACAATTGTGGAACTACATCAGTTATTATGGAAAATTCAGATTTATTTTCCTAGGTAATTTACATTGGAATAATATTGTATTTCCCCTCAATATAAAAATGAGTTCGTAAGTTAGGAAGTCCCACTCACTCAACAATAATCTTCCCCCTCTTTTTATTTATCATTAGAAGTATTACGTCTCACTACTATGGTTAGTGGATTATCAAATAAAATTTAATTATGACTATCAATACCTCATCTATCACTTATTTTTTTTGACAAACTCATAAAATGTTGGTAATAAAAACATAACCATCATGTGTATATTAAGGAAAACTATAAACTTTAAACATCATTAATTGAAATCCTAAAATTCAATAAATTTGGGTCCAAGCTGAATAAAAACCCTTACACTGGAATTATACCCCACTATATACTAAATTTTATATTATATGTTAATAAACATCATATATTAATCAATATCAATAGTTTAATGACATAAGTTTCAGGTAAAAATTACTTTTAACTCAACCTAGTTATGTTACATATGAATATTTTTACATCCCATTGTCTCCCACCATGAACTTGTTGGACACCAAATCATATAATTTGTGAAATTCACTCTTATATACTCTGATATTTTCAATAACTAAAAATAATTGTAATTTATATTTGACCATTCCATTTATTCTCAGGGTATATAATCTTAGTGAAAGAATAATATTTTCCATTGAATATTAAAAACTATATCCACCTTATAGGGTTCCACTAACTCTTTCTCTCTTTGACATAGGGAAAACCTGAATAAATTACTTAAAAAGGTTTGGTTCAATAGGAGGATATTCAAATATATAATTTTACATAATTGAATCCGTTATATGGGTAGGTTATTTTCTAGGGGGATTATATAATTCAAAATAAATCTAATAATAATAATAAATAAAATAACATTAAAAATTAAAAATTAAAAATATATATCAAATAAAAAATACTATATTTATATTTAAATTTATAAACATTTCTGATATTTTGTGGTTATTTATTAATGGACTAAATTTTTGAAGCTCGTATAAGGATACTATGTATCTAGTAATTCAATTTTTTATAATTATGACACAATATTTCTAAATAGTGTGTAAAAAACCTACAAAAATCCTTGAACCAATTTTACTCTAAAACACAATTTATAACATCAAATTTCACAAAAAAATTTAAAATATTTCATTGCATAGATAATAATAAACATATTAAACCCAATTTTCCAAAACCAATATATATATTATTATATATAGAATTTTATCACATATGAAATAGCGATTTTTAATTAAATATTATATGGAAAAAATGTCACATGAAATATTTTATTAAAGTTAGCCTATATTAATGCATGGATGTAATTACTATTTGAAGTAAATATAATCATATTGAAACCCAACTCCTTCGAAATGTATGGTTCACAACATTTAGGCTAGCTACACCAATTTATGACTATATTCGATGTCCCGAGTTGTTATTTCTATATCTACTTCTTTAGATTCCCCCTATTTCAAAATATTTATTTTATAAAATTTTGAAATTCCCCAACGTAATGGGAGTTACATAGGATCATGAATTTCCACTTGATTTTATTATATTAGAAATCTGGGATAAATTTTAATTTTATATGCTTTTGGAACGAATTTTCTCCCAAAAGCCTATCCTCGTTATTAGAAGAGTATACCAGAAAACTCAACATGAGGGGTCCCAAAATTAGAAATATATATATATATATATACATATATTAAATCATAACTAATAATACTTTACATAATTTTTAGATGTAGTAAATAGTTAAGACTAAATATATAAATATTTCCTTTAGATAAAAATTCAATAAGGTGTATGATAATTTGTATTAAAAAGATCATATAAAAAAAGTAAATAGTAAGAGAACGATTATAACAAAAAAATAAAAAATTTAAAAAAACCTAACAAGAACTCATATAATAGTAAATGGGAAATAGTTATATATAAATTTTATTAATAAAAAATAGGTGATAAACAAGGCTTACATGGTTAACCTAAAAAATTTAAAAAATGTATAATAAAAACTAGTATATGAAATACAAGTCATGTATCTTAGGATAATAACAAATGTATACTTACCTAACTCTATTGGATTAACAATGAAATGTACTAAATAAAAATATATAGGCAAACATATGTGTAATGAACTCGGTGGGCCAAAAGACCAACAAACTCAGCCACGCCCAAGCCCACCCCACTTGCAGATCATAGACCCCCACCCTCAGGCAGATAATAGGCCCCCACCTCTGAATCTACCAGATAACTCGTGGAAGGAACTCTCCCCAGCTTGACAGGGATTTAAAAATCCTCCCTTGTAACTCGAATTAGAGACCACATGCTTAACATCAAACTGGGAGTGTTACGAGTTCCAACTGAGCTACGACCGAGTTGGTACTTGTAACACTCCTGGTTGGCTATTAAGCCTATGGCATTCAGTTTGAGTTTTGGGGGAGTCCAATTAAATCCTCATCAGGTAGGTGACATTTCCTACCACGTGATATCTGGGAGGGTCTGAGGTGGGGCCTCTTATATGCCTTAGGGTGGGGGTCTTCTATCTACCAGAGGACTAAGCTCGGGCGTGGCCGAGTTCGTTGGGATTTAGTCCCACCAGGTTCATTACCTAAAAATGTGCCTTTTATGTTACAAACCCGATGGGCCTAAACCCCAACGAATTTTTCCAGGCACGATCCCATCCCTATGGCAGATAGCAGACCCCCACTCTAAGGCAGATAACTATCCCACACCATAGACTATCCCAGATAACATGTGGTAGGTACTATTCCCTATCTAACGAGGATTTAATTCTCCTCCCCCACAACTCAAACAGAAGACCACAGTCTTAACAACAAACCTAGAGTGTTACGAGAAGTAGGAGGATGATGATTTTTCCTGACAGGCATTTTGCCTAATTTATATGGTGATTGATATTTTCTTGAGTTTGTGCAGTGGGATGAGAAAATCGAGCGTGTTTTTTATGTCATTGGGAACTCCAAATGCTGTTAGAGTTCATAAAATTAAAATAGTGTTTGAGGGTCCAGTCTTGGACTAGTGAGGGTCGGTTTCCCCATCATCGACATAAGGTGAGATGTCATGGGAGGTGTTTATGGCCACTTTCATCAAATGGTTCATACAGGAGGGGGTAAAATAGAGGAAGGGGGCAGAGCTATAGGATTTTTAGTTGGGCCAAGTATCTATAAAGTCATATGTTGACCATTTCAGAAAGCTGGTTTCATTCTCTTTGTAAGTAGCATCGGAAGATCAGATGAAGGCCCCTCTCTTTGTTTTGTGTCTTCATCCTGAAATTGATGAGAATGTGATCTCATCCAATGAAACCTATATCTATATGTTGGTGGATGAGGTATTCATAACTGAATTCATTTTTGGGGTGTAGCCGATGGTAGTTGGTTCTCATTAAGGTTCCCCATCTGGTGAGTGGGGTATGCTAGAGGAGCCTATATTTTTGGAAAATATCCTTCATCGGTTTCAGCTTCTAGTTCGTCGAGATTTTCGCTTTTAGGTTTCCAGTGAGGTCAATTTGGTCACTCAAAGACATCTTGTCGTATTCTTTTGAAGCCTTTCCAGTGCTATAGCCATTTGGGACATTTAGAGAAGTTTTGTATAAAGCGCTATTGAAAAATGAAGTCTTCATTGGAGGATGTGTTTTCTAACTATGAGGCAAGAGATGCTTCAGCCCTCAGATCCCCAAACATAGGCCTCAGGGTGAAGCTTGGGCATAGTTGGAAGTGACAGGGTGTGTTAAACTCCAACCTAGTATTGTTTTCTATGTTTGGATGGAAATTTTTAACATCTCTTTGTTCTTATTTCTGTGAAGTTGTATGTTTAATTTTTTTGTAATGGTATGATGAACTAGATATATTGTAATCCAAGATGTTGTGTCTGTCTAAATGAGGCCTTTGAAAATATTCATTCTCCTTTTAGTGTGTCTTTCCTTTTTGTATGATGGTCTCAATTTTAAAATTCCACAGTGATCGTTTGGAGATTATTAAGCTTTTAGAATAGATTTATTGTGGGATCAGTTCATGTGGGAGGTTCCATGATTCACTGTCAGTAGTTTAAATCATTTACATGGATTTTCATGTTTGATCCCAGTCAAACTTTTTGGTTTTGGGAGTTTTTGTGAGATCTTTCTAGGTGAAGCGCATTTACGTTACAATTTAGTCATATATAGTTGAAACTGTGTGACCCTAGCCATGCATAATGAACCAAATTCATGAAAATCACATGGTCATGCGGTAGGTATCACAACCCTATGGCTTGGTGTCATTTTCGGGCAGAGAAGATGGCACGGTCGACGCAATATTTTGAAACTGTGTGGCCAAGCCATGCGTGGTGCCCCTTCCTTCCAGTAGTTTGCACACGGTTGGTGCACGACTTAGAAATCCATGCGATCTACCCTAAAATTTAACATGTTGAAATCTCTTATTGTTGGTTTTATGGTGGTAATTTTTGGGGATTAAATGTTGTTTTCATTTTTTGATTTCTTGTGGAGGGGAGAGCCCTCTCGTGTTCTCCGCTAATCCTCATTTATGCGTGGTGGTTTCTTCTTGATCGGTCCGGTGTGACTTATGGAACCAATAGTCATCCCAAGGATCATGGATTCCCCTTGGTTTTTTTTTTCAGGAATTGAATTGATCATGGGTTGAATTTCGGTTGTGTGACTTTCTGGGGGCATAAATTGTTCGTCTTGGGGAGAATTTTCGAACCCCAAACTCGGATACAACTTCATTTTATTTTTTATTCTTGATGTCAGATCTTTTATTTGAGACTCATGTTGGGTTTCAAAAGAAATTCCTTGTGTTTTCGTTTTTTTAGTTGTATTCTATACCTATTCATTGTTATTGTGAATTTTGTGGGAAGAATGTGGCATGTTGGAGAGTTTTCGATGCCCGCGATGTCCTTATATTCTATTTAAAACATTGAAGGATCATTGGGCATACTTCCCTAGTGTTTGGGGTGTAATTTGGTGGTGTTCTAGATAATTTATGGGGATGAATGGTTTGAGCACGACCCAAACAAACTGTGAAAACAATCCATGAGATGTTGTAGGAGTTTTTGAGTTTCCCTCTCACGGTTTGCGCACGGTTTGAAAAATTGTGTGGTAAACTATGAAGCTAATTAATGGCTTTATAACATTTTATTTATAGCTCCAATTTGGGAGATTACACCTCAAAAATGAATCCTTATCTATTGGGAATCGAGTAAAGGATCCACCCTCTCCTTCCTCCTTTGATTTTTGGCGATGTAGAGGCAATTTCTCAAGAATGGTTGGTGATTCTTCATGTTTCCTTCATTGAATATCCTATCCTTCTCCTCGCCTATTTGTTTCTTGGGTTTTCATTGGGGTTTCCACCCATGGATGAAAACTAGTGTTAGGGTGGCTTATGTGGTATGTTTTTCTTGTGGCTAGGGTTTGCAGACGGTCTGTGGGGCTTAGATATATCTTCTCTTGAAGTTTCATCGCATTCACACACTGTTTAGGTAGGTGTTTCCATGATTATACTTTCCATTGCAAACCAGTGATGCTTGAACACTTTGGATTAATTTTTAAAAAAATATTATCACCTCCATATGTATTATAGTTAACTTTTTGTGTTTTTTTATGTTGGTTATAATTGTAAAAAAGGGAGTTTAAAATGATTCCATGATTATGCCTATGTGTTGGTGCCTTGGAAGTGTTTTATAAAATAAATTTTGTTTTATAAAAAAAGGAATTAAGCCCTTGTTGTTTTTTTGAACATGGTTTTATATAATTTATTGGTTGAAACATGAATTGGAACATTGAAGGTGACTTGGGAGCCTATTTATGGATTGATTATTTAGGGTGAATATTTTTTCAAAAGCGCTTGATGTTTTTGAAATGTTTATGAGAGATGTTGCAATTGTGTTGGTTTAATGGGAAGTCGTATTTCTGGAAAAATGTATTTGGGTATTCTTATGAATCTTCAAAGGGTTTCATTGGATGTTCGTGCATCCATGGGTGCACTAGGTGCTCACATGGGTGGGCATTCAATTGAAAATGACACATAAAAATGATTTTACGCATGAACATTTATTTATAAAATTTCGCCTCTTCTATCTCCCATTATCATACTTTTAAAATGATTCATAATTTCAAAAAATTGTATTGGAAGTTAATGTGGCATTAAATTGATTTTGGGTTCTTATAAATTTAATTAGTGGGTCATTTTAGGACACGGCTGGTTTCAAATTCTTTAATGGACCCTTAATATTTGTATACATGGAAATGGTTTTAGAAATGATTTGGATCTTCTTTGGTAAATGAATCTAGTTACATAATATTGAGGGCCTATTTGACATTGTACTTTTAAAGGTGATGTATTGTGTTTATTTTAGATAAGAATGTGATTTAGAAAATGTGAATGCCTGGTGGAAAACATTGAACATTTTATGAAATGGTTTGAATGTTAAATGGTGTGATAGCCTGGTTGTATGTTTGTTGACATTAAATGATCAAATCTGTATTTGTCATGTGCTCCTATCCAGGGTAACCGTTTATGGGTAAACGTATAGGAAGAATCCGTGTTTGGGGTAGGCAAGTGCGGTGAGATGATTCACATGTGTGAGAGACTTCCTATATACATAGTATTATTATCACCACCATGGGTTCCTATATGTATTTTAGATGATCAAGTGACATTTAATGATCAAACCTAATTAGATGGGTGGGTACCCCTAGGATTTTGTTATTCCAAGAGGGCTTTGCTACTAAATTGGTCAGTTAGGGAAACTAATTGGTTATAGACTTAAGAGCTTCACCATACACCGACAGGTAGTTTCGAAACTGAGTATGTCGAGGGGTCTCCTAGGGATGTTTAGGATCACCCATAGTTTTTATCTATATTTCTTATTTACATTCTGATCCATTGAATGTTCGTTGGTTCATTTAATTAATTTTCAGCATAGCCCTAATGTTGTTGATTTGTTTTTTATTTATAATGAGAAGTCTAATTTGAATGATGAAACATGGTGTGCATAATTTTGATAAAGGGAATGAAATTTGTTTATTTATAAAAAGAAATAAAACATATTTTTATAGCCTAATTTTTAAAATAGGGTTAATGGATTCTTTTGGAAAAGGAAACACATTGTATCCTTGGTGATTGCCTACTGACCTGTCTAGCTCACACCCAACTTGTACCATTTGGTGTCGGTAGACCCAAACTGTTTTATAGGTTCTGAATTTGTTTAGGTTTTTATGGTTTGAGTATCTCTTAGAGAAGGGTGGTCTAATGGTTGGTGGTGATCAACAGGTCACATGCAGATCGTGCTAGTGGCTGGTTACTTAATATTGTTGTAGCTTCTAGTTCTTTCAGTGTTAGTTGTATTTAGAAGTATTCATATTGGACCAGATTGTTCTTTTATTGAGATTATGTTGTGGTTATCTCTGCATCGTTTTCAATGTGTAATATTATGATCATATTATTATTTGGCTAAATCATTCCATATTGTTTCATATTGATGTCATGCACTTGTTGCTAGCCTGTTGGGATTGGGAATGCCTTTCGGGCAATGTCACCGAATAGGTTGGGTGTCGGGTCAGATGGCATCCCAACCTAGTTCACGAAAATATGGTATCAAATGAGGTTATTGTTATTTGAGGTGTCTGGTAGATAGAGATTAGGAATGTTAGGACTCGATAGGTTGGTGTGAGAAGGGCGTCATGAACCCTTACTTGTTCTGAACCTCGAGTCACCAGCGGTAGTCTGGGATTTGAGTATTTTTTTTTGGGTAGTCTTGGATTGAGGAATGAAAATGGTGGCGAACTGATGTCATGCTGCAGCCTCACATGGTGTGGTGACCCTTGTGGTGTAAAGACCCGCAAATTTCAAGGAAATTTTTTTCTTAATTTTTTTTGGAATTTTACAAGAGCGCAGCTTCAGACGGCACCTGATTCCGAGGCCCGGTGTGCCCGGAATCAATTTCCGAAGTTTGGCTTGGGTACGTTCAGTGAACGGACGAGCGGGTTTTTCTATCTTTTGAACCGGTGCCCGGAATCAAATTCTGAGGGCACCGATGAAATCGCAGAGCCGGTATTTGCTTAGAAACGCCTCTTCCGGAGTTGCATTTGCTCAACCGTGGTTTTTTATATTTTGGACTTTAAGTCGGAAATAAAATAAAGGTTGTGCGACAACTTTATTTTATTTCACTTAAGCCGCTTGGAAGTCACGTGAAAGCCACTTGAGCTGAGTTAAAGCGGATAGGGTGCTATACGGAAATATCCAACCCTCTTGGTAGGATATTTGTGCGGTGGGGCCCGCACGAGCCCCGCCGTTTCTTTCGCTAAGTAACGCACCCGCGAAAACCCGTCAAAATAACTGAAAAGTCAACCGATGCGTTTTCCTTAATTCTTAACAGACCATTTAATTGGGCGGTTTATTTCGTGAATTAAATGGGCTGTTTCATTCGTTGAATTAATTCAACGAATTTAATGGGTCGTTACTTACGCGTTTGCGTTCGTTGGCAAATTAATAAAATAGACAAACTTGCTTATTTTGGAGGATTGCTATCGTTGTGCGAATCCTCTGAGCCTCCACCCTCCCCGCGAAGAACGCGAAGAACGCGAAGAACGCGAAGAACGCCGGAACCGGAATTCGACGACGCACACTGTGATCTGAAACGTCGACGAGCTCTACCCGCGATGTTCTTCGGCGACGCCTCTTCTTCCGCGACCGATCCTCGTTCGGCAACTAAGGTGAGAAACGGATCGTTTAATTCTCCCTTTTTAATTTTAATGACAACGGATTTAATTAATTAAATCCGTTTGTTCTAGATCCGGAGATCGTCGGTGCGACGTTTTTCCCGCGGTGCGACGAACGTCTCTTCCGCGACGACGTGACGATCCCCTCCTTTCGTGACGAGCGATTCCGCGACGACCTCACGTCCGACGGCGACTTCAAGGTAGGGGTTGTTGGAATATTTTATTTCCCGTGTTTATTCTTTTAAAATAAAGAACCCGATCAGGGAACAATTTTAATTTATTTAAAATTGTTGATTGGTTATTTCTTTTCCTCCCGTTGATTTTATGACTAACGCGGAGGGTGCAGGTCTAACAAACAAGACCCGGCAACCCTCCGCCGATCTTTTTGTTGAGCGGATTTGGCGGACGACGACGAACCGTGCGGCAAGGGCGATCCGTTGATCCCGCAGTGAAGATCGGCCCCCGGGAGGAGCAATGGCGCAGACGGGAGGCAAAACGGGCCACCGGAGCAACTTCGGCGGCCCGCGGAAGGCAGCGGCGGCGCCGGCGACCGGAGGCGGCGGCGCCCGGCACGCCGCCGGAGGAATCCACCGCGGCTCGGCCGCGGCGGCGGCGAACCGCCGGACCGCGTCCGCGGTCCGGCCACCCAGCACGCGGCCCGCGCGGGCCGCGTTCCTCCAAGCCGCGGGTCAAACCCGCGGCGGTTTCCCTTCGGCTGCTCGGCCGAAGCCGAGCCGGCCAGTCCGGTTGGCCGGGCCGCGCCCAGGCCGGACCGGACCCGGCCGACCCAGGGGGGGTTCGGGCCGGGTCGCCCCGGGCCCAGAACCCCCATTTTCGGGCCCTTTTCGGTCTTTTGCCCGTATCATGGGCCTGGGACCTCTGATTGACGAACCGTCAGCGGCTACGCGATCCTTGGATCGATACGGTCGTTTCGGTATATTATACTCAAGGTTTCGGAAGACTTTGGGTTCGGCCGGGTTGGTTCGTACACGAGACCAACCGGGCCCTCGGAGCGGAAACGCTCATAACTGGAGCTACGGACGTCCGATCGACGTACCGTCAGCTGTGGTAGTTTCCTCTAAGTGAGACGGAACTTTTGGCATACTCCGCCCGAGGATCGGACACAGGCGGAGTACGGTCGGGTTGGTTTTGCCCTAAAAACCAACCGGGCCCCTGAGACGAAAAAGCCAATAACTCTCAGACCGGGCGTCCGATTGACGCGCCGTCTGTTGCGTTGAGAACCTGTTGTCGATACGGAACTTTTGGATACATCAACTTCGGACTACGTGTCAGTTGATGTATCAGCCTCTCGGCTCGTGGAGCGGACCCTCCTAAACGAGCTCGTTGTGTGCGGGAACCCTAGTGCTGGCTGTGACTTCGACGACAGAGCAGAGATCCTCCGTGGACTGCGACGACGACAGAGCAGAGATCCTCCCTGGACTGCGACGACGACAGAGCAGAGATCCTTCGTGGACTGCGGCGACGACTGTGCAGAGATCCTCAGTGGACTGCGTCGACTACTGCACTCAGCGATCCTACGTGGATCAGTGCTACAGGTCCTGTGTGGGCCCGATCCTGTGTGGGTCCTTACTACCGGTTCTGTGTGAGCCACTGCCTACAGGTTCTGTGTGAGCCCGATCCTATGTGGGTCTTTTGCGGGGGGTTAGTACCTATCGATCCTTCGTGGGTCCGACGACTTAGATGGATCAGTGATCATCTTTGACGTCATCTGAAAAAGTATACCTGGTTGAGCTGAATCTTATGTTACTCTCCTTTGTGGATTGTGTTGAACTATCCTATGTGGATTTACTATTTACTGTTTACTCTCCTTTGTGGATTTGAGTCTTGCTTTCCTGTGTGGATTGAGTTGTTCTTGAGCTCGTGAGCAGAGCTAGAATTGGGGACTTAGGTATATGTATGGGCATATACCTAAGTCGAGTCAGATGTTACTTCGTGATTGCACCTTCCTTTTTTTTTGCTATATCCTTTGTGGATTTTGGGAGACCTTCGGGGGTCTTGGGGTCCTTACTAAGTAGCTTATACTCACCCCTGTACGGGCTATGCCCGCACCTTGTTGTGTTGGATGCAGACGACGGACAACGCTGATCACGGTTGGGGCGTGGAGCAGGACGGTACCTGGAGGCGGACCACTGGGCGGGACGTGCTCGGAGCGGACGTGGGACCCGAGGAGCCTGGAGGCTATCTGTACCCACCCTTCAGGTGGGATTGCCAGTGGACGACATGAGGCCGCCGTCTTTTCTTCAGTTGCTGTTCTTTTCCTTTTCAGTTGTACTTTCAGTTGGGCTTGTATTCCGGCCCCCCTTTACTTTTCTGCACTTGTAGTTACTTTCCGCTTGCTGACTCTGTGGTGGTTGTTACTTATAAAGGCAATGCCTTCCCTGTTTACCTGGATTTACGCCTTGGTGCTAGTCGCCAGCCCCCGGCCTATGGAAGGCGGGCTTGGGGTAGTCACGGCACTGGCCCCGAGGTCGGGTCGTGACAAATTGGTATCAGAGGTGGTCGGTTCTACCGCAGACTCTGATCGTCTTTTCTTTCTATATGAAGCAATAGTGGTTAGTGTATTGAGTGTGGTTATCAGTTCAGGGAGCCCAGTGTTGGTGCGGCGGCCGACATATCCGTACACCAGGACCCTGACTCCTGATTTACGACTTAATGCATGAAAACATTGATTGCGTGTGTGTTCCAAGTTTTCTTTGTGATTACTTGTGTCAGCTCACCGGGTATACTGATCTGCTTCATGAAAGTCTCTAGTCTTCCTTGTGATTACTTGTGCCAGCTCACCAGGTATACTGTTCTGACTGTGGTGCTCTTGTTCTCCTTTTCAGGATGGCCCCGCGATGACATCCAGCTAGGGTTCCGAGTGTAGGGCGCGACGACAGCCCACCGAGCAACGAGGCCTCGGTGCAGGGCCCTTTTCCAGCAGTGGCACCGGCGGTAGCTTTACCCGCCGAGCCACCAATGCTACCAGTACCAGACGCTGACGATGCACGTCGCCTCAGGGCACTGCATGAGTTTCAGAGCCAGCGACCGCCCAGGTTTCGCGGTGAGGCGGACCCCCAGGCCGCCGAAGACTGGCTAGAGGCGGTGGTACGGATCTTTAGGCTAGTGAGGACACCAGCGGATCTCATGGTGATTCTCGCGGCGAGCCTCCTGCAGGCGGCGGCAGGACGATGGTGGAGCTTGATGCTCCAGGTTCACGATGAGGCATCCTTGCTCTGGACGGACTTCGAGAGCCTCTTCCGCTCTGAGATCGTCCCGGCCACCCTCCGAGCGGTGCGCATCCAGGAGCTTCTCCAGCTGCGCCAGGGCAGCATGACGGTCGCTCAGTACGCGGCGAGGTTCACTGACCTATCTCGCTACTCGACCGACATGGTACGGGACCCCTTCTTCCGGGCCCGGACCTTCGAGCAGGGCTTGCGGCAGGAGATTCGGGCGTCTCTGATCTCCCTCAGCATTCCGACCCAGGCGGGAGTACTGGAGCGATCCCTCTTGATCGAGAGCTTCCTGGCAGAGCCTTCTTCAGCGGCGAGACCTAGAGCAGGGCAGCAGGTAGCTGAGTCTTCGGCAGCAGGTAGCCGACGGATGACTCTCGGGTCCAGGCAGACCAGACCCCCACGCAGACGGCCTCAGGACACCGGCTCAGCAGTGCGGGGCACACAGCGGAGTGCCAGCCTTCCGAGAGGCAAGCTGTGCTACTCCTGCGGCGGGCAGGGTTACATGGCTCGTGACTGCCCGACTCGCCGATCAGAGGAGCAGCAGACGGTGGAGGGGCCACCCAGGCAGAGGCAGAGGGTCGACCGTGGCAGTCTGCAGAGAGGAGGCGGACGAGGCAGAGGAGCTGGCCGAGCAGCGGGTGGTGGGCGACGCTTCCAGGCTCTACCCCCACCACCACCAGGAGGGCCACCTCGACCACAAGGAGGTGGCGGGCAGGGACAGGCCCAGCTCCAGGCAGTGGAGGCCTACGACCCCGACTTGCAAGAGATGATTCGAGGTACGATCTGTGTCTATTCCACCCTTGCTGCAGTACTTATAGACACAGGAGCGAGTCACTCTTTCATAGCCTCTGCCCTTGTTCGGAGCTCGGAGATTCCGACTGAGCCGTTGGCTCGATCCTTACGGCTAGAGACTCCTACGGGAGCAGACTCGACGATTACGCACTGGTGCCGGCAGTGTGAGATTTTTCTAGGAGGCGAGAGCTTCGGCTGAGATCTTCTTGCAGCGGCGTCGAGGCCTTACGACGTCATCTTGGGCATGGATTGGCTATCCACGGTTCATGCCCAGATCGACTGTTTTAGGCGCAAGGTGCGATGTGTTCGCACCGACGGGAGCAGGTTTACCATCACCGGCGAGAAGGGATCCTTTGCAGCACAGGATGGACTTCCGCGGAGGAGAGTGCAGCCCATCTCTCATCAGTTGGCTAGCCTCATCCTAGGAGCAGTGGACGTGCGGAGTCCAGTTTTTCCTGCAGTGGTGGACCAGTACGTGGACGTCTTTCCCGACGACGTTCCAGGGCTACCTCCTCGTAGAGAGGTAGACTTTTACATCGACTTGTACCCCGGGACAGCCGCGATATCTACTCCAGCATACCGGATGGCCCCCGCCGAGCTTCGAGAGCTGCGGGTACAGTTGGAGGACTTGCAGAGCAAGGGGTTTATCCGACCCAGTGTTTCACCCTGGGCTTCCCCGATATTGTTCGCCAAGAAGGCGGACGGGAGCTTGCGACTGTGTGTCGACTATCGTCGCCTGAACCAGGTGACAGTGAGGAACAAGTATCCGCTACCACGGATTGATGACCTCTTCGATCAGCTCAAGGGAGCGCGGTGGTTCTCGAAGATAGACCTCCGGTCAGGCTATCATCAGCTCAGAGTTCGAGACGAGTACGTGCAGAAGACGGCCTTCAGGTGTCGGTATGGCCATTATGAGTTCTTGGTTATGCCATTCGGCGTAACCAATGATCCAGCAGTGTTCATGAGCCTCATGAACAGGATCTTCCAGCCATACCTCGACCGATTTGTCGTGGTCTTCATTGACGACATTTTGGTATACTCGACGACTGAGGAGGAGCATGCCTACCACCTGCGAGTTGTGCTAGACACACTCCGAGAGAACCAGCTTTATGGAAATCTCTCAAAGTGCCAGTTCTGGTTACGTGAGGTCCACTTCTTGGGGCACGTCATCTCTGAGGCGGGAGTTGCAGTGGATCCCGCGAAGATCGAGGCAGTGCTAGCTTGGGAGCCACCCAGGAGCGTGACGGAGGTGCGGAGCTTCTTGGGCCTAGCCGGATACTATCGGAGATTTGTGCCAGACTTCTCCAGAGTTGCGGCACCACTCTCAGCCTTGACGAAGAAGGGGAAACCCTTTGTGTGGTCAGACAGATGTCAGCAGAGCTTTAAGGAGCTGAGACAGAGATTGACCAGCGCACCTATCTTGAGGTTGCCTGAGGAGGGAGTTGGATACGTAGTTTACTGCGATGCATCAGGGACTGGACTCGGGTGCGTCCTGATGCAGGAGCGGGCCGTGATCGCCTACGGATCACGTCAGTTGAGACCGCATGAGCAGAACTACGCCACTCATGACCTGGAGTTAGCAGCAGTGGTCTTCGCTCTGAAGACTTGGCGGCACTATCTGATGGGCGAGCGCTTCACAGTCTTTTCTGACCACCAGAGTCTCAGGTATATCTTCTCTCAGAAGGACCTGAACCTGAGACAGCGGAGATGGCTTGAGTTCCTCCAGGACTATGACTTTGAGATAGTCTATACTCCTGGGAAGGGGAACGTGGTAGCCGATGCCCTCAGCAGGAGGACGGGCATTCAGCTACTTGAGGAGGCGACGAAGCAGCTAGCCTCCTTACAGATATCCTTTGTGGATAGAGACGGGGCAGCCTTTCTTCAGTCTCTCACAGTCTCTCCTCCACTTCTACAGCGGGTCAGAGAGGCTCAGCATGGGGACGCTGACTATGAGACCCGGCGTGCACTGATATCCTCAGGTCAGGCGCCTGATGGCTTCTCCCTTGGAGCAGAGCACGACATCATTTTCAGAGGACGTACCTTCGTACCAGTCTCTTTACGAGAGGAGGTGCTGAGAGAGTTTCACACTTCTCCCTTGGCGGTACATCCGGGAGTGGCGAAGATGTACCAGGATCTCAGACGACAGCACTGGTGGCCGGGCATGAAGAAAGCTGTGGTAGAGTTCGTTTCACGATGCCTCACCTGCCAGCAGGTGAAGGCAGATCATCAGGTACCAGCAGGCTTGGTACAGCCCTTGGAGGTCCCGGAGTGGAAGTGGGACGGCTTATCTATGGACTTCGTGACTGGACTTCCACGCACTTCCAGAGGTCACGACTCCATTTGGGTGATTGTCGACCGACTCACCAAGTCGGCACACTTCTTACCAATCAGAGAGCAGGGCTCAGTGGAGAGCTTGGGACGTCTTTACGTCCAGGAGATCGTACGACTTCACGGTGTGCCATCGTCTATCGTCTCCGATCGAGATGCTCGTTTCACTTCCCGTCTTTGGAAGGGGTTGCAGGAGCCGTTCGGGACGCGGCTCCATCTGAGCACAGCCTTCCACCCTCAGACGGATGGTCTGACTGAGAGGACCATACAGACACTCGAGGACATGCTCCGTGCATGTGTTATCGACTTTGGTCGCAGCTGGGAGGACCACCTACCCTTGGTGGAGTTCGCATACAACAACAGCTACCACTCCACCATCGGGATGGCACCATACGAGGCGTTGTACGGCAGACCCTGCAGATCACCGTTGTGCTGGACAGACCCTGGGGAGTCAGTACTCGTGGGACCAGAGATGGTCTGAGCCACGACAGAGAAGGTCCAGATCATCCAAGAGAGGATGAGGACAGCTCAGAGCCAGCAGAAGTCATATGCTGACAGGAGGCGGAGGCCACTAGAGTTCGAGGATGGCGACCACGTCTTTTTGCGTGTCTCACCTCGACGTGGTTTACGGAGATTCGGCCAAGGCGGCAAGTTGTCTCCACGCTTCATCGGGCCTTTCCAGGTCCTCAGCAGGATAGGAGAGGTGGCTTATCGCCTGGCTCTACCACCTCAGTTGCACCGGGTGCACGACGTCTTCCACGTGTCTCAGCTGAGGAGATACGTGCACGACCCGACGCACATCATCGACTTTGGGGAGCTGGACGTGGACGATGGGGTGACTTTTGCGGAGGTCCCAGTGGAGATCGAGGATCGACAGGAGCGGGTCCTACGTGGGCGGTCGATTCCTCTTGTGCGCGTCAGATGACAGCACGGGAACCTCCAAGAGAGCACTTGGGAGCGGGAGGCTCAGATGCGTGCTCAGTACCCCCATTTGTTCCCCTAGTTTTTGATGTATCTTTACGGGGACGTAAAGCCCTGAGGTGGGAGTAATGTAAAGACCCGCAAATTTCAAGGAAATTTTTTTCTTAATTTTCTTTGGAATTTTACAAGAGCGCAGCTTCAGACGGCACCTGATTCTAAGGCCCGGTGTGCCCGGAATCAATTTCCGAAGTTTGGCTCGGGTACGTTCAGTAAACGGACGAGCGGGTTTTTCTATCTTTTGAACCGGTGCCCGGAATCGTATTCCGAGGGCACCGATGAAATCGCAGCGCCGGTATTTGCTTAGAAACGCCTCTTCTGGAGTTGCGTTTGCTCAACCGTGGTTTTTAAAATTTTGGGCTTTAAGTCGGAAATAAAATAAAGGTTGTGCGACAACTTTATTTTATTTCACTTAAGCCGCTTGGAAGTCACTTGAAAGCCACTTGAGCTGAGTTAAAGCGGATAGGGTGCTATCCGGAAATATCCTACCCTCTTGGTAGGATATTTGTGCGGTGGGGCCCGCACGAGCCCCGCCGTTTCTTTCGCTAAGTAACGCACCCGCGAAAACCCGTCAAAATAACTGAAAAGTCAACCGACGCGTTTTCCTTAATTCTTAACAGACCATTTAATTGGGCGGTTTATTTCGTGAATTAAATGGGTTGTTTCATTCGTTGAATTAATTCAACGAATTTAATGGGTCGTTACTTACGCGTTTGCGTTCGTTGGAAAATTAATAAAATAGACAAACTTGTCTATTTTGGAGGATTGCTATCGTTGTGCGAATCCTCTGAGCCTCCCCCCTCCCCGCGAAGAACGCGAAGAACGCGAAGAACGCGAACAACACGAAGAACGCCGGAACCGGAATTCGACGACGCACACCGTGATCTGCGACGTCGACGAGCTCTACCCGCGACGTTCTTCAGCGACGCCTCTTCTTCCACGACCGATCCTCGTTCGACAACTAAGGTGAGAAACGGATCGTTTAATTCTCCCTTTTTAATTTCAATGACAACGGATTTAATTAATTAAATCCGTTTGTTCTAGATCCGGAGATCGTCGGTGCGACGTTTTTCCCGCGGTGCGACGAACGTCTCTTCCGCGACGACGTGACGATCCCCTCCTTTCGCGACGAGCGATTCGGCGACGACCTCACGTCCGACGGCGACTTCGAGGTAGGGGTTGTTGGAATATTTTATTTCCCGTGTTTATTCTTTTAAAATAAAGAACCCGATCACGGAACAATTTTAATTTATTTAAAATTGTTGATTGGTTATTTCTTTTCCTCCCGTTGATTTTATGACTAACGCGGAGGGTGCGGGTCTAACAAACAAGACCCGGCAACCCTCCGCCGATCTTTTTGTTGAGCGGATTTGGCGGACGACGACGAACCGTGCGGCAAGGGCGATCCGTTGATCCCGCAGTGAAGATCGGCCCCCGGGAGGAGCAATGGCGCAGACGGGAGGAAAAACGGGCCACCGGAGCAACTCCGGCGGCCCGCGGAAGGCAGCGGCAGCGCCCGGCGCGCCGCCGGAGGAATCCGCCGCGGCTCGGCCGCGGCGGCGGCGAACCGCCGGACCGCGTCCGCGGTCCGGCCTCCCAGCACGCGGCCCGCGCGGGCCGCGTTCCTCCAAGCCGCGGGTCAAACCCGCGGCGGTTTCCCTTCGGCCGCTCGGCCGAAGCCGAGCCGGCCGGTCCGGTCGGCCGGGCCGCGCCCCGGCCGGACCGGACCCGGCCTAGACGGGTCGGGTCGACCCGGTTCGGCCGACCCAGGGGGGGTTCGGGCCGGGTCGCCCCGGGCCCAGAACCCCCATTTTCGGGCCCTCTTCGGTCTTTTGCCCGTATCTTGGGCCTGGGACCTCCGATTGACGAACCGTCAGCGGCTACGCGATCCTTGGATCGATACGGTCGTTTCAGTATATTATAATCAAGGTTTTGGAAGACTTTGGGTTCGGCCGGGTTGGTTCGTACACGAGACCAACCGGGCCCTCGGAGCGGAAACGCTCATAACATGAGCTACGGACGTCCGATCGACGTACCGTCAGATGTGGTAGTTTCCTCTAAGTGAGACGGAACTTTTGGAATACTCCGCCCGAGGATCGGACACATGCAGAGTACGGTCGGGTTGGTTTTGCCCTAAAAACCAACCGGGCCCCTGGGACGAAAAAGCCAATAACTCTCAGACCGGGCGTCCGATTGACGCGCCGTCTGTTGCGTTGAGATCCTATTGTCGATACGGAACTTTTGGATACATCAACTTCGGACTACGTGTCAGTTGATGTATCAGCCTCTCGGCTCGTGGAGCGGACCCTCCTAAACGAGCTCGTTGTGTGCGGGAACCCTAGTGCTGGCTGTGACTTCGACGACAGAGCAGAGATCCTCCGTGGACTGCGACGACGACAGAGCAGAGATCCTCCGTGGACTGCGACGACGACAGAGCAGAGATCCTTCGTGGACTGCGGCGACGACTGTGCAGAGATCCTCAGTGGACTGCGTCGACTACTGCACTCAGCGATCCTACATGGATCAGTGCTACAGGTCCTGTGTGGGCCCGATCCTGTGTGGGTCCTTACTACCGGTTCTGTGTGAGCCACTGCCTACAGGTTCTGTGTGAGCCCGATCCTATGTGGGTCTTTTGCAGGGGGTTAGTACCTATCGATCCTTCGTGGGTCCGACGATTTAGATGGATCAGTGATCATCTTTGACGTCATCTGAAAAAGTATACCTGGTTGAGCTGAATCTTATGTTACTCTCCTTTGTGGATTGTGTTGAACTATCCTATGTGGATTTACTATTTACTGTTTACTCTCCTTTGTGGATTTGAGTCTTGATTTCCTGTGTGGATTGATTTTTTCTTGAGCTCGTGAGCAGAGCTAGAATTGGGGACTTAGGTATATGTATGGGCATATACCTAAGTCGAGTCAGATGTTACTTCGTGATTGCACCTTCCTTTTTTTTTCTATATCCTTTGTGGATTTCGGGAGACCTTCGGGGGTCTCGGGGTCCTTACTGAGTAGCTTATACTCACCCCTGCACGGGCTATGCCCCCACCTTGTTGTGTTGGATGCAGACGACGGACAGCACTGATCACGGTTGGGGCGTGGAGCAGGACGGTACCTGGAGGCGGACCACTGGGCGGGACGTGCTCGGAGCGGACGTGGGACCCGAGGAGCCTGGAGGCTATCTGTACCCACCCTTCAGGTGGGATTTCCAGTGGACGACACGAGGCCGCCATCTTTTCTTTAGTTGCCGTTCTTTTCCTTTTCAGTTGTACTTTCAGTTGGGCTTGTCTTCCGGCCTCCCTTTACTTTTCTGCACTTGTAGTTACTTTCCGCTTGCTGACTCTGTGGTGGTTGTTACTTATAAAGGCAATGCCTTCCCTGTTTACCGGGATTTACGCCTTGGTGCTAGTCGCCAGCCCCTGGCCTATGGAATGCGGGCTTGGGGTAGTCACGGCACGGGCCCCGAGGTCGGGTCGTGACATGTGGAGCCTATGTGCCCAGTTCAAGGTCCTTTTTGTGTTATTCCTTACATGGGGCCTGGCTCACCACCATGTTTCCTAGTTATGCATTTCCACTAGTATCTCTTTCATGTAGTTTGTTTTTGGATGTGTTTTTATTTGATTTTGGTTCATGTGACTATGTTGAAAATGAGATTGTATTTTCAAATGGAAAATAATTTAAATGAACATGCATTCTATCAAGTGTTTTTAAATAGGTAAAGTGGATTTTGAAACATTGATGGTGTTTTTTGTTTGAGAATGTGAATGGAATGTGGCCCTTGGTATTTCTTATGGATATTCACATGTTTGTGGGTATATGTGGGAAGTGCATATTGGCACATGGTATTGGATATGGACTGACACACATGTAATGGTTCATAAGATACCATGTGTTGGGTGTTCATGTTAAAGGTTTGGTATGATTTTCCTAAAGTGGATTTCAATGAGAAAATGATATCAGAAATTTGTTTTTTTTTCTTGAAAATGGGTTTTTGGTATTTGGTAATTAGCCTTAGAAAAAGGCAATTTTTAGTTTTAAAAGGAAAATGATGATTTTTTAAAAATAATATTTGGTTGGTGTTTTTGTACTTTTATTCTGAGCTATTTGGATTTGGTTTGAGGTGTTCATCTTTGTTTGTGCATCAGTTTGATATTGGATCTGGTATGTGATTTTCATGTTGTTCAGAAAATGCCACCCAAAAAGGACTCCAATGTTCTTAATGATTCATTCCCTGGTTCTTTTCATCCCCATGTTTTCCTATTATATGGTGATTGATAATTTCAGGAGGTTGTGTCGTTGGTTAAGGAAGTCAAGCGTGTTTTTATGTCATTGGGAACTCCTGAGGATATTAGTGTTCATACAATTCAATGGTTGTTTGAGGGTCCAGTCTTGGACTAGTGGGGGTTGGTTTCCCCATCATTGATAGAAGGAGAGATGCCATGGGAGGTGTTTAAGTCCCTTTAATCCAATGGTTCACACAGGAGGATGTGAAGTAGAGGAAGGTGGCATAGCTATATGATGTTTAGTAGAGCCAGCTATCTGTAATGTATTATGTTGACCATTTCATAAAGATGGTTCCATTCTCTTTGTAAGTATCATAGGAAAATCATATGAAGGCTCAGCTCTTTGTCTGCGGTTTTCATCCTGAAATTAAAGAGAAAGTGCTGTAATCCAATGAAATCTATTTTGAGAAGTTGGTGGATGAGGAATTCATGGCTGAATTTGTTTTCGAGGTGCTGCCGGTGGTAGTGGGTTCTCATTAAGGTTCCCCATCTAGTGAGTGGGGTATGCAATAGGAGCCTATTTTTGGAAAATATCATTCATCAATTTTAGCTTCCAGTTATTCGGGTCATTCACTTGTATGTTTTTAGTATGGTCGGTTTGGTCACTCAAAGACGTTGTGTGGTATTCTTCCAAAGACTTTCCGGCGCTGTAGCTATTTGGGACATTTAGAGAAGTTTTTTATAAAGAGCTATCGAAAAAGGAAGTCTTGACCAAAAGATGTGTTGTCTAACTATGAGGCAGGAGATGCTTCAGCCATCAGAGCCCCAACCACAGGCCTCGGGGCGAAACTTGCACACAGCTAAGAGTGATAGGGGGTGTGAAACTCTAACCTAGTATTGGTTTCTTTGTTGGTATGGAAATGTTTAACATCTCTTTGTTCTTATTTCCTTGAAGATGTAAGTTGATTTTTTTGGTAATTGTATGATGAACTATATCACTTGTAATCCAAGAAGTTCTGTCTATCTGAATAAAGCCTTCGAAAATTTTCCATCTCCTTTGAGTGGTCATGCCTTTGTGTAAGATGATCTAAATTTAAACATTCAACAGTTCTCATTTGGAGATGTTGAAGCTTTGTAAAATGGATGTATTATGTGTTCAGTTCATGTGGCAGGTTCATTGATTTAGTGGCGGTAGTTCCAATATTTGACATGGATGTTTGGGTTTGAGCCCAGTCAAATTTTTTGGTTTTTGGAGTTTTCGGGAGATCATTCCAGGTGAAACGTAGTTACCGCATGATAACCACACAGTTAGTCAAAACTGTGCGACACTATCCATACATAAAAAACCAACTGCACGATAAGAACATGGTGGTATGGTAGGTCTCATAACCGTGTGGCTTGGAGGTGTTTAGGGGCACATGATTTGGCACGGTTGACCCACTATTTTG
Source organism: Viscum album (assembly GCA_963277665.1). NCBI lineage: Eukaryota > Viridiplantae > Streptophyta > Magnoliopsida > Santalales > Viscaceae > Viscum > Viscum album. Next base: position 903,156,646 of record OY728165.1, on the reverse strand, counting down.
AAACTGTACGGCTAAGCCTTGCGGGGTGCCCCTTTATTCCAGTAGTTCACACTGGGTTGGTGCACGACAAAGTAAACCGAGTGGCCAAACCAGGAAAGCTACCCTGATGTTTAAAATTTTTAAATCCTTTGTTATTGGTTGATGTGTGGTTCTTGTTTGGAGTTTAAATGTTGTTTGTATAATTTGAGTTATTGTGGTGGGGAGAACCCTCTCGTGTTCTCCCATAATCCACATTTATGTGTGGTGTTTTCATGTTGATCAGTCCAGTACGAATTATTGAGTGAATATTCATCCTGTGTTTCATGTATTACCCAAGGTTTTTATCAGGAATGGAATTGATCTTTGGTTGAATTTTGGCTGGGTGAATTTCTGGGGGTAGAAAGTGTCTGTGGTTGGGAGAATTGTCACACCCCGACATCAGATACTCCTACATTTTATTTTTTATTCTCGATGTTGGATCTTTGGTTGAGGTTCAAGTTATGTTTCAAACCAAAGTCCTTGTTTTTTGTCTCTATTAGTTTTATTATAGACATATTCAAGGTTATTGTAAATATTGTTGGAGAAAGTGGCATGTTGGAGTGATTGTGATGCCCTATGTGCCTCTATATTCTATTTATAACATTGAATGATCATTGGGAAAACATCCCTAGTGTTGGGGTGTAATTTGGTGGGGGGTATTGGAAAATTTTTGGGGTTGTACGTTATGAGAACGACCTTCAAAAACTGTGCAACCAAACCATTCAATGTTGCAGGAGTTTACTAGTACCCCTCCCACAGTTTGCGCACGGTTTGACAAATCGTGCAACAAACAATGCAGCTACTTGCAGGATTTATAACTTTTGTCGTGGAGTCTGATTTGGGTTATTCCACCACCAAAATGAATCCCTACCTATTGGGCATCGACCAAAACACCCTCCCCTCCTTCCTACCTCAAATATGTGCGACCGGAGTTCAATTTCGGATGAATGGTTACTTATTCTTCATGTTTTTTTCACCTAATCTTCTCTCCTTCTCTTCCCCTCTTTGGTTCCTGGGATTTAATTGGGGGGTTTTTCATATGGCTGAATCAGAGGTCTAGGGTTGCCGCATGTGGTATGTTTTTCATGTGGTTGGGGTGTTCGTATGGTCCGTGGGGCTTAGATATGTCTTCCCTTGAAGTTTCATCACATTCACAACCATTGAGGTATGTGTTTCCATGATATTACATTCCATTACAAACTATTGGTGATTTAACACTTTGGATTAATTTTTAAACATGAATAAATCCTCAAAAAGAATTATAGTTAACTTATTGTGGTGTTTTTATGTTGGTTACAATTGTTAAAAATGGTGTTTAAAATGATTCATTGATTATGTATATGTGTTAGTGCCTTGTAAGTGTTTGAAAAAATCCCATTTCTTTTATAAAAAGAAAATTGATCCCTGGTTGTATTTTTTGAACATGGTTTTATATATTTTATTGGTTTAAACATTAATTGGAGCATTGAAGGTGATTTGGGAGACTATTTGTGGATTGAATTTTTATAGTGAAAAAATTTGGAATAGTCTTTAGGATATTTGAAATGTTTATGAGAGATGTTGCAATTGTGATGGTTTAAAGGGATGTTGTAATTCAGAATTTTTTTGGGAAATTCTTATGGTTCTTAAAAGGGTTTCATTGGATGTTCGTCCATCCATGGGTGCACTAGTTGCACCCATGGGTGGGCATTCATTAGAAAATGACACTTAAAAAGGATGTTACACATGATCTTTGATTTATCAAATGTTAAATCTTCTCACTCCCATTATCATACTTCTAAAATGGATCATGATTTTTAAAAAGTGTATTGGTTTTTAATGTGTCTTTAAATTGATTTTTGTTTCTTAAAATTTGAACTGTGGGGTATTTTGGGACACTGTTAGTTTCAAATGTTTCAATAGACAGTTTTCCTTTGTAAACAAGGAAATGGTTTTAGAAATGATTTGGAACTGCTTTGGAAAATGTAATTGGGTGCATAATATTGAAGTACCGTTTGACAATGTACTTTTAAAGGTGATGTTTTGTGTCAATTTTAGAAAAGAATGTGATTCAGAAAATGTGAATGCCCAGTGGGAAACGTTGAACATTTCTTGAAATGGTTTGAATGTTAAACGGAGTGACGGACTAGTTGGCACTGTATTGAGATGAAATGATCGAATGTATATTTGTGGGGTGCTCCGATCTAGGGTAACCCATTATGGGTGACTATATAGGAAGCATCTGTGTTTTGTGTAGGCAAGTGTGGTGAGATGATTCACGTGAGTGAGGGACTTCCAACATTCCCAGTATTATTATCACCACCATTGGTTCCAAGGTGTCTTTTAGATGATCGAGTGACTTATAATGATAAACTTCGCCAATATGGGCTAGTACCCTTGGATTTGTTAGGCCAGGCAGGCTTTGACACTAGATTGGTCTGTTAGAGAGGCCAATTGGTTATAGACTTAGGGGCTTCACCATACACTGGTAGGTGGTTCTGAAACCGAGTACGTCTAGGGGTCTTCTAAATATGTTTAGGATCACCCATGGTTACTATCTGTATTTCTTGTTTACATTATGCAACATTTAATGTTTTTTCTCAGTTTATTTATTTTCAGCATTTCCCTGGGGTTGTTGATTTGTTTTTTTATTTAAAATTAAAATTTTATATTGTATGTGGAAACATAGTGTGCATAGTTAGGATGAAAGGATTGAAATTTGTTTATTTATAAAAATAATGAAAACCTAATATTATAGAATTTTTTTCAATATAATTTTAATGGATTGTTTTGGGAAACGAAACACATGGAATCTTTGGTGATTTCCTACTGAGCTATCTTACTCACACCCAACTTATACCATTCGATGTCGGTAGACCGGAAATATTTTTCATGTTCAGATTTTGTTCAAGTTTTTCAGGTTCGAGTGTCTCTTGGAGTACGGTGGTATTTATGGTTGGAGGTGATTAACAGGTCACATGGAGATTGTGCTAGTGACTGGTCATTTTATATTGTTATAGATTCTGTTTCTTTCAGTGTTAGATTTATTTAGTAGTATTAATATTTGACCAAATTGTTCTTTTATTGAGACTCAGTTGTGTTAAGCTCTGTAACATATTCAATGTTGTATATTTTGATCCTGTTATTATGGCACTAAGTCATTCCGTATTGTTTTATTTTGAATCCCTTCACATGTTTATATCCCTTGGGGATCGGGAACGCCCTTCAGGGCATGTCACAGTCCGAGTTGGGTGTCGGGTCATATGGCATCCCAGCTTGGTTTGTGACAAAATTGTATCAAAGTAGGTTATTGTTATATAAGGTTTCTTGTAGATGCATATTAGGAATTTTGGGACATGGGTGGTTGGTGTGAGAAGGGTTTCAAGAACCTTTACCCATTCCGAACCTCGAATCACCAGGGGTAGTCCAGGATTTGAGTATTTTTTTTTTGTGTTGTCTTAGACTGAGAGATGACAATGGAGGCGAACTGATGTCATGTTGAGGCCTCATATGGGGTGGGGACCCCTGTAGAGATGATGTGCATAGTTCAAGGTCCACTTTTTGTTATTCCTTACTTGGGGAATGGATCACAACCATGTTGACTGGTAAGGAATATCTAGTAGTTCCGCATTGAGGTAGTTTGTTGTTGGCCATGTTTTTATTTGAATTTGGTTCATGTGAGTGTGTTGAAAATGAGAGTGTATTTTCAAATGGAAAATAATTTAAATTAACATGCATTCTATCATGTGGTTTAAAATTGGTAAATTGGGGTTTGAAACATCGATGGTGTGATTTGATTGAGAATGTGAATGGAATGTGGCCCTATATATTTATTATGGACATTTACATGTGTGTGGGTATATGTGGGATGTTTGTATTGGCATAAGGTATTGGAGATGGATTGACAGACATATAATGGTTCATAAGATACCATTTGTTGGGTTTTTGAGTTAAAGGTTTTTTATAATTTTCCTAAAGTGGGTTTTAATGAGAAAATGATTTCAGAAAAAAAATTCTTGAAAAATGGGTTTTTGGTATTTGGGAATTAGCCGCGGAAGAAGACAGTTTTGAGTATTAAATGGAAAATGATGGTTCTTGAAAAATAATATTCGGTTGTTGTTTGTTTTTACATTTCTTATGAGCCAGTTGGTTTTGGTTTGAGGTTTTCCCCTTTCTGCCTAAGTTTGATTTTGGACTTTGTATGTGATTTTCAGGTTGTTCAGAAAATGACCCCCGAAAGGTCCCCAAAGTTCTTAATGGGTCATTCCCATGTCTTTTTTCCTTCCTATGTATTGCCTGTTTTATATGGTGATTGATATTTTCTTGAGGTTGTGTAGTGGTTTGAGGAAGTCGAGTGTGTTTTTAAGTCATTGGGAACTCCTGAGGCTGTTAGAGATCATACAATTCAACGGTTGTTTGAGGGTCTAGTCTTGGACTAGTGGGGGTTGGTTTCCCCATCATCGAAAGAAGTGGAGATGTCATGGGTGGTGTTGAAGGCCACATTCATCCAACGTTTCATTCTAGAGGAGGTTAAGTAGAGGATGGTGGAAGAGCTATAGGTTGTTCGGTAGGGCCATGTATCTGCAATGTCTTATGTAGAACAATTCAGAAATTTGGTTAGATTCTCTTTGTAAGTAGCACCAGAGGAACAAATGAAGGCCCCTCTCTTTATCTAGGCTCTTCTCCATGAAATTGATGAGAAACTGATCTCATCTAATGAAACATATTTTGATAAGTTGTTGGATGAGGCATTCATGGCTGATTTCATTATCTTGGTACAGCCGTTGGTAGTGGGTTCTCATTAAGGTTCCCCATCTGGTGAGTGGGGTATGCTAGAGGAGCTCGTTTTTTGGAAAATCTCTTTCATCGGTTTTGGCTTCCAGGTAATCGGACCATTCTGTTGTATTTTTCTAGTGCGGTCAGTTTGGTCACTAAAAGACGTATTGTCGTATTATTTCGAAGACTTTCCGGCGTTGTATCCATTTAGGAAATTTAGAGAAGATCAGTATAATGAGATATCAGTATTATAAGTCTTGATCGGAGGATTTTTTGTCTAAATATGAAGCAGGAGATGCTTCAGTCATCAGATCCCCAACCACAGGCCTCAGGGTGAAGCTCACGCGCAGTTATGAGTGATAGGGGAGTGTGAAACTCCAACCTAGTATTTTTTTCTGTGTTGGTATGGAAATTTTTAACATCGCTTTGATATTATTTTCTTGAGGTCATAATCTGATTTTTTTTATAATGGTATAATGAACTAGATCACTTTTAATCCAAGAAGTTGTGTCTATCTGAACGTGGCCTTTGAAAAATTTCATTCTCCTTTATGTGTTTCTTGCCTTTGTGAAAGATGGTCTCAATTATAACATTCAATAGTACTCGTTTGGAGATGCTGATGATTGGTAAAATGGATGTATTGTGGGATAGGTCCGGGTGGGAGTTTCCTTGATTTAGTGATGGTAGTGTCAACATTTTACATGGAAGTCCGGGTTTCATCCCAGTCAATTTTTTTTGTTTTTGGAGTATTCAGGAGATCTTTCCCAGTGAAACCCAGTTTCCTAATGGTTACCAGATAGTTAGTCGAAAATATGTGACCCTAGCCATTCAGAAAGAAACAAAAAAATGACAAAAACGTGGTCACGCGGTAGGTCTCATAACTGTGTGGCATGGTGACATTTTTGGGGAGAGGAGTTGGCATGGTTGGCGTACTATTTTGACACTGTACGGCCAATCCATGCGGGGTGCCCCTTCCTTATAGTAGTTCGTGTTCGGTTGGCGGACGTCATAGGAAACCATGCGGCGAAATCATGCGAGTTACCATGAAATTTAAAATGTTCAAATCCATTTTTGGTTGCAATGTGGGTATTGTTTGGGGATTAAATGTTTTTTGTATTATTTGAGTTCTTAGGTGAGGAGAACCCTCTCATGTTCTCATCTAATCCTCATTTATGCGTGGTGGTTTCTTCTAGAATGGTCCAGTGCAGCCTTTGGAGTGAAAATTCATCCCAGGGTTCATGGATTCTCAATAGTTTTTATTCGGAATGGAATTGAGATTTGGTTGACTTTCGGTTGGGTGACTTTCAGGGGGAAGAAAGTGTCCGTGGTGGGGAGAATTGTCACACCCCAATATCACATACTCCTTTATTGTATTTTTTATTCTAGATGTTGGATTTGTTGGTTGAGGTTAGAGTTGGGTGTCCAACAAAAGTACTTGTGTTTTGGATGTGTTAGTTTTATTCTAGACTTATTAATGATTATTTTGAATGTTGTGGGAAGAAATTGGCATGTTGGAGTGTCTGTGATGCCCTCAGTGTCTCTATATTCTATTTAAAACATTGAAGGATAATTTGGTGGACTTCCCTAGTTTTTGGGGTGTAATTTGGTGGGGGGGGGTGTAAATTTTTTTGGGTCACACAGTATGACCATGGCCTTACCAATCTATGAAACCAAACCATTTGATGTACCAGGAGTTTTCTAGTAGCCCACGCACGGTTTGCGCATGGTTTTCACAAAACGTACAACAAACTGTGCAGCTTCTTGCTGGCTTTATAACATTTCACGTTGAGATCTGATATGGGTAATTCCAACTCAATATTTATTCCCTACCTATTTTACATTTACCAGAGGTACCTCTACCACCTTCATGATTCGATATCGGGCGATGTTTTGGAAATTCTTCAATAATGGTTTGTGATTCTTCATGTTTCCTTCACCGAATCTCCTATACTTTTTTACCCTATTTGATTCTTGTGTTTTCATTGGGGTTTCTTCCCTTGGAAAAAACATTGGGTTAGGGTTGGCTCATGTGTGATGTTTTTCTTATGGCGAGGGTGTGAATACGGTCTATGAGGCTTAGATATCTCATCCCATGAAGTTTCATTGCATTCACACAAAGTTGAGGTAGGTATTTTTCATGATTTTCCTTTCCATTGCAAACCATTTATTCTTGAACACTTTGGATTATTCTTTAAACGTGGTTCACATGTCCATAAGTATTATTGTTAACTTATTGTGTTGTTTTAATGTTGGTCACAATTCTTAAAAATGGTGTTTAAAAGGATTCCTTGATTAGGTCTATGTTCTGTTTCCTTGGAAGTGTTTGATAAAATTTGTTTTGTTTTATAGAAAGGAAACTGATCCCTTGTTGTATTGGTTGAACTTGGTTTTATATATTTTTTTCTTTGAAACATGAATTAGAGCATTGATGGTTATTTGGGAGCCTATTTATTTATTGATTATTTATGGTGAAATGTTTTGGAAAAGTCCTTTGGGTTTTTCAAATGTATATGAGAGATGTTGAAATTGTATAAGTTTAAAGGGAAGTCGTATTTCGGGAAATATGGTTTTTGGTATTTTAATGGATCTTGAAAGGGTTTCATTGGATGTTCGTGCATGAATGGGTGCTCTAGGTGCACACATGGGTGGACATTCAATTGAAAATGACACATAAAAAGGATGTTATACATGAACATTGATTTGTCAAATGTTGTCCCTTATCCCTCCCATTATCTTCCTTCTAAAATGGATCTTGATTTCTAAAAATTTTATTGTTATTTATGGTGGATTTAAATTGATTTTTGTTTCTTATAAATTTGATCTCTGGTGCATTTTGGGACACAGTTGGTTTTAAATGGTTTAATGGACCGTTTCTCATTGTATATGTGGAAATGGTTTCGGAAATGATTTGGAACTGCTTTGGTAAATGTATTTGGGTGCGTAATATTGAAGGCTCATTTAACATTGTACTTTTAAAGTTGAATTGTTTCTGTTGATTTTAGAAATGAATATGATTCAGAAAATGTGAATGCACTATTGTAAAATTTGAACATTTTATGAAATGGTTTGAATGTTAATTGGTGTGATGACCGGTTGGCATTTTTTTTATATGAAATGATCGAATAAGTATTTGTTGGGTGCTCCTATCTAGGGTATCCATTTATGGGTGAACATATAGGAAGCGCTTGTGTTTGGTGTACGCATGTGCTATGAGAAGAGTCACGCGTGCGAGGACCTTCCTACTTACATAGTATTATTATCACCACGATGGGTTGTTTGGTTTCTTTTAGATGATCAAGTAACGGTTGCTGATCTACCCTAATTAGATGGGTTGGTACCCCTTGGATTTTGTTAGTCCATGTGGGATTTACCTCTAGATTGGTTAGTTAGGGTGGCTATATGGTTATAATCATAGGATCTTCACCATACGTCGGCTGGTGGTTCTGAAACAAAGTACGTCCAGGGGTCTTCTAGGGATTTTTAGGATCACAAATTCTTTCTATCTGTATTGTTTGTTTACATTCTGCTACATTGAATGTTCATTTTATTAGTTTATTCATTTTCAACATTGCCTTGCTGTTGTTGATTTCTTTTAAAATGAAATGTCAATTTTGAATATGGAAACATGGTGTGCATATTATAGAAGAAGGGAATGAAATTTGTTTATTTAAAAAAAGAATGAAAACATATTTTTTATATCCTTATTTTCAAAGTAGTGTTAGTGTATTTTTTGGGAAAGGAAACAAACAGAATCATTGGTGATTTCTTGCCCAGCTGTCTAGCTGACACCATATTTGTTTCATTTGGTGTTGGTAGACCCGAACTATTTTACAGGTCTATATTTTGATCAGGTTTTTTTGTTCAAGTATCTCTTGGGGCAGGGTGGTCTTATGGTTGGAGATGATCAGGAGGTCACAAGGAGATCATGATAGTGGTGGGCCATTTTATTCTGTTGTAGATTCTCATTTTTTCTGCGTTAGTTTTATTTTGTTGTATACATATTGAACAAGATTGTTCTTTTATTGAGATTCAGTTGAGGTTAGCTCTGCTGTGTTTATATGTTGTATATTTCAATCCTATTATTATTGGGATAAATCATTCCATCTTTTTTCATTATGATTCCCGACACTTATTGCCCGCCAGAGGGGATCGGAAACGCCCTTTGGGCCATGTCGCGGACCGGGTTGGGTGTCGGTTCATATGGCATCCCAACATGGTTCATGATAATATGTAATGGAAAAGAATATTCCTGTACCTATATTAATGAAAATAAAATATGAGTTCACACTTAGAGAATGCATTTTATGATGGTATATAACATAATAAATTCTCTTTTTAAGATTAAAAAATTCTCTATGTAAGCCTTGTTACACCAAATACATTTGAAATGGTGAAAGAGAAATGCAAGATAAGTAAAACCGTGAAATTATTTAACCACGTCTCAAAAAATAACATGGAATCTTAATGTAATACAAAAATTAATATAATTAGTAAACAAACCAAAATTCATGATATATATAATTATCAAAGTAATAATGTATATTTTTAAATAATTATCACTATTTGATATATTATAAATCTATGGGAAATAACATAATCAAAAAACTCTCATTTTTCATGGAGTTAAAATTCTATTCTAGAAGTCTTACATTGACTAGCCCACTTTGATAGTTAAAAGTAGAAAAACCTCATATTTTATACTCATCAAGTGTAAATTAATGTGCTAGCATCCATTCGAGTCATAACTAGATGGAGACATAAAATAATAACTACTTCCAATTTAAATATTATGAAACAGTCAGAAGTCAACAATGAAAATATTCAAATGTCCATGGTTGGTTATAATTACTTAAAAATTTCAAATAATCCCATAGTATCAATAGTGGTATAAAATGGATATCCCAAATCCATTTTTCGAAAACCAATGAGTTATTATAAACTCGTTTTGAGGTTCCTAATAGGAGCAATTTCAACCACTGAGATGGGTGAGGGGTTGAATCACTTGAGGGAAGCCTTTAAAATATTATATCAACAAAAATAAACCATTATCACTTATTATAGTCATATCCTCACAAAATTAAAAAATAAAACCCTCTGAGGATCATGGAGGAAATAATAGATAGAGAACACATGATTTTTATATCGTTCACATCCAATGAGGAATACTACTAATTATAGTGGTTGTGCAACCTCCCCATCCAATATTTATCTTCACTATTACATCAAGTGACTTCAAATTATATGAATTCTTGCAGTATCACCCCACATACAATAACAGTCACACCAAACAACACAGTTTCATGAGGTAGGGTTTATTCAGGATGAAAAACAACATCAAATAAACCATGTTGATCTAGTGAAACGAGATACAAATCCACTACTATGAACCACCCAAATAGTCAAGACATAATTTCCCACAATGATGTCTTTTATTAGGCTCATAAAAATTCTCAATGTAAAATTGTATATTTCTTCTATACTTTCCTCAGAGATGATCTTATGATTTTTTATGACAGTTAAAAATTCTTATAAATATGTATTATTCGATACTTATATCACATATTAATAAATTAAAAATCACTATAGATATTCATTTAAAAGTTTCCCAGTAAATATTTCTATTTTAAAATTATTGAAACCACATGATCTGCAATAATTGGACCATCTAAGTCAAATTTCTCAATATATTCCTAATTTATCACTCAATTGAATATCTTTTTAATAATCATTCAAATTATCATTAAAATTCAATGAATACTTGGGATATATTTATCTACATGAAATATATCTATCAATAATCATACAAATATCCTAATGCCCCCCTATACTAATGGAATCAGAAATTTTCTTCTGTATGTCCTCATGAAACTCTTGAAAATGGAACATTAATTCTCAAGAATTAGATTTATAAATCTCTCACCCAATATGTATATATACCATCCCCTAAATGGTTCTCAATTTCTTCTATGAATTCCATTCATTTGAGAAATTCATAGAAAATGGCCATGAGAATCTATTTAGATATGTGGAAGCCCATATTTTAATACATTATAGATTTCATCTACATGATTTCAAATATGTTTCTGAAATAGATATGGGATATTTTTATATATATAACCTCAATTCAACTTATTCATTGGATTTGATAAATTATTCAAAAAATGTGACATATTTGGATAGGGGAAATTATTATGGAATGATAACAATATAATGTCATGTGGCCTACCATATGTCATCACAGAAATCATCAAATCACATGCAACATCATAGAGATGTATCCTGAAACCACACTATATTATAAAGTATTGTTTTTAGATATTTTCATCACTCAGGATAAACTATGTTTGGCGTGAGTAATTAAAATGACCCTTAATGTAAAACTCCCCAACCACTTATACCACCTAAAACGTAGAATTGTATCCTAATTAATAATCATAATAAAGAGGATTGGGGATCAAGAAAATTAATAATCAACTATGCGGTGAAGTATGGACATGAAATTTTATCCTTAACTCCAAAAACCCTCTCACATGACATACATTTTTTAATGATATTAGAAATATGAAGCATTTTGCTAGTGAATAAAAGATTTATTTTACCTAAATTCACTTTATCATTGATAAAATTATATTGAATGTCAAAATGTTTTGATTCATTATTTTTTAAAATATTAATAACACTTTAATTATTACCATGAATCTTCAACTATCTGTGAACCTAAACCGAAAATTCATCAAGATGAAATTGAATTAATAAAGCTTGTGTAACTATATGATTGTTCACCATAAACTCTAATATAGTTGTAGTCTACATCATTAAACTCTATTTCTTACTGTACGGGCTAATAAAACATTTAAAATAAATTCAATTTATATAATGGGAATCCCTGATTTGTACAACCACCATCTCAGTATAAATTACTGTGACCATGAAAGTCAAGATCCACACACATTCTGTAGTGTAAAAAAAGGCACTATTCGATTTTCATGATAAAAATTATTTCAATTAAATGCATGTGTGAATCCTTCATTTTAATTTGATTCCTTTCACAAAGAGTCACAATAATAAAAATTTCAAGCCTGTATATTTTTAGATAAAATGGGTTTCCAATCAATTCTCTAAACTTCTTTTGAACAACCTTGTGGCCTTGCTCATATTTGCATAACTATTTTGCAGTTGATATTTGTGTATAAACCTATTTATAAACATCCAGTCTAAACATTCTGAATATTTCTTTAGTCTAAATTTTTTGTGAAATAATGACATAGTATATATTTTTATCAATTTTAGAATGAATAAAATAGTTTTTCACCCCAAATATATAAATGTCTAAAAAATTCCATATTTTCTTGTGAATTCCACACAGAAGTGACTACTAATAGTAGAAAAAATTTTGCATGCACATATATAATCATTATTAGTGTTACTCTAACATATTTCATTAAGAAGATGTTTATATCAATATTGCCTTTGGGAAACCCATTTTTTCAAATAGTCATCATGGTTACAATACCATGCACATAGAAACTATTTTAACCCATACAATAATTTAATTAATCTGTATACCATTCTACAATAACTGTAATGAATGAAAACATTTAGTTGTTCAATAAATACTTCTTGTTTAATTTCACTATTCAAGATTATAGATTTAAAATCCATTTGATACACCAAATAATTATTATTAGCTGTAAAATCCTAAAGAATTATTATTTGTTTGAGTCTAGAAACTTAATTAAAAGAATATTCAATGTTTATTCATTCCATTTGAGAATATCATTCAGAAAAAAGTTTATCATTCTTCTGTTTGACTATTATTTTCTCATATATTTGGTTCTCGAGAACCCATTATATAACATTGATATTTTTAGATTTCAACATTGGTGAAATTTACTATATAAATTTATTTTCAATATTATTAGTATAATAATATATTTTATTAGAACAATTAATAGGATAAATATCCATAACAATTCTTATAGGCTGAATCTATAATATAATTTCTGTTTGGTTCTCCACTCATACCCTATTTCTTGTATGAACTGGTGCATCGTAATATTAAATAATATTTTTTGTTTTTATGTGATTACATAACAAAAAAATAATAATTTTTACTTAAAAACATTAGTTATTATTAAGGGATAAATCATAATTAGAATCAATTCTTTCAGGTGGGATTTAAATAATCTTTTCAATATATTTTTTAGAAATTGTTCATTTTTTTCAAGAGGAGACTCATACTATTCTGGAATTTACTGAACTGTTTTTCCCATCTTTTCATAAATTTTGACATTCATACAATCAATAAAATTATTAAATAGTTTACTCCTTAAAATTAATTCATTTACATTATAAAATAGACAATAAAATTTTTATCATCATCCTTTCATTCAAAATTTACAAACCTCTTTCCATGGATTTTAATATAACAGGGGCATCCAAAGACCATGAAATATTTCACTATTGGATTATTTTGCTAAATATTATTTATTTTGTTTCACGCCGCTTGGGTTTAAAAATAAATTTACATTGAATATTTAGTACATGAAACACATCAAATATATATAATAAATTTAAATCATCACTTCAGCAGACATTGTTTTTTCCAATTCTAAAAAGCTTTTATTCTTCCTCTATGCTACACCATTCTATTGTGGTATATAAGGTGTGATACACTCTACCTAATTACTTGTTTTCTGAGATTAATATCTAATTTAAATTTTTTTTTATTGTTGATTAATGGATCTTATTTTTTAGATATAAAACCCATGTTTATTTTAGCGTGGCTCTTATATATATATGGGAAAACCAAAAAACCGTCAGAAATGATCTTGATGAAAACAACATTGGCCACTTAAGTGAAATAAACAATGAACATAATGAAATATATATCACGTCTAGAATACATATATCTCATAGTTCAACAGTAATATGTATGGACTAATTACATTGGTCATATGGTAGTAATTTCGACCTTCTTGTGAGTATTATGAGTTTTCATTTCCTTTTGACATATTCAATTAATTCCATATTGATCAAATTTTTTTCTTGGGTTAATATCATATTACATCATATATCAAAATCATTATTAATATTATTGGGAGTATATGAAAATTAATTCTATTCCATATCATATTTTTGTCTTTTATTATCAGGTAACATGTATTTTAGGTATCACAATCCTAGAATATTTTTTTTCAATGGACATGAGATAATGTTCATCCATAACATAAGACATTAATTATAGTGACCCAAGATAACCATAAATAAATATTAAATATTTTTTCAGTAATTTTAATTAAATTACAAAATCACACTACTAAGGGCTATAATAGTTCAGTTTCTTTGGAATGCTAGAAACCAAAAAAATGGTCCGTAGGTAAAATACATCATCTCCCACGATGACCATCATAGATAGAACAGTTCTTATACATATCATATGTAATAAATTTATCCATAAACTGTTGAAATTATACATAATAAAAGGAGACATTAGATTATTAGAAATTGAAAAAAGGGAGATACATAGCCATAATTTGAAAATACATTTTTGACAACATTTGAATAACATTTTCAAACCATACCCTAATTATTTTGTAAATGAATAATTAATGATTGTTGATAAACAATAAATAATTATGAAACTGATTAACATTTATTATGAGAGACTAAAAATTTCATAACACATAAATTTGTGGAATACACATAAGAATATAGTATTTTTTGTCAAGGATACCAACAAAAACATTCATTATATGTTAGGCTTTGAATAACAACCTATTTTCCTACATCGGGCATGGGATGAACTCATGTGTACCCTATTTTGTACTTGTAATGACATCCTAAATATCATTATTATTTTTTGGCCTAACCACCCATATAAACACCTTTTTAGTGTTCAGATAACCACTTGTGTACCCTATGATCTCATAGAACATTTATTAATTTATGGGAGATATAGGTCCCGCTCTTCACATAATGAAAATCAAACATATGTATTCCACCAGACATTTAAATATTAATCATATACCAACCCTAGTAAAAATGGGTTTTATTAACATTTCCTCATATCATAACATGTGGAAAATAAATAGGTTTCATAATAATTTACACATTTCTTCATTGTATATCCAATAGAAAAATAACTAGGTTTAATATGAATCTTATCATGGTATAACCCATGGGCGAGAATTGTTTTTATGAAAATCATTCCATCATTAATATAAACTATTTAAAGAAAGAAGAAGAATTGTATTTTTCAATAATTTCCCTAGAAAATATTAGATAGCATAAACATATGTCATCATAGATGGAGAAATTTATTTAATGATGATTTAATACATTCCTTGAGTAAAATATCCTTTTCATTATGAAAAATAACTTTTTAAAACACCAAACATGACACAAAACCTTTTCACTGAATTTTTTTTAGAAAACATCTAATATAATATTTATAAATTATTTAAGATGATTATGGAGGAAAATACGTTTTCCAATCTTAAATTTTTTTTAAACTTAAATCATTTTGAAAACATATTTAAATAACATGGTTTTGGATGAAAAATGTTTTTCGACCAGAATGATGCTTTTCATAAAAATATTAATTTTTTTGAACTTTTGAGTACACAAGGAGAAAACATTTATGCTCAAATTAAGACCATTGTAAAAAAAATCATCAATTTATTGAGATATAGATCATAATATTTCATTATTATAATCATTAACATTAAAAGACTCAATAAATGACGAGATTGTATCATAAGAACCTTATGAAATTCGTAACATTTGAATTGTAATACCCATCAAGGAATAAACATAAAATACTATAAAAATATTATGAGGATAAATAAAATTAGGATAATAAATTTCAATGGTGTTTTGTATAAGACTATTGAAAGAATATCAGTTCAAAACAAAATATATGTCTCAAAGGTGAAGAATTTTGAAAAAACCCCAGACGACATTGGTAAAATTTGAACCTTAAACCTCATAAAATTTAGATCATAATGTGGATATGTAAATACACAAAAAATTAATAATAAATACCATAAAATACATTTATGGAAAGTATATACACCACATAAAAAAAACACATCATGTATACGGATTCTGTATGAAAGAAAATAAAACTGACCAAGAAATTCCTTACCATATTAGTAATGATTGGAATCGCAATCCATAAAAAATAAAAAAATAAAGTGAAACATTAAATATTTTTAATGGAATGGTTTCATGATATATCATTTTAAAATGGAAATTATGTACAACATATAAATTAAAGGAGTAGTAAATTTTCAGAAGTCTCCCTAAAATTAAAGAGAGACTAGAAATCCTATATGTTATGTATTGACTACCATAGAACACATTCAAATATATTGTATAATAAATATTTGATTAGTGTATATATATTATTGAAACATATTTATATATATCATACAATATATTAATTTTTATGAACCGTTATTACCTGTTTATTAATAATTTCATGTTAATCTTACGTTTCGGGTAAAAACAAATTTTCTCTTTAAGTATGTTTGGATTTGTTATTTCTGATCCTTTTAATTTTATCATGCTTCTATAATATCCATCATTTTAACCATTTCATAAATATAAAATATTTTCATTATATATGTAATTATAGTAGTCCATAAAAAATAGTGATAAAAATGAAATACATTATTCCAGGAGACTGTAAGTTGTACGTACACAGAAACATTTTTTCTATTTATATCAGAATGGAAGAAATAATGGTTAATGATATATTATCCTCACATAATAATTTTTCAATATAAATAATATATTTTCATTAAAACCATCAATATTAAATTCTATGTAATGTATGAATGAGTCACATAACTTTATAACGTAGTAGTTCGTTGTACACACGAGCGATGTTATTATGTTACCTAAAAATGGAAATCCTGATAGAATTCATGAAATAATATTTCCATAAGTATAAAAATATCATAATCATAATATATAAAAATTTACTCCATTATTAAATCCATATCTGAGAGGTGTTAATGGAAAAACGAATTGCATTGGTTCATAAGGTGGTAGTCTGTCATACATAATAACCATGATTTTATAACCCATTTAATGGAATTGTATATGGTTGTCTGAAATACTCATAATATAAAAACATCCTACTATATTGAAGATAATATTGTTATTATATCATCAAAGTATTAATATAATTTAATGAGGTGGAGGTATAAATAAAAAAATGTTAATTGATGAATGTTACCAATCCCTTGGTTATCCTTCAATAGTTTTCACCAAATGCCTTAGTAAGATAGATTGTTATCCAAAATAAGGATTCATGGATTATATTATGGAATTTAGAAAGTTATTTGGGTAGCTATTTTCTGGAACAAATGGGATTTTTTTGTTAAGGGAAAAGGATAATGTGGGACCTTTTATAAGTACAGTGAGTGAAACATTTTTAGTTTTTTAAAAGAAACAATTACACCGACATTTTATTCATGTGTCAAGGAAAAAAATAGATTATTATCAATACATGAATGTATAATGTCTATAAATGGATATAAAATGGATTTTTTACAATATTTTAGTTATTTTTAACCCTTATCTTTCTATTTTAACCCCTCGTAATCCCAATTTACCCTAACCGCAAAAAATAATATTTACTTTGTTTTCTATTTATTTTGTTAAAAAATTATGTTTACCTTATTATATAATATAAATTATCATTACCATAAATATGGAATCTGGTTTTCCTAATTCCATTCATATAAGTGGAAAATTATATTTCAAAAATGTCTCTTCCAATGTGATGAGAACCTTTGTTTTTATGACGGAAAATTTTCCAAAGTTAATAACATTTTAATATAAAAATTAAAAATTACATATGTTATAATAAAATAATTTGGATTACTTGATTTATAATTTAAATAATTTTACATTTAAAAAATTAAAATATAATTTATCTTTATATATAAATGATACAAGAGGTAATATTCAATTAAAATTTAAATTTTTTCACTATTCACCAAAAAATGAAAATTTTCAGGAAAATCCCAATACAAAACCCTTAGAAAATTTTTACATTTTTATTTAAAAAATTCTATTTATTTTATCATATCTAATTTCTACAAGTGTGAAAATTTACTTTATTATTAAATATAAAAAGTGGAAAAAAACCATTTTGAGAAAGTAATATTTTTTTAAACCTATAATATCTTTAACCAATAATATGTATTTTACTATCAATATATTTTATTTATATGAAAAAATTATAATTAATATTTAAAAATTATTTATTACAATTCATATATCAAAGTCAAATGATTTTGTTTAAATATCACATTTAAATAAATATATCAATAATATATAATGGTTTTGGTAAAACACATTGTCATGTGTAAAGAATGATGTCAAATTGTTGGTTATAGAGAGTAATTAACATGGATTTGAATTTAATATATTTTTAACTAGGTGTCACCTGTAAAAAACCAAAAAATATAATTTCATTGAAAAAATAATTCATAAAATCTCGAGGTGTTACATTCTACACCCCTTAAAATGAATTTAATTATTGAAAATTTTCACTCCTGTAATAAAACTGAGGATAATTATACCTTAATATATCATCATGTTAACTCATATATTCATTAGAATAGTTTTTTTCCACAAGACATTGACCAAGATAGTGGTCTTTTTTATAGAACATTATTTGTATAATCAAGAATCTCTACCAGTTGTTCCTCTTAAGAAATATTTTTCTCCAGTGGTATGAACTATGAGTTCATTACATGTGAAGGGATATATATGTAATTACTTTTATAGATATAAATAGAACACATTACATACTTGGTAGTGGTATGATGTAATAACCAAGTTATAATATTGTTTCGTGATATGATAATTTTTTTTGAAGGTAATGATATACCTAGTTCATAGTTTCGCATTAATCTAAAATATCATAACCTTATCAAATGGAGAAATTATTATAAACAACTTGTCACCAACTTCAAATTCATTATCACAGTGAGAATTATCCTCATAAAGTTTAAACTGAATCTAAGATATTGTCATGTGTTTCTCAATGGATTTGACCATATCTTCCATTTCATTACCTATCTCAGTTCCCAATACCTTTACTTCTCAAACATCATTCTATCACATTAGAGCTCAGCATTTATATCAATATAAGGATACATATGGATCCTTCTAAATTCTTGAGTTCAAGATGTTGTTCTAAGAGTACTCAAATATAGTAAGGTATTGATCCCACCACAACTGAAATCAAATGTATATGATCTCAACATATCATCATGTGTTTGTATTGATCTCTAAAATTGGACATCTGTATTAGATGATACACAGTGGTGGAAATCAACTCCATATTAGGATCATGATCGAGAATTCCCCAAAACATTAAGGTAAAACTCATATCAATATTAGACATATTAGAAATAGGTACTCAATGTAACCTTACCACATCCTTAATGTATATTCTTGAAATATGATCCAAGGAGAATTAATCTATGATAGTAATGAGTTATGCTGACATATTAAAGAGATTGAATACAACTCAAATCGAATAAATACCTTTAGATTTTTTGGGGAGCCTCATGACAAAAAATAGTGATATTTGTCTATTTCCACTCTTGTATCTTCAATGGATGTAAGAACAATTATACAATTTTCTTTCATCCTTTAAATGCTAATATACCATGTACTAAGATTAAAAAAATTGGGATATATCTATTCATTCCATTCCACAAGAAATACACATTAAAATCTCAATGCATCAATTTTTTAATATTCTGATATATTGTGAAATATTTTTTTCTCAAAATAAATTTAACGATTTGAAATTCTATATTTCTAGTAACACTGAATATAGATTCTGTTATATGAATTATTTTGGTTTGGTTTTTATTAAATGAAACACCAAGTTAATAATGTTCCAAAAATTTGATTTCATTTTTTTAATTACCCAAAACACTATGTTTTTCTTATGTTACACACAATGTTGAGTAATTTTGATATATTATGTTAAAAATAACACATATTTCTACCAAACAAAAATGTAATATTAATATTGTTATTAAAATATTATTTTAGTTTACATCTAGACATCAAAATGGAAGTTATGATCAAGATTAAAATAATTATAAAAATACAATTTATACATATATAAATAATTAATTATTTATTATCAATTAGTTACAAATGAAACTAAGTGTTATTTTAAAATAATGAAATTCCATTTCTATGAAATCTATTTCTCTTTGAGAAACCACAATTTTATATAAATGAATTAATAAACAACATTTTATGATTGTTTTAAATAAAATTTATATATTATATATTCAAAAAAAATTTATACTCGTCTAATATATTTTATAGGTATAAGATTAGAATAAATCTAATTTTATAAATAAAATATGTATTTTTATAAAATGTAATTTTACCACCAATTAATTCACTTCCCACATTAAATATATTTTGTAAAATTTTATAATTTTTAGTTCGAAAATAAATTTTACATTGTAATTAATAATTTGTTAATTTAAATTGGGAGAATCATTAGTATTTTTCAGAGAAGTTTTGTTTTTGGATGAATTAATAACAACAGAAAATATTAATTGAAAACTAATTTTTCAACTTTTTTATTTATATAGTGAAATTAAGGTTCAATATAGTTTTAATATAAAAATAGATCAATTATACATTATTAAATCCAATTTATTTTATTTTAAATAATTTCACATTGAAATTTGTTATAAAAACATTTCAAACATTTGGAAATTTTAACATTAAAAACAAGTCATCTCATCCCTTCCATAATGATAATTTTATATTAATTATTTCAACTTCTATGATTATAATTTGGAAAAAAAATCCAAATTTATAATAAGATTAATTTAAACACTGTAATATGTTCAAATTAGTAGTTTACAAAAAAATATTAGTGAAAGTAATTTAAATTAATTATTGTGACTAAGGAAAAAAAAGCATAACTAATGTCCTTACATAGAATATAGGTTGTAAAAATGACCGTAAACATAAACTTTTTTTTATAATTTTCATTGTTCTTACATTAAAACTAAAATTATAAAAATGATATATTTTTAAACAATTAGGGACAAGTAAGACAAGGGGAGAACTCAATAATTTTCATGAATATTCAATGTGTCTTTTTCCCAACTTATAAAAGGACTCATATCCTCCTCCACTCACTACAACTATAAATACCTTTTGGATCATCCAATCGCTTAATAAATGGTCTCCGAAAATCTTTTCTTTGAACCTATAATTCATAATTTGTGATTAAAGAAAACCATGTTAGTTCTTTTGTGAAAACCAAAAGTAGTTAACCAAATAAGATGGAACATCATTCAACAAGCTCTGTCATTTTATTTTATTCGAGAACCCCTAAATTATTATTAAACGATTATAAAATAAAAATTATCCTAATGATACTTAAATTATTTTAATATACGGTTATGACCTATAACACCAATAAAATATATAAAATGGAATAAACAATTATCATTTTTTTATACAGCGGAATACTACCTCACGAACAAATGCTTTTTTTTCTTCCATTTCAAAATTTCAAGGATGGTAATATTAATAAAAATTAATATATAAATGATATTTATCCTATTTATGATTTATTTATTCTTGTATAGTAAGAATATGACACATATCACCATTATTTCACTTTTGTGTAAATGTGATAACATCATTTGGGGACGTGTGGACTACCGCCTCTACAAAATGATGTGATTCGATCACACTTTGCAAGGAATGAATTAACGATTGTTTTAGAATACATATATTATATATAATAAATTAAAATTATACTGATATTTTAATATATATATATATATATACATATAATTGATTTAATTTATTTCATTCAATGTGATAAGAAAATGAAAACAATGTTCATGAGTACGTATGACCAAGAGTCTTCATGAACACTATATTCCATTTCATCAATATATCATTTATATATTAATAATAATAAATATATACAGAATATATATGATAATTATATAATTTTTCACGTTCATAAACTATTTAAATCATAATCTATTTAAAATGACTAACAACTACAATTCAAAATATTTGAAAAAACAAAGCAGTTATTATCTAAAATGTAACATTAACATGAAATTGTCAACAAATAGTTAATACAAAGTCATAAAAAATATATGGTATGATATATATTAATATGGTCCTTTGTTATATTTATAATAATCTTATTCTTTTTATACTATATTTTGGAACACATATGTAGAATTTCATATCTTAAAGTAATGGTTTTATCATCTCACTTTTTTTAATGAGATATATACTATATTGAAAAATTATTAATTTTTATGGGAAATAACCTTATATATAAAAAATTATATCTTTAATTTATTTAATTTAATGATTTTAAAATTTTAAATTGATTATTTTCTTTCACATATCTCACAATTCACATGTTACTGAAATATTAAAGGGATTTCTAGTATCACTTTTATTTCATTGGGTTTTATGTCATATTCAACATTCCAATGTTTGATGGGCTATATATAATTCCTATTAATATGTTATATTATTATAAAATATAAATTTATTTCTATTTATATATACTTTTTTTTCATCTGTCTTTCGTAGGTTTTATGGTTCATAATTATTTAATGAGTAAAGAAATTATTTCTCAATTTTCATTCACTGAGACACATGTTCTGTTGTGAACCTATATTATTTTATGATTGGTAAACATTGTCCCATTGACATGTTATTACATGAATATCACTCTTATCAAGATATGTTTTTCAACAAATAATGTTATTGTTTTATTTTTATTATGATTCAATGTTCACAAGATTGTAACAGTTTATGGATACAATCTAATCGTTTATTGAGATTGTTTATGACTATATATGCATCGATGAAATATTATGATCCATATCAAAATAATTATAATTAATTTTATTCTCTAACATTTACTAATTATATCTCAAAGTAATGGTTCAATTATAATTATATTTGTTTATTATGAAAATTAAGAAAAATATTTTAATGGAAATACTTATTTATTTATACTTTTGGTAAGAAACATATGCGTTATTGAAAAAACATATTTTCTATATTTTCTAAAAAAAATTTACCATGAATTTTTTAATAATTTTTTTTATTTACATACCTTATTCATTAAATTTATTTTAAAAAAAATATCTTTGTCATTTTCTGATCAATGTATTTTTCTAAACAATTTATGGTGTTAAAAGAATGTTTGGCATGTGAAGAAGTACCCACCATCATGATTGTCATTTATTTGAAGCATAACGTCCAAGTTTAAAAGGTTATTTTTTTGGAAATATATTTTTACTAATATTATAGGCATTTATTATTTTTAATTTTTTTTCAAAGGAAATGGTTTAAATTTTATTTATGTTTCAAAAGTGTTTTATATTTTTGTCAATATTACTTTATATATATTCAAGAAAAAATGGATAATAAATTATTTCATGATTGATTTATATGTTTTTAAGAAAATTAGTTTTCAAAATGTATTCATGGTTATTTTAAAAGAAATTGTTTTTGAAAAGGGCTTATATTTAAAAATTAATTTGTTTCAAAAAATAAAGTGTACTTTCTACGAGAATTTTTTTAATGAAATTTAGAAAAAAAATTATAAAAAAAGTATTTTTTAACATGTTTTATGAATGGGATTTTAAATGAATGCGTATTTTCAAGATGAAATTTTCCAAGTGATATTTCAAAATCCCTCTCCATTTAAGATTCTATCTTTTGATATAGTTTATGAATTACTAGGGAGATGATCCAAGGTCACCATTCTAATTTTTTGATTCAATTTTTTGTGTTTAATATGACAAGTTATTTTTGAAACCTTTTTCACTTCCATAGGATTTTATGATTTTTGAACCTCTCTTATTTTCATGGGTTATGGTTTTATGATATGATTATAAAAACTTTATCATTCCCACAAGTTATAATATGAAAAAATATTTATGATACCCATTGAATTTTATGGTCTATGAAATTATTTTTTTAAAAGCCATCTATTTTTATTGGTAATGATTTGATGATTTTTTTTGGATATTTTGGAACATGTATGTAATATTTTTTTATGTGATGGGTGGGAACTATGTCTCATTCCAATACCTTTTATAATGATTTATATTTCATGAGATAATAATGGGAATAGTTTTTAGTGATTGATCCACTATGGGAATAAAGGTAAACCTGGTCCACTATTGTAATAAGGGGAAACGTGATACCGTATAGGGAAAGGAATGACACTAGGGATAGTGGTGTGTCCCGCCAAGTATTTTTAGTCCCCATGAAGTGTCTTGATATGTTTTAGAAATGATCCTTGACTTATAGTGAATGAATTTATATACTTTTGGGTCACCGACAATTCCATGTATTATTCAAATGTTATGATTTCATGACATATGCTCTTCATTCCTTCATGATTAATGTATTATGAACTACAAATATTTATTCAATAAATCATGTATATGATATTTGATATGTTGGGTAAGGACTTATAATTTTATGCACATGTTGTCATACACTTATATTTATGATTATTTTTATGTATCATCCTTGTTTACCCATAATAAAAATATATGATCACCCCTTTATTATATTTATTTTTACATGTTGATAAAGAAATGTTTTATTCAGTAGTGATAATGGGGAATATATTTGTAATATATGTTGAAGATATTTCACCATATTATATTATTTTTTTCCACATTTACAAAGATAGTAAACTATTATGATCGTTCTATATGTACATTTTTAATATGTGGAATATTTATTTAAAATAATTTAATATCAATTTATGTTAAGCCTGGGTCTCAATAGTTTATATAAAAGAATCTTTTTAGTCAACCTTACTAAAATAGGATGAGAAAACCATTGGGATATACCTTGGGATATTTCTAAGTATATGTTTAGGGACGTGTTAAAGGATTTAAATATGGATCATCCAATGTATTAGAAAAACCCGGATATTTTGGTACATGATAGTGTAAGTGCATTATATCAATACATCCATGTATATACACTACAAATGAATATGTATCTGACGTAGATATACTTATGTTTAACAACCCATAAAACACTGTATTGATCTACACATGTTAGGAACTATGCATGAAAATGGGCCATGCTGTACTCTTGGTTTGACACTCTCATAGGATATGCTTGGAAAATCCACAAAACACTTCACTAAACATCATTAGGGATTCAAATAGAATATTAGTATTAATTACCTATGAAAACCAAATGATACATATATTAAATAAGGTTTCATAAATTTTATATCTTATATTTGAATTTTCATAATTATGTGGTTTTCTTCATTAAGAAATAAATTTTACTCACACTATGATTTATGGTTTTAGTCAGTGGAGGGGACTAGATGTAATTAGAATAATGTGGAATGTGTTGAAAATTTGTTTGATATGAAACCAAATTTTATGTTTAATAAAGTAAAAAATGTTATTATAGTAACAAATCAATTTTCACAGAATATGATTGAGAATGAGTACATTAACCACGTCATGTACACCTCAAATAATAGAAGTAAAGAGTTTGTTATGATTTTTTGTAATGGATACCCCTAAGGAAATATTATTCAATTTCCTTTGTGTTGATAATGTGGAATGAAAAATCTAATTGAATGTCTTAATGAGATAAGAAGATGTTTTTTTGTGGAAAATAAGGACTAAAATAATGTAATTGAAAAAGAATAATGAAAAGTCCATTTTGATAAATGGACATGAATATTATTCTTCCTAAGATATCATCAATGGTTTAATTCATTAAATTTTAAAGGTGGTGGGATTATATAAATCAATGTCCAAAGTGGAAATTACATGAAGACATTCAGCATGGTGGTTCGAGTAACGGTTAAATTTTCGATGATAAAGAGACTACAATTGAAATTTAAAATGAATGTGGTATTATTGAATTGGATAAGGAAGCATTTTTAATGGATTAAGGATGAAGTGTAAAAACCCAATTTATTATGTTTTTTGATTCAATAATTACGAGCTTTGAAAAAGATAAGGATATTTCACATTATATTTTTTCCATGGATTTAATAGAATATGTTAAATGGTTTTGATGGACTAAAAATGTTATTTAATAGAATGGATATATTCATGGAAAACACATTATTATGGGAAAGGTAACCCTTAATAAGATTCTAATGATGAGGTATTTTTGTTTTAATAAAGATACGTCAAATATGAATATGTAAATTGGACTATACTAATTGCAAATGAATTGAGTAAGGACTTAATGGAAAAGAGGATTATTCAATTGAAAATAGTGTTTATGACATTTTTAAAATTTAGGAATCTATATAATAAACCTTATAATAAGAAAACATGAATGTTTTCAATAATGATTTATTGTAATTCAGGTTATTTCCATGTTCCAAAAATAATATGAGATGAAGTTATTCACAATTTGGATTGTGGAAAATAGGATCAAATTTATAAAATATAAGGGGATAAATTGTAATTATTTTGATAAATTTTGTGACCTTATTTAAATTATTTTGGACGTTCGTCTTTTAGAAAAGTTATATAGTTAACCAATTATCAAATGGTTTTTATTAAACATTAGATGTGGTTTTTGGTATCCATGTATTATATTCCATATGAGAATTTATACATATTAGATAACTTGTGAAAACCATTTTTTGTGATAATGATGGATGTAATGACCGATCATTCTTTTTTAATACCATGACATACTAATTCGTTAACAATTAAAAAATCTACATCATTTCATGGAATAAGAGATGATATAGAAATTGACCAAGGCACAAAAAAAGTGTCAAAGTGTATTGAAATCAAGTATATAAATATCATTATGATAATTCATTAACATTATGAAAATGGACCAGAAATAAAACATTTTCATGTAATCATCAATTTTTTTATCATATCAATGACCTTTCTCAAGACTCTTTATATTATGGATTTGTGATCAATAAATTTCTATTATCCATGTTCTCTATCAGATTCCATTAGAACATGATAGTTATATTTATCTTCAATGTCCATGTTTTAACTTTCCAACTATATTCTCTAATGTAAAACTTGGTTATGTGTCATTGTAGGTAATTTTTTTATTTTAAAACTTTTCTTTTTAAAGTGATGTTTTTATATTCATTTTTATGATGTGGGTGCCTCTAAAAAAGCATTAAAGTATTAAACCATTGATAAAAAAGATTAATTTAGAGGGACAAATTCAGTTTAAGGGCTGTATAATGCAACACCTCAAAATTTGTGAAATATATTTTTTGAATTAATTTATACTTTACTATATTTCTCATTTCACACAACAATGAATATATCTCTTGTTATATGAAGGTAATATGTATGGTTTTCATTACCGGAAGAACCATTTTATTCTCGTGCTACACAAAAATCATTCCTTATATTTTGGTACAAAAAAACTATGTTTGGATTATGTTATACAGAAAGCTAGGTTCCTTAGATTTCTTTCATTACTCTCAAAACCAAATTTTATCAAACTAAAATATATTATTTATATTATCATTAAACTATTATAATAATTACCACATAGCCATTGGAATGGAAGTTACAAATAAGATTACCTAAATTTTAAAACAATTATTTAAAAATATGTGAAAAATGATTCATTTGATAATAAAATAGTTTTAAACAAATGTAATAACTATTTTAAAATAATAAAATTCTTTTTTAATGAAAACTACTTCTCTATAAACAAACCCCATTTTATCTCAAATAACTAAAAAAACCAATTTTTATAAATGTTTTTAAAAAATATATAGATTATATATTTAACCAATATTTTTTAGTTATACAATTTATATTATAGGTATAATATAAGAATATATAAAATTTTATAAAATAATATTTATTTTTCTAAAAGGTAATTTTACCTCCTTTTAATGTAGAACACATATTAAATATAATTATTTAGCATTTTATTATTTTTTCAAATGATGGAACCTAATTTTTAAAATAGTAATATAATAATTTTATTTTGGTGATTTATTGGTATATTTCAAAGAAGTTTCATTTTTTGAAGAATAGTGAACACACAATTAATTTAATCTAGAACTACTTTATCTTCTAATGTTTTATATAATTAATTTAATTTTTATAATTGGTTTAAATGAATAATTACATAACATATAAATCAATTAATACAATTTATGTTATTGGAATTAATTTAAAATTGAAATTTGATATAAAAACCTTTCATTTATTTGAACATTTCTAGTTTAAAAAATCATTGTCTCGTCCTATCTGTGGGAATAATTTTGAAATATTTTTCAGAAAATATGACATTAATAGTTTTTAAAACATAATAATATATTACGAGTAGTCCTAATATACAATTTCTACGAAGTTAAACTTATTTTTTTTCAAAAATATTATTAAAATTATTTAAAACTAATTACAATGATTAAAGTAATGATGTTCTTAATTAATGACTAAACATAGATATAAATTTGTAAAAATGACCAAAAACTGGTAGAGAAAATATTCTCTAGCCATAGTTTGATCTTTAAACCTCTAAGGAACTATAATGATCAATTTTTTACCCTATTGAGACATGTAAAACATGGGGAGTACTCCAATATTTTCAAGAATAATCTATATTCCCTTTTACCACATAAAAAAGGCATCATGTACTCCTCCCAGCATCATATCTGTAAATCACTATTTAGAATCCAAATCATGCCCAAATAATATCCCAAAATAAAATCCTCGCAAACACATCAATATTGGTAATAAATAAATCCAATTTAGTCCATTATTGAAAACCAAGAGGAATTGCCGAAAGAAGATGAAACACCCATTAACAAGAACGTTCATTTTATTTCATTCTCTATACATCAGTTATTTTTATTATATTATTATATAACATAATAATTATAATCAATATAACATTATTTGTTATTGCAAGGGTATGACTAATACTCAAACACACTTCTATCAAATAGGATACACAATCATCGTTTCCGTGTACGACGGAAGACTATCGCCACGTGACCTTATGTCGTTCGTTTTCCCATTTCCACCATTCAATGATGGGAATAATTATTTAATTTATATTTAAATATTTTAAATAATATATTTATGACTTCATAATTCTTATATATATATTAAATAGCACATAGATTCATAATTTACATGTTGTGTAAATATTATAAATTCGTTTGTAGACGTATAGATTACCGCCTCCTCAAAGAAATTTGATTCATTCACACTTTACTGGAAATGTATTAATAATATTTTATTAAACATATATGATATATATGAAATAATATTTATAACATTATATTAATATATATTATCATATTTTTCATTTACATTAATTTTTTAATAAAATAAATAAACAAAACAATGTTTACATGTACGTATTACCTACCATCTACATGAATAGTGACTTATATTTCATATATATGTCTATTATAGATTATTATAAATACATATATAAAGAATATATATGATATTAATATTATTATTAACATTTTATAAATAATTTAATAGTCTTCTATGTAATATGATCAATAATAAGTCCAAATATATGTAAAAAACAAGGTAATTATTTCCTGTAATGTAACACATACATGAAAATGCTAATAAATGTGATATATAATGTCATAATAAAATAATATAAGGTATTATATATAATATAATGGTTCTGTGTAAGTTGTATAATAGAAATTTAATTATTTTACTGGATGATTACCCATGTATGAAGAAAGTCAATACTTAAGGAAAGGGTATTCTCGTCTCACTTTTTGTGTGTGATATATTCTATATTCACTACATATTATTACTGTGTGGTGTATATACTACCCTATAAAATTTTTTATCATGAATTGACATTATTTAATGAAAATAAAAGATTCAATTTATGTTATTCCATCATGTATCTCATGATCCAAATGTTACTCAAGTCGAAAGTAGATTTCTAGTATAACATTTATTTCTGTAGTACTTATTCCATATTAAACGTTCCATTATGTTGTGTGATGTATATAATTCATATTTATGTAATAAATTGTTAATATACATAAATTTATGTATATTTATATATCCATTTAATTATCTCTCTTTCACGGGGTTTACTATTCAAAAGATACCAAATCACCAATGTATGTTTTTAAAAAAATTCATTCTTTGACGCATATGTTATGTTATGTGCCTATATTATATTATGAGGTGTATTTATTATCCCATTAAAATGTTATAACATGAATATCCTTATTTTTATTATATTTTAAGATTCATGTAATTATATTATTTTATAGAGATTATGATTCAATGTTACCAAAGTGGTAACCATTTATTGCTACAATCTCATTGTTAGTCGAGATTGATTATGATCATTCTTCCATTTATTAAATATTATAACTTATATCTCAATAAATATAATAAATTTTATTATCCTATAGTTATTCATTATGTATTCATGTAACTGCACATTTTTATAATTTTTTTTAACTTAATATAATACTAAAAATGTTTTAAATATAATCTAACATTATTTCCCGATTCATTCTGAAAGATGTATTCGTCCAAAATCATGTTTCTGAATAAATTTTTTTTAAAAACGTTTCAAGATTATTTTTTAAATAAATATTTACCCATGTTATACATTTTTAATAAAAAAAATTAAAAGGTGAGTCCTTATATTTTTCTGATCTTGGAACTTTTCTAAAATATTTTATAAAGAAAAAGAAATGCTTGTAATGTAATAATTTACTCACAATCAGGACCACAATTTCATTGAAGTATGTACTTAAAATTTAAAATTTCTATTTTTTATGTAATTTATTTCACTAATATTCAAGAAATAAATTGTTTTTAATTTTTTTCAAATGAAATTATTTTCAAAAATGATTTATGAATAAACATATTTTAAAATTATTTTCACTCATCAATTATAAGATTTCATGTAATAGGTTATCCAAATGTTTTGAATATTCCTTTATAAATTTTTATGGAAAATGTTTTAAAGATTCTCTGCATAGATTTTTTCAATGAAAATGGTTTTGAAATGGTTTTTTTATTTCAGTACTAATTTTTCAACAAATAAAGGATATTTTCCTCATGGAATGTTTTAGAAGAAATTTTATTGATTTCTTTATAATAAAAGGATTTTTTTATATTGTTTTATGAATATGATTTTCAAATAAATGTTATTTTCCCCAAGAAATGTCTGAATATATATTTTAAAATTCATCTCCAAATATCATGAAATGCTTTTAAATACATTATGATTTTGTATGGTATAATCGAATGAATTTTTTTTATCTAACGATTTTTCTTTAAGATGACATGGTTTTTAGGAAAATAGTTTCTCTTCTGTGAGACTATATGCTTTTAATCCTACATATAACGCCCTAACCCTAGTTACCCAGAGTTGATACATTATCACATAATATTTGCATGATTCAAGGAATCATGTACCAAAAGACCGATCAGTTTAGTAGCCTTGGATGTACATGATACATTCAAAAGTTTTACATTAAATTTTAAAATAAATACATCAACAACATGTTTTACCCTTTTTAAACACATTTATATGCTTAGCATATCCCTGTAGGTCAACCATAAAATACATCTTCAAATCCTGGAAAAAATATAACATAGAAAGGGGTGATCTCATATGCTCATTAAAGATAACAATATAATGGAAATTTTTATAATTAAGCATAAACATTCAAGGAAATGTATAAGAGGAAAAAAAACTTTTTGAACATAATATTCAGCTTAATGGGGAAAATATAAAATCAAATAATACTATTTTCTTATTCCCATTGATTTTATACTAGTCAAATAATCAAATTCATTATCAAAATCTACATTCATAATGATGGAATGCATAATCCCAGACTTCATATCATCATAGACCAAGCATTGTGCCAAGACTACAAATAAGATTTTGTCATGGCCTTATGCCAAGACACTAGTTTGTCTAATGGGACCTACAGATGCATCGAGGAGCTATAGAGGGCTACACCTTTCACATACAAAGTCCAATACAATCCTTATATGAAATTATTTATACATAACATACACATTCGTATTAAAACTAGCCTACGAAATGTCAACATTTTATCTATAAACCATGAATGGTATAAGAAAACACATACACAATAAAAAATAACTCATTCAATACCATATGGAAGATTTTATAATAATAAATCATCCTAAAATGAGAATAATGAAGGATAATGAAATAGATGATGTTAATCATCAAACCTATTTGAGAGCAATATCCACCTTTTTCTTTAAAACAGTTAAGTGTCTCACTATTTATCAAGAAGCTGTTTAAAATAGATTTTTGAATCAAAGTGTCCCATACCACTATGAAACATTTAAAACGAATTTTAATTTTAATACATTAATTTCCATATAAATAAAACCTAAACCCATTTTTAAAACATGGAAATTAATGAAAATGATTTAGAAGAATAAATTTTTTAAAATTTTAAAATAGATATTTTAGTTAGAGTTCTTAACAAAATGATGGACTATTGAATAAAAATAATTGAGGTAATAAAAACATTATAATATCAAGAGTATAAAAAGATTAATGATATAGTATGCCAATGTATTGTATATACACGAAATAAAAGTGGATTTGTGCATAACAATAAAGAAGACTCCTTTGAATATAAGATGAGATGAATTCCATTATAAATATTTTATCATTAAGATAAGGATAAATAAATGAAATAATTATGTTTTATAGATTTAAATACAGTAAATATAATTGGATATTCATTGTAAATTAATCATAGGAAATTCACACATATTTTGTAAAAACAACACCAATGACTTGTATGTTTATCTGAATTAATAAAAAATTTGTTAAAATTACTCATATCACGTTTATATTGATGGCTTGAGAATTTATCAATGGAGTGATTATGTGTATAAAAAGAATATCCACACAAAGGGGAGTGGAAATTACAAAATAAGTAAATAAATATTGATTTCACACATAATCATGGGGTAATGTAATCAATTATGTTTGTGTAACACCGAATGAGTGGAAATTGAAATTTGAAATTCCCATACCGATTTGGTAACATACTAAAAATACACCCCATGAAAGAAGGATTATCCAATGATGATGTAAATACCAATAAATTAATCTATATTACACAAAAAATACAATAATTTTTTATACATACACCACACAAAATGTAGTAGTGGAAAATATTGAATGAATATCACATGATTAAAAGTTAGATGAAAACTCATTACCTTGTACTTTTCCTTGGTAGATGGTATGTTATCCTCCGTTATATCAGTTAAATCATTGTTATTAAATTATACAAGAACTATATACATAATTTTGATATAATATATGATCCACTAATATTTCATTGTTAATAATATTTTAGTAGTATCATCATTTCATCTATTAACTGATTCATTTTCCTTTATATGATTGGTTACATAAGCCATGATTGTTATGGATAGGATGCATTTTATTCATATAAAGAATTATATTATGTTTATAAGCATTTTTTATTCATAAAATGAAAATTATTATTTAATAATTACGATGGGGAAAGAATCTACTCGTGTTCGTGGAGACGGTAATCTGTACATACACACGAGCGACAATATCATTATTTTGATATAAAATCTTATTTAATTGGATGGTATATCATACATAAAGAATCATTATCATGTTATATTTATTATTTAAATCATTTATACTCATTATTAAACCCATCCAAAATATGAAGAGTTAGAATAACAAACATCACCGTGACGTGGATACGGAAATCCGTATATACGCATGTATGGTGACTTTGTCATTTGTAGAATGGATAGAATAATGAATATGGTTTTACGATTTTTATAATAACATCACAGTATGTAGAAGATACTAAAGATAATATTTTACAAGGGAAACAACAAAGATAGAATATGTGGATGGAGAAATGAACTTGAAAGAGGTGAAAAAATATTTACCCATTCTTTGGGTTCTTCCTTTTGATTTGATCATAAGGGCTCATTAGGGTGGATTTATGACTAAAGGAAGGCCTCTAGGATGAATGGATGGCAGTTTAGAGGCAATTTGGGTAGTTTTTGGATAAGAAAAATGGATTTTAAGATTCTAATGTGAGAGAAGCGTAGGTGATCTTTATTAAGAGTGGTGAGGGTCACTTTTGGAAAAGCATGAAATATTATTTTATAATAAAAACATTTTCTATTTATAATATCTCAAAAATTAATTTTTAAAAGGATAATGTGGGTATTGGTCGAAATTATCTCAACCAATAGGTTTTAGATAGGTTTTGGTTATCATATTAACCTTATCTTTAAGATTTAACTCTTAGTTAAATAGTTCCATATTTAGCAAGTCTCATTGTATTTTTATATTATATGGTTAATAAACATACTATAAACTTCCAAGAGAACCTAAAGTGGTTCAATAATGGCACATATATATAATTTTTTAAGCTCTTTGGATTAAACTTTGATTATTAGTAATATAATATAAATTAATAATATAATATTTGTTTTATTAACTCTTTTTTGTCAATTTTGACACTATTTAATAATTGTTTTTTGTTACAGTATTAACTACTTTATTACTTCTAAATAAATTCATATGTTTAATTATAAAATTTCATATTAACCTATAAAATTAGTTTAATTTATCAAAAATCTCAAATTTAATTTATATTGATATTTAAAATATCAATAATTTTAATATTTTATTATTAATATAATTATTGAGTCATCATTGTGTTAGAAATAAATTAAATTATTTAATGTATAAATATTATAAATAAAATATAATTATATAGGAAATTTTTTTAACTTTCTATTTAATTTTTATAGTCGAATTTATCTTATGTACAACCCTATATTAAAAATGGATTTGTTATTAAACAATGATTTTAACTATTTTAACTCATTTTTAAATAAAACTATAATAAATTTATTAATGCAATCGAAGTGTACCTAAAGGATCATATTTTATTCCTAAGGTTTGGTTGGGTTTAATTACACTTATACATTATAATTAGGACATGTGTTGGTGTAATTATGGTATCATTTGTACCGTTAATTACCCTATTTAATTTTAACTGTGGTAAATAAAAGTAAAAAGGTAATATTCACCAAAAATTATTTTCATATAATTGAACACACATTTTTTACTAATATCCAATGTGCCCCTCGGAGTTTTTAAATTACACTCACATAAGTGGTAAAATTATGTTTTATGTAAATTTGCAAATGCTCCTATGAGGTGGGTAGAAGACGGTAAAAAGTTCAAAAAAATTTATACATCAAATTTTATAATAAAAAGCTTATAATGAATTACATTGAACATATACTGGTATTATATATCTATTTTTAAATAAAATAAAATTAATGAAAATAAATAATTATTGAAAAAAATTGGTTTTAAACTACAACGCATTATTTTTCACTATTCATAAAAAATTGTATGTATTCAGAAAAATACCAAAATTACTCTAAGTTAATTTTGATATTAAAAATTAAAAAATGAATTCTATTTCAAAAAATTAAAAACATATATGTTGCATTAATTACTTTAAAATTAATTCCCTGTGTCAAAACCAAAAAGCGGATTTCTAATATGTAAAAACTATCAAAAGATCAACATTTTTTTATGTCAAATGTAGATGTAAAATTACTTATAATGACCTAAATTGTATTAAATGAAACAATATAATCTAATTATACTTCCAAACCATTGAAATACGTAATTTTATATTCTAAATGATTTCGATTAAAAAAGACGTTTTCAATTAAAATTTAGTATTTTTCAGTATTCATCAAAATATTAATTTTGTCATAAAAGTACCAAAAATTTATCCAAAATAAATTTTTATGTACTGATTCTAATGAAGAATTTAATTTCATTAAATTAATTATTTAAAATTTTCAAATATTGGTTTTGAAAAGGGCTTTCCATTAAAAAGAGGTAAAATAGAAATTTTTTTAAAAAAATTATTATTTTATCTGAAAAATGAATTCGTTCTTATATTATGTCTAAGAAACACATAATATAGATTATAAAATTAAATAAAGTATATAAAATCCAAATTCTGTTAATATTATCAATAACCACTTTTGAACATCTAGTTTGGTATGTCGTGGTTCCATCGAACTCGATGTTGCGTGTAGTGCAAGCTATTGAATTACATTAAAGAAAATAATATACTATGAAACCATGGGGTGTTAAATATTCCTACCTTTTTGGAAATTTAATCCTTTCAATTTTAAAATTGGGCTTGGGAACTTCATTGAAAGTCCTACATCGAAAAAAGAGTCAATAAAACTATCTCTTTAAAAAAAAGAAAGAGAAGTACAAAGGTCACATGAGATAACCCAAACTAGGATTCCATTTATGAAAACATGGATATGGAAGATAAGATGAGTGTCATGTTCTAGTGGAGAGTGATAGATATCATGATTAGGAGAAAGTTAACAATAACAAAACCATAAACTTGTGATGAGATAAACGTTCATCAGTTTCCTAGTAGAAAAAGTAAATGAATAATGTTATTTGTTTTATGTTCCATTTCATAATGTTGAGGAATTATATTTATGAGATTGAATAAGAACATAAAGAGATATACATATGTTTTAAGTACAATTTCATCCTTTAATAAATTTCTACCACTAATTCATATTTTTTTAAACGATGATTATTCAAGATGACATGGTCACACCTGAAGCGCTATAATCAACTTCTAGATAATCATATAACCCACAAAAGATTAGCTAAATGTATTTACCTAGTCTTAAGAGATTAACCAAAACCAAAATGGTTAGTACAAGTTAAGATGATCCCCAAAAAGGATAATCCTTTATATAAAGAAATACTTATCTTAATTTCTAAAATTAATCAAACAATACCCAATTGTCAATAAATACAATTCAATAAACAATTGTCCTTAAAATCAATCAATATAATCCAAACTCATATTGAATCCCAAAACATAGAAGAATTTGATTACACAGTCATCCATATTTAATTGTACTTCCAAATAGCATCGACTACTCCTAAAGTCACATTCTTAAAAGTAATTAACCTAATCACATATTCTCTATGATAGGTTACTCATTTCCAGAAATAACCCCAATCAATATAAATCCACAGTAAATAGATAGATCGAAATCCACCATTACCCCTCAAATTAAATCCCATTGTATTATATTTTTCTTAGGCATATTGTATACCAAACAGAGAGAACGTCTTCAAAAATAACAATTATCACCTAATTCCCAAATCATTTTCCTATACTAAGGATATCCATTTGATAATACATAAGGTACCAAATCAACTTATTATTGATGAATTAAATAATTTAACTAAAAATTATTAGTCACACTAACTATGGACTTCACGAAGTCCAGGGGTAGGCTATAAATCCCAATCACACTCTGATTGTGGGTTTGATTCTTGCAGCTTTGTATGATGTGATGTGTTATCACATATATTTTATTTTGTACTTTTTTCAAAACCTATATGTTATATAGTTCCCAAAATGAGATAAATTCCTCAAAATAACTATAACATAATTTCACCACAAATGTTATCTCATACCTAACATTTTCTCCCCAATATTTAATAACATGTAATTGACTCAAATTTGAGGATCATATATACCCAAATGGTTTTTATAACTATATAAACAATAGAAGAAAAAATTATTCATAAAATATAATTTTCCCATAATAAACTACAATGTAACACATAAAAGAGTAATGTCTTCCAATGTAATCCCATCAATAAAGAGAATTAATATTTTTAAACAATTCACCATCCATTTATTTCCACATAGGTTCTTCCCTGACCAGGGGGTTATCTTATATAATAGGGCATTCACATGGGTAATGCCCAGGTACCCTACATATACAGAAAATGACTATAAATGGATTATTGGGATCATTTTTATTTACTTCCATAATATTATTAACTTTTCCTTGGAAATTATTTACTATATGTCCTTATTTCTGACACATAAATTATTTCTCTGTTCCCTTAATACTCTTCCCTAGGTGTCTCCTTCCACATTTCCAACATGATGGAAATTGATCTTTCATTTCTCCATGGTCTCCACTATTGGAGCTCTTATCATTCATAGCCTTTCACTTCTTTTTTGAGTCCTGGAGTTGGGTAATATATATGTTGTTGATCATATTTTTGGAAAACTAATTAGGCATGACCCCGATATCTTTTACACCTATCAAAAATCTATTTCGTTGATCATTTCCTCCAATTTTCCCACCTTATACATCATGTTCAATGTTACTATGACTTCCATGGAATCCAACCACTGACTAACACAAGAAAACCTTGTGTGAGTCATAAAATCATTTAGAGAATATCATAAAAGCTTATTTTCAATGTTGAACACCATAGGATTAATGAAGTTTATATATTCTCATATTATATTAAAATCTTTCAAATCAGTTTATAATGAAAATGTGAATTATCCTAAGAATATCCCCTGAGAGTGTTGTAACCAAGAGTGCAGCAAGGCCCATTGTTCTGAACCAAGATACCCTGGGTCATGCCCAAAACTCTTTGTCGGAGTTTTCAATCTATGTTACTTCTATGCCAGAACCTTCTCTACATGCTCGTATCCAGACATGGATGTGTTGTTTAGAAAACCAACATAATATTTACATTACAAAATTTTTTGGATGTTCTTATATATAAATCCTCAAATTCTATCTTAGGGAAGTGTTTTCAAATCAATGTTTTTATAAATCTTGCTTCCAATGATTGTACTAAACTTCCTTTAATACCACCTATAATTCCCCAACCCCGGTTACCTAGTGTCAGTGCATTATTACATAAAATTGGCATGATACAAATAATCATGTCCTGAATGTCTGACCATTTTAGTATCCTTGGAAGAACTAGATGCATTCATATGTTTTACATTAAATTATGAAATAACAACATCAACAAATCTTTTCCCCCTTTTAAAGAAACTTATATCCTTAGCCTATCCTAGGAGTTCAACCATAAAATACTTTTTCACATTCTGGGAAAAATAAAACACAAAAAGGGGTGAGCTCAGATTATTAGTAAGGATAAAAATATAGTGGAAACTATCATAAATAAGTATAATCATTTAAGGCAATTTATAAGACTAAAAAAGACTTGTAAATATAATATTCAACTTAATATGGTAAGTATAAAATCAAATAATTCCATTTACTTATTCAAATGGATATTATACTAGTAGAATAATAACCTGTAAAATCAAAACTACTTTCATAATGATGGAATACATAATGATAGACTTCATAACCACATAGACAAGGCCTTGTGCCAATACTACAAATAAGAATTTGTCAAGGCCTTGTTCCAAGACACTGGTGTGTCTCATGAGACCTACCGATCCATCAAAGAGCTATTTTAGGCTCCATCCATCACTTAATATGTCAAATTCAATCCTTATATGAAAATATTTAACCATAAGATATGCATTCGTATTAAAATTAGAATGAAAATTTTCAATAATTTATCTATAACCTTGTTTGGTATAACAATAACACATCCACAGTCCAACATAAGTCATTCAATACCATATGGAAGATTTTTTTATAGTAAGTCAACCTCAATCGTGAATAATGAAGAATATTAACATAGATGAAGTTAATAATCAAACATATTTGAGATAAATATCCCCCTTTTTCATTAAATCATTTAAAAGTCTCTCTATTTATCAAGAAGCTGATTAAAATTGATTTTTGAATAGAAGTGTTCCATACCGCTTTGAATGTTTTAAAATGAATATTAATTTTAAAACTTTATTTTCTAAGTAAATAAAACCTTAAAACCATTTTAAAAACCTGGACATTATTGAGAATGATTTAGAAGAATAAATGTTTAAAACATTTAAAATGATATTTTTGTTCGAGTTCCTAACAAAATGAGAGATTCTTGATGAAAAATAATTTAGGTAATAAAAACATTATAATATCCTGAGTATAAAAGGATTCATGATATACTATGACATTTTACTTTATATACACAAAATAAAAGTTGATTGGAACATAACAACACAGAAGCCTCAATGGAATGTAAGATGAGATGAATTATTCTATAAAGACCATGTCATTATGTTATGGATAAATAAATGAAATAATTATGTGTGAAAAATATAAATATATTAAATATGATTGGTTATTCAGTGTAAATAAATTAGTGGACATTCACACATATTCTTGTAAAAACAACACCAATGACTTGGATGTTTAACTCAAGGAATAGAAATTGAGTTAAAATTATTCATATCAATTTTATATCGATGACTTGAGAATTTATCAATGGAGTGATTTTTTTTATAAAAATTATATACATACAAATGAGTGTCTAAATTACTACATAAGTAAATAACTAGTGATTTTACACAAAATCTTGCAGTAAATTAATCAAAGAAGTTTTCGTAAAACCGAATAAGTGGAAATTGAAATTTGAAATTCCCTTAACGATTTGGTAACTTACGAAACATACACCCCATGAAAGAAGGATCATCCAATTATGATTTAAATACCCATAAATTAATTTTTATTAGACAAACAATACAAGCCTGGGTAGTACATACACCACACAAAAGGTAGTAGTGGAAAATATACCATGAATCTCACGAGAATAAAAATGAGATGAAAACCCATTTACTTGTATATTTCAATGGATAAGGGTAAATTAACCTCCTATATAATAGTTAAATAATTTTTATTAAATTATAAAACAACTCTATAAATAAATATGATATCATATATGTCCTCTAATATTTCATTGTTAATAATATCTTAGAAGTATCATCGTTTCTAGTGTTAAGTGATTCGTTTCCCTTTATATGATTGGTTACGTAAGCCATGTTTGTTATGGATAGGATGTATTTGATTTATATAGATAATTATATTATATTCATAAACATTATTTTTAATCATAAAATGAAAATTATTCTATAATTATTATGATGGGGAATGAATCTCATTGCGTTCGTGGAGACGGTAATCCGTACGTACGCACGAGTGACAATATCATTATTTTGATATTAAAATCATATATAACAGGATAGTAAATCATATATAAATAATCCTTATCATGTTATATTTATTATTTACAACATTTATACTCATTATTATACCCATCCAAATGATGAAGTGTTTGAATAAAAAACTTCACCACGACGTGGAGACGGTAATCCGTACATACGCACGTACGATGACTTTTTCATTTATAGGATTTATAGAATAATGAATATGGTTGTACCATTTTTATAATAACATCATATTATATAGAAGATATTGGATATATTATTTTTTAATGTAAACAACAAAGAAAGAGGAAGTGGAAGGAGAAAATAACATGAAAGATGCGATGAAATATTTACCTCTTCTTCGGGTTCTTCTTTTTGATTTGATCAAAATGGATCCACATGTTTGCTTTCAGACTAAAGTAAGGACTCTAGGATTAAAGGAGGACAGTTAGAGGATATTTGGTTATGGTTTGGCCAAGACAAATTTCTATGAAGTTGTGGATTTGAGGGAAGGGGAGGTGCCTTTTTATAAGAGAGGTGAGGGTCACCTAAGGAAAAACATGAAATATCATTTAATAATAAACTAATATTCGGTTTCTAATGGATAAAAAATGAATTAATCAAAGGATAAGGTGGGTATGGGTTGAAAAAATCTCAAAAAATTGGTTTTAAACAAGTTCATGTCATCATATTAACCTTATCATTTAGATTTAACTCTTACTTAAATAGTTTGACATTTAACTTGTCTCCTTCTATTTTTATATTATATGTTTAATAAACAAACTATAAACATCAAAGAGAACATAAAGTGGTTGATTAGTGAAATATATAATATTATTTAAGATTTTTTGCTGTACCTTATATTTTTAGGAATATAATATCAATTAATAATATTATATTTTTTTTAAAAACTATTTAATGATAATTTTGACACTATATAATAAATGATTATTGTTAAAGTCCTAACAACATTATTACATCCAAAAAAAATCATACGTTCAATATTAACATGTCATATGAACTGCTATAATTAGTGTAATGCATCAAAAATCTCAAATTACTTTTATTTGGATATTTATAATATCAATTATTTTAATATTTCATTATTATGGAAATTACCTCAATATCATTGTGTCAGAAATAAATTAAATTATTTAATGTATAAAAATTATAAATAAAATATAATTATGTATTAATTTTTTTTATATTTTTAATTATTATTTATAGTCGAATTTATCTAATGTATACCCCTATATTAAAAATGGTTTAGTTATTAAACATTGATTTTAACTCATTGAACTCTTCTATAAATAAAATATTAATAAATGTCCTAATCTAATAGAAGTGGACCTAAAGGATAATTTTTCATTCATAAGGTTGTTTTTTTTCGAATTACACATATCCAATTGAATTAGGACATGTTTTGGGGTAATTATGATTACATTTTTACCCTTAATTACCCTATTTATTTTTAACTATGTTAAATAAAAGTAAAAAGTTACTTTTCACCAGAAATTATTTTCATTTTATTGAACCACATTTTTCATACTGATATCAACTATGCCTATCAAATGTTTAAAATTAAACTCATAAATGTGGTAAAATTTTGTTTTATGTGAATTATCAAATGCTCCTCGGATGTGGGTAAAAGGCGGTAATGAGTTCAATAAAAAATATTTTGTCTAATTTTATTATAAAACGAATCAAATGAATTATATTGATCTTATATAGGTATTATATATCTATTTTTATAAGGCCCCAACCTTAAAATTTTCTTATTCTTGAGTTATTTCAAGAATAAACATTGATGATCTTTTCAGGATTATAGTTTTAGAGAATTAGATAATAACTCATGCATTACATTCCACATTTAAACTAGGTGGTTACGTCAAGACAGTTTTCAGTTTTTTCCATCAAAGGAAACAAATATAAAATAAAACATGGATTCTTTCTTGATACATCCTCAACCTTATCATAACTTCATGTAATTTTCCATTGACCTGTGATAAACATTTCCAAAACTTGGGATGAGCCTAAAAAGTTCAGTAAGGGATATAAAAATACAAAAACAAAACATTAGTCCATTTATACATAAGAATCAATGAAATCATACTTTACTCATAAGGCATAATAACTTTAACATACCTCCTAAAATCATAAGATATAAGAATAAGTCATAGAAATAATAAGTCATAAAGGCAACATGTGGCATTTATAACCTTCTTTCGTAGGGAGTAACCCTCATCGTTATGTTTGGAATACCCATCACGGTATATTACCTAAGTCTCTTTGGATAAACCTTAGCGTTTAACTCCTTCACGTTACCCAATGCATTAGAGAACTATCTCGGGCTCACCCATCCTAATTTTATCACAGAACCACCCGTCTTCATAAACAATTCCCACGAACCATAGCAAAATCTTATCACATAAAACATGCATAAAGGAAACAAAATATTTCCACATTTCAATCACAAGATATCAATACAACACATTGATATAATCAAAACATTATCAAAACCATTTTCAACACCAAAATATATTAAAACATGGTATTTAATTTCTATTTAGAAATATTTATGGCCTGTAGAGGAAGCCGAAACTCAATTAACGGCCATGGTAGCGGAGAAGTCATTGTCGTATCATACATATGAAAAAATCATTCCCTTTTGTCATTTAGTAAAACAATTCATGTAAAAAGATTCATTTTGAATGAAATTAAAAGTCAAAAGGGTTTATTTTATAACTAATAATAGTAGGTCATATATAAATTGAAGTGTTCCTCAATGAATGAAGATTGAGACGAATTCCCTTAACTCAAGCCTGACTTGTTCTCATTCATTATTTATATTCCTCAATATTAAACTTAGTTCAATTTACAATTTCCTAAGGAATTCATTTAATGTTTATCATTCAATTCATATCATATATTATCATGTTATAATAATTAGTTACTTATGTGAGTTCATATTATACGTTTTGCCGATGT
Source organism: Viscum album (assembly GCA_963277665.1). Classification (NCBI taxonomy): domain Eukaryota; kingdom Viridiplantae; phylum Streptophyta; class Magnoliopsida; order Santalales; family Viscaceae; genus Viscum; species Viscum album. The sequence goes on along the minus strand of OY728165.1, from coordinate 903,112,776 downwards.
TCGGTACATGAGTCAAAAAATGAACTTGTTTGAAAATAATTTCCCATGTAGTTATTGGTAAATCATCTATATAATGGTATTATTGATTTAAATATCATATATATCCAGTATATATTCATTTTATACTATTCCATAACATTTTAAGATAAAAAATGAAATGCATCATTCGTGGAGACGATAGGTCGTACGTACGCATGAACGCTACTTTCATTTATTTGTCATATTAAAGGAATTAAAACTAATTGATACATATATATATATATATATTAAAATTTCAGTATAATATATATGTCATATAGGTATCATAAGTTAATTAATTACATTATTTATAAATTCCATATGTGGCAAGAACAAGTCACATCACTTGAGGGGGCAGTATTCCAAACTTCCTCATATAAAATTATTGCAGTTCCACAACATAAAAAGCATAACAGTGTGATTTAATAATAAAATTCAGAAGCATATACAAAACTTTATACCATATATATCATATATAATATAGTGATATCATAATGGCCACCATGAAAGGTGTTTAAATATGATTGAACAATCATCATTTCATGAGTCAGTAATTCACCACCCACAGAAACAATATGTTCTTTAACCATTAGATAGAGGTGTGTGTAAGTGTAGCTAGAGTACATATCATAACAAAATCCTAGTATATTTAGGATACTGGTTTTATTATGGTATCAAATAATAATAATATAGTGGTGAGTTAAGAAGGAAAATAAAAGGATGAAATTCTAGAAAAGACATTACATCTACATCGGGTAACACTTTGTGATTTGAGCCAAAGGCTTCCTTGGAATGAATTCTTCCCAATGTGAGACTTCTAGGAGTAATAGGGGGATGTGGAGAGATAATATGATCAGAGGATGGTTGATCCAAGTTCTTGAGAGGTGTGGGTAAGGGGGTAGAGGTGGGGGACTTTTATAATAGGTAGGATGGTTACTTTTGGAAAGTCTTGAAATGTTACATTATGGTAAAATTATTTTCGGATTTTAAAGGACCCAAAATGATATATGTATAGGATAAGGTGATAAGGGTTAGAATACACCAATACAATAGGTTTTTGATAAGTATATTTCTTAGATTATAATTCATCATTTCACATTATTTAAATCCTTCATTAATGAGATAATCACTGCATCATCATGGTGTCACAAATAAATTTATTTATTTAATAACTAAAAATTATAAAAAAATTATCATGATGTAGGAAATTTTTTAATCCTAAAAATGACTATTTATAGTCTAAGAGATCATTTGTTTAAACAAAATTAAAATCATTTTACTTAAGTGTTACATAGTTTGGTTATATTTTACTTTCTTTAAAAATATTATGATAAAAGGTCACTGTCACAAATTAGTGATTACATGGGGTCCCAAATATGGTACAAGGCATCCCATGGTTTTCCATGACACAAAAAAGAGTACATGGACACATTTTGGGGTCATTATATGTTATTATGATGTTATGTTATTACCCTTAACTACTCGATTACTAATTAATCATGATAATTAAAGATAATTGTCGTCGTTACTTATCATAATTTCCAAAAACAAAATATTATTAATTAAATAATATGGACCTTATGATTCCAAATATGGAATCCATTTTAACCAATTCAATACACATAATGTTCAGTAATTAATTTAAATATAATTCCAATTGTCCAAACAAATAGCGTGTTTTTAAAAAACAATATCTATCAAAAGATTGACAATTGTTAATGTCCAATTTCAAAGTGAAATTAATCATAGTGACCAACATATGATTAAATGGAAAAAATACATTCTAATTACAGTTTAAAACCAATTAAAAAGGCAATCTAACAATATAATTAAATTAGATGAAAAAGATGTCTTGAAGTAAAATGCAGTGTTTTTAACTATTCATTAAAAAATGAACATTATCATAAAAATACAAAAAATTTATCTAATGTAAATTTCAATGTCCCAATTCTAAAGAATAAGTTTATTTTGAAAAATATAGCTTATAAAACTGTATAAAGTTAGATTTAAAAATGGGTTTCCATTAAAAGGCGTTAAAAAATCTTTTAAAAATATTAGAGTATTCTATGCTTATGATTTGATTTATTATCATTTTAAGCCTCTAAAACACTATCTAATTATTAAATAGACATAGATGTGAAAATAAATTATTCCTTACATACATGGGATGTCACATCCTTCCCCCTTTATGAATTTTCCTTCCCACAATTTATTTACATATCGAATAAATGGGAGTGTTTATCCCTCATTGAATTTTCAGATTCCCATGTTGTGTCTTCAATCATTTTGTTTTCCCACAAAACCTTTACCTGATGAATTACTTTATTTAGAAACACTTTCTCCAGGTGGTCAAGAATTTGGAATGGTTGTTCCTCATAAGATAGATTATCTTCTATCTGAACTTCATTTTCACTCAAGACATGAGATGGATCTGGCTTGTACATGTTTAACATTGAAACATGAAAAGCATTATGTATTGGAGATAAACTCGGTGGTAAAGCCACTCGGTATGAAACTGATCCAATTCTCCCCTGAATTTCATATAGTCCAATGAACCTTGGACTCGACATTTCTTTCTTACCAAATCGCATCACACTTTTCCATGGTGAAACATTGAGGAATACATGATCACCTACTTCAAAAAAGAGATCATTCCTCTTGATGTCCGCATAACTTTTCGGCCTACTCTGAGCTATTCTCGTGTGTTTCTTTATTAGCTAATCTTTTTTTGACATCACTTCAATCAATTCTGGTCCAATCAATATCCTTTCACTTACTTCATCCTAAAAACCTGGAGTTTTACACTGCTTCCCATATAATGCCTCAAATGGTGGCATCTGTATACTAGAATGAAAACTATTATTATAAGAAAACTCATCCATTGAAAGATGTTGGTCCCAACTTCCCTGATAATCCATCGAACAAGCACATAGAATATCCTCTAAATTCTGAATTGTTCATTCTGAATGCACATCTGATTTAGGATGAAAAGATATAAAAAAATTTAATTCAGTACCCAACGTCTTCTGAAGGCCTTTCCAAAAGTTAGAAGTGAACATGGGATCACGATAAGATACAATGGAGAGGGGAACACCATGTTACCTAAATATCTCTTTAAGATAAAAATTAGAAAGTTGATCTAGTGAAAAAGTATCTTGTATAGCAAGGAAATGAGAAATTTTTTTTGAGCGATCAACAATAACCAAGATTGCATTATTACCTTGAGTTTTCATCTGTAATCCCACAACAAAGTCCATGGATATAATATCTCATTTCCACTCTGGAAATGGTAAAGGATGAAGCATACCATTCGGTAACTGCCACTTCTCTTTAACCTATGGACAAGTCAAACACATCACAGTAAAATCAGTAATATCTATTTTCATTCCATCCCATCAGTAATACTCCCAAATATCTCTATACATCTTTGTTCTGCCTGGATGAACTAAAAATGGAGAACTATGAGCTTCACATAACAACTCTCTCTTCAAATGTGAATCACTAGGAACACAAAATCTCATCCCAAATCTCAAAACACAATCATTATCAATGTTGAATTCAGGTAACATGCCCTTCTGAACCATCTCTACCTTTTTCTACAAATCAATTTCTTGCTTCTGTGCTTGATTAATTTTGTCTGATAGAGAATATTTCACTGATACTTGATTCAAAACAGAATAATTTCCTGCACTAACAACTTCGAAACCAAAATTCATCAAATCCTTAACCAAAGGATCACGTTCCAAACATAACATGGTTAATGAAGCATTAATTTTTCGACTCAAAGCATTATCCCCTTTATTTGATTTTCTTGGATGGTAATTAATTGTATAATCACAATCCTTGATTAATTCTAGCCATCTCCACTCTCTCATTTTCAATTCATTCTGAGTGAATATATACATTAAACTTTTTTGATCAGTATATATTTCACACTTTATACCTTACAAAGGATCCCTCGAAATTTTTAAAGCAAAAACAACAGAAGATAATTCCAAATCATGTGTAGGGTAATTTATCTCATGAGTTTTCAAATGACCTCAATCATAAACTATTAACTGGTCATTTTTCATTAGGATGCAGCCACGTCCTTTCAATGAAGCATCATTGTAGATAAAAAACTCACCATTCCTAGAAGGTAGTGCCAATACTGGGGCATTCCCGAATCTTCTTTTCAATTCATGAAAACAATCATCACATTCTTTTGTCTAGATAATCTTAACGCCCTTCTGGGTTAGCTTAGTCAATGGGCTGGACAACCATGAAAAATTTATAAAAAAGCTTTGGTAATAGCCTGCCAATCCATGAAAACTACGAATATTGGTTATATTTTTCAGTCTTGGGAGTTTTTAAAAAAAACTATATTTTTGCAAGATCAACAGTTACTCCATATTTACAAACAATGTGACCAGAGAAAGAAATTTGTTGCATCCAAAAGTCACACATTCTGAATTTCCCATAAAATTTAATCTCTTTTATGGTTTGAAAAATAATCCTTAAATGACTTTCATGCCCCTATTTACTTTTATAAAAAATCAAATTATCATCAACAATCATACCCAAGAACTCATGGAAAATTATATTCATAAGTACCATGAATACACGAGGTTCATTAGTTAAACCAAAAGGCATAACTACAAATTCATTATGGCCATGTCTTGTATGAAACACGGTCTTCAGAATATCATCTTCCATTACCTTCAATTGATGGAACCCCGATCTCAAGTCAATCATTGAAAAATACTGAGCTCCCTTGAGCTTATCGAACAAATCATTGATATTAGGTAAAGGATATTTGTTCTTAATAGTGATGTTATTGAAGGCTCTATAATCAATGAATTGTCTCATTGAATCATATTTCTTCTAAACAAATATGACAGGAGCACCCCAGGGTGATGTTCTAGGTCGAATGAAACCTTTCTCTAATAAATCTTGATACTCCTCCTTCAACTCTAAAAGATCAATTTACGCCATTCAATAAGGGGGTTTTGAAAGTGTCTTAGCATCATGAACTTAGTCAACTATAAATTCAACTTCCCGACCTAGTATTATTCCAGAAAACTCATCAGGAAAAACATCAAGATACTCATTTACTGCTGGCACATCATTATTCTGAACGGTTCCATTGTTTTCAAAAATATGTGTAAGGTAACATTCATTTCCTTCTTTTACAAGTTTCTCAGCCACTTGATATGTTATCAACAGTAATGGTTCATTCTTGTACACAAACTGAAGGTCTTTCTGAAAAGAAACTTCTTTAGCTCTAATGTCAATCTTAGAAGAGTAAACAACGAACCAATCCATACCAAGGATAACATAGAACTCTACTAGAGGTAAAAAAATAAAGTTTGAAAGTAGGTTCTTTCCACGGATAAGGATAGAAAAATTCTTATAAATTCATTTTGCCTCAAAATTTCCCCCCAGGTGTTTTTACCACATGTTCATGAGTCATTTCATGAGGTGGAATTCACAATTAACTAAATTTTTTTTCAGATATGAATGAATGTGTAGACCCTGAATCAAACAATGCATTGGCATAATCTAAATAAACAAAGTACCTGATACCCCTTCATTTGATGTCTCAATATCTTCTGAAATAGTTTTAAAGGATCTCACCAAACCTATCTACTTATAGTTTGACGGCTTCCCATCATTCGATCTCTTTGTCGAACACTCATTTCCATAATGACCCATCTCATTACACTTGAAACATTTCACTAACTGTAAATCAAATTTGGTCTTACCATTACCCTGATCTTATCCAGTGAAATCATGAGCCTTATGTCCCATCTAACCACATTAGAAGCACTTTACAGAATTCCAATGAGATTCCTCAGCATGATTTTTACAACATTTATCGCAAACCTCAAACATCGTTTTCTTACCATCAATCATTTTTGAAGGATTATTCCCTTTCTCTTTCCACCTCGGTCTCTTCTTCTGTTGGTTGTTATAGAACACTTGATCATCGGAAAACTCCATTTTCTACCTTCTCATCACATCGAACAAGTTATTCATAACATTTGAACTCATGAAAAGCAAATGCCCCTTGATATTTTAGGTTTAATACTGAGTAAAAACGATTGATTTTACTATCAAGGTCTCGAATAAAATTTAGAGCATACCTTTCCAATCGAGTGAACCTTTTATCATAAGAAGACACTAAATCATCATCTTTCCTCAATTCAAATAAGTATTTTTCAATCCTAAGTCGAACAGCCTTAGGAAAATATTTCTCAAGAAACATACCTTTGAATTCATCCCAGTCAAGAGCATCAATCTAATCAGCATCCCTGATATTTTTAACCATCGACCACCACTGATCTCCTTCACCCTTCAAATGGTAAACATCAAGACTAACCTTTTGATTGTCTGAACACCCCATTTCATCGTAAATCTCTCCAGTGCATTAATACACCCTACATCTTGAACAGTGTCCGATGATCCTCTAAATGATGGGGGTTGTAGCCTCATGAAATGTTCTACCACTTAAAAATTCCTCTACGATTGATCTGGCTGATCTCATGCATGGAAACCACCACTTTTTATTTCTTGAGTTAACTGTGCCATTACTGCAACAAACTATTCAGTACTGATTCTGACCATCTCAGGATTCTAATTTGGTAGGCCATTTCCTTCTATAGGCCTTCTTTGCACTGCTTCCCTATTTCCTTTGCGGGAAACCATTCTGAACTAATAAGTCTTAGATGATTCAACATGGAAATATTCAAATTCTATACCATTTCAATTTGACCATAATGTGTAACAAAAATATTTATGGATAATCATTTAAAATATTTCTAACTTCTAAATTTATCTAAACTGACATGTGATACCAACTATAAGGCCCCAGCCTTAAGCATTTCTTAATCATGAGTTATTTCAGGAATACACATTGAGAATCTTTTCGGGATTATTGTTTTAGATAATTAGATCATAAATCATGCATTACATTGCACATTTAACCAAGTTGGTTACATCAAGAGAGTATTCATTTTTACATCAAAGGAAACATATTTAAAATAAAAAATTGATTCTTTCTTGAAACTTCCTCAACACTATCATCACATCATGTACGTTTCCCTTGACCTTTGAAAAACATTTCAAAATCTTGGGATGAGCATAAAAATCTCAGTAAGGGATATAAAAATACGGAAAGAAAACATTAGTCCATGTATACATAAGAATCAATGAAATCATACTTTACTCATAAAACAAAATCACGTTAACATACCTCATGAAATCATAACATTTATCAATAACTCATAGAAATAATAATACATAAAGGTATCTTGAGGCATTCACAACATTCTAACATATGGAGTAACCCTCATGGTTATGTTTGGAATACCCATCACAGTATATTCCCTAAATCTCTTCAGATAAACCTTAGCGTTTAACTCCTTCGTGTTACCCAATTCATTGTAGAGGTATCTTGGTCTCACCCTCCCTTAGTTTATCATTGAACCACCCGTCTTCATAATCAATTCCCATGAACCATAACGTAATCATATCACATAAAACATGCATAATGGAAACATAACATTTCCACATTTCAATCACAAGATATCTATAAAACACTTTAGATAATAAAAACATTATCAAAACCATTTTTAGGAACAAAATGGAATAAAACATGGTATTTACTTTTCATTTAAAAAAAGTTATGGCTTTTAGAGGAAGCATAAACGTAAATAATGGTAATGGCGGCGAAGAAGTCATTATCGCCGCATACGTAAGAAAAAATCATTCCCTTTTGTCATTTAGAAAAACTCTTCATGTAAAAAGATTCCTTTTTAAAGAAATTAAAAGTCAAAAGGGTTTATTATACAACTAATAAATGAATTTCGTATATAAATTGAAGTATGCCTCAACGAATGGAGACTGAGACGAAGTCCATTACTTCAAGTCCGACTTGTTTTTTTCATTATTTATATTCTTGAATAATAAAAATAGGTCAATTTATAATTTATTAAGGACTTCCATTAAATTTTATTATAAAATTCATATCACATATTATCATGTTATAATAATTAGTTAATTATGTGACTTCATATCAAACGTTTTGTCTATGTTCGATACATGAGTCAAAAATGAACTTGTTTGAAAAGAATTTCCAATGTAGTTATAAGTACATCATCTCTAGAATGGTATTAATGATTTAAATATCCTATATATCCATTATATATTTATTTTATACTATTCCATAACATTTGGAGATAAAAAATTAAATGCAGCGTTCATGAAGACAGTAGGCCGGACGTACGCATGAACACTACTTTCATTTCTTTGTCATATTAAAGGAATTAAAATTAAATAAGAAATATATATATTATAATTAAATTATAATATATATGTTATATATGTAACAAAATTTCATTATTTATATTCTTTATAAATTCCAAGTTTGGCATGAATGAGTCACATCACTTGAGGGGGCGGTAGTCCACACTTTGTTAGATGAAATTTTCACAGTTCCACAACTTGAAAAGCATAATGATTTTATTTAAAAATAAAATTCAGAAGAATATGGAAAAAATAAATACATTATATATCATATATAAATACAGTGACATCATAATGGCCACAATTAAAGGTGTTAAAATAATATTGAACAATCATCGTTTCGTGAGGTAGTAATTCGCCACCCACAGAAACAGTAAGTTCTTTAAACATTAGATGGAGGTGTGTATAAGTGTAGGTAGAATCCATATCATAAAAATATCCTAGTATATCTAGGACACTTTTTTTATTATGGGATAAAAAAATAAGAAGATAGTGGGGATTGAAGAAGGAAAATAAATGGAAGAAATTCGAGGGAAGACATTACCTCAAAATCAGGTAACTCTTTTTTATTAGAGCCAATGGATTCCTTGGAAAGACATATTCCCAATGTGATGATTCTACGAGTAATAGAGGGATGTGGAGAGATAATATGTGTATATTTTGGACTATCCAATGGCTTGAGAGGTGTGGGTAAGGGGTAGAGGTGGGGGCCCTTTATAAGTTGTAGGAGGGTCACTTTTGGAATGTCTTGAAATGTTACATTAATGTAAAATGATTTTCTGATTTTAAAGGTCCCACAATGATATATTTAAAGGATAATGTGATAAGGGTTCTAAATTCCCAAATATAATTGTTTTTAGACAAGTTTATGTCTTGGATTTTACCTTATCTGTTCACATTATTTAAATCGTTCATTAATGATGTTATCACTGCATCATCATGTTGTCATAAATAATTTTATTTATTTAATGTCTAAAAATTATAAAAAAAATACCACAATGTAGGAAAGATTTTTATATTTCCAATTAATTTTTATAGTCTAAGAGATAATTTATTTATGAAAAATTATAATTGTTTTACTTAGGTGTTACATAATTTGGTTATATTTTCCATTCTTTAAAAATAATATGATAAAAGGTCACTATCACCCAAAAGTGATTTCATGGGGTCCCTAAGTTGGAAAAAAGAATCCCATGGTCGGAAATGACCCAAAAAATATGATTTTTACACATTTTGGGGTCATTTTATATTATTATGATTTTATTTTATTACCCTTATCTACCCGATTACTAATTAATCGTGATAATTAAAGATAATTGCCGTCGTTACTATTTATAATTTCCAAAAAACAAAAGAGTCTTAATTACATAATTTGGACCTTATAATTCCAAATATGGAATCCATTTTACCCAATTCCTAAGTCATAAATTTCTGTAATTAATTTAAAAATAATTCCCCATGTCAAAACAAATAGCGTGTTTTTAAAAACCAATATCTATCAAAAGATTGACAATTGTTTATGTCCAATTTCAAATTCAAATTAATTATAATGTCCACCACTAGATTAAATGGAAAAAATTTATTCTAATTACACTTTAAAACCAATTAAAATGATAATCAAACCATATAAATAAATTAGATGAAAAGGCAGTTTTGAAGTAAAATGCTGTATTTTTCACTATTCATTACCAAATGAACATTGTCAGAAAAACAACAAAAATATATTCAGAGTAAAATTCAATGTCACAATTATAAATAATAAGTTTATTTTGAAAAATAGATCTTATAAAATTTTCAAAAGTTATATTTAAAAAAAATTCCATCAAAAGGCGGTAAAACAATCTTTAAAAAATATTTGAGTATTCTATGTTTAAGATTGGATATCTTCTCATTTTAAGCCTCTAAAACACTATCTATTTAATAAATAGACATAGATATGAAAATATATTATTCATTAATTAATTGGGATGTTACAATTTTGACTTAAAATAAAAAAAATTTAATTTAATAATTATTTAAATAAAAATTTGGTTTTAAACAATAATGTAGTGTTTTCACTATTCATCAAAAATTCAATGTTTTCAGAAAAATAACAAAATATTATCCAAATATAATTTTGATATTCCAAATTCAAAAATTATTTCTATTTTACTAAATTTAAATCATAGAAGTTTCATTAATTAATTTAAAATTAATTCCTGTTGTCAAAAATGAAAAGTGAGTTTTTAAAAAGTAAAAACTATCAAGAGATTTAATTGTGTTTATGTCAAATTTAAATCTAAAAGTACTTATAATGATCTAAATAGTATTTAATGATAAAAATATTATCTAATTACACTTCTAAACCATTCAAATACATTATTTTACACTATATGATATTTGAATTAAAAATGTTGTTTTCAATTAAATTTTAGTATTTTTCAGTAATCATAAAAATATGAAAGTTATCAGAAAAGTAGCAAAACTTTATCCAAAATAAAATTTCATTTTAAGATTCTATGGAATAATTTAATTTCATTAAATTGAATATATAAAAGTTTCAGATATTTGTTTTAAAAATGGTTTTCCATTAAAAGGTGGTAAAATTGATTAAAAAACAATTAATTTTTCTAAAAAATGAATCCGTTCTTATATTATGTCTAAAAAACACAAGATATGGATTCTAAAATTATATGGAGTATATTAAATTCAAAATTATATTAATAATATTCATAAAAAATTTTGAATGGCTAGTTTGGTAAGTCGTGGTGCGTTCGAAGTCAGTTTGGCGTGTAACAAAAGGAATAGAATTACATTAAAGAAAATAACATACTAAGAAATATTGGGGTGTTTCAATACTTCACAACATGGGTTATTATTTGAAAAAATAATAATGAATCCTATATCATTTACAATGTATCTGATATGATGAATTTTTTATACCCATTTCATTTCACTGGTTATTACATTATGTTTATTAAACACATCTCATTTTATGGGTCATGATATGATGATTTTTTATGATCTTATGAAATGAGTATGTATGATTTTAGTATATACTGTGTGGGATTTACATATCCTACCAACTCATTGTGTAAAAGTATATATCTTATGAGATAATTATGGAATATAATTGGACAGTCTTGATCCACTCTCAGATAAAGGGGAAAACCGTTCAACTATGGGAAGAAGGTGAAGCCGGATCGACTATAGGAATAAGGGAAAACTAGATCCTCTATAAGAATAAGGGGTGACATGATCTATTATAAAGAATGTATTGTGACTCCTTATAGTGGTGTGTATGGACTACTATATTTAGTCTTTTTGAGGTTCCTAGATAATTTCTAGAAATCCTCCTCGACTTATGTGGAATAATTTTATATTCATATTTGTATTCCAAAATTCGTTTTCATGTTCCCATGTTATGATTTCACTGATTATTATCTTGATTCCCTCATGATTAATGTTTAATAAACTACCAATATAAATGAAATAAATCCTGCATATGGTCTTTTATATGCATGGTTTTATTTTATAAGGTTATGATCATGTTCCCATAACCTTATGTTCATGATTACGCTTACGTATCACCCATGATTACATTTACTGAGCACTAGAGCTCACCACTTTTAAATGTTTACTTTCCAAAGTTATAAAGAATGGTTTTAATTATGAGTAATAAATGGGAAAATATAGCATCCTAGGTATTTAAAGAATAAAAATTTTCATATATATTATTATTTGTGAAAAAATACTAATTTTACATTAAAGATGCCATTTTATCATATAGTGTAATCAAAATGAAACCACAGTTTTCTTTGAAATCTTACATTGCACACAACCTTGAGTCACACCAGAAAATAATATAATTATATTATAATATTAATGGTAGTTAACACCTAAGAGTTTTAATAATGGGGATGAAAAAAATAACTACAATATGAATATAAATATTTGCTGAATGTTTTAAATATATTGAATAAAATATAGAGGCATAAAATGAGAATGAATCCAATTTTAACCATGGAATACTCTAATATTTTTTTAATATGTCAGTTTGTCGTCATTTAATGGCGAAGCATTTTTAAATATAGTTATGTCACTTTTAGATGTTCAATTTGGAAAAATAAATTTATTTTATATAATCGGATAATTAAATTTTTCTTTGGACGAAATTTTGGTATTTTTGTGACAAAATACATATTTTTATGAATAATGAAAAATAATGCCTTTTAATTAAATTTTTTTAATCTAATTTATTTATATAGTAAGATTAATATTTTAATTGGTTTCAAAGATGAATTGGATTAATTTTTTATAATTGAATCCAATGATGGTAATTATAAGTAATTTCACTTTTAAATTTGACTTAAACACTTTCAAATCTTTTGATAGTTACTACATCTTAAAACCCTGATTTTGGTTTTAATAATGGGAATAAATTTTAATTTAATTTTTTTACATTTTTTATTTGAATTTAGAAAAATGGACTCCATTTTTCAAATCCGTAGTTCCAAAATGTGTCAATAGGTACCTTTTATTTTTTGAAATTATGAATAGTAAATTGAGTAATAATATTATTTACCATGGTTAAATGGTAAATCCGGTAACTAAGGGTAAAAAATAATATTATAATAATTTTAACCAACCCAAACACATGTCCTCAACCTATTGGATGAGATATGTCAAAACATTGGAATCATTGGGATGATTTTGGGACCCAAAAGATCCACATGGATAGGAAAATAGAATTTTCTAAGAATTAATTTGAAGTAATGCAAAATGTAACATTAACGTATATCTTTTAGTAAAAAAATTTATATGGAGTTATATAAGTGATATTTTAGACTATAAATAGTAATTAAGAAGCTAATAAGATTTTCTTAATCATGGCATATTATTTATAATTTTATACATCAGATATATAAAATTATTTATGACATAATGATGTTGTGGTGATTAGCTTATTAATGAATGATTTAAATAAATTATATCTAAAAATTAAAAAAAATTATTTTAAAACTTTTTATGACATAAAAAATTTTATATATTAATATGACTTGTTAAATTTAAACTAATGGAGTATTAATTACATAATAAAGTTTTTATTAATTTTTAAAAAGTCGTGACATAAATACTACAATAATTGACATAAATGAATTTTTAAAACAAATACCATTTTATTATATGATATAATAAACATGAAAATTTAATATTATTCCAAATGAATTAGATAATGTTTAACGTGTCATTAATGAACAAATTGAGTTTATATTGGAATTTTATAGTAACTATATATACCATATAGTATGAATATACAAAAAGACATGGTAAGAGTTAAATTTTTTAACAAAGGGTTAAAGTTAAAAGATAAGGTTAAATTTGTGACCTAGACTTTTATAAAACCAAATTTTTTAGAGTTTTTTGACCCAAAATCATCATATATTTGAAATAAATTACTTTTACACCATTAGAAACCGAAAATAATTATTTAATAAAATAATATTTCAATACCTTACTAAAGTTCCCTTCCTCCCTCTTATAAAAGGGAATCAACTTTACCAATTTAATCACACCTCTCAAGCACTTGTGTCATCCAAATTAAACCTAAATAATCTCTAAAAATTCCTCATACATTCGTTGAATCCTTACCTTGGGTAGAAGGTAATTCCAGAACGCCTTTTGGCTCAAATTCAAGAGAGTTACACATTTTAGAGGTAGCGTCTTCTCTATAGTTCCATTCCATTATTTTACTTATTCACTCTCTATTATGTTCTTATTGTTAGATTAAATAAAAAAAAAATTATCCTCAATATACTATTATTTTATTATGATTGTTATTAGTACTAAACTTACACACACCTCCATTTATTGGATACAAACATATTATTTATTTGTACGGAGAACTACTGCATCACGAACCGATGATTGTTCGATTATCCACTACCACATCCCATGGTGTCCATTATGATTGAAATTTATTTATATATGAAATATATTATATTTATATATTCTCTATTATAATGTAATTTTTTTAAAAAGATTCCATTATTCTTTTCATGATGTAAAAATATGATAATTTCAATCGAGGAAGTGTAGATTACCGCCCCTCAAAGTGATATGACTCGTTCATGTCATACATGAAATGTATAAAAGATTGAGATGTTGGACCTATTTAATTTATATATCATATAATATTACACAGTAATTATAATATACATATGTATCATTTAATTTTTATTTCTTTAATATGACAGAAAAATGATTGTAGCGTTCATGCGTACGTATTTCTTAGATTCTCAATAAACAGTGCATTTCCTTTATTATCTCCAAATGTTATAGAGTATAATAAATACATATATACTAGATATATATGACCTTTAATTCATGAATACTATTTTTGTATAATGTATCATTGACGACATGTAGAATTTTTCATTATAAGAAGATCATTTTCGACTCAGGTGCCTAATATGCAAAAAATGACAAATATTAACCTAAATAATTATGTATTTATTATAATGTAATAATAAGTGATATTAAAAGGAATAATAAACTTGAAAAATTTTCTGATGCAAGTAGAAATTAACATTAGTATATTATTTAGGAATAACAAGGAACATACATGATGAATCAGACTCATGGTAAGGGACTTCGTCCCAATCACCATTCATTGAGGCATGTTTTGATAATATAAACCTCCTTATTTTACACAGTGTATAATAAACCCCATTGAATTTTAATTTCATTCCAAGGGAATCTTTTTTCTATCAACCATTTTACAAAATGTCAAAAGGAATGTTTAAAACATATGTGGTGATAATGAACTCTCCGTCGTTGTAATCGTTATATGGCTTCCTCTATAAGCCTTAATGTTTTTAAAATGAAAATAAATACCTTATTCCTATTTTGGGTGTTTTTGGTATTGAAAATGGTTTTTGAAATGGATTGATAATTTCAATATATTTAAATAATTTCTTGGTATTACAAATAAAATTTTATTATTGAAATGTTGATATTTTTTATATTTTATGTGTTATATAACTGTACGTGGACATTTGATGGGTGGATACATGATAAAACAATGATGGGTCGTTACGTAATAATCCAAATGATGGTTGGTTCTATTATAATCCAGGGATGGGTGGTTATTTTATAACCTTCAATGCATAGGGTATGGACGATGGTCACACGACAATTCCTTTTAGTGACATGTGTGGATGTAGACTGTATGATTATTCTATTTAAGAATCTTTATGTCCCAGTTTACCTTTATATGTTATATGTTTCTTTTTATGTTATTTTGGTTATATTTTTTTTATATTAATGGTATGTAATTATCTTATATTTAGTGAAACATATTTAACACCTCCTAAAGGGTAAAATTACTACATTATTATAATGTATTTAGGGTTTTCCTTTTATGCCAAGACTAATAGTTTCCAATATTTATGTATCCATTACTACTTTTTCTAGTCTCATCCCATGTTTTGAAATGATTTCACATTCATAATGAATAATAGAGTCATGTAAGGGATCATGGAAGAGTTATGCAATTAAAACATAAATGATGTCATATTTCATTTTAAAGAGTTTTTGTTTTACGAATAAGTGATAGTGAGTAGATGTTTCTACTAGTAATATTCAAGATTTTAGGTATTTGTTATGACCTAATTATCTAAATTTCTAAAACTAAAAAGATTCTCAATGTGAATTAAAGTAAAATTATTGACTTATATCAACATTAATTAATGCTTAAGGTTGGGATATTAATGTTAGTATCAGAGGTTAGTTTAGATAAATTTAGGAGTTAGATTATTATTAATAGAATATCCAGAAACGATTTTTTACATTATGGTCAAATTAATATTATAAATAATTTTAGGTTTTCCATGTTTCTTCATCTAAGATTTTTTATACCGAATGGTTTTTCATAGAGGAAATAGGGTATGTGTTCTAGGAGGGAATAAAGAGGGAATTAACCTACCAAATCAACATCATGGGATTGTAAGAATAAAATTTGAATAGTTTGATGATGTTATATCTTAGTTGACTCGGGTGAAAAATGGTGTTGGTGTCCATGCATGAGATCAACTAGGTTAATCACAGATGCATATTTTAATCATTTAGCATTTAATGTGTCAACATCCTCCATCATTTAGAGGATAATATGACGTTGGGTAACCTGAAGGGTTGTGTGATGCACTGGAAAAAATTTCGGATGTAATGGGTTGTTCAACCAATCAAAATTTTAGTCTTGTTATTTATCATATTGAAGGTGTAGCTGATAAGTAGAGGTAAATGACTTAAAATATCAAAGGAAGTGAATAGATTGATTCTATAGAATCAGATGAATTTAAGAATATCTTCCTTGAGAAATATTTTCCAAAGGCTGTTTGACTTAGGATGGAAAATAAATTCATGGAATTGAGACAAAATGAGGATTATTAGTTGGTATCGTATGAAGAAAATTTCACCTGTGTGTCAAAGTACAACCTGAATTTTATCAGGGATATTGGCAGTAAGCTAAATCGGTTTTATTCATGATTAAAGACAAAATAACGATGTCTGTTTACCTCTCATGAGTTCAAAAGCTATTAGAAACTTGTCTGATGTGTTGAGAAGGTAGAAATGGATTTTCATTGATGAGAATGTATCCCATGAAAGAAAACAAAATAATTTTCCAAGTTGGTAGGCAATGGGAAAGAATTAATAAAAAAATATTGGATGTAAGAATATCAAATTTCTAACTTTTGAGAAGCGTGGTAAAAATTATCCTGGAGAATGTCTCTCATAGTCTATAAAGTGCATTAGATGTTGTAGGACTAGTCATATTGCTATTAACTATAAGGAAGATGATCCAACAGGAAACAAAAAACCAACAGTATGACTATTTAGTTCTAATTAGTTATGACATTGTTCTAATGTTGGTACAATGTTCATTACCCATGGTAGAAACAATCACACTTAAAAGCATAATGGAATGGAAAACCATTTTAAACTACTACGATTGACGTGGGACCATCAAATGAAGTGGTGACATGCTCTAGGGAGATAAATATTTTTTGAAGATTGATTTGAGGTCCGGGTACTATGAGCTAACGGTGAAGGAGGATTATATTCCAATGACAACTTTCTCAAAGAGTTATTGGCATTGTGAGTTTGTAGTTATGACCTTTGGGTAACCTAATGAACCTTATATATTATTTAATCTCATGAATGGAGTCTTGAATCATTTTTTGGAACATTTTGTGGTTGTTTTTAGAGATGGTATCTTGGTATATTCTAAATGCTTAGAGGAATATGAATGCCACGTAAGGATTATTTTGAAAAAATTAAAAGAAAAGAACCTATATAGAATGTTTAGTAAGAGTGAATTTTGGTGGAAAAAAATTTATTTCCATGGTTATATTGTTTCTAATGATGAAATAAATATTGACCCTTCTAAAACTAAATTTTCTAAAGATTGTCAAAGACCTACCAATATTACAGAGATTCATATATTCATTGGTTTAGCGGGTTATTATCGAAGGTTTTTTGAAAAATATTCACAGATATCTATTCCCCTAACTATGATAACATTAAATGGAGATAATTTCATCCCAACAAATGAATGTGATGATTTTTTTCATGAATGAAATTAAGGTTGGTAAATGCTCTAGGTTTGGCCTTTCCTTCCATGAATAGTGAAATTTTTATCTACAGTGATGCATCATTGAAATGGAATGGTTGTGTCCTAATGTAGAATGATCATGTAATTAATTATGATTCACGCCATTTAAAACCTCCTAATCAAAATTACCCAACACATTATTTGGAATTATCTTTTATTTGAATCGTTAAAAATTTGGAAGAATCATTTTTATAGTGTAAATTGTGAAATATATATTGATAAAAAAGCGTGAAGTATATATTCACTTAGAAATAATATAGCATGATATATATGGGGAGGATATATCTTATCAACGATTATGACTGAATGATCCATTTCCATATCATAAAGGAAAATAAAGCAGCAAATACTTTGAGCCAAAAAAGTATTGCTATATTAACCATGCTATGTATGGAACAAGATTCTTTGGTATCTGGTTTGATGAACATTGGATTGGAAGTTGTTTGGTGTAGGTAATATCTCTATTTTGTTTCGTGTTGTAATGAATTCATCTCTATCAAACAGTATTAAGAAATCTTATAAATAAGACAGTGAGTTGCAGAAAAAGGTATAATTTGTTTAGAATGGTAAGAAACTTGAAATTTGGACTAATAACGATTTTATTTTGTAGTTTGGAAAGTGATTATGTGTGCCTTATGATTTATAGTTAAAGAAAGATTTGTTATATGAAGCTCATAGTTATCCATTTTTGGTTCATCTTAGAAGTTCTATAATGTATATAGATCATCATGAGTATTTGTGGATTGATGAAATAAAAAGAGGTATTGATAACTTTACTGTGATGTGTTTTATTTGTTAGAAGATTAAAGAAGAGAGAAAGTTACCAAAAGGGTTCCTTAAGCCTTTTCTAGATCCATAGTTGAAATGGGAAAATGGGTTCATGGATTTTGTAGGGGGGTTACACAAAACACTTCATGGTAGCAATGTAATATAGGTTATTGTTGATAGATTGACTAAATCTGCGCATTTTATTCCTATTCAAGACACTCTATCCCATGATCAAATTTCTCAATTGTATATTAATGTGGTAGTCTGGTTACATGTTGTTCCCCTCTCTATTGTAATTGTTCGTGATCCCAGGATCACTTCTATCTTTTGGAAAGGCCTTCAGAATTCATTGGAAAGTGTATTAAATATTGGTATAAATTTTCATCCTCAATCATATAGGGAGTTTAAATTAACAATTCAGACCTCAGAAGATATGATACGTTCTTGTTCAATGGATAACAAGAGAAATTAGGACCAACACCTTCCTTTGGTTGAGTTTTCATATAATAACAATTTTTATTCCTGGGTACAAATGTAACCATTTGATGTTTTATATGGAAATGGTGTCAAACACCATATTTTTTTGGACGAATTAGGTTAATGGTTGTTGAATGGACCAGATTTGGTAGAAGATATGGAAGAAAAAGTTATGTTGATTCACAGTCACATGAGGACATCACAGATTAGGCAGAAAATTTATGCATATAACCGAAGGTAGGATGATTCATTCATGTTAGGTGATCATGTTATTTTATATGTTTCTCATTAGAAATGTATGATGTGTTTTGGTAAGAAAGGAATGCTGAGTATGTGGTTCATTGGACCCTATGAAATCTCAGAGAAACGTTGATTAGTTTCCAAAATGGTGGATATACAACCATGTTTATCCTATGTAAATAATGTTTTCCATGTTTCAATGTTGAAAAAGTATATGTAGGATCTATATCATGTTTTGAGTCCAAAGGTAGTTCAGTTCGAAGATAATCTTTCTAATATGGAAGAGCCTGTACGGATTCTGGACCATAGAGAGGAATTATTGCGGAATTATGTGATCCATCAAGTAGAGGGTCATTTTTGGAAAAATCACATTGTTGTAATGGAAACATGGGAATCTGATAATTCAATTGAGGAGAAATACCATCACTTATTTGATCTGTAAATAAAATTTCGGGGTCGCAATTTCCACAAGGGGGAATGATGTAGCATCTCATGTATTAATAGAATAATACTTTTTCATATCTATTATTATTTATTATGAAAATATAAATTGTATGTCAAAGAGGAAATAATATCTGATAGAATACTCAAAATGCAATAATGGGTTTATTTTAAGTCTTACATTGCACACAACCATGAGTTATGCTGAAAAATAATATAGTAATAATATTATTTAAAATTGTAGTTAACGCCGAGATGTTGTAACAGTGGAAATGAACCTAACTAAAGGAAATATGATTATAACTATTTGTAGTATTTTTTACATTAATCCAATAAATTTTAGAGTCTTATAATGAGAATAAATCAAATTTTATGCATGAAATACTCCAATATATTGTAAAAGGGAAGTTTATCCCCTTTTAATATAGAAGCCTTTATAAATTTAGTTTCTTCACTTGTATAGGTTAAAATTATCAATATAAATTTCTTCATTAGAATAGGAACATTAAAATTTACTTTGGATTAAATTTTGGTATTTTTCTAAAAAAATATATTTTTTATGAATAGTGAAAAATAATTCATTTTAATTCAAAACTATATTTTAATCAAATTTATTTATATAGTTTTGTTATTATTTTTATTGGTTAAAAGTTTTATTATATTAATTTTCTTACCATTTAATCCAATTATGTTAGTATGAAATAATTACACTTTCAAATTGGACATAAACACCTGTCGACCTTTTTTATAGTTTTTACATCTTAAAAACCAGCTTTCTTGTTTTGACAACGAGAATTAACTTTATGTTAATTTTTACCGATTTTTTGATTTGAATTTGGAAAAATGGATTTCGTATTTGTAATAAGGATGTCCAAATTGTGTAAATAGGTACCTTTAATTTATAGGCATCATGAATAGTAACTTCAGTAATTATATTTTTTACCATGGTTAAAGTGTAAATCTGGTAATTATGGTTAAAAATAATATTATAATAATATTAAACTACAATAACATGTGTCCTAGTACTATTAGATGAGATATGTCCGACCATGGGTATCCTTGGGTCAATTTTGGGACCCAATGGATCCACATGGATGTGAAAATTTCATTTTATAAGAATTAATTTAAAGTAAAGAAAAATGAAACATAAACATGAATCTTTTAGTAAAACAATTTTTCTGTGGTGTTATATAAGAGATATTTTATAATATAAATAGTTATTAGAAATATGAAATTAATTCTACATCATGTTGTTTTAATTATAATGTTTAAAAATCACCTAAATAAATTTATTTATGACACAATGATGATGTAGTGATTACCTTATTAATGAATGGTTTAAATAAATCAGATTAAAAATATTAAAGTAAATTTTTTGAAACTTTTTATGTCATCCAAGAATTTTGAGGATAATTGGGACTTTTTATCTTTAAATTAATGATGACTTTTCATAATAATAAAGTCTTTAGGGTTTTTAAAAATTCAAGATATGAACAGTATAAAAATTGACAGAAATGGGTTTTTAAAAAAATAGTATTTTATTAAATGATGTAATAGTACTAAAAATATTATATGTTCAAAAATGGCATAGATAATTTTTGAACTTTCGTTGGTAAAGCACTTGAGGTTATATTGGTATTTTATTGTAACTATAATAACCATATAGTATGAATATATAAAAATACATAGTTAGAGTTAAATTTGATAACTAATGGTTAATGCTAAAAGATACGTTTAAATTTGTGACCTAGACTTGACTAAAACCTATTTATTGAGATTTTTTGACCCAAATACATCTTATCTTTGAAATAAATGACATTGAGATCACTAGAAACTAATAATCATTTAAAAAAAATATTTTAATCCCACCCAAAAGTGACCCCCTTATTATAAAAGGGAGTCACCTATACCCTTTTAATCAACCTCTAAAGAACCTAGGCTCATCCAAATTCTACCCCAATAATCTCCCAACATCCCTCATTTTTTCGTAGAAGATTTAAATTGGGGATATGATAACTCAATAAAGCCTTTTGGAGCAAATCAAAGGGAGTTACACATTTTTTAGGTAGCTTCTTCTCTAATGTTCCATTCTAATAATTTAATTTATTAATATCTATTTTATTCATAGTCTTTGATTACGTAAAAAAAATGTATCCTCAATATACAAGGATGTTGTATTGAGAATTATTCGAACTACACTTACACAAACCTCCATCCAATGGATATAAACATATTATTTCTGTATACGGCGTACTGCTTCCACACGAAACAATGATTGTTCAATTTTCCCATACCCCCAAACATGGTGTCCATTATTAAGGAACAGTATTTATATATGATATATATTATATTTATTTTTTCTCTATGCTATAGTAATTTTAATTTACAAACACACCTTTATTCTTTTCCTGATGTGTAAATACAATAATTTCATTTGAGAAAGTGCGGACTAACGCCCCCTCAATGTGATATGACTCATTCATGACGCACATGGAACGTATAAAGGATGAAATTAAAGAACTTATGTAACATATATATCATATGATATTATAATATAATTATAATATACCAATCTGTCATTTATTTTTCATTTCCTTAATATAAAAAATATATTAAATTAGTGTTCATGCATACGTACTGGTTACCATCTCCATGAACTGTGCATTTCATTTCTTATCTCAAATTATATAGAATATTATGAATACATATATATTGGATATATATAAAATTTAAATCATGAATAATACACTAGATATAATTTACTTTTGACCATATGGAAAATTTTTAATTATAACAAGAACATTTTTTACTCTAGTTCCAAATATTGAAAAAACAACAAATATTAAATTAAATAGTTATATAATTTAAATAATTTGGTAAAAAGTGATATACAATTAATAATAAACTATAAAAATGTTCTTAAGAAATTTTATATTAACATATGTTTATAATTCTGGAAGAATAAGGAACATATGTGATGAATCAGACTCGAGCTAAGGGACTTCATCTCAATCACCTTTTATTGAGGCAGGTTTTGATAATATAAACATCTTTTTGTTACGTGGTGTATAATGAACCATGATGACTTTTACTTTCATTCATTGGGAATAATTTTTATTTATATGAATTTTTTTTTAAAAAAATGAATTTTTTCAACCTATGCGGCGATAATGACCTCTCTGTCATTTAATCTTTATTTGGATTCCTCTATAAGCCTTACTATTTATAAAGGGAAAAGAAATATCATATTCCCAATTTGGGTGTTATTGTATTGAAAATGGTTTTTAAAATGGGTTTAGAATTTGAATATCTTAAAATTATTTCTTGTGATTAAAAATGAAATGTTACTTGTGAAAGGTTGTTTTTTACAATATTTTTTGAGTTATATAATGGTACTTGGACATTTGACGGGTGGTTTCATGATAAACCACTGAAGGTGGTTACGTGATAAACCAAATGATAGGTGGTTCCATTGTAAACTTAGGATGGGTGGTTACGCTATAACCTCCAATGTATTGTGTATGGAAATCGGTCATATGACTATTTCATTTAATGATATGTGTGGAAGTAAACCGTATGGTAATTCCATTTAAGTATGTTAATGTCACAAGTAAGATTTATATGTTTTATTATTCTTTCTATGGACTTGTGGTATTCATTTGGCTACATAAAGGTTAAGCAATGTGATTATATTCAGTGAAGCGTATTTACCACTTCTTAATGGTGAAAAGAATAACTTTGTAAAATAGTATTCTTGGTTTTAATGTTATCAAAAGACTAATAGATTTCATTCGTTATGTATCCATTACTGAGATTTTATGTTCATCAAATGTTTTGAAATGATTTTCACAGGACATAAAAAGAATCGAGTCAAGGATGGTATCAAATATTTTATATGATTTTAAAACATGATACGATGTCATATTTCATTTTAAATAGTTTTTGTATTATGATAAAAAGGATTGTGAGTAGAAGTGTCACTTGTAACATTCAATATATTATGTATAAGTTATGACCTAATTCTTGAAGGCACTAAACCTAAAAAGATCCTCTATGTGAATTAATTTCAAATTTTTGACTTATCCCAATATTATGTAATGTTTAATAATGGGGCCTTATAGATGATCGTTATGGGATATGTTGAAGATATTTCCATAGATTAGAAAATGTGTTCCATGTTGCCGAATACACTAAACTATTGTGGTCCTCTAACATTTATTTTTTTAATTTGATATTATTCATATAATGTAATGTAATGTACATTTATGTTACACTAGAGACACTACATATGTACTTACCATATGAATATATAATGATGATACAAGATATTTCTCTAAAAATAAATCCTAAAATTGTGTATAGAAGAAGCATATAAATGGTTCTTGAACCTTATCATTCTATCATGTTCAATGTCAAACTCAATAACAAAAAATGTTATTTTGTTTCCTTATATATTACTTCTTTGCCTCTTCAATATTCTCATGTATAGAGGGTTGAATATTAAGTAGAAAAATATAATATTTATCCCCTAACTTCAATAATTCCTTATACATCATTTGAAAATATAAAAATATTGGATCTTTTGTAATCTTTATCATGGTTAATCTATAATGATCTATTCACCTCAAATAATCATCCACCTTGTTCTCTTTCACAGGTTGGTAATGGGTTAATAAATCACAATCTTTAATGACATATAACCAATTTATTTAGTGCATATATGACTCCGTCTATGTTAATATATACATTTAAATTTTATGATCAGTTTATATAAAACTTTTCTCCATAAATATATTGTATCCGTAGCTTTAACACAAAAAATACTGCAGCTAACTTCAAATCCTTAGTTGGGTAACTTATTTCATTAATTATCGATTTTCCTGATTCCTAATATAAAATCATTCCTTTCTAAATAATTAGACATCCCAATAGCTTCCTAGTTTCATCAATATTGATTAAAAACCCAATAATCCCTATAAGTTTATTTAATCATTGGTGAGTTCATTAATATTCTCTCTAGATCCTTGAAAATTTCCTCCGATTCATATATCCATAGGAACATGGTTCCCTTTTGAGTTCACATAGTAAATGGATTTGATAGTCAGGAGAAATTATAAATTATACTTCAATAATATCTGGCTAAAACAAGTTAACTATTGATCTCAGTCACCATGGTTTCCTGGGGCCAACATTAAATATCTCCTGTCTTTGATGGATCTATCGATATACCCTCTCTTTAGATTATATAACTTAAAAATGAAACATTTCATACTAAAAATTAACACTTTTTAGAATTTTCATATATTTTCTTTTTTCTATAGGGTCTTTAATACAATTATCAGGTGATCATCACAATCTTACATTCTCTTTTAATAGATTAGAATATCATCATTAAATACTACCACTATTTGATCAATAAATCCCATAAAAACTCTATTCATTAAATCCATTATAACAACAAGGGAATAAATAATAGGAAATATAATCACTACATATTAATAGTGTCCATACCTTGTATATAATGAAGTATTGGGAATATCATCCTTTTTTATACTCAACTGATGATATCTAGTATAATGGTCAAACATTGAAATGTTTTGAGTTTGTCATAGGTGAGAAAACAAGTCATCAATATAGGGATGAGGATTCTTGTTATTAATTTGGGATATTGATCAAATCTATCAAATTATTGATATATTTCATTGATCTATCATTATTTTTAGTAAATATTAGAGTTGTACCCAAAGAGAAACGATTGGAAGAATGAATCCCCTGTCATGTTTTTCTTATATTTTATTCTTCAATTCCATCACCTCAGTCATGAATATTATATATTGAGTATATGAAATTGGTATGACACCATGAAAGAGATATATTTAGAAATCAACATTATATTTTGATTGATTTCTAGGAAACTCTTTCAGAATGTCATAAAAAATTCCCTGCATAATAGGCATATCATTGATGCCATTAATCTCTCCAACCATTTCAGATAAAAACAATTTATGAATGTGAATTGAGACCCCTACCATGGATGTGATCTCCATAAGAAGTATTAATTTATTTTATTATTGATATATGTTTATAGTTTGGTTTGGAATATTAAATATAACTTCACTTCCCATTTAATTAATGTGGGATTTATGTTTAAACATCTATTCCATGCTTAAGATAACATAAAATTGAACAAAAGGATGAATGAAAATACTTTCAGGAAGCATAATTCCACCAACATCAACTAGATATGATTCATATACTAGATATTAGATCATCATAACATTTCATTTCTTCACTGGTAATTATATATTAAACAGTTTTGGTGGAATCTGGATACCCTTGGATAATTGTTTAGATAATAAGTAATAGGAAGATAACACGTCAAGGAATACATTTTTAGTTTTATAGGGGATGGTAATTGTAACTTTCAACATTTAATTATCTCTTCCTTATTCAGATATAGTGATCATATGAGATTTAAACTTTACCCTTGTATTGTGATACTATTGGTGCTCCTCACCATTAATAACCCACATATTTCAGGAATTTTTACAAAAATTTCCATTTCCAGGCATTTAAAAAACTATAGTTTGGGTGTTTCATTCTATGGGAGATTTCTCATTATTCATATCATATTTTAAATTTGTATAATCACTTCAACATTAAATTTCCCAATGGCCATCCCTTACAGGCATAAAACTTTTAGTAGTCCTCTTCTAATTATTTTCTCTACGATTCTTCTCATGCATTGAGAATAATGTAATTCTCACCTTCATTTCTTCATGATTCATATATTTTAATTGTAACTCCATTCTTCTCTTCATAAAAAACCATGAGATTAATACGTAACCCCAATCCCTATTTCCAACTTGATTTAACATTAAAAAAACTCATCATATATATTGAAGTCTCTTACTGATTTTACCCTTCATATAATTGTTTTTAGCCATTGAAGAATCAATCATTAATACTTTTAGGTGTGATGATAATATATGAATCATACCTCAAAATTATAGTGAAATTTTCCTCATATGTACTAATATATTCATCAAACATTTTCTTTTTATTAGTGAAATAATTCTCCATAGTTGTCTAATTAATATGATAAAATTACATATTGAATAACATGTTGTTGTACTCATCCAAATACATGTATTAAATTTCTCCCTAATTCTTCATATTCATATTTATATTACTCTATTTATTTGGTTCACCTTAAAAATTGTAGATATCAGAAATGAAATTTTTATGTTCTGAACATTAGTGAATGGAAAATATATTTTCATTGGCGTTGATAAATTTTTCAAAAACTAATGGATTACGAAACCCACTGAATTAATTTGGATTTTTCTTAATGAATGAATCAAAAAAATGGTGTTCCCTCATTGGTTAATTTGGATATCTACTGTGATTAATATCTTGATAAAGTTACATATGAATAGAAACTAGGTTTTTAATTCCATTTCCCATAACATTTACATTCTTAAGGGGGTGGAAAATTTATTGTCTACTCTACTATGAATTTACACTATTCCTTTGGGTTCAATTCAATGACTAAATCCAAAATACATTGTGTAAGATATAATAATCATAATGGAGAAGGACAAAATCATGAAAAATAACTTATAAGATGCCCAAATCATGAAACCTTAATTAATATACGACACATTAGGTTTATCCTAGGTCATTCATAGACATAATATCTTTAAATATACCACTATCATGCATAAAGAGTTTTTGAACTCCAAATTAATTTCTCGTGGGAGAGTCAATCTAGTTATATAGTGATTCATGTTTTCATTCCCCAAGTGACAATTGAGTCTAGATTAATGGGCACTTTTTGGAGTTATTACACCGAGGTACAATTATTCCATATAAGAATTATATTTTAGTATCCATATAGGGATTTAATATCTAATAGACCACTCTATCTATAATTTACCAAATTTATAGTAAATTTTATCTACATTCACTAATCCTTAGTGTTATTAATAGACATTTCCTTAGGGATATCACTATGGGTTTCCCATCTATTTTTACAAATGTTGGATAAAAAATTCATTGATACCAACTATTATAACATATGATTATCAGAAATAGATATTATATCATTTTTTTGAATATTAATTACATTACACAAATACATTCATAAAGAACGTAATAGTTTAGTTTCATTGGAAACAATGAAAAATACAAGGTCTATAGGTACACTAAATAATTTTACCTTATAAACGTCATATCAAGAACCCTTCATTGACATATCGTACATTTTAAATTTCTTTATAACTTGAGGAATATAAACTTATGAATGAGAAATAGCATATGATCAATATGGGTAAACAAGTGAGATGTATTAGCATAAAGTGAACATAAGGGTGTGAAAACATAAGAATAATATTAATAAACCATACCCTATATATCATATAAAGACCCTATCTTAAAAAATTAAATAATTACGAATTTTATTCAAGAGCATACTTTATTTCACATTGAGAATCATTTCAAGTTTAAAAATTTTGAGAATTAATACATAAGACATACATAACATCCTATATTTATATGGAGTGGACACCATAGAAACAGTAACTTCTTTTTCAAAAAAATTAAATACTTTAAATAAAAAATTATTTAATTGAAAAATCATCATTAAAATTACCATGACTTCCTTTTTTCACATACACATCCTTCTAACCTACTAAAAACATTTAAAAATAAGGCTTGAGCTCAAAATACACAATAAGAGATATAAATAAAGAAATCATTTACCAAGTGATAACATTAAAAACAACAAAACCCATTACATAAAAACAAATTAACATTAATATAAACAAAATGTAGTTTCCTTTGGTAAAATTTAACATATAACTCTTACATTCACCCTTACACATTGAATAACCATTTGGTCAACATCCATATCTAGAGTACCTAATGCTTTAGAGAGCTGTAATTGGGATTAATCGTTAGATCTTGAGCTAAAATTATATAAAAACAACATATATTGAGCTGTAATGGGTATCAACCCATAATATATTGAGATATAATGGGATCAACCAAACAAAAAATATGTATAAGGAATATATCATAAATAAAACAAATGTTAACTCATTTATTCTATTGAGAAAAACACACCCGTATTTTCAAAATACACTTTTTTCCTAAACCAAATCACTTTTAAAATATAAAAACAATGAAAATTATAATGAAATAATATTTATGAAAAATAAATATATAAAATTAATATGGAACCATCACTGTAATATAGAATCATGAAATTAGGATAAATCTATCATCCTTTATATATATAAATAATCCTTTTGTGTATTGTAAATGAGACATTTAAACCGTTTTTAGAAGAAATATCCCTTAAAAATATAATATAATTGATATAATAATTAATAGAATGATATGAATATGTGTATACACTATAAATATACCTATTAAAACAATATATAAGAAAACATTCATTACAAAAATAATCATACTACCACATAATAAAAGAAGTAGAAGGTTAACCCAAAGCATGGAATTTGGGGTAAGAATACCCTTACCTCATTATAATCTCACCTAATACGTGATTAAACCTTCTATATAATGGTTAAAATAGAGTTTTTAAGTATTTAAAAAAGAATAATAATTTTTATAACACATTATATGATCGTTTTGTAACATCATTCAACACATTTATTAATAATATTTTGTTTTTTACATTGTTTCGGGTGCGTTCAATACATGGTTTCCATGGCCGGTTCGTAGTGGATTTTTTTAAATGAAATAGAAACTCCAGAAGTGAAAATATTTTTTATTAGTATATTTATATAATATTAAATGATTCTATTAATAATTTTTATCATATATAATGATGAATCATTTGATAAAAAATTTATGATGTTTATATCATTATGGTGTTTCTTTGATAATCATGAACAAGTTTCATCATATAAATTTAATATTATACATCAGCATTCAATATATAATATAAGATAGGTCCTATCATACACATTATAATATATTACAACCATTAAAATTGTATTGAAAACAACTTTTAAGGAAGTAATGGAAATTGAAAACCTATCATCCACGATTTTGGTAAATCAACACAACAGAAACAATATTTTTTTGAGTAAGAGGATTAAGGGAGGAATAAAGTTGATGAATTTTTCCTCAAAAAATATAAAAATACATCATATATATAACAACATATCTTTCATTCCTCTGGGATGAGGAAATGTGATAACAGTACAATAAAATAATATCATTGAAAAGAAAAAAAAAAGAAAATGAAAGAGGATTTTTACTTCTTGATCTCCTCTCAGTTATAACCTCTTTAAGGCATTTGGTATTGGCATTTCAGTGAGACCAGTAGGTTATGTAAATTGGAAAGATCATTAGGAATGGGTTTGGGAAGAATTTAGAAAATTAAAAAATCTAGTGATGTGTGAGTGGAATAGGGGGATGAGGGTGGTATTTATGGTGGAGGAAGGGTGGGGTTTTCAATTATTTTAATCATTATTTTAATATTGTTACTAAATAAAGTAAATAATCAAGATTGATGTGACCCAAAATAGTCTATAGAGCATGTGAGTTCAAACCAAGTGTGATTACATCATCCAGGGTTATATGAATAGTGTATATAAGATATAATGTATATATACTGTAAATTACCATATTTTACTATTCATTAAACATAAAGTGTTTTAGAAAAATCCAAAACATTCACCCTAACCATTTTTTTATTTTTATAATTCAAAAATTAACTACATTTTATCAATATAATATTTTAAATATGTGATTTTTTTTTAAAAATGTAATAATTTATTCTTAAAATAATAATTTTAAAAATATAACAGATTTTATAACACCTTAAAAAATAATATAGGTCTTATAAAATTATCTTATAAACATAAGTCAAAAAAATATTAATTTATTAATAAATTTTATCAATATGAATTTACATAAATATTATTATATTAATTATAAAATTTTAATTAAATATTTATAACATATAAAAATTCCATAACTTATACTATGATCATATTGTCACTAATAAGATTGTATAAATTTTATTTATGCATTCATGGATAGGATATTATTTATATGTACAAT
The DNA here is from genome assembly GCA_963277665.1 of Viscum album. Taxonomy (NCBI): domain Eukaryota; kingdom Viridiplantae; phylum Streptophyta; class Magnoliopsida; order Santalales; family Viscaceae; genus Viscum; species Viscum album. The sequence continues at coordinate 903,081,794 of OY728165.1, read as the reverse complement.
TTCCAATTATTAATGGTATGTTTCTATTTTTTAGAGTATGTTACTATTCACAAATAAAATTACTTAATCCTATCTGACATTAAATAACTTACTAATCACAAACATGTTTGTATGTTTTTCAAAATTCAAACCATTGAAGAAAAAAAAACTATTTAACGGATAACTATCATCTTAAAACAATGTCTTGTTTCAAATAGACTTAGTGGTTCATGTATTTCAATTTATTTATAAAACCTTTGGGTGTTACATTCCCCCCACCTTGTAGAAATTGTGTCCTTGAAATTTTATTTAATTATTAAACAATTGAGTGTACCTTTCCATCATAACGTTTTCGAATTCCCATGTTTCTTCTTATACCATATAGTTTATCCAAACAACCTTTACCCAATGGTTTACCATATTTTGTAATACTTTTTCTCTTTGATAAATAATATGAATAGGTTTCTCATAATTCGAAATATTCTCTTTCAGCTGAATTAATTCTAGGATCAAAACATGAGATGAATATAAAATTGACATTCTCATCATCAAAAAAAGAAAAAACTTGCATAAATGAGAAAAACATGGAGGCAAAGAAACTCAGTAGTGAACTAGGACAACCTTATCTATGATTTACTAAGGTCTAATGGACCATGAAATTAACTTCCCTTTCATACCAAACTGTATAACACTTTTCCAAATTGATATTTTAAGGAAGACATGATCAACTAACTCAAATGAAATGTCTTTCCTCCCACTATCAGGGTAACATTTCTACATACATTGAGTTTTCCACATGTGCTGCTAAATCATCATCCCTTTCTCAGCCAATTCCTCTACATATTCTAGTCCCATAAACTTCATTTCCCCGAAATCATCCTAAAAAGATAGAGTTTGACACCACTTCCCATACAATTTATTTTATGGTTCTGTCTGTATACTAGAATGAAAGCTGTTGTTGAAAGAAAACTCAACTAAAGAGTGATACTAATCCCAAAATCACGAGTATTCCATTGTAAATGCTCAAATAATATCACCAGATTCTTGAATTATATTCTTTTTCTATTTATCAAATTAAGGATAAAAATTAGTAAGGAAATTTAAATCCATTCCCAATGACTTCTGAAGGACTTTACCAATGTTATATTTGATCCTAGAATCACTGAAAGATTCAATAGAAAGAGGAACTACATCTAACCTGAAAATATATTTTAGGTATAGTTGAAAGAGATGATACAAATACATAATATCTGGAATAGGGATGAAATATACAAATTTAGTTAGACGATCAACTATAACAGAGATTTCATTGTTACCTTGACATTTCTTTGATAGTCCCACAACAAAGTCCATTGATATATTTTCTCATTTCCAATCTAGCACATATAATGGTTGAATCATTACCTACGGTAACTTCTACTATTCTTTAACTTGTTGAAAGGTCAATCATTTCATGGTAAAATAAAAAATATCTCTTTTCATTTTATCCCACTTGTAATATTCATGAAAATCTATGTTCATCTTTATGTTGCTATGGTGAAATTAAAATGGAGTAATGTGAGAATTAATTAACAATTATTTCTTCAATTAAGAGTCATATGAAACCCCAAATGTCTTCCCAAAACTCAACACACAATCCTTATCAAAGTTAAATTATATCAGCTTACCTATTATTACCAATTCTACCTTTTTCGGTAACACATCATCATCTTTCACAGCTTTCTTAATTCATTCTAGTAGTGATGACTACACTAAAACCAGAAACAAAATAGGGGACATTCCTACACCCTAAAATTCCATGAAGAATATTATTAGATCATTCACCAAAGGGTCACATTATAAACATATCATGGTAAATGTAGCATTAATTTTATGACTCGGTGCATTAGAAAATCTATTTTCTTTTCCATGATGGTAATGAATCGTGAAACCAAAATCCATGATTAGTTCCAGCAATCTTTTATGTCTCATTTTCAATTCCATTCGACAAGATATATAATTCATAAATTTATGGTCTGTATATATTTCACATTTTACTCTATACAGATGATTCCTCAAAATTTTTTGTTCCAAAAAAATAGAATCTAATTCCAAATCATGTGTAGTGTGATTTAACTCATGAGTTTTAAACTAACGTGAAGCATAAAAAATTACATGATTATTTTTCAATAGAAAACAACAAAGTCACATCAATTAAGAATAAATTTAGGTGTAAAATCCACCACTTATAAAATGTAGGGTTAGAAATGGAGTGTTCACTAATCTTCTATTCAATTCCTGAATACAATCATCACATTATATTGTCTACATTAATTTAACTGCATTTCAAGTTAACATAGTCAGTGTGCAAGATAATCGAGAAATTGTTTCAACATTCAAATGGTAAAATCCTCCTAAACCAAGAGAACTAAAAATCATAGTTATATTTGTGGGTATTTTCCACTCTTCAACATCGTTTATATTTGAAGGATCAATTTTTTATGACACCTTCATATATAATTTGGCCAAGGAAATAAATGTTTTGCAAAAAAAATAATTCTTTCATAATTTTTTTGAGAGTTTATTTTATTTTAGGGTTTTAGAAACACACCTTAGATATTTTTCATGCTCTTATTTACATTGAAAATATAAAATAATTTCATCAATAAATGAAACCACAAAATTGTCAATGAACAGATTAAATATCTTATTCATAATATCCATGAATACATCAGGATCATAGTTAACCTAAATGGATAAGAAAAAAATTATAATGACCATATCTAGTATGGAACACAGTCATTGGAGTGTCTTTATCTATTACTTTTAATTGATGGTACCCTGAAATCATGTGATCCTTCAAAAAATAAAATATTTCATGCCGCTAATAAAAAAAATCATTGATATGAAGCTAAGGATAAATTTTTTTATAGTGACGGTATTCAAGACTCTTTAATTAATGAAAACTCTCACTGAAATATATATTTTTTACAATCAAGACAAGAGGACCCCATGTTGAAGTGTTGGGTTTAATAAATCCTTTATCTAATATTTCATGCAACTGCATTTTCAATTCCAAAAGTTCCATTTTATCTATTTGATAAAGATATTTTGAAATTTGATTAGCATAAAGAAATAATTCAATAATAACTCAACCTATTGATCAAGAATAATTCCAAGTAACTCATCTATAAATACATCATGATACTCATTTACCACTCTCAAAACATTAATCAGAATGGTTACCCTGTCTTCAACACCGTGTTCCAGATAAAATTCATTTATATCTTTTAACAATTTCATAGATTCTTGATTTGATTTTAATTGTATGGGTGCAGTCTTGTACACAAACTGAAACTCTTTCTGAAAAATATTCTTCTTCCATACAATCTATCTTGGAAGGATAATACGAAAGCCAATCCATAACCAGAATAACATGAAACTCTACTAGAGGTAATATAATATGGTTTACTAATAAACACTTTCCACATAAAATGATTATCATATATTTATAATTTCATTTTGCCACAATCTTTCCTATAGGTGTTTTTCCATGAGTTCTAGGATCATTTCATGAGTTCAAATTTCCATTTCAGTAGAATTGTTTTTTGAAATTAATGATTGTGTTGACACAAAATCAAAGAAAACATTTGAAAATATATAAAGAAAAGGAACATAAATGATACAACATCATTGGAGGGATCAACATATCCAGTATTAATTGCAATGTATTGTTCCCCACCCTTTGACCTCCAATCGTACTGATTCCATATAAGAATGACTAGCTTCAAACAGACAGTAGAAAAATGACCCAATTACTTATAGTTAAAGCATATCACCATCAGGTTAACTATAATTTTAGGATCAATTTCCTTTACCTCATGAGACATGTTCCCAAACATTACACATTAGTATCATTTCCCTGGATTTTCACGAAATTCTCCAGGATTCTTTTACCCCACTTTTCACAAGAAGAGAAATTGATTTTCATAACACTAAATTTAATTGATGATTTATTCTCCAATTCCTACTAAACAGAATGCTTATTATTCTTATCATCACAAAGAACATACTTGTAAAAAAACACTATCTTATATTTTTCAGCACAATGATCCAGTTTCTCATAGGTTTTAAACTCTCTTGAAGCCAAATATATTGATAATAATGGTTTCAATTCTGAGTAAAATATATAAATTTTACAATAAAAATCTGAAGTAAAATCTAGTTTATAAATGGATAGTCATGAAAAATTGGATTCATATGTAACCAAAAATAATCATCTTTCTACTTAAATTCCAAAAAAAAATCTTCATTCTAATTCGAAAAGTTTTAGGGAAAAAAATTTCCAGTAACGACTTTTGAAATAATCCCATAAAAGATATTAGAATCATCTAGTTATCTCATATTATTATATAGAGTACACTATAGATCGTCCTAACCTTCAAAAAGATAAATTATTAGTGTTATATTTTGGCATCCCGAACATCCCAAGACATGAACTATCATTTCTAGATCAATAATCCATCCTTAAGCTATAACGAGATATGTGGTTCCACTGAATGTTGGAGGATGTTTCCTTATAAAATGATCCAAAAAAGGCATGTTTCTTCATTGAATATTAACATCCTCTATAGCATGGATACCACAGACATTTATATCATAATTCAATGGATCTATTTTTGTCACAAACTGCTTGTTTCTGATTTCCACCATTCCAGGCTGTAGATTTGAATAGATATTAGCCTCTTGGTTTCTTTCCAACTTAATCTTCCTTGTTTCTTCAGTAAATAACCATTCTGAACAAACAAATATTTGTTAAAGCAACATGGTAATCTATAAATTCTATATCATTTTAAATTTACCAACAAGTAAAAATCAATTCTTTCATTACATTAACATCATCCTAACCCATAATGTTATTTAAACCATCCTGTAATACCAATAATGAGGTCCCAATATTAAAAAATTATATAATCTTGAATTTTTGTCATCAAATAAACTTATCTCATGTTGAGGATCTTTTAATTTTTATAGTTTTAGATAATTAGGACATAAAATGTACAAAACATCCCATATTTATACATAGTGGATACCATTGAAATATTATACATTTCATCCAAAAAATAAAATATTTTAAATAATATTTTTTAAATTAGACAATATTTTAGTGAATAATCTTCATAAAATTTAACTTTTCATCATTATTCTTCATACAAAACCTTATAACATATGATAATAAATTAAATACTTGTTTTAAGCACTAAAACCTCAGTAATGGATATAATGAATGAAATCGTTAGTTATGTGATAACATAAAAACCAATAATACCCATTTATAATAAATTATTATAAAAAATAGAATCATCATGTAGTTTACATGGAACATATTTACCACATCACTATTATATTAACCCTTACACATGGAATAACCATTTGGTACAATTTATTTTTTAGAGAGTGAAATGCATTGGAGAGCTATAATGGGGATCACCCATCAAATCACGAGCTATAATGGGCTCAACCAAACATATCATGATATAAAATGGGGTTCAACCCATCATTTCTTGAGATATAATGGTCTCAACTGATTATAGACTATGTATAATAATATATCATGAATAAAACAATTACAGAATCATTTATACCATTGAGAAAAACACTTTCACATTATCAAATCAAAATTTTTTAATAAAATAAATAGTTTTTTAAATATACAAACAGACAACATAAGAATGAAATAATATTCCAGAAATATAATTTTTTAAAAAAATAATGGAAATATCATGGTTACAAAGCATCATGGAATCATGATAAATTGATCATGCCGTATATATATATAAATAATCATTTAGAGTTTTGTAAAAGTGAAATTTAAATGAATTTTATAAAGAAATTACAATACAGGTATCATATAATTGATTTGAGAATTAATACAGTGATATTATTATGTGTATAAAATATTAATACACCTAATGTAACAAAATATAGAAAAATTTCATTTGAAAAATGTCTTGAGTACCATATATTCAATGAAGTACAAGGTTCAACCAAATAATGGAATTTGGGTTATGAATCCCCTTACCTCATGTCTGTCTCACTTAAAACATGTTTAATCCTCTAGTATAAATTTTAAATGTGTGTAATCAATAATTATAATAAGGATAGTAATTTTTATAACACCTTATATATCATTTTATAACATTATTACGCACATTTATTAGTAGTATTTTGTTATTTAAATTGTTTCACATTTGTTCTTTACATGACTTCCATAGTAAGTTCGTAATGGATTTCATTGTCGAATGACAGAGGAAATAAAAACTGAAATGAGATTTTATATTTATGTTTTCAGATTATTAAATGACTCCATTAATCATATTTTATCATATATGATGATGAATCATTAGAAAAAACATTAATGTCGTTAAGATCATTTTGGCGGTTCATTGATAATAATGAACTTGTTTCATCATATACCTTAATATTATCCATATAAGTTAATTACATAACATAATGGAGGTCATAAAATTCACCTTACAATCTGTTTAATCCATTAAAATGGTTTTAAACCAGTATTTAAAGAAATTACCGAAAATTGATAACACATCATCCACGATTTTGGTAAATCGATGCAATATAGATGGTGTTTTTATTTCATAAAAAGAGGAAGTGTTGAAGAATAATGATGATGAATTCTGACATAAATATCATAAAAATACAAAATATATATAATAATAGTTCTTCCATGCCTCTTGGATATGGTGAGGTTAATATATTTTATGAAAATAAAATAATTATAAAGAGAACATAAGTTAATGATTGTTGATCTTTACCTCTTGATCTCCTCTCATTGAGATCCTCCATAAAGACATTGGTATTGGATATTTTTGTGACCATAAGGTCTTTTACATGGGGAATATACTTGCGAAGGGTTTTGTGAATAATTTTAAAAATTATCAATGCTTTAGAGGTGTGAGAGGAAGAGGGATGTGAGGGTGGTATTTATAATGGAGGATAGGAGGGGATTTCCATTTTTTAATCATTAGTTTAATATTTTTGCTGGAGACTACAGATAGTCTTCATTAATGTTACCCAAAATATTAAAGAGATAATGTGAGTTCTAAAGAAGGGTTTTTATATAATCCATGAGTCTACAAATAGTTATTTTAACATATAATGTATATGTATAATAAATTACCATATTTTAAAATTCTTAAAAAATTCTTGTATTTCATAAAAAAAATTCACTCTATTAGTTATTCAATGCATATAATTGAAAAATATTATCCAGTTTATCAAATTAGTTTTCTAAAAATGAAATATATGATTTATAATAAAATAATAATTTTTGGAAAAATAAAAATTCTAAAACTATAAAATATTTTTAACTGCTTGAAAAATTAATCAAGGTCTCATTAAATTATCTTATAATACTAATATAACAAAATATCAATTTATTAATACATTTTATAGGAATACAATTTCATTTAAAATATTTAATTTATTAAAAATGTTTTATTAAAAATTTATGACTTATAAAAATACCAACACTTTTACTTTGATCATATTGTCACTTATAAGATATCATTGATTTTATATATACACTCATGGTTGAGGGTACTATTTATTTGGAAAATTTACTATTTTTAAATGCATGTTAATATTCATATAGGTATGTTACTATTCACCAAACATTAACTTGATCCTGTGAGACTCCAAATAAATTATTTATCCAAACCATGTATGTCCATTTTTCAAAATACATACAATTGAAGTGGTAAAAATACGTTTAATGGCTAACTTTATTCTAAAAATATAATATTGTTCTATTGAGAATTATTATTTCATGAATTTTAATTTATTTATAAAACCATGGGTTGTTACATATCATTGATCAAAATCATCATTAATTCAATAAGGTGTGCTAATTTTTAAGTCATGAATCATAAGAAAATAAATGAACATGGGACATGTGAGCATAAAATTGGAATACAACATAATGTATGGAATACACATAAGAATGTGAAATATTATTTCAAGGATACCCAAATAGTTATTTACAACATGTTATGCCTGGGATAATAACTATTTTACTTACTTTTGGCATGGGATGAACCCTCATGTACCCTTTTTGGGAATAATATGACCTCTTGTATACCCTATTTGGAGCCTACAGTAATACATGTGTTCTATAATTTTCGAGCTTGGGATAACCACATGTACCTTATGAACTTGTATAATAGTTATCATTACCCATGTCAATGTAGGTATATATTGATCCCAATATTCACCTAATGAAAATAAAATATTTATATGTCGTAAGATCCTAAATCATTTATCATATTATAACCAATGAAATAAGGGGGTTCAAAAATTTTCAACATAATATAAGTATCAGACATTAAACTTGTTTTATAATAATCTTAACATATCATAATAGCATATCCAATGGAAAAATAATAGGGTTTCATAATAATCTTATCATGGTATAACCCGTTAGAGATAACCAAGTTTTATTAACATTGTGACCTCAAAAAAAAACTATCCAGAGAAAGAATAATAATGGTATTCCATATCATATCTATATTAATGCATAGTATAATCCATGGATTCCATGTTATATAAGAAATTTTTTTCAAGGACCCTTTAAAAAGTTTCCTGACGAAAATATCGTTTATGATTTGAAATAAACTTTTTAAAACATAATAAATTTTAAAAATAATTTTCGTTGAAAATATATTTGAAAAAAATTCATGGAAGATATAAAAGTTATTTATAGAACCTAATTTTGGAAAATATCATTACCACATTTTAAATTTTTTTTAGAACATAGTTTGTGAAGAAGAAGGGGTTTCAACCAAAATAATGACTTTTAATAAAAACATTATTTGTTAACTCTTTATTATAATAAGTGATGAATAAGAAGGAAAACATTCATTATAATTAAATAAAAATATTATAAAAAAAATAAGATGTTTAATTGTATTTGGATCTTAATATTTCATTAATTTAAGGAGTAACAAAAAATTCTTAATATACGATGAGATTATATCATAGAACCCTTACAACTTTGGTATCATTTGAATCATAATCCCAATGAAAGAATAAAATAAAATCAAATTTAAAAAATAATTATTATAAACACATTTATGATATTTCATGAGAAATTGGATGTATACACACCTCGTGAATGAATATAGGTGCATAACATAATGAATGTCTCAAAGAAGGAATGTTGAGACAAAAAACCCATAATTCATTCTTAACTATTGAATAGTATAACCCATTAAAGAGAGAGGCTAAAATTTATATTTAAATACCTATAATTTTAATGATTATTATCATAAAATTGAATAATTTTCATTATTTACACCATATAAAGGAAACTCATGTTGAATATAGCTTGTATCATATAGATAACAATTGTGTGATGAAAATACCTTATTGAATTAGTAATATTTTGAATTATAATATCCAATAAGTAATTATTTCAAATAAGAATTTAAATATCATGAAAATAATTTTATTAATTTTATAACATGCCAATGGGAAGGTATATACCCCATAAAAAATAAATGAGTGGTGATTTTTCATATGTCTCCCTAAAATAAAAGACAGACTAGAAACCCCTTACCTTAAGTCCATTATTCTATCGTACTTGTTAAAAAATAATGTATATAAATATATTATTATATATATATTAACAAAAAATTATTATATATATCAGACCTTAAATTATTTTAAATTACATTTTATTACACATTTAATAAAAATTCCATGTTAAAGATATGTTTCAATGGTTTTGTTCTTCATTGATGTTTGGATTAGTTATCGACGTTTCTCTTACTTTGATCATGGTTATATCATATTTATAATGTTAAAAATGATATATATATATATATATTCTATTTATTTATAGTAAACTAAGGAATTTTGGGATAAAAATGAAATACACTATCCACGGAGATGGTCGGTCATACGTACACATGAACCTTATTTCCATTATTTTTTCGGATTGAAATAAATAATGGTAAATGATATATTATAAATAAGTATTCATTTTATTTAAATTATTTCACATTTTTTTTGAATCCATCCTTATTACATTACATGTAATGTGTGAATTAATCACATCACTTCATGGGGTGGTAGTTCGCCATACACAATGTAAATGTTATCATATTCTAATAAAATGAAAATTATAAAGGTATGTGTGATATAATGATTCCATAATAATAATAATATCATAAATATATTTTATATACAATAATTTTATCATTAATTACGACCTTTAGATGAGTTAATTGAAAACCAAATGACATCAGTTTGTGAGGTAGTAGTCCACCATACACATGAATGATGACTTCATATCACATTTGAAGGATGTGGATATTTTTGTAAATAATTACCTTAACATAAAAATATCTTAGTATATAGAAGATACAATGTTAATTATATCCTAATGTTATAATAATAATTGATGGAGGTGGAGGAATAACTAAAATAAAAATTCTCATTGATGAACATAACTTCTTTTTTCGTATCCTCACTTGGTTTTCACCAAAAGCCATCAATAGGTTGGATTTATGTCCAAACAATGGATTATTGGATGAAATGATGGAAATGTTTAAGTAATTTTAGTATTTATTGGCACAAAATAGGTTTTATTATGTGAATATGAGATGATAAGGGATGCTTTTAATATGTGATGTGAATGGAAATCATTTTATGTTTTGAAAGAAAGTATTCCACCAAAGATTTTGTTAAATTCACATGGCCCAAAAACAATTTTTATAAATAATAGATTTTTTTTGTTTGAAAAATTTCCTTAAACTGCTTTTTGCAGAATATTTGGGTTATTTTTAACACTTCTCCTTTTAGTTTAACCCCACTGGTAAACACATTTTATCTTTAACCACTGTAAATAATGTTTATTGTATCTAATTATTATGTTTGAAGATAATTATGTTTACCTAACCAGATAATATATATTATTTTGATTCCAAATATTTAATCCATTTTTTCTAATTCCATTTACAAAAGTTAATAATATTTAATTTAAAATTAACCTCATTGGCTTCTTGAGAATGCCTGGTTTTGAAGAGAAAATGGCCAAAATATTACAAAGTATTCATATCAAGATTCAATATGATATTTATTCTAACGACATAAATTATATTATATTATTTATAATTTTTGTAGTTTTAAATAAAAAATTAAATAAATTTTTTTACTACAAGTAAATTAATCGACAAAGTAGTTTTCAATTAGAATTTATTATTTTTTGTTATTCACCATAAAAAAGAAGGTGTTCATAAAATTTACAAAAAATCACCATAATCTAATTTTGACATTCTTATTTCAAAAATTAGATTGATTTTCTAAAAATAATATTCTAAAAGTATCAATAATTCATTTTATTATTATTCACAAAAGGCATAATTTTTTTTTCTCAAAATTATATTTTTTAAATCACATAAAGTCATCACCAATAATTTTTTATTTTATTATAATTTGGTTTTAATTATATAAAACCATTATAATTAATATTTAAAAAGTAGTTATTATAATTCATATACTAAAATTTAACTTCTAGGATACAATGATCACATTTAAATAATTAGATTAATATTATATCATAGTTTTGTTAAAAATTAGTGCTATGTGTAATGGAAGATAATCTAGTGTTTCATGTATGACATGCATAACATAGTGTTTATTGTAACACAATAATAACATGTTGTTTTCTATAACAAAATATAGTCATTAAGTATAACTGATTTTAAAAAATAATAATTCATAAAAACATGATGTGTTACATTAATGATGCATGTATTTCTCTATAATGTTACCTAAAACCGATTTTCTATAATATATATGAAGCCATATTCATAGATCCAATGAAAAATATTTATATTCACAAGTATTAATTTTATTTAAATTAATGTGACCAATTTTTTACCACACAAAATATATAAAATCAAACAAAAATATTGGATCACTAATATACATAATTACCTTTTAGGATTAAAAATTTAGAGAATATGGGAAAACATTTACAATGACAATTGCAACAAAATCATGGGTGTTATATTATGACTATACCCAAAATATATTAATCTATATTGAGTGTTCAAAATATCCTAAAATTCATCACATGAGAAACCATTCTAGACACATATAATTTAATGTCCACTCTTCATAATTTGGGTAACAGGATACATCTTTAGGGTTATCACAAGTTATAAATATGTGTCTATATATATATTAACAATTAAATTCCATTAGTGATCATAATAAGATAATATAGATGTGATAAAATATTACAAGTTCACGAGAATAACAAAAGATTATAAATATCTTTCTATAGCAAGATCATCATTCATGAAACAAGGAAAAAAGATATATAAAAGGAACGATCTGTAAGAATAAATAATCATGTGGAATGTGACTTCAATGATGATCAATGTAATCATTAAAATCCCATAACAAGTATAATGAAAAAGTATTGGTAACTTGGTACATCGTCTTCATAAAACAATGATAAAACACTTATATTGGGAATAACCATACAACTGACTTCTAATACAATTCTTTAGAAAACATAATCATTACCAAATGCATTTAAAATCTATATTGTGGATCACCACTCATATAGCTGATATCCACCTCACCTGTTTTCCATGATATATAATAGGACTCATCACTTTATACATGCTATGTCATGAAATCTAATGAGCTATAGTGGGGCTCAAACCCACATATATATTGAATCAGGATCACTAATATTTCATGAGATATAATGGGGCTCAACCCATTATATAAGATATATCTGTATCACTAATTCATTTGGATATATAATGGGGATCAGCTATTCTTAAAAAAATTTCCAAATACTACATCATGAATTAATCACTTAATGACACTTTTAAACCCATATGAAAAACACATTTGTATATCAAAATACCGATTTATTTTATAAACCATTTTGAAATCATAAATCACCTAGAATGGGAAACGAATGGGTTTTCTTTAATTAAAACATGAAATATTATAATGGGAATCAAACATCAAATAAATTTTATGGTGTTTGTAAAACTCACTATTTTTGTATATGTTAATGTATAGAATTCCATTCATAACGTGATTAACCCATGTAAAAGAAATAGATTCCATGATAATCTAGTTTAATGAATAATAATAAATCTAGATAAATAATAAATATGTTATCATTGATAGGAAATACTATTAAAATACTTTTAAATACATTATTTAGGTTAGTTACCTATTCAACTTGTGTAACATCAATAGATTTCATTTTAGATAGAAAGTTATTTTTAAATATCACTTGGAATATTTCCGGATAAGAACCAAATTTTATATTTTAAAGAAATTTTTTAAATCCCAAACTATTCATAAACACAAATGAAATAATTTTCTTTTAATGTAAATGTTATAAATTAAAAACTAACATTTAAAACAATGAGTGGTCATGAAATCAGTAAAATCCATTCATGTTGTAAATGTAAAAAATAATAATTCTATTCAAAATTATGTTAATGGTTTCAATGTGACCCATTTAAAATACATTAAGAAATTTTCATTTAATATATTTTAAATGCTGGTCAAATATAATTTAAAATAGGTTTAGAAAATCATTTTTTATAAAATTTTATTTTTGAAATCATTTTATAAGACATTTATAATGAAGAGAATGATAATGAATATAAAATAATATTCATGATAAGTATCACATAAAAATGATTTTCTTGACATTTATTTAATAAAAAACAGAGGAAATTTAAATCAAACATGTTTAAAAAATTATAACAAGAATAAAATAAAGGGATGTGGTTGATGAATATAAGAGAATATGATTTCCTTTATAGGAACATTGAACATAAATAATTTATAATTAAAGGGTATTGTAACAAAAATCCACTTCCACTTTCATACTCTGTAATCATAAGCCTCATTAAAGAATAAAAAAAATACCATTAAAAAATAAGTTCATCATATAACATGTAATATGACCAGTATATAAAACACATAAATAACGTTATATGGATAACATGACATATGCCTCAAAGAAGACAATTTGAGACAAATAACCCTTACATTTATCATAATGTTAATGTGACAATTAATCAGTGTTTTAATTATCTGTATCAACTAGAAATCCATATAAAAAATTAGTAAATTCAATTTAAGATAAAAAATTTCATTACACACACAATCATATAACATAAAATAAAATGAATAAGTAATATAACCCCATGAAAATAAATTGAGTTACGAATATTCTTTACCACATGGTAACACTCTAGTGAAATCTATTTTGATGAAATAATTCAAATCAAAACATAAAATACCATGATTTATGAGGTATTAAAAATATTACATGTAAAATGTGTAGTATATATTATACATAATATAAATTAGGTGTAAAAAATTACAGTAAACCTCAATGAAGTGAAATTGAGACACTACCTCTTACATCAACTCTTGACATTACATGTATGTTCTTTAACACATTTATAATAAGTTTATATAAATTATTTGATTTCAAAATAAAAAATTATAGGTTTAATAACTTATTAGAATATAATTTATTTCATTCATTTAAAGATATATTTAACTATTTGTCATTTATATACACATATGGTGTTTTGAAGATGTTCATACCAATATTTCAAAACTACAGATGTGTGTTGACCGTGGTTAATGAGGTCATTATTTCAATATATCATGAATTTTAATAATGAAATAATTATCATATTAATTAATCAATTATAATTTTAAAGCCAATCAAGAATATTGGTAAAAATGTTATAAATACAATATTTTATTATTTAGATAAATATAATTATATATCATCCTTATGATGTGGTGATGAAAAATGAATCACATCCTTTTGTGGAGGAGGTATTCAAGACATACACATGAATGACATTGCCATTTTTAGTGAATGGAAATGTAAAAAATTTATTTTATATTCCATTTTAAAAATTATAAATATTTTATTAATAAAATAATTATTTCATATATATTTCATATATTCATTAAAATCATCTTTTTTACCTTCAATGAAATGTGCTAGTGAGAAATTAGTCACACCACTTCACGAGGCAGCATTTGGTCAAACACATGAGTGGCGATATAGAAAACCCCTAAAAATCGAATGTATGAAGTTATATGTGATATAATAATCCCAGAGTTATAATTATGTTTCAACTATCAAATATATACATTATATACATTATTAAAAAAATATTGAGATGTGAATATGGAAAACGAATTATATCATCACATAAGATGGTAGTCCACCATACACTTGAATGATGGTTTAATTACCCATTTAATGGAAGTGGAGATTGTTATATATTATTTAAGTATCCTTATAACTTCTACTTATATGGTTTATACATTTTTCTAAATTATAATGGTTTAATAGTATTTTATGGAGGTGGAAGAACAAACAATACAAAAACACTCACTTAAGAACACTACATATTCTTCAGATCACCACTTTAATATTATATCTAAATCCTTCTTAAGTTGTACATATTATAAATAAAAGAACAATAAGACTTTATTAGAAATTTATTTAAGGAATTTGGTATGATATTTTCAAAATCATGTATTTTGAAGAGGGTTAATAGAGAAGACATGGGTTTTCTTTTTATTTGCGGGGTGATTGGGACCCTTGTAATTTTTGTAAAAAAATAAATAACCAAAAGTTTCACATCCAATAAGGCTTACAAATGGACCATTTTCTATAATTGTAAGTTATATGATCTAAATATATAAATAAAATATATGTAAATAATGTTTTGGGTCATTTTTACATTGATCATCATTATTTTAACTCTTGGTAAAACGACATTTACCTTAACTGTGATAAATGAATTTTAATATTTTTGACATTTCATTTTGAAAAAAAACATAGTTGAAATTATTATATTATATAAACTATTATTATTAATAATATAATATCTATTTAACCAAATAAAATTCACATATATAAATTAATTTAATTAAAAATGATACCCACAGACATGATGAAAAATCATTTTTCAGAAAATGTATTTTTTTTTGAATTAGATGATTTTTTTATTAACTATATAACTAGTAATCATTATTGTATAAATTTAAATTAATAATTATTTATATTATATATATATATATATTTAATTTAAATAATTCATCATTAATTTTATTTTAATTAATTAACATGGATAATCCTTATTCACATTATAACAATTTTTATGAGAAAATTGTTTTTAATGACAAAAATTATCTTATACTAAAATATATTATAAATATGTTTAAAATTATTTATGTGGATTAAATAAAAATAAATTTATTTATTTACCTTAAATTAAACAAATTACATAATTATCATTTTATTACAAAAATATATTCGAAAGAAATTATAGTTTTACCCAAATTGGGTCTTTCTAAATTTTGAAAAAATAAACTTTTTCAAAAAATTCCCAAATTTTTACAAAAAATATATTTTCAATAAGAAATTTTCAAAAAGTAGTTCTATTTATAAAATAAATTTCATAAAATAACTTTAAATTAATTATAATACTTTCTCATGAAAACCAATAAAAATATGTTTTTTTAAGAAAACATATTTTTGAAGAATAAAATTACATTACTAAAAATTAAATGATTATTTAATTAAAATATATAGGATATATATTAAATTTTAAATTTATTTATATATTTAGAAAGGTAGATAGTACTTTTCATACCCACTAATTTAACATCTTGGTTATAAGGGTCATTTTTAAATAATAATATTTCATGGCTTATTTATGGTTGTTGTTGTGTGAAAAATATGTTATGTTAAATTTTTTAGTTTTATATTATATCACGGTGCTACATCCTCCTCCATTTTATAAATTAAAATTTTCAATCTTTTTACACTATCTCATTAATTTGAACATTATTTCAATAATAAAAGGATTGATATTTGATACTTTCATTTTAGGAAACCCAAAACAAAAACATGTTTAATAAAACACTCTCTTGATAAGAGTGAAAGGAAAGTACAAAGATAAAATAAAATATCACATAACATGGTATCCATGTAGGAAAACAATACTGGGAAGTAAATATAT
This sequence comes from Viscum album, assembly GCA_963277665.1. Classification (NCBI taxonomy): domain Eukaryota; kingdom Viridiplantae; phylum Streptophyta; class Magnoliopsida; order Santalales; family Viscaceae; genus Viscum; species Viscum album. Next base: position 903,064,704 of record OY728165.1, on the reverse strand, counting down.
GAACATGGGGGAAAAATAAAATCCCAAAATAAAGAAGGAGAGTGATAGAGTACATTGATTAAAAGAATGTGAATCGTAATGAGAAAGTCAACATCCACCAAACCATTAACCAAAGTACTGCTAAAAAGGAAATGATATCATTAAAAATAAAAAAAATAGTATAAAATTATAATTTTTAATATCATTTTGCTATATTTTTGGAATTCCATCCCTTCTATACTGAGAACATAAGGAAAATAAAATTTAATTCTGAATTAAATTTCAACCTTTATTAGATTTTCACTAAAATATCATCTTTTTATTCAAATGATGAGTATTTTTGATGATTTTGAATGCATTAAGAACCAAAATAATATTCTAATAAATCAAAAAATATCTAAAAGGATAAATATATATTCCTCATATCTTAAGACATTGACCACAAAAAAATGTTAATCGTATAGTAATATGTTTCTAAAAAATAATAATCTATAATATGACGATATTATACATTAATATCCACTATTAAATTGTAATACCCAATATTCATACTAAATAATCATATCAACAAATTACCTTATATCCCAAATAAAATCAATATCTTCATTATAAAATAATTTTTTAACCACAAAGGATATATCATAATAATTACCTTGCAAGCCCTTAAATGTACTGATCGTCTTCTGAAATTACAATAACCACCTAATCAAAAAATTACTTCTCAGTCATACGGTTACATATATGATAAGGAATATGTTTTTAAGATAAAATTAATCATTATCATTGAAACTATTTTGAAAAAACGATGTCATAATAAGTAGTAATTCACATAGTCCAATGGTTCTAATTTCACCCTTCTCACTCATCAGTTGTGGTTTCATACTCCATGGATTTTCCAGATGCGTTGGGTTGTCACCCAAAATGTGGGTTTTCCTATTTTTCAGAAATTATACCCTTGTATGGTTCCCAAATATTAGATGAACATCTATAAAAATATACCAAATCACCAAATATCATATAGGCCACAATTGTACTTGATACCAATGAACTTATCATCAACTTTAATCACATAAAATTATGATGGTATCCATTACCCTTAAGATGAACCTTACATGAAAACATTATAATTTAAAATGTTATCTAAACCCTTATCTGATACCAAATACAATAGATCAAAACCTTTACTCTTAGGTGAAATTCTATAATTATTAACTTTAGATTTTTGGAATTTATACTGATGAATGTGTCCCAATTTCGCTAGCTAAAACCTACAATATCAAAAGAAAAATTGTATCAAATACATATGAAGGGACCATTTATTTTTATCTATTTATATAATTAGAATAAAATATCATAAATGATGCCCAGAAATTCAGGGGAATATTTTTACCACCATAACGAGTATTTCGTATTCTATATTATGTATTAAGAATCTCAAAAAAATTATCACATTAGAAATCATTTCGGAACCAAATCATATAATCAGAAATAGTTATAAACTGATTAATCAGAAACATAAGAAATGCGTGATCAAATTATTATTAATTATAAAAATATGAATTAACTATTGAATTTCATAATCTATTTTATAATGATACTTGGGGTATTATGAAATAATCAATGTTCACCATCATAACATAAGAATATCCATATCCATTTATACTTGGATCATCAATCAGTGAACATCACATAAGGATTTATCAAAGTATAGATTCAAAATGATCAATAATCATGATCCATGTGAATTCAATATTTATCAAAGGCATCATTAAAAACCCATGCTAGAATAATGAAAAACATGTATGTATATTTGGATATAATAATCAATAGACCCTTACAATTAGAATGAAAATACCTCTAACATCCAATATAATTCATTAAAAAGAAAATAGTTCTTACCCAATGCATTAAAGATATATAATAGAATCAACCTTCTTATAGTCTATATCAGGATCAACTATTTCTAATGAGAAATAATGGGTCTCGACACTTTGAATATCTTGATCGGGATCATTCATGAGAAATAATGTGGCACAATAGTTAATATAAGATGTATCTGAATCACTAATTTTCATGAGATATAATAGAGCTCAACAATTTTTATAATCAATATTGGGATCGCCCTTTTTTCATGAGTTTTAATGGGGATAAATCCTCTGTAATAATATTCCACAAACTATATCATGGATAAACTCGTGAAAAACTATTTTAAACCATTCTACAGAACAATTTCAGATATGAAAATAGAAATTTTTTTAAAAAATAATTTTTGAAACATAAATCAACTAGAATGAAAGAATATGGTTTTCCCTTTAAAGGAAACATGGAATATTATAAGGGAATCCCAATATACAATACATGTTATGGAGGTAGGAAAATTCAATGTCACTTTATATGTTAAATTAGATTATTAGTTTAAAATTTTGATTAACATATAGAAAAGGGAGAACATCTATGGAAATATCTTTAAAACAATAACAATCTATTTCGTTAATGAGATGGGATGGTGTTATTACAAAATATCCTTGTAGAGAATAAGTAAAGAAATGGTATATCAACCATAATTAATGGAAATACTGTTAAAATGTTATAAAAACATTTTTTTAAAAAATAATCCTACCTCATTGAGTAATACTAAAATGTTTAATATGAGATATATATTTATACTGAAATGCTTCATGGAAAATGTCGTGAAGAAAATATAGTTTACAGTTTAAAATCATTTAATTTAAACATAAAAATTTATCAAAAATAAAATAAATAATATTCATTCAATATAAAATTTGAAACTTAAAAACTTATCTTTAAACCAATTATTGGTTATGAAATTAGGAAAACATGTTCATTTTATAAATGTTAAAAAAATATTCTTTTGAAAAAAAATTGAAAAGGGAGTGAAAGTGACAAATTAATAAAATTTTATGAAATATGCATTTAAAATATTTTTAAAGGCCAATGATTACATAAAATATCATCTATAAATAATATTGATTTAGAGAAGATTATTTTATAAAACATCCTAGAAAATATGTATATGAATGATAATGATAGTTAATCTAAAAGAATATAAAAGATCAGAATAACATAAAAAGGGCATTCATGATGTTTTTTAATCAATTAGGGTGGAAATAGAAATAAAACACGTTATGAAAATTAAAATATTGTTGAGAATAAATATATATGATTAAATAAAATAATACCATATGATTTCCTCTAAAGTAACTGTGAACATAAGAAATCCCGAATTAAATGAGATTGTATCAAAAATCCTTTTCCAAATTGTTACTCCTTAATTATAATCCAAATGAAATAATTACAAAAAATTATATATTAAATATAATGAACAACAGAATTTATATTTTATAAAACAACAAATGGGAAGTAAATATTGCTTATAAATGAAGTTAATTTTATAACATAACAGAGGTCCCAAAGAAGACGAATTGAGATGACCAACCCTGAAAATGATCATAACTTGGATGTGAGAATAAATCATTGTGTTATGTATTGGTGTAAAATTTAAATTCACATAAAACAAATATAAATAAAATATATGTCAATAAATATTCATTAAAAACATTATTGTACAATGTTAAAGTCAATGGATATGAAATATAACACAATGAAAAGAATCTGAGTTATTTAAATTCATTTCCACATTGTAGCATTCAACTCAGTTCCCACTGGATGAAATAATTCAAATTGAAACTTAAAAATCAATTATTTATGATTTATTCATGATATTACATGTAAATGGTTATTATTTACACCATATATAATAAAATAGTGGTGTACCATTACAATATTCCTCTATGAACTGGAATTTTAGATGGAGTCCATTACCTCAAGTCCAGAAATTCCTTGTATGTCCTTGAACTCCCATATAAAAAGATTATATTAGTTATTTTATTTCATAATAAAATTTACCAAGTATAATAATGTTTACAAAAAAAATTATTTATTTATTGATTTATTTAAAAACCTAATCTATTAATTCAACATCATGTGTTTTGATTGTGTTCAATTCGTTGATTCAAAATTAGATCGGTTATTTGACGGAGGTAAATATAGTCATTGTTTCAAAATATAAATATTAATAATTTTTATATATTTATCATATTTACATGTCAATTAAAAAATTTAATACCAATTATTATTTCCTTTTATGAAAAATGGACAACGTTAAAATCATGGATTCGATATGTTGTATATATGCATTAGTAACACTTCCATTTTTAAATGACCATTATGGAAAGAATTTATGCATTATTTAATATTTAAATAATGATAATAATATCATAAAAAATATTATATAATTAAAAACACATAGATATATATATTTATATATATATTTATATATATCATCATTGTGATGTGGTGATGAAGAATGAATCACAATGCTTTGTGGAGGCTGTAGTCTACACATATAGACAAATCACATCATCATTTTTAGGTAATAAATAGGTAAAAATTAAATTACATATTACCTTTTATTAATTAAAAATATTTCATGAATTTTATTTTAATGTAATATATATCACATATATTCATTATCATTATCCTTTTATACTTTTCATTAAAAGAGTTAGTGAATGAAGAATAACATCACTTAGAGAGGTGGTATTCTGCCATACAAATTAGTGCCATTATCATTATAAACCATGACATGAAATATCAGATGGAATATATTATATAATAATTTTCGAAGTGTATGAATGAAAATAAATATTATATATAAACTCTAATTCTATAATTAAAAATATTCATTATATGCGATGACAAGATAAAACTACATCAGCCTCTTCGGTAGCCTGTCGTACACACAAATAATGGTTTTTTTCACAATTTATGGAATTATAGGAGGATGAGAGTTATGAAATTATCATAAAAAAAATCATAGTATTTTAGATATTGGTTTTATTATATCATAATGGTTGAATAATATTTGAAGGTGGTGAAACTAGAAACTAAATAAAAAGGGTCTGTTAAGAAAGATACCACTTCTTTAGACACCCTCTGTTGTATTATACCAAAAACTCATTTTATAGTGTTCATTAAAAATTTGCATCTAGTACACGGGAATCAATTTAAGGACTATGTTTGGTATATTTTTCTCAACCAATATGTTTTGAGACTGTGAATAGGAGAGGAGAGTGGATGGCCTTTTGTAATTGGGGTGAGTAGCACACATTTATGTTTTGAAAAGAAAAAGTGATAACCATGTTTTTCACAGAAAAACGGATCTAAAATAAACCATTATTGAGACTTAGAAAATATAAGGTCTAAATTTTGGAATATATTATTTTTCCTTTTTTTGGTCATTTTAACCCTTATATTTTTAGTTTAACCCCAGTAAATCTCTTATTACCTCTATCGTAGTAAATGGTTTTTACATTTTTACCTATTAATTATTAAAATTAATAATGTATCAGTAATTATATAATATAAATTAGGGTGATTAAAAATTTTAAATACATTTTTCCTAATTGAATTCATAAATGATGAAAAATTTAATTTAATATAAAACCCATAAAAGTGATGAAACTATTATTTTTAATCAAATGTATTTTTGAAGATAAGATGATTTTATATTAACTATATGACTGGTAATAATAACTGTTTTAATTTTACATTATATATTATCAAATACAATCTATAAATTAATATTTAATCATTCATCATTTTGTTATTTTATTAATTTAAATGTAGATATATTATGCATAATAAAATAGTTTTCCAAAAAAATTATTTTAAAACCAAAACATATCATATACTAATAGATAATATAAAATGATTAAATAGTAATTATGTGGACTAAATATAATAAAAGAGTAACTCTTTTACATTAGATCATATTCCTGATATAATGGGACTTTTAAATAATTTATGTTATTTAAAATAAATGAGAGTTTTACAAAAATAAGTATTTTTCAGTATTCACTAAAAATCAAGATTTTTTTGGAAAAATCATAACTTTTGACCCAAAGTTAATAAAAATTTATTCATTTTAATAATTAAAATAATTTTTGGAATTAAATTTGTTATAATCATAATAAAATTATCATAATATTTAAAAAAAAATAAAAGAATAATATATTTTGTAGAAAACATGTTTTTAATAAATAAATTTACATTATGAAAAATTGATTAATTATTTTCATAGAATTTATTAATAAATTTACATTTATTTTTAAATTTATATATATAAATAAATAATTTTGGAATAATATTCATACTGAAAAAATTTAACAGTTCTGTGTCAATGATCATATTTAAATAAAAATATTTAATGTTTCGTTTATGTTCAATGTTGCGGGTCAAATACAATATCAACCCTAGTTTTATTTCTAAAATAATGAGGTGTTACATTATGAAAAACTTTTATATCGCTCAAATGTTTTGTTTTATCCCTTCAACCTAAAAAACATATTCATATTTTAGATTATTATTCTCAATTTGTGTTTTCCCCAAATCTATTATTTACATAGATGACTAATCAATAAACATTGTATCAACTTGTTAATGTTTAAAGTGAATTTTGAAAATTTTAGTATCACCAGTCATAAGAGAGGAACACCAACCATCATGTATCCATGCCTTTTTTCTTCTTGCTTATTTTAAAAGAAAATTCATCCAAGAAATAATTTTCATCAAGGAGGACATAAATTTAATTACATCCATCATTAAGATGGAACATACTAAGTAATCGTTTCATGAATTTATCTACACTAATCACTTTTTTATCCCATCATCCACATAGTTATTTGAGAAAATAAATTCTAATTTCAGTTGTCAGCTTGTATCCACATTCTGCCTCTATATGAACTGTTAAAAAACTACTTATTTCACCATGAAACAATTACCATATATTATTTTCTTCTCTATGTTATATTTATATTATAAAATTATTTATATGATTTAGATTTTAACATATCAAAAAACCAAAAATATATATAATATATATATATATTATTGGAAAAACCATAGGTTTATATATTAAGTTTCTATTTAAAATTCAATATACACTAAACTGTTAGGCTGTGATTTAATCTATTATTTAAAAGAAAAATGAAATTCATGTTTCTAAAATCATCAAGAAAAATTTCTTGTATATTGGTAAATTTTTCCCAGTTAAAATCATAACAGAAATAATAGTTAAACCTGCATTTTTTGTGGAAATATTTTTGGAAAGAGATTTCTTAGATAATGATTTTAACAAAATTTTCTCAATAATATTTTAGGATTCTCTCTTGAAATCAATAGAGATTTTATTTTCATAATTTATAATTTAAAATTATTTTTCTTCCTCGTGAAAATTTTATCATGTAATTTATAATTTTATATCCTTTAGATAACATTTTTCATCAATATCTTTTAATATATTATAATATTTGGAAGCATTCAATATGAAGTATTTATTTTATTCTATAGGATATCTCACCTTTTTCACTTTCTCATATTTATCACCAATCAGATTTTTTTCTACATTAGAAACTTGTTTCTTTACATTCATGGGTATAGTGTTTTTATTATGATAATCCTTTATCCCATCTTTAATATTTTATAAAAAATCATTGGGCTTTAATAATGTTAATCAACTCTTAAGGAATAAATAGTTTATTTAAAATTAACCCTAAAATTTGTAAATTTAACACGTGTTTCGTCTAATGAATCACTACTTGAGATAAGATTAATGTCCTCTTATTTTATTATAAAATTTGTATTTTTTTTATTTGAAATATCTTCTAAATTCAACTGGTCATTAAATATATTATTTTAATTTTCATTCCACTTCTATATTTATGTCTTCCCATTATTTTCATATTCATATTATATTACTTTCGACTTTGTACAATTTACCGAATAATGACTAAAACCACTTCAATTATAACATAGACTACATATTTTACATTTTTATTGACTTTTACAATTTGAAATATTCAATAACATAAAAAAATAACTCATTGATATGATTTTTAATTACCCAAAGCACTTGAGTCCGTGACCTCATGATCTGTAATTTTTTTTATATTCCTGATTTATTAAAATGAAATTTCATCTTTATCTTTTATCTATAATTCCTGGTGAATTCCCATTTCATAATAAATGATAATATAATGTAAATCATGAACATCAAGATCTTCTCTATCTTCACGATTTTAATTTTTATGATCAAACCTATAATGAAAATTTCTTATCAACTTCTTTAATATATTTGAATCATTATGTTTCTCACCCAAAACCATGTATATTACTCAAAAATTCATTTAATTGAATAAATAAATCATCAAAAAGTATATATAATTCCATTTTATACATTCAAATTTTGTTATCTAGATTTTTCACTTTTCTTATTTGACATTCAAACATACTTTATAATAGATCTCATATTTTTCACATATTTTTTTTGTGTAGTCCCATAAATTTAATGAATATTTTCATTGAAATTGACCTAACAATATAAATTTAACTATTTCAAACAATTACATATTCCTATTTTCATTAAACATCATCTAAAAAATTTTACAAAGAGTTGAAACAACACATTATCAATATCACGATGTTGAATTCTACGAAATAATAAATATGAAATCTTTTGATTCGTCCAACTGTAATATTTTTCCAACCACTAAGAGAGGGTGTTCATTTATTTGAGGGAAATTTTATAATTTGTTTCAATATAAATAGAACTTTCTGACATATTGAGTTTTATCCTATCAACAAATAAATCTTAGCCTTACATGATCATTGTGAAAGTAACTGGAATGAAACACAAAATTTACAAGGTTTAGATCAAATGCGGAATCCAACTCATTAACATGGCTAGTTACCCTCCCAAACCACATATTCTCTTTACTATAAGAATAAGTCAGTTCTATTTATAATTATTTCTAATGTATCTCAATCCACATGTTCAAAGTCACACCCAACAACACTACTTTATGTTGTAGCACAAAATAAGATTAATAAAAGATGAAGAAGATCACTAAATGAAAAATATTTATGTAGTAAAAAATAGACAAATATCCACTTCCATGAGAATCCAAAATAAGTATGATAAAATACCCCATAGAAAAGAAATATTTTTCTCTACATAAAAATTGCCAGACTCAAATATTACATCCATCATCATGTTTTCACAGCCGATCATATGATGTTGTAGAATAGGTATCTACTATAAACTCTATGTATAATTAAATACATTTATCAAATAATAATAGTCACAAAATTTTCAACAATTTTATACTAAGAAAATTGATATCAATGTTTACATATATAAATTATTGAAACCCCACAATCTTCCATAGTAGGATAACCACATTAAAATCACTTAACTAAATTACCATTTATTTCTTATTTAAAACACATTTCAATTTTCATTTAAATCATAATTTAAATTCACTAAATACTCTTTCATTATTATTCAATGATATATATTACAATCCGTGATTCTATAAGTATCATTAAATATCAACTATTCATGAACATGTGATTTTTTCCCATGGCCTCATTAAACACTACCTCACAAAACCTCTATACTGAGAAATTCATATTCTAATCCTCTCGCCTAGTACGTAAGGATACAATCCCTTACATAGTAATTGAATTCCCCTATGAATCCTATATATTAATCAACCTAATCAAAAATTTCTAAATGAATGGATTTTGAAACATTAATTCCTATATTTTACTATATATAATAATTCAACAATTTTGTTTTAGATACATTGTAAAAATGTCTACATTAGTCTTTTTGGAAACATTGATTCAATTTTTCCATATCTATGGAATAATTAAATAATTCAACTTCATAGAGTTTTCAAAAATTAATATGTATTAGATCTGGCTATATGATTCTGCTAAATGATATATTTGGTTAAGTTCCACAACTAAGTACTAAAAATTCTTACATGAATCAGAAAAATTCCTTATTTTTCAAATACTCTCCCAGAACAAATTACATTGACTTACATCAAAACTAAAAACACATAATTTCATAATAAAAATTACTTCCATGATCTATAAAGAAAAAATAGATCATGAATCATCACAATATACTCTAAAAAGAAAATTAAAGTTGTAAAAAATAGAATATACCAAAGTCACCAACTACCACAGTATCTTCAACTATTCTCATGAAACGCCAAAAATCCATGTAGTAATTCACTAATAAATAAATTTTATTTTAAAAATCATTATATAGTTATAAAATTATTTAGGATGTTATTTTCTTAAATATAGATATATTTTTTTCAACCAATACAAAAAATAGTCTAATACATTTTGAAACCTGTAATGAAATTAAATATTTATAAATTAAATAAAAACCAAAAATAAATCAAAAGTATTATAAATATGTATACATAAGTTGTTTAAAATTTCATTTGGTAGAAAAATTTGTTTTCATTATACCAATTTCAAATTTAATCAGTTTCTAACACAAATACAATATAATTTTGCTTAAATATACAATAATCATTTTGAAAAACTATACTGAATAATCTTTATAATGAACCAAATCCTTTCCTTTGACTAAATATCCTTAATCATATAAATAATTTTAATTTTAATCATACACTAAATTTAAATTTCACTATTTTTGTTCATGGACAAGGGGATGTAAAAGGAGATGATATTAAAATCCATTCATCTTCAGTATAAACATCGTTCAACCCATGATGATGAAGAAAATAACAAAATTGAGGAAATATTTGAAAAGAGTTCATGGAAACATCAATAGAACAAAAAGAAATTTGATTCTTCTTATCTATAACACTATATGTTCATAATTTTGGTGGTTAGACATATATTTTAAAGATATGGGATTAATTTAAGGAAAATATTATAGAAATTTAATAGAATTTATTTAAATTTAGTGGTTTTTTTGAATGATAGGCGGAGGTTATATGTAAAGTGAATTGTTGTTGATCAAACTAGGTACCAGATTGAGAGTTACCAGGTTCATCAAGAGTATTATTGTTAGGTGTTACTCCTAGGTAGAATATCATTTTTTTATGGAGGGATAAAAGAATAATGTGCCCTAAAATTTATTCTTAATAAAATTTTATTTTTATTTTTTGTGTTATTTTAAATTAAAATATATCTACTCTAATGACTAGTCTCATTTTTAATTGGAAAATTAGCCTTGGTATCAATTCCTACCTCATCTCTACCATCTTGTATTTAATTATCCATCTCATTAACATTTTATATCACCAAAAATCTATAATAAGATGTTGTATCCTAGTTGTGAGTCTAATAACATTCATCATAATTATTTTTATTCTTCAAATTTTTATCACTATATTTTTCACACATATTTTTAATTTGAAAAATTTTATAAGATTTCATGATTTCAAGTGATCTATGAAGTTTTAACCCGTGATTATTATTATTCATACTCAATATAATCTAGCGCATGTGTTCTCTTGAATTATCTGTTAGTTTGTATCTATTTATATATTTGGTGTGATATTTTCTGTGTAAAAGAGGGATTATGTGACCTGAAATTGGTCTTGTAAGTATTAAAGGGTTCTTTTGATGTTTAAAAAAGGCCACATAAACTCTTGAGCTAAATTTAATATAAATAAAATCATATATTTATATATTAGCCTCAAATATTTCCATATAATGATATCAATTATAATTGGTAATACGACCCATGAAGGGCGTTTGGATCTGAAATGGATCATGTATAGAATTTTTAGGGTCATTGAGATATTGACATGTAGTTATATCTATGATTATTAGTCAATATTTGAAAATGAGTTCGTTTAGATTGGATATACTAGATTAAGGTTAGTTGAAGGGTGGGAAATATAAATAATCAAGTGAGATAATTAGTGAATGATGTCATGTGGTTTTGATAACCATTGAGTGTAACCCATGTTATATTTAAATGTGTTATTTATTACTTGTTAGTGATTTATCTTGTGTATATGGTAATGTAAATTATAAAGGTATGTTGTAATGATGTAATCATATTTGTTAAATTCTATTAAAATAACTAAATGGTTATATACCTAATACAAGGTGGTCATTTTTATTAGTGATAAATGATTCTTTAAGAGTGGATGACATCTTCAATCTTGTTTAATTTTTAATATTTATATTGGTAAATTTTTTTAATTTTGGTAGACATAATAATGACCCATGTTAATCATTTAGTTATAAATGGTATATAATATTTTCAGTAGACAATCCTTAAATTACATATTATTTAAAAATTATTACATAGATTTTAATTCTTCTAATCACTATTATAACTCCACGATATAGTTTTTGTTTATTTTTGATGCTGATTTTTATATTATTATCATATATATTCATTATTTTTTATGCATATTACTATGTTATATAGGTGTTTTTAAATATGATATTTTGAGGATTTTTTTAATATTCTTGTTTTAGTGATCATGTTAAATTGATGACAATTCTTAAAATCCTATCTATTTTTTAATTATTATTATAAAATTATATATACACACAACATATTAGGATGATAATGTAAAAGAAAGAATATAATTGTGATCTATTCTAGGATCCCTCATTTTGAAAAATTTAGTACAAGAGATTATGACCAAGAGTTATTATATCTACACAAAACATACATTTATATACTACTAATGATTACTTTGTCACTTCTTATGAGGGTAGATTACCTACATATGAGGATGGATATATATATATTTATTATAACATTACCCCTATAAGTAGAGAGATATCATGTTGAAAATTGATATATACAAGATTATATTCATCCATATTTGCAGAGAGTCCTTCTATGTGGGGACATATATGTATATGTGTATGGATATTCATATATAAATATGTATACATTTCATTCTATGGAAAAGGATACATCGATTATAAGGATTTATATATAAATATAGTTACATTCATCTTTAAGAGAATATTCCATTCATAGATGAGGATGGATGTGTGAGTGCCTGCATCAGTATATATATGTATCTGTGTGTGTGTGGTTTATTATAAAGGATTATAATATATAGAGTTTCATAGAAATATAAGTATCCAAGGGTGATTAGTTTTCCATATATAGATATATTTTTAGGGATGGAAATGTTTCATTAAAATGGATTCCAAGCATGGATAAAAGAACATGTATTCGGTTTGGATTACTATCAGGACTAAACGTAGAAAAAAAACATAAAGAAATTATATTTAATTTCATTTTTTAACTATATTTTTATTTAATTATAATCATTATCTATATATTTTCCAAGTTTATGATTATTTTTCACAAAAATACTTTTCATGCTTTCATATATTTAAGTAGTCTATCATGTCACTGGAACCATTAGTGGTGTCCTACTAACATTTGTATGGACACATTTCACATACACCATGGTGTATCTTTATTAAATGGGTTTGGAATATTTTTTGGGTAGAATATGAGGTGGAAAAGGATTAACTAAATTGAATTATGAGATAGGAACAATTTTTTTTTGATGTAATCATAGTGGTGTATAATATTTTTTATTATTTCTAATGTTTCTATCTTGTGATAATTGTATTAGGTGATCAAGTTTAGGATATATAACTATATGAAATTGTGTTTCAATTGTACTATTTTATGCCTTTTTAATTTTACATTAATTTCCCAATATAACACTAATATTTCCTTATTATTGATTAGTATAATTTGATAAATGGGGAGGTGTGTTTTAGGTATGTGATACTATGGCCCAATGTAATTGGATGGTTTTGATCCATGGATTATACAAAGTGATATCAAATAATTTTTTTATTATAATATCATAATTGATTTTGGATAAATTAAAATTAGATAATATTGGTTGAGACTTGTAACATACTTCTACCTTGGGCTTTATGACCACCTGTATGGTGAAATACCATGTTTCAAAAAATAGGATTAAAATTATTAATTTACAAGATTAGTAGTTTTTTATTTCAAAAATTATGATTTTATTAATTATGGATTATTATTTTTATTCCTAGGATATGGGTAAATAGGTGTGTGTTCATGTATCCCATCTGGAATCAAGGCTCACATGTCTACTTTTTTTAATCAAGGTTTACATTATTTATTATTATAAGACCTGTAAAATGATTAAAACTATATTTTAAATTATATTTTGTAATTGAAATTAATTAATTTAATGAGTCAATAGTGAAATAAAAAATATTTTTAAAAATAAATTTTATATTGAAATTTAGAGAAGTATTATTCAATTTTAGGAGAAATTTTTGAATAATTATTATAAGAAATTATTTTTGGAATAAAAAAGAATGGTTTTTATTAATTAAAGAATAAAAAATTAAGTAGTTAATGTTTTATCAAATAAATTATTGGTAGCATAAATAATAAATGAATATGAATTTAATAAATTATTTTATTTTCATTTATTGGTTGTGTTAATATAGATTTAGGTATAGTGGGTAAATATTTCCGATTAAAAAATGATCATTTTGGTACGAATCAAGTCCTAGGTTGTTTGAGTTGGGTGTGAGGGTAACATTTTAGACCTAGTTCACTAATATGCAACCAAACATGGTTGGCCACATGTAGTCAAGCAGACCTCCCTGTAACTGAGACTCTATAAACTCACTGCGAGGGTATATGATGTTGTGGTGGGTAGGTCGAGATCATATTTTTCCATAATGGTACAAAATAAATTAAAATACTAGAAATTATATAGTAAATTAACTATAGAAGCCTAATACATCATGATATAATAAATAAGTGGTAGAATAGTCAATATCATATACTAAAATCTAATCATGACATGATTCTATACAAAAGGGATGTTGGGTATGTGCACACACATCCTGATATAAAAATGAAAAAGAAAAAATAATTTCTAATATCATCATGATAATTATCTCATTCCTCTTCTCTATGATTCATCCTACTATAGATTATTAGACATCTAGAGTTGGATTCCTTCTACATTCCAAGAACAAATTGGTGACCCAGATAGGTTATGAGATATACTCTGTAGGCCACCACGAATAGCTTCAAGAAATACCCAGTTCATTCATATAAAATATGTAGTGAGTATGTAATAATAAATGTAATATAGTAAGTAATTAAATCATATCAGACTGTGATTTTCATAGAATTCTAGATCGATACTACAAACTCAATCCTAAGTTGGATTATCTTTAGACAGTTGTCACATTGTATATATATCTATTTATATATAACGTATGTATATATATACATCACATATTAAAGGAAATATATTTATTTATATGTGTGTGTGTTTTTTAATTTCATCTATGACCATAAGAGTATACCCAAGTCATCAATATATGAAAATAATTGGTTTCATAATTCCTAGGTTATATGTTCATGGAGACTATTATATAATTAGGTTTTCATGAATGTAAATAATATACCAATGCCAGGAATTTTATTTTATGTGGGTGATGTTTCAATTGATTTAATTAAATGGAATAAAAATCCCATATATGGAATTCCATTAATGGGAAACCATATATCACTAATAGAGCACTATTAAAACCAATCACATTATTAGCCCTTCCAAATAGCTTTGTATAAGGAACCAAAGTATCACTCATGGTGTCTTTTAAGGCATAAACCTCTAATAATATACCTAGTTTACTACATAGGGAACTAGGCATCACTCATGGAATTGAACATTAACTATTCCCATTGAGCTAATCTTATGTAATCCACTATGTAGCCCAACATCTTTCACGAGAAATATAAAGGAAAATGAATCAATATCTTGTCTATGGAACTGTACAATGAATCCATGTATAGATCTCACTCTGTGATTGAATTAATGTATAATTTTTAATTTTTAGGCTCTAAAAGTATATATCCACATAATAAATATTGAAAACAATCTATCGCCACCAGCATGAGTTAAACATTGGTCATTCCTAACATTAAACTCACACTATCCATAAAATTTTTGAATGTAATATTGGCCAATTCATTTAATAAAGACACCAAAAGTTGTAAAAATTTATGAAAATGGGGAAAATGTACCTGGAATACCGTGTTACTTTAATTTTTTTCAAATTCCATTTCATTTACATGTTCAAAATCAACACATCTATGGTTGAGTTTCAATTGAATTTCAAGGCATAAGGGTCATTCCTGTTAAAGGAGATGCTCCCCAAGGAGTGTCTTTCTTTGAGGTTTTTATCCCTTGATGTTGAATTGTGGGTTTCTTAGATTACCTTAGTTTTTTAAATATCAATTTGTTAAATTAATTTAAAATCATGGAGGCATCATGTAGAAAGTATATCGTACTATACAACATAATGTGTTATAAGTGTCAATACAGAATGAAAAATAAATATTCCAACACACTTTTCTTGGTTATACTCTCCTCATCCTCAATCATCATTTAATTTTTGCTAAAATGGGAGAATTCAGTAAAATTGAAAAACTCTATGAAAATATAGAATAATAGCTTAGCTAAAAATTACTTTTTTGGGGGTGAGATAAACTGAGAGAGAAAGAAGAAATAATTATTATCATTAATATATGATTTTAATTTGAAAAATGACTGTTAAATCATTCCATGGATGAGGGGTTGACGTCAAATTCTAGGAAGAGGGAGGAATGATCTCCTCACATGGCCAAATGATGGGGAAAATGAAAGGGGGAAATATAGTTTTGGTTTTTAAGGAAAAATAAAAAAACATCTTTTACCCAAGGGGAACACGGTTTGGATTCATAGTTTTCAAAACCTTTCACCAACATATGTTATGTGGCACTAAGGATTCCACCATCAGAATATGGTTTGTGAAAACATTGTGACATCATTTAGTCTACAACAACACCCCATAAATCCATGATGCCTGAGGTGAATGGTTTAAACATACCATGTGTCCCTATGAAGTTCCCTACATCACCCCTCTTGTTAGATTTTCAATGTTAGAACTAATCATGTACTAGCCATGCAAATTAGTCTACGTTTCTAAAATCTGGAGCTCTGAGCTCTGAACAGGCCCCAGATTCTCTCAAACATCTCTTTGTCCTCTTAAGTACATCTATTAATGAAACAGAAAAGACTAATAGACATATAATTGGGTTTATTCTTCAATTTAATAGTTCATAGATTACAATATGCATTCATTAAAAAAACTCTTCCTTGATTTTTCCTTCTAGAGGTTATAAAGTATCATCTATGAATAACACTAGAAACAGAGTGTGTAAGTCTAACTCTCTATCACTAGTCTCATCCTATACATGGATATCTTTCTGTCACACCTATTCTAAGGGGAACTGAACTTCCACAACAAACCTTTTTGATGAAATCAACAATTCTAATAGCATAATCATAAATATAAGAATTAACATCCAAATCAAATTCCACATGATTAAATGAATGAGATGATTTTTGAAGTAATGGAAATGATGAGATACATGGAAGATGTTGTTCTTTTCCCGGTACCTATATGGTAAGCCTTTGTGATATGATGCCATCCTAAATCTTTCCATGATATCGAAAGAGGATGTGTTTCCCTATCATCAAATTCAACTATGAACCAACCTAGAAAAAACTAAATGTAAGTACCAATTTACTACCTAAAACCCCATTTAACATTAGATACACTGGGATTTAAATTTATGCTGATATTATGTAATATCCATATGTTTATTGATAATAAACACATCATTTGATGTCTATTGGACAAGATGAATCCCCAATTGCAAGAACTATCCCATTTCTAGACAACGTTTGGTTGAATGACTTGTAGTACAATACAAGGCCACATATAAATCACTATGAATAGTTTCATTAATAAGGTTATTATAATAAAATTCATACGGATGTTGTTTTATCCCAGGAGCCCCCAAAATAATGTAAAAAATCACAGATCAGGTCATCTAATATCTGAATTGCTTTCTCAAACTCCCCATCGATCTACGGATGAAAGTCTATACTCAAAATAACCTATTTACAGAGAGCATTATGTAACCCCTTCCAGAACCTCTATATAAATCCAATATCTCTATAAAATATGACAGAATTTGGAACACCGTGATGGAATATAATCTTGAAAACATATAGACATCAATGATCAAATTGAGAATTGTTTTCGTTGATAGGAATAATTTGTGAAATAATTTTTCCTTTCAGAGATCAACCATAACGCATCACTATCTCAATTGGATATTAGTAATCCTATCAAATATTCTTTTGTTATTTCATCCCATTTCCACACAAAAATAGAAAATCGATAAAAAAGACCCAATAGACATTAGTGTATGTCTTCACCTACTGAAAGGTGGAAGGCCATGTTACCAAACCATCTATATCCCTTTTCATTCCAAGCCACCAATAAGTCACATAACATATTAGAATCACTGAGATACACATCCCAAGTAGATAAATGAGACTATCACATAAAATAATCCCATATTTTGGTAGTCACATATATATTCCCATGAATATTCAATATCTAATTCCCATCAACAATCTAATGAGTCTATCAGTCCTATCTTGTAATGAGATCTTGTAGGACCATGCCCTATGGATTAGAAAGCTTCTTCATCTTCACTATTTTAAGAAGAGAATAGACCAGGGACACAAATACTAAAAATAGATTATTGTGACACATATGAATTTATAAACACATCTCAAAAAACATGTCCATCAATATCCACCCGCAACAATACAAATTAATTGCTTGTGTCTACACATCTTTCATCATAGATGATCACCAGAAACATTTAGAATACCAATAATATAGACAAGGTCAATGTCAAAAGAATTTAGATATTCAAACCATATTCACATATTGAGATTCTGGTCATGTGTGTTAAATAAGCATTTGATGATTTTTTGGTCTATATATACCAAAAAAACTCTATTATTGAATGTAGTGCCTCCAAAACCAAATGGAATTTACCATATCTTCTTACTCGAGATCACACATTATGTATGTATACTCATGATTCCTCAACTATCATGAATTATATTCCACAACTAAAACTCCCTTAATCATAAAACCACCTAGCATGATACCTGGTGCCTCATAATAAATTGTATTGCTTCTTACCAACTCTTGAAGTATCTTGATCAATGATTAATTCATTATTCCATTAATCCCTTAAAAGGATTTATCATGTTTGTTGGAACATATACACATGACACATGTGTTGTTATGTCTAATAATTGGTAATTTGAGTCCATAAAATTCATAAATAATTTACCTATAATATCCATCAAGTCCCACAAAACTTTATTTTTCAAAGATGTTTTGGTTCTCTCATAGGTAACAACAACTCTCACTTTCTCTCAGTTGAAAGAAACTCTTTTCTCTAAGATGATGAGACCCAAGAAGTGTAAGTTATTGATATGAAATTGGAATTTTGGGATTATAGATTATATTTAGTGCTCTCTCAGGGTATCAAACATGGCCACAACATGTTTGGAATGGACTGGTCAGGTACGATAATAAACCAATAATTCTCCAATGGAGATTGCCATAAATGAATCAAGATATGTGTAGAAAACCTATTTCATTATATCCATGAAGATAGTGAACACATTCATGAAATAGAAAAACATGACTAAAAACTCATACAATCTATATCTACTATGAAATTATATAAATTATGGCTCCTAAGGTATCACACAAACATTCTGATAGCCTGATATAAAATAAATATTTGAAAATTCTATGTTCCATAGATTCGGTCAACGAGGTATTGAAATTGTGGTAGTCGATATTGATTTATAACTAAAAATATGGTTTAAATTAAGATGATACATTAAATTCATGAGGGTACTGTCTACCTTCATAGAGAAAAGGATATCTGAACCCCATGTAAAAGTACTAGGTTGAAAAAAACACATAGTTTTCAAATCATCCGGATTCTTCTTATATTACTTAAGATCATTAAGTGTCATCCAATATTAAGGAATGGACACTAGTTCCGCACATATAACACTCTCAGTAGTGAACTACACTTCACTCATAAGAGGTCCCCCAAAAAATAATCATTGAATATAACATTAAATGATCTACTACCTGAGGGAAATTATCCTGATGTCTTCCTTAATCAGTCACATAATGGGTAGATGTTTGGTCTTTGAATCCACTTGTACAATTATTCTTTAGTCTACCCCAACTCTCCTAGACATCCCATTCACCCTTATGAATATTAATACCTCCCTCAAGTGATATCAATGAATCCATCTTGTGAAATAAATCAATGTGGTCATGATAAGATACCAACTAGACCATTTTATGTATAATGTAAAAACCCATCATCTTGTGGGAAGAAATAACCCATACAAAGGGATGAACACATATGTCAAAAATTAATTCCCTACATCCACATATAACATCTGATCAAATAAAAAATTTTGTTCCTAGAGTCATTACCCAAAAAATTTATTATATCACTTAGATGATAATTTATGCAATTTCAATGTATATAAAATAATGAGAATAACCTTTTTCAAATAAGGTTGATACCAAAATTTAGGCTACATTAATGAATACATAGAATATTTAAGTCCTAAGACTCTGTTCCTTGAGTGTAGGTTGTACCATATAGATATATTGTGATCTTTAACCCTAATATACAACCAGGATACCATGTGAACATCCATTTTGTTGGGGAAATATATCAAAATCACAACATCATTTTCTACAACCACATATATGGACTTATAGAATGGTAGTACTAAATCTACATACCCACAAGAGAGAAAAAGCTCTTATACCTGAATGTGGAGCTAGTGTAGGTCTTTTCTCACTAGGCACTAGATGAAATTTTTCAGAAAAATGATGAATGTGACCCATATTTATGTAATCTCAGCACTCAATTTGGCCTTTCACATATTGGGATTCTTATGGTATAACCTACCATATTGGATACATGGTAAATAAATATTAGTGTATGTCATCTATCTAGAACATTCCCCATGATTATAATTACTATGACACTTTCCAATCACTAGATAAAACACCAACATGTCTCAAATAAGAACATTCTTGGACCAGATGCTCCTCAACCACTCTAAGTATTCTTATGAACATGAATTATGAGAAAAAAAGTATTAATAAAATTTAAAGGGGACTACATGTCACCTCAATAGGTTGGATATTATCACAAGTTAATGATTCATTTTCTATGTTTTATTTATTAGTGTCAGTGATTTTTCATTAACCCAAATGGGTAAACATAGTCATGTGAATTATATACAGTGGATTTTGGGTTTATATAATGATTAGTGTTTTTAAAATATTATTAATGTACATAGAATAGTAAAAATAAGGATGTTATAAACTATATATTTAAATGAGTGAGGCTAGAACCTAAATATTATGATCAACCATGATATTTAATGAGAGTGTATGACTAAAGAGAGCTTCATGGACTTGGGATACATGGATTATAGGTAAGGAATAACATGGGGCAGTGTGGAATTGGTAATATGAACGATATTACTTTACCAATTAATGTTATCAATGATTTTTCTATGTTTTCATATTTGGGTTTTGAAGGTGCATTAGGAGACTTAAAACACAAAATTTAGTTTAAGGATCCCAAAGTCATTTTGTAATTAATTATTGTTTTAAAATATTTACATGTTACTTTAGATGTCATTAAACTAGAAGGTTATACCTACAAGTAGTGGATATCCCTGTAATTTCAATTAGGTGGCGAAAGATCATCTTATATGAATTTCCATCTTTTTTTGTATGAGATATATTGTTTGAAAAAACTTCTAAATCTAGTATATCATTAACAAATTTTTAATTCAATATTATACTATCGATTGGCCAATAAATATGTTCAAAATATCCTAGAAATGAAATTTGTTCATGAATGATTCTATTTTAAAAAATTTACTAATAATTTGATGTAAGCATTTGTATAATAGTTGTATTTACTCCTAAACTAGAGTGATCAAGTGGGATGTGTTAGTAGGAGAGTATATGATTATATTATCTCTTGATATATTGAATATAAACATGATTACATGGAATTATCATCATTTGGTGGAATTAATTTCATATATATGTTGTTTTATTGACCATTGAGTTCGATATAAATATCATCAACCTTGAGATGTATCTTTGGATGTACATACAATGCTGATGTATATGTCATGTAAGAATCACAAATCATAAAGAAAAAAAGTTGTATCGTATAATTTTTCTTATAAGTATTTCTATAAATAAGGTTCCATGGAAATTAATCATTTATATCAATTTTTTGTTGTAATATAAGACCAATAGAAACCACTATGCTAAATTAAGATTCATGTGTAAATTTAGTAAAACAAATATAGGAATTTATCATGACCACTAGTGCTTATTTAATGAAGAAAATATGATTTATTGGTGGATCTGGGAGTAATATATATAGAAAAATTCTATATTGGGGACAACATCATAGATTTTTTATGATTTTAATCATTTCCTAAGGTATAATATAGTGAATATAATGGGCCATGTGTTAGTATATTTTGCATATGTGGATGATTTTTTTCACATAAATTTCAAGATGATATTGAATTAAATGATACTCATTGAAGTTAAACATTGATTATTGGATTGATGTGATGTTTCTTGATTGAATAATGTCTTATTTCTGAATGTTTATATAGATTGGGAGTTATTATATAATTATTAAATGGAATTTTTAACATTCAGTATCTAAACAGTGTGAAATTTACAAATTTAGAAGTTGAGGATCTTGAGATAGATATTTTCAATACTCATCAATGAATTTTGATAATATTACCATTGAATTGATGAACTATACAGTACCCTGAATCTCAATAAATTGTTGGGAATTGGGCGACGATAGTCAAGAGATTCATACGTAAAACTTTTATGAGATATGATTGATATTAGATGAAAATTTATTATTGGTTTGAGTTATTAATGGTGATTATATTTTTTGGAAGTGTCTCTAGGTTTTATGCATCAATGCTGACATGGGAATGAATCTATTAAAAACTCAATGATTTTTAAATTCATGTATTTTGGAGAAACTTGTCTAATAAATTAATTTTTTAACTGTTTTGTTTAATTTAAATAAAAAATGTAATGATTTTATAGTTAATTTCATCATTAACTTAATGCATGATGGGTCTTTAGGATTTAAGAGGATGTTTTGGGGACAGAACAGTAACCTTTTTGTTTCACTTAAAGACTGAGGTAAAAATGTGAAATTTTATTCATGTAGGTTAATGTAATTTAGATAAATGGTGGGGAAAATGAAGAGTGTGCTTTTTAGTGATGATAATTTTTATGGTATAGAATTTTTAATGAAAAAAGATTATATATATTAGTGTAATTAGAGAAAATTGGTCTCATGATGATCTTGAGATATGGGTGTCTTTTTGTTTTTATGTCTGGACATGAATTTTGAGTTTAGTAGTTTTTTTTGAAATGTTAGCACTAATGATCTTGGATTAAATTAAAGAAATATTAAAAGAGTAGAAATGATGAAATTTAACATTTATCCCGAAGGAAAATAGAAAACATGTCGTTAGTAAATGTAGTGAAGTAAATATATTCCATGGTAGTGATCACTTTGTTTGTAATCCCATCAGTAAATGAATTAGCTTCCCAGAAGCTGTGAGTAATGAAGAATCTCATATAAGTAAGCCTGTCAAGGCATTTTACCGATTTCGCAGTAAGCGTCCATGTAAAGTGAATCTGACCCGCTCATATGGCTTGGACAAGAGAATAAGAGTCACATTCAAACTAGATAATTGTCAAACCTCATTGATAGAAAATATATATTTCCATATCATCCCTCATTTTATTGCAATGTCAATTCCATAAGGGCTATATGTTGATTATAGAAGCATTCTTCAAACTTTCATACATTTTTCTTCTGTCATGTTTTTCAAATTATGATTGTTTATCCATTAGGTAGATGGGGAAATCTCCGGGGGTTTGTTATATTCTTAAAAATATATCATCAAGTTATACTTCTTATATTCTCCATATTTTTTCACTTAATATCAATTATTTGGTATTTCACATTCTTTATGGATTTTATAAATTGTAAAATGGTTCAAAAAAATTATTATTGATTATGCTCTAAATAAATAATGGTAGGTGGCACCTTGAATTTCCCCCAGTATTATATGAATATGCATGAACTATGAGACGGATATATTAGTTACAAGGGTTCTTACAACATAATATTTGGATGATATGTGATGGGATGTTTATGGAAGGATTATTAAGGCCTCCTAGAGTTTTGATGGACAAGCCAAGGGTTGTGATTTATTTCTTCTATGTGGTTCCCAGATTATATCCATATATAAACAGTTATTCAAATATTAAATGGAATACATAAGGGTATTTCTCTATATAATTTTTCTTATATATATCATTAAGGATCAGTACAGTGTAATTAGAAAATTATATATATCTTGATGAATGACTATTGGATAATAGGTTGTGTTATATTATATGTTCTTGATTAATGAGATTTGACAGGAGAGAGAACTCATGTTTGTGAGTAATATCACTAGTTAATGATGTTGTTTGATTTAGTGTGACTCAAGTGATGGTGAGAGATTTATTTTTTGTGTTTTTGGTAAATATTTAGGTATATTGTAAAAAAATTAGCAACTTCAATAATCCATAATGATGGATATAAATTATTATGTACCAAATATGATGCAATCCTTAATGTGGGGGGGATAAATATTTGAGATAGATTTATGATTTATATCCTTTTTACATAACACTATTTATATGGATGAGGACATGGAATTTTTGGATACATATAAGGAAATATATTATTTATTTATATTCAATTAATGAACAAAATTATTTTTGTAACTCAAAAATGATTTATTATTTAAATGTGATCATAGTACAAGCTACTAATTTTATGAATTTTGTTCTAAATGATATTTCATAATTTCATTTATCATTAAAATTTTTGTAATTCCTATCATTTATATATGTTGTTTTTCAGTGACATAAATATTTTATCAGATTGTTTTATTAAAATTAGGACATTGTATGTTAATTTTTATTATAATTTATTTTTACATATGTCACAAGACATTGAGAATAATTTTAATGATATTTTAAGGTAATTCATATAGTTTATTATTATTAATCCTATGAATATACTTCTAATTAAGTTATGTTGGTGGAAGGGAGAATTTCATTTTGAATTGTTGTGAAATCATCTACTTTAACGATCATGACATATGTCATGATGACAACGGGTGGTTATGGGTACAAAAATAATATAATTTCGTACATATATAAATTATTACATTCCATAATATGAGTAATGAGGCCATCCATAGGATGATAGATATACATATATAGTTACTTTCATCCCTCTCTATGTGGAAATAGGCCACCTAAGTGAGGATGGTTATATTAATAATAATATTAAAATTATTCAATAGGTAGGACTCCTAAGTGTGGTTGGATATACATATGTATATCGATATGGATAGATAAATATATATTAAATTCACTAAAAAGTGCATCCTCCAAGGATAGGGTGTATATTTATACAATTACATTGGTCCTTATAAAGAGAGAGGTCTCATATAGGAGATTATATAATGTTTCAAGGGAAAATAGGTTCAATGTTTGGATGAGTTTCCTTTGAATGGAAGGTTTCCATATATGAAAAAAAATTGGTGATGGACTAGTATAATTATCCTGGATTCTGAGTATAGTTCAATTCATTTATAGCTGGTTCCCACTTGTATAAGAAAAGCACTTGGAAATCCATCATTATATACTTATATTAAATTTCTCTTTTTTTAAGTAATTATTATTGAAATATTTCATTTATTACAGTCCACTTATTTTATTAACTCGTTTCTTATAATTTCATGTCCTGAATGCACATGTATATATAACAGATAATGTGAAGGACCCTACCAGAGTTGTCATACAATGTTAGGTATTCACATCAAGTATATACACATTCGTTTAGTTGAAAACTCTATACATGGTATAAAATATATATATATACACAAGATGTAGATTTGAAATACCTTTATGGGGATCATGATACATAAAAAAGTTTATTCTGATGTCATTTTAATAGTGTATACTATTTTTTGTTATATTTTGTATGATTAGGGCTTATGATTGGACTATAATTAAATCAAATACATAATATATGACTGTAAGGAATTGTGAGTGTATTATTCTATTTTGTTAATTTTTTAATATCGTGGAATGATTTTTGATAATTTATTATTGTACTGTAACATCAAATATATGTTTTGGTGGTTGTTATATACCTATAATTTGATTCTATGATACAATGAGTATATTTTTCCCAAATAATATTATTAGTCCCTCACTACTATTCAATGTCATATAATATATGGGGAGATATTACAAGAGAAAGAGAATATCTAGATTAGCCTGTAGAGAATGGTTAGGATTTTGTAAGGTAAGTATGACAACCAAAATCACATCCCATAGATATCCTTGAGTTTGAGGGATAAATATAGAAAAAGAGAAATATTTATTATTTAATTTTTTTTAATTCAACCATTAAAAAATTCATTATGAATATGAATTGTTTGTATAACACACATCAAATATAAAATTTATAATTTTACAAAAAATGGGCTATATAGTTTTCTAAATATTCACTAAAACCATTCATGAAAGTGTTTCCTCTAAAATTTACATTTCAACATGAAATTAATTAAAATAATATTTCAAATCACTTGTAAAATTAAATATTTTATCATATATAATATAACATTGGTGAGTTCCATATAATGATGATAGATGAAAATTATTTTATGACACTAAATATATAATAATTTCAAAGTCATGGGATGATCATAAAGTTGTAGAGCCAAAATTACAAGTTTCCTGCTGAAACTATCTTGGTGTTTTTAATTATTGAAATATAAAAAACAACATGGAAGGTTAAAAAATAGATGGGGTGGGTAATAGATTGGTGAACCTATGGATAAATAATAAATAGTGATAAAAAGACAATAAATAGATATGATAAAGAATATTTAACAAAAAAAATCATATTTTTAAGTCGATCCCCTCATCAGGTACTTAAAATTGACTACAAATGGACAATTTTTTCTCAATACATCACTTAGTGGATGATTGATCTATTATTTATCACACATATATCATATAATAGTTAATGGTTGGTGTAAAATTCCATTGAGTGTGTGTGCTCTCACTTCAACACCTAAAATGGTGTTTCAAACTAAGAGTAAAGATAAATGATGTTGGTGGGAACGACACACGAGCCTCTAAAATGCATCATGGTTTCACCTCATGGTACTTGAAATGAGAATTAGACCTTCATAACTGATAGTTTGAGATCAAAACACATTTTTGTAGAAGAACATGAATGAGCATACATTTAAAAATATGAAACAAAATGGAAAATAGAGGAATGATCTAGGGAGAAGAAGCACCACAAACTATGCATTGTCTCACTGGGCAGTGAATTTTTACAAGTGAGTGTTGTCTCAAGGGAAAAATCTACATATATATTCTTATCTCTAGGAAACCAAAAATAAATTTGAGTCTCATATCTAGGAATAACCTGAATAGTTTCTTTGACTCCCTTCTCCTTATCACTCTCTTAACCTCTCAGAACACGGTTCCACTAGTAGACTCCGCTTCAGCCATATCATTTTATTTTTCTCTTATGTTATTTTTTTTTCAAGTGAAAATATCTCATAAAATCTATCTGATAATACCATTATCCAAATAAAATTAGATATACTCTCACATACCTAATCAAACATTCTATTTTCCAACACACGTATGACTAGAAATAAGAAATTCTCTCTATCTAGTGCACAAAACATCCTCTATTAGGATTGATGCTGCTAAATATTCCCCCATATCAAATTTTATCGACATAGTCAGATGGATTGATATACGTGTTTATTTATGTATCCTATTCTATTTGAATAAGTTATCGGGCTACAAAATCGACTATAGGGGTAGCCAAATTCCCCCCACGTAGCTTAATCCTTCAAAAAATATAAATTTGTAACATATACAATTCAAATCATTTATATATTTGTCGACATAGGAATTTAGGTTTACATATTCATTTCCTTAATTTTGATGGATCTTCCAAATATCCAATTGTTTCACATATCTATTATATCCACATATGTTACTCCGTAGAAGTAGTATTTATTGACATAGGCATTTTGATCGATGTTAGTGATTCCTAACATATCCAATTTCACACATGTATCTAATTTGGTTGAAATTGGATTAGATGTGACCAGAATCCTCTTACTATCAAATTTTAAAATGTGAGTGTAAGTAGTGTTGTACAAATATGAGTTATGATCTCATGTAAACTACTTGTCACCTTTGGTTTAGATATCACACACCATTTAATATATTATAAAACTAGTGTCCTAATATATTGAATACACAATGATCATAATCATTGGTGTGGGGGTGGGGTAGAATAATCGATCGTCATCAAGAGATGTGAATGCATGTTATTCGGAATCGACTTACCCGTATATTTGTACATTTTAGTAATGCCTTTAGATATAAAAATAGATGAATTTGTATAATGATTTAGATATTAGTTATTGTATCATATTCAAATCATTGGTCAATTTATTATGTTTTAGTATTCATTAGATGTGGTATCCCATATAGGAAAAGTCGGCAATAGCTTCACCCTACTTAATAATGGTAGGACCCACACAATCAACAACAGCTGCTATGTGGAGTCTATTCCGGTGATAATCAATAAAAGAGTAGTATAGATTATTTTTGTTCCATTTATGTTTCAATGAATTGGATTCAGTAAATCATGATTTTTTTTTAATATAACAACACGATTCTGTCACAATATGTTATAATAAGAGACAATAAACGTTTATTAAGGAAATAAATTAGACCATATAATTTTAAATCTATTAAAAACCCAAAAATATCCATTTTCATTATAAAATTAAATGAAAAAAAATCCTATATATTTATTATAGATTAAAAAATATTCAATTTTAAAATCATTAATTCCATTTAAAAATATTAAATTCTGCAAAATAAATGTTTAAAAGTGTAATGAAATAGTGCCACATCAAACATACCAAGACATAATCAAGTTTACTCATTGGAAATTGATCCATTTTACTGATTTGTGAAAAAAAGATTTAGAGTAAATGAATAACATCCTTCCTAGGATAAACTCCATAAAACCTAGTTAAAGAAGAACAGAAAATCAACTATTGTAATACTTTTTCACTTAGTACAATGATGATAAGGATGATCATATTAAAAATATGTCTTTTTTTTCAACAAAATTTAAGAAAAAAAATATTGTGTCATATTTACTTGGTGAAAATTATAATGACCATCATATTCAATAAAATTAAACTCATAGTGATTGAGAATGTATATTATGTTGTGCAGATTATTTCTAGATGTAAAGGATCATCAGACTCATATCGGGTTTGAAATGGAAGAAGAGATCATAATAGGGGAGAATCAGAGTTTTCATGGAAAATCTATAAATGTGAATATTATTTGTCGATCTTTGACTTCTAATAAATCATAAGTATTCATGAAAACATGTGATACATTCTTTATACCATAATGTTTGTGAAAAGGTGATAAAAATTGTATTTAGTATGATCGTAATCATGAGAATTGTATTCAGGTTGAGTATGAAAGATTGATGTTACTAGAGGAATGGGATGATTAAATAAATTCTATTATCAGTCAGATGATTATTAAGCTAATATTCAACAAATATAATGTAATAATGGATGTCATGGTTCTTGATGAAAGTTTCATGCAGTTGAAAATTTGTGATGTCGAAGCTTTCTGATATTAAATCATCGTAATGATCTTTCAAAATGTGGATTGGTTTATAGGCTGATGAGGATGATCGTAACGATGAAAATAAATATGTGGAAATGGAAACCAACACATCATATTCTGTATGTTAGTTTATTCATTAATAGGAATAAATATATGGGTATAAATTTTTTTTGAATCATATTCAGAAGAGAAAGAATCATATGATGTTGATGTTTCTGATATCGGTCCATTAATTTCAGTTTTCCATCGTAATCATCAGAGGAATGTTAATTTTAGACTGATTAAAGAATAGGAAAAAGAAAATGTATGTAGTGAAAAATAAGAAGAATAATTTTATATTTTATGCAATAATGTATTCAACCATTTTAAAAAGGTAGAATAACATTATTTATTATTCATATGGGTCTGGAGAAGAGATGAAGAATAATGTATTGTTTTATATTTTTCCTTAATATAATGAGAAAAATTGCATTGAAAAAATCAATCGTACTTCAAATAAGTTGAATTAGAAAAAAAGTTATAGAAAGGGGAATTTGTAATTTTGGTGAAGTTATTTTGTTTATATACAACTGGTATAATGAATCATAATGTATAAATAGTATTGGTCAAATCAGATTGGGTAATCAGAATTGGACTAGTGTTTCTGAAGAATGTCAGAAGAGATCTAATGTTTTTATTAGAATTTGGGTAATTTGGATGAGTATGAAATCTTTTTGCAATCCCACACAAACCAAAATTATTGTGAGTATTAAAGGGTAAAAGTACATTTTACTTTTTTTAATGAACTAATATTCATGGTAAGTAGAGACAAGGATGATAATTGAAGAAATTATTAAAATTATAAGAGTTTTTAAGTTTTTTTTCTTCAAAAAACACATTGATAAAATTGAAATGAGAAGATAACATATTGATTTTAATTTAGGTAATCATCATATTCAAATGATTATCATATTTATCAGGTTAACATATTGGGATGTATTATAATATATAAATTTTAGGACTGAAGAAGAAATGTTTTAGAATTTTCCCAATCGTATTATAACATAGGTGTATTATTCATATTGTGAAATCAAACTGGGGAAATTGGATTGAAAAATCAAACTGAGGATTATTTCAAAGTCTAAGAGATTCTTACAAGCTTCTAGGTAATGAAGTGAATAATTTATTTGCATTAAAATATTTTTGAAAGTTGATAATGAAGCATCGTGGTATCTTTTTTTTAAAAAAATGTATTACATCATTGTTTCTAGAATGAGAAAACACACAATTAGATCAATTACACATTGCTACATGAGTAAAAGGGCATATCCTACTCATTATATTGCGCACAAAAAATTATCATGGATTTTAGGGTATTGGATCATTCCAAAACTATACCAAGCCGATATATATTATTACTGAATTTTGAACCTTGTAAATTCATGTGTTACTATGGATGTGTGTTTAAATTTTTTCAGTATGGAAATTAATCATTAACGCAAAGAAAATATTTTTTTATTTTATGAGTAAACATAAAAGAAATGATATCACTTATTCACATCATCTCTCTCTTAGTGATATAATTATCTTGCCTGGGCACTTACAATTGGTATCATGGTTGAAGGTTCCCTTCATTTTTCATTACTGAAGATTTGATAAGAATTTTATGGAGAATCTAAATTGAGTTAAAAATAAAGGTAACATGATTTTTATGAGAATAACTATAATATCTAGAAATATAGAATTTTGACTTATCTTATTTCTATTGGTTATAATTTTCTTAAATATGTATCTTTTGGATTACCTCATATTGATGATAAATTTCCTCTTATATATTTTGATAATAATAATATTGAGAATGATGGAAGGGCCTGTAATTATTTACAATCACTACATAATGAAATTTAATTTAATATGGTAAAATTTGTTTCCATAACCAAAGGTAGATGGGACAAGTTGGAAAACATATACAAAGGAATTTTAAATGGGAAGAAGGAAAAATTAGAAATCTAGAGGCTGATGTTTGAATATTTGAAAATTGGTGAGTATTAATACATTGGTGACTTTTTTACTAGGGTAAATTAAATTTTCATCACTATCAGATGTCATGGGGAGCAGTTAAGGGATTCTAGAATTGTTGAAAAGATATTTAGAATCCTTCCGAACAAGTTTTTTGAAACCCATTGTTCATTAGAAGATATAGATCCTAAGACATTACCTATAAATGGTTTTCAGGGAACTCTAATCAACTATTAAATGATCAGGTATAATGATATGAAAATAAAATACAAAATATTATAGAGAAATAAAATTCAATTATTCATTAAAATAAAATCAAATTAAGATTATTATTGAATAATGTGAATGTTATTTTTAATACAAAAATTTGTTTTTTAAAAACTTTGATGATATTTTATCTTTTTTTTCTAAAAAAGTGAGAAGAGGTAAATGAAAATAGAAAGGGAAACATGAGTTGAAATTTTTTGAATAGGGAGAAAAGGGGAAAATTTAACACAAATTTCCCCAATGAATGAAATAAGAGGATATTGATGAAGATGAACAAAAGAAAGTAAGATCATGTATAAAATAGGGTGACAATGAAAAACATTTTTCCAGAGAGTATGAAAAAAATTCTTCAAATCCAAATAGAGTAGTTTCTTATCGAAAGATGACAAATAAGAAGGTAGTGATCCTTAATCTAAAAATTCATCTTGAGTATATTGGTGATAATACATTTATTAAAATAGTAAATGATATATTATTCAAATGTTTTAGTTTTGAGGAAGAATAAGAAGAAACATGATTTTAAAATCCACTTAAAGGGGAATTGAAATAACATATGAGAAACAATGTAAGGAAAGATAAGTAAATTAGGAAGTTAAAAAAATAATTATCCTTAACAAAAATCCATAATGTTTTTCTATTTAGAAATTAAATCTAGTGAAAGAGATAAACTATTTAAAGAAATATATTGAAGATGTAATGATTTTTAATTATCATCTGTAAGTGATACTAAAATAAAAAAAAGTTGGAAATGGTATAAAAAATATCTATATATGAAGAGATAAATACATGTTTTTAAAAAATTATTTTTGAATTTGGTGAATGTTATCATAAGGATAAATTTGAGAAGGATAATGAAAAGTTAACTTCAATGGTTTAGAAGAATGATGGATTTTTTTTCTAAAAATATATATTCTAGAAGATTATGTATTAGGAAAATATCCACAAATTTGGAATTTCATATGATGTTAAATTTCCTTATTCCAAAATTGATTCAATTAATTATGAATATAGAAACATTTATATTAATTTTTATTCTAATAAGGCATAAAATAAAATGGATGGTTTTTATTGATAATAGAAATCTTTGTGGTTTGGAGAAAAAAGAAAAGAAGTATGAAGATAATAATTTTTACAACATTGAGAAATATATATTTTTAAAATAATAATAATCATTATAAGGATACTGATAGAATTGTGGTGGATTTAGACATACAAAAAATATGGGTATATTTAAAAATAATAATTTCTATTATTCCATAGTTATGGGAGGTAATGTTTGAGGGGAAGTCAATCCCCTATATTTAATAATTCCGAGAAGAAATTTAGTTAGAACTTGAGAGGTTTCGTGTGATGGTTTAAAATAGGTTCCAACCTTTGGAATATATTTTTTAAAGGAATGAAAAACCTGTAATCCTTACAAAATGATGTCTTTTTCTATTTATTTCCTAAAAAATATTCATGAAAATTCTCTGATGCAGAAGGGAAGAAATAAAAGAAAGAAGAAAATACATTTCTTATTGAAACTCCACAAAAATCTATAAAAGGAGAATGACCTTGGATTCTTAATAGTGGATATTCCCCTCATATGAACGGATACTTAAGGTTATTTAATAATTTTAAATATTTAAATGTGGGAATTGTTACATTTGAAAATGACAAATTTTTGTGAATCAAATGTGTTAGTTCAGATGTTATTTATAATGAAAAGATGAAACTGAAGAAATATTTATATATTGATGGGATGAAACAAAACATTATAAGTGTCTCAAAAAAAATTCTAATGTTAAAAAATTTACCTTCATAATATATTGGTTTTTTGTTAAAATTGATTATGATTGAAAGATTATAACAAAAGGCCAACATAATAAATGAATCTTATTTGATTTTGGGGAAATAGAAAAATCTTCTTTCTCTAGTTTGGTAGAAGAATATCAATTATTTCCTAATAGGATGGTACACATGTGTCATAAAAACCTAAAATAGATATCAAAGAGAGATATGGTCTGTGATAATCTTAATTTTCCAAGAATATAAATTTTTTTAGTATATCTTAGAAAAGAAAAGCTTCCAAATACAATGCATAAGTATGTTGAAATTTGTTCAAAAAATCCCCTAGAAGTTATTCATTCCATCATTTATGGGAAAATGATAAAACAATCAAAAATTGAGATAAGTAATTCACCACTATCATTTAAACATTACTTAAATCACTTGTGTTATATTTATGAATCATAATTCAGTTACTTTAAAAAAGGTCAAGAGTTTTAGGAGGAAATATGAGAAGTAATGTGAGTATTCAATGAAAAAGTTGAGAAAATAATATATTGGTGAGTATACGAATGAAAATTTTTAATGTTTTATAGAGAATGATGTAATTTAGTATGAGTATGTTTCAACATACACTCCTTATGATAATAGAGTTAATGAAGGTATGAATATAAGTTTGGTGGAAATGGGGAGAACTGTGTTACATGAACATGGTGTCTCTAATTACTATAGTAGACAAGACATGAGTACTAATATATATATTCAAAACTAATGTATCTACATGTAAAATTCACATATGACTCTATATAAAATATATTGTGATAAGAATCCAAGTTGGATGATCCTAATTTTTTTGGGAGTCCATCCATTATAAGGAATAATAGTGAAATCCATGGAAGGATTGATTAGAATGGTGGATAAGGAATAATTAAAAGATATTCTCTAGAAGGATATTGATACCAATCATTCAACAAATAAACATAAAGAATTATTTATTATATTTATGTGAAATTTATTTATTACCCGAAGGAGGATAAACATACTTATACTGGGAAAGAATATGAATAGTGTAAGGAATTGTTTTTTAACAATTCTAATAAGGATACTGATAATTGTAATCCTACTCTAGAAGTAGATAAATCAGAATCATTCATTCCAAGTGATGGGGATGAATATCAAAAATCTCATCCCAAGAAGAAGAAGTATGTGGATGGTTAGAATATTATTGGTAATCCACATCAAGAGGTTCAAACATGAAGATCAATAAAATGTGAATAAAAATACTATATTGTTTTCCAACATTTAGTCGAATTATGTGAATGGATTTTTTTAGTATCTAGAATAGTTGCAGGCCTACAATAAAGATCTAGAACAGTTAGAAAATAATGATACATGGGAACTCATACCTAAACTAGATAAAATAAATTATTAATACGATGTGGGTTTTCCAGGACAAGATTAATTAAGAAGGTAAAGAAATATTAAAAAAAGGAAATACTAATATTAATGGGTTACTCACAAATTAAATGTGTTTATTTTGATGAAACTCTTTCTCCATATGTAAGGATAGAAAAAATCATAAATTTTCTTACTATTGAATTTAAAAAATATTCCAAATGGATAAAATGTCTGCTTTTCCAAATGGGGATCTTGTTGAGGAGGATTACATTGAACAACATTAATGATTTTTTGTTGGGAAAGATGAATGTTATATATTTAGATTTAGAAAAACTATATAGGGTATGTAAAAATATCTAAAGAAACGGTCCTCCAAATTGGAAAAAATCATTAAAAAGAAGAGGATTAATATAGAAAGAGTTGATAGAATTCTTTAAATCACATAAAGTCAAGAGTATACCCTCATTGTAATTGTTCATGTTGATAAAATTATCTTTTTTATTAATGATAAATGATCTAGTTAATGATTTTAAAAATAAATGAAAATGTGGATGGAGATGTCAATCCGTGGAGGAATCAAATACATTTTTGGGTTATATTTTTTATTAAATAATAAACACGTCTTTATCTCTTTTAAAAATTATGCTAATTAACATCTTACGATTTTTGGCATGGAAAACTCAAAAATAATCTCCATAATGATTTAAGTGGAAAATGTTTTCCTAAAGATGGAGAAGGAAATGAAGTTTGTTAAAAATAATTTTTGGAGATGATTAGAAGTTTTTTATATTTTATTTCCTCATGAGATGACATTTTTTATGTAGTTACCTATTTTTCATGATCTCATAGTTCTCCTAAAAATAGACATTCAGTTTCTGAAAAATGAACTTTCAAATACATTAATGGATCAAAAAAACTCCGAATCACTTATGATAGCTCAAAATATATTAATTTTTTTAGGAATTCATTTACTAATTGGGAATGTAATGTTGTTGATAGAATATACACATCTTGTGGATTTTTATTACTAGGGGAAATATGAGTTAGTTGGAAGATAGAGAAATTTTATTTAGTAACTCTCAGTACGGATTAAGCTGAATGTTTTTCATATACTCAGGATTCTAACCAACTTATGTGGATGAAGTCTTAATTAGAATATTTACTTGTTTATGTGAATTTGACCTTTCTCTAGGGATGTGATACTCAAAGAGAAATCACCATCACTAGGAATCTGATTCCAAATTCTTCATCAAAATATATTGATATGTAATATAATTTCATCAAATTTTATTCAGATAAGAATGAATTGAATATAGAATAAGTTCCAACATTGGAACACGTAAATGAGAATTTCAAAGAATATATTTTGAAGGAACCTTTTTCTAAATTGAGGTTAAACATTGGTGTCCAACCACTTTCTCATATGGGATGAGGTTTTGGAATTTTTCTTGTCTCTCATCTTACCTTTTGATATTCATGTCATGGGGGATAATTTTTTCATAAATATATCCTTACCGATGAATGAAAATAGGTGGAGTTGTGGGTAATATTTGACTCCATCATTGTATTTTTTTTAACAATTGGAACTATTTGTTGGAGGGGTTTTAGGAAATAGATATTTCTATTCGTGTTAAGTTGAATAAGTAAATGAATACAAAGAAGAAAGTAGTAATGAAATGATTAAGATGATTCATGATTGATAAGTTTGGACAACATGGTTTTTCTATCAATAATCCATGTTTCATATAACAGGTCAGGTCACATAGGATTAGAAATGCTGATAAGTAATCTGTAGCATATATATATAATGATTAGGGATTTATAAATCATTTTTGAAAAAAAAATCCAACAAGATATATTTTTAGGACCATGATCTTAAGGATGATTATATCCAAGTGTTGTATTTTTTTGACAAAAATGTCTAAGAGGAAAGGGAAGTTTAAGAAGAAAAGAAATCATGTCACATTATTTTGGGTGAAAATATGTTTTGGAAATAATATTATAAGAAATTAGACTTATAATGATTGAAAATTTCAATTGAATTGAGAATTTATTTTCTAGATGAAAAGGATCATCACTCTCGTATAGGGTGTATAATGGAAGAAGATATCACAATGGGTGGGAATCATAGTCCTCATGACTATGATATTAATGTGACGATTTTTTTCTGATCTTCGAGATATCATAAACATAAATATTCTGTAATTATTGTTATATAATATAGATTATTGAAAGGTGTAAAAAAGGTGATGGAAGTCATATTCAGTATGATCGCAATCATATCAATTGTATTTTGGATAAGATGTAATGAAAGATTTAGCTTGAAAATTGGAAGTTAAAATAATATCAACTATAATTTAGAAGATGATAAAGCTAATCTTCAATGTATTCAATGTCATAAAGAATATAATGATTTTTTTTAATATTTTAATAAGTTTAATTTTGTTGAAGAAGAGTATTTATGGTCTCAATATCATCATAGTGATATTTTTGAGTAAATATTTGTTTAAAGGATGAGAAGGATGATCATAATCAATAAAATAAATAATTTTCTACTGAAACTAGTCCATCTTATTTAACATTCCCTCATATTCATCATAGGAATAATTATTTGT
The DNA here is from genome assembly GCA_963277665.1 of Viscum album. Lineage (NCBI taxonomy): Eukaryota > Viridiplantae > Streptophyta > Magnoliopsida > Santalales > Viscaceae > Viscum > Viscum album. Next base: position 903,026,878 of record OY728165.1, on the reverse strand, counting down.
TCAAAAAAATTCATTAGTAGCATATTCATAGGAGAAAGAAGATGTGGAAGTTGAAGAGGATCATATTGGTCTATTATACTTTGTATGCCATCATAATCATTAGAGGAATAAATGTTTGGAACCAATTAATGAAAATAAAATTGAAATTTATTTTATGACTCATATGAATACAAATATCTTTGTTTAAGAAACAACATTTTCGGCCATTTATTAATTATTGATTTAATTTTATTTCATTTAAATTGTTCAATAGAAAAGATGAAGAATAATCTATTGTTTTATATTTTTCATCATTTTAATGAGAATTTTTTTAATTATAAATGGAATAGTAATTTAGTGTGCGTGAAGGAGATTCAAATGAGATGGAAAGGGGATGATTATATTTCAACGAAGATGATTTTTTCATTTGTAGCTAGTGCAATGAATCATAATGAAGAAATTATTCTTAGAAAATTTGAATGGGTAATCAGAATTGGAATGATGTTTGTGAATATAGTCAGAAGAGAGATTAATTTTATTGAAGATTCTATTACATTTGAGAAAAATCAAGAATAATTTAGAAACATTTTATAAGTCATGATACACATGAAATTTAAGGAATCGTGAAAATTTGGGTAGTTTGGTTAAGAATGAATATTTTCAAGAATCCATCCCCTACCACATAAGGGGTGAGTATATGTCAAAAAAATACATTTTAATACTCTGAAATTGGTAGTGTTCATGAGATATAGAGAGAATCCAGTGCATTGATGAAATTTAATATAGAATAAGGGGTTTCTGAATTATTTTTCTCAATGAAATTGGGCAGGATATAAGTGAAAGGGTAAGAGAAATAATTGAAATGTATTCAGATGGTCTTCATACTCCGATTGTTATCATATTCCGCCTATTACCATACTAGAAAAACTATCATATATGGATTTACAAACTAATGAATAAATTGTTTAGAATTGTCTCAAGTGGATTTTGATAGAGGATTATTTTTGGTATTAAAAAATCAGAATAGGAAAAATGTATTTTAAAATCAGGCTGAGGTTTATAAAAAATTACATGAAGTTCTTAAAAGATTTCAGGAAAGAAAATGTAGAAAATTTTCCAAATTTTATACTTATTAATGTTGATAAAGAAGAAATATAACTTTTTTGTTACAAAAACATTTTATTACATAATTTTGTGCAGGAAGGAGAACATGCACTATCAAATTATTTAAATAGTGATACATGATTGAAATGGAATATCCTAATCATTTTATTCCACACAAAAAGAATTATTTAATAATGTATTGGGTTGTATTGGATCATTTTACAACCATATCAAGGACATAACTATTATTCTTGAATATTGATCCATATAAATTCTTGTGTTATTGTGGATGTGTGTTAGAAAATTTTCCACAGATAATGAAAAAGAAAATAAGAGTTAAAAAAGAAGTTTAATATTATAAGTAATAATAAATAAAAAGATTCCATTGATTCACTTATCCCCCTCTTAGTGATAAAATTACCCTGACTGGGTTTTTACATTTCCTGAACAATAATGTGAGTTAATTATAATGCCTCATTATAATAGATCTCAAATTATTGATCATGAAGTACAGACTAGAGATACCCAAATTTAATTAATATACACAAAATATAAAACATTCACACTAACTTATGTTCATTAACCCAAGACTTCACTTCCCACTTTTTTATAAAACTCAAAGGTTTTTTTATAAACAAATTATTTCCTGGTTAATTTAGGATCAATATTAATATCTCATTCAGGAGTTTATTTTGTTTCAATGGAATGGTATTTTAATAAATCTCATTAATTAATTATGTATATAACAATATAGGTAACTTTTTTATTCGGATTTATATTAAGAAACACACCATGGTCCCTTATCTCAGATACTCATTGTGGGATCCCAATTTCACGATTTACTCTAAATTAAAAGGATTTATAATAATAAAAAATGTGTTATATCCATATTTTTTCTTTTTTTTATAGTATAAGTAGGTAAGTTAAATTCCCTGTTTATAAATCATAATGTAATATTTCAGTTTCTATAAGAATCTAATATATCAATCCACCATTTCCTAGTTCCCATGAAATATTTTCTTAAGGAAAATATAAAAAACAATAAAAAATCATGAAATCTTAAAAAAACTTATTGAAGTCCCATAATTAAGCTATGACATGTTCTCATAGATACAATACCTTTATTAATAATTTTTTAAATCATAATATATCAAAAATATCTATTTAAAAAGTACTAAAACTATTTTAATTTATCAAAAGATGGAGTAATTTGGAAAAAATAGGGGGTGATATATAAAAATTGAAAAATAAAACAGGGATAAAATGTTCACTCCCTCCCCATATATAAATCCCAAAATTATTCCTATTGGGTCATTTTAATTTGGAGAAAAATTATATTTCAAATTGAATATTTAGGTAAATATTTTACAGATTGTTGGAGGGATTACCTAATAGTTCAAAAAATTATAGTATCCACACTTCCAATTGAATAATAATACATTTTTTTGAATTTTCATATATTACTTAATTAATGATAGAAAATTTAATTTTTGATATCTCTTCATTCAAAATAATTATAAAAAATATGGAAACATAATCTTGAATATAGAGGAATGTAGGGGGTTCTATCCATATTTGAAAATCTTTATAAATTGATTTTAAAACACTCTACATATTAGAAAATTTAGAACCTATGAAATAATAATACAATTTCTTTATTTTTTACATGAAAAAATTTGTATTACCTGAAAAATATTTCAAATAAAATAAAAATAAAATTACGGAACACTTAAAACATCTCTATTTTAAATTCTTGTCTTGATGTTTTTCTGTTACCATATAGATCCTCCCTCTGTTTACTTTCGTAAATAATATTGGCTAATCAGTTATGGTTCCTAAAATATATAAAAATATTAATCATAATAATTTATTATTTAAACTCAAACAGATATGAAACAAGGTCTCAGTTTGGGAGTTTAATCCTATGATTTCTATTTTGAAGAAGATATTTTTCTTATTTTTACCCTATTAGATCACTGCCCATTTATTATCCTATATGAAAAAAAAATTAATATAAATAATAATGTTTAAATGAATATAGAGAAAAAAGTCTTATGTATAATCTTTGGATAACTCCCTATGGGGAGATTTGTTTTTTCTACCTAGAACTCAACAATAATCTGGTCTACCATACACTGATTGAAGATATGGTTTCTCCCATAACAACCACTAAACATTCGTCATTACAAACATAGTGATCATTAAGGTTTGAAATAGACCAATGAAATATTATTTAATGCCACACTCATTTATAGTAGATCACTTTTGTAGTACATGTGGGGAAAACAAAAAAGGAGAGTCATATCCTCCCTTCTACATGATGATGTTGGGAATACACATGTATTAGAAAACTAATCCTAGTGTTCGATTATTATTCTGGATGAGTCTAATGTATCTGTTCTTCATTAATAAAAAAAATATTTTTGTACACCATTTTTTGAACATGAAAGAAGAATAAATAGATTCACATCAAAATTCACTCTGATATGTAAATATATAGCAAAAACCTAGATTTCCAAAAAATCCTTAGCAGGTGAAACTTCATGTTTATCATGAATCTATAAGGAGGAAAAACAATGAGGTCCATTGTAAATACATCGAAATGGAACAGATGAATTTAAATCAAACTCAATATAATAAAATTTATATAAAAAAATGTACATCCATGAAATTTTCAACTCCTTTAATTAGTGATGTTTGTTCTACATCCATATTGAATAGTGTTTTTGGGAGGATTCCAAGGGTTGAAGTGAAGTAGTTATCCTCGTATATCCTTTTTTCTAAATATATGGCCTCATTGTAGTCATGAAAATTGTGATGATTTATAGTAGTGGTTTAATCATTTGAGTTAATTAATCTTTTTGATAAAATTTATATTAACAAAAAACATAAAATAAATTGATGGAAATAAAATTATATTCTATATTGTTCCCTGAATATTTGGAATCTTTATAAACCTTGTCATTCAATAACATAAATGTGGATATTTCATTCTCAATGGTAAAGAATAATTAAATTTTTATCTAAAAATTTATCAACATCTTCTTTTTTTACTCTTTGTTATTTTTTCTCATTACTATTGAGTATTTTTACCAAAAGGTTATACAACTAGATGTAGGGGCACATTATTTCTCTATTTATCTACGTGATCTAGGTTTTTAGATCCAATGAAGTTCCCTATTTATTCAGTATCTAAAAAATAATTAATTTTTTAGGTTGCATCCCTTCTTGAACGTTTTTTAAATGATTTATTGTTTGAGGATAGTGTTTTTTCATTTGATGAGATATAACCTTGTAAACATAAAATTTCTCTCTAGTCTACTGTTTTCACATCTAAATTTGAATGAATGAGATGTCAATATAATGTTCTTGTATTGAAGAGTTTTCTGCTGGTGAATACGATAAGGAATCATTAATATTAATATTATTTATATGTTTATATATTTTTTGAGTTCATGTAGTAGTTTATTTAGAAAAATTGTAAACCACCCAAAATATCCATTTCACATAGACAAAAGGAGCCTTTTTTATGAGAACCTTATTGTGATGATAGAAAAAATAAATTTATAACCCTTAGTATAGCATAATTTCATACTTAGGGTTCGATCTGAAGAATTTATTGTAGACATTCTTATTAGTATTACAAAAATATATTTAGTTTTTTTATTAAATTGTGCATGTAACAGAAACAACATGGATAATGATGAAAATAACAGAAGCAGCGGGGAACTTATTGGTGAACTTTTGAAAAATCAATAAATATAGATGGAAGATGAGGAAATAGAGAAGGAAAAAAAGGGTTCTCTAGGAAAATTTCCAGATTAATATTGATCCACTCATCTTCTACCTATCTATGACCTCAATTGGGCTATATCGTCTCATGAAGACTCTATGTGGATTCTTGATCTATAGAGTCACACATCGGTCATAGTGAAGAGTAGATGAGTGATGGAATCTTTTCTTAGGTTGTTGTGAACTTTCTTCACCACTAACAAATTTATTTTCAGCCACGAGTGAAGGATTTGTATGATGATTAGCATAATGGGATGTCCCCCAGGTAACATCAGGAATTGAATTCCTAGAACTGTAAATTAACCCTTTATAAATGGATGTTCAAGATAGAAAGAAGGTTGATAATAATAATAAGACATAACATAAATTTACAAAATAGAAAGAGAAATTAAAATCGATGAATGGTGTTCATAGAAGAATTACCACACACTGCATACTGTATCCATGGGTATGTGATAATTACAAGTGATTTCTACCTGTAGGAATAAAAAAATACATATAAAGTCCCATATATATGATCCCAAGAAATTATAGATGGGTCCTTTCTCTATGAACAACTCGAACAGTTTCTTTGTCTATCACATGATTCTCTCCCACGACCTATCAAACCTTGTAATTATTGATTTAAAGCTCTTCACATTTTTGGTTTTATTTTTCTATTATCTTCTTTTAGTCAAATTACAAAGTTCACATACATGGTATGTAATAGAACCAACTTTTTAATATAAGAATACCAAGTTAAACATGCCTAATTAAACCTGATGTTGGATAACTCATGTATGTTCAAATAGACTATTCCCTTTAGCTAGCACATAGAACAAATTCCTACAAGAATGATGTAGATGAATATTCACATTTAGCCAACTATATTGATAGATCCCAATGAATCAATGTACTTATTTATCGATGTACAAGATTATATTAATTTATGTTAGTGAGATATGTAAGTTATTATCGACGTATCTAAATACACTTTGTATGGTTGAGTCATTCAAAAAATTCTTATTTCCAACGTATTTTATTCCCATCACTTATGCATTTATCTACATAGAAGTATAGGTTTAGAAACCCATTTACATGATGTGGTATGGTCATCTATGTTTCCATTTCCTTTCACATGTTCATTCATACCACATATGCGGCTCTCATGTTCCAGCCTTTATAGGTGCATGAATTTTTATTGACATATGCAATTTTTTAAATAGTTGATTTTAGTCAAATATCTTTTTGGGTGAATACCAACATATATTGAACTACTTCCATCATACCACCTAATCTAAAATGCTATGTTTCATAGATGTTGTGGGACTGAGTGTGATGATATCTTGTATACTCATGCTCACCTCGAGAATAGATATCATGCCTCACGTGATCTGTTATAAAATTAGCGTCCTAAAATAATCAATAACTATGATCTTGTTTTCTTTGAGAGAGAAACTTAAAGCTTAGTGATGATATTTTAATGATGATTCTTTGTCAATATCCCACCTCAAAATTTTGGTCATTTTTGTGTAGACTATGGAATTAGAAATAGGAGATTCTGACTAAGGTTTATAATGTTGTGAATGGTATCAAATTCCACCTCATGGGACACTAATCAAATTTGAAACCACATCAAATGTGTAATTTTGTCTAGGTGGATGTGGAAATGGAATTTCACTCCTTAGTAATGGTAGGTCCCACTCAATCAGCAATGACAACAGAATGGATTCGATTTTAGTGATCATCTGTAAACATGCAGTGAAAATGATTTTCATTTATTATTGATTTTCTATACCAGGGATTATACACCCCCTTAATTTTTTTAAAATCTAAAAAACAAAAAATTATATCAGAAAAAGAACTAATAGGAAACAACATACTGTTCCAATGAAAATAGAACAGACAACTATATTTTATATAAACTGAACACCCAAAAACAGATACGAATATATTAATTAAAAATTAAAAAATTCATAATTATATGATAAATATAGTAGTAGAAAAAAAATTAAATTCAATTAATGAAATGTGGTAATGTGTTATAAAAGAGTTCCATGACAACCTTCATCATGATGAATGTCTTTCTTGTTATCATCCAAACCATATAAATTCCTTGACACTTCATATATTACACCTATATAACATTATAATTTCATCAATAACTCAAATGATGATTTATGATATACATATATCCGTATTCAAATTTAACACCTCATATATACAACTTGTCCCTTAAATAATCACGATGAGGTCACTTTTAGGTTCTCCCCTCAATTTTACAAAAAAAAGTGCAACAGAAATTCTCACTCAGGATTAACAGAAAATATTATTGACAATCATATATCTAACTTTATAATATTTTAATAAAAAATTAGATGAAAAAAACATTCTAAAAATATTCAATTCAACAACAATTTATGAAGGCATAAAATGGATGTGTTTTTTTAACAATTCCAATTTCTATATCCATCAAATATTCTCCCCAATGATTGAGTCAATCCAAAGAATCACATGGTCACATGAGTTAGGATTTATAGTAATTATCCAATACAGAAATCATAGTTGATTATTATATTCTATTCATTATCAATCCACTATAATTTCATTATTACATAAACCCCTCTTTAATATTTTCACTATTATAACGTTGGACATACTATATAAAATGCTAATAATTACTGTACAGAGTTAGATGATTCAACACTTATGGTGAACTTCATCATTCTTACTGGTAACATTATAAAATTGTATCACTGACATCCACTCTGGAAAATAACATAATAGTAACTTCAAATTCAATGAAAACTTCTCCATATATATCCATAGATAAATTTATTTTGTTTTATATAGACCATTCCGTAACTGCAAGATCAAATTTCACTATTATACAATCATCTATGGGAACAACCAAATCTAATTTATAATAGAATTCTCATTTTTCATATTTTCCACTACAAATGCAATGTCATTCACTATAATGAATGAATAATAATTTTTAAACACTTATTCACAACTATTCCCCTTTGGGAATAACTTATGGTCATAAAATAAAGGCAACTGGACCCGTGAAGCTTGGCACTAAAAGGAAATAGGTCTGAGACTATCAACAAGGGTATGAAAAACAAAAATATGAGAAATTTTCCAAATAAATAACATGGAAAAAATATAAATGAAAAATAAACTTAGTAAAATATAGAATAAAAATCAATAAACAATGAATTATAATTTCATACATAAAAAAGATCATTTAATGTAAAACTCAAAATTGTAACTCCTTGTGGTTGGAATTCCATTGTTCACCTATTTTGGAGAAACCTACATCATAGAACTCTGATTATTCCATGATTTATTTCTAGAATTCATCATAATTATGGGATGGATTAGTAATTTTTATTATCATATCCACTAGTGTGACTTACAACCTAGCATAGTTAGTTTAGTGAATATTCTATTTTAGACGATGACAAATTGTTGTTATTGGGATGAATCATGGTTGTCCTCATGGTATTCCATCACTATTTTATGGTAGGAGATAATATTCTACGAGGATATACATTACACCACAACATTCTAGTGATCATATGAAATTTATAATTTTAAATAGGTTTTGTGAGGAGATATATGGGAGATATATGTTGGAATATATAAAGATTCATTTGAATTAGACCCATTTTATTGTGGCCATCACCATTGAGTCATGTTCTTATTTCTTCCATAACGTGTTTAAATTCAGTAACCCATTTTAACCAATATATTATTACACAACTTTAATGAACCTAATACACATCCACCCCAATACGGCCTCCAATATGTTACAAGATGGTGAAGAGATCCATGAATTCATATCACACATTAGTGAGGTATCATACTTAAGTACCTATACGCATGCACAATTATCCAACCCAAAAAATGTTGAATGTAAAAAAACAATAAAAAAATGAATGCACAAATATATAATCCCACAGCCATAGTATGAAAAAATGTTCTCTAATACATAAAAATGGGCCAAATAAATTCCCATCCTAAACTATAATGTAATATCAGAACTATATAGAATGAGGGTACAACTCTCAAATGGAATAATTGTATAAACACAGATCTATATATCCCAATCATTCTCCACATACTCATAGTCCTCCAAGGAATCAAAAAAATGTTTCTAATCTGCATAAGACACGACATATGTTTGTAGTTACCATTCAGGGATGAGTATAAAATTTACCAGTATGAAACCCTAGAATGATAAATCTTACAAAATTAAGATAAGTATGATCAGTATAAGATATGTGAATCATAGAGTGAAATATAAAAATAATAATCTAGATATTCTATTAGTATACACAAACTCTAAACATAATAAAACAACTATAAAACTAGTCTATGATTCCTTATTGAAGGTTCATAAAATCTATCATCTAGAAAACCATAATCCTTGAATTATATCACCACTAACAAAAAAATATCATAGAGGTAACACTAATCAGGCCTCAACAAAATGAAAAATGAGAGGGTTCAACCAAGAAACACATTTCATTGGACTACACCTCATCAGAAAGTCCAGATATTGATACAGATATAGGCGGTCAACACCTTGGGCTCATTGGGGAGGACACCCAACCATACTAGAATCATCATTTTAGATACCTGTTCAATCCCCACATAAATATTAATAATTCTAATTTCAATAACCCTGTTTATTACAACATGGAGGGAAATGAGGATCTCTTTGGGCCTCTCATAGGGATACATTATTGATACTACTGAGTTAGTAGTCAAAGTAGTCCAATTCAACTCACTCAAGAATAGGGAAACTCGCACAAACTACAATAATCGTAAGAAGCTACATTGTCATAACCCCCTATGATGGGAATGTAATGTCATAATAGAACCTCATTGGAATCATCCATGGGAACATACTAAATTGATATTATTCTAAGGTATCTCACAAAATCATACCATGAAACTGAACTTGGAATAAAGAGGTTACCAACATATCCTTAAAAGAATACAATAAATTTGTGTAGGGGTACATGTTGTTTCTCCTTATGTTTGGCATTGATTGTGTGTCATTCTCACACAATATGATCTTTTCCAAAATACGTGGCGTGCCCTTGAGTTACATGGTGTGTATATGTCTATAATGGAACTCTACATATATCATTCTCTTGCCCATGTTGTTTTCCTAGTACATGGAATGTGGATCACTATAAGAATGGTATAGTAACACACAATCTCCTGGATGTATACTCCCATCACACATCAAGCCATTTATAATGGTGTAAATGACCTATGTCATGAAATACACAGTAGGAAAATACACCCATCTTCTTGTGCTTATACACCCTATACACACTGAGCTATTTGGATAAGGGTTACATAGTATGGGACATGGATCACCTGGTGTGTGACATGGGTCGGACAATGTGTAATTCATTTCTCCTGGTTGAAACTATTATGCCACAAAAAATGGACAACATAGAATGTGTCCATGGTGATACATGTCATGTAGTCATGTTTTTCATAGAACCCACACTTAGATCATGTGGCGCTTGGATGTTCCTCCTCCACCATCAATCAGGAACAAGATCATCAATTTTGGGGTTGACCATCCATTCCCCCAGCTACTCACAGGATTACATCCACCAGAATGAAATTGGAATCATCCATCATCATCCTTGTCATTTTACATCACTCCTAATAATGAGAAAACCTAGATCTGGTATCATTCTCCCTTGATCAATCAAAAAACATCATTTATTCTCCAATTGTATACTCCACCATGAGCCGAACCTATAGTATCGTTCTGTTGTGCTGAATAATTCTCTCAGAATGATCAAATACCAGGTATTTGTATAACTTTTAGATAATGAAAATACGCACAATTATTACTCTATGAAACAGGGGAGAAATCCATAATACATGAAAATTGTGTAGTGAAGCATGTTGATGGACGATGGAACAATAACCAAGGATTTGGAAAGAAAGAAGAATATGATGCTACAAAATGTAAAGAAAAATAACAATATCTATAATCCATAAAAAGTTCCATGGTTGTGTGGCAGAAAAGGGGGTCTATATAATGAAGAAGGATAATGAAAAAAGTAAATTGAATGAACATAGAATTTATTCTAAATTATAATGATGAAATAAAGGTAGAGTCATTCCATCTTAATTCTTAAACGGAAAATATGGATAAAATATTAGAGAGATCACATGGATTCAATGTCAATGATGAAAATAGGGCTTGGATAAACAAATAATACATAATTATAGAAAAAGGTTTCAATAAAAGGAATACTAATTCAAAGGAATTCCTCAAAATGAGGGACAAGATGGATAACAATTTGGAATATCTCCATGTAATTGATCCATAAACGAATGTACATTCTCTAAATTAGGGGTTATACAAGGAAAGTGATTCCAATAATTTCAGTCTAATTTCGAATGGATTTTGTTTTTTATTACTATTTTTAATAGATATTTATGAAGAAATGGTATAGTTTCCTACATTTCCCGAAAAGCTAATTTGAATTGAAAAAATTCAGGTATTCAAGAAGAATAAATCACAAAGAACATATAATTACATCTCAAATAAATCTAGAAATGATTGTGTAATCCACTATATTCATGGAATTAATCCATGTTCTTCTTGGATTAATGAAAAGGATGGAAAATATAAATCAACATTTGGCTTGGAGTTTTGATTGATCGCTAACAAATAAAAATCCTATGTTTCCATCATCATCCAGATCCACAAATTTTGATTTTTAACCATCCTTGATCAAATATATATTCATCTACATTTGCCAACAAATTTCCCCTCTAATTCTCTCCAATTGTATTCATGGTTTACAGGGTTTACTATACATCCTTGAGACAAACTCTACCACGATGCTTTAATAGAGAGGTATGTTGTTGTGCTTCAGAAAAATAAAATTAAAAAATTATATTTTTTTATTCATTTGCACCCAGGACAACTTTTTCAGAAATGTATCACTCTGAATACGGTTATTTCATCCATATTGTAAAATCCAAGTTATAAACAAAAATTATGACCTTATATTTAATATCATGTAATTATTTTATGATTTATTCAACATTTATGTGAAAAATACCCACACGAGATATTTAATACATTATATATATTTCAAAAATAAATTTCGGGCACACTATACCTGGAATATCACACCATATTAGTTCTTGGATATGGAAATATTCCAATGTCTTACAAAGAAAAAAAGGGATATTACATTATTTTATCATCAAGGATTTTTATCCCTATAAAGCATATACTGGGAGAGTATGGGGATTTTGAGCTCTAAATAGGGTATCATGCTCTCATTACCCCCCCCCACCCCAACAATTCCCTATGCTATTATTAACCACAATAACAAGGAAAAACATGAACATGAAGCACCATCCTCCCACTAGAACACAACGTCGCCATCTCCTTCAAAGGGAAACTCCACTAACACAATACAACTCACCCATGTGCATATCATACAATGAGTTGTGAACATACCACCTTAATTGTATCATGTGGAGAACAGAATGAAACCAAAAACTACTATTTCCATGGGGTTAAGTGGAATACCACCACTCTATCCCAAAACATAAATGAGAAAATAATGGGCCTATGATGATTGGAGATTGCCATCCACTCATGCACAGACTTTGTAACTCTCCAACCCCTATGGCTACTTCCATTACTCAATTGAGGACACCTGATGTTTACCTAAAAGTTTTCAACCAACCCTAGATAAACATAACCTCAAAAAACATTATTAGCACAATATGTATGGACCAAGAAATGCTACCTACTTTCTAAGACTAGTTTAATAGTAACCAGTAATGTCCCTCATTCATGGCCTAAAAAATTTAATACTCTAGTGATGGAGTGGTAATATTCTTGATACGAAAACCCCAATGATGGTCAATGATCATCCTCACTCCAGCTCAACACATACAAGAAACCCCTAATAATGTTCCCTGTAACTATAACAATCAACTTTACTTAGCCAGCTGAATGGTGTAAAACTCTCTACCCAAATTAAACTGAGTCCCCCAAAGGATTCATGCATCTGTTACTTAATCATTATGTGAAGTAAGTGTCATATTCTTCCATGATTTTCAAGGAAATTTCACAAAAAGGATCTCACAACTATATGAATAGGTGTTCTGACTCTCCATAATTCTCTGTTATTCATTACCCATAGTTATATGAAAAAAAGAGTTTAACTCAGAACTTTATATAACTCCCTTAGATATCCCTCCAATTTCAAGAGATAACCATACATCCTCACCTCCAAAAGATGTACTTATTAATGGAAAAAACATATTCATAACCTATTCCCACATTACAATAGGAATCAAAAACCGTCCCTATAAAACGGATTATGTGATTATATCCTTCCAGGAATTTACATCGAGAATGTATCTAGTCGACATATGGTCCCACAAAATTTCATAATAATTATCCATAATTAATACCTCACTAGATTTCTGAAGAAGAAATGGGTGAAGACTATCGAATAGAGATACACTAATTCCTCCCCAAACATATTGTGATAGCTATAATGAATTTGACTCCTCCATCACCCCACATGATAATAGCTTATGGAAAACCTTTATTTGAGCATCTGATGCTACAACCAAATCTTTAATGGATCTCCAGATCATGACACTTAAACCATTATAGGATTCACCATCACTCCCATGTATCAAGAAGAAATATTTATTGAAATTACTCCAGGAAATCTTTTATATGACTATAAATCATGGAGAATACATTCCACTATACTTCGGTGTCTCACATTATCTATCAATAACATCAAGGATATGAGGTTACCATCACTGAGGACTACCACAAACCGAATTGAGAAAGGATAAGGATCTGGATCATAATTCTTAGGAAATTATCTAAGGAATTCAACATGCTAAAGGGTATTGTCAAATACTCATCAAAACCAAAACAAATTTAGGAATCCACAAGTGTTACATCCACCTTTAAAACCTATTGCTAGTGATATCCCTTCCCGAGGTCAAAAATTGAGTTCCACTTTTGATCCATCCATTGGGTGAAGAGGTCCTTGATTCACATGAGAGGATACTTTAACTTCCACCACTTGGTAAATGTGACACCTATCGACACCCAACCAAAATCACATATCCGCCTCTCAGGAGAACAACCCATGTTTTCCCAATAAAACCAATTGGGCCCTATAAATCAGCTTTCACTATAAAGTACTGGCTTCACCCTCATCTTATATTACTACCAGGGGTCATCTAATATACTAGTTATGATATATTCCAATCCATAGTAAAAGTATATGAAAAAAATAACACTTTAGGGGGATGTAAATAAAAATAATCCTCTACGATTATTCCCTCATATTTTTCCATGATCATAGGAACTTATAGCTCATACGAATTGTATCTCCATAGGTGTCCCTAGACAACTGATAGGTACATGGTCCTAACATCATATATAAGATCTCATATTCTTCATACTAGGATAAGTCCTTATTAATGGAGGAAAACATCTTTACAACACACAAGAAGTACTACTAATCTGACTAGTAGAATCAACTAAGCAAGCATTCCAATATAGTAGTCCATATTGAAGAAAACATCATAGAGTCCTATATCCACAATAAAATTATTCCATACAAGCTTCTCTATATCCTCCCATATTCTTGTCACACTATCATTAGATTCTTGAAATTATGATCTTCTATATAGAGGCCTATAATACAAGGGTAAAGAAAAAAGGGCTCATATTGTGTTACTAGCTCTCAAAATGGGATAGACTCTAAGAAACGTGGATCATAACAATTCTTGAAAATAGTAAATGAAATAGTGAAGAAACATGTCATACCTTGAACTACACTAGAATCCTCTATGAGATCCCAAAACATAGGACTCATCCTTTACCCATCCCACCAGTTTACCACAACTATTTCCTTATCTAAAACCTTAGCTCATCAAAAAACCTCAAACACAGAATTCAGAGAAAATAATCCATTGCACATTGAAACAATCATCTTTATACTGAATTGATTCTCTTGAACTGTGTGGGATCGCATGTCAAGAATGCATATTCTTTGGGGATATTATATCACATTCATTAACACCTAAAGTAATATAAAACATAATGAACAAATGTCCTTATTAATTACCCACATCACCCAAGAGAAGTCACACCTCCTAGACAACCATTGGAAAGGGATCTCTATCAAGAAATACATTCACATAACATGCTCACACTGATCCTACACTACCTCTGAATGGGGTATTTACAACAAGTAATCTCGGATAATCTCTATCTCTAGAACTAATAATGAACACCTTGTATACAAGTTTCATATAATAATACCACAAGAGACAACTTCTACTCCATACAAGAAATGGGTCACGTGTAAGATCATTCTATTGGTTGGAATCCACACATAATAGAAACTCATACAACTGCCGCATGTCAAAACTAAACCTCCTGAGGGAACACCACATCATGGAATCTTTGAAATTTATAGAGACAAAAGCTTCAAAACCTTCTGAGCATGTATTCTCTATCATCTTATCCATCTAAAGATATCAACTACCCAAAAGTAAGACAATAATATTCTTTATCCACAAGGGGATTCATGTTCTTCCTAAAAGGGGTTAGAACTTATTGTTTACCACTTTGTGAAAAAAAAATTGTGGGTACCAGAACTCCAACCCCATCACTTATATGGCCACTGAAACAATAATATCTCAGAATCATAGATTGCTATCATCTAAGAGGCATCTTGAATGCTATCAATACATACCGAGGTGAATGATTATATCTAGAATATTGACTCATGGATATTGAAACCACAACTCATTTTTATATGATTCAAGTAAAATATGTTACCTATAACTATTTTCTATATATAACGAGTCCTAAATTAAGTTATCATGGTCCTAATTAATGGATATTCCAGTCACCACATCAACACTAGACACCCTTGAATGAGATCCATTCTCAAAACACTTTATAATTGTTTCCGTAAATTCTAAACACATGATCACATCATGGAAAAGAATACAGACATCAATCATAAACCCCTGAAGTGTCAATAATATTCTTGATGTGTACCTTCCCTTGATACTATTATATCATGACCTAAATCGATGTGTTCTGAGACCCAACTACCCAGGCATGCCTCCAATATTCTAGGGGATGGTGAGTAGCGCCAAGAAGGCATATCATTGAAAATTTTGGTATTATCCTTCGATACCAATATTCACACAAATATCTCAAAGCCTAAATATTGATCAATGTAAAATAATTAAAAATTCGTTCATATATCTAAAATACCACAAATAGAGTAAGGAAAAATGTAACAGAAAGTGTAAAAATTTCAAAAATAAAAGCCCAACCAAAATAGTAATATAATGTCTATCCTATTCAAAAAGAGATTACTGGTGTCAAATTCTACATAGGTTATCACTTCGGTCATTCTAGCCCAAAATTCCTCCACCAAATCCTAATCCACCAAGGAAATAACAAAAATGTTCGTCATATATAAAGGATATGACAAATGATGTTAGAGACCATACATTGGTAGATATAACAATACCCAATAAGAAACCATGAAATAACCAAGCACAAAGCATCAAGAGTTGTCATAGCATCATAGAATATATCTATCATAATGTGGAAAAAACAAATAAATATCCAAATATAATCACAATAGATAGGGAGTGTAATTTTTATATTAGAACTATAAATCTAACCCATGATTCCTACTTAGGGGTTCCTTAAAATTCTCATCTAGGAGAACAAATACCAAGGGCTATACCGACACTGAAGATATTCATCCTTGAGGCCACACTCATCAAGTATCAACACAATTAAAACTAAGCGTGTTATTCCAATAGAATCACTCTATTGGATTATAACTCATCAAAAATATTAGATCTTGATACGTAGAGTGGGGTCAACAATCAAGGCTCAATGGGGGAGGAACACTATAATGAAAACATCATTAAATAATGGGGATCAATTACTACATAAACATTGGTACCAAAAATTCAAACAACCACATCACAGTTAGAAATATGAAATGGATGATTTATTTATGCCTCTAGGAGGGATACATTCACTAATATGCCATGTTAGTAGTAAAAGTTGTCATAGTCAACTCACTCTAGACTATGAGAACTCTCACACTATACATTAACCATAAGAAGTTATAGTGGGATATCGATCTATGATGGGAACATGATTATATACTAAACCCTAATAGGAATAGACAATGTGAACACACTCAACTAAAACTAGTCCATGGTTCCCCATTGAATCTTGTGAAAAAGGTGAGCTGGGTATATGTTGGAAACCATCCAATCCTCAAAGCATAATATGACATGTATCTGAGGGTACACAACAATTCTCACTATGTCTGACACTACCAATGTCTCAAACTCACATGACATGTAATTTTTCACAGTACATGCAGTGTTCCTAAGGTACATGGTTTGTTGGTGTTTTCCCTAGAATAGAGTGTTCTTCCCCACCACTATTTCCATGTACTTTTCCATGTACAAAACATGTATATTCTCATAAAAATCGTGTAAAACCTCAATATCTCTTGGGAATGTGCTCCTAATACATAGTAAGATGAATTTCATGATATATACGATTTGTGTCCAGAACAAAATGGTGTTTAACTCCACCCTACCTTCTAGGAGTGCAATCCCTATACACACTGAGCAATTCATCTATGGGTAATGTGAAATGTTTTTGGATCACATTGCATGTGATAATTTTCTATGCACTAAAACCACAGATCGGGACAAAAATGACAAAATGTATTGTGTTCTTAGGACTAGATCCCATATAGTTACTTTTTCATAGAATCAAAAACCTGTGCACAAATTTCCTATATCTAATACATCAACCATTACTCAGACCCAAGAACCATAGATCTGGTTTTGATCAAAATTTTCGCCAGCTACGCTTCAGATTCGGTTCACCGACATAGAACTGGAATTTTATACCTCCAACCATGTATTGGTAGCTCAATTGGGAAAATGAAAAACCCTTGATTAATTCTTTTTCTCCCTTAATCCATACATTTTATCATCAATTATTTCATCATATCCTCTATCATGAGCCACACCATCAGTATTAATTCCTTATTTAAATCAACAACCGCATAATGATCCGATACTGCATATTGGTCAGAACACTGACCAAATAAAATACCAATGTCAATTGGTCAATGAAACAAGGGGTAAATCCATAATCCTTGAGAATTCATCAATAAAACTCTATATTTGTTTATTCAGGAACAACTTTTACATAGAAATAGACATTCGAAGGGAAATAAAACACAAGCAATATATAATTCCATCCTAATTAAATCTAATAACGATGTCTGTGACAATTCTATTTTTGTAAATAATCATAATTTATCTATAATTCATGAATGTTATGTAAAAAATAAATTAACAACTTACATAGAGTTTGGATCAACCGTTACTAATGAATGGTTTTTTATTTTCAACATCAGTGTGATCTAAAAACTCTGATTTCATTTTGAGCCTCGTATTGATCTTGATATTTAATCATTATCCAAGAACACTATCCCTTAATACTCCCCAATATTTGTATATGTTATCTAGGTTGTAGTCAAAAATCTTAAGACAAAATCCATAACCATAAATTTATAGTGTGGCGAGCGGTAGAGTATTAAACAAATATTATAATTTAATTATCTATTTATTTAATTTATTAGTTCATAAAAAAATTTATAAAATCCATGGGCCAAAAAATGTTATGTAGAACCTATGGTAAAATCCACATTATGAACTCAATTTTTCCCTCATGTTTAGGGTTCAGAATTTTTTATGATTAATTATATTTTTTTGGAAAAAAATCATGGGTGTAATATTTATAAAATTTCAAAAACTAATTTTGTACTAAATTGGCCTCAAAACAGCACATCTCCCTTGAACATAGCTTTGTAAATACTCCTTGAAAGATTTTAACGTCTTACAAGGAATAAATTAGGACATTAAACCATCTTAATACCCTTATTTATCTCAAACCCAATGTGATCTAAGGTGTCTCACAGAGAACATTGATTGCTCTTTAATTTTCTATGGACCTCAACCACTAGAGATTTTTTATTTGTGATCAATGTTTATTTATTACCTCTCATTATTAATTTTTCTATTTCATTATTTATGATTTCATGGATGTGGTGGACGTTTTATTTGTTTAATTTTGTGTATTGTATTTTGATGAATAATTGTTGTGATTTATGTAGTTGAAGATTCCCATGAATGATCTAAATATTGGGATCATTTTACCTTATAAGGTCCTTATTAAGGGATAATGAAGTGTTGACTGAGGTAAGGGATTCAATTACTAACATAATTTATGTGAGAATGGTTTTAAGTTTCATTCTCATACTTTGTTTTTCTGGATTATGTGGATTTATATAATAAAAATTATAAACTAGATTATAGAATAATTGAACTGAGTGTTTCATGTTATTTTACTTTTTTACATGATATTTCTCATGTGATGGATGAATTTTTTCTTCAATAGTTAAATATTGTTGTTTCTAGAAGGATTTTTCTATTATTTTGTAATTTAGTTATTGGAATCGCAGTTTCTAAATGGTTGGTTATGTAAAGATGGTAGAAAAGTAAATTGAAATCTCATAATTAGTTTCATAATGAGTATGTGAGATAATTTTGAATTTATATAAACTTTTACATTGATAATGGAATTATGATATTGTTTTTCATTGGATTTTTGGTGATATATGAGGATACTTTGATTTCTTTTATTGATGTGAATTACATTGTTATAGTTTTGGGGAATGAATTTATTATGGATATTGGCATGTGTTGGGATGTAAGGGTGAAATATATTGACATTAGTAAAGAATTTTATTGATTTTTGATGGTTGGATTGTGTGATGGTTTTCATAAATAGTTATTATAGTCGGTATATGATGAATTGGGGGAAAGTTTTAAGGTGGTTGGTGGATATTTCTCGGATTATTTTGTTGTTTCTTGATGGTAATGATCAATAGTATTAATAATGAAATGATAAATAGATATCAGATGCAATTAGATAAACTACAGTCAAAAATATTGTTTCTAGAAATTAATAGGCAACAATTTGTACTAAATATGTAAATTTTATAGAAATGGGAATTCATTAAATACCAAATTTAATGAAATTATAAAAAAACTGGATGGATAATGGTATATATATAATTGGTTTATTAAATGAATATAATATTTAAAAATGATTGATTTTATAGATGTATTTTGTGGTAATGTATTTTTTTTAAGTTAGAGGTGTAAATCATTGTTTTTGAATTGTTGTGGATGTGTGGTGATACTTGTGGATATTGATAGGGTTTTTTTTCTGATAAACCATAGTGGTTTGGAATGTGGGTGGTTTTATCTATCATTTATTTTATTATTATTTAATATCCACACATCCCATGTTCAATTTACTTTATTATGACTAAATGATTTGGGTTTTTGGAATTTTAGACAAACATATAATTTAGTTTTCTAATGAATCTATAAAAACACCATCTACCCAACACTCTATCTTGAACATTGTGTGGTTATGGTGACCATACATTGTCGGGGTCTTTTATGGTAGGAGGATGCCATGCTGATGATTCCATTTCTGTTCAAGATAACAAAATGTGATGGGTATGGATAAGGGGATAGATATGGAATCGCTTCATAATAATTAGGCTACAATGAGATGTATGGACCTATGTGAGGTTATCATAGGTAGCGATGTATCCAAAACAATATGGGCTATGACATGACCATTTGGACTGAATCCCACATGATATATTTGGATCTATAAGAGGTTGACATATTTTGGGACGTGGTCTAAACCAAATTTGTTGAGAATCGGAATATGTTGATTGGATATGATTTTGATGATAGGGAATTGATAGAAACACAAAAAGGTTGTTATTCGGGTGATTTGGGGGAATTTAAATGAGTTAAATTAAATTGATCAGATTAAATAATTTATATAACATGATGATTATTTATGTATTTCTACACGTTATACGGATCGGTCATTGTATGCATGTGTTTCATGTTAAATATGTTCGGTATGATTATCTGGTTGAACACTAGAGGAATGAAGATGCAGAGGGGTATAAGGTTTTGAGGATGACATTGTGTGAGTTTTTTATAAAGGATTGGTTTAGTATGATGGGTGATTCTCTATCTTGGATACAAAGGCTTGTTAGAGTATCTCAAGATCTTATTTCTCCAAATTCGAGATAAATAATAGTAATATTTTCTACTTGATGTTATTTATATACCAGGACTGTCATGATATTTGTGGATCCTGTATCTTGGGAGTAGAATAAGGTATATGTTTATTGAAATGACTTCCAACATTGGTTTGTGTTGATTTTTTATCATCAATGGTGAGGGAAGAAAAGAGGTAGAGTATTATATCAATTTCTTTTGGGTATATTGGGTGTGGAAGATCTATAGATCATATATGAGAATGTTTTTTTAACATTTCCATGCTATATTTATTGATTAAGTGTCTAGATTTTGGCATTGTGAGATAGATATGTTACAATTATTCATTACACAATCACTATATTTATATATATAATTTATTTGAACATTAAAAATAAGGATCAGGTGATTTAGATGATTCCTGAAAATCATTAGTATATCATGATGGGATTTATATGATCATCTTGATGAGTACATCTTCTATTTGGAGATCTCAATATTCGATGTATGCGGGGTTCCAATCAGATGGGAGTTAGCCTCTATATATTCAACATCACATTTCTATAGGGATAGCTATTCTTATTCAGCAACTAGGAGCTCTATAATTGTTTTATTTTCCATTTTATTTGATTTTGATTTAAAATTTTATGGAATGATATTTATTAGGGCTAGAAATGGTCTAAGAGGTCTTATTCTTCACCAACACTAGTATTATACACCATTGAGGCCTTATCATTGGTATGGACACTAATATTTACTTTGTTTTAATATGGGATGTGGTTAGTGGTGATCATCCACAAGTTTTCCATCACCCTCCAGAGACATAGGTATTAGCATTGTTGTACAGGTTTTCATGAACATCAAGGAATATGATCTAGGTATATAAAGTTGAACTCTATAAGGATTAAGATTTCAAATGGTCAATATATTATATGAGTTACCTTGTGTTTATTATATTCTTTGATTTTTTATTTATATGATTATGGATATTCAAAATCCTTTATAGTTTATTTATAATTTGGTGATCTGGGACATAAGGTAGAGAGGCTTCGCACACCCTGAAATTGAATACACAATTTTGAATTCAGATGAGTTTACATGATATTTTCAAAAGATTTGAATTAATGATCATGTATAATTTGTATAGAAACCGAATAATTTTACTAATATTATTAGATAGTTTTTAACTAATCCTTCCAGTAATTACAGAACAAAGGTCATGATGCCTAGTATCAGTGGAATTATAGGTATAGAAAACAGCAAATGAAACTAAGACATAACATGATGTTTCTGTCTCCATAAAGAGAACCAAAATCTTTATGATCTCATAAAACTATATAGGAAAACATGAGTAATTAATAGAATAATGTAGAGAGATAAAAATCCCAACAAGATAATAAATATGGTAAAGAAATATAAAGAATGTGTCTAAGGTATTACATGATATCAATAAATATAAGGCATATGAGTTCTCAAATAGAAGCATAACATAAAAAACATTTAATTACTTGATCAAGTTAATAAGAAATGTGGAAAAACCGTTTGTCATGATATAATAAGGAATCAAGGATAACTACCTAGAAAATATCATGTGGTGAAAAAGTCCAATAATGTTTTAGGATTACTCCCAAAACCCTACATATTTTCTCATGAGACTAAATCCTTACAAAAGTAATTGAAGGGCTATATAGGAGCACCCATCATAACAAGATCATGATTTATGTGTTCCAAACAATGTATGTAATCAATAAGTAATAAACATAATTGTTTCCTATAGATCGAAAATGGATTACATAATCTTACAATATATCATAATAAAATAAATTTTCAAATTGAAGGAATTTGAGAAATGGTCATATGGTATATATTAAACCATCAATTGAAGGGAGAATAAGATTTTTATATATGTGTGACATATATATAAAAAAATATAAAAGATTTATATAACATTAAATATCTATATAATGTGAGTTAGAGATATAATGACCAAACCCATTAAAAATGGTTGTTTTGGGACATCCCTTACACACATAAGAAAAAATCTTTTAGATATCATAATATTCATAAAATTTAAGAACCTTATTTAAAATGCATATAAAAAGGAAAAATATTGTATTCATTTAAATATAACATCATGGAATATTAATAATTTCAAATATCCAATAATGGTTATGGGTTTTGAATATTTCATTATCACCATATACAATAAAATATAACATTATGTTTTTCATTGTGTAATGAAATTTTGAAAATTAAGTATAAAATACGTAAAATGAATCCTTTTGAAAAAAATTGAATGAAGATAATAAGTGATATAGAATTTCCATTATAATTGATTTTTATTCAATATAATATATCTATATTATAATTTCTAAAATATGGACATTGAAGAAAAATTATTTAGAAAATAAATCATTAAAATATTTTAAATGATGTTTCTAATGGAAAGTATCCCTTATGTAAAATATTAAATATGTAACTTTTAAAAATATTGTAATTAATGTAAAATATGGATAAAATGAACATTATAAACCATTTATTAATAAATAATAATTTTATAGAAACAAATTTAAGAACACTTAAATGGAAATGGTGATTTTTAAGGGAAGCATTAAAAGAAGAATTTTTTTAAAAGAATATAACTTACCTAATTGGTATCTATTGAATCCTAATCCCCATAAATGAGTTCCATCAAATGAATCATTAAATATCATTATGATAAATATTTCTCTTACATACAATGGAAATGGTATTTATATACACTACACAAAAATTGGTGGATATGGTATAAGACTCCTAGAAATTAATGTGATGCTACAAATCCATTAACTTGAGTCCAAAATATTCATGTGGGTACTTTATATACAATTTAATAATAATATATTGATAATATCTTTAGTTATTAAACATTTAATGTTTTAATCACTTATACATAAACCATTTACATAATTTATTTTAATGACATATTAATTAACTTAATCAGTTATGTCCATGTCGATTTTTTGAAGTTGTTCCGTTTACAAATTAAACAGAACATCAGTGTATTAATCAGTGTAAAGGAGGTAATTATTCTATAATATCCATAATAATAATCATGAAATAATTAATATTTTTATAAATATATTAAACATTTAAAAATAATTATTAATTATGTTTATAAAAGATGAACTACCTTATAATCACAGATATAGTAAACCTTACAAATGTATGTTTAACGTTTCCATTTATCAACGATCGTGATAGAATTATGGTAAGGGTAATTTTATCATTATTAATATGTTATTATATCATAAATATAATATAATTTAATAAAATAAACTTACATATAAAGTCCTTGTGATATAATAATAAAAAATGAATAACACCTCTTAGCGGGGTGGTAGTCCACATACACAAGAACAATGTTATGATTTATCAATGGAATGTAATGTATGTAATTATAAGATATATTAATTTTTCAAAATTATTATTTTTCATGAATGTAGTATATTGAAATTAAATCCAATATTATAAAAATCATTGATAGGTGATGATGGAAAATGAATTACATCGATTCACGATCATGTAGTTTGTCATACACATGATCAATGGTTTTTTTTGATAATATAGAAAATGATTTGGATGTAGGTTATTAAATTAAGAAAATACAATCATAGTATATGGGGTATAATTGTGTTTTCATATTATCATATTTTAGTAATATCTGATATATATTGAAGAAAAACAAAACAAAAAAAATTGGATAATAATGATACATATTCTTTAAATTACCTTTCTAGGATTTTACCTAAAACCATCCTTGAGTGTAATTATGATCAAACAAATGCACCAATGAAATTTTAATTAAATTAATGGATTTATTTTAGAACTTCATGTCCAAAAAATAAGTAATTTTATTTGTGTAAATTATAGTATATGTTATTATCATTTATATGTTAGAGTGATTTACATTTTTGTGAATCCCCAAAACTATGAAATCATGGGAATTAATTATTAAAAAATATTTTAAAAAAAATGTATGGATAAAGGATTTTTTTGGTGATATGGTTGATAAAAACCTCCCCCATTCAAATATAAATGTGTTCTAAGAATTTAATTCCATTTAACTCTAAAGTTACTTACATTTAACTTTTTTGTTTTTCACCATGGTAACTAGATTTTTTTCTTGTTTTTACTATTCATTATAAGCCAATAAAGATTACCATATATGTTAATATTAATTATTATTATTAAATATATTTAATAAATTTTATCATCTTAAAACCCTATATTTTTCATAATTCAACATAAAACTAAACAAATAAAATGTGTCAACAACCCGCTTTTCAGGAAATTCATTTTTAAAACAATAGATGATCTTATATTAAACCTATAAAAAGAAATAATAATTATATAAAATTTAATTGAAATAAAAATTTATAAAATATGTAAGTTTCATTTATAAATTAAATGTGTGTTAATTAAAAATAATTAATGTGGAAAATCTCTATGCACTTTAAAACAGTTTTCTGAAAAAAAATGTTTTTAATTATAAAAATAAATATATAATAAATTATGAAAAATAATTATTCAAATGAAATTAATTATATTATTTTAAATAAAATTGGTTCATATTTAGTTTCAATAAAATCAAATTTATAACGGTACTTTCAAATTACATGATTTAATGACAAGAGATGTTAGTATATAAAAAACCGGTAATTATCAGCAATCACTGAAATATAAATCATTTCTAAAAATCGCAAAATTTCTCAATAATTTAATTTTTATATTATAATTTAAAATTTAATTTTAATATCATATCATAAAAATTTTCCATGGTATATAAATCAATTATATTGTTTTCTTGGAAAAAAAATTAACATCATATTTGAAGGAAGAACATTTTTTAAAGAATAAAATATCATTATTTAAATTTAAATTATTTTTTTAAATAATTTATGAATACATTTATATGGATTATGATATATATATTTATTTTATAGAACTATTAAATCTATTCATACATTTGAATTTATTATATAGGTTAAATTAGTCATGTTTAACTAATAATATTTCAATAGTATATCATGGTTAATTTAAACTCAATGGTATGTGTTTTATGTGTTATTACCAAGTGTTTTATTAGTTTTAATTGAATAAATTTGTGATAGGATATAAATTTATGATTCCTATAAAATTATTATTAATTAATCTTTTCGAATTAGATCTCAGGATTCTGCAAATTTTCCATGTTAACTTTGATGATTTTTAAAGTGATCTCAAATGTCGATGAAATTTGATAAGGAGTTATGATATTTTTTACAACATGATAAAACCATGAAAAAAGTAATTTCATAAAGAATAATTGAATAATTCTATTAATTGTTTTTTAAATCATGATTATATAAAAATATGGCCATTAAAAATTATAAATATATATTTTTCATGATGAATGAGTGAAGAAGATAAGAGGAAGGGAAATTTGATATGAAAAAATCATGAAATTATTATTAAAAATGTATTTGAATTAAATTTTAAACTCAGATTTTTTTCTAAGTTATTTATATTATTATCCTTCTAAATAAATAGGCCAACCCACTCCCATACATGAAAAAAAGCTCATCCATGGAGACATGTGCAACTAGAGTTGACCACACCTAAGGGAACTGTCCACATGCCTACATAATGTCAGAAGAGGGGAGTTCTACCACATAGAGAACATATGAAAATATTTGATAGAACCATATGGGCCATAACATTGGTATGAAGAGCTGGTATGGGATGATGCTAGTGGTGGATCATGATTTCAGGTGGTTTAGCAGCATCGATTAATAGATATTCCAAAGCAGTGCAGGCTGGAGAATTCGATATGGGATGCTGGTGATGTGTATAATATTCCTTAGTCTTTCAAATGATGGAAAAAAATATACCAAAAAATGATGTTGATATCGATCTTCTGATCAAGTAGTGTAGATCATCTTATCCCTCCCAAATTCGAGGATATTTATAGTGCGGGGTCTTCCTCCATTAATGTTGATATGATTATCAAATTGATGAAATATTGAAAGAACATATTGAAACAATGATCTTTGATCATCCTTATGTGTCTATGATACACATTTCACATGATATCCATGCATAGATTAGTATGATCAAAAGGAAATTTAGTTTGTGATAATCTGATTATTATAATCTAATTATATGATGTAAATACATAGATTGTTGCAAAGAATGATGAAAATTGTAAATGAATGCAATTACACTTGCATGTATTGATTAAAGAATAAAAATAGTAATCTCTATACTCCATATATATAAATGAGATTATATTGGTATTATAATTTAACAACTCATCTGATTAACAAATTTTGGGAAATTCATGGGTCATGAACACATTTCCTGATGATGATAAGTGAGCTTTTGGGTATTGAAAATGAATGAGAATGTGAGAATAATAAATGGTTTGATTCTTCTATAATTTACTGTTTGAATAAATGGATAGAGTTATAGAGGTTTTTTTCAGTGTGAGAGGTAATAAATAACCGAGTCACATGTGTGTTTGAGGTTAATTAATTTCATGCATAATGGTAGGGTGGAATCAGTTGTGAATATAGAGAAAGAACACTCGATTCTTTTATATGTTTATAGATGGAATCTATGGACAAAATAATGTAAATCGTGCATGTAGAAGAGTAAACCTGAGCCTCTCGGTTGATGGAGATCGCCTAATAATAAGTTTCATGCATTCGTGCATGCATTCATGTAGGGTGATCCATGAAATATAATTCCATGTGAAAATGAAAGATCAAGATAGGTGAATTCATATACCAATATATTCTTAGGTATTCATGTTGTAGCATGAAATAATAACTACATGGGTATTCAAAGATATTATGAAAAATGAAGTACACCCACATTATCATGGGAATTTAATTTGTGTAATATAATACCCACATTTATGTATTAATATTTAATGGATGAAGGAAATTAAATATGATTAATTCCTCACACATTTCATTGGGGGTTTAAATGATAATTTAATTAATTTAATTTAATTGATACCCCACGTATGAAATGTTTTTATAAATATTTTTATGCAGGTGATGAGATAAAAGAAAAAAAATAAAAAAGATCATTTTGAGACTCCCTACATATATTGTAAAAGAAGTATTCTATGGTAGAGCCAAGGATGGTTAAGTCCTTAATAAGGGGATTACATGTTTCCAAGCATTTGAATAAAGATAATTAAGGAAATTCATGATCTTAAATGAGATTTTTGCCCTGGTGGATTGTTCAAAACATTTTTTTCTAGACCTTGGTGAATTTTATCTTTGGTAGGGACATTTATTATTCTTGTAGAGGAAGACTATATTTGACAAAGATCATTCTAGGACTAGATTAACTGATGTGGATGCTTATAGTTGGGCTATCTTACAATCTACTAGAGCCATGGGATTTGGGTTTCTACCTTTTAATAGAAAAAGAGTAGTTGGGTTGTCTATCCAACTATGGAGAGAAAAATTGGTTTTTCAAACAAATTTTTTAACTAGGGTGTCTAGAAACTTATGTTC
Source organism: Viscum album (assembly GCA_963277665.1). NCBI lineage: Eukaryota > Viridiplantae > Streptophyta > Magnoliopsida > Santalales > Viscaceae > Viscum > Viscum album. The sequence continues at coordinate 902,998,187 of OY728165.1, read as the reverse complement.
ACCCCTGAAGATACTGATAAAAATCCATGTGGGGATGTATAACCAAAATTGGAAAGAGTAATCCTTTCATTTTTGAACCATTAAATATATTGTGCTGGCCAATCCTATTTTTCCACTTTACACACAGTGGTATTGAGAAAAAATATTTATTGAATCGATAGCTTTAACAAGTTCAAGATGATGAATTCAAAGTCAATCCTTTTTTTAATAACAAGTATACGAATGATTCACCCAACATCATTATGGAACCTAATATTCCATTTGACTTTAAAAATGGTGTCATTACATAATTCACCTCTAAATATCCATGACATTTTGGTGATATAATATGAAATATATTTTAGTGGGACAATTAGCCTTTTCAAAAATGTATAAAACTGTTAAAATGAATAAGGAATAAAATTTAATGTATAAATTTGATTCCTAATATTCATCCTAATTCGGATATGAGATCAATATACTTTTGTTTCCTGAGAATAAGAATCCATACGAGGATTTGTGAGGTCCAATTGTGGTAAAATATGATCATGTTGTTATTTCTGAATCTATAAATCTTATGAAGATAAAATGTACACTTTTTGACTGTTTCATAAAGGTAAAATAGAAATGTGATTTTGATGATGAATATAGAACATTATGAAATTTCTATTCCATGTAATGATTATAAAATGATAAATAATATCATCGGAGATACATGAATGAAATTTATTATTCATCAGTGAATGATTTGGAAATGGAAAATAAAAACATGAAGAGTGAAGAAGTAACCATTAATCTCAACTCAATGAAAATGGGAATCATGACTATGGAATAAAGTGATATGAAAAAATTTATTTCCTAATATATTCTAATGAAAACAGCCTTTGTAATGGTGGTGAATGTTAAAATCAAATCTCATAAACTGAAATTTTATCATAATATAAAATCAATTATGACATCTATATGTATGTTAGATAGGTTATAAAATAATGATATTAAAATAAGATATCATGAGGAGAATATGAAGACCTCTAAATAGAAGATAATGACTCCTCCAAAAGAAATCTCATCATGTGTTGAAACAATGAGAAACCATAATCTAAAATTTGTATGTAAGAAATTAACCCATGAATAATCTTGAAATCTGATTGAAGGAAAGATGAAATAACTTTAGTTTCTTAATATTATTATGGATGACATGCGAACATCATGGTAGAAACCCATATGGATACACTCTACTCATATGACATACCAAAATATATAGAAATCTAAAAAATAGGCTTAATGTCATTTTAGAATTAAAATGAGCTACCACAAAGGGTGTGTGAAGCACAAAAATATGATAACTCTCATTAACACTCATGGTGGAAAAGAAAAGAAATTTGGAAATATGTTGTTCCAGATATAAATTAGGTTGAAAATTATATTTTACAAAATAATGATGTTCGTTTGATAAAATTTTGGGAACAATATATAAAAAATTTCAACAACAAATAAATAATATCACAAAATGAAAAGGGAATGAAGAAGAGTGAAAGGATGATACAAATTTCTCACCTTAAATTTCTTTTCTAATGAAAGAAGAGGATAAACCCTATTCCTTTTTTTTAATAAATATAAATGTAATTGACGGAGAAGATGCATGACTCCCTTGATATGGGGATTAGACAAGTTTTGAGTTATTCCAATAACACCCCATCCATATTTCTCAATTGTATTTATTTAGAGGGACAGTTTTACTACGATTATTATAAGAAAATTGGGGAGTTTTTATTGTGTACCTAAACTCTTTTAATTTGTTTATGTAATTATGAAGGATTTTTCATTTCATTTAAAATTTTGGAATTTGAATACACTGTAATTAAGAATTTATTAACATCTAAGATTGAAATAACAAATGAGTATGTGTTATGGAGAACTTAAATATCCTTTGTTATTTCACTCTTGATTTCTACACTGGTTTATCTCAATTTGAAATAGAGTTCATTTGGTAAAAGTTTTTTTCTATGTATCATGTGATATCGTCCCCTTCATTTTAAAATTTGAAAATATGTATTCGATTATGATATATGAGATGAGAAGACACCCCCATTGACCTTTTTATTTTATTTTTAATAAGGGGAAAATAATTGAAGTTTCCCCTAATTGAATTATATGATTTGAGAAGATACATAAAACAAATGATAATGTGGGAGACTGTTATGCCGAAGTGTTTCATTTGTTTTCAAAGAGTCAATATATGAGAGGAGATGAGGTGGTGATTAATAGATAATTCTTATGGATTGATATTATGACATTCGATTTCACTCATATAAAATTATCTATGTAAACACTGATTTTTTATGTGATCTAAAATATCAATGACATGTGCTATGGAGTTTTTAAATTGATCACCACATGATAAGTTTACAAAAAAAAATTCATGAAGAATAATTAACGAGGGACATGCTTGGTGTTTTAATACTTGAGGGTGTGAACAGATGATAATGATAATATATGAATATATTTTTCATGATGAGTGTAAGAAAAAGATAAGAATAAGAGATGGTTGAGAATAATTGGTCTTGGAATTTTTATTAAGGATGGTTTTGAATTACATTTGATAATTTCATTTTTTATATAAATTAATTATACTACTGGACTTGCTAAAATATATACCAAATCACTTTCAGCCATGGAAAAGGCTCGACAAAGGCCATGTGTGGGACAAGAGATGACTACTCCCAAGGGAACCATATTTTAGTTAGTATGGGGTAGTATAGGATACAACACCCACATAGAGTGCATAGGAGTAGTGGTCGTCCCACCTTGTAGGGTGGAATAAAACATAGGAGAGCCATCAGGGGGAAGTTCCAATTGGGGAACATTATTTGTAGTAGTCTAGAGATAGTGATTAATTGATATACCAAAGTGGAGAGTATTGGAGATCTCAATGTGGGATGTTGGGGATGAATCTACTATACCTTTTTCATTTAAATAATGTATATTACATTTAACACATGATGTGTTGCATATTGGACATCTATCCAAGCAGGGAGGATATTATTCATTCACCTTCATTCAAGGATGATTCTTTCTCAGTATCTTGCACAATTGATGAGGTGGTGAATATCAAATTGAGAAAAGTTCAATATAACTAAAGGCCTCGTCGATATTATATGATCTAATAATTTCTAGGATACATGTTTCACATGATATCCATGCACGGATATGAGTGAACATAATGTAATTAAAAAAGTGATCATATGATGTTATAGAGCCTCTTGGAAAAAGTAAATACTATTATTATTTCATAGTAATGATTGATATATAAAATTCATGTCAATACACATCCATGCATTATATAAAAGAGAAGAATGGGAAGCCTGAAAATTTTGGTTTTTAGATGAGGAGCTATGGGTATTAATAAAGAATATTCCACATGAAGAATTATCTTTAGGTGATTTATTGGTCATGAAAACCTTTCATGATAATGAGATGAAATCATTTGGGTATTCAAATTTAATGATCCCATGAGAAAAATAAATTGTCCATGTCTCCGGGAAGTAACTATGTGATGAAAAAGAGTGTGGCATGGATGGTTTTTTCTCTTGAGAATGAAAAAAACTTATTTATCATTTGTTTTTGAGGTGCATCAATTACCTTTATAAAGGAATGATTGGACCGATTGTGAAAATAGAGAATGAAAACATAAGTCTTTATATTGTTTAATGATTGATGTTATTTCCTAAATATCGACTAGTTTTCATGATAAAAACTAAAGACATGTAAATCAAGTGATTGCAATCAAAAAATAATGAGTTGCATGAATGCATGAATTCGTGGATGTATTGTGATCCATTAAGGATAATTTAACTTTTTTAAGAAGGTAGAATTGGGGTGAATAAAAACCCCCACATATTTTTTGATATTAATATTGAGTGTAGAATAATACCCATTTGAGTATTCAATATGGAAATCATAGATTCAGAATAAACACATTATTTTTTTAATCTAATTTTAGAAATATAATACCCACATATGGGTAATATTATTTGAAGGAATATAGAAATTAAATGTGTTTAATTATTAAAAAATTAAATTTTTGGATTTCAATGAGAATTTAAATCATGGAATTTAATTGAGACCCCATGCATAACAGATGATTTTTATAAATATTTGGATGCAGGTGATGTGATAAATACACTAAATTAATAAATAATTTTGACACTCCTTGGATCCATTTTTCAATAATAATTTATAGGGTGAGAGAAAATTGGGTAATTATTGAAGAATGTGATTGTATTTACCTAATCATTTAAAGAAGAATAATATTTTCCATTCTAGATCATAATGGTGTTTTGAGGTTAAAAATATAGTTCAAATTTGTTTTAATAACTTTATGTATTGTACATAAGGATGGGACAAGCATATTTCTTATGGAGGAAGAATATATTTGAATAATAACATTCTTGAACCATATCAACTAAAGAAGAAGGTTGTAACTAGGGTGTCTAACCAGCTACTAGAGGGCTATGATTGAGTTTTATAACCAATTAAACAAGAAGAGCAGTTTTTGTGTCTAACCAACTATAGAGGGAATAATTTAGGTGTCTAACCAATTATAGAATTGGGTTGTCTAACTAGTTTTATTCCCTTGTAATGATAATTAATAGAATCCATGATGGGTGTTTAACCAACATGTAAAGGTCTAAGAATTTCATTTCTGAATCTTGTATATATTGAGTTCTATCCTATACAATTTTTATATTTCACACAAGTTGGGATTAAGAGAAACCAATAAGTGGATCTTTAACATTAACATGTTCAAGCGGTTTAATTCAATGTAAAATGGAATTTGTAAAAACCAGTGTACTGTAAAGACTCGTAAAAATCAAGGGAAATTTTTTTCTTAATTTTTTTTGAGATTTTACAAGAACGCTGTTTCTGACGGCACCTGATTCCGAGGCCTGGTGTTCCCAGAATCATTTTCCGATGTTTAGATCGGGTACGTTCAGTGAACGAACTGGCGGGTTTTCTAACTTTTGAACCGGTGCTTGGAATCAAATTCTGAGGGCACCAATGGAATTGCAGTGCCGGTAATTGCTTAGAAACACCTTTTTTGGAGTTGCATTTGCACGGGTGTGGTTTTTAAATTTATGGGTTAGGTAAAGGAATAAAAAGAATGGTACGGCCAATTTTTATTTCACTTAATGTTGTTTATCATAAGCTAAGTGTTTTGAGTGGGACCCACAATATCCTACCCACTAGGTAGGATATTTTTGTGGTGGGACCACACGATCCCCACTGTTTCATTAAACTCCCTCAACCTCCTTTTTAATTAAGGTAACGCACCCGCACCCCTATTATGTGGAAGTCAACCCTTGCATTTTTCTGTTTATGAAACGCCTCAATTAATTTGGGCGGTTTAAACGTTGCAATTAATTCTTTTAATTGAATGTTTCATTTTTGAATTTCAAAACACATGGCTTGAGAAATAAAATAAGACAAACTCTTATTTTTTAGAGTTGTTGGGTTGTGAGAGGCTTGGGAGAAAAAGCTCTAAGCCTTGAAGTTCATCCTCTTCGTCAAGAACGCGAATAATGTGAAGAACACACCGCCGCCGACGAAGAACGCTGAGCTCTGACGAAGGTCGACAAGAATGCTGGTTCCTCAGAGATCGACGACGTGACGCCGACGAATCTTTTCTCCGCGACACGACAATCCGCCTTCTTCTACGACATCCCTTTCTACGACAACCTCGTTCGACGACTACGCTCGAGGTAGGGGATTTTGTTTTTGTTCGTGAATACTTCCATTTTCGTTCTTCATGAAACTTTTCCACTCTCTATCGATTAACGGGAGGGGGTCAGACCGTACAATCACGGACGACCCTCCTCCCTTGTAAGATTTGTTGATGCGGTTCGAAGGAAAGCGGCGCGGTGCAACATCCCCACGTGGGATCATACGGCAAGGGTGTGCGGCGCCGTCGTGATGCACCGTTGAAGTCGAACAGAGGCGTGGTGCTGTCGCGCCACGCCGGAGAACCTTGAAGACACTGTGGTCGGAGTGGGGCTGCGGCGGAGGGCCACGGTGTCGTCGCGCCACACTGGATGGACCAAGGCCGCGGTAGAGCAGGGACAGGCGGTTGGTTTCGGGCAACCAGCATCGTAGCAGGAGGACCGGCCCATGCCGGTCCCGTGGCGGCAGTAGCCGGCTGGCCGGAGAGGGCCGGCCGGTCAGAGGAGGAGACGGGGGTTACGACCCCCGGCTGGCCAGAAAAGAGAATCCCCCCACATGGGGGCCATAGTTATGAACTGGAGGGGGGTAGCTCCCCCCCCCCCCGCACTCCCTATGCTCGGCCGTTACGACCGAGCCCCCTGGACGTCTGGCCACCTGGCCAGGCCGAGCGTGTCCAGGCCAGGTCGCGGCCAGGCCGGGCTGGGCCACGCCCACCGGGCCGGGTAGTACCCTAATGGGCCGGACCAGGACCTGGGTCAGATCGCCCCGGTTCTGGCCGACCCCGGGGGTATCGGGTCGGGTCGGACCGGTCCCGAACCCCCTAATACCGGACCTCTCACGGTATTTTGTCCATAACTTGGGCTTAAGTCCTCCGATCAACGCACCGTCAGCTACGATGCGATCCTTGGATCGAGACGGTCGTTGAGGTATATTACACTCAAGGTTTCGGAGAACTTTGTGTTCATCCAAGTTGGTTTGTACACGAAACCAATCGGGCCCTCAGAGCGGAAACACTTATAAATTGATCTCAGGATGTTCGATTGATGTATCGTCATCTTTGATGGATTCCTCTAAGTGAGACGGACCTTTTGACTTACTCCGCTCGAGGTTTGGACATAGTTGGAGTATGGTCAGGTTGGTTTTGACTTAAAAACCTACAGGGCCCCTGGGATGAAAAAGCCAATAACTCTTAGATCGGGCGTCCGATTGACGTGCCATCTGTGACATTGAGTTCCTGTTGACGATACGGAACTTTTGGATACATTAACTCTGGATTATGTGTCAGTTGACGTGTCAGTCCCTTGGATCGTGGAGTGGACCCTCCCGAACGAGGTTGTTGTGTGTGGAAACCCTAGAGCTGGCTGAGACTGCGACGACGATGACGACTGTACATAAATCCTCTGTGGATTCGACGGCGACGACTGCAGAACTCAGCGATCCTACATGGATTACTACTACTGATCTTGTGTGGGTCAAATCCTGTGTGGGTCAGCGCTAAGTAGTCCTATGTGGGCCAGCGCCTACAGATCCTCTGTGGGTCCGATCCTGTGCGGGTCATTGTAGGGGTTAGTTAACTATCGATTATTTGTCGGTCATTACATGCGTTAGTTTCCAATCGATCCTTTGTGGGTCATTGCGGTGTTTAGTACCTATCGATCATGTGTGGTTCTGACGGCTTTGATTAATCAGTGGCTACATATGATCATCTCTATCGTCCTACGAAGAAGTATACCGGTGTGAGATGAATCTTGACTTTCAATCCTTATCTTCGATATGATTGACTTGATATCCTATGTGGATTACATTATGCTTCACTGTGTGTATTGGGTTGTGATTTCTTGTGTGGACTGGGTTGTACTTGAGCTCGGATGTTAGAGCTGAACGAGAATTGATTATTTAGGTATATGTATGGTCATATTACTAAGTGGTGTCGGATGTTACTTCGTGATTGTATCTTTCCATTGTGATTATCCATTGTGGATTCTGGGAGACCGTAGGGGGTCTCGGGGCCCCTACTGAGAAGTTTATACTCACCCCTGCACGGGATAAGACCACACTACATTGTATTGGTTACAGACGACGGACAATGATGATCGTGGATGAGGCTTGTGGTGCAAGTCGGTACCTGGTGGTGGACCACTGGTTGGGACGTACTCAGAGCGGACGACTAGACCCGAGGAGCTGTGGAGGCTATTTGTAACCATCCTTCATATGGGACATCCAGTGGACGGCTCGACGCTGCGGATTTACTTTTCAGTTGCTATACTCAATTTTCTATTGTACTTTACTTTCAGTTTGGGTTTGTATTCTGGCCCACTTATTTTTCAGTACTAACAGTTTTACCCAATTTTAACTTTGTGTTTACTTATTCATTCTTTCTCTGTGGTGTTTGTTTGATTTACAAAGGCAATGCCTTCCATTTTACCGGGAATTACGCCTTGGTGATAGTCTCCAGCCCCTGGCCTATGGAAGGCGGGATTGGGGTAGTCACGGCATAGTCCCCGAGGTCGGGTCATGACAAATTGGTATCAGAGGAGTTCGGTTCTACCGCAGAACTGAAGACTCTGATATTTTCTATGTGAATAAATAGTGTTAAGAGTATTGAGTGTGGTTATCAGTCCAGGGAGTCCAGTGTTGGTGCGGCGACAGACGTATCCGTACACCAGGACCCTAACATCTGATTTCTGAATTCGTGCACGAAAACAATGATTGCATGTGTGATTCATTATTTCATTGTAATTACTTTTTGTCAAATCACCAGGTATATTGTATGACCATAGCACACCTGTTACTTTTTAGGATGGCCCCACGACAGCAGCCAGCTAGGGTTCCGAGCGTAGTTCATGACGACAGCCCACCGAGCGATGAGGCCTCGGTACAGGGCCCTTCGACAGCAGTGGCACCGACGGTACCTCTACCCACTGAGCCTCCGATGCTACCAACCCCAGCCGCTGACGATGCACATCGCCTTAGTGCACTGCACGAGTTTTAGCGTCAGCGACCACCCAGGTTCCGCGGGGAGACGGACCCTAAGGAAACCGAGGATTGGATGGAGGTAGTTGTATGAGTTTTCAGGTTAGTGAGGACACCAGCAGACATCATGGTGACCCTCGCATCTAGCCTCCTGCACGTGGCAGCAGGCAGATAGTGGATCTTGATTATCTAGGTGCACGATGAGGCATCTCTCCTCTGGATAGACTTTGAGGGCCTCTTCCACTCGGAGTTCGTCCCAGCCACCCTCCGTGCGGTGTACATCCAGGAGCTTCTACAGCTGCGGTAGGGCAGCTTGACGGTCGTCCAGTACTCGGCGAGATTTACCAATCTCTCACGCTATTCGACGGACATGGTACAAGACCCATTCTTTCGGGACCAGACCTTTGAGAATGGATTGAGGTAAGAGATCAGGGCATCACTGATCTCCCTCAACATTCCGAATCAGGTAGGGGTACTGGAGGGAGTCCTTCTCATCGAGAGATTTCTTGCTGAGTATACACCAGCAGCGAGACCTACCGCAGGGCGGCACGTAGCAGAGTCGTCTGCAACTGGCAGTCGACGGATGAAACATGGGCCCAGGCAGACCAGACCCTCAGGCGGACGACCTCAGGACACAGGCGCAATGGTGCGGGGAACACAGCGCGGAGCCGGTCTTTCAAGAGGTAGACAATGCTATGCATGCAGCGGGCAGGGCCACATGGCTCATGACTGCCCGACCTGCCATGCGGAGGAGCAGCAGACGGTTGAGGGACCACCTAGGAAGAGGAAGAGGGTCGACCGTGGTGGTCCAAATGGGAGAAGGTGGACGAGGCAGAGGAGATGGCCGAGTAGTAGGTGGTGGGAGACGTTTCGAGGCTCTACCAGCACCACCACCAGGAGGTCCACTCCGACCACAGGGAGCTAGCAGGCAGAGACAGGCACAGCTCCAGGCAGCGGAGGCCTACGACCATGGCGCACCCGAGATGATTCGAGGTACTATCTATGTCTATTCCACCCTTTCTGTAGTTCTTATATACACATGAGAGAGTCATTCTTTCATAGATGCTTCCCTTGTTCGGATCTAGGAGATTCCAATAGAGACGTTGGCTCGATCCTTACGGCTAGAGACTCCTACGGGAGCAGACGTGACGATTATGCACTAGTGCCGACAGTGTGAGATTACTCTAGGAGGTGAGAGTTTCAGTGGGGATCTTCTTGTAGCGACGTCGAGGCTGTACTCTTTCATCTTGGGAATGGATTTATTTTCTACAGTCCATGCTCAGATTGACTGTATTAGGCGCAAGGTGTTGTGTGTACGCACCTACGGGAGCAGGTTCACCTTCACCGGTGTGAAGGAAGCCTTCGAAGCACATGATGAACTATCGCAGAGGAGAGGACAACCCATCACTCATCAGTTGTCTAGCCTCATCCTAGGAGCAGTTGACGTGCAGAGTCCTGGTTATCCTGCAGTGGTGGATCAGTATGAAGATGTTTTTCCCGACGAAGTTCCAGGACTACCTCCTCACAGAGAGGTAGACATTTATATTGATCTATACCCTGGGATAGCCCCGATATCCACCCCAGCATATCAGATGGCTCCTTCCGAGCTTCGAGAGCTACGACTACAGTTTGAGGACTTTCAGGGAAAGGGATTCATCCGACCTAGTGTTTCACCTGGGGGTTCCCCGATATCGTTCGCCAAGAAGGCGGACGAGAGCTTGCAACTTTGTGTCGACTATCGTCGCCTGAACCATGTGACTGTGAGGAACAAGTATCTGATACCGAGGAATGACGACCTCTTCGATCAGCTCAAGGGAGCATGGTGGATCTCGATTATAGACCTTAGATCAGGCTATCATCAGCTCAGAGTTCGGGATGGGGACATGCAGAAGACGACCTACAGATGTCGGTATGGCCACTATGAGTTCTTGGTTATGCCTTTCACCGTGACCAATGCTCCAGAAGTGTTCATGTGCCTCATTAATAGGATCTTTCAGCCATACCTCGATCAATTTGTTGTGGTCTTCATCGACGACATTTTGATATACTCGATGACTGGGGAGGAGCATGCCTACCACTTGCGTGTTGTACTGGACACACTCTGAGAGCACCAGATTTATGGTAAGATCTTGAAGTGTCAGTTCTTGATATGTGAGGTCCACTTCATGGGACACGTCATCTCTGAGGTGGGAGTTGTGGTGGATCCTGCGAAGATCGAGGCAGTGCTAGCTTGGGAGCCACCTAGAAGCATGACAGAGGTGCGAAGTTTCTTGGGTCTAGATGGGTACTACCGGAGATTTGTTCCAGATTTCTCCATGGTTTCGGCACCACTCTCATCTTTGAAAAAGAATGGGAAACCCTTTGAGTGGTCAGACAGGTGTCAGAAGAGCTTCCGGGAGCTGAGACAGAGATTGACCAGCGCTCCTATCTTGAGGCTACTGGAGGAGGGAGTTGGGTACGTAGTCTTCTGCGATGCATCAGGGACTGGACTCGGATGTGTCCTGATGTATGAGAGAGTATTGTTCTCCTGTGGATCATGTCAATTGAGGCCGCATGAGAAGAACTACGCCACCCATGACCTGGAGTTAGCAGCAGTGGTCTTCGCTCCGAAGATGTGGCGACACTATCTGATGGGCGAGCACTTTACAGTCTATTCTGACCATCAGAGTCTCAGGAACATCTTCTCGTAGAAGGACCTGAACTTGAGACGGCAGTGATGGCTCGAGTTCCTCTAGGACTATGACTTTGAGATAGTTTATACTCATAGAAAAGGTAATGTAGTAGTCGATGCTCTCAGCAGGAGGACGGGAATTCAGCTACTTGTAGAGGCGACAGAGTAGTTATCCGCTTTGCAGATATCCTTCATGGATAGCGATGGAGCAACCCTTCTTCAGTCACTCACAGTCACTCCACCACTATTGCAGCGGATCATAGAGGAACAGTGTGGGGACGCCAACTGTGAGACGCGGAGGGCACATATATCCTCAGGACAGGCACCTAATTGTTTCTCTTTTGTAGGAGAGCACAATGTCCTTTTCAGCGGACGTACCTTGGTACCCGTTTCTTTTTGTGAGGAGGTGCTAAGAGTGTTTCAAACTTCCCCTTTGGCGGTACATCATGGAGTGGTGAAGATGTACCAGGATCTCAGATGACAGCACTGGTGGCTGGGCATGAAGAATGTTGTGGTAGAGTTCGTTTCTCGATGCCTCATCTTCCATCAGGTGAAGGCAGAGCACCAGGTACCAGCAGGCTTGGTGCAGCCCTTGGTGGTCCTAGAGTAAAAGTGGGACGGGATATCTATGGACATCGTGACTGGACTTCCACACACTTCTAGAGGTCACGACTCCATATGGGTGATTGTCGACCAACTCACCAAGTCGGATCACTTATTACCCATCAGAGAGCAGGGCTCAGTGAAGAGCTTGGGAAGTCTCTATGTTAAGGAGATTTTATGGATTCATGGTGTTCCATAATCTATCAACTTCGATCAAGATACTCGCTTTACTTCCCAGATTTGGAAGGGTTTGCAGGAGGCGTTCGGGACGCAGCTATGTCTGAGCACCGCCTTTCACACTCATATGGATGGTCAGACGGAAAGGACCATTCATACTCTCGAGGACATGCTCTGGGCATGTGTCCTCGACTTTGTTCGCAGCTGGGAGGACCACCTACCCTTGGTGGAGTTCGCATACAACAACAACTACCACTACACCATCGAGATGGCACCATACGAGGATTTGTACGGCCGACCATGCAGATCTCCTCTGTGCTTGAAAGACCCTGGTGAGTAAGCACTTGTGGGACCGGAGATGGTCCAGGCCATAACAGAGAAGGTCCAGGTCATCCAGGAACAGATGAGGACAGCCCAATGCTGGAATAAGTCTTATGCTGATAGGATGCGGAGGCCACTAGAGTTCGAGGATGGCGACCACGTCTTCTTGTGGTTCTCACCTCGACGTGGATTACAGAGATTTGGCCGAGGCGGCAAGTTGTCTCCACGCTTCATCAGACCATTCCAGGTCCTCAGCAGGATTGGTGAGGTGGCTTATCGCCTTGCTCTACCACCTCAGTTGCACCGGGTGCACGACGTCTTCCACGTATCATATCTAAGGAGGTACGTGCATGAACCGATGCATATAATTGACCATGGAGAGTTGGAAGTTGATGATCTGGCGACTTTTGCGGAGGTCCTGGTGGAGATTGAGGATTGAAAGGAGTGGGTCCTACGTGGACGGTCGATTCCTCTAGTGCGCATTAGATGGCAGCACGGGAACCTCCAGGAGAGCACTTGGGAGCGGGAGGCTCAGATGCATTCTCAGTACCCACATTTGTTTCCCTATTTTGTGATGTATCTTTACGGGGACGTAAAGCCCTGAGGTGGTAGTAATGGAAAAACCCATAAAAATCAAGGGAAATTTTTTTTCTTAATTTTCTTTGGGATTTTACAAGAACACAGTTTTTTACGGCACTTGATTCTGAGGCTCGGTGTGCCCGGAATCATTTTCCATAGTTTAGCTCAGGTACGTTCAGTGAACGAACAGGTGGGTTTTTCTATCTTTTGAACTGGTGCTCGGAATCAAATTCCGAGGGAACCGATGGAATCGCAGCACCGGTAATTTCTTAGAAATATTTTTTCTAGAGTTGTGTTTTCTCTGATGTGGTTTTTAAATTTTTGGGTTAAGTAAAGGAATAAAATAAAAATGGTGCGACCAATTTTTATTTTACCTAAAGTTGTTTAACTTAAGATAAGTGTTTTTTGTGGGACCCACAATATCCTACCCACTAGGTAGGATATTTGTGAGGTTGGGGCCACACGAGCCCCACCATTTCATTCAACTTACTCAACCCCCTTTTTAATTAAGGTAACACACCTGCACCCCTATTATGTGGAAGTCAACCCTTGCGTTTTTCTGTTTATGAAATGCCTCAATTAATTTGGGCGGTTTAAACGTTCCAATTAATTCTTTTAATTGAATGTATCGTTTTGGAATTTCAAAACGCATGGCTTGAGAAATAAAATTAGACAAACTCTTATTTTATTAGAAATGTTGGGTTGTGAGAGGCTTGGGAGAAAAGTCTCTAAGCCACGAAGTTCATTCACTTCGTCAAGAAAGTGAAAAATGCGAAGAACGCACCACCGCTGACAAAGAACGCCGACCTCCGAAGAAGGTCGACAAGAACGCCAGATCCTCGGAGATCAACGACACGGCGCCAACGAATATTTTCTCTGCGATGTGATGATCTTCCATCTTCTGTGATGTCCATTTCCACGACAACCTTGTTCGACGACTATGCTCGAGGTAAGGGATTTTTTTTGTTCATGAATACTTCCATTGCAATTCTTCATGAATATTTTCCGCTTATTGTCGATTAACGGGAGGGGGCCGGACAACACAAAAATGACCGAACCTCCTCCCTTGTAAGTTGTGTTGATGTGGTTCGATGGAAAGCAGCGCGGTGCAACGACACCGCGCGGGATCATAAGGCAAGGGTGCGTGGCGCCGTCGCGCTGCACCGTTGATGTCGAACAAAGGAACGAAGGTGTCACACCGTGCCAGAGAAACTCGAAGGAACCTCAAAGACACTGTGGCCGGAGTAGGGCCACGGTGGAGGGGTGTGGTGGAGCAGTGACCGACGGCCAGTTCCAGGCCGCCTGTGTCGGAGTAGGGGGCCCGGCCCATGCCGGTCCTATGGCGGCAGCAGCCGTCCGGCCGGAGCAGGCCAGCCGGTCAGAGGAGGAGATGGGGGTTACGACCCCCAGCTGGCTAGACAAGAGATGCCCCCCACATGGGGGACGCAGTTACGAACTTGCGGGGGGCAGCGTATAAGGCCCCATCCTTAAACCTTACATTATCTTGAGTTATTACAAGATTACACATTGAGGATCTTTTCGGGTTTAGAGTTTTAAAGAATTAGATCATAAAACATGCATTATATTCCACATATAAACAATGTGGTTACATAAAGATAGTATTCTTCTTTTCCATCAATGGAAACATATTTAAAATAAACCATGGATTCTTTCTTGACACTTCCTTGACACTATCATCATATCACGTACCTTTCCCTTGACCTGTGAAAAACATTTCAAAAAAACTCGGGATGAGCATAAAAAGCTCAGTAAATGATATAGAAATATGGAAAGGAAACATTGGTATATATATACATAAGAATGAGATCATAATTTACCCATAAACATAAGCATTTTAACATACCTCATCAAATCATGAATAAATCATAGAAATCATAAGACATAAAGGTAACTTGAGGCATTCATAACATCCTTACGTAGGGAGTAACCCTCTTGGTTACGTTTGGAATACCCATCATAGTATATTCCCTAAATCTCTTCGGAGAAACCTTAACGTTTCACTCCTTCACGTTACCCAATGCATTGGAGAGCTATATCGGGCTCACCAGCCCTTAGTTTTTCACGGAACCACCCGTCTTCATAATAATGCCCAAGAACCTCAACATAATCGTATCACATAAAACATGCATAAAGGAAACATAACATTTCCACATTTCAATCACAAGATATCAATACAAAACATTGATATAAAAACATTATGAAAACCATTTTCAATACCAAAATAAAAGAAAATTAAAACATGGTATTTATTTTTCTTTTAAAAAGATGGTATGTCTTGTAGAGGAAGTCGAAACTCAAATAACGGTCACGACGGCGGAGAAGTCGTTGTCGCCGCATACGTACAACAAAGACATTCCATTTTGTCATTTAATAAAATGCTTCGTATAAAAAATATTCCCATTGGATAAACATAAAAGTCTAAGGGGTTTATACACCGTATAAAAGAAGGTTGTGTATAAAACAAAATATGCCTCAATGAAAGGAGATTGAGACGAAGTCCCATACCTCGGGTCCGACTTGACTCGATCGTTATTTAATGTCCTAAATAATAAACTTGAGTTAATTTCTACTTGATTAAGAACCTTTTTAAAGTTCATTATTCCTTTTATATCACTTATTACCATGTCATGAACATTATGTAATTATTTATGTTAATAACGGTCGTTTTAACGATCATTGGTACTTGAGTAAAAAATAAACCATTTATAATTACAAGTTGTTCATGTATCCATTATATCCAGAATGGTATTAATGATGTAGATATGATATATTTCATATATATCCAGTACATTCATGCATTTATAATATCATATAATCATTTAGAGGTAATAAATGAAATGCACCGTTCAGGGAGACGGTAAG
The DNA here is from genome assembly GCA_963277665.1 of Viscum album. NCBI lineage: Eukaryota > Viridiplantae > Streptophyta > Magnoliopsida > Santalales > Viscaceae > Viscum > Viscum album. Next base: position 902,982,280 of record OY728165.1, on the reverse strand, counting down.
TCGTACGTACGCATGAACGCAACAGTCATTTATATTTCGTATTTTATAGAATGGAATCATAATGATATAAAGGTATATTATAATTCCAGTATAATATAATATATAATATCATATTTCCCTCCTTTATACAGTCCACATATGGTATTTAACGAATCAACTCACTTTGAGGGGGCGGTAGTCCGCACTTCCTTAAATGAAGATATCGCGTTTACCCATAATGGAAACCTTAAAGGTATACCCAAAATGAAAAATACATAAGCTTAAGGAAAACATAAACATATAATATATCAAATATAAATATAGTGACATATTAATGGCCACATTTGAAAGTGTTAAAAGAATGTTGAACAATCATCGTTTCGGGAGGCATAAAATCACCTTCCACGGAATCAGTATGTTCGTTAACCATTATATGTAGGTGTGAGTAAGTGTAGCATGAATACATATTATAACAACATCCTAGTATATTGAGGATAATGGATTTTTAAAAAAAGGAAAGAATAAAAAGAGTTTAGGGGGTTGGAGAAGCAAAATAAAACAAAAGGACTCAAAAGAAGACATTACCTTAAAATCGGGTAACTCCCTTTGGTTTGAGCTCAATGGCTTTCTTGGGAAGACTTCTGCCCAAAGTGAGGCTTCAAGGAGTAAGAGAGGGAAGAGGAGAGACAAAATGGTCAGGGTTTGGCCAAGCCAAATTCTTTGGGAGTGTGGGTAAGGAGGTAGTGGTGGGGGCCTTTATAAGAGGAGAGGAGGGGCACTCTTGGAAAGTAAGGATAAGTTACTTTATTTTAAAATGAGTTTCGGATTAAAAAGGTCCCACATTGATATAATTCGAGTATAAGGTGATAAGGTTTCGAAATCCATTCATCCAATTGGTTTTTTCCATGTGTAGGTTTTATATTTTACATTAACATTCCATTTTATTTAAATCGTTAAATAATGAGGTCATCGCTGCATAATCATGATGTCATAAATAATTTAATTTATTTAATGTCTAAAAATTATAAAAAAATGCTATGATGTAGTAAATCTTTTTATATTTATAATGAATATTTATAGTAAAAAATATGACTTTTATAACCCCATATAAAAATTGTTTTAGTAACATAACTCATGTTTGTGTCGTTTTTACTTTAACATTAAATAAAAAGTTATTTATGTCATTTCCCAACCAAAGTGGCTCCATGGGGTCCCCAAGTTGAACCATGGATTGTATTGGTCGTCCATGACACATCCAATGAGGTTAGGACATGTGTCAAGCTCATCTCATATAATTAAAACATTATTTTTACCTTAAACTACACTAATTACCACTAATCGCGATTAAGAACTTAATAAGTTACTATTCACCAAAAAATTATTTTAATCCCATTGAACCACATTTTACTTCTTAATGACAACCATGTATGTTGGATTTTTTAAATTCAAACCACAGTGATGGAAAAATTTCATTTAAACGGAAAAATCAGTTTTTATAAGTACCACTTAGTGGTTTCACTATTCATCAAAAATTGAAGTTTTTCAGAAAATTACCAAAAATTCACCCTAAGCTATATTTGATATTCTGAATTCAAAAATGAATTCTATTTTACAAAATTAAAAACATACAAGTCACATTAATTAATTTAATAATCAATTCCCGCTGTCATGACAAATAGCATGTTTTTTTGAAACAATATCTATGAAAAGTTTGGCATTAGTTTATGACCAATTCCAAAGTGAAATTAATACTAATGACCACCATTGGATTAAATGGTAAAATTATATTCAGATTACACTTTAAGACCGATTAAAAATATAATCTTACCATATAATTAAATTAAATGAAAAAGAAGTTTTGATGTAAAATGCAGTATTTTTCACTATTCATTAAAAAATGAACATTGTCAGAAAAATACCAAAAATTTATCCAATGTAAAATTCAATGTCCCAATAATAATTAATATGTTTATTTTGACAAATATATATTATATAATTGTCAAAATATTGATTTAAAAAGGGTTTTCCATCAAAAGGCAGTAAAACAATCTTTTAAGAATATTAGTGTATTCCATGCTTAAGATTGGATTTATTTTCACTTTAAGCCTATACAACACTGTATAATTCATTAATAGACATAGATAAAAATATATATTATTCATTACTTACTTGGGATGTTACATCCTTCCCCCCTTTAAAAAATTTCATCCCCGCAATTTATTTACGTATCAAATAAATGGGGGTACTTATCCCTCATTGCATTTTCAGATTCCCATGTTGCCTCTTCCATCATGTGGTTTTTCCACAAAACCTTTACCTGCTTAATCACCTTATTCTGTAACACTTGCTCCCTGTGGTCAAGATTCTGGACCGGTTGTTCCTCATATGATAGGTTCTCTTCCAGCTGAACTACCTCTGGACTCAAAACATGAGATGGATCTGGCATATATATTCTCAACATCGATACGTGAAAAACATTGTGTACCTAAGATAAACTCTGAGGTAAAGCCACTCGGTATGAGACTGATCCAACTCTCTCCAGAATTTCATATGGTCCAATAATCCTTGGACTCAGCTTTCCTTTCTTACCAAATCGCATCACACTTTTCCAATGTGAAACCTTGAGAAAAACATGATCACCTACCTCGAAAGATAGATCCTTCCTCCGGTTATCCCCATAACTATTCTGCCAGCTCTAAGTTGTTCTCATGTGCTTCTGAATCAGTTGAAATTTTTCTGCCGTCTCTTCTACCAATTTTGGTCCCATCAACTTCCTTTCACCCACTTCATCCCAGAAAGCTAGAGTTCGACACTGCTTCCCATATAATGACTGAAATGGTGCCATCTGTATACTGGAATGAAAACTGTTATTATATGAAAATTCAACCAAAGAAAGATGTTGGTCCCAACTACCCTGATAATCCATAGAGCAAGAACGTAGCATATCCTCCAATGTCTGAATTGTTCGTTCTGACTGCCATTCTGATTGAGGATGAAAAGCTGTACTAAAATTTAATTCAGTACCCAACGACTTCTAAAGGACTTTCCAAAACATAGAAGTGATCCTGGGATCACGGTCAGATACAATGGAGAGAGGAACTCCATGTAACCTGACTATCTCTTTAAGATATAAACGGGAAAGTTGATCTAGGGAAAAAGTATCTCATATATCAAGGAAATGAGAAGATTTAGTCAAGAGATCAACAATAACCCAGAGTTCATTATTACCTCGAGATGTCTTCGGTAATCCCACAACAAAGTCCATGGATATATTCTCCCATTTCCACTCTGGCACTGTTAAAGGCTGAAGCATCCCTTTCGGTAACTGCCGCTCTACTTTAACCTGTTGACATGTCAAACACTTCACAGTAAAATCAGCAATATCTCTTTTCATTCCATCCCACCAGTAATACTCCAGCAGATCTATGTACATCTGAGTACTGCCATGATAAATTGAAAACAGAGAACTATGAGCTTCACATAACAACTCTCTCTTCAACTGTGAATCACAAGGCACACACAATCTCTTCCCAAATCTCAAAACGCAATCATTATCAATGTTGAATTCAGGAAACATACCTTTCTGAACCAGCTCTACCTTTTTCTGCAACTCACTGTCTTGCTTTTGTGCTTTCTTGATTCTATCTGATAGAGATGATCTCACTGATACCTGAAACAAAGCAGAAGAACTTCCTGCACCAACAACTTCTATTCAAAATTTCATCAAATCCTTAACCAAAGGATCACTTTCCAAACGCAACATTGCTAATGAAGCATTACTTTTTCAACTCAAAGCATCAGCCACTTTATTTGCTTTTCCCGGATTGTAATGAATTGTACAATCATAATCTTTGATTAATTCCAGCCAACTCCTCTGTCTCATGTTTAACTCTTTCTGAGTGAATATATACTTTAAACTTTTGTGATCAGTATATATTTCACACTTTACTCCATACAAATGATGCCTCCAAATTTTTAAAGTGAAAACAACAGCAGCTAATTCCAAATCATGTGTAGGGTAATTTACCTCATGAGTTTTCAACTGTCGTGAAGCATAAGAAATTACCTGATCATTATGCATTAGGACGCAACCATGTCCTTTCAATGAAGCATCACTATATATAACAAACTCACCATTCCTGGAAGGTAGTGCCAAAACTGGAGAATTCACCAATCATCTTTTCAATTCCTGAAAAAAATAATCACATTCTGTTGTCCATATAAACTTAACAACCTTCCAAGTTAGCTTAGTCATTGTACTAGATAACCGTGAAAAATTTCTAACAAACCTTCAGTAATAGCCTTCCAAACCAAGGAAGCTATGAATCTCAGTTACATTTGTGGGTCTTGGCAAGTCTTCCACAACTTTTGTTTTTGCAGGATCAACAGTTATCCCATCTTTAGAAACAATGTGACCAAGGAAAGAAATTTGTTGCAACCAAAACTCACACTTGCTGAATTTCCCATACAATTTCTTTTCTTTTAAGGTTTGAAAGATAATCCTTAAATGTCTTTCATGCTCTTCTTTACTTTTATAAAACACCAAAATATCATCAATAAAAACCACCACAAACTTATCCAAGAACTCATGGAAAATTCTATTAATTAAGTCCATGAATACAGCAGGTTCATTGGTTATCCCAAAAGGCATTACTACAAATTCATAGTGGCAATATCTTGTACGGAACGCGGTCTTCAGAACATCTTCTTACTTTACCTTCAGCTGATGGTACCCCGATCTCAAGTCAATCTTTGAAAAATACTGAGCTCCCTGGAGCTGATCAAACAAATCATCGATATGAGGCAAAGGATATTTGTTCTTAATAGTGATATTATTCAAGGCTCTATAATCAATGAAAAGTCTCATTGAACCATATTTCTTTTTAACAAACAAGACAGGAGCACCCCATGGTGATGTGCTAGGTCGAATGAAACCTTTCTCTAATAAATCTTGCAATTTCTCCTTCAACTCTATAAGTTCAATTTGAGCCATTAGATAAGGGGGTTTTGAAATTGGCATAGCATCAGGAACTAAGTCAATAGTAAATTCAACTTCCCGATCAGGTATTATTCTAGGAAAACCATCAGGAAAAACATCAGGATACTCATTTACCACTGGCACATCATTAATCTGAACAGTTCCTTTATTTTCAACGATGTGTTCAAGGTAACATTCATTTCCATCTTTTACAAGTTTCTCGGCCTCTTGATAAGTTATCAACAGTAAGGGTTCATTCTTGTACACAAACTAAAAGTCTTTCTGAAAAAAAAATTCTTTAGCTCTACATTCAATCTTAGCATGGTAAATAAGGAGCCAATTCATACCCAGGATAACATAAAACTCTACTAGAGGTAGAATAATAAGGTTTCCAAGTAGGTTCTTTCCATAGATAAGGATAGGAAGATTCTTATAAATTCTTTTTGCCTCAACATTCCCCCAGGTGTTTTTCCCAAAAGTTCAGGAGTCATTTCTTGAGATGGTATTCCCATTTTACTAGAAAAGGTTTTAGAGATGAAAGAATGTGTAGACCCCGAATCAAACAACACACTGGAATAATCTGAAAAAACAAACAAAGTACCTGATACAACTTCATTTGATGTCCCGACATCTGTTGAAGTAGTTGCAAAGGATTTCACTACCCCTTTCTGCTTGTAGTCTAACTGCTTCCCATTACTGAAGCTCTTTGTCTGACACTCGTTTGCATAGTGACCCATCTCATTGCACTTATAACATTTCACTAACTGTAAATCAAATTTGGTCTTACCTTCACCTTGATCCTTTTCAGTGCAATCACGAGCCTTATGCCCCATCTTACCACATCGGTAGCACTTTTGAGAATTCAGAAGACATTCCCCAGTATGCCTTTTTCCACATTTATCACAAACTGGAAACTTAGTTTTCTTACTATCGGACTTTTTTGATGAATTATTACCTTTCTCCTACCACCTCGGCCTCTTCTTCTGTTGGTTGTTATAGAACACTTGATCATAGGAAAACTCCATTTCCACCTTCTCAGCACATCTAACAAGCTTTTAATAACTTTTAAACTCACGAGAAGCTAATGCCCTTCGATATTTGGGCTTTAATCCTGAGTAAAAATGATTGATTTTACTATCATGGTCTCTGATAAAATTTGGAGCATACCTTGCCAATTGAGTGAACCTTTCTTCATAGGTAGCCACCGAGTATTCCTCTTGCCTCAATTCCATGAATTGATTTTCCATCCTCAGTCGAACAGCCTTAGGAAAATACTTCTCAAGAAACATACCTTTGAATTCTTCCCAGTCAAGAGCATCAATCTCATCGGCGTCCTTGATATTTTTAACCATAGACCACCACTGATCTGCCTCACCCTCCAAAGGGTAAATAGAAAGACTAACTATTGATTGTCTGAACACCCCATGACATCAAAAATCTTCTCCAGTGCTTTAATCCACCCTTCAGATAGCACAGGGTCAGATGATCCTCTGAATGATGGGGGATGTTGCCTCATGAAATGTTCCACCACTGACATGTTCCTCTGCGGTTGATCTGGCTGATCTTGTGTATGGATACCACCGCCATTTATCGCTTGAGTCAACTGCGCCATTACTGCAACAAAATGTTCAGTTCCAATTCCGACCATCTCAGGATGCTGATTTGGAAGGTTATTTCCTTATGTATGCCTTCCTAGCACTGCTTCCCTATTTCCTCTGCAGAAAACCATTCTGAACAAACATGTCTTTGATGAAGCAACATGGTAATCTTCAAATGCTATATCATTTAAAAAAAATATTTTTGGATAATCATTTAATAGAATTATAACTCCTAAAGTTATCTAAACCGACCTTTGATACCAACTATAAGGCCCTAGCCTTAAACCTTACTTAATCTTGAGTTATTACAAGATTACACATTGAGGATCTTTTCGGGTTTAGAGTTTTAGAGAATTAGATCATAAAACTTGCATTACATTCCACATAGAAACAAAGTGGTTACACAAAGATAGTATTCTTCTTTCCCATCAATGGAAACATATTTAAAATAAAACATGGATTCTTTCTTGACACTTCCTTGACACTATCATCATATCATGCACCTTTCCCTTGACCTATGAAAAACATTTCAAAAAAACATGGGATGAGCATAAAAAGATCAGTAAGGGATATAGAAATATGGAAAGGAAACATGGGTACATATATACATAAGAATGAGATCATACTTTACCCATAAACATAATCATTTTAACATACCTCATCAAATCATGAATAAATCATAGAAATCATATTACATAAAGGTAACTTGAGGCATTCATAACATCCTTACGTAGGGAGTAACCCTCTTGGTTACGTTTGGAATACCCATCATAGTATATTCCATAAATATCTTTGGAGAAACCTTAACCTTTCACTCCTTCGAGTTACCCAATGCATTGGAGAGCTATATCGGGCTCACCCACCCTTAGTTTATCACGGAACCACCCGTCTTCATAATAATTCCCAAGAACCTCAACATAATCGTATCACATAAAACATGCATAAAGGAAACATAACACTTCCACCTTTCAATCACAAGATATCAATACAACACATTGATATAAAAACATTATGAAAACCATTTTCAATACAAAAATAAAACAAAATTAAAAAATGGTATTTATTTTTCTTTTAAAAAGAAGCTATGGCTTGTAGAGGAAGCCGAAACTCAAATAATGGTCACGGCGGCGGAAAAGTCGTTGTCGCCGCATACGTACGACAAAGACATTCCCTTTTGCCGTTTAGTAAAATGCTTCGTATAAAAAAGATTCCATTTGGATAAACGTAAAAGTCAAAGGGGATTATACACCATATAAAAGAAGGTTGTGTATAAAACAAAATATGCCACAATGAAAGGAGATTGAGACGAAGTCCCATACCTCGGGTCCGACTTGACTCGATCGTTCTTTAATGTCCTGAATAATAAACATGAGTTAATTTATACTTGCATAAGAAACTTTTTGAAGTTCATTATTCCTTTTATATCACTTATTACCATGTCATGAACATTATGTAATTATTTAAGTTAATAACGGTCGTTTTAACAATCATTGGTACTTGAGTCAAAAATAAACCCTTTATAATTACAAGTTGTTCATGTATCCATTATATCCAGAATGGTATTCATGATGTAGATATCATATATGTCATATATATCCAGTACATTCATGAATTTATAATACAACATAATCATTTAGAGGTAAGAAATGAAATGCACCGTTCATGGAGACGGTAAGCCGTACGTACGCATGAACGCTACTTTCATTTCTATTTCGTATTTTATAGAATGGAATCATAATTATTTAAAGGTGTATTATAATTCCAGTATAATATCATTTATAATATCATAGTTCCATCCTTTATACATCCCACATATGGTATTTAACGAATCAACTCACTTTGAGGGGGCGGTATTCCGCACTTCCTTAAATGAAGATATCGCGTTTACCCATAATGGAAACCATAAAGGTATACCCAACATGAAAAATACAGAAGCTTAAAGAAAAAATAAACATATTATATATCATATATAAATATAGTGACATCTTAATGGCCACCTTTGAAGGTGTTAAAAGAATGTTGAACAATCATCGTTTCGGGATGCATAAATTCATCTTCCACAGTAACAGTATGTTCGTTAACCATTAGATGTAGGTGTGTGTAAGTGTAGCTCGAATCCGTATAATAAAAACATCCTAGTATATTTAGGATACTGGATTTGTTACAAAAGAAAACAATAAAAAGGGTTTATGGGGTTTGAGAAGCAAAATAAAACAAAAGGACTCAAAAGAAGACATTACCTTAAAATCGGGTAACTCCCATTGGTTTGAGCTCAAAGGCTTCCTTGGGAAGACTTCTTCCCAAAGTTAGGCTTGAAGGAGTAATAGAGGGAAGTGGAGAGACAAAATGGGCAGGGTTTGGCCGAGCCAAAGGCTTTGGGAGTGTGGGTAAGGAGGTAGAGGTGGGGGCCTTTTATAAGAGGAGAGGAGGGGCACTCTTGGAATGTAAGGATAAGTTACTTTATTTTAAAATGACTTTCGGATTTACAAGGTCCCACATTGATATAATTCGAGGATAAGGTGATAAGGGTTCGAGATACACTCATTAAATTGGTTTTGGCCATGTGTAGGTTTTAGATTTTACATTAACATTCTATTTTATTTAAATCGTTAAATAATGAGGTCATCGTTGCATCATTATGATGTCATAAATAATTTAATTTATTTAATGTCTAAAAATTAAAAAAAATACTATGATGTATTAAAGCTTTTTAAAATTCTAATGAATATTTATAGTCAAAAATCTGACTTGTATAACCCCATATAAAAATTGTTTTAGTATCATAACTCATGTTTGTGTCATTTTTACTTTAACATTAAATAAAAAGTTATTTTTGTCATTTCCCAACCAAAGTGGCTCCATGGGGTCCCCAAGTTTACCCATGGCTTTTCTTGGTCGGAAATGACATATCCAATGAGGGTAGGACATGTGTCAAGCTCATCTCATACTATTAAAACATTATTTTTACCTTAAACTACACTAATTGCCACTAATCGCGATTAAGAACTTAGTAAGTTACTATTCACCAAAAAATTATTTTAATCCCATTGAACCACATTTTACTTCTTAATGACAACCATGTATGTCGGATTTTTGAAATTCAAAACACAATGATTTCAAAATTTCATTTCAACGGAAAAATTAGTTTTTATAAGTACCACTTAGTGGTTTCACTATTCATCAAAAATTGATGTTTTTTAGAAAATTACCAAAAATTCTCCCAAAGCTATATTTGATATTCCAAATTCGAAAATGAAGACTATTTTACAAAATTCAAAACATACAATTCACATTAATTAATTTAATAATCAATTCCCGCTGTCATGACAAATAGCGGATTTTTTTGAAATAATATCTATGAAATGTTTGGCATTAGTTTATGACCAATTCCAAAGTGAAATTAATCCTAATGACCACCATTGGATTAAATGGTAAAATTATATTCAGATTACACTTTAAGTCCAATTAAAAATATAATCTAACAATATAATTAAATTAAATGAAAAAGAAGTTTTGATGTAAAATGCAGTATTTTTCACTATTAATTAAAAAATGAACATTGTCAGAAAAATACCAAAAATTTATCCAATGTAAAATTCAATGTCCCAATCATAATGAATATGTTTATTTTGACAAATATAGATTATAAAATTGTCAAAATATTTATTTAAAAAGGGTTTGCCATCAAAAGACAGTAAACCAATCTTTTAAGAATATCAGTGTATTCCATGTTTAAGATTGGATTTATTTTCATTTTAAGACTCTAAAACACTATATAATTCACTAATAGACATAGATAAAAATATCTATTATTCATTAATTACTTGGGATGTTACACAACGCGCCCCCCACACCCCCTATGCTCGGCCGTTACGGCCGAGCCACATGGCCGCCTGGCCAGCTGGCCAGGCCGAGCGCGCCCAGGCCGGGCCGCGCCCTGACCGGGCCGTGCCTCATCGCTAGGGTCAGGCCATTCCCACAGAGTCAGGCCGCGGCGTAATGGGCCAGACCCGGACCCAGGTCAGGTCGACCTAGTTCGGGCCGACCCAGGGGGTTCCGGGCCGGGTCGAACCGAGCCCGAACCCCCTAATACCAGACCTCTCTCAGTATTTTTCCCATAACATGGGCTGCAGACCTCCGATTGATGCACCGTCAGCTGTGATGCGATCCTTGGATCGACACGGTCATTTCGGTATATTACACTCATGTTTTAGGAGAACTTTGGGTTCATCCGGGTTGGTTCGTACTCGAAACCAACTGGGCCCTCGGAGCTGAAACGCTAATAACTTGAGCTCCGGATGTCCGATTGACGTGCCGTAGACTTTGATGGATTCCTCTAAGTGAGACAGACATTTTGACTTACACTTCTCAAGTTTTGGACACTGTTGGTTTATGGTCAGGTTGGTTTTGACTTAAAAACCAACAGGTCCCCTGGGATAAAAAAACCAATAACTCTCAGACCGGGCCTCCGATTGACGTGTCATCTGTGAAGTTGAGTTCTTGTTGACGATACAGATATTTTGGATACATCAACTCCGGACTATGAGTAATTTGATGTATCAGCCCCTCGGCTCGTCGAGCGGACCCTCCCGAACTAGCTTGTTGTGAGCAGAAACCCTATAGCTGGCTGTGACTGCGACGACGATGACGACTGTACGAAAATCCTCTGTGGATTCGACGGCGAGGACTATAGAACTCTGTGATCCTATGTGGATCAGTGCTAAATATCATGTGTGGGTCATATCTTATGTGGGTCAGCGCTCAGTGGTCCTGTGTGGGCCCGCGCCTACAGATCCTGTGTGGGTCTGATCCTGTGAGGGTCATTGCGGGGGTTAGTTACTTATCGATCTCTTGAGGGCCATTGCGGGGGCTAGTTACCTATCGATCCTTTGTAGGGAATTGTGGGGGTTAGTACCTATCGATCATGTGTGGGTCCGACAGCTTAGATTAATTAGTTGCTACATCTGATCATCTCTATCATCCTACGAAAAAGTAAACATGTGTGAGATGAATCTTGACTTTCAATCCTCATCTTCGAAAAGATTGACTTGATATCCTATGTGGATTACATTATGATTTACTTTGTGGATTGGGTTGTGATTTATAGAGTGGACTGGGTTGTACATGATCTCGGATGTTGGAGTCGAATGAGAATTGAAGACATAGGTATATGTATGGGCATATACCTAAGCCGTGTCGGATGTTACTTCGTGATTGTATCTTTCCTTTGTGGATTATCCTTTGTGGATTCTGGGAGATCTTCGGGGGTCTCGGGGTCCCTACTGAGTATCTTATACTCACCCATGCATGTGCTATGCCCGCACAACGTTGTGTTGGTTCCAGACGACGGACATTGCAGATCACGGTTGAGGCATGCAGAGCAGGTCGGATCCTGGTGGTGGACCACTGTGCGGGACGTACTTGGAGTGGAAGACTAGACCCGAGGAGCTGTGGAGGCTATCAGTACCCATCCTTCAGATAGGACATCTAGTGGACGGCTCGACTCTACAGCTTTACTTTTCAGTTTTCGTACTCCCTTTTCAGTTGTACTTTACTTTCAGTTTGGGTTTGTATTCTGGCCCACTTACTTTTCTGTACTCACTCTTGTACATAGTTTGTAATTAGTGTTTACTTCTGCATGCATGCTCTGTGATTTTTGTTTACTTTACCAAGGAAATTACTCCCCTTTTACTGAGAATTATGCCTTGGTGCTAGTCGCCAGCCCCTGGCCTATGGAAGGCGGGCTTAGGGTAGTCACGGCACGTACCCCATGGTCGGGTCGTGACATGTACCATTGATTTACCCCCTCTCAATGGAACCTAATTTGGCCTAGGGATCAAAATATATGAAATAAAACATAGTTTTCTTTTAAAATATCAACGTTTTATCTTTAAATAAACTTCATTCGGGCAATTTGAGCTTCTGATCAGTAATCAACGAATTAACATTTAAAAATTTCATTGTGGAAAACCCACATTGTAAAAAATGATAATAAAAATTTTTTATAGAAAGAGGGAAATGGAAATAAAAAATTTATATTAAATTAAAAAACTTGGTTTTAAAATAAGGAGGACATTAAACAGATGTGATATAATGTATTTGGATCAAATATTCATTTTTGGAGATAACACTAAACCATTTTTATGATAAAAGAGACCCTCTATTTCTCGAAAAACATAAAAAAATTATTTCAAGAATCATTTTCCCAAATTTGTGGGATCCTTTTAACATATTAACTATGGAAATTATTAAATATACATACATAAAATTTATAACTTTATCCATTAATAGGTTTTCATAACAATTACATCTGTTGGTTCAAAAAACATTATATAAGATAAATTGGTTATATTTAAAGAACTAAACAATTCTCATATATCAAATAATCTATATGAGGATAAAAGTTACATTATCATTTTTTAATTATTAACGAAATCTAAAATTATTTGGTAAATTAAATGATAAATTTCAAAATTTATAAGCTAATATATTAATTTCTAAAGCCCTATTCAACATGATCAATTCTATAAATAAATTACCCTACATTCTAAATAAACAAAACATTAAAAATTGGTTTGGGTTTTTTCCAATATATCTCTCATTTTAAATAACATGATAGAAATTAGGGTTAAAAATAAGTAAACATGATGAAACATTTCTTCAATTGTCACGACCCGTCCCCCGGGGCCCGTATCGTGACAACCCCAAGCCCGACTTCCATAGGCCAGCAGCTAGCGACTTGCACCAAAGACGTAATTCCCTAAAACTGGGAAGGCGTTGCCTTTATAAAATGTAGGCACACACAAGAAGAGTTCAAGTGGAAGTAAACACTATGTAAATGTTGTATATCAACTCCACTGAAAGAAAAGGGGCTAGAATACAAGCCCAACTGTAAAGTAGAAGGGAAGGACAAACATGTAAAACTAAAAAGAAAAATAGCTCAAAAGTGAAAATAGATCCTGGATCGTCCTCTGGGGTTCCTACCTAAAAGTTAGGTACATATGGCCACCTAAGCACTCCACATTCATCAGACTCAACCCGGTACCGATACATCATAATGTCTTCCTCTAGGTTTCATCCAGTCCTGGCGCTCTTGGCCTCCATCAGCAATGTCCGTCATCATCATCCAACACAACGAGGTGTGGGAACATCCCGTGCTGGGGAGAGAATAACGATACTCAGTAGGGACCCCAAGACCCTCATGTTCTCACAAAACAATGAAAGATAAACAAAAAAGTATGATTTCAACGGATAACCATTACTTAGGTATATGCCCATACATATACCTAACTTATCAAGTAACCCATCTCAATCACGAGGAAAACACAATATTCATTGACTCAGCTAAAACTAGTATTTTCAGTAATGAAACGACGGCTGCTAGAGAACTCCTCCTCTGTAGAGTAAATTGGTCCAGTCGTGACTCCGAGGAGCGACTCACAATCCTTAGACTGCTGAGGCACTTCTCCTACCAAGTACCGCGGGTCTGCTGCAAAACCGGGGCGCACTGTCTGCTATGGGTCTGCCACCAAACTGTGTGCTCCACCTAATAGCCATTAGAGGTGCTCCTCTTGTTGAGTATCATGGGTCTGCTTCCATACCATGCGCTCCGTCCGCCATCGGTCTTCTGCCAACCTGTGCGCTCCATCCACTGGGCTAGTTGAATCACTACGAGTCGAATCGGTCAAGTAATCATTAGGTCTATAGCAACTTATTCTCCACACTCTGTATGATCGTCTCTGGGAGGATCCATTCCACGAGATACTGGTTGATACTTCATGTGTCATGAAGTCTCAAGAGGATGTATCTCAAAGGACCGCTAGGTATTAGTGGTCCCAACGCAACAAATGGTGCGTCAATAGGACACCCGGTCTGTGGGTTATTAACATTTTAGTCATGGAGGCTCGGTTGGATTCATGTACAAACCAACCTGACTATGAGTCAACTATAACCCGAACTCCAGTGATGTATACTCAAAGGGACGACTATGCTCCTAGAAAACTGATGTCGCAGAAGGTTCGTCAAACGGACGTCTGGTGCTAATGATATGTCCCATGAAGGTGAAGGGTCAGTAATAGGCCTGGGTCCGATCCAACCCGGTCGGGCCGACTCGGCCCAACCCAGTCTAGGCTGTCCTGACCTATTGGGTGATTCTGCCCACTATGTTTTGACCCTGTCTATTGGGCTTGGCCCAGCGGACCGTGGGGGCGGTTCGGCCCGTTAGTCGCCATGTAGGCGTCTCACTTACTCGGCTCGGGAGCCCGTGCCGGTTCGACCTGCGACACCACATGGTCGTCGTGGGTTGGTTTAGTAGTTCAGTGTCTAAGAGGCTAGCGGGAAGGCCGCATGGGGAAGGGGTGGGATGGCTAGACTTCGGGCAGGTCGCGATTGCACAGGGCAGGCCATGGCAGGAGTCGTGCATGCGGGCAGTGTGCCGACTGGGAGAGCGGGGTGCCAGGCTGCATGCCGGCAGGGGCACAGGGCGCTGATTGCACGCCGGAAAGGGAACGGGGTGCTGGGAGCACGCCCGTCAGGGGTGTGGGGCAGCATGAGTACACCGGTAGGGGGCACGAGGTGCCTTGAGTGTGCCGACAGAGGTGCGTGGCGCCGGGAGCGCTCTAGCAGGGGCGTGGGGTGCCGGGAGAGTGTCGGTAGGGGTGATGGGCACTGGTTGTGTGCCGGTTGGGGCACGGGGTTGCGGTTGTGCACCGGGGCACCGCGGGGGCGACGAAGTTCACGGAGGCCACAGGTAACGTGGCCTTTGTTCACAACCTTCATCGACGTCGTTGCGCGTACCGCCTTCGTCGTCACCTAACAAGAACAAACAAGGGGAGGGTCAGACTGTGTTCGTGCGGACAAAAACCTCCTCATTACGGTAATAGAAATTAATGATTATTATACCATAACTTGGTTGACGAAGAGTGAGGGTTTATTCTCATAATTAAAATAAACACAATGTTCCCCTTCCTCGCTTGTAGTTCATCATTGATGTTTTCATCGAAAGTGGGCATCGTTTGGTTAACGTCGGAAAAGAGGAAGCTGAGGATGACGTCATCTATCTTTGTTGATGACGTTTAACTTTCATTGTTCCTCTAGAAAAAGGAATAAGACTTCCAAGGAAGGAGTCGAAGAAGAAATTCAGCGTTCTTGATGTTCTGAGATGGGAGTGTTTTAATCCTCCCAAGATCTCAAGTTCCACTGAAGGAGAAGCCAATAAAAATAATAATCAGGTATCTTTTTATTTTATTATTGGCATGAAAAAACAAAAATGAAAAAGGAACTAACCTTAATAAATTCACGCGCATCAACAAAATTAATTGGCATGTGCATTGGCACAATTAATTGGCATGTGCATTGGTACAATTAATTGGCAAGGGCGTTGACACAATTAATTGGCACGAGCATTGGCACAATTAATTGGCATGCACATTGTCACAATTAATTGGCATGTGCGATGGCACAATTAATTTTGTGGAGGAGGTCAAAGGCTCTCCCTCTTTAATTAGGGATAGTTGTTTGGTTTCTTCCTCCACCATTAATAGGGTTCGGGTGGTCCACAAACCTATCATTTAATTGAGAGGTTATACTCGGGTGGTTCACATGTCGTAATCTCTCGCGGGAGGTTAGGGTGTGGTGGTCCTACCCTCGACTTCTAAAGGGAGGTTCCAAATAACCACACACACACAAATGGCAGCTTAAAATGAAATAAAGTGTTTTACATTATTTTATTAGTAATGTTTTTACAAAATCTAAAAACTAAATTCCTTACTCGCTAGAACACAACTACGGTGAAGGTCTAACTAAGAAATTACTGACACTGTGAGTTCAACGGTGCCCTCAGATATCAATTCCGAGCACTGATCCAAATGTTATAAAAACCCGTTCATTCCTTTATGGAACGTACATTAAGAAAACAATATAAAAATTGATTTCTGTCACACTAGGCCACAGAATCAATCGCCTTCCGAAACTGCAAACTAGTAAAATTTCCAAGAATTTAAGAAAAAAATTTCCTTGAAATATCTAGGTCTTTACATTACCCCCACCTCTCGGCTTTACGTCCCAATAAGCCACATCCTACACTAGGGGAACAAAAGGGGGTACTGAGCACTCATCTGAACCTCATGCTCCCTTGTCCTCTCCTGGATGTTCCTGTGCTACTAGCGAACACGCACTAGAGGAATCGACCATCCACACATGACACCCTCTTGTCGATCCTCAATCTCCACTAGAACCTCCTTGAAAGTCTCCCAGTCATCGATGTCTAGCTCCCTGTGGTAGATTAAGTGGGACGGTTCATGAACGTATCTTCTTAGCTAAGATATGTGGAAGATGTTGTCAATCCGATGTAGCTGAGGTGGAAGAGCTAAGCGGTATGCCACCTCGCCTACTCTGCTAAGGGCCAGGAAAGGTCCAGTGAATCTCGTAGATAGATTTCCACCTCATCCTAATCTCTGTAGACCTCATCGAGGTGAGACCAGTAAGAAGATGTAGTCTCCATCATCGAACTCCAGCTGTCTCCATCTCCTGTACGCATATGATTTTTGTCTCCTCTCTGCAGTCTTCATCCGCTGTTGGATGATCTGCACCTTCTTCATGGTAGCTCTTATCATCTCTAGTCCCACTAGTGCTGACTCCCCTAGGTATTTCCAGCACAGTGGCGATCTACAAGGAATCCCATACAAGGCCTAAAAAGGTCTCATAGCTAAGGTGAAGTGATAACTGTATTTGTAGGAAAACTCCACCAAAGGAAAGTGATCCTCCCATATCTGACAAAAGTCGAGGACACATCGACATAGTATGTCCTCGAGGGTAAGGATGGTCCTCTCGGTCTGACCATTAGTCTGAGGATGGAAGGTAGTGCTTAAAAGAATTTTTTTCCAAAATGCTTCCTGTAACCCCTTCCATAGCAAAGAAGTAAACTGTGTGTCATGGTCAGAAGAAATATAAGATGTTAATCCATGAAAACGCACAATCTCATTCATGTATTGGCGTTCCAAACTCTCAACTGTGCCCTTCTCTCTGATCGGTAGGAAGTGGGAGACTTGTTGAGTCGGTCGACGATCACCCAAATTGAGTCGTGACCCCTGGATGCACGTGGAAGACCTGTCTTGATGTCCTAGGATATCCCATCCCACTTCCACTCTGGGACCACTAAGGGATAAACCATGCCTACTAGTAACTGGTGATCTTCCTGCACTTGCTGATAAGTGAGGCACCGTGAGACAAACTCTTATACTGCCTTCTACATACCTGGAAACCAATGCTATCATGGAAGGTCCTAGTACATCTTCACCACTACTGGATATACCGCTAGCGGGGAAGTGTAGAACTCCATCAACACCTCCTCCTGGAGTGCATCTGGTACCATGGTACATGATCCGAAGAGGATGATGTGCTCCACATCTTAAGAAAAATAATCAGGTGCCTGCCCAGCGTATATCTGAGCAAGCCGCATCTCACAGTCAGCGTCCCTAAGCTGTGCCTCCCGGACTCACTGAAGAAGTGGGGTGACTATAAGAGACTATAGATAGGATGATCCATCCCTATCTAAAAAGGTTATCTGCAACGCTACCAGCTGCTCCATCGCCTCACCTAATAGCTGAATGCATGATCTCCAACTGAGCGCATCTACTACAATGTTCCCCTTCCCAGGAGTATATACTATCTCGAAGTCATAGTCCTGGAGGAACTCAAGCCATCACCATTGTCTCAGGTTCAGGTCCTTCTGAGAGAAGATATACCTGAGGCTCATGTGATCAAATTACATGGTAAAACGTTCTCCCATAAGATAGTGCGGCCACATCTTCAAGGCATAGACCACTGCTGCTAACTCCAGGTCATGGGTAGCATAGTTCTTCTTATGCTGTCTCAACTATCGAGAACCATATGTGATCACTGCTCGCTCCTATATCAGGACACACCCATGTCTGGTCCCTGAATCATCGTAGAAGACTACGAACCCTACGCCTACATCTAGAAGCCTCAAAATGGGGGCACTAGTGAGCCTCAGCCTCAGCTCCTAAAATCTCTGATGGCATCTCTCCGACCACACGAAGGGTTGCCCCTTCTTCGTCAAGGCTGAATGTGGCGCTGCAATACTACAGAAGTCTGGAACGAATTTCTGGTAGTATCCAGCCAAGCCTAAGAAACATTGTACCTCCGTCACACATCTGGGTGGCTCCCATGCAAGTACCAACTCTATCATCGCTGGATCCACTGCAACTCCATCCTCTGAGATGACGTGTCCTAAAAAGTGATCCTCTCGAATCCAAAACTATCATTTTGAGAACAATCCATAATGCTGGTGTTCTCGGAGTGTGTCCATTACTACCTGCATATGGTAGGCATGATCCTCCTTAGAATTCAAGTAGATCAGTATGTCGTCGATTAAGACTACGAGAATGCGATCGAGGTATGGCTGGAAGATCCCGTTCATGAGAATCATGAACACCGTTGGAGCATTGGTTACGCTGATGGTCATAACCAAGAACTCGTAGTGGCTATAAAGACACCTGAAGGCCATCTTCTATACATCCTCTTCTTGAAATCTGAGCTGGTGATAGCCTGATATGTGTTATTTCTTTAAGAACCATCATGCATTCTTGATCTAATCAAATAGGGCGTCAATCCTCGGAAGTGGGTACTTGATCTTTACAATCACCTGATTCAGGCAACGGTAGTCGAAACAGAGCCTCATGCTCCCGTCTGTCTTCTTGGCGAACATAATTAGGGCTGCCTTGGGAGAAACGCTGGGCCGGATGAATCCCTTTCCCCTGAAGGTCCTCTAGTTGTACCCTTAGCTCGCGAAGCTCAATGGGAGACGTCTGATATGCTGGAGTAGATATCGGTGTCGTACCAAGGTACATGTCAAGGTAGAAGTCCACCTCTCTATGAGGAGGTAGTCCATGAACATCGTCAGGGAAAACATTTGTGTATTTGTCCACCACTACAGGATAAGTCAGAATCTTCATTTCTACTGCCACAAGGGTAAGGAATGTTAACTGATGAGTGATCAGCTGTTCCCTTTTCCATATATGTTTGTCATGTGCTGCAAACGTTCCCTTCTCATCGGTGAAGGTGATCCTTATCCCATCTAGGCGGACACAACACAATTTCTGCCAAATACAGTCAATATGAGAATGTGTTGTAGTTAACCAATCCGAACCCAAGATGACGTCGTAAGGGCTCGACGCCGCTACGAGGTGATCCCAGCCGAAGCTCTCGCCTCCTTTAGTTAGTTCAGACTGCTGATACTAGTGCGTAATCATCGATTTTGGTCCCATAGGAGTCTCTATCTGTACGGATCAAGCCAACGGTTCTGTCAGAATCTCCATGATCCGAATGAGGGACGTGTCTGTGAAAGAGTGACTAGGACCTGTGTCTAAAAAACTACAACTAAGGTGGAGTAGACACAGATCATACCTCAAATCATATCTAGAGCACCATGATCGTAGGCCTCAACTGCCAGAATCTATGCTCTGCCCTGTCCACCAGCTCCCTGTGGTCGGGGTGCACCACCTAGTGGTGGTGGTGGGAACACCTCGTATCATCGTCCACCTAAAACTGCACGGCCAACTCCTCTTCCATATCCACCTCTTCCATGAGGACCGCCATGATCGAACCTCTACCTCTGCCTGGGCGGTCCCTGAACTAACTAATAATCATCTGTATGGATTTTCGGACAGTCACGGGCCATGTGACCATGCCCTCTGTAGGAGTAACACTATCTTCTCCTTGTATTCCTGGCTCTTTCCCCACTCTGGGTGCCCCTTACAACTGATCATATGTCGTGTAGTCGTCCACCTATAGGGCTGGTCCTCTTGGACCTCTACATCATTAGTCGACTGCTAGCTGCAGAAGACACTGATGCATGTTGGCTAGAGGTGTGTCCCATTGCTGGAGACTACTTAGCAAGGAAAATCACCACTAAGAGGGCTCGCTCCAACAACCCTGTCTGCGTCGGGATGCTATGAGAGAAAACTGATGCTGTGATCTCTCACTCGAATCCCTTCTCAAAGGTTCAGGCCCTGAAGAACGGGGCTCGTACCATATTAGTGGGGTAGCATGAGTGGTTGGTGACCCTCGCAGAGTACTACGCCACCGTCCTACTACCCTGTTGTAGATGAAGTAGCTCCTGTATCTGGACTGATCGAAGGGTGGATGGTACAAAATCCTCCAGAAACTGGCTCTCGATGTCTTCCCATAGAAGTGTCACCCTGTCATTCATATGGAGCATCAGGCTCCAAAAACTACCTACGAATGCCTAAAGAAGGAAGGCATCAATGATCACCATGATGTCTGATGGCATCCCTACTAGTTTGAAAACTCTCACCACAGCTTCCTGCCAATCCTCAGCCACATGTGGGTCCATCTCTCATCAGAACCTGTGTGGCCTCTTGTGCTTAAACTCATGAAACACGCTCAAGCGGTGTGCATCGTCTGCTGCTGGGTCCGGTGGCATCGACGGCACAACAGGAAGTAGTACCTCTTGTGCCTCCACTGGTGCCTCAACTGGAAGAGGGCCCTGTACTAAGGCCTCATCGCTCGGAAGGCTATTAGTACGTAAAACTATATGGGATCTAGCAGCTCATCCACGGGGAGGCATCCTGAATGAAAATAGATGCGACATGGTCAAAAGACTATACCTGGTGAGCTGACCAAGTTTTTTTGACTTAAATAAAACTTTTTAAAACATGCATGCAGTCAGTGTTATCATGCAATGAGTTAGAAATCCGAAGTCAGGGTCCTGGTGTATGGATATGTCGGCCGCCCACAACAACATTGGACTCCCAGAAATGAAAACCACACTTAGTAACCTTAACATTATTGCTTCACAGAAAAGAAATATCAGATTCTTATGTTATACAGTAGAACCAACATCATCTGATACCAATATTCACGACCCATCCCCCGGTGCCCACATCGTGACTGCCCCAAGTCTGCCTTCCATTGGCCAGGGGCTGGGGACTAGCACCAAAGGCGTAATTCCCGAAAACTGGGAAGGGGATGCCCTTATTAAGAGTAGACACACATAAGAAGAGTACAAGTGGAAGTAAACTCTAATTACAAGCTGTATAACAAGTGTTCTGAATGAAAAGGGGAAAGAAAACAAGCCCAACTATATGTATAAGGAAAGGACAAATAGGTACAGCTAAAAATTCAAACAACTGGAAGGTGAAAACATCTCCTGGATCGTCCTCTGGGGTTCCTACCTGAAGGGTAGGTACAGATGGACTCCTCATCACTCCATGTCCATTAGACCCCGCCATGTATAGATACGTCGCAAGGTCCTCCTCTGGGTGCCGTCCAGTTCTGGTGCTCTCTGCCTCCGTCGGTGCTGTCCGTCATCTGCATCCAACACAATGAGATGCAGGCATATCCCGTGTAGGGGTGAGTATAATGATACTCAATAGGGAACCTGAGACCATCAAGGTCCTAAAAAACCAACAAATATATACCAAAATGAATGATTTAAATGGATAACCATTACTTAGGTATATGCCCATACATATACCTATGTTATCAAGTACCCATCTCAATCATGAGGAAAACACAAAGGTCATTGACTTAGCTCAAACCCGGATATTTATTAATGAAACCATGGCTGTTGGAGAAATACTCATCTTTCGAGTACAGTGTCCATGTTCTGACTCTGAGGCGTTACTCACTAACCATAGACTATGGAGGTACTCCTCTTGTCGAGTACCGCAGGTCTGCTGCCGAACCGGGAGCTCCGTCTTTAGTGGGTCTACCGCCAAACCGGGTGTACCCCCTAATAGCCATCAGAGGTACTTCTCCTATAGAGTATTGTGGGTCTTCTACCATTCCAGGTGCTCCATCCACCTTGGATCTGCTGCCAAACTAGGCGCTCCATCCACTGGGCTACTTGAATCACTCCGAGTCGAATCGGTCAAGCAGTCGTCAGGTCTACAGCAACTAGGTCTCTGCTCTATGTTTGTTCTTCCCTGAGAGGATCTGTTCGATGATCTACTGGTCGATCCTCCAAGTCTCATGAAGTCTTAGGTAGAAGTATCCCAATGGACCGCCAGGTCATAGTGGTCGCAACGCAACAGACGACGCATCAATCGGACCCCCGATCTATGAGTTATTAGCAATTTAGTCCCTGGGGTCCGGTTGAATTCGTGTATAAACCAACCTGGCCGTTACTCAAGTATACCCCAAACTCCAGTGGGGTATACTCAAAGGGATGGATATGTTCCAAGAAAACTAGAGCCACAGACAGTTCGTCAAACGGACGTCTGCTGCCAAAGATATGGCCCAAGAAGTTGAAGGGTCAGTAATGGGCCTGGGTCCGGTCCGACCCGGTCGAACTGACTCGGCCGCACCTGGTTTGGGCCGACACGGCTAGGGTCGACCCCGGTCAGACTCGCTAGGTTTGACATGACCCATTAGGTGGGCATCCCACTACATTTTGACCAGGCCCACTGGGCCCGACCCAGAGGACCTTGAGGGCATTTCGGTCTGTTAGACGCCACATAGGCTACACGGTAACTCAGCCCGGGAGACTGGGTCGGTTCGACCAGCGACATCGCGGGGCGCTGCCAGTCGGTTCAGCACACTGGTGGCTGGGAGGCCAGCAGGAGGCCATGCGGGGTGCGGGTTTGCTGGATTGACTCCGGGAAGGCCGCGGTTGCACCGGGCAGGCGAGCGGCGCGCCGGTAGGGGGCGCGGCGTGCTGGGAGCATGACGGCAGGGGTGCACGTGTTTCCAGGCGGCACGCCAGTAGGGGGCGCATGGCACCAAGAGCGTGCCGGTAGGGGGCTCGGGGCACTGATTACGTGCCGGCTGGGGCGCGGGGCACAGGGAGCGCGCCGGTTAGGGGCACGGGGCACCGGGAGCGCACGGGCAGGGGCCCAGGATGCCGGGAGAGCACCAGAAGGGGCGCGGGGCACACAGAGTGCTCCGGTAGGGGCACAGGACACCGGGAGCGCGCCGACTGGGGCGCGGGCTGCCAGTTGTGCGCCGGTATGGGAGCGGGGGTGCGGGTTGCGCACCGGGGTGCCGCGGGGGCGACATAATTCAAGGAAGCCGTGGGTAACGCAGCCTATGTTCTCCACCTTCGTCGTAATCGCTGTGAGTACCGCCTTCATCATCACCAAACAAGAAAAAAAGGGAGGGTCAGACCATGTTCGTGCGGCCTGAACCCTCCTCGTTACGGTGATTGAAATTGAAGATTCTCATACCATAACTTTACTGATGAAGAACGAGGGTTTATTCTCATAATTAAAAAAAAACACAATGTTCCCCTACCTCGCTTGTAGTTTGTCGTTGACGAAGTCTCGGAAAGCGGGGATTGTTCTGTTGACATCGAAAAAGAAGAAGCTGAGGATGACGTCGGCGTTCTTCATTGATGAAGCCTCTCTTTCCTTATTCTGATAGAAGAAGGAAGAATATGTCTGAGGAAGGAGTCGAAGAAGAAATCTGGCGTTCTTCGCATTCATCGTTTGGAGAGTTTTAATCCTCCAAAGCACTCAAGTTCTACCGAAGGAGAAGTGAAAAAATATAATAATAGGGTGCCTTATTATTTTATTGTAGGCATGCAAAAACATAAAGGAGAAATAAAGCCCCATAATAAATTCACGCGCGTCGTTGAAATTATTTAGCACGCGTGTTGGCACAATTAATTGGCACCGGCGTTGCCACAATTAATTGGGGCGCACGTTGGAACAATTAATTGGCACACGCATAGGGACAATTAATTGGCACACGCATTGGCACAATTAATTGGCACGTGAGTTGGCACAGTTAATTGTGCAGAGGAGGTCAAGGGCTCTCCCTCATTAATGAGGAAGAGTGGTGAGGTTTTATCATCTACCATTAATAGGGGTTGGGTGGTCCCCACCCCTATCATTTAATTGAGAGTTTACGCTCAGGTGGTCCACACATTGTAACCTATCGCGGGAGGTTAGGGTGTGGTGGTCCCACACCACACTTCCAAAGGGAGGTTCCAACTAACCGCACACACAGACATGGAAGATAAAAATAAAATAATGTGTTGTAATTTATTTTATTATTATATTTTTATACAAAAGACAAAAACTAACATCCAACCTCGCCAGAACGCAACTGCGATGAAGTTCTCACTAAGAAATTACCGACATTGAGAGTTCAACTGTGCCCTCAGATTTCAATTCTGAGCACCGATCCCAAATTTATAAAAACATGCCCATTTTTTTACTGAACGTACCCAGAAAAAACATCAAAAAACTGATTCTGAGCACACCATTCCTTGGAATCAGTTTCCTTCAGAAACTGAGGACCCGTAAAAATATAAACAATTTAAGAAAAAAATTCCTTGAAATTTCTGGGTCTTTACACCAGCCATCATCACTCACCTTAGAATCCTAAAAATTCAAATTTATTTCAATGTAAAATAACTTTCCCAAATTCATATTAATATTTATAAAGAAAATCATTTAATTTAATAAAATTTGATACAAAAAAATACATCACGTTGTCCAGTGGTACATTGTGCACCCTAGTAACCCTTTAGTTTTGGGTACAAGCTCTGCAACCCTACAAGATGTGAGGACTCTTCACCGGACATATGGGATTTAATTTTTATAAAACTATTGGAAAAAAAATTTATAATCATATTCATAATTCAGCAAGATCCGATAATATTATAAATTATATGATTAATAACATAAAGAATAAAAATATACATCAAATAACAGTCATTAACCTCTATCATTTTCTTTCTGGCTCATTATTTTCAATAAAATTAAATAATTTTAATTGAATATAATTTCCTTTACAACAAATACATATTAAATATTATATTTCCATCAGTAATTTGTTTTCTAAAAATATCACCATAACATTAAATCACATTTCTGTGTCAACAATATCATTCAATAAATTTATAAAAATACATAAAAAAAACATACTACCATACAATCTTACAATTTTCAAAGATTCATATAACCACAATAACATTGATATAAATATATCAATTAAATGAATCTTGAGTTCCAACACATATACACTTAAATCATTTCACTTCAATGATTTTCATAACATTTTCTCTTAGGAGTAAATCATTGGATTATGTAATTGACATATATAATGAATAAGTTACCTATATCAATAACATTAGACTTTTAGTGGTTCCTTAGTATTATAAAATTTATTATCCATCTTTTAACCAAGAATCTTTCTTTTTCTTTGGAAAATAGGTGATTTATAAACTCTATTTCAAAAAAAATTAATATCCCATTTCAATTAAGGAATTTTCCTCAGCTTCCCTTCACACATTTTTGGCATGTTCAAAATTGAATCTTCTTATCTATATCATATTTAACAATTGATCATCCATGATATTACATACTTCACTTATTTTATGGTTTTATAAATTAAATAATTTCATGTTCATAATCATAAATTTAGATAAAACATTAAACATGGCCTAAAGACATCAAACACCCATTCCCCTCTATATAGGAACCTTGTTATGGAAATGAATATATTTCCAGCCACATTTTTTATGGTAATGATTTCTATATTTCCAAAAATAAACTAAAAAAATAAATGGAATGAATATGAAAAATAATTAACATAAAAAATGAATATTATATAAATATATGTAATAAATTGTAATTGATAAGTATATCATTTATCAAGGGCCTATATGTTTCAGTCTAGGTTATCCATGGTAATGTTTCCTGATAGGTTTTCTAGCCTAAAAATTTCATGTCATTCATAGTGGTTCCTAAATATTTATTGAATTTCATAAAAATATCCATAAAGAGTGCCAAAACAAGTTAGTAGCAAGGGCCATTGTAATGAACAAGGTAATAATTGAGTCAAGGTCAATGTTCCATTTCATAGTAATTTATCCTAGGTATAACAATACCTGAGACCCATCCATTTTTAGTATCCATACAAGAATGTATTTTCTTTAAAACTACTTAATCTACAATTTAACAAAATATAGTGATTCTTTCCTAAGTATTGTTTTATCTATTGGGCTTTGACCATAGTTTTCTAAACCAAATCACCAAAAATAAAAATACTTCTATCAGATACTAAAAAAGTTACCCAATAGTATTACATATATTATTACATTATTTTAATCATGATCTTCCATTAATTTGGACATTATGGTTGTAAGGAACAATGCCATTGTAATAGTAGGTATATAAAAGATTAAAATAAACTACAACATATCTTCATTTTTTACTCTCATTAGCGAGGTTATAAATATTATTGAGCTCTTAATATTGAATATTTTAACATGGAAAATACCTAAAATATTGTACTGATCTAAAAATCACAATATAAAGGTAAACCTGATAATGAATCATAATTTCTGACCCAAATTGGAAACATAAATCATAAAACAATGGGAACATGGATAATAACATAGAACCATTCCATAAATAACATGATATTAAAAAATCAGGGTAACATATAAAATGTGGCTACAAAATATAATACGACATAAACATGATTAAGGATAAATTCATCGACAATATTAAATGGTGGAAGAAGTCCCATATTGGAATAGGTTTACAAAATAATCCCATACAAAACATCTATTGGGAAAAAATCTATACCCATGACATTGGAGCCCTATATTGGCACCCCAATTATTAAATGTTCTTTATTTATGTCTACCAAAAAATTAAATTAATCCTAATGAATAAATATGATAATTTCCCATGGAAAAAAATTAGCTACATAATCTCGGATCATATCATAATGAAATTAAATTTCATAATGAACTCTTTTGATAAATAAAAACATTGAATGTATTTCCCCGTCAAATGAATTAAAAATAATATAGCTATATATGTGTGAGATGTATATGTAGAGTTTGGTAGAATTTTACAACTTTAAATAGATAGTGAATGTTATATGGATAGATAATTTACATAACCCAACCAAATGGGTGGTTTAGGGTGATCCCTTATAGATTTAAGTAAAACATTTTTAGATATCATAATATCAATCCCAATTGAAACATTTTTTGAAGTTTATTAAAAATTTGTGAATTAGTAGTTTTCAATGATGAGAACATGGATACGTATAATGAGTTTTAAATATACAATAATGGTTACTATGGTGTCAATATCTATTTTCACTATATAGGATAACATAGAACATCCCTTCTGTCATTTGTAAAAATTCAAAATGTTCCGTATAAAATAAAAAAAAATTCTTTTTGATAACATTTTAAACAATATAAAAAATAGATAGTAAATTTAATTTATTATTCATTTAGGTACATATAAATACATCCATAAACTAATATTTAAAATTCACACATGGAATAATTGTATATATGAAATACAATTTTAAAATATTTTAAATTTGGTTTTGAGTAAAGTTACCCTTACATAAAATCAAAAAAAGACACATTTTGGGAACATTATAAAAAAATTAAAATATGGTAAAATATGTACATTGGATACCATATTGGCATAAATAATAATTTACATGAAATTTTTTTAAGAACATTGACATCAGAAAATATATTTTTACGAGAAACATTAGATGAATATTTTATTAATAGAAATCCACTTACCACTTTTGTAACTTTTGAATCATAATACCTGTATAAGAGTTACCTAAAAGGAAAAAGTCAATATATAAAAATATTTAGGATAATGATATGACATTTAAAATTGTAATTATATACAGCAATAAAAATTATTAGTGGTGAATATGGTATAAGTCTCTAAAAAAAGAGAAACTATAAATGCCTTACCTCATGTCCAGACTTATCGTGTATATTCTTTATCTCCTAAACAAGAATCATTATTAAATTATTTGTTTTATAAAGATAATTTTATAGATTTATTATGTTATAATTTAAACATAAATTTAATTTATTTAATTAAATAAATAATTAGTTAATCAGTTATTTCCAAATGGTGTATTTTGAGTACATTCAGTTTATAAATTGAAAACGACATCGGTGTCTTGGTTGTGGTCAAAGGGGTCATTTTTTCATCATATATTAAATAATAATCATAGGGTAATTATAATTTTTATACATAAATGATCTTTTATTACATAATCATGAATTATGGATATGAAAAATGAATTACGTTACAATCATTGAGATGGTATGATGTACATACACAAGTGCAGCGTTTCCATTTTTCAACAATCAGGATGAAAATAATATAAGTATTATTTTAAAATTGTAGAATTATAACTAACTAATAAATATAATATTATTTCTACAAATACACTTATATATACCATCCATATTATACAGTACAGAAAATCGAATCACCCCACTTCGTGTGGCAGTAGATTTACATACACATGAAAGACCTTATAATTTCCCAATGGATGTAACGGTGCGGAATTAAGTGATATATTAATTTTATATAATGAATAATATTGATTCAATATAATATATTAACAATAAATTCATCATATTTAACATCCATGTGATTAGATAATGGAAAATTAAATACATTAGTTCATGAGGCGGCCGTCTATTGTACACATGGATGATGATTTTGTTTCCCATTTGATGGAAGTGGCGATAAATGTGGATTATTAAATTAAAATAATAAAAATTATTTATATGGGATATAATTATGTTATTTTATCATCATGTTTTAATATTATTTTAAGGACGTGGAAGAATAAATAATACAAAAACACTGAGATAAGAATGATAACTCTATTTTGGACAAATTCATTAGGATTTTTCATAAAGCATTCATATATTGGATTTATAATCTATTAAAGGCCTATAAGATGTGCGTATTGATTTTAGGAAGTTATTATTAGAGATATTTATCAAATAAAAATACTATTTTGGTGTTCAAAGAATACTATAGGACGTTCCATTTTATATGTGGGAGGGAGTGGAATTTTTGAAAATACCAAAACCTATTCAATAATGGGAAGTCACACTCAAGATATATGAAAAAAAATAAAGAAATTGTGTTTTTTAGGGGTTAATTGTCTAGAATCATTCAAAATTAATAAATAGCCATGTTTTAAATGTGTTATTTCATTTACCTCTAGGTTACTCAATTTTATTATTTTTGTTTTCCACCATGGTAACCGGTTTCTTTACTATTTATTTTGACCAAAAATTAAGTTGACCTTATAAATACATATTAATTATTCTGAATAAAAAATAGAATCAATTTTATTATATTAAAATCACATAATTAGTATAATTGAATTTAAATTTGAACAAGAGAATCAGGTGGAAAACTCATACATAAAGAAATGAATTTTCCAAACATTATATTATCTTATGTTGACTCTATGATATACTATCATAATATTATGACTTAAAATTCATATGAATAGATGTATAAAATATTTATTTCACCTAAATAACTCATTAATATTTATTTAATTAATGAAATTGGTATACCCTGTGATCTTTAAAACAATTTGCAGAAAATAGTGTTTTAAACATAAAAATAAATTTATACCAAAATCATGAAAATTAATGATTAAATTGAATGTAAATATATTTTAAAAAATATAATGGTATATATTTAAAATTACAACTAAATAAAAAATATAATGGTACTTTTCAATTACGTTATTCAATAAAAATGAAAGGTTGTATTTGAAAAATTGTTACTTTTCACTATTCATTAACAAAATAATCATTTCAGAATCATTAAAATAGTTCATCCTAATTTAATTTTAATTTTATGATATAAAAAATATATTTAGTTTTATTATATTAAATTTATAAAAGTTTTAAAAATAAATTAAAAATTTTTCTCTGAAACTGAAATTGAAATCATTTTTAAAGGGATCACATTTTTTAAAGAATAAATTGTGATTTCTAATAATTATGTAATTATTTATTATGAATTTTTCAGTATATTTAAATTTATTATAATATATATATATAAATTTCAGAAATATATTAATCTAATAAATACCTTCCAGATTAATGGCATGAATGCTTCATCCATGTATAAATAATAATATTTGAATAGTATATAATGATTCATTTACACATGGTTTCGTATTGTATATAATATTAAAAATAATATTCAATTAAAATCCATTGTTTTTACTATATTTCATTATGATATGTATTTATTCTTCTGAAACAACCATTAAATGTGTGTGTATTTATGTTTCTTCATTTTTATTCTTTCTTTTGGTGATGGTGTGGATTTGGATAAAAAGTATTATGAATCATACTTTATAAAAGGGAACAGAAAGGGTTTTATTGATGTGTTTACATGTTTCCATGATATTTTTCACTTTACTGATTCATTTTGAATTTTTCTTTTAAATATTTTTAATAATTATAATAATTTTTCAAAAAAAATTATGATTAAATTACCTGAGTCATCATTCATAAAAGATTAATAATGTAATTATAAAAATCAAGAATTATTATTGTATATGTAAATTTATGTGCTAACAATCATGTGATTTAGTTTTGAATTAATTTAAATGAATGTTTTAATATAGAAAATTTGGTAGTATTTATATATATATATTGTTTATATATGATTAGGCCATGTTTCATGTTTTTATATAAATTTTCTAGTCATGGTTGTTCAATATGAATTAGAAACAGGTATTAACATGTGATGGGAATATGAGATAAAATATTTAGGAAGGAATGGAGATGGTTTATTATGAGTATTGGTTAGGTTATTTGGTATTTTATAAGTATAGTTTCTTTTTTTTTAAAATACGTGTTGCAATATATTTTGTGGTGGTTTATTAATTGTTGTTTGATTGTTTTTATGTTTCCTGATTGTAATGGAATGTGATACTGGTAATGAAATGGTAAACATTTCTGGGATGAAATTGAATAATTCATTTCTATAATTTAATTGTTTATTCATCAATTAAATGGGTAAAAATTTGAAATAAACATGGTAAAGGGATGAAAATAAGTTTTTCATTAATATGAAATTGAATAACTTAATAAAAAACAATGTTAAAAAATAGAAAAGTATGAATTGTTTTACTAAATGAATAAAATGATGAAACCAGAATTCTTATTTTGGTTTTTAGTAATGTTGTACGAATCGTGATTTAAAAGGGGAGAAAGTTTTTTGCGAATGGTTTTTGGGAGTATGATGGTGCTTTTGGTCATTGTAGGGGTTTTTTACTGTGAACTTTATAGGTTGGGAATGTGTGTAAATTTATTATAATTTTTTTCATGTGATTTCAATTGAACCCATCCAAATTTAGATATACTTACTGATAGAAAAATGTATTTGGTTGGGTTTTTTTGGAAAACATCCATGTCAGTGCGGAAATATATGGATCACTACTCCCTCTTCCTCACTATCACTTTCAGACATGGTATAGTTATGGTGATTGTACATGTTGTGTTCCATTCAGGGTATAATGAAGGAAATATTCTGATTTCCATCATGTTTGTGATAATATACTATGATGGATATGGATATAGGGTTGGATATGGATTTTTAAATTTTGGATGACGACAACAGAATATGTTCCACCCTATAGGAGGTTAAGATAGTTAGTCTTGAGATCAAAATCACATTGGATTTGACATGAATATTGGGAACTTTTACATCCAAAGATGTTGGAACCAATGGTAGGATGGGATAGGTAGATCTATATTCAAACCCACATTATTTGAGACTCATTATATGCTGATTGAATATGTTTTCAATGATATATAAGGTAATAAATAAGAATACATTTTTAATTTGTGGTATGAGTGTGGAGGACAAGTTGAAATTTGGTTTCTGGGAATCCTTTTTATTAAATTAATGATTTTATTTAACTTTCCTTTTATTAAATATTTACAGAGTGGGTCTTGGCGGGATTGGGTTTTAGTTGACTTGATAGGTTCTTGTTGCTCCTGTTATTTATTCACAAAATAATTAGAATAATTTTTCTAAATTTTTATGAGTGGTTGAGTGGAGGATCATATTGAGTATAACATTATGTCTATCTACAAACACACACACACACACACACATAGACACACACACACAAAAAATATCGTTGGGTTTTTAGGCTGCGTTTTTTAGTTGAGAAGGGATGTAATAACATTAATCTTGAAGATAGAGTCCTAGTTTTTTTCTATGTGTTTTATTTTATAATTTAATTTAGAGACTATATTTTTATAATATTTCTTGAATTATAGTTATTTTTTGATCGAGGGTTTAATTTATATTAGGGAATCAATTGGGGGTATTATCAGTATATTTCTAAGATCTATGAGGTTTGTGGCTCTAAATTTTATGTTATATACCCTCAATTTTAGACTCTAACATGGGGCCAATTAGAAATGGGCCTCGTGGGGTCACTCTTTTCTTTATAGCTAGCCAAGCATGGGATTTAAATATTTATGTGTCCTAAAAAACTCCCTCATAGAAACCTAAAAAAATAATTGGTATATATTGGTGTGGTAATACAAGTATATTCGGTAGGATACTCACAAAAACCTATCATTAACATTTTTTATATGTAAATTAATATCATAGTGAATAAAATATGGAGATAACTCACACCTAGATCAGTTTCAACCATCATCCACCATTTTCAGAGATTACTCACCCAATATCACATCAATGTATAGTAACATAATATAAAAAAAAATGTTTCGAGGGTATCCCATAACAACATCCACATTGGTTTTCCCCTCTCAAACCCCATTGAATAATTTCCCAATGCTTCCACCCTTCTACAAGCATGACATCACACATCATATTCCATATCATGACCATTAACACAATCCAAAAACACATAATCGTCATGAAATTACCACCACCACATTCTATTTCACACCCATACCTTGAAAATTCCTTTATTTTTTTCTTTTCTCTTCCCTTGGCCTTTTTTGTTGAGGTTCGAGTTGAGTCCAAGTTTAAATTTAGGAATTTTAGAATTACATATGCGCTTTTGGCCTCTGTGTGATTTGTAGACGATTTAGTAAAACCATGTTCCCTCCCCCAGGTAACTGTATAACATGTTTTGGGGTCTATGAGAAAGTTAGATGAGTTGATCATGGTTTGGGGAACTATAAGGCAACCATTTGAAAGGTTCTTTCCATTTGGACAGTGGATTCCACATGGTTTGGGCCTGGGTTGTCAAACCATCCAATCTAATCGTGCGAGCAACCTAGGTTTATAAATATTAAAAATTAAATGTTTTCCTATCTATTTTATTAACCCTAAATCATCTTTATATCCACTCTTCCAATTGAGGATCACTAGGGGGTCCTCCATCTATATCATCATTTACTTCACTACGATTTTTGAAGCCTCGTGATGGATCCTATGGTGAGTTATTTGGATTTTTTGTGGTTGAATCATTCACCTACCCGTCTTTAGTTCTAGGTATCTCTTTAAGGGGTTCCCTTTTTTATTAAACCTAAATGTTAGGGTTTATTTTTCATTTTAAATTCGTTATATTGAGGGTGTGATGATTTGACTTCGGGGTGTTTTCTTTGTTATCTAATAGTTTCTTCTGATCTGCACCCTATTGAGGTCATTATTTCTATTAGATTCCATTACGATTCATTCCATTTTATTCTTGGGTATTTTTAAATAATTGAATAATGTGTTTCACCTCTTTTTGTATGCCTTTTAGCTTTTTATGGTGCTTTTTTTGCCACAAAAATTAGTGGATATGGATTATTGAGGCGATCCGTAGTTTTGTACATACATATGAGAATGAGGTGTTCATTAAAAAGTTTATTGTTCTTATAAAAATAAAATTTATTTTATATGGTTTAACTTCTATTATTTTGTGTTATCATTGTGGGGTTATAAATTTTACATTGTGTGTGTAAATTGGTGATTTAGATTGCATGAATCATACTTGTGGATTGTGCTGTTGGTTTGATAATGTGTGGTGTTTCTTTAAATGAACTTGGTTATATTCATGGTTACATGTGGTGAACTATTGGATGTGGAATCATCCATGTGTGATCAGGATAAACATATGGATGGTCACAAAAATTATAATGGTCGTAGATAAATTTGTTCTTCTTATGAAGAAAAATTCCAAAACAATTATCTCTTCTCCTTTTTCAAAACTCCAAACTCTTGAGGATTTATAAATGATACCATCATTATAAGATGACATGAAAAGGGGTATAAACTATATTTAGTGTTATTGAACATTTGGTACATTGAGAATTGATTGGTTTCTATATGGTATAACTTCACAGTTCGCACATTTAGATATCCCGTATGTTTTCATGTTAGTTTTAAAATGCTCGTGGAAGTGGAATTAGATTTGGATTGTAAATACCTATATGGAATTGGGAATATGAAATTATTTCTTAATGTTATATCAAATATTATTTGGATCCATTTTGTGAAATAATGGAATTGATTGTTTTAATGGCCTATTTGTAACTTTATATTGTTATGGAAAATAATTGTGGTTTTGAAATATAAATGCTCGATTGGCATATACAACTGGTTGTGGAAACGATTTAAATGATCATGCGTTGTGATAAAGCTATTGGAACATGTAAATGGTTTGTAATATGATGGAAACACCTATATAAGATTTACTTATATGGGTTATTTTGTAGGTGCTGTTAGTGTTTGGGGTAAGCAAGTGCGATGAAAGTGGGCAAGGTGAGTCACATGTGTTATGGCCTCCTATATACATAGGGAAATATTTTTAATGGTTTCATAAGAATCATTTAGATATTCGAGCTCTAATTTCTTATCAAACCTTATTAGAAGGTTTGATACCCCATGGATGTCTTAGAGGCTAGTAGGTTGTTCCAATAGTTAGGCTAGTTTAGAGTAGAAAGGTTGTAATTGAATATGGTTTCAAAACATATGTAACTACATGAGTACATACCAAGCATGTCTAGGGATCCCTCATGGGTAGTTTAAGTAATACCCCTAGTTCACTATATGTACATTATTTTTTATCTTTTATTGCACCTCGTTTCATGTTTATACTATTTATTAAATTTCAACATCACATGGTATCTCTTTTTTGGACTTGGGTTTGTGGTTTTGCTTATAAAATGGTAATTGTATTTGAATATTATGATGTGTTGTGTGTTTTGTTTGAATAAGGGGAAGCTTTGGTTGTTATATAAAATTTTGTAAAACCTATTTTCATATCTTTATCTCAAACTACTGTTTGTGGACTATTTTGGGAAAGGAAATGTATGGATTATTTGGTGTTTGCCTACTTACCTGTTAAGATCATACCATGCATTTTCCATTCTGTGTCATTATCCCTATGTTATCTTTCATGTTTAGTTTTTCTTGTTAGGGTGATAAAATTTGGGAGATGTATTCTCTTGTGTTGTGAGGTGACTGAGGAGTCACAAAAGATCAAGTGGATGTATCAATTTTTAATTTTCCATTATTTTTTGTTTTCCCGAAGTTGTACTTGTTTCTGGATCTATTTTTATATTAATTTTTGATCAGTTTTTGGTTATTTATATATGACCAGTTTTATTTTTTTATTTATTTGTCCTTAGTTTATTGGTAAAAATGGTTCCAATAATTATTACAATGATACCTGACACTAGGTCCAGCCCATGGGGACTGGGAACACTCTTTAATTCTTGTCTTAGGCTAGGTTGGGTGTTGGGTTGGATGACATCCCAACATGGTTCCTGAAATAATGTTATCAAAGGGGTATTAGGTAATTGGAGGTAGGACTATCCGGACATGAGAGGTTGGTATAGAAAGTGCATTGGGAAATTGTTCTCATTTTAATCTTAATGTTTCAAGTGGTTTTCTAGGATTTGATTATTTTCCTTCTATTTGGATTGTTATTGATTGAGGAACAACAAGGGTGGATATGTAGTGTTATTTATTGATGTCATATAGAGAAGTGAGACATGTGGAGTTTGAGAACATTTTTAATGGTCCTCTATGTGTTTATTCTTACATTGGTCATTTTCGACTACCATTACACAGATTTCAGAAGAGACAATAGGTCCTCATTCTGATGGTCTAGCATGGGTTTCTTTGGTTTGGTTTCGGTTTGTTTATGATATCATTAAAAAAAAGTTTTTTAAAATGGAAATGATTTCATTCAAATGATATTGGATTTTAAAAATTAGTTTTAAAGGGTATATCGACTTGAAATGAGAATATGGTAAATGCATTGATTTGATGATTAAATTTCTTGTGTGACCATTGGTACTCCATATGAGCATATGTATATCAGTGGGTATTTCTCAAAAGTGGACATTTGTAGATGTGTATTGATGTTATCAGAGGACATGTGAAGAATTTATATGCAATAGTTTATAGGATTCCATTGGAGATTGTTTTTCATCAAGGATATGATTTCGATTTTCTAGATTTGTTTTTCAATTGGAAAATTATTTCAAGAATATTATTTATATAAAATGCATTTTGACATGTTGAAAAGATCCACTAGAAGAAGGTGGATTTGAAATTGATGCAAAAATAGTGTTTTTAAAAGTTTCTTTTTTATTGATTGTGTGTGTTTGTCTTGTGAACAAATTGTTTTAGACTATGATGATATTTTTGTTGTGTTTGGATGGATGCTGATTCTTATCTTCATTTTTTGACGATTGTAAAAATATTCCACCTTGAAACGTCCCCAAAGTATTTGGTGAATATTGTTCACGTTCTTGTTCTTCTTGGATGATTCCTACCTTCCATCAGGATCAAGTTCTACTAAAGGTAGTGGAGTTTCTTGGGGAAGTTTTGTGTGTATTACAATCATTGAAAACTCCAAATGTTGTGAGGGTACAAGTAATCTTCGGTTTATTCGATAGTGTAGCTTAGGTTTAGTGGAGAGTGATTTTCCTATGATTTTTTCAAGTGAGGAATAATTGGTAAATATTTAAGACCACATTAATCCTATTTTTCATACATGGGGAGTTTAAGACGATGAATATGGAGAGATGTGGGATGTTCGGCAGGACCAACAGATCAAGAAAGATTTGGTTTATAACATCAAAGAGTTGGTGTCTCACTCTCCAGAGATAGAGTTAATGGATTTGTTAATGGATCCTCTATTTATTTGGGGTAATTATTTAGATATTGGGGAATAATTTCTCTCATATTGGGAAGTTCATTTACTGATATTATTGAATGAGGCATTCATAGACAAATTAGTTATTGGTGTGTAGTCTATACCGACTGATGAACCCGTTTCTCTGATTGTTCTTGAATGCTCCCAAATCGATGAGAGACATGTGATACAAGGACATTTTCCTAATTCTCCCTTAATTTTATAGAATCTTGTTGGTTGGGACACACACTCATGTGCTTATAGTGGGGTCTTTTTGGGCATTTGAAGCTGTCTTATCTCAATCCTAGGAATTCTTTCCATAGTTACGGTCACTTGGACCATCTGAAGATGTTTTTTTGAAGCATTTCTAGAAGAGAAAGCCTTGATCATAGTATATTCATGCCTGACTATGATAGAAAGATTTCTTTAGTCATTAGGCCTCCATCTATAGGACTCATATTGAATCTCGCACATAGATAAGAATCGACGGTGGTGTGGGAAAACATGGTTTAGTGCTTGTCTCTTGTGTCGGTAAATAGATGTTTGAAATTTCATTCTCTTTGTGGTTACTATTTTTGTAGGTTCATCATTCATTGTTAATGCTTAATGTATTCATTCTATATTAATATGAGTATTTCTTTTTATTTGAATGTGGCACTTTAAATTTCTTTTCTTTCATTTGGTGTGCCTAGCCTTACTGTGGGACGAACTCAGATTTAGCATTCAGTTGTGTTCAATTTTGAAATTATTGTGTTTTTTGTAATTTTTTATGAAAGTCTCAGGATCTCTATTTAGATTCAACATCCTTAATGGGTTTCCCTTGATTTGGAGGATTGTTTTTTGGTGGGAGATTATCAACTATGGTGGTGGTGTTGTTTTTTCTTGAGAGAAAAAGTTTTAGATAGCTCAAGTTATTAGTTCATGGTTTCCTTGAAAAAGATAGTTGAGTTATTGTGGTGTGGAAAACCCTTTAATTTTCTCACAAGGTTCATTATGCTATTGTTTTTTGTATAATTTGTCTGGCATTACATGTGGGGTAAAAGGTCATCCTGGGGGTTTTTGGTTTCATTCGAATTTGATCGCGCATGGATTCGTGTTTTGACTATCAATTGGATGGGTGAAATTTTGGGGGATGAAAATGATTGTGGTGGGGATAATTGTCACACACCAACCTTATAAATTAAATTATTCATTTATTTTTGTATCATTATCTCATTTTGGTTATTTTTCGGTTGACTCCCATTATAAATTTTCAAATTTTGGATATTCAGAGTGAGTTTTTTTCTAATGCACAGTTTTAAAACTGTTTAGGGAAATCATATCCCCACACCCATGTTACTCTGAAGCATTCACTATTTTCCAAGATCATGGAGAATGAGTTATTCATGGTTTGGGAAATTTTTTGACAATCTATCTTGAGGTTATATCCATTTTGACTGTGGATTCCACATGATTGGTTCACAATTTTTCAAATAGATAGGACAATTTAGTTTCATAAAAAAATTAAAATTCCAAGTTCTTCCCTCTATGGTTTTAATCATAAATTAGTTTTTCCTCCCATCTTTCAACCTAGGTGCACCCTGGGGTCCATGAATCCCCTACTACATTACTTGAATTCAATTTTTCATACCCCTTGATGGTTACTACAATGAGTTATTTAGATATTTGTTGGTTATTATCCACATTCTCCTTACCCAATTAAGTTATTGGTCTCACTTCATGGTTATTACTTTTTACAAAAACCTGGATTTTAGGGATTATGTGTTCTTATACTATCATTATTTTTAAGGTGATTGGATTATTCATTGGGGAGTTCTATTCCTTCTCCAATAGTTTTGTCGCATCTAAACTCTACTGTGGTAGGTGTTTCGTCTATTTCCATTCTGATTCATTACATTTTATTCATGGGTATTTTTATGTAATATAATAATATGATTCACATGATTGTGGTATGCTTTTTTATCTTAATATTGTTTTTTATGTTGTAAAAAAACATAGGAAGTGGTTTTTATTGGGGGTCTATAATTATGTATATAGTTATACAAATGAGGTGTTCGTTAAGATGTTGATTGTTATTTTAAAATGGAAATTGTTTAATTTTTGAATTTTTTCCATCTTTATGTTATTTTATCATTTTAGTATTATTAATTTTACATTTTCTATTTGAATTAGTTATTTTTATGGCATCACTCATACATGTGGTTTGTTATTTTCACTGGAAATAATGTCGTTCTTCATTTAAAACGGTTTTCGGTAACTTATTGGATTCTTTTGGTGAACCATTGGATTAGAGAACACCCTTTTTGTCTCAGGATTAACACATGGATGATATTTAAAATTATAATGGTCTTAGGTAAGTTCATTCAACTTAAAACCTCCAGATTTCAAAACACTTAACCCTCCACCTTCTTTCTTCTTTCAAAACTATTGAGGAATTAAAAATGGACCATGGGTACTTAAATGTCATGAAAAGTGGTATCATGTATATTTAGAGTTATGTTCCACATGGTATTCTAAGAAATGGTCAGCTCTATAATGTTTTGAAAGTATTATTTACACCTTCAGATATTCTGTATGTTTACATCGTGGTTTGGGAATGGCATTGGATGTTGAATTTGATAAGGAATGTAAATGAATATTTAGAATTTATAATATTAAAATAGTTTTTCACATTTCTTCAGAGATTATTTGGAATCTTTTTGGAAGAACTGGTTTTGATAGTGTTGAAGGACCGGTTGGAACTTTATATTTTTTGGAAAATAATTAGGGTTTTGAAAGTATAAATTCTTGATTGGTTTTTTAAAATATTTTTTTGGGGAAATGGTTTAAATGATCATGTTACATAATGGCCCATTAAATGTTGTGAATGGGTTTTTATATTATGGGAACCCCTATAGAGAATTACCATATTAGGGTTATCGTGAATGTGGTGTCAGTGTTTGCGGTAGGCAAGTATGGTGATGGCATGTAAGGTGACTCACACGTACAAGGTCCCCCTACTAACACATTTTAATATTAACATTGGTTCACTAGAAATATTTTAGAGGGTTGGGTGATGATTTATTATCTCCCCAATTATATGGGTTAGTACCCCTTGGATTTCATAGTGGCTAGGTAGGTTTTTCCACTAGTGAGGCTAGTTTTGAGAATCCAGTTGGTTGTTGATTGTGGAGTTTCACCATACGCAAACAAGGGAATTCAAACCAAGTACGTATAGGAATAACTCTAGTAATTTTTATTAAATTCCAATGGTTTACTATATGTAATCTCTTGATTATCTTCTCTATTATCTTATTTCTTGTTTATGTTGTTTATTCATTTTTAGAAAGTCTTGGTATTGCTTTGTTGGACATGGGTTTGGGGTTTCAGTTATAAAATGGTAAACTATTTTTAAAATCATAATATGGTGTGTGTGTTTTTTGAAAATGGTAGTGATGTGGTTTTTAACTAAATATTTTAAAAAAAATGTTCCTATATTTATTTCAAACTACTGTTTATGGACTATTTTGTGGATGGAAATGTATTGAAGATTTGGTTGCTTCTTGCTGGGCTGCTAAGCTCACGTGCTACTTGTGCAATTTAGTGTTAGTATACCCAATATATTTAGAAGGTTCAGATTTTATGGTTCATGTTCTTTTTTTGGAGATGTTTATTATGGTTGGAGATGACCAAGGAGTTATATGGAGATCTTGTTGACATAACATGTTTTAGTTTTGTATTCAGTTTTTAGTTTGGCCTCCAGTTGTATTTATATATAGACATATTTGATTATTTATTTATGATCAAATTTTTGTTATTTATATGTGCTCTATTTTTTTATTTTACTTATTTTATCATTTTGTATAGTAAAAAATGATCCCATGATGATTACATTAATACATTCCATGAGTTTATAGCTTATGGGGATTAGAAACGCCCTTTAGGCCATGTCCTGAGCCAGGCTGGGTGTCAGGTCTGATGGTATCCTGACATGGTTCGCAAAATACCACCACATATAAATATCCACATAATCCCCACATGCCACACCAAAACAACACATCACAACAATATTACAATATGGTGACCTGAACATTAGTAACATCATTCGTGTGTCCTCCTCCTACCAAGGAAGTCCCCTACCATGTATCATTATCAAAATCACATATCCAAGTCATGTTAGTATATTACATACCAAAACCAAAATCCCAAACATCCTTTGTTCACATACCTTTCATGATCCATCATATCATGTTCCACATGTAAAATATAGAGTCTGGATGATGGAGTAGTTAACTATCTATTAACTTATTGTACTATATGTTGGGGGAAATAGCAATAACCCAAAACTATATGGGTTTCGGTTAGGGTATGAAACTCAGGTGATGGTGCATGAGAAAAATAAAATAAAATAAAATAAATATGATAGTGACACAAATTCTTAACCTAAGGGTTCACCTTTAGAAACAATGATACAATTATCCATATGATGCTCCTCACTATCACCATCTCTAAAATGAAATGATATAATAACTAAAGAAACCAAAATATATATCCATACCAAAAATAATAGAATAGTTTTATCAATTAAAAAATTCATTAAACCATTCATTAGATTTAAGAATTATTTTTTACCAATATCACCAAATTAATTAAGCCATTCATTCATCTATATTTAATGTCAATATGTTGATTAAACCCCTTCCCATATCATTTATAACATCCTCAATTATTTATTAATCACAATAAACGCATTGATTACCATCTTTTA
Organism: Viscum album; assembly: GCA_963277665.1. Lineage (NCBI taxonomy): Eukaryota > Viridiplantae > Streptophyta > Magnoliopsida > Santalales > Viscaceae > Viscum > Viscum album. The sequence goes on along the minus strand of OY728165.1, from coordinate 902,940,027 downwards.
GTTTACATCCCATCATTCCTCATTTTCATCCCATTACCCATTATATGTTTCATTGATTCTAACCACATATAGTGACATTAGGAACCTACAACACAACCCTACAACAAACAAACCCATCACCACATTAAATGACACATAACAGATTCAAAAAAACAAAATGAAAATGAAAAATAAACTTCTTTTCATAATAACCAATCATACTACCATAACTATAATCACTTAATATATCATCCACTATTAACACAACCAAACGATATCACATAATCACAATCAACTACAAAAACCATACATTACTCCTCAAATTATAGTAAGAAAATACAATATATGATATTAAAATAAGGGAAACGTAAGATAAATTCAGATTCTCTATCCTCTCCATGATTATTATTTTTACATCAAAATATAATTTTGAGTTCAAATAAAAAAAATTTAATTCCATATTTCCACTCAAATTACTCGTTACAAACATCCATTGATTGGCCCTTTAAGAAATTTATTTTGAACCTATCAAGAATATAGTTTTATATATATATATAATTTGAATCATTAGTAAAAATATCAATAACCCCATAGATATATATGAAATAAAAAATGGTTTTCATAATGTAAATGTTAATCATATTTCTTCTAATTAATTTCCTTTGGTATAATTCAGAATCTTGCCTTGGCTAATCTATACCATCAACACAATGAAGGAATAAGCATGATCAATAAAATATTTATTCATAATTTAAGAATGATAAGTTTCAAATCATATACCTCAACTAAGAATTCAATAATCACTACACAAGTCAATGAGGAAAAACAAATCAAACCACACCAGACACACATGGATCAACCATGAGTCCTTGGATCTCACCTATTTGATATGATGAATCCACGGTCCTAATATAATCAAAAGAAAGTTAATGATCTCCAATTAATAACAATTCATTTCATAGTTTTTGAATAAAATCATAGGAGTTTGTTATTATATGATAAAGGGAATAAATTAATAATAGAATTAGAATTTTAAAGGTTCAAAACATGATGGGTTGTGATCACTCTACCAAGATGTTAACTCTAGTGTACCTGTACAAATAATGTAATGATATATCTTTACATCACTTTTATTATCATGGTAAAAACTAACTTACCTACAAACATTTATTGAATTCTTCATCCAACCATGATGACTATATAACAATACAAGATCATCAAAATATTGTGCAGATCCCAACCTTCTCATGTCAAATCCGAATACCCCAAACCACAGCACAATGGAATAGACGAAATCATGAAAAAATAAGCCATAGTTAGATAGAATGATGGAAATAAACCACCATGAAATTAATGTTATAGTTGATAAACCCATAAATTAATACCACTAACATGAAATTAACCCATAGGTTCATGTAAGAATAATCCCATGTAAGCCACATGACATACAACCATTTTATGATAAACACAAATCACCCTAGTACCACCATGACGAAACCCATCCAATCACAACACAACCAAAATCATGAAAGTTGAACTCAAAATTAATCATGCTAGATTAACCCAAAGAAAATACAATGTAAGAATAACCTGGGACCTTCACACCATAATGAATCATATTCACAATATAATTGTAATTGCACATTAAAAAAATGAAAATTAAATCTTTGATGGATCACACCAAATGATGAAAAATAACCATGAATCAACCCAATGTTTCATGGAATGAAACACTACAATACAGAAACACAAACTCCTGTATCCAACTAATCATGGAATATATTTTTGGAAAATTCCATGAATCATTCCATCTAGATAAAATTTCAGCTACAACTCCCAATTTCTTCCATAAAATAATTCAAAATTCCCCAACACACATAAATCATAATGAACTAGTGTGAGAATGTATCAAAATTTGAAAACCTATCCCACTAGGTCTAACCTGGTTAGAAGAAGACCATGGAGCCACATCCCCATGACCACCTCCATAGGCTAGTGGAAAGAGACAAGTAATGATAATTCATAAAAAAATTTAGAGACCTTTTTCCAAATTTTCATGGGCATATATAACCCACCATGTTCATGAATTTGTTCAGAAGAACAATAAAAAAAACTAACACCAATAGTAAAACCCATGCATGTAGTAACCTCATGGAAATAAATATGTGTGTGATATTCCAATACAATACGTTGAAAAATATATATCCACAGAGAAAAGATTTCCCAACCTGAAAAAACTATAAAAAACGATAAAAGATCCTAAATATATATCTAGAATCCCCATCCACAGTATGTGGTCTATGCACCAGAGTATCCCTGTGATCCTATTAAATCACTAATTATCTATTTTATGTCTACATAAGAGATGGCATGTGTGGTATAATCATATTCATGTTTGAGTATCTACATAGCTAGTAATACTCCACAAAAAAAATGAATACAGATTGATAGAAGATACAATATAACTTTTCAGCCCAAACCAAAGCATGATGGAATATACCCAATAACCCATGTAATTTTCACATATAAGATATAGAGATGAGTGAGAATGTTGATCTTTATCTCATATCCCAGCATAAGACTCTGAGTCTTCTTGTAGCTCTAATGGTCCACCGTCATTGCCCAACATCATGTGTGCCTGACCGAAGAAGTAACTAAATTGAAGACCCAAACCTCTTCAAAATGTCACAATGTCAAGGGGGAAAATCTCCATGTAGAGTTCTTATACATGTATGTTATAATAGGATTCCACTCAGTATATAACTAGAAGACCACTTCCTAGTTCATTAGGGGGATTCTACTCAGTAGGTAGAGGATACATGACCTTGTCTATAAACGGGATGCCACTAAGTTGGTATAGAACCCATTCCCTAGTAAGTTATGGGGATGACACTTGGTAAGTATATAACCAACACCCAATTCTGTGAGGTTGTTTCAATTATATCAGCAGAGGAATCATTCCCTAGCCTGTTAGGGAGACGCAACATAATAGATAGATATATGACTCATTCCCTATTACATCAAGCGAATGAAAATCAGTATGTAGAAGACATAGTCCCTAGCCCACCAAGGAGAACCCACTCTATTAGTAGAGGACCTGCACCCTATTCTATTAGGGGGACATTAATGCATTTGCAGAGGACCCAGTCCTCAGTCCATTGAGGGTTTCCACTTAATAGTTATATATATGACTTACAATATAGTCCATTTGAGGGCATGCATCTGAGTACATTTGGATTAGTATGGGGGATGCACACCCCTGTATTGATAGGGGGTTTTCATCCCTAGAATCCATATGATGATATTTACCAATAAGTTACATCATCAAACATGACCTATAGAAATTTCAAACTCCTAAAATATCACCATTTATATCAAAATACATTATGAATATCACCATCGCATTCTACATGGAAAAACATTGTATAGGCTACTCTCATGCTAAAATCTGAGTCAAAACGAAGTATATATGAGAGAAATAAGATGTAATGGGATGTACATGATGTGTATGTTGTTCACATGCAGTGTGACCCCACCACATTCCATGGCCTTATCTCCTCTGATCATGTCTCTGAAGCCACATCACCATACATAACATGTATCAGGACCTTAGGGTGTGTTATGTCCCCCTGATGAATACATTGTTTCTCTTGGACATGGACTTGACCATCATCACATGCCATGTACTTAGTCGTGTGATTTTCTGTGTATATGGCCCTTATCGGGTACTAGCCCATTATCATGTACTCCCTGAGTATATGATATGTCCTCAACATGGGGTCCTTTGTGTGTAAAGCTGCCACATGGCCCAGATACCTAGGGGCTCATTTGGGATGTAGAAAATACACACAGTTTGTTATCCTATTCTTTTCCATAACCCTAGCCGTTATAGAGGGATGGGTTACACAATGTTTTTTCATCAGAATACATGCCACATAGTCACTTTTTTTATTAGAACTCTTGGTTTATCATGTTTTCTTTATCTTATTATATTTCCCCACGATTTCCACCTATTAACCAACCAAAATTGGAGTTTTATTCTTTAGTCCATCAATTTCATCCCCCTAGTGGTCATAAATCAGATTCTGTTGATCTGTAGGAAGCCCACATATCACCTGCACACCTCCTGTCACTATTACTCAGCCCTAGATCATATATCCCTGAGATTCATCAGCTGCTATAATGACCCAAACATTTATCAAATGCAATGTCTCCCTTCTTGAAGTAATGTCATATAATATAAAATCCTATTAGGATACACAATTCCACATCATTCTCAAATAAACTACATTTTGACCTTTACAAAAAAAAAATTCCTCATCTGTGATTTGAATTTTGAAAACTGAACATACAATGTTGTGATCAATAAGATGTTTGGAATATAATATGAAATACATAATTTTTGGTGAATATTAACATACCCTTATGAATACTAATGTTACCCTTATGAATAGTGTTATGACCCTTATGAATATTAAATTATCCAAGTGAATAGAAACCTTTCCACTGATAGTTTAAATAAAATTTATTCATCCTATAAGTGGAAATAAGGTATAATTATAAAATAGTGTTGGTATTTTTGTAAGTTGTGAATGTTAAATCATTTATTTTATAATTTATATGAATACATATTTAAATAAAATTTATTCAGATAATATTATTTTGATTAGTATTGATTATATGTTAATTTTATTATTCCTTAATTAATTTTTTAATGTTTTAAAAAATCATTTATATTTTTAAAATTTGAATTTTTAAAGTAAATTATAATTTTAAATAATTATTAAATTACTCCAAATTTTAAAATTATATTCTTCAAATGGAGTTCAATTTTTCATTCTGCATGTTGAAAAATGGTTCAGGTGACTTTTTTATTTTTCTAAAATACGTGAATTTTTTGTCAATAGTGAATTTCAATAATTTAAAATTTATGCTAAATAAATGAATTTCTTCATCATGATTGAGTCATGGATAATGTAAATGGACCACAATTAAAACTCGTATGCACTTATTACTATTTTTATTGACTACAATCCACACTATTTCTTATATTCTATAGAAATAATAATTTAATGAATATAATATTGAGAAAACCCCTCTCATGTCCACTATAAATACCACCCCTCGCTCCATCATTTATTCACACCTTTAAAGCGTAATTTTATTTCCAAAATCAGACCAATGCTATTCTATATCCCCTACCCCACTTCTACTATCCCTTGGTCTAATAAATGGTTCCAAACCTATTCCCGAAAGAGTGTCTCATAGATGATATATTCAAGAGTTAATTTCCCTCTGTTTTCTTTCATATTCCTTTCAAATTTCTTAACGTGTCTTCCTTTATCCTCAAATTATATTATCCAAATGTCATGATTACCCCCGTATGATTGATATAATAGTGTCATATCATATAAATGGAAAATTATACAACATAAACCTTCCTCTATCTCTTTGTTTATAAAAATGAAATTATTGTCTGTGATGTGATAATTTATGAACTTCGTGGGTGATACATTTCAATTTTAATTAAAATACTCTAAGGCTATCAATAAAACCATTAAGTGATTAAAAAATTATTCTAATATGTATTTCGTAGCCCCTTTTATTTCCTGTAAACATGTTTTATAAATAATACTAAATGGTAAAACAAAACATGTTCATTGTAATCCAAAAACTACCAAAATTCATCCCTACTGATCATCACTAAATTATAACTAATGATTATTCCACATGGTATATAACTTAAAAAATTAATATATAATTTTAAATCCTATAAAATCATTAAAAAATTGTAATATCAATTTTTAATGTTTATCTATGTTCTACCAGGACTTCCTTTTTGGTTTACAAGTGAACCGTTCATGAAAACTAAGAAAGAGAACTCTCCAAAACAAGGAATTAAACACTATAACTCAACCACATTACCAAAAATAACTTAATGAAACATTAATGAACCATATTCACATATAATATATTATTAAATTTCTAATTAATGAATTAATTTAATTATATAGGACATTAATGTGATGGAAGTGTATGGATACAAGGTATGGTGAATTCATGAACCCAACTCTCATTCATTGGGATTTTTTTATTTCACCGCATTTTCAGTATTTTCATTCCTTGAAGATAATATATTCATTATTATATTCATTTTTTTGGGATATAAATTTTATCTAATTTAGATAATTACAAACTTAAGGTTTTCCAAATGAACACTTATTATAAAATAAAACACCAATTTTACTTCTCGAGAATGTCTTCAATATTGTTTGATGAACATGTATGTTATTGCCTCTTTCTTTTGGGAACACATTTTTAATGAAGCTATGCTTTATTAAATTTAACCCATTGTATTCCATTGTTTATTTGACGTCCAATTTTGATATATTTTCATTATGGCATGCATGACAATGTAAATGTTACGATGTGATGGGTGCACCCGGAATTATATAGTGCAATTTAAAATGTTATGATGCGATGGGTGTGGAAAAAATTATATAACACTATAATTCATTTTGTAATGTGATTATTCTCATGAGATAATCTGAAATATTCATTAACATGATTAGATAATTGTTCACAACTATAAATGGTAGTTGACCACAAATGTATGATGTTCCATTTTTATGCATACCACGATCCATAACTTTATTTAATGATTCCAGTCATGATATTTATGATACTCTTATGATTTTTTCAACCCAATTAATATTTTTATTATAAATCCTCTTATTAGGGTTTAGATCACCCCTTTTGATATATATACTCAAGACACTATGTGTACTAAGTACATTTCAAGGGAATATAAAAAGATGGAGAAGAAGGAATTAAATAAATGTTTATGTTTTTTTGTAAATATTATGTATGGTCGTATTTTTTCAAAGACCCTTAACATTTGATTCCTCTTCGGGTAATTAATTTATGATATTAACCCTTAAAATTATGTAAAAGTAATATAAGAAAATATGTTTTGCTATAGTTGGTATCAAATGCATGGTTAGATAATTTGGGAATTATGATTAGTGAACCCTTGAGAATACATCAATTATGAGACTAAGTACCAATATTCCCACAAGAATCTTTGGTAAAAAAGATACCCTATATGATATGATATTAGTGTAAATTTCACAAATCAACATGTTATTTTTTCCTGAATCGTTTTCTTATGTTTTTTTCTATCCATTTCTATTTTAGAAAATGGTGAGAATAATGAGAAACCAGGCCAACAACCCAAAGGAGGGCCAATGCAGTGATTTCCCAAATGACCTTCCCAGGGATTTGGGATGTGGAGTTGAAAAAATCATGAAAATGATTACCCAGTTGTATCTGGTTAGAAACAATAAAATGTATAATGTGGATCTTTCTCCTTCGCCTAAGAGGGAGCAACTTAGTTTTTTAGGGTTTTATGTGGAAATGACCACCGACAATTAGTGGATCTTCTGATCCACTAGTAACAAAATTGTTGGTTAACTTCAAGGAGAATATTTTTTTTCATTCATTATTCTGAGAAGGAGAAGGTGATTATGACCATTTATATTCTAGTTAGAGAGGCTATCCAATGGTGGTATTTGATTAAGAACACTAATCTGGCTGATGAAATTGAAGTGATGGAATTGGAAGAGATTAAGAACATGTTTCATAATTAGTATTTCCCAAAACAATCATCATAAAATTATCGATAGAGAATTCATAGTGATAAAAAAAGGAAGGAGAATATATCCTGGCCTATGAATAGAATTTCAAATGGCATACAATGTATACTTTGGGATTTATTACCAACAATGATACCACAATTGACAGATTCTTTAGTGGGTTAAAAAAACACATTCGAAAGGCCCTTGAAATTTGAGACATTAAGCGTTATGAATAAGTTTTTCGATGTTCTCTCAATGTGGAGATGGTGTTTGGTGAATGGGCTAATGACTATGGTGATAAGAAATGAAATGTGGAGTTTCATGCCTATGGTTCTAATGATAAATGAGGGAATAATACTCAACAATAGACATGTCAAGAATGTTGGAAGAAGCATCATAGGAATGGCCTCAAAGGGATTTTTAAATTTTCAATGTGTGGTAGAAAAGGCCACCAAGATCATGAATGTAAAAAAGATTTGAAAAGGAAGGAGAATGTGGTGGAATATAGGAGCACACCACCAATGATCCAATTCTACAACTATAGGGAGCACATAAACTATGAAGGCTAGTGCACTAAACCTGGATCCCTAAAGGGTAATTAGTTTCATCGTCCACTAAATCCAAAGGACTAAGGTATGGCTTATTCCATTACTAAAATCGATGTCAAGCAATAAAATGATTTCATATAAGCTAACAATACTATTCACTCCTGAATGGAGAAAGTCATATTTGATTTTGTTTCTAAACATTCCTTTATATCTCACAAGTTTACTAGAAATATGTATTTGAATCCTTAAAACCTTGATGTAGAGATATCTATAAAAACAACAAGTGGTGAAATCATTTCAACCTAAGTGTTTGACTTTTCCCTAGTTGGAAAATGATCGAAGATTCATCCAGCTAATTTTTTGACACTTCCCTTTGTGGAATTCGACCCTATAATGGAGATGGAATTGATCTCATAATATAGAATACATATCAATTTTCAAAAAAAGAAAAAATATTTTAATATTTAAAAAAATACTATGCTCCTCTACATATCAATAGAATATCATGAACCTTTTAAAAATGATTTAATTGTTTGGGTGTTGATTTCTTATATAGAGGCATGCCTCACTCAAATGGTTGAGTCAACAGAAGATGTCATCCAAGTTGATGTTTCTATTGTGATGTTATATAGTGATATTTTTCCTGAATAGTTACCCAGACTTATCCCTAATCATGAGCTAGAGTACTCAATAGAACTCATATGCTGAGATACTCCAATCTCAAAATTTCCCAAGAGGATGGCTACTATCGAACTGGATGATTTAAGAATGTATCTACAAGATCATTTGGAAAAAGGGTTCATAAGCCCTAACACCTCACCTTGGGGTGAAACTAGTTCTCTTTGTAATGAATAAGGATGAATCAATGCGGATGTCTATCGATAATCGATATCTCAAAAAGATCACCATAAATAACAAGTATCTTCTTCCAAGAATTGACGACATGTTTGTTATGTTAAGAGGACCTCAGTACTTCTCAATGGTCGATGTTCATTCTGGAAATCATCTGCTATTGGTGAAGAAGGAAGATATTGAGAATATATTTTTTCCTACAAGGTATGGTCACAATAAATTTATTTTGATTCCCTTCATACATATTAATGCCTCTTTAATCTTCATATATTTGATTAAAAGTGTCTTTGGACATTACTTAGACAAATATGTGGTAGTGTTTTATGGATGATATTCTCATCTACTCATAGAGAAAGGAGGATTATAATGAACAACTAAGGCTTTTGTTTGTGACATTGAAGAAGGATAAGTTGTACGCCATGTTCTGAATGTGTTCCTTTTGGTTAAGCAAGACATATTTAGGGGACATGTGATCACAAGTGAGGGAATTTATGTGGACCCTTAAAAAAGATGATTGAGGAATGGACGAGACCCTCTAGTGTCAAGAAAATAATCATTTTTATTGGAATATTGGGTTAATAATGATGTTTTATAAAAAAATTTATCATGATTTTCTATCCTACTAGAAATGTTAATAAGGAAAGGGGTGACCTATTTCTGGAAGAATGAATGCGAGGAAATATTCCAGGAGCTAAAGAGAAGGTTTATCACTGCACCTATGCCCATCTTACCAAAGTGTTTAGAATGTTTTGTGATATACAGTGATGATTCAATTAATGCCTTTGGTTGTGTACTTATGAAAAATCATAATGTGATAACCTACACATCATGGATGATGATGATCAATTAGTAGGCCTACTTGACGCATGATTAGAAGCTATTAGCTATGTTTTTTCATAGAAAATCTAGCAGTACTATCTCTATGTTGAGAAGTGTGACATGTATACCGATCACAATAGTCTAATGTATATATTCACATAGAAGGATCCCAATATGTGTCAAAGGATATGGTAAGAGCTATTCAATGAAAATTATTTCTCTATAAACTATCATTTGGGGAAGGGAAACATGGTATATAATTATCTAAATTGAAAATAACCTACTAATCTATTCATAATGCGGATTGAGAATGACCTTATCTTCATGGATATGAAAATGATTGATTTGGAAATCATAATGGTAGGGAATACATCCTACCATTCCTAATAATATATCAATGTGAATATTATGGAGGCACAAAGGGATGATCTGGAGTTATAAAAAAAATTGAATGCTTTAAAAGAAGGGAATCTAAAATAATTCCACATCAATGATGATGGTGTGATTCAGTTTGGAACACATATTTGTGTGCCTTCATCACCGGAGGTAAAAAATGATCTTTTGGAAAATGTATATAGCTCAAATTTTCTATCCATCCTAGTAGATCAAATATGTACCATGATATCCAAGAATTATTTTGGTGGGATAACATGTATAATGAGATTAAAAAATTTATCTCAAGGTTCGTGATATGTCAGCAAGTTATTGCATGGTGACAATAGAAAAAATGGATTATAAAACCATTTCCAGTACCCAAGTGTAAGTTTTAAAATGTCACTATGGACATTGTCATGGGTCTCCCAAAGACACCCAAAAGAAAATAATTTGATATGGGATTTCCTAGACCATATAACCAAGACTTACCACTTTATCAGTATTTGGGAAGATCTCTCTTGAAAAACATGGAATGATAAATGTAAAGGAATGTGTGAGACAACATTGGGTTCCACTATCGATTGTATTTGATCATGATACAAGGTTTACATCTATATTATAGAGGATTCCCCAACATGCCTTGAGTACTAAATTGAATTTCAACACTAACTATCAGCCCCAAACTGATGGCCAATCTGAAATATCTATTCATAAGCTCAAATATATACTAAGAGCCTGCTCAGTAGAAATTTGAAGGTGGGTGGGAAAAAGATATCCCATTGGTTGAGTTCCCATATAAAAATATCTTCCACTCGAGTATTCAAATGGCTCGATATGAATCTATATATGGAAATCAATGTATAACTCTAACCTATAGTTATAAAGATGGACAAAGAAAGCAGTTGTGACCTGATCTTGTGAAAGAGATGACAGATAAGGATCATGTCATAAAAAAACATATCATTATGGCTCAAAGTCAGAAAAAGAGCTATGATGACAATTGTCGAAGGGAAATGGAGTTCTAAGATAGAGATAAATTCTTCCTTTGAATATCACCGTGGAAGATATTCATGCTGTTTGGAATTAAAGGGATGATATTCCCAATGTACTTTGGCCCCTTTGAGATCGTTGGCCACATAGGAGGTATGGCCTATCGGCCTACACTTCCACCAAATATGGCTTATGTTCATGATGATTTTCACATATCACTTCTGAGGAAGTAGATACTTGTCCCCTCACATGTACTAATCTTAGAGGTGGTACATTTTGAAGATGATATCTCTTTGGAGGAGAATCTAGTAAAGAGTATGGATCAGAGAGATAAGTTTAAATGCAACAAGACAACTGATCTTGTCAGTGTGATGTGGAGTAACCATATGTATGAAGAAGCAACTTGGGAATAAGAGGATACAATGAACGAGAAGTACCCACACCTATTTATGTAAAATGAAAATTTCATGGGAGAAATTTCAAAATGGGGGAATGAATGTAATGAATCGAACTTTTATCAAATGCAAATTATCCCTTCTTGAAGTATTTTCATATAATATAAAATTAAATTAGGAAACACAATGAAACATCTTGAATAAATGAACTAATATGTGACCATTAAACATAATTTTTCCACTTCTGTAAATTGAATTTTGAAAATATTATGTAAACGGTTGTGATAAGTGAGACATTTGGAATCCGATATGACAAAAATAATTTTTGGTGAATAGTATCATACCGTATTGAATAGTATTTTATACCTTATGAAGAGTAATATGACCCTAATTAATTTTAAATTAGATAATTTAATTTTAAAATTACCACTACCTGATTAAATAAAATGTTTCCATCTTATAAGTGGCCTTATTGTATAATTATTTTATTCTGTCGGTATTTCTGAATGTCATGAATATTTAATGATTAATTTAATGATTAAAAATAAAATTTATTTTAATAAAATTTATTCAAAAAATATTATTTTTATCTCTTATGATTATATGATAATTTTAAGATACCTTAATTAATATTTCAAAGTGTTTGAAAAGTAGTTTTAATTTTAAAATTGGTCTTTTCATTTAAATCACGATTTTCATTAAAAATTAAATTAATCCTATCAGAAATTATTCACATAAAATGGAGTTAATTTTTGTATTCTACACATCATGATATGGTCACATTGAATGTTTTTCATTTTTCTAAAATACATGAATATTTCGCGAATAGTGAAATTCGATAATTTAGGGAAAATGCTTAATAAATGAATTTTTAAATCATTATTAAGTCATATAGTATGTAAATGGCCATTATTTTGAACTCACATGCACTTATTACTATTTTATGTTTGAATTATCTTCACTATTTCTTGTCTAGTGGAAATATAATAAATTAATGACAATATTATTGAGAAAACACCTCTCCCCTCCCCTATAAATACCACCAATCACACCTTCATTTTGACACAACTCTCAAGATTCATTACTGATCAAAATTCTACCCAAAGCTCTTCCCTCCAACCTCCCCCACATACAAAAACATTTTTATTGAATGGAAAAAAACTCTTCCTTAAAGGTTCTCTCAAAGTAGATATATTTAAGAGGAAATTTCTTTTTCTTTTCATTCAAATTCCTTTCAAATTTCATTTCATTTCTTCTCTTATCCACAACATAGCTTATCCAAATGTCCTGTTAACTCCATTATTATTAATATAAGAGTACAATATCTTTTTAAGGGAATATTATTAATTATACTCCTTCTTCTCTCTCTCTCTCCATCCTTGAATATAAAAATGAATTCATTGTTCATGATGCGTTAATTTACATACCTCATGGGTGATGCAGTTCCATTCTCCTTCAACGACTCCTAGGATGTCAATAAAACAATTAAATGGGTGAAAAAATATATTATAATACATATTTATAAACCTCTAGTTTTTTCTGGAAACAAGTTTTATACACAATACTAAATTATTAAAGAAAACATGTTCATTGTACTTCATAAACCGCCCAAATTAACCCCAACAAAAATAATTGAATTCTAACAATTGATTCATCCAAATGGCATATAACATAATTCATTATATGATCATTTAAAATCATGTAATATCATTATTATCTTATAACAACATTTCTGTATGTTTATCCATGTTATAAATGAATTCCATTTACATGTACATGTAAACCGTTCATGAAAACTACAAAAAAGAACAATACCAAATAATGAATTTAAAATCAATAAATCACCCAAGTGCCATGAAAGAACATAATGAAACCATAATTAACCATATTAATATATAAAATTTTATTTATCTTTCAAATAATTAATATAATGACATTATACAAGAAATTAGATTGAAGAAGGTGTTTGGATACAATGTAAGGGTAATTCTTGAACCCAACACTCGTTCTTTGGGTTTTCCCTCTTTCACTACATTTTTAGTATGATTATTCTTTAAAAACATCTATTAATGATTATAATTAATTTTCTAGGATATACATGTTTTATAATATTCTTTATGGAAAACATAATGCTTTCCAAAAGAACTCTTCTTTTAAAAGAAAACACACCATTTTCTTTTCATGATTATCTTCACTAAAGTTTGATGATCAAGTATTTTGATCCCTTTTTCTTTTGGGAACCCAAAGATTATGAATGTATGATTTATGAAATGTAACCCATTCCTTTACATGGTTTATATTATATCCATGTTTTGTATAGGTTATATGTGGCATGCGTGATAATGTAAATGCAGTGATCTGGCGGGTGCACCAGAAATTATATAGCACAATGTAAATGTTATGATGTGATGGGTGTGCCCTGAATTATATATCACTCCAATGCATTGGGAAATGTGATAAATCTTAGAAGTTAAAGTGAAATATATATGGACATGATGTTACCTTTTTTCACAACTATGTGTTGTAGTTGACCACTAAGACATGATGTTCATTTTTTTACATTCCCATAGTACATACCTTTATTTAATGATTCCTCCCTCGGTTTTGATGATGATGTTATGATTATTATCACCCTATGTTATATTGTACTTATATATCCTCTTACCAGGATATTATCCCACCCATTTTGATTTATATCATTAATAGACCATATGAGATATGGGGATTTCAATTGAAAATAAGAATCCAGAGAAGAATGTCTTAAATAAATGATTTTTTTATAAATGTATTGTATGATCGTAGTTTTCCCAAGACACTAAACATTTGGATCCACTTTGTGTAATGTATTGATTATTATTGTAAATAAAATGGCATAAATTTAATGTAAGAAAAGTTGTGTCACTATACCAGTATCCCAAAGTACATCATGATCCATACACAAATTGCAAATTTGTTCATTATATTTGAATTTTCTGTGAATCTGGGGGTCATATCACACTCAAACCTACCCACAATAATCAAACTAAGACATCATAGGACCATATAGAAGAAAATAAAAATTTAGGTTGAAAATCACCATAACAAGGGTGATAAAAAACATTGTACAATTATTATTTTTTACCAATTTCAAGCAAGGAATCTAGTGTGATATCATGGTGTATGAAAATGTAGTAAATTGAGTAATCAATTTATTTTGATTAAGGGGTATCATGAAAATGGGTTTGAAATTATCAAAAAGAGATAATGAGATCAAATTTATACATTAAAAATTTAATAAAGTGGGAAAGAACACAATTTAAGAGTTAAATCTCCATATTTTATCAGGGTTATCTACTTATTATCAATTTACCTTGATATATTCCCTAGTTTTTCATTATTCTTGATCCACTGAGGAATAAAAATACATCCTCCTCTAAAATATTCGATGGTTATGAAGATAAACCTGATGGTTTTCTATAATAGTCTCTTTATAAAATGAAATAGGATATATTAATTGAATGAATTAATTAAATAATTTAGTTAATTATTTTACCTAACATAACTACAAAGGGCTTCCTCATCTAAACATCTGGATACGACCAAATTTAGTTTGTGCCTTCTGTAAAATCTAGGTTTTAGATTCATGATGGGTCTCATATTTTCATATTTCAAATCCATGAATGATATATTCCATTATTTTTGAAAAACAACATGCACATTATATAAAATATATTTATCATTTTTATAAAATTAATTCTTCTCTCACCGGGCCTTGGAATCCCAGGACGTACTAGCATCTCACGCTAAAAATATTTATGGATATATTTCAATTTTTAAAATATGTAAATAGTGTCTCTATAAGGAATTTCTATTAGATGGATATCATATTTATTCATATCATCAATAAAAAAACATACAAATAAAATTCTAAACATTACAAACACCTCTCAGAGATACATTTCAAATTGGAACAACACTATTGTAATCCAAACATCTCATACATAGATATAAAAACATATTATACTAATGTTCATACCATTAAATAAGGATCCAAACAATAATTTATTAGGGGTTGGGTCTTTGGAAACATGGAACCCTAAATAAAAGGTTCTTAGGTGAACTATATTATATCCCACTAAGTTCTTCAGAAATAGAACCCTTCTTAGAAACATCATTCATAATACCTTTATTCATAACTTTGGTAAAGGAAGAAAAATAATGTATGATTTTTGATGACTTGTAATGATAAAAAAGAGACACATCAAAAGAATATGAGAATAAGGTTATGTGAATATGGGAGTAATATTTCAAAACTATACCATGAATATCATATATCATAATAAAGAGTCATAGAATAAATATTGGAAGTTAATAAGATATAAATAATAATGGAATTAGATAACATGCGTTATTAGATCAAAACATGGACGTATAAAATTTATTTTTTGAATACACATAAGTATATAAGACCATTTCTTTAGTATTCATGGCTCATTTCCAAATTATCATAGTTTTATGGGTTAACTACTGAATCTATAGGAGTAGTCAAGTTTCACCCCCATGAGTGACATAGTGGACTATGATCACTTCCCAAACTAGTGTTTTAGTAATTTTCCACTCTCAAGACCATTGTAGTTGTCAAAGTCTCTTACTCAAATAAGTTTACTCCCAATTCCATACCTATTTATCTGATGAGATAATCATCAATACCAAATTAATCAGAGGGGGATATATATCCGTACCATTACTTAATAAAAAATTTATTATGCCAAAGTATCATAAAACATTAATCATATCATAACCATGAAAATAAATGGGTTTTATAGACATTTCATCATAACATAACCCATGGAAAGGAAACATGATTATTAATCTTTTCATCATTTCACCATAGTATTACCCATGAAAGGGGAATGGGTTTGATAAACATATTGTCGTCAAAAATATTATATATATTGAAAAATTTTAAGGATGGTATAATTAGATCATATACCTAGTAAACATTAATTAACATCCTAGGAAGTCATCTTAGATTTAAAATTATTTTAAAACATCACTTGGAACATTTATTGAAGAAAAAATGCGTTTCAATTTGAAATAACACTTTTAAAATCCATAAACATACCAAATATTAAGAAAAAAATTTTATTTGAAAATAAAATCAGAAAATTTTAAATGAATATGTAAATCATTGAGTTTACATAATGGTGGGAAATATTGTTCGTGTTATACATGTTAAAACAAATATTCCATTCACATTTTTGGTAAAAGTTGAAAGGTCCTTGTTTCGAAAATGAAGAGGACATACACAAAAAAATAAAAAAATAAAAAAAGGTTAAATATATCTTTAAAAAATCATTGGTGTAATATTATCTTTGACACATTCTTAAAAAACATGGACATTGAAGAAAAATTATTTTTTACCAATTAGGTAAATTAATACCATTTTTATTTAAAATGTTATTTTGGTCTAATTTGTTATTAATGAGGGGAATGTTAAATTAACAAATTTATTATCTAAAAAAAATGAGAATAAAAATAATGATTTTTTTGAGTGGTAGATAACAATATTTCATTAGATGAAGGATAACCATAAACAATCCCGAGAAACCATGATATTGTATCATAAAAATCTTTACCAGTTTGGCAGCTTTTGAATCATAATCCTAATGAAAGTAATAAATTTATCTATTCTTGTTAGTAATAATAAATATCATAATAATATTAATAAAATAAATTCATCATCAGTATATACACCATACAAAAGAAATAAATGGGGAATATTTCATGTGCCTCACATGGATAAAATTGAGATGAAAATTTCTTACATGATTTGGTAACTTTTGAATCGTAATCCCCATGAAAGAATAAAAATAAATAGAACTTTAACAACATTTATTATATATAAAATAAATATGTAATATTTAAAATTACATATATATACTCCTCATAAAATAATATTGGATCATAACATAACAGATGTCACAAAGAAGAAAATTGGAGACAAAAAACTAGTAATTCAAGTCCCTATATTCATCGTATATATTAAAAAATAATGTATAATAAATATTGTTTTATTATAAATATATTATAGAAAAAAAAATATTTCAATATATTATTTAATTTTGACCTTTTATTGATGTTTATTGAAAATTTCATTCATAAAATCATGTTTCTTATATTAACAGCTTCATTTATCAGGTATGTTTTTATTTGGTATCATATGTAATTTTTAATTCATCGTCATTCCATAAACTCTATAATGTTAAGAATCATATATAGATAATATATATTCATTAATAATTTATTTTATTAAATCCATTTATGTTAATGATTGAAAATGAATTACACCATTCATGGAGATTGTAGGATGTTTTTACGCATGAAAACTATTTCCATTTTCTAAAAAAATGAAATTATAAATTGAAAATAAAATATAAATTTACATAATAATTTATTCTCAGAAATATTATATATATATATATATTTTAATTAAATCATTCATTATCCATATCAGTGTAAAAATAAAATGAAAAACATATCACATCAAATTAATGAGGCGATAGTGCACATATATGCACAAGCGATGTTATTGTTTTATGAAGGACTATAAGGTTAGATGTTGGATTTGATATTATTATTTCACAAATTTAATTATCTAATAAATTCTATATACATATTTTAATTATGAAATTATATCGATCCATAATAGGTGGTGATAGAAAACAAATTCACCTTAGATTGTGAGGTGGTAGTCCACCGTACACATGATCGATGGATCATTTTCCTATTTGATTAAGGAGGATAATATATTTGATATGAAATTATCAAAATAAAATATATTTATATGGAAGATTCATATGTTATTATATCTTCATATTTGGATCATATTTTATGGTGGTCGAGGAATAAATAAACCAGGAATGCTCAGTTAATAATGATATTTGTCTTTTAGATAACCTCCTTATGATTGAATCAAAATACTTCATAAAATATATTCCTAATAAAAATAAAGATTCTTTTTAAAGATAATTTAATTAATAATGATATAAAGGTAGGTATTTTTGAAAAAATTATTTTTAATTATGAATAAAAGAGGAAAGGGTGTTGTCTTTTATAGAGGGGGGTTAGGACACTCATAGATGTTTGAAAATTAAAAAGTTATCAAAATGTTTTAAACATTAAAAAAGGATTAAAAATGAATTATTATCAAAACATAAGGAATATAAGGTCCTTAGTTTTCCATAATATAGTAATTTAACATGTTTCTTGTCATTTTAACCATTATATGTTTTTAACCCCCCTATAAAGATATTTTATCCTTAACCATGATAATTAATTATTAATGTTTTTACTATTAATTATGACCGAAACAATAAGTTGAATATATTATATATAATGAATTATGTTGATTATAAATTTTTAATCTATTTTTCCAAATTAAACTCACATAATTGGTACAATTTAATTTAAAATTAATCCAACAGTCACGATGAAAAAGTTGTTTTACAAAGTGATAATTTTAACAATTATAATATATTTTAATATAAAAAATTAAGTATCAAGTTTATTATAAATAACTTACTTTGATTAAGATTGAAATAATTTTTCTTTTTGAATCTTATGTATTTTGAAACAAAAGATGAATATTTACCTGATTTAAATGAAAAGATGTCTTCATTAAAAACCATTATTTTTCACTATTTTTTGAAAAATTGACCTCTTCTAAAAATCTACAAAAAATCAATTTACAAAATTTTGGAATTTTGATTAAAAAATGATTATATGTTTTTCAAATAGATATTCTATAATTGGAAGAAAACTAATTTTATTATTTTTTTCGCAAAAAACAATAAATGTCATATTTTTAGAAAAAATATATCATCACATCATATAAAGAATTTTCCAAAATATAATCAATTATTTATAAAAAATTATATATAAGTAAAAATTTAATAATTTGGTTTATAATTTTTTTATTCCTATTCCTATTTTCATGAATTACATTTTAGTTAAAATTGTCTCATTTATATAATAATACTAGTACTATATCATGGTTCAATAAAACTCGTTGTCGCGTATAATGTTTTCTATCAATGAAATGAAATTTATTGAAAAATAATACATAAAATCACAGTTTGTTACCTTTACCCCTTTAATATTTATTTCTCTCTATAAATTCCATCACTCTGATATGAAAAAATGACTGTATTTCTACCTCATAATATCCTCATCTTCAAAGGTAGTTTCCAGAGGATTGTGGTTTTTAAATAAAACCTCAACCATATGAGTGTTTTTTTTGTATAATTTTCTCTATAAATTCATGAATATCCACAATTTCTTCCTCATGTTACATATAATGTTCCATTGGAATGAATTTTTAGTTTAGTAAATGTGTGGGATTATGTATTTATTTCTTCCGGAGTTATTCATGGATCAAATTATGAACCTAAAAGAGGTTCCTTGGTAGGAAGAAAAGATAAACTACAATCCCAACTCAATAAATAATATTCAAGGTTTTAATATACCTATGTATAATATTTTTTATTCCTAAATCTCACAACTATATTCCATGGATAAATTTAGAGGAAAAAAAGATTCATGGAATTTATACTCTAGATCATACCTATGATTGTCAGGATAAATTATCTATTAACACTGAGCTGCATTGAGGTGTTGTTGAATGGATATGAATTTCTTTTCTATTTCCATATCTATCTTTGGTCCCAGTAGATTTATTTCTTATAGTTCATCTTTGTTTGTTGTATTTTTAAAATTATGGCCACATATTTATTAATAAACAGTTATTTGAATGCTCTATTGAATGTTATTTCTGAATGGGAACCTGGTTAAATGATTGGGATTATCTCAAAAACCCTTGAAATCCCAAAAAAAATCTTATAATTTCTAATAGGGTTTCAATTTTTCACTCAAACTGACCATCAATCTGGGGTGGATACATAGTGATGAAACTCAATTATATATTAAGATCTCCCTGAAGGCTTCACCAGAACATCATTGTGATCCTTAGATATCAATCATATACAACAAAATGTGGAACACGATTAAACCTTTCCAATTTCTTAATGCGTATCATGAAAATATGATCCAAATATAAATATTAATTGATAAAGATTAATTTATCAAACATCATTAGTTGGTGTAATATAACCCATATAAAATTGTTCACCTTAGGCATTTTTGGGATCCCAATGACATTATCTGTGGTTATGTATTCCCATTTCCATTCTCGTGTGGGTAATTTTTTTAGCATCCCCTTTTAATTTTCTGTCTCATCCATAACATGTAAACATAGGAAGTAATGGGATTAAAACACTTCAATATCCATGTTCAATCCATCCCACTATAAATACCATTTTAGATCTCTATAAATATTCATACATATAAGATAAATAGAAATTAAATAACTATGATCCACCTATTGTATATCCTTCGTAAAATCTAGAATGGATTTGCCCATACAAGGTGACTGAACCTTATTATTCCATCAAAATCAAGGATAAAATTAGGATCATTTCTATCATACTTTTTTAGCTCTATGTCGTCTTTTTGTGCCTCTCAATTCTTCACTTAGGAATGTGGTTGAACGGTTATTTGAGAAAGAGGGGATTTTACCCATTCATTCTAGATTTACAGACCCATTAATGTGGAATCATGAAATATAGGATATTTTTTTATCCTCATCATGGATATACTAGCATTATCTATTTGAATCAATTCATCAACCACCTTATTATCTTTCCCAGGTTGGTAATGAATTGAGCATTCATAATCTGTTATCATCTCCAATAACCTTCTCTAGTGCATGCTCAATTATTTCTATGTTAGTATATAATTGTAATGATTATGATTAGTATATATAATACACTATTATCCATAAAGGTAATCCCCCAAATCTATAAAGGGAAAATTACCTCAAATAACTCCAAATATTGATTTTTCTAATTTTCTCATGAACCATAAATTATCATTTGGCATAAGCTATAAAAATTTCATTATGAATGGGAATGAATCACAGAATCTTATTTGATTCAACACTATATATTGAAAACACTTCTATATTGTAGTGTAATGTAATCATGGGACAACTAACTAACCATCCCATTAATTCCATGAAAATTTCCTCACATTCAATATTCCATAGGAACCTGGCTCCCTTCTATGTTAACAGGGTGAGTGGATCTGATAGGAATGATAAAATATGAACAATCCATTGAAAATATGCCACCAAACTATGAAAAATTTATATCTCAATCATAATTGTTGGTATAGTTGAATGTTAAATATCCTATGTCTTGGATATATCCCCGTTATTAATTTCTATAACTTTTGAACGATTAAATCTGTAGTATATCTTTGTTATTAACTATTATAACCCCCTCCCTCCAAATATATCACAATGATATGAGATATATAAATACCCTAAAGTATTTCCCCCAGAAGGCCTTAGGATGGATACATTAACCAAAGGTATATAAATATCATTTTGGGGCGGCATTTTCACCAATATTATGTGTATTATAAAGAGATAATATGAATCAACCACAATAAACATCATGAAATATATATAGGAAATCCAAAAAGTACCATCCAAAATTCATGTCTAAATAAAATATATACATGTAATTTCTCGAAAGTAAAAAACCAAAAATAAAAACTAAGTTAGTGTCACAAAAATTTCCAAAGGTCCAATATTGTAATGCAAAACATGGTCCACTATGTCCTCCAAGAGAAAAGAAAATAATTTTATATACATAGGGTGAATATATAGGTATACTTAATAGGAAAACAAAATCCTCTTGTTCACTTCATAAAAGAGCATACTAATGAAATTATTATAATGCAGTAGAACCCAACTGTATATATATAGGTATACTATCTATATCAACCCCACTATGTAATTTTCACCCAATACTATGTTCCTTGTAATATAATTTAAAATTATTCATATCTATAAAGGTTACCCCACACAACATCCCCACTAATTTTCCCCAATCACACCCTAAATCATAAGTCATTTTTCAACCACCTCTTGCAAATAACATAACATATGGTCACATCCCATCCATAAACACCCAGGCCATCACATCACATCATATCCCACCCATAAACACCTGGTAAATCACATCACATAACCAATGTAGTAGGGTAACATGAACATTAAGCAAATAAACATTGTTCCATTGTTATACCATCCAAGGCCCTCTCCATAATCTATCTCATCACAAATACCCTCAAGGAATCTTGGCCATAGAAACATTTATTATAACTGATAAAATAGTTTCTTTTAAAGGATATTGTTTTCAGTGATTAAAAAAATCATAGACAATCCCAATATCACTATACCGACATGATAAAAAATTGTGTAAATCATTCCACTTCACATTTATATTTCAATTATTAAGGTGATTTATCATTATTATTATAGATTCAAATATCTTCCCAAAAGATAAAAATATACAACCATTTGGGATGATACATAGAAGGGAAAAATTAGGGACCACAACTTTGAAGAACAGAGACATACAAGAACATTTTGCACAGAAAAATAGGGGCGTAAATACGTGAAGAAATATCTTCAGGGGAACTTGAATAATTTATAACAACAAGATTCCACAACTCCAAGGGATGATGGATTTTGAAACTCTCATCTCAAGAGAAATTAATCTCGAAATAACAAAGGAATTGCTTTTTTAAAATGTTAGATCATAAAAAACGGGATTAGTTATGGTTTCAATTGGTCATTCAAGATGGATGTAATTAAATCCAAGTGTTCTATAGATTTTAAATGCCGTTGGAATTTTTATAAATTGAAGATCTGATTTGCAGTCTTTAAAAAGGATTTAAAATTCATTAATTTTGGATATATAATCATTTTTTTATGTAACATCAAAAAGGGAAAATATTTAAATTTAGGAAAATCTATAAACAATATTCAAAATTATCCATCATTGGTGGTCCACCATTATATCAAAATGATCAATCATTGGTGATCAATAATTAGCTAAAAATGATCCACCATTGTTGTTCCATCATTAGTGAAAAATGATCCACCATTGGTGATCCACCTTTAGTTCAAAATAATCCACCATTGGTGATCATCGATTAGATCAAAATGATCCACTGTTGGTGATCCACCATTATCTTAGAATGATCCATCCCTAGTAATCCACAATTACATTAAAATTATACAACATTGGTGGTTCATATTTAGTTTAAAATGTTCTATTTTTGTAATCCACTGTTAATTAAAAATAAGTTACTGTTGGTGATTCACCTTTAGTTAAAAATGACCATCCATTGAGGATTCACGGTTCATTCAGAATGAGTTACCATTGGTGATCCACCATTATCTCAAAATGATATACATTTGGTGATCCCCTACTATCCTATAAAACATGTAAAATCTCATTCCTTCCTCTATTAATCATGCGTAGACATTCCATAAACACCTTAATGATCAGGATTTCAATAAGTTAATGGATTATATGGTGCTGAAAATTTGATCAGATAACACTAAAAAATTATCACCCTCAAGAATTTAAGACCAATTAAGAAGGAAAGATATAAAATTTTCAAACAACCATCACTCTAGATACCCATCATGGATCTATACACGCCTAAAAATTTTCTACAATCCAAACCTGCTATGAAAAATTCACTCAATTTCTAAACAAATCGTACAACCCCAAACATCTGGATAATATAATTCCATCATCATAGTGAATATAATTTCCACTATATGAGGTACTCAATTTATTTCAATGGTTTGATCAGGTCATAGTATAATGATTCACAATTAGGAATAATGTTCGCCATTTTTCACATGTTTGATCTTTTTCACCCATCACAAAACACACATAAAATAAAAGGTAAAATTATATATCATAAAACACCAAGGTCATTACAACATAACATAATGCCAAATAGAGAAAGGAAAAAAAAAGAAATATGTTTGTATTGGTCCATTATCTACATCTCATGTTCCAAAGTGTTATCTTCAAGGCCACCATTCCCCCGTAGAACATGAACAAAGAGAATAGTTCTTCCTCATTGAAATATTCTAAAGAGGACCATGGATCCCCAACTTCCACTCAACAAATTTCATTTAATCCAAAATATTAAACTCTCACCACTCAATGGAATTGGTTTGATCGTGAAAAAAAAAACATAGTTGAGAGACATGGAATACATTTTTGATCCATTTTATCCATGGTGGCATTTTCAACTGATATTCCACCTTACCAACTCACCCCAACAGCAACAATGGAAAAAAATATAAGGAGAAATCTTACTCGCCAAGAAAAAGCTCCCCTACACATGTCGACGGGAAGCCGTAAAGAACATGTGCTCCCCAACCTCAAACTCCAAGGGCCTCCTCCCTTGACCATAAAAGTAAATTTTCTGATCATGTTCCTATTTCATCCTCTATCAAAACAACTATAACATATTTATTGTCCTCTCTACCATACTGGGGCCAAAATTTTATCAATCCTAAACAATCTTCCAAAAAAACAGAGGACGACACAACTTCCTATTAAATGCCTAAAATGGGGTAATGCAAATGGACGAGTGATCAATATTATTATAAGAGAACTCAACTAATGGAAGGTTTCATTCCCATGATCCACTCAAGTCAATGAAACATGCTCTTAGCATGTCCTCATGTGCATGGATAGTATTCTCTGTCTTCCCTTCTATCACATACTATAAATAATTTTTGAGGTGTAAATGATTTCGAAAAGCGTGGTTCAATACTCTCTAGACTCATGAGGTTGAACATGCATCCCAATATTATACATTGGATTTTGGGAATCCAAAAACCTACAATACCTCATCCAAACAACTCTTATCAAAGTCATCCCCTTCACTCAACCCTTTATCTCAAAGAAGTAGCTGATTTCATCAACTGATCCACCATTTACCAGATAGCAATGCATCATCCCATAGCTCAAGGTAACCCTATGATAAATTTAATTTAAAATTTATCCCATTTATAATCCAGAATATCCAATGGCTATCGAAAACCCCTAGGAAGATGATAAAAACCCATTAATTACTAAAAATGTAGTCATCATGCCATATAATCTACCACTTCTTGTTACATCATTGGAGAATATAAATGTTTCCTCAATCCATGGTTCATCATTGAACCTTTTGGTTATAATGATAAAGGTGATATATGAAACTCATAATTGACTCCCTAATGATTTTTTTAATAAAACAATTCACTTGAAACCCCATTTAGTTCTAATCATCCTCTAACTAACCCCATAGAGCCTCATTATGGTCAAAATGATCATAAATTACCTCTACAATTGAGTGTCCTACCGAGACTCCCCCAAATACCACATCGGGGAAGACTAAACATATATATGAAACAATCATCGTCTTCAATCATCCACCCTCTCATGTACGTGCATGGGTACCAACTCTTATAAATCTCTCTATGAATCCACATAATCATGAATAACATCACTTTGAAAAATCCTGCTCAATGATTCAACCACCATATTCCACTTTATCTATTTATAGAATATAAAAACATCATAATCTTGATGAAACTAAATCTAACATTGTTTTCAAAGATTCATATCACAACGAGAAAATATATGCCTCAAAATATTTTGATCCATGAAGACCATAAATCCCTACTAAATGAGGCAATGTCTCCAGATCATCAGTCCAAAATAAACTTCCGCTCTTTCAAGATCGTGGGTTGAATAGTTATCATAATGGGAACATTATTTCATAGACCAAAATTAGATCATTTTCCTATCCTACAAGAATATTAATCCTACTCCTAGATGGGATAAATCAGAGAAAATCACAAACAACATACCCACCTTCAATAGCTGAAGAACTAGAACACGAACCAAATTCCCCTTAAAAAAGTCGAATACTTCGAGAAACTAATATGTCCAGATAAATACTTGGTCATTCCTAGTAAATAGTTTCTACTTGGTTTCCACTTACGAGAAATTGGTCACAAAACTATGTTAATATTCTGTGAAACCATGGAACCTACAAACATCATCCATGTTCATGGGTGACACCCATGAATATACTACCTTGTCCTTAGAAAGGGTCAATTACCACAAAATTTTGATACACCACATACCCATTAATGTTCACCTAACATGTCCAATACAAACACATTGGAAGTTTTCCATAGAGTTGGTGGTAACGATGATCCTATTCAATAGCTATGAGAATATCAAAAATATTATCCTTTGACATTGAGTAAATCAATATGCAATAGATGAACACAACTATGAAATGGTCTGCGAATAATGGGAACATAGTGTTTATGACCCTCATGATCATTGTTGTATCATTGTTCATGTTGAAATGTATGACCTTGAAATAAAATTTCCAATAACTACATCTCAAAGAAGACTTCTGGATGTCGGTATATTTCACCCACAATATGTGATATTCATACAGTAGATTAATATTGTAAAACCAAAAATCACACATAAATGGTTGAACAGATTAGAGTACCACAGAACATGAGAGAGATTCATGATCTTAACAAGGTTCAACCTCTATTATTCTATCCACATAATTAGACAACAATTATCATTCATACAGAATAAGACAAGATCACTATAAAAAACATAATGGGATGGATGAATCCCTTCTCCCTCATATCATCGATTTGAATCCACAACTCCAACAACATAGAAGGAATCATATTATAAGTATCCATCATTATCAAAGAACCATCAGGCAGTTTGTCAATCCCAATATCAACATTGCATCGGGAGGGTATCACCACAACCATATCCGGGAAAACATACATGAAATACCTAATAAACCTTCAAACCTAAACTATCCATGTGTAATCTAATTCAATAGAAATGCAATTCATCATGTCCACATGGGGCTCCACATGTCTACACCCCAATAGAAACCCCCACTCCCCAATGAAAACCACATGTCAACCATCAACATATGAAAATCTGACTCACCTCCAACATCATTCGATAAAGACAGAAACACAATTCAACTATTTTATTTTGAGGAAGACAAATTATGGCTTTATATAATGTAATATAATATCCACACATGAATGGTGATTTCCCATCACTAGTATACATCCATGGAACACATTAAACAAGTTTGTCTATCCTTTGAATAGCATAGTCAACTCAATTTGAACAATAACCCTCTATCTATATATAGTCCTATACAAAAAACTATAGATGGTGAAACCTTGTAGTAAAAATATCCCAAATAAATCAAATCACAGTCAATGGTATATTATAAATTGACCATTCCTCAAGAAAATATCGTTTCTACTAGAACATATAACTCTATTTTGTCCATCTGACAATTCTAACCACATCTACCACTTTACAGACGACAAACTCTATAAGAACACTCACTTCAAGATACCTAAGGGAGAGGGACATCCATAGGTAGACCTCCACTAGTCACATCTTCCCTTGGGGGTGTATAATCATTCTTCTCCTACTACTTTAATTGACTCGTTGGTAACTCAAACTATGTTTGGTGCTGAACATGTCTGTGTACCCCAAACTGATTTCAAGATGCCACTATGATCTGATCCTAATGATCTCCACAAACCCTATATACAAAAAAACTGTATAAAGTCAAACAGATGATCATAGAAACTATTTAAACCAGAAGACTTATAAGGGGGGCTACAATAGAAGAATCATGACTGGTTGAAAGCTTGAAGGCCCTGATTCCTAACACCAGCCAAAATCAACTCTACTCCTCGTGGAACATTACTAGTAACCCTCTCCCTATTATAATCCGTGTGATTTCATCTGATAAATAAAATTATCAATTTTATGAACCTCAATAGACATTATAAACATAAGGGGAGTGACTTCATATTTGGTCAAAGGATGGAGTTCCAAATCAAGACCTCTCACTCTTAGGACACCTCAAATCGGAAAAGATCTAGGGAAATCGGTAGATGGTCCAGGAACATTATCTCAATATACCACACATAAATAATCCCATGATTAAGGGATATTAGCTTCCTCATATTCATTACCTTCTTGGAAAAGGAATTTAACTCAATCTAAAACTACATTTGGAAGTCATCCAATAAAACATATCCCCCATTCTGCTCACCTAGGTACAACGCCCACCAAGGATGCACAACTCCTCGCACCAGAATAATACTAAGGGGACCCATTACTATATCAAGTCACAAAATAAAATAAAATATTTTTCTAGATCCTCCATCCCTCTATCTTACTCGACATAAAAAAATCATCCATCATACTTCCCGGAAGAATGCTGCAAACAAATATGAAACTTCTATAGTCATTGATAATCATACTCAACCGTGTCAGCCCTTGGGTGATCAACTGGGTTAGCTTGATGATCCTGCACAACATGTTCCACATGTGGATTAATACATGTAACTATAACTAAGAAGGGAATCACATGTTTACTAATCCTATTAGTATTCAATTTTTTCTGTTTTATTTAGTCCATTTTAACTTACTTCAACATTCCCATATCTGAAACCACACAATTATATTTACAATTAAATTCAATATGATGCATGTACCTCTCTTAGCACTCTACCCTACAAATACATCAACCACGTGGACATTAATAATAACATAGTCTATTATATATATCACCATGGGGGATAAAATCATCATTGTTAGCAATTCTCGTTGGACAATGTCACACACCAAGTTCATCTTGATCTATTTTCAAAGCAATTGATGATATTTGTAATATTAATAAATCTAAAATCCATCATATACTTCATCCAATGGCCTTTGATACCACTCCATCATGACCAACTCCATCCTAAGATACATCAATGAGGTGAGAGAGATAATGAACCCTGAGTGCTTCCGCCGATAGGGTCCAGATTGGTCACTAGAACCTAAGGTATACAAATGTAATGTATGGGAGTAATTTGAGTCAATAATATTAATATGATAGAGAGATAAAACTAATCATTAATAACAAACTACATTTAATGTATATAAGAAATCCAAATAAATCATCCTACATGGAATGTGTAAATAGAATGGATAGAGATAAAAGGTCACCAAATTAATTACCCAAAATAAAAACTAATTTAGTGAAACAGAAATTGTCCAATGATATGGGATAGTATTGTCAAGTACATTCCACAAAGTGTTCTTAAAAACCTAGAAAATAGTTTATATATTTATGGTCAGAATATAGGTATACACAGTATAAAATACAAACTCTCATGAACATTTGGAGAGAGAAAAATAAATCACATGTGAGATAACAAAAAAGATCACCTATATCGGTATACTGTCTATACCAAATTCACCATGTAATGTTCAACAAAAAATTGAATGTAATATAATATTATAAGAGTAAAATCGTTGTAGGTAACCCCAATCTACCTTCCCACATATATTGAAATCTCACACCCCAAGGTTTTATGTCTTGTATATCCCCCTTCATCGGAATAACATCTCATAATACCACATCCCATCCAAAACACCTGGGTCACTTCATCATATCACATCCATCCTATAGAAACATGGTCCATACAATCAAATAACTAGTGTATAGGGGTTTTGTGATCATAAAGAACATTAAACTCATGCCCTCATCCTACAATTCACAACACCCACCATAATATATCCACCACTTATCTACAATTAGACAATTTGGGAAACATAATATATATATTATTCACAAACACTAGGATTAATGATGGATATGGTTTTCACTGAAACAAAAATAATAGATAATCTCAATATCAAAATATCCCAATGATAAGAAAACTTATGAATGAGTCATATTACCTATTCAATTTCATTTTACATAATTAATTAAATTTTCTATTCTGAAAGAAACAATCTTTCAATGTAGTAATAGTAGTAACTAATCCCGTAGGACACATACAAAGGGGAAATGAGGGACCCACTACCTAAGAGAATGTAGATTTACACCATCATGGTTCCTAAAACACATGGGGTATCCTATAAGTGGAAACCTTATTAGGGTATCTCAAACAAAATACATCAACATGGATGCAAAACTCCAAGGGAATAAGTATTTAGAACCTCCCATATCTTGAGAAATTATTCTCTAAACAGTAAAGGAAATATCCACTGTTTTGAATGATTAGGCCGAAACTAGTAGGATTTGATACCATTTTAATTTCCCTTCAATGATTTATTTTATCAAATAAACATGTTTTAAACATTTAAAATATTTTTATAGTTTATTGAAATTATATTTATCATTAATCCAATATGAAGTAAATTTAAAATTCATTAATTTTTACATGAAAATAATTTTTTCAGTGAAACATAAAATAGGGAAAATCTGTAAATTTTGTGAAAAAAGAAATACTATTCGAAATGATCCACTATTGTTGATCCACAATTACTTCAAAATTATACACCATGGGTGATCAACCATTATTTCAAAATGATGCAATGTTTTTGATTCCCTATTAGATCAAAATGATCCACTATTGGTGATCCATCATTATTTCAAAATGATTAACCAATGGTGATACATTATTTGATAAAAATGATCAGTTGATCACGATCCACCATTTATTAAAAATGATCCGTCATTGGGGATTCATTATTATTTTAAAATGATCCACCGTTGGTGATCCACAATTATATTAAAATGATCAATAATTGATAATCCACTATTAGTTCAAAATTATATTCAGTATGTGATCCACCATGACTTTAAAATGAGACACTATTGGGGATCCAAAATTTCTTCAAAATGATATACCATTGGTGATCCAAAATTAGTTATAAATTAGATATCATTATTGATCAACCATAATTCTCTAAAACTCATCAAAATCATATCTTCCTCCACCAAAAAACCCTAGAAATTATTTAAACCCCTCAATACTCAGATTTCCCACAATGTAATCATATAGAAGGTTTACACCATTATATTAACCCTAAATTGATTATCTCTATAATGGAAGTAAAATTGGAAGAAACATTTATATCCACAGAGTTGATCAAAAAATTAATCCATATAGGGAAGATGATATTTTTTTTTGATTTTTACATTTTCCTACTCCCGATAATCAACGCATAGTCACATCAATACCAATTTTATCTTAACAATATTAATGGGATATCCCAAAGTGTACATAATTTTATTAATGATTCCATTTAAATAATCTCTATTATTTTATTTTTCAATTCATACAACTCAATATGTGACATTCTATTTGGTGTATTTTTAATATGAATAACCCCAGTTATGGGTTATATTATGAACTCAACCTCATAATTTTTTGGAAGAATAGGAAAATCTTCTAGAAAGACATAATAATATCCAATATAAAAAAATAATTGATTTTGAGTTTCTCCACATGTATATAAGATAATCACTAATTTTGATTATGATTTTGACACAAATAATGGATGTGATTTCCATTTCATATTCATATTTGTTATCTAACTAATATATGATCATAGATTAGATTGAAATACAATATGTGACTTTCCTTCCATAAAAATTGAAGTTAGATTTAGGTATATAATGTCAATAAATGCCAATGATACCATCATTTTCCACTAGAGGGAGAATAACAATATTATTAGAAATCACATTCCAAATAACTTTAATTGGTAAAGAATGGAAAAAATGATATGTGATCGTTGTAAAATTAGGTGGTTTAACTATGAATTAAATATCTAAACATTGAGGAATATAATGAACAAACATAGAGATATATCATGATATACATGAACTGATATAATGAATCACAAATAGTTTTCACCAGTATTTTTACGTATATGTTACCTCCTAACCTTTAACTTTTAATCATTATTCATATAGTAAAAAAAAGGATGGAATGAGTGGAAGGATTCTTTGATCAGAGTGATTGATCATTCATAGGATATATATGTCATGAAACATTCTTTTCAATATATAAAAACCTATGTTTAACCTAGGTCATTTTTGGTGCATAGTAATTTAAATACTTTTTAATGGTTCATAAAGTGTTATTTATTTTACGAAAGATATCCACCGGGAGTGTCAAACTAGGAATAAAACCTTTCTTGTTATCATGCACCAGGTGATGATCGAGTCCAAGGACAATACACCATTTTCAGAGTTATTACCTATATATAATACTATTTCTAAGACATACCCACATGTTGTATCATTATTGGGATGTAATTAATTAGATTCCACTCACTCCATACTTCACGAAAATTTCATGAAATTTTCATATATTTAGATTTACCAATGTGGTTCACGCTAATAGTGTCTCATCATTGTTTCCAATGGTTAACTATACCTTTCCTCAATGCGAAATATAATGATCTAAACCTCTAATAAATTAATATGAAATCTTATTGGATGAAAAATCATTACAAAACATAATAATCAAGGCCAGAATCATTTAGGTATAGTTCCTTTATAAACATGGAGACATAAAAACAAGGTCATATGTGACCTATATGAACACCCACTATGTTCAAGAAAGATAAAAACCTTCTTAGACATGTTATACATAATAAATTTCATCGTAAACATGGGAAATGATCATAATAAATGGTTAGTGTAGTGGCTAGTTATGAGAAACAAGGGAGATATAAACATAAAATGATAATTAGGGAATGAGAACATGAGAATATCACTATAAAATCATACCCTACATATCATATTTCATAAACATAAGTCATTGAATAAATTTTGGTTTTTTTATAAAACATGAATAATAAAATAATAAATTCACATGATCCATGATAGAATAAAATTTACCTAATCCATATATATTGGGAATGCATGAATGAATAGAAAATCAATTTCGTAGTATTCTAGGATCATTGCCAAAACCATCGTAGTGGAATGGCTTAAATCCCTAGACAATAATAGTATTCATGATTCACTCGCAATACTATCATAGTAAATTATGTTAACTCTAAAAACAATTATAGTTTTAAAGGTTCACTCCCAATACCGTCATGGTGGAAAAATTCCCTTACTAAACTGGTTTCACTACCAATTCTAGCATTATTTATCTCATGATATATTCAGCATTACCTGATGAATTGGAGGTAGATATAGCAACATACACCAAATGAAACAAACATTTTGATTAAAAATATCATTAAACATCAATAATACCATTAGCAATAAAACTAAAGGAGTTTTATTAACATGTCATCCTAGAATAACCCATAAAAAAGAAATTGGTTCCATAAACATTTTATAATTTCATCATATCCTAACACATGGAAAAAGAATCAGTTTCATAAAAACATTTCCCTCATAATTATACACCATATAGAGAAATATTAATGATGGTATAGTTGAATCATATATAAATTTAATTTTATGTAACGTGAAATAATGTCATCTTAGATAGAAAATGATTTTGAAAGATCTCTTATAATATTTCTTAAGGAAAACGTAATTTTCAATTTGAAATGACCAATTTAAAATATAAAAAATCAAAATATATTTAATTAATAATTTTCATTGAAACAAACAAGTGAAACTTGTAATGGATTCTTTGAATCATTCACTGGTCATGATGACTGGAAACACTGTTCATTATATACATGAAAAAATGATTTATATTAGTTTTTTGGCAAAAGGAAAATGTGGCAAGATTGGGAAATGACTAGAAGAAATTTTTAAAAAATATTTTGAAAATTAAAACATGGGAAAAAAATTCTGTTAGAATTAATAGGATAAAAGTTTTATTTAAATTTTTTATTAAAATATGTATTAGGAAGAACAAATTATTTTTGACTAAAGTGGAAAATAAAGTCAATTTTTCTTAAAAACATTCAGTTAGTCTAGTTTCTTCTTAAGGAGAATAAAATGAAAGGAAAAAAAATTTATTCTCATTAAATAACCAGTGTATAATAAAATTAATAAGTTTATTTAGAGGTTGATCATATTATATCCCCATCAAAATCATAATCATAAATAATCTCGACAAATAATGAAATTGTAACATAAAAACCATTACTTCTTTGGAAATTTTTGAATAATAATACCCATGAATATTATAATATTATATGGTTATTTAATTATCCTTAAATATAATAATAAAAAAAATCATGTGATTTATATACACCCTATAAAATAAACAAGTTTTGAATATGGAATGTTCCTCAAAGTGATAAAATCGAGACCAAAATCCCTTACATGCTTTGGTACCTTTTGAGTTTTAAGACCTATAATAGAATAAAATTAAATGAAATATTAAATATCATGAAAATTAATGAATTAAGAAAATAAAAAATTTAATGTTTTGTAGATAAACCGTAAAAAAATTGGTTTATAACCTAACATATGTCCCAAAGATAACATTTTTAAACATAAATCCCTTGCCTCAAGTATCAAATTTCATTATATATGTTTTAAAATATTGAATAATAAATATAATAGTTTTTTAAATTTATAATATAATGGTAATAATTTATATAATACAATTTATTATTTACCTATGGCCTTTTATTAACTTTGTATTTATAATTTCATTGTTAAAATTACATTTCAGGTAATAACATATTTATTTTTCAAGTACATTTATATTTGGTATCATTTGTCATTTTTTAATTGATCATGATTAAATTATATAAATAATGATAACAATGATATAAAAAAATTATATATTAATTATATATGTAATTATATTAATCAATTAATGTAAGGACCCATCCCCAGTTTCCTGGAGTTGGTTCCTTATTGGATTAAGTTGGCATACATACAAGGAATACGAATCCCGAAGGACCAAGTAGTTTAGTATTATTGGAAAAATATACATAAATAAGTTCAAATTTACATATGGAAAGTAAAAAAACTAATTTATTCTACTAGGGTCATCACATCTCGTAGATTATGCTTGCAAGTCATTCCTAAAATACTTCTTCATGTCCTGAGAGAATGAAACATAAGAAAGGGGTGATCTCAAACACTTAGTAAGAGTAAGCAATACAGCAGAAGATTATATAAAAATTAGATATGGTGAATAATTTAAAACACATTCCTTTAATAATAAACATAAACACATATGGAAGGAATATGAGCTGAGTAAATAATGACATAATAAAACATAATCATGGGAATTCTACTAGTCAAATAACCACATGAAATGTCAATATCTGAACTCATAACGATGTAATGCATAATGCTAGACATTCTGAAACATTTTGTCAAGGCCTCGGCCAAGACGTAAAATGATTAAGGCCACTGCCAAATTCTAAAACACATTGGGAAAGGCCTCGGCCAATTCATCATCTAGTTGTCTCATGAGACCTTCCAATGCATCTAGGGGTATACTGGGCCCCACCCATCACCTAATAAGTCCAATGCATTATTCATATGAGCGGGGTTCAACCTAAACAACATATGCATTCATATTTAAACAATCATATGAAATGTAACTAACTTTCCCCAATTATATAACATAAAACACTAACCATTCGGAATAATATGGTGAACGGTTTTAGGATAGATCAACCATAATAGAGTTATTCATAAACCATGATATAAAATATGTCAGATTAATTCATAGATGATTATACCCAATAATACCTTGGAGTCAACAAGAGTGTTATATTAAACGAAAACAATCTTATAAAATCATTTGGCAATTCTTGAGATAAATACTCTTTTACTTGGGAAAGTAGAGTTCTTTTGGAAAAATCTTTGTATTAAATTTGAAGTGAAATAAAATAGTATTTTCAAAATAATATGAGTGATTTTATAAGGATAATGTTCCTAAAAACAGATTATATTGTTCCCTTGAAAATTGTTAAGAATTTGATAAATTACCTTGAATCGAGCTCGTATTTTTGAAACAATTTTGAATGCTCCTTTTAAAACGTGTAACTAACCATAAAATAAAGAAGGATTATGGTTGGTGAACATATATAGAAGAATCAAAAATATTCTATGAGGAGTAAATCACAATAAATAAGGATTTCATTGAGGAAATTAGAAAAAAAAGTAACATGAATGAAAATGGAAGTTTGGGTGGAAAACCCCTTACCTTAACTCCAAACGTGTTCTGTTCTTCTACATAAGCTCCTGAAATATGAAATTATATTTTTTAATAACTTATTTCAGAACATATTAGACATGTATTTAGTTTACCATAATTATGGTTAGTTCATTAATGTCTTTATTGACAAGTTATTGTATTGAATTTCGTCGTTCTGGAGTGTTCGTTTCTATTATTTTCATAGTCGGTTCACTTGTTTTTAAGTAATGAAGTAGAATGGATGTAAATATCCAAAATTGAGATTGTATATTTTTTATGTACGTAAATAGGTGTTATTTGTCATTTATATAACTTGGTTACATGGAACGAGGATGAACTATAATATAGAACATTAATGATAATTGTTTTGGTTAATTTGTTGGTTTTCATTACAAAGAAATCAATTTTCTTTTTAACCTAACTCCATTTTAACAAAGGGATTACATAATATTAAATTGGTTATATTATATATAATAATTTAGGTCAACCATAACAATAATGGTTTCATTACTAGAATTTATAATGATGAAAGAAATTGAAAGTCCATCCTCCTTGACTGTGTAAAATTGACACATCTAGGATGGTGTTCTTGCAACTAGTATAAAAGAAGGTAACAAGGGGGATACGATGATAACTTATTCCACTATCATGAAAAAATTACATTAAATATAAGGTACTAGAGTCATCACAAAATTTGGATAAATTGAGGTAATAGAAAAAGAAAACAAATTAACTTGAAAGGAAAGAAAAAGAATTGAAAAGAGGAATTTACCACTTGAACCAAACTTCCTTGAGAACCTCCCTAAGGGATAGGTTTTGGCCTTTTAATGAGACCAAATCTTTCTAGATGGGGAATAGGAGATTGGGAGGGTATTTTTCCAGAATTTTGATAAGGCACAAGTATTGAGAGGAGTGATTGGAAGAGGGGTGAGAGGGGGGT
This sequence comes from Viscum album, assembly GCA_963277665.1. Taxonomy (NCBI): domain Eukaryota; kingdom Viridiplantae; phylum Streptophyta; class Magnoliopsida; order Santalales; family Viscaceae; genus Viscum; species Viscum album. The sequence continues at coordinate 902,902,501 of OY728165.1, read as the reverse complement.
TTTATAGTGGATGATAGAGGGGATTTCTTAATATAAAACTCCTTAATTTATTATTTCTTCACAAGACAAATAATAGTAAATATTCCATGACCATGAATACTAATTTTATCATGTTAATTGTGATTAAGGGTTGTGACATCAAACAGGATGGTAGGAATAGTCTATTTAGCTTATAATGTATATATATGGTAAATTACAGTATTTTTCTATTCATCAAAAAATCAAGTATTTCAGAAAAATCCCAAATATTCACCCTAACTATTTTTTGATTTGATGAATACAAAAATGAAGACCATTTTTCAAAAATAGTTTTATAAATATTATTAATTGAATATTTAATTAAAATCATAATTTATTATCAAATCCCAGTTTTAAAACATTCATTAACTTATTCAAAAATAGAGGTATATCTTACATTAAACTTGAATATTATTTATATATTATCATAGGTAAGGTTACTATTCATTAGGGTTTATCACTATTCATTAGGGTATGTTACTATTCATAAGGGTAGGTTACTATTCACCAAAAATTATGTTTTTCTTATTGGACTCTAAATAACTTACTGATCGCGACTGAGTATGTTAAAATTTTGAAATTCACATCACAGAAGTAACAAACTTATGTTTTAAGGGTCCCATAGCACTTACAAGTTAATGTGATTATGGAATATTTATAAGAAATAATTTCCTTTAAAAAAATTATTGGGTCGTTACAATCTCCCCTCTTTACAAAAATTTCGTCCTCGAAATTCAAAAAATATTACCTAAAAAGATTCTGATATGTCTTTAACATAAGCTCCTCATGCTCCCATGTTGCTTCCTCCATCTTATATATCCTCCATAAAACCATTAGCAGACGAGCCGTCTGATTTCTCAAAACTTTTTCCCTCGTATCAAGAATCTTGATAGGCTCTTTATAGTAAGATAGATCGGGCTCAAGTTCCAGTTCTTCATATATGAGTACTTGTGTTGGGTCAGGTAGGTATTATCTTAACATTGACACGTGGAACACATTGTGAACCTTGGAGAGACTTGGAATCATTGCCAAACGGTGAGCTACGACTCCAATTCGGTCCATAATTTTATAAGTTCTGATGTACTTAGGACATAACTTTCCATTCTTACCAAATCGTATAATACCCTTCCATGGAGATACCATTAAGAAAATGTGATCACCTTCTTTAAACTCCAAATCCTTCCTTCGGTTATCAGCATAGCTCTTTTGCCTACTTTGAGCTATTTTGATATGGTTATGGATAATCTTCACCTTTTCCATTGTTTTGTCAACAAGCTTTGGGCCAAGGAGCTTTCTTTCACCGACATCCTCCCATCAAGTTGGTGTACGACATCATATCCCATATAATGCTTAATAGGATTCCATATTTATACCTGAATGGAAGCTATTTTGTAAGAATATTCTAGAAGAGGAAAACACTGATCCCACATGCCTTGAAAATCAAGTGAACATGACGTCAACATGTCTTCCAATGTCTGAATAGTCCATTCTGATTGTCCATCAGTTTGTGGGTAGTAAGCAGTGCTTAAATGATGATTAGTATCTAGGTCCTTCTGAATACTCTTCAAGAATCATGACCTAAAACATGGATCACGATCAGAAACAATCGATATGGGTACTCTATGAAGTCTCAGAACTTTATTAATATACAGTCTTGCTAGACGTTCAAGTGGTAGATCTTCTCTTATAGCAAGAAAATGTTCTTACTTGGTAAGACGGTCAACAATGACCCATATTTCATCATTCCTTCTAGAAGTCTCTGTTATTCCCAATAGAAAGTCCATCATGATATTATCCCATTTCCACTCAGGTATGGGAAATGGTTGCAATACTCCTCCAGGCTATTGCCTTCTAGCTTTCACTTGTTGACAAACTATACATCTTGACACAAAATCAGCAATATGCCTCTTCATATTGTCCCACAAAAAATGTTCCTTCAAATATCTATACATCTTAGTGCTACCAGGGTGTATAGAGAAATCAGAACTATGAGAATCATCAAACAATTCCCTATTTAGATCAGGTATATTGGGAAAAAAATGTCTCTTCCCAAATTTTGAAATTCCATCTTCATATATGAAGTCACTCAATCTACCATCATTAACAGATTTAATCTTATTTTGAAACCCCTCATCATCAGCCAGAGAACTTTTTACCCTTTCTAGTAAAGATAGTTTGGCAACCATTTGAAAAATCATTGGTGTTTCACCATCCATGGTTATTCCCATATCCATTATTACTAGATCCATGAAAATAAGATCTCTTTAAACCCTCATCATGTTCAAAACTCAATGATCCTTTCGGCTCAAATCATCTGCAACCTCATTTTTCTTCCTCGGGAGGTAGTGTATTGTGCAATCATAATACTTTTGTAGTTCAAGCCATCTCATTTTCTTCATGTTGATTTCTTTCTGAGATAAAATGTACTTCAAACTCTTGTGATCAGTATAAATCACACATTTTTCACCATAGAGATAACGTATCCATATATTTAAGGCAAATATTATAGCAGCTAACTCAAAATAATTAGTAGGATAGTTTTTCTCATGAATTTTTAGCTGTTGTGATGCATAAGAAATAACCCTATCATTTTGCATAAGGACACAACCATGTCCTTTCTTTGAAGCATCACTATAAATATAAAACCCTTCATTCCCCAATGGTAGAGTCAATATAGGAGCATTGATTAATATTCTCTTCAGTTCATCGATACATTATTCAAAATCTTTTTTCCAATCAAATTTAACCCCATTACGTGTGAGCTTCGTTAGCAGGTTAGCTAGTCAGGCAAAATTCTGTACAAAATGCCAATAATAACCTGCTAAGACAATAAAACTGTGTACCTCTGTTATGTTTGATGTCATGGTCCAATATTGGATTGCCTTTGTCTTTGTAGCATTAACTAGGATTCCATCCATAGAGACAATATGGAGAAGAAATGAAATCTCTTAATGCCAGAATTCACACTTTCTAAACTTCCCATACAATTCATGTCTTCTAAGAGTATTCTAGATAATGTTCAAGTGATTTTCAAGATCTTTGTATCTTTTAGATTATACTAATATATCATCAATACATACCTCTACAAAATCATCGAGATATTCATTGAAAAATCTGTTAATTAGATCCATGATGACAGAGGGTGCATTAATCAATCCAAAATGAATTACTGTAAACTCATAATGCCCATACCTAGTTCGAAATGCTGTTTTTGGAATGTCTTCCTTCTTCCCAATCAACTGATGATATCTAGATCAATGTTCAATCTTTGAAAATTATTGAGATTCTTGTCTTTGGTCAAATAAATCATCAATGCAAGGTAGGGGATACCTTTCCTTTATTGTTATAGCATTGATCTCCCTGTAGTCAATACAAAACCTCATTGTTCCATCTTTCTTCTTATGAAAAAGGACAGGGGATCCCCATGGAGAAACACTAGGGCGGATAAATACCATATTACTTAATTACTCTAGTTGTTTTTTTAGTTCCACTAATTCCACAGAGGCAATTCTATAAGGGGTATTCTATATGGGCCTTGAACCAGGAATTAAATCAATGGAAAACTCAATTTCTCTTTTTGGAGGATGTCCATGTAAATCTTATAGAAACACATTAACCTAATCTCTCACAATTGGTACATCCTCTATTTGAACATTCCTTTCCTCACCCACATTTATTTCATTCTCTTCCTCCCCAATAATTGAAATTATTTGAGCTATTGGGGGTGGATCTGGATAAGAATCAGGTGGTAGTGATTCTTCTCTAAAGATAATTTGTTCTTTATTATCCTCTTCAAAAATTGTAACCTCATTCTTATGAAAATAAATATTTGCACCATGATCCAAAAGACAATCCATACTGAGGATTATATCGAATTCAATCATGGGTAGGACGATGAGATCAGCAGATAAAGAACATTTGTATGCCCTGATGGGAAGAGATTGACAAAAAAATGTAGAAATGATACTTCCCTTAGGAGTTTTTACTGACAACTCCCTTATTAAATCAAATTGGAAATATCTAATTTTCTTAGAAAACTGGGATGAAATGAAACAATGTGATGATCCAAAATCAAAAAAGCATTGGATAAGTATGAGGAAATGATCAATGTACCTTCCAACACATCACGCAATACATCAACCTCTGCAGTTTTGATTGCATATGCTTGTCCTTTCTCCCATGGCATCTTCTGTTGTATATTTCGTTGACGTTTTGGAAAATTATTAGAATAGTGCCCCATATCCTGACAATTATAGAATGAACACCATTGACATCCTTATTTCCTATGCAATCACCAGCAAGATGGCCTTTATGACCACATTTGTAGCATACTCCTTTTCTTTTTAAGCACGCACCAGGGTGTTTCCTTCCTCAACTGTCACAAGGTTGAAATTAAACTCTTCCCTTCTTCCCGGTTTCCTTATTTCCATTCCCATGGTTTTTAGTAGCCCTCTTCTTTTCTTGCATTCCATTAAAGTCATAAGACTTAGAGAATTCTTTTACAGTATTGAGAGAGCATAAAACTATGTCCTCATATGATGAAATTTTTTGGAAGACCAGTGCTCGCTGAAGGAATGGATTTAGGCTATCAAAGAATCGATCGATTTTGCTCCATGGATTTCATATGTAGTCCACATCAAGTCTTTCCAGCCTTGTATATTAGGCTTCAAACATGGAAACATTTTCATCTTCCTTTTTCCTAAGATTCAAGAATTACATCTCCATATCTGCTCTTTGTTCTTGAGGGAAATATTTTTCTAAGAAGATTTCCTTAAAATCCCTCCATTCAATATCTTCTATTTCGTCCTCATTTTTTGTGTTTTGGATTAAGGACCACCACTGATTCGCATCTCCCAATTGACTATATACTACCATGTAAACCTGCTCTCATTCATTACATCACAAAGCGAGAAATATCTTCTCAAGGGAACATATCCACTACTCTTCTACAAACGTGTTTGCAGTCCCATTGAATGATGGAGGCTGATGTTGCATAAAGCGATCTAGCATAGCTCCTCCTCATGTTGGATTCAAATGATCTATACAGGTAAGGTTATTATTCATAACCTGAGTAAGTTTTCCCAGTATAGTTATGAGTTGCTCAGCACCAGTCACAGCACTAGAGCCAACATCATTGTCTTGCGTCAGAAGAAAATCCGTACATGGGACACGTGCATTCATGCGATTTCCATTTCGTCCACTAGGCACCATATCTAGATAATGGCACATACTATATCAGTTGATGAATCACAATGTATAATCTTAACTTAAAAATACTTAGAAAAATAGATATCCTACGCATAACAAATCCCATATTCAGAAAAATGGATTCTTTGAGGAATATTTACATTAAATTCCATCATAATGGCTTGTAAAGAAAATGTGAATTATCCTAAGAATATCCCCCAGTAGTGTCATATCCAAGAGTGTGGAAAGTCCTGCTATCGTGCACCAGTTCCCATTCGAGTCTATCTCAAATCGTTGCTTTTGGGTTTTACCCCTAGAAACATCTGTGCCAGAGCCGCATCTATCTGCTTGTATCCAGATAGGGGTGTATTGCATTAATGATTCACATAATCTATTCCTTACGAAAATACCATGACTTATTGTATGTATATCCTCAAAGACAAACATAGGGACTCTTCTCTAATTCTACATTTTCTAAATCTAGTTTCCAGGTATTCTACTAAAGTTCCTCTGATACCAATTGTAATGACATGTCCCCTGTTGCCCAGAGCTGCTTCCTTATTTCATTAAGTTGTCATACATACAAGGAATATGAATCCCAAAGGACCAAGTAGTTTAATATTATTGGATACAAGATACATACATAAGTTCAACATTTCAAAAGGAAAGGAAAAACAACAACAATTTATTCCACTAGGGTCATCACATCTCCTAGATTATGCCTGCATGTCAATCATAAAATACTTCTTTATGTCCAGAGAAAATGAAACATAAGAAATTGGTGAGCTCAAATGCTCAGTAAGACTAATAATTAGAGTGGAAGATAATGTAAACATTAAACTTTGTGAATAATTTAAAACACATGCCTTTAATAATAAACATGAACACATTATGGAAGGAATATGATCTTTGTAAATAAGGCCATAATAAAACATAATCATGGGTATTCTAAAAGTCGAATAACCACATGAAATATCAATTGCTGAACTAATAATGATGGAATTCATAATTCTGGACATTCTGAAACATTTTTTCAAGGCCATTGACAAGACGTCTAATGATTAAGGCCTCGGCCGAAATCTATAACGCATTGGGAATGACCTCGGCCAATTCCTCGTCTAGTTGTCTCATGAGACCTACTGAAGCATCGAGGGGAAATAGTAATTCCCAACCTTCACATAATAAGTCCAATGCATCACTCATATGAGTGGGGATCAACATGAACCACATATACATTCATATTGAGACAATAATATGAAATGTTACTAACTTTCCCCAATCATAAAACATAAAACACTAACCATTATGAATAATATAGTGAAGTGTTTTTTGATAGATCAACCACAATAGAGTTATTCATAAACCATTAAATAAAAAATTGTAGATTACCTCATAGATTATTAAACCCAATAATACCATGGAATCAATAAGAGTGTTGAATTAAATGAAAATACTCTTATAAGTTCATTGATCAATTCTTTAGATAAATAATCTTTTATTTTGGAATGATGAGTTCTTTTGGAAAAATCATTGTATAAAACCAGAATTTAATTAAGATAGTATTAAAAAAATGAGTGATTCTATATGGATGATGGTTCCCTAAAAAATATTATAGAGTTCCCTTGAAAATAGATAAGAATTTGGAAATTCCCTTGAATCGAGCTCATATTTTTGAAACAATTTTGAATGTTCATTTTAAAAAGTGTAAATATACATATAATAAGGAAGGATTCTGGTTTGTGTACATATAGAGAAAACTCACACATAATTTATGAGGATTAAATCACAATACATAAGGATTTCATCATGGAAATTTGACAATAAAAGTAACCCAAATGAAGATGGATGTTCGGGTGGAAAATTCCTTACCTTAACTCCAAATGTGTTCCCTTATTGTAAATAAGCTCCTTTATTGTGAAATTATACTTGTTAATAACTTATTTCATATCCTATTAGACATGTGTATAGGTTAAAATAACTCTGGTTAGTTCATTTATGTCCTTATTGAGAAGTTATTGTATTGAATTTCGTCGTTCTAGAGTGTTCGTTTCTCTTATTTTCATATTCAGTTCACTTATTTTTAAGTAATGAAGTGGAATGGATGTAAATTTCCCGAATTGAATTTATATATTATTTATGAACATAAATAGGTGCTAATTTTCATTTATATAACTTGGTTACATGGAATGAGTATTAATTATCATATAGAATTTAATGAGAATTGTTTCAGTTATTTTGTGGGTTTTGATTACAATGAGCTCATTTTTCATTACAACCTAACACCATTTAAACAAAGGGATTACAGAATTTAAATAGGATATATTATATATAATAATCTGGATCAACCATAACACGAATGGTTTCATGACCAGAATTTAGAATGATAAAAGAAATCGAAAGTCCATCGTCCTTGAATGTGTAAAATAGATACATCTCAGATGGTGTTCTTGCTTCTATTGTAAAAGAAGGTAAAAGGGGGAGATTATGATAACTAATTCCAATATCATGACGAAATTACATTAAATATATGGTACTGGATTCATCACAACATTTGGATAATGAGAGGTAATAGAAAAAGGAAACAAATGAACTTGAAAGGAATGACAATGAATTGAAAATTGGAATTTACCTCTTGAACCAAACATTCCTGAGAACCTCCTTAATGGAGAGGTTTTTGTATTTTAATGAGTCCAATGAATGTTGGGCGTGGGAGAGGTGGTTGGGTGGGTATTTGGACCGAATTTGGGGAAGGCACAAGGCTTGAGAGGAGTGTTTGGAAGAGGGGGTGAGAGGGAGTTTTTATAGTGGAGGAGAGAGGGGATTTCTTAATATAAAACTCATTAATTTATTATTTCTTCAAAAGACAAGTAATAATAAGTATTACATGACCAATAATAGTAATTTTATCATTTTAATTCGTATAAAGGGTTGTGACATCAGCCATGATTCTAGGAATAGTCCATTTAGCTAATAATGTATATATACGGTAAATTACTGTATTTTACTATTCATCAAAAAATCAAGTATTTCAAAAACAACCCAAAAATTAACCAAAACCAATTTTCAATGTGTAGAGTCAAAAAATGAATTCCATTTTTCAAAAATAATTTTCTAAATATTATTTATGTAATATTTAATTAAAATCATAATTTATTATCAAAAATCAGTTTTAAAACATTCATTAACTTATTCTAAAATATTGGTATATCATACTTTCAACTTGAAAATTATTTATATATTATAAAAGGTAAGGTTACTATTCATTAGGGTATATCACTATTCATAAGAGAGTGTTACTATTCATAAGGGTTGGTTACTATTCACCAAAAATTATGTTTTTTTTATTGGACTCTAAATAACTTACTGATCGCGACTCTGAATGTCAGATTTTTGAAATTCACATCATAGAAGTGAAAAACTTATGTTTTAAGGGTCCCATAGCACTTAGTAGTTAATTTGATTATGACATATTTATAGGAAATTAAATTCCTTTAAAAAATATTATGTCTCTACAATTAATGTTATAGATATAATATGAATTACACTTTTCATAGATATGGTAGGTCGTACGAACACATGAGTGTTGTTTTAATTTTCTTGATAAATGGGATGAAAAATGGTAAAAAAATTAAAATATTTCCATAATCATTGATATTTAATATATGTAATATATATTCATCAAATCAATATTTTCTACCATCGATGTTAAAATAAAATGAAAGATGTGTCGCATCGCTCCGTGGAGGCTGTAGTTCAGGCGTATGCATGAGCGTTGTCATTGTTTTCCAACATGTTAGATGGTATGATAGAATATTTGATATTATAGTTATATAAGTAATTAATATATACCATATAAATATGTTAAATCCTTAATTATATCCATCATTGAGAGGTGGTTATAGAATACAAATTATATTGGTTCGTGAGGCGGTAGTCCACCATACACATGATAGATGGTTTCATTTCCCATTTGATGGAGGTGGAGATAGATTTTGGTAATACTATAAACTTAAAAACATATCAATATATTTAATATAATGTTTTGGTTATATTAGGTATTTGTATATTATATGATGGATGTGGATGCTGAAATAAAACAAATCCACTGTGTTAAGTATGTTATATCTTCTTCAACAACCTCCTAAGATTTTCACCAAAATCCTTCATAGAAGAGATTAATAATAAATATAATTCCTATAGGATGTGGGTAGGTAAGTAAGGAATAGATTCAGTATGGTAGATTCAAAACTAAAAGGATTTGGATGTGATATGTGCAGAGGATAGTTTGTGTCCATTTGTATGTGGGGGAGAGGACACAAATAGAATTTTTGAATGGAAAATGTTATAACTGTAACACCCCGACCCCAGGTACCCAGAGTCGGTGCATTATTATGTTACATTGGCATGATCACAAAAGATCATGTCTTGAAACACTGATTAGTTTATTAGGCTTGGAAACACTTGATACATTCATAAATGTTACATTACATCGCAAAGTGTAAAAATACAATAACATTGTCTTCATATCCCACACTCCTAACCTCTTCAGACTATCCCTACAGGTTAGTCATAAAATATTTCTTCACATCCTGGAAAAAATAAAACATTGAATGTGGTGAGCTCAGATGCTCAGTAAGTATAACAATATAACGAAATATTTCATAAATAAACATAAACATTTAGGGCAATGTATAACTAAAACAAAATCCTTTCAAACATGAACTTCATCATAATATGGAAAAAATAAATGAAATAATTCCATTTACTTAATCACATGGATATTCTACTAGTCGAATAATCATATGCAATATCAATAACCACTTTCATAATGATGGAATGCATAATGCCAGACTATCATAACCCCATATTCAAGGCCTTGTGCCAATACTACAAATATGATTTTGTCAAGGCCTTGTGCCAAGAACCTAGTTTGTCTTATGAGACCTACCGATGAATCGAGGAGCTATAGTGGGCTCCACCCATCACTTACTAAGTCCAATTCATTCCTTATATGAAAATGTTTAAACATATCATAAACCATAACATAATTGTATCACATAAAAAGTGCATAAAGGAAACATAAAATTTCCACATTTCATTCACAAGATATCAATACAACACAATGATATAATAAAACCATTTTCAATACCCAAATAAAAGAAATCTAAAACTTGGTATTTATTTTTAATATAAAAAAAATTTATGGCATGTAGAGGAAGCCGAAACACAAATAATGGTCACGGTGGAGGAGAAGTCATTGTCGCCACATACGTACGACAAAAAAACATTCATTTTTATCATTTAGTAAAATTCTTCTTATAAAAAAGATTCTTTTGGAATAAATATAATAGTCAAAGAGGTTTAAAAACCGTACAAAAGAAAGTTTTGTACAAAACAAAATATTCCTCAATGAAAGAAGATTGAGACGAAGTCCCTTACCTCATGTCTGACATGACTCGATCATTCTTTAATGTCCTGAATAATAAACTAGAGTTAGTTTATACTTGATTAAGAACCTTTTTAAAGTACATTATTCCTTTTATATCAGTTATTACCATGTTATAAACATTATGTAGTCATTTAAGTTAATAACGGTCATTTTTTCGATCTTTGGTACTTGAGTCAATACTAGACATCTTATAATTACAAGTTGTTCATGTGGTAAAATATCCATTATCTCTAGAATTATATTAATGATATTGGTATCATATATATCATATATATCTACTATATACATGCATTTATAATATTACATAACATTTAGAGGTAAGAAATGAAATGCACCGTTCATGGAGACGGTAAGCCGTACGTACGCATGAACACTACTTTCCTTTCTATATCATATTTAATGGAATGTAATCATAATGATATAAAGGTATATTATAATTCCTGTATAATATCATATATAATATCATTAACTTCATCCTTTATACATCCCACATATGGCATTAACGATTCAAATCACTTTGAGGGGGCGGTAGTCCGCACTTCATAAAATGCAATTATCATGTTTACCCATAATGGATATCATAAAGGATTGCCATAAATGAAAAATACAGAAGCATAGAGAAAAAATAAACATAATATATATCATATATAGGAATAGTTTCATAATAATATCCACCATGAGAGGTGTTAAAAGAATATTTAACAATCATAGTTTCGTGAGGCATTAATTCGCCACCCACAGAAACATTATGTTCTTTTACCATTAGACGAAGATGTGTGTAAGTGTAAATAAAATAATTCTCATAAAAAAATACTAGTATATTGGATAAACTAGTTTTGTTATAAAAAATGGAATAAAATTGGTTTAAGGGGTTGGATGAGCAAAATAAAACAAAAGAACATAAGAGAAGACATTACCTTAAAATCGGGTAACTCATTTTGATTTGAGCCAAAGGCTTTTTGGAAAAACTTCTGCCCAAATTGAGGCTTATAGGAGTAAGAGAGGAAAGATGATAGAGTATTTGGGTAGAGTTTGGCCGAGCCAAATGGATTTTATGGTGTGAATAAGGTGGTAGAGATGAGGGCCTTTTATAAGAGAAGAGGAGGGGAACTCATGGAAATCCAAGAAATGTAACTTTATTATATAATGATTTTTTGATTTTAAAGGTCCCAAAATTATATATTAATAGGATAAGGAGATAATGATTTTAAATATAATAATCCAATAGGTTTTTGACAAGTTTATGTCTTATATTTTACATTATCATTTCATTTTATTTAAATCGTTAATTAATGAGGTACTCGCTGCATCGTCATGGTGTCATAGAAAATTTAAATTAATTAAAGTCCAAAAATTATATAAAAAATTATATGATGTATGAAATCATTTTATCTTTCCAATGATTATTTATAGTAAAAAATATGACTTCTATATACCGATGTAAAAATTGTTTTAGTAAAATAATACATGGTTCTGACACATTTATTTTTACTTTAAATAAAAAGTTATTAATGTCATTTTTTTACCCAAGTGGATCCATGGGGCCCCCATGTTAACACATGGATTTTAATGGTCAGGAATGACTCATCCAATAAGTGTAGGACAAGTTTTAATGTAATTTCATATTATTATATCATTATAATTACCTTAAATTACATTAATTACCTTTAATCGCGATTAATAGAACTTAAAAGTTACTATTCAAAAAAAATTATTTTAATCACATTGAACCAAATTTTACATCCTAAAGAAAATGATTTATGTCAAATTTTCTAAATTCAAATCACAGAGGTGGTAAAATTTCATTTAAACGAAAAATCAGTGTTTTAACTGCCACTTAGTGGTTTCACTATTCATCAAAAATCGATGTTTTTCAGTAAAATACCAAAATTTAACTCTAAGATATATTTGATATTTCAAATTCAAAAATTATGTCCGTCTTACCATCTTAAAAACATAAATTTTACATTAATTATTTTTTTATTTAACTCCTTTTGTCCAAACAAATAACGTGTTTTTAAGAAAAAATATCAATCAAATGATTGACACTTGTTTATGTCCAATTTCAATGTGAAATTAATTCTAATACCACTATTGAATAAAATGGTAAAATTATATTCTAATTATACTATAAAAAAAATATATAGTATAATTTATCACCATAAATTATTTTTATTAGAAATATTGTTTTTAAATATTTTTCACTATTCATAAAAAAATTGGATGTTCTCAGAAAAATAGCAATATTTCCACATATTCTAATTTCAATATTCCGAATCCAAAAATGAAGTCCATTTTGAAATATAAAATTTATAAAATTTCAAAAAGTGGGTCTTACTATTCATAACAGCTATTTTGATTGGTCGCGGTGTGTTATAACTCGAGGTTGCATACAACACACGCTACTCTATTATTCAAAGATAAGCGTACCATGGAAGCATGGGGTGATACATTCTCCCCTCCATAAATAAATTTCATCCTTGCAATTTGAAAATGTTTTTCGAAAATAAAAGGTTGTAAATAGAAAATACCTTTCCGAAAAACCCATTTCAGAAATAGGGTTAATAAAAATAAAACATTAAAAGAAAGAAAGAGAAGTACAAAGGTCATCCGAGATATACCATACTAGGATTATATGAAAACATGGATATGGAGGAGATAAAAACCATAAAGGTTTGATGGAGAGTTGTAGAAAATAGGATTAGGGTAAAGTTAACTACATGAAAATCACAAACTAGTGATTGGTAAAACGTTCATTGATTCCCCAGTAGGAAAAGTTAACCAACAACATTTTTGTTTTAAGATACCTTTTATAAAGTTTTCGAATTTTTTAGGAGATTCACTATGAAAATAAGGAAATATACTTAATTTTCATGTAGACTTTCATTTTTTAATAAATTTTTACCACAAACCCATATTTCACTCCAAAAGGTAATAGAACTCAAAAATATTATATTTATCCTAATCGTACAAAGTTCCAAATATTAACACATACCATTAAAATTAGGAAGACTATTTTCTAATAAAAAGGGACTTCCTATAGGATAGCGGTTGGTAATAAAGGCATTCCGCACTATGGTTGTGGGTTCGATTCCTACAGCATTGTCCGACGCGACAGGTTATCCCCGGACCTGTAGGTTGTCCTTTTCCTAAAACTGTAGTTTTATAATTTTCCAAAAATCATCTTCAAAAATGTTTTAACCTTAAAAAATACTATCAAAAGGTCAACTTAATCAATTCCAACCTTTATAGTTATCCAAAATACCTATGTCCAGACATTCTCTAAACGGACTCTAAATTCAAAAATCATTTGTTTCATCAGATTCCCCAAACAATGTAAAGTTTCTCTTATTGTCACATACTAAAAATTTGATTGCCTTCAACATATTAAAATCTTATTGAAAACAACAAGTACTACAGTACACTCCCTATATATATCACATTACTCTTATAACCATAATATAATCCTTGAGTCCAAAAGCACCAATACATTAATTATTCCACTTCAACTGTAGTAATAGCATAAGATTGACCTTGATCCCTTGGCCTTTTCGGATGTATGTTTACCTGATGCTTAGTACATTCATTTGCATAATGACCCATTTCCCTACAATTGTAGCATTCAACATTGATAGCCACTTTCTTTCCCTTGCAATCACGAGCCTGGTGACTTTTTTCTCCACATTTATAACAAACTCTCATTCCTTTTAGGCAAGTACCGTGGTGATTCTTCCCACAATTAACACATAATGGAAAATCCTTCTTTCCCTTTTTCCATTTAACTGTATCTTGTTTTACCGTTCTCTTCTTCTATTGCTTTACTTTATTGTCATAATATTTAGAGAATTCATTTTCTGACATGATAGAAGATGAGACTATATCTTCGTACTTTGAGAAAGATTGTGATACTAAAGCTCAACGGAGAAATGGTTTTAACCCATCAACGAAACGAACAATCTTACTTATTGGGTTACGTATATAATCTGATGCATGCCTCTCTATCCTTGTAATGTTAGCCTCATAATTTGTGACATTCTCATCCTCCTTTTGTCTCAGACTCAGAAATTGACTTTCCACATCTGCATGATGGTCAGGAGGGAAGTATTTATCTATGAAATTCTCTTTGAACTCCCTACATTCCATAATTGATACTTTATCATCTTCCTTCGTGTTATGTATCAATGAACAACATTGATCAACATCTCCAGTGAGGTGGTAAACTTCAATGACAACTTTTTCCCTTTCACAACACCGTAAATCTTGAAAATACATTCTCTATTGAAATAATCCATTTCTCAGCTACTAATGTATTTGTACTCCCGTTGAATGTTGGTGGTTATTGCCTCATGAAGCGGTCTAACATTCATATTCCATGTTGCGGATCACGGTGCTCCATACGAGTAAGGTTATTATTCATAACCTGAGCGAGTTGTTCTAGTATGGTTATAAGCTTATTTTCACCAGTTGTATCACCAGCTCCACTATAATTATCTTGAGCAGGAGGGAAATCCCTACATGGAGTGTGTTCATTGATTCAGTTTCCATTCATTCAACTAGGTGCCATTTCTAAACAATTTCATAAACTAGATTATTTTATGAATAGAAATACATAATAACAAACGTGAAGAACACTTAACATAAATTGAACTATTTCTGGATATAATCCATAATCATAAAAATGTTTTCTTTGAGGATGTATATACTCATAAACCCATTTTAATAGTTTGTAAATAAAATGAGAATTATCCTAAGCATGTCCCCTGGGAGTATCGTAACCAAGAGTGCTGCAAGGCCCGTTGTCGTGCACCAGTTCCCGTTCGAGTCTAGCTCAATGCAGTGTTCTCGGGTTTTACCCCTAGGTACTTCTATGCCAGAGCCGCCTCTACCTGCTCATATCCAGACAGGGATGTATTTCTCATAAAACTCACCAAAACATTATAATAACAAAATTCTTGGAAATTATTCTATACTAATCTTCAAAGTCTATCTTAGGGCTATGTGCTCTAATTAGAGTTTATCTAAATCTATCTACCATGGTTAGTACTAAACTTCCTATGATACCTAATATAATGACCTGACCCTAGTTACCCAGACTCGGTGCCTTGTTACATAACATTGGCTTGATCACAAAAGATCTAGTCTCGAAAGGATGACTAGTTTAGTAGCCTTAGAAACACTAGATACATTCATAAATGTTACATTACATCATAAAGTGTAAAACTACAATATCATAGTCTCCATAGTCCACACTCTTATCCCCTTCAGACTGTCCCTGTAGGTCAGTCATAAAATATTTCTTCACATCCTGGAAAGAATAAAACATAGAAAGGGTGAGCTCAGATGGTTAGTAAGGATAACAATATAGTGGAAACGTTCATAGATAAACATAAAAATTTAGGGCAATGTATAACTAAAACAAAAGCCTTTCAAACATGAAATTTAGCATAAAATGGAAAAAGTAAAATGAAATAATGCCATTTGCTTATTCACATGGATATTATACTAGTCGAATAATGACATGCAATATTAATAACCACTTTCATAATGATGGAATGCATACTTCTAGACTATCATAACCACATAGTCAAGGCCTAGTGCCAAGACTACAAATAAGATTTTGTCAAGGCCTTGTGCCAGGACACTAGTTTGTCTCATAAGACCTACCGATGCATCGATGATCTATAGAGGGCTCCACCCATCACTTAATAATTCTAATTCATTCCTTATATTAAAAGGTTTAAACATATCATAAACCATAACATAATCATATCACATAAATCATGCATAAAGGAAAGATAACATTTCCACATTTCAATCACAAGATATCAACACAACAAATTGATATAATAAAACCATTTTCAATACAAAAATAAAAGAAAATTAAAACTTGGTATTTATTTTTCATTTAAAATAAATTATGGCATTTAGAGGAAGCTGAAACTCAAATAATGTTCACAGCGGCAGAGAAGTCGTTGTCGCCACATACGTACGACAAAAAAACATTCCTTTTTGTCGTTTAGTAAAAAATTTCGTATGAAAAGTATTCCTTTTGAATAAACATTAAAGTCAAAGTGGTTTACACACCGTATAAAAGAAATTTCTGTATAAAATAAAATATCCCTCAATGAAAGGAGATTGAGACGAATTCCATTACCTTGTGTCCGACTTGACACGATCGTTCTTTAATGTCCTGAATAATAAATGAGAGTTAATTTATACTTGATTACGAACCTTTTTCAAGTTCATTATTCCTTTAATATCACTTATTACCATGTTATGAACATTATGTAGTCATTTAAGTTAATAACGGTCATTTTGTCGATCTTTGGTACTTGAGTCAACAATAAACGTCTTATAATTACAAGTTGTTCATGTGGTAAATTATCAATTATCACTAGAATTATATTAATGATATTGGTATCATATATATCATATCTATCCAGTATATACATGAATTTATAATATTACATAAAATTTTGTGGTAATAAATGAAATGCAACGTTCATGGAGATGGGAAGTCGTACGTACGCATGAATGCTACTTTCATTTAAATTTCATATTTAATGGAATGAAATCATAATGATATAAAGGTATATTATAATTATAGTATAATATCATATATAATATCATTAACTCCCTCCTTTATACGTCCCACATATGGCATTAACGATTCAAATCACTTTGAGGGGGCGGTAGTCCGCACTACCTAAAATGAAATTATCACGTTTACCCATAATGGAAATCATAAAGGTATTCCATAAATGAAAAATAGAGAATCATAACGAATACATAAACATCATATATAACATATATATAAATAGTGTCTTGATAATGTCCACTATGAGAGGTGTTAAAATAATATTGAACAATCTTTGTTTTGTGAGGCAGTAATTCGCCACCCACAGAAATAGTATGTTCTTTAACAATTAGACGGAGGTGTGTGTAATTGTAAATAAAATCATTCTCATAACCAATTCATAGTATATTTTATATACTGGTTTTGTTACAAAATAGTGTAATAAAAAGGGTTTAAGGGGTTGGAGAAGAAAAATAAAACAAAAGAACATAAGAGACGACATTACCTTAAAATCGGGTTACTCTTTTTGATTTGAGCCAAAGGATTCCTTTGGAAGACTTCTGCCCAATGTGAGGTTTCTAGGAGTAATAGAGGAAATTTTAGAGAGTATTTGGGTAGAGGATTTCCGAGCCAAATGGCTTTGATGGTGTGAATAAGGTGGTAGAGATGGGGGCCTTTTATAAGAGGAGAGGAGGGGCACTCTTGGAATGTCAAGAAATGTTACTTTATTATATAATGTGTTTTGGATTTTAAAGGTCCCACAGTTATATATTTCGAGGATAAGTTGATAAGGGTTTTAAATCCACTAATCCAATAGGTTTTTTACAACTCCAAGTGTTATATTTTATATTATCTTTCCATTTTATTTAAATCTTTAATTAATGTGGTAATCGCTGCATCATCATGGTGTCATAAAATATATAATTTATTTAATGTACAAACATTATAAAAAAAATACTATAATGTAAGAAATATTTTATATTTCCAATGAATATTTATAGTAAAAAATATGACTTGTATATCCCAATGTAAAAATTGTTTTAGTAAAACAATACATGTCTGTGACACTTTTATTTTTACTTTAAAAAAAAGTTTTTAATGTCATTTTCATACCCAAGTGGCTTCATGAGGACCACATGTTGACCCATGGATTGTCACGGTTGGCCATGACTCATACAATAAGTGTAGGACAATTTTAATGGTAATTTCATATTATTATATATTATATTTACCTTAAATTTCCCTAATTACCTTTAATAACGATTAATAGAACATAAATGTTACTATTCACCAAAAATTGTTTTAATCCCATTGAACCAAATTTTACTTCCTAATGACAATGATGTATGTTGGATTTTTGAAATTCAAATCACAGAGTTGGTAAATTTTGATTTAAACAAAAAATTAATTTTTTAACTACCACTTAGTGGTTTCACTTTTCATCAAAAATCGATGTTTCTCAGAAAAATACAAAAAATTCACTCTAAGATATATTTAATATTACAAATTAAAAAATGATGTCCATTTTACAAAATTCAAAACAAAAAAGTTGCATTAATTATTTTTATATTTAATTTGCGCTGTCAAAACAAATAACTTGTTTTTAAGAAACAATATCTATCAAAAGATTGACACTCGTTTATGTACAATTTCAAAGAGAAATTAATTCTGATGACAATAATTGGATAAAATGTTAAAAATATATTCTAATTATACTTTAAAACTGCTCAATAGTATAATTTATTACTGTAAATTATTTTTATTAAAAAAGGTGATTTTAAGTATTTTTCACTATTCATCAAAAATTAGATGTTCTCAAAAAAATACCAAAAATTCAACATATGCTAATTTCGATATTCCGAATCCAAAAATGATGTCCATTTTGAAATATAGAATTTATAAAATTTCAAAAAGTGGGTATTACTATTCATAACGGCTACTTTGATTGGTCATGGTGTGTTAGAACTCGAGGTTGCGTATAACACACGTTGCTCTATTACTCAAAGAGAAGCATACCATGGAAGCTTGGGGTCTTACAATAACCATGTTTTAGAGATTATAAAAGGCTAAAAATTTATACATATAAAAACATAGATTAGATAATGTATAATTATGTCCATAAAATAATAATTAGATAACTTTGGGGACATTTAAAACCTTATCTTATCTCTTTGGCCCCTGGTAAACTTGTTTTAACTATAACTACAATAATAATTTTTACTCTTATTAATATTTAGTATAATGAAACAATATTCTGATCATATTATATAATATTAATTATTATTATTCAAAATATGGGATAAATTTTTTCAAATTCAAATTTACAGAAGTCAAAAAATTTAATTTAGAATAAAACCATTATATGCGATGTAAAAACAGTTTTCCAAAGAGAAAATTCTAATAAGAATAAATAGTTTGGATATCAATTTTTTTTTAAATTTTTAATAAATAATTAAATTATATTAAATGTAAAAGTATTTAACATATTTTATTTTAAAATCATTTGAAAATAAAATATTTAATTTTTACATGATTTAAATGAAAACGCTATTTTCTATAAAAAGGAATATTTTCACTATTCATTTAAAATTAATCTTTTGATAAAAAAATAAAATATTATACAATTTATGAAATATTGATTCTAAAAATTATTTTCATTTTATAGAATAAATTTTCTACAAAGGTAATACATTTATTTGATTATTTTCTCACAAAATGAAGTAAAACCCATTTGATGAGAAAAATGGAGTTTGGAATTATATAAATACATTAAAAACTATGTAAATATTTATAAAAATAAATTATTTATACAAAAAATAAATATTTATATTTTAAAAATTGGTTATTAATATTCATACCATAAATTTTAATAGTAAGGTTATAACATTCTCATTTAAAAAAAATATTAATAGTACATCACGGTTCATAACAACTCAGTGTTGATTGTAACACTAGATAACAAATGATTATATTTATTTTAAAAATTATATTTCATAAATATCAGGTTTTTTCAAACATCATCTACAAAATACATTACAATAAAATATTATTAAAATCAATCATTTATATAATAAATCAAGCATCTTATCTTTTTAGGAAAACAAGGTTCAAAATAAAAATAGATATTTAGAATTAATCTATGACTCATATTCCCATATACATTATTAAAAACCACCAAGCCTCCATAAGATAGAATCTAAGGGATTGTAGTTTTAATGTTACAACATATCTAAATGATATTGTATCTTAATTAGCTTCTCCCTGAATATCGTGTCATCCCCCACATCAAAATCACCCAAAAGGTTGATATAGGAATCATATTGATGATATAACTAAAGCTATAAGACCTGAAAGATATCATGGATGAAATACCACTATATAGTAAGGGTTATATGATAATAAACATCACTGGAATGCTCTAAAAATTTCAAGGACCTGATTAACTATGGTGAAATATTCATCCTTATCTAATCTTCTGTTACCCATAATGAAGAGAATCATCCTAGAACACAGGACCTATGACATCAGACTCATGAGTTCTCCTCCTCCAATATGTATATGAATTTTTATGGCCCTTTATTTCCATCATTGTACCATTAAACATTTTATCTTTCTCCTTCAAGAACTATACAAAATTTCCACAAAATATTGTTGCATCTCAAACCAAGGTCAGATAAAAAAGATATTTTTAAGGATAAACATTAAATACATTGAATTATTCACTTAAAATTAAATTTTTTGGTTATTTATATATGAAAACTCAACCATAGGTTTATTATTCATTGATCAATCATTGAAATCCATAATACATTCATGAAAATTATCCTACAATGTATTAATGGTCAAATTGGTTTGACCATCTATCTGAGGATGGAATGCCATGTTAAAGAGTGAGTTAGAGATAATACAATTATTAAAACAACCTTGAGTAAAATGTTAAAATGAGAATTTAGGTTATGTATGATTTTCCTTAAAAACCCATTAATATTTACAACATCATCAATATATTTCCCCACTAAAAATCCAATATGCTCAACTACTGGATCAATAATAATCATGAAAAATTACTTGAAGACATGATCATCAAAATATAATCTAATCATCCGTGGTTATGTGGAAAACTAGGGATAAAATTAATAGAGATTTATTCCGAATTACACACAGATATATCCAATGGTCTTAATAAACCTCCATGGACATGATGCTATTTTTTTAACTGCAAGAACACCAAACACCATGGCACAAACTCTACCACCTACAATTTCATTCCTTTAAAATAAGATGACACTTAATGGAATGATACATCATGTATATACCTAATTACACGTACAAGGGTGATCTAGAATATAAATAAAGAATCACTTATCCGTAACAAGATGGAATTAAAAGCTTCCATATTAACAACCCTTGAATCTAATCAGTACAGATAATCCCTTGTGGGCATCAACAAAAAGTACCAGATCATAAAGAACCCTTTACATAATATCTCTAAACTTCGACTCCCCATCCCATGTCAACATGGATAACTATACGGTCATCAGGTAAAATAAATCTCCACCACAATATTTCCCTACATAAATATATATCACAAAATGATCTTCCATTACTCTCAATGAATCTTATGACCCCTGAATGATATCTCCCTCAAATATCCACCTGACGAATCACCAAATACATTAATTTACCAGAGGTGAAGGAGATATAAATGTCATTTTTCATGTAGAATTATATCCCTCTCAATTGATTCAAATTAATACCACAATGATAGAAAATATACCACATTATATAGTGATCATTGAAGACCAAAAACCAATCATTGATGAGTTAATGTCTCCATTTCATCAATGATAACACCAAAGATTCAATTTGAGATCATTGGTGGAATACATACTATATTGATTTCATAACTACCTAGAACCTTATGAGAACACTTACCTATGTCATATAAAAACACATAAAAATATAATATGAGAATCATCACAAAAATCATTAATCATGGATCCATCCATTAGAAACAAAATAATTGGAGCACTTATTGACTTTTATTTTTGTTATTCAAGACCAGCATGAAATATATCATTCTAATATAAGGACGCATACATTATGTTCAAGGATTTTGATGGGAAATGATGTTTTGAAATGTCATATAGTAATCTTTGATAATTTCCGACAACACCTAGGAATGTTAAAAACTATATCAAATTTATGTGAGCATCGCAAGAAACAACTGCCACAATATATAAAGGGTCAACTATGACACCCCACTAAAACCTTGTATGCTGAAGGAAATTCACCTCGGGAATCCAAAATATACATTTGGATATATTCTCATAATGTGGTTGGTGTCAAATGGATTCTAAAATAGTCCTTAGATAATCAACAGGACCCACATCAATCATTGAAAAATTGAGAATGTATTTCATTAACACTACAATTAATATATATAATAACTCCTAAAATTAAATTTTCATCATTACAATGATAATATTTAGGTAATTTATGATAATTAATGGAATAATTATGAAATTGAATTTCCCCTTGAGATTCTTAAGGGTAGTCTTCGAGATATCCTAGTCATTTACTATCACATGATGATATCCAATCTATAGAATAGTCATCAAAAACATGTTGCCTCCATTTAATTGATTAGAAATTATTTTATCCCCAAATGTAGATAACTGGTTCTTGACCATCATCCGGTTCATCCATCAGTAGGTTTTGAACAATATTAAACTATTATTCTCCATCTTTCTGAATGAGTCTATATCACTTCATGATGAAACATAAGGATGAAACCATTTTTCATCAAATCCTAAATATTAATCCTAACATCTCACACATCATAAGGTATATTGGTTAAAAAATAATCGAATTCAAGTTATCATTGGGTTTTAAATCTTTCTAAAAATTTATATAATGGCGAGGGGTAGTGTGGCAATCTATTTAAGGATGAAATTCAGATTACCCTCGATAACCAAAAGAGACACAGTCACAAGAATGTACAACAAGAACAACATACACACTTCTATTCTATAATAGATCTTATTCAAAAAAAAACTATGATCAATCTAATTTTCCCTCTCAATGATAAACCCTATAGACAATCCTTCCAAATCTCACAACTCAACTCTCCTAAAAAGATAATTGATGACTGTACACACATTGTGTAAAATGTTCATTCAATGAATGATATATTACAGAAATATTTGAAACATTAAGAGATCAATCATTGACTAATGTTATCTAATCATTAAATGATAATCTCAAAAGTCATCAAATATAATAGATTGGCCTCCAAATTGCATAGTCAACACCCGGGGAATTGGAATCCTCTAATCATTGAGTGCTGTATCCTGGACCTTGAAAGATGCAATAATGGAATGAAAATATAATGAATCAATCTATTGTAATATGAACTAATAATATAAGTAGAGGGAACCAGAACTGATCTATAGAACACCTAACACTAGAATCTATATTGTATGAGGATGAATGAACATCTCTCTTCTTCTTTATTTACAGAAATAATCCAACCTACACGACCACGTTCCACCCTCTATCCTTAAGGATGAAGGATATTATATCTATCATATTCCTACTCCATATCTTCATTTATAGCCAAAAACCCCTTTATATTGCTGCTAATAAGGCCTTATAGGCCACTATTGTTGAGTCTGAATTATTATCCAACCTTCGATACTGAACTTTCCACTAGAGATGGTTTGGACTAAAATAAAAAATGACCATGAACTACACATGAAAATAACATTATGACGATTCTCCATGTGAATTTAGGAATCCAATAATTTTCAAATAATTATGAATAGTATTTCATGGAATGAATATCTACTGGTTTGAACCATTACCTCCAAAATATCTCAGAACATCCATAATGAAATGTTTTTCCCTACAAATGTTTTAATGACTTCCCACCCAAGATCATATCAACTATTCATTTATCCTCTTAATCGCATCTTCCTTAAAAATAAATCTATATACATATGAATCATGGAGTAACCTGATGCCAAATAGTGGTCTTGAATGCCTCCTCAGAATATATTCCTCTAGCCACTAAATCGTGGAAAATTCAATGGGATAAGAGAATAAGGTCATAAAATTTAGTTCAATGATCCCACATGATATACATATTTTATTAATGAGGAATAAAAATAGGCCTTATCACTTATTTCATCATTTATTAACAAAACATTTATTGAAACTACTTCTAGAGATAATCCTATAGATATAAAAACTCACCATTATATCCATAACCATGCATCTACTCTCATCTATCTGATAGAAAAAGAGACCCAATGCTCCATACTATCACTTATCAGATAGAATATAATCTCCAAATACTCTTACCATTATTGTATCTCCATATTAAATACTATCCCCTCAAAATTTTCTAAAATATAACTCTCGATATCATATAGCATCTTCCTCCAAAACACATTTTCCTCAGTCGAGCCAACCCTCTTATGGCTTACTGGATAATCACTCTACACAAAGAAAATCTAAACTACAAGATTATTATGATCACTATCCATCACTACATGTGAATTAAGGTGAATTTGGAATCATATTAAAATAGAATTCATTAAGGATCATTAATTTTGATTCATTTTAACATCCATAGAATTAACCAAATTCATCTACGAATCCAATGAATGTATGTAACACCACTTTTTATATCCATGTTTACTAAAATGTCTTACATAGTATTTTAAATAATCATAAGGTCCTTACATCAGAATATAATTGGCACAAAACACATGTTTCATAGTCGGCCTCCCGTCCCATGTCACATTCAAATTTTTATTTATAGAGATTCCATAAAAAACATGAATCCTTTATTGTTGATTAACTCCACTCTCTATCATAAATCTCAAAATATGATCTAATTCTACACTTTCATGTCCCACACACACAAGGTACACCTCATAGACATTAATTAAAGTAGAGTGTGATGCCTCAAATACATTCACTATTAGGGAATGGGTTGATGACTTACACTGAGGGTATGAAACACAAAAACATTGGCTCTGTTATCCTCATAAATACATCAATAAATAAATACCCATAAATAAGCACCATAGAATATAGAATAAAATCCAATCCGTAATAAATGTTAATATAATACATAAAAAATATATCGGAAATTAAAATAAAAACAACTTAATCCTATGATAGAAATCACAACACTAACCACTGACCTCAATAAGCTATTACATCCAAAGAAGATCACTATATCCATCATATAAACCATAAAAAAATATTTATACATATATAAGGGTGAAAATTTAGGTATACTCATAAGGTTATTCCCGAAAAACAGTCATCAAAATGTAGAATATGAACAATAATTCCTCAGTGAATAAACAACAAAACAAAGTCACACCTATCCTAGGTCAATTATTAGACAACCACAAAAAGGGTAAATCTCCCAATACTGGAACCAATTATGGTAATATACAATCATATTAATATATTCCAATAAGGTACCCTTCAAAAACTTCTCTATATCGTTCTCATGCCCCAACCACAAACAAGCATATTCTTATATCCTTTCCAAAGCCAGGCCAATGTACATCATATATCATATCACAAAAATTTACAAATTTTGCAACTATATCATTATATTTATCTCATGTACCCCACCATATACCATAATATACTACATAACCACATAATCACCACATTTGACACCGAAATATCACATCAAACTGTTGTATTAGTGAATTCCCTAAACCCAACTAAATGGTTCATTTTGATTACCTTATCTGGGATACAGTGACTTATAGATGACAAAAACTTATGATAATAGCGTAGAGTTTTCTATTTTCATTATTTAATTTGAAATTTATATAGATTATTTATCATAGATAAAGGTTGTAGTAGTTCCAATGACATAATTAGAACCTCGAGATATATGAACATTAATCTTAAACATACTTCATATGGTCTTGATACAACATACTAACTAGAAATAGCTGATGTCAAACTATCAGGTGATGGGGGTTCATAATCATTAATACATCTACTCATAAAGATCGCACACTGTGATATCTATTAAATGATATCACGAGATTCCAATACAAACATGACATGTTTTAGATGTAATAGTTTGTTCCTATCAATGGACATGTGTATTGGTCACCTGGATTGAGTTCAACATCAAAATGTTTCATTTCACCACATTTATTTAAGAAATGTAAAAACAAAGGAAATGAATTAATCGTGAGGTATCTTGTGTTGGGAGCATCATATGTGGTATGGAAGTGGATGAATTATCAAGGTAGATTTTTTCTTACAAGTTGAGGAAGTAATATGAAAGACCAAGTTGTTTAGGATTATAATTTTTTTATAAATCCTTGGCCAATGTATTCAAATGTATGTCCATCCAATTAGATTAAATAAATCTAGAAAGGATAATGAAACCATACTTCATCCTTTTGAATGAGATATCTATAGAAAAAAGGTTAATATTACACATCACTTGATCATATGATTTTTTTCATTTCTTTGTATACTCCTTATCTCTCTAGGTGCAAAAATGAGAATCTATATTTCACTCTTGGTCTTTCAATTATTATTCACTACTATCAATATAAGGGGATAAAGAGTAACACACAATATAATAGTCAATAATCCAACATATTCGTATGAATATATATGTTGGACATGGTGGGCCCCATGATAGGGTTCAATAGTTTCCCATGTATTAATGATCATTAAAAGATGAATAAATTCATTATTAATCGAGTATAGAATGGTTGGATTTATTTATTAAATGTATTAATGAGGTATATAATGAATTCAAGTAAAATATTATATTAATGAATATTATTTTGAAATTCTATGTTCATTTAATATTTGATGGAATTTTTAGTGAATTTAATTACTTGGGTTTTATCACATATTATATTTAATATATGACAAGGATGTGATATAATGTATATGAAATTAATTTTTTAGTCAGTTCATCATAATTTTTCATTTATTATTAACTTAGTGTTTGTTTTATTTATTGTACCTGGGAAACCTTATCTAGGTATTTGATCGCACCATTATATATGATGTTGAGAGGCATTCATTCTAAGACTGTACATTTTAACAGAATGAGAGCCTCCATGTCCAATTGCTTTATAGAGAGATAAAGACTCCCTTGGAGAGACCGATCCAAGGAGGCCATTGACAGATCTAAAGGATGTGATCTACGTGATAATTACAACATCAATGGAATCATTGGTACTCTGATCTAGCAACCAAATTCGACGATTGATGCCCTTACAGATTCATTGAGCATGTGTGCATGATCTAAAGGGTTTCAATGTCATATTCTTCAAGCAACGATCAATAGTGACTAGATACAGTTGAATGCACCATTGAATCAAACAATGTACCCTTTTATTTATATTTCCTTTTTTATTAAATTATTACGAGATCCTAAGACCTCAAAAAAGGATCATATCATTGGAGAAAATGATTTTTCATCTCACTGGAGTTAAATCTTTTAAATCCCAAACCCAACGACATCGATTATACACAATTAGACTATAAATTTGTATCTCAAGGATAATTTTTTTTGTAGATGCCAGGAAAAAATATTTTACATAAAATTCATGTATATGGAATTAATTCAGGCCATAATTTTAGATAGACCATCAACTGGATATCATTTGGAAATGTTTTGGCCAGTAGAAAACATTGGGTCAAAAGCTTTATTTTTCATATATTAAAATAATATACCATTATATATATATATAATATTTTTCTTATTTACCTAATGAGTTTTGGTTTTTATGACCAAATAATGTTACAGTTAGAATAATTATTTCTAGTCAGGTTATTTTTATTCATCCAATTATGTTTCCATGAAAATGTGGAAAGCATTACCAAATTAAAAGAAAAAAATACTATTGTATATCCCATAGAATGTTGAAAACAAGAAAAATAAATAACTGCTATTTTGAGAAGGACTATAATGAATGAATATATAGATTATTTTATATAAATTATTAATTTAATTATATTGGTGGAGGGTTTTTCATCTCAAAAAAAATTTGGTTTCTGATGAAGCTATTGTGTGAAGCCCTCTTCCTAGAATGGAACAACACTATAGATCTGACCCTTCTGCCAGCTGTTAGATGTATTTATATCTTTGTTCACTGTATTTTGTACCACCCACTCAGAAAATCTAGCATCCACATTCATTGTAGTTGTCTATTTAGACCATGGTTGAGTTTTCACACTACAAGATGCTGACATGCATCCCTCTTTCCGCCACACATTCATATGAAGTTAGACAGATCTGGTCGCCAGATCTTGTTTCGTATCCCTATTAAGCACCACAAAACAACTGGCATCCTCCATTTTAATACATCCTCAAAGGACCCCACATTGGATGTTGTGTTTGAGTCTCCCCCTCAATCTATTGTTGATTTCTAAGTCACCTAGTTTACCATGACCCCAATGTCACTGACCCTCCTCGGTGGTACCCATGGTAGTACCTCACTAAACACACAGTTACCACCACCGGTGAACCCCCTACATCGTTCTCGAGCTGACTGGATCCAGGTTGTGAATTCTTGGACTCCATCACTATATGTCAGCCCTGTCATGCATGACCCCGACTAGATGTACCCCTTGCACTGTTAGGTTGAGGATCATACCTCCCCATGCACTATTTTACGTGACCCAACACGCATCATGCAGAGGTGAGATGACTCGACATAGAGGTCCATATGAAAAAGAACACCCCAGCACATAGTCTTATTTACAGTGATAGGGCCTTATGGTTTCATTCCCACCCATAGTGGTTTTGGGTGGGATTTCGGGAATTTAAAATATATTAATTATAATCCCAATAAAGGTGGCATCGCACGAACTCATTTTCCCATCGGCAATCCTCTCAGTGGGATTGCAATGCTGTTTCTCCTCGTGACGGTGTCGCACATACTCGTATTCATCTTTAGTGTACACCATCATCTCTTGGCCTTTATCCCACTCTAGCCTGAGGTTTCGTCAACAGTTTCTCAAGGAGGCATGATGTGCACCAGTGAGAGGGCTTCAGTTGCAGCGATTTGGGGGTGTCATTTCTTTTCATGATATCTGAGACTGCATTTGGTAGATCTGGTCTTTGGGTGCGGTTCTAAAGGCAGCGATGGAGCCTGTTTCTTGACTCCATAAGGTTTTTGATCGTTAAGGTGATGATTTTGATCAGGTTGATGGTGAGGATGCTTCAATTTTTGTCGGCGAGGAAGTTTCATCTCCCAGGACATATCTGGCGGGGCAGTGACAATAACAATGACGATGACGGTGGGCGTATTTGTGTCGACGACAACGATGACATCTTTCCTCAACGGCGATGATGGATTATGATTGGCTGACGGTGATAATACATTGATGTCGATGATGGCAGTTATTTGATGATGGTGTGACGGTGACAGTGATGGAATGTTAAGGTTAGTGATGTGATGATGGTGGCCAGATGACATGTCCTACCTCGATGTTGGGTTTCTCGGGCGGTTCAATTTTCCCACGTTTTGAGGTTTTCAATTTAAAAATTTGAATTTTAAATTTTTAATGTAGATTTTGCTTTGAATCTTGTAAGCAGGTGATGTTCAAATTAGGTATCTAGTCTTTGTGAGGTTCCCAGTCACCCAAAAGATTAATTTTAATAATGAAAAAAATGATTGTGGCTAATGAGATTTATTTATTTTATTTAAATGATTCATTAAATTTAGTAAAATTCCATCCTAATTTATATTTATGCCGATTAAATATTATTTATATTTTGATTTACCTAGAAACAAGTCTGGAGCATTGACTGAGCATCTCAATATATTTTTATTTTGTAACAATTTATTTAATTACATGTGATGCATGTATTTTATTATTTAAATAAGAAGGCCAACATATTGTCATTTTTTTCTCGCTTATTATTTATAAGTGTTTGTGATCCCAGATAAAACTGAGTTATCTAAATTTTTCACTCTTGAGACAAACTCACCTATGAGAATGTAAATATATATTATTACAATGATAATGTAATACATAGATAATGCCAATGCAAGGTAAAAATATAGGCATTAGTGGAAACACTGGACTTCGGGACATGATACATCTTATGTCAAAAAAAAACTACTGTATGATTCACCATGGTCATGATTGACAATGTTATGTTTAAATGGATCATCAAACATTAGATCATGTAGAGATGTCTGGTAATTTGTTACCTTTATGTATTTTTAATTATTTTTTTTCACTCTCATGATAGTGATAAACACATTACAAAATAAAAAATAATTTTAATAAAGGCAAGATGAATGTTTTACTATTAATATATAATTGGGAGCACATCAACATATGATGAAAGTGCTTAATATAAGATGGATACATTAATTGAGAAATATAAAAATCCTAGAATGAAATATTAATTTTGAAATTTCTTCTAATGATTGTATTTGAGAAAAATCTAGAGCACAATGTGTTCTTCAACCATAGTTAAGTGTGACTCATACTAAAAATTATTTTTTATGAGAATGATGTGTTGACTTAACGGAATAAGGAATAAAAGGAGTATTCCAACTTTATTTGATATAACATTTGAGGAAAGAATGGTTTAAATCATGTTTTTTTATTTTGGAAGCTAGGACCTAACTAAAAAAATCAACGATCTCTATGTTAATTTTGTTGTCCCAAAAAATTCTTATCTTCAAATCATTGAGAATTGGCATAACCAATGACTGTAGACTGTGAGGAGTGGTTTCAAGGATCAACCAAACCTGAATAATAAAGTTTCAAATCAGTCTAATTATAGTAAATAGGGTCGCTGGAGTTCGATAAAATAATGGGAGACATTTAATGATTAATTAATAATTTATAAATCAATAATCAATATAGAAGTATGGTTTACTATTTTTTTGTAGAAAACAGAAAGTAATACCATATTCACATTATGATAATATTAGAGAAAGAAAATTTCTAAAATTCTATGAGTTTCCAACAGGTTTTACATGTACTTGGGTATAGTAATATGACATAGGCAATTCATTATGTAGGTTTACCAACATGTTTTAATCCACCTAATAAATCATCTGGGATATGAAAAATTATAGGAGATTCATGTTTGATGCATATGATGGTTATTTCATAATATTATCATCAATGTTTAATGTGATTTGTGGATAAAACATCAAGACATGGATGATTACCATGGTGTCTCATATCCTAGATGATTATGAGGATAATATGAATAAATGATATTAATAGGTGACAATAACACAAGATATGTGTAAATTGAATTATGCTTCACAATATTTAAATCGATCAATTTCTCAAATATTTTTCACCCAATTAAATTATATTATTAGAATATTTAAAAAATGATCACTATGTAGAAAACACTATGTTACCTTCGAGGTAAGCAACACCATGAATTGAGAATATTAAATAAAGATTAATATATGGTTATCATGGAGAACACATTAAAAGACATGGTGAAAAGGAAAATGGAAAGAGTTACATCAATTGAACCATTGTAACATACATCAACCAAAATAATATGGTTATAAACCAGGAGGTTATATTCTCTGTATATCATGAAATATATCTATGAAATATTAAATTCACTAAACTAAATTGAAGAAAAATGTATGTAATTCTTCTTTAAGAATATTCATCAACTATTTGTAATTATTATATAATAATTTTTGAGTATGGAATAAACAATTTCTATCACATATGTGTTTTTTATTAAAGTAACCATGTATGTAAATAAAAAATTCTAGAAGTACGGTGTAATCTCTATGTGACTGAAAACGGGTCAGTCTTATGTCAGTGGTGATAAGTACATAACTTCTCACTTCCAATATTATTGATTATATTAGAAATTTTGTTGAGTATAACTGAAACATTTATTTATTGATTTCATTAGACACATGGATATATTATTCTATATTTGAATGAATCTTATTTGTAAGGACTAATACATAACCCACAATTTACTGATACATTAATCATAAAAAATGTGATGAAACCAAAATGTATTAATTTTTTACCCATTTGTGGAAAGATAACAATTTTTCAAGAAACATTAAGCACATTTCAATGATTTACCCAGTATTTTATTTACAATCAATCGAGTTAAAAACATTAGATATAGTCGACAAAAATGTACAATTTTTTGGACAAAGAAACCATTATAAATAAAGGTAATACACAAAACATTGAGAACTAGTTCAGCTAGAAATCGTGAAATATTCCAAGTGTAAGCTAGTTGTCAATATACTTAATAAGATTCCATTAATTGTTTATGAAGAAATGTGGATGTAACTCCCTGACCCCAGTTACCCAGAGTTGGTGCATTATTAAATAACATTTGCATGATAAAAAAATATCATGTCTCGAAAGACCTATTTTTTTGTAGCCTTGGAGTCACTAGATACATTAATAAGTCTTGAATTACAACATATAATGAAAACTGCAACAAAATAGTCTCCATAGTCCCCTCTCATATCCCATCAGACTATCCATGCAGGCCAGTCATTAAATAATTTTTTACATCCTGGGAAAAATAAAACCTTGAAAGAGGTGAGATCAGATTCTCAGTAAGGATAACAATATAGTGGAAACATTCATAAATAATCTTCAACATTTAAGGCAATGTACAACTAAAAGAAAAGACGTTTAAACATGAACATCAGAGTAATTTGGCCGAAATAAAATGAAATAATGCCATTTACTTATTCAATGGATATTCTACTAGTCGAATAATCACATGTAATATCAACAACCACTTTAATAATGATGTAATACATAATGCCAGACTATCAAAACCACATAGTCAAGTCCTTGTGCCAAGACTAAAAATAAGATTTTGTCAAGGCTTTATGCAAAGACACTAGATTTCCCCATGAGACCTACCGATGCATCGAGGAGATATAGTGGGCTCCACCTTTCATTTACTAAGTAAAATTCATTCTTCATATGAATAGGTTTAAACATAACATAAGCATTCTTATTAAAAGTATCATACAAAATGTCAATACTTTCTCCATAAACCATGAATGGTATAAAAATAACATATCCCCAGTCAAACATATGTCAAAACCTTCAATATAATATGGATGTTTTGTATCATAATAAATCAACTTCAAATAAGCTTAAAATCCATCAAAGGATGTTGACATAGTTGAAATAAAAACTATTTGAGAGTAATATCTCTTTTTCTGAAATCATTTAAAAGTCACATAATTATAAATGAAGACAATTACATTGAAAAAATCTTGTAATCTTGTAAAGGAAACTTAGAAGATTTTATCACGGTGGAAAATAGCTACACCCACCGTATAAGTTGAAAAATACATTCTTACCTAAATTCTATCGAAAATGTTAAAAAGGACCTTGTTTGGAAAATGACGAAATGTTTTCTTTCTAAACATCTTATAAAAATTCAACAAGGGTATAAATGACTTTAACCCATAGCCTATAAAATAGTATGAATGATTTGAAATACATTTTTATGAAACATGGTTGTGGATGATAAAGAGGTCCAGCAGAAAATTACGTATAAACAAACTAGAATAATGATGTGATTGTGAAATAAACCCTTTCCTTGTACTTTTCCTTGGTCGAGGGTAGTTTAACCTCCTCTTAATCGGGTTCTTCCTTTTGATTTGATCAAAATGGAGCATTAGGATGACTTTCTGATCAAACTAAGTCCTCTAGGTTGAAGTAAGGGATGTTGAGATAATATTTGGGCAGGTTTTGGCCGAGCCAAAAGACTTCGAAGGTGTGAATTTGAGATAAGGGGGAGTTCCCTTTTATAAAGGGGTGAGGGGCCCCTTTGGAAAAGCTATAAATGTCATTTTATAATAAATTCATATTCGATTTCTAATGGTTCCAAAGTGTATTATTTAAAGGTTATGGTGGGAATGGGTCGAAATCCTTTCAATCAATAGATTTTAGGCAGGTTTGGGTCACTATATTAACCTTATCATTTATATTTAACACTTAGTTATGTAGTTTGACATTTACCATGTCTCTTTGTATTTTTATATTATATAGTTAATAAACAAACTAAATACATCCAAGGGACCCACAAGTGGTCCACTACTGACACACCTATAATTATATAAATCTTTTGGATGAACCTTAGTTTTTTAGAAATAGAATATCAACTAATAATATAATATTGGTTCTGAAAACTCTTTTTGTCAATTTTGACACTATTTGGTATTTTGTTTTGGCTAAATTTCTAACAGCATTAGTACTTCGAAAAAAATTCATCTATACAACCCTAATATGGAATATTAACCATTAAAATTAGTCCAATTCATTAAAAGTCTCAAATTACAATAATTTTGATATTTATAATATCAATTATTTTAATATTTCATTAATTATATAATTACTGCATCGCAATTGTGCATTAAATAAATTAAATTATTTAATGTTTGAAAATAAAAAATAAAATACCATTATGTTGGATATATTCTTATATTTCTAATGAATATTTATAATCTAATTTATCTTATGTATAACCCTATATTAAACTTTTTCTAGTTATTAAAAATTGATTTTTACTATTTTAAATCTTCTTTGAAATAAATAATATGAAATGTACAAATCTAATCCAATTGGATCAAAGAGGTTCATATTTTCATCCTAAGGTTGTTTTTTGGCAAATTATACTTATCCAATACGATTATGACATGTGTTAGGGTAATAGTGATATCATTTTTAACCATAATTACCCTATTTACTTTTAACATTGGCCAATAAAAGTAAAAAGTTACTATTCACCACATTTTACTCCTTCATATTAACTGTGTCTCTCGGATTCTCTAAATTTCTCTCATAGAAGTGGTAAAATTAATTTTTATGTGAATTTGCAATTTCTCCTAGGAGATGGGTAAAAGATGGTGAAAAGTTCAATTAAATTTTTATATATCTAAAATTATTATAAACTGACTCAAATGAAATACATTGAACACATATAGGTATTATGTATCTATTTTGACCTAAAATAAATTTAAATAAAATAAAAAATTATTTAAATAAAAAATTTGTTTTTAACTATAACTCACAATTTTTTCACTATTCATCAAAAATTGAATGTTTTTAGAAAAATACCAAAAACTCACCCTAGGATAATATCGATATTCGAAATCCAAAAATGAAGTCCATTTTGAATGATAAAATTTATAAAATTTCAAAAAGTGGGTATTACTATTCATAACAGCTAGTTTGATTGGTTGTGGTGCGTGATAGAACTCGAAGTTGCCTACAACACACGGTACTGTTTTTTTTAAAGAGAAGCGTATCGTGGAAGATTGGGGTGATACATTCTCTCGTCCTTTAAAAAAATTCATGCATGAAATTTAAAGGACATTTCTGCATAAAAAAGGCTCGGGTGGTTCTTCATCATATGTTCCTCGGCTTCCAATGTTTCCTTTTCAATCTTATGGTTTCTCCATAGAACATTTACCACACGAGTTGTCCGGTTTCTTAGCACTTGTTCTCTGGTATCAAGAATCCTGATGGGATCTTTGCAATAAGAGAGATCGGGTTCTAGTTCTACTTCCTCAAATTTCAGTACATGCATTGGGACACGCATGTATTTTCTCAACAGTGATACGTGGAAAAAATAGTGAACTTTGGAGAGACATGGAGACATTTACAAACAGAAAACTATAACCCCAATTCGTTCTAGAATTTCTAAATGTCCTATGTACATGGGACTCAATTTACCATTCTTACCAAAATGTATAACACCCATACATGGAGATACCGTCAAGAAAACTTGATATCCTACCTTAAATTCCAAATCCTTCCTTTGGTTTTTGGCATAGCTCTACTACCTACTTTGAGCTACTTTGATGTGGGTTTGGATTACCTCTAGTTTTTCCATCATTTACTCAACAAGTTCTGGGTCTACAAGTTTTTTCATTCACTAACATCATCCCAACAGGTTGGTGTGCGACATCTATTTCTGTATAACGCTTCATATGGTGCCATATTAATACTTTAATGGAAGCTATTGTGATAAACAAATTCTACCCGAGATAATATTGATCCCACATACACTGAAAGTCAAGTAACGAAGATCTCAATATATCATCTAAGGCTTGAGTATTCCATTATGATTGTCCATCTATTTGATGGTGGTAGGCAGTGCTCAAATGAAGTTCAGTATCCAAGGCTTTCTGAAGACACTTCCAGAATCTTGAAGAAAAACGGGGATCAAGATCAGAAACAATCCATAAGGGTACTCCATGAAGCCTCAAAACTTCATTAATATATAGTATTTCTAGACGTTCATGTGGTAAATCATCAATTATATCAAGAAAATGTGCTGACTTGGTAAGACGGTCAACAATGACCCATATTGCATCGTTCCTTCTGGGAGTCTTTGGTAGTCCCATGACAAAGTCCATCATGATATTATCCCATTTCCACTCAGGTATGGGAAGAGGATGCATGAATTTTTTATGCTGTTTTCTTCCAGATTTAACTTGTTGAAAAACCATACATCTTAACACAAAATCAGCAATATTCATCTTCATGCTGTCCCACAAAAAATGTTCCCCTCAAATCACAATACATTTTGCTGCTCCCATGGTGTGTATAGAAATTGGAACAACGATCATCGTAAAACAATTCCATTTTTAGATCATGAATATAGCGAACACAAAGTCTCTTCCTAAATTTCAAATTTCCATCTTCATACACAAAGTCACTCAATCTCCCATCATTGACACCTTTAGTATTCTTTTGAAACTCTTCATCATCGGTCTGAGAACTCTTTACCCTTTCTAGTAAATATGTTTTGTCAACCATTTGAAAAATTATCGATGTTTCACATTCCATGGTTATTACAATATCCATCTTTACTATATCCATGAAAATTGGATCCTTTTCAACTCTCATTTTGTTCAAAACTCCATGATCTTTTCTGCTCAAAGCATCTGCCACCTTATTTTCCTTCACCGGGCGGTAGTGTATCATGTAATCATAATCTTTGATTAGTTCAAGACATCTACATTGCCTCATGTTTGAGTTCTTTCTATGAGAAAATATACTTCAAAATCCTGTGATCAGTATAAATCTCACTTTTTTCACTATATAGATAGTGTCACCATATCTTCAATGAAAATATTATTGCTACTAATTCTAGATCATGAGTACGATTGTTTTTATCTTTAATTTTTAGCTGTCATGATGCATAGGCAACAACTCTATCATTCTGCATAAGGGAAAAACCAAGTCCTTTTTTCGATGCATCACTATAAATAACGAACATATCATTCCCTGATGGCAGAGTCAATATAGGTGAATTGACTAATCATTTATTCAGTTCTTCAAAACAGTCTTCGCAATCTTTTATCTAAACAAATTTAACCCCATTACGTGTGAGCTTCGTTATGGGTTAGCCAATCGGGCAAAATTCTGGACGAAATGTTGATAATAACCTGCTAAACAAATAAAACTGCATACCTTAGTTTTACTCGTCGGTGATGGCCATTCTTGGATTTCCTTAGTCTTACAAGATTCAACAGAAATTCCATTCTTTGAGACAATATGGCTATAAAAAGAAACCTCATGATGCCAGAATTCTCACATTATAAATTTCCAATATAATTCATGTCTTCTAAGAGTCTTCAGGATAATGCACAAGTGATATTTATGGTCTTCATAACTTTTGGAATATACAAAGATATAATCAATAAATATCACCATAAAATCATCGAGAGATTTCTTGAAAACTCTGTTCATTAGATCATTGAAAACATAGGGTGCATTAGTCAGGACAAAAGCCATTACTGTAATCTCATAATTCCCATACCTGGTTCAAAATGATGTCTTCAGAATGTATTCCTTCATCACACATAACAGATGGTATCCAGATCGATGGTCAATCTTTGAAAAGTATTGAGCTCCATGCAGTTGGTCAAATTAATCATCAATGCGAGGTAGGGGATACTTTTTATTTATTGTTATAGCATTAGTTTCCCTGTAGTCGATACATAACCTCATATATCCATCTTTATTTTTACCAAATTGGATAGGGGATCCACATGGGGAAACACTAGGGATAATATATCCCTTATTACTCAATTCCTCTAGTTGTTTATTTACTTCAAATAATTCCACAGTGGCCATTCTATAAGGGGTCTACGATATATGCCTTGAACCAGGAATTAAATCATTGGAAAACTCAATTTATCGTTCTTGGGGATGTCTAGGTTAATCATCTAGAAACACATATACATATTCTTTCACAATAAGTACATCCTCTATTTGAATATTCCATTCCTCAACCAAAGTTATTTCATGCCCTTCCTCCCCGATAATTGAATTTAGTTGAGCTACTGTGGGTGGATCTAGATAAGAATCAAGTGGTGACGATTCTGCTCTCAAGATAAGGTGTTCTTTATGGTCATCATCAAAAATCATAACCTCCTTCCTCTTAAAATAAATCTTCTCATCATTGTACGAAAGACAATCAAAACCGAGGATTATGTCAAATTAAATCATGGGTATGAGGTTGAGATCAGTAGATAAAGAACAATTATATGCTCTGATGGGAATGGATTCACAAAACATTATTGCGATGACACTTCCCTTAGGAGTTTTAACTGAAAAATCCCATGTTAAATAAAATTTGAAATATCTAATTCTTTTACCAAACATGGAAGATATGAAAAAATTCTATGATCCAGAATCAAATAAATCATTTTCTAAACTTGTGGAAACCCTTAAATTACATGCACCCACATCTTTCGGAACTTCTACGTTAACAGTAGTGATAGAATAAGCTTGGAATTGAACCCTTGGCCTTTTCTGTGTTATGTTCCCCTGACGCATAGGACATTCATTTTCAAAATGTCCCATCTCCATTCAATTGTGACTTTGAACATCAGTGGATTCTTTCTTCCCCATGCAATCACGAGCTCGGTGTCATTTTTCACCACACTTGTAACATACTCACATTCCTTTCAATTATGTACTGAGGTGTTCCTTCCCACATTTACTATAGGATGTTTATTCAACATTTCCCTTCTTCCCTTGATTTTCATTTCTATTGTGATCATCATATCTCTTCTTCTCTTTCTTTTCATTAAAGTCGTAAGACTTAAAAAAATTTGATTCTATCTTGATAGCACAGGAGGCAATATCTTCATATGATGTGAAGGATTGTAAGACTAATTATTGATGGAGAAATGGTTTAAACCCATCATTGAAATGTTCAATATTACTTCTTGGTTTATGTATATAATCTGCAGCATGCATTGCTATCCTTGTATAGTTAGACACATACTTTGCAACATTCTCATCCTCCTTTTGCCTGAGACATAGAAATTTCCTTTCCTCATCCGCTCGATGGTCCTGAGGAAAGTATTTTTTATGAAAATCTATTTAAACTCCTTCCATTCCATATTTGATACTTCTTAATCTTACTTTATGTTTTTTATCAATGACCACCATTGATCAGCATCTCCAGTGACGTGGAAAACTTGCATAATAACCTTTTCCCTTTCACTACTCCCCATGGCGTGGAATATTTTCTCTAAGGAATTTATACATTGCTCAGCAACTAGTGGATTTCCACCACCATTGAATGTTGGTGGGTTTTTTCTAATTAAGTGATCTAACATTGATCCTCCTCTTTGTGGATCAGGGTGCTCCATACGGGTAAAGTTATTATTCATAAGTTGAGTGAGTGGTCCCAGTATGGTGATTAGCTTATCAGCACTAGTTGCATTCCCAGCTCCACTATAATTATCATGAGAAGGAGGGAAATCCCTACATGGAGTGTCTTTATTGATAGAGTTTCAATTCCTTCCACTAGGTGCCATTTCTAAACAATGGCATAAACTAGATCAATTTATGAATCAAAATACATAATTCCATACTTGTAAAACACATAACATAAATTGAACTATTTATGTATATAATCCATAACTATAAAAAAATGTTTTCTTTGAGAAATTATATACTCTTAATACCTTTATAATGGTTTGTAAATAAAATTAGAATTATGTCAAGCATATACCTCAGGAGTGTCGTAACCAAGAGTGAAGAAATGCCCATTGTTGTGCACCAGTTCCCGTTTGAGACTAGATCAAAGTGGTGTTTTTTGGTTTTACCCCTAGGTACATCTGTGCCAGAGCCGCCTCTACCTGACCGTATGCTGACAGAAATGTATTGATCAGAAAACTCACAAAATCTCTACAATACCAAAATTCTAGGAAGCACTTCTTTACTAATCCTCAATGTCCATCTTAGGTAAATGTTCTCTAATCCGAGTTTATCTAAATATAGCATGCAAGGTTTGTACTAAAATTCTCTGATACCAATTGTAACACCCCAACCCCAGTTACCCAGAGTGGATGAATTATTACATAACATTGTCATGATAACAAAAGATCATGTATTGAAAGAATTATTTGTTTAGTAGTCATGGAATCAATAGATACATTCATAAGTATCACATTAAATCATAAAATGAAAACTACAACAACATTGTTTCCATAGTCAATATTCATATCCCCTCAGACTATCCATACATGTCAGTTTTAAAATACTTCTACATATCTGGGTAAATATAAAACATAGAAAGGGGTGAGCTCAGATGCTCTGTAAGGATGACAATATAGTGGAAACTTTCATAAATAATCTACAACATTTAAGGTAATGTATAACTAAAACGAAATCCTTTTAAACATTAACTTCATCATAATATGGCAGCAATAAAATGAAATAACGCCATTTACTAATTCACAAGGATATTCTACTAGTCGAATAATCACATGAAATATCGATAACCACTTTTATAATGTTGGAATGCATAATGACAGACTATCATTACCACAGTGTCAAGGCTTTGTTCCTAGACTACAAATAAGATTTTGTCAAGGCCGTGTGCCAAGTCATTAGTTTGCCTCATGAGACATACCGATGAATCACAGAGCTATAGAGGGATCCACCCATCTCTTACTAAGTCCAATGCATTACTCATATGAATAGGTTTAAAAATAACATAAACATTCCTATTAAAACTAGCATACTAAATGTCAAAACTTTCTTCATAAACCATGAATTGTATAAAAATAACACATCCATAGTCAAACATTTCACAAAACCATCAATACAATATTGAAGTTTTGTATCATAATAAATCAACTTCAAATAAGCTTAAAATCCATAAAAGGATATTGACATTGATGAAATCAAAACTATTTGGGAGTAATATCTCATTTTTTGAAATCATTTAAAAGTCACATAATTATAAATGAAAATATTTACTTTGAAAATATTCCTATAATATTGTAAGGGATGCTTCAAATATTTTCTAATTACAGAACATAGTCGTACCCACTGTATAAGTTTAAAAATACATTCTTACCTTAATTCAGTCAAAAAGGATAAAAAGGGCGTTGTTTGAAAAACAATGGAATGATTCCTTTATAAACATCTTATAAAAATTCAACAAGGGTATAAATGACTTTTACCCATAGCCTATAAAATAGTAAGAATAATT
Source organism: Viscum album (assembly GCA_963277665.1). Lineage (NCBI taxonomy): Eukaryota > Viridiplantae > Streptophyta > Magnoliopsida > Santalales > Viscaceae > Viscum > Viscum album. Next base: position 902,860,717 of record OY728165.1, on the reverse strand, counting down.
TTAAATACATTTTTATGAAACATGTTTTTGGACGATAAAGAGGTCCCTGTAGATAATTATGTATAAAAACACATGGATAATGAATATATTGTGTAATAAACCATTTCCTTGTACTTTTCCTTGGTCGAGGGTAGGTTAACCTCCTCTTCTTCGGGATCTTCCTTTTGATTTGATAAAAAAGGCTCATTAGGATGGCTTTTTGATTAGACTAAGTCCTCTAGGATGAAGTGAGGGATGTTGAGAGAATATTTGGGTAGGGTTTGGCCGAGCCAAAAGGATTTAAAGGTGTGAATTTGAGAGAAGGGGGAGTTCCCTTTTATAAGAGGGGTGATGGTGACCTTTGGAAAATTTAAAAATGTTATTTTATAATAAATTCATATTCAGTTTTTAATGGCTCAAAAGTGGATTATTTAAAATTTATGGTGGGGATGGGTTGATATCATTTCAACAAATCGATTTTAGACAGGTTTGGGTCACTATATTAACCTTATCATTTATATTTAACTCTTAGTTATGTAGTTTGACATTTACCATATCTCTTTGTATTTTTATATTATATAGTTAATAAACTTGCTATATACTTCCTGGCGACCTCAAAGTGGTCCATTAATGATACACCTATCATTATATAATTACTTTGGAATAACCTTAGATTTTTAGGAATTGAATATCAATAAATAATATAATATTGGTTTTGAAAACTCTTTTATGTCAATTTTGACACTATTTGGTATTTTGTTTTTTCTAAATTCATTATAGCATTAGTACATAGATACAAAATAATCTAACCAACCCTAATATGTCATATTAACCTATAAAAGTCGTCTAATTCATAAAAAGTCTCAAATTACATTTATTTTGATATTTATAAAATCAATTATTTCAATATTTCATTAATTATGTAATTACTTCCTCACAATTATGTCATAAATAAATTAAATTATTTAATGTATAAAAATTAGAAATAAATTACCATTATGTAGGAAATCATCTTATCTTTCTAATGAATATTTAAAATATAATTTATCTTATGTATAACCCTATATTAAAATTTTTTTAGTTATTAAACATTGATTTTAACTCTTTTGACTCTTCTTTGAAATAATGAATATTAAATGTCCAAATATAATCCAAGTGGATCAAAGATGATCATATTTTATTCCTAAGGTTATTTATGGTCGAATTCTACTTATCCAATCGAATTAGGACATGTGTTAGGGTATTAATAATATCATTTTTACCCATAATTACCCGATTTACTTTTAACTGTGGTAAATAAAAGTAAAAAGTTACTATTCACAACATTTTACTCCTTGATATTAAACTTGTCTCTTGGATTTTATAAATTACAATCACAAAATAGGTAATATTATGTTTAATGTGAAATTTCAAATTATCATAGGAGATGCGTAAAAGATGGTGAAAAGATCAATAAAACTTTTATATATCTAAAATTATTAGAAACCGACACCAATGAAATACATTCAACTTATATAGGTATTATGTATCTATTTTGAACTAAAATAAATTTAAATAAAATAAATAAATATTTAAATAAAAATTTGGGTTTTAACTATAACTCAGTGTTTTTTAGTATTCATCAAAAATTGAAAGTTTTCCGACAAATACAAAAAATTCACCCTAGGCTAATTTCGATATTCTGAATCCAAAAAATGAAGAACATTTTGAATGTTAAAATTTATAAAATTTCAAAAGGTGGTTATTAAAATTCATAACGGCTAGTTGGATTAGTTGTGTTGTGTGTTAGAACTCGAAGTTGTATACAACACACGCTACTATTTTATTCAAAGAGGAGTGTACCATGGAAGCTTGGGGGGTTACCGTGGAAGTGAGGTATCATATATTCATGGTCATAAGAGATGAGTTTTTTCAGGCTCACATGCCAATGAATATCTGGACCCAACATTAATCAATTATTATAATGTGGTGTGGAATAATTCTGAAATAGACATTACCTTATCTACATCAATGTTATTACGTTAACTAAGAGGATCGATGATTTTTATTTCATACAAAAATTGATCAATAAAATATATCAAGGAGAAATTACTCAATTAAAATTTCAATATACACATCAATGACATGATGTATGTAAAATTAGTATCAATGTTTCAACTTTTATGCATTGATGATTATTCCATTATATTTCAATATGATATTTGAAAATAATAAAGTTATCTGGTTATCATATGAAAACTATTATGAAAAATGGATATTATATGAGTAACAATTCGATATAAATATATTATGTCATTAGAACTTGTGTTCAGATGCAAAGAGTTTTTTAGAATGTAAACAAACACGAATTAAGAGTAACATAATGTTCATATAATGTAGTTTTCCTATGGTTTAAATAAATATTAATGGAAATACTATGATAGAAAAGACATAGTCATGGTATAGAATATATTTCTATAAATTGCTGCACATATATATGTATATATAAATATGAGATATTTAGAGATATATTGACCTAAGTGTAGTCAATTATATATATTCATAAATAGTTAACAAAGGAACCATTTCAACTAGAGCTTGTGGAAATGGAATTTAATGGAGACACAAACTATGTTGTATGGATAAAACGATGGTGATGGTTTTATATTCATCATCATCAGAGATAAATTATTCATTGAGAATAAAAATTCCTACAGTTTGGTAGTATATGTAAATTTTATATGATTGAATAGATCAGTTAAAATTAAATAATTGATTCCATGTATCAAAGTACAGGGGGTTTATTATTTGGAATACAATTATGGGTATTAAAGTGAGACTATAAATAGATGGTATATTTGTCATACTAATAAGGAAATATTTTTAACACCATGGGGTAATTAAAAAATACATTAGAATTTTACATTACATAGTTACATTCTATGATTATTTTATTTAGGAATTGATATAAATACCACCAATCAAGATGGTGTCAATACACTGAAAATAGAATTGAATTGTGCCACCGTATAATTAAAATAAGCGGTGAATGTTACAAAAATATATTTTTTTGGATTGATGTAAGAAACATAATCAAATAATATTCATTTATATTGAAATAATTCCATGTCTCTTCCATAGGTTAGTGGGACCACCACTATTTTTCATGTAAAATATATTTGAAAACATATGGGAGGACTTGGAAGTAAAAACATTGTTATATTCAATCAATATCTTAAGGCCCAATTTATATGGAGGCTTATTAATGAAAAATCACAATCTCTTGAAATCTTCAGAGCCATATTCCTCAGCAAGATGATTGGAGGGATGATGACTTACATGCAATCCTCTGTTTTGCCAGGTATCAAAAAGATTTTCTCGAAGATCATGACACACTCTCCCTAGCTGCTATGTTCTCATTCCTCTCTTAAATTCTTGAAGGGAAACTGGACGTGCTCTCCTGTGATTGGAAATGATATCATTGAAGGCCTGGAAAATTATTGAAATTCCACCATCAAAGAACTGATTGAACAGAATAACATATTGCCACCTCAGATATCTGTTACAGTCTCTTCTTATGACATTTTGAACATAGAAGATATTATTATCTTGGAAGAAAGTAAAAATGGAATTCTCAACTCTAGGAATTCTTAAATTCAAATAATGGAAGGAAATAAAACTGTAATTGTGAACTTTTATAAAAATTGTCTTCAACCTTCTCCATTTACCAGACATTGGTTCCTCCATCTGAATAAGCCTCCAGTTGAAAGTAACCTGCAATGAGTTGGAATTTAAATATGCTCCAGGTATTCCATTTTCCATCATCATCATTATGCTATTAATAATTCATTTCTTTCTTACATGTCCACTTCCTATCTATGTAACTCGATCTTCAAACATTTTGAACTCTATCATCCTGAAGTGTCCAATATTGATGATCTTCTTCTACAGATTTCATCGGTTAAGTTCTCAAATCAAATATATATCCTCTTCCTAGTTGAATGTGTTGAATCTATCTATATTATATGAAGGATAATAAATACAAGTCTATGAAAATGATTCAAGAAATTACAATGCTTCTCTCTCAGATATTCTATTAGCGAATCAATTTGAAAACAATTTACATATTGAACACTACGATAACTCTATTAAGGACACTGTAGTTATGAAAAAAGAAACGCTTACATGGTAATTATCCTAAACCTATTGGAATCATTAAATTATTCTAGTTAACTATATTTATATGATGGAATAAATGAAATTCAGATAGCGGTTTGAGAGGAAATCTAGGACCTAATGGGTATGGAATTTCCTTTAGAGATCACAATGGCGACTTCTTAGATAGAGTTCTTGGCTCATGAAGACATGCCATTTCTCTTGAAGCAGAAATGATGGATGTCATCAAGGTAGTGGAAATTTCCCACCAAAAAAAGTATAATAAGATCTAGTTTGAATGTTACTCATCCACCATTGTTCATGCAGTAAGAATGGGTTAGATACATATCACATGGAAACTCACATAGAATTTGATAAAATGTCTTGACAGTCTTGCTTCAATGCATTCCATTATAACTCATCTCTATTGAGAAGCCAATATAAATATTGATTGACTGGAAAACATTGGAGCCTTTGGAGATACATGAACTCATCATTCCAACAAAATTTGTGAGATAAATTCTATTATTCAATGAGATAAATATAAATTTCCTTCTTTTAGACTCTTGTAACACTGTTTTCTCATTATATAAAGCCTCTCTACATGATATTTTATTAATAAAAGGTAACAATATCTATTAATGAATATATAAAGTCTTCTTAGATCAATTTAATTGTATAAATACTAAAATGGTATAGAAAAAAATAGATTTTTACAATTCAAGAACGAATTATTTCCAATAATACACAGATTAAATCTCACATACTATAAATTTATGGGACATCAGAGGAGAATATTGTGATCTGTTTAATTATATATGCTTATTTATTGGAACAATTATGTATTCCGTGTTATGTAAAATATATTAATATTTCCAAATAATACTTAATGTCAATAAAATATCAATTATATATAGGAAAACTGCACGCTATGTAGTCAAAACTATCAAATTGATCTCTAGTGGTTAAAACATTTATGTACTTGGGGTGTTGAGAGGATGTGAAAGTAGTACTGAGGGGGAAAACTAGTCTTTCTTGGATTAACGTTATTGAATATCTTAGTCGGGATAATATAATGAATGATAAAATTTCTTATAATATAGTGGTTTCCATATCAATAAATATTGAGTTAATTGTTGATTCTGAGGTAACTAAAGTGGTTAAAGAAACTACAAAATTGTTTTTATAGTTCATTTAATCACACCTAATATATAATTTTGTATCACTATGATATTAAATTTTTTATTAATAGAGATTATTACTATATTTGACAGTGGTAGAAAGGGATATAATCATGGTTATTATCTCTTGATAAGTCTTCCGCAATATGGTATAGTCAAAGAGAATAGAATATCCATGGATCTGGGGAATGGATGACCAAAATTATAAATTCATGACTCAGTAGAAACATTACACTATTCATGTGGGAGCATATAAGGATTATTTTGATGTTTTCTCTATTGAATATGGGAGTGTTTTAATAGTGTGTTACCTATACCCAACTAAGGTAATTTTTTATTACCATATCATGGATATAGTGATTTAAACATTATACCGACATACCATAATAGTGTAGGTATTAATGTTTCCATATTAAAATGGTTATTTACATATATTACTTATCTTATAAAAATGTTATAACATATAAATTCTATAATGAGAACCTCAAGATACCAAGAAATTACTCTTTAACATGTTTGATATTGTCTAGATAGATCATTCAAATTGAAAACAGTTGATGTCAAACTATCAATAGAAGGGGTATAATATGGATTAATACTTTATCTCATGATGTTAAGACATGGGGATCCCTACTGGGTGAGATATTCAATACAGACCCACTACTAGGGACACCCCATGTTTCAGGTGTCATTAGTAATTCTTATATATAGACAAGTGTATTGGTCTAAAGATTTGATGTAATTATCTATGTGTTACATTTGATTTCATACATTGAATCAAAGAAAAACCATGATAGTGATGTTTTTGGGATGTATATTCTGATGGCTTCATAAATTTTTGTGTTGTATTGGTTGAGTGATCAAGATAGAATTTTTCACTTTTACATTGTGGAAAAAATACCTCATATAGAATTGATAATGATGGTAGTACCTTTATTAATACATAGCCAAGGTAGCATAATATATGTCATGTAACACCCCAATCTTCCATGGTAAGATTCTCTTTGAATAATACAGTAGCATGTGTTGTACGCAACTTCGAGTTCTAACACACACCACAACCAATCAAACTAGCTGTTATGAATAGTAATACCCACTTTTTTAAATTTATAAATTTTAACGTTCAAAATGGACTTCATTTTTGGATTCGGAATATCGAAATTAGATTATGGTGTGTTTTTGTTACTTTTCGGATAAGTTTCATATTTTGATGAATAGTGTAAATTAATAAATTTTAATTAAAAACAACTTTTTTAATCAAAAAAATTAATAGTGATAAATTATGAATTTGAGTGAATTTAGAGTATAATTAGATTATATTTTTACCAATTAATCCAATGTTGATAATTGGACATAATTTCACATTTAAAATGGATATAAGCAAGTGCCAATCTTTTGATAGTTATTATCTCTTAAAAACACTTTTTTGTTTTAACAACGAGAATTAATTTTAAATTAATTTCTGCCACTTCTGTGTTTTGAATTTAAAAAATGGATTTAATATTTAGAATCATGAGTTCCTGATTGTGTAAATAGGTAAATTTTATTTTTGGGAATTTTGAATAATTACTTTGGTAAATATTTTATTTTCCATGGTTAGAGGGTAATCTCGTAAATAAAGGTAAAAAATAATATTATAATAATAATAAATTATACTAAAATGTGTCCTAACCCTATTGGTTGATACATGTCCGAAAATGGGCATATTTGGGTTGCTTTTGAGACCCCATGGAGCCACTTGTAAGTGATAATGACACTTTATATTAATTAAGTTAATGTAAATACAAAAATGACATAGGCATATATCTCTAAGAAAAACAATTTTTACATAGGGTTATTTATGTTATATTTTTGACTATAAATATTTAATAGGATGATAAAAATATTTAATACATTATTTTATTTTATTTATAATTTTTGGACATTTAATTATTAAATATATTTATGACACAATAATGATGCAGTATATTCCTTATTAATGAAAGAATCAAATAATTGGAATTATAATTGTTAAAATAATTTAATTTTTAAGTAATGATGACATATAAGAATTTTATTTATTAATATGACTTTTGAGGATTGCTTAAATGAATTTGGTTCAAATTTAAAAAGTTTTTTAGCCTTTAACAATAAACAATTATAAAATAGTGTCAGAATTGTCAGAAATGAGTTTTTAAAACAAATAATAAATTATTAATTGATATTATATTCCAAAAAATATTATTAGGATCAAAAGTACTTATATCATTACATGTGTATAATTAATGGATATATTTGGGGTCTCTTGTAAGTTATAGTTTTTTTATTAACTATATAATAAAAAAATACGAAGAGACCTGGTAAATGTAAAACTTATTAACTAAGAGTTAAAAATATAATATAAGGTTAATATAATGACCCAAAACTATCTAAAACCTATTGGTTGAGTGGATTTATACCTATACCCACCTTAACCTTTAAATAATCCACTTTTTAGCAATTAGAAACCAAATATGAATTTATTATAAAATAATATATATAGTTTTTCCTAAGATGCCCCTCACTCCTCCTATAAAAGGGAACTCCCCCTTCCCTCTAATTACACATTCAATACCTTTTGGATCGGACAACCCCTACCCAAATAATCTCTCAACTTTTCCCACTTCATCTTATATGCCTTATTTTTATCATAAATCCATCATATAGAGCCCTTTTGATCAAATCAAAAGGAAGAACCCAATGAAGATGTAATGTTTTCACCACCATTTTTCAAGTTCCTTTCTTCATAAACCTATTCATTTTTTGTTATTTACATTCTAAAATAATAACTCCAGTATCATCTATATACTATGATGTTTTTATAAATATGTAAAATCCATATTTAGTATTCTATCCATCCTTTATATGAAATTTCACCATACGTGCATACGTACGACTTACCGTCTCCATGTCGTGGGGTAATTGTCATTCAAAACATTATTATTTGGAAGAGTATGATAATGATGTGTAATTGATGTAAATTATAAATATAACATGATAATGATTCTGTATATATGATATACCATCCAATTATATATTATTTTAATATCAAAAGAATGATATTGTCTTTCGAGCATACGTAGGGACTACCGTCTCCACGAGCACGATGAGATTCATTCCCCATCGTATCCATGCAAGTCTAATTCTAATTTGATGATTACAAATAATGTTTTATGGAATTGATATTAATCTGGATATGAATAAGATAAAAACTATGGATAACAAACACGTCTTATGTAACAATACAAATAAAAGAAAATGAGTAAGTGAACACCCGAAACGACGATAACACTAAGATATTAATAACAAAGCAATGTTAAAAGATCATATATGATATTATATTAATGTATAAGATTCTTGTATAATTTAATAACAATTATTACACCATTATACAATAGGTTAACCTACTCTCAACCAAGTAAAAGTAAAAGGTAGGGGTTTATTTCACAATCTCTTCATTATATGAGGTTGTTTATACGTAATTATCTACTGGGACCTCTTTATCATTCATATCCATGTTTCTTCAAAATGTATTTCAAATAACTCTTACTATTTTACAGACTATGGGTTAAAGTAATTTATACCCTTCTTTTACTTTTTATATGAATTTTTTAAAGGAATCATTCTGTCATTTTCCATTACAATATACATTTTAACCATTTCAACAAAATTAACATAAGAATGTCTTTTTGAACTTATACGGTGGGTGCAACTATTTTTCTCCATTATTAAATCTTCGAAGCTTCCCTTACATGCTTATAAGAATATTTTCAATGTAAACTTTTTCTTTTTTAGTTATGTGACTTTTAAATGATTAAAAAAGAGATATTTCTCTCAAATGGTTTTGATTTCATCTATGTCAATATCCTTTGATAGATTTCATGTTTATTTTAAGTTTATTTTTTATGATACAGAAATTCCATATTGTATTGAAGGTTTTGTGATATGTTTGACTGTGGATGTGTTATTTTATTACCATTCATGGTTTATGGAGAAAGTACTTACATTTCGTATGCTATTTTTAATAAGAATGTTTATGTTATGTTTAATCCTATTCATATAAAGAATGAATTGGACTTAATAAGTGATGGGTGGATCCCGCTATAGCTCCTCGACACATCGGTAGGTCTAATGAGAAAAACAAGTGTCTTGGAACAAGGCCTTGACAATATCATATTGGTAGTCATGGAACAAGGCCTTGACTATGTGGTTATGATAGTCTGGAATTATGCATTCCATCATTATGAAAGTGGTTATTGATATTGCATGTGAATATTCAACTAGTAGAATATCCATGTGAATAAGTTAATGGAAGTATTTCAATTTATTTCTTAAATATTATGCTGAAATTCAATTTTAAAAGGCTTTTATTTTAGTTGTACATTGCATTAATGTTTATGCTTATTTATGAATGTTTCTGCTATATTGTTATCTTTACTGGGCATTTGAGATCACCCCTTTCTATGTTTTATTTTTCCCAGGATGTGAAGAAATATATTATGAATGACCTTCAGGGATAATATAAGGGGATATTAGTGTGGAGACAATATGTAGTTGTTGTTTTCACTTTATGATGTAATGTAAGACTTATGAATATATCTAGTTTTTCCAAGTCTACTAAACTTATCGGTCTTTCGAGACTTTAACTTTTGTGGTCATGCCAATGTTATGTAATAATGCACCGACTCTGGGTATCATTGGGCAGGTTGTTACAGTTGGTATCAGAAAAGTTTAGTACAAACCTTGGAAGCTAAATTTAGATAAACTCTGATTAGAGCACGTAGTCCTAAGATAGACTTTGAGGATTAGTATAGTCAATCTTCCTAGAATTTTGGTATTTTATAGATTTTGTGAGTAGTCCAAGCAATACATCCCTTTCTAGATACGAGTAGGTAGAGGCGGGTCTGACAGAGATGTACCTAGGGGTAAAAACCGAAAACACCGTTTTGATCTACACTCGAACGGGAACTGGTGAATGACAACAAGCCTTGAACACTTTTGGATACGACCCTCCCATGGGATATGCTTAGGATAATTCTCATTTTCATTACAACCCATTATTAATTTGTTGTGAGTATATACTTCCTCAAAGGAATTTTTTATTATTATTATGGATTATATCCATAAACTGTTCAATTTAAGTTATGTTCTTTAGAAGATTGGAATTATGTATGTTGATTCATAAACTAATCTAGTTTACACCATTGTTTAGAAATTTCTCCTAGTACAAGAAATAGAAAATGTATCAATGCACACACTCCATGTAGGTAATTCATTTCTGGTCATCATAATTATAATAGAGATGGTGATGCAACTAGTGTCGATCAGCTAATCACCATACTGGGACAACTCACTCAGGTTATGAATAATAACCTTACACGTATAGAGCACCTAGATCCACAACATGGAGGATCAATGTTAGATCGCTTCATGAGGTAACAACCACCGACATTAAATGGGACTAAAAATACATTAGTGGCTGAGCAATAGATAAATTCCTTAGAAAAAATATTCCATGCCTTGGGAAGTAGTGAAAGGGCAAAAGTTATCATGGTAGTTTACCACCTCACTGGAGATGCTGATCAATGGTGGTCAATGATTCAAAACACAAAAAAAGATGACGATGAATAAAATATGGAATGGAAGGAGCTCAAAGTGATTTTCATAGAAAAATACTTTCCTCGTGACCATCGAGCAGATATGGAAAGCCAATTTCTGAGTCTGAGGAAAAAGGAGAATGAGAATGTAGCAAATATTAAGGCTAACATTACAAGGTTAACTAGGTATGAAACATATTATATATGTAACCAAAGAAGTAAGATTGATCATTTCTTTGATGGGTTAAAAGTGTTTCTCCACTGAGCATTAGTCTCACAAACCTTCTCGTTGTACGATTATATAGTCTCATACCTTATCAAGGAAGAAAAAGAATTCTTTATGTCCGACGACTTTAAAGCAAAGCAAGAGAAGAAGAGATTTGCTGACCACTCTGGAAATGGAAATAAGGGGAAGAAGGGAAATGTTGATTTTCTATCATGTGGTAAATGTTGGATAAAACACCCTAGTACATTCTTGAAATGAATGGGATTCTATTACATGTGTGGCGAAAAAGATCACCAAGCTCATGATTGCAAAGGGAAGAAAGAATCTACTGATTTTCAATGCTACAACAACATGGAGATGGGAAATTATGCAAATTAATATCATAAGAGTCAGGGGAACTTACCTTATAAAAGGCCAAGGGATTAAGTCCAAGCATATGCTATCACTACTTCTGAGGTATAAGTTCCGAAAGACGTGGTGGCAGGTAATTTAATGGTTTCCACATGTTTAGAAAATGCTTTATTTGATTCTGGATAGTCACATTGTTTCATATATTCCTAGTTTTATAAGAAAATTAGATATTTCCAATTTTATTTAACAAGGGAGTTTTCAGTTAAAACTTATAAGGGAAGTATCATTTCTAAAATGTTTTGTGGATCTGTACCCATTAGGGCATATAAATGTTATTTATCTGCTGATTTCATCATCATACCCATGATTGAATTTGATATAATACTTGGTATGGATTGGCTTTTGGACCATGATGCGAAAACTTATTGTAAAAAGAAGGAGGTTATGATTTTTGATGTTGATGATAAAGAACACCTTATCTTTAGCGCAGAATCATCACCACCTGATTCTTATTTATATCCACCCCCAGTAGGTCAACTAAATTTAATTATCATGGAGGAAGAGAATGAAATGACTATGGGTGTGGAAAGGAATGTTCAAATAAGGGATGTATCTATTGTGAAAGAATATGTTGATGTTTTTCCAGAAGATTTACCTGGACATCCTCCAGAATGTGAAATTGATTTTCCATTGATTTAATTCCTGGTTCAAGGCCCATATCGAAGATCCCTTATAGAATGGCCACAATGGAATTAGTAAAACTAAATAAATAAATAGGGGAATTGAGTAATAAGTGATTTATTTTCCCTATTGTTTCTCCATGGGGAGCCCCTTTCCTTTTTTCTAAGAAGAAAGATGGATTTATGAGGTTATGTGTCGACTACAGGGAAATCACTGCTATAAAAATATAGAACAAGTATCCCCTACATCGCATTGATGATTTATTTGACCAACTACATGGAGCTCAATACATTTCAAAGATTTACATTCGATCTATATACCATCAGTTGTGTGTGAATTAGGATGACATTCCAAAGAAAACATTTCGAACCATGTACGGGCATTACGAGCTTACAATAATGCCTTTTGGATTGACTAATGCACCCTCTATATTCATGGATCTAATAAATAGAGTTTTCAAGGAATATGTCGATGATTTTTTGGGGGAATTTGTTATATATATCTTGGTATATTCAAAAAGCTACGAAGATCATGAAAATCACTTGCGTATTATTCTGAAGACTCGCAGAAGACATGAATTATATGGGAAGTTTAGCAAGTGTGAATTCTGGCTTCAGGGCATTTCATTTCTTGGCCATATTGTCTCCAAAGACGGAATCTTTTTTGATCCTTCAACGAAAAGAGAAATCCAAGAATGGCCAACACCGACGAGTATAACTGAGGTACACAGTTTTATTGGTATATCGGGTTATTATCGACGTATCTTCCAGAATTTTGCTCGGTTGGATAACCCATTAACAAATCTCACACGTAAAGGGGTTACATTTGTTTGGAAAAAAGTGTGTGAAGAGTTTTTTGATGAACTGAAGAGAATATTAGTCAATGCTCATATATTTACTCTACCGTCAGGGAATGATTGGTTCGTTATTTATAGTGATGCATCGAAGAAAGGACTTGGTTGTGTCCTTATGAAGAATGATAGAGTTATTGCCTATGCATCATGATAGTTGAAAATTCATGAGAAAAACTATTCTACTCATGATCTAGAGTTATCAGCTGTAGTATTTTCATTGAATATTTGGAGGCACTACCTCTATGGTGAAAAATGTTAGATATATACCGATCACAAGAGTTTAAAGTACATTTTCTTACAGAAACAACTCAACATGAGTCAACGTCGATGGCTTGAACTACTCAAGAATTATGATTCTATAATACACTACCACACGGGGAAGGCAAATATGGTGGCATAAGCTTTGAGTAGATAGGATCATGGAGTTTTTAAGAAGATGAGTGTTGAAAGGGATCCTATTTTCCTAGATTTAGTAATGATGGGTATGGGAATCACCATGGAAGGTGAAACATCGATACTTTTTCAAATGGTTGTCAAACCATATTTACTAGAAGGAATAAAGAGTTCTCAGACCGATGATGAAGAGTTTAACAAGAAATTTAAAGCATTGAATGATGGGATATTGAGTGAGTTTGTGTATGAAGATGGAATTTTGAAATTTGGGAAGAGAAATTGTGTTCCAGATATATCTGATCTAAAAAGGGAATTGTTGGACGATTCTCGTAGTTCCAATTTCCTCATACACCCTGGGAGCAACAAAATGTATAGAGATTTAAAGGATCATTTATTGTGGGACAACATGAAGAGGGTGATTTCTGATTTTTTGTAAAGATATATGGTTTTTCAACAAGTGAATGTTGGAAGGCAACAGCCTGGAGGAGTCATGAATCCTCTTCCCATACCTGAGTGGAAATGGGATAATATCATGATGGACTTTGTCATTGGACTACCCGAAAATCATAGAAGGAATGATGCAATATGGGTCATTGTTGACCATCTTACCAAGTCAACACAATTTCATGCAATAAGGGAATATTTAGCACTTGAACGTATAGCAATACTATATATTAATGATGATGTGAGGCTTCATGAATTTCCCATATTAATTTTTTTAGACCGTGACCCTTGTTTTACTTCATGATTCCAGAAGAGTCTTCGGAAGGCCTTGGATACTAAACTTTTTTTGAGCATTGCCTACCACCCTCAAACTGATTGACAATTAGAATGGATTATTCAAACCTTAGAAGACATGTTTAGATCATGCTCACTTGACTTTCAGGGTATGTGGGATCAATATTTACCTCTGGTCGAATTTTCCTATAATAATAGCTTCTATTCAAGTATTTGGATGGAACCATATGAAGCGTTATACGGAAAGAGATGTCGCACACCAACCTATTGGGGTGATGTTGGAGAAAGAAAACTAGTAGGCCAAGAACTGGTGGAGGAAACGATGGAAAAGGTTATGGTAATCTGAAACCACATCAAAGCTGATCAAAGTAGGCAGAAGAGCTATGCTCACAACCGAATGATGGATTTGGAATTTCATGTAGGAGATCATGTTTTCGTGAAGGTATCTCCATTAAAGGGTGTTATACGTTTTGGTAAGAAGGGAATATTGAGTCCCAGGTACATAGGACCATTCAAAATTTTAGAACAAATTGGGGTTGTATCTTACTGTTTGGAAATGTCGCCAAGCTTCTCTAAAGTTCACAATGTGTTCCACATATCACTATTGAGAAAATATATGCCTGACCCAACGCATGTACTCACCTATGAGGAAATAGAACTGGAACCCGGTCTGTCTTATTGTGAAGAGCCTGTCAAGATTCATGATACAGGAGAACACGTTCTGGGAAACCGAACGACTCGTCTGGTAAATGTTCTTTGGAGAAACCATAATATGGAAGAGGAAACGTGGGAACTCGAGGAACTTATGATGAAGAACCCCCAAGTCATTTCATGCGGTAGTATTCCAGAAATTTCGAGGAAAAAATTATTTCAATGAGAGGAGAATGTAACACCCCATTCTTCCGCAGTTTTCTTGTCTTTGAAAAATATAGTAGCGTGAGTTGTATGCAACTTTGAGTTCTAACACACACCACAACCAATAAAAATAGCCGTTATGAATTTTAATACCACCTTTTTGAAATTTTATAAATTTTATCTTTCAAAATGGACTTCATTTTTGGATTCTAAATATCGAAATTATCATAGGGTGAATTGTAGGTACTTTTCGGATAACATTCATATATTGATGAATAGTTAAAATTAATAAATTTGAATTAAAAACAACTTTTTTAATCGAAATAATTAACAGTGAAAAATTATGAATTTGAGTTATTTTAGTGTATAATGAGATTATATATTTTTTCCATTTGATCTAATGTTGGTCATTGGACATAATTTCACATTTAAACTGCACAAAAACAAGTGACAATCTATTGATATTTATTATCTCTTGAAAACATACTTTTTGTTTTAACAACTATAAATAATTTTATATTAATTTGTGCCATGTCTGTGTTTTGAATTTAGAAAAATTTATTCCATATTTAGAATCTGGATGTCCAAAATGTGTAAATAGGTAACTTTTATTTTTAGACATTTTGAATAATTAATTCTGTAAATATTTTATTTATTATGGTTAAAAGGTAAATCCGTTAAATAAGGGTAACAAATAATATAATAATAATAATAAATTACCCTTAAACATGTCCTTAACCTATTGGTTGATAAATTTCCGACCATGGGCATCTTTGGGTCGATTTTGGGACCCCATGGAGCCACTTGTAAGTGATAATGACTCTTTATATTAATTAAGTTAAAATAAATACAAAATTTACAAAAGCATATATCTTTTAGAAAAACAATTTTTACATAGGGTTATATATGTTATAATTTAGACTATAATTATTCATTAGAATGATAATAAAAATTCGTAATTAATGGTATTTTATTTATAATTTTTAGACATTTAATAATTAAATATATTTATGACACAATAATGATGCATTATTTTTCTTATAAATGAAAGAATCAAATAATTGGTGTTATAAATGTTAAAATTTATATAATTTGAACGTTTTGATGACATCCATGAATATTATTTTCTAATATGACTTGTTAAGATTTCTTAAATAAATTTCTTTTTAATTAATAAAATTTTTACGACTATAACAAAAATCAATTATTAAATAGTGTCAAAATTGACAGAAATGTGTTTTTAAAACACATATTATATTATTAATTGATATTATATTCCTAAAAATATACTGTTCAACCAAAGGACTTATATCATGCTTTGTGTATCATTAATAGACGTCTTGGGGGTCTCTTTTTTTATATATTAATTTTATTAACTATATAATATAAAAATACAAAGAGACATGATAAATGTCAAACTAATTAACTAAGAGTTAAAACTAAAAATAAGGATAATATAGTGAACCAAACCTGTCTAAAACATACTTCTTGAGGGGTTTTTGACATATCCCCACATTAAACTTTAAATAATCCATTTTTAATCATTAGACACCGAATATTAATTTGTTATAAAATAATATTTCTAGCTTTTCCTAAGGTTCCCCTCACCTCTCTAATAAAAGGCCACTCCCCCTTGCCTATAATTCACACCATCAAAGCCTTTTGGATTGGCCAAACCCTACCCAAAGATTCTCTCAACTTCCCTTAATTCAACCTATAGGCCTTATTTTAATCATAAAGCCAACATAAAGAGCCCTTTTGATCAAATCAGAAGGAAGAGCTCGAAGAAGAGGTAAAGTTTTCACCACCTTTTTTCAAGTTCCTTTCTTCTTCAACTTCTTCTTTATTTTTTATTTCAATTCTAAAATAATAACTACAGTATCTTCTATATACAATGATGTTATTATAAATATGGTACAACCATTTTCAATATTCTATCCATCCATTGAATGACATGTCACCATACGTGTGTACGTACAGCTTACCGTCTCCACGTCGTGGTGTATTGGTTATTAAAAACATTATTATATAGATGGTTATGATAATGATGACTAATTGATGTAAATAATAAATATAACATGATAATGATTCTGTATATATGATATAAAATCCATTTATATATTATTTTAATATCAAAAAATGATATTGTCGCTTGGGCATACGTACAGACTACCATCTCGACGAACACGAGGAGATTCCTTCCCCATCATATCCATGCAAGTCTAATTCTCATTTGTTGATTAAAAATAATGTTTAAGGACTTGATATCATTTTGGATATGAATAACATACAACCTATGGATAAAAAACATGGCTTATGTAATAAAACATTTAAAAGAAAACGAGTAATTGAACACCCAAAAGGACGATAATAGTAAGATATTATTAACAAATCAATGATAAAAGATCATATATGATATCCTTTTAATGTATATGATTCTTGTATAATTTAATAACAATTATTTCACCATTATAAAGGAGGTTAACCTACCCTTAACCAAGGAAAATTACAAGTTAGGAATTATTTCACAATGTCTTCATTATCCGAGTTTTTTTATAACTAATTATCTACTAGGACCTCTTTATCATTCATATCCTTGTTTCATAAAAATGAATTTCAAATAATTCTTACTACTTTACATAAAGTGGGTTAAAGTCATTTATACCCTTCACTGACTTTTTATATTATGTTTATAAAGGAATCTTTTTTTTTGTTTTCCAAATAAGATCATTTTTAACCTTTCCGAAAAAAAATTAAGGTAAGAATGTCTTTTTTAACTTATATAGCGGGTGTGGCTATTTTCCACAGTTATAAAATTTTCGAAGCTTCCCTTACATGCTTATGAAAATATATTTAAAGTATATTTTTTCTTTTATAATTATATTACTTTTAAATGAATTAAAAAAAGGCATATTTCTCTGAAATAGTTTTGATTTCATCTATGTCAACATCCATTGATGGATTTTAAGTTTATTTGATGTTGATTTATTATGATAAAAAACTTCCATATTGTATTTAAGGTTTTGTGATATGTTTGACTGTGGATGTGTTATTTTTATACCATTAATGGTTTATGGAGAATGTATTGACATTTCATATTCTAGTTTTAATACGAAAGATTATGTTATATTTAAACCTATTCATATGAGGAATGTGTTGGACTTAATAACTGACGGGTGGATCCCGCTATAGCTCCTCGATGCATCGGTAGGTCTCGTGAGACAAACTAGTGTCTTGGCATAAGGCTTTGAAAAAATATTATTTGTAGTCTTGGAACAAGGCCTTGAATATATGGTTATGAAAGCAAGAATTATGCATTCCATCATTTTGAATGTGGTTATTGATATTTTATTTGATTATTTGACTAGTAGAATATCCATTTGAATAAATAAATGGCATTATTTCATTTTATTTTAGCCATATTATGATGAATTTCAATTTTAAAAAAGATTTTGTTTTAGTTATACATTGCCTTAAATGTTTATTCTCATTTATGAATGTTTCTGCTATACTATTATCTTTACTGGGCCATTGAGCTCACCCCTTTCTATGTTTTATTTATCCCAGGATGGGAAGAAGTATTTTATGAATGACCTATAGGGATAGTATAAGGGGATATGAGTGTAGAGTCAAGATGTTGTTGTAGTTTTCACTTCATGATTTAATGTAAGACTTATGAATAAATCTAGTGTTTCCAAGGCTACTAAACTAATCAGTCTTTGGAGACTTGAACTTTTATGATCATTCCAATGTTATGTAATAATGCACTGTCTCTGGGTAACTGTGGTTGAGGCATTACATGTCCTTTGAGTTAGACCAAAAAAATAGTGAAATTATAAATAATGATAACAGAAATGTGTATCCAACTTTATGATATATCAAAAGATAAATAGATTATATTACAAGTTTCCTATTTTTAAAATGGTTTCCATTACTCTGACTATTTCTTATCTCTTATGTGGCCTTGATGGGTAACTAGATTCCACTCCAAAATCTATGAATAATTATTCATTACTATATATATAAGGTCTTATAGGGTCTTAAAAATAACATTTTGAAGATTCATCCCTATTTGGTGAATAGGTATATTAAACATGGAGGGTCCTACCATGGGATATGAGCATTTTTCATGTATTATTGATCACCTATAAATAAATAAATTGCACATTTTTCCTGTTTATAATAATTTAGTTGAATTTATTTATTAAATGTATTATTGTGGTATTTAGTGAATATAATATTTTTATTGAATTTATATTATTTTAATATTCACTATTTTTATAATATTCGAAGAAATTTAGAGATGATTTAATGGAAAATGTTTTTTCACATAATATATATATTATATTACATTGATGTGACAAAATTTAAATGATGTTAATGATGATGTTAGTTCTTAATAATGTGTGATTTAATTATTATTTAGTGGTTTTATTTTTAGGGCATGGGGAACCCTTTCTGAGTATTAATACTCCCACAATTTAAGCATGGGAGAGGCATTCATTATGAAACTATTAATTCTAATTGATGAGATACTCTCTCTACAATAATTATATAGAGAGAGAATGTATATTTCTCAGGGAATAATTTAAGAAAGCCTTTGACGGGTCGAAGAGATCGGATCAAGGGGATCATCACAATGTCTAAGTTATCGTGGGAGATCTACATTAGAACATATAATTCAAACATTAATATCCAGATGGATTCATGGAGCATGTGTTGATGATCTATAGGAGTTAAAATTCCGATCCTTGAGAAACATTCGTCGGTGGATATCTTCAGTTGAAGACTCCATTGAATCACAGAAAATACTCATTTATTTATATTTCATTGATTCTTAAATTAACAAAAGATCCTTAAAACTCAACCGAGGATTGGATAATTGTAGATTAATAATTTGCACCTATCTAGTGATAAATATTTTAAATCCTAGGCCCATTGGATTCAACTACATGCCCCAATATACTTAAAAATCATTATTACTCTATGTTAATGTGTACATGAAGGACAAAAACCATGTGAAATCTTCCCACTAAGCATATCCCTCCACCATTTATCGTCATCACAAACACATACAGAAGTTGACCAATATATGGTATATGATGAATTTATTCCATTTAAATTGTATTAAAAAATGCATCAGTGTCCATAAATGACAAAACTGCACCAAGAAGAGAGAATAAGATAGAGCGAATAATTATCCTAATCTACCATCACAGACGATGATTTCACGTAAAACAGATAAATTCAAAAGTTGTGTGGCTGTCAATAGGGATTCCTAATATGGGGGTTTTTGTGATTGAAATTAATAAAAATCAATGAATATAGTCATCACACACATTACAAACCCTATTATCCTCCTTTATAAATAATGATACAACATTCTACAAGAAACACCAAACAATGACTATCTCTAATTGAAAACTACTACCATAATTACAACACAATAAAACCAATCTATCCACACTAAAAAACTATAATAATGTTCTTAAATTCTCATTTCTTCACATCATTTATTAGATTTTTAAATTTTTATTTATCAACATCACTAAGTTCATTATTTCATTCATTTATCAATATTTAATGTTTATCCATTCATTAAACCCCTTCTAAGTTAAAATATCCATTATTAATTTCCACTAATTTATCCCAAACCTATAATTTATTAATATCTCCCCCTCCCATTACTATTTTACATTTCAAATATCGTCATTTTTTAGTTTCAACTAGTTATTGAATAATAATTTCATTAAATCAGATAATATTACACACCTCAAGGAACTATAGAAAAATATACAAAAACCAACACATAAATATATATATTGCACTAAAAATATTAAAACATCCACAAAAATAGACATAAATCCATTTAATTTTCAATATCTAGTCATACCACCTTAATCCTAATCACATGACAACATATCCACCACTACCACAAACAAAACAAACAACATCACTACAAAAATCCACAAGAACCAATAATTACACCACAAATCATGAAGAACAAATGATTATCACCTATCTACAATAAATTATCTAGTTCCCTCCTATAATTTTTATAGAAACACTCAGGATAAATTCTTGGTAATGTTAATAATTTTTTGGAATTAATTGTTTTTGTTTTATCATTTTAATGGGGAAAGGGATGGTTTTTTATAGATATGTGTTAAACTGATTTATAATTTATGATCGATTAATATTATATATTATTTATACAGGTGGGATTAATATTTTGAATAAAATATTACAATATCATTTATTTTTGAAATAAATTAACATAAATTAATATTCATTTCATAAGATTATTTTGATCAGAATTCCTAAATATCTAGGATTTAATCCAAATCGAAACTAGTGTATATATCTTAATAAATTATCCCTTATGGTAGTTTATTTTCAATTCCAATAATCTATGGTATTTATATTTTAATCCAAAAATAATATTAAACCATGACATGTCTATTTTAACATACTCAATGCCAATTAAAAAAATAAAATCAGAGAAAGCTCACAATCAGTTAACATCCCAAAATTATGAAAAACATAAATGGGAAAATTATATATCCATTAAGACATCACTAAATCAGATAAGTAAATTTATGGTGTTTAAATCAAATTAAAAGAAAAATAATGGTATAGAAAAGAGTTTTTCACAAAACTCGCACTATCAAATCAAGGATAAGACACCCATATAAATGAGTGGAAAAGGAGTAGAGATAAGGGATTCCAAAAAAGGTTATTTTTTCTAAAAAATAATAATAAATTTATAGTAAGTTTATTAGGAAAAAATGTATTGAATAGAAATTATTTTTTACAATTAATTTAAATAACAACAAACCTATATGATTACACTAGAAAACAAATGAATATGAACATGAAGGAAAGAGTGCAGGGGTGTTTTATATTGATAAATAAATAGTAATTAAATTCATTCTAGAACATTATCAATGATTTGGTAATTCCATTGCACATCCATCAGTGATTAGGTGAAAAAAATTTCCAAGGACATGAGGTTAATGTATTATAACTAAAGGGTGATAGTTGGATTCACTTCAAATCTATCAAGAAAAAATGCATCCCCAATTTTCTTAAAATAAATCATTATCTTATGAAATGGTACTCTATATCTTTTTCTTCCTATATTCTGAATATCATCTCACAAAATATCATGTCCATTGATCTTTTGTATCTAATTATATAGATGATTTTCTAAACCATGTTCTCTAGTCCTAGATAGTATAAAATTATTCCAAGGTGTAAATTTGAATAAATTTATGGCTATTAAGATTCTTATATATAGATATAAAATCTTTTACAAAGTTTTTCATCTGTTTCAAAATTTTCTATCCTTGATTTTTAAGGTCAATAGGACATGTGGAATGAGAGAAAAGTAAAGAATAGTGGGATTCCATTAATTTTCACTTAGAATTATTAGTCACAATTTTATTCATGGATTGGCCCATATGAAATTGGTCTTTTGAATTTAGCATAGAAATTAAATCCTTAATGAAAGACTATATTTCATTACATAATCTATTGGTCCTATTTTGTGATCCATATAGCCCTTAAAATGGCAAAAAAATTTAAATATTAAGTTGAATAAAATGTTGGAACATAATCAACATCTACTAAAAAAAGAATCACACTATTTAGACATGTAGATTTATATTTATAATCAAAATATCAAAATATGTAGTGATTTGATGAATTTTAACATTACCCATTATAAATTTTCATGATCAAAACATGAATATTTGTTGTAAAATACGCATTTTTTCTATAAAAACCTAGTAATTAGAGTATTTTTACATCATTAGTAAATATAAAATATCAACTCACCCGTAATTAATACAATTAATTTCATTGGGCTTAAAAAACATAAACACGCATCCAAATCCATTTTCTCAACAAAAAATATTAATCAAATTATATTCTTTATTCAGAGGGTCTAAAATCATGACACATCTATAATTAAGATAAAAACCAATTCTTATTTCAATAATGTGTCAAAAAAATATATTTTTTCTCAGCTTTTAAATTAAAAAATGTGGTATTCTAAAACTCACACCTCTCAAAATGATATGAATTTATTCAAGTATTTTCCCTAATTTTACATCTAAAATTGAAAATCATAGATTTTTTATTCTATATCATCATAAAGTCTTATCATAATGGTTATAATAATCTAGTGGTTTTATGGGGATCATTGTTTGGTCAAGGATCTATAAGATAATAATGTCCAAAGTAGTAAGAAATAATGGTACAAACAAAAAAATAAAAGACCAATGCGAAAAATATGAATGTATACAAGAATGTGTATGGAAAAACATTTTGACGAGGGAAATGTTTTTTGATTGAATATAAAATAGATTGATAGTGAAATGGAAGAGGATCATTACTATAGAACTGACTTTTAATAGCACCAAACGGTCTTTACTAGCATTTCAAAAGCGCTGAAAACCTTAGAGATATTAATTGATGACATTTATCTGTACGTTTTAACATTATAATGACGCTCGTATTTATCAAAAAAATTTATTTGCATTGAAAATGGTTCCTTTTTTCAAGAACTAGTAAAAAAGTAATAAAAATTTTATTTTGTCCCACCTTTCACAATGCCCCCACACCATTCCTTAGTGCTAGACTCCACCATTCTCGAGGCTTTCACCCCCCTTCAATTGTACTACACACTACAACTTATTCTATGCTAGTTGATGCCTCAAAAATAATCAATTTCTTGGATTCAATCACTGGACATCATCGGGATATTTGAAGTGCTTTACCACTTCTGTAGGTTCATATCTTCTACATTTAAATCTATTTTTATTTATTTTTTAATATTTTTAGAATTTTTTTTGCAAATAATTATTAATTTATAAATATATATATGAAAAAATTATATATTTCTTGATATATTTATTTTTGTATGTTTAAATGTGTAATTATAAAATCGATATATTATAAGTATATATAAGAAAATATGTTAATATTTAATTATAAAAAAAAATTCTTTTTTGATAAATGATAAAATTTTAAAACCCTAATATCTATATGAATATAAACCTTAGAAATAAATTTTGTCCCCACTTAAAATAGACAACAGTAATCTCTTAAAAAAGATGAAATACTTTAAAATATTAAAAAATAAGATATCAAAAATAATGAATCAGTTTTAGTGGAATTTGGGGCCCTTTTATCCCCTGAAAAAGTCACCAGGGTATCCTCAATGACAGAATTATAGATATCTTTAAAGGAAGGATTTGATATATTTAATGGACCAAATATATACCCTAATAAATATTTATTGCCATTCAAATTTCATGTCATTTTTTGACATGTCTTTGACAGTTATTTAATTTGTTTAATTATTATTTTATCCAATGGTTATGAAATGACTATTACTTGTTAATAATTAGAAAATTATTAATTAACAATATTTTAAAATTATTTTAGAATCCATTTTCACAAAATATAATATATATTAACTGTAAATATGTATTTATCGTTATCTAAATAATATTTCCAGAAAATTTTTTATGTTTATATTAATATAAATTCATTTATATATTAAAATATTATTTTTAAAGAAATATATTTTATTTAATGAGATATACCATTTATAGTCTGTATAAAAAACGATAATGGGAGTTCCATTATTAGCACTAGTAAAAAACCAATGAAAATGGTCAACCCTTTATCAACAATTTTTAATTGCACAGATAAAGGGCACCCATTCTGGGAGATTTTTTTCTAGCAATGATAAATGGACCCATTAATCAGTGCTGATAATGGGACAAATTTTTTAGTTCTTTTTTAGTTAATTTTATTAAGACAACCCTTTAACTGTACAATTTTATTAGATCACCTAAATGGGGCCTTTATCCACTTTTTTAACTACTGCTAATAATTCCACCTTTATTTGCACTTTTAGTAGTGACAATAAAACACAACATTTTATAAACCAAGATTTATAGTTATAGATGAATAGAGAAAATATATAAAAT
Source organism: Viscum album (assembly GCA_963277665.1). NCBI lineage: Eukaryota > Viridiplantae > Streptophyta > Magnoliopsida > Santalales > Viscaceae > Viscum > Viscum album. The sequence goes on along the minus strand of OY728165.1, from coordinate 902,835,707 downwards.
TATAAAACCTTTATGAAAAATATAAAGTGATTTTTTCTATTTTTATATAAATTTATTTCATTTCTATTTGTTTTTTATAACTTAATATTTTATTTTTTCACAATTTTCAATAAAATTTGTACAAAATTACATAAATAGAGTTCCATTCCCACACATCACCAAATGGAAACGTATCCGCTAAATATAAATGGATTCTTGTCATATAGAATATGGAGACCTATCGGAATATATAAAATGATGTTTTAGATAAAATCCATTCACCGATAGTTATGTTTCAAAAAATTCATTCACTGAAAATCAATGTTGATGTAGGGTGGGATAGGGTTTTATGCTTTCATTATTTGAATTTTAAATAGGTTACCATAGGATTGATGTATATTTAAAAATGGGGCTTTATATATCGATTATGATATGAAATTTGGTCAAATTTATATTCATGTGGTTTACAAAATCATTTATCATAATAATGCACACAAATGTAAGAAATTTAACTCATTGGAAAACCAAATATAGACTCACTATCATGGGTGAAAGTATAGAACATGAAAATATGTTCACATGATACCATGGAATTAAATCATACGTATAATGACCCATACTTTACATACATTGTTATTACGTCAAAAATGAAGCATACTTTTTACAACATATAACAAAACCATGAAAGGACCGTATAGGTATAGTGTCTTTAGAAACTGGGAACATAAAACACTGGTTCATAAAGAATCTACACTGTCTCACATTTATTTCATCATATCTATAGACCCTTTTGGCATATCATACTTAATAACCTTCTTCCTGACCTGGGGAAAGAAAACATAAAAGGGTGAGCTCAAATGATCAGTAAGGGTAAACGAAAGAAATATCAATCACATCATATACATAAGAACATAACTTTTGGAAATATTAACCTGCAAAAGAGATCATAACATGGGATAAATCATAATAGTGAAATGTAATCCCGATAATCATAACTTAAAACATGAAACTTTGTGGCATACACACATAATCATAGATAATCATTTCTTATTAGTCAAGACTCATTTCCAAGACTATCTTAGTGGACAAAGTCCATTTCTGAACCGAGTTAACTCCTCTTTTCAGTCCTATTTCACTGAACCGGTATAACCTTCCGTTCTAGCCATGTATATCTCATGAGATATAAAATCCTTTCCCAATTCATTGGAGGGAGATATAGGTCCCACCCATCTCATAATGATATCATTCTTATGTGTGCCACAAAATCATAAACCATACATCATAGCATAACCCATGTAATAAAAATGGGATTCTTAAATATCATGACATCATAAAACAATTCATATAAGATAAAGGAATTCATAAAAATAATTCCATCACAACATAATAAAATCAATGTAATAATAGGGATAGAAACAGAACCCTTAATTATCTTTGATGGAAAATAATTTTGATAAAACGCTTGAACTCCATTCTTGAGGAAAATATCCTTTCTTCTTCAAAAACACTTTTCCTTTCATAACATGTCATACAATTATAAACTATAATAATTTGATTAAAAATAAACTTGAAAACTTGTAAAGGAATATTCTTGGAAATAATGTTTTAAAAATCCATTCATTGCGTATAAGTTAAAAAAAATATTCTTCTCGTACTTTTGTCGGAAAAGTCAAAAAGTAACTCGTACGAAAAAAAACAGATTCATTTCATATATTTTACTAAAAAGTCTCCGAAGGGTAAAATTGGATTTAATAAATTGTAGATGGATGGAAATAACATTACATATTGAGGAAACATAGATGTGGATGATAAAATGCACCCCAGTAAATTCTGAAGTATAAACAATCTCGGATAAAAATGAGATAGTGATATTTCCTTTACCTTAGGTCCGATTTGCTTCGTAAGTGTCCGAACCTCCTGTATAAAGATTTAAATAATGTTATTGACTTATTCTAGAATCATACTTATTTTTATGATATCATATATGGTCATATTCTTAGCTTTTTATTAGTAATATTTCATTACTACTTAATATTCGGGTGTTTATTACTTTTTGTTCTTATGCGTGTTTTGTCGAATAAATTATTATTTATCTTTTTAGGTTATAGATACCTCATTTAAAGAATGTTAATAGTGTAATATATATCATATTCATTTTCTCAATTCATTTATATAATCATTATAAAATGAATATCATGTATAACGAGTAGCATCACATCGTGGAGACTGTATTCCGTACGTACGCACGAGCGATGATATCATTCCAATGATCGTGGAATTGTATTGGAGTGTATGTATATTATTTCATAATAATTATCACTTTACAATAATCATATATATTCAGTATTTACACCATTATACCCATCCAAGTAAAGTGGTGGTGGAAAATAGATTACACCACGGCGTGGTGACGGTATTACGTATGTACGCACGCGCGGTGATTTCGTTTTCCTTAGGATGGATAGATGGTGAAATCGGGTTGTTTAATATTTATAATAACATATCATTATATGAGTGATACTGATGTTATTACTTCATAATGAAAAAAGTAATGAAGAATAAGTGGAAGAAGAAATAAAGATGAAAGAATCGGTAACGTGCATTACCTCTTCTTTAAAGCGCCTCTTTGAGACCTCCTCTTAGGGCACTAAAATTGGTCTTTGAAGAAGAAAATAACCTCTAAGATGTTTCTAGGGAATTGGAGAGGAGATATTGGCAGGGTTTGTCCGATATTGAAGTCTCAAAGTGGTGTGAGGAAGAGAGGGAGGAGGTGCCCTTTTATAAGGGTGGAGAGGGCCACCTTTGGAATAACTAAAAATATTATTTTATTATAAATTCAAATTCGGGTTTTAATAGCTCCAAATTGATATATTTCGAAGCTAAGGTGGGTATAGGTAGACATCCTCTAATCAAATAGAATTTAGACATGTTTAGGTTCCTATTTTATCCTTATAATTTAGATTTAACATTATGTTAAATAATTTTACTTTTACTGTGTCTTCTTGTGTTTTTACAATATAAGGATAATAAGCTTACTATAATAGGCCAAACGATTCCAAAGTTGTTTATTATCAATATATATAACCTTATCTATGTAATGTGGCCGAACCATATATTTTTATTAATAAAATAACAATAAATAATATAATATTTGTTTTATAAACGAGTTTATGTCAATTTTGACACTATTTAGTAATTGATTTTTGTGAAAATCATAAAAGAATGATTAGTTCTAAAAGAGTTAATTAAATCAATACTAATATGTCATATTAACCTATAAAATTAGTTTTATTCATAAAAAGTCTCAAATTACCTTATTTGGGTATTTATAACATCAATTATGTCAATATTTCATTAATAAGATAATTAATACATCATCGTTGTGTCATAAATAAATTAAATTATTTAAAGTCTAAAAATTACAAATAAAATACCATTATGTAGGAAATTTTTTATCTTTCTAATTAATATTTATATTCGAATTTATCTTATGTATAACCACATATAAAAAATGATTTTCTTATTAAACTTTGATTTTAACTATTTTAACCCTTCTTTAAATAAATTAATAATAAATGTCCTAATCTAATCCATGTGGGCCTAAATGGGCATATTTTATTCATAAAGTTTTTTTTGGTCTAATTATACTTATCCAATAGATTTATGACATGTGTTAGGGTAATAATAATATCATGTTTACCCTTAACTACCCTATTTACTTTTACCCGTGGTAAAAAAAGTAAAAAGTTACTATTCAGAAAAAAATTATTATCATCTCATTGAACCACATTTTACTTACTGATATCAACCGTGTCTCTAGGAGTTTCGAAATTACACTCACATAAGCTGTAAAATTTAGTTTTATGAAAAATTCAGTTTTTTTAACTACCACTTAGTGGTTTCACTATTCTTAAAAAATTGAATGTTTTCAGAAAAATACCAAAAATTTGGCCTAAGATATATTTGATATTATGAATTCAAAAATGATGTTTATTTTACCAAATTCAAAAAATATCATTTACATTAATTAATTAAAAAATTATTTTTCTATCGTTAAGACAAATAGCGTGTTTTTAAGAGATAATAACTATCAAAAGATTGGCATTTGTTTATGCAAAATTACATCCAATGAACAACATTGTATTAAATTGTAAAAATATTTTCTAAATATACTTTAAAACCACTCAAATTAATAATTTATCAATATTAATTATTTCGATTAAAAAAGTTGTTTTTAATTAAAATTTACTAATTTTCACTATTCATCAGAATATGAAAGTTATCCGAAAAGTACCCAAATTTCACCCTAAGCTTATTTCGATATTCCAAATCCAAAAATGAAGTCCATTTTGAAAAATAAAATTTAAAAAATATCAAAAGTGGTTATTACTATTCATAACGGCTAGTTTTAATAATATTTTAATCGCATATCGTTGTTTAGTTAAACTCGGTATTGCGTACGATGCAAGCAATCGAGGAAGGATGAGGTTGCGTGTAAAGAAAGACATGATACTGTTGTGTGTAGTGAAATATTCCTTTGATGATTTATATAACATAAAAACAAAATATTTCTCATAAAAGTCTCGGATGTTACATTCTACCCCCCTTAAAATGAATTTCTCCCTCAAAATTCGTCACTTTGAAACAAAAAGAAGAGTATACCTCTCCCTAATGATATCCTCAAGCTCCCATGTAGCTTCTTAAAATTGGTGGTTCCTCCATAAAACTTTCACCAAGCGAGTGGTCTTGTTTTGTAGGACTTTTTCGCTACGATCCAGAATCTATATCGGTTGTTCTACATAAGAAAGATCTTGCTCTAGTGGTACAACTTCTGAGCTGAGTACATGTGAAGGATCAGGTATATACTTTCTCAGGAGAGATACATGGAACACATCGTGAACTTGAGATAGATTCGGTGGAAGCGCCAATCGGTAATCTACCTTTCCAACATGATCCAGTATTTCGAAAGGACCAATATATCTAGGGCTCAACTTCCCCTTTCCAAATCTCATGACCCTCTTCCAGGGAGATATTCGTAAGAACACGTTATCACCCACTTCAAACTCCAGGTCTTTTCTTCGGTTGTCGGTATAACTTTTCTGTCGACTCTGAGCTGCTCTTATGTGTTGTTGAATAGATCAGACCTTTTTTACCTTATCATCAACAAGATCAGGTCCTAATAGCTTTCTTTCCCCAACTTCATCCCAGCTAGATGGAGTCCTGCATTTATTTCCATAGAGAGCTTCATAAGGAGCCATATGAATACCGGAGTGAAATCTATTATTATAAGAAAATTCCACCAAAGGTAGGTGTTGATACCAAACACATTTGAAATCCATAGAGCAAGCTCTCAACATATCTTCTAGAGTTTGAATTCTTCTCTCAGACTGACCATCTATATGAGGATGATAAGCAGTACTGAAACTCAACTCTGTATCCAGAGTATGCTGAAGACTTTTCCAAAACTTTGAGGTAAATCTTGGATCTCGATCAGATATAATAGAAAGTGGTACTCCATGCAATCTTACCACTTCCTTTACATATATCACGGCAAGTTGATCCAGAGAGAAATCCCCTCTAATAGCAATGAAGTGTGCAGACTTTGTAAGACGATCATCATTGACCTAGGTAGAATTATTTCCTCTGGATGTTTTAGGAAGTCCTGTGACAAAGTCCATAGTGATGTTTTCCCATTTCCATTCGGGTATGGGTAATGGTTGTAACATCCCCTTAGACTTCTGTCTCTCAGCATTAACTTGCTGACAAACCAAACATCGAGAGACATACTCAGCAACATCTCTTTTCATGCCATCCCACTAGAAGTACTCTTTCAGGTCCCTATACATCTTCATGCTTCCAGGATGAATAGAGAATAATGAACTATGAGCCTCATCCAGCAGCTCCTTCTTTAATTCTGGGATGGGAGGAACACAAACCGGATTCATGAACATTATTATCCCATCACAATCAAGGTTGAATTCGGGAATATTTCTCACCTTCTTTTGTAACTCTACATCTTCTTTCTATGCCTCTTTAATCTTCACATGTATAGATGGATGAACATTCATTTGAGAAAGATACGATTTCCCCCCTTCCATTATAATTACAAGATCCATCCTTTGTAAATCCATAAATATAGGATCTTCTGTGATCCTTATCATGGATAAGCTAGCATGGTCTTATCGACTTTATGCATCTTCCACCTTGTTTGCTTTCCCAGGATGGTAATGAATTGAGGAGTCGTAATCCTTAATCAGTTCCAACCATATTCTTTGGCGCATATTCATCTCCTTTTGTGTGAAAATACACTTTAAACTTTTATGATCAGTATAAATACCACCCATTTCACCATAAATATAATGCCTCCAAATCTTTAATGAAAATATTACCGCAGCTAACTCCAAATCATGAGTTGGGTAATTTTGCTCATGGATTTTCAACTGTCATGAGCCATAAGCTATCACCATATCATTTTTCATAAGAACACACCCCAATCCCTTCTTGGATGCATCACTATAGATCACAAACATTTCTCCACTACAAGGCAGTGTGAGCACAGGTGCACTGGATAATCTTCTTTTCAACTCCTTGAAATTCTCTTCATATTCCTCCGTCCAGAAAAACTTAACTCCTTTCTAAGTCAACTTGGTTAGTGGATTAGATAATCGTGAAAAATATTTCACAAAACATTGGTAATATCCATCCAAACCAAGAAAACTTCGGATCTCAGTTACTGTTGTAGGTCTCGACCATCTTTTGATAACCTCTATTTTTGTTGGATCCATAGATATCCCCTATTTTTAGATTATGTGACCCAAAAATGAAACTTTTTGAAGCCAAAATTCACACTTGGTAAATTTGGCATAAATCTTCTCCTTTCTCAGGTTCATCAATATAATTCTCAAGTGATCTTCATGTTCTTCCTTGGTCTTTGAATAGACAAGAATATCATCTATAAAGACTACCACAAATTGATCAAGATAATCTCTAAAGACTATATTCATCAGATCCATGAAGATAGCAGGGGCGTTCGTAAGACCAAATGGAATCACTATAAATTCACAGTGTCCATACCTTGTATGGAAAGTCGTCTTCGGTATATCCTCCCTTTGGACCCTTAATTGATGATACCCTGAACGAAGATCAATCTTGGAAAAGTACTGAGCTCCGCGTAGTTGGTCAAATAAGTAATCAATATGTGGGAGAGGATATTTGTTCTTGATAGTGATCCTGTTAAGTTCTTGATAATCAATGCAGAGTCTCATTGATCCATCTTTATTCTTAACAAATAGAATAGGTGCTCCCCAAGGTGACGCACTAGGGCTTATGAATCCCTCATCAAGATTCTATTGGAGTTTCTTCTTAAATTCTTGCGACTGCATTGGGGACATTCTATAAGGTGTCTTTGAAATAGGCAAAGCACCCGGTACAAGTTCAATTGAAAACTCAACTTCACAATTTGGTAGAAGACCTGGCAATTCCTCCGGAAAGACATCATCAAACTACCGTACAATGGGAATATTCTTAATTGCAAGTTTCTCACCAACCATTTGAGATAAATAATCTTCATTTAGTGGAATCAAGACCCATAAGATGGATGAAATTTCCACTAGAAGTTATGTTCATCCTTGCATCGATAGATGATGGTAGATTGATCTAGAATATGAAATGTGACTTCCCTTCTTTTGCAATTGATATGATCTCTATATAAAGAAAGCCAATACATGCCAAGAATCACTTCAAATTCCACTATAGGAAAGATCACAAGATTTTCAGGAAGCACTTTCCCACAAACTTCAATTGGGGAAGAATTATAAACTTTTGATGCGACTGTTGTGCCATTAGGAGTTGTCACAGCCAACTCACCATCTATTTGTTGAGGTAATACGGTGATACCCTTAGAAAATTCTTCATAAATAAAGTAGTGGGTGGATCCAAAATCAAATAAAACATTTTCTACTTTAGAGTGGATGGTAAGTGTACCTTTCACAACATCGTTATCGTACTCCACATCGTTGATAGAAATTGCATGTGAATTTCCTTTGTATTTAGCCTTAAGAATTTTTTGATGTTGATCATCATCAACTACCCTTGGATTAGGGAATTTATTGGCATAATGCCCCATCTCCTTGAACTTGAAACATTGAAGTGTAGTAGGTTCATTCTGTGTGTCCCTTCCGTTGTTTGCATCATTAGACATCTTCTTCCCATCATTGCGGCATTCAAATGCCCGATGACCTTCCTTTCCACATTTGAAACATTTACATGTCCCTTTAAGACAACTCCTTCCATGTTTCATTCCACACTTTGAGCATAAGGGAAAGCTCATCTCCTTTTCAGTGTGCTCTTTAGATTTTCCTTTGAATTCCATTTTCCTCTTCTTATCAAATCCATATGACTGATGGGTTACTCTAGTATCCATCATGACTTTGAGAGCACATTGAACGATTTCCTCGTATCTATTGAAGTCCCTTATGGCTAACTCCCTTCGAAGACTTGGTTTTAAGCCACTAAACAATCGATCGATCTTACTCTCCGGTTGGATAATAATACCCGAAGAGTACCTTGAAAGTCCTGTAAAATTTGCTTCATAGGTACCAACAGATTCATCATCCTTTTACTTCAGTTCAAGAAACTCTTTCTCCATCTTTTTTCGGAGAATACGAGGGATGTACTTATTGAAAAATAAGTTCTTGAACTCGTCCCATTACATGGACTCAATTTCATCCCTTTGCCTCGTACTCTTAATAAGATTACACCATTGATCAGCATCTCCTTCTAAACGATACACTGCTAGGATGACTTTATCAAGTTCAGAACATTGAAAATCTTAAAATATCTTTTCAGTAGAACTAATCCATTGCTCAGCAATTAATGGATCAGTAGACCCACTGAATGAAGGTGGACGCTTCCTCGTGAAGGATTCAACAGAATGTTTCTCCTTCTTTTGCTCGTTTGGAAGTCCTGCATGATTCATAGCTTGAGAAATTTGTGTAAGCATGGCTACAAGATTTTTCATTCCAGCTCCCATAACGTTTGGTTGCTCAGGGAGACAATCATTGCATTGCCCGTCGCATTCCGTATCAACACGGATCCTTCGGGTTCCAGCCATTGACTAAAACCAAGAAGAATAGTGTGAGAAACACAAATTATAATAGGAAAACCACATAATCAAGAATAAAATTTCACACTTAAGTTCTTATCCTAGGTTATTCATGGTCATTTCTAAAACACTAAGATTGTGTTATATGCTTAGAATTATCCTTACGGTTCTTACTAAGGCTTTCACATCCTAGTTTCCAAAGGTTGACTATACCTTTCCTCTGATACCAACTATAACAACCCATAATTTACATACATTGTTATTTCATCAAAATTGAAGCATACTTATTACAACATATAACAAAACCATTAAAGGACCGTATATGTATAGTGTCTTTAGAAACTGGGAACCTAAACAACTAGTTCATAAAGCGTCTACACTATCTCCCATTTATTTCATCATATCTATAGTCCCTTTTGGCATATCTTTCTTAATAACCTTCTTACTGACCTGGGGAAAGAAAACATAAAACAGTGAGCTCAAATGCTCAAATAGGGTAAACAAAAGAAATATCAATCACATCATATATATAAGAACATAACTTTTGGAAATATTAACCTGCAAAAGAGATCATAACATGGGATAAATCATAGTAGTGAAATGTAATCCCGATAATCATAACTTAAAACATGAAACTTTGTGGCATACAGACATAATCATAGATAATCATTTCTTATTAGTCAAGACTCATTTCCAAGACTATCTTTGTGGACAAAGTCCATTTCTGAACCGAGTTCACTCCTCGTTTCAGTCATGTTTCACTGAACTGGTATAACCTTCCGTTCCAGCCATATCTATCTCATGTGATATAAAATCATTACCTAATTAATTGGAGGGAGATATGGGTCCCACCCATCTCATAATGATATCATTCTTATGTGTGCCACAAAATCATAAACCATACATCATAGCATAACCCATGTAATAAAAATGGGATTCTTAAAAATCGTGACATCATAAAACAATTCATATAAGATAAATGAATTCATAAAAATAATTCCATCACAACATAATCAAATCAATTTAATAATAGGGATATAAATAGAACCCTTAATTATCTTAGATGGAAAATAATTTTGATAAAACACTTGAACTCCATTCTTGAGGAAAATATCATTTCGTCTTCAAAAACACTTTTCCTTTCATAACATGTCATACTATTATAAACTAAAATAAGTTGATAAAAAATAAACATGAAAACATGTAAAAGAATCTTCTTGGAAATAATGTCATAAAAATCCATTCATTTCGTATAAGTTAAAAAAAACATTCTTCTCGTACTTTTGTCGGAAAAGTCAAAAAGTACCTCGTACGAAAAACGACAAAAGATTCCTTTCATATCTTTTACTAAAAAATCACCGAAGGGTAAAATTGGATTTATACAATTCTAGATGGATGGAAATAACATTACATATTGAGGAAACATGGATGTGGATGATAAAATTCAACCCAATAAATTCCAAAGTATAAACAATCTTGGATAAAAATGAGATTGTGATATTTCCCTTACCTTAGGTCTGATTTGCTTCGTAAGTGTCCGAACCTCCTGTATAATGATTAAAATAATGTTATTGACTTATTTCATAATCATAATTATTTTTATGATATCATATATGGTCATATTCTTAGCTTCTTATTAGTAATATTTCATTACTACTTGTTATTCGTGTGTTTATAACTTTTTGTTCTTATGCACATTTTGTCGAATAAATTATTATTTTTCTTTTTAGGTTATAGATAGCTCATTTACAGAATGGTATTAGTTTAATATATATCATATTCATTAACTCAGTTCATTTATATAATCATCATGAAATGAAGATCATGTATAACGAGTCGCCTCACATCGTGGAGACGGTATTCCGTACGTACGCACGAGTGATGATATCGTTTCAATGATCGTGGAATTGTATTGGAGTGTATGTATATTATTTAAGAATCAATATCAATTTACAATAATAATATATAGTCATTATTTACACCATTATACCCATCCAAGTAAAGTGGTGGTGGAAAATAGATTACACCACGACGTGGAGACGGTATTCCGTACGTACGCACGCGTGGTGATTTCGTTTTCCGTAGGATGGATACATGGTGAAATAGGGTTGTTTCATACTTATAATAACATATTAGTATATGAGTGATACTGATGTAATTAGTTCATAATGAAACAACTAAATATGAAGAAGTGGAAGAAGAAATAAAGATGAAAGAATCGGTAATGGGCATTACCTCTTCTTTGAAGCGCCTCTTTGAGACCTCCTCTTATGGCACTAAAATTAATCTTTGAATAACACCAGGACCTATAGGATGTTTCTAGGGAAGTGGAGAGGAGATATTGGTAGGTTTTGGCCAAGCATGAAGGCTCAAAGTGGTGTGAGGAAGAGAGGGAGGAGGTGCCCTTTTATAAGGGAGGAGAGAGGCACCTTTGGAATAACTAAAAATATTATTTTATTATAAAGTCAAATTAGGTTTTTAATAGCACCAAATTGATATATTTCGAATATAAGGTGTGTATATGTCGAAATAATATCATCCAATATAATTTAGACAAGTTTAGGTTCCTATTTTAACCGTATCATTTAGATTTAACATTAAGTTAAATAATTTTACTTTTACCGTGTCTTCTTGTGTTCTTAAACTATAAAGTTAATAAACCTACTATAACAAGCCAAACGAACCCCAAGTTGTTTATAATAAATATATATAACCTTATCTAAGTCATTTGGCCGAACCCTAGATTTTTATGAATAAAATAACAATTAATAATATAATATTTGTTTTAAAAACTATTTTATGTCAGTTTTGACACTATTTAGTAATTTATTTTTGTGAAAATCATAACAGAATGATTAGTTAGAAAAAAGTTATTTAAATCAATACTAACATGTCATATTAACCATGAAAATTAGTGTTATTCTTAAAATGTCTCAAATTACATTTATTTTGGTATTTATAACATCAATTATGTCAATATTTCATTAATAAGATAATTACTGCATCATCGTTGTGTCATAAATAAATTAAATTATTTAATGTATAAAAATTACAAATAAAATACCATTATGTAGTAATTTTTTTATATTTCTAATTAATATTTATAGTCGAATTTATCTTTTTTATAAACCCATATTAAAAATGATTTACTTATTAAACTTTGATTTTAACTATTTTAACCCTTCATTAAATAAATTAATAATAAATGTCCTAATCTAATCCAAGTGGGCCTAAATGGTCATATTTTATTACTAAGGTTGTTTTTGGTCAAATTATACTTATCCAATATAATTAGGACATGTGTTAGGGTAATAATAATATCATTTTTACCCTTAACTCCCATATTTACTTTTAACCGTGGTAAAAAAGTTAAAAGATACTATTCACCAAAAAATTATTTTCATCTCATTGAACCACATTTTACTTACTGATATCAACCATGTCTCTCGGATTTTTGTAATTCCATTCACAGAAGCGGTAAAATTATGTTTTTTGAAAAATTCAGTTTTTTTAACTACCACTTAGTGGTTTCACTATTCATAAAAAATTGAACGTTTTCCGAAAAATACCCTAAATTAGGCCTAATCTATATTTGATATTATGAATTCAAAGATGATTTTTATTTTAACAAATTCAAAACATATTAATTTCTTTAACTAATTTAAAAATTAATTCTCGTCATTAAGACAAATAGTGTGTTTTTAAGAGATAATAACTATCAAAAGATTGAAACTTGTTTATGTGAAATTACATCCAATGAACAACATTATATTAAATTGTAAAAATATATTTTAAATATACTTTAAAACCACTCAAATTAATAATTTATCACTATTAATTATTTTGATTAAAAAAGTTGTTTTTAATTCAAATTTAATAATATTCACTATTCATCAGAAAATGAATGTTATTTGAAAAGTACCAAAATTTCACCTTAAGCTAATTTCAAAATTCCGAATCCAAAAATGAAGTCCATTTTGAAAAATAAAATTTAAAAAACTTCAAATATTGGTTATTATTATTCATAATGGCTTGTTTTAATAATATTTTAATCGCATATCGTTGTTTAGTGAAACTCGGTATTGCGTACGACGCAAGCTATCGAGGAAGGCCGAGGTTGCGTGTAAAGCAAGCCAAGATAATATTGTGTGTAGTGAAAGATTCCTTTGATTATTTATATAACATAAAAACAAAATATTTATATAAAAGTATCAGGTGTTACAATACGTTTCTCGACATAGTTTATGGAAAATTATTTTCAAATTATAAACTGAACATTCAAAAAAACATAACAGTAAAATATTTTTCATAGATTGGTATGAAAATAAAAAAAATTTGAGACAAAAAGTTTCTGTTGACTCCCCCAAAATGTTAGGTAAAAATTTTAATTATTAAATCTAATTAATTATGATATTTTGTTTTGATTTTTTTTTTAAATTTGTGGATGATGAATGTTTTAAAAATTAAAAAAATTAAAGAGAAAGTGAGAAATATAGATGAAGGAGCGAGATAGATATGGGAGAGATGAAGAGATTTTGGGAAGAAGATATGGATGTATATTTAAATGGAAGTAATTTCCCTTTATTTGGAATAAGTGGGTCTCTTTCTCTATTCAATATATGGTCTAATCCTACAACAAAGAATTTGATGTAAGACATTGTGGTTCTTTGTGGACGAGCCCTCTCATAGTGATGATTTAAGAGATATCCATTATCCACGAATTCCCTTCTGGTAGAAAGGTATTTGACATTCGCTACAGTAAATGGGTAAATGTTGGTAAAATAGATGGGTCTTCCCAATGAGATTTGGGCCTAACCGAGTGAATTCAAAGGAAATAATTTCACAGAAATACAGTTTTAACTTCATAAAATAAATTTTTAAGATGTTTTTTATAGTGTCCTAGATTTATCCTTGGATATATCATAATTATTTTGAGAATCAATTCATAGTTTCTCCAACTTATTAAATTATTGAAAATCATCTTCACAATATTTTTTCAATCAACATTAAAAATTTTAACATCCAAAAATGTTTAATGTTGTAGAATATATATAAAATGATATTACTTACAAAAAACTATCCAAAATATGTACATCATAATGGGTTCCTTATTAGTAGATTAACATTCCTAAAGTACTCATACAATTATTCAAAACCAATTTTTTATTATAGGATTAGTAAATAATTCAACACTCTCTTCACTTCCCCATTAACCCTTTCATGTATTATATTTTTTTAATAGGTAAGGTTGATTTATGAACAAACCCAATTTTTTTCTCAAAAGTGAATTCATAGTTAGATTACAAAGAATTGTTCCTAATTCACTCACCAAATCATGTGGCATTTCAAACCTATGTATGATATTTTTTGCAATAAACCAACTCATAGTTTGTGAATTATCCTTATAAGTGGTTTTTTTCTCTACCCATATTGATACATAGTCATGAAATAGAAAATTTTGAAAGAAAAATTTATGTTAAGGGAAGAGTGTAATTAAATTGAATCCATAAACATCAAAAATTTCATAGTGGATTAATTGATTTTGTTGAATTTCTCAGTTTTTATGGAAAAGGTACCATGTTTTTGGTATGAGGGAGAAGTTTTGTAAAAACACTTATTAGTACTTGAATATTGAATTAAAAAATAATGTTGAGATAAGTCATTTTGAGAGGTCCTTTTTGGTAAAATGTGTAAATCTATAGGAAATGAGTAAAATAATATCATTTTTGTGGAATGTTTCTCTTCATCAACATATATATATTAACCATGTTATACATAGTTTTATAATGTTTATTATCTTCCCAAAACGTGTATTTTTCAATCTCTTTTTTTTTATTTTTATCTTTTGAAAATATCTATAAATACTCTTGAAACTAAAAAATTCAAAATCGGGTCATACCATGGTATCCTCATTGTGGGAAATGGAAAGATTTTGTTTATAAATTGTTTATAAAAAATTACAGAATGAGAATAATTATAAATTATACTCAAGTGATAAGTAATAAGGTAATATTTTTTTGTCCTTTCCCACATCTCAAAGAAATATGATTGAATCATTAAAATACATATTATTAAAATAATTTTGGAATTAGTTTTTTTAAGTAGGAATAGTATATCTGATTATTTAGTAAAGATGATAATTATGGAACGTAAGATATAAGGCCTATATTTATCCAAATAAAATAGAATATATAAAAGATCCTTTTTATTGATAGTGTAATGGGATTGAGTGTCATCAAATATTTTTTGAGGAATAAAAGCTCAAACAATGATAATTTTCTGTTATTTGACCAAATATAGACCATATAGACCAATAAGAGGAATAATTTTTTTTAAAGGGAATTAAACAATCTTGAGATTTAATTATTGGTGATACATGAGTGAATTTTTTTAGTAAGGAATCAATTTAAAACCCCTTCAAAACTAAATAGAACATCATTTTGAATTATCTCAGTGATATTATGAGAAATACTATTGATGTTTTTTATTAATAGATGATATATTTCTGCATGTACAAGAAAAGAATATATTTCTCTTATAAAAGTAATATAATAAGGTGATTAGATAATATCAATTTTTGAAGGACGGTCCTAAATACCTTAGTGATATATTTTTTATTCCTTGAAATTCCACATGTGACCATGACGTTACATTTTCCAAAGTTCGAAAAAAATTTATAATCAAAACATTTATTTTGAACCATATATATCAGATTCAAATAAGATTCACATGAATCACCATAAATAGTATAATAATGCCTAAAAACCTCAATGAATTTCCTTATGAGTGTAAAGAACTTTTTCTTCAAGAACCCTTTGAATCTTAGTAGAGCATTACCAAGGTAGAAAACCATTATCTAATATGTGTATGTTACAAAGGGATATGGGAATGATTTTTTTCTTAGACCCGAGGTGTGATTGTGATTTTTTAAATATTCATTTTCGACATAAAAAATTAAATAATATGAATTTTTGGCCAAAATTTCTGGCATTCAGTCTAGAAAGAGATGTGGGAAGTTATCATTCATTGTTTTATCAATCCATTTTATGTAATATATAATTACCCAATCTTATCATATATTGATGTCACATCATTTTAGATGAATATTCATCATATTAATAGAATACAGACCTAAGGACCACAATAGTTTAATGTCTCTGAAAAATTGGATAAAATTATTTTAAATTTGCAAAGGATCTTTAATATTTCCCAAAAATATATTCCCGATGAGTATTTCTTCATAAAACCTCTCTTCATATGCAATGGAAAGGAAGAATTATAAGTGGTGATCTCAGAAGCTTAGTAAGGGTAAATAAATTACATAGGTAAGTATAACATGAACATAAGCCTTTGAAAACATGATATTAACATTTTATGATCATACCCTGCATGTCAATGATTATATATATGTTTCTTGAAATATTTATTGGTAGTCAATAAGACCTGAATCCTATGGGTGATAAATCATCCTAAATCAATCATGGGCTATAAGATCAGGTCAAAGTGAGGCAACACCGTATATAGAAAAACCATTAATATGTCAATGTTAACTACTATGACTATAAAATTAATTTATTAGGAAACACCTTGTTCCCATACTAGATCAGGATTCACCTATTTCCCATTGTGAATCAGGAAGAACATGTTTCCCATAGTTGATTAATATGCACCAATTTCCCAATGAGAATTATGACACACATGTTTCCCATAGTGGATTACGACGCACATGTTTCCCATTATGGATCAGGATAGATCTATTTCCCATAGTTGATCCACAAATTCATATTGTTTCCCATAATTATCTAATGAGATATAAATCTTTACCCAATTTATTGAATGGATATTTAGGTCCCAATCATATTATAATGTAACCATACATATGTGTTCCATGAGACATTAATCTTATCATGCCCAGTAAAAAAAGATGGTTCTTATAAGAATCATATCATATCCCTTGAAATGAAATGGGTATCATAATAAATTAATCATTTCATAACATATTGAAAATATAAAGGTTTCATAATAATTTCATCCTATTATAACACAAGAAAATAAGTTTTCTTCATATTAATTTATAATTGTACATCCTGATGATGAGAAACTGATTTCAGAAACCTCGAGCCATAAGAAATTTCCTTTCAGAGAAATTATATCAATAGTATCCAGGGATAATATCCCTAGTAAATCATAAACTATAACCGAGTATTTGAACTTATATGGATAATTATGTTGAAATATCACTTGTAATATATCATTTAAAATCATTTTTTAAATCATATAACATTATTGAAATTAGTTCCATTGAATCAACATGGAAAAAATATAAAGGAATCATGGAAGATTAATTCAAACATTTCATGGATAAAATATATTTTATTCCATAAAAAATTGATTTTAAAGTAGAAAACATTTTAAAAAAATTTCATTGAAACATTTTAAAATAATATTCAACGTATTTTGAAAAGTTCTTTCCTCAATATCGTGTAAATGTATGTTGATAAAATTATCAAATAATTTTTCTATAAAAACATATAATATATGTATTAAAACATATTTAAAAACTTTTTATTTGGAAACTTATAAATGAATATTAAAATAAATTTTAATGCCTTTTACCTTTGAAATTTTTAATGTAAGCGTGATTTTTTTGAAAACCTTTTTCTTTTAAAATTTAAAATATATTATAAAAAAAAATTGAAATTCTTTTTCCTTGAAAATAAAATTGATAACTTGTAATGAAATATTGGAAAACCATAAAAAAAATTTTACTTCTCTTTTAGTTGAAAATTAGATTATATGGAAATTTTAAAAAACTGAAAACATTTTTGGAAAACATGGTTTTTGAAAAAAATATATTTCTGATCAAAAAGTAAAATGAGATTAGATATTATTAAAACATTTTCTTTATTATCTAAATTACCAAAGTGTAAAAATATTTTACTAATACATGAATATATTTTTACTATAGAATGGGTAATAAAATTCATGAGTGATCAAAAAAGATCGATCATAAGGATTTATCATTAAAATCATAATAATTAACAATGTAGATAAACTATGTGATTGTATAAATAATCTATTACCACATGGTTACATTAAATCATAATCTCCATGTAAGAAAATAAAATTAAATGATGCATAAAATATAATTTAATTATGCATATTCTAGATACAACACATCATATTTTTTTATATAAAACTCTTAATAGAATATAAGTTAATAACATGGCATGTTCGTCAAAGAGTAAAAATCGAGATAAAAATACTTTACCGATTTGGAAACATTTGAAAAATAAATCCCATGAAATATTTATAATAAAATGGATATATAAATATCAATATATTTAATTATAATAATTATATAATGCATGTACGAGAAGTATACACATCACATATAAGAAATAGGTTTTGAACATGGATTGTGTCTCACATAAAATAAATGTAAGACTGAAACCCATACCTTATGTGTTGAAATTATTCGTACACATTCAAACATAAATTATAATAAATATAAGATTATTATTAGTCTTACATATATTCTTATTATTATATATAATACTATATATTAATTACTATAAATTTATATAACCAATTTATTGACAATTCCATGTAAATTTTATGTTTCTGGTAACATCTGTATTGTTTTTCATATGTTTTTTGACATGTTATTATTGATATTATTACATTAATCATGATTTTCATATATAAATAATTTTAATACGGATATAAGTTTAATATATATTAATTATATAAATATTTATAATAATTGATAAAATATATAATTATGAATTGGATTACACCATTCATAGATACGGTAGGCCCAACATATGCATGAACGTTGTTTTCATTTTATTATCATATTGAAATAGAGAAATTACAATATATATATATATATATAATCATTTTACTTGAGTTATTATGTCATATATATCATATAATATAATTAAACCCATCCTTAATAAATTCTATGCAAATTATTAACGAATAACATTACTTTGAGGAGGCGGTAGTACAGACATCCACAAACTATGTTATCATATTTTAAAAATGGAAATCATGAAATAATATTTTATAAAGTTACTAATTAAGAATACATAAATCATAAATATAATATATATCATATAAAAACATATTATCTATCATAATTCCAATCCATTAGAAATTGAAATTGAAAAAAATAACATCGTTTTTTGAGGCAGTAGTTCTCCAAAAATAAGAATGGTATGTTATTTTCCCACTAGATGGAATTTTGTGTAGTGTAGGGAGAAATAGTATAATAATAACCAATAAATATATTGTTGATACTTAATATATTATATATTAATGTAATATGTAGTGTTAAGGGGGAGGATAATGAAAATAATTCAAAGGAGCTTGAGGAACGATCTTATCTCTTCTTTGGGTAACTCATTTTGTTTTCAATATAGGGATACACTGGATAAATATATTCACAAATGGGAGTCTTCTATGATGAATTGATGAAGGTTTAGGCATAATTTTGTTACACGTTTTATGTGAAAATGGAGCTTGACATGTGTATGGAAGGGGAAGAGTGAATCCCTTTTTATTGAGTAGGGGTGGTATTCTTGTAAATACAAAAAGGAGAAAACTATTGGGAGGTACCCCTTAACTCTTATGATTTAAAAATGGAGAAATAATTTATTAAATTAAAATTATAGTCGATAAAAATTTCATAAAAAAAAGGTGCATTTATATAATTTTGTTCCATAGTATCTACATTTTCATAAATTTTTCATTGTGGTTTTTAATTTATATAGCTAGTTTTCTATAAAATGTGATTCAACCATTAAAAAATTTCAAGTGAGAATTATTATAAAATAAATTTTGAATGAATTATAATTTTTTTACAAAATTTTAAATATAAAATCCCTTTTTTGTGGAATGTTTTTTTAAAATAGGAGCATTCAACAAGTAAAATTTTATTTTTTTACTCAGACCGTGATGACCATGATTTTACTAACTATTGGTCAATTTGTTATTTATAAAAGATAAATTAGACCATAATTAGAAAATATTTAATATTTATTAATTTTTATAAGTCAATTTTTAGAGGATATTATTTTTAGTAATATTAATTATTTGTAATAAAATATAATTTTTTATAAGATAACATAAATGCAAATTTTGACATTATTTAATTATTTTAAATTTCAATATACCAATAAAATTATGGAATTAAAATTTATTAATTTAAAAAATGTGTAACATGACATATTCGTATAAAATATTAATTAAATACTATAATTTAGTCAATTTAATTAACTTCTTTCATCAATTGCGTCATTTAGTTTATTTATTAATTAACTAAATGATAAATTCATTAGCATTTGTTAAGAGTTTAAGGTAAATAATTCATCTATAAAAAATGTTGTTAAATTATTAGGATAAAAAATAATATAACATTCATAATAATGTTTAGTAAAAAATCTATATATCTTCTCCAATTATATAAATTTTTTTAAATTTCAAATGCAAGGAAGGTTCTTTTTTTCCTTTTTTCGCACATAACATATTATATGGATCACCTTCATGTAAAGGTGTCCTAATAACTCAGAATATTAAAATCAAGAGGTAATACGGGATAAATATTGTAATCCAGTGGATTTTGGACATGTTTCTAGGTCATTTCAGCCCTTATGATTTTAATATAGTCCCTTATAAAGATTATTCATACATTAATTATTTCAATTAATTATAATTACTTTTAATAATATTTTTTTGAAGAAAAAATAATTTTATTTTATTAGTATATAAATATTGTACTTAATAATATAGTGAATGAAAATGTTTCCGCATTTAACTCAATGAAGTGGAAAAATCATATTTAACTCTAATCCCACAGACGTGGCGATAAAGCGTGGTTATAAACATAAAATTCTAAAAAGATCATTAAGATATTAATAAAAAATTAAAAATAAATATTATTCCAATTACCTAAATTGAATTAATTTATTAATATTTTATCTATTTTTTACTTTAAAACATATTTAAAATATAAATTAACATTAATAATTATTTAAATTAAAAGGTAGTTGTCAAATAAAATGCCGAATTTTTTACTATTCATCAACAATTGAAACTTATAAGAAATATACCCAAAATTCACCGAGAGATAGTTTTTTCAATATGAATTAATTAATGTAGTATTTTTGAAAAATAAATTTTTTTGATGTTTCAAAATCTAGTTTTAAATCAGTTTTACCATCGAAAAGAGGTAAAAATCAGTCTACCGTGTAACGCAAGATAACTCATTATTGTGTATTGCATATGAATAACATGGTGTTGCATACAATGAAATTAAAACATAGATTTTTCATATATAAAATCTATATTTAGTGTTGGTTGAAATGAAAAATAACAAAATTGTTAAATTAGGATGAAAAAATTAATTCAAAAAATCTCTGGTGGTTAAATTCTACCCCCCTTAAAATGAAATTCAACCTGAAAATTTATTATGGTTCATTAATGGTTTAATATATGATATATTATTTCATAGAAACCCACATAATATAAAATCATACTAAAAAATTATTTAAAAATGGTAATATAAAAACCTAATGGTTACCTAAAGAAACTCTTAATTAGGTTTCCACATAGGACAACATAAGTGGAAAGTGTAAACATGGACATAGACTGGAAATATAACTATCATGTTCTGACAGAGAGTGATAGAGTAAATGGATAGTATAAAGATAACAATCCAATATCTATAAACCTAATGGGATTGGAAAAGTTAATTGATATCATAAAAATTTAACATTACATGACAACATTTTATTTCAAGTCCCATTTTCATAAAGTTATTGAATTTTCATGAAAATATATACTAACATGATTTTCCGGAAAAAATTACCCTTTATGGCGCATTCATAAATTTCAACCTCATCTATTATTAATTGAAATGAATGATAATTTGAATTTTGGTAAGCATTAAAAGATCATGATATCCCAAAATGGAATGATATTTCATTCTATATATCTTTAGTTATCAACTTTTTCTACACGTGTTATCAAATATAGATAAATCCACAAATGGAGAAATAATAATTTATTTTATAAAACCTCATCTAATGTTTAACGTAAACCATTCCAAAAATGGTCATAAGTAAAAACCTTCCAAAATATGAAAATCCAATACATTAGAAAGAAGGTTACTAATTTATCTTAACATCAATCCCCTGAATATCATAAAATTTCTCTTGGTTGTCACATTCCATGAATTTGAATACCCTTATCATATAATCTTTTTAAACGTGTTAATTACAAAAATTACCATAAATATTTTCAGAAAACATTATTTATTCCTTATTCCAATAATTATTTTATATATTCTATAAATTCATGAAGTTGTAAAATTCATCCATTATATCATAACACAATTTTTCAACAATTGTATTATCAATTATCATGTCAGTAAAACTATACAGTTTACATTATACATATCATCATATCTTTATCCATATAAAATATCATTTTCACATCCTCAAGAACATGTTAGAGATTACCATCCCTTAATATAAACATTCCATTAAATCAATTTTCTAGGACATTAGTACCATTTATCACAGTCTTGAAAATAGAAAAAAGAGAAACATCTAAAAACAATCCTTAAATACTTCATGATTCATATAATATAATCATTGATTTTTGAAACACATACACTACAATCATCCTATATTATTCTTAAACCACTACTAATTCTTCATCAAATTCTTCCCCAATACCTATTCCCTATAATATGAAATATGATTAATTTATTAAAGTTCCATTACCTCAATATAATCCAGATTCATATATATAATGTAAAAAATATTAGAATAACATCCCATAATACTCACATGTCATTTTAAGGCCCTTAATTTATAGTAGTATAACAAATACCTACCCCACATTCATGATTTTCATTATAAGATTTGCTGTTGGGAAATAAATTTTCATAACCCCCACACTTTCCACATATGAAAAGTTCATTCTTAACCATCTATACTTCATGTTCCCAAGATTGACTAAAAGCATAAATAATATGTTTGGAAACACATATCAAATAATATTACCACATATTCATGAAAAATTACATATAGGATGCCTAGATCATAAATCCTACTTTTAAATAACCAACACCTTAGTATTATCCATGGATGAATCCCTAGACATATCCTTATAAGTTTTCATAAGTATCTCATATATTCTCATCCTAGTTCCCAATTGTTCAACATATATTTACTTTTATACCAACTATTGAAACTCAGTAATAACAGACATGGGAATTACATCATTTTAGATGAATAATAATAAAATTAAACAATATGTTCTTGAGGACCATAATAGTTTATTGTATTTGGATAGTTGAAAATAAATTCGAACTTCTTGAAAGATGATCAATGATTCCCATAATAACCTTCCCCTTTAGTACCTCTACATAAAAACATTCTTCCAAACCTGGGGAAAGAGAAAATAGGAAAGTGTGAGCTCATATTCCCAATAAGATTTAAAAATGATATACATATACATCACATTAATATAGGGGTATGAAAACATGGGAATAACATTTAATGGTCAAACATTATATAAACATTCTCATATACACTAGTCACGAAATAAAGATTGGACGTTCGTAGGAAATGAATAATAATGGTGATAAATAATAATAAATCAATTATGAACCAAAATCTCTTGTTAAATAAGTATGGAACCATCATATATATAGAAAAATGGTTCATATGTTATGGCTAACTACTAATAACATCGACATAGTGGATAATGATACCCATGTTTCCTATAGTAGATCAGGAGGCACTAGGTTTTCACTATGGATCACGACACACTTATTTTCCATAGTGGATCAAGACACATATATTTCCCATTATCAACTAGGACTCACTGTTTCATATAGTGGATCAAGATGCACCAATTTACTATTGTGAATTAGGACACACCTATTCCCCATATTGGATCAAGCTCAGTTAGTTTTTTTAACATCAGTATCTCATGAGATATAAATCATTACCCAATGCATGGGATAGAGATATTGGTCCCACCAATCTCATAATAAAATCATACATATGTGTTCTATAAAACATTCATCATATCACAACCTATAAGTAGTCATGGGTTTCATAAACATCTTTTCAAAATCCATAAAATGAAATGGGTATCATACATATTGAATCATATCATATCCTATGGAAAATAGATATGATTCACAATCATTTAATCCTATAATAACTGGTTAACGAATTGGATTTCACAATAATTTGTTATGGTATAACCCATTTAAAGGAAATTGGTTTCATAAACATAAATCCATTAAAACATTGACCATTCAGAGAAATAATACTAATGGTATCAACAGATCACGTTCTTAGTAAGGAATAAACATTAAAATTTTTGTCATCATAGATGGTGATGTATTTTTAATGACAACATAAAAAAAATTCCATTGAGAATCAAATTTTAAACATAAAATATTTGTACAATTTTTTTCATTTAAACCACATTGAAATCATATGAAAGACTCATGAAAAATCATTTAAAATAAAATTTGAGAAAAATGTCCATTAGTCTCTAAAATAGAATTTTTTAAAACATAGAACATTTTAAAAAAATAATTATCCTTTAAATATTTTATGATAATATTGAATGGATTGGGAAATAAATTTCCCTAAATAATTATAAATGAAAAATTGAAAATTTTTTAAAACCCATTTCCATGAAGACATATCAAGGAAGTCTAAAATCATTTTGAAAAGAAATTTCATTGAAATTTTATGATACAAAATTGGAAATAGTTTAAAAACTAATTTCATAGAATACATTTATGTGATGTTTGAAAAATGTTTGAAAAACAATTTCCTTGAGATCATAAAAAATAAGATTAGAAACAGTTTTAAAATATTTTCCCTTGAATATATACTTGAAATAATTTAATGTAATATTTGAAAACAATAAAAAAAAATTTAATAAATGTTTCATGAATATTTTCTTAAAAATAACATTTTAGTAGCATTGGCGATAACATTTTTTGAAAATAAATGTTTAGAATAAAACATATTTCGGATCAAAAAGTGAAATTATGTCATATTTTATAAAAAATATTTTCTAAAATATATTAACATACAATGTGTTGAAAAATTGTAAAAATAATTAATGATATCATGAATAAAAATAGGTGAATAAAATTCACGAGTGTTATTGAAATATGGATTATATGTATTCATCTATGAAATCATAATCATAAACAATCGTGATAAGTGATACGATTCTTACAATAAATTCTTACCACTTGTTAATATTGATTCAAACACCCCATATACGAAAATAAAATCTAATTAATAAGAAAATATAATTTAAAGAATTTTATTTATGATATAACATTTCAGATTTTAGTATATACACAAGAAAAAAAAATAATATAGGTGTATAACATGACATGTGTCTCATAGAAGGAAAATTGAGAAAAAAACAACTTCGCTGATTTGGTAACATTATAAAAACATACCCCATTAAAGTAATTTAATCAAATAGATATTTATCGTGATAAGTGATAAGATTCATACAATAAATTCTTACTACGGTGCATCCTTTGAAAAGGATAATGTGGTCCACACCTATCGAAAATCCATTAGGTTAATGTCTTGAAGTTATCTAAGTATGTTGGGCCATGCAGTCAATATCCCCAAACGGTGTCTCCCCAACTCGATGTATGAGTAGTGGGTGACAGTCATTGACATAAAGTAAGCTTCTCCATCATCATCCATGAATGATATCTGCATCACAACTAGCTACATTGCACCTCCCTCTACAACTACAAACCAGAAATCCCGCTGAGCGTGTATTCCGCCACATTTCCCTTCCCATGATTATAGACTATCTCAAAGTCATAATCATGAAGGAACACTGACAATCACCACTATCTCATTTTTAGGTCCTTCTCTGAGAAGATATACATGAGATTCTTCTGGTCGGTGTAGACAGTAAACCATTCACTGATCAACTATTTCGACCACATCACTAAGAAGAGCACCACTGATGAAAACCCTAGGACATGGGTCATGCAATGTTTCTCATGCTTCCTCAACTTCCATGAGTCGTAGGTGATCATTGATCACTCCTTCATCATGACATAACCTAGTCCAGTCCTTGATGTGTCATATAAGATTACATAACCAATTCCCTCTTCATGTAGTCTCAAGAATGGGTCACTCGTCATTCTCTACCTCATCTCTTGGAAACTCATATCACACATCTCCATCCATAAGAAGGAATATCCCTTCCATTTTAAGGCTGATAATGGTCCCTGTACTCATGAAATTTCATGATCGAACCTCCATTAGTATCAGCTAACCAAAACAAACTCCAAACCCCAGTCATGTTTTAGGGTGGCTCCCATGAAAGAAGTACCTTGAACTTCACTAGATCCACTGAAACTCTAGCGTCTGATATGTCATGTCACTGAAAGTGGAATTCTTGAATCTAGAACCATCACTTCGAGATATTCCCATAAAGTAGGTTCTCTTGGGTGCATCCAGGACAATCTGTTGGTGTGTATCATGCAACTCCTCTGACGCCATGTACAAAAAGATTTAATCAATAAATACCACCACAAAACGATCTAGGTAAGGATAGATGACCCTTTTCATCAGTCCCATGGAAACTGATTTGGTATTGGTCATTCCAAGGGTATCCCCAAGAACTCATAGTGTCCATACCAGTATCTAAAGGCTATCTTTGGTATGTCCACATCCCTTACCCTTAGATGACGATAACCTGATCTGAGGTCAATTTTCGAGAACCATCCCGTTCCATTCAGCTGGTCGAAGAGGTCATAAATCCTTATCAGTGCATACATGTTCTTCAAAGTCACATGGTTCATGAACCATAAGTCCATGCATAGCATCAAAATCCCATCTTCCTTCTTGGAAAACAACACTAGCTTTGTCCATGGTGAAAATTGGGTATCACGAATCACTTATCTTGCATGTCCTCCATTTATACATTCAATTCACATACCTTTATACGAGCCATCTGATATTATGGTGTGGATATCAATGTCGTCCTGGGGTACATGTCGATTCAGATGTTTACCTCCCAATGAGGAGGTGGTAGAAGAATATCCTTAGTTAATAAATCCTTATACTCATCCACCACAACAGGAAATCTTGGAATTCCTTCATCCATGACAACAAGGGTGAGTCTAACCAACTAGTGAGTGATCAACTACACCCACCTCTGAGAAACACCAATATTTCCATTAAAAGTTACCTTTTATCCGGTAAATGAAAACATGGTCCCATACTCATTAACAAACCACACGTTGCACCTAAACTAGTCGATCTGAGCATGAAGTCTTTAAAACCAATCCATACCCAAGATGACATCATAAGGCCTCAGTGCTGCTACTAGTAGATTCCAGCCAAAGCCATCTCAACTTAGAGTAAGTTCACACTACCAGCACTAGTGTATGATCATCAAATCCCCTTTCGTTGGAGTCTCTAATCATATGTTTCTAGATAACAACTCCACAAGAATCATCAAGCCGAGATTGAGGTCCATAGAAAAGAATGAGTGACTGTAACATGCTTCTATATGAATTGCATCTAAGGTGGAGAAGGTGTAGACTGTACCTCTTATCATCTCTAGAGAACTGTGGTCATAGGTCTCAATCGACTGAATATTTCCTCGCCCTTGTTCGCTGACTCCCTGAGCTCATGGTAGACCACTTGTGGGTGGTGGTGGTAAAACCTCAAACCGTCGTCCGCAGACTAACTCTCAACATACTCCTCTGCAATGTCTACAACCCAGTAGACCGCCTCACTATAACATATGCATTTACAATGGCAGTCCCTCGACCGTCTGCTGATCATCTATGTGGAATGTTAGGTAGTCACGATCCACATGTCCCAGCCCGCCACATGTGAAGCATAAACTGGTTCCCTGCTGACTCCCTCAGCTATGGGAGCCTCGTACTGCTGAACCCATGTTCGGGGGTCATCCATGAAATATCATACCCACATGGTTCCCCATATCTACAGGCTTCAATTCACTACTAAAGACTGTGCCGCCTATGGTCTTCTGGTGGCTCCAGTTGTCAATTCTTGATCTTCTTGGAATTTATCTACATGGAGAACATTCTACAACACTCCATCATGAGTGGGGATAATGAGAGACACCATGTATGCCCCAATATCTCGTTTGAGTCCCTCCTCAATGTCCTAGTCTATAATGAAAGGGTCTTGAACCATCTCTATGGAGTAGGGAGAGGGGTCTGTAAGGCACATAGAGTACATATCAACTGGAAGACTACCCTAATGTAGGTGAAGCATATTCTGTATGCTCATCGAGTGCAGGGTCATAAGGAAAAACATCTCACAGAAAAGCTGCTCGAAGTTTGTCAAGGTGAGCATCTCCAAATCATGAGTTTGAATCACCGGACTCCACTATCTCCCTATAGATCCCTCTAGAAGGAATACAACTAAGATTTCAATCTATTCCAGTGGTTTCATCACATAGTTTAAGACATGCATCAAAACATACAACAAGTCATCAATGACCAAAGGATCTCTCCCTCCCATGAGCATGGGAGGTATGTTTCTCTAGAAATAATGCAAGGAGCTGAGCTTGAATGCGCCCTTTACTTGTAGTTCTGGTAGTAATTCCTGATCAAATGATAGTGGAAACACTGATTCACCACTCACAGGGGCATCTCTATGACTGGTCCATGAACTAATGCCACATCTCTAGGTGGGTAGTCCACACGATCACATATCAGAAGCCAACACTACTCTCTACATGGTGGCATCCTGAAATAAATCAAGATGTACCATAGTCAAATGGTTATACCAAGTGATCTGACTCTTATTCAAGAATATCATAAGAAGAAACATATAAAAACTGTGTTTTCATGTGTTGAGCTGAAAAGAATAATTCAAGGACCTAGTGTATCGATACGTCGACCACCACACCAACACCGGACTCCCCACATTTTAAAATCATACTCAAAACTTTTAACACTATTTATCCAAAACAAAAAAAGAAACTTGGTCTCTAAGGTAGAACCTAACATCTTTGATACCACTTTGTAATAACCCATCCCATGGGGCCCGTACTGTGACATACCCCATGCCCACCTCCCAAAGGCCATGGTTTGGTGACTAGCACCGATGGCATCAACCTTCAAGTGGGAGGCATTTTCCTGAGTACCTATATGATTATACACACAACCATGTCCCAAATATGGAGAAGAAGATAACCATGCCTCTATGTAACTAATAATTATATGTACACCTAGAATGCAAATGATCTATAATACAAACCAAACAAAAGACTGACATGGAAATAGGAATGTATAAAAGAAACTCTTGATATGGTCTGCTGGAAACACCACCTGATGGGTGAGTACAATGTAGTTGTTGGAAGCTATAGAAGTGTGACACGACTACCTGGTCTCACTGGTAACCAAAAGGTCCTAGGTCATCATGTTCTCCATCACGGTGGAAATCGTCTACACCAGACACAACATGTGTGTGCGAAGCCCGTGCTGTGGTGAGTAAAAACATACTAAATACGGACCCCAAAACGAAATTGAAATACCACAATGCAATCCACAACCAAACCAAAAATAATTATCAATACAAATGATAATGAATCAAGTCAACTCATGCCCAATATATTTAACAGTAGGAAAGTAGAAACATTAGTCACATCATCGAAAACCATGGGATGTTGGGGAACTCCTCAATTAATACAGTTGGTCTACTGGATCACACAAAATCCACATCCCAATATCAATAGATATATTGTGGTAGTCATCTTTAATGAGTACCATGGGTATGTTGGGCCACATTGTAGACTCCCCTCACTATGGACATGTCAGGTCACACAAAAGCTGCTTCCCACTAATCTATAGCCATACTATGGTACTAATCCTACCATGTACCTTGGGAATTCTAGTTCAGATAGAAGACGCTCCCCACCATGGGCCTACCGGGTCACACAGAAGATGCTTCCCACTGGGACATAGTATTAGATCTACACGGGGTCGCTCATCAGCAGTCTTTAGGTCTCAGCCAACTGCAGTGTTTTCTCACGTAGCACACCTGATCATTGGAGAACTGCTCCTCAAGAAATATTTTCAATTTAAATTACCATGAAATCCTAATTATGGTATGCACAAATATCAACTTTATCATGAGGGTTCAATCACCAAAAATGTCTTGTTAATCAGATTCCCAGTTGGCACAATATATACCATTTTTTAAAAAGGGTTTGGTTGTGTCTAGGTTTGTTGAACCGACCTGGATATGGCATGGCCTGGGTCTGGTGCGTTGGGTCATGGGATTGGCCCGTTCCCTACCAAGTCCACCTGATTGGGACATGACAGGAATCCATGCCTGGAAACCTTTCCACAAGGGTCATCCACAGGGCAATCTCCCCCCTTTCACAGTTAGTTTCCCACAGCCCCCTACGTACGACGCAGCACAGTGCCATATTCTCCACTACCGACGCTAGGCGTGGGGGTCGGTGGATTATCCCACTATGAAGTGGCTTGAGAAGCTCGCATTGGTCTTCCATGGCATACCTGAGGTGAATTCTGCATACCACTAGGTCTACACTAGTAGTATGTTCATATTTCCACATGCTCCTATGGCCTTCGGGGGATGTCATCTTCCTTTCATTGGCCTTGAAATTTCATTGCATCAATTTTAAAAAAATTGACCAAGAAAAGACAATGAAGTGGTGTTTGTTCCTTCTCATGTCATTACTCTCCCTCGACATTAGAATTTTAAAATAGAGGAAGTTTTGGGGATGATGTTTTATCAATAATAAACCTATCCCAAATTGAAATCCCATAAAACAGTCACCCTCCCACAATAATGGAGGATCCTTGGATCAATGTTTTCATGGGTTAACCAGCATTAGTATTTTAAAAAGAGGATTGTGGCAAACATAAACCAAAAAAAACCCCACCTCGATCAATGTTCATCATTGAAGCACTCTTCCCTAGAGGATTCAATCTCCATTAGCATTCATACTTTTCGTTCCCATTATTTGTAAAGCATTGACGTTGGTAGAGATCCTTTCAGTGTTCGTCTTAGGATAATAATTCCACCGTAATTCTGTTAGAGGAAATTCCACAGATTGATCTCCCCAAAATGTTATCTCATTAAAAAAATCATGTTGTAGTGTTTCAGTTATGCGGTGAAATTACGTCGTTAGACTGTTTCATTTATGAAACAACGTATCAGTTACACTGCACAAAAATAATTTATTATGGAACATCCTATAATGCGCTTTGTCACTGCACTACAGTGCCACCATTTGCATCAGAACGGTGAGAATAGAAATAAAATAAATTTAAATGCTATTTTATGATTTTTTGAATATTATGAAAATTAACATTTCTGTCCAACCCTTAGCGGTCGAAGTTATGTCATTTCTAGGAGAATCTCAACATTCTGATTTTAACAGCACCTCCCATATTTTCAATCTATTAACTGGTTCAATTGTTAGAAAAACCACAATGCATGTTTAATTAAATGAACATAAAAAATGACCAAAATTTAATTCTGTGCAAACTGGGCCCCAGAATAATCTGCCGTCAAAGCATGCAGTCTCATCATAATTCCATACAGTTTGAAAAAAATGAAGAAATTATAGGACATTAAAAAATATTTTAAGTGTTTTGTAAGATGGTTGAGATCATTTGTTTAGTTAAATATTGTTCCATGTATATATAGAAATGAATAAGAGTTCTTAGTTCATTTCAAATCATTTTTTCATTATTATCAAAGTTGGAGGAGTAGATTTCTTTGGTGACATTTACTTTGAAATAGTGTTCATGATCACCTTCCCTAATTGATCATAGAATAGAAGGGTTATCTTTAACTTCCCTATTGATCACTTTATTAATGAGAGTAAATATCTCATAAACTCAACTTTCACCAGTGCATGATAAGAATAATAATTTATGTTTCATTATACTCGTAGAATTTTTTTAGATACATTGATAGAGGAATCATAATGGTTCCTAGAATGATATATCATGGATATGAAAATTTCAATCTTGTCTAGTTGGTCCCCAAATTACATGGATTATATTCTATCATGGGTAGTGATTTTTGTTATATAATTAAATAAGAAATTACTTCTTTTAACCAAATGATTTTGGAAATATGATTTCTCACCTTTTATGTCAAGAACATGGAAATTAGTAGGGATTATGTTTCCATAGAAATTTATAAGACTATCCTTGGTCATTCTTTTAGTATAAAAAGTGATATGATTATCTAATTAGATGAATATACCCATAGGTTTCTAGGGATAAAAACCATGAATAATGAATATGGACCTCTTAATGAAAATTATTAACAATCCTTAGTCTAGTAGTGTATTATTAATGTTTAGGTTGCTTATTTTTCATCGATCTATGATGGTATCAAGGTATTTTTGCTTCATGAGAATGGATATTTAATATATGACCCATTAAATGGATTTTATTTGCATTTCATGTCTATATAATTCCTTATGGAGATTATCTTTTTTTGGAAATTTTAAATGGAATATAACAATGTTATTATGCAATTGAAATTGTAGAAAATGTTTGGAATTTCTTGGACCATGTCAAAAAGATTTATTATTCATAATGATGTCTTGGAAAAATTATTGGGATGGTTAGGAAAATGAAAGGGAGTGATGATTTTTTTTCATTTTCATTCTAGTGGATCTTATCTATTTCTTATTCATAATAAATTTGGTGGAGTTATTTTTATATATTAGAATTAGAAATGGAAAAATTATTTCCCAATCTATGTAAATATTACTAAAATTACCCTTTATGTTGGTTAATTTTAAATTTGTATTCTTTCAAGGTTTTGGACTATTTTAATGTTTCTACAAAAATTTTGAACCTCCCTAAATATTATATAATGAATAATTTTATAATTTAACAATTCCTCTAATATCATTCTAGATAAAAAACATTCCAGAAATATGAAAAAATTTCTCTAGGAAGAGTCACTAATTTACTATCAATGAATTTATCCAAGAAGGTTAAATATAGTATATCTATTCCATTAAATATATTTCTATGGAGAATGAAAATGATCTTAGGTTTTTCCATCAATAACCCTATGCGGATTAATGGTATTAAATAACACCTGGAACTCTTTTAGGATAAAATTAGGGTCCTCCTAAGTTATCATATTAAAATGTGGTCGAAGATGAAAAAAAAGAAATCAAGATCAAAATAAATCAATATGATTTGATATTGAATTATAATTGGATTATAATTTTATTTTGAGGAGACATGATATTTTATATTTTTTCCCAAGTGTAATACATGTCATGATTAATGGGATGAAAAAATAATTTGGTAGTTATGGTTTGGATATCCACAATGATAAACCTATGTTATCAAAGGGATAAATTGATTTTAGGGTAGAATAAATTTAGAGTCCTTTTCGGGAGACTATGGTGAATTAACTCACACCTTAACATATTTTTTAATTGAAGAGCGGTTATTCGATATAGATGATATTTTTTATTTCTTTTTTTTCACTTTAATGTTTTGATTTTTTTATATTTTTTGGAATAAATTTAAAAACTAATGAATCCTTGTAGAACCATATCTGATAATGATTCCATTTAAAATGTGGCTAATTTTATCATATCAAACATCAATTGTTTGGTTCCATGATATTATTTTTATTGCATCTCTCAGGTTTAATAAATGGTCATGTTACTATATTTTAGGAATAATTTGTTTTTGTTTTTCCAAAATGGGTGGGGCATTTTGTAGAGATGTGTTGAATTATTTTATGATTTCTTGATTTATGAGATTCATTATATAATTTATTTTATGAGTTTAATATTGGTGATATAGGTTTATGATATTATTAAGTTTAAAAAAACCTTAAATTTACACCCACTATCAATATGATTTTGATTGGAATTCCAAAATGTTTGGGCATTAATCCCAGACCCAACTATGGTAATTATCTTAATCAACTATTTCATAAAGATGCATATTTGTTGTTATAATATTACATTGAAAAAGAATGTTAAAAAAAATTCAAAAAGGAATGAAATATGATTTTTAAAATATAAAATGTTCATTTAAAAAATATTAAAATTGAAAAAACAACCAATCACATAACATCATCATATTAGGACTAAAAATTGATATGATTAATATTCCATTTATATGGTACTAAATATATGTGTAATGTTTTTGATTATGAGAGAAAAAATGGGATAATAAAAGGGTTACACACTGAACTCAGAGACATGCCATGAAAGGAAAACACAAAAATATAAATTGTTAAAAAGGGAGAATGATTAAGGATTTAATAAAATTAAAATTATTGATTGAAAATAATAATATATATATTTCTATTTCAGAAATTATTTTGTGAAATGGAAGTATTCTTTGCGTATAAATGAAATAAAAAACCATTAATGATTACAATGGAAAATGGATAAAGAAACACATGGAATTAAATAGTGGGGGAGCGGGTTCTCTTTATAAAAATAGTATGGAAAGTACTGAAAACAATTTTTAAAGGGTTTGTTCATTGATATATGCCCCCTTTGGTTTTGAAGTTTGAATTTTTTCCCTAGAGATGAGGGGCATGTGTTTATACCCCAAGGGTAAGGGATAGTTTCAGTTCAAATCTATCATAAAATTTGGCCAAACTATTTAACCAATAAGATATAATTATCTACATATCAAAAATAAAAAAAAAGATCTTTATATTTATTATATACCCACAATATGTCTTGTCCTATATAGCTTTTAGTATAAATAGACAACTATATTTCTAAACAATGTGGCTTTATGGTGCATTTATCAAAAAAAATTAACCCAATATATGAACGAATTTATGGAAATTATTATATCCATGATATTGAATCACAGTATAATGAAGCATTGTAGATTTTTTTCCCGAATTTTTACCCATGAATATTTAGATCAGTTGGACGAGTTGATTTAATGAAAATTCATGGTGACCTTTTAATTCATAATTATTGATTGAAATTTTGTGCATGGATTAGGAAACATAATATATGAGTTGTGTAATTATTTTTTGTTCCAAATTTTTATGGTGTGTCCTATAATATATTCTATTTTTCATTAAATTTTTGTTATATTTCGAGTCTAGAATAAATCTACAATAATAGATTAGTTTTAATCCCAGATTCGGTGGGCCCACTTGTATGAGCTATATATACCTTCAATTGTTCAGACTATATAAATCTCTAGTTGAATGAAATGATATAATTTTAATTAGGAATTATAAAAGAAGATTAATATTATAATTTGGATTATTAATAAGACAATTAAGCTCAATATATCGAACTTCATAGTGATTGAAAAAATTAGAATAATACCCTTTATAAATGATAGCGTCCAAAATGTGAATATTGGTTGAAAAATAATCATTTTTCAATGGAAAAATAGTAATTTAAATAATTTTAAATCATGAATATATTTATAATATCAAATCCAAGTAATAAAATTCCCATATATTATATTGGAAAATTATAAAAAGTATGATTTAACAATATAGATCATCCCTTTGGCACAATATTTCACATCAAGGTTGATTTTTATATTCAAATACTAAAGTTCAAAATCTTCCAATAAGAAATGAGAAGCGGAGGTTGAATCAGTTGTTAAATTTTTATATGTATCAATCTTATAGAAAAAGTACACCAACAACATTATAATGTATATAACCATATCATATTTTAGTAAAAACTAATGCATGAAAAAGAAGGAATAAAAGTAAAGAACCTTATATTTAGAAGGTTCAACCTTCGTGTGAGAACATAAATCCTTTCCATATCCACTCATATAGGTCGATGAAAATTCACTATAACAAAGAAGTGAAAACAACTTGTGTCTACTACCATTAGAAATATTTTACATTCCAATAAGAATGATTATACTGAATCCCATTAATTTATATATATTTTGTTACAGAAAATATACAAAACAAAATTATAAAAATATTTTTCCATATTCTCCACTATAGTCACTAGGTCCGATGAACATAATTCTGGTGGCCCTCATTATGATAAAACAGGTAAGATAAACTTAGTATGATCGACTCTATCTGATTCAACATTCCTTGTTCTAAACCTGAAGAAACATTTTTTGTAAAAAAACAAATCCATCACCTTAAAAACTATTCTCAACCACATAGACTAATCTTCATAAATATAATATTCCTTATTCTAGTAATATAAAGTAACTCTATTTGGATATTCTAATGGGATCTATATCTGGAAAACAGATCTTACCTGGGCTCGGTAGAAATTAAACATTTTTCACAAATATAAAAAGATAGCAATTATGAATTTAATGTGCCCTATATTTATAGTTGACCTAGAATATTAAATCATGGAAAATTAATTGTTTTTCTTATACTCTCATATTTTCATATCTCTAAATTTCAATCATATTTTATATTCATTCATGAAAATTTCAACTATTGAATACTCTTCATGAATATTATCGAAACTTCTCAAATCATGAAATCTTTTATTGAATACTCAAAAATGATAAGAAACTATAGTTTTGAAAATTCAGTCTGTTAAAACTTCATCTGCTTACTCTTGTCGAACATCGTCATCTTAGTCCAATTGAATTTCATCCTCATTATTATTCGATCAAAATTACTCATATACGTCCATTTAAACATCCTAATACTACTTTGATTCTCTTACATTATCAGATAGATCAATACAAACATCCTCATCTCAGTTCATTGGAACTTCCTCGGGTCAGCCCAATAGAAATTCCTCATCTCAGTCCAATAAAACATCCTCAGTTTAGTTGGATTAATTTCCATCCTCAGCTCAGTCTGTTGGAATATCCTTAGCTTTGTCCAGTGGAATTCCTCACCTCAATCCGATGGAACCTCACTAGCTCAGTCTACTGGAACTTGTGTGGCTCCATTTGATGAACTTTATTTCAAAAATTGAATCAATTGTATAGGCACAACAAGCTTTTAATGTTCTAATTTCTGTAACTCCTTATAATAACTAGTTCTTATATAACAACTTCTTCATGACACAACATAGACTCTAAATAAATACAAATGATCATCATATTTATTTTGGAATGTTTGAAACATTTATGATTTTATAACTCAAGAATGTTATAAAATGTTTATTTCTTAATAACTGAAAAACATCAAAATTTCTATCATTAACATTATCAAATGTTCTTCAACTTCATATATATGGTTCATAAGAAAATAAAATTTCGTAACATAAACCACTAAAATTTGAAAAACATGATTTTGGTATTCTTATTCTGAATCTCTACATCAAGTAACCAAATATTTACAATGAAATTTCTTTATTCGGATTCAAATATACTTCTTAAAAAAACATGATATAAAATTTCAATAACACGACATTCAGCTGATATAAAAAAATCTTTTATAGAATTTTTTCTAACAAACACACATAATTAAAAAAAATTCATAATCGTTCTTCATTCTCCCACTTTGTATTTTTTGACAACATTAGTAAAAAACTTTTACAACTCACTATTTTTCAAACACTCTGAAAATTTTCCTAACTCTTGTTTTTATCATTTACCAAAATAAATCCTTCCACAAAAGATATAATTATAACAACACATTACTATAAAAATTAATGTTTTTGATGGATTTATATTCCCCTGTGATTAGAAAATTTCGTGTCCATGTTATGATATACTCCCTTTTTTTAACTCCCATCACATTAATCTTTTCCTCTATTTTTTATTTTTCTCACAACCATTTTATTATAATAATAGATTCAAATTAATTTATGAATAAAATCATTTCTAGATTCATTGAATTATAATGTTGTACATATTCTCCCCCTATGTCAACCTATACCAATTAAATCTTGAGTAACTTTCATAAGATTCTTAGGATGACTTAAGTAGAGTATTAACATTTGGTAGTAGCTTTAATTCCATAAATCATCCATTGGGCATTAGATTTTTGAAGATATCCGTAATTTGATACATCATTGGGAAATATTATTGAATTAAATCCCAATGAACAAATCTCTCTTTTAAAAATTGAAATTTTATATAAATAAGTATTGATATAGAATTTCAAACATGATTTTAGTTAGTTAATTACTCTTTAATTACCATTAGGTATCTTCAATGTCTGAGAAACTTCAACATTCAAATCATCCAACTGAAAATTCATCCAAAACAACTGAGTAAAATCCTGAGTTGCATCAAAAAATTTGGAATATATTGTTCTCAATGTTACAGAACTATGATTCATGCTTTACCAAATCACACAATATTCTCCCATGAAAAATGTTTCTCTAGAAGATTATTTTATATCATTGAAAAAAACTTCACAGTCATTGTTTATATTACTAATAAAGTTCATTCCAAAAAATATTTTATATAAAATCTAATATGAATATTTTAATTAGACAAATATTTAAAATCTCTTTGATGCTAATGTATGATATTATTTTAGATAACATTATATCTAGAACACAATGTTATTGTATTAACAATATCTTGTCCAGAGGTTATGAGATAAATATAATGTCGTATCATCTTCCAAAAATCATTATAATCCACAAAATTCTCAGATTCAACATTACTAATCTTCATCCTAAATAAATAGTACTATAAAATAATATGGATTATTCCATACAAGAATTTTGTAACAATTCCATTGTATACTTTTATTGAGATACAATAATTTATTATAACATTTGTTGAACTTGTAAACTAATGAAATAAAATTAATTCAGCAGACATTGACATCTAAAAATTATTCTTCATTTCTTTATAAAATTCTTTAAATTCTCTTTCGTCATCCTTCGAAAATTTTTTATAATCCACGTGAATAATTATAATCATGGTTCTAGAGATAAAATCTTTAACATATATGATTATATCAAATTATATTTTAGAAATATTCAGTAATGTCAAACAATTTTCAATTTTTGAATACTGATAATATGCGGCTTGTTCAACCCATATATATATTTCTTCAATTTATGATCTTTTATTTCATCCACATCAAGTAATAATGCACCAGATTTCTCAATGTCAACTTCTTCATAAATTTCCTTATTTTGAAATGATGACATTATATCCATTTGATATTATTTCGAATTTCAATGTTCACCCACTTCTAAAAACATTCTAATAGTTTCTAATAATGAAAATATGGAAATGATTTCTTCAAAATCCACAAATTCCACCTATACATTGCCTTTAAAAATTGGTCTTTTATTGTTTATTGAAACATCACCATGATTATTTAACTTATATCTACACACCAATTTTGTTCCAACAATATTAATATTTTCTAATCAAGGAACAAGTTCCCAAGTGTTGTTTTTATCAATCTAAATCATCTCAACATTACTATCATCAACCCATTCTTTGTGTTTCACTACATTTGTAACTGATTATGGTTTAATTTTTGAAATGAGTGACGTCTGATTTTCTAATATTAGCATTTTTATTGTCTGAATCAGAGCCTTCTAATTCCCAATATCATTTTCTATCATAATATATTTATATAAATTTTTTAATTTCACAATATCCCTTCCATATTAACTTTACTTATCACATGATTCATCTAAATCCTGATAATTCTGTTTTCACACATATTCAGTTTCATTTGAAATCATAATTTTTTCTTCCGAAAATGTTTTTATTACGTTTTTTATGGAATTTGTATTTTAAATTAATTTCCCTTCACATGAATCTGTATCTTTTTTACATTTTACTCCAATATTTTTTAGAATATTTTTGGGAGAATATCATATGAAAAATCCTTCATCATATTTCTCATTTATTCTTTTTAGATCCAAATTTTTTATTTTAAGCCTATAAGGACTTCTAAAAACAATAAAATACTTTAGTGGATGTTTATTGTTATAAAAAATTTCATAAGAAGTCATTTTTGATTCCAACATGACCAAAAAAATTTCTAAACATGCACAATATTAATAATAGTTTTTCTACAGTAGAACTTTGTAATTTTTTATTCTATAGACAATATTCTACCAATTTACACAAAAATTAGATTTTTTCCATTTCTGATTCAATATTTTTTTTAGTGTAGGGAGCACAATAATAACGTGTTATTCAATTTTTATAATCAAATTTTCAAAATATTTTTATGTGATCTTTGTTATTTTATATATTACACTCTTATTTATATAAACCCCTTTAATTTCCAAACATCTTTTCTGATGAATTTTAATAGTTGAAAATCAACTCAATTGTGCTTTATAAACATATTTTTGGTATTCTGAGGGAAATCATCAATAAAAGAGGTAAATTAAAAACCTCATTTTGTTGATTTATTTCTTATTTTCCCATATAAAATTCAATGAATAAGATCAAGATGCCTTGGTGGATAACTCAACTTTCTTGTGACATTATTAGTCATATTCCTTTTCTTACAAGTTACACAGAAATCATCTTTTATTCATTTAAATTATATAGAATTCCAAACAACATCAAATTAAAAATATTTATTCCTGCTTCCACACAAGGTGGAGAAGTATTTGTGTCTGAACCTACTCTCATGTTCTACCCTAATATTATAAGACATATTATATTCTCTAATCTAAAAAAGTAATCTACTATCTCATTATCGTTTTCTAAGAAGTATTTCAACGTTAATAGTTCTAATGATACATGAATATTTTCTGAATAAAACTTTTTATCCATCATTAAAATGTTGACTTACATGGGGTTAGTTTTGATTGATCACACCCATAATCAAAACATATTTTTATTTATGTTTCTATGGTTCCATATCTACATTTTTTATTTATTTCATATTCGAGGAATAATGATTTAGAAATGTAACTACACTTATATTATAATTAATGTCTTGTTTCCAGACTTTTATATCACCTTTCATGTGTTAAAATCAGTCGTTATCAATTATCCATGGTTGGTTGGTTTTAACATTATTTCAAAGATTTCACGGTAAAAAAATCTATTTCCTCAACATTTATCTTTGTAGTTTCAATTTATTATCAACTATAATAAACATGCTCCGAATTGGGTGTCATAAATTTATTATCATGATGGCTATCCTTGTCAGATAGTCAACATAGTTCTTATAGACATTCTAATTTGTATTATATTGGATTATTTATAACAACATAGGTTTTTAATATTCTGTATTTCTGATTTTTAAAAAGTTTACTCATTATTATTCCTCCTTTATTGATCATATTTCCAAGTAGAGAAAAGTTATTCCAAAAATTCTAAACTCTAGGACCATAAATTTCAATAAACCAGCAATGAATATCAAATCTCAATTTTCTGTTGATTTGTGATCTTTCTCTAGAAAAACATTTTTGTGGGTGAATTTTTTTTCTACTCTAATATATTCTGATCATATGGAAACCTTCTTTTATGGATAATTTTCTGATTTTGGGAATGTGATGGATTTTTCTCAACCATTCTCAGGCTTATATTTTCCATAACCTCTTCTATAATCTGAAATATTATTTTAATCCTATGAAAATTTATTTTAGATAGATGAGGATTTCAATTGATTCTTCATTAGAGCTTTATCAACAACTATAGAAACCACATATTTTAATTACAATGCTTTATTGAAGATTCCATTCTTCCATCTTTAATTACTTTCAACAAGAAGAAGTTTTTATTTTGACATGCTAACTGCATATTCCTTACATCCCAACTTCTTACTGAGATATTCAATCATCATTCCATATTTAACAATTCTATGTTTGAATCATAAGATCTCATATATGTTTTCTTCTTATTTCATGAAAAAATCATTTCCACGATCAATAATTTTTCAACCAAAATTCATAAACATTATGATTTATTTCTTGATAGTTATATTTTGATCATGAATTGAAACAAGTTTATATCTATATTGATACTCTTTATAAGATTCAGCATTACCATCTTCCTATTCATTGTCCACAGAATCATTTATTTTCTCAACTTTTTAGTGAATTTTTTGATCATATCCAAAAATTCCTTTTGGAATAATTGTTGTTAGTTGAGTCGAATAAAAAATTCTTAATCATCATACTTATTTTCATTCCAATGAACATACTATTATATTTGACGGATTCCTTTTATTCTATAGAAATCTTGTTCCACTTCTTCGGTTGAGTATTTTCATCAGAATGATTTCAATATTCTCCAAGTTTATTCCTGGATACATTCATAGAAATGTGCATAATTCCACCACACTGAAAACAATTGAGATTAGGATTTCATCCATAAAATAATTTTACACTTTTATAGTTCTTTGTTATAAGATACATAATTTTTTCATTTAACTTATCTACCTCTTTATCATTAGATTCACAAGGATAAACATCTTTAATATCTTGAATTTTTATTATTCCCATAGAATAAAAATCCATTTCATCTATAATTTAATTTTTTAACAAAATAGATTATATTATTTCATTTGTAACAAGAATGTATGAAATTTCTTAGGATACAAATAATCCTTATATTTTAAAGAGAATTTTTTTGAATCAATCCTGAAAGGAATCTTTTTCATGAGCTTATCCATAGTTGTATTTTCTTAGAGAAAGTCAGTCAAACCCCTTATGGTATGAAAAATTTCATTTAATCTTCAAAATTATTAATTAATATTTTCCAGTTTACTCATTATTATGTCTTCAATCTTACTACACAATATTTATAGATTTTATTCATTCACACTAGTATTCCCTTAAAAATTAAATTCTAGATTTTCCCAAATTCTATTTGATATTTTGATACCCATCACCATTATATAAAAATTTACTAATTGAGATATAAGGATTTAATTTATATACATTACATCAAATTCAATATTTATCTGGTTAGAAAATTACATAGGAGAGTCTACCTGAATAGGTGGAAAACCAATTGTATCAGCAAAAAAAACATCCATTCAATGTGATATGATATATCCAGTCATCCTGAATTTATTACCATAATTTTTTTCCCATAAATTTTTTAATTTTATCAAGAATTTACCTAATTGAGTTTTTACATGATAAATAATCAATAAGGGAACCTTCCATAATATACCAATTTGAGTTCCCAAGGATCAAATAACATATATGAGGGTGGGTGGGAATCAATTGTTATAATTTTTTATGTTTCAGACAATTATAATCTAAACCCCAATAACCTATTAAATTCCACTACCTTATCATTATTTTGCAGAATCTAATTTATGAAAAAGTTGGAAATAATGTAAAGAACACTATATTTCCTCATCCGTGCAACTGTCTCCGGTGCACAAACATTCGCACGCTGCCTAGATTCCTCAATGTCGGATGCCTATAAATAGAAGGGGACCCCTTCCATTTCAGGGTAGTGGAATTTGAACTGGCTCTCGTGCACGAAATAGGACTTCCATGCACGTAATATGGCCTTCATGTACTGACCCTTTTTAGTTAAACCTTGCCCCGGGATCCGCCTTTGCGCACAATCCCACTGGATTAAATAAA
Organism: Viscum album; assembly: GCA_963277665.1. Taxonomy (NCBI): domain Eukaryota; kingdom Viridiplantae; phylum Streptophyta; class Magnoliopsida; order Santalales; family Viscaceae; genus Viscum; species Viscum album. The sequence continues at coordinate 902,792,095 of OY728165.1, read as the reverse complement.
ATTCCAAACCCCTCAGGGATCATCCCTTGCGCGCAATTCCTTCCAGGTGAACGCAAAAAAGAACCAATTGCGAACATTCCCTTCGTTGGGTGTGGCCATTGCCACTTGCGCGCAATTCACATCCCATGCGCAAAATTCTCCTAAGTTGTGAGAAATTCCTCTGCCCCAATTACGTTCCATCCATGTGTTTTGCGTGAAAACCTTTCCTTTGCGTGCAATCCCCAGGACCCCTCACCTTGACGCCCACAGGTGCCTCCCTTCATAGGCACCAGATGACCTCCATACCAATACAATATTTTCCCATACGACCTTCCAGGATCGTACGAAGTAACTTCAAGGTCCCTTGGCCAGTGTTTCCCGTTGTGTTTCTTTGCATCATGCTTCTTCACATAGGCACGCTAACGGCTATTGCTTCTTTGAATAGCCATGCTAAGGTGGACCCCTCGATGGTTCGCCCTGTGGCCCCCCTTCACCACCACCTTTACAATTCCTTCCCTCCAACAAGGGTAAGAGGGTGTCAGTTATATAAGTCCTAGGGGTGTGGATCAAACCCACCTCGTCTGATCTGCATGACGTTAAACTGACAATCACCTTTTCATCAACACATGACGTTAAACTGTGATCCGGCCCCATGAAATGCACACAGGATCCACCAGGCTCAGACATTCTTTACACCTCTCATCTCCATGGGAATGGAATAACCCTCTCATGGGATGATATCCTCCCTATCAGAGTGGTGTTTGTCTATGGGGGAAGGGAATCCACCTTGGTGTAATCCCCTAGCCTCTCTTGCAGAAGGTATAACTGATGCACCTATGAACTTCCCCACTGCCCAGGCTAGTGGAGGGCGTGATAGGGAACTCGGCATCTTCCATATTCAGTCCTAAATCCCTCTCCCACTGCGCTTTTTCGCACTTTGGGCCTCCATCCTGGAGTAAGTCCCGACACCAAGGGCCACTCAATGCGTATGCCCCTCTTCGCTTCTCACGAACACACCCTTTTTGACGTGATCATCAGGTCCCTGAGGCCTCTTGTTTCTTATACCGAGCATGACTCACGTGAGTTTAGAGTGAGCACCGACCCTGAACCCCACATTAAGAGAACTATGAGGACTTTGATTCATCCTAAGGCATGGTACGTAGGAAGCCTCTGCAAGGTTCAATCCCAATAGCCAGTTGTTCTGACCCCTTCGCATCGGTTCACCAACACCTTGGGCCTCCTCAGAGCGTAATCCCCAAATGCCATCCCGCATGGCATTTTTACTGTATCACATCCCGCATGACGTTAAAATGTATGACCCCATCCCGCCTGAAGTTAAACTGTATGTCGTCGAGCATGACGTTAAAATGTGTGCCGTCCAGCACGACGTTAAAATGTCTGCCTCATCCCGCATGACGTTAAACTGCACTAACCAAACTACGTGGACTTTGATCCGTCCTAAGGCATCATACGTAGGAAGCCTCCACGTGGGTGAAGCCCTCCACTCAACCGTCCCGACCAATTTGCATTGGTGCACGAAATCTATGGTATACCTCAGAATGTAAGCCCCATATCCATCATCGTGGGCTGCCTCAGAGCATAAGCCCCATATCGACATTGGGCCTCCTATGAGCGTAAGACCCATCCAACCATAACTATGTGGAATTTGATCTGTTCTAAGGCATGGTACGTAGGAAGCCTCCACGAGGTTCAAGACCAACACCCATGTACTATCATGACCTATCCCTCAAGCCCACGTTCCTCAGGAAACTTATTCCCTTGCCTAGAGGTTTTACTCCCTCTAGGTCCCATCCATACGTTCATTATCACGAGTCGCCTCTCTAGGTGTCCCACTGTATCATCGAACTATGTGGAATTTGATTCCATACCATGGGGATTTGTAGTAATTCTCCTCGAGACTGAAGCCCAAATTCATCACCCATCGTGATCCCTATCAGGGCCACCGCATCTCGGTGGGATCATGCCACCTCATTCCACTCCACAACCTATGGGAAGCCGCCCACGTGCTGGCCCCAACATCGGAGTTCCATTTAGGGGGTTATATTATATGATCCACTCTCAGTGTTCTGATCAGTCTGATCCATCTCCATTGGATGCTAAACTCGTGGCATACCCTGTGTTAAACACGTGAATCTAAGGAAAACCGCAGATGTCATACAATTCCACGCGTTCGATGTGGGATGCCTCAGGCTTCTTGTGCCCTTAGGAATCCCTAAAATACGGGACATAATATTGACATGTCAATCCCCCAGTGTCAAGGCATTCCAATGATGCCTCAGCATGACCACTCTCCTCACCGATGGTTGCACCCCCGACCAAACCCCTTAGAGAAACTCGACGGAAGAAGCGTAATTAACTGGTGTCCATGAAGATATGGCACCAGGAACAAGATTAACAAATACATCTAAAATCTATGAGGGAGACCCTAACTAGGTGATGAGATCCAAGGAGGAATCCACAGAAGGAAGAAATGATATCCCATCATTCTGGTTTTGATCATGGAGCAGATGTCCCTGAACAAGAAACGGATGCATCCCACCTATGGAAAGCGGGAATGCAAGGCCACAAGCCATGCGTCCTCCCCCACGTGACGGATGCGCATGCACTCCAGCGAAAGCATCAGAAACAAAAAATGGTGAACCCGACATGAATCTATTGTCTACAATATGGGGTATGGTAGCGTTGGGGTGTCGGAAGATTAGCATGTCACTAGATCCGGCCACCCAGCACCAGGACGTGAAACCCACATGGGGTTGGGGAAGTCATGATGATGAGCACTGTGTTTTGTGATGTTGTCAGCACGAATCCCTCTTACCAACCACAGAAGACAAAATGGAACTGGGCAATTGGTTGTCAATTTATTTTCCTATTAGTGTTAATGGGTTCATCTCCCTGCCTTCATAAATCATATCGCTGCCTCAAGAGCTCGATCGCCACCTTCCCACCGACGCAGGGGAGGGGGCAGCACCGACGCGGCCACCCCGTACTATTCTGCCTTTTCTACAACTACTCCGATAGCCGCGACTGTCGGGTGCTCACGCCCCCCCTCCCCATCAGAGATTATCCAACGGAGGGTGATCAACAACCTTGTGCATAAGAACAAGGAGGAAGGGGTCATCCCCACCAGGGACATGGCCCATATGGACATCTAGGAAGCTGTGCCTCACCGCCATCACCGCCCTGAGGGCTGCGTAGGGAGCCACTACTCCCCCCCCCCCCCCCGACGTTCAACCATTTCGGGTGTTTATCCCCGAAAAGCCTAGACACCTCCCTTCCCTACCCTGATGAGGTAGGGGATGTCCAGGTTCACACGATCAGAGACCCTCTTCAAGGGCCAATACCAAGCTGTGTCGACGCCGCCGCCCGACTCCCCAAGCTAAGGAGCATGAAATCCATGTGCCCGCACCACCGTCTCCAACCCACCTGACCCGACGCCTATATCGGGCTCGAGCGGAAGAGAATGGTCTCCATAGGGCATCAACGTCAGAAACCACTGCAGAATCCCAACATCAAACCCCCACGCACGTTGAGCAATGCAGTTACATGCCCGACCTAGATAGAGCCTTCAACCGCCTCACTGGCAGGTTTGGTCGACTCTCCCAGTCGATGGCACAGGCAATGGCTGCCGCGAACCACTTCATGGTAGTTCCATCCAGCATGAAGGCCTACTCCGTGCCACCATTCTGTAAGGTATGGGTCCTCCCTGCTTCCAACCTCGGCTCAGAGGCCTTCCCAGCGCCACCCACACCATTGGTAAGGGGCTTCCCCATGACAGCTACACTCTGGATAGGGCTCTTTCCAGCACCCACTACACTTGGTACAGGGTCATTCTCCCTACCTCTGACCATGAGTATGGAGCTGTTTCATATCCAGTCACTCACCCACATGGATGTCTTCCCCATGTCTAGTTTGAGATCTGCCCTGGTACTCCTCACACCCCGGCCTTCAATCCTCTCCGCCCCAGCACCATTGCGGCCAGAGGACTCCATGACGGAAATCAGCACTGCCCCGATGAGCTACCCAGGTGCAGGAAAGTAGGATGTCATCACTGTAAGAGAAATGACAGGGAAGGCTGCATGGAAATCAGACCAGTCTATTTCTCGGACTCTGAGGTGTAGTACGATTCGGTGATAGATCCCTCCCCCAATCATTTGAGTCATGGGCAGGGATATTGACGTCGCATAGCAGCCTCATACTCCCTAAATGTGAGATCCATATGATCCCCGCCTCCCTCCAATGGTATATCCAGGAGGACGATGACCTGGCGCACCCCCAGGGATCATACATGCAGTCACCGTCGACCTCTCCAGAAGCACCTTCCGCCTCGGTCAGAGATGATGAAGGCCTTTTTTGCGGTTCGATGGCGTAAGATCCGCGAGTTAGCACAACCTCTTAAAGCACTAAAACTTTGATAGGAGGGCCATTCGCTGGCCCATCTTATCATGACATGGAAGCTAGGAAACTAAAACCCTTGGAGGATGACTTAGGGTTCGGCGACCAATCGGCATGCTCGCTGTATTCTCCGCCAGCCAGGCCCCTGGCCCAACGGCCTGCCTTCACACCACTTCCAGTTCCCTAATCACTCCCAGTTGATGAGCGGGTCTATCAATGGACGGATCCTGAACCTGAGCCGTGGAGCTTCTAGACCATCCTCGCAGTAGGCCACGTCCCCAAGAAGTTTTGTCCGATCGTATGGTCGGATTTTGATACACCAAAATTGCTCACCCCAGGAGAGTTTTAATGTTTCCGCCAGACCCTTCGGGTGACTCACTTCCGTCTTCACCATTATCAAGTGCCTTATCTCGGGAGTCAAGCACACCTCGTGGATATCGTTGACCAATGTCGTCGGGTCGACTTGGCCACACTCCCCACAGTTCGGCACCCCGAATCACTTGGCCACCATAGGGCCCTCCAACAACAATGCGTTCAGAGTTTTCAAGTACTCCGCAAGGTTATCGAGGAGGCCACCCCCACGTGCACGTCCGTGGATGGGGGAAGTATGATGCCCTTATCTTTAGTGTGATTCAATGACATCCTGACACGTAGGTTGGAACTAAGGGTATGCTCCCAAGGGTAGTGGCGGTCAACAAGGACAATCTCTCAGGAGAAGGGAACAGTTTGGATCTTCTTAACGAGGACTCACCCCCTGGGGAAAAGCCGCTACAGGACCCATCCAGGAGGATTACGCATCAGCAGAGGAACCTCCTAGGTGTCCCCACACCCACTAAGGCATTAACACTGATCCGGAACATCGTCAAGGGTAAAGATCACGTTGGGGCTGTCAATCTCGCCGACCTGTCTACCTTATTGCAGAAGGAAGAAGGATATCCCGAAAAGGGCATGCTATTCCATCAGCTTGCTGAGCAGAAGAGGTTTGTTGATGAGCTTCTAGCTGAATGCATGGCAGAGCGGAAAGCCCGATTACGGTGATCCTAGGTCGGGACAGCAGGGGCAGGAGTAACTACCCCTCGACAAGATTCTCCCAGGAAACCTCGATTATCCTGTGTTCGCTAACAGATGAGAGGCCGAAGCTCATGGTAAGAGGGCATGATATGTTTCTCCAAACCCTCCTTTGTGGCGTGACCCCCCAAGAGACACCACTTGGGTTCCTCCCGCTGCCCCAAGGGTCACTCCACCAGCTTCCCCATGAGATGCTGAGCATGACTACCTGATTGAAGAGCCTGACAATGTGCTTGTGGTTAGGGATCCCCATCAGGATAGGAACCCACATCCAGACGATCTGATGGCAACACTCATCTCCCACTTAGAGGCTTTGGAAACTCAGAAGGTGGAAATCCCACCGGACGACAAGGCATTCCCAGCATGGGTGGGGGATATGCCAGCACCTCCGGGACTTGGGAATCCCACCTTCTACCCCTTTAACGGGAAAGGAGACCCACTACAACACCTGTCCCACTTCAACTCGAGGTGTGGTCCTATGTTAGAACTCTAGCACATTAGGAGGCCTCCAAGATCCGTTTCTTTGTTCAGACACTAGAAGGTCCAACATTCGTCTGGTACATCCATCTCCCTGTCGGATCTGTGACTACCTGGGAGGACCTTTGCCAGAAATTCCTCTACCAGTTCAGTTCCACAACCCAGAAGATGAAAATCACAGACTTCTTCAGGTGCAATCAAAGGCCCGATGAGCGAGTCGCGAACTTGTTCACCTGGTGGAAGGGGCTCACATACTCCTTTGACATGTCACTAACTCAGAAGAAATTACTGAAAATTTGCGTATGGAATGTCAAGGAAGAGATAGTTCATTCTTCGATAACTCCAAATTACCCTGGAGGGTTCCGGGACTTCTCAGACAAGGCTCAGCACCTCAAAGAAGCCCTGCAATAGGCTAGTCAGTCACGCCTGCTGCCTCCTGTGATCCCTGCAAGGAGAGCTGCCAGAGCCAAGCCCACTACTGTGGCCCATATAGAGGACCCCATTAGTCAGCACCGCTATGCCCCCAAGTAGCATTAGCAGTATGTGGAATTCCTCAGACAGAACAGTGATGTGTTCGCTTGGAGTTACGATGAGATTCCAGGACTTGATCCTCATGTAGTCTTCCACCTCCTTGGTCCTCCAGAAAACAATCTATGTTTCATGAAGCCTCCCAGAAAGATTCCCCCTACTCATGGTGCCATGGTTGAGGCCGAATTTGAAAATATTATCAAATCCTACTTCATCATGGAAGTTCAGTACCCCCGATGGCTGGCCAATATTTTGTCGGCCATGAAGAAAAATAGATAAATCAGAGTCTTTATTGACTTCCGCAATCTCAATCACCACTTTATGAAGGATTATTTTCCCCTTCTAGTGATAGAATTGTTGATTGATACCACGATCGGGTTCCAGGCCCTCTCCTTCATGGATGGATATTCTAGGTACATCCAGATCCGGATGTCCCCTAAGGACGAGTAGTCCACAACCTTCAGGGCCCCCAAGGTACATTTTTTTACCAGGTTATTCCCTTTGACCTTAGTAATGTCGGTGACACTTATCAACATGCCTTTCATTGCATATTCAAGCGGATTTTGGGAACATTGGTGGAATGCTACATGGATAATCTGGTGGTCAAATCTTGCCAGCGCCAGGACCATCTCAAAAATATTGAGAATGTGTTTGGTTTCATTCATTCTTGCCATGTGATGATGATCATGTTGAACTGTTCCATTGGGGCCACCTTCGGAAAGTTCCTTGTGTTTTTTGTCACACGGAGAGGCATCGAGATCGACCCAGAAAAGATCAAGGCCATCAGCCAGATGCCTCCCTCAAGAATTAATCAGGAGCTTTGAGGTCTCCAAGTCCACTTAGCCTACATATGCCAATTCATTGGGAATCTAGGTGGAAATTGTAAGCCATTTTCCTTGATCATGAAGAAATGCACCACCTATGAATGGGATGAAGACTGTCAGACTGCTTTTGAAGAAATCATGCAATATCTACTCCAACCTCCAGTCTTGACGCCACCCTTCTCTGGGAAGCCGCTGGAGTTTTATGTGACTGCTCTGGAACAGTCCCTTGGCACACTTCTCGCCCATAAGAACAACGAGGGAACATAGAATAGCCTCTACTACCTCAGCTGCATGCTCCTCGAGGTGTAAATTAGATATTCTCCCAATGAGAAGAGCTTCCATGCCCTCGTATTTGCTGTATAGAAATTGTGGCACTACTTGTAGCACCTCAAGGTACAACTGGTCTCTCAGGTAGACCCGTTGAAGTACACCCTGAACCGACCTATGTTGGATGGATGACTATAATGATGGGAGATGATCCTCCAGCTGTTCAACATCAGGTTTGTGCCTCATAAGGCTATGAATGTACATGCATTGGAAAAATTTCTAGCTACCCACCCAACCTCCGTAGATCAGCCGATAGAATTAGGTTTTCCTGATGAGGAAATCCTATCAGACAATCATTCCATCCCATTCTGGCATATGAACATTGATGGTGCTTCCCGGAGCCCCACCGGTACAAGGCACAACGATCTTAGGCTCAACAGAGTGGGCATGGGTATCGTCATCATCACCCCGAAGAAAGTCGTTCTGCCATATTCATTCCTATTGTCAGAGGGCTGCACCAACGATGAGTCATAGTGTTATGCCCTCATCACTGGCCTCAAACAGGCCCTTGAGATTTGTGTTCCCCATCTGCATGTGAAAGGGGACTCTGAGCTGGTCATCAAGAAGGTTAATGGAAACTATGTTGTTAGAATGCAAGAACTCGTTCCATTGTTGGAGTGCACCCTCCGTCTGATGGCCAAGTTCTCTTCTTGGCCAGAGGTCGTTCATATTCCCCCTTAACAGAACGGTTGAGCATATTCTTTTGCTAGCCTGGCCGCATCACTTATGGAGCCCGAACATGACAACCATATTTTCCACATGGCGTACCAGAGAGTCATTGCTCCTGTCACCCCGAAGGATGATCGCCACACGCGGGTAAACCATCTCACCGTTGGTGCCCCTATGTTAAGAGCCTTAGGAACATCATATGTGGTGATTGAAATAGTTCATGATTAGAGGAAACCCTTGGTTGAATACCTACAACATGGTAATCTCCCATCAGACCGGGCAGAGCGCGAGCGAGTCCGATGCCGCGTGCAACAGTTCACCCTTCAGAGCGGTCCCATCCTCGAGTAGATCCTTTATAAACTCAAGTTTTATGGTGTTCTCCTCCATTGCCTTCAGGGAGTCGCGATTCCATAGGTAATGAAAGAGGTTCATGATGGTTCTTATGTCTCCCATCAGGCTGGGTCAATGTTGTCTCACTAGATACAGAGGCCGGGGTACTTCTGGCCCTCCATGATCCATGATTGCATCATGTTTTCCAAGAGGTTCCATGTGTTCCAAGTTCATGGTAGCATTGTGCATCGGACACCATAGCCTCTCTACACTACCCAGTACTCTTGGCCCTTTGAATTCCGAGGGTTGGATGTCATAGGACCATACCCACTGGTGACAGCTCGCCAATGCCGATTTATTCTGACCGCTACAGATTTCTTTTCCATGTGGGTGGAGGCAATTCAGATCAATGAATTCAAAGACTATTTGATCCTTGACTTCATGAGTTCCAACATCATATATCGATATAGAGTACCTCACACTATCCTCACTGATAACGGAACCAACTTACGAGCATTCGAGCTGAAGAAATTGTACGCCAAGTAAAACATTATCTCTAACCATACCTTTCGCTATCATGTGCAGGAGACTTGTCAGATCGATGCGTTTAACAAAACCCACTCAAAATTTTTGTAAGAGATGGTTAGTTGGAAAAAGAAGAGTTGGATAAATAAACTCCCCACCACCCTCTGGGCTTATCGGACGACGACTCGTGATTCCACCTAGGTGAACATGTATTCCCTGGTGTATTGAGTTGATGTTGTCCTACCCATCGACATTCAGTTTCCCTCATGGCGCAAAATGGTCTATGACAAGAAGGCACCAGATAGAGTGGCCGAAATACATCTAGATGAATTGGAAGCACTTGATTAGAATAGGGTTCGTGATTTTCACAACCTGGAATGGCATCAGAGCAGGATGGCTTGAGCATTCAACAAGAAGGATTGCCTCCGATTCTTCCAGAAAGGTGACCTTGTACAGGCCCTCAGGTATCCAATGATTCATGGTAGGAAGCCACCCAAGTTGGAGCCCGAATGGGACATCATCCATAAGGTCTATCCCAATGGTGCGTACTCCCTAGGGACCGTGGAAGATGAGCATATATCTCCTCCCACCGATGGAAAGTTCCTTAAATAGTGTATTTCCAGACCCTACAGGGGGACCCCACAACCTTAAAATGGATGACGGTCATACATGACCCGAAACAACACCTGGTCCAACACAACCTTAAACTGCATTCGTCCCTACATTTGGGCCCCTATGGTCCCCCATGACATTAAACTAGCCCACGATCCCGCATGACCCTAAACTACAGGCTCATCCTATATGACGTTAAACTACAAGCAAGTCAGGCCTCCCTGACTAAGGCTGGCCCTGGGCCCCCATCTCAGGGTCTCTCCTGTGGGGTTGTACGATGTGGTGTGAGATCATGTCTTCATTCACGTCTGGTTACTCTCTGTGTCATACACCTCCCTTGTCTAGGGAATCCTATTCCCTGACGCTCGTCCTGTATCATGTTATACTACAAGCCGGTTAGGCCTCCCTGACTGAGGCTGGCCCTGGGCCCCCGACCCAGGCTCTCTCCTGTGGGGTTTTACGATGTGGTGTGGGATCATGTCCTCATTCACATGGTGTTACTCGTTGTGTCGTACAAGTTCCCGGATGGAATTCCTCTCATTTTCCTACATGACATTAAACTGTTCTTTTAGAACTACGTGTGGCTTGATTCCCATCCTTATGGGATAAGTAGGACTGCCTGAACTCCACGATTTCATGTCCTACCCTGTCTCTTGAGAGATTCCAAGATAATTCGCTCACCTTGTCCTCTTGGCATGTCCCTCTCCACATAGGGGGACATATAGGTGTGGTACAGGGTTATTGGAACCATGCCCCTTCCCCCGGGAATCCGCCATCTTTTGGATGCTCTCAAACTGAGCCCTTAGACCCTTTCCAGTGGTCCACTAATGTGTTCAGTTTACACTGGTCTAGGACATGGAGTGTCAGATTTATCATAGGCATGTTCCGTCCACTTTTCAATCTTCATGGTCCCCTTCAATCGGACATCCATTATCTTTCACACCCAAAAGGACCCACAAGAACGGCCCGGATACAATGCCCAAGGGCTCTAATACCATCACGACCCAACTCCCCCGACAGTTTCAGAAAGAAAATTGATACAAATCCCATGTTTCAAAGATGGTCAGGGGTTGATGCTCATTTTTGTCCCCAAGGCTAACACAACAGGATGTTGTGTCGCGAACATGGTTAGCAGTAATCCTCTGTCATCACGCCGACATCTTCAGGCCCTGAATGTTGGTTTCATGATTCACATTATGTTCCACCCCATCATGTCAAGGTGGAATCTCGACACTCCTTTCTCTAACCCTCAGTGCACTTCCACACGTAAGACAGATAAAGTTGTGTTACGGCATCTCATGGGGCTTCCATGATCTGAGCGCTAAGATTATTTCCTTGGTTCTTCTCTAAGAGCCATGCACAGCTTGAACCTCATCCCCACGGGATATGAGGGGTCACCCAGACATTGCATTTCAGGCCCAGTTCAGTTGGAAGCTAGTGTCTCATGCCCCTTGATCTTTAATCCATCATCTCCCCTTTGGCCCGAGGCTCCTCTCACGGGACCACGCGGTGTGGTGCGGGATTATGTCCTCATCTAAATCAATTACACTTTATCATATTGTGCGCATTTCCCCAGGTCCAAGCCATATGACCTTAAACAGTGCTGGTTGGTCCTTCCACATGACCATAAACTGTTATCATATTGTCCCAGCCGCACGACGAAAAATGGAACTGCATTGTGGTGACCTCCCCATAGGGGACATCACGATGGGTATCGGTAAATTACCATACCATTTGTCAATTCCTACTACGGCTTGATTATTGTGGTGATTCCAGTAATTTATACCATAGTTTGGTTTTCCCACAAACAAAAAACTTGTCACCTTCAAGGAAAAAAAGATACATCAAATCCCGCTTCTTTTGGTGCGAGGGCTAGACCCACACGCCTCTTAAATCCTTTGTATAGGTACCATGTCGTGTTGTTCCACCCCTTCCAAGAACTACATGTAGCTTGATCCCCATTCTTATGGGGTACGTAGGAACGCCCAGACCTCTTGTCTTTGGGTCTAGCTTGAGGTCTACTGATTCATCATGTATGTCTCGCCATTGGGACATTGACTAGAGGATCACGTGTCATGGTATGAGATTATGTCCCCATTCACGTTGGGTTTGAAATAGCCACCCCACGTACACCCTATTATGAGAAATAGACCTCTTGTTTCCTATCTTGCACGATGTTAAAAGGAACCTCCAAGAACTATGTATGGATAGATTCTCATCCTTATGATATACGTAAGAGTGCCGTGGCACTTCTCCACAGGCCTAGACTAATTTTCGTGTTCGGTCCCTTGACGTAACCACATCTCCAAGGAGAACATGGTAGACAGGACCTTGTCCTCATTCATGTAAGGTTTCACAATCTCTTTACCATATTTCTCCCGCTCTCCTTATTCATTGGTCCATGTTGTAAGACCTTAATATAAGATCCATTATAGAACTACTTATGGCCTGATTCCCATCCTTTTGGGATACGTAAGAATTCCCAGACATTTAGTCTTAGGTCCAGCCCTGGGGATCACCAATCTCATCCCTCCTCACTGTCGGCCCCTTGGCCTGACTTCTTGGGGAGTGGTGTAACTGCAACATCTGCCCCAAATGAGTTCTGGATGCCCAATAGTAAATGGGAAGAGACAGTTCTCTCACCATAGATTTCCACTCTAAAAGTAGGGATGATCCGTGACCAGATTATTATGTCTGCAAAATGTGCCTCCACCATAGTGGGGTAATTTTTGTAGTGTTGGATTCTGTTTGAACGAACCACCACTTCACTTTCCATGATTTGCGTGCCCCTTTATTTGGATCTTCATACTCATTCATGTTTGATGGGACCCACTAGCAGTATGGATGCTTGACCCGTGGTCCACTTTCTGTAACTAATCAGATGATAGACCTTTGGTCCGCCTGTTGTAACAATATGGATGATTGGCCTATTGTCTGCCTGCTATCATGGGCCAACATTTTGGAAGACTGGTCATGTTTGATTGGACCCCCTAACAGTATGGATGCATGACCCGTGGTCTGCCTGCTGTAATAATACGGATAATAGACCATTGGTCCGCCTGTTGTAACAGAATGGATGATTGACTTATGGTTTGCCTACTATCCTGGGCCAACATTCCAGAAGACTGATCAGTGATATTTGAGTTATTCCCCATGTTGTGAACATGGTCTGTGTTCAGCCCTCATTTTTTGTCCCCATTTCAGGATAATGTGATATGGATACTGCATTTCCTCCACGGTCAACAGCTATCCTCCATCAATATGCCCCCATAATGTTCTGAATTTGGGATGCGTGATTCACCTTTTTCATCCCCCTATGTCCTGATGGATTTCAATGCCCCTAACATTGCCATGCTCGTGCGTTGCAGCACATTGAGGAGATGATACATCGAGCGGTCTCAGGTCCGCTTCCTTCAGCTGGACCTCCCTCTCCTCCTTAGATATTTGGGCTTGATTTCGGATGCCTGAAGCTTAGTTAATGCCCCATAGTCATACAAAATTATAACACGAGAATCCATTGTTTCTCACATTAGGTACGACCCACACGAGCTTATGGGTGAATTGTTATTTATTTCGGGATTATGTTTGAGCATGATAAAACAAAGGGTATATATAAATGGAATTTTCAATAAATTGGTTCAAAATGGTGAGCAGTAAATGCAAGAAGTTCATGATATGGCCAAAACAAGACCCTTAAGGATCAATGTTTTGGATTGATATTTCCAACGCCGCTACCCTTTGGCTGCTGGCCTCCAGGACTACTTCTTGATCCCTGAAGACTCTCTCCTCATCCATAGCCGCAGATCACAGTGCGCCAATCCTAGCTTGTACATGTGCCCGTTACGTTTGACGTACGATCACCTGGTGACTCACCTGCATCAATTGTTCTTAGGCGTTAGCCAGCTGGGATGTTAGTTGTTCCCCGAGCTCAGAGCATGTTGTGATGAAGGCCTCCTTCTCTATTGTCTGCTCTTTGAGGAGTTAGACTTCCTGCTCCACCCTCAGGAATGCATGGTTGCTCACCGACCTTTCCCGACATAGGAAAACATCATTGCACTAGCTGCCCTCACGTATCTTCTCGGCCATGTAATCACGGACCGTCAGATGAAGGCATTGAGCATCATCCCTTCCGGCACACATGAAATGTAACTAGGTCGGAAGCGATCCCATCCACCGCAGCCAATCCGTCTGAGGCATCCTGAGAAAATGCAGGATGCACTTCCACCCATTGTGACGTGTCATCTGGTTCTCCTCTGCTGCTTCTGAATCTGAATCATCTATTTCTTCAATATCATTGTACAAGTATACAGGGAAGGCAACTAGCAGGTCAGCGGTAGGGTGTGCCTCGGGGATTCCTTCATAAGGAATAAGACCCCTGACATCTGGGTGACCTTCCTCTCTCACCCCGTCAGCAGTAGTGCTTCCGTCAAATTCATTCCTCGCTCCAATGACAGCATCACTGGTGTCTGCTTCCCCCTGCTCACCAATTTTTGGGACTGAACAAGCATGGGAAGTATGTTCTAGAGGATACAGTACATCCTCCACTGGTTCACTCATGGACGGCCCGGGCTCAGCAGCCCAATGAGCCTCCAGCGCCGAGATCACTATACAAAGGAACATCTTGATTAGTTGATTTCTCTAACAGTAATCACCAGTAGCGAAGTGAGGAACATACAAGAACCCAGAGCATCAGCGTCCGGTGTTCTAGACACTGCAGGAGCTATCATGGCAGGAGACCCCTCAGTGCTCGTCAGTTCGATAAAGGGAGTCAGAGCCCCACCCTATCCCACCGGTGCCTCTTCTCCTGCCACTGTTGGGGATGCCTGATCAGCACCTATATGCTCCTACCTGAGATAGATAAATGGATTAGAAGTTTCAGAAGAGAATGGACAAAGAAAGTGGTTGAATAAGGATAGTGACAGACCTCGAGTAACTAGGTTGTGTCAAGATCAAGTCTAACAACCTCACCTCTATCTCGAAGACTCCCTTATTAGGCCGCCCCCTTAGACCCCACACCTTCTGGGTTCTCCTTCAACTTCTCCTTTGTATTCTCTTGTTTCCTACTCTCCCTCTATCTACTCATCATTGTCGCCTTCTCCCGGCGACATCACTTCCGGATCATGCTCTTTGTTGAGAATTACTTTCACCAGGAATGGTGGCTCCACACGCCGACCCCTTTAGCATGCATATGTGTCCATTTCCGTTAGATATGCGTGCCGCTGATGGAAGTTTTCATGATCAGTAACCCGAATGAGCCCGACCTCGGTAGCTAGATCCCATCCTGCATTATCTTCTGCCAGATGGCTTCAACGCTCATTGATTGATTTTGGGTCATCCAGGACGACCACATTTCTGAGAAGATTGCATCATGGGAAGTTTCGAGCAAGTATTTTTATCTACTTCCTGGGAAGCTCTCTGGCCGCCCCGTGTGACCCTCCTGTGGGAAACGAGGTCTCATCGACAACATGCGATTCCCCTGCTGCTAAGGTCCCGGCCTACACAGGCCTTGCCACCTGGCACGCCCCTAGTCCCTCCTTCTAGCATCACCTTTCATGCTCTCTCATCGCCTCAGTACCACGCATGTAGTCTCGAGTTTCCGAACTCACTTGCGTAAAAGCCCCTCAGGGTATGTGATAGCCCAATGCTCGTTATACTCAGTTGATAGGCCAGCGTCGACCCTAGTGGGAGGAAGGGTAACGACGTCACCAAAGCCATAAGTGGTGAAAATTAACCTTATCTGGAGAAGGATGTAAAGATTCCTCTCCTCCAAGACATTCGTGAATACCCACTTTGGCATTCGCCGGAGGCACCCGAACTTTTTGGAAAATCAGGACGACACATAAGGCACACAGATTATCTTCACGTGAATCTGAGCCACAAGAACCCCACCTTGGATGCTCTATAAGTATTCGTGCTGCACCAGCGAGCCTTGCCCATTGGATACCATCTCGCTGATCGGGGTGAGGAATGGGCTGAAGTTGATGTTGGTGTGGTTACAAATTCTAATCCTTACCCTCTCCTCATTGAGCGTCATCGGCACAACCCCAGCAATGTTTAGCAGAGATGGCCGCAGGCCATTTCCAGGATGACGAATGGCATTTTGGAACGTTTTCCCACCAATATGAGCCGCCACCCAGCCATGGAAGATCTGGAAGGGGCCACAAAACCTTCGAGGTGACCCCCACTCTTGAGATGTGTCCCAGAAAGGCGTACATCCTAGCCAGCGTGAGGACCCCCAGATTGAACCTGTTGTTGGCGGCCATGGTTCCCTCCATCACCAGGGTTGATGGGCAGATTCCCATCCTTACCTCCCATAGCAGAAGGAGCCACCCTCTCAATAATGTGGCGAGGAACCCGGAATATTGGACATTCGGGTCCTAGACACCAATAACGTGGTATCCCCACAATTGGTACTGCCCCTTCTTCAGGATCTTCTAGTATGAACCGTTCTTTCTCAATTAAGTCATGGTTGGGAACCATTTTCCCTGTCCCGACATCTTGACCACCGGGTCCTTCTCTTGGAACAGTATGAACTAGTCCGTGTTGGAGATGTCCATCAGGAAGTCTTTAACCTCCAGCCTCTCATTGGCCAGATCCAGCAGTTTCCATGTCAGTATGCGGTTCTGTGATCTGTCCTCCCAGGTGTTCATTGGTGGAAGGAACTCGTCATATTGGTAGCCCTCTAGTGGGATACCTCCGATGCATTGGACTCCCCATAGACTGATTCCAACTTCCCATTGGTGAAGATGGAATGTGTTCGTATTAGGGGACCATCGAGTGAACAGCTTCGGCCCGAGTTCAGGTTGGCGGTGGAAGTGGAACTGCGACGTCCACACCGCCTCGAACAGACCAATGTGCCACAGCTCGGCCCCGAATTTCTCACATGTATGGCAGACCTAGTACACCCAAGCCCACTCATTGGTGAAGTTTCTTATGGACCGCAAGTCCCAATCATGCAGTAATCACTTAGTATAGTCTGTGATGCTCTGACGGAATGTGCTTGCATAGACGGTCAGAGTGCTCTCCACAACAAGATCACCCCCAGAAATGGTCCTGGTCCTCGAGTTCGGTACATACACATCCATGTGTCTGGTCTCTCTGGCATGATGACCATTGTTGGTGATATTGTATCGGGGAAGGTCATCCTCTCGGGTCACCCATGACCGCGGTGTGTCCACCTCGAAGCCCAGCAGTGAAACCTCCTCCATGTGGCCGATGTTCCAGATCAGGAGGTTGTTGGAAAGAGGATACTCCTTGTGGGAATGGGCTAGTATGTTGAACAAGGTATGGTTGTTGGAAACAACCACCCTGGTGCCATAAACCTCCTCATTCGCAGACATTTCAACTCTACGTGCGGTGGCCTCCCCCTCATCGATTTGGTTTGCGGCCATCTCATGTGCTTTGAGAGAGTTGCACGGAATCCGATTGAGTTGCGTGAAATCTGGATCTGATGCATTAAATTCAGGAGTTAGGCGTGAGATCAGAGTAGTAAGGGCGGAATATTCTGGTTTTTCACATAAATACGTTTGAAACTAGCTAGGGCTTATGCGCTGCCAAATCGAGTTTTTAGCACAAGCGTAGATGAGATTTGGCGCATGGGTCCTCTGAGTTTATTGCGCGAGAAAGCTTCGGTACATAACAAGGGACCCACGACCCCTTTTATAGGCGAGTTCGGGGTTCAGCGCCGCGTCGAAAGCAAATTCTATGGCACATCGGGGTTTTTCACGCCAAAGCCTTGTTTGCGCAAACGTATCTCTTGAAGCCCAACCCTTTGTCGTTTCAGCGTTTCCCTCGGAATCTGATCATTGCGACCACTCTCCAATCCGATTCTGAGTGGGGGCATTTGTAGACATTGAAAATTCCTTAACTCCTAAAGAAAGTTTCGAAATGACGAAGAGAAGTCATATTTGGACCCGGTGAACCAGTCCGGTGGGCCCGGAGGTGTTGCTCGAAATAAAGAAGAATGCGTCTGAAAAAATGTTGTGCTCGCGAATGGAGTCCAAGATTCCCAAAATGTTCCTGGCGTCAGCGAGCAATATTTGTGTGCCCGTGCCGGTGCGGTTAAATTTTGGAACCGCTTTCTCTGGCACGCAAACTTTTGTGTGCTACCTAGATTCTGCAATGCCGGAGGCCTATAAATAGAAGGGGACCCCTTCTATTTTTGGGTTACAGAATTTGAACCGGTTCTCGTGTGAGAAATAGGACTTCTGCCCGCACAAGATGGCCTTTAGGTACTGACCCTTTTTCGCACATCCTTGCCCTAGGATCCACCTTCGCGCGCAATCCCACTAGATTAAATAAAATTCAAACCCCTCAAGGATCCAACCTTGCATGTAATTCCTTCCAGTTTCACGCAAAAAGAACCAATTACGTGCAATCCCTTCGTTCGATGTGGCCTTGCCGTAGGGTTCGACCTTTGCCACTTACATGCAATTCTACTAAGCTTAACGCAATTACTCTACCCCAATTATGCTCCATCCTAGTGTTTTGAGTGCAAACCATTCCTTTGCGTTCAATCCCTAGGACCCCTCACCTTGACGCACCATGGGTGCCACCCTGTGTAGGCGCTCGATGTCCTCCATACCCATGCGATGTTTTCCAGTATGACCTTCCAGGATCATACAAAGTAACCTCATGGTCCCTTGGGAGGTGTTTCCTTTGGCGTTACATTGCCTCATTCTTCTTCGCATAGGCACGCTAACAACTATTTCTTCTTCCCATAGCCACGGTAACATGGACCCCTCGATGGTTCTCCCTACGACTGCCTTCACCACGGCCTTGCCGATTCCTTCCCTCCCACAAGGGGTAGAGGGTTTCCGTTATGTAAGTCTTATGAGTGTGGAGCGAACCCACCTCGTCTGAGCTACAAGACGTTAAACTTCAAAGCACCTCATCCACAACACATGACATTAATCTTTGATTCGGCAACATGCCTCGCACGCAGGGTCCCCCCGGCTCGGACATTCGTTACGCCGCTTCTCTCCACGGGAATGGAATCACCCTCACATGGGATGATATCCTTTCTCTCAGGGTGGAATTTTCCCATAGAGGAAGGGTAACCAACTTGGTGTAATCCCCAAGCCTCTCTTGTAGAAGGAAGCACCCATGCACCTCCATACTTCCCCACTACTAGGCCAGTGGAGGGTGTGATAGGGAACGAGGCATCTTCCATCTTCGGTCCCAAATCCCTCTCCCACTGCACCTTGTCGCTCTTCGAGCCTCTATCCTAGAGTAAGTTCCGGCACCAAGGTCTGCTGAACGCGTAAGCCCCTCTTCGCTTATAATGGATGCACCCTTTGTGACATGATCATCAGGTCCATGCTGCCTCTTGTTTATCACACCGAACATGAGTCATGTGAGCATAACGTGAGCACCAAACCTGACCCCCCACATTTATAGAACTATGAGGAATTTGATCGGTGCTAAGGCATTGTACGTAGGAAGCCTACGCGAAGTTCAAGCCCACCACCCAGTTGTTCTGACCCCTTCGCGTCGGTTCACCAACACCTTGGGCCGCCTCAGAGCGTATGCCCCAAATGCCATCCCGCATGACGTTAAACTGTAATTCTTTCCCGCATGATGTTAAACTGCATACCCCCATCCAGCATGACGTTAAACTGTATGCCGTCTAGCATGACGTTAAACTGTATGTCATCCAGCACGATGTTAAAATGTCTTCCTTGTCTCGCATCACGTTAAACTGCACCAAATGAACTACGTGGGATTTGATCCGTGCTAAGGAATGTTATGTAGGAAGCCTCCATGAGGTTCATGCCCACCACTCAGACTTTACGACCCCTTTGTGTTGGTGCACATACTCAATGGGCTGCCTCAGAGCGTAAGCCCCATATCTATCATCACGGGTCACCTTAGAGCGTAATCCCCATATCCATCTTGGTCCGCCTCAGAGCATAAACCCCATCCATCCAGAAATATGTGGACAATGATCCGTGATAAGGCATGGTATGTAGGAGGCTTCCACGAGGTTCAATCCAAACACCCATGTCCCATCCCAACCTCTCCCTCAAGCCCACATGCCTCAGGACATTCATGCCCTAGCCCAGATGTCTTACTCCCTCTGGGTCCCATCCATGCATTCATTATCACGGGTCGCCTCTCTGGGTGTCCCACTGTATCATCGAACTATTTGAACTTTGATTCCCTGCCATACGGATACGTAGCAAGTCTCCACGATACTCAAGCCCAATGCCATCACCCATCATGATCCTTATTATGGCCTCCACATCCCGATTGGATCATTCCACCTCATTCCACTCCACATCCTACGAGAATCCACCGACGTGCTGGCCCCAAAATCAGAGTTCCCTTCAGGGGGTTCATTTATCTGATCCACTCTCAGTGTTCCAACCAGTCTGATCCATCTCCTCTGAACGTTAAACTCACGGAATACCCCATGTTAAACATGGGAAGGTGAGGAAAACCTCAGATGGAGTACAATTCCACGAATTCAATGTGGGATGCCTCAGGCTTCCACTCCATCAAGAAGCCCTATAATAATGGACATAATGTAGACATGACAATCCCCAAGCATCAAGACATGCAAACGATGCCTCAGGAACGAGAAGATATGGCACCAGGAACGAGAATCACAAATACGTCTCATATATTTAAGACATATTTGTGATTCTCGTTCCTGGTGCCATATCGTCATGGACACCAGTTCATTACGTTGATTCCGTCGAGACGCTCAACGAAGATATGGCACCAGGAACGAGAATCACAAATACGTCTTAAATATATGAGATAAAGCCGGACTAGGTGACAAGATATGAGGAGGATTACTGGGAAGGAAGAACTGAAATACCATCATCCCGGTTTCGATCATGGAACAGACATCCCTGAATATGGAACGGATGCCACCCGCCTTTGGAAAGTGGGAATGCGGGGCCACAAGCCACACATCCTCCCCCGCGTGACAGATGTGCGTGCATCCAAGTGAATGCATCGGAAAAAATATCATAAAATATATTAGATGAACGGGGCTAATATAACCCACTATATGATCATTAAAAGACAATGGAATATCCCATAAATAGAATGAGAACCACATGATGTGACCATAAAATCAACCATGGGAGAAGATATTCTAAATATAGATTATATGGTCCACACTAGTTCTCATACACTGAGGCATGGAAATTCACCAAAAAATCAACAAATCTTATGGTGTTGTTGTGAGATCCTTTTATTGGGAGTTGGCTATAGGTTTCATATTTTGATGAATCAAGTCAATGGTTTCTAAAGAAAACCACATCATGGTAAAGTCATTATAATCATATTTATTGTTTTTTACTTGAAATGTGATTTAATGTTGGTGAACCATCATTTTAAATGAATGAACACATTAATGTAAGACAAATTGATAATTCATAAAGATGACGTATGATATATTGATTTTTTTGGAAGAAAATATTTAAAGGATATGATATTTTTCATCATTGAATCCCGACAATCATGTTTTTACTTGATGTTCATGATGAGAATTAATGTATTGTGCGCAAGTGTGAAATATTTTTTGGATTGATGTGTACACCTAGGAATATATATGTTTGGGCTATGTGAACTATATTCTGTGAATAATGGTATTTATTCAATGTGATCAATAGTTTGGGTGAGACATCATAGTCTACCATTAACCTTATTTAGACTATTAATATTTACATGCATTGTGAATTTAATCAAGAGATGACTGTGTGATTATTATGCAACCTTATCAATGATGATTATGATGAAGATAAGGATATGATTTGAAATCAGTCTCTACTCTCATTTTCATGATCATTTTATACCATGACATGTATCTTTTTTCTCCAGCTATAATTTTATCAATTCATCATCAATATTTACTTTTGATCCAATTTCTATCATCAAGGTCACTCACCATTTATTGGTTGAATATCTTCCCATTACCAAATTATAGATACTATATGAAATATCCTTAATGACAAATAGAGTTATGTGATATCTCTACCACTATTGTATTCTAATACTAAATATTCATTAACTCTAATCCCTCCATCACTAGAGCATGATATTTCTAATCTAGTGAGAGTTACATATTCTCCCCTTCAATTAATTAGTTGTATGGTTAGTCTCCTTGATCATGGATTCCCCTTATATTTTTATTTCCTCAATGATACAGTTGATCCATGTGTGCTCTTGGATTAGACTCTAGATTCATCATGCCCAACTCCCCCAGCTCCCTCTCTATATAAAATGTTGAATTCATATATTATTGGGTCTTCTTCCATGGGTGTTGTTAGATTCTCTAAAATTTTATTTAGTACTAGTATACAAATGTTTCATTCTCCTCTCGATAGAATTTTTTTATTTTTTTTGAGTTAGACCATACTATCCCTCATAATGATGGTCTCTCTAATGATTTTTTGAATTAATGGTGTTTATACTTCTATTATTGGAGTGTTAGAGAAATTTACTATTTGAATTTCATGTCATCGTCCAAGAATTTAAAAACCATTACATTGATACTATATATCCCTATTTTCTACATTCATGGGAGATCCCTATTTTCCCCATTAACATCTACTTTCAAGATGTAGTTCGTTTTTACTTTGGACCTCCTCCAGTTTCCATTTCTAATTATTTCATTGATCTATGAATGTTGAGATACCCTTACTCACCCCCAATTTCAAGAATTTTATTTCATATAGGGTGTATGGTGATAAAATCACATCTTATGGTGTTACCACTAGACTAATCTATAAGTATCTATCTGAAAGTGTCATTTCCTCAAAACAAAGGTTGAAGAACATGGTTGTCATGACCACCAACAACAGATAAAGGTGATAGGTATTTTCTTTTTAATAATAGGGTAAATGGGTTTCTAGAAAAATGATTATATATTAATTATATTTTTATGAATTCCAATTTCACATAAATGGATATTCTATAACCCAATAGTTATGCTAGTTCCATCCAATATTTTTTGTGTAGAATCTATGATATATATTTTATATATGTAAGCCTAAAAAATGTGATCTTATAGATCTCTTGGAATACTAATTTCAAAATTGTTCTTTTAAATTATTATTATTAACAAAAAATACATAAGATAAACTCTATTATATAGTATATGTTTTGCACTTACATCGATGTAAAATTTGAGGAATGATGTCATGAAGTGTTATAGGAAGATATATCCACCTTCAACAAGAACTCTATTTATCTCTTGTTTTATTGGTGGGTATTTCAACATAATGCATGATCCTTCATAGAAAAAATTTTGATAAAAAATCTCAAGAAAACCCATATATAATTTTAATATTTTTTAATCAAAATAATTTGTTGGATTTGGGTTTATCGGTTGATCAGTATACCCAGTGCATTAAAAAATAATGGAGATGTTGGATTTTATTCCACATAGGTAGGTATCTAACCAAACAAAAATGAATATCATGATATGTAAAATCATCCCCCTTCCACTTATCTAGTAATTTCTTATACCATTGCCACCAATTGATATTCCCAAAAGGATTAAATATGGACTCGAAAATGTTTTTTCTATTTATGTTATGGATTCATCAAGAAGATTTCTTATCTATAGTATATAATTAATGGGATGCTACAATGGATGGAAATCATTAATATAGAATTCAATGGATCCCATACATCTAATATTATTCCTAAAATAATATACTTAACTATGTCAATCTTCCAATCCATTAATAATTGATTCAGATCATAAAATTTCAATGATTGATAGTGAGATGATAGACTCCTGGGATGATTATAATCTTACGACACTCATGAAAAAATAATTTTTTCTTGTATAATGTATTTGGTTGGTGAAAAAAACAACTTTTTAATGATAATAGGTCCATTTTCTCCAATGTGGGGATTAAAATACTCCTTATTTTCATTTTTATCATAAAACAGATTATTTTTTGTTAATCATAACATGAAAATAGATGATATATTCAATAACAATGATCATATATTTTTGGGTCTACTATCATATAATCAATTTTTGAAACAATTCACTAGAATTGGAATGGAGATTCAAAGTGGCAATCTTATAGAGGTTTTAAACAGGTCATTCTTCAATATGATACATAGTATGATTGATGGTCACATGAATACATATCTCAAGGCCTCCCCTAATGTTAATGAAATTTTAAATTGTAGTTATTCGTTGAATCCGGATAGTACCCTTGGTCTGTAGGGATTTCAAGGTTCATTCTTTATTGTATCATGAGGAATTATCTTGGCGGACATAAAAAGATCTATCAAAAAAATATATTAGGTGTCCATCTACCTAGAACCTCATGTACAGTCCCTGGAATAATAAAAAATTCAATGAAAAATAATGCAATATTTAGTATTTTAATAATAGGAACCATATTTTATTTCATGATTTTCTATTTCATGTTAGTTTTAATTATCTATAGAAAATTATCATTGATTCGATGATATTTTTCAAGATGGAAACATTAACATAGGTGGTTGGGCATATTAGCCTACGAAAGTTATAGGTTTAAACCATAACATGGATTTAAATTTCCAAAATTATACTGTGGATGGAGGCGGAATTATTCATTATAGAAACAACTCAATTATATTAAGGTGAAATTCATTTTATGGTGAATGTTTTCCTCTTATAGATAATTGAAAACCTTTATTATTGGTCCTTCAATCTATAGAAACAAGAGTATATAACTCTCGGCAGTCAAGTCCTAATCATATTTTATTATCATGTTTATTAATCAATCCTTACCTATATACTAGTCCATTACATATATCATTAAGTAATAAAAGACACTTATTAATCAAAATATAGAGATCCAACATACCAATAGGGATGGTAATGAAAAAAAAGACTCTATATAATATTGGAACTAAATCCAAACCCCACACTGTTTATTGTTCTTATGTATACCTATCCTTGGACTGTTATGTTTTGTTGGTAGGGGATACCCCTAGCCTCAACCACTTTAGACCATAACAAACCCTTATTGTGTTTTTACATTTATTTTTAATAAAAATATTTCTTTCATCATGTGATATACATTCTATTTAGTATCTCAATTATGATTTTTTATGGATGATTTCTTATATGAAGAAGAGATATTTTAAACAAGATATAAAATTATAGATTCAATTATATAGAAAATTCCTGAACTGGGTTTCCAAATGGTGAAGAAAATATTAAAATTATTATTGTTATATATTAAATATAAAGAATTTTTTATTTTAGATATTTCATTTGAAGAGAATATCAAATAAATAAGCATGCTTCATTAGTTTTACACTTAGTTTTCTTGAAGATGTTGAGTTCGGAATTGATAGAAGGGTTAAAATTTTAATGGTCAATGCATATTGAAATTTTGAATGATTTCAGCATGACTTATATAGAATGAATAATATTAAATTACATTTTAACTTTAAAATATGTGATTAGAGTTAAATTAAATACGACCTTCCAACATTTCATATGATTTTTAACAATCATTTTAAATTCAAAAGAAAATATTTTTTTGGTATGTCATAGTATATTATTCATGTTATTTATATTTATATCCACTTATAAATAATAAAATAATCTTTTAAACCCCTATTAATTCCCAAAAATATGGCTTCTAATTAATTTTTCTTGGATCTATTAAGTTTATGGTCAAAAATGGATTGTCTCACAAATGAAAAAAAATCATTTAAAAAACATACCAATCCTCAAATTCATGATGTAGATAAATATTTTGGACATATATTTTTTTCTGATATTAAAAATAAATTTTAGATAATTATATGATTTATTAATGTTTTTGACATCTACAAGTTGAGGTTGTTGAAACAATATATGAAAAATGAAAAACTTTTATAGTGTAAGTTTAAATTAAATAAAACCTTATATACCATTATTAGATGTTATCAATAAAAAAATGTAGGATTTATATGATCTATAAAATTATTAAACTAAATTTGAATCCATTTTTAGGGACTGATAAACTTTTAATTCTAAAAAACATTTTCACCAAAAAAGTGAAACTATAGAAAATACATTTCATCTTCATATTTGAGGGTCATTTTCAGTCAACAAATATATTAATTAAATTGATATTTAATCGTATAAAAGTTTCTATATTTTGATATACTTCCATGAATGTTTTAATCTTCTAAGTAAATTTTTAACAGGTTATGATATTTCTTAATTAGATTAGGTCTGAAGAAGTTATTTATGGATGAAAAAACATTATCTAGTGGATTTGAAACGCCTATATGTTTCATTATTTTTCTTATGGGATGACAATTTTACTAAAACATGTCATATTATTCCTTATATATCATTAAATAACGTTTATTTCCAAAATCATCTTTATTAATTAATTAAGTATTGGATAAAGATCACTGACCCACAAAATTGATGATTTCATGGAATACATTATTTTATAGTGGGTTTGACTATCAATATGATTCGTTTTATATTTTCACAAAATGTTTTAGATTTTTATTAATATGGATTTACTATATAAATAGTATACAAAATCAATGAGTTAAAAATATGTTGCCTATGATATTCTTGAAGATATAATAACAAATAAATAAGATCTTGATGGGTTTATTGGATGTGTAAGAATTATAATCAATCATCTATAATGAATCCAAAACATTTATTATGATGAATTGTTCAAAATATCATTATATATTTTAGAATAAGGTGAAAAGGGATTGTTTAGTGTATTCTTTCAATATCATTAATTATTTTCTAAATAATCTATAGGGTTATTTTTATACACATTTTATGAATAAATAATACAAAAGACTATAAGTGACATGGATTCTCTTGAATGTTATATTAACATTCATTACACACACTTTATAAAATCTATTGAAAAATAGGTATGATTGGATCCCCCTAAAATTGCTGTTTTGATTCTTAAAATGAAGAGAATAAGACTATCCAATCGAGATGCTATCAAATGAGTGTACATCTCTAAGAAACAATTGAGAGGGAATTTTCCTTTATAACATCATCATTAAGATATCTAATGTAAAATCATTAGTTTTAAATCATCTTATATATTTATAGTATTTTTTTAAATTATAGTATGTGTTGAGAAATACATTATAATTTATATATATTCTAGGGATACGTCTCTATTCAAGGGTGTTAAAGAAGTTAAAAATCAGAATCCTAAAAAAATTATATATCTTCAAATCCTGACTGAGGATATAGAAACCCCTTAATTTTTATTAATTCATAGTGTCATCTATTGACCATTATTTTAAAACATATATGTGTTATAGTTCCAAAAGTGTATGATAAGAGTGATTAATCATTAATTGACTATAAATAAAACTGGTTACAAATAACTGTAAATGAGTAAAAAGATTTAATAAAGATCAAGAAAATTAAATCGTCCCACAAATAATGATCAACACAAATCAAATATGCCTAAAAATAAGAATTTGTGCCAAATCCTCCTTTATGATTTACAATCATTTAGTTTGGATAACACACATATTTATTTTAATTTTTAGAATATGGATTATGTTATTATATTTAGGATGGTTATATGGTCTTCCATAAGTTATCTATATTTCCAAAAAAGGATTAAGAATATCTCTTTTCGGTCTGTATTTTCAAAATTATAAATATATATATATAGATTATCAATTAATATTACTTGAGATATGGAGTAGAATTGACCAGCCATCTATTAGTAATTCTGAAATTACATATCTGTATGTGGTGGATTGTGTATACAATAAGACTTTTATAAATACAAATATTAATGAAGCTATAAAAATTAATGATTTTTTTATCATTGGATAAGAATCAGGGGATTCATGCATGATTTATGATCAAATTGACATTCACATTGGTGTAGTAGAAATTACATTGGTTAATCAAACAAAAATTTAGGATCAATTTTAAAAATATAAAATATCACATATATATTGTATATAAATGAATCATAGTCAATCAATGATTCATATGAATATTATCAAATATAGAAATCATGCAAAGATGATGAAAAATAATTATCTATAGAATCCAATCATGATACATTCACTTTTTTTGAATAAAGGGTTGTGAAATTACAAGATGAGTTAGTCACTATCATATATGACTAAGTCAAGAACATTTATATGAATATAAAAAGTCATATTATTTTAAAGAAATGTATTTTGATAATAAAAAAATAAGCTAAATAGATGTATTTATAAGAATAATATTTCAATTATATATTTTTCAAGACGATATGAATATCTTTTTGCCAATAGTATCCAATGATGGAAATGATTTATCATTATGAATTATGTTGCTAATGGATAGTAATTATTTTATCAAATGTAATTATTTTTGAAAAAATGAAATATAATCTGAATTATATATAACTAATACCAATATTGAAAGACATATTGTTTAAATAGAACACATTTACAAGATTTTTGATTACCAGAATAACTCAAAAGGAGAATGGAATTTATATGTTAAAAATAATTAAACAATTATAAACATTTTAATTTACATTGTCAAAAATACATATGATCTCAATGGTGTTGATGTTTTGGTCCATAAGAGTGTAAAAATGGGATTTAATATTAGAATAACCCGTCACCAAGTTAAAATTGTTATTGAGAGAACCCCAAAAAATTTTATGAACTGATAAGCTAAAAAAATAAATCTAATGTATAAAAAATATTTATCTGAGGTATCTTGATGGGATAATAATATAAATTGATCTATAGTTTAATGACATGCTAATTTGAGTATTGAATATATATGTGAACGTTATTTTTTTAAAGAGATCCAAGACAAAAGTAATAAGATTTGTGATCCATAACGATTTTGTACAATGTAATGAATATTGCTGAAATCACAAAGGTTTACAAAGGCTACTGATATTGGGGTGGTGTGGTAACTAACATATTATTTAGCTATGATTCAATGAAATACCCCAATGATGTGGGTAGAGATAAAAAGGTGGAGAAAATATTTCTCTTATAAATGATGTAATATCATGAGTGAACATGGGACATGAATCTAAGATAAGAAATAATATAACATCCCCCTAAATTTAGGATACTACTTCATTGTATAATGATATAATAGAGTCTTCAAGGGTAAAAAATCACAAAATGTGAAAAGAACGGAGATTTCATTTTTACAAAATCAGAATTTATTAATTGAATTACAATGAATGGGAGAATAAAAAAATTGTGATAGAAAAATATATATAAAAAATTGAATTTTATGTGAATTCGATTTAAAAAAAACCATTAAAATAGTATTAAACAACAATAGATATATTCAACAAAAAATAATATGAAAAAAAGAAATAGATGCTTAATAGAAGTTGTTTGAATTATGGAGTGAAAATAAATGTATCATATTATTATTTAATTTATTAAAAAATATATGGATAGTTAAGTAGAAATTAATTACGCTGGAGAAACCATATAGAGTAGTGGTGTCTTAGGAAACAAGTGGGTAAACTTATTTCCTTGCAAACAAATGTTGTTAGAAATATTTACAAGATGAATGAGCATTAAAGTAATTATACTATGAATGTTTGCAAAGGACGAGTCTTTAAAAGGGAAATATAATAGGAGAAATATGAAGTGAGAAGAGAGATGAAAAGTGGATAGCAGTTCACCATAAAATATGGGAGACTCATTCTTGATCATATATAATAATAGTTTTTTGTTAGAGAGTTATATTTTGCCACAACCACCACGATTACATTGAAGTATGCCATAGTATTATTCCATCATATTACAATTGTATTATGTTTTATAAGGGTTATACAAAAGGCGCCTAATTATTATATTATAATTATATATAAAAAGGTAGCTTCATATTGAAATATCTAATGATATATTGGATATAGGTTGAATTGAGTGTTTTTTAATACTAATCTATACTTAGCATTATATTTTTTGTTGTTGGTAAAGCGGAGATAATAGATTATAGAGAGAGATTCACATCATGGATAGATCATATACTTGGTATAATCAATGTGTTCTATCCATTAGTTAATATTGTTAAGGGCATGCCAAGATATTCACATTATGTTAATTTCATTAAACTAAATTTGAATTTGGTTTACAAGTCATGATTTTCCTTGCATGTGAACCATGATCCTAAATGAAGAAACAACTGCATGTGATATGAATTAATAATAATATCGGATTAAAAATATTGAAAAATATTTTAATTCCTATATTAAATGGATATGATATTTATCATTGTTGAATCATTAAAAACATGAGTTTATATGGTGAACATGAATAAGATTAAAGGATTTTTTTTGAATTGTATGAGCTATTTTGGAATAATGTTGTAGTGGCCTAGGATATTCCAATGTGAACTAATTGATTAAGCATAGAGTTTTAGACACCTTGACCATTAGGAACGTAAAAATAATAATTTAACCTAGTAAAAAATTGTGAAAAAATATCTTATAATATTGTTGTTCTCAGGATGTGACCATTACCTATAGATAATAATTTTGTGAGATTTCAAGGAAGACATATTTTAATACAATATTCATTATATTTTAAATAAATATGATTCTATATCATGAGTGAAAGCCTAAATATCACTTAGTAATATTTGTATATTGAAATTCTTATATTTTGGATTAGTTTAGAATATTTATTTTTATATAAGTAAGGTATAAAGTCAATTTGGGATTCAGACCATAGGTTTGGCCATTGTGAGTATTTAATTTTTAGAATCTCATTATACCTACAATATTTTATCCCGATTAATTTTTATGTGGATTAAAAAACCATTCCATGCTTCATTATTTCATAATGAAGGGATGAGTGTGGGGAGGACAAACCACATTTGAGGAGGCAGTTCGAATCTAAATTATGATGTTGCGACCATGGATCATGAATCATCGATGTGCAACCTTCAGTATTTGATATATCACAATGAGACAAGGATTTTATTACAATTAAAAATTATATACCATTGAAATATTATTTTCAATAATTATTATGAATCATGGAATGTTGGGGGTTGATGAAGGCTTTTAACAGGTTGATGTGAGGTGAGCTTTGGTGATTATTGTGGATCATAGGGCACCTAGGGTAGGAAATCTTGATCACATAGCTCGTTATTATATGAAAAATATAGTTAAGTTTATCAGTTTTAAAAATGTTTAATAATATTATCACATGGTTTGTCGGATACATCCACATGTTGGGTTTGTTTTTTTGGGTACACGACTCCAGGTGTTTGAACATATACGTCCGGATACCCCATGGGAGTAACATGGTGTGCGAAAGTACATTCCATTTTGAGTTAAATGACATGGATTAAGAAATTTACATGAATTAGTTCCCTATGTGGTCCAAACACAAGGTTTTTCTTTGGTATACATTATATTACGGAATCACATGTCGATTATGGTTGTGGTACATGACCAGAAGGGTCTATTGGGTGTACACACTATATAAAGTGACATACACAACTTATCTCTTCCACTCAATTGGGTTTTGTGTGTTTTATCACCATGGATTTATAATTTAATGTGTATGTAGTCAATATCAAGTATTTCATTACATATTACAATATGGATGGTTCCCCAACACTATCAGTGGCCATTAACAAGAAGATTCCATAATGCAAGTAGTATATATCCCTATGGCGATGAAGAAAAGTTCACGATAATCATCCAATGAGGACTCATTGATATTATACCCCCTAGAATCACTCAAATTTAAATTAATATGACCATAAAATGTGTTTTATAGGTTATATTCCTCTAGGATTTTATTGGAAGAGGAGGATCCACATAAGAAGGGGTTTACAATTATGAGAGTTCAAACATGTCTTTCGTGATGTACTCCCATAGTTGGTAAGGAAGATGGTAAATATAGACAGTCATGGAAAGTGAGGAGATATACCACTATTCTATAGAAATTATTACTAGATATAATTCTTGTTTCTTATATTATAGGATGTGGGATTCACCATTCTATCCATTTAATATTATATTTCTTGAATTTCCTTCCTTAAAAGTGGTACATGTCTTCTATCATCCACTTTTCACCTTTTGTTGATCACATGGATGATGTAGAGTTTTGAATATGGAGTATCCATCAAGGATCCTTTCATAAAAACATGGGTATTGGTGACTATGTTGTGTGACTAGTATAAATATGGGATTTGGGTTCACCCTCGGTACTATTTAATGGGATATGGTGTGTGTTATCCCTTGAATTGATGGGTTCGGTACTCCATCATAGTTTCTGAGTGTGGAACCTCCATGTTCTGATATGGATTATCATATATCACACATTGATTCAAGGGATAAAACATACATTTTTTGGATAGAGTTTTATCATTATTCAACCCTGGCCCTTAGTGAAGACTGAGTCCCTCTATTAGGTCGATATTTAACTCAATTAGTATATACTCTACGGTGAGATTTATTTTCCCTTAAAAATAATTATGTGGTGACCTGATATATATTGAGGTAAAAATTTTAGGATTTTTGGTGAGGGTCCCCCATTATAGAAGGGGATAAATAGCATGTTGGTAGTGTTATTCAGGTTAAGTGATTGATGGGTTATTAAGGGCTTTGTGGTACACATGGCCACTAGTTTTCTCCCCATCTGGTATACGTCTCTAGTGTATTAAGAATGGGTGGGTGAAAATTCACATTTACATTTATTGATCATGGGATTTTTTTTAGTTGATTTGTTTTAAGACTGCCTTATAGATCTTAGAATAAATGAGGCGACATATACCCTCTAGTGGGAAGAGGTTGGGAACTAACAAATATGATGGGGTGTTGGTCCCTTGTATATGGGTTCAGTAACCCCTTGAGAATTATATCACTATAAGGTTTGGTATTCATATTTTTTCAGTTTTTTGAGTAGGTAAACAGGGAGTGGGAATTCTAGAAGGTCCATTTAGGGAAAGATCCATTATTATGTTAATAGTGTCTCACTGGTGAGTTTAATTGTTCTCCATGCATGGTAGTTCATGATAATATGTGTGTATAGGTATTCTCTCCCATATTATGAAACCCCTTAATTATGGGATCATGTTAACCTGATCAATATGGTCAGATTTGTTGTATTATTTATTTGGATCCCTCATGTGAAATGATGTGGGGTATCTATCACCGATGGGTAGGGAGATATTTACTTATGAGGTTGGTGATTAGAGTAGTGTTTTCCCCATATGTGTGGGATTCCATCATAGCGTCTTAATATCACCAAATAAGTAAGAATTTCATTTTTCCCCCCATATATTTTCATACTATATAGATGGGGTTATATTGGGATGTGATGTTATGGATTCTTCCCTATTTTGTGCTTCCCCCTTGGATGAGTTGTGTTGTCCTACAATGCACCTCTCGCGTTTTTATAAAAAACAATAATTATGATTATCTTAATGTTTTAGGTCACCCTATTAGGTATATTTTTACTCACCCTTACAAAGGGCTTCTTCTAAGATATTTTGTTTCAATGAATATGGAATACATATAGGAGTAATTTTCAGTGATAATGGAGATTGTAGACCCAGTGTAGCAAGTAGATTCAGAGTGTTATTCATGATCAATGGTTCATATTATTAGGGATGGTATGATGTATGATTTCCTCATTCCCAATCACCTAATGATAGTTTTATATTTGAGATATTAGTTAATGTTTTATTTATCCCTCATTATACTATGTTTCTTTTTTTTTTGTATGTATAATAAGTAAATTTATATGTCAGATAGTTTTTTACTCTTGTGTGGATGTGATTTTATGGACGATTGGTGAAGTATGCATGCATATGTTATATATAATAAGGCATTCCATATATGATTTTTTTACTCTTTATACATGTTACTAGGACCTAGACTACTGTAGTTGGGTTTTAGGTGGAAAACCAAACACACCACCATCTCAAGGTGGGATTTAGTGCATCTGGTTGGGTATGGGTGATATCAGAGAAGGATTGACAAAGGGATGGTCCTTGGAGAAAAGTTTATTGAGATTTTTCTTTCTAGAAATATAGATTTAATATTATTTTAGTTTCATCGGATAATTTAAAATATAACGGTACCCATATAGGATGTGGGGGGAAATACATTCCTATAAAAGGAATCTAATAATCCACTGACTAACATAGTACATAGGGAACTGGTTATGTGGTATTATTGGGTAGTTACATGAATTATACAACTATCAATGGAGTGTTATTTTCATGAAGCGATATCCTGAATTATGATATGTTGTTCATCAATGATTTTGATTTCTCTCATGGAAATTCATTCACAATTATTCTGAAATAGGCCCTCTACAGATGAAGAGAGTAACAATATTACACATGGATACATGAAATTCTTGAGATATTCTCTTTAAATATTCTTTTTAGTTTTATTCTAAATGTATATGGAACTTTATTGATGATGATTGGGTCCATGAATAACCATCATAGAATTATTATACTATGGGCTAGGTCAGTACTCCACCCATTTTCCAATGGGGATGATCCACTATCTATATATTGGATTACATATTTTATTGTCATCTTCCACATATTTTTGGAATGTGAAATCTTATATCAAATCCTACCAGAAAGTTCTATATCCACCCTATTTACCTAGTCTAAGGGATTTTCTATCGTTGGATTTGGTATACCCCATTAAAGATCTTATTAAAGGCATGTGATCATCCATTTAAGTTGTTATCCCCCTACTTACATGGCGAGAAGGATCCTCCACCACAATTCAAAAGAGATAATGTTACCGATAAGGTTATTATTTTAACCGAATATCATGGAAGAAGATCGAATATGTATGTTACAGAGGACTTTTCCCCTTATAAAATGTATAGTTCCCCCTTCTATAATGTTTTATATGGTGTGAATCAACCATTAGTGAGATAGTTTTTTATTAATCATTTCATAGAAACATGACAAGGTGTAAACCTCTCACTATATTTAAGTGATGGTTTAAAGTTTGGATGATGCAATTTGTTTGATAATATACCTTGGTTGTTATTATAGATCCATGATAATCCACTAATAGGGGTTGTTGTGGCCTTTCATATCATTTACATGCTAAGGATAATGAGTTTGATACCATGGGTGGTAGTCTTGTGAGCCTTTTATTGATGAGATGTTCCTCCTTAAGACTGCAAGGAAAGATTTTTATGGAGATCATGTATCATGGGTGGTGGTTAGACGATGTATTATTGTTATCATGTTGATTTTATACTAGTGTAAGCTATTAGGATGTCCATGATTAGTCAATTCCTAATCTGGCATGAGGTTTAGTCCTTGACCTTTATAGTGGTGCACTTACTTGTAAGAATTAAAATGTTCTATTATCTTGATGTTGTGTGGTTCTTTGAGGATCCACAGAACATAGTGGAGTCTTTAAACCAACATGTTATTACTAGAGGCTCTTAATGGAGGTGAAGAATTACATTTATTCTAACCATCAGTGTGAGTTGGTTTTGGAGGAGATTGTTCCATAGGATTATACTAAGGATGAGTGTGGACTATTGGTTATGTAATTTATGATAAATGATCACCCAAAACCTTGGTATTGTTGGTTGTATTTTCTTTTATGATATTTGTTGATCAATCACATAGGTTATGATCCACTTTTTTTAAGAATATGGGAGAAGGAAAATATGTAAGTCCAAAACATTCGATGCTAAAACCATTAATTTCATTGATTGGTGATCATAGAAAATTAATTGATGTTTTTTTGGATAATAAATAATGTCATGTTAGGGAAGGATATTTCCCTTTCCCAATGATATATTTCGGTTGATCCTTTATTTATGAGTTCTGTGATTTTGGGATTAAGCTTCTCTTGTAGTTTCTTAGGAGACTGGGTTAGGGGATCAAATAATCACTTATTTTGTGTTAGATAAATTATAGAATCATGGGACTGGTTATCTATGATGTATTTTTTATAACTATATGATAAGGAATGGATAGTATAGAAAATATAATTATTGGTATCATGTGCATATGACTTATTGGTAGTTAGTAGTCTGATCCATGCGTCAACATGGGTGGTGTGGAAATTTTTTTAGTAGAGGATCCCTTCATTAATAATAGTTTGTATGATAATACATATCAATTAATAGGAATATTCATGATGGAACATTAGTTTTGGATATATATTTCTAACAGATCCGACTGAAATTGATTGGGTTATATATGGTGGATGAGAACCTTGTATAGTATAGTGATACATGTGTGGTGTTCCTAATATTTGTTAAAAGGAATGATGGGTGTATCATTTTTATCCCCATTCCTGGATCTAGAAAATTTCTATGTGAATATTTTTTAACTAGTTAGGAACAAGGAGAACATGATGGTAACTTTAAGGGAATTATAGATCTCTTATTGTGGTTCCCAAATATGGATTATAGTGTGGTTAGATTTTAATTGTATGATAATATTTAGGGTAACATTTTTTGAAAGTGGGGATCATAATGAAAAAAGGATAATATCACGGTAAAATAATATTATATGAATGATACTAATGGTTTGGGGTCGTGCATTGGTCTTTCATCATTGGGAGTCTGTCAGTTGGAGGAAAAAGACATTTTGTTTAACATATTAATGAAATTCCTGAATAGATTGTTTTAATTTTGTTAGAAGCTACCTATGATTGGTTAAAGATTAAATTACATTTGTGGAGGAATGAATGTCTTGAATGCAACATCCCTGATCTGGGTGATAGAGAAGGGATGTGTTCCAGAGTTGTTTCCCTTTTAAGGTCCTTATGGATCTATGGTACTTTATAATATGGAGTATCTCATGAATATTTATGTTAAATTTTCAAGTGAGTATTTGTATATATGTTTCTCAATGATTGATTTTGATTATTATATTTTCAATGAAGAAAAGGATTAATGTTGGAGAGGATATAAAGACCTCGTTTTTCCCATCTAGATGACATAGTTTATGATTAATATATAATCCAAGTAACCATAAATATTCTATAATGGAATCCTTTTAATAAACAAAACATTTTCTCTTGATATTCACATTATTCATAGGGTGGGATATGTATATTTGGGAAGGAATTTGGGGGTATATATAGTCGGGTATATTTTAATGAGAAACACAATATTTATTAAATAAATATTATTCATTATACCTCATGCATTCATCACTATATAATAATAGGATCTTTATGTGGAACATGTCACATTACTATTGAGTTTGGAATAAGCAGCTTAACCTAGGTTAGGTATAATCGGTTTTTTGGTTATAGGCCCTAGGTCGAGCCTTTTGAGGTAATTTTTTTAAATTCCATTGATTCCTCCATATATTATCTCCCCATTTATATTGTTGGGCCCATTGACACTACCATACCATTGGTAGGTGGTATAGGGAGTGAAATCTCCCTTTTAAGAGGCCTATCAGACCCAGATAAAGTCAACATGTCCACTAATAGTGGATTATCAATGTTTACCCTTGATTCTATAGTGATTCATCCTATGGTGTATCGTATTATATCAATTTTAATTTTATCCTAATTTAAATTATATTTTAAATATTTATTTTGAAATTTGAAATATTTTGGTTGTCTTAAGGCCTTATATAGTGTGATTTATGGTGAAATTGGGTGATTCAGGTAGTTCATAAGACACCTAGGTTAGGAAATCTAAATTACATTGTCTTTCGTTTTATGAAGAAAATAATTTAATAAATTAATTTAGTCTCTGTCTATAACGGAGATCACATGAAATTTAGTTCACATCCACATGTTATTTAGGTTTTTTTATCAATGTGAATTGAGGTATGACCATGTACATGGCTAGACACCCTGTAGGAGGATTATGGGGTGTAAAGTTCATGAAATGGCTTGTTTCATGATACAACTTGGGTCGAGTATGCAACATTGTATGCTAGGCGACCCACAGAAAATTTATTTCTTCCGTGTTCAATGTTTTTTTAAAATACATACTGATTCAGGCTGTGGTACATGCCCAGAGTGGACTTTTTTGTCATACAAACCATGTAAACCAATGTATACATTATGTACCTCCCCTATATGAGATCTTTTATGTGTTTTACCACCCATGAGATAGATTCAGATGAGTAGGTATTAAATTATTATCCTTTTATACATATAACATTATTCTGGGGTCGTCTCCTCTAATATTTTCCATTTCAATATTAATTTGGAATATTTTTTTCATTATCCCTATAACGAAAATGACGGGTTCCAAGTGATCATACAAAGAATTTCAAAGTATGGTAAACCCCCTAGATGAACTATAATGTTTTCAAATAAGTCCCTCAAATTTATTCTAAGATCAAATTCATATGATATTACATAGAATAGGTGGATCCTTGTAAGATGGTGAGTCATAAACACTTGATTTTGAGCTTATATTTAGGGATGTTCCCTGTCAACATAGTAGTTTCATGGGGATTATATATGTATGTGGAAGTGGAATATATTTTTATCCTTTATGTTCACCCCATAGTTTTAGTTGTTACATTTTATTTGGATTTGAGGATGGCGTAGTTGGTTATTTGAACCCTTTAATATTTCATCAACAACCAATCTTCATTAAAGGTTAAGGATATCTTCTATCTTCCATGTTTTACATTTGGTTGAGCCCATTTAAGATAGAGAGTATATAATGTATAGTATCATTGATGGGATTTTTAATTAGACAATGAATCCTAGTGAATATGTGGTGTGATTAGTATGTATATGGGGTTTGGTTAATTCTTAAGCCATGTCACATGGGATGAGGTGTAGTTTATCCATTATATAGATTGATTTGGTACTCCCCCATAGACGTTTAGAGTTTCTACCCACTTATATGCAAGTATTTATTTGGGAGCCCAAATTGACGAATGGGTCTTACCATACTAGAATAAAAGAGGATTTTTTTTCATTAGCTAAACATTGGACATGGAGAGGTAAAGAGATATACATGGTTTTGATATATTCCTCACTACTAATATATATTCTGGAGAGGTTTTGGTTCCCCAATATATTTTGAGTGGTTACATGATTTATATAGAAGTAGTGTATTGAGGATATTTTAGAACCTACCCCCCACTACAGTAAGGGGATTATGGTGTGGTTGTAGACTTATTTCCATAGTATGGGTATCTAATGTTCTTGGGTATAGTGTCACAATGGGTGAAACTGTTTTCTTCCCATTTGGTATTCAACTCAAGTAAATATGGGCTGGGTGTGTAGGGATTCACCATGTAGATTGTTGATCTTTGTACTTTTTGGTATACCTTGGTATGAAAACTCTTTTTTTATCCTATAATGAATAAGGATATGTATACCCTCTGGGTCGATGAGGAAGGAAACCAACCCATGGGATGGGGTGTAGGTCCATATTGAATGGGGTTAGTAACCCCCTATGTCATCATATATTTATATAGATGTGTCTCAAATCATTATTTATATTGAAGAATCTACACATAGTGAGTAGGGTGCTCATATTGGACTTATGTGTCTAGTGGTGTTGTCCTTGGAAAACCTTTTCACTAATGAGTATATTTTTTCACCATGTGGGATGAGAGAGTGATGATGGTGGAACAAGGAATGTTTTTCATATTTAATGAAACACATTTATATGGTATCATCCAAACTAGAACCCTAGGTTATGATGCGGTGTTTTTGTCTGTGGTCACATCATGTGGGATATTAGGGTGTACTTATCATATTTGCGAAGGGTTACGTTTTATGATGAATTTTCTGTTCATAGATGTTATTTCCCCTAAGGTGTTATATTCTCACATCGAGTCCACATTCCCCATAATGAGTATAAATGAAAAATTCTACTTGATAATTTCATGTGATATAGGGTTGTGGTTTTATAGGAATGTATAGTCACGGATTATTCTGTTGTTGGTGTTTACCACATGGTTGAGTTGGGCTATTATATAATTCATCTCCCTAGGTATCATGGAGAACTTCTGTCAAATTGTCCATTATGTTTTTTTGACATCCTCTTGGGTATTTTTATACACACACCAATATGTTCCTGGTGTTGTGACATGTTGTTGTTGTGAATAATATATACAACATGGAGGTGTATTCAATAAGTATTTATCTTGTGGAGTTATTATAGAATTTTATTGGGGGAGTAGATGAGATTGTAGACTATTAGTTCTATAATGTTTACTTATCATGATAATGTGACTCAATTATTCCCAGTCACCTGAGGTTAGTTTTATTCTGAAATATTGAGTGATGTATTATTTTTTCCTCCTAGTTATGGATTTTTTAATTCCTTTGATATTTTTATCACGTAAAACATGCATGTTTAAATTATAAATAGTTATATATTTTTCCATATAAATGGTTTTTTAGATTATTTTCCATTTATTTGGTACATGCTATATATTCTAACATATAACATATGTAATTTATGTATTCTTTGTGCTCTTTATCAACCCATATAATATCATATTCATACATAGAGTTGTGTAGCTAATACAGTACCAACCGATATGATATCCCAGTTGGTTGGGTCATGTTATGATTGTACAGATGTGAAAGTATTTATTAGGAGATTACTAAGGAAAAAAATTAGTGATCTAGATTGAAGATGGAAGATCAAAAATGTATTAAGGAATCCTAAATTATAAACATTTGGAGTGTAACAGAAATTCCATTGAGTACCCTAATGAAACCTTTTTTGGATGATGTATTAGATCCAGAAGAGTGAATATGTATAAATATCCTCTTAGAGTATCTCTTAAACATAAAAGATGTGCACTGGTATTCAACATAGTGAAGAATCAATTAAAAATGATGATGTACATATATGAAGTAGGATGAAGGATTTATCATATGTATTTCATTTCTTGAATAAATTAAATAATTAAGTTAATTCCATGAGGATTACACATAGCTTTCATAATGATGGAAAGTTATGATTTTATGGAATGATTTCAGTGAATATTTTAATTGGATATTAGTATTTTAAATGAATTTTGGTTGAATTAACATTGGTGAATATGGATTAATACCATTAAAACATACATACAAATTATTAGAGTAAAATCAAAGAATTCATTTCAATATATTATATGCATTATGGAAGCATATTTAAATTCCAAGGGAAATATTGTTTCTTGGAACATCATAGAATTTGATTTAGGTTCAGCAAATATTTTCCCATGTATAGTCACTTAATTAACCCTTAAAACCGATTTTGAATAACATTAATAAAATATCTAATTCAAAATTTAGGACCCCAAAATGATGCTAGTAACAAATGGTGCATTTACCATAGGATAAAAAAAATATCATATCAGCCAATAATATTCTATTATATATTCTATTTTATGTAATATTTTGAATATATTATAAGATTTTGTAATATGTAAAATAATATTTAAAACAATCTTATGTTTGTGTTGAATTTTTTTGGCTACACTAAGTCAATGATTCGAAAATAGTACAACAAAAAGGATAACTTTTATAGTATAAGAGCAGATAAAACGAAAAATACCTTTCCGTATTTTTATGTAATCACAAAAAAATATGTATATATATTGGAAATAGTTAAATGTTAATATGAAGTCTCATCTCATTTGGAGGAACTAAGAAAATATTATAGATGAACCAACATGTTTTCCATTTATAGTGAAAATCTAGAAAAAATTGATCATTTTAAAATGTGAGGTATTTTGTGGGACGTGAATGATGATGATCCTGTTTAATATTAAAACAAATAAAAGCAGCTAAATTTTATATCAATTATATTTTAAATCATCTCAATATGTGTTATAACATGAAGTATGGATAAATTATAAAAATTATCTAGAATTTATTGATAGGTGATTAAAAATTATAATGTTGATTGAAAACACATATATGTTGCATTTTTTTATTAAGCGGTTGATTATTTCACTCCCACATTTCATTCTTATCCAATTTTGTAAATAAATATGTTTTTTGGTGTCTATCATCCCCCTAATTCATTAATAAATCATCGGGGAAAGCCGTTATCCCAATACATAGATGATTTTAAAGAATATATTATTTTATGGTTGGTTAATGTGCCTAAATGATTTCATATCTATATATCAAAGGATATTTAGG
Organism: Viscum album; assembly: GCA_963277665.1. Lineage (NCBI taxonomy): Eukaryota > Viridiplantae > Streptophyta > Magnoliopsida > Santalales > Viscaceae > Viscum > Viscum album. The sequence goes on along the minus strand of OY728165.1, from coordinate 902,750,280 downwards.
TAGGTATTGTTAGTGAATAACTTGAGGGATGTAAGAGGGAATCCTATATTGTTCCAAAAGGTGTATAATATATTCATGAAGATCTATTCACACTTAATGAAGATGTTTAAGGGGTTTTTTATGTGTAAGATTTCTAATCACTAGTTTATCATAATTTTTATCTTTATATTAAGATCAATTATAATAAAACGAGTATCAAATATTAAATAATTAATTATATGTTGTTAGTGGATGACAAGAATGTTATATATTAATAAAATAACATTATAAACATCTGAAGAAAGTTAAAGTGGGTTTATTATGGCGTGTTTTAAAATAAATTTAATCTTATATTAAATATTTTCTTCAACTATTATTTTATACATATTTGAATACTACATCATACACATGATGAAAAAAGAGGAAATTCATAAATTCCCATTCAATAGCCACCACACATGATTTGAGAAAGCTATATGAATAGGGGTATTACTAAAATATCTTGCACATACATTTTATGGATTCCAAAATTAATGATAATGGGACTAAAAATGAATATTATGAAAAAAGAGAGTCTATAAATAGAAAACATTCTATAGATGTGAGTTATAAAAACATAAAAGTCATTAATAGGGACATGTTTAAGTTATAACTGTTAGTACATCATGTATATGTATAGTGCTATTTTAATTTTGAGAATGTTTCTATAGAGGGAAACTTATTAGTAAGGTGTCATGTTCTATCTCAATACCGTGATAGATTAAATACGATAATAATAAAAATACATAAGAAGTGAGATATCACCCACTCCTCATCAAATAAGTATTCACTGCTCAAAGGGATGATAACCTTGTAAATAATTTTTTTCATCTACTTCCCATTTTTATGACATATATATGAGTGATAATTAAAACATAATTAGAGGATCATGATTAATCCTTAACTAGGTATGACGAAAACTAGTAACATATGAATTTATTTGAGTAAAATGTTTTAAAAAATCCATGACATCCAATTCCCCCCAGTGCTTGGCCCACATTTAATGAGAATAATGTATATGTCCCCAAATTTCCCCTAAGGAACCATTAATGATGATAACAGACCTAAAATAACTAAATTTCGTCACTTAACTAAGAAACAAATGTTATACTATGACTTGAATTCATAACCTAATATTTTCAAACATAGGCAAAAAAATTCACATTTAATGTATAGTACATCTTGTAGAAACTAATATGTATTTTAATAGGTGTGTTATGAAACTCACAAAATATTATTTGTCACATCAAATGAGAAACCATCAGAGACCCTTATGAAAACAGTAGTTGTAGAACTCCCCCTATTAGTCCATAATGTTTATCGCCATCATTAATATGGTCTCTTTATGCATCTAAATTAGGATATCATTCTAATTATTAAATAAACTAGTATAATTAAGGGTATTACATTTCCAATTAACATAATAAATATCACTTAAATATGTCTAAAATATCAATATATAAAGATGAAATCTCCTCCACCATATTTCACTCACTCTTATCATCACATGAAATATGACAACAAGTTTTCTTTTTCAGTGAATAATCCGCTTTATTTAATTTTCATGGAGTATAATATATTTCAAAATCATATTTTTATAAGAACTATATATTGGAGTTGGGTCACACAATGGATGGTGGTGGCTGAAAATTAAAAAAAAACACTTTGGGGACGAAACATATCTTCTCCAGTAATCCAATCACCAGTGTGGTATGAGGATCTCTCATAGATTATTCAATGAATAGAAGATAAAATTGAACAAATACCTCATTTGAGTTGGATTTAACTAAACTAAAGATCATAAATAGTGAACATTTCATGAAGGATCCCAATCTAAACCCCTAAAGATCATCCACAGATTCTCCAAGAATACATGCACTCGCAGTTTTTTGAATGTCTGGTTCTAGCATAGTTCGTCAAAAATATATTATGGTGTTGCGACAACCACCTAGATCCCATTAGTTTTATCCATCATTGGAATCATGGATCGATTAATAAAATGAAAATTTATCACTCTAGGAAGTGGGATAAGGGATAAGATCTCACTCATACTGAATGAATGACCCCTTAAATGTGCTCCACTCCTACTATATATAATGGATAATGAAATCCCATGAATGGGATTCCTATCCCCCATATATTTAATTACCACTAAATTAGAATTAATTAATTATGAAAAATTTACTATGTCATAAATATTATATATATTTTTCACAAAATATTAATATATATCAAATATATTACATAATAAAAATAATTCATTAACTTTACTAAAAATTCACAATAACATTAAATGGAATTTGAAGATTAAAATTCTATTTATTCGTAAAATATTATTCATTATATTCACTTAAACACTTGTAAATAATATTTATATATAAATTCGAATCAATTATTCCTTAATTGAATAATAATGGTTTTATTTATTTATTTTTCACTGATAATTATTGGATAAATCATGGTCACTATGGTGTGTCTAATCATATATTATACACCTATTCGTCAGTATAGGGAAGATTCTTGATTGATATACTATTGTTTATCCTCCAAGACCTCATCTTCATTGTAGTGAATAATATTCATAGACTAAGAGTGGAGTCTACAAAACCATCAAGGATTTTAAATATATAAAGAAAGGCCATATCAAGGGAAAAAAACTAATGAACATGCACTGTGTAATATAATCTATTTTTTACTCTATATATCAACAAGATAGACACACACTTGAGTCTTAATCCATTAATTCTATGTTATTTTTTTGAACACACTGGATATACATACCATTTTCTATTATGACCTGGGATTTAAGAAGGTACTAGAATCATGATCATCCAATCCTGATATATTATTTCCTCAAATAAAAAAATCATATCCTGATAATTCTACCAATTTCATACCACCAATGTTGCACAAAAAACAAACAACCTCACCCCGACATCATTATCACATATTTTTTTATTAAAATTTTAACCATATTAAATTATAAAAATATATAATAATCTCATGTCCTGAGAAAAATACATATGTACGTATATAATAACAACCAATGACAGCCAAAACATGTTGTATTTCTATATGTTTCCATGTTCCAATGATCATACCACTCATAGATCCCCTAGTGAATTTTTTTGGAGAATATGTCTAAAGGCTATTGATCCCCCATAAACATATTGTCAAAAATCAAATGTATCCTATCAATATGATGAATATTGACCATAAAACATATTTTTATGATTTATGTATTAGTATATCAATTATCTCATTATATATTGAGATCTTCTATGAAATTTTCATATGAAAATCAATCTATGGAAATTAAATTTTAAATAATATTTGGGGAAATTTCCACACTATTAGTGTATGTATACATCATGGATATCTCACAATAGACATAGAATTTTAATAAAAATGTATTATTTAGTTGGATCTAGGGGACCCACTATTATGACACTAACAAATTCACTAGATCCAACTTTATAACAATCCATTTTACTTGTCACATGATTAAGATCATTTTTATACTAATTCATGAATCCAATAGCTAGATCTCACACATCTATGTTATGTAGAAATTCATATATGTACAACCATATATTATTGTATAAAAACTCTTAATGAGATGAAAATGGAGAGTGTATAGTTTTTTTTTCAGCATAAAATAATTACATATTGTCTTGTAAAAGTAGTTGAGTTTACATAATTAATATTATGATAATAATTTACATACAAGGTGTCATTCCATAAACCTGGAAAATTTGTTTCATATTTTTCACTACATCTAAGCTTCCTCGAATGTTGCATCACACATTGTATTTATTGACATGGCTACCACTGGCATGAATAATATTTTCATTGCCATTAACTTCCCATAATAATATTATTATTACATATTATCCTTATGGGACAACTTTTATGTGTCCCCTATTAATTAATATCCCTTCCTCAACACATACTACCTACGTATATTTTGTACATTCTCATGTACAAATAGAATGTTTTTAATGCTTCCCTTGTAGTTCCCATGGATATAACTGATATTTTCCTAGCATAATTTATAACTTACACTACTGAAAAACATAATGTAATACAATTTATTTAAATTTTGATATCTATTTATAACTAATGCCTATAAATGCGATAAAAAAAATTATTTTCGGCGTCAATTTTCTGAAAATAAACACTGACAATTATTTTTGATAGGGGTTATGGCATTGATTTATTAAATAAACTGACACCGATAACCGATTTTCAGCATCAGTTTTAGTTAAACACGATGCCGAAAATCAATAAGGATTGGGTTTACAACCTCGGTTTTGTATAAAACCATTGATGAAAACTGAATTTTTTAAAATTCGGCCTCAGTTTTTAAAATAACCGAAGCTGTAAGTTAATTTAAAAATAAATAAAAAAATGAATTCCAATAAAATCAAAACCCCTGTAAAAAACGCAATTCATAACAATTACTCAGTACCTATCATTTAATAAATATATATAACATACATACTTTTATATTGATAATAAAAATATTGTCTATGTATTTATATTATAAAATAGAATTAAATTATATACACATACAATCAATGACTTATTTCAACATGTTTGTGATGATTGTAAGTCCCACAACACCATCATTTTCTATTCTCGCACCACCCAACTATTCATTGATATCAAATACAATACATTTTAGTTAATGAAAAATTTACATGGATTCCAGTTAAAGATCAAATCATTAATAAATCATATAAAAAATTAGACAAATAAATTGATGATACTCTTGAGAGAACTTCATAAATTCTAATGTTGAATGTTGGATGAACATGCCACTGCAGGAAATGTGGCATTTATAGTTAATGCTGAATGGGATGCATTGATGGTAAACTATGCTACAATGGATGATCATATAATGTAGGTTGAGAATTATATGGCTAATGAATATACATCATGTAATAACATCATTTAACATTTCAAATTAGTGATTTGTTTCCTTTTATGTGTGTGTTGATATCCCATGATGGTTGAGTGTATGTACAATTCTTATAACAGATGCATACATAGATGTATTTTTATGGGTTTATTTAATTTAATACCCAAAATTCCATGTTTCCAATTTCATAAAAATAGGTGATACGTAAAAAATAATCAAGGAAGAAGAAGAGAATTATTTTCTATTTTATATTTATTTAAGTGATAAGATGAAAAAATAGATGAAGTGAATACCTCATCAATCTATTACCACTTCGGTTGATCATATACATTGGATGGAATGACATGCATTCCATTCATGTTATTTTCTTTGTCACCTCTAGTGGATTTGGAATATATTGAAATATATGTGTTTCTAATTTTTCCATGATTTTTATTTTATACACAGTGGTGCGTGTGTGTGCATGGCCTTGAGTGACATTTTCTGATATGGCAACTAATGTGCATGGGTATCCCTTGAGACCATATTCGATGTTTTATTACCTAAAAATTTTTATTTAATTTTTTACCATGTACATAATTATCACATGTTTATTTTTGTTTCTAGAGACATCTCATGATGACATGTATTATGCTTCCTTTAATGATATTTCTTATTGAATTTGTTACCATACCTAAGGAATAATTATTTGGTAGTTTGAACAAGTAGACAAATATGATATGATTATAACAATGTTGTTGACCTGACAGAAGACAATGACAATGATGTACCTATGATAGGCTTCTGGTAAGACCTAAAATTCAATACATTATGGACACCACGTACCATGGATGAAATTTATTCCTTGTGGGTATTAAGTACATGGTCAATCATCATCATTGTTGCCTGAATCAATACTCAATTCCTTGTGGATACCATGTAATTTGTTTATTTTAATTTTTGATTGTTCTTGTTCACTTGTTATGCCTTTTTTATCCTTTTGGAATGGACTTATAGCAGGTACGACATGGTTTCATCTCACCTTGGATAGTACATAACCTCTCCCCATATGATTTATTGATAATTTATTCATTCATATACAAAGCATAAACAAAATGACAGATGCTGAATGTTACAATTTTTTTATAGAAAATTCAGAATATTAAACATTGAAAATAAAGTAAAATTAAAATACACCTACCTGAAATTTACTTTATGCTCATTGATGGTTATTATTTAAGAATTCATTTGATTATGAGTAGGATCAAACACCTAATATATCAAATGTGTTAGTTTTTTAACCCATATGTAATATTACTTATAAATATTAGAATATACATACCTAAAATCCTAACCAGACATAAATAATAGTATGCAAAAATTGATTGAATATGATTAATATCAGATTGGGAATAATACTATGAGTCATTTAATTCTTACAATAACATTTAATGAAATGTGATAAAAAATAATAATATTAAAAAAATATAAAAAAAATAATAAATATAACCATATCAAATTCAATAGTTTCACCAGTTGTGTTTATCTCATACATGAATCGTAGAATATAATAACCACATTCAATTTTTCCTTTTTGAAAATGACACTACATTTATAAAACATTATACTATTAATAAAAAATAATATATAACAAAAAATCAGAATAAATTCTAATATAAAAACTAATTACATGTACTTCAACATATTTGATTTTATTCACCATCTTTATCAACTTTTTTCATTGTTATATTTTTCCATGTATTGAATTTTAATATATATGAACTAATAATACATATCTAAACAATGAGAATAAAACATAATGAGCTTATAAAAAACATACCTTTCAAATACGGTGAAAAATATTTTCCGAACTTTCCCTAATAATGAAAAAACCAATATATAGTGCATAAACATGGGAACAATATGCCAAACATCAAATTCCCACTACAATACAAAAAGTTCACAATTAATGACATTATAATGATCATTAGTTCATAATTATGTTTATGTTCTTACTTATGAAAAAATTTCATAATCCATCACTGAATCTTTGTATGTGATAATCACTCACACATATATTCAAGTCTATCAAGATTATACTCATGTTTCACTTCTATGGAAATGAATTCATGACCAATAAAACCATAAATGTGTGTACTTTCATTTTATAGAAGAAAAATGTGAAGATACCTAATTTTAAAAAAATATAGTTATTAAATTTAAAATAATATTTTATTAATTAAATACAAATTCAAATACAAATTTACATACATGGAAAACTACTACACCACAATCAGGACGAGCTATTCAAAATCTAATAGATGCATGGTATCATCTTTGAGTAATCTTAATGGATATTTGCTTTCGAATATATCAGCCTTCATCTAAAAATAATGGATATAATTCAATGATGAAGATTCCGGATATAATCATTGTATCCCATAAAAAATACATGATGTATCTACAATCAATTGTTCATGAACATTTTGTTTCATTTGTGCATCTTATTTTTCTTTCAGATAATCGTATATTAGTTAAATTCCAAAATACATTATAATTAATTTTTGAATGATTTTTAATAAATATAAAAAACACATACCTCATATAAAATATAATGAAGAAAACAAGTCTGCCAAAGTAAAGAATGACCCACACCATCCCCAAATCCAGTGATCTCCATGGTAGGAAATGGTAGTAGAACATTAAGATATATTATATCAAGTACTGATACTTTAACCTAACCCATCTACATAGGATGGTGATGTACAGAATCACCCAAATATTTTACGAGTCATAATGAAAAAATATATATGTGAGGATCACCAGAAAATAACTCACAATATATGTTTTGGTTCGAGTGATGTGTTGGAGAATCAAAGTAAGAAGATGGGGAAGGGTAGTACGGGTGAGATGTTGAGAAGGATGAAACAAGAAAAAGTTATATTAGTGTTTTTAATTTATAAAATAGAAAAATTGATAAAAAATAAATAATATACCTTGGAAGGTTTCTCATATGTGACAGGGTAGGCATATGGGGTAGGGTAGTCTGGTTGAGTAGGCTTGGATGACTGAAAAATGAAAATGTTATATTAGTATTTATAATTATTAAAAAAGAAAAATTGTTGCAAAATAAATAATATACATGTGAAGGATGCTCATATAGGGTAGGGTATGTAGATGGGGAAGGGTATCCAAAGTGAGAAGGAAAGGAATGCAGAACAATGAAAAAGTTATGTTAGTTATTAAAATTTATAAAATAGAAAAATTGATGAAAAAAAAAATATACATGAAAAGGATTCTTATACAGGGAGAGGTAGGTAAATGGGGGCAGTGTAGTATGGGTGATCAGGCTAGGAAGGCTTTAAAATTTAATAGTTATATTTGTGTTTATAATTTACAAATTAAAAAATTGATGAAAAATAAATAATATACCTGGGAAGGCTGCGCAGACTGTGACTGTCTTTCCATGTGTTCTAAAAAATCCTACTACACTGCTGCATAAATTTAATAACCCATATACTATTTCATATCATTAATCTCTACTTTTATGGATTCTATTTCGGGGTCAATTAATTGTTTACCCTTACCAAAAACCATCAAAATACTAACACACACATGATATCCTCTAACATGGCCTGGATGTTCAGCCTCTCCCAAAGCAGTGGCTAGGATGTTCATCAAACACTCAGGGATAAAATATTCATGTGTCTCCAACTTCTGAAGTTAATCATGAAATGAAAATTAAAAAAGATATATTAGTGTTTATAATTTATAAAATAGAAAAATTGATAAAAAAATAATGTTTTCTTACAATTTTATCAGCTAATTTCTTATATTTTTCAACAAGATGATGTTCATTTTTCTTTCTTTTTCCTCATTTCAGTTTTTCATGGAGAGTGGGAGGATATGGATGAACAAATTGGACCTCTTTTGAACCACTACTACATCATGCTCTTAATGCTTCAAAGTTTTCTTTAATTATTTTCTGCTCCAAATACGAGTACACTCCACTTGATAAAGTTTGATGGTATATATTTACCAATTGGATATCCTAATGAGATCTCATAGAGGCCTATTTTATAAAAATAAACTACTATGTAATAAAAAATATATAATAAATTTTATAATATAAAAAAGTATCATACTTGAAATTTTTCATTATCACGATAGTCAAAAAAATCGCTTCCATTTATCTTCATCTATAAATGGATACTTGAGGCATGGGGTTTCAAACAATCTCTATCAAAAAACATATTGGTTGTCAGTTTTGTTTTAAAATCTCGGCATTGAACTTCTGCAAAAGAGATATGTCTTTTCATAATTTATTTGGTTTTCTCAAAATTGATTGTCATGTGTAATTGAATACATTAAATATTTCATTTAAAATATACAATATTCAAAAAATAACATAAAAGAAATAAATTAAGATATTTTCCCATCGCAACCTTCCAAATCTATTTCTTCAATATCTTGTCCACTAACATCCAAACAATATATAAAATACTTATCCTACAACAGATCTACATCGCTATACAATGGACAAACTGAAGAAATTTCGGGCCAACTGCATTATTATCATCATTAAAACGGATGTGCACTCTGTTATAATCATGAGGAAGAGATAGATTTTGTAAATGTGTAATACCATGTTTACCAACTTGAGAACATTATTTTTTAGTATTAACAGTATAAGTATCTTCTACCAAGGACACATCAGTAGTCCTGCCAAATGATTTTGTAAATTAACAATTTTATTTCATTAAATAAGTTTAATGGAGAATATTTAATAATATATAAAATTATATATAAATCTATAATTTCTCCTCTATATCAAAATAATAATTTTCTAATATAAAATGTAATGAATGTTTTTGAGCATTCATATCATTAGAAAACACGATATATAGAACTAAGGAAGGAAAATAGAAGAAAAAATATAGGAATTTGTTTTATGTTTCAAAAAAAGAAAAAAAAAATATTTACCAGAGAAATTGGGAGACTAATTTAGTTCTTTCCAACATTCCTTTATCAAGATCCATTACTTACTGCATGCACTATGATTGTCTTATACTCATTATAATCATCTAGAAATTGCGTAATAGATGAATAAGGATTATATAAATCCCTGAATCAACATAATCATCCTCATCACAAAAATGGTGTATTTTTCGTTGAAAAACAACTGACCACTGATCATTTTATAGATCAATGACATAAAATACTTTCTTTTCATGTGTCTTTATGGTAAATGGTTCCACATTATAATTAAATTTTTCAAATCAACCATTTTAAACCTATATTCATCAAGTTTCACACCATTATTACTGTCAAACCAATTACAAATAAAAATGGTGACTTGATATTTAATATAATCAATTTCCTATATGTCTTCAAGAACTCCAAAATATGGCATTAATTCCAAAATCAGGTTTTATTCTTCGGCACTAAAATAATGCACTACATTAGCGAAAACCATCACACCACTATTCTGAATGGTACTCTTATAATCTAGGTTTTTTTTTGTAAAATGTGTTTCTATAAAAATCAAAACTAGCCCATGTGATCACATTAAGAGATAGTCCCCCCAATAACCACATCAATGAATCTGATGAAGATATATCTATGATGAAATTCTCTTTAAACCATGAATCAAATGTCTTCATATTCCCAATAATCATTCACTATTCTTATATTTTCTGGTATCGTAAAATTAATTAAGCAATACGTGAGGTTTTATATGAATGAAACTCATATTTGTTATTCAAAATGTAAAAATGTTCCTGCATCACTTTATCACATGGAATGAACTTTACCATTAAGGCTTGAACCCCTATACCTTCACTATCAACTATCATATATCAAGATACATGGAGGCCAGTATGCTCTACCTCATACAAATAATCTTTACAGAACTCAATCACCTTTTTTGATATATTTTTTTTGAAAAAAAAGTGGCCTCTGGTCAATGATGATTTTTAACATATCGCTTTCAAATTTTGATATATCTTTCAAAAGCATACGTCCATATTAAATAGAAAAGCCCACATATTCTTATCTTAGATACCAAATTAGTATGCAGATGAACCATTGTATAAAAAAACATGGGTGGGAAATAAATTTCTAGTTGACAAATAATAAGAGTTGCTTCATTATCCAACAAATCTATCTAATTTTGATGAACGGATTTTGAAAAAATAAATTTGAAAAAATTACATAACCTGATAATACTCTTTTTGAATGTTTTTGGCAATATATCATGTACTGATACAGGAAGAAGTTGTTGAATGAACACATGGAAAACATGAGATTCATACATATTAATTCACAGTCCTTCTTTGACACCAAATTTTTCACATGGGAAGAAAAAAAACTTCATACATTAATATCATGATGACACTAAAACCATACATCTTTAAAATCTATAATAATTTGTTACCAGGCGGAGATAAATATGTTACCTTTACTTTCACAATGATAGATAGAACCAAACGTATTGTCATTAAGATCAAGTCCAATATAGCATGAAATACATATTTTTTTCTCTCCTTTTATGTCTAAAATGTTCCAATCAAACCGTCACATATGTTTTTCTCACCATTCATAACATCCATGTTATGTTTTATCTCTAAAAATCCCAAAAAGGTAGCTCAAAAAATAGACTTTTTCTTCAAAATATTTCTTTGAATAACATAACTTCTTTTCATTCAAAATGAAGAATTCATAACTTTGACCCTATCATAATATTTTTCAACTAACAATGGTCGAGGTGAAGGTTTTATTCCTATATTCAGTTAAATTCTTTTTTCAATCAACAATAAGGATGATCAATTCGCCAAAATCATTGATGTCCCATGTACACTATAATTCTTCTATTCCTTATTTGATAATATGGAGTCTTTAATTCAAAAATTGGAATGCTTTATGTCCCTTAACAATATATCCAGATAAATTTACATATGTTGTAAATATGTTAATAGTGAACAATAAAATAGAACGCAAAAGAAAATATTCTTTCTTGTTTGATCGAAAGGTTTAACACCTACCTCCCATAGTAGTTTCAAATCATCAATCCATTATGAAATATACACATCAATATCATTTCCCATTTAATCTGGATTAAAATCATTAAGGACACCATAACATATTTTTTCTTTATACAGTGGTGTGTGTAAAAGTTTTAAACTACAAAAAAATCAGGCCATGAACTATGTTCTCTACTGAGTATCTAATTTTGATTCATTCATTCAGTACACAATCTCATTCCGATATTTCTAACATCACATTCAAAATCATGATTTTTTATCAAAACTCTTCCACTATGGTGAATCGCTAGGGTGACGTAATTTACATTCATAGATGTGCTCATCTGAATGCCTTCTTATCCTTTTTGCGTCAATTGTATTTAAAAATAGATTCTTCAAATGAGGAATTATTGGAATGAATGAAATTTAATTAGATGGATTTTATATTTTGGTACGTAAAAATGAATCAAAATTTAAATATCATAATTATATGCAAAAAATATTGGAAGATATCATTATAAAGTAGAAAATTAATTTTTCTTGACGTTGTATGACATCACCTAAAAATGAATCTGAGTTGACTTTCTGATCTATCATGTAGAGTTATGTCCCACCTATTCTATAACATGATAAATATTCCTTTTCATTCCTATACAGAGCATAATCATTATGGAAAGAATGTATGTTTTTATACCCCAAACCCATTGGGCATAATTGTAATGCCCCGACCCCAGTTACCCAGAGTCGGTGCATTATTTTAATACATTGGCATGATTACAAGGAATCAAGTCCCTAAGGACCGATAAGTTTAGCAGTCTTGGAAAAATAGATAACATACATGAATGTTACATTACACTTCATAATATACAAAACAACATAAATAATCCTTTATCAATGCCATTATTCCCTTGTCTTAACCATTCTTATCAATCACAATATACTTCTTGGAATCCCGGGAAAAATAAAACATAGAAAAGGGGTGAGCTCAAATGCTAAGAAAGGAAAATAATACAGCAGAAACTTTCATAAATAAGCATAAATATTTATGGCAATGTAAAACTAAAAAAAAATCCTTTTAAACATGAACTTCAACATAGTAGGGAAAAAATAAAATGAAATAATGCCATTTACTTATTCACATGGATATTCTACTAATCGAATAATCACATGAAATATCAATAACCACTTTCATAATAATGGAATGCATAATGCCAGACTATCATAACCACATAGCCAAGGCCTCGTGCCAAGACTACAAATAAAATTTTGTCAAGGCCTTGTGCCAAGACAGTAGTTTGTCTCATCAGACCTACCGATGCATCGAGGAGCTATAGCGGGCTCCACCCATCACTTACTAAGTCCAATGCATTCCCATATGAAAAGGTTTAAACATAACATAAACATTCTTATTAAAACTAGCATATGAAATGTCAATACATTCCCCATAAACCATGAATGGTATAAAAATAACACATCCATAGTAAAATATATCACAAAACCATCAATACAATACAAATGTTTTCTATCATAATAAATCAACTTCATATAAGATTAAAATCCATAAAAGGATGTTTACATAGATGAAAATCAAATCTATTTGAGGGAAATATCTCTTTTCTTGAAATAAATGAAAAGTCACACATTTATAAAGGAAGTAATTTAAAAGAGATTTTTGAATCAAAGTGTCTGATAACACATTGAAACTCTTGAAAAGAAATATCATTTCAAAACATTGATGTCCATATAAATAAATCCTTAAAATCATTTTGAAAACATGGAAAATAATTAAAAATATATAGAAAGATAAATCTTTATAACATTTAAAATTATGATCTTGATAAAGGGTACCTTTCACAAATTCTTAAAATATTCATTTTGAAATCATTTAAAAGTCACATAATTATAAAATTAAACATTTACTTTGAAAATATTCTTATAAGCTTCTAAGGGAATCTTTGACAATTTTATAATGGCGGTAAATAGCCGTACCCGCCGTATAAGTTAAAAAAAAGACATTCTTACCTTAAATTTGTTGAAAACGTTAAAAGTGCCTTATTTGGAAAATGATGGAAGGATTCCTTTAAAAAAACATAAGGGTATAAATTACTTTAACCCATTGTCTAGTAAATATTAAAAAAACAATTTAATACATTTATATGGAACATGGATGTGGATGATAAAGAGATCCCAGTAGATAATTACGTATAAACATCCTCGGATAATGAAGAGATTGTGAAATAAATCCTTACCATTTTGGTAACATACGAAACGTACAACCCATGAAAGAGGTATCATACAATGAATATGTAAATATACATAAATTAAAGTTTATTACTCAAATAATATAATTATGGGCAGTACATACACCACACAAAATGTAATAGTGGCAATATGGCATGAATCTCACGAGAATAAAGAGTGAGATGAAAACCCCTTACCTTGTACTTTTCCTTGGTTGTGTGTAGGTTAACCTCCTGTATAATGGTGAGATAATTGTTATTAAATTATAAATTAATCATATACATTCATATGATATCATATATGATCTTTTAACATTTCTTTGTTAATAATATCTTAGAATTATCTTTGTTTCGGGTGTTAACTTACTCGTTTTCTTTTATAAGTTTTGTTACGTAAGTCATGGTTGTCATAGATAGGTTGTATCTTATTCATATCCAGAATGATATCAAGTCCTTAAACATTATTTTTAAATCATCAAATGATAATTATACTTGAATGGATACGATAGAGAATGAATCTCACCGCCTTCGTAGAGACGGTAGTCCGTACGTACGCACGAGTGACAATATCATTCTTCTGATATTAAAATAATATATAGCTAGGAGGTATATCATATATAAAGAATAATTATCATGTTATATTTATTATTTACATGAATTACATATCATTATTATACCCATCCAAAAAAAATAATTTATGGAATAAAAATTACACCACAACGTGGAGACGGTAAGCCGTACGTACGCACGTATGGTGACATGTTATTCAAAGGGTGGATAGAAAACTGAATATGGTTGTACCATATTTATAATAATATTACAATATATAGGAGATACTGGATTCGTTATCTTAGAATGGTAATAACAAAGAAAGAAGATGTTGAAGAAGAAATGAATTTGAAAAAGGGTGGTGAAAACATTACCTCTTCTTCGAGTTCTTCCTTTTGATTTGATCAAAAGGGAACATTAGGTTGGCTTTCTGATCAAACTAAGGCCTATGGGTATTAGTGAGGGAAGTTGAGAGAGTATTTGTCCAGGGTTTGGTCGAACCAAAAGGCATTTAAGTTGTGAAGTCATGAGAAGGGGGAGTTCCCTTTTATAAGAGGGGTGAGGGGCACCTTTGGAAAAGCTAGAAATATTAATTGATAATAAATTAATATTCGGTTTCTAATGGCTCCAAAGTTTATTATTCAAATTTTAAGGTGGGGATAGGTCGAAAACAATTAAACCAATAGAATTTATACAGGTTTGTGTTACTATATTAACCTTATCTTTTAGTTTTAACTCTTAGTTAATTAGTTTGACATTTACCATGTCACTTTGTATTTTTATATTATATAGTTAATAAACTTACTATATACATCCAAGAAACCCCCAAGTGGTCCATTAATGACACACCTATCATGATATAAGTATCTTGGGAGAACATTATTTTTTAAAAAATTTAATATCAATTAATAATATAATATTTGTTTTAAAAACCCTTTTATGTCAATTTTGATACTATTCAATAGTTGATTTTTTTGAAACTCATAAAAGAACTATTAATTCAAAAAAAGTCGATTAAATAAATCCTAATATGTCATATTATCCATGAAAATTATTTTAATTCATTAAAATTATCAAATTGTATTTATTAGGGTATTTATAATATCAATTATTTTAATTTTTCACTATTATGGTAATTACTGCATCATCGTTGTGTCATAAATAAATTATATTATTTAATCTCTCAAAATTATAAATAAAATATCATTATGTAGGAAATCTTATTATATTTCTAATTCATATTTACAATCGAATTTATCTACTGTATAACCCTATATTAAAAATGTTTTAGTAAATAAACTTTGATTATAACTCTTTTAACTCTTCTTTGAATTAAATAATAATAAATGTCCTAATCTAATCCAAGTGACCTAAATGATAATATTTTTTCCCTAAGGTTGTTTTTGGTCGAGTTAAACTTGTCCAACATAATTAGGACATGTGTTAGGGTAATATTAATATCATTTTTACCCATAATTATCCTATTTACTTTTAACCGTGGTAAATAAAAGTAAAAAGTTACTATTCATCAAAAATTATTTTCATCTCATTGAACCACATTTTATTTCTTGATATAAACTTTGTCTCTCAGATTTTCTAAATTCCATTCACAGAAGTGGTAAAATTATGTTTTATGAAAAATTCAGTTTTTTAACTACCACTTAGTAGTTTCACTATTCATCAAAAATTGCAGTTTTTCAGAAAAATGCCAAAATTTCATCCTAAGCTGTAATTGATATTCCGAATTCAAAAATGATGTCTATTTTACAAAATTTCAAACATATAAGTTGCATTAATTAATTTTATAATTAATTTCCGTTGTCACAACAAATAGCGTGTTTTTAAGAAACAATATATACCAAAATATTGACAATTGTTTAGGTCCAATTTCAAAGTGAAATTAATTCTAATGAACACCATTGGATAAAATGGTAAAAATATATTATAATTATACTTTAAAACAACTCAATAATATAATTTATCTCTATAAATTATTTTGATTAAAAAGTTGTTTTTAATTAAAATTTAGTAATTTTCACTATTCATCAAAATATTAAAGTTATCCGAAAAGTACCAAAATTTCACCTTAGGCTAAATTCGATACTCCGAATCCAAAAATGAAGTCCGTTTTTAGAGATAAAATTTCAAAATGTAGGTATTACTATTCATAACGGCTAGTTTGATTTGGTTATGCTGTGTGTTAGAACTCGAAGTTGCGTACAACACACGCTACTGTATTATTCAAAGAGAAGCGTACCGTGGAAGCTGGGGACATTTCATTTTAAATTTTTGATGTCCCCATTTAGTCAAAAAGTTTAAAATATTGTATTTAAAAAGGGTTCACTGTTAAAAGTTGGTAAAAGTGCAATACTGAAAATTAATTTGTTCTTACATTATGTCTAAGAAACTCATAATATGGATTCTAAAATTATAAGGATTATATAAAGTTTAAAATTTAGTAAATACTATTCATAACCTCTTTTGAACGGCTTGTTTGGTAAGTCATGGTTCACTTGAACTCGGTGTTGCATGTAGTGCAAGTAATTAAATTATTTTTAACAAATAACACACTATGAAATCTTGGGGTGTTACATTCTCCCCTCCTTCAATAAATTGTGTCCTCACAATTTGAAATTCTTTTTCGAAAATAAAAGGTTAATAATTGAAAATATCTTTGTGGGAAATATCACATCAGAAATTGGGTTACTCAAATTTAGTCTTAATATGAGGAAAACAGAAATGACAGGGTCACCACCAAATTATGATCTCGATTAGGAGAACATTGGTGGAAATTATAGACATATAATTGGAGGAAAAACGTAAATATTTATAGGTAGTGATTGAGGTCATCAATCACAAACAAGTGTAAAATTGAGGTCCTTAAATTCATCAATCTATGATTATTTGAAATACCATCAGTTCAACAAAACATAGGGTATTAGGATAACACATTTTTTGTTTTAGGATTCCTTAAATAATGTATAAGAATTAATTTCTTCATAGAATAAGAGAAGAAGAAAAATATATTCTTGAAAAGGAGAGTTCCATCCTTTAACTAATTTCTACCACAAACTCATATTTCACTGTAAAAGATAATAGAACGTAAAAAATATTCTATTTATCCTATTCGAATAGGGTTAATAAAAACGAATTTATAATTAATCTACCAGATCATTTAAAAAAACTACATTACTTAATCCCGGGCATCACGTGGGTCAGTGGTAGGTGATACACCCATGTCGCCCTTCGGTTGTGGGTTCAAGTCTCGCAGCCTTGCCGGACGCGACGAGTCGCCGCCCGACCTTCGGGTTGTCCTTTTATGCCAATCGAAAATAATACAAACTAGAACTATCCAAAATACTTCAGTCCAAAATTTTTAAGGAAGGTAACCACAATAAATATTCCTTTTCCAGCATAATAACATGTGAACACCATTATCACATATTCTTTTAAAACACTACAACATCCTGAATTACCATAAAACCTTATTGATTACATTCATGATCCCGTATTCCTTAAAGAATAATAGATATACTCCTTCAATCAAAAAATGTTTAACCCCAACAATGATGGAATATAAAAATCATTAATCAGTTTCAAGGTAGTCAAGAATATCCAATATAATTTATCCAAATCAATCATGTATTATTCAAAAATCAGTACCTCGGTATCAGAACTATATTAGGGTTTATCATTCTCTCAACAATATATTTTCCAAAAATTTATCTTGTTATTGAGTCACTTTTCATTGTTCCACACAATCTCAAGTACTTAATTAAATAGTACTGCAGTACAATCCTTATATACTCCATAATTATAAAAACAAGTACATTGTTGATACAACACTCAAATGACATAATCAACATAAGAACTCTAATAATTCCTCTTCATCTGTGGTAGTATCATAACTTGATTATTATCCAATAACATCATTTGCGACATAGTCTGATGACTGGGACATAGGTTCACGTAGTGTCCAAAATCCTTGAAAATGAAGCATTGTACATTTGAAACCATTTTCTTACCCTTGCAGTCACGTACTTTATTCCCTTTTCCTCCACACTTATAACAAACATCCATTCCTTTCAGGTAAGTTCCAGGGTGTTTCTTCCCACAATTATCACATATGGGAAAATTCTTCTTTTCCCTCTTCCCTTTAACCATCTTTCTCTCTTACATCCTTTTCTTCTCTTGAATCCCTTCAAATACATAGGACTCAGTAAACTCTTTACTTACCTTATCAACACATGATATTATTTCTTCATATGATGATAATACATGGGAGACTATTTCTCTTATAAATTCTGGTTTATGACCATGAAAGATATGATTCTTCTTTCTCTTTGGATCATGTGCATTGTTGGAGTTCTCATTCCTTCTACTGGGCGCCATTTCTAAACAATGGCATACACTAGATTAGTTTATGTATAACAATACCTAATCCCAAACCTGAAAGACACATAACTTAAATTAAATATTTTATGGATATAAACCATAATCATAAAAATTTATCCTTTGAGGAAGTATATACTCATAAACCCTTCATAATGGTTTGTAAAAATAATGATAATTATCCTAAGAATATCAACCGGGAGTGTCGTAACCAAGAGTGCAGCAAGGCCCATTGTCGTGCACCAGTTCCCGTTCGATTCTAGCTCAAAGCGGTGTTTTCGGGTTTTACCCCTAGGTACATCTGTGCCAGAGCTGCCTCTACCTCCTAGTATCCAGACAGAGATGTATTGCTCGGAAAACTCACAAAATCTATACAATAGCAAAATTCTAGGAAGTTCTTCTATACTAATCCTCAAAGTCTATCTTAGGGCTATGTGCTCTAATCAGAGTTTATCTAAATCTATTTTCCAAGGTTATTGCTAAACTTCCTCTGATACCAACTTTAACGCCCCGACCCCAGTTACCTAGAGTCA
Organism: Viscum album; assembly: GCA_963277665.1. Taxonomy (NCBI): domain Eukaryota; kingdom Viridiplantae; phylum Streptophyta; class Magnoliopsida; order Santalales; family Viscaceae; genus Viscum; species Viscum album. Next base: position 902,730,623 of record OY728165.1, on the reverse strand, counting down.
GTGCATTATTTTAATACATTGGCATGATTACAAGGAATCAAGTCCCGAAGTACCGATAAGTTTAGTAGTCTTGGAAAAATAGATCACATACATGAATGTTACATTACACTTCATAATATACAAAACGACATAAATAATCTTTTATGAATGCCATTATTCCTTTGTCTTAACCATTCTTATCAATCACAATATACTTCTTGGAATCCTGGGAAAAATAAAATATAGAAAAGGGGTGAGCACAAACGCTCAGTAAGGATAAAAATACAGCGGAAACTTTCATAAATAAGCATAAACATTTAAGGTAATGTATAACTAAAACAAAAGCCTTTTAAACTTGAACTTCAACATAGTTTGGAAAAAATAAAATGAAATAATGCCATTTAATTATTCACATGGATATTATACTAATCGAATAATCACATGAAATATCAATAACCACTTTCATAATAATGGAATGCATAATGCTAGACTATCATAACCACATAGCCAAGTCCTTGTGCCAAGACTACAAATAAGATTTTTTCAAGGCCTTGTGCCAAGACACTAGTTTTTATCATGAGACCTACTGATGCATCGAGGAGCTATAGCGGGCTCCACCCATCACTTACTAAGTCCAATGCATTCCCATATGAAAAGGTTTAAACATAACATAAAAATTCGTATTAAAACTAGCATACAAAATGTCAATACTTTCTCCATAAACCAGGAATGGTATAAAAATAACACATCCACAGTCAAACATATCACAAAACCTTCAATACAATACAAAAGTTTTGTATAATAATAAATCAACTTCATATAAGCATAAAATCCATCAAAGGATGTTGACATAGATGCAAATCAAAACTATTTCAGAGAAATATCTCTTTTCTCAAAATCAATGAAAAGTCACACATTTATAAAGGACGTAATTTATAAGAGGTTTTTGAATCAAAGTATCCCATACCACATTGAAACTTTTGAAAAGAAGTATCATTTCAAAACATTCATGTCCATATAAATAAATCCTTAAAATCATTTTGATAACATGGACATTAATTAAAAAGATTTAGAATGATAAATCTTTAAAACATTTAAAATTATGATATTGATAAAGAGTACCTTTCAAAAATTCATAAAATATTCATTTTGAAATTATTTTAAAGTCACCTAATTATAAAATAAAATATTTACTTTGAAAATATTCTTATAAGCTTCTATGGGACGCTTTGAAGATTTTATAATGGCGGTAAATAGCTGTACCCTCCGTATAAGTTAAAAAAAAGACATTCTTACCTTAAATTTGTCGAAAATGCTAAAAGTGCCTTGTTTGGAAAATGACGGAATGATTCCTTTCAAAGGACATAAGGGTATAAATGAATTTAACCCATTTTCTAGTAAATAGTAAAAATGTTTTTAAATACATTTATAAGGAACATGGATGTGGATGATAAAGAGATCCTAGTAGATAATTGTGTATAAACAACCTCGGATAATGAAGAGATTGTGAAATAAACCCTTACCATTTTGGTAACTTATGAAACATACAACCCATGAAAGAGGTATCATACAATGAATCTGTAAATACACATAAATTAAAGTGTATTACACAAATAATATAATTATGGGCAGTACATACACCACACAAAATGTAATAGTGGCAATATGGCATGAATCTCACAAGAATAAGGAGTGAGATGAACACCCATTACCTTGTACTTTTCCTTGGATGGAGGTAGGTTAACCTCCTGTATAATGGTGAGATAATTGTTATTAAATTATAAAATAATCATATACATTCATATGATATCATATATGATCTTTTAATATTGTTTTGTTAATAATATCTTAGAATTATCGTTGTTTCAAGTGTTAACTTACTCGTTTTCTTTTATATGTTTTGTTACAGAAGCCGTGGTTGTCATGGATAGGTTGTATCTTATTCATATCCAGAATGATATCAAGTCCTTAAAAATTATTTTTAAATCATAAAATGATAATTATACTTGAATGGATACGATAGAGAATGAATCTCATCGCGTTCGTGGAGACGGTAGTCCGTACGTACGCACGAGCAACAATATCATTCTTTTGATATTAAAATAATATATAATTGGGTGTTATATCATATATACAGAATAATTATCATGTTATATTTATTATTTACATTAATTAAACATCATTATTATACCCATCCAAAATAATAATTTATTGAATAAAAATTACACCACGACGTGGAGACGGTAAGCCGTACGTACGCACGTATGGTGACATGTTATTCAAAGGCTGGATAGAATACTGAATATGGTTGTACCATATTTATAATAATATTACAGTATATAGGAGATACTGTATTCATTATTTTAGAATGGTAATAACAAAAAAAGAAGAAGTTGAAGAAGAAATGTATTTGAAAAAGGGTGGTGAAAACATTACTTCTTCTTCGGGTTCTTCCCATTGATTTGATCAAAAGGGATCATTAGGTTTACTTTCTGATCAAACTAGGGCCTCTAGGTTGTATTGGGGGAAGTTGAGAGAGTATTTGGGCATGTGTTGGCCGATCCAAAAGGCATTAAAGGTGTGAAGTAATGAGAAGGGGGAGTGACCTTTTACAATCGGGGTGAGGGGCACCTTTGGAAAAACTAGAAATATTAATTTATAATAAATTCATATTCTGTTTCTAATGGCTCCAAAGTTGATTATTCAAAGGTTAATGTGGGGATAGGTCTAGAACCATTCAACTTATAGAATTTAGACAGGTTTGAGTTAATATATTAACCTTATCATTTAGTTTTAACTCTTAGTTAATTAGTATGACATTTACCATGTCACTTTGTATTTTTATATTATATAGTTAATAAACTTACTATATACATCCAAGAGCCCCCCAAGTGGCCCATTAATGATACCCCTATCGTGAAATAAGTATCTTGTCCGAACCTTAGATTTTAAGGAATTCAATATCCATTAATAATATAATATTTGTTTTAAAAACTCTTTTATGTCATTTTTGACAGTATTCAATAGTTGATTTTTTTGAAACTTATAACAGAATTATTACTTCGAAAAAAGTAAATTAAATCAATACTAATATGTAATATTATCCTATAAAATTATTTTAATTCATTAAAAGTCTCAAATTATATTTATTTGGGTATTTATAATATCAATTATTTTAATTTTTCACTATTAAGGTAATTACTGCATCATCATTGTTTCATAAATAAATTAAATTATTTAATGTCTAAAAATTATAAATAAAATATCATTATTTATAAAATCTTATTATATTTATAATGAATATTTACAATCGAATTTATCTTATGTATATCCGTATATTAAATTTTTTTTCGTAAATAAACATTGATTTTAACTCTTTTAACTCTTCTTTGAATTAAATAATCATAAATGTCCTAATCTAATCCAAGTGGACCTAAATGATAATATTTTATTCATAAGGTTGTTTCTGGTCGAGATACACTTGTCCAATAGAATTAGGAAATGTGTTAGGGTAATATTAATATAATTTTTACCCTTAATTACCCTATTTACTTGTAACCGTGGTAAATAAAAGTAAAAAGTTACTATTCACCAAAAATTATTTTCATCTCATTGAACCACATTTTATTTCATGATATTAACCGTGTCTTTCGGATTTTTTAAATTCCATTCACAGAAGCGTTAAAATTAAGTTTTATGAAAAATTTAGTTTTTTAACTACCACTTATTAGTTTCACTATTCAACAAAAATTGACGTTTTTCAGAACAATGCCAAAATTTCACCATAAGCTATAATTGATATTCCGAATAAAAAAATGATGTCTATTTTAAAAAATTCCAAACATATACGTTGCATTAATTAATATTATAATTAATTCCCGCTATCACACCAAATAGCATGATTTTAAGAAACAATATATACCAAAAGATTGACAATTGTTTAGCTCCAATTTCATAGTGAAATTAATTATAATGAACACCATTGGATAAAATGGAAAAAATATATTATAATTATATTTTAAAACCACTGAATAATATAATTTATCACTATAAATTATTTTGATTAAAAAAGTTGTTTTTAATTAAAATTTAGTAATTTTCACTACTCATCAAAATATTAATGTTATCTGAAAAGTACCAAAATTTCACCTTAGGATAAATTTGATACTTAAAATCCAAAAATGAAGTCCATTTTCAGAGATAAAATTTATAAAATTTCAAAAAGTAGGTATTACTATTCATAACGGCTAGTTTGATTTGGTTATGGTGTGTGTTAGAACTCGAAGTTGCGTACAACACACGCTACTGTATTATTCAAAGAGAAGTGTATCGTGGAAGCTTGGGATGTTTCATTTTAAATTTTTGATGTCCCCATTTAGTCAAAAAGTTTAAAATATTTTATTTATAAAAGGGTTCACTGTTAAAAGTTGGTAAAAGTGCAATACAGAAAATGAATTTGTTCTTACATTATGCCTAAGAATCTCATTATATGGATTCTAAAATTATAAGGATTATATAAAGTTTTAAATTTAGTTAATACTATTAATAACCTCTTTTGAATGGCTTGTTTGGTAAGTCATGGTGTGCTTGAACTCGGTGTTGCATATAGTGCAAGTTATTGAATTATTTTGAAGAAATAACACACTATGAAATCATGGGGTGTTACAATAATAATTTCTTCACCACATAACTAGATTCTAGAAGCCCATGGCCTTTTGGTTGTACCTATTTTAATAGATCATGTAACCTGGAGATACTTTTATCCAACCACCCTATTTTTTGAGATTAAGTTATCTAATCTAAAAACTAATGATAACACTGTATATTTACTACAACCAGGGAATAATGGTTTCTCAGAATCTCTATATAATCATTCAACAGTTCTTATTTTTTCAATGATCTATACACCTAACTCATGAATAAATTCTTCAATATGATACTTTACCTCCTTATGAATATTTTCATCATCATTGGATGTTGAATTCTTAGTTTTTTCCCCATGCCAGATCCAATATGTATAGTTATGGCTAAAACCATAACAAATGATATGGTCCATGATTTCTATAGATATTAACATTCTCATATTTAAAAAATGCACACACAGACAAAAAATCAATTCAATGTTTTAAGGATGTCATTTAGAAAATTCCATGAATTCATCAACTTTTTTTTCATATTCACTAGCGGTTCTTCATAAATGTATCCAATTATGACCCATTAAATATCTAACATCACTATATTTTTAGTGACAATATTAAAATATGTAAAAATTAAATATATATATATATATATATACAGGTAAATTGTAAACAGAAACACATTTAATAAAAACTATTTATAATCAGATAGAAAGAATATGATATAAAACATTATTACAAATAGTAATAATTTTATTTGAATATTATATACATGTGTTATATAGATATTATAATTTAATAATAATGTCAATCTTCTAAAATTTATTAGTTCATTTTACATATTTGTAACATTATTTGGATGTTGCAAATATCAAAAATATTAATGATTTCATTAATTTAATGGAAAAAAAGTAGTTATTATTAGAAATATGAAATAATAATCAGAGTAAATATTCATATTATAAGTGAAATCAATCATAATAAGCCCATAAATATGAATGATTGAATTATATATGTAACTAAAATGATATATATTCAACACATTTGGGTGACATAACAATTGAATCTTCTAAGGAATAATATGTGGTTGTGGATCCATTTCATGTTCTAATTAGTTTATACATAGATTTTTTGGTGAAATTGTGAAATTAAAAAGATATTTGAGTTTTGAGGAAGAATAAAGAGTTTGTGTAATGGATTTGAGAGTTGTGAACTCAAAAAAAAATGATGAAATTAAAGAGGAATCCAATCAAAGATCTATTAGTTAGGATCACTGCTAATGTAAACTGTGGTTAATTACCTAAAATGATTCATAAGAATCAGTAAATGATCAAAATATCATTGTTAAATTTAAATATTATTATTTCATCATGATCTGCAAGTTTTCAAAGACTTTGTGCTGAGAAATAGGACGTATTATTTTGATGTAGTGAAAACCTTCATATTAGTGGTCAGTAACTTCAATAAGATGTAGATTGAGAAAGAACTAGTGAGATTCCAATATAAAGGTGTTGTGATATGTAGTAATATGTATTCATGGGTAATTTTTTGTATCTTCTTGTGAATTATGGGAAACCCATAGTAAAGATAATCCTTGGACACCCATTATAAGGGATTAATATATTATAACCGATAATAAAAGTCTCAATGGTAGTTGGATATGATAGGGAGTAGGTTTTCTATATATGGTCTAAAGAATTTTCATATAACAAATTTTGATTTTCTATTTATATTTTATATTTCATGTGGCTGTGGATTATTTAGTAATAGAATAAAATATATATTTATTTTCATAACTGACAATAATGTTTCAATGGTCCAAAATAGTAGAAAATCATAAAAATATTTCAATTAGTTTTGGGTATAATTTAGGTAGACTAGATTCAATCCCCCACCCCACTTAGGTGTTATTGTTCAATACTATGAGGAATCATAATGTAATATAAAAATAATGTCAGAACATTATTTAGTCAATTGGTCAAGATGAAAATAATGTCAGATAAAAAAATTCCAAACATTGAATAATAAAATTGGTCATGATCATTGACCAATATAATAATGTCAGATATAAATAATTCAACTGTTTTTTGTTATAATTTCCTCAAGAACATTGAATAATACATTTATACATATTTTAACAAAAAAATCATAAATTAAAATCACAAAATATCTGATAAAAAATTTCAGATAAAAATTCATAACCTGAAATTATTCAACTCCAATCAAAATCATGAACAATAACTAATCATTCTTAGGGATGATTATTAACCATGTTCAAACACATTTAAATTAATATTTAAACAAATAATTAGATAACGTCAAAATCATAATTAAATTATGCATAATTTATCTTTAAAATTCAAAAAACATAAAAAATTCAGAATTTAACACAAAAATAGATCCCCTATTGGAACATTTCTCCGTACAATGCTTTGGAAAATTAAGCAGAACAATATCTAGAAAAAAATTATTGTAACAATGAAAAATAAATATAAAAAATTAAAATAAAATAAAAACATTGTGGAAAATTTCTCAAAATAGATTTCTGCAGAACAAATAATCTCTAGACGATCAAAGAAGATAATATAATGAAGTACTCCGCTGACAAATTGTGAAAATGGAAGTAAATTGTCAACAATGTCTATTAGAGAACACAAATAAGGCTTCAATGTCATCGCGAGTCGAGTGGAGCCGCTATGGGTTTCAATTTCTATGAATGAAGAAGATGATGATTTCATGATCCTAACAATTTTTGAATGACTATCGACGTCGTTTTTTAACAAAACCGTTGCCCAATATAAAAAAAAATTCCACGTTTGTTCTTGTCAAAATGGACACCGATAGGATATTTTATTTGTTTTAGTTTTGGTTGGGGTAAAATCTATCCACTAAAGTAATAGGATTTTTTTTCATCATCAGTTTTTTGGAATAATGACACCGAAAATTATACCCATGGCGTCTGTTTTCTTTAAAAACGATGCAGAAAACATTTTATTTTTGATTTTTGGAATCGGTTTTCACATAAACAGATGCCAAAAATCATTATATTATTGTTTTTGGCATCCTTTTTTAGTATAACCGATGCCAAATACCACTAATAGTAATTTTTAGAATCATTTTTTATTAAAACTGATGCCAAAAATTTCTCACACAAACAACCGACATCAGTTTATAAAAAATAGACGTAATTAATTCGATGTTAAATCCCATATTTCTACTAGAGTTATAAATATTAAATCTTATATAAATATATATATTGGAATACCAAATTTATCCATATATATAGAATATGTGATTAATATTACTACATGAATCTGCCACTCTTCACATGCATGTAGTTTTGTAGATAATTATTACATTTGACATTTGCAAAAATTCTCTTTTGATTTGTTCTAACATGTATTTGATTCATACCTTATCAATATATGTATTATTGAAAATATCCAGGAAACCATTAGATCTATCTCAATAGAGACAATTACCTAGAAAATAGGTTTCTAATTTATGTAAATGTATACATTATTAGTTTCATTATAATCTTAATTATCGATAAGGAAAATAGTTTTTTTTACGTATGATTCCAATCTTTTTTAACATGTAAAAAATGTATCAGCCACTATCATTTAGTAGAAACATGGGAATTATTTATTCAAAATGAATAATGTATGATCATATTGAATAAATTTATACATGAAAATTATTTTATTACCATTCCCCCATGTTGGCATTTTATGATGTCACCATTCCTTTCCGGTTATGTCAAATATACACCTTCCGTCATTTGTGGTCTAGAAATACAATTCTCAATAATAGTATCCTAAATATTTGATAATGAAAGTTAAATTTTAATTGAATTATGTATAATGAATTTTTATTTCCTGTAAATAATTATTATTATCACCCTTGTACCATCCATGTATAAACTAACATACATACCCACAACAATATTCAAAATAATAATCCCATCTACTTTGATATATGAATCTATTATTGAATTTTAATTGGTCCTTACTATTTTATCTAATTTTAATACACATCATTCATGTAGGAATAATGTTTCACAATCCATGGTGAAAATAAAAAACAATTACATAGTTTTATCCTTTCTACATAGTACGTATGTCTGAAATATTCTCTTTCCACGCACTCTTGGGGATATTGTTCATATGACATCTTCTAGGGAATTTTTATCATTAACTAAAACCATTTGAAATAATATCCCACTAACTTTGACAGATATGTACTCCCTTCTATAGATTTTTAGTATATAACATGACTATCTTTTCACTAACATAGGGTTCATGGTAATATCATTAGATACTTTAAGATAATTACTATATATGAACATTTTCCTTTTATTGAAAGTTTGTTATTTCCTCAACAAACTCTAGGCATATAAAAATATATAATTATGTAATAATTAATTATCGTAATATTATAACTCATATGATATCCATTTTTATGACATTTTTCTTGTAGTTATGTTATAACATCCTTCTTTTAAAATCATTTCCCAAAAAATGGATGTATCATCATTACAAGAGTTTTAACATTGATTCCCCTTTAATTAAATCATGTCTCTGATGTGTCTAAGAATATATTCATTTATTAATTACACCATTATAATTTTATTTATAAATTTCAACATGTTAGAAACTTAATCTATTTTCGTTATTATCATCACATTCTTGATGTGGATATGTTAATGTGAATTTATGAATTTTTCCTTGCTACATTATATTAATGGGTGAATTTTTAATCTAGATATTCTTCACCACAACAGCCCGATGTATATATTATTTTATAAAAATTGATATATCAAAATTCCCATTCACAATTTTTATAGATTTAAAGGGATATAATGAAGTATACATATTACTATCATAAACTTAGAAGAGTTAATTCTCACTAGATGAACTAGTTTCGAAAGTATTCCAGATTTTCATTTATTTCTAATAGAATATGTATCCCAAAGAAATATGCATATATTTAAATGATAACTATTGTTTTTAGATCCAATAAATTTATACACCATACTGGGTATATAATTGATATCCTCATTTTGTTTTAATTTTCAACAAATTATCTTTATATAGCTTGATATATAAGTATTACGTATTATATTTTCTTGTATTTCTATAGATTGAAGAATTATTGAACTATTATCTGATAATTAAAAAACAGAAATAACATTCATTAAATAACTTTAATAATTAATAATTATTTCAAAAGGAAACTATTGAAAACAATTTTGGTGATACTTAATAATATTTCAACGATAAAACTTTACATGGAAATTAGAAGTTTCATCATTCTCACAATTGACATAAGAACCACCCTTTCCAAGACTCTTAGAGAACACACCTTACATCAACTAAAATTTCATTACATACATTGTTACATTAATTAATTATAACTCAATATTTTGAATATTTTTTTAAAACACAACATGTATACCAGAAGCATTACCTACAATTAATGAATATACCTGAAAGATAAATGAATAATTTCTTCTTCGATATAGATTATTTAATTTATAAATCCATATATTTATTTTTTTAATATGAAAAGTAAATAAAAACCTTTTGAATATCTATTTTTATTGATGGATGATGACATGGTTCTTTTGTTGTGACACATTTAATTTATAAATCCATATATTTATTCTAATTTTGATCTTATTTCAAGGGGTATGTCATAACCAATTTATAAAATATTTAATGAAATACTATGAAAATATAAAAATATCCTTCTTATAAACCTCCTCATAAAAAAACAATACCAAATGTGATTAAATTAGAGCAAGATATCTTTAGACCAAGTGATGATCTTACTCTCTAATAAACATTTAGAGATAATCATTAATGTAATAAAAAATAATTATCCAATGATAAAAATAAATAATAGAATATACAAAATATATATAAATCCACAAAATGAATAAAATCATTTGATTATATCTATAATAATAAAATTTAATCAACCAATTGATGTCTACCGATCGTTTGTTCAAAATGTAATAAAAAAACTCAAGAAAACTAGATTAGGTACTTGAGTCAGCATACCAAACATACCAAACCACATTTCAAATCCCTATAGGTTCGAATTTTTTTCAAATGAATTGGATTTTTTCCAATTAGGAATGATTTTTGTTGATGGAACATCATCATAATATAAATTCAATGTAAAATAATATTGTGACAACTTTAGAGGTTGGGATATCACAATATAATCTAATTTGTTTTATAATATAATGTAACCAGGAAAGAAATAAATCAATAATAGGAAGCATAAATAAAATATAAAATGATTATAAGAAAACAAAACCATACATTATAATAATGAAATATCATATCACAACATGTACAATGAGAAAAAATTTAAAAAACCAAATGAAACCATGGGGGAAGGCTAGGATGGCTAAAAAACTATATGACATCATAATACATAACAAATACATATAAAAAATGAATGAACTACTTATATACAAGTAAAATAACATAACTGTTTCATGAATCCTCTATTATACTGAATGTATTATATTATTCTATCTAAATAACTATATAACATAATAAAACCTTCATAATATGAATACCTAGATACATAAAAGCTTACCATGTATGTATGTGTGGGGTCTGGGATATAGATGCCTTGTAGGATTATACCAAATACTCTTTGCAATTCCATTATAAAATAAATCCATGATCACTAGCATGCAATGAAAGGATTAAATGTAATTTTTTGTTTTTTGAAAAAAAAAAGAACAAGAAAGGATATTATTTCATTTTCAAATAATTATATAAATTATTAAATTAAAATTATTAAATAATATATTAACGTAAAATTCATATTTATACATTTATATGAGAGAAAATATGAATCAAATGGTGTTGAACCTCATTTAAAAGGAATGTTTCATTAATAATTTTATACCATATTACATTTATATTAAAATAAAATTTTACAATATAAAAATATGAAAAATTAGAATATACTTTTCTATAGATGTACTGTAATCATGAACAATAAAACATACATTTAAAAAAAATTAAAGAAACATTGGAATCCCTAAAGATCAACTAAATATAATCAAGATGATGTATTAGAAAACCATTTATGTAAGAGACAAGAGAAAAGATAACAAGTATCTAACATCATGGAAAAGTTTATTATAACATATCATGGATTATATGAAAAAATAACAACAAAAATAAAATGGAAAAAATATCATATAATAATAATCACAGGGAAACTCTCAAGTAATTTTTTGAATAATCCATAACATAAATCAATGAAAATCTCCAAATAGAATGTCTATAATTCTGACTATGCTTATAGTTATCTTCCTCATCCCTATACACAGAAAAGAACATGAAACCCCTATACCATGGAATGTCAAAAAAATAGGAGGAAATAATTAATACATAGTATCAAAAAATGTAGAAACCATCACCCATTCCCCATGTGGCTACCCAAGGTTCCACAGGATAACAAATAGACGTGTGAAATCTTGTTAATATATCTCAATATAATTTCATAATAGTCAAATCATAAGATCAAGATTCACCTCCTAGAACCCTTGATAAAAACCCATAATAGTAATATAAGATGTCTAAAAATTATTCAATACAAATTTCATTCCATATCACATCATTAAAGGAATAATAACCAAGTGGAAAATCTTGAGGGTTAGAAACCAAATAGTGAAAATCCTATTTTAACATATTCCAAATATTCCATACAGAATCTTAAGTTTCCATTGAAAAAAATTACCAACTATATGGAAGATATAAAAACTATCTTCAGTCTATACAAATATTTTATCTAGAAAAAAGGATAACATTAAACATTCCTTTGAACCACAACCTAAAATGTATTTATGAAACAATTTTACTTCCAAACACACCTTAAATTAATGAAAGACCCAACATTCAAGGGTCAGTATAACATAATAGTTCAAAATAAATTCTTCTGAGGAAAAATATTAATTAATTATATTGAAAAATAAACTTTTAATTTAATCAAACACCTATAGTACATGAAAACACATGAATATAATTTTTACTATTTTTTTGAATGAAATAACATCACCTTCGAGTGAATTTTGTGAAAACCCAAATAAAATAAATACATGAGAGTTTTACTATAATAATATTTCTAAATAATAAAGGAAATAATAATTATAAATAGGTAATCATAAATGGTTACATATAAATTAGATATGTAAATATTTACCTACTACAAATCGATGAATCTATTTCCACATGTGTAATTTCACCATAGGTGGAAGATATGAAATCATTGAAGAATGTATCATGCAATAACATGAAGAAACCTAAAGATAAATTATTAAAAGTATAATACCTATGAATCCAAGGCCATTATAAGGCATGAAAATGACAATAAAATAGAATTTAAGAGGATAATAGAAGATCTTGATGAATAATCCTTTAATAATTACCATACATTGGCGAAAATCATCAAGAAAAAAAGATAAGTGAAACATAAAATCAATGAGGGAATCAATAAATTTTGGATAAAAAATAAAAAGGGGGATAAATGGAAGTTAAATAACACAAATAAAACATAAAATGAAATGTTATTTATGTTTTAATTAACCATATTATTTTTTGTAGGGTTTAGTAAACCAAGAATAACTATATGGTGTTATTGGAAACAAAAGTTATACCTCTAGAACTGTCACTGAAAATGTTGCCAAACTATCCTCAAAATCTATAGAGAGGAAATATTCATAAGTGATAAAAAATGTCAAGAAAATAGTAGGAAAATACGATCACTATTCAATTATTGTAAAATATTCCATGCTGTGACATCATTATTGTCAAGATTATACCCATCATACCACTTTATAGCCTCAGAATGTATTGAAAACCCATTACAATTTTATTCTACATTTAAAATATTATATAAAAATACTAGAAATTAATAGGTTTTATCATTATATTTAATATTATTAACATGAGGGGAAACCTCTAACAAATTAGTCATCCCCTTGAACTTGAGTAAAATAAAATCCAAGACTACCAATACATTAACTCAATTGAGTAAATATATCAATTAAAAATAAAAAAAATCATCAAAAAATTATCAAAACTATATAGAAGGATAACTCAGTAAGATGTATTAATAAATATTGACCAAAAACCATCAATACTATATTCATAATTTATATCAACGAATTTTATACATGGTATATTCATAGATAATTTGTTTACAATCAATGTGAAATATCAAACCATATTTAATAATAAAATGAGGCTTCAGCCCCAACCTTTAAAAAAACATCAATTAACTCAATCTAATTGGATGGAGTTATAAATTACAACATATTACGAATGAGTTTTAAAAAATACACAGTTACCAAAATGACATATTTTACCTTCAAAAGGTTATGAGTGACAATAGAGTACATCTTCATCATAACATAATATATTTACATGTAAATACATTTATATCAGACTAATAATTTTTAAATACCAATACTATGAAATTCTAGTTTTTCTAAAACATTTTGTAAATTTTTGTCAATGATTAGATGTAAAAAATATATAAATACATAAAATCCATAAAAACAAAATTAATTAATGACTCATAAATATTACAATTAATAAAAAAACATTAAAATCCTTTAATGATTCATCTTTTAATTGTTTTTTAAACCATATAATCACAATCTATAATTTTTTTTTCACATGTAAAATTTAAACTTGGTGTATATAAAACGGTTATTAGAATGTGAAAGGATATATATGTGACATAAAATTTTTCATAAAATTATTTAAATTCAAAACCTAATAAATAAAATACACATCCCTAAAATTACAAGTAATTTTGGAGAACTACATAACAAATTATGTTTAATAAATATTTCAAATTTAAAACACCGGGTAAATATAGAATACAAAATGTAAACACTTATTATTTAGGAATAAAACTCATTTTAGTGATTTTAAATGAAATATAAAATGTAATAGAATATTGTATGGAAAATAATTTTTAATTTTATTTGTTTATAAGTAAATCACCCATACTTTTGTTCTTTTATGTATGTATTGATAAAAAAATGTATTCATAGAACTATATTTATTACCAATAACCATCAAACACAATCTAGATACCTAAAATTGAAATATAAATGACGTACACTAATGTATAAAAATTCAAAATTGATCAATAATTAATATTCATTTCACATATAAAACATCTACAATTGAAAATTCACATAATGAACTACCATAAAAAGTATACAAATTAAAATTATAATAAAATTGATAAGTCCTATGTGTGTAACGTTATTTTTAGAAAATAACTATTATATATCACTAAAATATATTTATTCTATTTGATATAAAACACCATTTTTGACCTCACAATTATAAATAACGCCTATGGAGTATAAATTTATTACATTTAAGAAGAAAATTCCAAACGTTTCCAATTACTAAATTAATTTTTAAGTAATTAATCTTATAAATATACATCTTTTAATAATATAACTGTGATTAAATATTTCTAAAAAATATCCAAGTAATATATAAATATAAATTATAGAAAATGAGATGAATCCTTCTTAACTTGAAATAGTTTAATAATATATTTCTATTTTTCATAAACGAAATAAAAAAAATACATTTAATTCACTTTTGATATGAAAAAAATAATGAAAATTGGATTTATATTCCTAAGACCTCATAATTTATTTTCAATATCAATTACATTTTTTGAAACAAATTTTTATTATGTAAAAGAACATTTATAAAATTAACCACGTAAAAGGAAAAAAAATACTATAAATAAATTAACAATTTAATATCATTATGAAAGTAAATTTAGATAACCTTAAATAAAGAATGACCTATAATAAAATAAATTCAAAACCATAAAGAATAAAAATATAAAATAACTAAAATTTATTCACATGGTTTAGATGCATGATCTGGAAAACTATGCACCAATCACAAAAATGATAATGGATGTTTTCTATATATAGCTCATTGATTCGTATAGTGAATGAAATGAACCATTTGATCTTGGATTTCCATCTATATTCAATCCCAATATTGTATTCTCTAAAAATAACCTATGAATCCACCATATAAGAAAATTACTCAAATTTTTATTATAATGCCTCGAGATGATTAGAAAACTAATCTAAAATCCGAGACACAAAAATCCCCAATACCCTTAGTAATGTAAGCCTAAATGCTATAGGTGGTGACCAAACACTAACTTATACCAACACCTAGAGCATTGATGGTGTTATTTCACTTCTACCATTACTCCCAAAACAACATAAAACACAACTTGGCCTTAATAATACTAGAAAATCTCAGTAACAGTCAAGACACCGACCATTTATTAAAATAAATGTTAAGTAAAAAAAATAATGTACAACATGATAGACAAAACAACTACAGATCATAAGAATCATACTCGTCACCACATCCATGATAGATTTCTTTATCCGTAGTAGCCAATTCCCACTTTGAGCTTTTATAGTGCCTCATAATCATGACATATGTCATTCTATGTTTTTGCGTCTCTAAAGATATAAAATCTTAACAAGACGGTGTACCCTTTCCCAGCTCGATAGAAGACCTAGTAGACACCAGATTTTGTAGATAAGAATAATTTTTCCAAGACCTTCTTCATGGTGGGGTAGTCATTGCTTCTTTATTCCTAGGCAACTTCTTCTTCCCACCCTGATCAATGTCACTATAAGAAGGTCGGACTATTCCACTATCATTTTCCTTGTCACTATCAGAGATCTCCCACCATTTTATAGAGATATGCATCTCATGGTAACCCCCATTCACTCCTCATTCTGGCTGAAATTGACAGTTACTATCAATCATGGAAAGACAATGTGGGTGTTCCACAAAATGATGACCATCATTTATCCCCTTATTCATTACACCTTCTCTTGTTAGAGAATCTTGAGAAGAGAAATAAGGTTGTTTATTGGCCCCTTCATTCATTAGAGTACCCTCCACAACCTGATAATTCTTCTCATCTTCCAATTCTTGACAGCTATTATCAGTGGAAAATGTGATTATCACACCTCCATAACCATCTTCCCTCCTTTGCATCTCTGGGGAACAGTCATCCAAATCCCACATGATTACACCATCCTCAGAAACTACATAATCCAAATTCTCCTCAATCATAGGCTCTGTCCTTGGGGAAGAGTATGTCATAGTATTTTACACTGTAAGTTACATATCAAAACTATGATCACACATTAGGTGATCAAATACCTACCTAACTGTCAGGTTCTATGGCCTTCATTTCACCTCATTCTGATCATTAAAATGTGCTTCGATCAGTATAGGACCAACATGCACTACAGCCGTGACAACATTTTCATAATATTTCCCCTCATCTACTACTTGTCCAATTCAAATCGCATCCACACATACACCATTCTCTTGAGGGCCATCAACAGTGTCATGCCTTGGCAGAGTACTCATAGGAGGATCCCTCAACATCGGCACGGTCGAAACAGCTACACCTCAACCATGATTACCCATACTCATCACCCCCTGTGAAACCCGATCAAATACCACCATGTGATATCCTATATTCCCATTCCCAAATAGGCCACATGAAACTCAATAGAGCATCCACGATTCGAATCAGACATCCTGCTTCCAAATTTTTTTTTCCCATCAATGATCCAAACCCAACTCATAGGAAGCCTTGTAACATCAATCTCCACAAATATCTGTGGAAAGATGGGGTGACATACCTCCTTCGTTCAATGATCAGATAAAAGACACCAGCCTATCATATTCACAATAAATACAAAATGGATGAATTTTGAAAGCAATGTGGAAGACTAGGGAGACACATCCATGTCTCTATAATCGAGGGGTCATGCCACAAGTGGAAATAAAAAATCTATCGAAACATATAAATAGGATCTACATTTTCATCATTGAGGGACCTTGGACAAGGCGGTAATCTAATCATTATCCGTCTTATACTGAATCATCTTGTGCCCCTTATCAATTATGTCATCTACCACACGCTCTTGAAGATCCCACAAATTGAAAAAAAACCCGATCAAACTCATAAAACGAAGCACACTGATGATGAAACCAAGCAACCAATGTGAGATTTTATTTATCCATAACACTATTGATATCCATTGGTGAAAGAAGGTGTTGAGGTTCTCTCTGGAAGAGGTGAGAGACTTCTGGGGGGAGCATAATCAATTGGAGGGAAAAAGATAATTGGGACTGGAGAATGAAAATATGGTATTACCCCTGAGATTGACATCATGGAACTCCACCCTCTAATCGAGAGGGGCATCATGGCTCTATGGCATTATGTTTAGGGAATCACTATGAGGGAAGGAATCGCTAGGAGACAGAGCTCAATACTCATTCAAATTATTCTTCTATACCTTAATACTATTTTTAAAAAAATCTTACTGGTCTAACCTGAATTAGGACCCAAATCAACAGTCTATAAGTCCTGATGTAAATTCCTGGTCATTACATGTATTAAAAAAGTTATAAAGAATCATCCTTACTAAAGGTGGGTTGGATTTATCTAGATGAAACATAAGTAGAAACGATATTCCACCCAAATTTCTTATACTTCCATTCTAGTGGTTGGGATACCAAACATAATAAATAAGATTTTTATACAATATAATCTATGTAAACAAGGTATAACACAATAATTTAAATAATTATGATAATTAGTCAAAAATATAATCAATCATAACAATATCATTTTTTAACGATCTGTGTCATTACAAGTTGGGATTTATTGATTAAATTATTATTTTTGGTATGGTGGGGATTATTTATTAGAACTAGAAATTAGATTTGGATTTCCATTATTTATTTGTCCTTAAATGGTATTTTTACATATGATTTGGTCTGTAGTATGTGTTTTAGGTGTTCAGGAGGATAGTATAGTAGTATCCAATGTGACCACATAGTTAATAATAAAAACAATAGGGTATATATGGAATGATGGAATTTTCACATCGTGAATGAATTTTATTTGGGTCATTTCATTATATGAATGAATTGGTGGAAGTGAAAAACCTCTACCTAGAAGAATTAATAGATAATCTATGTTTCATTATAAGAATGTTTTGAAGTTGAGAGAGTTTCCCACTAGCTGGAGGAGGAACACATCATAATGACTAGGGTCATTCCAAGAATAATGAATGGTCCCCTCTTTTCATATTTTTATTGGTATTTTTTTGGTGATTTATTTTTGGGAACCCATTAAGAAAAATCATAATTGGTTTCTCAATCAAATTGGGAAACTCCATTTTATTTATCTTTTCACTCACATTATATTCTTTTGATCTATATCATTCGGGGGGATTTCATCCTATAGATTCATTAGAATTCTCCTATTTTAAACTCTCTTATTATTTTTAATTGTTTTTATATTGATTTGGTTAATCTATCTTGGATTTAGGGAGGGTTGTTTCATTATATTATAGTGAAACCATTCAGATTTATGGGTATTTCATATTTGGCTCATTGAAGATTTTTTAAAATAATGAGTTTAACATGATGTTCATCATTTTCCATATGGTTTGAATAGTAATGTTTTTATTTATGTTTCTTGTAATTTTTTGAAAAATTATTCATTGAATCTATGATATAATTTAGGAATATTTTATGTCATATGTTCTGATTTGTGTTGAGAGTGGACAACATCATATTACTCATGGTTCAGCGGTGCGAGAAAATCGAATTTGTGTTAGTTAATGTATTTTGAGAAAATGATTTTAAATTTTAAATTATTTTATTTTTATATATTTAATGATGAGATAAGTTGTAATGGACATTGTGATTTTTGGTATGATATTTTCATAGATTTAGGATTATAATATGATTTTGTGGGCGGGAATTTATTTGAGTCTCTATGTTAAATGGGGATTCTATATATATGTTTCATTAATATTTTATCAGCCTATATATTTTATGATTTGTATGAATGAACCATATGTTTTTGGGAAACATTTTTCAGCATAATGGTCAAGAAGGACTACATATCATACTATATGGTTCAATGATGGTTTTATTGTTAAACAAGTGTAAATTGACCTCCTTCATGAATTTGTTAGTGGTGTGACTCGTTTTCTAAATAACAAGGGAAGTACTTTTTTTGAAGTTATTTTAAAATGGAGTTCAGATTGAAATGAAATTAAAATAAAGTGAATGATTTGATAAAATGGTTTTGAACATGTATTTAATATTGAGAATGGGTAAATGAGGAGTGTTTTATTGAATTTGGGAAAATGCCTTATCCTAATTATGATGGAATTTGATTAAATTCCTAAGGAGCTTGGAAAACATTTTTTGATCTATATTATAGGAATTCCATGTGTTCATGTAGTGAATTTTACTTTTTCAATTTGATCTTGTGTGGTGGATACCATGTTTTCCAAAACATCATATTCTCATTATGCTTACATTTTATGATGTAAAATTTATTTGATTGATGTATAGTGATGAATGTTGTGTGTGTATCACTATGGGAATCTTTTTTTTGGTATCATATTGTTGAGATGATCAAAATAGATATGATGTTTCCATTAGTAGATCAAGGTGAGAGTTTAGACATTCATGAGATGTAGGGCATGGTCATGAGGTACACATTCCCTGGTGATGAGTCGAGGATTTGTTTGATCGGTTGTGGGGCATGCATGTGTTACACCAGTTGTCCAAATAAATAGTCCTAGAGGAGAGAGGGATCCCAAAGCATAACAATTCCTTGAGTTAGAAGATTTTTTTTAGTATTAGAACCCTTCATTGAGTAATCTTTATTTGAGATAATGGACCTTATCTTAGTTGATTCAGTCTAGATTAAGGACCACCCATAGAGGGATGGGTCATAGCATGATGGGAGACATTCATCATGGAACTCCATCAAGTGATATGGATGTGTCTTGTGATATTGATATATGATCGTTTTAGGAATTTATGGGTAGTCGGTTTAGGTGTGGATGAATACTTCTCAAAATCTTTGGGTTTGTGCATGGAGATGAAATACAATTGATGTGAGGCCTCCCATGATAAAATAAGGATTGTTTGGGACATAAGGGATAAGAAACCAGCATCTTCAGAGAGTGGTTGAGATTCATCTTAACACCATAACATGAACTTATTGGTTTGTATTGAAGACGTACTTAGACCTCCCAACAACATCATTTATGTTTCGAGTTATGTTATGTGGTGATTGTATAATTTTTGGAATGGTGAAAAAGTAGGTAGGATCATGTTTCATTATGGCCAAGTTAGGAAAAAATTAAATGAATTGTTGGATTTTTTTATAGACTTCTGGTTTTTATTTTTGGGTGAGTTTTTTTAACGTACATGACCGAAGTCTTTAGATTTTTATTCCATTCATATCCTCCTAATCACATCAACACTACATATTGTCTAGGAATTGAGGATTCCTACTAGGTTGATAGAATCCCCAACACACGTTCATAGAGTGGGTTAGAATGTACTTGGATGGACCTTACAAATATATCCTAGGACGTATGTACTTCCTTCATATATCCACATAGTAATGATAAATTATGTAATACCCTAATATTTTATGATATAATTCCCTTTAAATAAAAATGAAGTATCTGATAGATTTTTTTACATGTAACAATATTCTTAAATGAATCATAATATATTATTTAAATATTATTATAGAATTTGACTACTATCAAAAATCGCATTATATTGGAGATTAATTAAATTATGACAAGAAGGTATAAATTTTTTACATAATGAAAAGTATTTATTATTCCCTAGGAAATAAATACATAGTTTTTAATATTAAAAATACTACCATTTTTGGTTAAAAGTTATCTTTTTCAAATTATTTTAATTTTATATATAATATGTGTCTTCATCCCAAAAAATTACAGGATATCTAAAATATATTGGTATTGGATTTTAAAGAATTAAAAAACCTTCATTTATTGATTATCAATTTTTCAATGATAAAGATAAAATCATTTGATGGTAAAAAAAATTTCCTGATTTTTTTATTGTGTGTAATTTATTTTATCTTATGAAATTTATTTACCAATTATTAATGAATTATTTTTACCAAAAATTAGATAATTTATTTAATAACTTATATTTTTGGGCATCAAATGGATTTTATAATTCTTGGAATAAGAAAAAAGTTATTTTTTAAAATAAAAAGATATTTTTAATAATAGTGTTAATAGGATAAATATTTTGCAATAAATATCATACAATTATTTAAATTGAACCTGATAAAATGATATCCAAATTTGGCATCATCATATAAATTTTTTTGTTGAGTTTAATTTCATTTTTTTCCCGCATGGGTTGTAATTGAGGAAACAATTTATCAATATAATTAAAGATAAAAGGATTGATAAGGGGTTTCACTAAATATATAAGGCATAAAATAACATATAAACATGAATAAATACTATTGTTAATGTTTATTTTGAGCCAAAAATATTTTATCATTGAATTTGAGTTTATTTTCTCAACATGAACTGGAATATTAATTTATTGTATTTTAATGTTTAATGTATATAATAGAGTTCCACCAACCATTTATAAAAGGGAAACCCATCTCATTAATTTACTAAACCACATGAACTGTTTATCTAAACCAATATTAACCAATATAATCTTATGAAATATTATCCATTTCATCTTTGTTATTTTTTTCAAAAATAATCATCGAATAATAAATACAGTTGTTTTTAATGGGAGATACACGTAGACATGGTATATGTTCATAATGATATTTTTAATTGTTATTTATCCTTAAACATATAACAAAGGTTTAATAATATTTTAAAAGTTATTTCATTATTATACTTAATATAATAATATGTTGTTATGATAAATTTATATCTATTTTCTGTATCGTTCCCTTCATTTGGAAAATGTTAACGTCACTCGTGCATATGTGTGGACTAACACATCCAATTTGAAATGTAGTTCATTTTTCATTTCCATTTTTTATATATAGTAATATGGATTAGTATAATGAATATATATGATATTAATGATTTTATTATCAGTCTAGAAATGGTAATTATTATTTATGTTTCTTTTTTTTGAGACATCAAAGCAAGAATACATCACTCATGTATACATACGAACTACTATCTCCACAACGTGATGTAATTCATCATTCATCAATGATTTTGATTAACTTTTATAAAATAGATTATATTCAAAAAAATATTATTCTTATAATATGATTAATAATCTAGAGATTATTAATATATTATCAAGGTACATGGATCAGAACCGTCAAACTGAAACACACATGGAAAATGAACCAGTTATCACCCAAAAAATGATTGTAATTATGAATTATTGATAGATTGAGAATTATAATTTATAAGATAATGATATTTATTAATATTAATGTGAATATTGTCTAATAATATATTTATTATAAATTATTATTTATGATATATTAGTTTTCAGGGATTATAAAGAAAGAGAAGACCCTTGGTACGTGTTTATGTAAAAATTTCATTTCCTTTAAAGAATCTCCATAGTAAATTTTCATTGATGAAAATTACATGATTTGTTTCCTTTAAAAATAGTATACTTTATAATTCTATATTGATTCTTAAAATTTTCAATTATAATAAAAAGTTTCATCTATTTGGTACTTAAAATAATTCTCAACATGTTTTTAATTAAAGACTATCTTTTTTTACCATTGGACACAATTTTTTTCTTCCACGATCAGGTTCACTAAATTTGTTTGGGAATGAAATATTAATAAGAAAATGATTATTTAGTTATATTTTCTACCATATATTATTCAATTTTAATTTTTTTTAAAAATATATATAATTTTTATCAAACTAGTTATTTATAAATTTTTACAAAATGTGTGAAATGGAATTTTTATTTTATCAATTACCATGTAAATAAATTTTCCAATATTCATGGCTATTATCTTCCATGAATATTCATTTTAATTTTTACATTGTAATTTTATATGAAAATTTTTTCCTTTGTATTCTAGAAATTTTTAGTTTTTAGTGATACCAAATAAATAGGGGATTTCACGGTTTTCCATGAAATCATCAAAATATATTTTAAATATATTGTTTACCCCGGTCAACATCATTTAATGATTATTATAATTCAATGTGGTTATGATATTATGACACTGTCAACATTATTTATCAGTATAGCAATTGATGAATAAATTTTATATATGATTATATGAAACCCATTAATTTACCTTAGGTTAGATTAGTTAGGGTGAAATATTTATGGAACCCTTTTATTTTCTATAGGTTATGCTATGATTTAATAATGAATTTTTATATGATAATATAGTTCACTTATGTATGGTTTTAATTATTTTTTGTGTGGACCTAGAATTACATAGTCCTCTAATTAATTGGGTATGTATTGATATTTTATGAGATACTAAGAAATGAAGTGGGGAGTAAACACTATTCATTTGGGTAATTTTCCACTATGTTGGTCTTGGGAGAGAACCATTACAACAGAAACAATGGAATGGGTTGTGAACCCAATCCAAAATGATATATTTTCAACAATGATAGTCTTGTAAGATAAAATTTACCAATGAAATGAGTTTTTTTGATTATGTGTGGTAAAAATACAAGAATAGTACTTATGATATATTTTCAAGTATCGTTATGGACTATTAATGATTCCACACTCTTATGGACTATGTCTTCTTTAATTAATAATCCTTATTCCATTATTCTTGATTAATGATCATTGACTGATTATGTATGGATTTAATAATTTATGATCATGTTCTACAACCACTATACATATATTAAGATAAAATATGATTATCGATTGATATATTTTATGTTTACCAATACTGATCATATGAGATCAAACCTTATTATTTTTTCATTTAAATAGGTTCTGAAGAAAGGTTTTACATAGGACATGTCTAATAATGTTAAATTCTGTGAAAAATTTAAAAGGGATGATGGAGATATTTAATGAAATAAGTTTATTATTTTTAAAATTTCAAAATACCAGTACATTTTATAGATTTTTGAAATGTATTATTTCGATATTTATTGAATATTCATCTAAAACAATGAAATATTTATATTTTTAATGGTTTGTTAACATCAATTGTTTTCATAGTAGGAAATAATTGTTATTAGAGATTAAAATTATAAAAAAATTGAGTAACTTATCGGAATAATTAATATAACATCATGATGTTTTGGTAAGATATATATTGTGTTGTTCATTATCAATGAAATTTGTTTTAGATAAAAACTATTGGTTTTGGAATCTGAAAAAGAAGTAGTTAGGGGTTATAATACTAAAATTACTAGTTTGGTACCAAATTTATCATCACAATGTCCATGGATATAGGGTATAACTACGCATTGGGTTAGAAACAATCGGGGGATATTCTTTTGTTAGTAAACATTGTATTAATAAACCATTATGATGAATGAGAGGATAAAACCTATGATGATCTTTGCTAATTTTATTTCATATATGATTAACCTATTGTATCATGGGTTGAAAAGAAGGATTCATTATTTTTTCACTAAAAAATATACTTTCATAATCATATATTTTTTTACTCTGTTAATTAATGATTGATACAAACACAAATATATTTTTTAGTAAATGGGTAAAACATAGAGGATACATGTTCATAATTATTGTGACATAAAATTTAGTGATTTTAAAAATGATAAATAAATCAAGATATATGTTTTATTGAATACTTTTTTGTTTATTATTAAATAATAATCCTGATTTATGATTAACAACCTCAACTTGGGTGTGTTTAATCACACACCTTATAAGATAAAATTTGAGATACATGAGATTTTAGATGATGATGTCCATGTAAGAAAATGATTAAATTTCTAAAACTACAAAAATGCCATTTGATACAACTATGGAAATTTATCAATGGAAAATGATAATGATTTTTTTTTTGAAAAAAAGGAATATTGAGACTAATTATAGAGAAAAAAATAAGAGTTTTATGGTGAAAAAAAAAATCATCCTAAGGTACCACTGATAGGTCAATTGGTGCAAGGATAAATATGAGCTCCCAATGGAAATTACATCCATCACGTGGGACTTACTAATTCAAAGATTTTATTATTATTCAAGATTATAGTAATAAATTTCTTGAAAACATGACCAATCTTACCAGGAAACATGATGTTGAGATTTCAATTTATGTGATACATGATGCTACTTCTATTTCAAGGATTCCTTATAGAATTCACCCTATTGAGTTACATGAATATATGAATAATCCCCATGAGAATAAATTTAAATGATATATATTACATAGTCTTTCCCCATAGTTTTAACATTTTTTTTGAAATTTTAAATGAAGATGTGATAATGAATCTTTTCCTTGATTATTTTTAAAATACAAAATCAATATTAACAACAAGTATCGTCTACTTCATATCAATGGTTTGTTTGATTGAATATGAATATATCGATAGTTATCTATGAATGATAGTCTACCTATATATTATTTGATGTTGGGTTATAATGGATATATATAGAAGACTAACATCCATATGAGTTATGGGAAATTTGAATTTTTAAGTATTCAAATGGGATATACCAATTCTCCTTTGGAATTGAAATATTTAATGAATATACATTCAAGGTATTACCTAAATCATTTTTTAATAGTATTTTCAGATGAGAATATTCTATATTCCATGATAATATAATATGAATAAGATAATTTTAGTATTTCGTGGAAGACCATGATTAAAGAGAATTTATTTTAAAAATTCAGTATGTTTTATTTTTTTTCTACAAAATGTCTCTTGCTAGGTTCATATAAACTAATGTGACGATATATTTACAGATCCAAAAATGTTATTAGTTATTGAGTAATGGGAAGAGCCATCCATAGCCATTGATATCCATAGTTTTAATGGGTAGGATGGATACTGTCGATGCTCTCTTATAAATTTTTCATGGTTGTTAAATCTAATAACAATGTTGACTGAGAAGGGATCCTTGTTTCATTGGAAAGATAAATGTGAGGACAATATCAAGGAACTAAAAATATGGTTGGTTAGATCTCTTATTATCATAGTACCCTATAAATGAGATATATTTTGATCTCTTATGATTCATTAAAGATTAAACTAGTATGGGACGATTATTTAAAATTAATATAAAAAATTACCCAACTCATGATTTGGAGTTGGATGTTGTAATTTTTACAGTAAAATCATTGAAGGAAAGTATTTATGGTTAAATAGTTACATATGTATATATTTTTTTTAAAAATCATCAAGTATACATTCACATAAAAATATTTTAGTATGAGAAAATGGAATTTTTTTTAATTTATTAACGATTATTTCTTAATTGAAAAATGCCACCTTTGGAAGGAAAACTAGGTGGATAACACTAAATCTTGGAAGGACCATGCTATTTTTTCCATTATGTGGATTTAAAGAAATATAATACATATGTATTTAATTAATATGGTATCGAAATTATGAAAAACCAAAAAAATATCACACCATTCTCATGTGAATGTTAAATCATCCATCTATATGAGGATTAAAGAGGTGTAGAAGGAAGATGCAAATCAATAGAAAATTTTGAGGAATGTTCCAATGTTCATAATGATTATGTTGGAATTATAAGGTTCATGAACCATATATATATCAATTTAATGAAACATTTTGGTTGATGTTCAATGTACATCATTATCTAATCATCGATGAATTGAGATGATGTATGTATATTGGAAGGATTATCTCTGGTGTGAAAAAATTGAAAAGGGATATTGTAGAGTATGTATTTCATTGACCAAAAAGATAGCAAGTTAAAAAAATAAATAGATGGCCAAAGGGATATTAATAAAATTACCTAAACCGTAGTGGAAATGGGAATACATTACCATTGATTTTTTCATAGGGATCTATAAGACATAAAAAAGAAACAATGTTATTTGTGTTTTAGTCGATCCCCTTAAGAAGTCAAGAAATTTAATTTCTATAAAATATTATTTCTTTATAAATCATATTGAATTGATATAAATTATGAAATGGGTATGTTTTCATGGGTACCATATTCTATTGAATATGATCAGGATCTGAGGATTATCATGGAGGTCAAAAGATGTCTCTATGAAGATAGAAATATAGTGATTCACTTTAGTAAATATTAGCACCCAATTATAGATAGTCAGTCTAAGATAAAAATTGTAACACATGATGTAATATTGATATCTTGTTATATGGTTTTAAATAGTTGTTTGGATCAACACCATCCTCTTATTATGTTCTCATACAACAAAAAATTTCACTCGAAAATTTAGATGACTCCTCCTAACCACAAATATTATTGGAATATAAGAAATATAATATGTCTTGAGGAAGAGAGATAATGAAATATATTTTGACATAATAAAGTAAAATAAATTTATTATAATGTTAGATCCATTAAACAATACAATATTACAACTCACAGTCAAAATAAATGTTATACTGACAATCATTTTTGATATATTGTGTTAGATGTTGTTGAAAAGGTATTCCTATGAATATATCCTATGAAAAAGTTAATGAGATTTTAGAAGATTGTAAATAAGAAACATATATGTATATATAACCATTTGATATTTTTGATCATTTACGAAATTTATAATATCACATAATTATTCCACCAAACCATTATCCAATCCATTACGTGTTAGGTGTATTACATTTGCGAAAGTACAAACTCGATCCTTCACAGGTAATAAATTTATAGGTTGTAACACTAGAGCATGATCTTTCTTATAAGGAATGAGTAGGGAAAATATTTTATTATAGAGATAAATTACTAAGAATATGACTAATCTCCTTGTTATTGTTCTCTTGATGAGTCATAAATTTGTTGAAGCGTTGTGGGAACCCATGGATGGGATGAGGCAGAAGTGTCCTCAGTAGTTAGTATTAGAGTGAAAAAATTTCAACGGGTAGATTTTTTAAATGGATATGTAATGCAGAACCTTTATATTTTAAGAGATAATTCTCTTTAAACAAATTTAATCTATTTAAAATATATCATTGTACGAAACACTATGCTCAAACAAACTATAATATATTATTTAAATAATCCTATAAAATTTGATTTTTGTTGCCTATAACATTGTATTATTGATTAAATTATTTATTAAAATAATTTATAAAATGTTTACATAATAAAAATCTACATATTATGTTATAAGAAATAAATAAAAAAGTTTAAATATTAAAAACAATATCATTTTATTTAAATAGAACCATTATTCAAAAAAAATTATTTATATATATTTTTTTCTATCACTAATGAGCTTGGATTTTTTTGAAATAAATTGAGGTTTAATGTAAAATAAATAAATAATATATCATAACATGATTATTAATCCGTCAGAAATATAGATAAATTCATTTGAAGGTAAGTATAATTTTATTCACAAAAAATTATTTTTATTATGCGTAATGTATTTTACTCTTATAAATTTAGTTAATTTATATATATGAAGTATTTTAATAAAATTTTGGATAATATATTCATAAAAATATATTATAATTAAACTATTGGGGTTTTTACATCGAATGGAAGAAGAATAGATTTAGTTTTATGCTTAGAACTGCATTTTAGTAAATGGTTCTCTTTGAAAAATTATTTTAAAATAAACTTCATCCAATTATAGATATTGAAAATAATAAAAATGGTTCCATATTAGATATCATAGAATCAAATATTTATGTGGAGTTCAATTTTATTATTTTTATTTTGAATAGTATTCGGTGTAAAAATTCACTACTACATTAATGGTTAAAAGGATTAATGATGAGCTCAAATAAAATGATAAAGGTTAAAATACACTAAAAACATTCTTAAAATATATTGGTTAAATTTATATAGATCAACCCTTATCTAATATTAAAATATGGGTTTCTTTGGTGCTACTTTCACATAAATAGGAATTTATTATTTTTAAACGTTTTATGTATTTCCAAGACTTACACTCTCTTCACTTATAAAATTTCACCAAGTATCATTAATTATACACAAAAATTAGAACTTTAACATCAACAAGATCTACCCAAATTCACTCCTAGAATCTTTATTTACGATAATTAGGTGGTGTTATTTCAATAATTCTCATCCTAAAAATCATATATTTTTCGTTGGAGGATACTTGAAGACGTGGTATATCTCCTTAATAAGTTTTTAAAACTTCACTCTTTTAAAAACTAATAAAATTATTATATAATCATATGGAAATAATTAAGTTAGTATATATAATATAAATATATGATTTTAATCTAATTATAAATCCCTTATCTATATCCTTACCATCTATTGGAAATGGAAACATTGCTCAAGCGTACTAGTGGAATACCTCTTTTACATAGCGATCTGTCAAATTATTCATGTAAAACCTTTATAGAATATAATAAGGATATATTAAATGATTTTATATTATATTTATGATAATAGACATGTGAATTATTTTGTAACATTTTTTATCTTCCATCCACTGGATGTGAAAGCATCACCCGTGTATATGTATGGACAACTGTCACAAAAAAGTGATGTAATTCACTCAATACTAATTTTTTATTTAGAAAACCCTTAGTATTATGGATATCTAAATTGCTAAAACCATAAGATATCATCAGTTATAACAAGGTAAAAATCATTCATAATATAGTCAATACACTACTAAATTAGTAGGTTTTCACCAGGACTCCCTTTACAAGCAAGGATGTCCAGGACAACATTATGTTACCTCCTTGTATCAATAACTTCCATATTTTATTCCTAGGGTGTCATGCATCTAATAATGTAGTTAGTAGATTCCCATTGTATGATCATACTATTTTTCTGAAAATCCCCCATAATTTTTGTATTAGTTTCTTCTATATTACTTTTTATGTAGTATAACTAGAATAATGATAGAATAATATGGATTGACCTTGTCTCTTCCCCAACAGAGTTTACCATTCAATAGATGGAAATAAAACCAAGGATCATTGACCCACTATTATCCCTCACTAGTCCACCCACTATGATTTCTCTAATCACTCAAGAACTATCAATATACAATATCATCCCAACTCTGGGAGGTCATTATATGAACAATTTCTCTTTCATAGATCCATCTACTAAATCTATATAGGAGACACCCATGGGAAACATATATCTAACAGATGACGATCTTCTCCAAAATTTAATGTAGTGGTAATTATCCAACACTAGTTATTTCAGCTAAAACTATATGAAATTAAGTTAGTAGTTCATTCATTTGATCATTCTATTCTAAACATCCCAATGATTATATTGTAATTATATGAACAATATGCCACATAATTTGTTATAATTTCATTATTGGCCAGCCCCATAAAAAGATTAAATAGGAAAATAAAAAGGGACTCCCCCTGTGAAAGATTAATCATACACTATTTGATGTGATCCCAAATTAAGCTCACCCATTATCCTTTTAAGAATATATGGCATATGGTTTTTGATCATGGAGTCACGCAGCACTAGAACCCTGATGTTAGGAGAATAAAATTTCTTTTCACATTATGATCTATGGGGATATAATTTATCCTTATTCTAAATACCATAATGCTTGAATTTATTTGATTCTCACTATAAAATATATTTCTCCCCAATTCATCATGATAATGATCCTCACAGATCCCCAAGTAATTCCATCTAGGGATGAATTATCCCATCACTAACCCCGAAAATATGAATCATTCAAGTTCGTACACATATTTGATGTTGAATGAATGTTATTTTTATCCTCACATGGATTCAGTCTAACAAACATTGTATGAATTCCTTCCTACCTAAATTAAACAATCAGGCTATGGAAAACTAGGAAGTAGATGTAATCCCCCTATTTTATCTTCCAAAAAATAATATGACAACACCTGAATACCCATATAACATTATACATTAGTATTTAAAAATGGTGTATCATGTATTACATGATGTTTTAGGGTATCTGTAACACCCCAAGATTTTATGTGATATATTATTTTAATATCTTTGATGACTTTTGTTGTATTTTACAAAAACATTAGATTGGGCTATATGTAGCACCATATTAGCTAGTGGTATACAAAAAACTATTCTTGGCTTGTGTTACACACAATTTCATGTTTGGCTGACAGAATTTATTTCACACAACACTGAGTCTAAATTTTGTTACATGTATAAAAGAAATTAGTATGTATTATATTATAAGTAATGCCAAAGGATTATTTCACTACATGCAACACTTACATGTCTTGCGTTACACACAAGAGCGACCTTCCTCGATAGCTTACACTGTATCCAATACCGAGTTTCACTAATCAATGATGTATTATTAAAATATTATTATTTAATGGTATATAAACTAGCAGTTATGAATAGTATTAATTTTTTTTGAATTATATTCTACATTAGATTTCATAATATACATTTTCATGAACATGATACAATAACAAAATCAATTTTTCAGATAAATGATGTATTTTAAAAGAAATTCATTCTAACCGCCTTCTAATGGCGCACACATTTTAAATCAATTTATTGATAATTTTAGAAGTTAAATTTTAAAAAATAAACTTATTATTTGGAAGCGAGACATATAAAGTTACTTTTTTTTAATTCTTCTTATTTTATATTGAAATTAAAATTTTATTGTATAGTGAAAATACTGTATTTTAATTCCAAAATGATTTGTAATATAATTTATTTATATAGTTATATTGAAAATTTAATTTTTTTCAAAATATAATTGGATTATTTTCTTTTATTTAATCCAATTTTGTTTATTGGAAGTAATTTCTACTTCGAATTGGACATAAATAGATGTAAATATTATGATAGCGATTATTTCTTAAAAATCCACTTTTTGGATTTTAAAACAAGAATTAATTTTAAATTAATTACTGAATCATCTATGTATTTAATTTGGAATAATGGATTTTATATTTGGAATCAAGAGGTTCAAATTGAGTAAATAGGTACCTTTTATTTGTAGACCTTTCGAATAGTAAAATCTGTAAGTATTTTCTTTACCATGGTAAAACAGTAAATCTGGTAAAAAAGGGTATAAAAATTATATTATAATAATATTAAAATACACTAAATCATGTTCTCATATTTTTAATGAGATATTTTCATCTATAGACATCCTTGGGTATACTTTGGGACCCCATGGATTCACTTGGATATTAAAATGACAATTTATAAGATTTAATTTAAATTAATGACAATTATAACCTAAACATATATCTTTTAATATATCTTCATTAATATAGGGTAATATAACTGATTTCTATGTCTATAAATAATAATTAGATATCTAAAACAATTTCCTGAAACATGATATTTTATTTATAGTTTTTATAATTTAGATAAATATATTTATTTATGGCACAAAAATGATGTAGTAATTACCTCTTTAATAATCAATTTAAATAAATGAATTTATAAACATTAAATAGAATTAATTTTGAATTTTTGATGCCATAAAATAATTTTATTTATGACATTAACATATTAGGTATGATTTCTTGTCTTTGTATTAAAGTAATCAGTTTTTTATTATTTTTTAAAAAGTCAAGTATGAATAGTATCCAAAATTGATATAATGTATAACATTAATATATATAATAGTTTTTAAATGATATTATATTATAAAAAATATTAGATTAAGATAAATTGTTAATATTAGTCCAAATATATCATAAATAACTATTTTGGGTATTTTGAAATGATATGGTAATTACCTTAACCCGCAATGTATAATTAACATGATATCACAGAAAGATTAAAAGGGGTAAAATAAGGGTTAAACAAAAATGATAAGGAAGAAACAAATAATCAAAATTTGACTAAAAATTATTGGATGATATTTATTTAAACCGATATCACATTTTCATATAATTATATAAGTTTTGGACCATTTTAAATGGAAATTAATTTATACTAAATTAATATTTTGATGGTTTTCTAATGTTCCCCTCACCTCTCTTATAAGAGGGAACCTCCTCCATATTTCCATTACTCCATTTTTATCTTTCACAATCATAAAAATCCATCCATTTTATCTTCTCAACATTTATAGTTATATTATATAGCTTATGGTCTTCTCAAAAAAGCCACTTTGGGGCCCTAAGAAGAAATTTATAGGAGGCACATCAAGGAAGATGTAATCCATCCTACCGATTTTTTAAAATTTATTTCTTCTTCTACATCCTCTTATTTAGTTTTTTCATTATAAACTAATAAAATAAGTCTCAATAATGTAATTACAGGTTCTTATAAATATGATACTACCTTATTTCAGCTTCTATCCATCCTATGAAAAATGAAATCACCATGTGTGCGTACGTACAACTTATCATCTCCACGCCGTAGTGTATTATGTTTTTCACGAATATCTTACTTAGATGAGTGTAATGGTGGAAATAAATAATATATATGATTATTATTACATGATTATAATTCTATGATATTATACCCAATCTATTTCAACACCATTCAACAATTATGGGAACAATATCATTGCTCATGTGTACGTATGACTTACCGTCTCCATGCCGTGATGACATTCCTTCACCATGTTATCCATTTAAGAATGATTATAAATTATATATAATAAATAATCATGGAATTTATGAAATAATAATACTACTATATATATATATATATTTCATTTACATTCATCTATTCATTTTAATTAGGAAACAAAAACAACATCCATGAGTACAAACAACCTACCGTCTCTATGAATGGTGTATTACATTTCATTTATATATCTATTATATATAAATATATTTATATAATAAATATGTATAATATATAAATAATGTTTTATTTTATAGAAGTATGTAAATCATGATATATTTAATAATATCAAGAATAAAAATTCAAAACACTTATGATAAATAAAGCGATTATTACCCGAAACACTACTTTGACATGGAATTTAAAAATGAAAGGGTAATATAAAGTCATAAGTGAATCAAATATGATATCATAAATATTATTATGGTTATATTAGAAGTTAATAATATATTTAAACAGACTATACATGAGTTTCA
The DNA here is from genome assembly GCA_963277665.1 of Viscum album. Taxonomy (NCBI): domain Eukaryota; kingdom Viridiplantae; phylum Streptophyta; class Magnoliopsida; order Santalales; family Viscaceae; genus Viscum; species Viscum album. The sequence continues at coordinate 902,695,880 of OY728165.1, read as the reverse complement.
GACACATACAAAAAAATGAAACCTAAGGTAAAGTATAATATTGCAATCTCATTTTTATCAGGGATTGTTTATACATAATATCATAAATATTATTATAGTTATATAAGAAGTTAATAATATATTTAAACAGTCTATACATGAGTTTCAGACACATACAAAAAAATTGAACCTAAGGTAAAGGATAATATTGCAATCTCGTTTTTAATAGGGATTATTTATACATAATTGTTTACTAGGGATATATTTATCATCCATGTCAATTATTTCTAAATTTTTTTAAGAATTTTTTTTCTATTATTCTAGTTATATTTAATAATATTTTTACTATTTTTGACTTTTAATACATGGTATGGAAGGAATCCTTCTTTTTTTACCATACGAGGCACTTTATGTCTTTTCTAGCACAAGTACAAGGAGACTGTTTTTTAACAAATAAGGTATGAATTTATTTTTTTACGGTTTCATGACACTTTATTTCTATAAATATTCTTATACACTATGTCATGTTTATTTATAGCTAAATTATTTTCATTTAAATTTTCATGACATTTTGAGAAAGGGAAATGCTTTTGAAGAAGAAATGACAATTTCCTCAAGAATAGAGTTCAAGTGTTTTATAAAAATTATTTTCTATCTATGATTACTCCCTTTAAATAATTTTATGTTTATATCGATATTATTTCTCTGATTTTATTGTGTTTTTTATCAAATGGTATTTCATATGGATTATGATATTATGATATGTTTTTTTAAAAACCCCATTTTAATTCATGGGATATTCTATGATGGATTATTTATGTTTTTGTGGAATATGTAGATATGATTTCATTATGAGATTGTTTGGAAATATATCTACCTCAAATTAATTGGGTAAAGATTTATATCTCATCAGATTTACATGGATGGAATGACTATTAAATCTTCTTCAGTAATACAGGGCTAGAACAACAAGTGAATATGGTTCAGTAAAACGTGGATGAAATGGCCCGTAAACAGAGTTGAGTAATGGAAATTGTCCGCTTTGATGGTCAAGGAATTAATTCATTGGATACTTAGAAAATAAAATTGTGTGCATATAAGATTTCCACAATTCAATGTTTTATGCTAATACTATTTTATCATTTTTAATATTCCATTTATGATCTATCCCTTACGTAGTCCCAAGATTTATTTCATCAATCTCGTTTTTGATATTCAGATTTTATTATCATGTTTTCACATTATTAATTTTATGTATTGTTTGATGTTATGAATGTTTACCCTTAATGAAAATTTGAGCTCCGAGTTTTATGATTTCTTTACCCCATTATATAATGAAATTTTTTAGGTAGGAAATCAAAAGGGGATGATATTTATGAGAGATTTTGAAGATCTTTCACAATGTTATAAGATTTTGTTCCATGCTTCCAAAGGCACTAAAATAACATGGCCTTTGGGGGTCAGTTTTTTTCGTTTATTAAGTATTTTGATAATTAAATGTAATGTCCATGTATGTAAATCTCATATTTCTACACATGGTTTCATAGTGAAGGTTTAGTTATACATTGGAAACTAATATGAAAAAACATTAGTGAGATCCCTATAAAAATTTCTATGGAATGTGTAGGGATGTTCCTAAGGATATGTCTATGTATAGGTTACATTACTAGGTTTTTTTGTGATAATCATAACTAACCTTGGGTTAAACCGAAGATATCATAGATTGAAATATTATAATTAATTTACCTTACTAATGTGTTTTTAATAACTGATATTTATTTCTAATACTTCTCTTTCTGGTCTTAGTCAGTAGCTTGAAATATATAAAATGTGGTTAACCATTGAATGTTTCAGATGTGGTAATTATGGGAATAATAGAAAATATATTTCTTAAGTGGAAATATCCAGAAGAGAATCATGAAGATGGTATGAGTATTGGTCATACTATTGTCAACGACATGTGAAATGCATGTCATGTACTTCTAGTATGGTTTACATTAAACATCAAAATCCCAAGGTTGATAAACCTTATTTCATGATTAATACTTTAGGAAATACTACGGCGATAGATCCTAATAAATTGTATAAGAATAAATTTGGATGATTGAGGTGTATATGATTAAGTAGTAAAAGATTATTTTATATAAATAAGTTTTCCATTATGGATTGGAAAGGATATTAAAAATATTTCTACGTAGAATGAAAAGAGATTTAATAGTAAGGTTATACACTTGGAGAACCCATGATTAAGGCGAAGATAACCCTTAATATGTCATTTATGTTAAGATAATGATGGATATGAATAAATAAATAAAATGATGCTTGTTTCTCGACTACTAATTACAGAGTTATTTATAAGAGGCTTATGATATCATAGATGATGTATACCAATTTTTGGGAATAAATGAAACATTTCCAATAAGATTTGGAATAATGACACATGGATGTTTTTTATAAGGATATATGGTAATTTATGTTATTAACAAGACTCAAGAGAATACCCGATGAAGGTTTTCAGATTTTTAGAATGTGACCAATGAGAGATACCTAATGATACATGGTGGATAACTGTTAAGATGATTTTGTGTAGCTTTTTCTATAGTTTTGGATTTTCAGATTTCAGAAGGATTTGAAGGTTATCAAATTTGATGAAGGAGTAAGTTAAACATCAAATGAAGTGTGTTAGAAGAAATTATTATATCACAATATATGAACGTATGAATATTTCAGATACTATTCTAACCATTTGGTTGAGACACGTAGATTGACCTATCATTATACCGCATGATCTCCGAACACTTTATGAATGAAAAATTAAACTTCATTTCTTCGAATACGGGATGGAGAAAAAATTGTTAAATGCATGACAAATTATTATATCGTATAGAAATAAAGTAATTATTTATTCTCATGTTCTCAAACATTAGGAAATGTATCTTGCTGTTGAAAAATTATATCCTAGTACCTTATTATCTGATGAATCTGATGGTCACTTATATCATTGCAGATTTATGGATATCTAGTAGTTATATTTCTGAAAACCTTATTCTATATCCATATCCATCAAAACATGTTAGTTAGATTTCACTTCCATATACATGTTTTCACTTCCCAAATAATATCTCCTATGTGGAAACCCAATGATGAGTTAATTTCGGTAATTTTCATATTCATAACATTCCTTTTCAAAATGATGTTTCAGTATTCCTTTTTATGATGTGGGATTCTATGAAATAAAATTTCATGTAGAAAACACTTTATGAACCTAATGAATTTCGAGAGAGAAATTCATTTTAATGGGGTAGAATGTAACACCCCGAGATTTTATGAGATGGATTATTTAAATTTTTTTGATGTATTATATTGTACGCTACACCAAGATTAGATAGTGTTATACACAACAACATATTATTGTGTAGTATATGAAACACTATTTTTCGATTGTGTTACAGACAATTTAATGTTCGTTTGATAAAATTTAATCCACACAAAACTGTGTTTAGATTTTGTTTAATGTATAAATGAAATATATCTGGAATATGTTATAAGAAACTCCAAAGGTAGATTTCACTACACTCAACACTTACTTGGATTGCGTTACACGCAATAGCGACCCTCTTCGATAGCATGTGTTTTACGCAATACAGAGTTTCACTAAACAATGATGTATTATTAAAATATTAATAATTAATTTGATATAAACCAGTTATTATGAATAGTATTAACCCCATTTTGAATTTTATATAACATTTTAAATCATATTATACATTTTCTAGAACAAGATATGATAAAAAATATATTTTTACGATAAATGAAGTATTTTTAAAAAAAATCAAGTATAATCACCTTTTGATTGCACAACTATTTTAAATATATTTCATGACACTTTTATAAGATAAATTTGACAAAATAAACTAATTCATCATAATAGCGACATAAAATTATACTTTTTTTGATTTTTTTTCTATTAATTTTTTTTAATGAATAGTGGATAATAATATATTTTAATTTTTAACCATTATTTAATATAATTTATTTATATAGATATATTGTAAACTAAATTGGTTTTAAAGTATAATTGTATTATATCATTATCATTTAATTTATTTTTAGTCATTGGAAGTAATTTTACATTCAAATTGGACAAAAATAGATGTCAATATTATGAATGTTATAGTTTCTTAAAAAGCAGATTTTTAGATTTAACATCTGGAAGTAATTTTAAATTACTTACTACAAATATTGTGTTTTAAAATTGAAAACTGGATTCCATATAATAAATCAGGAGGTCCAATGTGTTTAAATAGGTATGTTTTATTTTTAGACATTAGGAATTGTAACTTCATTAATTATTTTATTTACCATGGTGAAAGGGTAAATCTGGTAAATATGGGTAAAAAATAACATTATAATAATAATAAACTACCCTAACACAGGTCCTAATATCATTGGATTATATATTTCTGACCATGGGAATATTTTGGTAGATTTTCGGACCTCATGGATTCACTTCGTTTTGAAAATGTCAATTTGTAGTAATTAATTTAAAATAATGATAATTATAACCAAAACATATATATTTTACAATAACAATGTTAATATAGGGTAATATAACTGATATCTATTTCAATAAATAGTAATTTGATGAATAAAAATATTTCCTACATCATGGTATTTTATTTTTAATTTTTAGACATTATATAAATATATATATTTTTGACACAATTATGATGTAATGATTATCTTATTAATGAACTAATCATATAAATGCATTTATAAATATTAAAATTAATTTAAATCGGTCATTTTGAGTCCATACACGAATTTTATTGATGACATTGATATATTAGGGATTATTTTATGCCTTTGGTTTGAACTAATCTAGTTTTTATGTGTTTTTAAAAAGGCAAGTATGAATAGTGTCCAAAAATGAAATAATTGATAACATAAAATATAAAATAGTTTATTAAATGATTTTATAATCATAAAAATATATGATTCACAAAAATGGTTAATATATGTTCAAATATGTAATTTTGACTTTTTTTGTCTTTTGATATTATATGGTAATTAGCTTAACCCACATTGTGTGAATTACATGATATCACGGTAAGAATAAAAAGGATAAAATAAGGGTCAAACCAAAATAATAAGGACACAATAATATTTAAAACATGTACAAAAATTATTGTATGATATGTATTCAAATTTTTTTTTCTAATATTAGTTTTAAATACGTTTTGGACCATTTTAAATCAAATTTAATTTATATTAAATTATTTTTTTAGAGTTTTTAAAAGTTACCCTCTCCTCTCTTATAAAAGGGCTCCTCCTCACTCAACACTTCACTCCATTTTAAGACTTCATGCACGGCCAAACTCATCCAATTTCTCTTATGAAATTCCCTAGTTACATTTTATAGGTTCTGGTCTTCTCAAAATACCAACTCTATTAACATAAGTGGAATTTTAAAAGTGGCCTGTCAAGGAAGAGGTAATCTCTTCTATCAAATCATTCCAATTTTTTTCTTTCTCTACATCATCTTCTTTAGTAGTTTCAATATAATGTAATTAAATCAGTATCAATCGTATAATAATATGTTATTATAAATATGATACAACCTTATTTCAGCTTCTACCCATCTTATGAAAAACAAAATCACCACACGTGCGTACGTAGGACATACCATCTCCACACCGTGTTATAATAGGGTTTTCACCACCACCTTACATGGATGGGTATAATGGTGAAAATAATAAATATATATGATTTTTATAACATGGTTATAATTCTTAGATATTATACCCCATCCACTTCAATACCATTCAACAATTATTTTAAAAATATCATCACTTGTGCGTACGTACGACTTACCGTCTCGACAACGCGATGATATTACTTCTCCACGTTAACCATTACAGAATGAATATATAGTATATTGAATAAATAACCCTGAAATAAAGTACATTATAGTACTACTATATTTATTTATACTTATATTTCATTTATTTACTTCTATTAAATTTAATTAGGAAATGAAAACAGTGTTCATTCATACGTACGACATACCGTCTCCATGAATGATGCCTTCCATATGTTTAATATTTCAGTTATATATATATATATAATGAATATATATAATATATAAATTATGTTTTACATTATGGATGTATTCAAATCATGATATGAGTAATTATATCAAGAATAACAATTCAAAACACAAATGATTGATAATGTGATTATTACCCAAAACATAGCCTTAAAATTGAATTGGAAAATGAATGGCTAATATAATGTAATTATTTAATCATATAAGATATCATAAATATTATTATGGTTCTGTACAATTAATAATATTTTTAAACCCACTATATAGATTTTTCGAACACATATGGAATAAATTGGACCTAAGGTATGGGATAATTTTGAAATTTCATTTTTATCCGAGATTGTATATACGTAATTATTAACATGGGTTATATATATCATCTATGTCCATTTATTCTAAATTTATTTTCACAAAATATTTACTATTATTCAATGTATTTTTAATGAAATTTTTGCCCATTTTGACTTTTACTACATGGTATGGAAGGAATCATTCTTTTGTTTACAATACGATGAACTTTTTGAATTTTTTGGAAAAAGAATGAGGAGAATGTTTTTTTAACTTATATGGTATGAATCGATTTTATTACGGTTTTATGACACTTTATTTCCATGATGCTTAATCTACACTATCCCAATTTTATATTCAACTAAATTGTTTTCTTTTAAATTTTCATGGAATTTTTTGAAAAGAAAATATTTTTGAAGATGAAATGAAATTTTCATCAAGAACTGAGTTCATGTGGTTTTTCCATCCCAAGGCACGAAGGACTTCGTGTTTTTTTATTATAATAATAATTCCACCATTTAAGTGAAGAAGGGGGAAACCCTAAGAGACTTAATAAATTTAAAGGCAAAACAAAACCCAAAGATTAAAACGATATGAAAACATGGGACTACCCCTCCCCAGAATTTGACTGTGATGAATCTCTTCATCGTTGCATACCTGCTCAGAAAGCACATGCCCTATGTCATAACATAGTCCTGAAATGATGGCTAACTCCATATCCTCTCAAATATCCGAATCTGAAAATCACTGTAATGATGAACCCCTATCTCTAAATCTTCCTTGGGGCCTAATCCATGTGATTAAATCCATCCAACTTGGATGATCAACAACGTCATACAAAATTAGAATAAAAACATCGAAATCCAATTTCACAACCCATCGCAGCCCAAATGTCATTCATTCCAAAAAAATCCACAAAATTAAGATTCAAAATTTCAAAACATCGTCATCCATCCAGAAACCAGCAGTTCCATTAATAAATCAGACATCCCTTCCTCAAGTCTCACCGACTAACAACACTGACGACCACCGTCGCCGTCAAAAAACGTCATCAACAACCGAAATTCACCACTGACTACACTGGCATCCTTCTCAACGGGTTGAATCTCCCGAACCTTCCTAGAAAATCCCAGTACTCATGAAAACACAACCCAAAACCTCCATTGATACCAACATGCCCAACTGACCTGGAAGGGGAGTGGATCTGAAAGCCAGAGCCTAGTGGGAACATCATAACCTCCACAACAAAAAACCAAAAGAAACTAGTGGGGATAGAACCCAGAAATAAGAAAAAAAACAAAAAATAAATACCATCACCACCAACATATCTCCACTGCTGATGAAGACCCCCGCAAAATAACCGAACCATAGCCCATCACCACCATCACTCGATGAGCCCGCAGATCCAACCAAGCACACAGATGAGACACGGCTGCAACCTCAAACTACAGCAAACCAGCTCTCAACCATGGACTTCACCATGCCACCACAGAATCGAAACCCACAAATGATCATGAGCCTTCAACGCTGTAGAAGCTCGGAGATGGCTACTGAACATGACGTCGCTAGAGTACCCACGAACCCTCAAAACAAAAGAGCCCGAGCCTATAGTGATGCTTAAATATGTAATCGAGCCTCATCGTCTCCATGGAAGGAGAGGCACACTAAGGACTTACTGCGAACTGAGAAGCGAATCCGCGACCTACCAAGAATGTAACGACATCAATGGGTAAACCCTAGCGCTGCGGAGGATCCCCTTACGGGCCCATTCTCTCCATTTGTAAGTTATTGTTCAAGTGGTTTATCAAAATTATTTTCCATCTTAGATGTCTCTCTTTAAATATATTTATGTTTCTATTTCTATTAATTCTATTATTTGACTATGTTACTATTGAAATTGTATTTTATATGGATTATCTTTTATTGGAATGATGTTTATGAAAACCCATTTTTTTCCTGGGATATGATATAATGAAATATTTATGTTTTTTTAGGAACATGTTAGAACGATTTTTTTATGATATGGGTGAACCAATATCCCCCTCCATTGCATTGGGTAATGATTTATATCTCATGATATAGGCAAGGCTGGAACGACAAGGAAATTTGGTTCATTAATAATGGGCGGAAACGACAAGTGAATATGATTTAGTAATACTTTGAAGAAACGGAATGTTAACCCATTTCAGTAATGTGCTTCTTCCAATATGATGGCCATGGCAGTAATTCGTTGGTTACTATGGAAATTACATTATATTCTTATTAGTTTTCCACAATTCCATGTTGTATGCCAATACTATTTTATCATATTTAATTTACATTTATGATCTATTCCTTACATAGTGTCATGATTTATTTCATGACTCTTGTTTTTTAAAATAAAATTTTATGTTAATGTTTTCAGATTATTATGCTTAGGTTTTGGTGGATGTTTTTAATTTTTACCTTTACTAAGAAATTTATCTCACCCTTTTTATGTTATTATTTCCCCAGTATATAATGAACTGTTTTAGGTAAGAAACCTAATGGGGAAGAACATTATGGGAGATGTTGAAGATATTTAACTATGTAAAAATATTGTGTTCCAAGTTTCCAAAGACACTAAACAAACATTGTCTTTGGGTGTTTGTTTGTGTCATGTATAAATTATTCTGCAAAATAAATTTCATGTCCATGTATTTCACTCTCGGGTCACTACAGTATCCATATATCCTATTTCCACCACCACAATCCTCTACATACCTACCCTTCACATATCTATCCTGAAAGGAGTCCCCATTAATAATATACCATGCGAGTTTTCCCTACATTCCCTACATAGAATTAGACACACTATGTAAATTAACACCACCTTTATCGATCTGGTTTTCCACCCATTCATAAGAATACCAGTTGGAATTTCTTCCTTGATTAATGTCCCATATGAATGAGTATATTATTTCTTCCACATGGTTAAAATTTTTTGGGGACTTGGTGTTGGAAATAATGTGCAAAAGAATAGATGATGGTATTCTATTAACCCGTGTTATTCAACCTCAGAATAAAACAATATTATTTTTTAGTTGAATATTTTATCATTGACCCTAATAATAATACCTTTGAATAATTCCTTCTTGATCATGCCATCTGATATGGGAGCTATTAGATATTCCATTAAGAGGATTCTTTTTTCACATAAGTTCATCATGAATGATCATACAAAATCTATTCATGCAGTTTTTGGATATGTAAATGAATATATTTTCATAGTAGTTCATATATCTTCTCTACTCTCCCTAAGTCCCCATTAGTCGTTTAGATCATATAATCAAACATTATCTACCATTAATAAATAAAAATATTCTATCTATGAATATGATATTAGAAACAATCACTAACCCAAACTGATTTCAATAAGTGTTGGTCTTCACCTCAGACATATTGCATAGGATGTTAATTGTAATATCTTGTAATAAAAGAATAAAAAATCTAGAAGAAACTAAATTACCATGAACTAACCATAGAGTGCCTATAAAAAATCAAGGCTCCTCCCCATGATCAGAATAAAAATCCAAAGAGGTGTATAATATCTGATGAATAGGTCACATACACACTCCTTGAAGAAAAACAATATAATGAACTTAATAATGAAACCATGTTCTATCTGATAATAAGACTGTTCATGATTCACATTAATAATAATCTTGGATATGGGGTTTTTTCTTATATTTAACCACTATTTCATTATAAATCCTTATATCCCCTTGTATGGTTCTTCCTTTCCTGAAGTTCTATTGTTTCTATGAGATGATTCGGGAATGAACTACCCTAATTATTTTATTCAAAAGAAAAATTATAATTTTACATGAGAATATACATAGGAAAATTGGCTTATATTTTTTGAAATGATGGAGTCCTTAATTATTGGAATCATAACAACAATATATGTGCAAAGAGCACTGGGGAGATCCCCTCCTATTGAAAAATTCCACAACTACATCTATCACATGACCCATTATAAAATTTCATGTAGACATATAAAATGGACCATAGAATTGTTCATGTCCCGATAAACTCTTTTGGTATATGTTGGGAATGGACTCCTTGTTCTCTTCCTCCTCAATTATTCCCTCCATCTAATTATTGTCCCTATCCTCTACCACCTTGGTTATGATATGGAAAAATATTTTATCTATATTCCACCTGAATCGCCAACATTAAATTTTTATATTGTTCCAAGATAGTTGACCATGATAATTATAAATTGTTAATTTCCATTACACAACCACACCCCATATGTAAAAAAATTATAAAAATAAAGATATATTTCCTCAACACATTCAATTCCTCAATACACACTAGGTAGTATGAATCATTTATATTTCCCTCAAAATAAAATGATACCTTGATATTTTACTTATTTTTATTTTTATTTCCAAAAGTTTATTAGATAAAATATCTTTTTCCTACACCATCATAATAAAGTGATCTTTATTGTAGCACTACTGTAGTTTCACCTCTATCATCATACTAATCTTTTTAATCTCCCCATGGATTAAATCATGGACATGTTTTTTTATAACCACTACTGATGGTATTTTTTGATACTTTTTCTGTTGTTTTTTTTTGATTTCAGAGGAGGCACCCTATGATGGTTTTATAATGATGTCAATAAAATATGTAAGAATTATCAATGTCACATTCAAGTAGATGAATAGTAGAATCTATTACCTATTCTACGCTAACTATTTAACTGTATTAGAGTCATCGAATAATCCAACAATAGATGATTAATATTAATAAAATATCTACGAGGAAAAGAAATGATTCAATGATTGATGGATAGGATAAGATCAATCTAAAAATAGATCCTCTATTTCCCCTTTTGGTTGTAATACCTTGTGAAAGGATCCATGGAAAAACCCACATTAATAATCCCATTGAATGATACAAAATATCTGACATATTGAATTGATTATTAATATATTCTAATATTCATTTATTCTATGAGTCAACCATAATGGTGATGAAGTTACATTAGACAAACCATAGAATATTAAATTCTTGATAATTTGAAGGATTATGCAATAAATTTACCCAATTGCTTTCATTAATCATTGCATTGAAAAATGAGAAATAGAAATTTATTCACTCAAAATTAACAATATAGATTATAAATTATGTATATAATTCAATTCAATTAATTCACAAGTATTTCAATAAAATATATATGTTTTTACTTAATGTACTCTCATGCATGACACATGAAACACCAATCATTTTGGCAATGTAAAATATGAATTTTTCATCCTGTTTGTGTTTATGAACTACCATTATGGATTCATGGATTCTTAATATTTCATTTTCAATAAAAGTTCACCTGGTTTAATCCAAAAATCTCATGGAGTTCTATATGGTAATAAAATTCATTGGGAGGTATGTGTTGAAACAGTGCGGCTATGGGAGTCCCCATATTTTTTAACAGATCGAGATGTTCTAAAACAATAATTTCAGTTGTTTCAAGTAAGATTTCATCCATCCACAGACACAACAGATTGAGAGTGAACTCCCTTCCTTCCCAGTAATGGTCCTCCTATTAAGGAATCCATATCTTAGACTCCCAATGTGAAAAACTAATTGAAATCTCATAAATTCTAAAGCATATATGCCAAATTCTCCACTTCCAAAAAATAACTGGTGTCTGGTCTATTGTTTATAGCCATCCCCGCATGTGGGATCATGTTCATTCCTAGGCCAAAAACAATTGTATTCTCTTTATTGGAAAATATCACAAGTTGGTATGAGGTATGATATAGAGAATCCATTGAGACAGTCATTGTATCTATGTCTTGTTTGATATAATCCTCAACATCCACGACAAAGGAACATGTCATCTCCATCCTTGATATATCCACACAATCCACCCAAATGAGAGACAATAGTTGATCCCAGGAATTTGGTTATATGTGCTCAAAATAAGGAAGGACCCTATGTAAAAAAGGTTTTTATCGCTCATGATTTGAAGGATCGACTATACTTAATGGAATCACAAGTATCATTAGGGTGAAATCAATTCCCCAATTACAAGGGAAACATACTCCTTCGAAAAAATCACCTTGATAGACAATATACACCATAGATGGGGTGATGACCTATTTAGAAACGTTATGGTAACCATATATCTTGTACGAGTCACCCTTGTATTGGGGATTTGTTGGTTTTGACACCTTTAAGATGAGGCATTAGGGTCTATATGTTTATAAAGAGTAAATTTTAGACAAAATCATTCATAGAATCTTGAAGGCTAATGATAATAAAGGAACTTACACTAAGAGAGGTCTTCACCATCCCATGATAGGATAAATTAGGGATGAAAAAAATGATAGATCGAATTACACACATATACATACTGAAGAGGTAATATGCATTATGTGGGTGTATGTTTCTACAGATATAAAACCACTAAACACATCCCCATGCTCTTTAGGATAAATTGATTTTACAGAGGAAATGAGAGACCCAAAAAATATACCTAGATGAATCTCATAGATGAGAATTCTCCATAGTAGGAATCCCTACAACACCTGGCCAATAAGGATATATAGGATCCACACATCCAGGGCTCCCAGGACATGGCCTTTTTAAAATAATCCCTATAAAAGAGGTGAATGTATAATGATTTCCTACAATGATTTGACACTATGATATTAATATTGAGACCCTGTGATCCCATGAATGTGTGAAAAATGGACAAGGATCCTCTCTATCACCTAAATATTACCACTAAAAACCCATCAATGAAAAGTCGAATCTGCATTGAGCTCGTATACAAAAAGGTCTACCGAAAAGAATCTATCCTAATAAAATGCATAATAGAGATCAAGAAATATATAATTAATAAATATGATACTTATGTAATGATTAATATTTTTAAGATTTAAAATCCGCGGACAATGATTTAGAATTAGATCCTTTAAAATAAAACATGCATGGAAAATGCACTAATTTCATCAAAATATTTATTTTAAAAAATAATTATTGATAAAAGGGATATTGGATATTATAAGTGAATTATATACAGTCATATGTGCATTTATGTATTTCAAAAATATATTTAAAACAAATATATATTTATTATACATTTATCTTGAATGAATCATAAGTACGACAAAACATGATGTAAGGGTTTATGTTTCATCATAATTTCTATTTAGGATTGTCAATATTAAACTTCTGTTGAGGGATATTATATGATCATTATCTTTTAAACACAAAAAATTATATTCTCCTCTATTTATTCCTATAATTTTCATGTGTTATTTCAATTTTCCACGTTATAGTATAGATAATAATTGATAATTTTTTAAAAATGTAGGTTAAATTTATTTTTTCTTCGGGAAATGAATGTTTTGATCCATGTATATTTTAATTGATTTGTTCCCAACAATTTTATCTGCTATTATGAAATAATTATCTAAATTCATATTTAACCATATTTTACTTTTGTTTCAAAGTTATTAGAAGGAATTAATACAATTTTTTTTTAAAAAAATTATACCTTTTACAAGAATATTGAAATGAATCATTTATAACATTTACCAGACAAAAATATTTCTCTATTTCCTAAAATATCATTTTCATTGAATCATAATTTAAATATTTTTGTAGTTATCTTTAAATAAAATATTTTTCTCAATATTCTATAATTTTTTTGAATATATTCAAATAATAGGGTATTATATATATTTTAGATGAAATGTTGAAAACGTTATTTTAAATTTTTTTCCAATCTATATAAACATAATTTAAGAATTATTATAATTTTATAGGTTTATACTAATATGATACCATCAAATTTGTTTCTATGAATTTCATATGATGATGAGGGTTTATGGATGATTCTATAAATCTCTTTACTTTCCCATTTGAATGTTTAGTGATGAAGAAATATTTTTCAAACCCATATCCCTACCACAATTTATGAAATAATGAAATAATGAATGTTTCAATGATTTTTTGAACGCTTATCTATGGTTTTCATTTTGTGATGGGTTGTTATAGAAATATATTGTCCTGTAATATATTGGGTAAATATTGAAATCTCATGGGATATTATGAATTAAAATGGGGAATAAACAATGATTAGTCAGTGACTCAATCCAATGTGATTGTATTGCGATAGAATCACTTTAATGAAATGATATAATGGGTAGTGAACCCAATCGACTATGAGAATTTATCATCTCTCATTGTATTTTATATGAACCTTGAGTAGTGATATCTTTTTTATTATTATATATTCCAAAAAACTATGCCTTATTATTAGGATATATTATCTTGGCTCAAGATTTATTATAGATTATTCTTCACTCTTACGAATTATATCTATTTTACTTATAAATATTAATACCTTGATTTAATATTACTGATCATTGATTGATTAGTTAGGAGTTTCATATGTTATGATAATGTTCTTATACCCATATGCTTACTAGATTCTCACTTATGATCAATAATTGATGTCTTACATGTTTACTCATACTAGGTATCTAATACGAATCATTTTTATATTTACATTTTCCTAGGTTATTATGAGTTATTTTATATGGGGTATTTCTTATAAGGGTGAATTTTGAAATGAAAATAATGGGATATTTTGAACATATCAAAATAAATAACTTGATTACATATCTAGTATCCAAGAACACTAATCCTATATGGTTCTATAGAATGTATTATTATGAGATGAATATTATATTAATCTAAATTTATGTAATATATATATATATAATATTATTGACTCACCAAATAGAATATTATTTTTGATAAGTATTTAATATGATTATTATTTGAGTCAGTTCCGCTGAAGATATATTTTACTTTCAGTTATTTTTATATTGTATTGGCTTGTGGGACATTTTATTTTTTTACATGATCATAGTGATTCCTTGACATAATAGGTAGATATATTTTTTTATAAATTATACATGTTTTCTGACATCATTATATTTTGAACATCAAGGGCCTATTTACAGCATAATTTATATGTCCATAGGTTCTCTTGTGTCATTTATATAGAAGGGTCATGCTAAATTTTCAATAGATTTGGTTACAACACTCATTCATTTATATTGATTTAATAGTCATTCCATAATTGTTCGAGTCCCTCATTTCTAATAAGAAACCTCTAGAATACAAAAATGCACACTTGAGGCCATGTGGTTACGATACATGAGTTCTATTTTGGAGATCTATATCAGGGCATTGTAAAATAGAATAATTACATCTTTTGGGATGAGTACTGTTAGATAGAGTTGGATTTCTGTTTCTGTACATCTTATTTAGATCAATAACATGCCTATCCATCATGACATAGGTTTAAACTAAAGATTTAAAGAAATGAAATGTTTTTTATTAGTCACTGTAACATGAATGAGGTGTTGGATTATAACATGATTCCCAACATGAGATAGACATGTATCAGGATTAGTTAAATAGAATGAATAATAATAAGTAAGTTATTCATGTACCATGATAGTGTCATGTTAGTGGAATAACGCAAGGGACTATTGTAGGACTTGGTGGACATGAAACCTCATCAGAATCCATTAATAATTAATAAAGCATATAATTTAATTGATGTATTCTTGATAAATGTTTAATGGTTTTTTGGATTTTTAGTGATATAGGGGTCATTTTTTATTGGATTTGATGTGTTTTTGGACTATATAGAGAATTGATTTATATAATGGTTATATTTTTTTATATAAAAACTAGTTAAAAAAGATACACATGTTGTGGTATGAAATGTGTGTAAATTGGTTTGAATGCTTGTTTTATTTGATATATATATTGGAGCCATTGATTTTGAAATGGTTTTGTAAATTCATTTATTCATGAAAATACAGGGAAAATGATTTCGCAGATGGATTTAAAATGGTATTTGAAGTTGGATTTTAATTTTTTTTAAAAATATCGAATTTTTAATGAGAATGTTACCATTAGATTCATGTATTTTTGTGAGATTTTTAGTTGTAATGAAATCCAATAGATTCCAAGGGAAATCTATAATTATTAGTTTAGTTTTTTATCTGCATAAAATTATTAGAAAGGGGTTTTGGAAATAATTTACTCATAACAATTTACATTAGTCTATGTAGATTTTATGTTTCTGCCCTGATGACATAGATGATAAATTATGTTCTTAACATTTATGACATATTTTTTTGAATCTTCATGTATTCATGGAAATTTTTTGGCTAGATGATTAGAAAAATAAACCGATTCAGGTTTGGACGAAGATTTTTTTTATGTACATTGAATAAATGGGTGTTGGCTAGTGTGTTTTGTGGCTGCGTCCTTCTAATTTTAGGAGAGCCTCTTGTTGTAGGATCCTAGGATGAATAATTTTATTGTGGATTAGTAACTAGATGTGTGTTGATGCCTTCTGGTGTGCATCTATTGATGTATTTTTGGATTATTTAACATGTTGGACAACTTAGTCTGTTTATCTGGGTGATTTTTTGGTGGGGAGTTCATGTCAACATAATCAGCCATTGGTGGAAGAGTTTTATAGTATTGAACACCATAATTAAAATGACTGATCAAATATTGATACATTATTTATTGGGATTAATATGTGTGGGTGATAATTGCCTTAGAAATCAGTGATCAATGTTTTGTGTTTGGTGCTCAACTGTGACTAGAGTGGTCACATATAACCATTTCACAATCTAAAAGAATATATGATGGTGGTTAAAGTTTGATGTTTAGTTTGTAGGAGATATGATTAAAATAATATCATGGGGGATCACCTCATCAGTCATGGGTGTATAATCCTAGTATCAAATTGTTCATGGGTGCTGTGATATTAGTCATTGTATAATCATGGTGGATTCATTGTAAAAATTTGTGATAAGTTGTGATTTAATTTATTTCATTGGTAAATAAGAAATTACATGTTCAAATGCAGTATGGGATGGAATCATTGAGTTGGAATTAGGAAGCATGTAGTGTTATAATGATATGACTGTAATTTGTAATGGTTGTCTTCTGTTTATCAGGACTATAGAATAATGATTCAGGGGATTGGTGGAGGATTCAACAATTGTGTTTCCCAAAGATCCGAGTTTAGAAATTTTTTGGGTGTTTGCATAGTTCATCAGCAACTTCATTTATTAATTCATCATAACTAGGAGGTGCAGTGATGTAGTGGGGAGTTAATAGTTAAGGAACTATGTTTTTTGGGAGAATTCATTCAAAGGAGTACCACAACATATGGTTTTATAGAGAAGTATTATTTAAGATGGAATCAATATTAGTACAATAAAATGTTACATAGATGATGTTGTGCATGGATCAAACTAGTGGGTTGTTAGAAAATTTTACTTAATATGGTTCGGTATTCATAGTTACAAAGTTGGGGCATGTTCAACACTTGTTGATGAGATGTTGTTTGTTAGTCATTAAATAATTAATAGTATACGTTCGAGTTCTTGACTAAAGTATTAACCTAAATTCTCAATGATAATAATCATTATTGAGTGATTTTTAAAGACCTGTTTTATTAAAAGTTGTGAATTTATGGTTGCGTTATAATTTTTTTTGTTGTCAGGTGATTGTTTTGGTATATGGGAATCATAATAATATTTTGAATGTTTTTGAGTAGTTAAATTGTATTTTTAAAATGTGGTTTGAGTCTTAGTAAGTGTTTTGAATGATTGGAAAGATTAAATAGTAGTGCTGGGGTTATCAAGATTATAATAATTGAAAAATAATTCCATTATTAGTGTGAATGGTTATTCATGTAGTGAAAGACCACTATGGGGGTCTTTTCATTTGTTGAATGTTGTTTCAGAGGTGATCTATTACATCTCAAAATCCTTCACGACATGTATTATGGTTCACGATGGGATGATTTTTAGGAAGATAATTCCTCCCTATTCCTGAATCCAATTCACACTATAACCATTATGGTTACACCAGAGGCCATGTGAGGTTCCATTTTTGGGTTATTTTTTGGTATTTTCATTAGTTTTCCATTTTTAGTGACCTCTATGTCTCCCTCTGTTTTGGCGACTTGAATGAAGGGGGAGATCCCCTCTTGGATATCCCTATTCTCTCATTTGGTGCGACATTGACCTAGATAACTCATGAATATTTATTCATGACAATAAGAGGTAAATAAAACCACTCAACTTACCTCTCTTGTACTTTTTCCATCATTATCCTCCAATTTCTATTGTATACATTAGGTTTTGGGTGGTTAATTTCGTTACATCATGGTGTAATCACTACTCTTGATGTCTATTTCATGTGTGACTCATATTGTATGTCCCTGGATGGTGAAATCAAGCTGTAATTCATCATTTCACTTAAGGTACGTCTCTAGTGATTTAATTTAGTATTTTTATCATTTTTTGTAAAATATTCTATTTATATAGTGATATAATTAAGGTATTTTTTTCGTGGTCTACGTGTTTTTCAAGAGTAGACACCAATGTAGGGATCATGAATTTAGAACCATGAGGTCATGCAGTGAGTTTGTATCATTTTTCCATGTTTTTAAATTGGTTTTAAAATGTGTGATACTTTAATTTGTTAATTTTAATTATGGAAACCCATTTTCATGGTATTTAAGGATGTTGGTATAATATATGGACATATTAATGATCATCTATTAAATTATGTTCCATAAATTTATTTAGGATTCTATGTAAATTGGTGATATTTTATTTTGGTTCCAACATTAGTATTATATCCAGGCATGTTACATGAAGTATGTGATTCCTAAATAAGGATGTAAAAGAATTACATAACCCAAAATGAATACAAGAATATTATATTTAGCCACATAATTAAATGGTGGTTCCCTGGTCAAACATGTTTCAGTGGTCCTCCAAATCGATATTGATGTTATTAAGAGTGGGTTTTTAAAGAATAATAGACCGTTTAAAATGAAATTTAAAAAATATTATTTCATTGAAATTTAATATAATGAAAATTGTGTGATTTGATTAATGGAATTTGAAATGGAATTTTAAAAATAGTAGAGTTTTATGTAAATAAAATTTTATGAAATTTTGGAATGAGGCCTATCATGTGTATGAAGGCATGTGATTCATTTATAATGGGTTTCAGAAAGTAAATTGGATGGGTTTTCTAGAACATATACAAGGTATTGGTGTGATTTTGTGTTAATATACCCAATCGTGTGTGGGTGATTCCATTTTTTTAATGTTGGTGTTCTTATTCTGCTTCTTAATTATGATGGATTCTATATTATTATGATGCATGATGATGCATTTTGTGGGTATAGATACGTGAGAACTTGTTTCAACAATCAATGTATTGGGTTTATTTAGATCTATGTGATTGAACCAATAGAGTGTCAAGGTGGGAATCATGATTCATTTGGTATAAATGAATTGTTCCAAAGAGGCTAGTGACCTAATGATTATTTTACAGGTTATGTTATTGGAAACAGGCATTACATGGGTTATATATGTTGTGCTAGGAAATGGACTTAGAGGGTGAAAAGGATCATGAGGCATGTACTTTCCTATTGTGATAAAAAAAGGGATATTGGTTTTTCGAATTTTTCTTGAGTAGTATTGGGTCGAGAATGTGGTCCATGAAAACGTTAGTGAATCTTGGTTTGGGGAATTATTGAAGCATTCATATTGTAGGGATTAAGAAAATAAAATGACTCTAATGTTTCCAAATAAAACAAGGTGGATTACCGAGTTCATATCATATGAGGAGATTCATTACTTTTTACTCACATTATCTAATTCATCAAATGTATTTCTTTTTTTATTATTTTTTTATTCTATGAAATCAAAAAAATTATAATTTTTAATAAATAATAAAATAAAATCAAATACTAAATTACAATGAAATTCTAAAAATAAAGAATTCTAAAAGAAATAAATTGGTCATAGTTTAATTTTTAATATCTATCATAATTATTACTTAATATGAAAATTTTAGTTTGACAGTCCAATCATTATATATCATGCATGAATCTATTTCCTTTTTCATATATGTAGTGAAATATAAATGCAAATGAAATATAAATTCAACCTCCTCTTATATTCAATGTCGATGGAAGAAAATAATTGGGGGTGCTTCTTCTTCATGGACATGGTTCCATATTATATCGTTTCATCCATTGATCACCTCAACACTGTTTCTTGGATATATATTCAATGGATGGGAGGAAAATGAAAATTAATAAAATAACATAAGTAGATAAGGGTTACATGTTTTGGGGGGAAATACCCACATCCAGGCATGTCACATGAATCTTACACAGAAAAAGTATTAAATAACACCTTACCTACCCTAGGTCAAGCCTCGAGCCAGCCCATCATTTTCAAGGGTATGATACCACAATGGCGTTAAAAATAGAATAAATGGGGAGAAAAGGTAACAACAATAAAATCAGAATAGATTATGAAGATGATTAAAACAGATGAAATTAAAAAATAAAAAATAGAAGAATAGAGATAGAGCACCAAGAGGGGGGAATAAAATAATATAAAATATAAAATTAAACGACATGAAATAATAATTTCATTGATAAAATAAAAATTAAAAACAAAATAATGATATAGAATGAAGAAAAATAATTAGAACACGAATGAGAAAAATTAGATCAAGGATGAACAGTGTTAGTTAAAACCAATGAATGATTGAATTAATTATATTTTTGAAAATAATGTCAATAAAATTTTAAAAATGAATAAAAAGGAAATAAAAAAATAAAAATAAAATAGTTGCAACAACTTATTTGATGGCTTCCTTATATGGTCTGGAACTCTTATCTTCAATGGATGGGGATATTATTTTATAGTTCAAGGGAAAGCCTCATCCTCCTCTTGTATTTACATATTTTATATGAGGTCTTCCCATATCCTTTGTTATGGTTGAATCATTTAATATATCCCTGATATGCAGTTGTAATATTTGGAAACACCAAATAAAATTGGGTGTTAATGATATATAGGGGAAACCATTGAACCATATTGCATGGGATCGATGCTTGGGTGCACATGGGTGGAATTGATGATTTTTTTCATGTGAGTGGTTAAAATGATCCCTGATGTCCTTCAAAATTTATAGTCGCCAGAGGCAGCTCCAGTAGCAATAATGGTTTCATCCTCCTTTAAAAATGGCAACATGGTGGTCTCTTGGGGTCAAAGAAGTGATCAATGGATCCCCATATATTAGAAAGTGGTGCGTATATTGATGTCGATATTTGATTTCTGTGGCCATGACAATTTCTAATAAGAGAAGCTAGAAGTGTTCAGTGAAATAGAGCATAGGACTGTGGATTCAATAGAAGAAACAGACAGTGATAAAATATATTAGTGGGGGAGTGTTAAAGAAATAAGTTGGTCTAATATGTCATATAAAACGTGAATAGTATCCATAGGCTTCCCTCTCACATCAGAATGAAGAATGTACAAGATTTCACTTATTACAGAACACATTTCTTCTACTTGTAAGAATTTGGAAATGGGTTGGGCACCAGAATTTATGCTCACAAATAAAAATTTGTTAGGATGTACAATCTGCCACACGTAGGCATCGACCTCACCATACTTGTGGGCTTTTCCCATGATCATTTTATTCCATTATATCACATTCAATATCTCCTAGTGACCTTCTCCTCTACTGAAATGTTCTTAGGTAAGTCTATGTGATTTTGGACCTCCTGGGAAGGTATTTTTAATTCATGGAACAATTTTTTGGTAATGCCTAAAAAATAAGATAGAGAAAATTCAAATCACATCACCAAAAACAACATTAAAAAATAATTTGGAAATTCAAATTAATGTTAATAATTTAATGGTATATCACCATATATTATTAAACATTGAAAAAATATGGAATTTTTTATTTAAAATCATTTAAAACAATTTAAAATTTCTTAAAAATATACATTAATAATAAGTGTGTAAATGGAACCTGCACTTAAAATTTTATTGTACTCAAGAATTATATCTCAACATGTAATTAAAAGGGAACAGATATATCCATTATACAAATCTAAATGAAAAAAAATACAATCAATTTTAAATAAAAAATCGAAAACCCAAATATATTATCAATTGATTTTCTTAATATTTAGTCAAATCAATCGGTTCAATTATTTTAAATTGTCCCTTGGGAAATTGGTGAAACATATCCTTTAATTTATTCATGTCACATAGTTAATTATTATTAAACATTAAAAATCAGGATTTATCTCTCCTTTGATTCATTTCACTGATCAGTCATGATAAAATTAAAGTATAGTTGTGATCATATCATTAGAAAATGATACTCATACATAGGTTTTTAATAGATCCTTTTCTAATCTTTTTAATGTAAAAAATGAATATAAAATCATAAGGTTGTTTCAAAAAAATTTCATATGGCATTGAGTTTTTGGTTTGATAGGTTTTGAGGTTTTAATAATTATGAATCAAGGAAGAGGTTTCTCTCTAAAGTTAAAAGAATGATATCAAAAGTAAATGTTCAATGAAATTATCCCCTTCAATATAATAACTCCCACTTAAAAAGATCAAATTATGTTCAGGAATAATTATTGGATAATGAATGAAGTTCGCCTTATTAAATATACCTCCATTTTTTTAAAATTTTGTTGGAAATATTTTTTCATTTTGTCAAATGTTATTTCTTAAATGTGCATCACATCCAGCACCTAACTATATATGATACAAATCATAAGTCTTCAAATGGTGTATTTTGATACCCAAAATTCACAAACCTACCAATATTTCTCATTTTTTAGAGTCAAAAAATAAAGTGTACATATTGGGGTAACAACATTTCTCAACACCCACAATTAAGCACCAAGACACAATTTATTTATAATTCATTTCATCCATTTTACCTTAACATACCTTCACCCCTACAATTAAATTTTAAAATATCATCGGAAATACTAAGAGGAGAGTAGGAGTGGGTAAAAATTTCATGAAATTATAGAATAATACCTAACAAGGTAATTAATGGTCTCTATAGGATAATAAAAGATCAATGAAATGGTGGATTTAAAGAATTGCTGAATTTTAAAATATTATTTAATTAATTTAAAATTATTTTTCCACAATCATTATAATTGTAAAGTTTTAATGCATGATTCAACACGTGTAGTGTCCCAATATCACTCATGAAATTTTATCAAAATAAAATAAAAAATATTTTGTCTAGAAATAATCTCATGATGTGAGACATGATATGGGACAATCAATTATCTAACGACAGATAATCTTAATTCAATAAAAAAGAATATCAGAAATTCAAATCATGAATATACATTTTGAAATTATATTTATGTAAATTGATTTCTTATTTCAAATCATAAGTCATCATTTCAATTTCCTCCATTCAATTGAATCATTAAATTTTAAATTTTATTCATTGAATCATATTATCATTAAAATATAAAACTTTTAATTATTAAATAACTAAAAAATAATGTCTCTTAGATAAGTCAAGTAAAGCATGAGTTCAATGAATAAGACTTCAATTTGTAGTTTAATGTTCAAAACAGGTTTTTTTTTGTAAAATGAAAGGATTTTAATCCTAAATAATGAAATATTCGACCCCCTATTATAATGTTGTTTTATTTATTTTACAATTATTTTTTTTGTGGATTCCTTTTCAATAATGGTCCTACATTTGTAAATTAATCAATTAAGAACATGTATCATATCATTAAATATAAAATTGAAACAGCATAAGGGGTGTGTTATCAAATAAATCTATGAATAAAATTTAAATCCTTGAATGAATGTAGAAAGTACAATCTTTGTATTATCCCCTATCTGGTCCATAGATTTTTATTTAATTAATATTGAAATACCACTGATTACCCATAGTATGATTTTGAGTTGTTATTTTTAGATTTCAACATTCAATTATGGAATTTACAATATTTTAGTTCTTCATTCATGGTGTGTAATGATCCATGGACAGAGTATACTGGATCCACAACCCATAAAATTAAGAATAGATTTCATGGTGGAGGTAGAATGAATTTTTGATCATCGACTTCCTAGGTTTATAATTCTACAACTTCCTTTTGGTTTCACAATAATATCTAAATATAGGATGTGGGGATCGAGTGATCAATGGGAATGTAAGTATGAAATTTACAATGAAAGAAATTAAATTAAAATTATAATACATTAAATAAATGTGAGTATAATGTGTCATTTTTTCCTTGTGATATTATAATTTTACATCTTAATGGACTTCCTCAAATTCATGTTCCTCAAATTTTGGGAGACCCATGTGTTCCTAAGTAGGTTCAAACATTGTTCATTATCTTCCTCTAGGAGAAACTAGTGATTTTCCTAAAATGGGATTTAAAAATAGTGGGTGTTAATACTCATGTTAGAGAGAATAGAATCAACAAATAAATAGATCAAATTATTAGTAGCTTGTTGTCATGGTTACAGTACAATCTCTTTCTTAGTTGCAAGGGACTCGGGTGTAGGTAGTTAAGATCTTATATCTTTTCTTCAATTTCCATCACATGGATTGTATCCTCCTCTTCAATGGATAAAGAGTTATGAAAGAGTGATGGATCATTTATATTGTAAGGATTTGGGAGATTATATTGTACCTTACACTCATTGCAAAAATTTTCCACTTCTTGTTGAAATCCCACACATAGCTCAGTAGTAAAGTCTTCCACATCATGAATCCAATATTGATCTTCATGGTCCCCAAAAATCTACTACATAAAATTGTTTTGTGTTGATTTTCCATGAGTTGGTGTCCCAAACCAACCCAGAAAATTTAAATTCTGGATAACTTATCTATCTCCCACATAGCCCAAATGAAATTCACAATTCTCATAGGATGGGAACTATCATGTGGCATCATACTATATAATAGTGGGAATTAATTTTTCTAAAACATTGTAGAAGAAGAAGATACATATATGTATCCTCAAAAATAGTAAAGGGGGATAATACTAGAAACCAAATAGGTAAATAAAAACCCAAATAGTAAATCATCAAATTACTATTACACTAATAAGAACAAATCCACATCCTAATGTAAATGTCCCGCCAATATCCATTGGATCAAGACAAAGAAACTCCTCTAAGAGGTTGCTTATATATACTCGATCCTGGTATGAGATAACACAAAATCTCCATATTGAAAATGTAGGGTGTGAGATAAAATCAATGTATGGTATGAAAATTTAATCTATAATAAAATTCTATAATTATAATCCAAAAAATCATTCAATTTTTATAAAAAAAATAATGATAATACATTTAATTCTTTAATAAATCGTGATTTTCATTTCAAATGATGGTTGAAATTTATGAAATAGATTAAATAAACACATTATATATAATAATATCTTTAAATCATTAAGCATGATAAAGAAATTTTCACAATCAATGAAATTTATAATAAAAAATGATACATAAGGAAACATGGTCATATTTACAAAGTTATGATAGTTTGATGTATTTGGATCCTCACACATATAATATTAGTGATCATAGAAATATGTGTAAAGTCATATCTCTGAATCATATGTGTTATGACCCATCAAAATCCTATTATTGATAAGATATTCCGAAATAGATTTGATTTACAGTTGTAAATATATAATTCCTTTCAAGGTAATTGCCATCCGAGAATTTTTTTACCAAATAACCTACTATGTTCAAGGCACACACATTCTTAATCAATCAATTAAAAAAGGTATTCTATTTAATTTCATTATAAATAACAATTTCCCACATTTCTTTTCAAAATGTGAATTCACATACAAAAAATCATGATGGGTTTTTAATCATTTCATGCCTTTTTAAAATAAAGAAATCGTAAATTTTATTTATTTTAATTAATTCCATGATTTAAAGATCAATAATAAATTCATTTCATAAATTCCATCAATTTCGAATTATTCCCCAATTTCTAATTCTAATTTAATTGGGGTTTTTTAACAAAATAAATTAAAAAAAAATCTATGTTACAATTCACATCAACCTAGTTTTTTTACAAATAAATTCAATAAAATATCAATAAATAAGAAATTCATAGTTTAGTAAAATTTTCATCATAAATATAACAACCTCCCATTCCTATGGAATCACAATATCCAAAATGGGACACACCAATGAAAAATGAAGGAGCACAAGATCTAGGAACTAACATAAGTGAAAGATTAAAAAAATAGTGTTTAGATCGATCAATCCTATGATAACTTTTAAAATACCAAATATGAAAAAATCTAATAATTTAAGAGATCAGGAGACCACTTAACAAAATAGATACACCCCAACCAACATGACAATCAATCACCAAATGATCGATTAGAAGGCATTGACACAATAATCACAAAGGAATGACTCTAATTCAATATGGGATGAAACATAGATGTATGAAATGATGTTTTCATCCAATTATCCTTATTAAAAGAAACACTATTGATTTTTATTTCTGTGTGATCCCATTACACGTTCTGTAATTATCAAGTCAAAAATATAATAAATAACCTATAATATTTTATAATAAATATGAATTTCAATATTTAAATGGAATTTAAAATGTAAACAACCTCTAACCTCTCAATTTGTGTAAAAATTTCATGGATTCTACTACGTAATGATTAAACATCATGCAACACCACTACGTGAAATTTAAATCCCAAGAAGTGGATATAAATTGTATGTTTTATATAGATAATTACAACAAATATGGAATTCATTATACTATGTATCCTGCCAATTATTTCTTTTCATTACCCAAATAATGGAAAATGAAATAAGAAATGCATAAATTGTACCACATAGAAATGAAATGGTGTGCTAAAACCTCTCCACCCAAAAAAAATTCCATTCCCAAAAATCCTATAAAAAGATTCAATATCCAAAAAATAAAGACCAACGCTCTCATATTAGTGACTCATCCTCCCTTGCCCCATGAAAATACATTCCACACTATCATAGTAAATAGAACAAATGTATCATCCTACCATGTAGTACATTGGTCTTAAAATGAAATATCTCTATTGAATACCTAGTCATTAATAAATTAGATCCAACATTGAGGTCATTCCAGCTCCAAACATGAGATATATCATAAAGATAATTTCTTAGTTTTTATAATTAGAAATAATTATGTATTGACTTTTAGTTTTTCATAAGTAATAAATAGTAAGTCACTTTCCCCATCTTCTCAACAACATAAAAAGATCCCCAAAAATTAGGATAAAACTACCTTTTCCTCCCTAGTCATCGACTAGATAAATGTTGTAAAACATCCAATAATAGATAATAACTTACATAAAAGTATAACTATATATACTAACAATAAAAATAATAGTTTATTATCTTTTTTCCATCAAAATTCATTGATGATTATATTAAATATTTTTAGTTATCTCATGAACCATGAATGGTCAAACCAGGAAACTATCACCAATCTCTGACCAACATAAAATAATACATACATAACTGACCATTCAAGACCTTGAAATAAACCATTCTAATTGTTGAATAGTTAATATTATTCTAATGGAACTCACCCAGTCCAAAATAGTCATCCCATGATCCACCAAAAGTGAGGGATTATTCACAAAGCATATACTCTATAATTTATATATCTTTCTCTTTCTATCTAACCATAAGGGGATGGTATTTCCTAATAAAATAAACATAAGATCCGAGTATATCTTGAAGGACCATCCAAAATTGATATGTAAAATAGTGATCCCAATATGTGACTAATGATGATGGGTCATTATGAAAATTTATAATCTCTCCTACAAAGAGATTTCAATGGTCATCAACTATGGTTGCAACAATAATGGGTATATATTGAAATTATTTGTTTAAACAATCAATACAAAACCATTTCATATTATTATTTATATGGATACATGGAATCCCAAAGAAAAATACCATAGAGATCTCATCCCACTTCCATGTATCCAAGGGAAGTGGATGATGTAAACCTGAAGGCTTATACTCCCAGAATTGACCTATTGGAAGGTATAACAATGAGAGAAATAATAAAAAATGTCCCATCTCTTACCTGGATCCTAGAATCACTGTCCTATACCATAGACAATTTTTTTCATTCATTGTTGTACAATCCAATACGAATAAATGAAAATACCAAATCACATCTTCCCTTATAGAAAAAGATAGAATGTACCATTTCCGAAAACATAGAATACCCTTCACGTAGAATAACCGCTCTGAAATGGTCTTCCCACCATAAAGAAGGTTTTAAATGAAAAAAAAATTCAACATCGAACTAAAATTCCCAATGAACCATCTTGAGAAGAAAAAATGACAACTAAACATCGGACAAAACAACCTCATCCCCTATTTTCGAAACTCCAATATGAACCTATGAAAAATAAGCCATCAAGTTCCAATCTTCTGATGATTCTTTCCCAAAAAGGGTCATGTGTCTCCTTCTAAATGCATGAGTAACTCCATTCACATTCCCAAAGATATATAAAATATCAAAATTAAATTAAATTTTGGTACGACAACAAACTCCTCTGGTATAGATTTATATTATTTTGATAGAATATATAACTCAAGATATTATGGTCCAAATAGAAATTATAAATTTATCAAAAAAGATAATGTCCCTATTTCTTCAATGCATGAATCATGACTGTGAGTTCAAGGTTATAGGTTAGAAAATTATTCTCATCTGTATATAGATACTATGATCCATAGTCTACCACATGATCAACATGCATATGAACACATCCCAGACATGACCATGCTGTGTAAAAAAGGACCACATTCCCTTCCATGGACTGTATACGAGTGAAAACCCATGAATAATTCAATATATATTTATGATCCAAAAAATATCTCTAAAATTTCTCATCTGAGGAAATAAATACACCATTATGATTTCAAGATTCCATCAAATAATCCAGATTTTAAAAATAAATTATGAATCGGTTATAATATAAGGATAAAAAAAGAATATCTAAATCTAAAAGACATTGCCCAATTGTTTTCATGTCATATAAACCGTCAAATTCTCAGGATCAACTGAAATATCATGTTACAACAAAAAGTTTCCCAATAACATCACCTTTCAAAACTAAAATTTATTTTTGGGTATATTTGAAAAAATTATTTATTTCTCTCAAATTCCAGAATATCACTAAAATGACTCATGTGATCATAATAATATACCTAATAAATGAGGATACATCTACCAAAACCACAAAAAATACATCAATATACCCTTGAGAGATCATGTTCATAAAATCCCTATTGACTATAGAAGCATTGTTTAGACGGAATGGTATGAAGATAAGTCATAGAAAACCACATAATCCCTTTCTAATGGAAAAATATATGATCAATCCATGGGAATAGATTATCTTTCTTTACTATTACATAATTGAGTTTCCAATAATCAACACAAAGGTAAAGTGTTCCATAAAATTTTTATCAATGAAAATAGTTTCCACCCACGATGACACACTTAGGTGTATAAATCCTTTCAATATAATATCATCTAACTGGGTCATAAACTCTCTCATATATGATGGTTCCATTAGTTATAAAGGAATAGATACCAAAATATTACTTTGTTCTAAATCAATTGATAAATCTACCTCCATTTCTGGTATAAAAGAAAATAATATAGAATAATTTTTTTTGGGAAACTCAAAGAAAAGTAGGTAGTGATCACAACCTAATGATTCCCTCTCCAGATAAAAATCAGACATTGATATTACTTTCCCAAACTCTGGATAAAAATGTTTAGATATTCTCAACTATTTGTCCAATTCCCCTTGGATGATATGGAATGCTCTATTAGTAGTAGTAAATGAGATCCATCAATGAAAATATTCAATTCAAGATTTATTATAAATTAACCAATCCATATTGAACATTACATCATGTTATTTTATGCTGATAATTAAGAAAAACATGACATTTTTTATATCTGACAATAATAAAACACAAATACAATCAAGACCATGCCCTGTCTTCATTGTTAGGGTTGTATTATCATCCAAAAAAGAATATAAAATCTATATAGGAAGATTTAGAAAATTAAAAATATTTGTTGAAATGAAAAAGTGAGATGCAATATAATCAAATAAAGAAGTCACTAAAGATGATTCTATAGTGATGGTACCTCTCACAGTCATTGGACTCATATAGTTTTTCATCTAGTGACACTCCCATTGCATGAAATATATTCATGTAATATAACTATTTGTTAGAAACCCTTAGACCATGAAGAAATAGATTGAACTATAGTTGGTTTTGGTGTTATTGATTCCATTACATCATTTGGAGTGGATAAAATATGTTAAAATATCTTCAAGATTAATGAATGATTACTAGAACCACAAATCTTGCATTCCTTAGTGCAAACCCATTTCAAATTTCCCAAATTGCCATATTGGTTTAATTTCATAGGGAATATTTTCAAATCTATTGGAGGACCCAAAGAACCAATCTATTGAGAACCACCATGAGACCCATCACGATATATCTCTCCATTAAGGGATCTTATCGAAATTCTACTAAGATAACAGGTAAATCCATCAACATTAACATACATAACAGATCATGTTTTATGATCAACACCATATCCATAAAATCATAAAAAGAGGAGTAATTCTACTTGAAAAAATGAGAACAAATATCAAACCTATGTTTCATATCAAACAATCAAGACATATTTTTATAATTCTATATAAAATCCGGGGAAAATTGACTTTGTTTTCTATATCTGTTTTTATGCTCTATCACTGTTCTGTTAGCCTTCTTGAGTTTGAATGAATAGATATCCTTGTCTAACACCATTGGTTTTGAATATTAATTTTTTGTGAAGAGAACAGTAATGTCCTTCCACAGTAAACTCTAATGACTCATCACTATCCTCATTGAGTCCCATCATCTTCTTCTATGCCCGTCAATATTAAATGTGATATATTTTTCCTTAATAGCTTCCGGAGTTTGTAAGAAGTCAAATAGAAGAACTATCTTACTCTGCTATTCCTCATCCAATTTAGGATCATTACATTCCTTTAAAGTAGTTGGTTTCTCAGAAATGAAGTATTGATAGTTATTATGAAATTAATCCCATTAAGGATCGACAACAGGAGCCTTTTTGGGGATGGGTGTTGGTGTTTGTCCTAGAACGTTCACAATATGAACAACAACCTCAACCATATTATATATTATAAAAGTATATTATGGATATTTTTTACAAGTAACTTTCTCCTAGGTCATATTTACCCATACCATTTGAGGTATAATGCTACACGATATCAACAAACAACATTGAAGACATCAAAAGAATTCACAGAAAAACACTCAAACAATAGTAATAGATAAATTAATCCCATGAGTCAAGATAAAAATATTTTAATTTCAACTTATAAAAATAAATATATGGGAAAATTCTATAACTTATCCTCAATTTGTAATTCAAAATGTATCCATCGTGACTTCAGGATCAATATAAAGATAGATAGCCAGGAAATCCTTCACTACTACCTCCTAAGTCTGAAAAATTTATCTAAACTCCATACAAATATAAAGGGAATATGATTAAATAATACATATGATACCAATTATTCATAAAGTAGACCTAATACAGTGGTACCATAAAAATCATGCAGATACTAACATTGTACAATGGGTATTCCCCATCAACACAAGTTGGAGACTAGAACAAGGAATTATAAAATATAAATGTGGGAACAAAATTTCCTCAAACAACAAAGCAGAAACATTTACATATCTGTAATCTTATAAAATATATCGGAAGATAGTTCAAAAAAAAAACTGGTAAATCAAAACACAAATAGTACATTATAACACATTTAGTAATCTGTCATGTAAAACTCTACTTCCAAAATGACATATTACTCCAATCCCCAAGGGATCAAGAGCATCCACCTCCTCAAAGAGGTTCTTTCCCTATACCTAGACCTGGTATTTGAAAATATACAAATGGTTAAATGTAATGTTGGGATGTAATCTAAAAGTTATTGTAGGGATTCATCACATGTTCCCTAATAAGACTCTATAAAAACAAAATACATAATTATTTCAATTTTAATCAAAATAGGCATGGTAGTACACTCTCATATTAAAAAAATTGTGTTCAATTCAAATGATGGAAAAAATAAAAGAAAGGATTAAATATACTCATTATATAAAGTTGTTTGTATAAATTATTATGCATGATAAAAAAATTTCACAATGAACTTCATTTATAATAAGAAAATTTAATACAAGCACCAAGGTCTTCTAACTTGAACTATGATAGTTTAATGTTATAGTATCCTCACACTTCTCCTATCAATGTTCACGAGAATATATATACAGACATCCCTCATGATCTTGAAAAATAACACCCATCATCATCTCATCTTAGATAATATATGGGGATTTAGGTGTTTTTTGAAGATGTAAAACATCAATCCATTGTGAGAGAATTTCAATCCCAGTGTGTTTTTTTCAAATAACCCTGTACTACCATAGAAGATACGTGCTCAATCAATCCATAGAAATAGGAGTAATCATTTCATGTCATTAAATTCACAATTTTCCACTTTCCATTTCAAAAATCTAATACATTTTCAAAACAAAATATTTTTATTTCCTTCCTTATAAAAATATTTCAAATAAACCCCATCATATATATTCATCAATTTATTTTAATTTAATATCTAAATATCAATTTTCAATTCACTTATCAATTTATATCAATTTTAAACCATGTTCCAACTAATTTGATTGGAATGTGTGATTTTACCAAAATCTATTCCATGTAAAATCCATGTTTTCATTTTCATCAAATTGGTTTTGAACAGATCAATTGAATGTATATTTGAAAAACAAGAAATTCAAAGCTTATACATTTTTTCTTCATTATCAGAATAATCAACCTTTCTCCGGAAATCACAATACACACAATGATACTTTATAAAAGAAAATAAATTTAAGGAATATTTAGGAACTCAATATAGAAACATGAT
The DNA here is from genome assembly GCA_963277665.1 of Viscum album. Lineage (NCBI taxonomy): Eukaryota > Viridiplantae > Streptophyta > Magnoliopsida > Santalales > Viscaceae > Viscum > Viscum album. Next base: position 902,662,482 of record OY728165.1, on the reverse strand, counting down.
TAAACAATAAATTGATTAGATCCATCAATCATAAGGGGATCTATCAACCCTAAAAGTGGATAAAATAGAGAAATTAGAAATTCATAGAGACCACATACCTAGAGAGATACATCACAACCTAAAATGATGATCAATCACTGAACATATGATCTGGATGGATTAGAAATCAGCAAAATCACCTAGAAATGGATCTACGTCATGAGGGGAGGAAACCATGAGGAATGAATTGATATTTTAAGCTAATTTGACTAATTAAAAATGATACATTCGGTTTTACATCGTTTTTCACTCGATTAAACATCCTATAATTTTTTAGTGAATCATACATAAAAAAATGCCTTATATAAAAATTATGTGTATTAATATTTAAATGTTTTGTATATTGGACACGACGCATAACCTTTAACATTGTGTATACATTTGGTGAAATCTTCCATGATATGATCACAAGTCATATAACATCTTTATATGATGTAAAAAACCCTATAATGATATAGAAACTATATGTTTGTGTTGAAAGTTCCAGCAAATCTCAAGCTTCACCATTACATGTATCTTCTGAATTGGTCCTCAGCACTACCCAACTAATGAAAAATGAAATCCAATGAAAAGCATAAAACATACCTGTTAGAAATGTAATGTGTTTTTATAGTTGAGACACAAGTACTAAGATATCTTATGAAATTATTTGGGGCTCTTGTGGTACATCCCCACTGGATATGAGTCTATTAATTTATCTTTAGAGGTGATCAAACATGTTCAGAAAATAATGAGGTGTAAGGCCTAAATTTATGCCTTTTTTACTTCTACATAGATAGTATCAAAATAGATTAATTATTTTACTGTAGGTTATCATTAGTATAGTCGGTTTCATGATATTACATTGATGAGTAATTATTCCAAGAATTAATTAAAAAGTTATTTTAAATGATCATGGAAAAATAATTTTATATGGTTTTTCTAAAAAGAATAATGATATTCCTTCAAAAGTGTGAAAACAGAAAAATATGATATATAATGTTTAGATAACTATCAATAGTTCCCGTTTTGATCCATGATAATAATGGGACATGGGAAATGAAAATTTTTAGGCTATTTCATAGTGCGACATTGAAGAGGACCATGGTTGTCTTGCTTGAGGAGCTTAAAAATAAGATTACCTAATTAATATATTTCGCCTAAACTATTCTAATTCATTCTCTTATTATCATATAAAGTAATGAATCTTTTTTAAGCTAAAAAATTAAAATGAAATATAAATTATAATGAAATACTATAAAAAATGAAATTATAATGAAAGAAAATGGTAATGTGTTTGGTTTTTAGTTTAAATATTATTATTTACCTTTTAAATTTTCTTCTGTTAATATAAACATGAAATCTCATTCCTGAATTTCCATCTGTCATGACCTATCCTCGGGACCCGTGCCATGACTACCCCAAGCCTGCCTCCCATAGGCTAGGGGATGGTGACTAGCACTATGTCGTAAATATCGACAAAAAGGGGAAGACATTTCCTTTATAAGGTAAACAAACACCACAAAGTAAGCAACCATAAGTAAAAACTAAGTAAAACTGGGTACAATAGTAAGTGCGGAAAGTAAATGGGCCAGAATACAACCCCAAATGAATGTAAGGTACAACTGGAAAGAAGTGCAGCACCTGAAAGTAAAGCAGCAACGTTGAGCCGTCCACTGGAAGTCCCACCTGAAGGGTGGGTACAGATGGCCTCCTCAACTCCTCGGGTCCAGATGTCCACTCCTTGTACGTCCTGCCCAGTGGTCCACCTCTAGGTACCAATATGCTCCACAAGAATGAACCACGATCAGCGTTATCCGTCGTCTGCATCCAACACAATGTAGTGCAGGCATAGCCTGTGCAGGGGTGAGTATACGATACTCAGTAGGGACCACGAGACCCCCGAATGTCTCCGAGATTCCACAAAGGATAATCCACAAAGGAAAGATACAATCATGAAGTAACAAACAAAACTACTTAGGTATATTCCCATACATATACCTAAGTCATCAAGTCATGTTTGGCTCCAACATCCAAGCCCATGATCGATCACATCCACATAGGAGTACAACCAAATTCACATAGGATAACACAACCCAACCAACTTAGGAATGCAAGTCAATCATATTGAAGATAATTATTGAAAGTCAAGACTCATCTCACACATGTATACTTCTTCGTAAGGTGATATAGATGATCAGATATAGCCACTGATTCATCTAAGCTGGGACCCACATAGGATACTAAACCAACTAAGATGTCAGACCCACATAGGATACAGACCGGCTACTCTGCCAGACCGACGTAGGATAGAAGGAACAGAGTCAAACACTGCCAGACCCACATAAGATACAAGAATAGTAGTTATCATCATCGAACACACAGAGGATTTCAGTACTGTCTTCACCGCTGCTGAACCCACGGAGGATTTCAGTGTTGTCTTCATCGTCGTCAAACCCACGAAGGATTTCATTATGGTCTACATTGTTGTAGAACCCAGGGAGGATTACAGTGCATTCTTCATCACTGCCGATCCAACAGAGGATTTCAGTGCAGTCGTCATAGTCATCGTCGTCGCAGCCAAGTCTAGGGTTCCCACAAACAGCATGATCGTTTCTGGGAGGGTCCGCTCCACGAGCCAAAGGGGGTCAATACATCTACTGACACATATTACGAAGGTTATGTATCCTAATGTTCCATCTCAATAAAAGGAACTCAACGCGACAGACGGCGCGTCAATCGAACGCCCGGTCTGAGAGTTATTGTCATTTTTTGTTCTAGGGGCCCTGTTGGTTTTTAAGTCAAAACTAACCCGACCGCACTCCAACTGTGTCCAACCCTTGAGTGGAGTAAGACAAGTGGTCTATCTCAATAAGAGCAGTCCAACAAAGTCGACGACACATCCATCAGACGTCCGGAAGTCAAGTTATAACTGTTTCCGCTCTGAGGGCCCGTTTGGTTTCGTGTTCGAACCAACCTGGCCATACACAATGTTCTCCGAAAACGTGAGTGTAATATACATAAACGAACTATTCGATCCAAGGATTTCATCCCAACTAACGGTGTGTCGATTAGAGGTATGTAGCCCACGATATGGGCAAAAAAACGAACCGGTATGGTTTTAGGGGGTTTTGGTCCCAGACCGACCTGGCCCAAGACCCCCTGGGTCAGCCTGAACCAGGTCGACCCGAACCAAGTTCTGGTCTGGCCCATAACGGCGTGACTCGGCCCGGTGGGCGTGGCCCGACCCAAACGACGTGGCCTGGGCAGCCCGGAATGGTTTGGCCGGTCCGGCATGGGCGGCCTGTCCGGCATGGGCGGCTGGTTGGCCTGGCGCGGACGCGGCTGCGTGGCCAAACAGCTCTTCACAGCCAAGCTGTCGTGGAAATGGGGGGGGGGGGGCACTACCCCCTGATTGAAACTGTGTCCCCCCATGTGGGGGCCTCTCCTTTTCCAACTGGGGGTTACGACCCCCGGTCTCCCTTCCGAAACGATCAGCCCGGTCCGGCCAGCTGGTGCTTCCGCCACGGGAAGCCGCGGTCCCACCCCTCCGAGGTGCCGGCGGCTAGAGGTTCTGGCTACCCCGCCTTGCACCGATGTGGCTTTGAGATGCATCCTTGTCCGACCAGTGGGGTGAGATGGTGCCTCTCCCCTCCTCCACAGCCCCGCTCCGGCCGCGGCCTCTTCTTGGTTCCCCGGCGCGGTGCGACGGCACCGCGGATTTGTTCGGCCTCAACAGTGCGGCGCGACGACGCCACTCTTCTACTTTATTTCCATGCGGTTTCATTGCACCACGCTGCCTTTAATCATGCAGCGACAAACACAACATCAAAAGGGGGTGGAGGTTCCGTCGTGTTCGTTCGGTCCGGTCCCCTCCCGTTAATCCTATATCAAGCAGCTAAGAAATTGACGTTTGGACGATCAAGAATATCATGAACCAAAATCAAACCCCTACCACGATGAAGTTGTCAAACATGGTTTGTCATGGGAAAGGGAGGTCGCGGAAGATGGCGTCGCGGAAGGAGGATCTTCGGCATCACGGTACACAGTGTCACGTTGTCGATCTTCAAGGAATCAGTGTTATTCTTCGTCCTTCATCGGAGGTCAGCGTTCTTCATTGGTGACGGTGTGTTCTTTGCGTTCTTCAAGGAGGAAGATGAAGATTCCCAGGCTTGAGCAATTCCTCTCCAACCGTCTCGAACAATGTAATAACCCATAATGAAATAAGGCACAGTCTTATTTAATTAACAAACACAAGAAAACATTCATTTTGAAATTCAAAATGAATTCACGAATTGATTACATTGAATAACATAATTCAATTCATTAATTAAGAGAGTTGACATGGTATTTAAAAGGAGTGCGGGTGAGTTACATATTAAATGCACGAGAGGGAAGTTAAAAGGAAATAAAGGGGGTGGGGCTCGTGTGGGACCCACCTCACTAATATCCTACCTAATGGAGTTAGTATATTAGTGGGTCCCACTCCAACCACCAAGCATAGGATTAAACTACCTAGAATAGAAATAAAATTATATCACAATATTTTATTTCATCTGTTAGTTAACCCATTATTTAATAACCTCACCCGAACAACGCAGCTTCAGAAAAGGTGTTCCTAAGAAATTACCGGTGCTGTGATTCCATCAGTGCCCTCAGATTTCGATTCCAAGCTTCGGTTCAAAAGTTAGGGAAACTCTATCATTCGTTCACTGAACGTACCCGTGCTAATCTTTGGAAATTGACTCCGGGCACACTGGGCCTCAGAATAAGGTGATGTCAGAAACCGTGTTCTTGTAAAATCCCAAAAAAAAATTAAGAAAAAAGGTCCCTTGAATTTTACGGGTCTTATATTACTCCCACCTCAGGGATTTACGTCCCCGTAAAGATACATCATAAACTAGGGGAAGAAATGTAGGTACTGTGCATGCATCTGAGCCTCCCGCTCCCAAGTGCTCTCATGGAGGTTACCGTGTTTCCATCTGATGTGCACTAAAGGAATAGACCACCCACATATGACCCACTCCTATTGATCCTCGATCTCCACTGGGACCTCCGTAAAAGTCACCCATCATTATTGTCCAGCTCCCCATGGTCGATGATATGCATCGGGTCATGCATGTATCTCCTCAGCTGAGATACGTGGTAGATGTCGTGCACCCAGTTCAACTGAGTTGGTAGAGCCAGGTGATAAGCCACCTCACCTATCCTGTTGAGAACTATGAACTGTCCGATGATGCGTAGAGATAACTTGCCTCCCCGACCAAATCTCCGTAATCCACGTCGAGGTGAGACTCGCAAGAAAACGTGGTCGCCATCCTCAATCTCTAGTGGTCTCCGCCTCCTGCCAGCATAAGAATTTTTCCAGCTCTTAGCTGTCCTCATCTGCTCCTGGATGACCTGGACCTTCTCTGTCGTGGCATGGACCATCTCTGGTCCCACAAGTGGTCACTCCCCAGGGTCTGTCCAGCACAGAGGTGATCTACAAGGTCGGTCGTACGATGCCTCGTATGGTGCCATCCTGATGGTAGAGTAGAAGATGTTTTTGTACGTGAACTCCACCAAGGGTAGGTGGTCCTCCCAGCTATGACCAAAGTTAAGGACACATGCACAGAGCATGTCCTCGAGAGTATGAATGGTCATTTCCATCTAACCATCCGTCTGAGAGTGAAAGGTGGTGCTCAGACCTAGCTACATATCGAATGCCTCCTGCAACCCCTTCCAAAGCCGAGAAGTAAAACGAGCATATAAATCAGAGACGATAAATGATGGCACACCAAGAAGCCGTATAATCTCATGAACATAGAGATGCACCAAGCTCTTAACTGATCCCTGCTCTCTGATGGGTATGAAGTTAGCCGACTAGTTGAGTCGGTCGATAATCCCCCAAAATGGAGTCGTGACCTCTGGAAGTAAGTGGATGTCCAGTCACGAAATCCATAGATATCCTGTCCCACTTCCACTTCGTGACCTCCAAGGGCTGCACCAATCCTACTGGCACCTGGTGCTCTGTCTTCCCCTACTGACAGGTGAGGCATCAAGAAACGAACTCAGCTACATCCTTCTTCATACCCAGACACTGGTGCTGTCATCTGAGATCCTGGTACATCTTCACCACTTCTGTATGTACTGCTAAAGAGGAAGTGTGAAACTCCCTCAAAACCTCCTTTTCTAAAGCAGTTGGTACCATGGTACGTCCTCTAAAAATAACATCGTGCTCTCCTCATATAGAGAATCCATCAGGTTCTTGTCCTAAGGATATCTGTGAACGCCGCCTCTCACAGTCAATGTCCCCATGTTGTGCCTCTCTGACTCACTGAAGAATTGGATTAGTGACTGTGAGTAACTGAAGAAAGGCTGCTCCATATCTATCCACGAAGAATATCTGCAAATCGGATAGATCCACTGTCGCCTCACCGTGAAGCTGAATGTACGTCCTCCTGTTGAGGGAATCAGATACTACGCCCCCCTTTCAAGGAGTATAGACTATCTCAATGACATAGTCCTGGAGGGACTCAAGCCATCACCGCTGTCTCAGATTCAGGTCCTTCTGCGAGAAGATGTACCTGAGACTCTGGTGGTCAGAGTAGACTGTAAAGCGCTCGCCCTTCAGGTAGTGTCGCCTCATCTTCAAAGCGAAGACCACTACTGTTAACTGCAGGTCATGTGTAGAATAGTTCTACTCATGAAGCCTCAACATACGTGATCCATAGGCGATCACTACCCAATCCTGCATCAGGACACATCCAATTCCAGTCCCTGATGCATCGTAGTAGACTATTTACCCCACTCCCTCCTCCAGTAGCCTCAAGATAAGAGCGTTGGTCAATCTCTATCTCAGCTCTTAGAAGCTCTGCTGACATCTGTCTGACCACACGAAGGGTTTCCCCTTCTTTGTAAAAGCTGAGAGTGGTGCCGCAACTCTGGAAAAGTGTGGCACAAATATCTGGAAGTACCCAGCTAGACCCAAGAAACGCTGCACCTCCTTCATGCTCCTCGGTGGCTCCCATGCTAGCACTCCCCCGATCGTTGCAGGATCCACCACAAATCCCACCTCAGAGATGACGTGTCCCAAGAAGTGGACCTCACGTATCCAGAACTGACACTTCAAGTGCTCTCCATAATGCTGGTTCTCTCGGAGTGTGTCCAGTATAACCCTCAAGTGGTAGTCGTGATCCTCCTCAGTGGTCGAGTATATTAATATGTCGTCGATGAAGACCACGACAAATCGATCGAGGTATGGCTGAGAGATCATGTTCATGAGACCCATGAACACTGTTGGAGACTTGGTTATGCCGAAAGGCATAACCAAGAACTCATAGTGGCCATACCGACATCTGAAGGCCATCATCTGCATGTCTTTGTCTCGAACTCTGAGCCGATGATAGCCTAATCTAAGGTCTATCTTCAAAAACCACCGTCCTCCCTTGAGATGATCTAAGAGGTCTTCAATTATTGGTAGTGGATACTTGTTCTTCATGGTCATCTGGTTCGGGTGACGATAGTCGACACATAGTCGCATGCTCCTGTCCACCTTCTTGCCGACCAATATCGGGGAAGCCCAGGGTGAAACATTGGGTCAGATGAATCCCTTGCCCTGCAAGTCCTCCAGTTGTACCCGTAACTCTTGAAGCTCAGCCGGTGCCATCTGATATGCTGGAGTGGATATCAGGGCTGTCTCGGGGTACAAATCAATATAAAAGTCTACCTCTATGCAAGGAGGTAGTCTTGGAACCTCTTCAGGGAAAACGTCCGCATACTGATCCACCACTACATGAAAAAATAGGACTCCACACGTCAACTGCTCCTAGGATGAGGCTAGCCATCTGATGAGTGATGGGCTTCCCTCTCCTCTGCGTGAGTCCATCTAGTGCTACAAAGGCTCCCTTCTCGCCGGTGAAGGTGAACTTGCTCCCGTCGGTGCGTACACACCGCACCTTGCGACTAATACAGTCGATCTGAGCATGGACTATAGATAACCAATCCATTACCAATATGTCTTCATAAGGCATCGACGCTTCTACAAGAAGATCCCTGCCTAAGCTCTTGCCTCCTAGAGTAAGCTCACACTTCCATCACCAGTGCGTAATCATCGAGTCTTCTCCTGTAGTAGTCTCTAGCCGTAAGGATCGAGCCAACGGCTCTGTTGGAATCTCTGAGCTTCGAAGAAGGGCAGCGGAAATAAAAGAATGACTAGATCTTGTTTCTATTAGAACTGCAGCAAGGGTGGAGTAGACACATATAGTACCTCGAATCATCTCCGACATGACGTGGTCGAATGCCTCCATTGCCTAAAGCTGAGCCTGGCTCTGCTCGCCAACTCCCTGTGGTCGGGGTGGACCTCTTGGTGGTGGTGGTTGTAAAGCCTCAAAGCGTCGCACACCACATGCTGCTCGGCCAGCTCCCCTGCCTCGTCCGCATGCTCTTGGCGGACCGCAATGGTTGACACTCTACCTCTGCCTGGGTGGCCCCTCAAATGTCTGCTGCTCCTCTGCACGGTGGGTCGGGCAGTCACGAGCCATGTGGCCCTGCTCGCCGCATGCATAGCACTGCCTACTTCTCCGAAGGATGGCTCTACGCCGTGTGCCCCGTACCTTTGATCCGGTGTCCTGAGGTCGTCTTCCTGATATTCCGGTCCACCTGGACCCATGTTACATCTGTCGACTTCCAGTTTCAGATGACTCTTCTACGTGTCGCCCTATGGTAGGTCTCGCTGCTGGTGTAGGCTCAGCAAGAAAGCTCTCTATGTGAAGGGATCGCTCCAGTACTCCTGCCTGTGGCAGAATGCTGAGGGAGATCATCGATTCCCTGATCTCATGCCTCACTCCCTGCTCGAAGGTCCAGGCCCAGAAAATAGGTCTCGTACCATGTCCATAGATTAGCATGAGAGATTGGTAAATCTTGTCGAGTACTTGGGGACCGTCATGATGCCCTACTGCAACTGTAGAAGCTCTTGGATGTTCACTGCATGGATGGTGGTTGGACGAACTCCGAGAAAAAGAGGCTCTCAAAGTCCATCCATAGGAGAGATTCCCTGTCATTCACCTGAAGCATCAAGATCCACCATTTTCCTGCTGCCGCGTGTAGGAGGATCACTCCAAAGATCACCACGAGGTCTTCTGGTGTCCCCTATAACCTGAAAACTCAAACAACTGCCTCCATCCAATCCTCGGATGCCTGAGGGTCCGTCTCCCCACAGAACATGGGAAGTCTCTGATGCTGAAACTCATGCAGTGAACTAAGGCGATGTGCACTCTCAGCGGCTGGGGCTGGTAGCATCGGTGGCTATGTAGGTAGAGGTACCACCGGTGCCTCCGATGAAAAGGGGCCCTGCACCGAGGCCTCGTTTCTCGGTGGGCTGTCGTCTCGCACAAATCTCAGAACCCTAGATGGCTGCTGTCATGAGGCCTTCCTGAAAAGAAACAGGTGCGCCACGGTGAAACAGTATACCAGATGAGCTGACACAAATTAATCTCAAAGAAAACTTTTGAAACACACATGAAATCTATGTTTTCGTGTATTGAGTCAGAAATCAGATGTCAGGGTCCTAGTGTACAGATACGTCGGTCGCCACAACAACACTGGACTCCCTGGACTGATAACCACACTCAATACACTTAACACTACTACTTCACATAGATGAATGATCTGATTCCTGAGTTATACGGTAGAATTGAACTCCTCTGATTCCAATTTGTCATGAACCATCCTTGGGACCGGTGCCGTGACTACCCCAAGCCCGTCTCCCATAGGCTAGGGGCAGGAGACTAGCACCAAGGCAGAGATACCGACAAAAAGGGGAAGGAATTTCATTTATAAAGTAAACAAACACCATAGAGTAAGAAAGCAGAAGTTAGCACTAAGTAAAAATAGGTACAATAGTAAGTGCGGAAAGTAAATGGGATAGAATACGAACCCAAACTGAAAGTAAGGTACAACTGGAAAGAAGTGCATCAACTGAAAGTAAAGCCGCAACGTCGAGCCGTCCACTTGAAGTCCCACCTGAAGGGTGGTTACAGATGGCCTCCTCATCTCCTCAGGTCCAGTCGTCCGCTCTGTGTACGTCCCACCCAGTGTTCCACCTCAAGGTACCGACTTGCTCCACAAGCCTCAGCCACGATCATCGCTGTCCGTCATCTGCATCCAACACAACGTATTGCAGGCATATCCCGTGCAGGGGTGAGTATACGCTACTAAGTTGGGACCTCGAGACCCCCGAAGGTCTTCCAGAATCCACAAAGGATAGTCCACAAATGAAATATCAATCTCGAAGTAACAACAAACCCTACTTAGGTGTATGCCCATACATATACCTATGTCCGCAATTCCCGTTAGGCTCCAACATCCGAGCACATGTTCGATCACATCCAAATAGGTGTACAACCCAATCCACACAGGATAACACAACCCAATCCACATAGGAATGAAAATCAATCATATCGAAGATAATGATTGAATTTCAAGGCTCAGCTCACACAGGTATACTTCTTCATATGGTGATAGAGATGATCAGATATAGCCACTGATTCATCTAAGTTGAGACCCACATAGGATTCTAAACCAGCTAAGATGTCATAACCACATAGGATACAGACCAGCTACTCTGCCAAACCCATGTAGGATAGAAAGAACATAGTCAAACACTATCAGACCCACTTAGGATACAAGGACAGTAGTAATCGTCGACGAACCAATAGAGGATTTTAGTACAGTCTTCATCGCTGCCGAACCCACATAGAATTTCAGTTCAGTCTTCATCGCCGTTGAACCCACGGAGGATTTCAGTACGGTCTTTATCGCTGACGAACCCACGGAGGATTTCAGTGTAGTCTTCATTGTCGTCGAACCCACCGAGGATTTCAGAACGGTTTTCATAGCTGCCGAACCCATGGAGGATTTCAGTGCAATCGTCGTCACTGTCGATCCCACGGAGGATTTCTGTGCAGTCGTCGTCGTCATCGCTGTCCCAGCCAGCTCTAGGGTTCCGGCACACAACATGCATGTTTCTGGGAGGGTTCGCTCCAAGAGCCAAAGGGCTTCGATACATCAACTGACACGTAGTCCAGAGTTGATGTATCCAAATGTTCTGTCTCAATGAAAGGAACTCAACACGACAGATGGCGCGTCAATCAGACGCCCGGTCAAAGAGTTATTGGTTTTTTTTGTTCCAGGGGAACGGTTGGGTTTTAAGTCAAAACCAACCCGATCGCACTCCAAATGCATCCAAACCTTGAGCGGAGTAAGCCAAAAGGTCAGTAAAACTAAGAGGAGTCCAACAAAGTCGACGACACATCAATCGGATGTCTGGAGCTCAAGTTATAAGTGTTTTCGCTCCGAAGGCCCGGTTGGTTTCATGTTCGAACCGACCCGGCCATCCCCAATGTTCTCCAAAACCTTGAGTGTAATATACCCAAACTACCGTCTCGAACCAACGATTGCATTGAAACTGACGGTGTGTCGATCACAGGTCTGTAGCCCCTGAAATGGGAAAAACAACGAACATGTCCGGTTTTAGGGGGTTTTGGGCCCGGACCGACCCGGCCCAAGACCCCCCGGGTCTGCCCAAACCGGGTTCGGGTCTGGCCCATTGGTGCGCAGCCCGGCCTGGTGGGAAAAACCCGGCCTAACCGGCATGGCCTGAGCGTCCCGGCCTGGTTCGGCCGGTCCGGCCTGGGCCACTGGTTGGCCTGGCGTGGACGTGGCTGCATGGCCAGACAGCTCGGCTCGGCCGAGCCATCGTGGAAAGGGTGGGGGGGGGGGGGTGCTGCACCCATGATTGAAACCGCGACCCCCCACGTTTGGGCCGCTCCTTTTTCAGCCGGGGGTTACAACCCCCGGTCTCCCTTCCGAAACGGCCTGCCCAGTCCGGCCGGCCGGTGCTACCGCCGCGGGAACCCGCAGTCTCGCCCCTCCGAGGTGCCGGTGGCCGGCGGTTCTGGCCGCCCCACTTTCCACTGTCACGACCTTGTCCGACCAGCGTAGTGCGAAGGCACCGCGCCCCTCCGCTGCGTCCCTAATCCGGCCGCAGCCACCTCGTGGTTCTCCGGTGCGGCGCGACGGAGCCACGACTTTTTTTGGCCTCAACGGCGTGGCGCGACGGTGCCACTCATTTTTTTGTTTCTACGTGGTTTGGTTGCACCGCGCTACCTTTAATTGTGCCACGACAAACACAACATCAAAAGGGGGAGGAGAGTCGGCCATGTTCATGCGGTCCGGCCCCCTCCCGTTTATCCGATATCAAGCGGCTTGGAAATTTACGTTTGGATGGTCAAGAATATTCATGATCCAAAATCAAACCCCTACCTCGATTTAGTCTTTGAACGAGGTTTGTCGCGAGGAAGGGAAGTCGCGGAAGCCGGTGTGATGGAAGGAGGATCGTTGGAATCTTGGTACACGGCGTCGCATCGTCGATCTCCGAGGAATCAGCGTTATTCGTCGTCCTTCATCGGAGGTCGGCATTCTTCGTCGGGGACTGTGTGTTCTTCATGTTTTTCAAGGAGGAAGATGAAGTTTCCCAGGCTTGAGCAATTCCTCTCGAACCTTCATGCACAATGAAATAACCCTTAAATAAATAATACTCTGTCATATTTAATTAACACACAAAATCCAAAATTCAATTCGAAATTCAACATGAATTCAAGAATTGATTACATTTAATAACTTAATTAAAGTCATTAATTAAGGGAGTTGACTTGGTATTTAAATGGGGCACGAGTGGGTTATATATTAAATGCACGAGAGGGAGGTTAAAAGGAAATAAAGGAGGTGGGGCTTGTGTGGGTCCCACCTCACTAATATCCTACATAGTGGAGTTAGGATATTAGTGGGTCCCACTCCAACCACCATCCATAGGTTTAAACTACCTTGAATAGAAATAAAATTGTACCACAATATTTTATTTCATTCTTTAGTTAACTCATTATTTAATAACCTCATCCGAACAACGAAACTCCGGAATAGGAGTTCCTATGAAATTAACGGCACTGCAATTCCATCAGTGCCCTCATATTTCGATTCCGAGCACTGGTTCAATAGTTAGAAAAACCTGCTCGTTCGTTCACTGAACATACCCAAGCTAAACTTTGGAAAATTATTCTGGGCACACCAGGCCTCTGAATCAGGTGCCGTCAGAAACTGAGTTCCTGTTAAATCCAAAAGAAAATTAAGAAAAAATTTCCCTTCAATTTTATGGGTCTTTACACCATCCTTTTATTTATAATTTTTCAAATGTTGAATCTATGAAATCAAAATTTCACCAACTGCAATAATCACATTTAATGGAATACCATGATTTATAGTGCGATATATTCCATGGATAGTCTCTTTCTTATGATGTTTCATTTATTATTCATCTCAAATTACTCATGTGAATGTATAAAAAATAGAAGGGAGGGAATATATAATTAAAAGTAATAATAGAAGTAGATTTTAGATGTATATTTTGCGGGAAAATCATCATACCCATGCATATCACTCACATCTACCAAAACCTAAAATTAACATGAATATATAATTAAAAAAAATTAACCTCCCCATGACATTACTTGATCCATGTAATCCTTGTCGAGTGTAAAAGATAACAATGGTGGATGATGATAATAGGGAATGTGAAAATAAAATCAAAATAGAATAAAAAATTATGAAGCAGAATAATTAAAAACATGAAATTACAAAAGTAAAAAAACAAAATAAGAGAGATAGAGAGTTAGGAATACAAGAAGGAGAAAATAAAATGAAATAATAAATGAAATCACATGAAGTAGTAAAATAAAATGAAAAAAAAGAAAATCTAAAATATAACGATGAATGAAGAATAATTAGAAGGGGAAGAAGATGAAAACAGATGAAAATTGATAACTAACAAAAAAGAAAAAAAAATCAAGAAATATATAAAAGAAAAGAAGATAAATTAAAATTTCCAAAACTAAATAAAATAAAATGAAAATAAAAGATACAGAAAAAAATAATATCATATCCTTTTGTGGCTTTCCACCGCAATCTAAAACAACTTTTGGCAATAGTCGAGGCACTTCAATTATAAGGATAGGGAGAACCTCGACCTCTTCTTGTATATAAACATGTTCATACGATGTCTTCCCATATCCTCAGTCGAGGGTGAATAATTTAAAATATCACTGAGATGAGATTTTATTTTTTAGAGAGACCTAATAAAATTGAGTGTCCATAATATATGGAAGACATCTTGGTCGAACAGTACATGGGCTCCATGCATGGGTTTTCAAGATGACATTGAATTGGTGGTGCATGGATTGATGTCGTGCATCCAATTTCTCGTAGATTAAGATATACTATGAGATTAGGAAGTGGTATCTAGTGATGTTGAGCTGTGGTGGGAGGCTACAAAGGTAACATCAAGTGGTGATGAAATATAAAAGATAGGTCAGACACAAAAATATGAGGGATGATTTATTTTAAAACAGAGTAGTAGAGGTTGGGGAGTCATCCCTAAATGGAATGAAGCATGGTTGAGTGCTCACTTATTACACAACTCATGGATGTTGCTGGGTAAAATCCAACATTTGGGTTGGCACCTTAGTATACACACCCACAAAACAATGCACTAGGTTGTAACTCATGGACCACACAAGATTCACCACAAACATACTCAAGGGCTGCTCCCATGGCTATATTCTTCTTCTCTGCACATGTGGGCTATCCCTCCTATCAACGTTGTTGGAAGACCATTCATCAGGTTGTATATGTGGCTATAGTCCATTTTTTTGGGATTGTTACATCGTGGTACATTTTTTGTGAACACCTAAAAAACATGATAGGGAAAATTCAAATCACTTAACAAAAAATCAAATTAAAAATAAAATGAGTATTTAAATGCATTTAATTTTTCTAATCCTAAATCCCAATATGCTATTTAAACACTAAAATAAATGGACTTATTAATTTAAAATAATTTAAAACCATCAATAATTTCTTAAAATTAAACTCTAATTTTTTTTCACAACCCTTGGGAGTGATGGGTTGTATCATGAAGTAAACCAAGGATAATGGACCTTCCAAAACTGAGATGGGATGGGCTAATCCTTTTAGACATATGACAATTCCTTGAATATATGGGTAGTTGGTCAAGGTTTGGATGGTGAAATACTTGTAACCTTGGGGGTTGTTCAAGGAAATGATCGATGCTTGATGTGTGAAATCACATTAGTTACTAGGGATGTGACAGTAATTAAAGATACCCTATTAATCATATTTAATTAGTGGTAATGTTTCATCATGACAAACTACGTTAACCCATTGATTATGGGTTGATGAAATGGTTATAAACCACACCATATGTCCTTAGGTATGTGTTAGATTATGGAAAGTGATGATTTTATAACCTCTGGAATAATGCATAAATTGGTTGAGTAAGCTGTCATGGTGGCCTTATTGGTGAATTTGATGATTTTATGTGCATTTTGTGATATAATTCATATGTGGATATGTTTAATGGAAAAAAATTAACTCTATATATATATATATCATACACATCAATTTTATCACAATAGTACAAAGTATAATAATGGTATTGGGGATTCAATGTGGGTTGTTGGATGCACACCATCCCCACAAACATGACAATATTTTTGAAGTACATGGGTAGTCTATCCTATTTTATTTCATGAAATAGGTACAAAATGGAGATCGACACTCAGTATAGGTCTAACAATTTGTGGATGACGATGATTCAAAAATATCATTTTATGGTATGGGCAAGATTCTAGTGTATTTTACATGTAGTTATTTTTTAGAATGATCTGGGTAGTATGAAATTTTATATATCTATATGATTCCTGTGATACCATGTTATCAAATATTTCTCTATTTTACGTTAATTCATCATATATTTAGATTTACTACATTATATTTTAATCTATTAGGGCTTATTTAGATCGATTTTATTTGTCGAATGGGTTTTCGGATGTCCATTATATGGATAGGACATTCTTAATTTTTATCCCTGAATGGCCCTTTGGCCTTGTTATTAAGGGAATAATCTCCCAATGATTATTTTAGGATTTCACAACTATTTAATAGCCATTATCATATTGGGAGGTATGTTTTAGGCCATTTGGGGACACCGGTCATGCATTTTTATAGTGATCAAGGATGAGTTGTTATATTTTTAATAATTTAAAACCATTCCACTATACTTACACAACCAGAAATGTGAAATTAATACATAAATATGATGTTATAATTATGATTTGGTTGAACAAACACACAAAACTAAAATATATATCTGAGGGTACAAAAATTAAAAAAATAATCCATATCATGTTATAAGAAAGATGAACATTTGTTTACACCTATGGTGACACGCTTACTCCTGTAACCAATAACTAGTGGTTATTTTACTATACTGTTACATGATATAGGGGATCATATCCTAGAGGATCTAATTGTTTAGAATCTTATGAGGCTATATACACAAATCATTGTCACATTAAATTTTAAAACATGATATAAAAAATATTATTTTACTGATAAATTTATCATTTCTATTATTATATATCGAAACTCATTCATAATGACCATATTAAAATCTTTGGTAATCAAAAAAATGGATAACTCAGATACTCTGTATGGGGAAAACGTACAATAAAAGTTGTAATAGGATAAACAATGAAAGAATAAAAATCTAGATATACACAATAATAAAACATTCCATATAACTAGAATCCTAAATGGGGACTAAATCAAAGGATGAAGAAATAACATAAATATTTATAAGGATACACAAATATAGTTTCATAATTGAACTAAGAATATTTTTGGACATTATAATCTTAGTGCCAAGTCCCCCTTCCATGTGATCCTATATAAATAGATGATGCAAAAACCTAATACATAAACTAGATTTTCTCATGAGACAAACTAATACATAGAATGTTTATAACATGACTCTCCCACCACATAATATTTCTAATGTATTCATCATATAAAATAAATGAATTAATTTTAAATACATAATTAATATAAATAATATTATAGGGATGATAGCACATAAAATGTCAATAACATCCCTATTCAATAAATAGAACAACATGACCATAATCCATCATGATTAATGTGGTAGATGGAGTCATTAGAGTATATCCCCTTTAAATAATAATTTTATAAATTTATACCGATATAAATGAAAATAATGTTAAAATACCACTAGATCTTTTCTT
Organism: Viscum album; assembly: GCA_963277665.1. Classification (NCBI taxonomy): domain Eukaryota; kingdom Viridiplantae; phylum Streptophyta; class Magnoliopsida; order Santalales; family Viscaceae; genus Viscum; species Viscum album. Next base: position 902,645,269 of record OY728165.1, on the reverse strand, counting down.
AAGGAATGCACCATTTTCTTTTGAAAACCATTTATTATTTTAAATGAAAATAAAAAATATTCATAAAACAATATCATTTTAAAATAACCATGGAAACTTTTAGATGTATTTTCAAAGGAAATAAAGTCATGATGGGATTTAATGTCTTTTGTGAGATAATTGTTAAAACAATATTTTTGTTCACAAATTTGGTAAAAGCTCCTCATTCAAAAAATGATACGAAAATATGTTTTGAATCATTTTGTATAAATTCCGACAAGGGTAAAAATTAATTTTAAAAATTATTTGCTTATATTAAAATATTCTTGTAAACATATAGACATGGAATAATAATAATATTAACTGAATATAAAAATAATGTCTGTTTTCCGTCAATAAATTATTTTTATCATTTCAGTAACTAGAGAGATGAAAATTAAATAAATAATGTATTTTATAAAATTTACCATTGTATAAGAATATATATGGGTTTTGAGAAACAAAAATCATATAATTCCATCAACATAAACATAATCCTAAATAATCTCAAATATGGCTGATATTTTGAATTAAAACCATACCTTTGGACTGACTCACTCAGTAAGTTATTTTAACCCTCTATATATTAAATTTAATTTTAATATACTTTAATAATATAATAATATTAAGTCATATGAGGCCATATGTGTTTTAATTATTATTCATTTTAAACTATTCATTAAAAACAATTCATTATCATCAACATTTCTAGCGTGAACTGCTACATTTTTATGTACATTTTCATTCGGTAGTAATAGTCTTTCAATATTGATCATGGATCCAAAATAACTAATATTTTAATTAGAATATAAATATCATATATATTAAGTTATTTAATATTTATAACCTTCCATTAATTGTGTACATTAAAAATGAATCACATCATTTTATGGAGGTGGTAGTCCACATGTACACACGAGAGACAATATAAATTATTAGTAGGTGAAAGGGAGACTATAATTAATATTTCTAATTTCCTGAATCATAATAATTTCATAAAAATAATATATATTAGTTATATCAATATTGTTAACCTTCCATGTAAATTGGTGATGAAAAATAAATTACACTACTACATGTAGATGGTCGGTTGTATGTACTCATGGTCGATGTTTTCATTTTCTATAGAATGGAATGGTGCTATAAAATAGTTGTCCCATAATCATAATAAAATATATATGTATTTTTATGAAATTATATATATTATGTTAAGATTATAAAAATTTATTTTGAGGAATTGAATGAAGAAATAATCATTGAAAGAGCTGGTAAAGATTATTATGTCTTCTTTGCGAGATATCATTTGGATTAAAACTTAAACATTCATAGTATGGTATTAGAAGAGGACCAAAAGATCAAGACTGAATTTAAGGAATAGATAATGTATTTTTTGTATGTATTGGATAATATATATTTCTAAATGTTTTTTAATTATATAGGATAATATGTTTCTTTATATAAGTGAGGGGAGGGACACATTAGGAATTTCATAAAATATTTTGTAATAAAATTTTATTTTCCAATGAGAGTGGTCCAAATGGCCAGTACAAATATTTTAATATAATATAATGTCTAAATATCTTTATAAAATTCTATGTATAAATGTTTATGTGGATATTTACCCTTACTCATTAGTTTAACCACCTGGTAATCATGTTATATCACTAACTATGGTTATTTTTGATACATCTTCAATGATTCTTTATGACCAAAAATAAAGTTTAAATTATTTAATATTTTATTTATAATGATAAAAAATATTGAATCTCTTCAATAGGATTCAATTTTTATAATTTTAATAATTTTTTTTTAAATGAGTACTCAATTCACTTAAGAAACTCTATTTCGATACATGTTTATTTTAAGGAGTAAAATTAATTAACAGAAGAATAATGTATAATATAAATTCAATGGGAATAAATTAGATCAGGTTAAATAAAATGAAACATATTTTTTATTAAAACCAATGTAAATGGAAATAAACATTGAATATAATTTATTATAGGATAAAAGTAAAAAAAAATATTTGAAGAAAATTATTACCTAGATTTTTTAATGTTTATAATATATTTATAAATTCGATGTTATATTTTTATATATATTATATAATTTTTTAAATAAAAATAATTTGAATAATTTTTTAAAATATTTCATGTTATTATTATATCCTTATAGTATAATATAAGTGTTATTTTTCCTAAAATTAGAATTTTGTACCATTCACCCAAAAATTAACTAATTATTTAAAAATTTATAAATAAAAATGTATCCTATGTGGGTTTTTTTGATAAATTATAAAATTAAATTAAGGTTTTAAAATTATATTTAAAAAAATTTTGGAATAATTTTTTTTAATAAGACTATGTGAATTTTTATTTTTTTCATAGGAAATAAAATCTATCTATAACTAATGATTATGTGTTATATTCTTTCCCCCATTACTAATATCATCCAAAAAATTTACAGAAGGTCACCTCATTAACATATGTTGTAATTTATTAATTATAAATTCATCATGTTCCCATATAAGAGTTCCTATGATATTATTTATTCAAAGTACCTTTTCTAGAAGAGTCATCAGATTCCTCGACACATTCTCTCAAGTGATTGAAATTTGGACCTTCCCATTTGCAGTAAGATATATTAGTTATAATTTTTTATTCCATAGAGGTGTTCACATGAATTGGGTCTTAAATGTTCTTCCAATATAAAGTGACAAGGTACACAAAATAATCCGTAGAGAGGCTATGTAAAATTTCCATATTGTATTCCCAACTCTTATGTTATTTAGAATATTAAAATGATTGATGTACCTAGGACAATGTTTCCCTTTATATATAAATGTTATAACACCTTTTCATGTAGAAAACATTAAAAAAATTATCTCTTTCTTCAAATATTAAATCCTTTCTTTGGTAATCAGATTTTTTGGACCACTTCAAGATGATTCAATATTATTCTAATAGTATTCAAATTCACAGTTGTCTCATTTATATGACGTGGGGCTATAGACATTAATCCAACAACTTCTTCCCAATTAGTTGGATTAGGGAACCACTTTTTATAAAATGAGTCATATAGTTCCATTTGAATTTGAGAATGGGATCTATTATTAAATGAAAATTACACCAAAAGAAAAGGATGATCTCAAATAGATTAAAATACAATCAATCATGAATTCAACAAATTTTCTAATGTCTGAATAGTAATTTAAGACACCCTATTAGTTTTAAGATGATAGGATGCGCTTAAATGTAGTTCAGTGATGATATCCTTTAGAATATTCCTCAAAAACTTCAATGTAATCCACAAATCATGTTCAGATACAATTTAAATTGGTTCACATTGATGTCTCCCAATACAATTACTATAGAGTTGTATGTGGTTCTCTATAGGAATATCATCCCTTATATTAAAGAAATATGGAAAATTTGTAAGTTGATCTAAAATAACAAATACTGAAACATTATTTTAAAGATAATTATACAATTGAGTGACAATTTATATATTAATATCAAACAATTTCCACAGAGTAATAGGTATATGATACAAAATTCCTTTTGGATGTTTTTATTCATCATTTACTTATTTGAAAACTAGGTATCTGGATTCATATTCTGTAATCCCACAAAAAACATTTCTAAAAAACTCGATACATTTTGGAGGTACCATGGTGTCTAGATAAATTTGAGCTATTAGATTCATATAATAATTATCTTTTCAAATATTTCATGGATAAATCAAATAAAAAAATTAAAAATTTCAAAATTCCATCCACGTAGATGAGGTATAAAAACTTCCCTTCATTAACACAATTTATTTTCATTGAATATTTATCTCATGAATCTATCAAGCTTTTATTTTTAATAATAAGATTATTTTGACATCAATTTTTAAAATTAGATATGTTTCACATATTTAATGATTCCAATATAATACTTTTATTATATCCATGAATATACAATCTCTTTAAATCCCCATTTTAATCAAAAACACAATGATTATTTATACTTAATGAACCAACAACATTAGTTTCCAAAATAGAGTAATAGTTTATTGAGTAATTTTAATCCCAGAGTTATTTTAACTATAAATTATTTCTGGTTTAGAAATATTTCCATAATATTAATTTATTAAAATATTGATCTATATATATTTCACATATTTTTCCATATAGGAAATGATTTCATTGCTTCAATGAAAATATTATGATTTTCCACTCCAGATCATGGGTAGGGTATATCTATTCATGAATCCTTAACTAACTTGATTAATGGGAAACAAATATATCATTCTTCATAAGTTAACATCCAAGAACCATATTTTATTTATCAATATATATCAAAAGAATTAATACCTTCTTGATGAAAATTTCAATATCGTTGCACTGACCAATCTACTCTAAAATTCATAAAAACATCAATTATATTCTTGTGGCCATATGAAATTAATCCCTTCAAATGTAAACATGGTAAATAGATGAGCTAATCTAGGAAACGAATTCAAGAAATAATTTATAGTTTCCTACAAATGAAATGAATCTATATAGCTCAGTTATATTAATAGTGTTGGCCATTCCATTACTATCTATGTTTTTTTAAAAATTCAACTGATATTCTATATATAGAGACAATATGTCCGTGAAAATAAACTTTGTAAAGCTAGAAATAAAATTTGTTAAATTTTTAATGTAATTAAATTTCTCTAAGAGTTATATTAATGATATAAAAATGACTCATATTCACATCATAACATTTATTTTATATCACAATATTAAAAACTAAGTACCAAAAAAATAATCAAGATAATATTGTAATTTTTTTCCATAAAATAAAAAAAGAGGGTTATTTAGTCAATTTGAAGTGTGTAAATGTAAATTCAAAATTTTTATATCTTTTATTAAATATCATCCTTATATACTTGAATTTTATGAGACCAATAAAAAACACCATTCCTTGAAAAACATAGATGTGTATGATGTTGAACAAATAATTCATAAATATGGGTTATTGGAAACTTTTTTTATAGTAATGTCATTTATTTTTCTTATACTAAATTAAAAACCACATATATCCATCCTTCATAATAATAAATAGAATATTGGATCCAAAAAGTGTAAAAATAATCCATATAATTCACTTATCACACAACCCATTCATTTATTTCTTCAATTACCCTAATTCCACAATGTATAAAATGTCGGGAGTGTTGGATGTATTATTTTCCTCAAAAAAAAAAAGATCAAAAAAATCCAAATTCTCCCATGGTTAGATTTCAATGTAGGTCTTCAAGAGATACATCAATATATTTCTTCAAATAGGTATATCAAATATTGAATGGATAAATCTTCAATTCAAAGACACTGTCAACTCTCCTTCTGCATGAATTTCATTAAGGAGATCAATTGGAGGATGACTCAAAGATGATAAAAATAATTTAATCTCCCCTATAAAAATGTGGGACACCACATCTTAAACAAAAATCATAATATTATTCTCTTAGAAATAAATTTTCCAATGAAAATTTAAAATACAATATATAAAAACAATTATATCTATTTTAACCATATGTATAATAATGATGTTTTTATTAAAATAATGTATGTTTGTTTGTCATATTTGTTATAACTGAGATATCATTATTACATTAATATTTCCATAAGGAGTATTAATTAAAATATATATTGTTAAGGTACTTGAGAAAAAACTAATTTTTATTTCAAACATGGATGATATAAACGGGCGTGAATATCCATAATCAAGTGAAGATTATCTAAATTTAAGGATATGATCAATTTACCTTCCACTATATCTTTAGAATAATTATAATATGGTGTACTGATCACACAGTTTTTTCCTTACTCCCAGGTCCTTTTATGTTGAAAATATATTTGATTATTTTTGTATTAATTAAAAGTTTTTTACATATTATTTTTGTTAAAAAATTTTAATATTGACAGATTCTTTCATTACATTTCAATCCTGTTATTGATGGTCAATGTCGTCGAATGTGAAATATATTCATATTCCCATAATTCATATTCTTTGATGTTTATTTACAAAATAATTTTATGTTTCAAATCCATTCCTTCCCATACCCACCTTTTGAATATTTACTTTTCTAGAGAACTTAGGCTCCCACTTAATTTCTTGTTTTATCTAGAAAATATTAGACATGAGGAATTATTTCTCAACCATAATGACACAATATTTCACATCATCGTTTACTAAAAATATATTAGAGACTAAATCCATTTTCAGGATAAGATTTATCCCATTAAATAAAAAATCAAACTTACTCCTTGGATTAGGTACATCATAAGTAACATGAGTTTTAACATTTTAATGTTATGATAAAATTCAGAAACAATTTTTACTTCCATTTTCGATAAATTCATCAATATTTATCCATGTTAAATTGTATTACATTAGAAACATATAATTCAATGAATATAATCTTAAAATTATTTCACTCTACCTAATGTTTTTCCTTTGACTCCTTAGTGTTTAGGGTTAAAGACTTTCATTGATCAGAATCTCTCTTAAGATAGTTATCTACCATGATAACTTTCATTCTTTCACTACATACCAAATAAATAAATATATTCTCAATTTAATTGATCCATTTCTCAGATACTAATACATTATTAGACTCATTAATTGATGATGGTTTCTATCACATGAACTGGACTATAATAGTTACACCATTATGTGGCTCATCATTATTCCCTCTAAAGGCCAAGTTATTGGTAATAACATGAGTCAGCTTCCCCAACAAAAATTGAATTTTCTAAATTATGATATAACATTATTAATTGTTACTCTAAATATTGTGTATCACTAAATATAAATTGAATATTCTATAGAACAAATATGAGGGTTTATATTTTTTATGTTGTTAACATCAATTTTTTAGAAGAAGTAATAAAATTCAATGTATTAAATATTTTTAATGTCAACTATAAATATTATAATTTAAAATGTATTTTTGAATGATTTTTGAAGTTGGGTTTTAAAATACAGTCATGAAGTATGTATATATATATATATTAAAATCATTTAGGAAGTACATCGGGAATTATAGTTTTTTGGAGAAAAAAAAAGAATACCTACAGCTTCACATGATATTATAAGCTGTTTAAAATTATAGAGATTAATGAATAATTATCATTCAAAAATATAATGATAATAACCAACAAATTGTTACTACAAATCCATAAAATATTCAGTGAGAATATATGAAATGATTATATTTATTTTACCTCATTGAAATGTTCCTTGAGATTTTACAACGTTAAAATATATTTCTTCATTATTTCTATAACTAACACCATGGTATCCATCCAAAAAATGGATAATTCATCTTAATATTGAATATATGAGTGACATTTGTGGATGAGGGATTTATAATTAATAGCAATGTGAACAATTGTCATTTTCTTGTGAGATATAGTTAATTATTTTAAAAGAAGGTTAAATTATATTGTCATGATGTGAAAAAAAATTAATATCCTTCCCTGAGATTGATTTTTAACTTCTTTCCTAAAAAACAGATGCTAAAAATTATGAGTGATTTTGAACAACAACTATTGAAATAACTGATGATAAAAATGTCGAATTTTTTTCTTTATTATACATTACTAAATAATTATTGATTAAAAATATTTTTTAATGTTGATTTATAATATCTAATGTTAATAAATAGTTGTTATAAATTAATTTTTTGACAATTGATTTATTCATATCTAATATAATGATCATAATCTTAGAACTCAATGAAATATCTTCAAATAATAAAGATAATATCAAATAATTGAAAATGGTATATAATGAGTGTATAAATCAACAAAATCAAATCTATAGAGTTTTTTAAGATAGGTTTTCCATCTTAAGCCAACTCATTATGCCCTAGTGATGATCAATTTAACACCCAATCCTCCACATTCAGATTTGTTACACCTAGGTAAATCTTTCCCATTTTTTGTATCAAAATTCCAATGTCCATGTAGGTATGTATTTTAAAATAAACCCAACTAATTGTACTAAATAAATTATTATAATAATATGAGTCCCATTTTGATGGTTCTACACTCTATCTGCTCTCCCAAACCTCTCATATTACTCACCCCCTTCTCCTGGGTTTTCCTATATTATTATCATGGTGGGGGATTTTTATCCATCCCTTCCCTATTGATTCTTCATATTTATGATCTAAAAATATCTTTTTATCTATTTTTATCACTAATTTCCCAATCTGTTTCAATTTTTACCCACCATTGTTCGTCATTAGGATCTCTCTCAAGATGAATGTGTTTTCGAAGAACTTTCTTCCTAATATTGTGGTGAATCTAGGTGTGGTGTACATCAATGGTTATTGCTAGTTCGGGGATGGATCAGTGTCTTCTAGACCCGGTCAAAACTCATGGTTAGTCAATATTCATATGCAATTACTAGTGATTACATTAGTGTATGTTGGTAATGTTATTAGGGAGAATGTTGGGATGGATGTTGTTGGGAATGATGGTATTGGTTTGAGTGCTTTCCTGGGTGTGGATTGAGCCTTTGTTCGACATGATGAGGCATGTTATGTTTAGGTTAAGAATAGATTTTTTATAGGTTCATTAATGTAGATCAGCTCTTGTGTTTGCGGTAAATGGTGGAAATGTTCAGAATCAAATTGGTTGTTGATAGTTTCATGAAGCTGGTTGAATGGTCAATGATTGTGTTGATACCCTATTCTACTGTGGATGTATTTGTAATGATATATTTTTTCTTCATTTATTTTCCATTTTTGGTTATTGGGTGTAGATTTCATGGTGTTCAATGGGTTTCTCATTTCATTTTGATGGAACTTCGTAATTTTATAGGTATTTTTGGGTGGGAATCCTTGAATGTGGGATGGGTGTGATGGCACCCATTATTCTACATCCAACACCATTTTTAATGGATCGATGTGTACCTTGACTTTACTTCTACTGAATTTAATTGGGTAGTTTTTTTTGTTGCATTAGATTGTCATTGATGTGAGTTCCTTAAATGTTTTTTTAGGTATGAATCTCAAAATTTTAAAGGGTTTGTTGGTATCTATCATCAAAATGTCTTCCGCACTTTTGTGTCTGTTAGAGAGGTTCCAGTCTCCATTGTGCTTCCATCATGCTCAATATTCTTAGAAGAGGTGGTAACACATCATTTTCATTGAACTAGTGGTTTCAATTTCAATAATGGGAGTTATGTATAGTTTTATGGTTCTTTCCTTAATGTTTTCTTCTTTTGAACTTGCTGGATCAATTTGCATTTTGTGTTTTGTTTCATTAATTCACTTCCCATTGATCGAACAAGATTTCTTATTTCTATTTTTAAAAGAGGTATTCTTTATTTTTTTCCATGAAGAGGGAATAACCAAGAAATATTTCATAAAGAATAAAAATGTTATGATATTATCCTATACTAGGAATTATTCTCATAGTTTTTCACAAGACTATGTTCTCTAACCAATGTTTGTCTAAATCAAGTTCACAATTTTATTAATAAAATTAATTTCATATTAACTATAAACCCCAAATATAGTTACTCAAATTCTATTGTTATTTAAAAACATTGTAAAATGTTACAGGGGATAACTTCTAAATGGATCAAATAGTTTAATAGTATTTGGATAATAGATAAATACATGATTAGAACATATAAATTCAGAAAATGAAATAAAAATAATATTATAGTAAAAACATTATCATTTAATCTAGTAAATAATTATATTATTCAAAAAAAACTTATCAGTAACCTAGTGAAAGGATTACAAAATAATGGATGACATTAGATTCCTAGTACGGGAAAGCGTACAACAGAAGCTATTTTAGGTTAAATAAATCAATAATAATATTATAGATAAACAAAATACTCAAATAATCCATATAAATAATATTATAAAAAGGGGAATAAATCCATTGATAACATAGAAATATAATAATCACATGGGAAATATAAAATTGTTCGATAATGATAAAATACATTATACTAAACTTCATAATCATGTCATCAAGTACATTTATCTTGAAATTATATATAAATATGTAAACATTATTCCAAATAACCAATCATGTTAGTCTCATGTGGGATACTGATGCATTTAAGGGTTATAACAGTCATCCCTCATCACATATTATGATTAATGCAATCATCATAGGAAATAAATCAGTAATAATTGAAAAATATTATACATGAACATTGACAATGAAAAAACTAGGATTAGAAATGTTAATATCCTCCCTAAGTAAATAAATAGACCAAAATGATCATCATACTATTAGATTAACATGGTGGATGGTATCATTTGAGTATTTCTATAGAATATCAAATGAATAATCAATGTATTATGGAAGAGATTATAATATATTTAAATGATAGTAGGAATTTTTATTATGTAATTTTTTTACATTGTGAAGTCATTTATTATAAATATAATTGCTTCTAAAAAATTAGAAGAAAAAAATTATTTTAAAAGAACTATGGGAACATAAAACTAATTATTTAGATTTAACAATATTCCTGATGAAGGGAAAATTTATTCATTCGGTAAAAGTTAAAAAAAATAGAATTATCACCTTTTGTAAGAAGTACCACTTTCTGAAAATGACAAGGTTCTTCCATTATATCATTTTTATTGAATATAGAAAATGTTTAAAAATTATATTAATAAATCATGTAAGAATTTTATAAAATTATATAAAAATTTAGAACAAAATATTGACATCAATGAAAAAAATCATGAGGAAATAGACAAAAAATAGTATTCCATAAAAAATATAATTAGAGTTTATATTTCATAGAAAGAGAAAATTTAATAGAACATGTTATTTATATATATAAGTAGAGGAGAATAAAATTTATGGGGATTAATATACAAATCTAATATAATTTACCAATGGAAAACATAAATATAAACAATCTCTAACATGGATGAGATTGTGAAATAAACCATTAACTCATGCCTGACATACTTTGTATGTGGTTGAATCCTCATATATAATAATATTAATTTATTTTTACTCTATACCAAAATAATAATCATTATTATTATACAATGATTTTTTATTTATATCAAAGTTTCACCAATTCAATAATTTTTTTGATTTTTATCATCATTATAATTTTCCACTAATATGTTTTTCATGAATGTTTTAATTCGATGATAAGGTCGTTGTATATTAATCACATTTTCATCATGAATATAATATTGATAATTATATATAAATAATATATATTATTTATATACATATTCAGAATTACCCCTAAAAGGGTGATTTAAAAAACTAATCACATCACATTATAGAGAAGGTAGTGCACACTTATATGACCTTAGCATTTTTTAATGTGTTGAATGATAAAAAGGTAAAAAATATATCATATTAAGAAAATATAAAAAATATCAAACATATCTTATATATTTTTATAATTTAAATATATAAACCCATCAATAAAAACTGGTCATAGAAAATTAATTACCAAACTATGTGGGGATGCTAGGCTATACATTAGCACGACCAATGATTTCAATTTTGATATGGTAAAAATAGGGTGTAAAATGGATCTCACAATATTATAATAAAATCCTGGAATATTTATTATAATAAAATAAATATGATATAATGGGTACTATTTATTTTTTGACTATTGATGAAGATTAACATTGAAATAGTTAGTAAATGTGATTACCTCACCTTTGAGAGATCTCCATTATCTTACACCTTCATCAATTCTTAGATTGAAATTGTGTAATAAAAATAGCTCAATAAGTATGTGAAGGATTATACGAAAGATTTTTGGTTAGTAATTTATGTTCAATATTTATTAATTTTTTGGAATTAGGGATTATACGATGTTATCTTAATAAGTAATGGGATGTATGCATAATAAATCATTTAAAATATTTGAATAATATGTTGTCATTTTCTTATTCAAGTGAAAATGGAAATAATCCGTAATTTAAGATAATATAATTTTGATATATATTTCAAAGTTAAAATTAATCAATGTGTAGGTGCATTTTTTACCTTTTCCTTTAGTTTAGATCATGATACATATGTATCATCTCAAACCTCTTAAACAATTTTTCAAAAAAAATTAAAAAACATCATGCAGAAAAATTATTTGAACTCATTTACTTATATTAACTATTAAAAAAATAATTATTCATTTTTAAATAATCTCTTTATAGAATTTAGAGAAATAAATTATTGTAAATGATTGTAAAACATAAGGAAATCAATTTTTATAAATTTATTTTTTATGCATAAAAAATATTTTATAGAAATATAAATTATGGTTTTCATTAAAATGGAATTAATTGGACTATGTTAAATTAATAGTGGATATTTTATCATTAAAACTAATCGAAAAAAGAGATGATCAGGGTATAATCTGGATTAATAGAATATAAAAAACAATATTTCTTTAAACATAAATAGTAATTACATTTCCAAAATAATAAAAATATATTTATAAATCAAGATTTTATTTTTATATGTGTTATATTACATCAAAAATACGTGTTTCATCAATAAAAAATGTTTCATAACATATAAATTTATTCTAATATCATTTTAATTTCATAAGAGTGATAGATTTTGATAAATTTAAAAAAATCACAATTCACTAGAGAATCATCTATTTCTTAAAAATATTTAAAATTCACCTTATTATAATTTTTAAATGATAAATTCAAAAAATATAATTCATTTTTCTTTATAAAATTTTAAAATAAAACTATAGAATAAAACTATGTGTATTATGCTATTGATTTAATAGAATGAAAAGCTTGATATAATTAAATTTAGGGTGTTACAACTCCATTTTAACCCACTTAATAGGCCATTGACTTCTAATGGAAATTAAAATTGAAAATGTGTAATTTATTTAGTTTTTAGAAGGAAATAATATGTTTAGTTATAGACTATATACACAATACTGAATTCAAACGTTTAATGAAATATTACATCGTGACTATTGATTTTTTTTTGTAAAATCAGAAGTTATGAATATGAATAAATCATTTATTAAATAAATATATACATCATACTAAATATAAATTTATTGTTAAATGATTATAATACAACCACAAATTTTTTATAAAATCCATTCTCTAACAAAATACATTTTCTTCAATAAAGAATTTTTATTTATTAATATATTTAATTTAAGTAGCCTTTAGAAATTTATTTAATAAAATTAACTAAATTTATGAAATCCTCATATTCATATTTTTCTATGGTGAAATTATGATAATTCACTGAAAATATTCAATTTATATTAAATTGTGAAAAATACTGATTTTCAATAAAAACATATATTTACCTGTATTAAAATGGTATAATGATGATTTGGGTTAGTTTTAAATTTAAATTAGTTAATTTTTATTTAAGGGATTATAATTAATGTTTTAAAAATGGACTTTATACATTAATTTAGCATATAATCTTTTTTATTTATGAGGTATTTTTAATAAAAAACTATTTTTCATTGTATTTAGCTGGTTTTATTTTCTATTTAAAATTTTCAACTTATATTCATTGAAATTTTTAATATTTATTTCATATTTAGTATCAGATAGTCCAAATTTATTAAATATGATCCATTTATTTTCTGAAAATATGAATAGTAACCTTGGTAATGTTTGTTAACGCAGTAAATGTAAAATGAGGTAATTAAGGTTAAAATAATATGATAAGAAATATAAAATGACACTTATAGTTTTCCAAAAAAAATTGGATGACTATTATTCATCTACAATCAATAAAGATTCAAATATATGACTTTTTTACATTTTTAAGTTATTATCACATTTATAATATATTATTTATAAAAATGTCATTGATTCCACACTCATATTTTTTAAAAAAAATATAAATTTTAAATAAGGATTTATCGAGAGGAAATATTGATCTATAAATACAAATTTTAAGTCTATATCATATTTTTTCATTATGGTAATTTTTTTTAATATTTAGACAACAAATAATTACATATATGGCCTAAAAATTGTTGATGCATTATTTATTTTTTAGGGAAAGATCAAATAAATGGTAATTGAAATATTAAAAAAATATCATTTTGAGAAAATTAATTTGGTCAAAAAAATTATAAATGAAATTTAAATTTTATGTATTTTATGATTTTTAATTTTTATAATTTATGTGTTATCTTGATGTTATTATATTAAATAAATGAACTGTCCTTAAAATTGTCAGTATGAATATTTTAGAGTAAATATTATTTTATTAAATAATAAAAAATTATAAAAAAATAAATACTTAGAAAAATTATTGGTATATAATTAAAATTAAATCTTTGATCCATTTATTGGTAGTTTTTTTATAGTATCTATATTTACCCTTATTTAATAAAAATCCATGTTGTCATGGTAAGATTTAAAGGTGTTAAATAAGGGATAAAACAAAAAGATATGGGTATAAAAATATTAAACAAATATCAAAATATTGTTTTATAGGGGTATTTAAACACATACATATATTATCATGAATATAACTAACATTGGATCCATTTGAAATTGAAAATTAATTTATATTAATTTAATATTTTGGGAAGTTTCATGATTTTTCATATCCTCTCTTATAAAAGGGAACATCTTCTTATCATTTCATGACACAAAAGACCCTTTGGGATAATATAATACCTTGAAAAATATCTTCCTCCAATCAATACCCACATTCTAGTGGTCTGATTTTTTGCATACGGCCACTCTTAGTGGTCTTAAAGAGTTATAAAATTATTTTTCAACAATGAAGATATATATTTTTTAATCATCTATTTCTATTGAATTTTTTATTACACATATCTAAAACCTTATTAAACCATGATAATATAATAAATAATGTATCCTCCATATATTTATATGTTATTAAGTGAGTGGAATGATGTAGATACATATTCACTTCCATCAAATGGTAATGGATCCATCATTCATGGGTACGACATACAACGACCTCTCAAACCAATATAATTAGTTTTCCATAACCATGTCTCAATATTGGTTATAATGTTTATGTCCTATCCCAGTGGGGCCCATGAAACAACTCCCCAAGGCCACATCTAGTCGGCCAGGGGCTGGTGACTAGCGATGAGAAGGCATATCACTAACATGGGAGACATTGCCTTAGTGCCTGTATGCATGAACCCATATCCATCCCCCAATGATGAAAAGTAAAAACCACTAAGAACAAAATTAATACATACTACTATATCCCATCAATAGAGTACGGCAAGAATGTAGATTAAATTCAAACTGGTTGAAACACAATCCTTCCAAAGGATGTCTGTAACAACTAGTCAACCTCTAAGCAAAGGTACTGGGACTGTTGTCAGTAGCCATAGGAACACCTTGTCCTACCTGATCACACAAAGCATTGTCTTGGCCTAATACACATAGGAATTTATCTAAAGGTTTCTCGTCTACAGAAGACATGACACGTGGGGGAAAATCTCTTGCATGGTTGAGTATAATAATATTCAGTAGGATACCCCAATACCCAAAGCAATTCACAATGGAATGGATTAATAAACTACACGCAATTATATTTCTATAGAATATAATAATAATATCCATATATATCCAACCATGACACAATGTAATGAAATAGTCCACAACTACCTCATACAACGACTAGAAAATCCCTCCAAAAATTCCACAAAGAACATACTCCCGAATCCAATAACACAAATGACGTCTGTCTAAGAAGTAATATTCATCATAAACCATCATTGTGGGGACATGTTGAATGACCAAAATAGAGATATGATACATCATAGGAGGATCACCGCTTGGGCCATGGGGTGATACCATCAAATCCAACTTGATGAACCCTCTATGTAGAGGATCAATCCACAGTGAAGTTGGTCATGTCAATACTGAAGACTCTTCCAAGGGCATGATGATGGAATAGAGGATTCTCTTTGGGCCTTATGGGGGATTCCAACGACTCTATCCTTGATGTCCTTCTAATGGTATCATACTCCTATGACTAGGAAATGATACCTACAAACCTTCTATGAATCATTAAAGGGGACAAACCCTAACAAAACTCATCCATGATATGGTATACAAGGTAATCAATTCATCTAGAAAATAGTGGGTTGACAGTGAGTAGTAGTCACACATACCATGCAACTTGAAATTGGTAAAATCCCATTTTAATGGACCATTTCATCTGAAATATATGTGATATAATAAACACCATTTCTCTCATAAGGACCTCCTTATCATAGGGTTCTAAACTCTAGTAATGATGTATCAAGCGGATGCTCCATTTGAATGTTATTATTACTTCAGTTAAATGTTCTGACATGGGTCTAGTCCAGCTGTGGCCAAACCTGGATGACCAGACCTAGTCCAGATCATGTTACCCAACCTGGTCTAGTCGATGAGGTTTCACATGGTTCATCCAAATGGACTTGACCTGATCTGGATGACATGACCCCTCATAGTTTGGCTCAGACCTCTGGGCTGCCAAATGCAACCCAGCTCCCTGGGTCCGTCCTGCATGAATGTTGGTTGATAATTCCTCTAGACATAGTCCTTCATGGACACATGCCCCCATGTCCACGTGGTGCCAAGACACATCCCATGCAGTTGGCCCACCACAATGGCGAGCACACTACATGCTCCACCAGCTAGTCCCCTCACTACCATCGTGGGATCCTATGTGGCCTACTCCATGCCACATTCTGCCTCCGCCGCCCACCCTATGGGAGGATCTCTGTTTTCCCCACCGCCGGCTAGGAATGACCCCTATAACCCACACTACTACTCACCGAGATAGACCGGAACCACCGTCACGACCACCATCGTGCACTAATGAATGTGCCATCATGCTCTACCCTCGTAGCCAAACTGCGACACGCCATTATCATTGATCCTATGGAGCATTGTCACGAGGTCAAATAATTTATTTTAGATTGTTTCCCTAATAATTTAAGGCCAAATTATCATAATCCATATTTCATGAACAATGGAGAACATGTGGAAAATGGGAGAAGAAATCACATGTAACAATCTCAAAGAACTTACCACAACCATTGTTAGTTCTGTTCTCAATCCATTCTGGTAAGAATGATCAGTCAAAACTAAACTGTATAATAACCATACCAAAAAAATTAATGTAATCAAACCCATTCTAAATTAATGATCAAACTATGGATCAACCTATTAATCGGTCGATTCTCATTCATCATTGATTATATGATTGGGGAAAGAATGAACTGAAATCACAATTCCCTACCTCATTAGGTATAAACACCGATGAAGAATGATGTTGTGATGTGATCATCAATGAGTTCCGTTGATTTTGTCGTGCACTGATCATTGATCCATTATTCTCTAAGTGAAATTTTTCTTATGTTGTCCCTAGTAATTCACTGATGTTCCCAGGGTTATACAACTATCCCATGATTTTTATCATAAGTATTGTTTTGACGGAAAAATAATATTGGGTCAACAGAATTTTTTTATTAAATTTATTTAATGATGATTACATCCTTTTCAGGAATATCAATAGAAGGCCCGTTATTACCAAAGATAAGTCACACTAAGGGAAAACAACACATTACAATCTCATTCAAGGTCTTTAATTTCCAATCAAAATACACATTCATGAGTTATTATAATTTGAAAATAAAATAATAATAATTTTCTTAATTTACTTATGGTTACACACCAAAACTAACATTCATAGGTGACCTAAAATATCCAATGTTAGTCATTGCCTAAGGTAAATACATTATTCTGAACACAATAGTACCCTTATATTTATACTTTGGGAATCCCTTTAAGAGTTATATAATTTTTTCAGAGAGGTTATTCACATGAATAAATAAAAAGTGAATATTTTTATATGATTTTTTCGGAGAATAGAAGGCCACACAGTTTCATGCTATCTCAATGCCTAGTCATAGAATTTTAAAATTAATTTCTAAAAATAAAAATCTGGAAAATAAGAGTCATTATATTATTCCCACCTTAGGGATTTACATCCCTGAAAATCCCTAAATAAGACTACTAAAAAGGATGTGGGTATTAGATATGAATCTTAGCATCCCTCTCCCATGTGCTCTCTAGGAGATTCCCAGGCATCCAGTCATTCCTTATTGGGTACCCAGCAATAGTCTCTACATCCTTAGTATCTACCTCAACCCAATCGATGAGGTGCGATGAGTCACGCACATACCACCTCAACTGTAACCTTTGGAAGACATCATGTACCCGGTGCAACTGTGGGGGTAGAGATTGGTGGTATGCGACCTCGCCCACTATATAATATTTTAAAAGGTTGGAAGAACATTAGAGATAAATTATACCTCATCCAAATATCTAAAATCACCGTCGTGGTGAGACCTAAAGGAACACAATGTCCCCTTCATAGAATTCCAAGGGCTCCATCTCCAATCAACGTAAAAATATTGGAGGCTATGTAATGTATTCATTCTCTCTTAGATGATATGCACCTTCTTAGTAGTATCTTTCAACTATCCCATTCCCCTATGTGATTACTCTCCAGCATCAGTCTAGAAAAAACGTACCCTATAGGGTCACCCATACATTGCATTGAATGGTTCTAAACCAACGGTGGAGTGGTAGCTATTTTTTTACCCCAAATACACCAAATGTAGTTGATCCTCCGAAAAATGACGATGTCAAATATACAAGCACATTTAATGACCTCCTGAACCTGAATGGTCCCCTATGTACGACCATCCATATAGAGATGTAACAGCATGCTCAAGCATAAATGAGTCCCAAATGCCTCCTTCACTCCTTTCCACTAAATTTATGTGAAATTATTATCATGGTCTGAATCAATCATTGAAAAAACTCCATAAATCCATACTTTATATAGCATTTAGAGTCATCCCATGTTCTCTACTGACCACTTCTCCCATATAGGTAGGAAGTGGGCTGACATGTTGAGTTGGCCAATGATCACTCAGATTGTATCACGTCCCCTTGATATAAATTATAAACACATCATGATGTCCATCGTTATCACATCCCCCTTCTATTCCGGAGCCTCATGGTGATGAATTATACATTCCAGAACTTGGTTCTCTCTATTCACCTATTGGGAAAAAGTAATCATTAAATGAACTCTACGACTTCCTTCTTCATCCCAGCCCTTCAAAACCGACATTGAAGGTCCCAAAACATCTTTTCCACTCTAGGAAGTGATACAAAATGTGATGTATTAAAATTATATTAAATCCTCCCCCTATAACAACTCTAATACAGTTATACTCCCTCTAAAAAAACTTCATGCTCCCCACCTGACAAATATACAAACAAGATCATGACCTGTTGATAATTGAGCATGTAGTGTCTTGTAGTCAATATCCCCAAGATGTTCCTAATTGAATTACTATAAAACAGTAAGGGTAATAACCATTTATTAGAGATAAGATCCCAAACATTTATCCACAGAGAATAAAGTTAATGTGGAAAACTACTCTAACACCTCATCTAGAAAATATGAACTCAAACTCCTGTTGAGGGAATAAACCTCAATATTCCTCTTCCCATGAGTATAGATAATCTCAATGTCACAATAATGGATGATCTCTAGCCACCTTCTATATTTCATGTTCAAATACATTTGATATAAGATATACATGAGACTCTAATGATTAGAGTAGATGATAAACTACACACCTAACAGTTTGTGTCTCCACATCTTCAATGCGAAAAATACCGCTGAAAGCTCAAGATCGTGGGTCACGTTGTTCTGATCATCTGTTCTCAACTTGTGAGAACCCCAGGCAATAAAAAAACTACTCCACATTAGGAAACAATCAATCCTAGTTCGTGATTCATTACAGAGCACTACGTACTCCACACCCTCCTCCCGTAATCAGAAGACTAGAGCGCTCTTCAATCTCTTTCTCAAATGATGGAATGCTTGTTGGAATTTATATGTCCCCAAGAAAGGGTTACCCTTTTAGGTCAAATTTTCCATTGGTGATGACATGCTATAAATAATATTTATGAATATAGTATAATCTCCTGCCATCCCAAGGATACTTTGAACCTCCGTCAAGCTCTTAGGTGGCTCCCATGCTTACATTGCCTCAACCATTACTAGGTCTACTACCACTCCATCAACAGAGATAACATGTCCCAGAAAGTTGATAGCCTGAATCCAGAACAGGCAATTCAAGAGATTCCCACAACACTGGTGCTCTTAGAGTGTGTGTATTACCATCCTTATATGTCTCATGTTCTCCTCCTTTAACACCGAGTGCCTGAGGATATCATTTATAAAGACCACCATGAAATAGTCTAAATACAGCTAGAATATCCAGTTCATGATTCCCATGAACACTATTAGGGAATTTATAATGCCAAAGACATAAACAAGTTTTCATAAATACATTAGAGTCACTTGAAAGGCATTTCCAGTTTATCCTCATCCTATACTCGCAATTGGAAATAGCCAAATCACTGGTCAGCCTTCAAGAACCATTGTGCCCCTCTCAAATGAAAAAATGGGTCATCAATACTTAGTAGTGGTTACCATTTCTCCATGTCCCTTTAGGTTAGGTATTTTTAGTCCACACATAACCTCATTCACCCATCTTCCATTTTCGTAAACAACACGAGGGCCACCTATGGTGAATCACTGGGTCTCACGAAGCCTTTCCTCTGCAAATCCTCAAACTGTAAACTCAATTTTCATAACTCTGTGGGGGGACATATGATATGATGGTGTGGATTTCAGTGTCATCACATTGTGTATGTCGATGAAGATGTTGATCTCATAGTGGGGAGGTTATCATATAATAACTTTTGAAAAGATGTCCTCATTGTCCGCCACTACTATTGGGAACTAAAAACTCATAACATATGCTACACTAAGGTTCTGACTAGCTATGTGATGAGTGATCAGATATAACCTCCCATGACTGAGTCAATCTCGTGTTACCTATGTTTCATTTTCAAAATAAATAGAATGACCCATACCATCATTGTGGTCACATCACACCATTCACATAAAACAGTCAATATAGAAATGGAATGATGATAGAAACTCCATATTGAGGATGAATATTTATCTCCAAGATGCATACACCAAGTGGTTCCAACAAAAAATCGTGCCTCTAAGTATAATGTCACACTTTTGGAATAGATGTGTGATCATCGAGTATCCTCCAGCAGGTGTTTACAAGGGTAAGGTTCGATTCAATGGTTCCACCAGAAGCTCAATGTATCAAGCATGATATGTGATGTGGAAGGAATGACTAGAACCTATGAATTTTAGTAATACAACAAAAGTAGATAAGACATATATCATAACTCCAATCATCGCTAGAGCCCTAGGGACATTACCATCAGCCTCATACAATTGTCCACTCCCCTATATTTTAGCTCCCTAAGCATGGCGCGAACCCCATGGGGGTGGTGGGGGTAGTAAGTCGAGTCATCAACAACCTCTATTTTTATCCCAGATCAATTTCCACATCCTACAACCTATAGATCTACATTCTCCTATCTATTCTTTTTTACAAGCGATCCTTCCACTATCTCCTAGTCAGCAGAGTGACTGTTATGACAATATTATGCTTGATAAATCCTACTATCACATGAGTTACACTTATTCTACCATGGCTGAATACACACACAATGCAATCCTGGACCTACAGATTCCTTATCCGGGACCTAAACTTAATTTTTTTTTCATGTTTGGATCCCTATGATTGATGTAATATCTCAGCTGTCAAGGTCTCTGCTCCTGCCTCTCCTCTAATGACAATCACTAGTTGTCTCTTCTCATTTATGAAGATCACCACCACCAAATCAAGCTCAATTACCCAAAAATAACTAGACCTGTTATGTTCTGAGGTGACCCACTATAGCGGTACAGATGAAACTGTCCTGAAAGATGTACACAAAATAATTAATACTATTTCCCCAAAAAAATATCACTGAAACTCTATCCTAATGTCGAAAGACCACCTCTGATACCACTCTATCATGACCTTTCATAGTGAGGCCCATGCTGCTACTCCACAAGCCCGACTCCAATAGGCTGGGGTGTTGACTATCACTGAGTAGGAATATCAATAACATGGGATGTATATCCAATTTACCTATACACATGCACTCATCTCCCTGACCGCAATACTAAAATGTAAAAACCATTGAGAACCAAAGGCCTGAATACCACTATAACCCAACCAATAGACTATGACTTCAATATAATGTAAAGTGAAACTAGGCCAAATAGAAGCCCACCAAAGGAAGTCTATAACCACAAGTCCATCCAACAAAAAAATTTATTGGAACAACAATTTTCAGATATAGGAACACCTCATCCCACCTAATTTTACAAAGCACCATCTGGTCCTGGTCCTCATAAGAATCTGTCGAAAGGACAATTTTCTTCAGAAGAAATGACATTTTAAGAAAAATACCATGCATGGGTGAGTATAAATATACTTAGTAGGACACCACAAAAAAATAAAAAAATAAACAAAGGAAATGTACAGTTATGTCCACAGATGTTTTTTTCTATAACATATAACACGAATATCAAAATATCCAAAAACCAAGACAGATTGTAGAGAAATAGTCCAAAACTATTTTATAACACCACTAGGGATTCTATTAGAAGATTTTACAAAGTGCTCATGTTTGAGAACACCCTCTTGAGTCTGATAGCACTTATGAAATCCATTCGAGAAGTATTGTTAGTCATAAAGAATCATGAGAGAGATACACTAGAATATCTTAATATATATAAGATAAATTAGAGGAGGATCCCAACCATTGACATTGGGAGATACCAAAAAATCCATCAGGATTAACCATCTATGTAGAGGATCTATTCCCAGTAATGTTTTCCACATCAACATGGAAGAATCTAACCTATGCACGAAGAAAGAATATTGGATCCACTTTAGTCATTCTAGGTGATTCCAAAACCTCTATCCCAGAAGTCCTTCAAAAGGCACCGTACTTCTATGATTATCAATTGATACCAACAATACTTCATGTAAACGTCGAATGGGTTGACTCATCCACGATACAGTGGGCTACTGAATAAATTCAAAATGAAAATATAGGTGGAATAGTAAGTAGCAGTCACACCCATTGTACCCTATAAACCTAAGTATGGACCATATTAATAGATTGTGTCAATGGAAATATTCTTAAGGTAAGACCCTCTAATGGCTTCATAAGGACCACCTCATCGCAGGGGTCCTAACTCCACTGAAAAATAATCAAACAGATGGACCATTTTAATATTATGATAACATTAGTGACTCATGAAATGTATGAGACTAACTAGACCCGCCGACCGACTTGACCCGGTCTGGCCTAGTAGGCCCGATCCGACCCGTCCCATTAGTCCTAGTTTGGCTCACAAGAATGTGGGACATTTTTCCATCGCATGCGGTTCACCACGACCACGTGCCCCCTCTCAACACGTTTTCTAGTTGTATCTCATGTGACTGTCACATATCCTCTTCTAGTTCTACATGCACTCCACCAGAATGCGGCTTCACCACACCCATGTGCTTTCTCATGGCCCCTTATGCCAAGTTCCACCTCTCTCTGCCAATATTCCAGCGGCTCTCCTTCTATATCGCCTTCATCCTGGACTAGACCCATGGACCCACATTTCCACTTACCTGGACCGACTAGAGCTGCCACCCAGACTACCACCATGAACCACCTTCTGGGAAAAACAGTGTCGTGCATTCACCATTTCACCTCTAATGTGTCTACATGAGGATGGAAATTTTATTTCAGATCATATCTCCATGAATCAAAGGCACGATGATCATTCCTCCATATCTTGTGTATAACAAAAAACACATAGGAAAAAGGGGAATGAAATAACATGGAACAAACAGAAGGAATGAATATCGAACGTTGTTCGATTCCATCATGATCTGTAAATATAAAAATAATCAATCAAAACTAAATAGTAAAATAATAATCCCCAAATATTTTCCGCAATCAAAAATGTCCCGTGAGAAGGATAAAGCCACTGATAAACCTGTTATTGGCTTGATTAGAGTTCTTCACTGATTATATGAATGGGGAAACAATGAAGTGAAATAATAATTCCCTAAATCATTGGGTACACACATTGATGAAGAAAAAATTTGTTCCATTATTTTAGGAGATATTATTTGATTTCGTCACGTGTCGATCATCGATCCAGGATCTGGTCGTCGTTCGACTGGAAAAAATATTCCATGCTTCCTATAGTGATTCACCAGAATTCCCAAGGTAATATGTCTAACCCTAGTATTTCTTCATAAGTATATTTTTAAAAGAAAAAATAATTGATACATCAACAAATAATTTTTATATATATTACGTAATGGTTATTACATCTTTTACGATCTTTTCTATAGAAGGCGCAACCAACGTTAAGTCGCACCCAGGGAAAAAACAACATTACAATCTAAACCATGGTCTCATATTTCCAAATTGAGTCACTATTAAAGAATTATTAGGAATGGTAAATATAATATTTTTATATAATTATTTTATTTATAGTTACATCTGAAAACTATCATTCACAAGAGACCCACGATGGTCGTGGTTTGGTGCTTCACAAGGAAATCTGCTGCTATGAACACAATAATGCCCTCTCATTTCGGATTTAGGAAACTATTTTAGAGTTCTATCACTTTATAAAAAATTTCATGTGTGGAGTTTATTAATAACTGAACATATTTCATCAATTTTTTTAAAACACACTGGGGCTTTGAATTTCAGGCCCTTTCATCGAATGGTCACATAATTTTCCCTAATAATTTCTAAAAATGAAAATTAGAAAAATTTGAGTTGTTATAATCATGATATAATTATGGAATATATTTGATATTAATGAATATTTATTATCCATAAAAAATAATGTTTTATTTACTTTATTACCTTTCCATTCACAGATAAATGACAACTTCGTTTGTGCATATGTGTAGACGACCACCTCCATGAAGTGATGTTAGTCATTTTTGATCACCACATCACATTAATGATATATATAAGTATATTTAATGATTAAATTTTATATGAAAATTATTATTACCATTTTTTCAATATAAAATATTACTTACCTTGTTTCCAAAAAGAAAATTGAATAAATGAAAGAGTTACTCACTGGTATAAACGACCTACTATCTATTTGATTGTAACACAGATCATTTTTCATATACATATTTTTTGGATAGGGATAAAAGGACAATTTTTTATGAAAATTATTATTATTTCATTATTATTGTTCTATAGATTAAGAAATAATTATAACATTGACTATAAATATCATACTCAGTTTATTCTTGACTAAAGTATCGAACATCGTCAAAATGTTCGATGTGAACATAGATAATTATGTAATTATTATAGAACACAAATAAACGATATAAAGGGAATAATAAACAAGAAAATGGATCCCAATCTGTCAAATAATTAACATGTTTCTATTATTCAAGAATATGAAAAATGTATGTGATGATTTGGACTTAATGTGAGGAAATACTTAACTCAATTTCCATTTTCTGGGACAAACATCTAATTCATTGATTTTGTTATGATAAGATCCTCTGTGAAATGAATTTTTATTAACTTATTTTTTTATTTATACTTTTTTTATATAATGTGGATACACATAGTCTATTAATTTTATTAATTATCATCTTAATGATATGAACATTGTAAGATATTATTGTCTCACTTTTATTTCTACAGGACACATTCCTTATACACAATTTGATTCACTTTTGTGGTTTATATACTGCCAATAACTTTTTTTATGATTTTCATCCTTAATATTATGGTAATTATGTATTAACTTATGTTTCTTCAATTCATAAGTCTTACCATTAAAAATATACCAAATGTGGTAATAATTTATTTCAGAAACTAATGTTTATTCTGGATTGTTTATGTTTATGTGTCCATTGGGGAATACTTATCCTCTATGTTAATGTTTAAAAAAAAGATTACAATTTTTTTAAGATTATTAAATGAATTTTAAATTTAATTTTTAGCAATGATTTATTTTTTTTACAAAATGTGTTCAATATAATGTTATTTTATTATTTTCTGAACAAGGTACTTTGTGAATTTTGCAAAAAAATACTGAATGAATGTTTAATTAAATTATACGTCATGAAAAAAAATTCATTACTTCATGGATCCTTAATTATTTGATAAAACATATATAATCATAGATAATTCATATCAATGAAAATGTTTTATTTAGTAATTATAATGAAATAAAAAATTATTTAGAAAAAGGGAATGATATTTTAATAAAAACTCATTTCAATGACATTTGAAAAAAAAATCATTATAAGATGACATTATTTAATGTTACATATTATTAAATGGGGATATTATCCATTGATACCATAAATATTCTTTATCTAAATGGTTTATGTTTATAATGGAAATATTTTTTGGAATTTGGTTTTATTTCCAAGTGTTATGAAATGATGAAATGTTTTATAATACCATTTATTTTTATAGAGTATGATGTGATGAATGATTTATGTTCTAGGTCACATATTTGTATGGTTTTAATTATGTGAAGGGTGTGAGTTATATATCATTCCAAATCATTGGTAAATTATTTATATCTCCTGGGATAAATATAACTAGAATGGGAAATGAACCTAGTTTAATAAGGCAAGAATGTACTGGTGAATGAACTCGGTTCCGAAATAGAGAACTGAAATGAGGAATAAAACTGGTTGAGTAATACATTGAAGAAATTTGGATTGAACCTGATTAATACAATATTGATAGAAATGGATGCGTAATCGGTTCAGTATATAAATTTTTCCTCTATTATTGTCTTTTACATGATCCTTAACTAATAAATATATTAATTTATGTTCTTCTATGCTTTTAATGAATTCTATATCTTATTCCAATATTTTACAAAAATAGATAAAGTTATTTTATATCATTATTATTGATGTCTTATGAACTAATTTGATTCATTCTATATTTCAATATTACAATCATTAATATTCACTTTATAATTTCCATATGTTTGGATATTTTTATTATACCCTTATGCTCATATTATGAATATGAAATCATTGTAATGTTAATTTTTTACCCTTATTGAGAATATGAGATCACACTTTATTATGATTCATTACCCAGGTTTTGAAGAATTTTATTATTTTTAATATGTATATGAAGGGAGTTATATGTCATGAAATGTTTGTAGAGGATAAATATATTGGTTTTATAGTTTTTTATAATTATATGATATGTATTATTTTTTCCAAATTCATTAAAACTCTAAACATAAAATTTATTTGTGTGTGTTAGTGATATAAAATATCATTTTTAAATATTGAATTGAAAATATTTTTCCACATTTATGAGTATCAAATCAATAAATTTAATGTTTCTATTTTTAGAAATGAATCTGGTAGTTGTGATTTAGGTCTTCTACAGTTGAAATCAGAGCAGGGTTTACATAACAATAGAGATTAAGAATTTATCATGATAATTTCTCTTAAGAGTTAAAAATTCTATCATGGGTGTACAATAATATATGTTTATATTACTAGGAACCCAATATGTGGTTTTAAATTAGAAAATTTTAAGGTGACTATGATATTTTTAGAATCATTTATTTTTGAGTAAATTATGGGTTATTAAATTTGTGGACGAAAAATTAAATGTTTGATATGGCCTTTGAGGGTATAATATTTCAAAAATTTAGAATATTACAATGTTATTTTTATGATGTTTTCCAAGAATCTAGATGTTTATAATAGTTAAAAAGGAGAACCATTTGAATTGGTAATAATATTCCACATTTAGTAAGGTCGGGATGTTTGAACCCTAAATCAAATGGTGACAATGGTGAATCTCCTACGACTCCTAAGTGATGTGGTAGTTGGTATGAAATTTTATTAAATGATTTTATCTCTAACATCCCAGGTAAATAAAGAATATTACTTTTTTATATTTATTAAAAAAATTTAATAAATTATTAATATTACTTGAAAGGGAACGCTATGCTCAATGGCGTACCCAATACGTAACAACGAGTTTCTTTGAAATATTACATTGCACTCTAATTATAAAATAATATTATTTTAAATGGTAGTGAACGCATAGCCGTTGTAATGGTGGGAATAAACATAACTAACTAAAAAATTATTATATATGTTTGTCAAATATTTTTACATTTATTCAATAAATGTTAGATGGTTAAAATGTGAATGAATCCAATTTTAAGCATAAATATTCTAATATTCCTTAAAAGGATGATTAACCACCTTTTGATGTAGTACCCATTTAAAATCCACTTTTTGAAAAATTTATATGTTATATTTGACAAAATTAATTTTTTTTAGAATTGGGACATCAAAATTTACATTGTATAAATTTTTTGTATTTTTAAGATAAATTCATTGATTAATTAATAGTGTAAAATGGTGTATTTTAATTCAAAACCTCTATTTAATATAATTGATTTATATGATTAGATTATTTTTTAAATTTATTTTAATGTGAATTTATAATATATTTTTTCCATTTAATCCAATGGTGGTAATTTGAATTAATTTCACTTAGAAATTGGACTTAAACTACTGTCAATCTTTTGATATATTTTTTTTCTTAAAAACACCTTATTTGTTTTTGACAATGGGAATTAATTATTAAATTTACTAATGAAACTTATATGATTTGAGTTTTGAAAAATATTCATCATTTTTGAATTCGGAATATCAAATATAGCTTCTGGTGAATTTTTGGTATTTTTCTGAAAAACATCAATTTTTGATGAATAGTGAAACCACTAAGTGGTAGTTAAGAAATTGATTTTTTCGTTTAAATGAATTTTTACCACCTCTGTGATTTCAATTTCATACATCCGACATACATGGTTGAAAATAGGATGTAAAATGTTTTTCAATGGGATGGAAATATTTTTTTGGTGAATAGTAACTATTAGGTTTTATTACTCGCGATTAAAAGTAATTAGTGTAATTTAAGGTAAAGATAATGTTATAATAATATGAAATGTCCTTGAAACATGTACTAACCTTATTGGATGAATCATGGCCGACCAATACAATCAATGGGTCATCTTGGGGACCCCATGGAGCCACTTTGGTATTAAATTGACATTAATAACTTTTTATTTTAAGTTAAAATAAAAATGTCACAAACATGTATTGTTTTACTAAAAAAAAATTTACATGGGGTTATACAAGTCATATTTTTTACTATAAGTAGACATTGGAAATATAAAATGCTTTTCTACATCTTTTTATAATTTTTATAATTTTTAGACATTAAATAAATTAATTTATTTCTGACACCATGATGATGCAACAATTACCTCATTAACAAACGATTTAAATAAAATGAAAAGATAATGTAAAATATAAGACATAAACTTTCCAAAAACTTATTAGATGGGTGTATTTCTGAACCTTATCACCTTATCCTAGAAATATATAATTTTGGGACCTTTAATATCATAAAATAACTTTATAATAAAGTAAATTTTCATGACTTTCCAAGAGTGCCCCTCCTCTCTCTTATAAAAGGCTCCCACCTCTAACCCCTTACCCACACATCTCAAGCAGTTGGCTCAACCAAAATCTGAAAATTTTATCTCTCCACATCCCTATATTCATCCTAGAAGCCTTCTCTTATGCAGAAATCTCTTCAAGAAACCCTTTTGGTTCAAACTATAAGGAGTTACCCTATTTAATGGTAAAGTCTTCCCTATTGTTATTTTGTTTTATTTTTCTTCTCCAAACCCCAAACTCTTTTTATTCATTTATTTTGTAACAACACCAGTATCTTCAATATACTAGGATGTTTTTATGAAAGGATTCGAGCTACACTTACACACACCTCTGTATGATGGTTAAAGAACATACTGTTTTCGTGGTTGGCGAATTACTACCTCAGAAAACGATGATTGTTCAATCTTCTCCTACCACCTTTCATGGTGGCCATTATGATGGAACTATATTTATTTATGATATATATTATATTTATTTCCTATATATGCTTCTGTATTTTATATTTAATACATACCGTTATGCTTTTCATGTTCTGAAAATGAGATAATTTAATTTGAGGAAGTGTTGACTACTGCCCCCTCCAGTGATGTGACTTGTTCGTGCAATACATGGAATGTGTAAAGAATTAAATTTATGAACTTATGTGACCTATATAACATATATTTTATACTGGAATTATAATATATATATATATATATCTCATCATGTTTTAATTCCATTAACGTTCCAATGAAATGAAAGTAGCATTCATGCGTACGTACGACCTACCGTCCCCAAGAAGGGTGCATTTCATTTCTTTTTATCTCCAAATGTTATGGAATAGTATAAAATGTATATATAATGGTTATATATTATATTTAAATCATTAATACTATTATTTAGTTGATGTACTTATAACTACTTGGAAAATTATTTTCCAACAAGTTCAATTTTTACCCATGTACCGAATATCGACAAAAACATCTGATATGAACTCACATTATTAACCAATTATTATAACATTATAATATGAGATATGAACTGAATAATAATATTTAAAGGAGTTCCTCAAGAAATTATAAATTTAAAAAATATTATTATTCATGAATATAAAGAAACGAACAGGAAAAGTCAGACTTGAGGTAAGGGGTCATACCTCTCTCTTTCTTTTTATGTACTATCTTTTACGTCATTTATTATAAGCTCATCTTTCGTATGATTGGGGATGTTATTTTATATTCCTCATACATTAATTTTTATGTTAATATTATGAGATACCCTATTTGATCTCATAAATCCATTTTTGGAAGTTTTAAGTGGCGTCGTTAGGCTGACACGTTTTCGTAAGGGATTTTTCATCTCACTTTTATTCCCATGATATATATGCTAAATTTTCCAAAATTTCCATTGAGTGGTGTGTACTTACCATTACACTAATATTTGTGTAATATACATTAATTTATGGGTATTTACATCAATGTTGTATAGTCCTTCTTTCATGGGGTGTACGTTTCAAAAGTTACCAAAGTCGCTAAGGGAACCTTTCAACCTCCTATTTTTAAAAGACATATTTTTGTTTTGCCTTTTAATTTACATATTCATATATTTGGATATGTTCTTACATATCCTTATTGCTGTAAATTTTACGTCCAAGTGAAGAGATACCCTTTATCTCTCTCAACAACTCTTTTTCTAAAATTTCATGTGACACCGTTAGGCTATCAAATTTTTGCAAAGGAACTTCTTAACCCAATTTTGATTCTTTTGGTTAAACTTTTAATTCTTAATTATGTCATTCAATGAATATGTTTGGATGACCTCTGATTTTTTTTACACTTAATATACAATTATATTTGGTGTATTTGTCACACATAATTTTGTTATTGATTTATCCTTAATGTATGGATACTAACTTTGTATTGGACTTCGTCTCAATCTCTTTCATTAATGAATATTTTGTTCTAATAGAAGACTTTATTTCATACGGTGTATAAACACCTTTCAAATTTAATTTTATTCAAAAGAAATATTTTCTATATGAAGTGTTTTACTAAACAACAAAATGTATGTTTCTTTTTAACATATGCAGTGACAATTACCATTCTGTCGCCGCCAGTATTATTTGATCTTTGGCTTCCTCAACAATCTGTAAGGTTTTTAAAATTAATAAATTCCATATACTATTTTATGTATTTTTGTATTGAAAATGGATTTTTTTTGACAATATATTTATGTGATATATTTCGATTGAAATGTATAAATTTTTTCATGCCTTTATAATTGTTTTTTATATGATTTTATAATGGTATTTGGACATTTGACGGGTGGTTACATGATAAACCAAATGACGGGTGGTGCTATGAATACCAGGGCAGGTTTTTACGTTATAACATCCAATGAATTGTGTATGGAAGTCATCCGTATGGATATTCCAGGTAGTGATATTTGTGGAAGTCAACCGTATGGTTATTCCATTTAAGTATGTTTATCTCCCATGTTACCGTTATATGTTATGTGTTCTTTATATGGGTTTTTTTGGTAATATTTTGGTTACAATGGATAAGTGGTGATATTTTATTCAGTGAAGAGAATTTACTACTTCGTAAAGGTGAAAATTATTACTTTGATAATGTATTAATGGTATACTTGTTGTTTTGAAAAACTAACAGTTTTCCTTCTTTGTGTATCCTTTACTGGACTTTCTATGCTCATCCAAAGTTTTTGAAATGTTTCCCATAGGAAATAAAGATGAATAGGTTCAAGGATGGGATCAATGAAAGACATGCAATCTAAAACATGGTACTAGACATGTTTAATTTTAAGAGATTTTATTTTATGGAAACATAGTAGAAGTGTCTACTTGGTAATCTTTTGAGATGTAATAGTTATGTCCTAATTCTCAAAAACATTAATCCTGAAAAGATCCTCCATGGGGATTATTCATTTAATTCATGATTATGTAATATTATAAGGTCGAGTCCTTATAGTTTCTATCAGAGTTCGATTTAGATAACTTTAGAGGTTAGAGTATTCTCTAAGAATAAGTGACATTAGCATAATGGTTAGGATTTTAGAAAGAGTCATAATTTTAGATAAAGTGAATGAGTATGTATATCTTAGTTTTTATCATACTCAGTAGTACATGATAATTTTTTTGATATACTCACACTGAACTTTTTGGTTTTGGTAAAAGGATGGATCTAGCAGGCACCAACGTGACAATGGGTTCGAAGGAAACTGTTTTGGTTCTCGGATTAAGAGACTGGATGAAATGTGGGATTCAAAGAGAAATCTCGTGGTTATTCTAAACCAGCTATCAAGGATTCATGATTAACCACCTCAACCTTGGTGAGTTCTCTGATGCATCATGTATGAGAGAACCAACTCGATGTGGAAGTTTAGGTAATAATTATAATGGTAACCATTAGGGTTTATATGATCCGTACATTTGAAGTAATTATGGGTTACTATACGATGGAAGATGAAAGGCATGAAGTAAAATTGAGGTTAAATTATGTTATGGTTATTTTTAAATATTTTATCTCTTTTTGGGGAATGTTTTAAGAATTATATAGTTTTGGATAAAGGACAACACACAGACCGTGTGACACCTCGTCACATCGGACAAAGCTATGGGAATCGAACCCACAACTAAAGTGCGACTGGTATTTATCGCCAACCACTAGTGTACGTGAAGTACCTGGTTAGTATGACAAATAATTTTTAGTTATATAATTTATTGAATCACGAATAAATTGATTTTGGGTTTTCTATAAAAATATTGACCTATCATGGAGGATATATGATTAGGATAATTACTTTTTAATATGAGACTTTAAGAGTAAATGATGTCATTTGGAGATAAATGTAAATTTTTACCTTGGAAGACTATGTGAATAAATCCTTCAAATATTTGGGTTTCAATCATATTTTGATTTACTTTGAAGAATTTAATGGGAAAATTGTTTATCAAATGGTCTTCGTTGAAGTTTGGGTTTTCTTGGAAAAAATTTGGAGATTGAGAATACGTTTTCTTTTTATAAAGGATTATCCTTTTGTATATTATTTGATATTGTTCTAACAATTTTGGTTTTGGATAAGGTCTAAAGACATGGGAAATATATAGTTCTTTTTTTGGATTAT
Organism: Viscum album; assembly: GCA_963277665.1. Lineage (NCBI taxonomy): Eukaryota > Viridiplantae > Streptophyta > Magnoliopsida > Santalales > Viscaceae > Viscum > Viscum album. The sequence continues at coordinate 902,611,538 of OY728165.1, read as the reverse complement.
GTGATTCTCTAGAAGTTGATGATAGCTCTCTTAATGTGAACACACTATCCTAAATACTCGTCTTTTGGAGGAAAAATTGAGTTTGTATAAGAAATCTAGTAAGATATGAAAGTCTAAACGACAAGAAAGTATGTTTCTTTATGATTTAGTTATGATCATTACAAAATTCCTCAATAAAAAGTAACTTAAAACAGAAATGTTGTCTCTTATTTTTTCCTTATGGGGAATCAAATACCATTTAACACATCCCAAGTTTGTGATTTTTTTGGTGGTTAACTTTCACCTAAACATGTTTCTATCACTCTCCATCAAAACCTAACCCTTCATTTTTTCATCCATATCCATGTTTTCTGGGAATCCTAGAATGGGTTAACTTAGGTAACCATTTTACTTATCTTTCTTTCTTTTAAAGTGATAGTTTAATTTACTCTTTTTCCGATGTGGGGCTTTCAATGATGTTTCGAAGAAAAATTGTAAAATTACGAGGACGCTAATCCCAAAATGGGGGAGGGATGTAACATCCCAGGTAAATAAAGAATATTTCTTTTTCATATTTATTTATATTTTGAATAAAATATTATTATTACTTTAAAGGTAATGCTCTACTCAATGGCGTACCCAATACGCAACAATGAGTTTTTTTTTGAAATCATACATTGCACTCTAATAATAAAACATTATTATTTAAAATGGTAGTTAACGCATAGCCTTTGTAATGGTGGGAATGAACAGAACTGACTAAAAAATTATTATATATGTTTTTCAAATAGTTTTACATTTATTCAATAAATGTTAGATGCTTAAAATGCGATTGAATCCAATTTTAAGCGTAAATATTCTAATATTCTTTAAAAGGTCGATTAACCGCCTTTTTATGGAGACCCCATTTTAAGTACACTTTTTTACAATTTCATATGTTATATTTCACAAAATAATATTCTTTTTATAATCGGGACATCAAAATTTACTTTGTAAAAATTTTTGGTATTTTTCCGATAAAGATCAGTTTTTAATGAATAGTGTAAAATGCTGTATTTTAATTCAAAACTTACTTTTAATCTAATTTATTTAAATTATTATATTATATTTATAATTAGTTGTAATGTGTAATTAGAATATATTTTTACCATTTAACCCAATGGTTGTCATTGAAATTAAATTCACTTTGAAATTGGACTTAAACTACTGTCAATCATTTGATATAGTTTGATTCTTAAAAACACACTATTTATTTTGACAGTGGGAATTAATTATTAAATTTATTAATTAAAATTATTTGTTTTCAATTTTTTAAAATAGGAATAATTTTTGAATTGGGAATATAAAATATAGCTTAGGGTGAATTTTTGTTATTTTTCTGAATAACCTCAATTTTTGATAAATCGTGAAACCACTAAGTGGTAGTTAAAAAACTGATTTTTCCTTTAAATGAAAATTTACCACCTAAGTGATTTTAATTTCAAAAAAACAACATACATGGTTGTAATTAGGTTCTAAAATTTGGTTCAATGGGATGAAATTTTTTTTGGGGAATATAACTTCTATGTTTTATTAATCGCGATTAAAGGTAATTAGTGTAATTTAATTTAAAGGTAATGTTATAATAATATGAAATGACCATGACACATGTCCAAACATTTTTTTATGTATCATGGCCGACCAAGACAATCCACTTGTCAACTTGGGGACCCCATGGATCCACATGTGTAAGAAAATGACATTAATAACTTTTTATTTAGTGTTAAAATAAAAATGTCACTAAGATGTATTGTTTTACCAAAACAATTTTTACATGGGGTTATTCAAGTCATATTTTTTAATATAAATAGAAATTGGAAAGATAATTAGATTTCCAACAACATAGAAGTTTTTTTATAATTTTTAGACATTAAATAAATTAATTTATTTATGACACAATGATGATGTAGTGATTACCTCATTATTGAACGATTTAAATAAAATGAACTGATAATGTAAAATCGAAGTTTACACTTGCCAAAAACCTATTGGATATGTGGATTTCGAAACCTTATCACCTTATACTTCAAATACATAATTGTGGGACATTTATTATCAGAAAATCATTTTATAATAAAGTATCTTTTCATGACTTTCCAAGAGTGCCCCTCCTCCCTCTAATAAAATTCCCCCACCTCTTCCCCCTTACCCACAGATCTCAAGCCTTTGGCTCGACCAAAATCATCACATTTTATCTCTCCACAACCCTGTATTCTTTCTATAAGCCTTCCCTTAGGCAGAAATAACTTCAAGAAACCCTTTTAATTCAAACCAAGAGGAGTTACACAATTTAAAGTTAAAGTCTTCCCTAATGTTCTTTTGTTTTATTTTGCTTATCCAACCCCCTAAACTATTTGTATTACTTTATTTTGTAACAAAACCAGTATATTAAATATGCTATGATGTTTTTATTATAATTATTAGAGCTATACTTACACACACCTTCGTCTAATGGTTAAAGAACACACTGTTTCCGTGGATGGCGAATTACTGCCTCAAGAAACGATGATTGTTCTATCTTCTCCTACCACATTTCATGGTGGCCATTATGATGGAACTATATTTATTTATGATACATATTAAATTTATTTCCTCTATATTCTTTTGTATTTTATATTTAATACACACCTTTATGCTTGGCATGTTGTGCAAATGCGATAATTTCATTTGAGGAAGTGTGGACTACCACCGCCTCATGTGATGTGACTCGTTCATGCAATACATGGAATGTATAAAGAATTAAATTTGTGAACATATGTGACCTATATAACATATATATTATACTGGAATTATAATATATATATATATATATATATATATCTCATCATGTTTTAATTCCATTAATGTTCCAAAGAAATGAAAGTAGCGTTCAATCGTACGTACGGCCTACCGTCTCCATGAACGGTGAATTTCATTTCTTTTTATCTCCAAATGTTATGGAATATTATAAAATGAATATATAATGGATTTATATGATATTTAAATCATTAATACTATTCTTGAGTTGATGTACGTATAACGACATGGAAAATTCTTTCCCAACAAGTTCAATTTTTACTCTTGTACCGAACATTGACAAAAACGTCTGATATGAACTCACATTATTAATCAAGTATTATAACATTATAATATGTGATATTACCTGAATAATAATTTATTAATGAGGTCCTTATGAAATTATAAATTGAACAATGTTTATTATTCATGAATATAAATAAATGAACAAGACAAGTTAGACTTGAGGTAAGGGATCCGACCTCTCTCTTTCTTTTTAAGTACTCTCTTTTATGTGATTTCTTTTAAGCTCATATTTCTTTTGTTTAGGGATGTTATTTTATATTCCCCATACTGTAAATTTTATTTTCATATTATGAGAGACCGTATTTGATCTCATAAATCCATTTTTGGAAGTTTTAATTGGCGTCGTTAGGCTGTCGAGTTTTCATAAGGGATTTTTCTTCTCAATTTTATTCCCAAGAGATTTATGCTACATTTGCCACAAATTACTTTGAGTGGTTTATGTACTTCCGATTAGTCTACTATTTGTGTAATGTAATTTTGTTCATTGGTATTTACATCAATTTTGTATATTTCTTCTTTCATGGGGTTTTCGTTTCGAATGTTACCAAAGTCGGTAAGGGAACCATTCACCCTCCTATTTTTAAAAGACTTATTTTTGTTTTGTCTTCTAATTTACATCTTCTTATGTTGGGATATGTTCTTATATATGCATATTTCAGTAAATTTTATGTCCATGTGAATAGATACCCTTTATCTCTCTTATAAACTCTTTTTCTAAAATTTGATGTGATGCCATTAGGCTATCGAATTTTTTCAAGGGAACTTCTTAACCAAATTTCAATTCTTTGGGTTAAACTTCTACGTCTTGATTATGTCATTCTATGAATATGTGTGGATGACCTCTGATTGTTTTACCTATAATATCCACTTATATTTGGTGTATTTTTTACAAATAATTATGTAATTGATTTATCTTTAATCTAAGGATACCGACTTTGTATTGGGCTTCGTCTCAATCTCCTTTCATTGAGGAATATTTAGTTCTAATACAAGAATTTTTTTATACAATTTATAAACACCATTGACATTTACTTTTATTCAAAAGGAATCTTTTCTAGATGATGCGTTTTACTAAATGACAAAAAGTATGTTTCTTTTTAACGTACGCGGTGACAACGACATTTCCGCTGCCGTGAGTATTATTTGATCTTTGGCTTCCTCAACAAGCTATAATGATTTTTAAAGTAAATAAATACCATATAATCATTTATGTATTTTGGTATTGAAAATGGATTTGTTATGTCAATATATTTCAGTGATATGTTGTGATTGAAATGCAGAATTGTTTTCATTCATTTGTAATTTTTTATGTGTTATGATTTTATAATGGTACTTAGACATTTGACAGGTGGTTACGTGATAAACAAAATGACGGGTGGTGTTGTGAATACCAGGATGTGTGGTTACATTATAACCTCTAATGCATTGGGTATAGAAGTCGGCTTTATGGCTAATCCATGTTGTGATATGTGTGAAATTCAACGGTATGGTTATTCCATTTATGTATGCTTATGTCCCAAGATACCTTTATATGTTATGTGTTCTTTATATGGGTTTATGGTAATATTTTTGTTACAAAAGATAAGTGGTTATCTTTTATCAAGTGATGAGTATTTACTACTTTGTAAAGGTGAAATGAATAACTTTGATAAAGTATTCATGGTTTACTTGTTGTCTTGAAAAACTAACAGTTTTCCTTCTTTGTGTATCCTTTTCTAGGAATTTTATACTCATCCCAAGTTTTTGAAATGTTTTCCACAGGACTTAAAGATGAATAGGTTCAAGGATAGGATCAAGGAAACACATTCTATCTAAAACTTGGAACTAGACATGTTTCTTTTTAAGAGTTTTTATTTTAGGGAAACATAGTAGAAGTGTCTACTTTGTAATATTTTGAGATGTAATAGTTATGTCCTAATTCTATAAAACTCTAAACCTGAAAAGATCCTCTATATGAATTATTCATTTAAATAATGATTATGTAATGTTATAAGGCTGGGTCTTTATATTATTGATGAATCTTAATTTTATGTTGTTGAAAATATGTTTTATTGTATATATAACAATGGGTTTAAAGAATAATTTGGTGGTTAAGTGATTAATGATGTTTTAATAGAATCTCACTATTTTAGAAAACATATGTGATATTATTGGTTATTATTTGAGAAATAAATGTTGAATTATATTTTTGAAGAACAAATGATATTCATTTTTATTTTTGATGGATCTATTTATTAATGGAATCGATTATCATATCTTAGAGATTATGTAATTCTATAAATTACATTTTTTTGTTTGAAACACTAAATTTGATTTTTTCAATATTCGGGTAAATATTATAAAATTCATGGAATACTATTTTATTTTTGAGTATCAATATAACTGAGGAATATATCAAGGAATTTTAATTAATGTTATTTATTTGATGATCTATTTTCAATTTTTGACAATACTGTTGAATTTTCTATATTAAAGTTGTTTTCAAGATTAGAAGGATTATCACTATTGGTAATAAACTTGGAATTTGGTAACCATTTTCTATATGTTTATTGTATTAAAACATAATTAATATTTTTTTGTCCTTTTATGGAATTTATGATATGTTTATGTTGATACCAGTGCTTCAAACATGAAAAAATCATACTCATCATTCGGTAAAAAATATTAGTTTGTGGTCAAAAAATTTTTAATGATAAAAAAACTAATTTTCATGTTAGAATACTTCCCTATGATTTTATTATATCTAGTATACTAATTTTTCATATTTAAGAAATGTATTTGGATACAATAACATTATCACATTACATTTTGTACTGAGAAATCAATATTGTTCCAACCTAGTATGGATTTACGGTTTTGTGATCATTAAATTTCTCCATATAATGCTCTCTATCACTCTATAACAGCTCATTAAATATACTTTTCTCTTCTATGATAATGATTTCTGTAATATAAAACTAATAAATGTTTTTCATGATGACATTCATTATTTATTTTCCTTATTTTAAAGTGGATTTTTTCCTAAACATTTTTACGCTCTTGGATTTCAAAAAATATTATTTTTAATATTCAATCCTTTGTTAAATACAACTAGTACATCGCCCGTGTGTACGCACGACTCTATAAATAAATTCTTACATTGAGTATGAGAAAAATATTATTAAAAGTTAATAATGAACATTAATATTGTATATATTTAAATCAAAAATAAGTGGAACATGATATTAGAATACTGGTGGGGTGGAGAAATTTTTGTGATATCATAGAAATGACAATATTTAGTTGAATTAATGAAGAATAAATATTTTTTGTTAAGTGTTCAAGATGGAGATATCAAGGATATCAATGAAAATATTAATTCAAATGGATAATTCAAATTTTGAAAAAAAAACAAATGATTGGATATGAATAAACATCACAAGAACATACAATGAAAAGAAGAATCATCCACTATTATAATTTGTAGGCTTTGAGAAGAATACATTATGAAATTCTAGTTTTATTATTCCAAATAAATAATAAATCACAACATGAATGAATAATTATAAATCAAAAAAACATGGATAAAGATAGAATTGGATAGTGTAAATGGATATTGGAAAAGATATCATTTACACACTCAAAAAGTACTTGAAATATGATTTATAAGATACTGATAAAGAGTTGAATGTTATCTAACCCAACAACTGAAAAATGAAAAAAAATTCATCATCAAATTTGTCTGTAAAAATCACAAGTCGATGTAGAAGAATCAAAATTAGCAACCTGTGGAGTTGAATCTTCATTTTTAAATTCATATCCATGTTGACCTATTGAAAAAATAAATAATGTAATCAGTAGATAAAATATAATAGTTTTGAAATTTCATGTATAAGCTAAATGTTTTGTGCTTCTTACCTCATTGGATAAATCAAACACACCTTCCTAAATATTCTGATGAATCATTGCAGTAGTTTGGAATAAGGCCTACAAGAAAACACTAATCTAGTGTAAAACAGTTTAGTGTATCAACTCAATGTGATAATACCTACTCAACATTCTGTGTTGTTCTTGTCGAAGCCTCGAAGAACAGAATCCCATGTTACATTGCAAAATGATCTCCTTCCTTACTGACCGCGATGAGCAACATCACATTTATTCCCATTTATCATGATCGCCATGTTGTGATTCACATGTTGAAGGGCATCCTCGAGCCATCTTGCAAGGTGATTAAATGTCTCATGCTAGATCAAATAAAAAAATAAAGAGAAGGATTTTGTTTGGATTCATGATACCAGAATTTAACTGCAATCAGGATACAACAAATGAAAACATAAAAATATAAAACCATAAAAGGTACCCATACCACTGCTTATAAACAACACGAAGATTGAATTTGAGAGTATAAATTGGAGTAAAAAACAATTAATATATTGGATAAGATGAGCCAATAGTTCGTGATAATACTGCTCAATATCGAACTCTCTTATGCAGATATAGAGATACCCCTATCTAGTTATGTCATAAACCAGAAGTTCCCCAGTTTCTCCTCTGTAGTATGATCTTTTTATGGATCTAAATGACTCTTGACCTACCTAGCATGAAATGAAAATGGGGGCTAAGGATGCTCTGACATGAGTAGTAATATTGAACCTCTGAAGGATATAAAAAATTCACATCATTGACTAAAATAATGACAAATAGATTCCTCAAGAATAACTGATAAGATATATACATTCATGATATTAACAATAGAGTCAAGATGAAAGAGGATCATTTGATCATGAAAACACCATGTCATAGAAAGGGATGTAATTTAAAAGAAACATTTAAATAGAAATAGAAAAGTGCTACCCTCTTGAGGTGTAATGTAATGGCAAACACTAAAAGAATCTGAATAATAATTAATTACAAGAGTTTTCAATAATATGTGTTAGATAAACTTGACAAACTCACTTTATAATTTAGTGGATATAATTATTTTGAAGATCTCACCTAAATGATGGCTTAAAATAGACTTTTCTCAGTTAACCAATGTCCCATTACAATAAAAAAATTGACACTAAAGAATCATTTGAAGAAACATGATGAAACACCAATACGATGATGTCCAATGACTACATAGTGCTATTTATGCTGGGTGCATATTCACTTTTAAGATTAGAAAAACAAATAGAAGAAATATTTAGAATCACCTGAAATAACACATGGCATAGACCTAAGGTCCGATTCTAATATGAACATCTGGGAGTGCTTGCTTCTAACACAATAATATTTCAGCCAAAAAGGGAAACCACTATGAATTTCAAAGAATTAAAAACAGTTAAATTTCTTGAATTCGAACACAGTAATATGTTTTACATTCAAAATAATTGAAAAATTACCCCAAATTCCACTCGGCACAGAACGAAGTCTTGATTCTGAGATGAAGGTCTAGGCCGGATTGCTTCAATAGGTTGTCGAATGTGACCAAATCTTATCTCCCATGGAGATAGTACTACATGCAAGGAAAATAGACAATATTTAAAAAATATATACATTTAAAAAAGTATATGAAACACTGCATTCCTAGAACATCAGTCAATAAATTGAAATACAATATAGAAATGTAATCCCAACAAATATTTTAAATGTAAAACATACAGAAATCAATACACATATTAAATTTAAATATTTAGAGTTAAAACCCGAATCATGTTTCCACAAATTTGGTTTTTACTTTTGTGTTTTCTATATGCCTAAAATTATTAAACCAAAAATAGATATAGCATTATAAAAATTAGGGAAAGGAATGATGTAATCTTGAAACGGCATATGGAAGTTTTAAATCATCTAGTCAACTCCCAATATTCATATAACTTTCAGATCATATATCAATCAATTAAAGAATAAAATGTCTAAAACCATTTATATAACTTGCAGGTCCCATAGAAATAATTTCATCTCTAAATAAATGTTCAGTCATTATGTTTTTCAATAACATGATTGTAACCAGAAGTGAACATGAGAAGATTGATGAATTGAATGCTATTAAATGCATTTTAGAATACAATCAACATTAATTGAAATGAAATCATCATAACAAAATGGGTTAAATGTTTCTCCTACGTAGCTCATTTGGGATTTGTCTTATTTTCCCAGATTCCATAGAGATAGTTTTATCACCAAAATTTCAAAAAAAATTGTGATGAATTATGTCATTATATCACATTCCATCCATGGAATTAGTTCAAAAACTAAAATATAAGAAATAGGAAGTGTATGTTCTGTTATGGCACCATACATTAGTTAAAACCAGAATATTTAGAAAAATGTAATTGTTATTTAAATTATTACCTGCATATTTCCAAGCCTGAAGGGACAGTTTGTAATACATATAATACACTACATCCACTAAAATATATCAATTTTTTAATGTTAATGGAATTAAATTAGTACTCATTAATGATATCCCGAGTAATAGACATATTCAAGGTCGAACTGTAAAATTGAGTGCCAATGACACATAATATGTATACATAGAATCAAATTTTCGCAGAAAACATGGGTGAATTTTATAACAACAGAAAGTCAGAAATTCTAGTAGAAGAATATAAAAGTTAGAATTATAGAAATACCCAGCTCAAAATTCCATTTCCGATGGCGTCGTATCTTAAATGATCCAGTAGTTCTCCATGTGTGAAATTATCCAGCAGTTCTACATGTCGATAGATTACAGAATAGGTTCTTAGAAAAATTCAATATAACTCATGAAAAGTAATCTTAATATATCTAAACTATGAATTGATTTATCAACAAAAGGATAAAATACTGGTAGTGTGGTGTATTTCTAAGAATAGTTTGCTTTTTTTAGTGATGACTTGAAGAAAACATTATTAGAGATGAAATTATGGAGGTAATGAAATGACATATGGTAAAAAATATAATGGAATGAGGAAAATGAGCATAAACTATCCTTATTCTTGTCAGATGACATCAAATTAATAGATGAAAACAATTTAATGAAGTTGAAAGAATAATCATCAACCGAAAGCATTAGATAAAGTAAAAATATATATACAGATTTGAATCTATATTAATAATATAGGGATTCAACAGTTGGAAACATACCATCAGAATAAGAAGAGTCATTGACCAGCTTCAAGGGTAAGTGAACTGAGAAGGGGGGGACATGTCACATGTCACTGTAATGAAATCATAAGTGTGTATAGACACATCTTTATTAGAGATGAAATTGTGGAGATAATTAAATTAGATATGGTAACAAAAATTATGGAATGGGGAAATAGAACATTAACTATCCTTATTCTTCACCTGATATCAACATAATAGATGAAAACAATTAAATGAAATTCAAAGAATAATTAACAGCCGAAAGCGTTGGACTGAGAAAAGATATGTATACAGGTTTGAATCTATATTAACAATAGAGGGATTTTAGAGTTGGAAGCATACCATAGGATTAAGACGATTCATCAAGTAGCTTCAAGGTTAAGTGAACCGAGAAGGGGGGAACATATCAGATGTCACTATAATGCATTAAGAAGTGTTTAGGGACACATGTCTAGTATGAAGAAGAAAATATTAATACCAAAATGGGTTTCACTGGAACAGATTTCTTACAATGGAATGCAGGTGAAGGAGCAGCAATGATATTATAGATGTAAAGAAATCAAATAATATTTCCAGATTAGAAATATATGAAAAAAATACAAACAAACATGTATCTTCCTGCACCTAAAAATCCATTTCATGGTTGAAAATAATGTAAATATGTTTTTATAATAATTTTTGATCTTTAAATGTCTCACATTATCAGAATGGTTTGAAATGAAGGAAGTAATTTTTGGAGGATGCTTGCTTACCATGATTCATCCATAAGAGAAATTATTCCACCAGGTTTCTAAAAAACAAAGGATATGTCATAAAAAATCAATGGAAAGATAAAGAACTGAAGAGTAATGGAGAGGCAGTAATAGTGAACACAAACTAAATACATTTTCTAGTGGAATGAGTTAAACATACAAAACCATTGATACAACTGTTGATTCCTTCATGCTATCTACATCATTCATAGAATTCATGTTGCTTGATTAACCTTCTAGTTCTATAATTGAAATAACTTATGTAAACAGTTAGATTATTGTTCAAAGATGAGAAAAAATAGTGCCACGTTAGTAGCATATATATGGTAATCTTAAACGACATTCATACTGATAGAGAGTACTTTATTTTGAAAATAGACCAGTAATGTCAATGTGCGCAAGAAAAAATTTCATCATGTGCACCTTATAAATTAATCATCGATTGAGTTCCAAATTGATAAATTACAATGATAACATACCCTTATTTAATACCCCTGACTATATGATCAGACCTAGAATGGGTTAGTAGAAAAATTGTGCAAAGATTTCATGACACTTTAATAAGGTTGGCCAGATAATACTGATTCAAAAAACCAACGGAAAGAATCATGCACACCAAAATGGTGAAATGAAACAGGCCATGACATTCTCAATGAATAAGAAAGTATGCACACTAAATCTATCTATGTTGGGATTTGATGTTTCTTTGGATTTCCCAAAAACATTATCACATTTATAACTAATTACATGATTATAGTTTTTTATTTTTTCACCAAAAATCCATGTTATGAAGTCTGCCTATTCAGAATACTCATTTATATAGTGGTGAAAATTGTCAAGCTCCACCGATGAAGGATTGAGACCCAATAGTTTATTTTCTCAATGGATAATTTCTTGTATAGAAACCCGTCTTTCATAATCAACCCATCAAAAAACATAACAAAATATTGTAGTGTCACAACAAATAATTGGTTGAATAACAGTATGGAATTCCCGAAAAAAATTATGTATAAATATAAAAAATAGCAGCAATGTTTTTTATTGAGTAATAACAAAATTAAACATTAAAATTAATCTCACCATAGATAACTTGAACTAATTAATGTAGGAACTGTTTTCATGCCCTTTAGAGGAACTCCCCCACTCTGTAATTGATTTCTAGGGATACTATATGAAACATATTATATAATTAAAAAAAAATTGAAGATGCATGCAGTAAAGACAAATATTACGAAAAATTATTTCATTATCAAAATCAAATAAAAAATTTCCACAAACCTCCAATTCCATAGGTACTCAAATCACATACAACTCTCTAATAGACAAACAAAGATGGTAGAAACAGAGAATGCTGCATCATAATTCACCTTCATGGTTTTGATCATGATTGACAATGGAGATCTTTATATTAATTGAGAATGGATGATTTAATCATGAGTATGAAACATTTAAAATATGTTACAAAATGTTTGTACCCTAAAAGATACATACAGTTATTAATTTAATAGAAAAATCCAACACAATAAGCTATTTTAAAGTATTTTTATATATTAAAAGAACATCTAGACCATGCATATAAAAAAACTATAAATAAATTAATGTAGCACTAATTAAGATAACCAAGAGAAACCAATTATATCAACCCCTGCCCTTTCTCATACTAAACACATCCACGTCTCATATTTCATTCCATGAAAATTGGTCTATGTAACATAATCTGAAACACTCAAAACATTATAAAAATCATTACCATTGAAAAAAATGAATAATGATGTATTATCAATTTGTTAGTGAATGCAAGGAAGTTTATTCTAGGTAATAGTATTATGGTTTCTATATTTCATGACAGCAAACAGAAAAAAAAGTCTAATCATACATGAGCTAAAAAAATTTCCATCAACACAGAGTTGCATTGGAAAAGAAACACCAAAAAGAAAAATGAAATCAAGGGTGTATAAAAAAGAATTACCACCAATGCTGTTTTTGTGTGTGTAAAGCTCGATTTTCAATCACGATTGTCATCCTTCAAGGAATTGATAAAACAAAATGACCTCTCAGAATATTTATAATCAAATTATTAGTATGCATTGTGACAAGAAAACAGAAATCTATTTTTGTTGTTTGAAGGAATTTTATACTTGAGTAACAGGATTTTTTGATTTCCAGATTTTAAAAAATCCCTATATTTCTCTTTGGATGTGATTTTTTTCAGAATGTAGTTCAATCAAACCGATGCATATAAATTATAAATAGGAATAATCACCTTATAATGCTAATTCAAATTGGTGAAACATATCTTCAGGAATGCAAAGATCCATGAAATCCCATTCCTACAACCCAGTTATAAAATGTTTCATTCAGTCATGACACCGAACACAATCAAAGATCTAATCTGACATGAGCTGAAAAACGTGCAATCAACACAGAGTTACATTGGAAAATAAACATCAAAAGGAAAAAAGAAATCAAGGATGCATGAAAAAGCATTACCATCAATGTTGTTTTTTGCCTCAGAAGATCGATTTTCCATCACAAATTTCATCCTTCAAGGAATTGATAAAACAAAATGATTTCTCACAATATTTATAATCACATGAAAATTCATTGGATTTTTGGCTTCAATGATAAACAAAAGAAATTCCATTAACGGTGATAAGGATGCATTTGTCATGTAAGTATGATTAGGTGGTATTGTGTTAGTGGGATGGGTATTAATATACATTTAATATATTGATTGAACCTAAGTTGGAAGGTCACATCTGCAGATGAGAGAAACACAATATGATAATATGTTGAACAGAAACTGCGTTTTCTAAAATTTAAAACCCGATTGATATGAAAATACTTAACCATCATACATTGAACACATTTAGACATGTCCTTGATTACATATACTCCTCCAAATTTAAAAGGGGCAACCAAATGCATTTAAAAATATTACAAGGATTCCAAGGTAATGGAATTGTAATGGTAAATTGTAACAAAGTAGTACAATAAAATGACTTTTTTAGTGGCTACTATAGCTACAAGGAACTAAAATACTGACCCCAAGGAAGTTTTGCGGTTCGTAGATTATCCTCCCCTGTAAATGTAGGGTTACCAAAGATATAGGTGAAAAATATCAAGAACAGAAGGTATTTTTAAGGGAGACGATAGTAACAACATACCGCGCGTGATGTAAGTGGATGTAAAGAGCGGAAGGGGTGGCAATTGGATATATAGAGTGGTGATAGACATCGAAGGAGCACCAGGTCGATGCTGATAAAAAATTTAGATCACGGAAGCGAAGCAAATGAAGACCTGGTAGGTGGAGAGGATGGAAGCGTAGAAGAAAGAGGAGGATGCTAAGATGAATGTGAAATAGCCAATACAGGTGGAGATATTTGAGGAGGGTGGCATTAGCTTAGGTGAAGTCGAAGGAAGCGAAACCCTAACAGGTAGGGAAGAATGAGGAAGCGCGAGGGGTAATAGAATCGGGTTGGAGGATCGTCGCGATATGGTAGGGAGGATAGAAATAAGTTAGGCGATGTGGATGCATATGGGGTGATTGCTGATGAAAAAACCCTAGGTTCGTCAAAGGTATTTCCGGATAAGGTTCACGGTTGCATGAGAGGTGGTGAGTTTGCATGAGCGGGGGCGGAGTCGCAAGTGTAGGAAACCCTATATTGCATCGAGGATGGTGTTGAAGGAAAACTGGTGCCGATGAGGGGAATAGAGCACCAGTGGTGAGATTCGACGATGAAGGAGTCAGGCCTGGGTCGAGTATGGAGACGGAATACGGAATGAGAATGAGGGAATCGATGACTGCAGAAACCCTAATCGATTCTGGGAGGTGTGTCTACGGGTGGAGGCGAAAGAATTAGGAGGTCGGGCGCGAGGCTTTGGGGGTATAACGGGGATGGAGAAATTGTTTTGGGTGACGTGGCGTGCTGTGGTGGTGACACATAAGGCTATAAGAACCCAGGTTTAGTAAATATTGTGGATTCATGTTGCTTGATTAACCTGCTAGTTCTATAATTGAAATAACTTATGTAAACAGTTAGATTATTGTTAAAAGATGAGAAAAAATAGTGCCATGTTAGTAGCATATATATGGTAATCTTAAACGACATTCATACTGATAGATAGTACTTTATTTTGAAAATAGACCAGCAATGTCAATGTGCGCAAGAAAAAATTTCATCATGTGCACCTTATAAATTAATCATCGATTGAGTTCCAAATTGCTACATTACCATGATAACATACCCTTATTTAATACCCCTGACTATATGATCAGACCTAGAACTGGTTAGTAGAAAAAGTTTGCAAAGATTTCATGACACTTTAATAAGGTTGGCCAGATAATACTGATTCAAAAAACCAACGGAAAGAATCATGCACACCAAAATGGTGAAATGAAACAGGCCATGACATTCTCAATGAATAAGAAAGTATGCACACTAAATTTATCTATGTCGGGATTTGTTTTTTATTTGTCTTTCCCAAAAACAATATCACATTTAAAACTAATTACATGACTATGGTTTTTTATTTTTTCACCAAAAATCCATGTTATGAAGTTTGCCTATTCAGAATACTCATTTATATAGTGGTGAAAATTGTCAATCTCATCCGATGAAGGATTGACACCCAATAGTTTATTTTCTCAATGGATAATTTCTTGTATAGAATCCCGTCTTTCATAATCAACCCATCAAAAAACATAACAAAATATTGTAGTGTCACAAAAAATAATTGGTTGAATAACAGTATGGAATTCCTGAAAAAAATTATGTATCAATATAAAAAAACAGCAGCAATGTTTTTTATTGAGTAATAACAAAATTAAACATTAAAATGAATCTCACCATAGATAACTTGAACTAATTAATGTAGGAACTGTTTTCATGCTCTTTAGAGGAAATCCCCCACTCTGTAATTGATTTCTAGGGATACTATATGAAACAGATTATATAATTAAAAAAAATTAAAGATGCATGCAGTAAAGACAAATATTACAAAAACTTATTTCATTATCAAGATCAAATAAAAAATTTCCACAAACCTCCAATTACATAGGTATTAAAATCACATACAGCTCTCTAATAGAAAAACAAAGATGGTAGAAACAGAGAATGCTGCATCATAATTCACCTTCATGGTTTGGATCATGATTGACCATGGAGATCTTTATATTAATTGATAATGGCTGATTTAATCATGAGTATGAAACATTTAAAATATGTTACAAAATGTTTGTACCCTAAAAGATACATACAGTTGTTAATTTAATAGAAAAATCCAACACAATAAGCTATTTTAAATTATTTTTATATACTAAAAGAACATCTAGACCATGCATATAAAAAAAACTATAAATACATTAATGTAGCACTAATTAAGATAACCAAGAGCAAACCAATTATATCAACCCCTGCCCTTGCTCATACTAAACACATCCACGTCTCATATTTCATTCCATGAAAATTGGTCTATGTAACATAATCTGAAACACTCAAAACAATATAAAAATCATTACAATTGAATAAAATGAATAATGATGTATTATCAATGTGTTAGTGAATGCAAGGAAGTTTATTCTAGGTAATAGTATTATGGTTTCTATATTTCATGACAGCAAACAGAAAAAAAAACTCTAATCATACATGTGCTAAAAAAGTTTCCATCAACACATAGTTGCATTGGAAAAGAAACACCAAAAGGAAAAAAGAAATCAAGGCTGTATAAAAAAGCATTACCACCAATGCTGTTTTTGTGTGTGTAAAGCTCGATTTTCAATCATGATTGTCATCCTTCAAGGAATTGAAAAAACAAAATGAACTCTCAGAATATTTATAATCAAATGAGTAGTATTCATTATGACAAGAAAACAGAAATATATTTTTGTTGTTTGAAGGAATTTGATACTTGAGTAACATGATTTTTTGATTTCTAGATTTTAAAAAATCCCTATATTTCTCTATGGATATGATTTTTTTTTCAGAATTTAGTTCAATCAAACCTATGCATATAAATTTTAAATAGGAATAATCACCTTATAATGCTAATTCAAATTGGTGACACATATCTTCAGGCATGAAAAGATCCATGAAAGCCCATTCCTACAACCTAGTTATAACATGTTTCATTCAGTCATGACACCGAACACAATCACAGATCTAATCAGACATGAGCTGAAAAACGTACAATCAACACAGAGTTACATTGGAAAATAAACATCAAAAGGAAAAAAGAAATCAAGGATGCATGAAAAAGCATTACCATCAATGCTGTTTTTTGCCTCAGAAGATCGATTTTCCATCACAAATTTCATCCTTCAAGGAATTGATAAAACAAAATGATTTCTCACAATATTTATAATCACATGAAAATTCAGTGGATTTTTGGCTTCAATGATAAACAAAAGAAATAACATTAACGGTGATAGGGATTCATTTGTCATGTAAGTATGATTTGGTGGTCTCGTGATAGTGGGATGGGTATTAATATACATTTAATATATTGATTGAACCTAAGTTGGAAGGTCACATCTGCAGATGAGAGAAACACAATATGATAATATGTTGAACAGTAACTGCGTTTTCTAAAATTTAAAACCTGATTGATATGAAAATACTTAACCATCATACATTGAACACATTCAGACCTGTCCTTGATTACATATACTCCTGCAAATTTAGAAGGGGCAACCAAATGCATTTAAAAATATTACAAGGATTCCAAGGTAATGGAATTGTAATGGTAAATTGGAACAAAGTAGTAAAATAAAATGACTTTTTTAGTGGCTACTACAGCTACAAGGAACTAAAATAATGACCCCAAGGAAGTTCTGCGGTGCGTAGGTTATCCTCCCCTGTAAATGTAGGGTTACCAAAGATATAGGAGAAAAATATCAAGAACAGAAGGTATTTTTAAGGGAGACGATAGTAACAACATACCGTGCGTGATGTAAGTGGATGTAAAGAGCGGAAGGGGTGGAGATTGGATATATAAAGAGTGGTGATAGACATCGAAGGAGCACCAGGTCGATGCTGATAAAAAATTCAGATGCACAGAAGCGAAGAAAATGAAGACCCGGTAGGTGGAGAGGCTGGAAGTGTAGTAGAAAGAGGAGGATGCTAAGATGAATGTGAAATTGCCAATACAGGTGGAGATATTTGAGGAGGGTGGCGTTACCTTAAGAGAAGTCGGAGGAAGCGAAATCCTAACAGGTAGGGAAGAATGAGGAAGCGCGAGGGGTAATGGAATCGGGTTGGAGGATCGTCGCGATATGGGAGGGAGGATGGAAATAAGTTAGGCGATGTGGATGAATATGGGGTGATTGCTGATGAAAAAACCCTATGTTCGTCAAAGGTATTTCCCGAGAAGGTTCACGGTTGCATGAGAGGTGGGGAGTTTGTATGAGCGGGGGCGGAGTTGCAAGTGTAGGTAACCCTAGATTGCGTCGAGGATGGTGTTGAAGGAAAACTGGTGCCGATGAGGGGAATAGAGCACCAGTGGTGAGATTCGACGATGAAGGAGTCACGCCTGGGTCGAGGATGGAGACGGAATGCGGAATGAGAGTGAGGGAATCGATGACTGCAGAAACCCTAATTAAGATAACCAAGAGAAAACCAATTATCTCAACCCCTGCCCTTTCTCATACTAAACACATCCATGTCTCATATTTCATTCCATGAAAATTGGTCTATGTAACATAATCTGAAACACTCAAAACAATATAAAAATCATTACCATTGAAAAAAATGAATAATGATGTATTATCAATGTGTTAGTGAATGAAAGGAAGTTTATTCTAGGTGATAGTATTGTGGTTTCTATATTTCATGACAGCAAACAGAAAAAAAGTCTAATCATACATGAGCTAAAAACGTTTCCATCAACATAGAGTTGCATTGGAAAAGAAACACCAAAAGGAAAAAAGAAATCAAGGGTGTATAAAAAAGCATTACCACCAATGCTGTTTTTGTGTGTGTAAAGCTCGATTTTCAATCACGATTGTCATCCTTCAAGGAATTTATAAAACAAAATGAACTCTCAGAATATTTATAATCAAATGAGTAGTATGCATTGTGACAAGAAAACAGAAATCTATTTTTGTTGTTTGAAGGAATTTCATACTTGAGTAACAGGATTTTTTGATTTCCAGATTTTAAAAAATCCCTATATTTCTCTATAAATGTGATTTTTTCAGAATGTAGTTCTATCAAACCGATGCATATAAATTATAAATAGGAATAATCACCTTATAATGCTAATTCAAATTGGTGACACATATCTTCAGGCATGCAAAGATCCATGAAATCCCATTCCTACAACCCAGTTATAAAATGTATCACTCATTCATGAAACCGAACACAATCAATGATCTAATCAGACATGAGCTAAAAAACGTACAATCAAGACAGAGTTACATTGGAAAATAAACATCAAAAGGAAAAAAGAAATCAAGGATGCATGAAAAAGCATTACCATCAATGCTGTTTTTTGCCTCAGAAGATCGATTTTCCATCACAAATTTCATCCTTCAAGGAATTGATAAAACAAAATGATTTCTCACAATATTTATAATCACATGAAAATTTAGTGGATTTTTGGCTTCAATGATAAACAAACGAAATTCCATTAACGGTGATAAGGATGCATTTGTCATGTAAGTATGATTTGGTGGTCTCGTGTTAGTGGGATGGGTATTAATATACATTTAATATATTGGTTGAACCTAAGTTGGAAGGTCACATCTGCAGATGAGAGAAACACAATATGATAATATGTTGAACAGAAACTGCGTTTTCTAAAATTTAAAACCCAATTGATATGAAAATACTTAACCATCATACATTGAACACATTTAGACATGTCCTTGATTTCATATACTCCTGCAAATTTAGAAGGGGAAACCAAATCCATTTAAAAATATTACAAGGATTCCAAGGTAATGGAATGGTAATGGTTAATTGGAACAAAGTAGTACAATAAAATGACTTTTTAGTTGCTACTACAGCTACAAGGAACTAAAATACTGACCCCAAGGAAGTTTTGCGGTGCGTAGATTATCCTCCCCTGTAAATGTAGGGTTACCAAAGATATAGGTGAAAAATATCAAGAACAGAAGGTATTTTTAAGGGAGACGATAGTAACAACATACCGTGCGTGATGTAGGTGGATGTAAAGAGAGGAATGGGTGGCGATTGGATATATAGAGTGGTGATAGACATCAAAGGAGCACCAGGTTGATGCTGATAAAAAATTCAGATGCACAGAAGCAAAGCAAATGAAGACCTGGTAGGTGGAGAGGCTGGAAGCGTAGAAGGAAGAGGAGGATGCTAAGATGAATGTGAAATAGCCAATACAGGTGGATATATTTGAGGAGGGTGGAATTACCTTAGGTGAAGTCGGAGGAAGCGAAACCCTAACAGGTAGGGAAGAATGAGGAAGCGCGAGGGGTAATAGAATCGGGTTGGAGGATCGTCGCGATATGGTAGGGAGGATGGAAATAAGTTAGGCGATGTGGATGAAGATGGGTTGATTGCTGATGAAAAAACCCTAGGTTCGTCAAAGGTATTTTCTGAGAAGGTTCACGGTTGCATGAGAGGTGGTGAGTTTGCATGAGTAGGGGCGGAGTCGCAAGTGTAGGAAACCCAAGATTGCGTCGAGGATGGTGTTGAAGGAAAACTGGTGCCGATGAGGGGAATAGAGCACTAGTGGTGAGATTCGACGATGAAGGAGTCAGGCCTGGGTCGAGGATGGAGACGGAATGCAGAATGAGAATGAGGGAATCGATGACTGCAGAAACCCTAATCGATTCTGGGAGGTGTGTCTACGGGTGGAGGCGAAAGAATTAGGAGGTCGGGCGCGAGGCTTTGGGCGTATAACGGGGATGGAGAAATTGTTTTGGGTGACGTGGCGTGCTGCGGTGGTGACACATAAGGCTGGAAGAACCTAGGTTTAGTAAATATAGTGGATTCATGTTGCATGTTTAACCTGCTAGTTCTATAATTGAAATAATTTATGTAAACAGTTAGATTATTGTTAAAAGATGAGAAAAAATAGTTCCACGTTAGTAGCATATATATGGTAATCTTAAACGACATTCATACTGATAGAGAGTACTTTATTTTGAAAATAGACCAGCAATGTCAATGTGCGCAAGAAAACATTTCATCATGTGCACCTTATAAATTAATCATCGATTGAGTTCCAAATTGCTACATTACCATGATAACATACCCTTATTTAATACCCCTGACTATATGATCAGACCTAGAACGGGTTAGTAGAAAAATTTTGCAAAGATTTCATGACACTTTAATAAGGTTGGCCAGATAATACTGATTCAAAAAACCAACGGAAAGAATCATGCACACCAAAATGGTGAAATGAAACAGGCCATGACATTCTCAATGAATAAGAAAGTATGCACACTAAATCTATCTATGTCGGGATTTGATGTTTCTTTGGCTTTCCCAAAAACAATATCACATTTAAAACTAATTACATGACTATGGTTTTTTATTTTTTCACCAAAAATCCATGTTATGAAGTCTGCCTATTCAGAATACTCATTTATATAGTGGTGAAAATTGTCAATCTCCTCCGATGAAGGATTGACACCCAATAGTTTATTTTCTCAATGGATAATTTCATGTATAGAAACCCGTCTTTCATAATCAACCCATCAAAAAACATAAAAAAATATTGTAGTGTCACAAAAAATAATTGGTTGAATAACAGTATGGAATTCCCGAAAAAAATTATGTATCAATATAAAAAAACAGCAGCAATGTTTTTTATTGAGTAATAACAAAATTAAACATTAAAATTAATCTCACCATAGATAACTTGAACTAATTAATGTATGAACTGTTTTCATGCTCTATAGAGGAACTCCCCCACTCTGTAATTGATTTCTAGGGATACTATATGAAACAGATTATATAATTAAAAAAAATTAAAGATGCATGCAGTAAAGACAAATATTACAAAAAATTATTTCATTATCAATATCAAATAAAAAATTTCCACAAACCTCCAATTACATAGGTATTCAAATCACATACAGCTCTCTAATAGAAAAACAAAGATGGTAGAAACAGAGAATGCTGCATCATAATTCACCTTCATGGTTTGGATCATGATTGACCATGGAGATCTTTATATTAATTGATAATGGCTGATTTAATCATGAGTATGAAACATTTAAAATATGTTACAAAATGTTTGTACCCTAAAAGATACATACAGTTGTTAATTTAATAGAAAAATCCAACACAATAAGCTATTTTAAATTATTTTTATATATTAAAAGAACATCTAGACCATGCATATAAAAAAAACTATAAATACATTAATGTAGCACTAATTAAGATAACCAAGAGCAAACCAATTATATCAACCCCTGCCCTTGCTCATACTAAACACATCCACGTCTCATATTTCATTCCATGAAAATTGGTCTATGTAACATAATCTGAAACACTCAAAACAATATAAAAATCATTACAATTGAATAAAATGAATAATGATGTATTATTAATGTGTTAGTGAATGCAAGGAAGTTTATTCTAGGTAATAGTATTATGGTTTCTATATTTCATGACAGCAAACAGAAAAAAAAACTCTAATCATACATGTGCTAAAAAAGTTTCCATCAACACAGAGTTGCATTGGAAAAGAAACACCAAAAGGAAAAAAGAAATCAAGGCTGTATAAAAAAGCATTACCACCAATGCTGTTTTTGTGTGTGTAAAGCTCGATTTTCAATCATGATTGTCATCCTTCAAGGAATTGAAAAAACAAAATGAACTCTCAGAATATTTATAATCAAATGAGTAGTATTCATTATGACAAGAAAACAGAAATATATTTTTGTTGTTTGAAGGAATTTTATACTTGAGTAACATGATTTTTTGATTTCTAGATTTTAAAAAATCCCTATATTTCTCTATGGATATGATTTTTTTTTCAGAATTTAGTTCAATCAAACCTATGCATATAAATTTTAAATAGGAATAATCACCTTATAATGCTAATTCAAATTGGTGACACATATCTTCAGGCATGAAAAGATCCATGAAAGCCCATTCCTACAACCTAGTTATAACATGTTTCATTCAGTCATGACACCGAACACAATCACAGATCTAATCAGACATGAGCTGAAAAACGTACAATCAACACAGAGTTACATTGGAAAATAAACATCAAAAGGAAAAAAGAAATCAAGGATGCATGAAAAAGCATTACCATCAATGCTGTTTTTTGCCTCAGAAGATCGATTTTCCATCACAAATTTCATCCTTCAAGGAATTGATAAAACAAAATGATTTCTCACAATATTTATAATCACATGAAAATTCAGTGGATTTTTGGCTTCAATGATAAACAAAAGAAATAACATTAACGGTGATAGGGATTCATTTGTCATGTAAGTATGATTTGGTGGTCTCGTGATAGTGGGATGGGTATTAATATACATTTAATATATTGATTGAACCTAAGTTGGAAGGTCACATCTGCAGATGAGAGAAACACAATATGATAATATGTTGAACAGTAACTGCGTTTTCTAAAATTTAAAACCTGATTGATATGAAAATACTTAACCATCATACATTGAACACATTCAGACCTGTCCTTGATTACATATACTCCTGCAAATTTAGAAGGGGCAACCAAATGCATTTAAAAATATTACAAGGATTCCAAGGTAATGGAATTGTAATGGTAAATTGGAACAAAGTAGTAAAATAAAATGACTTTTTTAGTGGCTACTACAGCTACAAGGAACTAAAATACTGACCCCAAGGAAGTTCTGCGGTGCGTAGATTATCCTCCCCTGTAAATGTAGGGTTACCAAAGATATATGTGAAAATTATCAAGAACAGAAGGTATTTTTAAGGGAGACGATAGTAACAACATACCTTGCGTGATGTAAGTGGATGTAAAGAGCGGGAGGGGTGGAGATTGGATATATAAAGAGTGGTGATAGACATCGAAGGAGCACCAGGTTGATGCTGATAAAAAATTCAGATGCAAAGAAGTGAAGAAAATGAAGACCCGGTAGGTGGAGAGGCTGGAAGTGTAGTAGAAAGAGGAGGATGCTAAGATGAATGTGAAATATCCAATACAGGTGGAGATATTTGAGGAGGGTGGTGTTACCTTAGGTGAAGTCGGAGGAAGAAAAATACTAACAGGTAGGGAAGAATGAGGAAGCGCGAGGGGTAATGGAATCGGGTTGGAGGATCGTCGCGATATGGGAGGGAGGATGGAAATATGTTAGGCGATGTGGATGAATATGGGGTGATTGCAGATGAAAAAACCCTATGTTCGTCAAAGGTATTTCCCGAGAAGGTTCACGGTTGCATGAGAGGTGGGGAGTTTGAATGAGCGGGGGCGGAGTCGCAAGTGTAGGTAACCCTAGATTGCGTCGAGGATGGTGTTGAAGGAAAACTGGTGCCGATGAGGGGAATAGAGCACCAGTGGTGAGATTCGACGATGAAGGAGTCACGCCTGGGTCGAGGATGGAGACGGAATGCGGAATGAGAGTGAGGGAATCGATGACTGCAGAAACCCAAATCGATTCTGGGAGGTGTGTCTACGGGTGGAGGCGAAAGAATTAGGAGGTCGGGCGCAAGGATTTGGGGGTATAACGGGGATGGAGAAAATGTTTTGGGTGACGTGGCATGCTGCGGTGGTGACACATAAGGCATGAAGAACCCAGGTTTAGTAAATATAGTGGATTAGTTCATTCTACCTGGGATCAATTTATTTTAGGGTATAGAATGAAATATCATGATATTTTATAAGTAAATACATTCTTATATATTGAATGATTTTTACAACACCATGATTAAAAGAACAAAAATATATATTTATGTGACCATTATAACATAGTTGTTAAATTTGAGTGTATAAGAAGAAATAAATGATTTATTAAAGAAATTTAAAATATTCTCTCAATATAAAATTATTACTAAATTATTAGAAAATAATCACATAATTTTTAGAAAAGTCATTCATTATAAAAATACTTTTCATTAAAAAAATATAAGTTTTTATAAAAACATTATGGAGCTTATAAAAATTGCATTTGATAAAATTATGATCCTTTTTTTATTCACAATATCAATAAAAATTCTAGAGGAATTTCAATTTTTTTAAATGATTAATTTTTTGCTTCCTTACACAAAAATATAACTTTTTAATAATAATTGTATTCTTGATGTATTTAAAAGGATATATTATCTTTTAGATTAATTTTAAATTTATATTAGTTCAATTTTATTTTACATATTCCAATTATTGGAATTAAATGGATTTTATACATGAATTTGGTATAAAAATAATTTATTTTTAAAAGGGTAATTCTTCTAGAAAACTATTTTCATTGAATATTTTAGGTTTAGTTTTAATTTAATTTTCGTAACTTCAATATTATGAACATTGAAAATTTTATTTCATATATTTAATTTGAGGATCTATATTTATTTTTATTTTTTAGATAATAATAATTTTAATTTTGTTAAAATTTGTTACCATGGTAAAGGGAAAATGAGGAAATTAATTTTAAATATAATATGAGAAGGACTATAAATTTACTCATTCACTATAACAAATTTTATTGGATGATTAACATCCATCTTTAATCTTTTAATATTCGAATATAATCCCTTTGTTTTCCATTTTGATGTGATTATGAAATTTCAAATATTTTTTAATGAAATGTCAAAGATGTCATACTAATAATTTTAATAACTATTATGATTTCAATGTCGGTTCACCCACAATGTATATTTGAATATAAAAAAATTTAAATCTAAATGAATTTTATTCATAATGGTAATTTATTTTTTATTTTTACTGAATAAATAATTACCTTAAATTCTTACAAAATGCTGATAAAGTAATTATTTAATAAATAGGAATATCAAATACATGGTATTAAAAATAACAATGTAAATGTACATTATCTTAATTTGTGTGATGAATGAATTTTATATATGACCTTCACATTTTATGGATTAAATAAACTATTTTTTCTTAATAATATTTTTTATATTGATATTATTATAGTCAATGAAAAAATAGTCCTTAAAATTGACATTATGAATATTTAAAAGTAAAAAATATTTTATTGAATGATATAAAATCCTTTATAATATTAAATTAAGAAAAAAAATTGGGATATTGTTTAAAATTGAATTCATGATCCATTCATGATTCTTTTGGAATTTTATTGTAACTTGGTTTACTTAAATGTATAAAAAATCATGTTTTCATTGTTAGAGTTAATGGGATTAAATGTCGTTTTAATCCATATGATAGGGGTATAAATATAGTCCAACCATAACTAAACATTATTAGATGAGTCTATTTAGACCAATGATAATCTTATATTCTAAATAAAATACTTTTTATCCATTTAAAATATAAAATTAATTTATATTAATTATATATTTCATGAAACATCAATAGCATCCATCTCCTCTCTTATAAATTGGAACCTATTTGTCTCATAAAATCACACGTAGAATCCTTTTTTTGAAAATAACTATATAAAAATATTCCAAAAATACATACCCACATTCTATTGGTATTATCTAAGTCATAATACCTCCCTTAGTGGTCTTAAGTTGTTAAGAAAAAGAGATGTCTAAAGAAAAGGTGTTGATTTTAATCAAGTGTTTCTATTTTATTTATTCTAAAACATCCGTAAACCATTCATCATCAATGATGAAATTATAAAAATTTTATTCCCCATATAATTGAACATTATTATGTTAGTTTTATGACTTATATGAATATACACTTACATAAAATTGTAAATGAATTATTCATTCATGTGAATGACATTCTACTGCCTTACGAACCGACATTATCATTCTTGCATCACCATAACCAATGAAAAGTTATAAATATTGGATGAATATTTATTTATAATAATAATGAAATATTTATCATTATTGAAATATAATATATCATTTACATTTTTACCTTTCCATGCAGAAAAGAATGATAATGTTGTTTGTGCGTGTGCGTGGACTACAACTTCCAAGAAGCAATGTCAATCGTTTTTCACAACCACATCACATAGTTGAAATATATAAATATATTTAAATAAGTAATAATATATAAAATATGTTATTATTAATATTGATTTATTAAATAGTATTTACCATCTTTCCATAATGGTCGTCGAAAATTGGAAACGTTACTCGTGAATACATTTGACCTATTATCTATATGATTATAATGTAATAAAGTTTTCATATCCATATCATGTAGATGGATTAAAAGTATAATTAATTTAAAAAAATGACAAATATATCATAATTATTGTTATCTATATGATTTAATAATGTCTAATTTTAATATGTACATCATACCAATGTAGTTTTGGACTCTATTACCGAATATCATCAAAACATCGGATGTGAACAAAAATAATTAAGTAATTTTTAGTACTGGATAATAATTGATATAAAAGGAATAAAAAAATTTTAAAGAGGATTTAAATAATATAAATAATTTACTAATTTTATAATTCTAGATGATAATGAATGTACATGAAAATTTGGACATATGGTTAGGTAAATCTTATTTAAATTTCAATTCATTGGGTTACATTTAAACTTTATTGGTTAACCAAGCTAATATTATGCATGAAATTACATTTTATAACATTATGTAGTATTTACACTTATATTATGTGTATTTACATTGGATACACATTTTTGATTCATTTTATAACACTCACATCAACGATATGTCCATTGTAATATATTTTTTGCCTCACTTTTATTCTAATGGGACACCATCCTTATACACTACTTTTTTAGATTATGTGTTACTTTTAAATAACAAGAATTTATTTCATGATTAATATATTTAAAATTATGGTACTTATGTTTCCATATTTGTTTCTTTATTTCCCAGTGAATACAATCAAAATGATACCAAAGTTGTAAGGGTTTATTTTATAATCTAATTATTATTCAGCATTATTTATGTTTAAGTCGCCATTTATGATTATTTCTCTTACATGTTGTTGTTTTTTGAAAATTATTTCAAAAAGGATTCTTATATTCTCATATGAATGAATAAATAAATTTTTATATCATTTTACTTTATAAAATGGTTTCGAATGATTTTCTCTCATTTTCCAAACAAGTTAAATTGTGAATTTACTAACAAAAATAATGATGTAATGATTTTTTAGCATTTAAATAATTAGTGGATATTCAAAAAATATGGACACCATAATTACATAAATCCTAATATATTAAATATAAATTTTAATTTCAATAAAATAACTTTTTAATTTTGCATCTTTAAAAAACATCATTTCAAAATTTATTAGATATTTTCCTCAACAATTATTTCAGGTGATATTTCAAAGTCATTTTACATTGGATGTAAAATTATTTTATTATACTTATGTTTCTTTTCGATATAATCTACGTATATGATCCATATTATGTCTCTAAATGGATTATGTTTTTTATGGAATTATTTTGATTAATTATTTTAATTTTATACATGTTATGAAATGATGAAAATATTATGAAATCAATTTTATTTCTTGGGATCCGATATGATGAATGATTTATGTACCTATGTAATTCATATATATTGTTTTATTTATGTGATTGGTGATACCTATATCTCCCTCCAATGAAATGGGTAATGATTTATATCTCATGTGATATAAAAGACTATAATGAGTATTGAACCTGTTTAAGTAAGACATGAATAGAATATGGAATTAACCATGTTCTGTAAAATTATAAAATAATGGGGAGTAATACCTATTCAGTAATATAGTGTTGTAATGTGGAGTTATCATAGGTTATAAATACATGTTTTGAACTAGGAGTAATCCAAGTTCAATATAGGACTTCTTCCAATATGATGTTCTTGGTAGTAAGCCTCGACTAATAAGGATATTTTTTTACATGAAAATTTTCATTTCATAAATTCTTTATCTTATTTCAATAATACACTCTCATGGACTAGGTCAATTTATATCCTTATTATTATTGTATTAATATCTTTTTTGATGTATTCCATCATTCACAGTTATTATATTTGATATGTTGAGAATACATTCCAAACGTTGTGTTGATTTTCATATATGACCTTATGATCAATTTATGAAAATAAAATCATAATTATTTCCCTTTTATAATTATTACTAAGAATTTGGGATCAAAACATTTCCCCATATTTATAAATAATGGTTTTAAGTATGATATATCTATGAAATATGATAGATGTTTTGAAATTTTTGGAGATGATATAGATTTTAATTGGCTAGTTGTTTATTTTTTATGATATGTTAGAATTTGTCCTAAATATATAAAACTATAATAATAAATGACTATTGGGTATGTAAGTGATTCAATATTATTTTTCAGGTTGTAGGTTTGTATGGAAAAAAATTTGGTATCATTTATCATTTTTAAATCTAGAAATGTTACGTTTATGATTATAGTACTGAATGTGGATGTACGGATTTGAGGTCTGTACATCAAACCTATATAATGTGAATATGAATATACATAAAAAAATATATTTAGTTTTAAGAAAAATGTATAAACGTAAAAAGTATGATTCTACAAAATACAATTTTCAATTTTATATGAAAATTAATCCATGAACTCTATTTTGAAATATAATGTATCATTTTAAAATTTTTTATTTAGAATAAAAATACTCTAAGAGATGTTCTATAGTCAATTTTACTTTTATATGAATTATAATTAATAATATATATATTTACATTAAATTTATACATAGAAATTCATATGAGATAAAAAATTAAAACTAAATGATGTGAACCTCATTTAAATGGAATGTGTCAATTTATTTTTGAAACATAACATGCATTTTTGTCAAAACACTAATAAAAATGATCATCTTCTGAAAAAAAATTAAACTAGTCATTAGATTTATTAAATTCCTAAATCAAAGAAAAAAAAATTTGTGAAAAATAAAAAAACTTTAGAAACCGCAAATATCACCAAACAATAAAAAAATATGTGGTATTAATAAACCAGTAGGGCATATGGAAATAGACAAGGTAATGGTAAACTAATATATTGAAAACATATATTATAATTAAGCATGAAAAAAAGATAAATAAAATTCTCAATATGAATGGAACAATGCAAATATAATTAAATATTCATCATGGAAAAAAATCAGCACACCGATGGGATGTTCGTAGACATAATAAAAATCAACATTTGATTAACTAATGACCATAATATTCCTTGAAAATGTTTCTATATTCCCTAGCCTCTTGAGAGGAATTGAACCCCCTATAGAGAAATTTCCATAAATTAATGGGGAACTAGAATGTGTTTATTCTCAAATGGTGTAGTATCTATTGTACAATCTCCCCAACAATAATAATGGGTTTCCCATCATATCGAATTAAGTTGATAAATCATGTCAATATATCTCAAAATAATATCATCATGGTCAAAACATAAAATCTCACATCATATAAAAATTCTATTTTAAAAGACTCCTTTTATAATAATATAAAATGTATAGTACGTATCCAAATCAAATCACATTTTATTCATCATCATAATAAGAACAATAACGAAGGGGAAAATATTCAATGATATAATCCAAATATGGAAATACATTTTTTAGTTTTCAAAAAAGAACACTGAATTTGAAAAGTACATATAGAACCAAACTACTAAGAAAATATAAGACATAACAAATCACATTAATACACATATAAATATAAATAATACAATATAATGCAGAAGCTTATTTTGAAAAACAACCCAGAAATGTTATATAAATCACTATCATTGATAAAATCCCTTTATATATTGAAATCACCATCAATAAAGGAATAATATTCCCTTAACTTTAAAAATAAATTAATATATGAAAAATATTTAATTAATTATTATGAAAATAAAGATAGGAATTTAATCATAAACCTATAATTCACCCATCTAAATGCACAAAAAAAATAATTCATTGAATAAATTGTACAACATTAGTCTCTATGAGATTTTAGGAAACACTAATATAAATAAACACGTGATAATTATTTTCATTCCATATATATATAATATTGATTTAAAAATTTATTTTTATTTCACACATTATTTCATAAAAAAGTAAATGTATCCTCCTGAAAATTGATGAATCTATTGAGAATAGACGTCAGTCTCGAAAATGAGCCGGTGACGGAACCATAGAAGACTAAACCAAGATCTAACACGAATAAACCAAAAATTATATTAATTAAATATGAAACTTTAGGTCTCTATTACCATTTTAGGAAATAAGAGTGATGTATAATATAGAATATAGGGAGGGGAGGATTTTAATAAATAATACTTTAAGAATAACTATCTTATATTGAAATATATTTATGAAAACTGAATTAAATGATAAAAACAATGATTGATATAATTTTAGTGAATAAACATCTGAGAGGGTGGTTTATGGGAGGATGAAAAAAATAAATTACACTTAAAAACAAAAGTTTATTTTGGTTTTAATGTCATACTTGTTTTTTATGTTGGGATTAGTAAATAGTGAAAAAACACACAGATGCTACTGGAATTTTTTTATATTATATTCTGTTCAAGAATCGTTTTGGAAAACCATTATCAAACCGTTAAACTAGTATAAATTCACAAAAAAATTATCATAGATAATTTGGTAAATCCAAAAAATATTTAAATACTGAAATATTACCATGTTCAGGAACCATGGGTTTCATATAAAACCTTGAAACACCTAATTCAAATTTGACGGATCCCTAATTGAAGTAGATAATTCCAATGGAGAAAGTATTATATTGACCATAATTTATAATTATATAACTATAATGACTGTAATAAGGGAGTTAAAAACACTTAGGATAATGAATACATAAACTAAGGAAGATTAGAGATAAATAAAACGTTAAAATGATTTGTGTCCTCCCAGTATTAGAAACTATACAACATGAAACACGTTATGTATTACAATCTGAATCACTATCCATATTGATTTAAACGACCATATTCATGATATTATCGAGGAATATAAGGTTGTATAATAGCATAAACTTATCATATACATACTCTATCGTGTCTTTCTGGTCCAAAACCTATGGACATGGACGCTACAAAAAAGTCCGAGGAGGAAAATGATGATAATAATTTCTAATGAGATCAATTTCCACAGTTCTATTTCTTTATTTAATATTGTAAAAATTCATAATTTAATATTATCAATGGACACATAAATGAAAAACATAGTATGGAATATCATTTTATCTAATTGAATCATATGAACTACCAACTCCTTAGAATTGATAAAATAAGGGTTCATGGGATCTCCTCATTGGTTAGGGAAAAAATATTCCCTCATATATAAACCCATATCAACCAATCTACATTTAAGATGTTATGATGAAATTTTTTACAATAAAATTGGTTTGGGTTAAAATATTATTGTATCATTCCTACTGAAGAGCCACTAAACAAGTTCACTAAGATGCTGTGTTATGAATCCTAAAGTGCACCTCCCCGTAAGCTAGAGGTTTCCAATTATGCACAAGTTCTTAAGGTGTGATGTGGGTGACTATTCCCTCATATACAATTAACAAAGCTACGGAAATATATAATTATATGACAAAACTATAAAAATATTGATAAATCATTAAAAAAATGTAATAAAACATACTGTAATTATAAATGAAATTATCTAAAATATCAAAAATTTCTGTCATTCAATAAAATGTTGGTTACCCACTGGTCCATCCATAAATATTAAAAATTACAAATCAAACTAAATGTAAAATAGTAGGGATCCAAAATAAACTCCAATCCATTCCACGTACATGGTATCTAAACACAATCAAACACCCCATCCCATTTCATATGAACTCATACGAGCATCTTTGTTCGATCATCCAACTCTGGGTCTTTTCCCTATCAACCACAAAATTCATTCTCAAGTTGAAAAGAAAACATAAGGTCTATACGTACGATGAGGTTCATGTTTAGGGGTGAGAAATTAACTCTTTAGGACAACCAACAAGAAACCTATAAATGTGTTATTATAAGATTATATAAACGCAACTAATTTTTCCAGTTGAAACACAACTAAAAAATAAATAAAACCAATATGTGAAACCACAGACGAACCCTATGTCTGTAATACTGATCAATTGGGAATGTGACACTATGAATGTTCATATCTATATACGTACATATGTATAGTCCCATAACTATACATACATTCATAAAAAAAAACATTCACGAGGATGTGAAATAAATAACATGAAAACATACAAAAGTCAACTCTTGGGTCCATAATCATGATCGGTGGGACATCCTATGAAATAGAATTATGTTGTAACTCATGCCACTCAGACCATGTATCATTAAGTCAATATACTGGTCTGTAATCCCAATCAAAATATCCCTGATTTTTCCAACATTGAAATTATATCTCTATGAAAGAAACATCACCAAATGGGAATACTCTTCCTCCACATAGGTTGACACATAATGTCCTCCAATCATTGACAAGGATATCATATAACAATGGTAAATCATATAAATAATGGTACTACATACATACGATCAATCCTGTAAATAAGGATTCTTGAGAGTACATCCTAACATCCAATAAAAGGTTACTGAGTTAGTCGTCATGTTTCCAATGACATTTAAACTCCTCCAATGTCTCAACCCTAGGTATTGGTTTATAGATGACCACTATATTGTGAACTCAAATATCCGATATGCATCTTACCCATCAGTGATCTATAAATAGAACTCACTATTTAGCCTCCATGATACACCACTAGATTCAGATAACAGATCCACAGGAGTGTAATCATCCCGATCATATGGCGAGGAGATCATAATCATCCCAACAACTATGATGATCATAATTTTATATGAATCTTTTGTTTCTATACATGTATAATGAAAACATACCTGAGAGGCACCATGAAATACCTATGGAGTCTTATAATTGAACTGTAATAGAAATATAAAACCAATCATAAGTCAAAGTGACCGTAATCAATACCACCAAATGTCATCAAGGGTTCTGTGGCCATATTTAGGTGATCATAATCATCCTCATTACTCATAAAAGTCATATGACAGTGTAATCATCCCACAACATATCAGTACTGTATTAGTTCATCTATGGAATTCCTACAATAGGGAATCAAAGCACCCCACAAGGAAAAGAAGTAAACACTTAAGGCATAATATCATGACACCTAGAAATGCCTTTGGACATTCAAAAAATATATATATATATATATATGATAACGTATATATCCAGGATCAACACCCATCTCCTAGGTTGTACCTCTGAGTATACCAGTAAATATCATTAATAATAGGGTTTAGTATCCAGATCCTGAATAAGCATGTCTGGGCATCTCAACAACAATAATGGATCCTAGGATGAAAATCTGAGCATCCCAAAATTATGAAAGATTCATTAAATTAGGATCAACATCCACTTAATAGATAAGAACCTCTTGTAAAAATCACTCCATCATAAATATCCATGTATAAGGATATATAAAATTAGTGAGGGTGGCTTAAACACCCAACCCTACACTTCATCCACTGCCCCTTGTGCTCACTAGTTCGACATATGTTCTCAGGTGACACCCACTACAATCTCTACACAAAACTGAGATATAAATTATTTTCAATCGAAAAATGGGTACTAGCTGTGTCACTCAATACAAAAATATATGAGGCATCCTATATGGGATACTCAAGGTTTAAAATGAAGTGATGGAATCCTTCACGGGATCCATAGGTGGAAGGTTTGGATGAATCCAAATCGGGATCCTCTAACAAAAAAAGAGCATATACATCATCCAAGGGATCCTCAGGAATGGAAATGGATCCTACAAAGGACTCCATTGATTAGAAGATATGAAAATAAATCCCATAGGGTATCCTCAGTAAACTGATATATTGTAGAATCATTGTAAACATGATCCTCTAGAATAAAATAAAAGTAGAAGAATCATATAGGGGATCCTTGATAACAACTAGTCTCATGGCTTCATCTTGAATAATGTCATGCCTTTTAAGGGAGACCTCTTTAAAAGGTTATCTAAAAATAATAGATGAAGATATATTGCTCATGTAACATCTTAGAATAGAATCTCAAATTGGTTGGTCAGAACACCTAACCCATCATTCAAATTCATTTCTCTCCCTCCATAGATGAATGGATGATATTACTAATGGAAAAACATTTTCATTACATTAGAATCCACAAAAAACCTTTTGGGAATTCTCAAATCATTACAAGGGTTTCACCATCATGATATATATGGAAAACTACAACAAATGGACAACTCCCAAGTTCATTTAAAACATATGAGAAATAAGAAACGAAAACCCTCAAAGGATTGAAAGGGGGAAGAACAAAACATGTAATCATCGGTACACGATGTGTACTCTAGAAGGCCTACTTGGGCGTGTACCCATGCTTGCATGGGCGTGTAAACACCAAAAGTATAAATCATGTGAAAGGGGTATTTGACATGTACCCAACATGGTGTACATGCCTATGTCTCTCAACCAAACTGGCTGGATACCTGGACATGTTGTGTACTTCTACATGGCATTCCACACACACATGGTATGCCAATGTACTATACATGAATATGTACTGAAACACGAGTTCCCCTGGACCGTTACTCGGCTACATGCCCAAGTACTAGTAAAAAAATTGTAAAAACTTATACACAATGTTTTCTACCAAAATTTTATCATTCCCGAACAGGATGAATAGACTACATGTCACCCTGAGACCACATGTTCTATAGCCTCGTTTTCATGAATGGAAAAACTCAGATCACCCAAAACCATCATTTTCATCACCAAAACAATAGATATGGCCACTAGGGGTCACCTACAATAATAAGAAGTCTTAAAAAACATCAAATTTCTGAATATAATTGTTTTTCCAATTAAATAATAAATGATCCTACCTTTTAATGGAAATAGTTGAAGCTTCTCTTGATTCCATGTTTCGAATCTGCTATAAGTCGATCCAGTGGGTCGAGGGATTCACAAAGGATCCATGCTATCATACTATCTCCACATATTTCTACCTATCACTTTCCTCTATTGGTAAATTTTTTAAGAGGATACCCTTGTAGTAATACATTATATGAAAAGGAAGATGTGAGGTGAAAGAAATTAAAAAGGACAAAAGAGAGAAAAGAATGAAAATGAAAATTCAGATCGGGTTGTCCTCAACACCATGATCATGTTAATCCATTATTTATGATAATATCATCACTATGGACTCAATGAATAAGATAAAATATCAATATGATTCTCTATTTAAATGTTATGGATGAACGAACCATCCCGAATAACTAAATATTTAATTTAATAAATACAAATTATAAATTATTAATCCAAAATTAGAGAGGCTTGGTTTTCTACTAAACTCATTTTCGATGGTAAAAACACTACTACAAGACCAATAGAGTGGTCAATAAAATTTTTCGAGATAAAATTATCGGTGAAAATAAAACTTTACTCCTCACATGCATCTAAATGAAATATTCGAATTATTGCATTTAATTTCAGTTAGGAAAAAACATGAGCCCCTACAAAATACCCACCATAAACAATCTAATTGTCATAAAGCCTAGTGAATGGAAAAGAAGATGTGATATTAACATTATAATCTATATAAACTAGCTATCTGGATAGTCCAGTGACTTGCCTCAAAGAATTAATAAACATCTCCTAAACAGATGATGATTAACATTGACCGATCTGGTACTCCTCATCATAGGAATACCCTTATCTTCATCACCCAAAAAAATATAATCACAACGACACATGATAAACAATGAATTTAAACTTAAACCTAGGGTCACCACCCTCAAATCCAAATGTTGCACTCCCCACCCTACGAATTACCTTATTATGATCTTCATGCGGAACCTTAATAAGTTGCTTCTTCATTAAGGAATAAAATTTTGAAATAATAGGACCTCAGTGTTGGGTCGATACTCTCACAACATATTGAAGAAGAATATAGAAAGGGAATGGTCATCTCTAACAGGTATACACAATGATTTTACCAAGGGCGTGTACAAATCCCTCCCATCCATGCTCATATCCAATCTATATATTACCATGAATCTGCCATGGGTCAACTATCTCTTAGTAACTCATTTACTCCGGATGTCACCTATACCATAGATGTACATTCATCATTATAAAAACAACTACCATGAAATGCTTAAATGGAATGTCTTATAAAAAATTAGTCATCATCTCGCACTTATACAATCACTTATTAGTATTCAAATGACATTACACAAAACTAGCGTATACCTTTACCACCTTACTTATAATCCAACAAGTCCTCTATTACAAGGATAAGATGGCCATAAAACATGGAACATCAGTTCCATTAAGGCAGAAGCTCCCTTGGAACCCCTCTTCAAAATTGAGCATAGAAACTATGCCACAATTTATGCCATGATCACCAGTCATCCATTGTCATTATAGTCATCAGAATCTACATGTACACTGACTACATTATCAAAGGTGAAAAAACTTGTCCACTAGGGTAGGCACCCGAACAGTCATTCCATTAAATTCCATTGTTGATTCCAAAACTCCCATAGTTCTTTATCCCTAAATGAAAGAGTCAACATGACTATAAAGTAGAACACAATAACCTACCATGCCTCAATCTCAAAACGAGCATAAAACCCACCCCACGTCCTGGAAAGGTGTTAGAAATAATTGGGCATCCACTCTCATTAACGACTCCCACTATCAAAATTAACATCAATATACATGGGTCCGAGTCAAAACTAAGGACCTACGGTATCCCACTAAGACCAAAATATCTGATCTCCCTGAATACGGTAAGATCACAACAACATATGGATGTAAAATTTGAAAACATG
The DNA here is from genome assembly GCA_963277665.1 of Viscum album. NCBI lineage: Eukaryota > Viridiplantae > Streptophyta > Magnoliopsida > Santalales > Viscaceae > Viscum > Viscum album. Next base: position 902,573,621 of record OY728165.1, on the reverse strand, counting down.
GTCTATAAGGTAATGGTAATCCTTGAGCGTCTATATAAGGAAACACTACCTAGAGGTTACTATACCAATAAGGAAAAGAATCTAAACTGACACACACCATGTATCAATATATAGATGTACCCCCATATATCTAGTTCACATTAAATATCAATGTATCCATCGAGATCGTACTCAATAATCCAACTAGATGACCACATACCTGAAGAAAACCGTCTATAAGGGGTACAAAAGGGAAGAATCAAGTGAAAAATCATTCCAATACGGTCACTACACCTCCCATCCAAGCGGAAAGAGTCATCATCCTAAAAAAATTATTCATTTATGACCCATATAAGCTTCCATCAGATGAAAATATATATACATTTAATCAAGGACAAATTAGGAATTAGTCATCAATAAAATCACACTTTTGTAGGTCTATATGATGTGAATACAACGTGCCAAATATGATGCATGATATGCCTCTTGCCTTTATTTTCCATTTTGTCAAAATCCATCTCTGGGCTCTTTCCTATTTCCAATGTCCATAAATACATAATAAATCACAACATACACAATAAATTTGAATTGATCAAGGTGAAAATCATATACAACTATAACATCATATATCAAAACAATAATCCGAACCCATGGAAACCCGAACATCCCATAGGAACAATTGTTCTCGACACATGAGTTTGGTATCCATCAATGGTTCTAAAAAATTAATAATACTCATTTATACTATATCCAAAATATTAAAGACCTGGAAAAGAACTTGTTTGATACCACATTGTAATATCGTGAACCAGATACCACTAAGCTTGTGCTTTGAGTTGGTGGGTTACAAGGCCTCAAGAATTACTCCCCATGTGCTAGAGGATTCTAACCAGTAGTGAGTGCCTAGCATATGATAGTGGAGAGACTATGACTTCATATAAATTTTTTAAAATAGATGAAATAAATTTTTATCATACATAGTACTTAAAAAATAGAGTGTAAACATTTTAAATAAATGAGGTAAAACATGTTGTAATAATAAATGAAAATTTATTATATCTCGAACACATATATTATACAATACAACACTAGTTACCTATAGGGATGATCAAAAATATACATAAGTAAAAAAAATAAAGTGAATTTGAATGTATAGGGATGTTATAATAACTCTGATCTAGACCATGTTCCCGATATCCAAACAATGGAGAAGTACACAATCCAAATCATAAGAACTCCTATGAGTTTCTCCACTCGTTCAAAAAACTCTTGGAATCATCCTTATCCCCCATGAATCGTGTTATCAATCTAATGATGATACATATGTTCAATACATACACCAAGGTACATATTTAAGGGTGATAAATAATCTCATTAGTCGACCAAGAAAAGAATCCTATAAATTTTCATCTATAAGTGTATGCAAAACCACATGCTCAACCTCTCAATGACGAACAAAAAGGGATATAAAACCATTATGTTTACCATAATCAATCTCCTATTTCATAATCCCAGTCAACTAGGGATGTCCAACCACGGATATCAAAATATATATACATACATATGTACCATCACATACCAATACATGAATATATATATATATAAAGGACAATCATGATTAAGTAAAAGAAAGTTCTGGATAACCAGAAGCCGTTAATACTTGGGTCTGTAATCATGATCTATTGGACATCGTGTGCAATGGAATTGAGTTGGATTTCATTCCCCTCATTCCATGTACCAGTAAGTAGATATGTGGGTCTGTATTCTTAAATGACATGTAACATCATAAAAAAAATCATGAATTATAAATCTGAGCAAGCAATGTCACCATTGGGGAATACTCATTCTACACCAAGGTTTACATGTACCCGCCTCAAATCACTAACAAGGATACCATATACAGATGTTAAATACTCTAAATATGGATACCTCGTACCAATGATCAATCCTGTTAATAAGGACTCTAGGGAGATTATTTGGATACCCTGTAAAAGGTTATTTATTCAGTCATCGGGCTACCCAGCTGTGTAAATCCTATCCAATGTATGAGCCCTAGGTCTCAATACATAATCAATTATGACATTACAAACATGGTTTGTCCAAATGGGTCTTACTCATAGAAAATTCGTAAAAATAACTCATATATTTGATGCCTTGATACACCCCTCAAGTCTTGTAACTGATACATGAGACTGTAATCATCCTGATTATAATCTGAGGTGATCATACTCATCCCCACCACAATGGAGAGATTAATCACCCATGATTCATGGGTTTCAATTCACATATAAAGATAACTCATTGGTGAGACAACATGTAACACCACTTGAGTCTGGTAACTAATCCAAGAGAAGGTATTCATCTTGATCACAGGCTGAGGTGATCATAATCATCCCCACTGCATATCATTATTGATGTCATGACCATATAAAGGAGAGAGTAATCATCCACATCACATGTAAATGGACAGGGAGAGTGTAAAGACCCCCACCACATATCCATAGACTTTGGATTAGTCCAAGGCATTCCTATAATAATGAATCCATGTATCCCTAAAGGCATACAAGTCAACACGTAATCCTCAATAATCGGATAGCCAGAAACCCCTATGGGAATCCCAACAATATATATATACATATCGATATATATATATAGGCTCAATAGACATGACTAGATTAGTACATTTGGGTATACTTGTAAATATCTTAAATATCGTGGCTCAGAAGACAGATCCTAGGTAAGCCTGTCGGGGTATCCCAACATGCATAATGGATCCCTAATAGAATATATCAGCATCCAAAAAGAATGAAATATTCCTTGCATTAGGATCAATAACCACCCACTAGAAATTACCTCTTGTAAACAATAGTGAAAAATCAAAAAACCATGTAAAATGATGTAAAAAAAGGAGTGAGTGTGGCATAAATTCACAAGGAAACAATAATTTCACATCCCTGTGGGCTTACCAATTCGAAACTACTTATATGGTGACGACCACAACCATATTTACCACAACCATATTATAGCTTAGGTTCGTTCAAGTTATATGCACTTATTGGGTCCCTCAATCCAAACACAGAAGAGGAATCCTACTTGGTGTCCTCATTGTATAAAAAAAATGAATTAATCTGTTAAGGGATCCTTAGTAGTAAGGTATGAATGAATCGTACACAGGATCCTCCAACAGAAAGAAAATGGAGGCATCCTCTAGGGGATCCTAAAAAATGGTATATAGGTAAATGGATTCTATAGGGGGCTTCCAAGATCAACATACAAGAAAATGAATTCCTTAGGGTATCCATGAAAACTTAATAGATGAATGGGGAATTATACATGGGATCCTCTAATTTGAAACATAAAAAAAAGAATCCTATAGGGGATCCTCGATAAAAAATTGTCTCATATCCTAATAGTCCAAAAGGGAACGCTTGGAAAGGGAGACATCCTAAAAAATCCACATTCAAATAATATGTTACGAGAGATATCTCATGGACTATATGAGAACAGAATATCAAATTAGTTTGTTTGAAAACCATTTTTGTATGAAGAGACTCTCCAATTAGGTAGATTCGGAAAAACACTCTTTTACAGTCCTTAGATTGCTCCATGGGTTTAAGAATCATGAGCTAAGTAGAAAACCACTCAAAATGGACTACTCTTGTGTTCAATTCACACTCCAGGAAAGAAAACATGAAACACCCTCGAAAAGTTGGAAAGGGAAAGAACACGACTTTTCACCCTTGGTACACAACATGTAGACCTAAATTCTCAAATGGGAGTGTACCACCATTGGCTTTGGAGTATAAACCCCATACGTACACATTGTGTGAAATAGGTACATGAAGTGTACCCGACATGGGCTATATGTCCATTCCTATGAACAAGCATGAATGGATACATGTCCATGTCATGCACATATACATAGTGTTCCTCCCACATGGGGTATGACTGTGTACTATACATGAGCTTGTACTGCTACACGAGTTATCCTTGAAAGGTACTCAAATATATGGACAAGTACTAGTACAATACATGTACATCCTATCATAGAACATGTAATATCGAATTCCATCTTCCCATAATGTAAAGAACACACATCATATCACCATGGACTAGATGCTATTTAGCCTATTTTTCCAAAATGGAAAACTATCAGATCTCCCGAAACCCAAATTTTCATCCACAAAAATATAAATAGGATATTAGGGGCCACATAGAAGAATAAGAAGGATTCATAAAAATAAAATTGATGAATCTATTTGGTTTTATGGTAAATACAAAAAGAATCTTACCGTTGGGCAGAAACCTCAAAAGTTTCACTTGATTCCACAACCTATAGTTTTCGAACGTCGATACAACACATTTAGGTCTTCGTGACAGATTCTCCCTCTCTACATATATACCTATCCATTTACCTCTAAATATACTCTCTTGGTTATGTTGCATAGGAGGATCCTCTACTAGGAAAACATAAAAAAAATGTAATAAAATAGAATAAAGAAAAGAAACAGGATTAAATAATGAAATTAAAGAAAACAAAAATAGGGCCCAGGATGGTCATTGTGCCCATCTATTGTTTATGCCATCCTTATGATAAATATACCATTCTAGACCCAATAGTGTATATATAAACTCAATTATATGAATCATTCAAAACTTATATGATAAGGAACACATGAATATAATTAAATAATAAATTTGTTGAATATTAAATAATAATTATTCCACCAAAAAAAGAATGGATTGGATTTCTACCAAACTCTTTTCCTAGGTTAAACACCACTTTTTTGACCAAAAGAGTGGTTAAAAAATTTATGAGATAACATTCAAGTGGGAAAATACTATTTAACCCCTCATAAGAATCTGATATAAAAAATTCAAATTTCTTCTCTAAATTGTAGTCCTTCAAAAAAGGGTCGTTACATTTCTCAATCACTACGACTTACATAAAAACATTTATATATGATATTACAATGAGTGGGTTGACCTAATATTTTATTAATACATTTATATATTACACTAAATGTATAACCCTCAGATAATAATTGGGGATAAGATTTGAAATATAGGTAATATTCTCATAAACCATTCACCAAACTGCATGACACTAGAGATACTTTTTCAAATTGTTAGAAAATTCTACCATTTTTTATCCATTATCGTTGAACATAAGAAATAAACATTGAAATATCCCATGAATTTCTTCCTAGACACATTATACTTCTCAAAATCATTGATATGGGGTGCCAACCAACACAATATTGTACCTCACAATAGTCTAAGAACTATGTGAATATAATTTTTATTCAATAAAAGAACTCATAAATAGGATGACTGAACATCCTATCTCTACCTATCTATCTCATAATTAGAGAAATTACATCATACATTAGCATAAAATTACATGGATTGTAAGGGTACTATTAACAATTAATACATCGTATGAAAATGATCAAAATCTAAAATGGAATTATTAACACACATAAAATAAAATAAAAATGAAATTTCTTAAATTATCAGTTATAAAACATATGTGTACCAAATTATATCGATCCACATTAGTATCTTCCACACCTATTATTACCTTTAAAATGAATTTATGATGATCATATTAGTGGTCATCAATGGATTCCAACAAATGGATGTATCCACATGCTGTTGAATCCTCTAATGTTTCGATGGGATCCATTTATTCTCTATGAGAAGCTATATTCATGATTAAAAAAATACTGAGTAATAGATACTTGAGGTTAGGTGAGTCTAAAAAAATATCCACACATTATAAATTTCATCAAATGGATTTATACAACACCAAGGACTCACCTCGATGAAACAAAAACTAACTCATGTGTTATAATGAATGAGTTAATTCATTATTGAACACATGCATTATATACTTCAATTTATCTATATCATGAGACTTACACCCTATATTACACTCCTTTATATGGTATCCATCATATATAAACGAAATAAATGTTAAAACATAACATTCATATTTCTAGTGAGTTCTATAGACTTTCCAAATGAAATGTAGTAGATGATTAATAGAAATTTAGTCAAATGTAATCTCATTACATGCTTCACATGAATCCCCAATTGTAGGAAATAATATCATTGGGTTTAATGGGAAGTAGTATAATTTTTTCAAACCATGTATTAAGATACCACCAAATATTACACTATTCTTTCCTGTAGGCAATGACATAGAAACATTTTCCATGACTTGTGATTGCATTGAAATCATAAAATATGATTCACATATTACTTTGATACGAAAATATTTTTGTAACATATATGATGTATGCTATGGTTGGTTATATCATAACATATAATATAACTTATATGTATTTATATAGAATTATATATATATATATATGATTTAGTGTATATATCATTAAATATACATCTTGCATTATATCCAAATATGATTTGTTCTATTTTAAATTATATTGTGTAATATATAATAGCATATGAATCCATATACAAATCTCTATTATTTATCTTCCAAAAACATTTATAAATCTACTAGTAGATTCCCATCGTATCACATCATATGTAATTCCTCATCAATACCAGTACAATGCTTTTGGATTTAATAAAAAACCACAAGAGTAACCCTCTATCTAAAAATTATTCCCCAATCAGTCTATAAAAAATTATAACCCCATTAAAATTTATTGTTTTCTATAATATTTGAATCACTGGATAAAAAATGTAGAAAAATATTGGACTTTAGGAGTGTATCAATGCCACTTGATATATAATGGGATCTATTGAGATATCTATTAAACACATGTATCTCTATAAATGTGTACAATTTTTGTTTTTCATACTAACATGATCCTCATATGTCCTCTTTATCAAAGACATCATGTTACCATGGGACATGTATTAGGTTAATCCCATATATATAAATCATATGTTATCAAAATTCCATGTAATGACTTCCTTGATGGTCGAATACATCACATTTCATCTATCCTTCTGGATAAAAACATCACTGGCCCCTTATATAAATAGATAAAGAAATCATGCATAATATATTGGTGTGGCTATAAACACCCCAATTTTTTTCTATCAATGGACCAGATGTCATACTTCTTATACGAGAGGAAATCACTCATATTGGTAAATTTCCAACATACAAAATGATGAAGAGAATACCCCAACACCCCAAAATTAGACAATATATAATGTATTTCAAATGAAAAGTATCAAATATTATATAGAATCATGCTAGGTATCTATTGAGAAATTTAAAATTAAAACTCTTATATTATCCATGCAACACTATTATACAAAAAAATATAGTGTAGGATACTCCATGTGGTATACATAGTGTGCTATCATACACAAATAAATAGAATATTCGCAACTCAGGAGAATATGTTATATCTCATACCAAAATCCTAATAATGATAACATGATAAATAATAATATATTAGGGAAATTTTTTTAGGGATAATTCAAATCAATACATTGATGGACATTATTTTTCCATTTCAGAAAATGTATATCTATGTATACATGTACATAGACAATGTCAAATAATTATAAAATAGATATTTCATTCATATAATATATTTAATATTAATAAATATATATAAGAATACACAGAAAAACAAAATATAAGTGTTAGTTAATCGTATTATGTGTGATAAAATTATAAATAGTTCTTATGTCTTCCAAATATTCGGGGGTTTATTAAAATATTACATCTATTTGAAAAACATATCAAATATCAAGGAGAATATATGTTAAAACCATTCTATTAAAATTTATCTTGAGTAAAATCTATGAATAAATAGACTTTGACATATGATGATATTTTAGAATAATATTCCAAATGTTCAAACCCTTGAAAACATTCAAACTCTTTGACTTAAAAAGAAAATTTATTTATTTAATGTCTGATTACATTCAATGAAATTTTCTAATCTTAACCTCATATTCATAAAAAAAATTACATCAACATTTTCCCATGAAAATTATGTAAATATTTACAATATCACCTTTAAGCACATCATAAACACTTTTAGGATAATGTGACATTCAATTTTTTTTTTGGAAAAATAATTTCATAAATATTGCATATACTAAACTTTTAGGATTTTCTATGTAAACTATTTTATATTTAGAAATTTATAATATTTTATTTTTAAATTAAATATTCTAGACGTTAATTAAAACTCCCAATAACCACTTATACACTATATTCTATTGAAAATATTATGTTAAGAAAAAATCATTTTTATAAAAAATAACACATTTTCCCATTTGTATGAATATTTATGATATATACTATTTAATACATACCATATGTGGTGTTCCATGTGTCAGAATAATTTTCCTCCTAAAATAAGAATATTAGTAAAAATATCCCATTAATTTTTTGAGGTAACATCAACCCTAATATGTTAAAAAATAGTTGTAATCACACCATATACTAGATAAAATACTTTTATCTCTATCCCCTTTTCAAACCATTTCATAGAAACCCATGAGGCCTAATTCATGTGTATATAATTAATCATAACTTTTTTTTTCATAATAACTCTTTATTAATGATAAAATTAGTTTATATTAAAGATAAATTTGATAAAGATGAACTATAATGAACTGTACTGAGATAAGAAAATATTTCACCGGAGATGACTCACTGTTTGACACAAAGTGTGTTTACAATCCCTATGGACTGTAAACGTGTGCCCGGGTGTCTTGTATTTACACTTTATGAATGATGTCACCCTCTATACTGGAATTAAATTAATAAAAACCATTGAGGATACATCTTGTCCCCTTAAAAATGAATTACCATACATAATAATTAGTTGTCTCAACTTTAAATAAATAATCCTTCCAAATAATACATTGAAAAAATTAAAATGACAACTAAAAATCACAATAATGACAAACAAAATACCTAAAAAAGACATATACACAGGATGTATAAAACAATGAAAACATATGGATGATATATATATATAACACATTTACATTGTTTGAAATATTTTATTAAAAATAATTTAATCTTTTCTCTATTACTCTTCACACGTAATAGTAATTGTATCTTCTGTTTTGTGCAATAATTTGTTTAAACAAGACATGGCATATTATTGCAATATTTTTATAATATAGATATAAAAATCCCCTTATAATGGTGTGTATCAATATTATTAAATAAAATATGAAAATATATTTGTTATGCATGTATATAAAATTAATTTATTGGTGTCCATTTACAAAAATTGGATAATAATGAAAATCATTTAAAAAAACTATTTTTGGGAAATAAACATGTTTTACCTCATTAAATAAAAAAATTCTCATAGTGAATTATATTAATGAAATAAATATATATTATATATTTAATAAACTAATTATAATTCATTATATTTGTTTTTTTAATACAATAGATAAGAATAAATACAATTTCATGCTTTAAAAATGTATTTTCCTAAAAAAACATTTTAAAACCATTTTGGCCATATATATATTTTTAAATTTTTTGATAATTTTTAAAAAATAATTTTAGAAAAATAAATTATTTTCATAAATCCTAATATAAAATATATCTTAGTTTTATTTTTTATAATTTCAGGAAATTATTAAATATTTAAAAAATAGTAAAAAATACTCAAATTTAATAAAAAATTGCTTTTTTGTTTAATTTATTTATAATGATAAATTATATAATATATTGTGTTTAAAGAATATTTACTTCACTAATATACATATTAATGCAATTATAGTCCTTATAATTATTTTAATTTTGATAGTTTCTATAAAATTTGTTTAAACTTTTGACCATTTTTACTTTGAAAACCGACATTCTCTTCCAGTTTTTAGGATTAATTTTAAAATAAAAGTTTCAACATCTGATAATTTGATATGGGAAAATTTATTAAATAACTATTATAATAATAATTTATATTATCAAATAAGTTAAAATTTATTTTTCCCCAACTGAATAGTGAAATATTTAAAACTAATTACCATAGTTAATGTTAAAATTGTTATACTAGAGGTAAAAATAAATATATAACGATTAAAATTAAAAAAAAACATATAAAAAATTTATTTTATAATCAATTTTAACCCTATAATGTATAATTATCTTTAATTATTTTTTTGTAACATTTTATCTTGTGAATGGTTATTTTACCTCATTTTATTTTAAAAAATTACGAGTCTTCCACTAACCTCACTTATAAGAGGCCGCCCCCACTTCTCTTCAGTACAAAATTTAAAATACATTGGGTTCAGAAAATCCATTGCAAAAAAACATCCAATATACCATTATCTCGTCCAATAATCCATACTTTTTTTTTCTAAAATTCATCCTTGGATGTCTTTTGGTGAAAACATAAGGAGGTTACTCATGGAAGATGTGTCATTATACATCAGGTGTTTTTATTTTTTTCCTTCCTCGACCACCATCAATTATTTTTTATCCATAGAAATAAAATAACCTCAATATCTTCGAAAAACGTTTATTTTTTTATGTTAATATCACTATATACAACCATATCCACTTGAATCAAATGTGTTTTGAAATCATCATTCATGTGTACAATGGTCTATTTCCTCACAAAATGATGCCAATAATTTTCCATTAACACCTATCACAGTTGGGTTTGACGATGAATCAAATATATATATATATATTATTTTTATTACATATTTATTCCAATATATTATATATATATATATATATTATTTTCCATTCCATAGAAGATATTATAACATCATTCGTGGGTATCATTGACTATTGCCTCGTGAACTGATGTGATTCATTTTTCACCAATGCTTTAGGAGGAATATAATAAGGATAATTTTAGTGAAAAAATGTGATATAAATGAAATAATTTTTATTTCAATAAATTTTTTTTAATTCTAAATAGATAATGTATCATTTATTATTTTACTATTTTAGTCACTAAATGTTGATAACATCAATCTGGTACATGTGGACTGCGACCTTCAAAACCCGATTTTTCACCCTACTTTCATCACCACACCATATGGATATCATGTATAAGTATGTTTAAAGGGAAAAATTTTATTTTTAATAATATTAAAATTATTCCCAGATAAAATATTATTTAACTCCTCTCAATAATTATTTTTGAAAAATGGAAACATCATTCATTTGTACGTATACGCTACCTTCTTCTTGATCAAAAAATAATTCTCTAAGGAAATCCACATTTCATTATTAGTTTAAAATGTATAATTTATGTATAAATATGATAATAATTAAAATATTATTATTATATATATTTTGGGAGTATGATCAATGTATGATGGCTTAGAAAATAATAAATATACAAAAAATAATGGGGTTATTATAGGAAACATGACATTAATAAAGAATTGTTAACAAACTGGTAATCAATGGACACGAGTAAATCATATATTCTATGATATATATATTTTCGTTTATATAATAGATTTTAAATAAACATATATTTAGTATATAACATGTTTGAATATGGTTTAAGGAAGTCGAGACTTATGGTAACAAATTTGTATTCTCTATTTTTTTTCTAGGAGACATATGAAAATTCAAAAAAAAACTTATTTTTTGTGGAGTATATACTTACACATGGAAATATGAAATAATTAATATCTTAATTTTAAAAATATTGAATGATTAATTTTATTTTATTCATTATTTGGTATTACGATTCAAAATATTTCTAATGATGCAATGGATTTCTATCTCATTTTTTTCCTTTATGAGACAATATTCATATTCAATAATAATTTGATTTTTGTGGTGTTTATAATTCTGATGAATTTATTTTATGATTATTCTCCTCAATGGTATTGATATTTTCATACCCAAATTATTTTATTTATTTGATGTCTCTTACAGTACATGGTTACCTACATGGAATTTTTTTTATTTCAATATCATATTTATCAAGATTAATCATTATAATACATTCAATAATTAAATGATGTGACATATTTCTCAAGAAACAGATTCAGTTTATTATCCACATTTTATGTTAGGATAATACATGGTTTTCCTTCATTTTTTCCTCTTTATGTAATCATGTGTTCAAAATAATTTTTAAAATAAAATTGAATTTATCTTTATCTTCGTTCGAAAATCCATTTTTATTTAAAACCATATTTTCATAAAAATATTTAGAAAACGTATTTATAATTCTAAAATTTATTTATGACATACATTTTTATCTGGGATTGAATTTTTTATGAATCATTATAATGGAATATTCGTTTTATTTTACAAAAATATTTTCATTCATATTTTACAAGAAAATATTAAAGGAATATTCGTTTCAATGTGTACGACATGAATAGAATTTCCCACCATCATGTAAATTGTTTTCATTGAATATTAATTAATATATTTAATGGTCTTTTTCTAATAAAATTATTTTAAAAAAATTTGTTTTATTTTAATCATGAAATATTTTATATGATTTTTAAAAATTCATTTGTATGTTTCAATGATTATTTTTATAGAAGCAGATTTAAAAAATGTTTTTTGATTTTTTTTTTATTTTTTATTCCATGAAAATTTATTCTTCTTAATAAATTTTTTAAACGATCATTAAAATTTATTTTTCATCTAAGATGACATTTGTTTATATTACCTAAACCTTACAAGGAATCTAATACAATGATGAACTTCTTAATCTTTTTCTGTATTCTTTTTGGTTATGACAGAATGAGGATTGTGAATCCTATTTCACAACTATGGGTTAAAGCAGGATAAAATTAATATGAAACCCACATATTTTCTTGGTTTATACTATTATTCAATGATTAAATGATTACGAATACTATCTCTTTTCAATGGGATATGATAAGACAATGTTTTTATAAAAAAAGATTTTATTTCATAGGTTATGATTTGATGAATGTTGTCATAATCTTTTGCAACACATATGTATGATTTTAATTATGTGATGGGTGGGACCTATATATCCCCCAATTCATTGGGTAAAGATTTAAATGTCATGATTTTTAAAGAACCTGATTTAGTATGAAATTTTCTTCTCTATGATAGACTTGAGAGAAAACATTAATAACTATATTAGTATGGGGAGAGAAACAATTACACTATGATATCATTTTAAATATTCCTTGACTATATTAGAAATTAATTTTTATTCTTATGTTATTGAAAAAAATCTATTACTAATGCCAATTTTATGCACTCTTAGATCAGGATCATGGATTTCTATTTGATTAATTTATAATGAAAGATAAAAAATTATTCCATGAATCAGGATTATGTTATTTTATATTAAGGTTATAGTTTTCAAATGTTATACTCATGTTATCACAACCTTTAATTCTTGTTTTTTTGGCATATCTCCCTTGTAATCCCATACTGAGAATATAATCTCTTCATTTCATATGTTTAATTTACCAAGTTTATAAAAAAAATGTTTTATACATGGTATTATTGTGAATATTATTAAAGGGGATGATCTTTTTCAGATATGTTGATGATATTTTACCAAATAATAATATTTTGTTTTAACACTCAAAATACACTAACTTTTTATAGTCCTCTATTGTATACATTTTTAACGTATTAAATAATCATATAAAATGATGTAATATTTATTTATAAGAATTATGAGTCACTATAATTGGTATTAGGGGATATGTTTAGTAAATATTTTAATACTACGATGATAAAGCATTAACACAATACCTAGGGATATTTATAAGGAAATTTCTAGTGATACATATGAGGATAATTATAAGGAAGAATCAATGTATATGTAAATATCCTGTAATTTTTGTAAAGAAAATAGAAAGTTGATTTCGAGGAATTACATACATGTAGGAATACTACAAGTGGATTTGGATCTATTAAAGGTATACCTATGGGTAATAAATCCAAAAATGGAACGTTGAGATGGACTAAATCATAACCTAGTGCATGAAAATAGGTCTTGATGTACAGGTAGTTTGATGCACTCGAGTAATGTGTTTTTAAAATTCAAAAACACTTTAGAAACACTGATGATTGATTTAATAATATCATATTTTCGAATTAAATATAAGAACCAATGGTGTAATAGGTTAAAAATAAGTATTCATTAATTATACATCATAGATGTCATTTTTTATTATTATATGGTTTCCAAAAATGAATATTATTACTCACACAATGTTTTTTGGTTTTATTCAATGGGAGGAACTTGAAGGAACATGTTGAACATTGAATGTGACAGAAAATTCTACAACGATCAGACATATCGAAAGATGATTTGTGTGTTGGATTTTGTGATTATTCGTAATTATTTATCACAGTACATGATTAATAATATTCACCTTATCCAACTCTACATTTCAGAAAATAGGTGAAGGATATAGTTCATTAAGTGTTTTGGGTAGACGAGTCATTGAATGAATAAGGATTCAATGACTTATATATCGATAATTTGAAAAGAATAAGTCAGGGGAATGAATTAGATGGATAAGAAGATGTTTTGGGTGAAGAAAAAATGACAGAAAACAAGTAACTACATAGTAAAAATGAAATGTTTAGTTAACACAATGTATTTTAATAATGATATCCATAAGTTATCATCTGTTCTTGAATGTTTCAAATTTGGAATGTATAAGAATTATTAAAAGATATTTTATATGGGGAAATATAATGAAGAGAATAAACAAGGTTGAATTAGTAATGACTAAGTTTCTGATGATGAAGAGACAAAAAATGACATATAAAAGGAAAAAAGTGTAATATATAAGAAGGAGAAGCCTAGTTAATTGATTGAAAATGATGAGTGATAATTTTAGTGTTTATGTTTTGTAATTCAAGAAAAATGTTATATAAATATGGAAATATTTAAGGAATTTTCAGTATAATTTTTTAAGGATATGAAATAAAATTTGAATAGTATTAATGACATTGAAAAGTGATTGAATGAATTGTTAATATTCCGAGGAAGATAAATATTTAATGTAAGATAGCATTTAATATTTTTATAAGGATGATATAATAGTAATTATTTTGGATAATGATATGATTGTTATAGACAAACTAGATCGGATTGTATTGATGACCTTGGAACTGATAAAAGTTTTTTTAAAAAAGTAGTTTATTTTATTGTTGATAGAGTTTAAATAATTATTGTATATATGGATCATGTTCAATAATATATTGTTTTATTTAATGAATAATGAAGCATTCATTTTATTAATTTAATTTTTATAGTAATTTTGTTTATTACCATGAATTTGGAGAATATATGACCAATGAATTCACACCATTGGCATGTGACCATAAAGAGTTACATAAATATATTTTTGGGATTAATGTTATATTTATTTTAGGAAATTTAGTTACTTTCATTATAAATTTTGATTTTTGGAATGGTCCTAAGGATAATGATTTGTGGAATGGTTTATGTTAATCCATGAAATATGTTTAAGATATTAATATAATAATTCAGCATATGATGATTTATCCATATAGGATAAGCAGTTTACATTAAATTTAGATATATAATGAATGAAATATCATTCATTTATGGATTTTATTTAGTCATTTGAACATGAAAAAAATCATCTCTTAGAGTAAGATATGAAATGGAAATTGATCAAGGATAACCCAAGGATTAATTTGTGCATTTGAAAAAAAATATCAAGTAAGTATGTTTTCATATGTTATAAGACTAGATAGAAAATGAATAAACCAAATTAGAAAAATGATATTGAATTATATTTGTGTCATATTATAATCATTTTTATGATACTAATTACCATTTTCATGCAACTTTTGTATAAATGTTTATGGTTCTTAATATTATATAGATTACACCATCTTATATTGTCAATATTCTATACCACTAAATCTAATTATTTATGATATTCACACACACCCAAATATTATTTTCCAACCAACGATATAATATTCGGGTTCCTAGTATGTATAATTATAGATCACTTTCACAAATCACTATCTTTTATTCAGTAATATGTTTTATTAACCCTTTTTACAATGTAGATTTCTATGAATGAATCTTCAAATGTTATGCCTTTGATGATTGAGAATAATTTTAATGTAAAAATTCATTTTACGGGGGGGGGGGGGGGGTGGATAATGTAACCACCATAAATTTTTTTGAAATTTTTTAAATGAATTTAATATTTTGAATATTTTTCCTATCATGTATCATTGAGTTTTTCATGAGTTAAATGAAATACAATGATTACAAAAACATGATTTATTATTAAAATAAAATTATATAATTAGTATCACCTAACTGTTGGAATAGAGGGTATAAATATTGTTATCTAAATTATGAAGTATACAGTTTAAACATGCATACAAAATGAATTATTTCACGATCATCTACATAATAATGAGTATAATGTATGTATTTTTTTCTACAAATAAAATACAATCTAGTTCATTTTACAACAAATATTTAAAATACAACTTTTGGTGAATGAATTTAGTGACATGTAGATAATATATATTTTATAAATTATTTAACATTCATATAATCTATTTTTTATTATAACATATAAGAATAAATCCAATTTTAATCTTAAGAACATTACTTTTTTAAAATTCAGTTTTGTCCCATTTTTTAAATTTTATTTTTTAAAATGAATTTTTGAAAATTTTAGAAAAATTTATTTACCAAATGTTTTTTTTAAAATAAAAATATCTGAATTATCATAGTGTTATTTATAGGGATTTTTTTGAAAATATTAATTTTTTAAGAATAGTAAAAAATTATACATTTTTTATTGAAAAATACCCTTAATTTAAATTCAATATAAAGAGAAATAATATTTCACAATTTTTTCAAGTTATTTTTTTTAAATCATAAATCTATTAATACATTTTATTTAATTATAATTTTTACATTTTAATTATTTATATAAAAACCTTTTAACCATTTCACCTGTCTCATTATGTTTACAAGATTAAATTTAAATTAAAATGTTAAAAAAATTTAAAAAAATTTATTTAAAAATGGGTTAAATATTTGAAATAATCATAATTTATATTATCTATTAAGTTGATCTTAATTTTTGACCAAAATGATTAGTGAAAATAATTAATATTAAATAACACTGTAAAGGTGAAAATGTGTTAACCGATGGATAAACTATAATGGAAAATAACCTAAAAACTTATCTAAAATATATTTTATATCTTTATTTTCATCCTAAAATGTATAAGGATAACTATTAATTCATTTTGATCACTTATGAAGTTTGAAAAATGTGGGTACACCTTTTTCTTTTTCAAAAATCACAATTGTGTCACTCATCTCAATTATAAATGGCAACCCCTATCATATCCTCTTAACTACATAATATTTTTTAGTTCATCCAATATTTACCAAAATAAATTACCAAATTCCATAATTTAATCCTTGGGGACTATTTTTATCATAAATAAAACCTTTTATGGTTTTTTGTGTAAACATAATGTGGTAACCAGAGGAAGAGGTAACATTCTTCATCAAGCCATTTTTATTTTATTTTTCCCCATGCTCTATTAATAATTTTTAAACCTCAATAAAATAGAATCCTGAAGATATATCATATACTGTAATGTTTCTATGTTAATTAATTAGCTAAATCCCTATTAAATTCCATCAAATTGGTTAAAAATGTATTATTCTATTGTTCGGGGGACTACCATCTCACTAACCAATGTCATTATATTTTCCATTACCACATACCACTATTGAGTATAATGAAAGATCAAAACTATATATAAGATATTTATAACATAATTAAACACATTTATTAATTATATCATATATATCATTTTTATTTTCCATTTCATAGGGGATATAATAAATTCTCTCCTGTGTATGGTGGACTGCCTCCACACAAAGCGATGTGACTATTTTTTTCTAATGCTTTAAATGGAAGATAATATGTAAACTTTTATTGAATATATGTGATATATATTACAAAATTAATATATTAATTTAATTTTTATCATTATGGGAACATAATATATATATTTATTTTCTTACCTTTTCACTCACCAGATGATGATAAATTCCTCTATGTATGTGTGGACTACCACCTTCACGAAGCGATGTGACTCTCAAATTTACATACCTCACCACATGGATGATATTTATAACTATATTTTATTAAATAATATGTTATTTATGTTATTATTAAAACTACATGAGGAAAAAATATTACGTACCTCCTTTCCCTAATGATCATTGAAAAATTTTACTGTTACTCATGTGTATGTACGACCTAACGTATCCATGATCGTAACATACATCCTTTCACAAAACCTTATTACATGATTGTTATTAAAAGTTTAATTTACATAAAAATATTTTAAGTATATAATTATTTTTATTCTTGAGATAATGTGACCGTAATCAAAGTAGAAGTATTAGAAATATAAAATGAAAACCTACATGAAAAAGCAATCATTAATTACTCGAACTGTGATTTTAAAAATGAATTATTTATAAAAAGGATACAAATTATGATAATTAAATTATATATTTTATTATATAAGTAATTATGGTTTTTTAATAGATTTAAAATATTGTTATACTTATTATATATAAAATTGAATGTGTGTGTTGGAGGTCAAGACTTAAGGTAATAGATTTCAATTATATCTTTTAATTTTGGGAGGCATATGAAAATTAACCACTAATTTATTTTGTGTGATATCTATACACCCAATTTTAAATGTTATGTAACCACCTGAACTATTATAAATAAAATTCACTTATGATTTAATGTTTCATTATGTAGTATGGTTATAGAAAACACATGAAAATTTATTGTTTTATTATAACCAATTTGATTAAAAAAATAGTTACGAATATTTTCTATTGGTAAGATATCAACTAAACAGTGATCACATGATCAGTATAAATACAGGGCTTTCATAGATCAAATTGACAGACACAAAGGAAGTGATGTCCTCAAAATGTATGATTATACCCTATGAATCCCATTTATCAAAGATTCTTGTGGAGAAAATATCACTGGTATTTTCCTTCAACAAATCCCAAAATGAGATCCAAAAACATAATCATGAGTGAAAACTTTTATTTGAGAATTTCAAGATTATCTAGATCATGCCCCAAAACCATGTCCACAAAATGGCCCAATCAAAGCCTCATCATCGTGTACTATACTCTAAGGATGTATTCCAGCATAAAAATGGATATGTATGAAGACCTTAATAATATGACTATGTATAGTGTATAGAATAATGAGTTCATTTTCAATGTTATGTTATAAATGTTTTTTATTTTGATTAAATTAAATAGAAATTTTATATTCTAGTAATATTAAAATTAACATATGTGATTTATATTCAGAAATTAATTTTTTTTAAATAAGTTGTACATTAATAAAATATTATTATTAAATAATTTTTATTAATTATAAATATTAATATAATTTTTAGGTATTGAAATTTTTTATAAGGGTTTAAAAACTATTGTTGGTAAAAAACCTATCTTTTTTTCAATAAACTCCAAATATTATTGTAAAGGAGAAAATATAATCATATTTAAAAAAATTAGATAAAATAAACATTATTTTTGGAATAATATTTTCATATTTATGAGATGGTGAAGTTTTCTTAATTTTCTGATAAAGTCTAATTTTCAGGTAAAAATTACGTACCTTATAAATACATGGTGTGTTTTATGACATTATAATTATCCAAAATGATGTAATAAATATTATAATAAGTAAAAAAGAGAAAATATATGTTCCCATTTAAAACAATGTGATTTGGAGTTTATTTCATAAATTTTGTAGTGCCATTATGAATCATTCAAAATATATAATATATTTTATTATTATGAATTTATTTATTTAAAGGAGTGAACCACCTACACAAGAGAAAGTTTAATATTTTAATATTATATCACCTTTTTCTAATAAAATAAATAAAATAATCCACTTTAAAAAATATTTTTGAAAAACACTAGGATAGTTTGTGGTTTTCAATATTTTATTATATAGAGTCCAAAACCTATGTTTGTGAAATATTATAGTATTTCCCTCTCATTTTTTATATAAACCCACCGATGCTCTTACTTATCTTCAGTCAATTTCCAGTAAGAACTTATTTAATCTATCCATCCCTCACTATAATCCTCTCTAGGTGACCCAATATCTCAAGAATCAACTTTTCTAGATTTTGGAGCCACACACTCAAGTAAGGCATTCTCATCATTATAATTATTTCATTATATTTTTAAGACATTTTATTTTCAATTACTATTTATGGGATATAATTTTTATCTACCATCATACAATTATTATTATATATAAATTATGAGGGTCCCCTTCCATTTTCATTAATCCCTCACATGTACACCCATCTCCATGTTGAAATTTCATATACATCATTTCATTTTTCATTGTATGAAGCTTACTTATTACCATAAGATTTCTTTCTTTTAATTCTTTATTTTCATATGTTTCCATAAATTTTTGTTCTGTAGTCTACATTGTTTCCAAATGACGTGAGACTCATTTCTCTTTCATCAACCAATTTTATGATCATTTATGTGGCATTATTATGCTTCTTGAATTTTCACATCGATTTTCCATGAAAAACCGATTCTGTGGTAAAATCCATATCAATTTCCTTTCAAGGGTGTTCACTTTCCTGAAAATTGTCTTTTATGGGTATATACCAGTATGTATTCTACATTCCTTAGTCATATAATAAGTTATAATCATGATCAAATCCATGTTTTATGATATATGTGGGACACTTAAGCATGAGAAAAAAAATTAATGTGATGTGTGTGCCTAAAATTAGATAGTGCTCCAATGCATTCTGTAATGTTTAGTATCATGATATTTAATATTGGGAAATGGGTGTACTTTATTCCTTTATTTTTCCTTTTCCACCATGAAGTCATCGTGTTTTATCCTTTACTGATGTTTATGGTGATGTGTTTTAAGTTGTTTTCCTCACTTCCCATGTTATAGTTATCATGCTATATCATGGATCTTTATTCTTATTTTGTTATGAATAATTGATATGACTTATATAATTTTTATTATTAACTTCATGTAATTCCATGATTATTCCCTTACTATAATTTATGTATCAACCATTTCTTAGGTATTTCCCCATGTTATCCAATGCAGTTTTATGCTCATGCAAGTTAAAGATGATTTCAAAAAAGTTGTTGTAATTCATGTTTAATATGCTAATACAATGTAAATAAATTCCAAAGACACTAGAATTACTAATGTGTTTAAGGTTTTATTAAATTAAATTTTATGTAATTACATCATTTATTAATGATTAATTAAGAGTAGGGTTTCATTAGTTGGTATCATAGGAAATGATTAGTTTTTTTGTGATTAAGATTAGATAACTCAAGTGAAAGCCTTATGGATATGAATATGTATAAAACAATACATAAATTTTGGTTAGTATTGTTTAAGTGTTTTATCAAGAAACTACATCACTATCTAGATACTATAGCTGTACATGGTTCTAGTAAAGATGTACCTATGTGTAACAACTTCGACATGGTGTTACGACTCAGACTTGGGGAAACGAGGTACACAAAAATAGGCCTTACAACGCACCTAGTTTTAATCCCCTAGGGAATATTCTTTGGTAATTCATAAGATCATTCAGAACCATTTTTATGTGATAAAAAAAATTCCCAGAAGAGTATATGTTAAGAAATAGATCATGGATAACAATGACTGAATCCTAGACTGCATAAATTAATAAAATACATGTATGTTATATTTTATCCTTTTAATGTCATAGATTTTCTATTTAAGGGTTTTAATTTTAAATATACTCATCCTTAATTATCCATTTATTCAATTTAATGACCAGAAATATGAATAATTCGGAGAAAATTAATGTGAAGTGAAATTTGATGAATTCCCCCAATAGGATTCCCAACCCCATGAGATTAGGAATCATAAACTTCATGACGATACTATATAAGTTGACTCAAGTTTTTAACATAATCCTATATCTAGAGGAGCTTCCAAACCCCCCAATGAGAGACAAAGCCACAATTAAGATCTTCTTGTGTCAAATTTATCCTATTTTCTAAGGGTAATATGATCCCTTAATTACAGAAAAGGGAATTAACTTCATTGAAAATATCTTCACCATCCTTTAATACCTCAAACAAGAGAAGGTTTTACTGGATATTTATCTTATTGAAGGTGAAGCTGATCAGTGGTGGACATTGATCGAAAATATGAATCATATGGAATAGATCGATGTAATGATGTGGTTGTATTTTAATAAAATTTAATTCTATTAAAAATTTAATCATCCTCTTATTCTTAAAATGGAATGATATTTCCATGTCCTTAATCAAAATGATGATCAATCTATCAGGGTGGATGAGGAAAACAACACAAGGATTCTGTGATATGCTAGCTTCTTCGTCATTACACCCAAGTGTATGGTTGATGAATTCTTTGGTGGGATAAATCCTAGCCTGCAGAAATCCATGGTGATCCATGACATTAATAACTATGAGTAAATTTTCCATTGGGCTCTTAATGTTGAAATAGATATTAAGGAATCATAGAGGTATGACATGTATAATATGTAGAAAGTGGAGATCAATTATATTGATTTGATAGAGAGATATAATAGTGTTAAGAAATTTAAAAATCACACATTCTCAATGTGTAGAATGAAAAACCCAGAAAAATTATTAAAGAGGATAAGCAAATTTTTTAGGTGCAGGATGGGAGGGAACCTAGCCAGTGGTGGTCGATTTTAGAAAACTGCCATTGAGATTGAGGAATTGAAGCTCTAGTAAACTCTCAACATTTTTTTCATTGTTACAACAAAAAGGAATAAGGGAACATTTGAAACCACTTGACTAATCCACGGGGTTTGTGGGACAACCAAAAACAGCCAAGGAATCAACGAAATGAATTTAACATCACTACCACCACAAATAATCTTAACAATGAAGTGGTGATAGGTTTTCTAATTATTAATTCAATAATAGTGAACATATTTATTGATTATACTTCTATGATTTACTTCACATAAAAAACATTAGAAGAATATTCCAAACTCCACCACAAATCTTGTGAGTAGAGCTATTATTGATAATGGAAAACATGGATACTATAGAATCCTTGGTATATAACTCCACCTGTATCAATTTTTTTTCTGATGAACATGCCTAAGAACTGTTTCATACCACCTTTAGATTAATTTTACAGTGTTATAGGCATGGATTCACTTTCCATATATAGACCTAATATTAATTTATGTGAGAAGGAAATAACTCTTCGTATTATCAATTGACCCCCAATTATGTACAAGTGCATGGGGGAGAATTAATCTTCTTTAGAACCATCATATATATAGTGGATATTATTACCTTTAAGGAAGAATATCTAGAATAAATTATTGATTCTATAGAAATTATCCTCAATGATGACATTCCCCATGTGAAGGAATATTGTGATGTGTTTTTTGATGAATTTTCTTATCTTCCTCCTAGCTGAGATGTTGAATTTTGAATCAAGAGTATATTTGGGGAAATACCATTATCCACTAATAATTATAGAATGACTATTGTGGGACTTTAGAAGTTGAATAAACAACTATATAAGAACTTGGTTAAATTTTTCATACACCCAAGGGCTTCCCCATGTGGTGCACTAGTCATATTCATAAAGAAGAAGGGTTGGTTATTATACCACTGCATTGATTATTAGGAGATCAACAAGATCACGACAAAGAGAAATAATATGCTATAATTGGTTCATGATTTATTCGATCTGCTATGTGAGCCACATCACTACTCAAGGGGGATCTACGGTTGGGATATATTCATGTTAGGGTGATGATATAGGATATAACCAAGCCTAATTTTCATAAAAGGTACATGTACTATGAGTTCATACTGATTTCTTTCAGACTCACTAATCCTCTAGAAATATTAATGGACTTGATGAACAACATCTTTATTTATTACCTTGAAATATTAGTGGAAGTATTTATAGATGATATTCTAATATACTTATAAATCCAAGATGAGTATGAGGAGCATTTGGACATAGTGGTAAAGTCATTATAAAATGAGAAACATTATTTAAAATATAGAAAGTTTTAGTTATAGTGGAAGGAAGTCTTATTCATGGGGAATATCATCATAAGCAATGACGAATCAATTTAAAATTAAAACAATAAAGTAATTGAAGTATTTATGAGGTTAACATATAAGATAGGTATATGTACTTTCCTTAGGTGAGTTGTGTATTTTCTCTAATTTGTGATAAATTTCTCATGATTTTCAAGCCCCATTACTAAGCAAACACAGAAGTGTGTAAAGTTTTCTTGGAATGATTCATGAAAAAAATATGTTCATGGATATAAAAATGAGGCTTACAGTACACCTATACTCCCACTACACACATGTATAGTGATTTTTGTGGTGTTCAGTGATGCATTGAAGAAGGGACTTTTAATTGTTGATGAAAAATGAGAAGGTAATTGTCTATGATTCATGGAGGTTGAATGGTAATGAGAAAAACTAACCAACACATTAATTGGGGTTGGAAGCAGTGATTTTTTCATTAAAAAATAGGGTGAAATGTCAATTTGAGGAGAAATGTTAAATATATACATATTAATAATGTCTCGTGTATATATTCATTGAGAAAGATATGAATATGTGCCATCAATGATTGTTAGTGATGATAAATGACTATGACTTCTCAATCCAGTACTATCATGTTAAAGATAATAAAGTGTATGATTCAATAAGTATAAATGATATGGGAATTATTTCATTGTTGATAATTTAGCGGGATCCTATCATATCTCATTTGGAAGGGATGGATATGGGATTCAAAAAGTAATGAACATCATATATCCTTTAACATATGATTTCTTAAAATTATATTCTAGAGAGGTTAAAGAATGATAAATGAGTTTATGTGGGAATACAGATGAAAATGGAATCTATAATAAAATATAAATCTATGGTGTTCAATGTTAATGTTGAACGTTTTTTCAGATTTGGGTCATGACTATGTGTGCCATCAAATCATAAGATAAAGAAGGAGCATATGGATGATGAAAAAAGACCAACCATATATATCCTCTAAGGAAGAGAAATGATGTATTAAGAACTCCATGAACACTAATGGAGGAAATATGAATATTGAAGTCACATTATATAAATAATGATATCTTGTTTGTCAAATTGGAAATAAGAAATGTAAAGATACAAGGGGATGATGAAACCCTTATTCATACCATTATGTAAATGGAAAAACATGACTAGGGATTTTTTTCATTGATCATCCAAAGGAATCAAGTGGGAAAAATGTGATATGTGTATTTTAGATATTTTTACAAAGAATGAACACTTCATTGTGATATGAGAGGAATTATCACAAGATATACTTGCATGTATATAGATTATGGCATTAGTCAGGATGCATAGAGTGCGACTATGAATTGTATTTGATCAAAATAAAAAATTTACCTCTCATTTCTGAAAGAGTCTCCATCATGCTCTGAATATTGAGTTGAGCTTTAGCAAAAGCTATCACCCTCAAATTTTTGGCCAATTTAAGCAGACTATAAATACACTGGAGAAACTATTGAGGTCATGCTCAATAGACATCAAAGGCGGATGAAATCAATATATTTTTCTAGTTGAGTTCTCATACAATAATCGTTTCCACTCAAGAATCCAAATGGCTCCATATTAATCCTTTTATGTGAATAGGTGAAGAAAATATTCATGTTGGAATGATGTTGGGGGACAGAAACTGCCATGTCTTGAAATGGTTGAGGTAATGGTGGAAACTGTTAAGACTATTCAACAATACAGAAATGCTGACTAGAGTTTACAAATGTTCTACCCTGAAATTTATAGAATAGACCTAGATTTGGATTTTTTAAGATTGGTATTACTCCAAATATCATCATGGGAGAAAGTTAATAGATTTGGTGCTAATGGAAATCTTAGTACAAAATACATTATGCCCTTTGATATCCTCGATTGAAATGGAGTGGTGTACAATCGACGTGCACTCCAAACAAACCTTTCAAATGTTCAATATGTATTCCATGTATTACTCTTGAAGAAGTAATGAATTAACCCATCAAAATTACTCAATCCATAGGTGGTGTCATTTTTTCATGATATTTTAAATGAGGAACATCCGGTAATGATTTTAGATCATAAAGATATTTTTTATATGAAAAAAGTCAATGCACCTTGTCAATGTGCTATGGAGAAACAAAATTATTGAAGAAGTAATGAGGAAACTGAAGGAACTGATGAGATATATTTACACTCATCTTTTCTAATATGGAGAAATGAAAATTTTGCTGCAAAATTTTCTCAAGGGGGGGATATTGTAATTACCTTAACTGTTACAAAAAATGGTCCCTTATAATATAATGTTTTATTATATAATATGGTTATAGAAAAAATATGCACTTGTTTTGTTATATTTTATCCAATTAGATTAAAAATTATACTAATAATCCTTAACATTGATAAAATATCTATTAAATAGTAATCATAATATTATTATAAATATCAGGCTTTATCGAATCCAATTGATAGATATAAAGGAAGTGATAGCCTAATCCTATAGGAAGATATCCTACGAATCCCATTTATCTGAGCTTATGAGGGAGATAAAATCATTTGTTTTTTCCTTTACCAAGCCCATGCTGAGATCCGGAAACTTAATCATGAGCGAAACTATTTACTGGAGAAGTTCAAGATCATCAAGATAATGACCCAAAACGAAGCTCTCCAAACGACCAAATTAAAGTATCAACATCACACACCATACTTATAGGGTGTACACCAATGTTATAATGGTTTATGGTTTAAGACCTTAATAATATAAATATTTATATTGTATAGAAAATTTAATTTATTTACAATTTTTTATAAATGATTTTAATTTTTATTAAATTTTGCACAAATTATATTTTTGGGTAATATTCAAATTAAATTTAGGGATTTATTTTCATTAATTAATGAATTTTTTAAATAAATATTATATTAATTATTTATTTTATTGAATACTATTTGACAATTATAAATTGATATATAATTCTTATGATGTGAAATTTGGTTTTCTTTAGGGTTCAAACACTATTATTGTAAAAAAACCATATACTTTTCAATAAATGTCGAATCTTATATTAAATTTTAAAATGAACATATTTAGTATATTATTTTGATAAAATAAATATTATTTTAACAATAGTAACATCGAAATTATATAATGGGTAATTTTTCTTAATTTTTTAAGATAGTCAAATTTTTATGTTAAAATTATATTCTATATAAAAATACATTGTGTTTTAGGACCTCATAATGACCAAAAAATGATGTAATAAATACTATAATAGGTATCATCAGAAAAATATACGTTTTACCTTAAAATAACTTTATTTATATATATATTTTTTAATTTTATAATGAATTTATGAATCCTCTAAAATATATAACATATTTTATGATTATATATATATTACCTTAAAAGAGTGACTCCCCTCCATATACAAAAGGATAATATTTTAATATGATAGTGATTATGGATAATAAAATAATGAAAACCTATCAAACATGGTAAAACCATGGTAAAAAACCATTGGATGTTTTTTGGCATCCAATATTTTATTATATAGTGTCCAAAACCAATGTTTGTCAAATACTAACGAATTGACCACATATTTACTATATAAACACACCAAAGATCCAAATTATCTTCAATAAAAAACATTATATCTCTTTATTAATCTACCCCCACCCCCTCTAGAGTCCTTAAAATGTGCCTCAATCTCTCATGAATCTATTTTTAAGGCTTTTGGAGCCACAGACTCAAGAAAGGGTTATTTCCTTTTTCATATTCATAAATGTTTATTTATCTTGTTATGCTATTTTAATTTCAATTAAAAATAACAGGGAATGATTTATCAACACCCACATATTTCTATTATTATTTCAAAATGATGATATTACCCTTTACCACCTATTAATACCTCCCTTGTAAACCTGTTACCATGCATAAATATCATAATCAACCATTCAGTTTTCATTTTATCATGTTTATTTATTATTGTATAAATTCATTATCGAATTCTACAACAGTGTGCATGTCCTTCCAATTACCTATTACTATCAAATTTATTTACAAATTATTAGAGACCTATTTCCCTTAAATAAAAAAATTTTATGAACATTTATGTGATGCTGTTATGCTGAAAATTTTCACCATGGTTTTCCATGCCAAAATAATTGTGTAGTGAATACCATTCCCATTTCCTATCATGGTTTTTCAATTTTCAGCACATATACCATTTTATTTGGGAAATAAATTAATATATTCAACACTCTTTGATTGTGGAGTAAATTATGATAATGAATGAATCCATGTTTTATGATCTATGTGGCACACTTAAACATGAGAATAAAATGAAACTGATTGGTGCACCTGGAATTATATAATGCGCCAATGCATCTGATAATGTTTAATATCCTGATAAATCATGTTTTGGATAGGCGAGTTCATGATTTCTTTATTGGACATTGTCCACAATTATTTATTAGTTCTTTAGACTCAGCCTATATTTCGGATGTCATTTTTTTTGTTTTATCAATTTCTCCTATGTTATAATTATCATGATATATCATGACATTTAATCCAAGTTCATTTATGCCTCATTGATATGAAATGTCTAACATGTGCTATCATCTTCATGTTATTCAATTTTTATTCCCATTCTGAGCTTTATGGATCCACCATTTATTATGTATTTCACCATGTTATCCAATTCACTTCTAAGATCAACCATATTAAAAAAATTTAATAATGATATTGTAATTCAGGATTAAAGTTGTTATAAAATGTACCTAATTCAAAAAGACAATAGAGTTTTATATATTTCAGGATATATTATGTACAATATTATGTAATTATATTAATTATTAATGTCTAATAAATATATGTGTTGTTATATGTTAAATCATGAATATCATAGGTTCAATTATATTAATTTTGTTTATTTTATTCTACTATTTATTGGGGTTTATGATTCGAAGGATTCCTATAGTTGTAATGGATTTTAATTTCACCTTTTACTTCTGTGAGATAGAGCACATATTCAGACATATTTATTTTTTAGGGTGTGTATAATTACTAATATTTTTTTATGATTATTCTCCTAAGCATTATTGAGGTTTTCATATCCATTTGAGGACTTATATGTCATGGGAATTAGTATTAAATTTAACCCAAGTGGTGAGAGTTTTATTTTAAAATCTAAGAATTTATCAGGATTGTTCATGATTTTACTTCCAATGATGAAATATTGTGATCTATATCTCATGAAACTTATTTATTTCCAGTCCCCTAGTTATTTCACGATAATACATGTTCTCCCAGCATTTTCCCTAATTACAAACTCAAGATTTAAAATTACAAATTTATAAGAAAAAAAATCATTATCCATTACTTCTATTGAATTATTTTATTCATAAGCCCTTTTTATAAAAAAATTTCATGTATTGTTTTATAAATTCTCCAAATATTTTATTTAAGGAATTCTTAACCATATTTTAATTTGTAAATTTTTTTAACAGATATTCATGTCATTTTCAAAACAATAAAAAAATTTAATTTACAATAAAAAATTAAAAGGAATATTTTTTAGCACGTATGGCATCTATACACTTGCACAATATAGTGACAATTATTTTTATTAAACCATACGTTATACTATTTCAAGGATATTTTCAATGAACATTATTTTAAACTTCTTATGTCTTAATACCTTTTTTCAATTAGAAGAGCATATTTTTCTCATTAAATACATTATATTGTTTTTAAACCTTCATTTTTAGGTTTGAAAGATTATATCCAAATAAATATATTTCAAAAATTATTTAAGAATTTTTATTTCTGAAAATTGACCTTCAATGAAAAACTATTTACTATAGGAAATATTTTTAAATACATTCAAGATCATTTTCCATCAATGATGATATCCATTGATGTTACCTATTTTATTCTAGGGATATGATCCTAGTATACAGTTTTATTCCTATCTAAGTGGTTTATGTTTTTTATATAACCTATCCTCTTTCCATGGTTTACACAATGAAAAAATTATTTTGAAACCCACTTTATTTTATGGGATATACTAAGATGAAATGATGAAATGATTATGAAACCTGTGTCTTTTCCATAGTTTTTGATATGAAGAAATTCTTCTAAAACCCATTTAATTTAATGTGTTTTGATTTAATGAATAATTTTTTGCCTTATTGCACACATATGTCATATTTAAATTATGTAACATGTGGGACCTATATCTAACTTCAGTGCTTTGTGTAAATAAATATATATCTCTATGAGACAGAAATTAATAGAATTGGGAGTGAACCCCATTTTTATGTGGATTTTTCTATAATGATGGTCCTAGGAGTGATCCTTGACTACAATAATGTTTTGGGCAGTGATCCCATCCAATATAATATCTTTCATAGACAACCTTTTCTACTAAAGTAATGATTTTATATTGTTATGTTTATTCCATAATTCCATGTTTTATGCCAATTTTATTCTCTCATGGATCATGTTATTCAATTTACTTATGATTCATGTCTTATTTAATACTAATAATTATTCAATGACTAATTATTTTGATCTTTGAAATGCAAGGTATTGTTTTTATATATAACTCTCATTTTCTCATACCCTTACATTCATGGTATAATTACATAACTCCCATTACTAACATTACTAAATACTGGAGATCACCCTTTCTTTTGTATCATTTCTCTTGGTTTTGAATAATGTTATTATCGTATGTTTATAATGAATATTAATGGAAAATTTAGTTATGGGAGTTGTTGATGTTATTTCACCAAATAATTTTATTTTGATTCAAGAATCCGATGAAAGTAAAATCTTATGGTACACAGGTGTTTAATGTTTTAATATATATCTATATGAAATAATTATTTTTCAAAAGAATGAGTCTCTACATTATAAACATACCAAAAGGATCGATAAAAAGTAGAACATGAACCATGTTAATGCTTCTATATGTGACCCATAATAACACACTATGTCTTAAACCACCCATAAATGGTTCAACCCACTGATCAAACATTAATAAGAGACCATGTGGATGGAAGATTATAAATTGGGAACCTAAAATAAAGCATCATATATTCATACAGGTAATTATGTAAGCATGGTGTGACATAAATTTTCTAAATAGTATATCACCAAGGAGGGTGTTCTATTTCCTTTTCAAATCCATTTAATTAATTAAATATTGAAATATAAATAAGAAAAATGGGATTTTAAAAATTTAAGGTAAATGAATTCAAATATAATTAAAAAATCAATTTTTAACCCATCGCACTTTTTTTGAAAATAAGGGAAAATGCAGTTTTTTTATTAAAAAATAAAAAACCAAGAAAATAGGGTCTATTATTATGATCATTATAAAAAATAAAACCCATTTAATCATTTAAAAATCATTTATAAATTCCTTTATCCAAAATTAATACATCTTTAATCATATATCTAATTTCAAAAATAAATATAGGTAATTTTTTAATAGAAAAACGAAACTGAATATAAATTTAACACTAATGAATCACCATGATAACAATAGGTTATAACAATATAAAATTTTAATAGTGGTTAAATGAAATTAATAATCTCTAGGGGATAAAAAATTATAAAAATCTCCTTAAAAATCCCTCAATTAGAGCTATGAAATATTTTAGAATCATAGGACTGATGTATTATGATAATGAACTGGTGAATAGTAACCTACATTAACTAACAAGAACCTATATATCTTAGTAGATCCACAAAACATGCCATTCCATAAAATATTACATGGAATGATAAGCTTCACTGGGGGCATAATCCATCAATGGGTGCTCAACTACCGTGGTTGATACCTCATGTTGAGGAAAAATGTAAACCACAATTTTCACTTATCTTGGTCATCTACCACATCATATTATTCCCATTAAATCAATCAATAGTGTTGAGAAAACAAATATGGAATGATATAGTTAAAAAATACATTCAATAAATTTGAAATAAATCTTATCTCACCTACTGAACCCTCTCATGAAGAATATATTATTTCATAATCACAGATATATATATAATGAAACAACATCACACATTAGGAAAAAAAATATATTGATGTTAATAAAAATTAATGGTCTTAATAGAGGGCCTCACACATATTTTTAAAATAACATGAAAAAAGGTTCCAACTAGTAATTTACTTAAAAACTAGAATGGAATATTAAGACCCATTCATCCACATAAAATTCATAAATAAAAAATCATTTAAATTGAAATTATTAAGGATTGTAGTATAAAATATCCAAAGTAAATGCCTAACATTATTTGAATCCTTTTCATTCCTTCGAAAATTCATTATGATGAATTTAATTTTTTAATGACCCAAATATGATTTAAAACCTCCAATTATCAAATTCAACTACAAAATACACTAATAAATCTATTAAAATACATATATCATCGAATCAAACATTATAAAACATTAAAATCATATAACACCTTTATTCCATGTGAAAATTCCCATTGAATCCCTAGTAAAATATGTAGCACTACTATATATATATATATATATTTATTTATTTTAGTTTAAAGAATAAAATTTACAAACCAATTAGTATTTTATTATTTGTAATTTAAAATTGTTTTCAAAAATTACTACACCCCAATAAGTGTAACAAAGATGAAAAAATATATAACACATAACTTTTGATGGTGATGTCTTTAAAAAGAATATAAACTCTTTCTAAAAGTACTATGATCCCAAAAGTAGGAATATAACTTACCTTGAACACTAATATTATACAAGGATTCCCCATGGTTTCAGGAGAGGAAACATTAACAGGTCGAAATGGGTGTAAGGAATGAGAGGATATAGAATCAAGTTTAAGGGAGGTCTTACCTTGAATAACCCACTTAAAACCATGCTGTACGGGGATAAAAATGAAGGAATAAGTTAGGGAGAGATCCCCACATGAACTATAAGGGGTTTATGGATGGGATACACTAGAGTAAAGGGTATAAACCATTAAAACATGGGAGATAAAAAGTATAAAATCACCAGTTTTGGAATACTAGGAATATCTCATGGTTATGTAATATGGTTTCGTAAATTTATTACTAATTGTTCATCTCACACTTTAAAAACAAAGCACACTCATAGAGTATCGATGCATCGTTTACTAAAATATAAAAACAGAACAAAATGTCTTATTTATTTCCCTAAAGAACTATGACGTGACCTTCTAAATGGTTTTTCTAACTGTGATAAAGTCATGAAACAACAATCAAATAAAAAAAGGAATCCCACTATTTGGACTATAATTCAAATGTTTTGGATCCAAATGCGAACTACCTAGGCTAACTAATCCATGCATGAACAAAACTAACTATAAAGGTCCATCTTACTAGGCTTCTTCATATCCCCTTAAAAATCATTAATACTAACCATATGATTTTGAAACTTTAATGAATTTTTTTTTTCAAGTTCAAAACTTATTAAATTATAGATTAATAAAAATTATATATAATTTAGAATTGCCTTGAGATTTGGGTTTCATAATTCTTCAAATGATACCAATTTATATATAGATAATTTCATTGAAAAATTAAAATTATTGGAAAATGAAAAACCAATTAACCAACATCAGAGGTGGGAGGGTTTTAAAAACATTAATTGGGAGAGAGAGTGAAATGTCCGGAAAACACATTATTCCTCAAAATTTATGATTCAATCCCAAAAAAACTCTACATACAAACAAACTCATAAATACTGGATCATAATGTTATGATAAGTCAAATACCTATTATAGTTATCCACAACATTTATAATTCCTATAAATTGGCGAGACATATAAAAAACACTCCACATTGGTAACTCTACCAGTGA
Source organism: Viscum album (assembly GCA_963277665.1). Classification (NCBI taxonomy): domain Eukaryota; kingdom Viridiplantae; phylum Streptophyta; class Magnoliopsida; order Santalales; family Viscaceae; genus Viscum; species Viscum album. The sequence continues at coordinate 902,539,636 of OY728165.1, read as the reverse complement.
AACCAAATGGTCCCCATGATCCCAAGGAAATATTGACTATCTATAAAAATCCCTAATAATCGAAAAACATACCCATATCGTGAAATAATTTACAACACAAATGATATCAAAATGATCACCAATCAAGGCATAAAAAATTAATCACATAGTAGGTATCTAAAACTAAAAGTCATTCCCAAACTGAAAAATTCCTAAATTTGAGAATGATATTGTATATATCCATGGGTAAATAAGTGATTAAAAGTGATATAGATTAAATCATTCCTAAGTCACTTCCTCATCATGATCCCAAAATGAAAAATACTGACAATAGACGGTGTATAATCTCAATTGGTGCCACAAGCGTTTTTTTCACCAGACCAAAATCCAAAGGCATTCCTATGTCTGTCAAATTTAAAACCAAAAAATTAAATAATCATAGATATCCTCAATAGGATAAAACATTAATTGATCAATATGTTCGAAAACCATTTAGAACACCACAAAATTGAAGATCCATAATGTACACAATGAAATCATTCGATGAAAATCACCTAAAAAACTCAATCCATTAAAAATCAGAAGGCACAAATCTAAAACAAGAATGTTGCTAAAATAGCATTTTATTTAAAAATAATTAGATAACTCAAAGCATTAGGTTTTTTAAAACTTCTTATGTACTTCATTATCTGATTATAATTATATCCCTATATAATAAGGAATAATGAGTCATGATATCAAGTATCAAGGGTGGTTCACGATCCACCACTCCCTTTAAAATAGTGTAAAAGTCAAAAAAAACAAACACACCCAAGTGAAAAGAGGAATCGTCCTATATATACTTCTATACGAGGAAATTACAACTTCTATAATGAACAATATGTGAGGCTTAAATCAAAATAAGAAACAAGAATATAAAATATTCATACATGAAATCCAAAACAATTAGTCCCAGTACACAACAAGGTATAAAATCACATACACAAGACCACCCAAGATAAATTTATATATATTTTTACAAATAACTTTATTTAAAACTAATATTTTTTTTAAATATCTAGATTTAATTTCTAAAAATACACCCACTATGAGAAAAACCTAACACCCTTAGAAAACTTTTTATCTCAATTTGTCTATTAATGAGGAGTTTTATTATTTTAAAATGACACACTGGAAAGGAGACCCAAATTCATTTCCAAAATCACCAAAATGATTTAAATTATTTAAAAATATTCAAAATAAAAATCCACTTGAGAATTGTAGTGTTACCAAATATTTCCAAAGTATTCCGTGAGTTCAATTACAAAATTAATCTTTCTAATAAAGCTTAATTTCATTTAAATTAAACTCTTAAAAACTAATAATTTATTTAATCATCCTCATATTAATAATTTAAAAAATATACCTCATAAAATTTCTTCTTTCTATTTAAAATATTGTTTTAAAAAAACTGACCCTTTATGTAAAAATGATAAATAATGTCACAACCCATGTATTTCGGGGTATAAATTTTGTCATGAAATCTGAATTTTATCATTTGGATGTCTGTAAGCGTAAAATGGAAACTCCCCCAACGAGATTCGCATAGATAATTTTTTTGACCAGTCTGTTGTGCAGATATATGGTGTTTATCCGAGGACAAAATTTTAGTGGAATTATGGGCTGTTAAAACTTTAGAAAAGTAATTAATAATTAATATTTAAATTAATTAAATGTCAATTTATTCAACTAGGTTCGTAGGGCCATATAATTTGGATGGATTTTTGAGTTGATATTATATCTCCATCATTGAATCAGGAAAGTGTATTTTTTTAGCTATGTCATAAACTCAGTTTGGGACCCAAGTCCAAGATCCTGTTTCTATTGTTTTATTTTCTATTTCTTTTCTTCTTTTCTTTCACGAAATTATCATGTACACTCTCATGGTATCATTATTTTCTATGTTCTATATAGATAAAGGGAGTGGGAGATAGAGTAAGAGATTGTGAGAAAGAGAGCTTTCATTATGAACATCGATACATGCCAATTCATTATATGGGTTCCATGGAGCATGGAAATTGGAGAAGGGTTAGTGGATTCCTCCTAAAGGATGATCATTTTTATATTTCTATCAGATATCCCATTATATATTTTTTCCAGTTTTAAAAATTTGTTCTTATTACTTAGGAATCCTTTAATGTCAATATATAGTTTTTTTGGGAAAATATGGGTTTCAAGTGATTTTAGGGGTTTCCTATTTAGAAATCCAGACCACATGGTGTGAAATTCAAGGAATATAAACCAAAAGTTCTTCATGGTTGCTGAAGGTGATATTTTATATGTAAATATCATGTATGGGTTATACACACCGTGTACTAGGACACAACCATGTAGTTGGGTACACAGCCAGATAGCATGTGTAGTGGTACATAACTAGTAGATTACATGGATAGACCCCGTGTGGGTAGCACACTATGTAATGGTACATGACCAATAAATGTATGTTGCTCTAAATTTTGATGTATATTGGATGGTACAACATTTAGGTAACATTTCATGTACTTGATGATCATTCTATATATGTGGGCTTCAATTATCCATGCAAAACTGAGGTACACGCATAAGTGGGGTTTTCAGAGAACTTGTTGTTTACTGGGTATAAACCCCAGGTACATACCCTTTTCTACCCCTTTTGGGTTTTTATATCATTATACCTATGATTTAGAATCAGAATAACAAATAGCCCATTCTAAGTATCCTTTTTCATAGATCGTGATGGTAAAACTCTTTAGGGGTTTTAAGGAATACTAGGATGAATTTATAGATTTTACCTAAATAGAGATGTTATTCCACCAATAATCGAATCCAATTATCTATTGAATGTGCGACCCATGATCTATGATGTTATATAGTCTATATTTTTTTACTAGTGTAACAGTATCTCTTCCCTTAAGGACATCTCTTATACGAGATAAACCCTTCTCATCGAGAAGGTTGTGAGGTTAGTTTCACTTGGTTTTCCCATATATTAATACTCTATATATGTTTCATCCTATAAGATTATGTGTAGGATTCCCATATCATCATACTATCACAAAGGGTCCCTATATAGATACCTTTTCATAATGAAGACATATGGAATCCCTTGTAGGATTCCTATATTATTTTACCCATTATGAGGATTCCTTTAATTCATATATTTTATTGAGGGTCCTATGTTTTATGCCCCTTATAATATGTATTTATGAGGATCCCCTATTTGATACCTCTACTTACTTATCAATTTTTTTTTGTAGGATTCCTCCTTTAAAAAAATTATTTAGGATCCTGAGTATTATGTATTCTCTAATGAACTGTCCACGAGGGTCAAATATTGGATCCATCTCTAGTGTTTCTACTTGAGGGAGATAGTAGGATCCTCATTGTTTGACCAATCTAGAGGTAATACGTCAGTTGTGGGTAGTTATGGTAGTGGGCATCACTGTAGAACTTGTGCTGAACTTGTATGCATGGGATGTTGTAGACGTAGTGTGGGGTTTAGTCATTCTTCCAAACTCATGATTTTAATAATTAATGAATGTATATATTTACTATCGATGTAGTGATGATCACCAATGTTAATTCTTGGTTGGTGGATGATAAGATATATGTGATCCCTCATTCTTTCACTTTGGATGCCCATATGTTATTATTGGGATATATCTTATTCTCCATTGGTGTGCCCTGTCTTATTTCATCATATTGGGATATTTATCACTATCATTTAGTAAATTTATTTTCATATCCAAAGGTACTACTAGGGATTGGCTAATTATACAATATATTTTAATATTAAATTATAGGTATTTCTAATAGTGATTCAAATGTTCCATAATTTTAGCCTAGGATAGTTATATGTGGTCTTGGAATCTCTCGAAATGATACTCATGGATGGTTATGATATTCCATTTAATGAGGATTATTCCTATGTCCTATAATTGATATGTGATTATAATGATTACTCTATCCTCAATATGATGTTATTCATGGATTATTATGCTCTTCTGAGTGATATGGATGATTATGCTCTTTCGGATAGATTATTTGACCTTGGTGTTAGCCATGGAATTCCATATCATTCAAAAAAATTTGTTTATTAAACAATTTTCAATAATAGGAATGATTTTTCCCTTCATTATATGAGATATTTAGGGGTGGAAATGATGCCTTATAGATGTGCTATCCTTGTAGATCGCCTAAGGGCCAATCCTGTAGGGTTCATCTGAGTCTCAATATATTAATTCCCTATCGACTGAGGCCTAGGGATATGAAATTAAATTGGATTTATGACCAAGGATTTTCATGTAATCCATATAAGTCACCATTAACAAGATTTCTACATTTACTCCCAAGAATCCATATTTTTAATGATTTAAGGCGACTATGTTTGAACCCATGGTTATGAAGTCAATCCCGCTGTGGTGACACATCATGTTCAAAAAAATTTATAGTTCTACCTAAAGAATTTATTATAGATTGGGATTATTGAGTTATATATCAACATAATGATACACAAATTGGGTTTTTTGACATCTTCCGTAATACCATTTTACAATATGTTAAGGTAATTCGTATTATAGAACCATGGATTAATTATTGTAGATTATGTTATTGGTTTAAACTTAATCATAGATATACATATTTATGTATATATTTATATCTATTGGAATATATATATATATATATATTAATATCATTGCCAACACCATTCCCTCTTTACCGGGATCACACACCCATTGATCAACTGTTCGTTCTCATTATTATTTGATCAATCATTTAAATTGTATCTAGTTAAGTGTAAAATAATCCATGATCATTCTCTGGTCACAATAAATTTATTATTTCATCATTTAAATGGCCTACGGTGATTATTTTTCACCCTTGTATGTACACCTTGTTGTGCCTTCTGGCCTCATGTAATAATTTTATGTTGAGGACATTTTTCATGATGGACCGAGATGAGGGATAGTAATGCATGATCGTATAGATTATTATGATCAGGGTGTTAATATTTGAAAGTGTCTAGAGAATGGGTATGCGGTATGGCTGAGAGATAAGAGTATATACATGAACCATTTTTTAGTTCCTTTTATGAGCTTATTTATATAAGGTATTTTAAGTGGTTGAGTAGTGTTTTATGTCTTGAATGAATGTTCGGGATTTTATAGAATTATGCTATTTATTACAGCTTGTTCTATTTCAGTTTTTCTTCTTCTTTTTAAATCTACTTATTTAAAGATTATATGATATATAGTTATTTAGTATTATATTTACTCTTTTATTATGGCATAGTACCTCCATAGATGCACCTTTGGCCCTACCCACTATTCAGAAGTATCCAGAAAATTTAGAGGCCTTCTTGAGGCCTTGTAAAAAATCCGATCAGAGCACTAGTTTAGTGGAATATAGGTTGGGAAATTACATTGTGGTATTAGTGGAGTTACATTCATATTATATTACTATTTGGTACATGGTATACATGACTATTAGAACATTATTGAATCCTATAATGAATATCATACTGGTGCAATGAAAAATACCTTAAGGTAAAAAGTCCTTATTTTCATGATAGGGGATTGAATATATTTTCAACGATGTTATATTTTTATAGGATTTTCTATTTATTGATTCAAGCGTGTTGTGGAAATTATGATTTATTATTAATTTATTGATCATGGCCTATTGAAATGTGTTCAATGGTTTATTTTGACTCATGGATGTTAAAGTCAAGAGGCATGTCATGCATCATATTTCCATGTAGGATACACTTTTTGTAGGCCAAATAATCTATGATTCTACTGATGATATAGGTGAATTGTTTTATGTAACAAAAAACCATAAATGGTGTTTTTCTATATATGTTTTCAGGGGGATTATACAAAATTGATATGATTTGTATATATATTTCTCTCTGATGGTATGTGATAAGGATCCATATTGAGATATTTCTTGGTGATGCTGATCTCTTAGTCCTAATGTAAGGGAGGTATAGGGACCCTAATAGGTCAATAGAGAACATTATTCTGAGTTTATTATCCCATTGTTGTATTTTTTTCATTTTTATTGTTATCTAAAGATCTAGTAACAATCTATACATTTTGTTTAAGATATTGGAATGTAATTCTACTAAATTGAATCACGTTTTTTGTTATCCAGTTTGATATCTGAGTACTATGTAAATTTGTAACAAAACATTTCATATGAACATGACCTTGTGGGGTTTTTACTATATAAGTCTCACTAGGGTGTTTCAGTTCAATATCAATTTTCTGTTTCTATCATGACCTCTATGATGAAATTCATTATGAGTATTCTCAGAGAGGACTAGGGCCCTAGTAGGCCGTATTGTAATTTTTTATGATCATATGTCAATTTTATATATGCATTAATTTGAGAGGTTTGATCTTTTATGCTAGGTGGTTAGACCTTGTGACCTAGTTATGAAAATTGATTAGTAGGGCTATGTGGTAGAACTAAAGGCCCATGGTTTTGAATTGGACCCCTATAGGATGATGATATTTTATTATCAAATGAATCCTACATGAAAGTGGTCTTACTGTGTTTATGGATTACATTATTAGGTAGTGAACAAGTTTATATGATTAATCTATAAATAATTCATATTAGGTTCTTGAGTTTTCCACTTTATATATTTGATGTATATTATATATTAAAAAGATCCTAAGGTGATTTGGTACCAATATTGGGTTGATTTGAAGGATGAGTTCATTTTAAGGATTATGTGACCATTATTTCCATTATTTTATATATAGTATGAGTGTGAGTGGATTATGTTGACTTAAATTACATCATGTTACTAGATATATTGTAATAAATAAGGGAACAACTAAGGTGCTATATTTTGTATATGATTTCTATTGGATCTTAAGGAATAATTAAACCGACAATCCATTTAGCATGAGTAACTCATTATTGTTTTTTATGACTTGCTGGACCATTATTTGGGTAGGGGAGGTATATGATGATTGATAGTTGTACCATTTAATTCATAAATCAATAACTATGTAATTTATATCCTATGAATTATTGTTTTGAAGAAATTATGGGGGAATGGATGCCTATGAGTTATCTTTAATTGAATAATTTACCTCCTTGGTTTAGGAGAAATTCTAATTAATCAGGTTTAAGGAGATGGTTGACTCATGGAAGGACATAGACAATCATTTTTTGAAGGTGTGGTGTTAGGTGATAGTTTAAGGAATGTGAATATTGTTTTTATGAGCATTGATCAGAAAGAAAGTTATAAAAAACTTCAAATGTATTCTTAGTGTACTGATAGTTAGGAAAAATAATTATCTATCTTGAAATCATATCAAGTACTCTAAGAGAGAAAGAAATCTACACTAAGAATCTCATTGGTAAAATATATCTCTTGGATTGGTAATGAAACATGTTGAGGTTGTGTTCTAGGAACAATATAAGGTAATCCCTCATTATCCATTGAAAGTGGTGTCCCCTAATTTGGTTGGAATTTAGTATCTTCCATGAGAAATTAAACATGATTTTTGCAATTGAGATGAAGGTATGGGTATTACTATGGAGGGGAGTAATAGATCAGAAATTTTTTAATGAATCATGTGTAAGAGTAATTTGTTTAAACTATGAGACAGATCACTTGAAAATTGAGACAGTGCTATTTTAATGATTCATAGGTTTTAGATCCAATTTTTTTTTTCAACTAATGATTCTTGGGTATGATAATTTTTATCATGTAGATATTGTAATGACCCATGATTTCTCAGACTGAAAATTTGTGAATAAATTTAATTTTTTCTTTATAATGCTTATTAGCGATAAAATTTTAAATTTATCCTTGAATATGAAGACATATAATTTTTATATTTACTCTATTAGTAGGAAAATAGGTTCTATACCTTAGGATTTGAGTTTAGATGAATTCTAGACCATTATTATTTTAATAGAATAATTATTCATTAATATCTAGCATAATTAAATAATAATTTATTCACATTTTATTTTTTGGACATATCCTTTGAAAAAAGAAAAATATTGGGATTCCATATATGGTTGTGTGCCTAAAAGTTGGGGTTTTTACTTTCTAGGGAATAAATCTAGTTTGGGCACTCAAGACAAGCCAAAACCCTTATTATTTTTTGCATTTTCCCTTATACTAATTCATCATTTCCTTTTCATTTCAAATATTCATTCCTAGAATTCTCTCATACATCAGAGGGGGATCCACCTTATTCTATCAACTGAGATAGAAAATCATAGGTATAGAGAGATAAATATACAAGGATAAATATATGTATGTCCATGAATCATCGGGCATGCCAGATCATTTTGCGGTAGCTTTATAGTGTGGAAATGGGAAATGATTCATATGATTCTACCCAACGATAACCCATTATTATGTTTTTCTACATATCCTAATATATTTTTTGTTCTCTTGTTTTATACCCCATTTACATTTTATTACGACCCATTTAGGGTCGATTTTGTTGTTTTTTGTGGGAAACAAGGGTTTTGTGTGGTTTGAATGGTTACCCATTTTGAAATTTAAATAACATGATATGTAGTTTATAAATCACACATTGTGTGTTCCTTATATTTGAGTAAGTTGATATCTTTTAGGTATAAAACCTATATGGTGTATAATATCCATGTATGGGGTATACACATATTGTTTTGGGACTCAATCGTGTAGCATGTTACCCGACTAGACAAATCATATAAGGGAACATGTCCATGTACATTACAAGTACATCCACCATGTGAGGTACAAATGCAAGTACACCATGTAGCGTAAGAACTATGTAACTCATGAATACACATTCTATATGGTATTTGACATGCTGTATTTGGATGAGATTCACACTTAGGTAGGGTATTTGGAGAAAAAGAAGTGCACTATGTATACATTCTTCGTCCATTCCATTTTTCAACACTTTTAGTTTTTTTCATATCTTAATTCCCTGTAGTATTAATAGGACCAATGATTAGTCCACTATGAGCATCCTCTCATATGGATCACTATGAAAATACTCATTAAGATTTTTATGAAATCTTTGTGGAATTTTATGATTTTTTCTAAAATGATAGATCAAACCTATGGTAGTTGAATATAGTTCTCTCTTAGAAGTGAGAACTTTGATCTAAGTTGTGACATGGGATATCTCACTTTATTAGTACTTCTATTGCTCATACATTTAGGATTTCTCCCATATGAGATGTTCCCTTTTATCCTAGGAGTCCATGATTCCAGTTTCCTCTGATGGTCCACGATGGATTCCTCTACTATCACTTCATCATAGAGGAACCCATATTGGATTTCTCTATATTCTTTTTCTTAAAAAATGGTTCACTAATGGATTATTTATCTTTATTATAAACAATGGAATCAATTATAGGATAAAACAAATTTTTTACCCATTCCATGTATCCCATGAGAGAAGACCCAGATTTGCACACAAATTTAATCTTCCCCTATGAAGAACCCACTTTGTGTATGGATTCTATTTGTGGTCGAATGATAGTCATTGTTGGGAAATAAAGAACAATTCAATATGAATATTACAGTGATTTCAATATTAAGAATATGTTACAATTTTAATGGTTATAGGAAAATGTATTCAATTCTTTATATTCAAAGAAAAATGTGAATGATTTAAAGACATTGAATTTCAAGGTGATGATTGGAGAATGGTTTTGGTTACATTTGAATAATTGGAATTATGGTTGAATAATTCTATTAGTAGAATATGGCGATTCTTTAATAAATTGTATTTAAAAAATATCATTTTTTGAGATCATGTGATTGATTACTTATTAAAGAAAGGTGGAGAAAGGGTTTTTCCAATATTATTTAGTTTAGATAGAAAATAATAATATTTTTGTAGGATATGAAAGTTACAACATTTTATTTTGAAAATATGATGATGCTAATGATGATCAACCAAAAACAATATATCATTACAGATAATGTTTTTGATAAAATAATCTATTTATTGAATAAGTCTGATCACAGTAAAGCACATTGGGTTTTGTTACCAAAGTAGATATTTTAACTAGAACCATTTCCTCGTGTTTCCCAAATATCAGGGCCATAAAATCTAGAGTTTTTTTTATATTTGGATGAGGATGAATTTCTATAGAGAACATTGTGTAGACTATATAGGACAGTTCACAGAATGCATAGGTAGTACATTTAGTGTTGATGGAAAATTATAAAAGGACGCCTTCCACATAGTTTTGATATGTGGATTTTGAAGTGTTGTGTGAGGATGTTGTACATACCACACAGGGGAAATAGTATGTAAAATAATTGTAGTTCACAGTAAATGATTAGAGTTCTCAAAAATAATTTAGTTCACTGTAGAAGATTTCAATTCACATGAGCTCAATAGATCACTATGACAGATCATTTTTGGTTGATTAGAAATAGTTATTTTGGCTGGGGTGAAGGAAGAAATGTGGTATAGGGACTGCATAGGGAAAATGGTTCATGATAAACACACAATATGCAGTGAAGGTTTACAGTTAATAGGAGGGTCACAGTACATGGGAGGACTATAGTACAAGGAATGGGTATAGTATGCAGTGAAGGTTATACCAAAAAATTGGATAAAACACGTTAAATGAATTTTATGTGTTATTAACCTACGTAATGGTCCATAATCCCGTTATTAAGAAGAGATAAATTCAAAAGAAATGATTATAATTTTAGGATGAATTCAGCTATGTCTGGAAGAGTTCTCGAGATAAAATTCTGCAAAACTGGAGGTAGTACCCAGAAGAGATGATGATATGCAGAAGCATAAATGATTCACTATATTAGGGGAAACCCATGGAGGTAGAAGTTGTATTTGAAGCACTTGATGTAATTTATGTAAGATAGTTCACAGAATAAAAAAGAAAGAGTTTGTAGAAGAATGGATAATTTGTGGAACCATAAATAGATGGCAGATTATGAAATAGTTCGTGAAATTCGAAATAGTTTGTCGAAGAAGATGTATTATGTAGAAGCTGGGATAGTCTATTGAATAGAAGACCAACTATGGAAGTAGGGACAATCTGTTGAACAAAATACAATTAAATGAAGTGGTGATTTCCTATAGAAAAATTCCTAGTATGAGGAAACATTTCCAATATGTTGAATCAATTCTAGTACGAGGAATGATTGATAGTGCACATAATCCTTTATAGGATTCCCCTTCTTATGTACTGTTCTGAGGACCATGAATAGGATACCATTGTTTTCATTAAATAGAGAATCTGGTGTATAATTCTTCTTTTGACCATAATTGATGCGAATCCTGGTTAATATTCCTTTACATATGCATAGACCATGTGGATCCCATGTATGATTCATCTATTGTGGTTTTATAGAGGAGACCTAGTGGGGACCCTGATTTTTCTAGACCCTGTACTAATACGTCAGGTGTGTGTAGAGATGGTAAAAGGTGACCCCTTATAACCCATGTTGAATTTGTAACCATGAGTGGTTATCATTTTATTGAATTATTTTAACATCCAACAAGCCTCAATCCTCATTTTTTTATGTATTCACATATTTACTATTGATGTCGCAATGATCACCAGAGGTGATTCATTGTATGTGGTTGATGAGCTTGTAGCGATGCATATTTCTTTCACTTTTGGAATCCTTTTAACTTCATCCTGAGATCTATCATATTCATTTTCTTGATGATCAATAATAATACTTTGGATCTGGGTTGTCTGTCAAGTAGTTTTTTATAATTTATTTCATATGCTGAGTTACTACTGGGGATCTAGCTATTGATCATTTGTATTTTACTGTTATATTATTAGGATTCATAGATGTTCTTAATTGGATCCATCATTTGAGCTTATGATTATGATATACAATCATGGATTCACTAACAATTATATTCATGGATAATCACACTCTCTCGACTATAATGTATGATTCCTCTATCCTCTAATTGATTTGTGGTGAGGATGATAAGTCTCTCCACAATCTGATTATACTCATAGATTATTACACTCTCCTGGGCGATGGGGATCATTACGCTATCATTAATTAATTACAAATCCCTGGTGTTTGACATGAAATTTCACATCGTTGGATACTCATGGATTACTACCCACCATAAATTGATAGAGATGATTCATCTCCCAATAATAAAAATCCTCAAGTGGTGGGAATGATCTCTCAATGATAACATATCCTTTTAGTTCACCTAGAGGTTAGACCGTTAGGGTTTATCCAAGTGGTAATGTCATAAATGCCTATGGAATAAAACCTAGGGATCAAAAATTACAATTTATTTACATGGAATTATTGGAATGGAATCCCTATCATTCCCCATTTAATTGATTTCCAAATGTACTTCCTGGAATCCATCATTACAGTCATTCGAGGCAAGTACACGTGAACCTAATGTTAGGATGAGTATCCCCCTGTGGTGAAATATATTTCTAAGAGACATTTATATCCATGCCAATTATGGTGTTTTCAATTTATATTATAGACCTATAGATTAAATTAATGATAAATGGATTGTGTTTTGTAACATCTATCTCAGAACCCCTTTCATAGGATGTCCATGTGTTCCTGATTACAAACCCACAGGTCAACTATTATTGTTTATTTTATATCATTCAACATATTCATTGATACACACATTTATATTATAATATATATATATATATATATCAATGAAACAACATTTCCCAGTTTACTGGGATCACCATCCCATGAATCAACTTCAGATTCATGTTATTATTTGATTTACATATCATTTTAGTTGTGTGTCATCTAGGATGATAATATTACATGGTGATTCACTGATGATAGATGATTTTTTGGTTCATCATTGGTATAGACTACTATGATTATTTCCCCCTATATATGAAGCTCATTGAGAATGAAGACCTTATGTATACATATCAATTTGAGTATAGATTGCCTGATGTATTGGGATGATGCACAACATTGCATGATTGAGTGATGTCCTTAATGTGGAGTCTTCTGATAGGGATGCGGTAGTTTGACATTGCCTAGAGACTGGGTATAAGTTATGGCATTGAGATAGTACTAGAGGATTGTACTTTTATTTTAATTTCTTCAATGTACTCTTATATATGTGGTTATCTAAGTTGGTGAAAAATATTGTATGTCTGACATGGTTGTTCAGTGATTTATAGAATTTTATTATTTATTAAAGAATGTTAAATTTCAGTTTTTTACTACATAAATAAACTGTTTATTTACTTATTGTATAATATCTAGTCATTTATTCTATTGTTTACTCAGATATTAGGTTATAATATCTCATTAAAAACACCCTAGTCCCTCCCTACTAGTCAACATACTCTAGTGCCTAAAGAGCCACACATGATGGGACCCACTTTTATTTATTAGGAAGGTGACTATAGTCCCTTGTTGAAATTTATTCAGTCCATGTTATGTCATAGTAATAGGGATTTTATCCGAATGAGGTGTCATGATTTCTATCATTTATTCCTTACCAAAATTGTTGATATAATTAATTTTCTTTCTTGAATTATGGTACAAAATATGGAAATATAAAATCCATATTCTAGATCACATTCTATAATTTATCCTATTCTTAATTCATCTATATTAGAAGCTGAGAGATTTGTTTATTAGGAAGTGGAATCTAAAGTATAAAGATGTGGTTTTTTTAAAAAAATATTTCTATTAGGGAATGAATGTCAAATGAAATCCATGGATTAAGAAGTGGGATGAGGATAATGAAAATAATATCATTATTTTGATAATGTTGAATATATAATAAGAAAAAAAGACTATTTTTGACCATGAAATTGATAGATATGAGATTATTGTTTATTCATATAATAAAGTTTATGAGAATGTGGCTAAAGTCGAAGAATATGATTTTGTAGTTGAAGAAGAGGATATCACTTCTTCTGTTGAGGATGGATCCAATCCAACCATTTAAAAGAACATCATTATGTCTTATGTATCTGAAATTCCACAAATATCTCTCCCTATAGGGAGATTCTTTTATGTGAAGTTGAATAAGAATAAGACGAAGTCTCTAAAAAAGATATTTTTCAAATTTCATCGGATACCTTAAAAGAAGTGGATAATGTGTTAGACGGTTCCAAATGCGATGATATAGATGTAAATGGTGATTAAAATCATGAATTTAATGGTCATGATAAAGATTTTGTTGATTATGTAGATATATTATTGTCAAATAATTCACCTCTTATAGTTTTGATTTCATCAATGTATGTGGAGAGACCTATTTTAGTTCAGGCTGCTGATGAGGAGACCTATGTTAGAGGTGGTCCTAGAGTACCTATAGAGGTGGAGGAATACCGAGGTTCATCCTTCAAGAAGTCAATCCAAATGGATGAGCATCACATATTCATTTAGTAGTGATATTCATCCAATGGGGCTTCTAACATATTCCATGTTTCATGGAATTTCTTATACTAAGTTATATGAGGATGATGGAATTTACGATGATCGAAGAAGTAATACGGAAAATAGTGTAACTACTTTATTTATTTTTGTTGGATCCAATCAAAAGGTATCAATTATAAATATAATTAATGATGTTGTTCTTCATTATTATTTTCCTTCTTATGCATTATCTACTAGATTACAACATAAAAATGATTTCTTCCATGTCCTGAGAGAGTTACTTCCCCTAATCCTACGTCTAATTCTTTTACTTCATTGATTGTAAAAACAGATGATTTGGAATAATTTAGAGAGAGTATGATTTCTTACATAATTATAGTTCCTATATCTTATTCACCTCATGTTTCCCAAAGTAGGGAAGTTGATGCTAGGAATCTATTTGAGTTGGTCATATTCCATATTCAACCCCAATTGATTTGGATGATTCAAGAAGTTGTTATTGAGAATATGTTATGGTTTATTTATATCAAATACCTGAGATCGATTATAGAAGTGATAAGTGAAATTATTTATTCAATACAAGATACTATTTTAGATATGCTGGAAACAATACCCTTATCTGTTTCTTCAATATATAGTGATCTAACTTATTCTTCCATAGTTGATAGTGATATGATCATCTCTATAGTCAGAGAGGAGTTTTTTTCCATTATGTGTGATATCCATACATCTCATAATGACGACCTTCTCTAAAAACGTACACATGGTGAGCATAAATATAAACTGGCAAGGGAGTGTTTTAATGAATCATGAAGTGATAGGGATAATATCACAAAGGAAATCAATAAACCTTTTTAGTATATATATAATGAAAAAATTTCAATTTTCAATTTTTTTTTCTAGATAAGATCATGATAATGCCTCCTCTACCTAGGGACATCAAGGAACACATATATAGTATTAAATTATTAGATCCTCTTCTAAATTAATTTATCAAAAGTAAGACAAACCTATATTGTGTAATGAATAGAGGTGGAATCATCATCATTGACATTTTGAACCATATGAATCATTTTTTTCATTTGTATGGCACAAATGTATTGGATTTTATGGCTATCTCTATGTCTATTTTTATTGATGCCCTATATTCTAATCCAATGATGCCTCAGATTTAGTCATTTATTATGCCACCAGGTGAAGCCATTTTAAATATCAGAACACTGTTAATCTGAGATCTTCGACAGACTTTATCTAGTCCCTCATCATCTACCTTAGTTCCTTTGGCCTCTAATAAAGTTAAAGACCATGTTGTAACCGAATCATAAAGAGTTGATAGTGATTATAAATTAAAATAGTCAATTTGATGTATTACATAATCTCTTGAATTTAATTGGATGTCATCAAAGGATGTACATGTTTTAATGAAGATTCTATGATATTATTATTAAATTATTTCATTATCTATTTCATTATCCTTATTTATTTCTTTTTGATATTAAATAAATATTGAGTATTTGTATATGGAATTTAAATTTAAATGTTCTAGAATTATTTTTCACAATATAAAAATAGTATATCACAAATATAATTTTAAATATTATTAAAATTATTACCTTTTCAAATTCATATATTTATTCCTATAATAATATTTTAAAATGGTTCTAAAATTGAATGATTTGTGTCATGAAAAGGGGGAAACTGTTGCAAACTCTTAATTTTAATGATCACAATTCATACATATAATTTTTATAATAAGATAAATAAATTATTAAATTATATATCATTGTAATGAAAATGGGATTTGTACAGAAAATGTTCCACTGTTACTGCATCTTATGCCCCCTCTATAGATTTTCCATCATCAGATCTTCCACCAATAGTCCATCCACCACTCGAACATCTACCACCCGATCTTCTACCTCCTGGCATATAAAAATTCAATACATATACCCCCATCAGTCATGGATACCATTATTTGTAATAGTTCTAGTTCTATGCTACATCTTGATTGGCTAATTCTAGGTGTGCTACCAAAGGTGTGCTACTATCATATTTTCTACTAAAAACATGTCATACTATTGAATTTTACTATTCATGGGTGTTTCTATCAATAAACTTTTAGATCGTTGAACTATTCTATAATTATATATGATGTTCAATTACAGTTCTACAATTTTTTTTTAATTTGATTCAAATTTAATGCTTCCAATGGGGAGTTTAATGATGTTAATGTAGACAGACTCACATATATTTGTTAATGATTATTACTAAACTACTTCATTAATACGTTGAAGACTATGTTGGAGGTATCTTGTTTTTATTCTTAGTATAAGGTTCATGGAAATATTAATTATTATTATTACAAAGACATTTTTAGCAAAAAATAATTTTTTTAAAGGACTCCATTGTACAAGAAATAATGTTGTGGGATTATTTATATTGGTTAGTTGATGAATATATTGTGAATACATAAAAGTGTAAAATTATTTAATACATAAAAGATAAATATTAATTCATACATTGAATCATGTTTTCTCGTTATATTATTCGATGACCATATATGTTCAGAGAGCAAACTCTGTGACACTATGTTTGTGGAATTATACAAGAAATATCATCAAGCTCCTCACCAAGACAAATATACCCACCCAATTTCATTTGAATATATTCATACTGACCACCACTTCAACATCCATATCTACTCTTTTATCTATATATTATATTCTATACATTTTAAAAGTGTTTTATTTTTATATTTTTATTCATACAGATTTTGTCTATTAATTTAACTGTATTTTTCTTAACACACTATCTATATATTGTCTATATTTATACCCATAATTTTTTTAAATTGTTATTATGTATTATATGTTGTATTTTTTACCGTATATAATTTTTTAAAAGTATTTTATCATTGAATACCTATTTTTTCTTGTCTGTATAATCCAAATCTAGGTTTGGGTACAGATTTTTTGAATAATAATCTACTTGGATACATGGGATTACATGCATAGGTGATTGCATATTGAATTCAGACTGAACACCTCATTTAATCAATTGTGTATTTCAATTTTTTTTGTTCCTTTCAAACAGAAAAACTAATTTTTTTTGAAATATATATAAATCAATATAATTTGACAGTTAATAGAAATCAATGTATATATAAATGATTTCATTGAGTAATTTTTTTTCAAATGTTAATGTCATTCAAAATATTATTTCAATTTAGCAATAATCTCACTTTTATAAACCTTATTAAAGATAAATCTTATATTTTTATACTCTATTAATTAAATTGGTTTTTTAATTAACAAGACGTGATTTTTTTCCTATTTTTTTTAACATAAATATTTTGAGTTACTTAATTCACCCCCCCCCCCCTCACGAGTTACTCTGGACTACAAACATAACACAACATATGGTATTTACACCTTATAGTTAATGTATATACTGTAAAATTAGTAATTTAGCTAATAAATTGCTGCTTTGACTCTTGGTGAAAACCATTCAGTAATGTTTATAGAATGATGGGTATAAAAAAACCAAAGGTATTAGAGGAAAAATTATTCTTATTCATGATGGATGGTTAGGTAGACAAAGGCATTTATGGAACATATCATTGATATAATATAACATTACATAAGTCATAGTGAGAAATAAGTAGTATGTTTAAATTTGAATAATATCAATAATAATGTATAATATATGTCAATGTAAAATTAATTAGTTGAAAAATACTTTTTACGAGTTTTAGAAAAAATTATCCATCAAAATAAGAAATATCCTTGATCGTTAGAAATAATTATAAATAGAATATTATTTATATCATGGAGAAAAACAATTTCATTTAGAAACATTGAAACTAAATACATGAAGATACATAGAAAATAATAAATGTTGTGGAAATATGTTTTCACAAGGAATAAAAACATAAAATTAATATTTAGAAAAAAATGCATAACATTATGATAAAAAGAATAGCTTTTGTGTAATAATAAGAAGAATCATTAAAAAGGTGATGTAATTGTTTTTGATAAATTTTAATATTATAATATTAACTAAAATAATAGATCATTGAAAATGAAATCAATGTTATAAATATATATTATTCATGGAAGAAAAAGCGTTTAGTTTTTAATGGATGCATAACATTTCAAAAATTATGAAATTTCTTTATTAAAAACATAAATAATAAAATGAGTAAATTATAACATTTTTTAAATTTGATAAGGTAAATATGAAGTTAAAATGAGATAAAAATATATTTTCTTCTTATTAAAAAGGAGATAATTAATGGGATTGTTTGGTACGGAAACCATCATTAATGTTGATGGGAATAATTCAAAAATGTTATAGTTATGAAAACGAAATATTATCAATGTAAAATATTTTTATTAAAAGATAATTTACCATGAGATAGTAATTTACATTATACATAAATAAAATAATATAGTGGAAGAAAATAATCATAGACAATATATGTTTTATAAGTATAAATTCAACTCAGTGAAAGGAGTAGAGTAAACAGATATCCCTACGATAATGGAAACATGATAATCAAAAGAACATTAGAGAGGGATACCATTAAATGGACAGTAATATACCATGATTTTAAATATATTAATTTTAATTTAATGATATATGGTATTTATTAAAAAAAAAAATTAATTATGTGGAAAAATATATATAATTTCTTCATAAATTTTAATTTGAAGAAGTGAACCCCTTATAACCTTCGAAGATTTTGAGTAAAATACCTTTTAAGGATATGAATTCAAATGAAAATTTTAACACCATTAATAATAAAATGATCATGATGAATGAATATTAATGGGATATTATATACACCATTCCAATGGAAAAATGGCGTGTAATTTGAAATTTGTCTTAAAGGGTGAGAATTTAAGGCAAGAAACCCCTACCTTTTATCCCTACTAATTAAAATATGATGAAAACACCAGTATATAAAACAAAAATATTGTAATATTACATTTCAAGGCCAAATTTATATCTATATTCTTTTATAATATTATTTTATAATTACTCTATATATGTATATTAGTCAGTAATTATCCATTTTTAATATCAGGTATAATAAAAGCTGAACATTTTGAACAAGTTTCATAAAAGAAGTTTGGTTCTTAATTAATATCAAAAATTAATCATTAAAAGATCATAAATGGTACTTTAATATATTATTTATTATTATTTTGAATGTTATAATTATATTTAATGGATTTTTCTGTTATAGTTGATGTATAGGAAATTTGCAACATGAATGTTTCTGGGAATTTTAACCAACAAAAAATAGAATCCTTATTAATGGATATATTATTATTATTACCATTAAATAACAAAAATAAAATATATATTTTATAATTTATATTATCATTTATCATTTATTATTTTATCATAGTTATTAATTATCTTATTTTTTTATCATTTTTCATGTAGGTGGTTATAATGTATAAAAAATGAATAATGCCATAATAGATGGATGATTATGAATATGAATGAGTTTTCTTATGGAATAATTTCATTAAAACATAATAATAATTATATTATTTTGATACTATTAATGTTGTAGATAATATATTACTATATTCTAATAAATAATAGTAAAAATAGAAGAAAAATTAGATACATAACATCATGAAGGTGAGAGTCCATAAAACATATGGTAAACATTTTAATTTATCATGGAAGGGGTGGGAAATTGGATTATAGTATATATATACATATAATAACTACAATATATATTTAACACTTATTCTTAAATTTACCACTTTTAACAGGTGATTGGCTGAATTTGTGACAAAATTAATGTCATCAATTTGTTGAGCCAATAGTCCGCATAATACAGAAATAATGATTTCAATTTTACTAATAGAAATGAGAAACATTATGTAACAATAATTATATTAGAATATGAAAATTAATTAGAGAAAAAATATTGATTTAATTATATTTTAAATATAAAATTATATTTTAGAAAGTGTGAATGAAAATAAAAGAATTATAGAAAGTTGTAATAACATTTAAAACATGAGATTTCCCTAAGAATACTCCATGAAAATGGGGTATTATGAAAATATCATATAAAAAGGATCAATTAAAATAAATATTATTCTATATTATGTAAAAAATTTCTCATTTTTTAGATGAAAAAATTTTGGCTAGATTTGAAAGGGCGGGGGTTCTCTCGTTTTAAAAGGTTTGATAATTTTATTTTTTAAAATTTTAAAATAATATAATGAGAGAATATGTTTCAAATGTGAAGAATACTCCCAAATGGGTAATAATGTGGTGGAGTGAGATAAGGTTCTATATACCTTAACCATTTATTTTAAAACATGTTTTTAGGTCCCATACGAATAGAACATTCTCTTTGCCTTTTTGGTTTTATCATGGAAACTAATTTGAACATATGTAATTTCTGTTTATTTCCTAAAAATAAAAATGAACTTATTTAACAATTTATACATAGTAATTTTAAAAATATATCTGATTTTATCTGAAATAATATCTTTGTGTAAGAAAAATCAACTATAATAATAACACATGTAGAGTATAAAAACCTATTTTTATTAAAGGTCTGCATTTAAACATAAAAATTATGTGTAGATTGAAGTTATTAATTTACATATTTTTAATATATAAATTGGATTATTATAAATAAATAAATACATTTTTTTTCTAATCAGCTCAGAACCCAATATTAGTAAAATAATCATGAATTATTTCAAAAGTCCAAAAATAGTTTTATTGGGAAAATATTGCATAATTATTGAATTTATAATCTTGGGTTTTATAAATTCAATAATTTTTTATATTGTAGGATTATTTATTAAATAATTTTTTTATCAAATGAAATGTTTTATAAACATATTTGATATTCATATATAATTATAACTATATAATTTTGGTAAAAATTACTATTATCACTATTAACCTAAAAATTAAATATTTAGAAAAATATAACAAATTTTCCTTATAATCATATTGATGTTTTGAAATAAAATTTTAAATTAAATTTTAAATGTATAAATTATAAAATTGATAAATTTTTATTTAAATTGAAAATTCAAAAAATAATGGAAAATTAATTTCATTGAAATTTACCCATATTAAACATTGTGTGTTCTCATTATTATTTCATATAATTTTCATATTTTTCAAATATAAATAATATATTTCATATGAAATAATGGTAAATATTATTATAATAATCATTTAAATGTGGTATATATATTTCAAGAACACTCTAAATACTTTATCAAGAATGAATTAACTTTTTTAATATTAAATAATATTAATTATTTATCCTCTAACCATTAATAATTTTAATTGATTTCTTTCATTTTATTTAACAGATATAATATTTATCATAGAATTTCAAAAAAATGAATATCTAAAATATAATGGTTTTATTAGTCTGGAATTATTTATAAAACAATCTATTAAATTTATATTTCTTTTAAGAAAATATATAGTGAAATTTTGAATTGTTATATTTTTCTCCTCTTGAAAAAATTTATTCCCATCAATTTAAATTATTCAAAATAAATTAAATTTTTAAAGTCTTCCAAAATATATAAATGACATGGGAATTAATTCTTATTGATATATATTCTTAAATATAATAGGTAATACAAGGAAACGTTTTTCCATAAAATGCTTCTTTAGGAGTTTATAGAGACATTCTATTGACAAATTCTTTTTCATGATCATGTTACTAAACAAATACTAAAAACAGAATAGTTATGATAATTTATAATATAATAATAGTAAATGGTTATACAAAAATGAAATATAAGTCTGATAATTTTTTCTCTAATGACCCCTTAATTTCAACATTTCATACTTCAATTTCAACTATGACAAACTTTAATAATTTTATAACAATATTTGTTCAAAATAAGTTACATTATGTTGTGTTATATTATATATATTAAATTAATACCATAATTTTATATTGAACTAAATCCTTTATAGTGGTCTATAAAAAGACACTGATTAAACAAATCATAACCAATCTATGTATCTATAATGGTGTACAATCCTCAACCCACTTATCTTTCACAAGAGTAAATATCAAGATAATAATCAATACTACTTTTTGGGGGTTATTATCCCTAAGTGAATTTATGTCAATAATCTATCCACTTTTTATTATCCTAAATGGGTTGTGCTTTCTAGGAGAACAATAATATGTATACATTAAAAAACATTAGGAGGTTATTTAATACATAGATTTATCCTTAATATTTTCACTAATGTTTTCTTTTTCCAAGATCAAAAATATTAACCATTACCTAATGTAACCTAAAGGTTTATCAATATAATTTAAATAATGATGATTCTCAATTTATCAACCATTGAAGACAAATCCAAATCTTAAATTATCTTAAACTGACAACATCCTAATCTCCAAATTTATCCAAATCTAACTTTGATACAAAAAATAGTTCCCCAAACCCGAACCCCCATATCTAGTTCTAAAAGTGTTTCCTCAAACACAAGATATGAAACTATCAATGACACAATATAAACGAGAACATAAAAATTTAAAAAGTTTAATAAAATATTTCATTAAATAAAATTAATTTGATCTTTGTGGTTTATATTTTTAAATACTTAATAAAAACAATTAAACAAAATCCAATGTTTAATGAATCATTACTTTTACACATATTGTTATATTATATTTATTACAATCATTTTTTAATTACGTCCCAATGATTGAGTGGCCAAGTGATGTTGGGATACGAGGATTATAATACATCAATGTGTTGCTAAAATAAGAGATCATAGTTTTTTTCTGGTTAATTAGATCATAATTCCTATTGAGGTCCTAAAACCATATGTGATAAGATGGGGAATAAATTAATGAATGTAGTGAGGAAAAATCATAATATGGGATTAAACATGATATGTAATCCTAATATTTCAATCAAAGGTATAACATGATATCATAAAATAGAATGCATATCACAAATCAAATGGAAGAATATTATAAATTAAATGGTTTCATAAGATCATATAAGCATATGAAATTTAGTAAAAACATAAAACATTACATAAAAATAAGGTATGGATCACCACTAAAAGAGAATCAAATTTTGGAAAATATCTGGTAATAGATTAGGTTTACTCCATAATCGCATACATATCACGAGTCTAAAACATTAACCTATGCAATGGAGGAAAAAATAATGTTCTTTTTACCCATCGAATTCATTTCATGTACATGTATATGTATAGCTAATATGTAAATAAATCATATGTCAAAGAAAGAATAGTTACCCAATGAATATTTTTTGGATTCATGATCTTTCCCGATATCAAAATCAAAAGAGTATTCATAAAATAAGATTTTATGAAATGAATAGAATACATATACCACCCCTATAAATGGGAGGGATATGTTCTAGGTATATATATTAATAATAATAAAATATAATTTATAACAATTAAATAATATTAAATTTATTAATATGTTGAGTTAGATAGATAATAGAAATAACCCAAAGGAAAAGGTGGTTTTGAGAGATCCCTTACCACGTTGGAATGATTTGAATTATATCCCCCTGAAAGAAGAAGTAATATTTTTATTGAAAATTAAATGAAATAAGATGTTATGATTACATTATTTGTAAATTTGTAGTATATACACCATATAAAAGAAATTATGTGTAAAAAATAATATGTGTCTCAAATAATGACGTTTTGAGATGGAAACCCTTACCACTTTGGTAACTTCTGAATCATAGCACTAATTATTAAAGTAAGTGAATTGTAACATAAAATAACAATAAATGTGAATTATTCATGATATAGTATTTCATGCGGTGTTATATACACCTTGTAAAAGAAATTAGGTGTGTAAAAAACAAGGGTGTCAAAGAAGGATATTTTGAGATGGAAACCCTAACCGCTTTTGTAACTTTTGAATCATAAAAATATGAATTAATTGAGTTAATTATAAGATAAAATACCATTTATTATGAAGGATTAATTATATAATATGAAATATTATATAATGATTCCATATAAAATAATTGTGTTGTATAAAAGAACATGTTTCGCAAAGACTGAAGTTTTTAGTCAGAAATCCTTTCCGGAGGTACATACATATCATTTATCTCATTTATCACATATATAAAAAAATTAATTATTTTATAATTAAAAAAAATAAATATTTTAATAACTTATACCTAAACCATTTACAAAATATATTTCTAATTACATATTTAATTACATAATTAGGGATTCTCACATCGTGTGTTTTGGGGATATATATCTCATAAATTCAAAAAAAAACTTTTGTGTGTTGACTGTATTAAAAATAGTCATTTCCTCATAATATAAGGAATAATAATCATGAATAAATTATAATTTTATCCCTAAATTATACTTTTAATGACCTCTTTGTAATATTTTAATGAAAAATGAACTACATTACAATCATAAAGATGGTAGGTTGTATGTACGTATGAGTAACATTCCTATATTTAAACAACCATGATGGAATGTACGTATGTTTTATTATATCATTACATAATGCTCAATTTATCATAAATATAATTTTATTTCTTTAAATACAATTATATATACCATCAATGTAATTTTTTTTAAAATTAAATCTCATAATTTTGCGAGGTGGTAGTCCGATATACACACGAATGACGTTATCATTTTTCTAGAATTGTAAGGTAAGAGAGTATATGATATATATTGATATTAAACTATGATTCTTATGTAATGAATATAATATATAAATATTAAATCCATCTCTAAGAATAGATGTGAGAGGCGATGGTGGAAAATTATTTATTTCAGTTTATGATTTGGTAATCTACCATACCAATGAACTATGGTTTCATTCACCCTTTGATGGTATGGGAGATAGATAAATATTATTCCATAAAAATAATAACCACTCAATATATAGGATATATTTATGTTATTAAATTATTCATTTTAATTCATAATTAATGGAAGAAAAATAAAAAATAAAAAATAAGGAGCTCAGTGAAGATGATTACCTTCACTTAGATAAACTTACTTCAAATAACTTATAAAGGATAATATGGTTAGTGTTTTGTAAATTCCATAAGCTATATAATGTGTATATGGATATTGGTGTGATATTTTTGTAGGGTTTGGTTTATAAAAATATATTGAGTTGTGTGATGATATGAGGGTAGGGTGTTCCCTTTTATAATTAAGGAAGAGTAGTATTTTTTTAAATACCTAAACTATATAATAATTGGAATTCACTCTAAATCCAATTTCTGATATCATTTAGGAAAAATAATTTGAGGAGATATAAGTATAATAAATTCCAAAAACCCTAAAAATAATCATTTTTAATCATTTAAACCTCTTTGAATCTAGTGTTACACATTTTTACCATTATAAATTTTCTATCACGGTAATTATTTTTTTTTGAAGATTTTTACTATTCACTACAAAATAAATTATGCCTACTTATTATATAATAATAATTATTCTAATTCAAAATATTGAATCCATTTAATCAAATAATATTAAAATAATTTGATTAATTTAATTAAAAATTATTCCCGCAAACATGCCAAGAAAACAGTTTCTAATGAACTTATTTTTCAATCATATGATCATCCTATATTGACTATATAAAAATAAATAATTATTAAATGGGTTTAAGTTATTTTTAATTGATATTTAATATATAAATTTCTTTTAAATCATTCCACATTATGTGTTATTTTAATCCCTAAAATGGAGAAACATTGTTCACCTTAAAATGTTTTTCAGAAAAATGTGTTTTAAGCATAAAAATGAACATATATTCAAATATAGTTGAAATATGATTTAAATGTGGTAACACCTCAAGCTTCCCTGGTACATTTCCTTTTGAATAATGTAATTGCATGTGTTGTACCCATCATTTAGTTTTAACACACCATGACCAATCAAACTTACTGTTATGAATAGTAATAACCAATTTTTAAAATTTTTTAAATTTCATTTTTAAAACTGGACTTCATTTTTGGATTTAAAATATTATAATTAACTTAGGTTTAATTTTGTATATTTTTCTTAAACCAATAAATTTTTGATGAATAGTGAAAAACACTATATGGTTGTTTAAAACCGACATTTTATTTAATTTATTTGTTATTTTGTTTTAATTTATTTTAGGTCATGATAGATACATATTACCTATTTATATTAAATTTAAATCATTAATGTTATTTTATATTATGTTTAGGTATATAACATTTTATTGATATTTTTACCATATTTTACCCACCTTCCAGAATCATTTGCAAATTTGCATAAAATTAAATTTTTCAGCTTCTGTGAGTTGAATTTTAAAAATCTGAGAGACACTGTTAATATCAGTAAGTAAAAAGAGGTTCAATAATATGAAATATTTTATGAAGAATAGTAACTTTTGACTTTTATTTCCACAATTAAAAGTAAATAGAGTAATTAAAGGTAAAAACGATATTATAATTACCCAAACACATATCCTAATTATATTGGTTAATTTTTAATCATCCAAAAAACCATAGGAATAAAATATGATCCTCTTTGGCCAACTTTCATTAGATTGGGACATGTATTATTATTTTATTTAATGAATAGTTAAACCTGTTAAATTCTATATTTAAGAACTGAACCATTTTTAATATAGGGTTAAACATATGATAAATTTGACTATAAATCTTCATTATATATATAAACATATTTAATACATAAAGGTATTTTATTTATAATTTTTAATAATTATATAATTTTTTTATTTATGAGACAATGATGATGTAGAAATTACCTTATTAGTGAAATATTAAAGAAATTGATATTATAAATATCAAAATAAATGTAAATTGAGACTTATGATGAATTAAAACAATTTTATAGGTGAATATGATATGTTAGAGTTGAATAAATTAATTTTATTCAATGTGATAATGTTTTATGGATTTTAGAAAAAATCAAATACTAAATATAGTCAAAATTGTCGTAATTGAGTTTTTAAAGAAAATACTGTATTATTAATTGATATAATATTTCTAAAAATCTAAGGTTCGGAAAAAGGACATAGATAAGGGTATATATATTAAAAATTAACCACTTGGGTTAATCTTGGTTTTTTTTATTGTATGTTTATTAACCATATAATATAAAAATATAAAGAGACATGGTAAATGTCAAACTATTTAACTAAGGGTTAAATATTTAATATAAGGTTAATATGTTGATTTAAACCTATCTAAAACCAATAGTTTGAGAGTTTTTTGACCCATACCCATCATAGCATCTAAATATATATATTTTTTGAGACATTATAAACCAAAAATTAATTTATATATAGAATAATATTTGAAGCTTTTCCTAAAGTGATCCAATCCTCTCTTATATAATGGTATATCAGCTTCTCTTAATTTCACAACTCCAAATCCATTTGGATCGGCGAAAACTAGGCCAAATAACTTCCCAAATTCTCTAACATCAACTTAGAGGCTTTAATTTGATTATAAATCCATATTAATAAGCCCTTTTATCAAATCAATAAGGAACACGTGAAGAAGAGGTAATAATTTCACCACCCTCTTTCATGTTCTTTTCTTCTTCCACATCCCCTTTCTTTGTTTTTTCCGTACCAAAATAATAAATCCATTATATTCTAAATATTGTGTCATTATAATAAATATTTTACAACCATATCCATTGTTCTATCCATCCTATATATGACTATGTCACCATACATGCGTACGTATGGTTTACTGTTTCCACGTCGTGTTGTAGTCTGTTATTAAAACTCATAATTATTTGGATGGGTATAATAATGAGTATAACATATGTAAATAATAAATATACCATGTTAATAATTATGCATATATGATATAAAATCCAAATAAATAATATTTCACCATCAATATAACCATATTATCGCTTGTGCGTATGTATGGATTACTGTCTCTACGAACACGATGAGATTCATTCCCTATCATAATCATTCTATTATGGTTTTCATTTTATGGTTAAATATAATGTTTCTTAACATAAAATAATTATTTATATGAATCAAATGCATCCTATCATAAAAAAAATTACTTACATAACCAAGCATATAAAGGAAAACGAATCAGTTAACACACGAAACGATGATACTACTGAAATATCATTAACAAAGAAATATTAAAGGATCATATATGATATCATATTTATGTATATAAATATTTTATAATTTAATAACAATTTTTTAACTATCATACATGAGGTTAATATATCGCTGACTTAGGAAAAGTACTAGTTAAGGGTTAATTCCACAGTCTCTTCATTATCCGAGGATATTTATACGTGAGTATCTACAAGAACCTCGTTATCATCCACATACGGGTTTCATAAAAACTTATTTCAAACTTTTTTATTATTTCCTAGAATATAAGTTAAAGTCATTTATACCATTGTTTGAATTTTTATAAAATGTTTATAATGTAATATTTCTGTCGTTTTCCAAACACGATCTTTTATGACCATTTCGACCAAATTATGGAAAGAATGTTTTTTTAACTTATACTACGGGTGTGTCAATTTTCCACCGTCATAACACATTCAAAGCATCCCTTATAATATTATAAAAATATTTTCAAAATAAATGATTTCATTTATAATTACATGATTTATAAATTATTTCAAAATAGAAAGATATATTTATCTCAAAAGGATTTGATTTCATCCATGTCAACATACTTTTATGGATTTTAAATGTGTTTGATGTTGATTTATTATGATACAAATATTCCATTTTGTATTGAATATTTTGTGATATATCTGAATATGTATGAGTTATTTTAATACCATTCATTTTTTAAGGATAATGTAATCACATTTCGAAGTATTCATTCCATCATTATGAAATTCGATATTGATAATAGATATGATTATTCAACTAGCAGAATATCATTGTGAATAATTAAATGGAATTATTTAATTTATCTTTTCCAAATTATGATGCATTTTAAGTTTAAAAGGCTTTGATTTTAGTCATATACATTTATTTATATGTTTATTTTTATTTCTGAAAGTATCCTCTATATTGTAATCCTTACTGAGCATCTGAGATCACCCATTTAATTGTTTTATTTTTTCTAGTATGCAATGAAGTATATTAGGACTGACCCATAGTGATAGTCTAAGGGATATTAATGTATTCAATATATAAAATTGTGATTTTGTTTTTCATTTTATAATATAATGTAAAACTAATGAATGGATCTAGTAATTCCAAGTCTACTAAATTGATCGGTCATTTTGGATTTGATCCCTTATGATAATGCCAATGATATGTAATAATGTACCGACTTTGGGTAACTGGGGTCAGGGCATTACAAAAATAAATAATTTGATTATATGAAAATGAATAATCTTTATATTTCATTTAATGATATTTAAATTAATAATGGTAATTTTAAATTAAATAATGAAATGGTGGTTTTATCACAATCATATTTTTCAAATATTCACTAAGAAACAAATGTTTTTAAAAAACAAAAAAAATTAACCCTATATTAATATGGATATACGAATTTAATTTTTTTTTAATTTCATATATTATCGTTTAAAAAAATTTCTTAAATTAATTATAATACTTTCTCCAAATTTAAAAAATAATTTTTCATCAAATCCAATTTTATAAAGAATAATGAATCTTTGTTAATATTGAGTGGTGATTTTTTGGAAATTAATAATAAATTTATATTATGTAGGACCCTAAAATATATTTATTGAATCGGTTAACAATATTTATACCCACCAATTTTGTGGATAGAATTTAGTAGACATTTTTAAATTGTAATACTTTAATATTATATCGTGGTTTTTTTAAAGTTATTATTGGTTGTAAAATATGCTATAAAGCATAGTGTTATTTTAAAATATCTGGGTAGGTAAATTCTAAACCAATTTAATAAATTTATTCCCCATTATTTTAACCCATGGTTATAAATCCCCAGTTTGAAATTTCATAATTCCTTTTTGGAAAATAAAAAAACTACAACAGGTTGATAAAATATTATATTAAAAGAGGGAAAATGAAATATGAATTAATTATTTAATAAACCCTAAAATCTTCTTAAATGTTAGATATCATTGGTTGGAATTGAATACGCAGACATAGAATAAGTGTTTAAATATTTATGGAGAGGGATAAAGATCGTTGATCGTATGAAATTAAATGATTAAGAGAGTGTTATGAACCAAACAACCATAAATCATTATTGAGTAAAAAGACCAATGATTTGACATATATGAAGGTAAAAAGATCTTATTTTTGTTTCAATATTATTTCCCTATATTTTAGTTATTATTTTACTATCAAGATAAATAATACATGAAAAAACACTAATTTATATATTTTTATTTCACAAACCTAATTATATCCTCTCATTCTCATTTAATCAGTTTCAATTTCACCTCATACTATACAGAATGAATATACCTTATGGTTTTTTTCCATGAAACACTAATATGAACTTTTAAGGGGCCATAAGATCCAAAAATGATTAACAATAGATTCCTCCAATCATTGTTAAAACAAAAATGTTTAGAAGTATATAAGATAGTACCCAAAATGAATGTCAATATAATATTATCCAAAATTTAATAATAAAACCTAATATTTAACATAAACCATACATGAAATAAATTTACCTATTTAACAAATAACCACAATAACCTTAACATTAAATAAGATTTTAACATTGTTTTTTGGAACTTTCCACCAGGGTCATGCATCTTCCATCCATCTAGAATTCACATGATGTTTGTTGTCCAATATTTTATCTTTTTGAAGGTAGGCGACTTCCATCACAATAATTTGCAATTTTGGATCCTTGGTAAATATATGATGGTGGGATGTTAGATATTCTTATGTATTCTAAACATGGAAGAAACCATATAGTCCATGTACCCCTCATATATTTACAGCAAGTTTGTTAAACTCATTTATTGTTCCATCTCGAGGTGGATTAAAGTTAATTAGCCATCTTTTTTCTCGACAGGGAAGAAACCTTACGTGATAGTATATTTAAATAGTGGAAATGTCTAAAAATTTATTGATATTTTGTGTATCGGGAACCAATAATGAAATTCTATTTTGGTGGGAATTTGATTTGTGAGTCATGTTAGGATAGGAACCTAAGGCGTCCCATGTCGGATGTAATGGAGTTGGTGCACAGGTAATATGTATTCTAATTCTTTTTTGCATCAAACATCCCATGTATATTTTTTGAGGTATGATTAGGCCACATGATAAATTGTTTTTGGGAATAATGGGTATCTTACTTAATTTCATTCATGGATAGTTTGTAATTTAGGTTTAATATACGACTGGGATAGGGGGGTCACATGTTTAACATCTTGAACACACAAATTGGTCACAAAATTAACATCTCTTAGGGAAAGGTGGGTCATAGGTTTAATTCCTAGTGGGAAAAAGTTAGTCTCATGATTAACATATTGTGGGGATAGGTTGGTCTTAGGTTTCATGTCATTCGGGTAATGGTGGTAAACATATGTAACGTCTTTTGGGGATAATATGGTTATGGGTTTAACTCTTCTGGGGTTAGGTTGGTCATAGATTTAACATCTTGTGGGATCATAATGGTCACATGGTTAATGTATATTAGGGAAAAGTGGTCACATCATTAATATCTTAATGGGACATTTGGGTAACTAATTTTACATCTTGCAGGGATGGGTGGTTTTTAGGTTTTACATCTTGCAAGGATAGGTGGGTCATAAATTTTACACCACAATGCAAGTGGTTGGTCATAAGATTAATTTCTTGAGGGTAGAGGATGGAACCATATTTAATGTGATTCAATAACAGTTTGGTGGAAGTATTGACATCTTTTGGGGATAGGTTTTCCTTAGGTTTAACATCTTGTGAGTAATGTTTGGTCATAGGTTTAAATCCTGACATCAATTATTGGGGAGAAAAGTATATCCTTATGGGTATAAGTTGACCACACCTGCGGTTTCACGGTGTGAATTCCTAGGGGGAAGATATCACACATCCAATTTGGTTATGTGTTTCACTAGGGTGAATATGATCACACATGAGGGTGTAGTGGTAATGTTGGGGTATTTGGATTGATCCTCATTGAGGTACCCCAGATATATTGGTATGTTGGTATTGAGCCTCAAGGTGGTTTCCTACATAAAATGTTATAAAGTATGTATTAAAACCTAGGTAGGTCAAAGTCATTGTTTACTTTCATGTGACAGGATAGGTCCATGTAGTTTAATGTAATATTATATTGATACTCGTTTCATGAAAGGAGAATCAATGAGTGTGGTGTGGGGCTTACACTTCTGGGCTACCCAATGTATCAGTTTCATCCCATTGGAGGGGATGAGGTGGAAGATCATGATTATCATACATGGGGAATCCTGTGTTCATCAAACCATGTATGTTTATATTATAATTCCCTATGGTGAGGACATTGTTTCTAATATTATAACTATATGACTAGGATACAGATCTAGGTAGTTTATCATCATGAATCACAGATGGAGATTATGATTACACCATGAGTGGGCATTTCCATATAGCGGAGGAAGATCTATAAATTGAAACTCTACAAGGATTTGTTAGCTATTTCATAGTATAATAACACATTTAGTGTCTATAGGTCAAATTATCATGTTCCAATTTTTGTGGAATGTTATAGGCACTATCATGGAGGAGTCTCAATCATGGGTCTATATGATAAGGAGCCTATTCTTTAGAGAAATGTACATTTTGGTAAATATTATAGAAAGAACAATTCAAGGTAATTTCGCAACCCACATATGCATCAATGTGGGAGAAAATAAGGATTGGAGGAACTGATCATACACAGATTTGGGGTTTGGTAGGACTGATTCTAGATTAGTACAGGTTCTTCAAGCACTAGACATTCACAAAAGGGTATTAGGTAAAAGGGGGAACCATAGAGAGTTCTGAAGGAGGGGCTACATGAAATATTATGCTTCACGAAATTTACGGGCTTCATGAAGGCCATGGTTCACATGAAAGAGAATGTTTCATGAAATAGGGTGACCCTACCTCAGAGTGATGTCTATGATCCCATGAGGTTTGTTTGGTGATGGATAATTATATTAAACCCCCATGAGATTAAAAGAAATTTCATCTAACACGATGGAGAAAAAAATTAGAAAGGCATTTTTACAATGGATTGAGGTTATCAAAAACCATTGGGAGGTGGTTTAATTTGTTTTGGAAACCATTATAATTCTATATCCTCGATTTCTCAGTAAAAATATGACTTTTTACTACTCTGAACATTTATCGAATGATGAAAGGTCAGACCCCCTTAATTTTTAAACTACTGCAGGTATTGATAGGCCTAATAGAGGTATGGGTATCGATTTCATGAATGATATGGGCTTCAGTACAAGATTTTGATAATCAAAATGGTTTTCAAAAACATGATATCTGTGGCATAAATATTATTCCCTCGAGCTCTACATATTTGATGACTTTTAAAAACCATAGTTACACTACATAGTGTTTTCCACCTCAAGGTCCACACTGTCAGGTAATTCTACGAACCAGAGATACATTATTTGGAGGTTACTACCCCATACATCAATCTTCCCTGGAAATCTATGAACAAGAGTAATGCTATGAAGAAGTTACCAGTTAAAGATGTACATAATAGATGAGTACCACGAATCGAATTTACACCGCGGGGAGGTTACCACTTTATGATCCACACTAGTAGTCGACTTCCATGAATTTTGACTATTCTAGGAACTCTAGACCTTCTTTAACCTAGTCCCATTTGTGGATTTATTTAACCATTTTAGGTAATCATTTCATTAAACCAACTCATACCCCCTCTATCTCTCCCATGAAACATGTATTTTGGTTTTAATAAATTCCCCCTCATTATTGGATACATCAATGGAGACGATCATTGAATTATGAGGGAAACCCATCGAACATGAAATATTTCAAATCCCTATTAAAATAACATGGTCAGACCTTCTACCAATAAATAGTTGTGAGGGTCCCTAAGGCGACCTAAATATTTTCATAAAAGAATATCTGAAGATATTTTTTTTGAAACTCAACCATTTTGAAATTATTTTATGATGTCGATCTTAAATTAACATGGGAATAACCACACTCAAACACTATACTTACATTAAAAGACCTTCATGAGCATGTTAATCTAGTTACTCTAAACATAATGTATAGACCTTTGTAAAAAAG
Organism: Viscum album; assembly: GCA_963277665.1. NCBI lineage: Eukaryota > Viridiplantae > Streptophyta > Magnoliopsida > Santalales > Viscaceae > Viscum > Viscum album. The sequence goes on along the minus strand of OY728165.1, from coordinate 902,504,969 downwards.
TTCCAAAAATTTTCTATGTCTTAGATACAAATGGTGGTAGAAGTTGGTGAATATTTATGTAATAGGTGATGGGATATGGATAGTAATCTCATGACCCAAGATACCTTATGAACTAATTAAAATCACGAATCAATCATTCTATTTATAGTGTATGTGAATTAGGAAAACACATTATGAAAAAATATTATATTGTTTAATTTTAGGTTGAGATATGATGTTTCTATCACTAGTGCGAATTGGGATGAGCCTACCTAGTTGATTAGGAGCACACATGGAATGTAACATTGGAATACGGATGGTGGAGGTCACATAATGTTGGACCATGTATATTTAACCTATCATACCATATGAAACAATGTGAACAACAAAAATAACGAGTCATTGGGGGTGGAGGTGTCTCTTACTAAATAAGACAACATTCTAATGGTGTTATCGAAGAGCCATCTCAATGGATCGATATAAAGAACATACCATTTCATGTGTGGTGACTTCATAAAATAATGGTGCTATACATACATGGAATTACCATACTTATATGAATATTATATGGTAATAATGATGTTAAATCTATATGAAGACGTGTGGACCTAATAGTTCTATGTTTAATACCTCATGTACATCTTTATAGGTCTCTTTAGAAAATGGTCATTGGGAACTAATAAATTTCAACTATATCAAATGGAAGCTGAAATAAGTTTTTGGTGCCTCAACCATACCCTGTGGATCCACATTTATGGGGTGAGGTATGTTGCGTTACTTTTATCTAAGGGAATTTGGGATGACTATGAGTAGATTACGATGATTGGAATGGTGTTGACATACATGGCATTGGGTGTAGTGACCAAAATATTGGGATGAAGGAAATAAATTTCAATCCATGTTTTGGGTAACATGATAATGATCCAATGGAAAAATTACACAAGTGACATCATTAGTGTCCAAGGGAATGTCAACAAGGCAAGGATCACATATATTGTATAATTGAAGAACATTTGTGGTGTTTAGTTTTAATATAGTGTTATATATTTTGGAAACTAACATTTTTCTTAAGTAATGTTTTTGATATGTAGGAAGATGATGTTTTTCATAGCTTAAAGTTTCTCTTTGTTGCTGAGAATGAAATATGTTGTTGGGATTAAATAATTTTCTTAACATAGAGAATTTTTCTGAGTATAAATGAAGTTGATGAGAAAAAAAAATATGCTGCTGAGTTTAAAAGTTATTGTTGAAGCCCGTATTTTTATGAATAATATTGAGAATTTATGTTTTTGAAGAGTGAAAAGATAAAATGTTTCTCAAACTTTCTAAACACAATTAGACGATGCATTAAAATTATTATAGTTGCTATAAATCATGAATAGATTCAAGATAAAAGGTGTTGAATTGATGATGAAGAGGTTTGGATACATTAAATGAGAAACATTCTGAGAAAAATTAGATCTATAGTTCTGATAAATATTATGTGAAAATCAGTTCTAGAGTTGTAACTTTCATTTTGAGATAATCATAACCTATATTTTTGAAGAATAGTAACCTGTATTCTATATAGAATCATTACATGCATTCTAATAGAAACATAACATGCATTGAATAAAAATCATAACATGCATTCTACATATATTCGTATCCTGCATTCTCTTAGTATCGTAACTTAAATTTTGGAAGAATTGTATCCAGCATTCTGTAGAGAATCATAACCTGCATTCTAAAGAGAATCGTAACCTACATTCAGAGAGAATTGTAACTTGAAATCTGGAAGAATCGAAACCTATATTCTACAGAGATTAGTAAATTGTATTATGTAGAGAATCATAAACTTCATTCTATTAGAATCATAACCAACATTCTATAGATAATCGTATCCTTCATTCTGAGAGGATCGTATCCTCCATTCTGAGAGAATCCTAACTTGCATTTTGAGAGTAGCATGACTGTGATTATGAATGAATTGTATCCAATATCATTGCATTGAAACAATGGGAACCAAACTCATTGTTTTGAAACAATAGGATCCATCACCATAGTTTTGAAACAATAGGATCCATCATTATTGTATTGAGAATGAATTAGTAATGAGATGATTAAAATGAATCATTAATGTGGTGAAACATGACCTTCACTTTTTCATAAATCTCAGAGAAATCAAAGGAGGTTTGATGAAGTAAAATATAAATTTAAAATGATAGAATGTTTTAGATTTTAGAGAATTGAAAATGTGGGGAATGATTTCATGTTTCCCTCCTTAGTTTCCCATAAATACTTCCTCTGATCATTATTTCATTCACACCTTTTGACACACGCGCAAAAGATAGAGTGATGTAGAATTTAGAAGTGGAAGATATCGTCTAATTTTCAAGAGTTGAATTGAGAATTCTATCAGAATTGGATATTTTCAGATTGATAGTGAGTTCATCGTATAGAAAGAATCATATCCAATATCATTATATTGAATGAATCACATCCATCATCATTGTTTTGAAAAAATCATATCCAGTATCATAGTTTGGAAATAATTAGATCCAACATCATTATTTTGAAAGATTAAGACCAATTATCATTGTGTTGAATTTATTGGATCCAACATAATTTTTTGGAAAGAATCAGATCTAGAATTAGTATTTTGAAAGAATCATATCCAACATCACTATTTGGAAAATATCATATACAACAAAATTTTTATAAAAGATTCGTACCCTGTGTCATTGTTTTTAAAGAATCTGTTCTAGTAACATTAATTTCAATAAATTAGATCTAGAATCATTGTTTTGAATGAATTAGATCTAACATCATTGTATTGAATGAATCAGATCAAAAATTATTGTTTTGAGAGAATTGGACCGTACCAAAATCAGGCTGGGGATTTAGACAGGGCATTTGTTGAGAAGATTCAATAAAGCTTTTATTATTTAGTTTGGCTTATTTTGTCTATATGAAAACATTATAAATTGACAAGAGTCGGTATAATAATTCTTATTAGGGGATACAAGGTGTCTAATGTGATTTTTCATAAGTTGTATTCTTTGTTCAATATAGTGGATTTACATAGACCCACAGAAGTGGCAATGAAGAGGACATAGGTTCTGACATTGAGGCTAGAAATAATAAACTGTGTGTTCCCGATATACATTACTATTCATGCCTGAAGAAGTATTTATAAATGGTTGTTCTGGAAAAAAATCTTAACTGGTTTCAGGGGTTATGTTTCTTAATTTTTTGAAACTTATAAAAAGTGAACAACTGATTCAATCCCCCTTCTTAGTTGTTATTTGATAATTGGAACTCTAAGTTGTATGAGAGGCAGATTCCCTTATTTAATCATTATCATTGATATTATTAATTCTGTTAATAGTAGAGTTATTCATACATTCGATGGAAATAATAATTATTGATGAAAAAATAGGATGATTTATTATCTCCTATATCTTGGCCATGAAGTTGTTGATGATGCTACTATTGGTTTTCCACCAATTGAGAACAATGCGCCTATAAAGTTTACTAATAAATGAAAAAAAGTAGTTGATGAAACGGCTCGAAATACAATTATCATGTTCTTATCATAAAATTTTTATTAGAAGGTGATGTGTCTAAAAAGATAAAAAAAAGTGTGTGGGATAACCTAGAAAGTGTTTTTTAAGGAAATACAAAAGTCAAGGAGGTCAATCAAAAACTATGGCATAGTTTGTCTAATGATATTAGAATGAGAGATGATGAAACAATTAATGAATACTTCACAGGAGTTAATAAATTTTTGTTCAACTTTAGAGTATTTAGATATGTCTTGGATGATTTTATAATTGTGACAAAAATTATGAAAAACGTTCTGGACAGGTTTGATTCTAAAATTTATGCTTTAGAGGATAAGGATGATTTATCTCTTGGGAAATTTTCCTAACATTCTTTTTTATTATGAAATGAAGAATGCACCAATATTTAAGAATGAAATGAACGATTAAATTCATTTTGAATCAATGATAATGATGAAAATCAATGAAGTTGGTGAAGGTGATCATTTTGAGTCTGATGACAAGGAAGATGATGATATAAATGAGGAAATCATGTCTCATATATCTAAGAAATATCGAAGTGTAAGGGGAATGTATAGAGGAAAACATACTCTAAAATGGTTTGACTGAGGTGGAATTTAGAACATTTCTATGAATTTCACTAAGACTAATGTAAGAGAATTTAATGAATATTCCAATGACAAACCTCGATGGAAGAAGTGGACCAAAAATTAAAAAGAACATAAGTCTTCCAAAAAAATCAATAAAGAAGTATTTCAGAATGAATAGAATCATGTTGAGCAATAATATTGCATCAGACTCAACGGATATTGATTATTATGATGAAAAAAATTCAAAAAAAAAATCATAAGATTAATTACAAATGTTGAGAAAATAAAATACACCGTAGTGAGTAAAGAAGGTGGTGAAGAATCATATAGAGAGTAGCATCTCAGAACCAAACTGCCTTCATGTCCTGATAAAAAAATATCTTAATAACAAAATTAGAGAAATGAAGAAATATCTTGTTGAAGATTTTGATTGAAGAAAAGATTTCATAAACCAGTAAGATGAATACATTCAAGAGATTGTAAGAATCAATCATTGAAATTATGAACATGGAAAGATGATTGATTATCTTAGCAAGAAGTTGGAATCTAAGGAAGAAGAGGTCTACAACATGAAATAAAAACTTCTTGAGATAGATAATAACCCAAGGAAAGATGAATGGAAACATCAAAAAGCTAAAAAATTTAAAATCTAAGACCTCTAAAAATGATGTGAAGACTTATTACGAAAAACTGATAAAATCAACTCTTACCAAAAATAATGTATCATCCGATTCTTCAAACATTTCCTGTTCCAGAATATGTGTTTAGAAGGATTGGGTTGAAAAATTATGTGAGAAAACTATCAATTATAAGAAATATGAAACCTCACTTATAGGTAATGATGGTCCACATCCTGAGAATGATAGGGCTAAAAAAATTTACCAACCTCAACAAAGATTCTATAGATAAAGATCAATATTTAAAATAAAATCATTATTTGAGAGCAATTACTCATGATAAAAAATATATGGAAATAGGGATTATAATTTTAGGCCAAATTAATATGTACCCGAAATAATGTTTTAAAAATGTTGTTGAAATAGTGAAAGAATATTGAGTAACTTTTCTCACTGAGAGATATTTGAAAAGATAAATTCTCAAGATGTCAGAAACATTCCAACAAAGAATAAATATGAATATCTGGAAGATGTTTATGGAAGATGTGATCAGTCTGGTAATCATACTGAAAGATGTATGACACTATTTACAAAACATGTTTCTTATGATAATTATGAAAAGAAAGATGAAAATAAGAATGTGGATGAGATAGATTTTATGGTTCAGAAAACATTCATCGAATGTAAGAGGAGAAATCCATGGATTCTCGATAGTGGTTTTTCTTCACACATGATAGGTGATATAAAAATCTTGTAAAATGTTAATAGTTATGATGGGGGAGAAGTTAATTTTAGAAATTATAGTTCCTTAAAAATTAATGGAATTAGAACTACAGAGATTGAAGAAGATAAATTACATCTAAAGAAGTCATGCTTGTTGATGGGCTAAAGCATAACATTCATAGTGTAAGTCAACTTTGTGACGATAGAAATGAATTTATCTTCAGAAATGATTCTAGAATCATCAAAAGTGTGGAAAATGGGAATTAATTACAAAAGGAGAAAGAAAATGTATGAATCTATTTCAAATTTGAGAGTCCAATAACTCTTTTTTTCAGTATTGAAGATGAAAACAAGTTGTTGCACTGAAGCCTTTTCCAGCTTGGGCAGAAGAAAATGGGTAAGATTTCCAATGTTTTTGTTATTTGGAATTTTCTATAATTGAAAAGTACAAATGAATATGATTTTATTACTTTCTAGAAATTAAATATGACTAACAAAAGTCATAAAAGTGTTTATATTCAATCGAGAAAACCACATGATCTTATTCATTCTGATCTATGTGGGCCGATGAGAGATCAATCAATAAATGTGTATTTGTACCTTATCACTTTTATTAATAATTTCAATTGGTTAAATAACATCATTTTATAGTAGAAAAACTAAGAGGCTATATAAATTTTACAATTATATAAAAAATATCTTGCAAAAGAATTGGGGGTTTATATAAAGAAACTAATAACATATAATGGTACTGAATTGTCAAATAATTCTCTTAAAACATATATAAGATAGAATGGTATCAAACAATACTACAGTTCTCCCTATACTCCAAAAAAAATTGAGTATAATAAATGATATATAGGTGCTTGGTGGAAATTGGATAAAGTATGTTAGTAGAATAAAATCTTCTAAAGTTATTTTGGTGGGATGATGTTAATACTGTTGCACATGTTCAAAATTGATTCCTGTTGGGACCAAAAACCAACATGACTCCTTACAAAATGTGTTATACCAAAAAACCTTCATTGAAATACATCAATATCATTAGAATTCCATGTTTTGTTAAAGTCAATAATCCATATTTTCAAATGTTTAATGATAAAGAAAAGGAAGGAACTTTCATGGGTTATTCACCAAATGGGAATGCCCTAAATGTAGGAACAAACATATAGAAATGTTTGTAGAATCATATGCTGTGAAGGTGATTGAAAATTATTGTTCCATAAAAAAGGTTTTTCACAATGCTTCAGATGAAACATTGGATAAATTCAATAACATTGAATTTTATCCAAAACAACAACATTATTTTTCAAATGAGTCATGTAGAGATGAAAGTGATACTTGGGATGAAACCATGAGACTTTATAACATAAAAATTAATGATTAATCTAAAAACATTAATGGGAATTAGAAGGCCCCAGTTTAGGGAGGAAGGAAGTTTAGATTAGAATTTCGGACATCAGTTATCTCAAATGTGGAACCTGAATCAGTTTCCAATTATATTAAACATAAATAATGAGTGGATTCTATGGATGAAGAGTTGGATTAGATTGGTAATAATGAAACATGGGAACTTCTTCCAAGTCCAGCAATTAAAATTAACATAAGAACCAAGTGGGTTAACAGAAATAAATTAAATGAACATGGAGACGATTCAAGAAACAATGAAAGACTTATTTTTAAAGGTTATGCACAAGTGGATGGTGTGGATTTTGATGAAAACATTTCACCCACTATAAGGATAAATACTATTTCGATGTTTCTTGCAGTGTCTTTTCATCCTAATTACAATGTTTATTATGTGGATGTAATTTTAGCTTTCAAAAATAGTGTAATTTAGGAAGAAGTGTACATTGAACAACATTGTGGGTTTTTACTTGATGAGGATGAGATTATAGTATTAAAATTGAAGAATGCATTGTATGGGCCAAAACAAGATCCAATTTCTTATTACTTGATGCACAACAATTTTTTGAGAGATATTAAATTTTCTAAAGGAAGAGTTGATAGAAACTTGTATGTGAATGATGTTGAATCTAGTAATTTAATAATATTTATTTATGTGGATGATATAACTTTTGATGGGGATGAAGAAAACGTTGGTGAAGCATTTTTTGAAGATATGAAGAAGAATTTTGATATTTAATTGTTGGGGGTATTAACATTCTTCCCTAGCATAGAAGTTAAACAAAAAGAATGATACATTTTATTATCTCCCAAAAAGTATTCCATATAATTTTTAAAGAAGATTGGAATGGAATTATAAAAATTTGTTTCAAATCCTTTTTCATTGAGCACAAAGTTGAACAAAGATCAATTTGGAATAATTTAGAAACAAATTTTTTTTCAAAAGCTGATAGGAAGCCTTCAATACATTACATCTTCATGGACTGATATAGTTAATGATGGGACTTTTTGTTCCAGTTAGCAATATAATACAAAAGAATCACACATGTCGGTATTAAAGAGGATTATGAGATATGAAAAAAGGAATAACTTAATATGAGCTATTATATAATAGAAACAGTGAGTAAATGTTTCATGGTTACACTGATGCTAATTGGAATGGATATTTTTATGATAGAAAATCAACTTCAGGAGGAGCATTTTTCTTAGGTGAATATTTTGTGAGTTGGCATAGTAAATAAACATTTATTGGTAACTTCGTTTACTGAAAAATTATATCATTTTAAAGCTACATAGGCTTGTACTTAAATGATGTTGATGATATTTTAGCTGGAATATTTGAAATTAAATGTTTCTAAAACATTAAAGATTCCTTGTGATAAATTGAGTGAAATTGACCATTATAAGAATTCCATCCAACAATTAAGATCAAAAATAATTGATATAATGTTTTACTTCATAAAATAGAATGTGGTTCCTGACATTGTTTTTTGGAATACAAATCAGAAATGTATCAGATTACATCTATCTTTACAAAATCAATGTTGAATGAAAGGTTTATCAAATTGAGGTTGAAACTCCCTATTCAGCCTCCTCCCATGTCATCCTAATCCTCATAAGAAAGTAACCCAAATATTCTTTGTATTAGGATAAAATGGGGTGAGGGGGTAAAAACATCTTTTTTAACTTTATAATAAGTTGTTACTTTACATTATTTTATTAATTTCATGTTGTTGTTATCTTATAATGGGGGATAGAAAAAGAAAAAAGAGTGAGACAATGAATAGTTTTAAAGAGAAAGTTAAATGTAAAAGGGGAGTATATCTTTTTATGTGGTTATCAGATAAAGGGGGAGAGAAAAATAAATATGACAGAGACAAATAAATGTGAGAAACTCAAAGATAAAAGTAAAGGTGGATTTTGAGTAAGGAGGAGTTTATCTTTATATGGATTCAAAATTTACTTTCCAACGAAGGTTCAAATCCTTCAAAAACATTAATTTATCTAGTAGTGTCGTGGTAGGAAACACTATTTTGAGAAAATCTATTTTTTAATAAATAAATAAAAACATGTTTTGTGAAACAAACCGAGAGTTGGAAATGTTGTTACCAAGGGTTATTAAGAAATCCAAAGGGGTAGATTGAATAACCATTTTGGTGATTTTTTTAACAATGGATTTTATTTTTTGACAACTAACCTTTTTGATAAAAATGTTTTTGATATATAGGAAGATGACGTTGTTGGTATCTAGAAGTTATTTTTTTGTGGAGAAAGAAAAAAAATTTCTAGGATAAAGGAAGTTGCTGACCTCATAGAATGTTACAGATTATGAAGGATATTTTTTTGAAAGACATATGTTTCTTGAGTTTAAATGATGTTGCTAATGGCATTTTTTTCGATAAAGAATAATGAAATAATATTTTGTTGAAGAGTAAAATGTTAGAATGTTTCTCGAACATTCTAAACAAAATCAGATGACGATTTTTTGATCATAGATATCCCATAAATCATGAAAACATTTATGATAAATATTTTTGAAGAAATGGTGAAGTGGTTTGAAGACATTTAATGAGAAACATTCTGAGAAAAAATGTATCAAGAGTTATGAGAAACATTCTAGGAAAAAATAAGATCCAAAAAATAACTAGAATTCTAAGAGAATCGTAAACTAAATTCTTTATGAATCGTAATCTTCATTATGCAGTGAATCGTAACATGAATTCTGGGAGAATCGTAACATGAATTCTTGAAGAATCATAACATGTATTCTATAATGAATCATAATGTGAATTTTGAGAGAATTATAACCTATATTATTAATGAATTGTAAACATTATTCTGCAATGTATCTTAATCTGCATTCTTTATAGAATCATAACTTGCATTCAGAGAGAACTATAATGTGGATTCTAGATGAATCGTAACCTGCTTTCTATAGAGAATCGTAACCTGCATTCTGAGCGAATCATAAACTACATTTTGAGAGAATTTTAACATGTATTTTACTCAGAACTGTAACCTACATTCTAAGTGAATCGTAACCTACATTCTACAGATAATCGTTACCAACATTCGGATAGGATCAAAACCTACATTCTAAGAGAATCGAAACCTGCATTAAGAGAGGATCATAACCTGAATTCTGAAATATTTAGATCTAGAATCATTTTTTTGAAACAATAGGATCCCACATAATCTTTTTGAAACAATAGGATCCAACATCATTATTTTTAATAATTTGGATCCCACATTATTGTATTGAAAAAAAAATCATAATAATATATTTACAAGTAAGAATTAATGTGGTCAAACATGAAATTATATTTTTCTTAAATCATAGAGAAATATATAGTGGTTTGACGAACTCAAAGATGAAGATTAAATGCGAGAAAGTTTCAGAGTTTGGATATTTCCGAATGCAGGGAAATATTTCAAGTTCCATTCATGAGTTGCCTATAATTTATTCTTCTGATCATTTGTTCGTTCGCATCTTTTTACTAACATGCAAAAGTCATAGCGATGGAAAATTTATAATTGTATGTTTCCATATAATGGTGAAGAATTGAATTTATAATTCTGTCAGAGTTGCAGATTTATAGACACAGTGGGAGTTCACCATATTCAATGAATTGGACTTAACATCATAGTTTTGAAATAATTTGATCATGAATAATTTATTTGAATGAATCAGACCCAACATTATTATTTCGAATGAATAAGATCGATCATCATTGTTTTGAAAGAATCAGATCTGGTATCATTTTTTTTAAGAATCAGATCCTACATTGTTGTTTTGAAGGAATCAGATCCAGTATGCTTGTTATGAATGAATTGGATCCAACATCATCATTTTGAATTAATCTGATCCAGCATCATTTTTTTTAAAAGAATCAGATCCATCATCATTGTTTTAAAGGAATCAGATCCATCATCATTGTTTTAAACGAATCAGATCCAACGTCATTGTTATGAATGAATCAGAACTATTATAATTTTTTTGAATGAATTAGATTCAGTATTGTGGTTTTGAGATAATTGGGTACAACCTAAATCAGATTGAGGATTTGGACTAAGCATTTGTGGAGCAGATTGAACAATGTTTTTATACATATTCATAACTAATCTTTTTATATAATAAAACATTGTAAAATTATGGGTGTCAGTATAAGCATTCATATTAGGAGATAGAAGATTTCTAATGGGAGTTGGCGCAAGTTGTATTTATTTTTCATTATAGTGGATTCGTATAGACCCATGAGAGTGGCTATGGAATGAACATAGGTTCACACACTGAGGCCAAACCTTGTAAATCATGCGAACCTTACTTACATTATAATTCATGCATGGTTAATTTTATACCAAAGGTTGATATGTAAAGAAATCATAACAAAATGTTGTATTTTGTTTCATAATGTTTTGGATCTTGTAAAAACTGAACAACTAATTCAACCACCCCCCTCTCAGTTGTTATTATATCCTTGGAACATTTAGAATAATTTATGTGAGAGAATGGTAATGGTGGGGATACAATTTCAATCCATATTCTCTAGCGGATAATCTTAAATGATTTATTTCAACTCGCATTTGTGGGTGGATTGTTCTTGTTCAGGGTGCACAAATGGGGGTGTGGCTGAAAATCCCAATTGTTGACGTGATGATGGCAATGAGGATGTGAATTCACATAGTATATATAGTCTTGGAATTTTTTTGCAAGGCGCTACACAAAATTATATATTCTAAATCTCTTATACATGTTTATGGGACCATACACATTGGGTATGGCTGTATATACACTCACATTTGGGGATATGAGTATCTAAACCCCGTCTCCCCTCTCAGAACTGATTTTTAGCCATCAGTCATCAAAAATATTAGGATTCTCCCTCTTATGATGAGATTAGTTGACGTCTTATCAAGCGATTGGATGGAATAATGGTTCATTTACCATTCATTTCCCATTCTTATGGGAATGGGGACCGAGGATGGCATGTGGATTATTGATCAGTTGTAATATATCCTTCCCTTTCAAGGTGGGGTATTTGTGTTGAGATAGGAATACAAAGTTAGTTTCAATCCTTACACCCTACACTAATTTTTATGGAAGTTTTGATTACTCCAATAATGACCATGATGGTTTATATGGTGGTACTTATTCAACTCAACACCTTTATTATCTAGTTTATATGGTTCATTTTTTAACATGATGATGGTATGGGTTGAAATTAGATTCTTCAACTTATTTCCAGGTACAGAACCATCCAAGAATATGTGTTGAGTTTTGATATCATATTACCTATTTACATGTTGAGGCGGAGAACAACTAAGGATGATGAGGAAGGAGGGCTCCCAAAACTGTGGGATCGATGGTGTGCATTAGTTAGGGCACGATGTGGTGGTAGGGTCAGTCCAGTTTATGTTGTAGTGATTTTATAGTTGAAAATTTCTTGTCATGCACAGGTAAAAACTATACAAATTAAAACATAAAAGTCCAATTTTTCTAGGAATGTGGATTAATGACGAATTCATACCCTCAAGAGTAGTTTTAAGTGAATAATTCAAGGTCTAGGTAATATAATGCGATTCATAGATGTTCATAGTGATTTTTTTATCCATAATGCATGGGAGAGTAGTGGGATCCTCATAACGAATAACTACCTAATTAGGAAATATTAAAATCTCCAATTAAAAAAATATAACTCAAAGGGTTGTGCCATGTGATGGGAGGTTTCCATGATCCCTAATCCAATGTGATGAAATTAATGGAAGACCAAGAAGACCGAATTTACTATTGTGACTTAACACGTCCAATAATTGACTGAGGGAGTAACTATTTTCAATTATATCTTCTCCAGGACATTATATTTATTGATGGTATATTGGAGATGATGGGGGGTGAATCATTATAGGAGTCCAAGGTATGTTATAACTCTCATTAATATACCATGGATGAATTTACTTATGCTAATAGGGTATATCTTCTGATCCTATTTTCCTTAGATATTACTAAACCTCTATGATTTTTCCAAACTCCAATTTCTCTATTGTAAGAACCGACGAGCATAGAAGAGGGGGAATTATGAAATGAACCCTAGGAATAGGATGAAAAGCGACCCCAAATCTTTGAAGAGGCACTCGAATGGGTTCATCCCTCATTACTCTCACCATTGTTGGCTGACCATTCATTGATGAAGTGGCTCTTAGGTTTTTTGTTATGACTAAATATTCTGAAATTATTTATTTTAACCCTTCTTCTGAATATAGATTTTCTACACTCTATAATGTCTTATGAATAATTTTTCTTCCTTTATAAAGGGTCAACACATCTCTCTATGGGCCTTTAAGTGAATTAGTCCTTATTTAACATTTTATTGTATATGTTTGGTGAGCTAATTCCATTTTTCACATTTTCCATTTTATTTTTCCTCCGATAATTCACTCTCTTCTAAAAATGTACTTTGTACAATAGTTAAAACTATGTTTGGAGATCATCATGTCATAGTGAAGCTCGATCACGGTATAATAATGGATGATGAGGTTGTGCCTTCAACTAAACTAATTGAGGATGATGTGGGAGCTGGGACAACCACAGAAATTCAGAAGGACTTAACTACTTGTGCCAATGGAAAAATTAAGGTGGTGGAAATAATTTTTGAAAACTAGATTATTGGCAAAGCTATAATGATTATTCCTATCTTAGAAATGATTTTTATGGTTGCTGATGGAGATAATACATCAACAAAGGTGGTTAATATCAGCCTCCAACGAAGGAATTTGAAGAGGGTGAGGTGTCTGAGCCTTCCTTGGAAGTTGTACATGACGTGGAAAGGTATCCCATAGTTGATGAAGGATATGAAGAGGAATCATTATACATTTACATAGTACTTAGTTCACATGAGTAATTTGATGGAGATAAACCCAACACTAGTATTCTTGTTGTCTTCCCTCTGTAAAAGCCTATTCCACCCAATGATTTCGACAATCATATTTTAGTCATGGATGAGGCTAACCATGTTGTCTAATTGAAGGTGTTGAGAATCATATAGAATTTACTCACTTTCACCTTAAAGGTAGATCTTCTTAAACTATCTTGGATCTCACTCTCATTAGTTATTTATCCTAGGGACTATCCGAGTTGATTCTCTTGTCCTCCAAACACAATCTCAAAAAATTATCATTAGACTGGAACATTTCATATGGTGGATGTTTAATGTCATATGAAACAAGAAGATGGTTGTGGGATCCTAGGTTCTATAGGAAGATTATGATTAGATCTCTCTCATGGAAGAGAATATCAAAATTCATTCTACTTTCATCGTTACTCATTCATTGATCATCATCCAATTATGGGATCAGTTTGTAGCAGTTGTGGATATGGAAGTGGAGGCTACATCTCTCTTGGATGAATTAAATTCCATGATAAATAATGTGTCAATCATGGTAAATGATGTTTTACCTACCACTAAGGAGGAGGCTATTGATCTAGAAGGGCATAATTGAAATATAGAGGATAATCAATAGTGGCCGGATAAACTAGAGTGCTCAGTCACAGGTTTTCTAACCTTGGAAAATTTAATTTATTAGGAAATAAAATGGAGGCTCCCGCATGTGGATGAACCCCAATATTTTTTAGTATATTCCAACCTTTTTATATTCTTTGATGTGTTCATTTTGGAACATATTGATCAGATCAACAAGATAACTAAAAATGTATCCCTAATCCCTTCTGAATAATTATTGATATGGTAAATAACAGTTAAAATATTATTTATCATTTATATTAGAGTGATAAATGTAGTTTGAAAACTAGAGGTCTGGTATTTTTTATCAACCAACACTAGTTTCTTGACCATAAAAGGTATGGATGGAGTATAGGTTTCTTTATTCTAATAACATTATATAAAAACCTACACAACCACTAAAATTGGGCAGTTCCAGGGGTTTCAAATTATTTCCAAATATTATGTGTTGATGTAGATTATAAATCGAGATTCACATGACCTCGAACAACAAGTGGGGATGAGATAAAAATAGAGGATGATAGCTAACCTTGTTTAAATCATGGATTTTAGTATCATTTTTTCAGATATAGGGATACAAATTTGGATCGACCACTGAATATATACAAAACATGTGAACCGCCTCATAATTTCTTCAAATGTAGCTCATTGTATCTGTCTGTGATGGTTGGTGACTGATTTTGGCCATACATCATTTTCATTAGGGGGTCACGTTCTGACATTAATGTTTGATGGGGATCCATTTCATGGGAGTTGTGTAGCATGGTGATGAACTGATGTAATTTTTTATTTGAATTTAACAATATTTTAATTACACTATTGTGGTTTTGAGTACATTGGGTAGGTGTATCAGCCAGAACAATGGATTGGCTCACCATACAATGAGATTTATACCTTAGATGCAAGGTGATTTATGAAGATGAATGATGTGGATGGAGATAGAAAATTGTAGGTGGAATTTAATTCTCATGGAATGACAAAAGATGCTATAAATCATTACATAATTCATTGAAGATGATATAAAATAATTTATCATCAAAAGATTATGATGATTTACATTGGGTTTAACATTATATAATGAGATGATATGTCATGCAGTTTAACATAATGCAGTGAGGATCATGTTTCATGAAATTTACCTTCAAGTGATTAGGATGACATACATCAAGTTTAATAACATATAGAGAGGTCTATATACATATTAACATTTTTTGAATACTACGGTCATAAAATATTCTCTCATAGTTTGGACATGGTGTTTGATATATCATTTATAACACCCAACTAAACTAGTTGATAGGGGAATTAGGGGGCAACAAAATGGGTGTATTGCGTATATGAGATCATTAAAAATGGTATATTATTATTTAGATATATTGTTTTCCTAAACTGATAGGTTTGGCAGGGATAGCCAAATTATTGTCGGGTTCTATAGTGGGTGACTTCTAGATTTTTACCTCCAATAGTTAATCCATTTATTTTTCCCTTGTTGTTGGAGTGTCCTAGCAGGGGAGTATAACACATTCTCATGTTTTCATTTGGTTTATTGACTATACATACATTCATGAATATTTCATTCGGCGGTTTATGTGTATACCAGTCGGACAAAGAATATTAAAATAGTTTATTGTCAAAATGATTGCTCCATGTGTATGGAAATAGTTTAAGGTCATAATTCTTTGAACATAAATCCTATTTTATGTTCATTGAGCTTGGACCATGATTCTATAAATATTTTATGATCATAATTCATGTACGAAGACTCCTTATTTAAGATTGTAGAGTTTGGACCATAGATGAAACCCATTTTAATGGTTGTAATGCCTACACCTTAGGGGGCTTGTGTCGGATGGTTAAAAAATGATGGAAATAATGTTCCTAGGAGTCCAACCACCTAGAAAAATAATTTGAGGTGAGTTTCATACACTTCAAGATACTAATTCTTACACAATTGGTTTTGTGTCTCAAATGATTGTGTTCACTATATGGGAGATTTAACCTGACATGAATGAGGATCCTTGGAGGTTCATCCATATATAACATCATTATGCCATCATGCACATATTTTATGGTCGTGATACATGGAACTTTTGTCCTAATTTAAGGACAATGTGTTCTGACTGGAGGGTTTATGTCATAAAAGAACAAGTGTAGAATGAAAGAGTATAAAATGAATGTTAATAAAGGACCAAGGAGGCTCGGTCCCACATAACACATTCCTAGGGTGACTATCACATAGTTTACAGACATGATTCATGGAATTTTGTTGATATTTTATGGACATTGAGTTAGGACCAATAGGTGAATGATGATACCCATGTGTCTCAACCTTGATTGGTTAGAATCCATTAATAGATTTAATCACTTGTGAGCGATTCTTGATATGATAAACAAAGTGCGGTATGAGGTTCCCATTGTATATAGGAGAGAACAAAATAGAGGGGAAAAGTCACTAACTTAATGTAGTTATGAAATGGGGAATCATGACATCTATGACATGGATAGTTAAAAGGCAATGAACAATGGGTAGTAAATAGCTGATGGCCATGTTCAAAACATATGTTGCACACAATCACTAGTCAAAGTTGGGGAAACAAGTAAGGGATCGACTGTTGACACAATTTGAATCATATGAACCTCCATCTTTTATTTAGGTCCCTAATATGAATAATCTCAAAATGTTTGTTGATCCATTGGGGCTATACTCCATTGTTTTTAGGGATCCCATTCATATCGGGATTCTGATGATTATCAAAATAAAAAAATTAACGATGTTCATAAATGTAAGTGAGGAATTTCCGGGATGTAATTACATAGGAGATATCCCAACATACAGTCAATCTCACTAGATAAAAATGATAGTAGGTGAGGATCATGTCGGGTTAAGAGGGGGCAGTTAAATGAGTCGATGTAGGGATGGAACTAGGATAAGAGATTTGGTTATCACTATATATATCATCTGAATGATAATCAAGACACATTTCATTTTGGAATACATTGAGGTAATATATTGATGTTAGAGGGTTATTTTATTCCCTAGGGAATAAATTGATTCACCGTGTACTAATAATAAGTGGAAACATATTTTCACATTACATTGTAAGATTTCAGTGTAATGTTTTTCATTGAGAAAGTTGGTTTTCTTCATCCCAATTTTTTCATTAGTGGAATTGAAATTTTTTTGGGGTAAAATTACAAATTAACATCATATGATAAGGAATTTGTTGTTTTCCATACCATATTTTTCATATGAGCTTCCAAATTTTATATTGGGTAAGGCTATAGTTTACCAACAAGTGATATGAAAATTGGTTTTTGGTTATCCAATATTTTTTATTTTAGGAATGGAATAATTATTTGGGGTAAGGCTACAGTTTAATGTCATGGGATTAGGATTTTGGTATTTATACTTTATATTCATATGATTAAGATTGTTTCTACTACTAGTTTATGATCATGGATCTTAGACAAAAGGGTGTGCGTGTCCGAAAGTGGTCTGTCTGGCCTAGAAGTGTGATAACTAGATATGAACAGAGTTCCACAAAGACCCTTTTCCATAAAAACTTCTAAGATGAAGTGAAAAAAAGATTTCATCATGATGATTATGGAGGAAACATCCCATAATGTGTAGATTATATGTCTAAAACTATGATAGAAGATCCAGACATCAATATATATCCCCTGGGAATGGGAATCAAGACACAAAAAGTTATAGAACTCAGAATATTAAATGACTGATGTTGGGGGTTGTCATCTCTAGAGAGGAAATTGTATGAAATCATACATTTTATATGAGTAATCATATGTTCATTTAAAAATGTAAATATATAGTTTAATTTTGCATTATGAGTCCCATCATTTTTTTGTGTCTCAAAATTTTGTGCATAAAATCATTGGTTTATAAAGGATATTGGTCACTGTTTAAAATCATGTGCTGAAAACATATGAAGGGATTTTGAATAGATCATACCATATATTCATTCCTCATCTCAATACATATGGGAATCTCGATTTTCCTTTGAGCCATGGAATATTATTGGGCCTTACACCTATAAAGGAATCTTTAAAGGGAATTTTGCGGGTGATACTTCTGTCAAGAGTGGGGATATTTTTATTAATTATTGGATGGGCATGAAGTCATGAGGAATAGATATCACCACATATCTTAGGGGAATGATAATCAATACCAATGTAGTTCGAGGATATGGAATTGTGGAATATCAAAGAAGAAATAATGAGGGACTATCCTTTCAGATGGAGAATGTACATTTATTTTATATTTTATGAATAATACAAGAGGACATTGTCTACACAGTATAATGATATGTAGGTAAGACAAATGTTATATTGTTAAATAGATTAAATTCATGGTGTTCGGACAAGGGATTTTATTATTTATGGTTGTTCATGTGGAATTAAAAAGGTAAAGATAATGTGAAAATTGGGAGATGCAAGACCATATGTCACATGAATATCAAAAATTAAAATTCACATAGATTATGGTCAAAATTATTAGGCCATAAGTGCATCAAAATGGATAAATATTGGTGAACATGATTCCACCTACTGGGGAAATGGTTTATGTTGAATTTGTGGTTGGGCATGAGGAAAAGGGGTCTAGGTATCACTATTTATCAAAACAAAATTGTAAATCAAGCCACACATATATCTGGAACACTACATTGTATATGGATGATGGTGGAAGTGAAGGATATCATCCCATAAGAGGAAATTAAAGAATGAATGTGTTTAAATTGGGAATCCCATGTTTATGACATGGGGTGAGGATATAGTTTTTCATTCTGTACTTTGGAAACAGGTTTCTAGGACATTTCACACATGATATAAGAGGCATAATGTGTTTATTTCTTTGGGAAATACTAAATTTTAAAATCTTATGTTAATGAAGTTGTTTTTTTCTTCTCACACATGGTATATAAGGAATCACATGTGTATTATATTGGGTAAGACTGTATTTTAACATCATATTCCAAAGAATTTTTTTTCTTATCTCAAACATGGTATATGAGGAATCTTATGTTTATTGTACAAGATATGAAGATAGTTTAACATCATGCATTGAGGGTGACCTTTTTTTTTGTTATCTCACACATGGTTTGTGAGGAAACCAATGTCTATTAAAAAGGTTATGACTATAGTTTAGCGTCACATGAGGAGGATGTTGTGATTTTCTATTTAATGTCATACCACTCAAGACAATGTATGATACTAGTTTATGGTCATGGTTATCAAACCACTGAGTGTTGAGAATAGGTTACAGTCATACATCTTAGAATATATGGAAATGAAATAGTTTCAGGCCATAATTCACAGAAAATATTTGTTCTTTTTATTTTTAGGTTGTTGATATTATACCATAGTTGTTTTCATTTAAGGACATATATCGTTTACCATAACATAAACTTGAAGTATTTCTTGTGAATATAATATTTTATGGGTGGTGTGATACACTCTCTTTCCATGGTAATTAAATTGTATGATATAGTGTAATTAAAATTATGGATAATGTAATTTCTATTGCATTTTTGTTCTAGCTTATGATTATTTTTCCATGTAACATTGGAATTTGGAGATAATGTACCATGTCACCTTGAAGGAAGGTGAGGTAGAATATATTATTGTTGAATTATCTCAATATCATGTTCATGTGCCTCTCTACATAATGCAAATTCATAATGTCTAATTTTATCAAGGGCCACCAACTTAGCTAGATAGACGTATATTATTTGTTATATTGTCCTTTGGTCATTAATCAGTATTGGGGGTGGTGGAAAATGAGATTCCTTGAGTAATATGGACTCTGTTCTACAAAAGATAATGTATGGGGTGACCTCGGTGGAATTTCAAATTTTCATCTAACATGACCAAAGGGAATTAGAGAGTTTTTTGGACCAAATACGTTTGTTCTGGACTATAATCATCTATAATATGTAAGATAAGGTCTTATTTAATTTTTCAATAATCCCATTTTCATAATCAACATAGTGGGAAATATGGTTGGACCAGATTTTGTACCAGGAATACAATTTCATCAACTCGATAGAAAATAAATTGCAACTATTTTATTTTAGAATAGTGTGAGGCACCCAAAACCGATGGATAATGTGGGTGATCATGAACTCAATCACAGACTGGGATTTTAATTTCTTGAGGGTAACCACTTATTCCTATTTTAAAAAGTCTATTGTGGTCAAAATAAAACTACATTTTCAATATGTTTGTAGGTATTATGGTCTCATAATTTTTTATCCCCATATAATAAATGAATAGAAATATCTGGTATTTTGGATAATATTTAGTGTTATATGAACAATGTTAAAAAGGATATGACATTAATGGCACATCTTGGGGAAGCCAATACATTATTGTACCTTGGATGGATGAAATTAGACAAACCACATAATTTGTTGTGAGATCTTTATTCTTAATTGGTGGGATCCATTGGATCCGGAAACAAAATCTTACGTGAATTAAGATATATCAAATCCATGGATCCAACCAAGGACAATTACATCAATCCATTTCTTATTGAATGTTTTCTCATGGTTAGGCCCCATTTAGAGGGTTTAACTACATGACAAACGATTCCATCAAGCTCCACATAGTCTATTGTAATATTTCCATTATAGAGACACTCCAAAAATGGTGTCATCTAATTGTCTATTACCTCAATTGTGGTGGGATTTGAGGGGAATAGTCTAGAAGTACTGGCTGTCCACTGATATACGTGTTGGTCATTATTAACTTAAGTGGTGAGGGTGATGACCTTATGGTTTACCCCATGAATGAAAATGTCATCCTATTTAGGTACTGCATGGGATGAAACTAAACATTCAAAAACATTGTCTTAACAGATCTATGTTTTATGAATATGGTTCATCATTGGCTATGAAGGGAATAAATCCATCAATAGGTGAGTATGTTCTAGAAGGGTAGAAATTTATTTATTTCTAATGACTAATTCACCGTGATAATTTTTAATTTATAGCTCAGAGTCTCCCTTCATGGGTAAATATGGTAAATAAATATATAGGGACAAATCATGAATTGTAACGAGGGAATAATAGTCCCCCTTGATGTTAGTGTAAACTTTTGACAATATGAATGAGTGTGAAAAGATTTTATGTGTTCGATTGATGTAGATTATTCCTATGCATATCCTATTGATCTTGGGGTGGTAAAGCCTTCTAAAAGACACACATTGAGAGGCACCATAGAAATTCACCTACCAAGACTTTACAACATAATCCACTAAGAGAATATATTTATCTAGAAAATTAATATACAAATTTTGTTCTTCAAGGTCTATATATGAAGCTAGGAAGTCTTTATGTGTCTTTTTTTATTTCCTTTTATTTGAAATTCCATATTTTGAATTGATATTGAATTATAACCCAATATGCTAATATTACCATCACCATGGGGTGGTTGAGGATGTACAGTAGTGTGTCTATCTGGGACACCGACTATATTTGATAGTGCTTAAAATAATTTCCCTACATCAACAATGTGAATACTAGCATGAGTAAAATATTATTGACGGGGTCGTATATTATGACCATGTCAAGGATCGTGCAGTTTGGATAGTATAGGCTATTTATATGCCTTAAATGTTATTTTAGAAAATAGGCACATTGGGTAAAATTCTAGAAATGTCATGTAAAAACATATTTCTTCAAAAGGGTGGAATCAGAAATAGAATCTGTAGTAGGAACATCATAATGCACAAAAAGCAAGGATGGTAGGCCTCAAATCACTTTAAAGGATTCATTTTTTCACAATCCTCATACTGGGATTACACTTGCAGGCTAGATTTGAAATAATTATTGAATGCAGGATAAGGGTCCATGGATTCATCATAACATTAGTATATTTCCTGATGGTGGTATTAGATTAATAGGCATTATTTATTTTGTGTAAATCTCAATGTAAATAAATATCTTATGGTAGATCAATGAAATTATCCATATGTAATCATGAATGCGCACTTATTGGGATTCATCTTCAAATGAATGGAGAAGAAGATGATGAAAACTATTTAATGATTTTTGATATGGTCAAGGTGCTTATAGGATTTAAAAACCAGATCATCCATGTAACACTGTACCAATATCCCATGAATTGGTTTAAATATGTGGTGCACGACACACTGGTAATTGGCACCATCATTTTTTAAGGAGAAAGGCATCATCTTGTAGCAGAAAGTTATTAGGGAACCCAGATGTTGGAAGCTATTCATCCTTAAGGGATATACAGATCATTGAATATTTGTAGTATTATTCCATGAAGGATTTTTCATATAAACCATTCATAAAATCAATCCATATATCATTCTCCATAAGAGAAAAACCATCCTTCCGATAACTATGGTTGAGTTCTTGGAAGTGGAAGCAGACTCTGATCGTCCCAATATTCTTCAATAATGGGAAAACTTTTTCTTTCCACCTTGGTTATTGGAACTCCAAAAAAATTTGGATATAAAAATATTTTAAAATTTTGATATATCCATAACCCTATTATAGGGGTCCATCATTGTAGGAGCCTATTTGAACCCATGATGATCCACGTTGAGGTAAAGGGGATGAACATAAATCTGAGGATCTAGACCTAGAATCTCATTATCACTCTTGGAGAATACAGCAAAGAAATTTTTTAGTAGGTCTTGTTAATCCTTTACAAGATGTCACCCTATGATCAGTAACCTAATTTGTTGATGGGGACACCTTCTCTCATCATGGTTGTTTCATTTGGGGAGGTTATTCTTTGAGGGGTTGCACTATGTGAGGTTTCTCTTGCAGTTTCATATCTTGTAAAGTGGATTGTATGAGTATTGCCTCCAAAAACATTCCAAGAACATTAGCTTCTATATCTTCTTTTATGGGACCTATCAAGGGGTTTGAAAGGGGAAATGGGTGTGACTGTTTTTTGGTCCATTGCAAGGATTCTTATTGATAGAGAGATTTTTAGGATATCTGTTGAATGAGGCATGGGTAGATCAGGGAGATGATTGAAGGTAATAATTAATTTCCAAATTTCTATATAAACATTGTAATATGATTTTCCATTGAATTTGAAATGTTGATAGAATTATTGAGTCCCTTTTAATACAACATGAAGTTGGTGACTCACTCATGGGGCTAATATTTTAACATGAAGAGGTTGGTGATGTTGTTATTATGTGAGGTGGAGATGAACTAGTAGAAGAACTATATATAGTGGTCCTACAAACCCAAAATGGACTATGTGGGTAGATCAATAGAATAGAATATTTTAGGCCCTTCCCATATATAGAAAAATAGTTAGATATTGGTGGAGTTTTGTTGTTATGGGTTCCTCAAAATTGGACAAGGCATTGGGGAGAAATGGGAAATGATTTATAGGATCCACCATCATGTTAAAAGTGGTCAAGCTAGGATTTAAAAATTCCAAGGGGACTCAAACATTCCTAACCCATGCTAGGTATGGATTTATTATGTGCCGAATTTCCACCTATCACATTTCCATAGCCTTGAGATATAAAATTATATAAGCTATCATGTCATATTGATGAGGATTTGTGGCCACCAATTAATTTATAGTCTAATTAATATGGTTATAATGACGACCATGATACTGAGATATATAATAAAGATTTTAATATGGGTTTTATGACTCATATCATGGTCATTTTTTGTATCCCTATGCTACCTCCCAAACAGAGTGCATGGGTTCACCATGTACAAATAAGGGCTCCCAACCATGGGGGATGAGGTTCCCTAATGGGAGAGTTAATGGATGTATTTTGAAAATGTCATTTTCTAGAAGATTCCCTTTAATAATTTATACATTGATCATTTTATATTCCTTATTGCCTAGAATCAATGGGGCTATCTCATGGTCCGACTCAGAATTTGGGAATTCCTTCTATCGACCAATGGGCAAAACATGTCCCTTTAACTTTTCAATATATAAACAATTAGATGAAAGAAACATCATTGGGACTCCTGAGGCCCACTTATTATCTATACTAATGGGTACATGTACCTATTGGGGGGGTGGTCTTCTTAGGGACTTGTGATCCCATGGAGTAAGGTTTCCATAAAATGTTCTACATCGATAGTCCAGTTTCTATGTTCGTCAGTGGGTTTGATGGTGACCATATTCACCATAGTAGCTGTCTAGGTGAAAACATCTTGGTCATTAGGTTATTTGGATTTATGGTTTTGTGGTCACCATAGGATTGTTCTAATATAGATGGCATTATGCTTACCCCATCATCTGATATGTATATTTTAATACACCACTATTACACGATAGTTGATCATTGTGACGATTTAACTATAGGTGTTATGTATAGTCTTGATGTATAAATTTAATTTAGTTTTTTATCTTCTAATAATGTTGTGATCTTAACTCTCTTGCAGAGTAAGTGAATGGAATCGAGCTTCTCATGGAACCTTGGGTTGGTGAGATGATGGATGAAAAGGTTATGAAGTATCATTGAGATACTTTGGAAAAAAATATTTTTTTTCTCCATGAGGGAATTCTAGAAGGAAAAAATATAGTGGTGAAAGTGAAAAAACAATATTGATCTCTATTATGTGACGATGAGTTTCCACAAGTCACCATGTTCACTGCTAGGGGATAGTTCAATCCCTTTTCAGCCAAAGCCTAGATTGTTGGAAGTCAAGATGAATGTGATGTCACTAACACATAACTTCATTCCTTTTTTATTTATCAATAGAAGGGGTAACTCACATGTAAAATATCAACTACATGATGGGATGTCACTATCATGATGAGGTAACTTCATGTTCATATCCATATACGGAATGGGTTTTACCATTTCCACATGAGGGAGGACATTTTTTCCTTTTGAGTCTCAACAGAATGATCACAATCAACTTATGGAATCAAACTAGATCCTAAATTGTCCACATATTTCATTGTTATGTTGGAGTGGAGGGAAACTAACAGTGATGGAGATGGTTGTGCTCTGTGTCCCTGAAAGGGGGTCATAAAATTAACCACATAACATTTTCTACAGAGCAATATAGGGACCTTGTGTACATAATCATCCAATATTATAATACTAAATTGGTAGGATTGTTAACCAATATTTGGTGTCATGGTTGATAGTTCTCTTATCTATTTATATACCACTTCATATTTGACGCACGCCTGTCGTAGGGCGTGGCAAAACAAATTTTTTCCTAAGTTAAAATGTAGTAATGTGGTTGACCTAGGATGTCTCCCGAAGAGGAGTGCACACAAAATGGGTTGTCACTTTAAAACGGGGGTAAAAATGTTGTGAACGGAAATTTGAAATTCAAATGATTGAAAAGCAATGAAATTTAAAAAGGGTGATTAGGTCGGGGTCGGTTTCCTAATTATAATGCTATCCTTGTTCAATTTAATTCAAACCTCTTCTTCTTAGTTGATTAAAGTGAGTTTCCACAATCGTTTCCTCTCACTTCCTTGGTGAAATTATTATTGTGAGAGAAAACCTTACCAAGATCTCGGTTTGGTCAACTCTTCTTCCATGTGTAAAATAGTTGTATTGAATATCCTTAATTGAAATGGGCAATTCCCGATTGGGTTTTGTTTATCCCAAACAATCAAGAACATTCACTACACCTTTTACACGTACTGACGATCGTCGAGTACTTCACCACTAATTCCTAGTTTATTCCATCGTATATAAACCAGAAATTAGTGGAGGGAGATATTGATTATTTTACCAAGGAAAAAATAAATAACGGAATTAATATTCAAGAACGATCGCACTTGATTATAAAATCCGCTATAAGAATTTGAAAACAACTTTGAAGAAAAAAGAAATTTATTCAATTGTGTCCAAGAACTCAAGCATTACAATGTAGAAAACCAACCCTTCCCCAATCACTCCAAATGTTTACCCCACCATGGTAAGGGTAATCGAGTTGAATGGGGAAGAAGAAGGAATTAAAAAACTATGAAAAAGAAAATAAATAAAAGAGAAAGCCGAAAAGTTCTCCTTCTTGGTGTCCCGGAAGGAATGGGATGGAGAATGGATGGCTTGAGAGGGTGGAGCTCTCCTCCTTTTATAGCCAGAATTCTTCACCCTAATGTCGACGCGTTGTAGCCCCATTAAATGACATCTTCACGCGTTGGGCCCTTCTTGAATGTTGTTTATAATTCCCTTGGCCGTGTCCTCTCAAAATTTCAGCGGATTTGGACATGTATTCCGAGAGTTATGACCGTTTTACTATGATCATTTATTCTGTCTAGTCAGACTCTCCAAAACGACATCCTCCGGATTAAGGTGCTTTAATGGCCCCATAAACGGCCAATTCACTCGGTGATTCCTTCATAAAAGATCCTCCCAAACTCCTTTCGCGTCCACCCACCGAATTTCACAAGCTTTGGGCCCACAGTGGTCGAGTTATGGATCCCACATCAAAACTAGGCAGAACTGAAAACAGTTTTCTTGAGCCAACTTGTGAGCTTCATTGGAGCTTCCATATGGACGATTCAGATTTTGGTCCAAATATATTAAATGAAGCCCTGGATGTGTAGAATCTGAAACAGAAAGAATTTCGCAATTTGGATCAGTGTAGATAATGTTATGGCCAATCTACCGAAATAATTTAAAACTGTTAAAAAATCCAAAATGGCCAATTTTTACAATTCAGCTCAAAATAACACCATTATCATAAAAATGAAACAATTCATCTTAGAAGAACAATTTTGTGGGTTTAAAACAATGATATTCAATATAAATTAATTGAAAATATTTTCTCTATCAATTCCCTCACACTTAGCACTTGGACTCCTGGACAAGTAAAAATCAAATCAAATCAAAATCAAAACACATATCAATGAGATCAATCAAATCAATTTCAAGAAACAAAAAGATATCATGCCTCATCAAAAACTGTTATTTCAAGTTCTCCATTTAAGATTTTAATATATTTCCACTTCATTTCTTATCCCATGCGCACAAAACACCTACCTCACATGAATTTTCTCTCATCTCACAAATGTAAAGGCTGAACAAGGTTTTTCTCATCCAAACTCACACAAGAGTCACCATAGGTTTGATAAATTCCTAATTCTCCACCCGATGTGAGTCAAGAACATGTGTTTCTCATGAGGACTTTTCAGGGTTGTTCTGTGGCTTCCGGTTGGTAGGATTTAGATGTTAAAAGTTCTGAGGCCGAAAAAGGAAGGCTTGGCTCTTATTGAAGAAAAATTACAAGATTCCAGTTTTCACTCAAATATGGTCTCCTTCACTTCCCCTTTGTTGAAAATAGGCTACATCATCATTCAATCAGCTCAGCAGCAAACATTTCAATCTTTTCAAACATGATTTTTTTTAAATCTCCAGATAGGCACAACTTTCTTTTTACATTGGAAGCTCCAGAAAGGCACAGCTTCTCTTGTCATAAAAGCTCCAGAAAAGGCACAGCTTTCAACAGAATAATTTTTCAGCATCACACACATCTCTTCCACAATTTATTTTCCACCCAAAGTATAACCAAATGAGGTATTACACCACAAGACATCTTCCCCCACACTTAAGTTCAACAAGATCATGCAATTTTACTTCAAGAGCAGGTATGATAGGGAAAATTGGCTTGTAATGTGGCTAACCTAACAGGCAATTCATGGATACTAGGGGCTACAATGAAGGATAAATGTAAAGGTGGGCCATAATGAAAAGGATTATTTTGAAAAAGGTGCTTCAAACAAAATAAGTGCCTCAATCATTTAAAACACACGTACCCCAACCCTCAAGTTTTGAAAGGAATAAATCAAATTCTGGTTAAAGCAAGCATGGTCTGGTTCTCTCAAGAAATGAGGTGAATGAAAAGAATATGACAAAAATGGTTCAGAAGCCTCACATGAAAGTTATTTCAAAGATATAGACAGTGAAATATGGCATGGGTTTCAAAAATCAGTGTACTTTTCATGAAATTCTAAAATATTTGAACTTGAAAAGAAGTCATTTCAGCATTCATTTAAGCTCGGTTTCATGAAATAGATTGGTTCACTCATTGACATGGGTTTCAATAATGGTATTGATAATCTTTTCAGCTCAAAAGTTTCAGAAACACACCAAAAATTGAAAAATAAACACACAAAAATTTGAAAACACACATTTTTTTTTTGAAAACAAACATCAAATGAAAATCCTATACTACAAAAGTTCCCTCCCCCACACTTAAATGATGCAGTGTCCTCGATGCATTCAAGTGGATTTAACATGTAAGCCAATTTTCAAATTAATCAAAACATCAAGAAAGTGTGAAAGAGAGGTACAACCTGATTTATTCGTAGTGCAACATTGAGTTAACCTCCTAAGTTTTTCACTTTGAAAACCTACACATAAACGAAGAAAAGTAAACATAAGATATTTATTGAAAGAAATAAAATTAGAAGTAGGATGAGAATAGAAGGATAAAACTTGGTTTAATCCCCCAAGTGGGCCCTGGGTTTTGACTGCCTCCAGAGGGGCAGTTGTAATTGGTTATCCCCAATCTGATGGTGGGTGAAGTTTCTTGCTCATGAACCAAAAAAAACTTTTCTTTCCAGGATGAACTTCTTCCTTTTTCTTTAGGGTTCCATCGATAAAATGCACCAAGTACACCCCCATTGTAATGAGATACAACATGCATGGTGGGGGTAGGACAATGAATGAGTCCACATCTTTATTGGGTTCCGCATGAACAACATCTTCTTTATTCTCCAGTGGTTGCTGAAGGTATGATACATCTGTGGAAAATTCAAAGGCAATGTCAGAGATTAATTCTATTTGAAAAAAATTAAAGCATGAAGAATCAATATCAAATTCATCCCTTTCAAAGTAAGTAGGTTGTGTCTCATTTTC
The DNA here is from genome assembly GCA_963277665.1 of Viscum album. NCBI lineage: Eukaryota > Viridiplantae > Streptophyta > Magnoliopsida > Santalales > Viscaceae > Viscum > Viscum album. The sequence continues at coordinate 902,475,719 of OY728165.1, read as the reverse complement.
CTCCAGAAAATCCACTTTGATCTTCTCATGTTCTCCCTCCATTATTTGTTCAACAGGTTTTGGGAGCTCTAGATGTTTCTCTTCAGATGCATATTCTCCCTCCAAGGAAATACAAGTGTTGGATGAATCTGAAAAATTAAAACAAGGGGAGGTAATACTCAATTTAGTTTCAACAGAATCAAAAGATAATGAGTTTATGAAAAGATTAACTCCCTGATCTTGTTTGGCTTCAATTGGTTCTTCAATGGGAGGTGGCTCTTGAAGTTGAATTTCCGTAGATAGAGGTAGGTAGTCAGACTCCTCTATCTTCTCTTCAAATTCCACTGCTTGGTTGGTTTCTTCCTTCAATGTTGCTGAATCATCTACATTATGAGGAATAGTTGGCTCAAGAAGTTCCTCACACTCATTCCAGAAGTTATCCAGATCCTTTTGATCTCCCATATGTATTTCAATTGCTAAATCTTCTTCGTCAATCTTATCCAACATTGATTGAGATGGGCTCAATGGATCTTCTTTTAATTTCATCAAGGCCTCCATGGGTTCTTCAACTTGAAGGATTTGTGAGGATAATTCTTCCATCAATTGTTCTGGTTCTGGTTCTGGTTCTTGTTCTGGCTCCAGTTGTGGATCCTGGGATGCATGTACTTGTTCCGCTATCCACTGTATTGAGGTCTCTAGGTTTTGAACTTTTTGACTAATTCTTTCAAATTGGGATTCAATATCCTTGCGAACTTCTTCTTCTTGGTGTTGTACATTGATCATTTCTGGATAAAAATCTGGAAAATACTCCTGAAGTTCAATTAATTCTTTTGCCAAACCCTCCAACACTGGGTATTCGAGGTTCTCTTTAAGGTTTTCAATGAGATCCTTGAATTCTTCCTCTATGATGATTTTGATTCGAGCTCCTCGAATTTGTCTGGCCAAGAAAGAAACTTTATAATCTATAGACCAAGGTGACTCAATAATTGGTTCTCGCACTGGTGGGTAATTGTTCCTTGAATTAAAGAAATAATCGTTTGAAAACAACATGGTAAAAGATTTTTTTTTAATTGAAAAAGTAAAATATTAAGAATTATTTTGTGGCACTACCTCCCCGGCAACGGCGCCAAGTTTGACGCACGCCTGTCGTAGGGCGTGGCAAAACAAATTTTTTCCTAAGTCAAAATGTAGTAATGTGGTTGACCTAGGATGTCTCCCGAAGAGGAGTGCACACAAAATGGGTTGTCACTTTAAAACGGGGGTAAAAATGTTGTGAACGGAAATTTGAAATTAAAATGATTGAAAAGCAATGAAATTTAAAAAGGGTGATTAGGTCGGGGTCGGTTTCCTAATTATAATGCTACCCTTGTTCAATTTAATTCAAACCTCTTCTTCTTAGTTGATTAAAGTGAGTTTCCACAATCGTTTCCTCTCACTTCCTTGGTGAAATTATTATTGTGAGAGAAAACCTTACCAAGATCTCGGTTTGGTCAACTCTCCTTCCATGTGTAAAATAGTTGTATTGAATATCCTTAATTGAAATGGGCAATTCCTGATCGGGTTTTGTTTATCCCAAACAATCAAGAACATTCACTACACCTTTTACACGTACTGACGATCGTCGAGTACTTCACCACTAATTCCTAGTTTATTCCATCGTATATAAACCAGAAATTAGTGGAGGGAGATATTGATTATTTTACCAAGGAAAAAATAAATAACGGAATTAATATTCAAGAACGATCACACTTGATTATAAAATCCGCTATAAGAATTTGAAAACAACTTTGAAGAAGAAAGAAATTTATTCAATTGTGTCCAAGAACTCAAGCATTACAATGTAGAAAACCAACCCTTCCCCAATCACTCCAAATGTTTACCCCACCATGGTAAGGGTAATCGAGTTGAATGGGGAATAAGAAGGAATTACAAAACTATGAAAAAGAAAATAAATAAAAGAGAAAGCCGAAAAGTTCTCCTTCTTGGTGTCCCGGAAGGAATGGGATGGAGAATGGATGGCTTGAGAGGGTGGAGCTCTCCTCCTTTTATAGCCAGAATTCTTCACCCGAATGTCGACGCGTTGTAGCCCCATTAAATGACATCTTCACGCGTTGGGCCCTTCTTGAATGTTGTTTATAATTCCCTTGGCCGTGTCCTCTCAAAATTTCATCGGATTTGGACATGTATTCCGAGAGTTATGACCGTTTTACTATGAGAATTTATTCTGTCTAGTCAGACTCTCCAAAACGACATCCTCCGGATTAAGGTGCTTTAATGGCCCCATAAACGGCCAATTCACTCGGTTCTTCCTTCATAAAAGATGCTCCCAAACCCCTTGCGCGTCCACCCACCGAATTTCACAAGCTTTGGGCCCACAGTGGTCGAGTTATGGATCCCACATCAAAACTAGGCAGAACTGAAAACAGTTTTCTTGAGCCAACTTGTGAGCTTCTTTGGAGCTTCCATATGGCCGATTCAGATTTTGGTCCAAATATATTAAATGAATCCCTGGATGTGTAGAATCTGAAAAAGAAAGAATTTCGCAATTTGGATCAGTGTAGATAATGTTATGGCCAATCTACCGAAATAATTTAAAACTGTTAAAAAATCCAAAATGGCCAATTTTTACAATTCAGCTCAAAATAACACCATTATCATAAAAATGAAACAATTCATCTTAGAAGAACAATTTTGTGGGTTTAAAACAATGATATTCAATATAAATTAATTGAAAATATTTGCTCTATCAATATTTTGAGAGTTCGATGGTGATGTGACACTTTCCATAGTCCTACATTTGAAGGTGTGGGACTTCTCCATGAGCAGGTTATTTACAGTATATAGGGTTCATTTTATTTTTATTGAGACATTCTATATAGGAATGACCACCACTATTGGTGTTCCTTATCCTTACCTATGATGGTTCTTTAGAGCATGGATTTCTTTTAGCATAGTGGGGACCTCAATGCTGGATTGTGGTAGTGTATAGAGGACATCCACACTGGTTGGTGGTAGTGAATAGAGCACCTCTTCATTGGCACTCCTCATCACAATATTGGTAGTAAAGGCTTTAATTGGCCTGATTACTACCATATTCTACCAGATCATCCATATAGGTGCTTGGGGTGCCAATACTAGGAGGATGATGACAGATCCCTTTGGAGTAGTTTTATGGATCTTGTTGGATATACTGATAGCGGTGAAAGAAATTAGAGATATTGCAGATCTCACCAGTGGATAAATGTACTTGGTATTCACTTGATGTAGTTATCAAGACTTCTAGAAAGGGGTAAGTATCGTAGGGATAGAGGAATCATACCCATTGACCAATGTGACCAATTGGTTTCAGTACTGTCATGGCCTTGTGGGAGCACTCCTAGGAAGATCTAAACTGTTGGATGTAGTGGGTACTGCTCAAACATCCCCCACCTCCTGAAAATTGGGGAGTGAGTTTCTAGAGAACTCAAGGGAGTGGCCCCTAAAGTGTTTTGACATTATAATGAGATGGTGTAAGCATTGTAGCCCTTGGTGGAGGTGATGTCAGTGAAAATTTGATTCCTCGATATCTTATAAAGTCGTATCCTAAAAGTTAAAAACCCCTTCATACTAATATTGGTGAACAATGACATCGATCACCATATTCTGGATGGTAATGAAGGGTGATATCGGGTGTGATTTCCCATAGAAGAAAAATTAATGGATATCATTATAGGAATATAGTCACGTGGTGTTACCACACTAACATTTTCCCTTCCCCACACCTATTGGAGTTAGGTATCTGATATAATATAGATTAAGAAATCTAATGTATGAGGAATCATTAATTAATATAGATATAATCAATGTGATTCCATGTTCTCCTGCATCATTCATTTTTTATGTTGAATAGAAGGATTATGTTTTAGTGATTTTGCATACTAATGAGGCCCGACGTTATCTTGGAAAAGTCTTATTGTAGTTTTATACTAGGTTCACCACTTGCATGGAAGGATCTGTCTTCTAATATTTGGATCCTCTAGTAAGTGAATGTTATATTTCACTAATTTTACTAGTCCACAATGATTACGGAGATGATTTTCACATTAATTTCACCATTTTTTACAATTATATCATTTGGGGCCACCCACGGTCTATCTGTTTGGTGCTGACACGCTTCCAGTTTCCATTAACTCTTAATTTTTAAAGATAGGTATCTTCCATCCCATTAATCAAAAATTTTATCATCTTTATTGAAACATGATGTATGATGTAGGTTTCTCCTTTCATAGAGTCTTTATTGGAACTTCTATCATAGTTTAGGACTCCCTTTTAGTTTTATTTCTTGTTTATGAAACCTATTTACAATTCTATCTTGAGGAGGAAACAAATTAATTATGATTCTTTTATCTCAAGAGGGAGGAAACCATCTTTCAAATTAGATTTTAATGTTGATAATTCTTGTGATTTTTTGACATTTGATGTGTTGGGAGACTTTAAAATAATACTATTTTGGTTGGATTCTCAATTTTGAGGCATCCTAGGCATGGAACATAAGGGATCCTATGTCGACCACAAGGTAGTTAATGCCATGGGAATAATTATTCTTAGGTTTATTACCTATAGAATACCATTTTTATTATATAGAGTATAATTAACCCATATGTCTAATTGAAATGAGGGGATAAGTGAGTCACAAGTTTATTTTCATTTCGGGAAAGCCTGGGTTGCTGGTTTTACATATTATAGGGGATGGTGGGTCACATGTTTAAAATATTGTTAGAAGATATTGGTTATAGTATTAAAATATTTTTTTGAAAATATACGACATAGGTTTAATATATTGTGTGGATAGTTTGTTCATGTGTTTAATGTCATTCAAGGACATGTGGATCATATGATTAACATATTGTTGTTATATGTTCATTTTATATTCAATATCTTGTTCAGATATGTTTTTTGGGAGTTTTATAACATTCAAAGAAATTTTTGTATTTGGTTTAACAACTTTTGAGAATAGGTTGGTCACGAGTTTATAATCTTGTGGGGATAGGTGGGTCACAAGATTAACAACTTGTGGGGATAAATTGGTCACATGTTTAACATTACATAGGGACTGGTGGGATTTTGGATTATCATCCTATGGGGATTAGTGGTTTCCATGTTTAACATCATATAGATAAAAGATGGAAACTTGTTAATCTTCTTATGTAGATATGTTTGTCATTGGTTAATGATTTTTTGGTGAGAGTTTGGACAAATTGTTAATGTGTTTTGGGGGATTTGTGGTTTGAATATTTATCATATTTTGAAGATTGATTAGTCACATGTTTAATGTTTTGCAGTGATAGGTAGGTGATTAAGTGTGTCCCCAATTGATGAAGATGATAAAACTTGGGATTTGATGGATTATTTCCTAGCAGGAATATTTCACTCCAGAGATTTGGTTATGTGTGTCCACAGACAAGAGATGATCACAGTTGGGGGTTTGGGGGTTATGTTGGGGAATCATTATTGAACCAAAGGGTGTTACAGAAGATTTTTTGGTATATCAGTGTTGAACCTCATCGATGTGCCCTATGTACCTTATAAAAAAGATTGCATCAAAACCCATGTAGTATATTACTCAATTTATGGTCAACTGATAGGACCAACCCATGATGTTTAATATCATGCAAAAGGATTCTCACATCATATAATGATCCCTGAGAATGGGTTGGTGTATGGATAATGAATATGGGCTTCATTGGGTATGAGTTATGTCCAATGGTAGGGGACGAGGTGGAATCCAATGATGATCACACATACGGAATCTTGTGTTCATCACATAGGTTGTGGATATTGTTTAATGTAATATTATTAAGTCATTTTCATCATGTTTAACATTGAATGACTAGAACACATATCAAGGTTGTTTTATGTCATTCAACTCTGACATGGATGGGTATTACACATGGTGTTTTTTTACAAGAAGTAGAGTATTATATAGAGAAATTACATTAGAACAGGAATGGATGGTATGTTCTTGAAATGATTCCACCTATGGGGAATACTTATCTACTACTGCTACACTTTTGGGTGTTGCATATTATAGGAAAATCAATAGTGGAGTGGAAATCAGGGGTATCCATGATAAATTTATTATGATTAGGTGTAACTAGAATTATGGTCCCTTTTCATTTATGAAAAATGTATGATAATGGAGCATGCTAAAATTGATGGATATTGGGAAGATATAGTGGTTAGTATTATTATTCATATAATGATTTGGGTGTGTGGTTGAATTAGTTATGAATTTGTATAAGGTCCTTGGTATCTCAACTATCGCAAGATGGTATTGGATGAAAAGAGGCCCCATGGAGTGGATTTGAGGAGGGATTCCATTAATGTTAGTCCTTCTTAAATGTTAGGGGCTTTTCAAATGTTATGGATCTTACAAAGGATTATGTTACACGAAAAAAATGTCTCTACCTCAGAGTGAAGTCTTAGTTCCCTTATAGTTCGTTTTTAAAGATAATTATCCCATGAAACCCCCAGAAGCCATAAAAGGATTTATTCTTATGTGAAATGCATAGATATTTTCAAAATTCATCCTCAATATGGGTTTATGTTATAAAAAACCAGTGGGAGGTGGTTTCAAAAAAGGATCGATACCATTGGAAATCCATCTCATCTCTTACTCATGAAGCGTATGAGTTCCGTAAATTTATAACATTTCTAGAAGTAGAAATGTGACTTCTCCATACAGATCTTTCATTGGGAGGTACATATAGGCCTATATGAGGCAACATTATTTATTTTTCTAATGATTATATCTTCCATAAAAAAATTTGAGTAACAAGAAGGGTTCTAAGAAGTTTACATTCATTCATTATAGGTTACTACCTCAATAAATGCACAATTGCAGAGAAATGAAAACAAGATTTTTGTTCCATGAAGGTTACTATGTCAATATCTATGAGGTTAAGGACATCATGAATAAATAGTTATTTTGTATGATGTTTATATCCTCATGATCTATGATGCTCATGACTTTTGCAAACAAGAGTTACAATGCATGGAGGATACTTCCTCAATCTTCGTGTGGCTGGTGACTTCTATAAACCAATTTTCTAATACATGGAGGATGTCGTACCAAGTTTCATGTGGTAGATTAATTACATGAATTATATTTACATTGTATAGAGGTTACCTTTTAAAAAATATATGAGCTCAGGAAAATTTGAGAAACATCAACCATTTTTTGAATTCTATACATTCATGGACCCATTACTTTGGTCATTTTTTATCCCTATAATGTTTAATATTCTTAAAAATAGAAATTTCTCCCTCAACATATCCACTAAGATTCATATTTCAACATAAAAAATACCTCAAAGGTTATATCAAACTATTTAACATAACTCTCCATAATTGATTTTTCTAAAATAGTCCTTTACATTAATCCTAAAATATTTTCATATACTAAACCAAAAAAATGTGACAAATAATATCATTAATTACATTAAAAATCAATTACCATGAACCTCAAAATTTAATCCTAAGAAAATGAACATATGATCAACCTTATAATCAAACACCCACCATGGAGTACATAATTCTTAATTTAATATTATGTGAATTCCTATATGCTTTGAAAATTAACACAATCCATAGATATTTCATGTTTATTATAACCAAAACACAATTGATATAAAATATTTATATATAATAATTATTGGAACCCAATACTTGAATACTTCAACCCATCTACATCAATGACTTGATATATCATTGTTCCTTCATTGGTCAAGGGTAAAAACATTAGAATAGGGATTTCACTCAAATAATTCCCATGTTCCCCATATATAAGTCATTGTTATTTTGGAAATTAATTACTCTATTATATCTATTTCCACATAGAAAACATATTCTATTCCATTTGAAATATTCTTCTAGGTAATTCTTTAGACCATACACACATACAAGATGTTGAATAATCATTTATCTATGTTTAAAACCAAACAAACCTTCATAAAATTCCATATTACTCTTATTTAATGCATTATAAATCTCATCAATGTTCAAATTTTTAATCATATATCTTGATAACTGGTTAGGAATAACCAAAATATAATTATATATCATCAATTTACAATTTGGTTTCTCATAATGTTTAAATGTTCCTCCACATCATTTGTTAGCATGTTTCCTCCTCATTCAATCAATTTTCTAAACTAAGTTAGTATTATTAGAAATAATAATCATAGTTAGAACCCACATAATCATTAAAATTAATTTCTAAGATTTCTAAATCATGATAACTTCTTTTAAATATATAAATCCATAGGTTTATAAAAGGTTATATATGTTCATAACATCTTCCAATAAATATTCATGGTTTTTAAAGAGTTTATGAATTTCCAAAACATATCCCTCATAATTATCAAACCAGGTGCCCAGTAAGGCTCATTATCATGCAATAGGTGATGATCATGTTAACAAAAATTTTACATTTTTGAGGTTGTAAAACCATTGTTAAAAGTATTACATATCCACATCAACTTGTTGTATTTACGCAGGGATGTACTTTTTTGAAACAACCCATTATATTCTTCACAAAAAATATGAAAATTTTCAATACAGAGAATCATCCTTTGACATATCTGACTTGTTCTCACTAAATTATCATATTTCTCATCCATAAAATTAGTACGACTATCTATAATTACAAATATATAATGAGAAAAACTTTTACACATATTACTACATGATTTTTAACATAGACATATATTAATTACAACCCAAATATTAGGAGGCCTAATATCTTTGGAAGATTGTGTTCAGAATAATCATAGTGATGATTAAATAAAACATCTCTATTTTTTTTCCAAAATGATCACAAAAATCCTCTTCAAATATTATAACTACAATCTATAACATGGGGAATACAGAAAAGAAATTAGTGAGATAAAAACTCATGCAAGGGAACAAACATGATAAATAATTATAACATGTACATCAATGGAATAACATGGTATCGTAATGAGAAGGTACATGAGTATTAAAATGGAAGAATAATAATAATTAAATGATATCATAAGTTATTGACATTCTATAAAAATGTTTATAAAACATAAGACATGACATAAATATATTTCAAGGCTAACCATCGAGACAACATCACATGGTAGACAATGTTCAATAAAGGATTAGGCTGACTCCCTAATCTAAAACATGATGTCACATGAGACTTTAACATTACTCAATGTGTATAAGGTATATATAATTATAGTTCCATAATTCAAATTCATTTAATGTACATGGATATGTGTACCAGATAATGATATAAATAATAAGTCATAAAGATAAAAATTTCCCATGAGAAAAATTGGTTTTCATAATTATGCCTCATATCATTATCAAATGATTTTTTTGTAAATAATGAAATTGAGAAATGATAATTTGGACCTTGTAATTAAATCATTGGAGGGATTGTTATATAGGAATATATTTATATATATCAATGCGTGTGTGTGAATGATATATATATATGAATAATTTTGATGCATTACATAGCATTGATGAAAAATATAAGCGGAGTTGGAGAGATGATAGACGTAATCCAATGGAAGGGTTGTTTTAAATAGATCCTTTACTACCTTGATAACTGTTGAATCATAACCACAATGAATGAAGTAAGTGTATTGTGACTTAAAATACCTATATTAATGATGTATTATTCATATTATATTTATCATGACATTATATAAACCCTATAAAATAAATTAGGTGTATGAAACAACATGTGTTTCAAAAAAATGTTTTCAAAAGGAAAACCATTAAACCATGGTATAATTTGAAAAATAACCCCCATGAATGAAGTTAATTGTGAAATATAATACCATTATTTAGGAATTTTTTTTGATATAATATATAAAAGGGTATTATATACACGGTATATAATGATATTTTTTTTATAAAATAATATGTGTCATAAATAAGTATGTTGTGGGACCAAAATCCTTACTGCCTTTATAACATTGGAATCATTACCCACATTAATGAATAATGTTAACTATAACATAAAATACCATGAGTATTGAAGGATTAATTTTATAAAATGTAAATGGGTTATATATACATCATATAAAATATATTAGTTTTACACAAGAACATGTGTCCCAATAAAGGATGTTTTGAGATGTAAATCCTTACATCATATCTAGACTTGTCATCCATGTCCCTTAACTATAATATAATAATCATATAAAAATTATTTTTCCATAAGAAAAATTTCTCAATTTTATATAGTATAAATAAAACCTTATTTTATTGTTTTTAAAGAAAAATTTAATTTCATATTCAGATATTTTCAGGTCGAGTGTTTTAAGGATATTGATTTCAATAATTAAAAATGGAACCAGTGGGATGAATTTGGACAATATGTTAATTATTCCATCATCTACACAATAATAAACACGAAAAAATATTGATTTCTGAACATCAATTATAATTTTAAAACCCATCATTTCATATCATTATGAAAAATGAACTATGATACAATGATAGAGACAATTGTTTGTACGTACACACGAGTAATGTTGAAATTCTTCAGTAATCATGATTATAAGATGTTAAATGTTAATTTATACTTCCAAAATGACAAACATATCATAAATATAACATTATTTATTTAAATACACTTTCATTAGGAAACCATGATTTTCATACATAGATATCACAGCTTAATAGGTGGATATTAATAACATTTAACAAATACAAGGCAATGATCGTAATTGTTTAGTGCCTTTAGAGAATAGTAACATAATATTCTTATTCAGTGAAAAATATTAAAAATAGACAATAATTATCAACCCCTTTGAAACTAATAAAAATAAAATCCTTAAATTATTATCTACAAAATGAGGTAATGGAACCTAAATAATGGGAGATATCAGATTCCCAGTAATGGTAAACATTGAAAATATGTAAACATAACATTAGATTAAGGGTATGATACCCTTATCATAACATATTAAAACTATAAAATACATATCATGGATCCAAATTGTATGTCATGGTAATATAATTCATATCCATAAGACCAGAATCATAATGAAATCATAGAATGTGATCGAATAGAATATACCATTAGAATTAGACATAGATTTATAACTCTGGAAATGAAAGTTATAGAAATATATAGTAAGATGAATTCTAACCTAGAGGGGGTTTTTGCTTCATGTGATGTGAAGATTTATCCAAATCATTATGTTACATGTGATCTTTCCCCAATTTTATATGAAGATGTAGGGGATGATCATGATAGTGCACTGGATAAGAGTGTGTCTCAAGAAAAGATAAGGAGGTGTAAAATGTTATTGGTTCTTGTGGAGGATGTAAGGAGTAGTTTAAGGTTATAATTTTGATGATATCAATAGGGGGTAGCTTGAATAATAATGAAAACAACATATTTGGGAATATGCATCATGAAGGCTTGGGAAAATACACATGGGATGTGCTCCAAAAAAATTAAAATCAGAACACCAACATAGAACATATGGGAGGATCATATTAATAATGGAAATGGGTCTGATGATGAGATTTATAGTCAAGTATAAGTGGAAATAGTTGAAGATGGATATGAGAGAGGCCTCCCTAGTAACCTGTGGAAGAATGTGAGGAAATAAAAATGTAATGTAGGGGACTGCATTTTTTCAAAAGTAAAGAAGAAGAAATGCTTTAATGAGTATTGTCATTTACATAAGCTGATAGAAGCTCAGGCCTAAAAAAATAATAAGGTGATTGAACTTGATTACATGTATTATGTGATGGTTGAACAATAGTGTTAAATTACTCATAATGATAATTATATTATGGAGTGTGTAAAATTTAGTGAACCAAATCATGGTGATTATAAGATAGACAAACTATTATAGGAGAAGGAGGAAGATAATTTTTTTGAAACAGTAATGGATGATGTTGTCCAAGAAGAAATGGAATCATGAGATATCATTCTTCATTATAATTAATAGATTTTAACAGAGGTCGTGGAGTTCAAAACCTCATAATAGGAATATAAATAATGGTTGAGATTATTATTTGAATAATCCTTACCTAGGAATAGTTTTCTTGGATTGAAAAGTAAAATCTTATTTTTGTCAGTGGATTCAAAGATAATAATATTGGTGTGGAATAATTTATCCAAATATGGGATATGATGGAATTCATATTTTATGACCTCATAATCGGTGATACGGATAAGAGGCCCCTTATATACATTGGAGTATTTATATAGGTAAGGGTTCTAATCAACATAAGCATGATTTTAATAATTAGTTTATTTATTTTATTATGTATTTATTGTTTGTATTGAATTGTAATGGTTTCCCACATTCCAACAAAAGATATTTGAAGGAAAAAATGATATTTTTATTTATATCCCCCATAAATATTATGTAACATCAAATAATTTCATCATAGATGGAAAAATAATTAATGAATAATATATTGGAACAATTCATGGGAAAATTAATGTTTTATTGATAACAACATCATTAATATAATGAATTCGATATATATTATGGAAATATATTTCATTTAAATTGACCTTAAAAATGTATAAACGAATTACTAAAAATAATTTAAAACATTTCAGGATTACAATATACATTTCCAAATTGAAAAAATACATTTCAACATATAAAACATTTTCAAAATTATTTTATATGTGTGTATTCTATTAAACATATAATGATAGTTTTAAAACATTGATTGGTCGTGATGGTGGAATATTTTTTATATGTTAAAACAAATTTTCTTTTAATGTTTTAAGTAAAATCTAAATGAGGCTTATTTTGAAAATGAAATGAATTTTCTTTTTTAAATACATTGTAATGAAGTATAAAAATTGGTACTAATCTTTTAAATAATCCTTTCGGGAATGGAGGAACATTTGTAAAACACCTTTTGAAAATATGGTTTTGGAAGAAAAATGGTTTTCGACCAAAAAGATAAATAATATCCATTTCCAATAAAAACATTATTTTTGGAATCTTAAGTATGTAAAGAGAGGAAAATGAAAGGAATAAATTATTATCATGAAATTTATAGAGGAGAATAAATATCATGAAATTATTCATAAATATATCACAAGGTTTCCCCATCTAAATCACAATTATAAAAAATATCGACAAATAATGATAATCTAAAATTAAAACATTACTACATTTATATCAATTGAATCATAATTTCAATTAAATAATACCTTCAAATGAAATATTTTATATGATGAATACAATTATATTAATGATATAAAATTTCAAATGTGTAGTATATTATCCTCATAGAAGAAAATAGTTGCAAAACATAACTTATTTCCCAAAGAATGTAATTCGAGACAAAAAATGATTTACCACATTGGTAACATTGACACCATAAAACCAATGAAGCTATGTCACCAGATGGATATTTAGATACTAATAATATTCATTCTAATAATTATAAAAACAATCATCATTATTATATAAACCACATTAAATAAACATTTCGTGAATATGATACTTTTCTGATATAAAATAAAAGTGAGATAAAAATCCATTACATTCAGTCTCAACATACATCATACACATTAGATAATCCTATATAAAAAATAAAAATTTATTATAAGTCTACTAAATTACCATAATTATATGTATCATTTTATATATGATTTTCTTATGAGGTTTTATTACCTGTTTCTTAAAAAAAATAGTTTAAAATCACCATTGAAGAAATACATGCTTTATTATCTCTATATATTTTGATTTGATATTATTATACCTTCTACTCTGATCAAGGTTTCAAAATCCTCATAACATTAAACATCATAAAAATGTTATATATAATCATTATATGTGTATTTATTATAATCCATAAATGTTATTTATAGAAAATGAAATACATCAATCATGTAGAGGACAAGTCATATGTGTGCATGAAGGATGTTTCAATTTTCATGATGGGATGAATTAAAAAAGGGTAAAGAATATATTTCCATTTTAGAATGATTTTTATTTCATTTAAAACACATATTATTTTTTGATCGATTTTTATTACCTTTCATGTAAAGCGTACGTGAAAAAATATCACATCTCTTCATGAGTAGGTTGTCTGTTGTACACATGAATGATGTTATTGTTTCCTAAATATAATGGTATGTAAGAATGTGAATGTAATATCACAATTAAATATTTATAATTATATTAATAATTAATTTTATATTCATTTTTTCCATCCTTTTTACCGTCAAACGAAAATATTAATGGAAATGACATCACATTGGTTCACAATCCAGTCGTCCACCATACACACGATTGATGTTATTGATATCCGACATTTTGGGAGGAAATAATTTATATGTTTAATTATAATTAAATATTTATAATAATATTAAAAAATTATATATATACATATATATTAAATAAATCATTTTATCCATATTTGTGAGTTGGTGATAGAAATTGAATAATATCAGTTCATGAGGTGGGAGTCTATCACACGCAAAATGGATGATTTTATGTTGCATTTAGGGAAACATATATGGATATACGTAATTAAATTAACATAATAAAATTAATGTACATATAACATAATAATTTTAATACTTTAAAATATTTTAAAAAAAATTAGGTATTTAAAAAAAGAAATAATATAAAAATGACAGTTAAAACCATTACCTCTTCTTCAGACAACCGCATTAGGTTTAACCAAAATCCCTCCTAGATCAGATTTATGATATAAAAAATGGATCTAATATTTTATAATTTAGTGAAAAAATAATATTTGGTAGTAATTTTTATAATAAAATTGTTTTGGATGTCTATATAGGAGAGGAGAGGGGGTCTACTTTTATATGTGAGTATGTGGCACAATTTTAATTTTTGAAATGAAAAAGGTATACCCTTTATTTTTACATGATAAAGGTACAATAAATGATTGATTTTAGAACCTGAAAGGTTATACTATTATAATTTGGCTATCCAATGGGTGTTGGAGATGTTTATAAAACATTCTACCCCATATCATTTTATTTTAACCCCTGTAAACCTATCTTAACCATTGACATAATAATTTATTTCTATTAGTTTCACTATTAATTAAATAAAAAAAATTAATTTAATATATTACATGATTTAAATTATTCTCATTATTAATATCGAATATCTTTTTTCAAATTCTATTGAATGAACCTAAAAAATATAATTTAAAATTACTCGTGTTTCTACGATCAAAATTCAATTTTCCAAAGCGAAATGATTCAAATGATTTAATAAATCATATAGAAATTCAATATTAATTTTTTAAAAATGAAAAAACATAGACAATATATATATTATTGAAGTAATTTTTGTTTTATACCCATATTAAAATAATAATTATCTTTTATATTCAATTAATGAAAATGTGATTTTTAATAATGAAATTATTTTATATTATTCACTAATAAATTTTATCTTTAAAAAAAATATGAAAAACCCAGAAAATATAATTTTGAAAATATTATTTCAAAAATGTACATAATTTTATCAAATAATTATTATTGAATTTGATTTTTTTAATATAACTTTTCAAAATGCAAAAAACCCATTTGTAGAAAAATAAAGCATTTAATCGTAATATTGTAATTATTTTACCTCATACCCAAAAACAATATAATTAATTTTATTTATTATATATATATATATTATTGATTTAATTATTATCATTTATAATAAGTTATTTTTTAATATATATAGAGGTAAAACTATTTTTTTGCAATAAAATTGGGTTTTTAGAAAAATATTTTCTTTATTTAGACCATATTTTTTATTTTATAATCTATTTAATAGGTCACCAAATAATTAATTTAATTTACATGTCTAAAACATATATTTTTATAATATAGTTAATCTTATTCAAAACCATGATTCCAATTTTCAGGTGATATTTAGTATAATATATTATAATATTATAATTCAATGTATAATTTTGTTAAAAATTAGTGTTGCGTTTGACATAAGATATCAAAGAAATTAAATTTATTTTAAAAAAACTAAATAATCAGGGAGTAAAATTCAACCCTGCTAAAATAAATAACAACATCATAATTTAAAATTTTTATTGGTAATTAAGGGATTAAAATTTGAAAATCCATTTATAGGAAACCCACATCATAAAAAGGATAACATTGGTAGGATATAATGAATATAATATGGAATAAAAATTTAATTTTCATATAATGATGGGGAGGGAAAATGACCATTTATCAAAAGAATGTGAATGGTCATGAAAAAATTTGTAACCAAAAATCAATAACCCAAAGTGGTTTGAAAAGGTCATTTATATCATCATAAATAGTAGTAAAAGTAATTTTTTATCATCACCCTTTTCCTATAGTAGGGTTGTTTTAATGATATGATATACTTATATGATTTCATTCATTTTCATATAAATATCTCATCCTTTAGTTTTTTCTTGATCAATTTTCACTTCATATCATACTCAACGAGATTAATTTTTCATGTATGAAGAAGTAATGGATTAAAATATACCAAGATTAATGAAAATCCATTCAATTTATCTCATTTTATTATAAAAATCATAATTGTTTTCATAGGTTATGCAGAAATATTCATATAGTAAAATAATAAATTAATCACTGAAACATTATCTAATGTCCTGCTAAAACCATTCCATAAATGATTAACCTTATTACCCTTCCAAAAATCAAAATATATAAATAGTCAATAAATTTTCCAAAATCGGATTATCATCAATCCCAAAAATATCATAATGTATCTCCTAATGTCACATACCAAATATTTGAATATATTGATCAAATATTCTCAAAAATCATGGATATTTCCTAAATTAAAAAAATATATTTAAAACATAAAAAATTTTAAAAAATATTTCTTTCCTCATAATATCAATGATTATTGAATATTTTCTATAAATTCTAAATAGTTATAATATTTTTTAAGGATAACAAGAAATAGTTTCTCATCAAATGATTAATAATTTCCAATGTGATATATAATATCCATTATACATTATACATATGAATCATATATTTATACCAAAATTATTATCTCAGCATCATGAACATATTAAAGGATATATTCCATTAATCACGTGGTTTCGAAAAAATAACATCATGAAAATAAATCTATTTTCTATTTCGTCAATACAATTCAACAAATTATTGAAAATACAAAATGAAAAACCTATTCTAAACAATAGTTATATATATCATTATTCATGAAATCTAAAAAATAATCACATCAATCATTATACATCATTATTAAACCATTAATTTTGATTTATCATCTTATTCCTCAATACATATTTACATTCATATTTCAATTTTAGGATTTTCATCATCAATAATCAAACCATTACATGAACCACATTGTTGGTACTATTATTATTACATCACCTAGGACATCAATTTTTATAATTCTCATACCATCCACATTTTTTGAAATCAACCATTGACGATTACATTGGGGACACATTATTTTCATCCATAAAACATCTTACATTTCAGTTTATGTATTCCCCGGAGTGACTATTCCCATATTCATATCATATTGATAACATAATCTTCTTTCATCCCACGTCTCGACCACTCAAACTCTAAATAAACACTATAGTTATCATTTTTGTTGAGTATGAGAGTTTTTTATAGTCCATGTTTTTAATTACATATCATGATAACTAATTTTTCATAAGGTCAATTTCCTTCTCTCCAACCATTATTCCATTTTTTTCTCATCAGCACATTTTATGACATATTTAATGTAAATCTCATTCCTTCTGGTTCCCTCCACTGACCAAAAATTATAGTCATATTGTATGTAATATTAGTCAAAGTGGATAACCACATTATAATAAAGAATAACATATACTATGTCTAAACTAGGACACCTTTTTTTACTATATGAATCCTTATACTTAACTAAGGTCATTCGTCGTCATTAATAAAATCATTAATGATGGATTTTAATGTGTATATGAATATCAAAATAACATTCCTACCATAACCCCTATCCAACCAATGATACTAAAATGATGGGAGAAAGACAATGAACATGGATGATCGCCGCCAGTAGGTTTTGGGATGGTGACTTGAACCGATGGTATAAAAATATAATATG
This sequence comes from Viscum album, assembly GCA_963277665.1. NCBI lineage: Eukaryota > Viridiplantae > Streptophyta > Magnoliopsida > Santalales > Viscaceae > Viscum > Viscum album. The sequence goes on along the minus strand of OY728165.1, from coordinate 902,457,603 downwards.
AGGGAGCCATTAACATCAATAACACAAAAACCATCATAGATTATATGTATCAAACAAAATAAAGTATAAGGAACACACACTCAAACATACACATAGATATATATATATATATATATATATATATATATATATATATGAAAGCCAAGACAATGATCCCACAGTGCATGTCTAAATAAAATTGACAAATATAATGTTCTAGATTGTAAAGACCAAAAATAAAAACTAAATTAGTGACACAAAAAATATCCAAAGGGTTTGGCTAGTAATGTCCAACACAATCCAAGAAGTCATCCTAAAAACATAAAAACAAGTTTATATATGTAGGAGGAGCATCCGTGTATACTCGTTAGGAAAACAAAAGTCTCGTGTGCTAATTTAAATAGAGTATTCAAATTCACCCATGAGAAAATAGTAGAACCAAACCAGACCTACATGGGTATAATTACCTCACACATACTCACTATGACTCACTCAACAAACAAAACATCCATGTTTAATTAAATAATATGTATCATATCGATGAAGGGTACCCAAAACCACTTTCACATTATTTTTAAAATCTCTCATACCAACATCATAGGTCCTTACACTCCCACCTCTTTCGGATAACACCATATCACATCACATCCTTCATTCTAGCACATAGGTCATCACATCATATATCATCACGTAGCTACCGTAGTGTAACAGTAACAAAACATACATCATCAAAATCCTCTCATCCTACCATGAATGACCGCCACCATGAGCCATCTTATCACATATCACCTACTGATGCCTAGGATATCACATCATATTTAGAAAACAGGGCTTATGATTCCATTCCATCATTTCCAATGAATATAACCAACACCTAGAAGAGTTTCTACGGTAAGGGTAGGAAACCAACCAACCATCCTCTACCATGATGTTAGAGAAAACACCCCAATATAAAAATGGGTGTTAGAACATGGTGCTCGTCATGGGAAGGTCACATAATGAAATAACATGGAAATAAAATATGTATTTAATTGTGACACATAAACCTTTCATTGGGGTTCACAACAAAGGTACCATCGAACTCACAACATTACCTTACATTCCTGCCACATCAATTTGATTTAAACCATAAAAAATATAATCTAAAAAACGAACCTCAATTGAAGCCATTTTTTAGATTATTTATTATCCACCCACTACAATTTGACTAAATAGAGAACTAATCACATTCTATCACATTAATTTATAAATAAAATCCCACTATTTAAACAACAAAATTGGTTATAGTTCATTTTTATTGTTTAAAATCCTTGTTAATTCCAATACTACTCAAGAAACCATCACAATAAAGTCAAAAATTGGAATCACAACTGAAAATCCAAACAACCCCATCCAATTTCTACCATTCATCATATCACAACATCATTTTCTACCTCACTTCACAAAAAAACCAAAATCATCATAGAATCCCCTCTACACAACCACATCAATCCGCAACCCCAATACACATCACAATAAATCCACAACCCAGACATTACCTCAACACAATCATAAAAATACACACAATAACATGTACAATCATATAACAACAAACACATAGATTTATAGAAACTAGCAATGGGTTATTTCATTGAATTTATCTTCTTAATTGCAAAGTGGTATCACACAATCCATAATATATTGGGTAATCCAACACATTAACCATGTATATAGATTTATCCTAATTCATATTATGTGTCATAAAAAACAGAAAAACAATCACTCTAAAAATAATCTATTAGTGAAAAAATAAGGACCCCTGATGGTCATGTTTCTCAGTGGAGTTTTAGACTATTAGATTTTAATAATAAAAACCATATCAATCAAAAAATCATGATTTCCTTCCCCTACCTATTTTTAAATTCATTTATTTAATTTATTTAAATTTTAAAATTAGGATGAAACTATTTTGACATAGACAAACATAATAACCCCTCCTCACAAGACACACATAAAAAAGAAATGAATTAATTCCTAATAAGAAGAACATATCATTAAAAAATCGTTTCAAACTAATTTCCAGTGAATCAATATGGGAAAATTTCCCATTTGGATTTATGAAACAAACAATGGAAATTTGTATCCAACATTCCAATGTAAAATTCACTAGAACCACATGTATCAATATAAAATAAGTCAAAAAAATGAATAAAATATCTTCTCCATTTAATTATTAGTTTCATAACGAGTAGGATTGGATTCTATTTTTAACCAGAAATTAATGATTGGTATACTTATATTCACATTGTTTAAAGGTTTATGATGTCTCCAATTCATTTAGAGGGGGGATGATATAGTGAATATCCTTTTATTTGATTTTAAAATTCATTAATTAATCCATTGAAATAATTATTCAGTAATGAAAAAAAAATAAAGGGATAACATAGAAATAATTGAAAATATGATTCACTATTTAAAATGAGCCACCATTGCTGATCCATGATTAGATTAAATTGATGGAAAATTGATAGTAATTTTTTTTTTCAAAAATCAACTTCTGTTAGTGATCCACCATTAGTTAAAAAACAACCATCATTGGTTGTCCACATTTTTTTCAAAATGATCCACCATTGGAGATCCAATATTAGTTAAAAATGAGACACAATGGTGATCTAGAAATATCCCCTAAAACACACATTTTTAATTCATAAAAATCTAAAAAAATCATCCCTTACTCTGCCGAAAACCCTTGGAAAACCCCCAAACAACACAAACACTCTATTTATGACAATGTAATAGGATATAATGTTAGGTAATTTACATCTGATACAACTCAAAACATTCTCACCCTCAAGAATTTGGAAATCGACATAGATGAAAAGAGAGAATCTGTTGGAACACACATCCATCAAGATACCTCTTAGGGATCATGTTACATCTTAAATGATGCCACTATCGAAACATCATAGCTGAAAAACCTACAACATATGAACAAAAACTACTTCCCAAACATAAAAGTTTGGAATTTCCATCTCCCATGTCATGATATTATCAAATCTAGGTAGCACTAAAACCCTCACATAAGTTTAATTAAATCATAGTTAATGAATCTCAATTTGTAATTGGGTCCTCCCCTTTTCATATATCGGGACCTTAACACACATAACACAAAAGTGAAAAACAACTTATCCAAAATAACCAAATGGTTTTCAAACATCACATGATTATAGAAAAAAGAAAATAAGAATAAAAGAAGAAAATAGATCTAGGTTCAGGGAACACACATACATATCTCACTTCTAATTTCACTCCTTTAGGCCCCCATGGCTCCACAACACACAAAAAAATGGAAGGATTTATCCTTATAGTTAATTATCGTGACAATCTAGGAACCCCATCAGATGATCTATAAAAATATCATCATCCTTGATATCCAAATATCCAAAATAAATGACATGGTTGTTATCACTAATATTGAAATGTAGTCGAGTGATGTGGATGAAATCATGAATATAGTATAGTTTTGGATGAATTTAAAACCTTGGACCCACCTTGCCAATGTATGAAAATACTATGAATGGACCAAAAAACTAGGGAGAGAGCGTACTCTTGTTGTCAAAACACTACTTCCCACATTGATAAGAATCCTTAAATAACACATGGTCCCTATCCTCAAACTCTATGGGCTGCCTCTTGAAATCATAATCAGTTATTTTTCTATCCTATAATTCCTTCCTAATCTATTGAAACAATTAATCCTTTATAGTTTTTCTCTTCACCAAATTAGAACCAATAACTAATGAACCCCCAACCAATTTCTAGAGAAACTGAGAATGTGATGGAAACATATATAACACCTAATATTTTGTAAAGTTCAAGAAACATTCGTAGAACATATCCAAAAGTGTCAATATATTCTTTTCTATCTTCCCCTCTCTTTGTGGGTGAATGCATTTTTGAGGTGTAACTATGATTCAAATTAATTTTGAAATCCCCTCCAACATTTAAAGCTAAAACATGCAACCAGATATGAGACAATGATCCTCAGTAATTCGTGATGCCACCCTACATCATATTCATAGCACTTTTCCAAAACATCCACTATAGCTGACTCCTTGATCATTGGGGAGTGAGCCAGTTTTATTAACTAATACACAATTACCTATATATCATCACAAACTCTATGTGATAGGGGTTTCCCTATGAAAATATCCATGAATATTTCTTCCCATTTCTACTTGGGAATATCCTAATACTATAAAAAACCTAGGAATAAATTTTTTTTCTTTTACATGAAGGAAAAATAGTCAATTCGGTATGAACTCTATCACTTCATGTTTCCTTCCATGCCACCAAAATTGCATACTCACCCCATGATATATCATGGAATCTTTTGGGTATACCATGAAATTTGATATATTAAAAGAATTAAGGACTCACTAATTCACAATTACGTGGAACGAACCTCCCATGAATAAAAATCCATTTCCATCCATCCCCATAGAACATCAATACTATCTATATGAACACACATCACCTCTGTGTATATATAATCCCAATAAAATTTATTCACCTTTTATGTTATATAAGTCTTTAAAGATATCTTAAAAAAGAAAACCCCTCAATAAACAACCCTTATATAAATATTTAATGGTTCCCATTTCCTCCAATACTCTCCATGGATCCCCATAATCCTAATTAACATCCTTATCTGAATTTATTATAAAATAATCATCCACAACATTCCTTTTTTCAAAGGAGTAAAATATCCAAAAAAATTCTAAATAAACTATATCGACAACCATTATAATAAATTAAATTGATACAATGAAAATATATACACAGTGATTTTGCGATTAGTTAAGACCAAAAACACTCCCTAATGTTATAATGTCACCACAACTTCAGCGCAAACCAAACTGATGTTATCACAAGAGCATGGGTTAAGTAGTTACAATTATGAGTGAATAAATACCATACACCATTATATATCACTTCCTTATACTACATAAAGATACATCCCATGTCCATACAAGATGTTTCATAGAAAACCTCAAAATGCACAACTCTGATATCTAATGTATGTGAGCACCAAGCAATGTCCACATTAGATAGATCAATATTTCATGACAATGATTATTCTTGAAAAAAATGTTTTCCAACCTATTCAACACCGTCAATGGGGATACAATACTCGTGCAATATAACACTGAATTATGATAATAACCAAAGAGACCAAGGTAGCTACAAATATATTTCATATTCCTCGGTGTTTCCAATGAAACAACTACCTCAGCCTCTGATGGTCCAATGCCACACATTATTGAGACACCTCATGCCCAATGAAATGATGTTATTTTGATAAAAAGATACACTTTTATGAAATTCAATTGATATGGTAGGGATGATGAATCTATAAAACATATATGAGATTCCTAAAATGATCATCCTCTAACATATATTTGATCGGTATATCATTGATGAAAACAATCATGAAAAATTTTAGGTATTCTTTGAATTAAAAGTTCATGAGACCATAAACATAACTGGTGCATTAATGACACTGAAAGCCCTGACCAAGAAATCAACGTGCTCATTCCATCATCGAAATACAATATTCTAGATATATATATTGTTCAAACTCAACCATTTACATCCAGATAAAATATAAATCATGGAGATCCAATAAGCATTTCTCAATTAGTTAGAAAATATCATCAATCCTTGGGAGAGTACAACCATTATTTACTGTCACATGGTTGAACATCCATTTTCCTATGCACAACCTCATATAACAATCCACCTTCATAGAAAATAACACTATACACCATGCTGTGACACTGTATTTTAGATGATAGCCCTCTACATCAGATCATCAATCTGAATCCTAAACTCTCTCAACTCATAAGGTTGCATAAATTTGGAAGCCATTGAATTTATTGAAGTTATATAAATCATGTATATCCCTAAGTAAACATCATATCATGGGGTTTATTCTAGACCATCCCTATCAGAGACATCAATGAACTCACTAAAATCCATGGGATCCTTATATGTTCATGCCTCTTTTGATTTCACAGATATGTTAGTCACCAAAGAATGTAGGGGATTTGAATTACAAATGCCCACATGTAAACCATTCCCAATAATGAAAACAACTCACAGATCATCTATATCAAGAACCTGAATCCCATTTATATATTTTTTATAACTACACACACAAAAAGAAACTATTTGATTCTAGGGATGGAATTGTATGGGTATATCTAAACTGGGGGAATATCCACACAATATTGATGTGGTCAAATCATTTGCGGATATCCCCAACACACAACAAACAATGTGTTCTGGCCTCCTACAGGCATATTAAACACAAGGGGTATATGGAACATCTTGATGTCTAGTCCTATATCATTGAATATAGAGTGTACAATAATGTAAATAGAATATTATGAATCAATGAAGGAAAAAAACAAGTGTACACAATAAATTGAGTGTACATTGAATTTTCTCTATCCCATCTAGTGCTGCGGTATCCAATTCTTGCAACTAACCATGAATTGAACCTATTACTTTCAGTTAACATCCACCCACATGACCACACTAGGGACATGGTCCATAAGGGTGAGGTAAATCTTGAGGCTGAACTCAACCTCACACATATTCCCTCATTGATGCATAAGACTAGTCCCCCTAGTTATGTAATGGCCTCATTGGTAACTACTATTGAGGCTTGCATTGAACCTACCCTCCTCTTACAAATTGAGCTCGAACATCCCCAGGGTACTGATACTACTGTTAAACACAACCCAAATAGATAAAAAACAAATATTTGAAGTCCCCAAGAATAGAATATAAAAAACTAGTTGGAGAAGGATAAAAGGGAATCTTCTTATGTTGAATGTCTTCTTGTTCAAACCTCAAAGTCCATGGAACCTGAGACCTACGAGTGATAGATTTAATCATTGAGGATCCTTTCTAGTTCTCCTATAAATGCAATCTCATCCATGAGTGAATCTTCTTGATCAACTATTCATTCTTATAAACATATCTATATGCTTTAAATGTAAAAGGAGTGACCACATATTAGATTGAAGGATGGATTTCCTCTACAAGACACCTCTCTTGGGACACCTCATCTGGGGAAATACATAGATAAATTAATATATAGTCCATAAACATGTTTCCAAGACCCCAAATATACCACATCTCTAATAATATAATATTATATCCTAACTCTTCAAAGACATCATGGTCGATGAAAGGAACTCCAACCGAAACTCCTTTGGGAATTCCACCCATGAAACATCTTCCTACTTTCTCTCACCTAGGTACAATTTCCACCACTAACCATCAGGTCCCCACATTAGAAAACATACTATGGGTACCAGGTACTCTATCTAAGACTAGATAAATCTAAAAGGTACATCCACCGTCACAGTCTATCTCTCTATATCCACATTAGTAACACTTATTTCATATATCCAATAATCCTTCCAAAAATTATCACAATGTCCTTTCCATTGATTATAATCCTCCATCAGACCAATATTATTATGATAAAATCATTCATTATATAAAAAAAATTCTTAACACCCACATAGATAAATTATAGGATCCGTATTTGAAAAGGAAAAAATGATTTACTAAAAATGGATCCAATCTGAGAAAAAATTATAAAATAAAACAATAATGAACCAATCAAAATTTAACTAATAAAACCCAAACTAAAATAAAATTATCTCAAAAACACAAATAGGCATGAAATAAATATAATAAATCCTAATTCAAACAATATTATTCACGGGAAAATAAAATTAAATGTTGAAAAATTATCCCTTGGTGTATTATAACTATATAAAAAATGAAATTTATGGAAAATTGAATATCGAAATGCTTTGGAAATAACCTAATTAATATAGATGAAAAATTAAATGAAAGAAAGACCAAATTAATTATGGTCTTGGATTAGATAGATATTTGAATAGTGAAGGTCACAATTTATAGGAGCATAGATAAAATAAAAAACATAATAGGAGGAGGGTCTTCCATGCTGGTGGTTGTTTAGGGAACGAATATGCCAATAGACAATGACCCAGGTCATATCCTGACTAGAGGAACCCACAATGATGTTGGTTCTTTGCCTTCACCTTAATGAATGTATTGAATCAAGTCACATAACCAAAAATGTACATCATAATCCATTTCCACTAGAACAATCTCCTAAAATCAAGGTAAAACATTGTTAAACTAGTATTTACTTTCCGTAAATTAGTATAGAATTCCCCCATCATTTCCAATAAAATAAAAGTATGTATTACTATAAACCCATGTAAAAGGATAAAATAGTTATCCCCCAATGACCACTTAGTTATGAGGTCTATTCTGACTAGTTTCTTATATATTAGAACACTCATTGGGTTAGTGTTAGGTCTAGAAATATCCAAGTATAAAAGAGTATATGTGACCTCTAAGGGATCATAATTCAATGACCATTAATCGTCTTAAGTATTTCACCTCTAGTCTTCCAATAAAATTAGCAATTTTCACTGCTGCTCTGAATTCCAACCACCAAGATCTTGAGATACTATAAAATTATGGATAATATCTTCTTCCATGAAATTTACATTTCTGAGTTAATATGACATCTAAAAATCACACTGATATTGATTTCATACCCAGTGCATCTACCGTGGGTGTAAGTCCCACTATCTAAGGATTCAATGAAGGCTGATGTGGTCCTTATACACAATAAACATCTTGTTGGAGAGGTAGTGTCGCCCATGAATTAGACTATGGACCATGGATTCCAGCTCTAGGTCATCAGTGGGGTAGTTCTACTCATGGGGACATAGATATCATGACCAATATGTTGTAATATGATCTCTTTGTATAAGTACAACTCCAAGAACAACACTTGATTTATCACTCTATATTGCATATCAGATCACATGCTTGAGATGTATCCTTACTGGATCTATATTCCACCTCCTCTATAGCTCATGCAATTATTCTCTATATTGGTATAGAAATGAGAACAAAACTCCCATCATTCTTTGTAATGACTTATATGATGATATTTTGGATAATTCATATATATTTTTTGGATTCATGTAGATAAAATGATGAAGGTCATGATATAAAAAATGTATTTAGGATGTGTTCATGATATCATTGCCACAACTTTCTCTAGGCCGTCAGATATACCTATCTAAAAAACAACATTCCCCCAGAAAAGAATTGCTAAAAGTTAAAAAGTATAACTTTTATAGAATATAATATGTACATATCTCTGGAAGCAAACATATGACTATCAGAAGATATTTGGTATGAACGTATGTTTTCGATGAATAGATGAAGAAATACTTAATGATCACCAGGATGAATAAGTCTATATAAAGGTGGGATATATTATTCTTTATAGACATAAATATAGAAGGTGCATTAATATTTATAAATGGAATCAAAATGTACTATTATAACACATAACATCTCCAAAACATTTTCATTGGTATTTCCTCCTCTCTAACTCACAATTGTTGATAGTCCGATGGAAGATCAAACTTGAATAACAATTGAGTTACATGTAACAGATTGAAAAAATAATCAATCATTGGAAAAGGAAATCTATTATTTTCTATATCCTAATTCAGTTTTCAGTAATCAATATAGATTTGAATCCCACCATCAGCCTTCTTGGTGAAGCATATAGTTTCATCCCACTTTGAAGTACCAAGTCTAATAAAACATTATTGTTCCATGTCTTCAAGATCCTCCATGATCTCTTTCATCTCATATATATTCACCTGAAAAGATGATATCAAATTGGGTTGTGCATATATAAAAATATCTCTATCAAAATCCTGTCATATGTTATGAATAATTTCTATGGATTTTTCTAAAATGATACTCTAATAGAGTTCCCTGATTGGTGAAAAATTCATGTAGACAACCACTGATGCGGCTAGAAGATAGAAGCCCACTATTTTTGTTATTATAATAACATGGTGAATCATGTTTGGTTTAATTATAAATTTTCCTAGATACCAATATTTAATTATCACATAAATCAATAACTTATGTAATGTAAGTGATATTCAACTCCATTATAAAATAATGTATGGTTAAAAAATGGTAACCTAGTCTATGTTCTGAATAAAATAGAATCCTTTCATCTTTAGTATCAAGAAGTATAAAATTATCTATCACTAAAAATGATATGTGGGCACTATGGGAATTGGTTAAGATGGGAAAATTTTATACTGAACATTGCATCAAGGGAAAGTAACTCATATAGTTACTTGATCATTATGTCAAGTACAAGAATTAAATGATTAAAAATTAATGAATGGGACAAACTAGTATCAAATAATTAAATATGAAATGTTGAGGAAATCAAAGTCATACCTCAAACAATAGATGGTCACTAAACACATTCATCTATGGTCTGATCAACATTTTAAACATGAACTTCCTTGGCTCCATGAATCCTAACATGAAATGAATGACCACTCTAATTTGTTTCACGATTCGGCTATTCAGGAAACTAGCTAGATCCCTAGGTCACATATCATATTATTCTGGATCATTTTTTATTAGAAAATCATTATAGTATAATTATAAGTGATTCATGGGGTTTTTACACAATCAGAATTAATTTTGTGTATGAGGATACAATTTTGATAATTTTTAGCCTCTTAATTGTATAATAACATCAAACCCCATTTTTTCAAAAAAGTTATTAATAATAATTTTATTTATTGTGGTTATATTACACCTATCAAGATGGAAACTAGATACTTCTTCTTCTTTTATCCAGAAGTATCACTCGAACATCCATTGGTAATTATAATAATACCAACAAATATATCCACCTCTAGACCCTACATGTTCATTGGGTATTATTGAATCACTTCTACGAGTCATGTCACATAAGAAGACACATTAATCCATATTTGAAAAATACCTATGAGTTCTTAAGAACAATATGAATCTAGTATACGTACAATGAATTCGTCAATGTAAAGTTCCTTTAAGGTATTTCAATTCATACATTTCTAACATCCATCAAGGTATAATACACCCACCAATGATTGGTGAGTCCCTATAGAATTATCGCATCTAGTTTTAATTTCTAATCATTTTTGGTATCGACCATGTCAAAAACCATATCAATAATATGAATATATGTCTCATAATTTTTTTTCTTCCATTTTATAGGAAATTTTGAGTATGATAGTGTTGAAATCTATGAGTATAGTCATCCATTATAATCTTTACTTGCTATCTTTGGATATGAAGGTATAAATAATCATGGAATAGTGGTCCTTCTTCATAAAATATTTGAGTGACTATGGAAGAATACTCTATAGCACCCTATTACAAAAAATGTTGTCCCACCAGTTATCGATGAGGTGGAATCATCTATATCACGGTGATAAAGAGTAAAACATAATCCATTATATCATAACAATTCAAAGGGATTAAATAATGGTTTCTTAGAAGTTTTCCCATAACCCATGGTATAATCCTCCTAAAACTATAGAAATACCTCAATCCCTACTTGTTGGTCGAAGTCATATATATACAAAAAAATATAAAATCATCCTTAGTTCAACTAACTAATCCCAAAAATGATATATCGCAAAAGCAATGTAAATAGACATATCATAAACTCCTAAATACATGTCTATACAAAATATATTGCACTCATCAATGAATTAAATTTATGAACTAATATGTTTCACAAAAAAATGTACATATATGGAATGTGAACCTATGTGACTAAACATGATGCACGAATGTGTATGAAATATCATAAAAACAATTATATTGATTTCATCTAATGTAACTCAGTGGTCTGTTACACATGTTTTGGCCATGACTATTGTAACATACATACTTGTTCCCCACACAGCTATCTACATTATACCATATTTCATGTATGTATGAAAATAAAATTAATGAAATAATCTAATAAAATTTCGTAACACCCTTACCAGATCCACTAGGTCTGAACCACATTTCCACATAACCTTATGGGTTCCTCCACACATGCATGAGGATTCTAACTAGAAGTGTTGTTATAAATAAATAATACCAAATGTCCTTAGAAGTATAACCTAGTCCACTTATGAAATTATTTTCATACTCTCATCCATTATGTACAATCCATTTTCTATTACTTTGATCCTAATACATTAGTTATGAACGAACATCCTAATGGACTTGCATGGTGTGTGTAGTATAAATCAGGAGGTTACCACCAACATGTCCTTATGAAGTGTGTATGATTATAATAGTGTATTATATGATAATAACAATTTTTAATTAAAGAATAAAAAACACATAATCACATACTGATAAATTGTAAAAATACCAGAACACTACAAACCCTAATACCTACATGTTTCAGCTCCATGCCAAAATGGTTATCAAAGATGTTTGACTTGAACAAAACTACTCACAAGACTATCAATTTAAAATTCAATATCCAAAAGGCTCATCGATTTAATGTCAATCTACATGGTATCAAAAAATTTCATAGATTACCAACATGTTACATGGTATACACAAGGTGAATAGTGTTTTAGACTTAAAAATATGTTTCTATGAGGTGAATTGAGTGTTGACACAGTACACGATATAAACAAGTTTCATTGAGTTACACATAATACAAAATGCTATCATGATCCACCACTATAATCATCACGAATCTTATGAACCATTCCTCTATGTGAAATCATACAACCATGGTCACCTATCAGAGGTACCAAACACCAAACCTCTAATGAAAATTTAACATAACAACGAATAGTACTATGAAAAAACAAAACATTGAAATTATGGGAAATATAGTATCATTATATAATAAAATGTGAATCATCATAAAAAATAGTTAAATATACACTAACAGTTCTCATGGAAACGTGGGTCATATATTGGATTCGGAAAACACATACACAAAAAATCAATGTCAAAAAATATGGAACACAAGCCATAAAACACATTAATCATACCATGTAAAAAAAATTATAAGTGGGCCACAAATATTATGGAACATACTACCTCAAGCGAGTTATTGTCAATGTCAGGGTCCAAGAAGGTGTCATTACCTGAGACAGTATCACACATCATCGAAAATTCCATGCATTACAAGGACTCCCACAATTATCACAATTAATATATGTATTCACTTGAATAAGTCTACACAGATGTCTGGATGGATCCATGAAACATGAAAAGAATTGTGGTGTGGAGGAGTGTATAATTAAGGTTCCTTCCATATAGTGAGACACCAAGACATTGAGGTGTTATTTAAGAAAGTCAATACAACACATGAATAAAATTATAGCATAGATAAATGGTAAATGACACCCCCATGATACAGGACCAACTTCATCGATGTTGGAGCACTATTAGAAAATAACCCTTGTGAAGAAGAATGTAATTTTTTTGGTAGAATATAGGAAGATGACCAACATGATGTAAAAGGTTACCGAATAGTGTAAAACCACGCTAAGTCACAATAAAATTTAGTGTGATGTGATTTTCTATGGCATGGATTCATTCCTGGAACATTTCAATGTTCATCGAATATTAATCAAAACAGGGGGAAGGTCGGTCTTTTTTTGGGATCCTTGGAGAGCCATTACACGAGAAAAAACCCTTGTTAAATAACTACTAAATATAGTAAAGTAACTCATCAATTAAAATGTGTTGTAGCTTGTTAAAAGGAGTAACACCTGAAGAACCCAAAGGGGCATACTATATGTAATTGATGCAGAGATGAATTTTCAGTGTTTTCTAAGGCACCGTATTTCATCCTTCCCAAACATTACACCATGGAAAACAATATACCATAATTATAATATCAATTGAAAAAAACTTCCTCCATATTGTTTCCTCCACTCTAATACACTATAATAGAACACGAACCTCCATTATAGTGTGGAGGCTTCTGTTTCGGCTAGAAATGCCACCCAAAATCATTTATGCTTCCATAAGATTCTTAATTTCATCATGCCTTTACCCAAAAATGTTTTAATATAAAAAACCATAAAACTCTATATTATCCCTTAAAATATGTTTTCATAAATGCTTATATCCATCATCATGAGACTCATATCCAAATTTCACACCATTATTTCATTCAAATTATAATATTACACACATGTGGCCTAAAATGGTATGAATTGTTATCTTCAATATCTTCATATTGATCATGTATTCAAAATAGTTTTTCACCATGGTATAGATATAATTATATGAAAACTTCCAATCTATATTAGAATGTTTTTTAAACAAAAAAGATCACAAAATAACCCTTAAAAATGTATTATAGTCATGATAATATTTTTTCTAAGTCTCCCTTTGAGTATCATCTTGAGTTTCTGTACATAAAATATATATCCTTGTTAATAAATAAACATAAATAATAATAATGTAGGTTATGATTTTCGATAATATGCAAAATGGGATGTGATTATGAATATGAGGGTTTCGTAGAAATATATTATTCATACACAGAAAATTTCTACATATATTGTAGTTACACATGATAAAATAATTGTAATTTAGAGAAGAGATTATGGTTACATATGATAAATTCATTTTTTAACATGATAATAATGTTTTCCTTAAACATTCATGACTTAGTTATATTTTTTAGAAATTTTTCTCAAATATAATTATTTTTTGTAAATTTATTAAATAACACCAAAGATAGTCCAACTCTCTTCAAACAGACAAGAAATGGACAACATAAGGCTCCACATGCCATATTAATGATTCAATCAACACAAATATCAAAAAATAAAAGACAAAAATTTCTCAAATGGTATTTTTTATTGAAAAATAATATTTATAAAAACATTTCATTGATTAATGAGTAAAATTATACTTTTAAAAATATTTAATATAATTTTCAATCGGATATTTTTCATTTTAAATCACATTATAAATTTCTCACAAAACATTTTTATTCGATATACATGTATTATTTCATAATTAATTTCTAACTCTCTTAAAAATTATATGTAATTAAATGGATTTAATATTTAGAATCATATTCTCCAAATTATTTAAAAAGATCCATTTTAGTTTTATTCCTTAAAAATAAATTACTAAGTAAAAAATAAATACAACAGTAAATGTCATTGTGGTAAAAGACATAAATATATGGGGTAAAAGGATAAAAAAGTTATGAACATGTCTCAAAATTATATTTTAAGGCCATTTTTTACCTTTATCGATCCTCTATCCAATAAATTCATCTTTGAGATCTACATGACTTGAATAGTTCACATGTTTGTACAAAAGGTGTTCATCATATCATCCATTCACCATACCACTTATCCTAAAACAAAAATCTCCATAGTTCCTTTAAATTATTCTCTATTAACTCCCAAAAAATTATATAAATGTTCTATATGATTTTTTCTTCAATGAACCACCCATAAAATCCTTAATATAATTTTTAAATGAATTATTCTATAGAGTAATGTAAATATTACAAAATCACTCTTTTTCATTTCAATTTCATTATTATATTTATATTAAATTAATTTATTATATACCGTAATAAAATAATAATATAAATATAATTAGTATACAAAAGTTTTTTTATATATATGGAATAATAAATTTCTACATTCCTCTCTTCTCCTTAGTAAAAAATGAAAAACGGCGTCCATACGGATATGCAGCTTATTGTTTCCATGATCTACATGTTTCAATCTTTATCACAGCCAAAAATAGAATTAAAAATCATATGTTTAATGAATAAATATTTTAATTATATCATTATAAATATTTTTAAAATATAATTCAAAACCTATAATATTTTCATTCTATAGAAAATAGAAACATCCTTCATCTGTAAGTGTGGAATCCTGCCTCTACCGAATGACATATTTAATTTTTAATCACACCCATAATTAGAAAGTAATTATAATGTATTTTTTGGGATAAATTTAGTTTTATGAAATTATTATGGTTCTGTAGAAGTTATATTTTTATATAGATCATTATTAATTTACCCATTTTAATAAATAATTATAAAAACAAGATCATCACTAATACTATCTTCATGAATTGGGATTAATATCTATATGGAATGAAAATAGATCTTTATGAATTAGTAAAAATTGTAAATTTAATTACCTTTGATAATATTAGAAATATAAATGTTGTATCATAGAAAGAAAATCAATACAGACACATTAAATCATCCCAAAAATAATTAAATTCAAAAACATCATGTGATGAAAATAAATTATTACTAAATACTAAACATATAAGATATTTTTATAATTTAAATTAGTATTTTGATATATATATTAAAATTTATTATAATTTAGGGTATTAATTTTGTAATGATTATTATATGGTCTATTGTATTCAAGATCATAGGTAATGTATTTTCATAACTAAACATATTATCTTGACTCAAAATTATCCCAATTAGAGTAGAATTATGCATTATTGTATTATACATTATTATAATGATATTATATTTCCTTTCCATATTATTTTATAAATAATAATAACTAAAAATAAAATACAAATTAATTAATTTATTTCATTCTTTGTGATATTTTGTTATGTTACGAATAGTTCTTGTCCTCTAAAAATAATCTTTTTTACTTCCATGTCCATATTCATTTTTCAAACCAATCTCATACATTGGAATTATATAATATAATTTTTATTATTTCTCAAGATCCTTACATTTTATTTTAAATAATTTTAAATTGAATACATATCACACTTTTTATGATGTGGGTTTCAATAACGGTTTTTATTATATTGTAATGGTTTTTCCATTTATGATAAAAAATTATATTCCTCTCCACATTTCCTTTAGAAAATAAATTTACACTTATAGGTATGATTTCTTGATATTTATTGTTATATAAAATTATACAATTAAATAATTTAAACTTCTCAGAATTGGACTTTTCAAAAGTTTCTCATAGCCTTTTCTATTTAAGACCATATTAACAAAAGATTACTAAAGCATTTTTTAATGATTTAGTTCTATTTTCAACTTCTACTATAAAATAACATAGTCATATTGATTTATATTTTATATTTTACATTATAAGTTTCTTTTTGAAATAATCATTTTTGATGATTGAATTTTTTTTTTCAATTAATCAAAATTTTGATGAAATTTTATGTGATACCAATATGAAATGATTCAGAACACATTTTTTTCCATGGGTTATTTATGATATGATGAATTATTGTTTTCAAATTACCCAAATATATAGGTATGATTATTATTGGTGTACTATTTCACATAATAATACATTTTTTAAGAATATATATCTCATGAGATAATTAAGAGTAGAAATACTTGGATTTTATCACAACATTAATGGGTGGACATAATGGAATATTTCTCATCATAAGGGTTGGTAATTATTAGGTTTTTACCAAATGTGATGTGTAATTTTTCTTTTCCTTTTATCAAGGTCCTTTTTATTCTATTTTTCATAAAATGACACATTTTTATTTTATATGCCTCTGATTAGGGCCAATAAAAAATGATTAATATCTTATGTTTCTCCTCTCTTGTAAAATGCCGTAAAAAAATTACCTAAATTGAAACCCAAAGTAGATTTAAATTATCCCATAAAACTTTCATGACCCCCATAGGATGGTGAAAATCACTAAGAAATCAGATACAAGTAATGGTATTTAAATTTTCATTTAAATCAGAGAAAATAAACAACATTTTTTCACTCTAATAACTAACATGAGTCTTCCATGAGTAAAATTTCCATTACTAAAAATAAAATTTGACCATATAATATTTTTATAATATTTTAACTAAATTTTTTCAAAAAAATTTAAAAAATTTATATTTTAATCCCTCCAAAGTCATTTTATATTTTCACTTTAGAATTTAAAACCTCCACTTATTCTCAAATACCTCTACAAATATCAACACTATCAGATCACCTTGATCACACATATATATTGTATATTCCACCAAGAATTATAATTGAATGAAATATAAACTACCAACATCAATATCCCTGAACAATAAATAAACCTAGTGTTGACAAAAGTTTAATGCAAATATAAAACTAGATTATAAAATATGAATTTTCCTAATCATTCATTGTTGTACACAAACCTCCTTTCCACATACAGAAATTTTTAAATAAGTATCCACTATTATATATTTTCAAATATACAAAGAATTTATTTTTCTTAGAAATTAGTTCAAGAAAATTTTTAATAAAATATATAAATATTTTATTAACAATTTTTAACTAAAATTAAAGAATCCACATTAAATATATTTCTTAATCCCAATCTGTTTTTATGTACCAAAACATCCACAATTTCGGAAACACTAAAAATTGACTATTAAAACCATTAAAAAATATTTTTTGGAAATAATTGAGAACTGTTTAAATGGGGGACAATACAAATCCATGGGTTAAATAATGGAAATGATTTTAAATGAAAAAACACTATTTTAATAAATTTTCAATTAATTCAACATGTAAGACTGAGGCCATGCTTGGAATAGTAATAAACACACACACCACTAAAAAAATTTCAAATAAACTAATAATCATATGGTACCATTAATAAAAAAATCTGGTATTCAAGAAAACTGTAGAAATTGAGAACAAAAAAATTATTTTGAAAATGATCTAGTTCCATATGAAGTATCCATTCGATCTAGAATGAATGACATGATCTAGAGGAAAGAAACCTATATAGAAACTACATATCATTTGACATTTTCATTAGTCTTTTCAAACAACCTATAAATAAACTTACCAAGAGATATTTCTTTAAATTTGAAAAAAATGATTATAGGTTATTGGATATAGTATACCATGGGTTCTATCATGAAGTAGAAAGGAAAATAACTATATTCAACACACATTATATACTAGTGTTTGCCATTATAAATCCATCCTCAATTCTTATTCTAAAAAAATCCCTTTTAAATATATCCTTACACCACACAAAATAAACCACATAACCCTTAGGCCAGATTATATATCGTTGAATCAGAAATACCAGCATTAGGGTTCATAATAATATAAGGGGATCAAATGAGGGTCCCTCACACACAATAGGAATACCATGTAATGATCCTCATAATACATTAATTATAACAGACACGATGTTCAAATTCATTTCTTCCAAATTTATATAATTATTAGATATACCACTATTTATGAGTCACCAATAATATTTTATTTAAATACTTTTCACAATGTAACATTACTCAACGCCCTTTCAAATTCAATTTAAATAACTCACCTATTTTATTAAAAAATTCCAAGGGTCTAAAACAACCCCTTTAATTTATAAAATGACCCAAATTGGGTTCACCCAAATGAATACCTAATGTCTTATTTTAAATAGTCCTTAAAACAGTATATTATACCCTTTCATTTAATTTGACACAAGAAAATACCAAGTAAGTACTTTGGGATGAATCGTTGGAGACCAAAACAACCTTTAAATGATCAAAACACATTCATTGGAGGATGTCTGATAAATTTGACAAATATATTGTATGAATGGTAGGTCAAAAAATATTTTTAAATATTGTTTTAATATTGAAAAACCCATTTAGATTATTCAAAAATATCAAGACAATAAATTTTGTTCATGGAAACATATTAAACACATGCAATACAAAAATTATAACTTTATCGAAATAATTATGAATTAAATCCATATATATATTAATAATTAAAATAAATTTCATTGTA
This sequence comes from Viscum album, assembly GCA_963277665.1. Classification (NCBI taxonomy): domain Eukaryota; kingdom Viridiplantae; phylum Streptophyta; class Magnoliopsida; order Santalales; family Viscaceae; genus Viscum; species Viscum album. The sequence goes on along the minus strand of OY728165.1, from coordinate 902,437,888 downwards.
AAAACATATATCAAAAAAAATGACCAATGGTCCAAAATATGTGTCCCCTAGTGAAGAATGACAAATTAAGAAATTAAGGACCCCAAAAATAATATGAGCCAAAGGAATACCACTGAAATGGTGAGTATAATTCCCCAACCTTAAACCTTACTTAATCTTGAGTTATTACAAGATTACACATTGAGGATCTTTTCGGGTTTAGAGTTTTAGAGAATTAGATCATAAAACTTTCATTACATTCCACATATAAACAAAGTGGTTACATAAAGATAGTATTCTTATTTCCCATCAATGGAAACATATTTAAAATAAAAAATGGATTCTTTCTTGACACTTCCTTGACACTATCATCATATCATGTACCTTTCCCTTCACTTGTGAAAAACATTTCAAAAAAACTTGGGATGATCATAAAAACCTCAGTAAGGGATATAAAAATATGTAAAGGAAACATGGGTACATATATACATAAGAATGAAATCATACTTTACCCATAAATCATAATCACTTTATCATACCTCATCAAATCATGAATAAATCATAGAAATCATAAGACATAAAGGTAACTTGAGGAATTCATAACATTCTTACATAGGGAGTAACCCTCTTGGTTACGTTTTAAATACCCATCACAGTATATTCCCTAAATCTCTTCGGAGAAACCTTAACGTTTCACTCCATCACATTACCCAATGCATTGGAGAGATATATCGGGCTCACCCGCCCTTAGTTTATCACGGAACCACCCGTCTTCATAATAATGCCCAAGAACCTCAACATAATCGTATCACATAAAACATGCATAAAGGAAACATAACATTTCCACATTTCAATCACAAGATATCGATACATAACAATGATATAAAAACATTATGAAAACCATTTTCAATACCAAAATAAAAGAAAAGTAAAACATGGTATTTATATTTTCTTTTAAAAAAAAGGTATCGCTTGTAGAGGAAGTCGAAACTCAAATAATGGTCACGGTGGCAGAGAAGTCATTGTCGCCACATGCATACGACAAAAACATTCCCTTTTTTCTTTTAGTAAACGCTTCATATAAAAAATACTCCTTTTAAATAAACGTAAAAGTCAAAGGGGTTTATACACCATATAAAAGAAGGTTGTGTATAAAACAAAATATGCCTCAATGAAAGGAGATTGAGACGAAGTCTCATACCTCGAGTTCGACTTGACTCGGTCGTTCTTTAATCTCCTGAATAATAAACATGAGTTAATTTCTACTTGTTTAAGAACCTTTTTAAAGTTCATTATTCCTTTTATATCACTTATTTCCATGTCATGTACACTATGTAATTATTCAAGTTAATAACGGTCGTTTTAACGATCATTGGTACTTGAGTAAAAAATAAACCCATTATAATTACAAATTGTTCATGTATCCATTATATCAAGAATTATAATCATGATGTAGATATCATATATATCATATATATCCAGTACATGCATGCATTTATAATATTACATAACATTTAGAGGTGAGAAATGAAATGCACCGTTCATGGAGACGGTAAGCCGTACGTACGCATGAACGCTACTTTCATTTCTATTTCATATTTTATAGAATGGAATCATAATGATATAAAAGTATATTATAATTCCATTATAATATCATATATAATATCATAGTTCCATCCTATATACATCCCACATATGGTATTTAACGAATCAAATCACCTTGAGGGGGCGGTAGTCCACACTTCCTTAAATGAAGATATCGCGTTTACCCATAATGGAAACCATAAAGGTATTCCCAAAATGAAAAATGCAGAAGCTTAAAGAAAAAATAAACATATTATATATCATATATAAATATAGTGTCATCTTAATGTCCACCTTTGAAGGTGTTAAAATAATGTTGAACAATCATTTTTTTGGGAAGCATAAATTCACCATCCACGGAAACAGTATGTCCTTTAACCATTAGATGTAGGTGTGTGTAAGTGTAGCTCAAATAATTCTTATAACAAAATCCTAGTATATTGAAGATACTTGAGTTGTTACAAAATAAATGAATAAAAAGAGTTTAGTGGGTTGGAGAAGCAAAATTAAACAAAAGGACTCATGTGAAGACATTACCTTAAAATTGGGTAACTCCCTTTGGTTTGAGCTCAAAGGCTTCCTTGGGAAGACTTCTGCCCAAAGTGATGCTTTAAGGAGTAAGATAGAGAAGTGGAGAGATAAAATGGGTAGGGGTTGGCCGAGCCAAAGGCTTTGGGAGTGTGGGTAAGGAGGTAGAGGTGGGAGCCTTTTATAAGAGTAGAGGAGGGGCACTCTTGGAATGTAAAGAAATGTTACTTTATTTGAAAATGATTTTCGGATTGAAAAGGTCCCACATTGATATAATTAGAGGGTAAGGTGACAAGGGTTAGAAATACACCCATACAATAGGTTTTGGACATGCATAGGTCATATATTTTACATTATCATTTCATTTTATTTAAATCCATTATTAATGAGGTAATCGCTGCATCATCATGATGTCATACATAATTTAATTTATGTAAAGTCTAAAAAATATGAAAAAAATACTATGATGTAGGAAATATTTTTATCTTTCTAATTAATATTTATAGTTTAAAAGATCATTTATTTAGACAAAATTAAAAATATTTTACTTAGGTGATACATTCTTTGTCACATTTTACATTCTTTAAAAATAAAAAGAAAAAAAGTCACTTTCTCACAATATTGATTCCATGGGGCCCCCACGTTTGGCACAAGGAATACCATGGTCGGCCATGAGACAACCAGTAGCCTTAAGACACATGTTGTGGCCTTTTTTTATTATTATGATATCATTTTATTCTCTTTAACTACTTGATTACTCATTAATCAAGATAATTAAAGATAATTACCATCGTTACTATTCATAATGTCCAAAAATAAAAGAGTCTTGATTACATAATTTGGACCTTATGATTAAAAATATTTAATCCATTTTACCAAATTCCAAACACATAAATTGCAATAATTGATTTAAAAATAATTCCTGTTGTCAAAACAAATAGAGGGTTTTTTTGAAACAATATCTATGAAAAGTTTTGCATTAGTTTATGACCAATTACAAAGTGAAATTAATCCTAACGACCACCATTGGATTAAATGGTAAAAATATATTCAGATTACACTTTATGACCAATTAAAAGGATAATCTAACCATATAATTAAATTAAATGAAAAATCAATTTTGATGTAAAATGCAGTATTTTTTCACTATTCATTAAAAAATGAACATTGTCAGAAAAATACCAAAAATTTATCCAAATGTAAATTTAAATGTCCCAATCATAATGAATATGTTTATTTTGAAAAATATATCTTATAAAATTGTCAAAAGGTAGATTTAGACAAGGTTTTCCATCAAAAGGCAGTAAAACAATCTTTTAAAAATATTAGTGTATTCCATGCTTATGATTGGATTTATTTTCATTTTAAGCCTCTAAACACTATCTAATTCATTAATAGACATAGATACAAATATCTATTATTCATTAATTACTTGGGATGTTACATACTTACCCACTTTAGAATATTTTTTCCCCACAATTTATTTACTTATCGAATAAATGGGGGTACTTATCCATCATTGCATTTTCAGATTCCCATGTTGCCTCTTCCATCATGTGGTTTTTCCACAAAACCTTTACCTGATTAATCACCTTATTTCGTAACACTTTCTCCCTATGGTCAAGAATCTAGACCGGTTGTTCCTCATAAGATAGGTTCTCTTCCAGCTGAACTACCTCTGGACTCAAAACATGAAATGGATCTGGCATATACTTTCTCAACATCGAAACGTGAAAAACATTGTGTACCTGAGATAAACTCGGAGGTAAAGCCACCCGGTGGGCAACTGATCCAACTCTCTCAAGAATTTCATATGGTCTAATGAACCTTGGACTCAGTTTTCCTTTCTTACCAAATCACATCACACATTTCCATGGCGAGACTTTGAGAAAAACATGATCACCTACCTCAAATGTTACATCCTTCCTCCTATTGTCTGCATAACTCTTATGCCTACTCTGAGTTGTTCTCATGTGTTTCTGAATCAACTGATCTTTTTCTGCCATCTCTTCTACCAATTCTGGTCCCATCAACTTCCTTTCACCCACTTCATCCCAGAAATCTGGAGTTTGACACCGCTTCCCATATAACGCCTCAAATGGTGCCATCTGTATACTGGAATGAAAACTGTTATTATATGAAAATAAAACCAAAGAAAGATGTTGGTCCCAACTTACCTGATAATCCATCGAACAAGCTCGTAGCATATCCTCCATGTTCTGAATTGTTCGTTCTGACTGACCATCTGATTGAGGATGAAATGTTGTACTAAAATTTAATTCAGTACCCAACGACTTCTGAAGGCCTTTCCAAAAGTTTGATGTGAACCTGGGATCACGATCAGATAAAATGGAGAGGGAAACTCCATGTAACCTGACTATCACTTTATGATACTAACGGGAAAGTTTATCTAGGGAAAAATTATCTCGTATAGAAAGGAAATGAGCAGATTTAATCAAGTGATCAACAATAACCCAGATTGAATTATTACCTCGAGATGTCTTCGGTAATCCCACAACAAAGTCCATGGATATATTCTCCCATTTCCACTCTAGCACTGGTAAAGGCTGAAGCATCCCTTTCGGTAACTTCCACTCTTTTGTAATCTGTTGACATGTTACACACTTCATAGTAAAATCAGAAATATCTCTTTTCATTCCATCCCACCAGTAATACTCCCGCAGATCTCTGTACATCATAATACTGCCCGGATAAACTGAAAACAAAGAACTATGAGTTTCACAAAACAACTCTCTCTTAAACTGTGAATCACAAGGCAAACACAATCTATTCCCAAATCTCAAAACATAATCATTATCAATGTTGAATTCAGGAAACTTACCTTTCTGAACCAGCTCTACCTTTTTCTGCAACTCACTCTCTTGCTTCTGTGCTTGCCTGATTCTATCTGATAGAGATGATCTCACTGATACTTGAAACAAAACAGAAGAACATCCTTCACCAACAACTTCTATGCCAAATTTCATCAAATCATTAACCAAAGGATCATGTTCCAAACACAACATTGCTAATGAAGCATTACTTTTTCGACTCAAAGCATCAACCACTTTATTTTATTTTCCCGGATGGTAATGAATTGTACAATCATAATCCTTGATTAATTCCAGCCATCTCCTCTGTCTGATGTTTAACTCTTTCTGAGTGAATATATACTTTAAACTTTTGTGATTAGTATATATTTCACACTTTAATCCATACAAATGATGCCTCCAAATTTTTAAAGAGAAAACAACAGCTGTTAATTCCAAATCATGTGTAGGGTAATTTACCTCATGAGTTTTCAATTGTTGTGAAGAATAAGTAATTACCTGATCATTCTGCATTAGGACGCAACCATGTCCTTTCAATGAAGCATCATTGTATATAAAAAACTCACCATTCCTGGACGGTAGTGCCAAAACTGGAGCATTCACCAATCTTCTTTTCAATTCCTGAAAACAATCATCACATTCTTTTGTCCAGATAAACTTAACACCCTTCCGAGTTAGCTTAGTCTTTGGAATTGATAACCGTGAAAAATTTCTATCAAACCTTCGGTAATAGCCTGCCAAACCAAGGAAGCTATGAATCATAGTTACATTTGTGGGTCTTGGCCAGTCTTCCACAAATTTTGTTTTTGCAGGATCAACAGTTATTCCATATTTAGAAACAACGTGACCAAGGAATGAAATTTGTTGCAACCAAAACTCACACTCGCTGAATTTTCCATACAGTTTCTTTTATTTTAAGGTTTGCAAGATAACAGTTAAATGTCTTTCATGATCCTATTTACTTTTAGAAAACACCAAAATATCATCAATTAAAACCCCCACAATCTTATCAAAGAAGTCATGGAAAATTATATTCATTATGTCCATGAATACAGAAGGTGCATTGGTTATCCCAAAAGGCATTACTACAAATTCATAATGGCTATATCTTGTACGGAACGCGGTCTTCGGAACATATTCTTCCTTTACCTTCAGCTAATAGTACCCCGATCTCATGTCAATCTTTGAAAAATATTGAGGTCCCTGGAGCTCATCAAACAAATCATCGATATGAGGCAAAGGATATTTTTTCTTAATAGTGATGTTATTCAAGGCTCTATAATCAATGCAATGTCTCATTGAACCATATATATTTTTAACAAATAAAACAGGAGCACCCCATGGTGATGTGCTAGGTCGAATGTAACCATTCTCTAATAAATCTTGCAATTTCTCCTTCAACTCTAAAAGTTCAATTTGAGCCATTAGATAAGGGGGTTTTGAAATTGGCTTAGCATCAGGAACTAAGTCAACAATACACTCAACTTCCCGATCTGGTATTATTCTAGGCAACTCATCAGGAAAAACATCAGGATACTCATTTACCACTATCATATCATTAATCTGAACAGTTCCCTTATTTTCAACGATGTGTGCAAGGTAACATTCATTTCCATCTTTTACATGTTTCTTGGCCTCTTGATAAGTTATCAACAGTAAGGGTTCATTCATGTACACAAACTGAAAGTCTTTTTGAAAAGAAACTTCTTCATCTCTACAGTCAATCTTAGCATGGTAAATAGAGATCCAATCCATACCCAGGATAACATCAAACTCTACTAGAGGTAGAATAATAAGGTTTTCATGTAGGTTCTTTCCACAGATAAGGATAAGAAGATTCTTATAAATTCTTTTTGCCTCAACATTTCCCCCAGGTGTTTTTACCAAAAGTTCAGGAGTCATTTCTAGAGATGGTATTCCCATTTTACTAGAAACGTTTTCAGAGATGAAAGAATGTGTGGACCCCGAATCAAAAAACACACTAGCATAATCTGAAAAAACAAAGAAAGTACCTGATACAACTTCATTTGATGGCCCGACATCTGCTGAAGTAGTTGAAAAGGATTTCACCACCCCTTTCTGCTTATAGTCTAACTGCTTCCCATCACTCAATCTCTTTTTCGGACACTCGTTTGCATAGTGACACATCTCATTGCACTTAAAACATTTCACGAACTGTAACTAAAGTTTGGTCTTACCTTCACCTTGATCTTTTTCAGTGCAATAACGAGCCTTATGTCCCATCTTACCACATCGATAGCACTTTCCAGAATTCATAAGACATTCCCCAGCATGCCTTTTGCCACATTTATCACAAACTGGAAACTTAGATTTCTTACCATCAGACTTTTTTGAATAATTCTTCCCTTTCTCCTTCCACCTTGGTCTCTTCTTCTGCTGGTTGTTATAGAACAATTGATCATCGGAAAACTCCATTTCCACCTTCTCACAACATCGAACAAGCTTTTCAAAACTTTTAAACTCATGATAAGCTAATGCCCTTCGATACTTTAGCATTAATCCTGAGTAAAAATGATTGATTTTACTATCAAGTTCTCGGAAAAAATTTGGAGCATACCTTGCCAATCGAGTGAACCTTTCTTCATAGGTAGCCACTGAGTCTTCCTCTTGCCTCAATTCCAAGAATTATTTTTCCATCCTAAGTCGAACAACCTTAGGAAAATACTTTTCAAGAAACATACCTTTGAATTCATCCCAGTCGAGAGCATCAATCTGTAACACCACAGGTAAATAAAGAGTATGAAATTTTCACATTTATCCATATTTGTGAATAAAATATTAATATAACTTTAAAGGGGAAGCTATGCTTGATGGCGTACCCAACACGCAACAACGAGTTTCTTGGGAATCTTACGTTGCACTCTAATAATAAAATAATATTATTTTAAATGGTAGTTAACGCCTAGCTGTTGTGATGGCGGGAATGAATAGAACTAACAAAAAATGATTATATATGTTTGTCAAATATTTTTACTTTTTACAATAAATGTTAGTGGATTAAAAAAATGCTAATGAATCCAATTTTAAGCGTAAACATTCTAATATTCTTTAAAAGGTCGATTAAACGCCTTTTGATGGAAAAGCTCTTTTAAATCCACTTTTTGACAATTTTATGTGTTATATTTGACAAAATTAAATCCTTATTTAGATTCGGGACATCAAAATTTACTTTGTGTAAATTTTTGGTATTTTTCCGAAAAAGTTCATTTTTTAATGAATAGTGAAAAATGTTGTATTTTAATTCAAAACCTCTTTTTAATCTAATTAATTTATATGATTAGATTATCTTTTGAATTGGTTTTAAAGTGAAATAAGAATAAATTTTTACCATTTAATCCAATAGTGGTCGTTGTAATTAATTTCATCTTGAAATTGGACTTAAACTAGTGTCAATATTTTGATACTTATTGTTTCATAAAAACATGCTATTTGTTTTGACAGCGGGAATCAATTATTAAATTAATTAATGAAACTTATATGTTTTGAATTTTGTTAAATAGACATCATTTTTGAATTCGGAATATCAAATATAACTTAGGGTGAGTTTTTTGAAATTTTCTGATAAACTTCAATTTTTGATGAATAGTGAAACCACTAAGTGGTACTTATAAAAACTGATTTTCCGTTTAAATGAAATTTTTCCATCTTTGTGTTTTTAATTTAAAAAATACGACATACATGGTTGTCATTAAGAAGTAAAATGTGGTTCAATGGGATTGAAATATTTTTTTTGGTGAATAGTAACTTATTAAGTTTTTAATCACGATTAGAGGTAAGTAGTGTAGTTTTAGGTAAGAATAATGTTTTAATAAAATGAATAGACCTAGACACATGTCCTACCCTCATTGGATGAGTCAAGGCCGACCAATACAATCCATGGTTCAACTTGGGGGCCCAATGGATCCATTTTATTTGGGAAATGACATAAATAACTTTTTATTTAATGTTAAAGTAAAAATAACACAAACATGACATGTTTTACTAAAACAATTGTTACATGGGGTTATACAAGTCATATTTTTGACTATAAATATTCATTAGAAAGGTAAAAAGATTTAATAAATAATGATATTTTTTTATAATTTTTAGACATTAAATAAATTAAATTATTTATGACATCATGATGATGCATCGATGACCTCATTATTTAACGATTTAAATAAAATGGAAAGATAATGTAAACTCTAAGACCTACACATGTCCAAAACCTATTGGATGGGTGGATTTAGAACCCTTATCACCTTATCCTGGAAACACATCAATTTGGGACCATTAAAATCCTAAACACATTCTAAAATAATGTAATATTTCTTTACATTCCAAGAGTGCCCCTCCTCTCCTCTTATAAAAGGCCCCCACCTCTACCTCCATACCCACACTTCCAAAGCCTTTTGCTCGGCCAAAACCTGCCCATTTTGTCTCTCCAAATCCCTATATAACTTCTTGAAGCCTCACATTGGGCAGAAGTCTTCCCAAGGAAGCCTTTGATCTCAAACCAAAGGGAGTTACCCGATTTTAAGGTAATGTCTTCACTTGAGTCCTTTTGTTTTATTTTCCTTATCTAACCCCTAAACTCTTTTTATTCATTTCTTTTGTAACAAATCAAGTATCTACAATATAATAGGATGTTGTTTTAAGAAGTATTCGAGGTACACTTACACAGACATACATCAAATGGTTAAAGAAAATATTGTTTCCGTTGATGGTGAATTTTTTCCTCACGAAACGATGATTGTTCAACACTCACATAACACCTTAAAAGGTGTCCATTAAGATTTCACTATATTTATATGTGATATATAATATGTTAATGTTTTACTTAAGCTTTTGTATTTTTCTTTTGTGCCATACCTTTATGGTTTCCATTGTGGGTAAACACAATAATTTCATTTTAGGAAGTGCGGACTACTGCCCCCTCAAAGTGATTTGATTCGTTAATGCCATATGTGGGATGTATAAAGGATGGATTTAAAGTTATTATATATGATTTATGTTATGTATAAATGATGAATATATTTATGGAATTAAAATATACATACCTCTCATTTAGTTTTAATTCCATTAATATGACATAGAAATAAAAGTAGCATTCATGCGTACATACGGCTTACCATCTCCATGAACGGTGCATTTCATTTATTACCTCTAAATGATTATGTAATATTATATGTAAAAGTATATTCTGGAAATATATTATATATATGATATGCAAATCATGAATATAATTCTGGATATAATGAACCTTTTACCACATGAACAACATGTAATTGTAAGAAGTCCACTTTCGACTAAAGAACCAAATATCGACAAAACAATCATTATTAACTTATATGATTACATAATGTTTATAACATAGTAATAAGTGATATAAAATGAATAATGAACTTGAAAAAGGTTCTTAAGTATGTATAAATTAACTAAAGTTTATTATTCAGGAGATTAAAGAATGATCAAGTCAGGTCGGACCCGAGGTAATGGATCCTACTCCTCTCTTTCTTTTTAAGTACACTCTTTTATGTAATTCCTTTTAAGCTCATCATTATTATTATTGGGATTTTATTTTATATTAATCCAAATTTACTTCTTCTATTAATATTATGAGAGACCCTATTTTCTCTCATCAATCCATTTTCGATGTTCGGAGTGGCGCCGTTAGGCTGCCGAATTTTCGTTAGAGATCTAACCTCTCTCTTTCTTTTTAAGTACTCTCCTTTATGTCACTTCTTTTAAGCTCCTCTTTGTTATGTTAGGGGATTTTATTTTATATTCCCTTTGATTTAAAATTTATTTTAATATGATGAGAGACCATATTTGATCTCATCAATCCATTTTTGGAAGTTTTAAGTGACGCCGATAGGCTGCCGTGTTTTCGTAAGGGATTTTTCATTCCCTTTTATTCCCGGGAGATTTCTGATTCATTTGCCACCATTTCCTTTGAGTGGTATATGTACTTCCCATTATTCTACTCTTTGTGTTATATACTTTTGTTTATGAATATTTACATCAATGTTGTATTGTCCTTCTTTCATGGGGTGTATGTTTCGAAAGATACCCAAGTCGGTAAGGGAACCTTTCACACTCCTCTTTTTAAAAGACTTCTTTTGTTGGGTATTTTAATTAAAATATTGTAATGTTGGGATATGTTCTTATATATCCTTATTGATGTAAATTTTATGTCCAAGTGATGAGATACCCTTTATCTCTCTCATCAAATCTTTTTCAAGAAAATAATGTGACGTCGTTAGGCTGTCAAATTTTACCAAGGGAACTTCTTAACCCAATTTCGATTTCTTTGGGTTCAACATGTAGTTATTGAATATGTCATCCTTTGAATATGTGTGAATGAACTTTTATTGTTTTACACTCAATATACACTTATATTGGTTGTATTTATATTTGTCACACATAATTATGATATTAATTTATCCTTGATTTAAGGATACCTTCTTTATTATGGATTTCATCTCATTTTACATTTCTATTGAGACTTCATTGTTTTTATGGACCAGTTCACTCTTATATGGTGTATATACTGTCCTTTGGATTATTATATCATGAATCCCTCTACTATCATGATATTATAAAGTTCTAATTAAATGTTTTTCCTGAATTATTGTATTCAAGTGTCTCTCATTTTGTTAAAAACAGTTTAACTAAAATATCGTTTTAAATGTTTCAATGATTTATTGTTATAAATATTTCTCATTAATATCCATGTTTTGAAAATGGTTTTAAGGATTTATTTATATAGATATTAAGGGTTTAAAATGTTAAAAGCTTCAATGTGGTATGGGACACTTTAATTCAAAAATCACTTTATTAAATGTTTTATATGGTTTGGAAAATGGTTTTTTAGAATGGATTCATTATTTCAATATCTTAAAATGTTATATTGTTATTACAATATGGGAATGTTATCATTTTTTGTGCATATGTTATGTTCTATGATAATGTTACGGTTCTTGGGCATTGTTTATCAATATGGTTGGTTCCGTGATAAACTAAGGGCGGGTGAGCCCGATATAGCTCTCCAATGCATTGGGTAACGTGAAGGAGTGAAACGTTAAGGTTTCTCCGAAGAGATTTAGGGAATATACTGTGGTGGGTATTGCAAACATAACCCAGTGTGTTACTCCCTACGTAATAATGTTATTAATGCCTCAAGTTACCTTTATGTTTTATGATTTCCATGATTTAATCACGATTTTATACGGTATGTTAAAATGAATATGTTTTATGGGTAAAGTATGATTTCATTCATATGTATACATGTACTCATTTTCCTTTCCATATTTTTATATCCCTTACTGAGCTTTTTATTCTCATCCCATGTTTGTGAAATGTTTTTCATAGGTCAAGGGAAAGTTACATGATATGATGATAGTGTCAAGGAAGTGTCAAGAAAGAATCCATGTTTTATTTTAAATGTGTTTCCGTTGATGGAAAAAATGAATACTATCTTTTATGTAACCACTTTATTTAAATGTGGAATGAAATGCAAGTTTTATGATCTAATTCTCTAAAACTCTAAACCTGAAAAGATCCTCAACATGTAATCTTGTAATAACTCAAGATTAAGTAAGGTTTAACGTCGGGGCCTTATAGTTGGTATCAGAGGTCGGTTTATATAACTTTAGAGGTTAGGGTATTATTTAATAATAAGTGACATTATCAAAATGGTTAGGATTTCAGAAAGAGTCATAATTTTTAGATAAAGTGAATGAGTAAGTATATCTTCCTCATTAGTACATTATGGTTTTGTTGATATACTCACACTGACCTTTTTGGTTTTACTAAATGGATGGATCTCGCAGGCACCAAAGTGACAATAGGTTTGAAGGAAACTGTGGTGGTTCTCTAATTAGGAGACAGGATGAAATGGGGGATTCAATGAGGAAACTCATGGTTGTTCTAAACCAACTATCCAGGAGTCATGATCAACCACTTGTACCTTGTTATGTTCTGTATTGCATCATGTACGAGATGACCAATCGATGTGGAAGTTCAGGTAATAATTATAAAGGTAACCATTAGGGTTTATATGATCCTTACTTTTGAGGTAATTATGAGTTATTATATGTTACGATGGAAAATAAAAAGCATGAGATAAACTTGAGGTTGAAATATGTTATGATTATTTTTTAGATTTTATCTTATTTTGGGAAATGTTTTATGAATTATATAGTCTGGGAAAAATGACAACACGCAGATCGTGTGACAACCCATCGCGTCGGACAAAGCCGTGGGAATCGAACCCACAACCAAAGTACGAATGGTATTTATCGCCTACCACTGGACTACGTGAATTCCCTGGTTAGTTTTACTAATTCGTTTTAGTTAGATGATTTTAGGAATCAATAGTAAGTTTATTTTGGGTTATCTATGGAAATGATTAAACTATCATGGAGGATATGTGATTTGGTTAATTACTTTTCAATATGAGAATTTAAGAGCAACTGATATTATTTGGAGAGAAAAGTTAATTTGTACCTTGTAAGACTATGTGATTAAATCCTTCAAATATTTGGGTTTCAATCTTGGATTGGTTTACTTTGTAGAATTTTATGGAAAATTGTTTATCGAATGGTCCTCGTTGATCTTTTGGTTTTGTTGGACAAATTTTGGAGATTAAGAGTAGATTTTCTTTTTATAAAGGGTTATTCTATTCTGGATTATCTGATCTTGTACTAACCTTTTTGGTTTTTCTTAGAGTCTAAAGGCATGGGACGTATATAGTTCTCTTTTGTGGATTATGTGATTCTCTAGAAGTTTATTATAGTACTCTTAATGTGAACAAGTCTTCCTAAATACTCGTCTTTTGGGAAAAGTATGAGTTTGTGTAATAAATCTAATAAAATTCTAAAGTCAACATGGTATGTAATTATGTATCCTTATGAATAAATTCCTCAATGAAAATTAACATAAAATAAAAATGTTTTCTATTAACTTTTACTACTGGGGAATTGAATACCGTTTAACCCATCACAAGTTTGTGATTTTCTTGTGGTTATGTTTCTCCTAGACATGTTTTCTATCACTCTCCATCATAACATGACCCTTCATTTTATTATCCATGTCCATATTTTCATACTTGGAATCCTAGTATGGGTTAACTCGGGTGACCTTTGTACTTATCTTTCTTTATTTTAAAGTGATTTTTTTACCGACACTTGTTCCGATGTGGGATTTTCAATGAAGTTTCCAAGCCCAATTTTAAAATTGTGAGGTCGCAATTCCCAAAAGGGGGGAAGGATGTAACACCCCAGGTAAATAAAGAGTATGACATTTTCACATTTATCCATATTTGTGAATAAAATATTAATATAACTTTAAAGGGGACGCTATGCTTGATGGCGTACCCAACACGCGACAATGAGTTTCTTGGGAATCTTACGTTGCACTCTAATAATAAAATAATATTATTTTAAATGGTAGTTAAAGCCTAGATTTTTTTATGGCAGGAATGAATAGAACTAAGTACAAAATGATTATATATGTTTTTTAAATATTTTTTCTTTTTACAATAAATGTTAGAGGATTACAAAAATTCGAATGAATCCAATTTTAAGCGTAAACATTCTAATATTCATTAAAAGGTCGATTAACCGCCTTTTGATGGCGAACCACTTTTAAATCCACTTTTTGAAAATTTTATGTGTTATATTTGACAAAATAAAATCCTTCATTAGAATCGGGACATCAAAATTTACTTTGTGTAAATTTTTGGTATTTTTCCGAAAAAGTTCAATTTTTAATGAATAGTGAAAAATGTTGTATTTTAATTCAAAACCACATTTTCATATAATTTATTTATATGAATATAATATCTTTTGAATTGGTTTTAAAGTGAAATTATAATATATTTTTACCATTTAATCCAATAGGGGTCATTGGAATTAATTTCATCTTGAAATTGGACTTAAACTAGTGTCAATCTTTTGATACTTATTGTTTCATAAAAACAAGCTATTTGTTTTGAAATTGGGAATCAATTATTAAATTAATTAATTCTACTTATATGTTGTGAATTTTGTTAAATTGAAATAACTTTTTAATTCAGAATATTAAATATAACTTAGGGTGAATTTTTTGTAATTTTCCGATAAACATCAATTTTTTATGAATTGTGAAACCACTAAGTGGTACTTATAAAAACTGATTTTCAGCTTAAATGAAATTTTGCCATCATTGTGTTTTGAATTTCAAAAATCTGACATACATGGTTGTCATTAAGAAGTAAAATTTGGTTCAATGGGATTGAAATATTTTTTTTTAATAGTAACTTATTAAGTTTTTAATCGTGATTAGAGGTAATTAGTGTAGTTTAAGGTATGAATAATGTTTTAATAAAATGAAATGACCTAGAAACATGTCCTACCCTCATTGGATGAGTCATGGCCGACCAAGACAATCCATGTGTCAACTTGGGGACCCCATGGATCCACTTTGGTTGGGAAATGACATAAATATGTTTTTTAATGTTAAAGTAAAAATAACACAATCATGACAAGTTTTACTAAATCAATTGTTACATGGGGTTATACAATTCATATTTTTGACTATTAATATTCATTATAAAAATAAAAATATTTAATTCATCATGATATTTTTTTTAATTTTTAGACATTATATAAATTAAATTATTTTTGACATCGTGATGATGCAGCGATGACCTCATTATTTAACGATTTAATTAAATGGAAAGATAATGTAAAATATAAGACCTACACATGTCCAAAACCTATTAGATGGGTGGATTTAGAACCCATATCACCTTATCCTAGAAACACATCAATGTGGGACCATTAAAATCCGAAACACATTCTAAAATAATGTAATATTTCTTTACTTTCCAAGAGTGCCCCTCCTCTCCTCTTATAAAAGGCCCTCACCTCTACCTCCTTACCCACACTTCCAAAGCCTTTGGATCGTCCAACCTCTGACAATTGTGTCTCTCCACATCCCTCTCTAACTCTTTGAAGCCTCACTTTGGGCATAAGTCTTCCCAAGGAATACTTTGAGCTCAAACCAAAGGGAGTTACCCGATTTTATGGTAATGTCTTCACTTGAGTCCTTTTGTTTTATTTTGCTTCTCCAACCCCCTAAACTCTTTTTATTCATTTCTTTTGTAAAAAATCCATTATATTCAATATACTAGGAATTTTTTATAAGAATCATTCGAGCTACACTTACACACACCTACATCAAATGGTTAATGAACATACTGTTTCCATGGATGGCGAATTTCTACCTCACGAAACGATGATTGTTCAACACTCATATAACACCTTCAAAGGTGGCCATTAAGATGCCACTATATTTATATGTGATATATAATATGTTTATGTTTTACAAAAGCTTCTGTATTTTTCTTTTGTGTCGTACCTTTATGGTTTCCATTGTGGGTAAACACGATAATTTCATTTTAGGAAGTGCGGACTACCGCCACCTCAAAGTGATTTAATTCGATAATGCCATATGTGGAATGTATAAAGGATGAATTTAAAGTTATTATATATGATTTATGTTAAATATAAATGACGAATATAATTATGGAATTAAAATATACATACCTCTCATTTAGTTTTAATTCCATTAATACGACATAGAAATGAAAGTAGCGTTCATGTGTACGTACGGCTTACCATCTCCATGAATGATGCATTTCATTTCTTACCTCGAAATGATTATGTAGTATTATAAATACATGTATATTCTGTATATATATTATATATTTGATATACAAATCATTAATATCATTATGGATATAATGAACATTTGACCACACGAACAACATGTAATTGTAAGAAGTCCACTTTCGACTTAAGAACCAAATATCGACAAAACAAACATTATTAACTTAAATGATTAAATAATGTTTATAACATAGTAATAAGTGATATAAAAGGAATAATGAACTTGAAAAAGGTTCTTAAGGAAGTAGAAATTTACTCAATTTTATTATTCAGTAGATTAAAGAACGATCGAGTCAAGTCGGACCCGAGGTAAGGGATCCTACTCCTCTCTTTCTTTTTAAGTACACTCTTTTATGTCATTACTTTTATGCTCATCGTTCTTATGATTAGGATGTTCTTTTATATTAATCCAAATTTACTTCTTCTGTTCATATTATGAGAGACCCTATTTTCTCTCATCAATCCATTTTGGAAGTTTTGAGTGGCGCCGTTAGGCTGCCGAATTTTCGTAAGAGATCTAACCTCTCTCTTTCTTTTTAAGTACTCTCCTTTATGTCACTTCTTTTAAGACCCTCTTTGTTATGATGGGGGATGTTCTTTTATATTAATCTTTCTGTAAATATTATAGTAATATGATGAGAGACCCTATTTTATCTCATCAATCCATTTTTGGAAGTTTTAAGTGGCACCGATAGGCTGCCGAGTTTTCGTAAGGGATTTTTCATCTCACTTTTATTCCCATGAGATTTGTGCTACATTTGCCACCATTTCCTTTGATTTGTATATGTACTGCCCATTATTCTACTCATTGTGTAATATTCTTTTGTTTATGAGTATTTACACCAATGTTGTATTGTCCTTCTTTCATGGGGTGTATGTTTCCAAAGATACCCAAGTCCGTAAAGGAACATTTCACCCTCCTCTTTTTAAAAGACTTCTTTTGTTGGGACTTTTAATTTAGATATTGTAATGTGGGTATATGGTCTTCTATATCCTTATTGATATAAATTTTATGTCCAAGTTATGAGATACCCTTTATCTCTCTCATCGACTCTTTTTCTAAAATTTTATGTGACGTCGTTAGGCTGTCGAGTTTTTCCAAGGGAACTTCTTAACATAATTTCGATTTCTTTGGGTTCAACATGTAGTTATTGAATATGTCATCCTTTGAATATGTGTGAATGACCTTTTATAGTTTTACAATAAATATCCACTTATATTGGGTGTATTTATATTTGTCACACATAATTATGAGATTGATTTATCCTTGATTTAAGGATACCTTCTTTATTATGGATTTCATCTCATTTTACATTTCTATTGAGACTTCATTGTTTTTACGCACTAGTTCACTCTTATATGGTGTATATAATGTCCTTTCGAATATTATAACATGAATCCATCTATTATCATGATATTATAAAGTTCTAATTAAATGTTATTCCTCAATTATTCTATTCAAGTTACTCTCATTTTGTTAAAAACACTTTAACTAAAATATCGTTTTAAATGATTCAATAATTTATTGTTATAAATATTTCTCATTAATATGCATGTTTTCAAAATGGTTTTAAGGATTTATTTATATGAATATTAAGGTTTTAAAATGTTAAAATCTTTAAGGTTGTATGGGGGAGTTTGATTCAAAAATCTCTTTATTAAATGTCTTATATGGTTTGGAAAATGGTTTTTTAGAATGGATTCATAATTTCAATATCTTAAAATGTTATATTGTTATTACAATATGGGAAAGTTATCTTTTTTTGTGCTTAGTTAATGTTCTATGATTATGTTATGGTTCTTGGGCATTGTTTATGAATACGGGTGGTTCCGTGATAAACTAAGGGCGGGTGAGCATGATATAGCTCTCCAATGCATTGGGTAACGCGAAGGAGTGAAACTTTAAGGTTTCTCCGAAGAGATTTAGGGAATATACTATGGTGGGTATTCCAAACGTAACCAAGAGGGTTACTCCCTACGTAATAATGTTATGAATGCCTCATGTTACCTTTATGTCTTATGATTTCTATGATTTATTCATGATTTTATAAGGTATGTTAAAATTCTTATGTTTTATGGGTAAAGTATGATTTCATTCATATGTAAACATGTACTCATTTTCCTTTCCATATTTTTATATCCCTTACTGAGCTTTTTATTCTCATCCCATGTTTTTGAAATGTTTTTCACAGGTCAAGGGAAGGGTACATGATATGATGATAGTGTCAAGGAAGTGTCAAGAAAGAATCCATGTTTTATGTTAAATGTGTTTCCGTTGATGGGAAAAATGAATACTATCTTTTATATAACCACTTTATTTAAATGTGGAATGAAATGAATGTTTTATGATCTAATTCTCCAAAACTCTAAACCTGAAAAGATCCGCAACGTGTAATCTTATAATAAATCATGATTAAGTAAGGTTTAAGGCTGGGGCCTTATTCAATCTCATCAGCATCCCTGATATTTTTAACCATCGACCACCACTGATCTGCTTCACCCTCCAAACGGTAAATAGAATGACTAAACTTTTGATTGTCTTAACACTCCATGACATAAAAAATCTTCTAGAGTGCTTTAATCCACCATTCAGCTAGCACAGGGTCAGATGATCCTCTGAATGATGGGGGATGTTGCCTCACGAAATGTTCCACCACTGAAATGTTCCTCTGCAGTTGATCTGGCTGAACTCGTGTATGGCTACCACCTCCATTTATTGCTTGATTCAACTGCACCATTACAGAAACAAACTGTTCAGTTCCAATTCCGACAATCTCAGGTTACCGAATCAGAAGTATATTTACTTCTGCATGCCTTCCTAGCAATACTTCCATGTTTCCTCTGTGGAAAACCATTCTGAAAAAACATGTCTTAGATGAAGCAACGTGGTAATCTTCAAATACTATATCACTTGAATTTGACCATAAAAAAAATTATAATCATTTAATAGAATTCTAACTCCTAGAGTTATCTAACCCGACCTCTGATACCAACTATAAGGCCCCAGCCTTAAACCTTACTTAATCTTGAGTTATTACAAGATTACACATTGAGGATGTTTTCGAGTTTAGAGTTTTAGAGAATTAGATCATAAAACTTTCATTACATTCACATATAAACAATGTGGTTACATAAAGATAGTATTCTTATTTCCCATCAATTCAAACATATTTAAAATATAACATGGATTCTTTCTTCACACTTCCTTAACACTATCATCATATCATATACCTTTCCCTTGACCTGTGAAAAACATTTCAAAAAAACATGGGATCAGCATAAAATGCTCAGTAAGGGATATAAAAATATGGAAAGGAAACATGGGTACATATATACCTAATAATGAAATCACACTTTACCCATAAAACATAATCACTTTAACATACCTCATCAAATCATGAATAAATCATAGAAATCATAAGACATAAAGGTAACTTGAGGCATTCATAACATTCTTACATAGGGAGTAACCCTCTTGGTTACGTTTGGAATACCCATCACAGTATATTCCCTAAATCACTTCGGAGAAACTTTAATGTTTCACTCCTTCGTGTTACCCAATGAATTGAAGAGCTATATCGGGCTCACCCGCCCTTAGTTTATCATGGAACCACCCATCTTCATAATAATTCCCATGAACCTCAACATAATCGTATCACGTAAAACATGCATAAAGGAAACATAACATTTCCACCATTCAATCACAATATATCAATACAAGGCATTGATATAAAAAAACTATGAAAACCATTTTCAACACCAAAATAAAAGAAAAGTAAAATGTGGTATTTATTTTTTCCTTTAAAAAAAGTATGGCTTGTAGAGGAAGCCGAAACTCAAATAATTGGCACTGCGACAGAGAAGTCATTGTCGCCGCATACGTACGACAAAAACATTCCCTTTTGTCGTTTAGTAAACTCTTCGTATAAAAAAGATTCATTTTGAATAAACCTAAAAGTCAAAGGGGTTTATACACCATATAAAAGAAAGTTGTGTATAAAACAAAATATGCCTCAATGAATGAGATTGAGACGAAGTCCCATACCTCGGGTCCGACATGACTCGGTCGTTATTTAATCTCCTAAATAATAAACTTGAGTTAATTTATACTTGTTTAAGAACCTTTTTCAAGTTCATTATTCCTTTTATATCACTTATTTCCAAGTCATGAACACTATGTAATTATTCAAGTGAATAACGGTCGTTTTAACGATCATTGGTACTTGAGTAAAAAATAAACCCTTTATAATTACATGTTGTTCATGTATCCATTATATCCAGAATTATAATCATGATCTAGATATCATATATATCATATATATCCAGTACAATCATTCATTTATAATATTACATAACATTTAGAGGTAAGAAATGAAATGCACCGTTCACGGAGATGGTAAGCCGTACGTACGCATGAATGCTACTTTCATTTCTATTTCATATTTTATAGAATGGAATCATAACGAGATAAAGGTATATTATAATTCCAGTATAATAACATATATAATATCATAGTTCCATCCATTATACGTCCCACATATGGTATTTAACGAATCAAATCACTTTGAGGGGTGATAGTCTGCACTTCCTTAAATGAAGATATCGTGTTTACCCATAATGGAAACCATAAAGGTATGACCAAAATGAAAAATACAGAAGCTTAAGGAAAACATAAACATATTATATATCATATATAAATATAGTGACATCTTAATGGCCACCATTGAAGGTGTTAATAGAATGTTGAACAATCATCATTTCGGGAGGCATAAATTCACCATCCACGGAAACAGTATGTCCTTTAACCATTAGATATAGGTGTGTGTAAGTGTAGCTCGAATCCTTATTAAAACAACATCCTAGTATATTTAATATACTGGAGTTGTTACAAAATAAATGAATAAAAAGAGTTTAGGGGGTTTGAGAAGAAAAATAAAACAAAAGGACTCAAGTGAAGACATTACCTTAAAATCGGGTAACTCCCTTTGGTTTCAGCTCAAAAGCTTCCTTGGGAAGACTTCTGCCTAATGTGAGGCTTTAAGGAGTAATAGAGGGAAGTTGAGAGACAAAATGGGCAGAGGTTTTCCGATACAAAGGCTTTGGGAGTGTGGGTAAGGAGGTAGAGGTGGGGTCCTTTTAGAAGAGGAGAGGAGGGGCACTCTTGGAAAGTAAAGAAATGTTACATTATTTGAAAATGATTTTCGGATTCAAAAGGACCCATATTGATATAATTCAAGGGTAAGGTGATAAGGGTTATATATCCACACATCCAATAGGTTTTTTACATGTGTAGGTCATAGATTTTATATTATCATTTCATTTTATTTAAATCTTTTATTAATGAGGTAATCACTACATCATCATGATGTCATAAATAATTTAATTTATTTAAAGTCTAAAAATTACGAAAAAAATACTATCATGTAGGAAATCTTTTTATCTTTCTAATGAATATTTATAATCCAAAAGATCATTTATATATACAAAATTAAAAATATTTTACTTAGGTGATACATTCTTTGTCACATTTAACATTCTTTAAAAATAAAAAGATAAAAAGTCACTTTCTCACAAAAGTGATTCCATGGGGCCCCCATGTTTGGAACAAGGCATCACATGGTCGGCCATGAGAAAACCAGTAGCCTTAGGACACATGTTTTGGTATTTTTTTATTATTATGATATCATTTTATTATCTTTAACTACCTGATTACTCATTAATCAAGATAATTAAAGAAAAATACCATTGTTACTATCAATAATGTCCAAAAATAAAAGAGTCTTGATTACATAATTTGGACCTTCTGATTTTAAATATGTAATCCATTTCAACAAATTCCAAACACATAAATTTCAATAATTGATTGAAAAATAATTTCCGTTGTCAAAACAAATAGCCGGTTTTTTTTGAAACAATATCTCTGAAAAGTTTGGCATTAGTTTATGACCAATTCCAAATTGAAATTAATACTAATTACCACCATTAGATTAAATGGTAAAAAATATTCAGATTAAACTTTAAGACAAATTAAAAAGATAATCTAACCATATAATTAAATTAAATGAAAAAGCAGTTTTGATGTAAAATGGAGTATTTTTTCACTATTCATTAAAAAATGAGCATTGTCAGAAAAATATCAAAAATTTATCCAAATGTAAATTTGAATGTCCCAATCATAATGAATATGTTTATTTTGACAAATATATCTTATAAAATTGTCAATATAAAGATTTAAAAATGGTTTTCCATCCAAAGGCAGTAAAACAATCTTTTCAAAATATTAGTGTATTCTAGGCTTAAGATTGGATTTATTTTCATTTTAAGCCGCTAAAACACTATCTAATTCATTAATATACATAGATAAAAATATCTATTATTCGTTACTTACTTGGGATGTTACAGTGAGACCCATATCCAAGTGTTTTTTTGAACCAAAATATACCATGTGTAGGCTAAATCTATAGAAAAAGTGGAATATATGGGAGAAGACTATTTACCTAGGGGTCCTTTCAAGAATCTCTACAAAATCATAATGAATCATTTTGTAAAGGGTATGTTAAGAGTTGGGATGAGCATGCACCAGAGGTTTATTTGGCCATTGTGCTTGGTGATACATTGGGGATTGGTGGAGGAAATTATTGAACAAGGTTTATTATTAAATAAAAATTGTAAAAAACATTATATTACTGTTTAATTTTCATGTTTTACCCACATGGTTTACCAAACAATGCATTGACAGTATGGATGAAAATTTTCCTAAAATAAATAATACAGTTGGATATTTCTACGATCGTACATGGTTTACATAGTCCCATGATAAACATTCGTAACAATACAATCTAGGTAATATAATCTCATTCACATTTTCTATAAGGTTACTCTTAAATAATAATAATTTGTGTGCAACCTACAAAAATTTAAAATTTTAAAATCACAATCCTGGATGATTCAAAAATTATATTTACCCAAAATTAACATTAATTAAATCAAATAAATAAAATATCAATTCACTGGGTGTTATAATCTCAAAAAAAATTATTTTTTCTTCCCCCAAGCATGTTCGTAGAAAAAATGTATGTGCTGAAATAAGTTTAAAAACTATACCCCATGGAATTAATGTAGTTAGACTATAAAAAAAATCAAGATATATTAATGGAGGAAGCCAATAATGTTTATTGATTACTCTTAACCAAACTAACAATATCCAAAAATCTAAAAGGTGTATCATTTAATAACACTAAATGATCATGAAGTAAGATCCTATGATGGATAGAGTCTAAACAAAGATATCCCTACCATGTATAAAAACATCAATTGATTTTACAAGAATATAACATCCCATTATTTCATATCTGTGAGTTTCCATAACAATTTGACTAATTCTATCAAACATAAGAAACAACTAAATAAAAGGTTTTAACATCTCAGGTAAGATATCCAAATAAACGTAGCATCAAAATATATTAACATCACCCATATCAATATGAAATTCCTCTACAAGGATTATGAATAACCACATGCATTAATGCCCGTGTAATTAACAACATGAATACTCAACCTGAGTCAACATACTAAATGTGAAAACTATGAGTTCACTCTTGGAACACCAACCCATGGTGAACCCTATAAATCCAAATCTACTATGTGTTCAACCTAATTAAGGCCACATCTATCCTAATTACAAAATAACCTACCCAAAGGTCACTCATATGTAATACAATAAGAAACTAACCTCAAAATTTTCACAGTGAAAAGAATCATAGATATTTATAAGAAAAGGAAATACAAACAACACATAATTCAAGAAACCAATATTCCAAAATTACTTCTATATGTTTGACCAACACTGATATGGCCAATTCCATAGGCACATAGAACCCAAATATGTTGAAACTCAAATCCAAAAAACGAATAAACATGATCGTCAAAGAATACACTAATAAAATCCACCATACGGACAAAAGGATGTAAACTGATCAATAAAAAATCATCAAAATATCCATCATCCCAAGATAAAACAAACACCCAACAGAAATAGGATATCTATCCTCATTAATTTAATCAAATCCATTAAGGCTTAGTAGACTTTCATACCCAAAAAAAATAACATATATAAATAACACTAAAAATATACATTATTTATAAGAATCAATCTAGAAAACATTATCTTTTATTAATCCAGTATACGCTGAAAAGAGGAGGAATCATCATTGTACCTTTATTGAAGACCATTACAGAAAGAATAATTTATAAATGAAGAAACATGAACCAAACATAATAATGATTCAAAAATAAAATCCAATGGTCCAAATTTAAATCAGGGGATAAAAACCCAAATCCAAATTCACCCAAAACATGTTAATGTTTTTTAATATATTTCCCATCATAATCTATGATGCCTTCAAAACGGGTCTGAAAACTAATTTCAAACGAAAATATACATTAAAAATCCATCAACAAAACCATGTGTCTAATTACAAAAACGTTTCACATATTTTCCCCATGTTTTATACAATTATTTTGTAAATCCCAATGATAGGGTTATTCATGGTGGGACTTTTTAGACCTTGATAACATTGATTCAAATTTTTTATCTTCTACATCTTGTGTGATTGTTGGGAAAAATTAGTTTCTGACATGAAATGGGTGATTTTATTGAAAATTTTACTGTTATAGAAATGTATCATTAAACCAATCTTGTAATTTTTAAAAAATCAGAACTTGGTCCCAACCCAAATAAACAAGTCAGTAAGACAAACTTCCACTCCAATCAACATTCAATTTTCATCCAAATATACATTCCGATCATAATAAAACTCACACTATATCAATAAGGTTCAACACATGATCAAAAATAATCTATGAAAATAATTAATTCAAAATCAATTCCCAACTACATAAGTAATGTTGAGGATCCAGGTATGTAAGAGTTTTATAGAATCTTCTCGAATGACCATCACACTTTTTAACGAAAAATTATAATATGATTCTTACTTGAAAATCTAAAATAAAAAATTAGATACTCAAGAACATTATCTACAACAACCAAAACTAGTATCTTATACCATTAATAATGACTCATCCCATGTATCCATCTAAATAGACACATGATCCAACATACCAGTAGACTAAGGGATGTTTCTTATGCTCATTGGATGGAAATAAACAATAGTACCTAAAATACACGTAATGAAAATGATTTCTCCAATAAATTATATTTATCACATAATGGTATTTATCTCAATAATTTTTAATGCACCATCCTTTAGTCGAATTTACGTGACAAAAAAATTTGTATAAACAAACAACATATATATATATATTTAAAAAATAAAAATAAAAAAATATGTAAAATAGTTATAAACCAATTCGTTTATTAACCTTCATATCCCCTCCATAGAAGCAACATCATATATTAACTTACAACTCTATATATATATATCATCACCAATAGATCACCCTGGTATCCCATACACATATTACGGTTCACCATGAACCATGAATAATAGAATGATAAACAACTAACTCATTCCTCCATATCAATAGAGGCCTTATGAATGGTCAAAAGGGTAACCAAAACCTAAAGCTGAACTGTGATACATGCATAAATATTTAAAAAATTAGTAACCCACCACCCATCATTTTTTATTTTTAAATTATAAATTGTTGGCCCATTTTATGATATTTTGACATATATTTTGTAATTAGTTTTCTCAAAAATATGTTTATCAAAAACCAATATAAAATAAAAAACCATTTCATAATATATTTTTTATTTTTGATAATTAAAATAAATCACATTATAATAATTTCAATAAAACAATCCATTTTATTATGGAAAATTTCCCAATTTTTTATACAATTTAAAAATAAACATTTTAAATTTTAAATCATAAATGGTTTCTAGAAATAATAGGAAACCATTTAAAATTTGAACAAACAAAAATTATGGGTTAGAGCATGCTATATGTTTTAAAGTTAAGGAACTATTTCAATTAATTTTCATATCAATTTGTAAATTATTATAGATTCTAATACAAGAATAATCATGAACACACACAATAATAAACAATAAATTATACCAGTTAAAATTAACCAATAAAATAGTTTTTTTGTAAAACCATGTATAGTGGACTTATGAGAAGACTATAATTGGGATCCGATAAATCACTTTAAAAAGGATTTTTCTCTATGGGAAATGTCTTTTGGAATTAGAAACATTCACTGGAATTAGAAACAGATAACCTAGGTCAGTGCTAAAATTCATATCATATCTATTTTAGTCACATTAGGCTATCAGTAATTGAACATCATGGGATCTCTTTTACTATATGTACCCATGATTGTTTCTAGCTCACAAGGCACAATACCCATTTCGGTCGTTCCATTTCAGAGTAATTTGGAAACCCTCCTTTGTTAAAAAATTATCAATATTTTGGTTTACAAACTTAATAGACTATTACAATATTAATATAAACACATGATTAGTGAAAATGAGTTGATAACCAATCAACAACCACGACAATGAAAAATAAAGATCATGAAAATAAATCATGCCATACCTCCTACACCCATTCAAGAAAAATAACAATTTTATTTTTCACATAACATATATTTAATATACCACATGACACTAGGAAAATATTTTATATCATGGAATCAATACTATCCCCTATAGAGATCATAATGCAATAAGGTGATAAAATGAGGGAGTCAGACATTATTTTGGAAAACTGCATAATGTTTCAAACATGTAGTCAATTAAAACAAACATAGAGTGCAAAGACATTTAATCCAAATCATTGAAATTAAACCATAAAGAAACATTTTTATAACCACTCATAATTATTTAATATTTAAAAAATTATTTCAATACATTTTACTATGACAATGTGTTAAATAGTATTCAAAGAACCAACCACTTATATTTAATTTCTTTACATTTCCAAAAATCACTTTTAAATTTCTATTAATACCCTAACAGGTACATACCACATGAAAAGATCATGTTTTATTTGATCATAAAATTAAAAAAATTACACAACTTTCCTTTTTTGTTTCACATCCAATTTATATGTAAAACCTTTTAAAACAATCTTCTATAAACTAAAAAACAATTTAAAAAATAAAAACCTACTCATTGGGGACTATTAGAAAAATTTATCAAATAAATGGAATGAATGGTATTACAAAATATATTGTTAAAACTTATATTAATGGAGTAAAATAGTTAATTTATCAAAAAATATATTATAAAATCAATTTATATCTCAGAAACACAATATAAAATGGTTACACCACAATTATAAAATTATAAAAAATATATAGAAAGGAATACATCAAAATTATATTTTTAAAATATCGATAATGGGGAAAACATATATAAAATTTATGGAACACGTTCTAAAATGTGTTGCCTTAGATAGTGAATGCCCAATTAAGTATGAAGGGAACCCTCCCAGATACTCTAACCAATGAAGTAAGTAAACAAATTTGGTTAGAGTGTTCACCGAGGGTACTAATGAACTAAAACAAATGTACAAGAGGAATACATTTAGATATTAAAAAAGACATGGAATAAGAGTCTTTACCTAGGGGATATGTCCAACAATCACTATGAAATAGATGAATCATCTTATAAAGAAGAAGCCATGAGAGGGGAGGAGAATGTATAGGAGGGGGATTTGGATATGGGGATACATTATGTATAGATGATAGGGGGATAAAAATAGTGAAATTATATATTAATAATGAGAAAAAAGAAATATAAAATATTCTATTAATGGTTAATCATCACACATTACCTGGAATGTTTAAAAAAATAAGGTGACCATGAGACACATATTATTCCCTAAAAAATACTATTTATTTTTTATTTTTAGGATCTTTTATTATTATCCTAGTTATTTCATAACCAAGTCAAATTACATTTTCCCCAGTAACAAACACTCACAAACGGTATATGTATGGTAACTCCTAATGATGCACAACTGGGGAACCACCCAAAAAATTATAATTTTTTAAAATTTCATGCTTATAGTCATCAAAAATATAATTTACATAAAATATTATTATAGAAAATTAATAAAAAAATAAGTTAACAAGGAGTTTTTCAACTGTTATGCCATGGTATGTGTATTTTCTCGTAATATTACCTATTCTTATACAATAAATTATAAACAACTCTTATTGTTCCATGTTACTTTTATTATGCATTAACATGATGATCATGTTTTCTCACATGTTAATGATGTAACCTATAATTTCTTGTTGATATGTCTTACATTAAATAAGAATATGTACATTCCCTCCCTCATGTTACCACTCTCAAGCTCATGATAATGGGTATATGTTATGAGAATCAAAGAAGGGAGTCTAGTGTGTTTATAAAAAATAGAAATGCTCACACCTCTATTAGAATACAATTCATATGTAATTGATCCTTAAATAAACTAAAAATTCAGTTATTGGGATTGAGAGATTATTTGTAAGATATATTGTTAAAATTAAGTAAATGATTTAAAATAAAGATATATATATCATAATTGGAATCAGTTGGTATCAGATAAATCTTTTATAAATTAAGGATTACTTTAGGATGAAATAAATTCAGTGAAAACCCTAGGGATAATCTTAATATATATTATCATATTATGAAATTTTTTTAGTGAATATTGTTGGGTTTATAAACAACTACATACATTTTTGGATACAAAAAAGTTTTTGAAATCTCAGACACCGACGAATCTTGAGTTAATAAACCTAAAAATGGTAGTTTGGTATTAAGTCAAAAATCAAATAGTTTTTGATACAGATTCATTTATCACGGATTGTTTGAAACTCTTGAGGGATATGATTTTGTGATTTTCATTCTCTTCAAGAAAAATTATGAGGGATGTAAATATATACAAGATAAATATATTAATAGGGAAATGTTCAGGGATAATCTAGAATGAAGCCTAGAGATTCGTAAGTTAAGATATGCACATTATTTATGAGTTATTTCATCTATAGTTCTCTTTTTTAGATTAAATTTAATTATCCACACCTCTAAAAGTTATACTATTTATGTATGGATGGAACTATATGTAACCGAGCTAATGGTTAGTGTTAATGAAAATGTATTTATTTTCCTAATGAAGAACAAAATGGGAAAGGACATAGAGATTAAAACATTACATAAATTATCAACAAAATTTCAAAATATATGAATATTATAAATTCTATTTAGAGATCCTAAATACACCAAGTATGAAGAAATTTTATTTTAAGTCTTCATTATGTTAAAATCCTCCCACTTTCATTAACTCTTTCAATCCAATTATTTTCTATCAATGAATCTTTGTTATGGAAAATATATTTTTCATTATCCATTGATCAAAACATGCTCTTCAATGATTATTTCATCATGAATCATTGAATATAAACACTAATGGAAATAAATTTGAAATATCAAAATTATTATAAATCATAAATTCCATTACATTTTATAATTTCTATATTATTAACATGGTATTGAATAATAGTAATCAACCTCAAAACGATAATATATTTTTGAAATAATAAAAAGTGATAACATAAAATGATGAAAACATATTTTATTTAATTAATATGTGTATAATAAATCACTATAATTTATTCATATAGTAATAGAAATGAATTAGGTTACAAAATTGATTATCCATATTTTTTTGTTATATAATGAAAAAATTCATTAATTTTAGTCGATATATAAGGTTATGGGTTTTCTAGAATCAATTTTTTTGCGATAGATATTGCTTTTTGACTATGGCTACATAAGATCTTTTATTCTATCATATATATAATTTTTTTTATTAGTATTTGTATTATTTTCAATTAAATTTCTAAATTAGAGACATCTTCTTTGACAGATTTCATTCTGTTTAATGTTTAATGATCTTAAGAATAATTCTATCCTCGATAAATAATAATGTTTTCTTCTTCTCCCATATTCACTATTCCATACAATGTTTTCATTTCCTAATTTTAAATACAAATATGTATCTACTATTTAAATATTTATATTTCTTACTACATCTTTAATAAAGGAATATTTATCACACTATTTATGATTTAAGTTTCAATAATGGTATGTTTAACAGTGAAAATGTTTCTCTATTCATGATAAAATATTTATTCATCCACTAAAAATTCAATTCAAAAAACATCATATATTTTCATGGATTTTTTATAGAGATTGGTTTTTAAACAATTCATGAAAAAATATTCATTATAACATATCAAAAATGAAAATTTCTAAAATGAATCATAACAGTGTCTCTTTATGATGATGTTTGGAGATGATTCATGACGATGATATGAAATTATGTCTCATTTACATTTACACATTAAATAAAAAATGATTTCAATCCTATATAATTATGTTTTGTGAATCACCTAATAAATACCATTATGTAACAATAGGTTTTGGAGATTGAATTATTCTTGTCATTCAATGTAATTCTGGAAGTAATTTTATGTGATGACATTTGGAAATGCAATTAAACCCATTTTAATTACATGAAGGCATTATGATATCATAAATTATTATGTTAATATGGAGTATATATATATGGATGTTAACAGTTTGGCTACGATGTCTCCTTCCAATGATTTTTTAGTGGTTTATATCTGACGAGATAATGAATTATGGATATAAATAGCTTTTTTCACCACATAAGATGCAAACATAGATGGATTTTTCACATAACATAGGGTGGGAGTGATTGGGGTGGCCCACAATGTGATGTATCCATTTGATTTTATTGTTCTATATTTCCTTGTTAGGCTATTTTCATTTGATATAATAAATTTTATTTTAATATTTTTATGATTATGACCTTCTATCATGATTATTATCCCATGTTCTCACACTATTATTCAGTGATATATTCTTTCTCATTTGATATTATATTTACTTCTATCATGATATATTTAAAAATTATATTATAACTTGTTTTCTAATATTATTTTTATCATATTACCTTATTTTTGTACCTGATAATTATCAAACCCTTGATGTAAAGTTGATACTTTCTACTTAATTGAGAACTTGATCTCATCCCTACTATATTTCCATTCCCCCACTTATGAATATGATTTTTTTATGAGATTTCTATAAGGGAGTCTAGTGCAGTTTGGTTTTAGATAAATGTTCAAAAGTATTTGAAAATAATATTCTTATGTATCAGATCCTAAAAAAACTAATCCTTTATTTCATGGGACAATCTGATTATTTTTAATATGTAATGGAAAAACTAAATGAAATGATGTAAAATAAAGATTTATTTTATTTGATTCGTCTCAGACAATATGAATTCCATATAGTGAGGATACAAAAACGAAACTCTATCTTATTTGAAGACATTTTTATTAAAATTAAGATGTCACGTGAGTGGGATATAATTATTCCAACCACTGAAGGTTGCCTTGGGCCATATAAAATTATTGTATTTGGATGGGATCCATTCATTCTCCATGGAATTCTAAATCATTTTGATAAAACTGAATATGATAAAGAGATAACCAGGGTTATGGGACTCTCTAATAGGAATA
The DNA here is from genome assembly GCA_963277665.1 of Viscum album. Classification (NCBI taxonomy): domain Eukaryota; kingdom Viridiplantae; phylum Streptophyta; class Magnoliopsida; order Santalales; family Viscaceae; genus Viscum; species Viscum album. Next base: position 902,405,673 of record OY728165.1, on the reverse strand, counting down.
CACATATCTATCAACACATAGATGTCTCAATAGATATCCCTATAGGATGATTCCTGAGTATACATGAGTCAACTAATGAATTTCAATGCATGAAGCAATTCTTCATCCAAGACATGCATCTTATGTATGAATTTATATATATCTGAATAATTACATTATATATAGATCTCCTTTTTATAAATGTCATCATGGAATATTGAACCAAATTCCACCCCTTGATTTTTGTAGACTAAATGAGTAACATATACATTTTAAATGAATCATATTATACTATTAACGGTAAGAAAGTGGTACATAATCTCATTACATTCGTCATATGGCACCCCAATCATAGTCTACAATTACATGGGGTTTTGTGTGTAGTGGAATAGTTTCATTATACTATGAAATATGATACCCTCCCAAACATACACCAACATTTCCCATATATAGTGTTATAGAAACATTTTTTATGCCTTATAATTTTCATTAAACCATAAAATATGAGTCATGTCTTATTTATGTAGAGAAATATTTTTTAAATTACATTCCATAGTATATGATTGGATATATCATAATATATGATACACCATATATATATATATAGGATTTAAAGAATATCACCCTTAACTTTTATATTAAAACATTCACAAATGATTCAACTATTAATCATCCACCTCATGGTTAACCCTTCTATATTTTATTAGAGAAACATGATGCACCTCAGAATCATGAAATTTTAAATCTTATTATCTATTACACATATCTATATCTCAAATTAATGTTCATGTACTATGATATGAAATTATTTTAAATTAATTTAATTAAATTCATTTTAATTCCCTAGATAAATCCCAAATTCACACATAGGAACAAAAAAGTATGATGAAAGTATAATTCTTATGTCGCTACCTTGAAATTAGTTCAATCTCAGTTTAGTGGTTTTAGAATATGATCAAGTTCATTTTGTCAAATATTTGGTTCCCTTCTATATTTTGTTCGACCACCATAGCCATTATCATAATCTAAGAATAGGTGACCTGTTACACTACCAAAACAATGCAACCCCCATTAATTCTTAACTCTAAACTACATAATAACACATAACAATATATCTGATATTACTGGGTCACCACCTGTACTTATTAAAACCTCTCTTAATCTGGTAGCGAATATATGTAAGATTCTAAAATCATGCCTCCAACAAACCACTTGTCAGTATCTGATGCTAATGGTATAAAACATGCAATATGGGATCCATTTCACTTGTAAATCACAATATAATAATGAAAACCACCAAAAATGAAACTACATATAAAACAAATATATCAATAACATTTTATACATGCATGCAATGTAATATGAATGAAAACAATCTTCCGAGACAATTCCAATGTCGAAAAAATAGGCTCTTATGGCATAAACTATTTCAAAACCTATGATGAAAATAAAATGATCTAGTAGAGTATAACCCAATCCTCAGAACCATTATAAAGATCAAGAATAAATAATATATATATATATATATATTTCTGAGAATATTTGTATACATATTTGGTTCCTCCCTTAAATAACTCTTGAATTTGTTGGAAAAGAATTTCGAAACCTTGATAACTAAATAAAAAATTTGTCCCAATCCAAGTTGATGGTAATCAATATTCCCTTATAAAATATTTTCCATATATAATTCCACATAAAACATATAAATGTATTAATTTAGGAAAATTTTCTAAAGGATGTATACCATAACTATTTACCAATAAATCAAGCACCTCTTATCCTAATAAGAATCATCCGACCACTCATATTCCTTCCCATATCTAATAAATATTACATTATAGTACATATTTATACCATAACTATATCACAATTATATATACCATAGAGCTACACAACATTATTATATGACAACCACATATTTCTTCCACTTACAACATCCACATACCATTACCACAGACAATATATGACAACCAAAACAATATAACCACACTATGGTATGGAGGAAGAATAGGAGAGGGGGTATATATTTCTCTACATCACTCATATCCTTGATATTTATAGTTCTATAGGTGACTAAAATATCACTAGGGGTTCAGTTAACATATCTTACTTATGTAAATGTTCTTATGGAATAAAAAAGGTATATTGGTTTATAATAACACTCAATCATAACCTACTATACACAACCCATCAACCGCCACTAGAAATATCCTATAACCACACTATAGAAACCAAAAATATCATCTACTACAATATATATCTACATAACAACACAAAAACATAGAAACCCAACTTATATATATTTCACTCCATTTATTAATTCATTACAATTACAAATTTTTCATTTTCAACCACATTATTTCCACTATTTTTATCCATAGTTCATTTATTTCTAGAAATTACGGATTTAATATAAACCAAATCCCATATTCCATACAATTTAGTTTTAAATTTTTTTTCACCACATATTAATAATATTCACTTCGGTAGTATATCATTCTAAAAATAGTTCATCAAATAATATTAATCCTCATTAAACATTATGCCATTATTTTTTTGATAAACTGTTTCATTATATACATGAAAACTACAAAATTATAATAATCCTCTCTAAGACTCTATCCAAAAAATCCACACCAAACATCCACCTCTATAGTAACCATACATCGTCATCAAACAATAAAAAACATCTGATCATTATAAAAACAATTCATACAAGTAATTTTCAATAAAAAATTTCTATTAAACTCATTTATTATATTCCCATTATAAGAAATAAAATTATTCTACAATAATAATAATAAAATAATTAATATTTCAAGTATGTAATTTCATGAAATGTTGAATTTAACTATTCAATGTTAATCTCATTAATCCAACCAATATAAAAAATTAAATAATATTTTTATTAGAATAATCCAATCCCAAAATGGAATGTAAACAAAATAACCATTTTAAAAATCAAAAATATAAAATCATAATAACTTTTTTAAACCACATAATAAATAATTTAAAATTATTTCATCTTATTTAATTAGCATAATTCTAGATCCTTAAATAATGAAAAATCAAGAATGCATTATGCAATCCCAAAATTCTGAACTAAAACCTTTGTATTGAAATTAGAAAACATGGTAATTTTTCATTGCATAAATGTTTATATAATGTGTCATTGTTTCTATCACCTATTGGAGTTTTCTTGTTGCTGAATTTTCTACCCCCTCCTCTTATACTCTTTCTTAATTTCTCATCATTCTAGAAGCCATCATGATCTAGAATTATTGTTCTTTAGAAGACATGAGATTCTCATGTAGGAGTTTTTTTTGGGGTGTTTAGTTTCACTATTTCAGGGGTTTTGGGTTTTTTGGGTTTCATTATATGGTTGGTGCCCACAAAAGAGCACCTTATTTTTTCTCCACAGCACTGATATCTTGTTCTATCATGCCACCAATCTTTTTGGTCTGACATGATAACTCTCAATATCTAATTGGATTGTGTAGGTATAATAATATAAGTTCGTTTTAGTGAGCCTATTTTTCATCCTAATTGTCATTCCATGGTTTATATTTTACTATATGGTTTCAATTTCTCCATTTTCTCTTTTTCAAAATTTCTAGTTAAATTTTTTTATAACTAATTATCTTTTACTGATGATGTTGTTCCTGAATTTATTGGTATGTAATATCATTTTATTTTATCTCCAAATAGGGGATGTTTATTAGTCATTAAAATGAAAGGTATATAGATAATTATGATATGTTGGTGATAGTGTTATGATTTTGTGTTTGTTTGGTTAGATCTCATAGATTTTATATTTCAAATCATGTTTGATGTAGGTATTTTATTAAAAGTAGAATGATTTTATACCATTGAATATTGTTTTCTGAGGAGGTCAATGGTTCTCTAGTTATTCTCTATCTGTACCGGTGTTTACATTACTAGAAATTTAATGGCATTGTTGTTTTTTTACTAATTATTCATCATTGATTTGACCCCTGCAGTTGTTTAAATGATTATGTGATGATTTTGTGCTCGTGAAGATGACTTGCGGTGAAAAAAATTATTTGACCATCCTCATGGTTCATGCTTATATTTCCTTGAATTTATATCGACCAATGATTAGTGACTCGAGTTCAAATTTATTTTCTGGCAGTGAATGGTTTTGATTTTTATTTCATGAATATGTATATGCTGAATATTTTTTGAATATTGGTAGTTGGATTTTCATTTAATTTAGTTGACCAAATCCCATATATTTTAATTGGATTCCACATAAAATTAAAGACTATTATTAAAAATAGAAAACAAATTATATAGATAACAATTCTAAATCACCCAGTTAAGGAGAATCTCATACTAATTAACCACCATATAAAGAAAACCATCCTTAAAACACCTACTATAACTCAAGAGTTGAAAAAAATTCTATAAACCTAAAATATGTATCAATACACCATGAATACCTCGTAATTAATATAATAACCCTCTAATAAGATAGATAATGATAAGGGTATTATAATAGAAAACAAGGGTTCTATAGATTGTAAATATTTTATATCAGAAATAAAAGGACTCAATGATCTCCCAAGGTTACTAAAAATAATCCTATCAATTATCTTCTTTTTTAAGTGGAATGGTGGAATTGAACTAGATAATGATACTACATAAAATATATGTGTAAAATACAAGATTCCAGACCATGTTATGGTTAACTTAATCCTAATGAAGGTTTTACTTGATCACTTTTTATCGTAAAACAATGATCATTTAAATTACATCTCTTCCCATATTTATCTTGATATTTCACTTTTCAAATTGTGTTTCACACAGAACATGGTTTGCTGAATCAAATATCTAACTACACATTTTTAATGGTTCTATATCACATTTTTATATCACTACTAGTAATGTCTCTGTTTTAATCATTTAAATATTTGAATTATATCTTTTAATATTTTTGTTGTTATGTACTCTGACTCTATGAGTTTCCAAGCGATCATGAGCTCGAAACTGATATTTGAATTGTATTAAGTATATTAATATCATGAAGATACATTTTTCCTGAAAAAAGTGGAATAAATTATAAATGGATTCTCAAATTGGAAATATATAACTATTATTTAGTCCAGAACATAGGATTTATCCTAGGTGTGTCATTTCCTTTGTCGGTATCAGGTATATATTTAAAAGTATTTGTGGGATAAAATAATTAAATAATCTTGCATACTTATTATTATGAAATTAAACAACACACCTCTATAAAAATACTAATATGGTTGACCCCAATGGTTTGACATGTAATCGTTGAAACCTGGATAAGAGAGCATGGAGTGGTATAGGAAAATGACATCTGATTAGTGGACCAAACTATTATCATGGGGATCGCTAACGACGTCAGAGTGCATGGATTTCATTAATGAAAAAGTTAAAGGATCATTTTTCATCATTAACCGATCCAAACATGAGGTAGGATGTTTTATTTGTATTTATCACTTATTTTTTTCTATTATGAATGCAAATAATTTAAATAATGGATTGATTCACCGATTTATTGTATTGGGGTTTAGTCAATATTTTTATGCGAATTTGAGGATTTCTCAATCTACATCAATTATATCACTTATTAGTAATTATAATGGGAACAAATTTATTCCAACAAGAACATTGGAAATGTTACATTAATCTATTTTTTTCATTTCATACAATATTATTCAATCATTCATTTCTTGCATTCCATTTGGATGTTTGTTTAGTAAATATGCCATAATAAATAATTTTGAAATTGTTTACTACTATACTGAATTGATGCCAAAAATTAGATATCATAGTGATGGTGGGATTAGGCTTAGATGGTAGTGACGATCGATTGATAATGGACCAATGGTTCATTGGTCCCTGGTTTGGCACATTGAAATTACAAGGGAGACAGTGAAATATCCTAATAAAATCAGTTGATGAGATTTTGGTTAGTGGATATAACAAGAAATATCTAAACCAAATCCATATTTTTTAACATGATCCATGGCGTGATTTGAGGATAGAGTATAAGTATGATATTTTTAAATTATTTCCACTTTTCATTAAAATACCACACTAAATTGTAAGTAATCGTGAGATACCAACCATTAGGGGTCTTGGATACAATGATGGAGATTCCATGGAGACAAAAAGTACAACACACACTATGATACATTTAAATTTATGTGTGAAACAAACCCTGTGGCTCAACCTGTGTCTTAGAGGATACATGATCATAAAATCATTTAGGTACATGAACTTGGGTAGAGTACATGGAAATGACCTAGTATTTGAGAATTATTAGATGTATAAATGAAAAAAAGATATTCCTCAGCACGAACATGGGATGGTCTGAGATTAGTGGTACACATCAAGTAAATATTTTCAGATGAATTTTAGACCTTGTTATCCTGAATGTAGACTAGTTTATTTAAGGGTGTGTTCCCTTGATCCATACATTTGTGGTAATAACATGGAATTACATCATTATGATATTATTATAATCCATTATAATGGATTAGTTTCTGATATAGTCATAGGAATCCCTCTCATAGGCTGGTATGGTAACCTCTATCATGCATTTCTCAATTTGGGGTTTTTGAAATCAACGTGACCAATAGTACATGGAAATTTATCTCCTAATTGGTGGGTTAATCAATATTATGTTGTTACTATACCATTGGGCTCTTGGTATGATCCCCATAAATGTATATATCTCATAAAAATTTCAGTTTAACTTTATTAAGGAATGTCTAAAAGAGAATTAAATCTCATATGGATTCCATTATCACAATCAGTCATAAGTTGTGAGTTATCTAAGGAGAGTATAATGACATACTCCCAACTAAAATCATAGGCCTCTAATGTAGTAGTGATCTTTCTATGGGAGTTAGTATATACTATTGGAGTATCTGGATATTTTATTTCCCATATTCTACTATTAATGAAATATAAACTAATAATAATATTACACATTAATCAATTTTCCCCACAATTTTATAGTGTTCTTCTACATATTTTTATACTCACCCTTCTATGGTATTTTCTCCCAGGTGTCATTTCTTATAAAGATAAATGGACATTTTTCATGGTTCATGGTTTATTAGGAGTAGACAAGGAATATATTTTAGATAATATAAAATGGTTCAATCCAGTAGTGAAATTTTACTATATTCCCCTCCTAAAATCTGGTTTCACATGTATAATTTTTTGTGGGCTTGTTTTTGTCCCATATTTATTCCTATTATTTTGATATATGTTGATTGTGGGATTTAGTTGTGTGACTAAATTTTGTATCAAATGTATTATTCCTTTTAGTATTTTTTTTCTTTTAGATGTCTATGTGTGTGTGTGTTTGTGTGTATGATATTATATGGCCTCACATGTGAATGTTTTTTTTACATGGAGATGATAGAAAAGCCATATACATGGGAGGTGGGATTGTGGTAGTAAAATTAGCTTATCAGTAGCCAGTTGGGCCCTAATGGATGGGGTCATGAATGTTTGGTATCATAGGAGTGTGATATCCTAGATTAATGTATGGAGTTTTTTCTATATGTGACATTGGTTTTAGTTTTATAAAAATAGTCCTTATATTTTATGTCATATTTTAGGATAGAGGCTCCAGTTTTGGTACGATGGATGACATATCCCAAAACTGGGATGCCAATCATCTATATTTTGATATTGTGCATGTAAAAATTGGCCGAGTTCAAATATATTGGTGTATTCATCATATATAAACGATTTTTTTGTTTCATTTCGTTCAGGAGTCATCTCCGTGGATATAATCATTGACCATGGTACATCTTCTGTATTCAAGAATGCCTCTAAGATGATTTATAAGTATGATTCTATAATATAATCCCAATGAAGATTCCATCAGTGATAAGTCATCAATATCGGGACTTCCTCAGTATGTAGTTCATATTGGTGGATTCCTATCCATACTATTACTTTTCATGGAGAATATTTTAACCACAATACCATTATATGAGGTGTGTAGGGTGAACACAGATCATGAGTTTCAATGTTAGTGACACATCTCATCCAAGGGAGACCCAAACCCATAGTAATTTTAGGATTGGATTGAGGATCTTATAAGAGTCATTAATCTCGATAGAATGCCCAAATACTCGATAGTGGTCCATTAGGTCAACATTCTCTACTACTTTGCAGAGCATTGTTGGAGCCTTGAGGTTATATTGTACAATGAAGTGACACATTAGTTGATATAGATTTTTGAAAGTATTTATGAAGTATTACTATCCACCTATGAGATATGAAGATCACATCTTGAATATTTTGTAGTTGTAACAGATAGACAAGAAAGTGGATGAGTATTCAACGAGTTTTACAAAGAATTCAAGATACTCAAGGTATATGGTTTTTTATTAGTTCTTATTTTCATGGAAGATTAAATATGATTTATGTATATAAATGAAATCTAATTTTAGAACACTATTAATTTATACCTATGTTGTGGTTTTATAGTATTCCTTGGTGATAAAGAGCTTTCATGATGAGAAAACACCATCTATGGGTGCCATTCATGGGCACACATGGAATGGGACACTGGTAAAATATTGTTTAATGTAGATGTAGACATTAGGATGTGAATTCTGTCTCAAGTGGTGATATTAGGAACAAGGGTATAATGATTAAGTCTCTCAGTAAGTGTGTAGTCATAATATGGAGAGGTAGTGCAACACTTGTGATAACTGGGGAAATCATGCAAAAACTATTTGAACCCCTCTACATCTCATAGAGAGACGATGTATGGGAACCCTAGGTTACATTAGTTAAATGAGTAGGTAGATTTATAGGATGTATGATTTGTTAGAGGATTTTGGAGTGAATTGTTAGTTTGAATATTGTTTGACATGATGCCACCACCACCCCCAGTTGGACTCTACCTGGAACATGATGCTTCTGGATAGTGGGGTGGGAAGCTATAGGTTGTTGAGGCCTATGATACAGTGGCTCAAGGTATGATTATTGGTATGATATGTTTCATTTATAACTAACCTATTTTTTTACAGACATAGGGGAAATCCACTCTGTCTTTTCAACATCCCTAGTTCGATACATTGATGTTTCTCTTGACCCCTTAGCTTGGACCTTATGATTGGATAATCCCAAAATAGATAAATCAATGATCACACACTTTTGATGATTGTTTGGTCTGAAAAATGGATGTGAGATTCTCTCTCATGATTTCTTTCTAATAGTGATGAGGCCATTTAATGTAATTGTAGGAACGGACTGGTTGTACACTTTTCTTGAAAAAATTGACTATTTTGGGATGAGGATGTGGTTTTTTCCTGATAATGGGATAATGTTATTCATTATAATAATGAAGGATGCCTACACATTGTAGGGTGGGATCATACATAGGATGGTGAAACCAATTTTATTCCTATTGAATAGAATTAATCATGGAATGGTTGATTCTGTAGTTATCACTTTTGAGTTGTACTGTCCTGAAATGCTAAGATTACCTTAGTAACGAGTGATAGACTTCTATATTCACTTATAACCTGGGTGGGACCTGATATATTATCCTTCATATCATATGGATCCCATATAACTTCACATGCCAAGGGTAAAATTCTCGAACATACTGAGGAATGAAATTGTGATACCATGGGTTTCTCCTAGGAATCTACAATGTTTTCCACCAAGATGATGGGTTAGAGATTGATAATATGCTTGTTTTATTAAAAACTAACTAGTTGACCATGATGAATAATTATTAACTATATAGGATTGATGAAAATTCAATAATTTGAGATGGTTGTAATGGTTATCTAAGATTGAACTCAGATCAGGATATCAATAGGTGTGAGTACAAGGTGGGGATATAAAAAATATGGCATTCATATGACACTATAGTCACTATACGTACATGGTTTTTCCATTCATTTTTATGAACACTCTAAATTTTTTCAACAGACATATGGAATGGATATTTAAATCTTTTATACACTATCTTGGGGTGGTATTCATCGATGATATCGTAGTGTAACCATCATCAATGATAGTGCAAATGAGAAACATCAAGATGGTTCTAGTCTCACTCTATGAAAACCAACGTTATGAGAATGTAATGATGATTCAGTTATTGATTCAGGAGGTCCACATTCTAGGATATTTGATCTCATCTGATGTTGTGTCATTAGATCAAATAAATTTCAAGGAATTCTTATATTGGGGGCCACCTAAGAGCATGACAGAGGTGTGTACCATCCATGGGTATATAGGCTACTATAGAAGATTTTTTTGATTTATCCAATATATCTATAATAATTTCTACATTAATGTATGATGGGATACCTTTAGTGTTGATGTAAATGTCCCAATAGTATTTTCAAATGTTTTTTAAGATGATAAAGAGAACGCCCATATTGAGATTTATATAGGCCGTTGTCGCTTACATAGTGTTATTCAATTATTTAAGGACTAGACTTGGTTTTGTGCTAATGCCCAATCAGGTGGTAAATTTTTATGGGTCATGATAGTTGATAAAACATAAAAATATGTACAATTCCCACTATCTTGAGTTAGAAGTGGTAGTATTCTCCCTAAATATGTGATGGAAATAACTTATGGGTGAGCAGTTATTCATCTACTCTGACCACTAGAGGATCAAGTATATCATATCTTAGAATTATATTAACATGACATAGAGTTAATTTCCCGAGTTCATCTGTTACTAGAAATTTGATATAGTCTAGATTCCCAATAAGGTGTAATGTGGTAGAATAATCAATTAGAAGGTTAACTTATTCTCAGTTTCAAGCCAATGCATCAGAGCAGTTATCCTCATTTCATTTTTTCCTTAGTATAAAATTATGGTGCTTTATATCATACACTAATGGTTGTTACACCACCCAGTTTACAATATTTGTGGGACACTCAGCACATAGATACCAATTGTGAAACATGTTTTTCTTTCATATTAACTCGAAATGATCTTGATGTATTTTTTAATGGTGGGTAGAAATTTATCCTTTTATGAGGAATGAAGAAGGTATTGGTGACATACTGGGAGTATTTTGTTAGGAAAATCCCCATTAGAAGTACATACATGAGAGTAATGTATGTACCAATAACTCCAACATTAGTTATTGTGGTCAGACATGAAAAAAGTGTAGTGGAGAATTTCTGTTAATACATCACTTTTCAGTAGGTCAATATTGAGATACATGTTATGATGGTTTAACTCAACCCCATGAGGTTCTATAATGGAAGATTGATGGAATAATTATGGAAATCATGATGGGGTTACAATATAAATCTAGAAAACATTATTACATATAGTGGATCATAGAATAACTTACCAAGTTGTCCCACTTGCTAGTTATTTGATAACATTGTTCAGTAGAGATCATGGTATGCCTTTAAGTGATGGAGATAGTATAACATTGTGGATTTACCTTGAAATTAGATTCAACACATGATGATAATTTCACATTTTTATTTTTGATCGGATTAAAATAATGCATTGGGGAGTATTTTCACTAGAGCATATAATTTCACCACAAGACTGATGGTCATACAAAGAAGACCACTTATGATCTGGACGAAATGTTGTGGTCCGGCATGTTAGACATTTTCCATAGTTAGTAGGGTCATCTAACCATAGTTTAATTTTTTTATAAAAACATATACCATTACATCATTGGCATGGAACCATTTATGGACATGTATGGGTGACCATGCAGATCACCACTTTTTCGGACTGATCCATGTGAGCCAACACATATCAACACAATGTTAGTGAGATCTACTACAAAAAAGGGGAATATCAAAAAAGATTAGATAATTACTCTACATAGATTTTGTATTTCTAATAAAGAATTATGATGATGGCCTTTGGTAATTGAGGAGGGAGACATTTTGTTCCTGATGGTCTCACATCAAGGTGTATTATGGTAATTTTTAAGAGGTTATAAGATATCATTTAGATTCATTGTCCATTTATTATAGTATTTATATTCATCATGATAGAATATTGATGGACTTTCCAACAATAGTTAGATTGGGTGTACATTCTCTTCCACAAGTCATAACCGATGAGTTATTTTCATGAACAATCACATTTAATCAAATGGGGAGATATGTTCATCAAGGATGGATATACATTGGATGAGTACCCAGTGGAGATTGATGATCGATTGCAGGGGACCCATGATGGGTGAAAATTTCATTTGGTGACTATCTGATGATAATATAATATTCTTTTGAATGGCACTAGGGAGGTAGCGACTCAAATGTGAGCTTAGTGCGCACATATATTTTAGTAGACCATATTTATCTTATCGAAGAAAATACATATTGTTCGGATAATTAAATTTCTTAGTTTATTTCATGAAATTATTTGAAATATGTATAGATGTATTTTTGGATCTTGGTTCTATGATGGAGTGAGAATCCAAGGCTCGGTGAGCCTAATATAGAAATTTGAAAAATATGAATTATATTATTCTCATAAAAAATTGATTTCCTGAAAAAGTGGTATAACTCAAAAAAGAAGTCATTTATTGGGAATATAAAACCTATATTGAGTCTAGAACATGGTTTTTAACAAATACATGACATAAAATTCATCAGTGTTGGAATTTACAAAAAAATTATAGTTGGTGGAAATAATAAAATAAAATAGTCAAATAAATTTATTAATTTATTTTTACACAAAAAACTATGTCACCTCTATAAATATCCTATTATGAGAAATTCCATGATTTATCCACATAATCCTCGAGTCATAGATAATATAGCCTTGATATAAATTGGTGAGTGACATTGGATCAGAGGATCAAATCATTATCCAAAGGATCTCCCCAATCATCAAAGATCATGGATCTCCAAAATGACTGTGAAACAAGATCAGTATTTTTTAAAGAACAATCTAAAATCATTTTAGGATGTAGTTATATATATATATTGGTCCCTAATTTCATTTCATATGATGAATGAAAATAAATTATCCAAAAATTGATTCATAAATTAATATTATTATAGGTATGGGATTATTTTGCAGTAAATTTGGGGATTTACATTTCTATTAAATTTATTTTACCTAATCCAAAATTTTAATAAATATGAATCCCGGAAAACACTAAAAATGGTCAAATTTTATTCCACATTTTATTGTCTTAGTATTTTTTCCACCATTATTTTTGTTCACCATCTATGTATTTTTCATCACTAGTTCCATAAATATTTGTAAATCAGCTATTTCACACCCGTTTCTTGGTGAAATGGATTGATACTATATATCTATGTTTGTAGTGATGGTGGGATTAGGTTTCGATGGTGGAAATGATTGATCACGATGAGATCATAGATTTTTTGTTCCCTGGTTTGGTGCAAGATGGTGGCATATTCAGTGGTAACATTTCATAATCAAATTAGGTCACTAGATTCCAAGGAGTAGTGATGAAAATTCATAGACAAGCCCAATTCACATTAACTAGAATGATTTTTGGTAGTTTTGGAGGCAGGTGTAGTTGATGATGATTCATGAAGACATCCATGGTTTTTGGATAATCCTTCACTCCACTACATCTAATATATAGATACATGCACTGTTGTGCCTAATATGTGGATCTAGGGATTTAGAATAAAAGAAAAGTATCACACACCATATGAAAAATATCACATGGCATGTAATATCTGACTGGTGGATCTATGTGTTTCATGGAGTATACAGGACCGCAAAAATGTTTAGCTATACAAACAATGGTAGAGTACATGGATACGACCTTGTAGACGAGAATAATCAAATCATCATAGGCATGGATAGTGGTACGTGAACATAGACACTGGTAGGTCTGATATTATTATTACGTGTTTAATATCGTACTTATATTCCATGTAATTCTTCATAGATGACATTGAGACCCGGTTCACATTACCATTCTCTAGTTTCATTAAGGGTGTGTTCCCTCCATCCATCCCTAGGAGGGTCTAATATTGAATTACGTCAAAGGAATTTAATTGTGATCCACTTTAGGGGAATAATTTTGGTATATTTATTTCAATCTCTCCAAGAATCCATGAGGAGATCCTATATCATCTAATAAAAAAGGTGGGATCCTAGGAATCAAATTAACCAACTATACGTGGGAGTCGATCCCCTATATAGAAGTTTAATCTATATTGGTTGTTGGTATACCACATTACCCTGCTTTTGATCTACATCTATGTATCAATCTATTTAGATTTTATGTCTGTAATTACATATGGTGACAACTAATGAGAATGAAATATCAGATGTACTTCATCAGTGCTATAAGTCACATAGAGTGAGATCACCCCGCTGATTGTCATTATTTGTCATCTTCATTTATTAGGTTTTTGATATATCACCACATTAATGTTTAAAAAACTTGTAATCATGTTAATTAAAACATTAATGTTGTTGTTAGATAAATATTTATCATAAAGGAGTGGATTTGTAAACACTAACTTGAAATGATGAATTTTTACCTGGAAAGTGGTTATAAAATAAGAATTCTACTTTCGATTCATCATATTTTATATTTATTCATTTATATTTGTTAACATAATACACTCAAAAACACATAGGGATTCAATAATACAACTAAATCAGAGGGATATTTTAGGTTCTTTATCGATTTTAGCTATAAATTTAATATTATGCACAATTTCTAACCCTATGTTTTTTATTATAAAAAGGAGGAAACTTTTTTAATTTCCTATAATGATTACAAATTTATATCTTATGATAAAACCTGTCACACTTAATTTTATGATCAATGAAGTGATAGGTATGTGATATTATAATTTTCACCTATTAAAATTTAACATCAATCCCTTTCAATAAATGACTAAAACACCCTAGATATTTTTGATATATTCCAAAGATTATATTTCAAGGAGAATATTTAAAAAAATATCCCAAAATAGAATAAATGATAACAATTAATGATTATATATTAATGAATGTTTAATAACATCATTTATTAAATAATGTATGTGAACCCTTTTATCATTCCCCCCGTGGAAATATTTTAGCTCATGCATTGAGATCATCATTTCAATAGGGATAATATGTTTCCCCCTAATAATCTCTCTATTGGATAAGATATATACCTTTATAGATCATTGATTTAATATTAGTTTTGGGAATTCAATAAATACTTCAACCCGCAACATTCTATAAAAAATGCCTATATTTTCATTTTTTTAAATTGAAGGTGTTCTAGGATTGTATTTGATGATAATTTTATGTTTGTTGATAATAAATTTTAGAGATAACAAAAGTAGTTTGTATATAATGGAATATGGTACTTAAATAATGGAACCTATTAAAATAATTGAATTTGTTTTTTGAAGAAGAAGGATGGTCATTCGTTTAGTCAAGTATATGGTTCATGTAGTCTATCATACTACATATGTAAGGGGATTTGAGGTTGGGTTATCACATAGTAATTATACAAAACATGAAGTGGATTTTACGTCTAATTCAATTGAGTGCACCTATTACATTATGTTTTTTTTTTCAAAATGGGGTAACACAATCTCGATGTGGTGATTTTCCAATTACCATAATTGACGATTCATGGAAGAAAAATATGATGAGAATGACTGGGAATTTAGTATGTAGATTGAAAATAGAGTAAAGAATGTCTATTTTAAAAAATATTTAACAATAATAATAGGAATTATGAGAGTGTCAGAGTGATATTTTCCCATGAATAAATATCTGAACTATTCTGTAAGTACGTTTAGATGTTAATAAAGATATGAAGAGTAATTATAACATCCTTAATTAATAGAATCATCCTCGTTGAATGAAATAAATAGTTAGTATATATAATTAACAACATTTTATGTAAATTAACATTACATCACATTTTTTAAATAATTAAAATAGTACAAAAATAGAATTCCCGAAGACTGTAATAGATTAATGCCATTAGAAACCTGGAAATAGAAGTACTGGAACATATGTGTGATACAATTTCTACAACTAGGTTGTTAAATATTAGAAACCATCTTATAAAAACCAAAATTATTAAAAATATTTATACCCTATATAAGGAAACATAAAAATGAATCATCTTTAATGCTCTGTAAGGGTAATGAATGAAAATATGTAAGCATAAACATAATTATAGGGGTTTTCAAATGTCATAAAAACATTTGAAGATCATTCAATACATATCAAATATCATAAAAATGTATCATTTCATAAATATTCATACTTAATAATCCAGGAATCATCAAGAAATGAATAACAAAAGTCATGAAATAATAACATAGTAATAAAACATGGAATTCTGAAAAACACATTAGCATATAATATCATATCCATAGTATTTGAAGCATCGATGCCATGACTATATTAGTAGTATTTGTTCACTACCTATACCATACTGGTAGTCATGGTTCACACCCATGGGAAGATTAGTAGCATTATGTCCCTCCACATACCATCATTTTAGTCATGATTCACTCCTACGGATATCTTAGTCGTCATGGTTCACTCCCAATACCATCTTAGTCTATATAATACGATAAAAATCATTACCCACTGCATTGGAAGTGGATATAGGTCAAAAAAATATTGTAATTAAATCATACATAAATGTTCTGTAAAATCATATCGTAGCACTTGTAATTAAATGATTATTATAAACATGTAATAATATCACAATCGGTAGAAAAAGATATAAATTTAGTCTTGAAAGGTTCTTAAACCATGAAATGGAAAGAAGATTCATTTTTAAAATAAGTTTATTTAATAATTTATAACATGGGTGAAAATGTATTTTAAACAAAATAATAGAATAATATATCCTTTTTTAATACCTTTTAGAAATAATGGTTTTAAATGAACATAAATTTATGACCAAAGAGAGAGGTAGAGTTGGCCTTTATTTTAAACACATTCTTATCTATCTTATATACCAAATATTGAAAAAATTGTACCAATACCTGAATATGAAATTAATAAACATTGGACTAATATTCATGAGGTTTCGTGAGATTTATATTATTATATTTCATCAAATAATGAATAATCATAAACAATCTCCAAAATTGATGAGATTATTTCAATAAACTCTTATAACTTGGTAATGTTGATCAATAATAACCATGTAATATAACTAAATTACATTTGTATTAAAATATCATTAAAGGAACCATCTTCCTGATATAACCTGTAAAAGGTAGTTTATACCCATCATATATAAATATAGGTTCATAACATGGCATGGGTCTCAAAATGGAAAATTGAGAAAAAAAATTTACATTATCGATTTAGTTATATTTGAATATTAAAACCCATGATAGAAAGGTCATAAAATGGTTTTTTAAATAACAATATAGTTATGTATAATTGGAATGGAAAAACATAATGGGATGTATATACATAACAAAAAATAAGAAAGCAGTGAATAAGGCATGTGTCTCACATAAATAAAGAGTGAGATGAAATTACCTTACATCGTGTCTTTCCTCTCATCGTACACATTCAAACATCGATATAATAAATAAAAAATTATTTTAAATCTATAATAGAACAATATTATTACTTTTAATACCATAATTTTTTTTATTATAGTTTTATATTACCTATTTGTTACCAATTCTATGTTAAGGTTTCACATTAATTAATATCCACTTTGTTCTCTGCATGCATCTTATTTTTTTATATCATAGTTAATTATATTTAAATCATGATTTACCAAATGTGAAAAATGATTTAAATATAATATATATTTGTTATATTATTATTATTAAAATCAATAGAATATTTATTTATTAAATGGAATATACTTTCATGGAGATGGTAGGTCGTACATATGCTTGAAGGCTATTTCCATTTAATTATGGTTTTGATAGAATGATTGTTAAAGATAAATATATATATATTTAAATTATAATTATTATGTAATATATATCATAAATATTCAATAATAACATCATAAATACATTCCAGGATGTCTACAAATGAATCACATTTCTTTGAGAGGGTTGTAGTCCGCACTTCCTCAAACAAAATTATCATATTAACAGAATTGAAAATTATAATGATATGTGTTATAAAATAAATAAATATAAATAAATATATTATAAAAATAATATATAACATATATAATCATATTTCACATCATCATATCCACCATGAGAGATGGTATAGGGAAAATGAACAGTCATCATTTAGTGAGGAGGTAGTATGCCACACACATAAATAGTATGCTGCATACCCATTAGATGGAAGTGTGTGTAAGTGTAGGTTGAATACATAACAGAAAAAAAATCATTGTATATTTAGTATAATGGATATTTATAAAATCATGGAGTAAGAATATTTTACAGAGTGAACAATGAATAAAAAATAGTTTGAGGGAGGGTGATACAACTTCATTGTGCAACTCCTTTTGATTAGAACTAAAGGGCATCTTTGGGAGTTTTTATGAAAAAAGAATGATTCAAGGAAGAAGTGAGTTTTGTTAAAGAGATATGTTTTCATATTTTTGTTGGTATAACGTTTTAATTGAGGTGTTAGGATTTGGTAAGACCATTGGATTTTTATAGTAGAGAATGAGCCACACTCTTGTAATATTTCAAAAATGGGAAACCTCAAAAATGTTTTTTTTATTGAAATTTGATTCAATAAAGATAAAAAGTGGATGAAAGGGATGATATGGTGTATGTATTGATATAAAATGTCATTTTATTATATTATATGTCTTTTTAGTAATAATTATTATTGTTTTTTCCATTATTAAGATAAAATTTACCTTATATGATGTTATTAATTTTAATCACATTCACTAATATTTTGGGTAAAAAAATAATTTTACCCTATAAAACATTATAAATTATACAAATTCTTAATAAGGAATACAATTTTCAAAATTATAATCAAATATTTTTATGAAATTAAATTTAATTTAATCCTTTATTCGGGTAAACAATGCATGTTTTAAAAGATAAAATGATCAAAATCTTACAATGTATTTTTTTCAATTAAATTGTGAAAAAATTCCAATTACCTAAATTGGATTAATTGATAAAATTATTATCTAATTATAAATTTAAATCTAATTAAAATTTAATTTATCCTTATAGATAAATTAGATCAAAATTTTGTTTTGAACTAAAATACAGTATTTCTGACTATTTATTAAAAAAATATTATATCATAGAAAAATTCAAATATTAATCACAACCTAATTTTTATTACTCATTTTAAAATAATATTTTTATTTTGACATAAAATATTTATAAAATTTAGAAATATTTATATTGAAAATATGTTCACGATTAAAAGGTGGGAAGGTTGTATTTATAAAAAACTGGCTTTTGTGACATATTTTGATTTTATTCTTATTATATGATTATAATATCTTTTGGTTGAATATAATAAATATTTACATGGATATATTACAAATATATTACATTAAAATAACATAATAATTGTAATCAATTTAATTTAATATAATTAAAACCTCTTTGTGAGCATAATAATAGCTATTTATAAAAAATTTCCCTTTATATTCTATTTGTTCTTATATTAATTTATAAATAATTTATACAAATTTATTTATTTTATTTTATAAAAAAATTCATATATTTATATAACATAGTAAATAATATTCAAAAAATGTAATTAAACATATAGTTTATATATTATATATATTTGAAATATTATATTAATTTTTGGTAACACTCAATCAAGCGTGTTACATAATAACTCCAGGAATGTCAGTTTTACATGAAACATAATATTACATAACTATTCCATATAGAGGAATATAAACCTTATATATCATGTACAATATAATTAACATGGAATTTCATAAAAATCAAGCCATAATTAATGCTTCAATATATATATAAAATAACTATTTTAAGTGTTACATGAAAAAAAATATAAAAAAGAATTAAATAATTCAGAAAATAAATTTAAAAAATTCTCAGGTTGTTACAATTCAACCCTCATAAAATGAATTTCAACCTTTAAATTCATCATTTTTATGAAAGGATTAAAATTTCCGATTTATTTAACAGTATCCCATATATTAAAAAATAAACATTAAAAAATCATTTAAAAAAGGAATGTTTTATCCCATGTAACCCATAACTATGTTTACACATGGGAGAACATTAGTGGAATGTCAATATATGGACTTGAAAGATAAGTGTAAATTTTTATAGGGAGTGATTAAGACCATCAATCAAAAATAAGGGAATGATAAATGAAAATTTTAGGGCTTCAATGTCATAGATTTGTGATGATGTAAATGGAAATTAGTAAAACACAAACTAAGGTATTTGGGAAATATTTTATTTAACATTTTTGTTAACATTGATTATTTTTTATATTTTCCAATAATACTAAGAAATATAATTAGATGATATATTTTTATAAAAAACATCATCCTTTGGATATTATTTTTTAAATTTTTAATTCATATATTATATCATGTAAGGGATGTTCGGAAATTAACTTCGATGTCCAAGGCACTAAAATACACTTTTATCGGATCAAATTTCCTATAAATTAATGAAAAAATTAATGAATTGTCTCTAAATATTTATAATCATAAATATAATTGATAGATTAATATGTAAACATAAAAAGTAAATCATCTTGTTCATCATTAATAACAGTAAAAAATAATTACACATTGTCATGGAGATCATGTGGGCCAGTGGTAGGAATGAAACCTTTATCATTCTTCACTAATGGGTTTAGTACTGATGACCATTCAATACATGATTGGATGTCACTTGATATTCATAAAGTCCTTTTATAAGACCACTCTAATATCATTTCAAAAATAAATAAGATGGACATCCAAGAAATATGGTTATACATTATATATACTTTTAACCAGGGGTTTTAAAACATGATCATTGCATAAATACATTCCCTAATGTTTAATGTAATATTTTCATAATTGGTCAGAATTTTAACCATTATAGAATATGAAAATTCCAAACATTTGAAAGTAATCCCCAAAATTAGCTTTACATTGACTCCCATGTATATCAAAATTTATCCATTGTCTATCATATTCCAAACATGTTAATACAATCTTCATATATTTTGTGGAAAAATTATAATAATATGAATTACCATAAATACATTAGGAAAACAAGATTAATTCCCTACACCATAAACTACATGATTTTAAAATACATCAATTATAGCATAAAAATATTTCAAAAAGACTTTTTCATAATCCAATTTACTTATATCGAACATATCTTTATCAGAAAAAATTTTGTAACCAAAGGAAGATATTAACAGTTATCTTTCTTTAATTCATGTGTCATCCATGGTCATCCCCTATCCATTAAATAACATTTATAATCCATAAAATATATTCAACTTAATCCAGTATATCATGTGTGAAAAAAGAATTTTTTTCATCCTTATATATATCACCATTCATACAACATAATTTGGGAATCTAAATAAATAAAAACATTTATTATTACATTTCTTTCTTACCAAATCCATAAGAAAACATCATCCTACCAAAAAAATACATATATCATTTCAAATATCATCTATAGTCTCAACATCTTCTTTGATGTAACAATTACTCACCCCACATTTCAGATTCTCTTTGGGAGATTTCCTCTCTGGACATTGAGTTATATAATGACCAATTATTCCACACATCAAAAAATATCTTTCAAAGAAGGATTAGCGAAGCCCATGTTCCCATTTATTTTTTAACTATCTCATCATTTTTTCCTTGCAGTAACATGATTCTTACCCTTATATCCCATAGCAAAAAAATCATAGTGTTACTCAATGATATTCAATAAAGTGATTATTTGCACATTATTTGCACAAAGTAATCCAATTCTTCATTCCTCTCTATTCTTTGTTAGATGAACTCTCATCAAACTACTTCATTCTCTTCATTGGAGTGTCTAAGAGTTGGTTAAGGTACACATCGATTATCATGTTCCATGAACACTGTTTTGGCATGATTACTACATATTTCACTTTAGTGATCATCACAGTTGGATTTCCATTTAAAAATCATCCATCACATTCATCATAAATCCAGTTCCTTTCAATACACGCCCCTGTCTAAAACTTGAATTGTTGTTTGAGAATTAATTAACGTATTAGAAAACAACATTGTCATTAAAATAATTTCCTAAAGGAAATCTAAATGGTGACACATTCCTTAGTATATTATACCATTGATTTATACTAGATAATTCATATATAGATTATATTTAAATAATTCATGATTTTTGGGGATTATTTTTGTGTATTTTCAATTCGTATCCCCTACTAGTGTCAAACTAGGTCTATAGTGTGGCCCATTATCATGTACCATATTACCCTGAGTTTGGACTAGACCATCTAGTCAGGGTTATTAATAATATTTACTTATTTTCTATAGCCACATCCATGTGTACTATCCCAACATGGATGTATTTCTTGGAAACCACTCACTATATCCATTAGAAAAATTCTAGTACATTTTTCTATGATTTTTTATCTATATACTTATCCTTAAACCTGTCTTTAGGGTTATATATAAGAATATCTAATCCTCAATTGTAATGATTAACTAATTATTTAATCTCATACCAAATATAAAAACCTTGTATTGATATATATTAACAGTACATAAGTTTTGCGGAATACTTAAAACACTACAGAAACAGATGCCCCAAAGAACGTAGTAGATTAGCGATATTAGAATCCTGGAAACAAAAACACAGGAAGATAAGTGATATATATTATCTCTAAAAAGGTTTTTCAAGACTATAATTCTTCTGAGAAAAATCATACATAATAAAAAAACATCAAAACCTATTGAAGGAAACATAAAATATGGTGAGATCAGAACCTCACAATGGATAAATAAAAGAGATTTTTAAGACTATACATGATTATAGAAGTATGATAAAATAATCAAATAATTTTAAGAACATACCCTACATATCAATGATCAAAAACATGTATCATGTAATATATATTAATAGTTTATAAGGCAGGAATAATAATAAAATAAATAACATATTCCATGAAATCATAACATTGGAATAAAACTCGTAATTTTGGAAAACAGATAAGCATTTAATATGATTTCCATTGTATACAAATCATCGATATGAATAACATTATAGAATTACTTATTAACTCCCAATATTATAGTGGTGTCATGTTTAATATTGTAAAAATCATATTAGAAGGAGTTCACTCTTCATACGATTGTGGTATTCATGGTTCACTCTAATGACCATCTTAGTAGTCATGGTTCACTCTCAACACTATCTTAGTCTGTCTCATGAGATAAAAATTATTACCAATTTTTTTGGAGTGAGATATAGGTCTCATACATATAATACTGAAATAATTCATACATTTCCACAGAATAATATCATCACCCATGAAATGAATAGGGTATCATAAATATATAATCTTATCATAACATCTAGAAAATATAAAATCTTTATAATCATTTCATCCAACACAGAACCAATGAATGAAAACTATATATCATAAAAATATAATCCATGAAATATAAATAGGATTCATATATATCTTTACATAATGCATAAACCATTTATATAATGAATATAAATGCATCATTTATGTCATTTCAATGAAATACAAGAGTAATATCAATAGATTTCTTCATAAATGGAAAATATTTTTGAAAAATATTTTAAAAATATACCTTGAGGAAAATAACTTTTCATCCATGAAAAGAAAGTTTAAAAAACATAAAACCTTTTTATTTTTTTTACAAGGAATAAAACATATATATAAATGTAGAAAAATGATTTACGAGCATTTTATTTCAAAATATATAGAATAACAATGAAAATATTTCGAAATTCATTTTCCTTGAAAACATATAAAATTGCTTGCACTCATTTTGAGAAACATTTACTTTTAAAATAATTATAAATAATGGATTTCTAGAAAATTAATTGAAAAAAATTATTTTTATGAAATAAAATATCATTTTAATATTTTAAAATAATGTTCGTGTGAATTTCAGTCATGAATGTTGAAAAACCTGAACATGCTGAACATTCCTTATACACCGTAACTGTTTTTGAAAGGTTCCATGACTAGACAACGACAATCATATTACTTATAAAATACCTTTTAAAAAGTAAATCATAGATACAAATTTATTTTAAATATCATAATATAATAATGATACAATTTTTTAATACTTTTAGATGACCTAGATTGGAATGAACACAGTGTTAGGACTAAAGAGATAGGTAAAGACATAAAATATTAAAAACCCTTTATTAAATATCTTATGTACCATAGTGTGAAAAATGGTACAAATGCCTGAATATATAATGAATAATCATAGTATAATAAAAATAATTATTGTTGTGGAGATATGTTTCATTATATTTCATCAACGAAATCATAATCATAAACAATATCGAAAAGAGAAGAGATTAATTCAATAAGCCCTTATAACGTAGTCACTTTTAACTATAATTCCCATGTATGAAAAAGAAATTAAATAAAACCTTAAATATAATAAAATGTTTTATATTCAGGATATAAAATTTCAATGGTATTTTATACCCTCTTATAAAAATATATGTTCCTATCATGGCATGTGTCTCAAAGAATGAAAATTGAGAGAAAAATTACATTCCCAATTTGGTAAAATTTAAAAAATAAACCCCATGATTAGAAGATCATAAAATGGTTATTTATACAGAAAAATATTTAATTAAAAAGGTAATATAATTCATTTATTTTCATTATACACACCGAAAAAATATGTTAATGATGAATAAGTTATCAATCTCACAGGAATAAAGAGTGAGATGAAATTCCCTTACCTTTTGTCTTAACATTCATTGTAATTTTTCAATACTCTAGTATAATAAATATAAATTTATAATAAAAATATAAATGAACCATATTAGTAAATTTAATAAAATAAATGGGTTTATTATGGATTTATATTTCCTTTTTTAAATTCTATTTTATGGATTCACTTCAGGTAATATCTGCGTAGTTTTTCGCATGTTTCGGAATTTATTATATCTGTTGCCCATATATGTATATTGTAATTTACATAATATAACAAATGATTTAAATATAATTAGAATTTAGTATACGTGTATCATAATAATAAATACAATATATAATTATGAAACAGAATACACCATTCATGGAAAACGTTGGTTGTACGTACTCATGAAGACTATTTCTATTTAATTATCATGTTGAAGAAATGATTGAAAATGAAATATGTGTATATATATCATATATATAGGAGAATTAATATATCATATATATCATATTTATTCCCCTTCTCAATACATTCCATGTACTGTGTGAATGAATTATATTGCATTGAGAGGGCGGTACTCCACACTTTCTCAAATGAAATTATCTTATTAACTCAAAATGGTAGGTATAAATATTTTCAGAAATAGATGAATTTAATATGATTACATAAAAAAATAACATATAATATATATATACATATTTCCCATTAAAATGTCCACCATTATAGTCTATAATGAAAAAATGAACAATAATCTAGTTCGTCACACATTTAAGTAGTTTGTTCGTTGCCCATAAAATTTAATTGGGTGTAAGTATAGGTAGAATAAATATAATAACAACGTCAAATTATATTGGGGATAATGGTTTTGTTAAAAAAATGGTAATATATACATTTTAGGTATAAGAGAAGAAAAATACAAATAAGATAAGTTTGACTGATGGATTAACATCTTAATCGGGTAACTACTTTTGGTTTGAACCAAAGGGGTTCCTATGTATGATTTTTGACTAATGTAGGATTCAAGGAGGAAGGGATGGATTTTTTGAAGCTAATTTAACATATTTTGGTCCATATAATGTTTCTTGAGAGGTGTGGGGAAGTAGGGGGAGTGGAGGTGTTTTATAATGGAGGAGTGGAACTCTTGTAATATTTTGAAAATTAGAAACCCCGACCATGATTTATTTTCTAGAGTGGATAAAATGATTGTACAAAATAGATCCACTAGTGTATAGGGTTTAAATATGGTCTTCTAATGGATTTTTCACAAGTCTATAAGTCTTTTTTTCCCTTAAGGTCATGGTTTAGTCTTTTATTATGCTTTTTTACCTTACTTGTTGTAATTAATTTTACTTACTTTCTCTAATATATTGGTCAAAAACAAAATTTATGTTATTAATTCATATATATATTTATTATTTCAAACTTGGAATCCGTTTTAAAAAATTACAATCACAAAAAATTCAAAATTTAATTTACATTAAATCTCGCAGTCATGTCGACAATGTTTGTTTTAAAAGTAAAAATGATCAAATGTTTGCTATGTTTTTATTTCAAATTTCAATATTTAATTGGTTATAGTGAATTAAATTTTATTAATTGATAAAAAAAATTATCTAATTCAACATTCAAACTATTTTTATGTGAAGTTATCCATATAAATTAATTTGATGAAAATTTTGTTTTGAAAAAAATTACATTATTTTTAACTATTCATTAAAAAAAATAAATCATCAAAGAAAAAATATTGAATGATCACCGTAAACTAATTTTTATTATTCACTTCCAAATTTAGAGTTTATTTTAAAAAATAATATTTATTAAAGATCCAAAATGTAAATTTAAAATATTTTCTCAATTAAAATGCAGTAAAATTACCTTAATAAAATTACAGTGTTTTATGTGTTAAATAATATTTATTCATATATTATATTTATTAAATATATTGGATGTATATAAAAATATTTAACTGGATATATAAAAAATATGTCAAATTAATATTTCTTTTTAATTATATTAATTATATTTAATTTTTTTAAAACATTGTGAGAATAATAAATGTTTTTTATACAAATTCTCCCTTTATATATAATGGGTTATTATATTTATATCTAAATAATTTATAACTAATTAATTAATTTTATATTTTTTCAAAACAATATATTTAAATAAGTTAGTTTTTAATATTCAAAAAAATTATTTTAAAATTTATGTTTTGTATGATTATATATATTGTTTCTTTAAAATAATATATTATTATTTAGTAACACATTGTCTTCCATGTAACCCAAAACATCGAGGATGGTGATTCTTGTGTGAAATGTAAGCCTGCATCAGTGTTCCCTATAGATAAATCTAATCATTATATTTAGTTTATAGCATGAATCTGTTGGAATTCCGTATATCTGAATCCAAACATAAGGCTTTGATATATATATACATAATCACCATTTTTAGTGATCTCTGAAATGAAAAATATCAAAAAAGATTTAAATTAATGTAAAAAAATATTTCCAAAAATCATTGGGTGTTACATTCATTTCCCCTTAAAATGAATATTTCCCCCAAAAGTCGTATAGGTTATGAATGGTTTAGTATGTTATATTTCAATTCAAAGAAACCCATATCGTAAAAATAAACACTAAAACATTGTTTTAAAAAGAAATTTTACAAACATAACATTTACCCAATGTAACTCAAAACTAGCTTTACACATTGGAGAACATAGGTTTCATGTGAAAATATGGACTTGAAGAAAAAACTAAAATATATATTTGAAGTGATTGAGATCCCCAGTCACAAAAAAGTAAATGATAAATGAAATATTGGAGGTCCAATTCTTTTAAAAGGTAAGGATTTAAAAGTCCATCAGATAAAAAAATTTAATGTATTAAGTTTTTTTTTCTCATTTTCATAACATTGAAAAATCATTTGTTAACCAAAAATAAAATGAAATTTACTAACATGATATATTTATATTAAAAAAATTCATTGTTTTGTTCTGAATTTATTAATTTATAATTCATCCATTAATTCTTGTATTGGGTGTTTGGATGTTATCTTGGAGA
The DNA here is from genome assembly GCA_963277665.1 of Viscum album. Classification (NCBI taxonomy): domain Eukaryota; kingdom Viridiplantae; phylum Streptophyta; class Magnoliopsida; order Santalales; family Viscaceae; genus Viscum; species Viscum album. The sequence goes on along the minus strand of OY728165.1, from coordinate 902,377,799 downwards.
CCGAAATCACTAAAATACACTTTTCATTGATCGAAAGTCCCATAAAAGAACAAACATGATAACTATTTGTCTTTAAATATTCTAAAAAGTTAATATGGTTAATAAATTAATATGTAAACATAAGAAACTAACTATACTGGTTCACCATAAATAATTAACAAAAATAATAACACACTAACATGGATATCACATAGGCATGTGGTAAGTGTGGAACCCTTATCATCTTTCAGTCATGGGTTCAGGACCCACAAACATAATAGACATGTTTATTTATCACCCTACATGCATTATTTCCTTTTCTAAATCCACTCTAATATAATTTCGAAAATAAATAATATAGAAATCCTTGGAATAAATTTAGCTACTAAATTGCAATTTAACCAAGGGTTTCAATACGAACACTATTCATAATTACTTCCTCAAAGGTTTAACAAAAGAATTTAATGAATGGATAACCTCATAAAAAATTATAAAAATGAAAATCCAAAACATAAAATATAAATTCATTAAGTCATCAGAACATTTATTCCCTCATACATCACAATGTATCTCTTTTTAATCAAATTCCAAACATCTGATTACCCTCCTCATATATTATCTTGAAACATTGTTAAAATTGAATTACCATACATACTTTTAAAAAACATGCATGATTTCTTATTCCACAGATTACTAGATATCTTCTATAAATAAAATAGCTTGTAAACCTCATCCATGATCACATAAAAAATTTCCAACAAGTACTTTGAACTATCCAATTTACTTATATCCATTATATATTTATCCAAACAAAATTATAATAACATAAAGAAAATATTAAATGTTACATTTCCTTTAATAATGTGTTTTCTGAGGACATCGCCTTTCCACTAAATCATGTTCTTATTCCACCGATTCCATTCAATGTATTATTGTAATCTATTTTCAAAAAAACATTAACATGAAAATCCTTATATATTTCACCTTTCATATATCAAAATTCATGAATCAAAATAAATAAAAACTTTTATTATTCCACTTCACCGTTATACCATTAAGAAGGGTACCTCATCCAATTGCACAATACCACATTCCTTTCACATTTCATTTTTAGTCTCATAATCATCTAAAATGTGACCATAACTCACACCACCTTTTTTATTCTTTTCTGAAGAATTTATCGTGGGAAATTAAGATTTATAGTGACAATTTATTTTATAGATTATACATAAAAACATTCATGAAGGCTTTGTTGGTCCAAATTGTTCATCCATTTAGTTAACCAAAATCGTTATTTTTCCGTATAATATCATTATTTGTGTCCTTATTTCCCATAGAAAAAAATTTCTTGTTTCCCTAAGACATTAACTTGGGTGATTCTTTCCACATTCAAGGCACAATGGAAACTGAATCCTCTTACCGCTATGGTATATATAATATGAAATCTTAGAAAACTCTTTGTTTCCCATCATTTGTGAGTCCGTGAGTGGGTAAAGGTATTTTTAATTTATCATGTTCCTTTAAAACTGACTTGGTATAATCAAAACAACTTTAACATAGTTGATCACCCTAGAAGGATTCTCGTTAGAAAATTGTCTGTCACATTCATCATTAATCCACCATCTTCCTGTTCCCACCATGAATTTAATCCAAAAATAATTTTGTGAGAATTACATATCTGATAAAAAAGGAACAAAGTCATTAAAAGAATTATATAAAATTTTTCTAAATCATGACACCTTCCTTAAACAATAACACCAAAGGTTAATCCTATTTTATTAATAGATTATTTATAATTAAATATTATATAATTATTCATGAGTAGTTTTTTGAATTTCCAAATAATATTCACTAGGAGAATGAAAATATTGTGCATAGCAAGGACCGTTTTCGTATACCCATTTAACCCGAGTTAGGCATAGAAAATATTTTCACAGTTATTACTGCTATGTGAAAATTTAAGATAGAGAAATCCACTTAATGTATCTATAAAATGATTTATTTCTAGAAAAACACACACTCTATTTTTTAAAAAATCTATTAATTTTCTTATAATATAACATAAACATATAATTATACTTATATAGTTCGTTAGGTTTCTTAATAATCTTTCAAAATCCTAGTTTTTAAAGAGTAACTAAATAATTGCTCTGAAAACCACATTAACACCCCAGTTTTGATGCACATTAAAATTAAATCACCTTTTTAAAATACTTATAACAATAAAAAATATATTCTCTAAAGACCATACTATTTTAGTTCGTTTAGAAATAGTGACACATTTACACTGGTACATAAGTGAGCCACATTATCTACGATTAAGTTATTTATAACTAGAACCATTCATAGTGAAATCATACATAATAAAAATCTTCATATCCTTGGTAAGGAAACATAAATATGGGTGAGCACAAAAGCTCAGTAAGGGAACAAAATTGGGACATTTATGAAAAATAAAGTTCTTAGGGGTGTGATAATGTGACTAAAACATTTACGGATCATTCTATGGATATCAAATATCATAAAAATGTATCATGGAGTAATAATTGAAAATTAATAAGGAATGAATTTTAAGGAACTAAATAACACAATTCATTAAATCATATCCTAAGAATAAAACCTGGAATTTCGGAAAAAAATAAGTATATAATATTATGTCTAGAGTAGCCAAATCATTACATCCAAACCCATATAAGTAGTATGGGATCACCACCAATACCATCTTAGTAGTCATGTTTCACTCCCATTTCTATCTTAGCAACATTATCTTAGTGTACATACCATCTTGGTATTCATGGTTCACTACTATTGCAATCTATGTATTCAAGGATCAATTCCAAGACATATCATTCTATCTCATGGGATATAAATATTTTCCTAATATGTTTAAGGTATATATAGGTCCCACCCATATCATAAGGAAATAATACATATTTGTTCCACACAATCATATCATTACACACAAAATAAAATGAGTATCATAAACTTGTAATCATATTTATCCGATAAAAAAGATACTATTTTGTAATAATTTCATTAAAAACTGGAAAGCTAAATGAGAAATAAGTTTCATAAAAATATAACCCATGAAAGAGAAATATTTTACACAGAGACAATTAAATCATCCATAACCCATTCATAGGAATAATATGAATATAACCTGTAGATCATTTCCAGGAAATTCATGAGTAAAATTGATGGATTTTTTCATAGATAAATAATAATTCCAAAATATCATTCAAAATCATTTGTTAAAGAAAATATCTATTCTTTATTGAAAAATGATTTTTAAAAACATAAATCCTAGTGAAAAGAATTTTATTCGAAATAACTCTTATAAATAATTCATGAATTTATTTTTACAACTATTTTACTAGAAATCATATAGAAGATGCAGAAAAATATTTTTAAAACTATACCTTTGAAAACATGTAAAATATATTGAAAACATTTTGAAAGCTGTTTCATTAAAAATACATTGAAAAAAAATAATTTCCATAATATTTTGGAGTCAATTAAATTTTTTAAAATATAATATCATTTTAATATTATAATGCAATTCTAAAGGGAATGGGGTCACAATGGTAGAGAATCGTGAACGTACCATACAATCCATTTAAACTATAAAAAATATTAGAAAATTACCTAGATCTTAAAATGACAAGAAGAGTTATTTTTAATAACTCATTTTTATAAAAATGTAAAACAAGTGTAAATTGTTATTTTTAGTATAAATGGAGAATAATATATCATTTTTTGAAACATTTATAAGAGATTGTATCTAATGAATATAGAATTCTGACCGAAGGGGGAGGTAAAGTAAGACTTTCTAAAAAATATTCTTAAATATTATGTATCAAAGAGTGGTAAATTGGAAACAATAAATTAATGTATAATTAATAACCAAAGGATAATAAATTTTATCAATATTCTTAATATATGGACCGTAAAAATTCATCAAAAAATAATTATCATAAAAAATCTCTAAATGTGATGAGATTCTTTCAATAAAATCTTATAATATTTTAATTTTAACCATACTTACCATGTAATAAAATGAATTTATAGGAATCATAAATTATCATTAACATAATTATATTAATGATGTAACATTTCAAATGCAGTTTATACACATTATATAATAATATATGTCTATAACTTGGAAAGTGTCTCAAAGAAGGGAATGTGAGATAGAAATTAAATTATCGTTATGGTAGATTTTGATATATAAACCCCATGATAGAAAGGAAAAAATGTTATGTAAATAAACATATATTTTATTATAATAGTAATATAATACAATAATTGGTAGTATATAGACCAAATTAAATAATTGATAGATGAATATGTTATACATCTCAGCGAAATAAAGAGTGAGATGAAATTCCTTTACCCTGTGTTTGACTCTCATCATACTCATTTAATAATCCATTACAATAAATATAAATTTATTACAAATTCATAATAGAAGCATATTCTTACATATAATTCCTTAAATAGTTTTACTATATCTTCATATTACATGTTTGTTTAAAATTCAATGTTAATGTTTCACTTTAGCTTATACACGCTTTGTTTTTCGCATGTGTCTGAATTCCTAATATCATTGATCCATATATATATATATACATATTGTGATTATTGTACTGAAAATAATTATTTAAATATAATTTATATTAATTATATTTTTATTAAAATATTCAATATAATAAATATGTATAAAAATTAAAAAAACATTTATAGTTACGGTAGGTCGTACATACTAATTAGCACTATTTCTGTTTAATTGCCTTATTGAATGAAATAATGTAATTTAAAAATAATTATATGTATAATTATTAAATAAGATTTATAATATCATATATATCATATATATTCAGTAAAAACATCCTTAATATTTTATATGTAGTTTATTAATGAATCACAGTGCATTGAGTGGGCGGTAGACCACACTTCCTCAAAAGAAATTATTGTATTAACTTAAAATTGAAAATATAATGATATGTGTTGTGAAATAATTAAAAAATATTTAATACATATCAAATATAATATATAACATATAAAAATATATTTTCCATCATATTATACACTGTGAGAGGCAATAAATGAAAAATGAACTATCATCATTTGCTGAGAAGGTTGTCCACCACCCATGTAAATAGTTTGTTCATTACCAATTATGTGGAATTGTGTGTTTGAGTGTGTAGAATAAATAGAATAACAAAAAACTAGTATATTTAGGATAATTTTTTTACACAAAAATGGATTAAATATACTTGATGATGTGTAGAAGGAAAATAAAACAATGGTGTTTGAGGGTGGGTGTTACCTATAAATTGGGTAACTCCTTTCAGTTTGAACAAAATGGCTTCTAGGGTTGGATTTGTGATTAAATGAGGACTAATTGAGGAGGGGATAGATTTTAGGTATCTATTTTGGTATTTTTTGGTCAACCCAAAGTTTCATTATAGGTGTGATGATTTTGGATGAGGGGAGTCATTTAATACTGGAGCAGTAGTGGCACTCCTGTATTATTTTGGAAAAGGGAAACCTCACACACATTTTTTTTGTTGCAAGTGGATCCAATAATGATCCAAAGTCTATCCAAGGTTAAATATGGTCAACATATTTCCATGAATTTGTTTTTGGTTGAGTTTATTATAATTTTTGGTTATTATGTTTATGGTTTGGTCCCTTATATTGATTAATTTAACATTAATTGTTTTAGTTAATTTTAATTATGTTCAATAGTAATTTCATTTAAAAGATAATATTTAATTATTATAAATTAAAAATTTCTTGGATTAAAAATATTGAACCCATTTTCCTAAATTTTTATCATCGAAGTGGTAGAAATTTATATAATTTAATTACTTGAGTTTGGTCGATAATGTAGTGTATTTAAGTAAAAATTGACAAATGAATACCAAAGTTTATATCCAATTTCATTTTCAAATTGATTAAAATGACCTAAATTGGATTAATTGATAAAAAATTTATTTAATTAAACTTTTAATCTAATTTAATCTTTATGTTATCTTAAAAATTATGTCGATGAAAATAATTTTTTTAACTAAAATACTGTATTTTTCACTAATAATTTAAAAAATTAAAAATTAATTGAAAAAATACCAGAATTTACCATAAAATAATTTTTATTATTCTATTTCAAACATATTGTTTATTATGAATTATAAAATTTAAAAATTTCCCTGAATTTATATTTAAAATAATTTTTCTATTTAATGGTTGTAAAATTAGTTTAATAAAAATATTGGGTTTTATGAGATAAATTGGGTTTATTCTTATATTACGCTTATAAATTCTATTTAATGAATAGAAAAACAATTACTTGAAAATTTTAAATATATATAACATTAATATTAAATAGTAAATATAATTAATTTAATTTATGAGGACTAAAACTTATTAATGTGAATAATAATATTTTTCTATAAAAATAATCCCTATATATTCAATTGGATCTTATATTCATTTATAAATAATTTATAACAAATTAATTTAATTCATATTTTGTGAAATCCATATATTTATATATTTTAGTTAATAATATTCATAAAATCTAATATAACGTCTTGGATATTATATATATATATATAATTAAAAAATAATATTATTTGGTAAAACTAGGCCTTACATGTAATGAAATCCATCGAGGAAGTTCAATCTTGTTTAAAACTCAAGATTATATTATTGTTCCATATTGTTAAATATTTGATTTATATTTTGTGTAATATATGACTAACATGATATTGGGTATAAATCAATGAGAACATAATTATTTAATATATATATATATATAATTATTTTCAGTGTTGTCTGAAAGGAAAATTATCAAATCGATTAAATTAAGTCAAAAAACAATTTCACTAAATCTCATGCTATTATTGTTCTATAAGAACATTATTTGAAGTAGGTTGATCGGTCCATCAATGGATGCATAGGGTTCACAAGGTTGAGTATGAGGTGGACAAAGGAAGTTAGAAAGGGGGCACTATGAAGTGGCAGATATGGATTTTGATGTTGAATACACAACCCTAATGGTCATGTTCATGGTGATATGGTTATAGTGTGAAAACATCATGTAAAGATTTATTTGAACATTATATTACATTGAAACTCAAAGGTTGGTATTTTGGAGATCATGGAGTTCATTAGAGAGTTACTTCCATGATTTCAGGATGAAACTTAATGCATACAATCTTTCAAATGTAGAAGTGAAAATTATGTTGTTCAATTGAAAAATATTTCATAAAAAATTGTGATCGTGGAGGAGTTGAGTGATGTGATACAAAAATAGAAGTGTGTTATCCCAGAAACCATTGTAATGGTAGTTTTCCTACCACATTTTGTCCAAGGATAAATATTTTTTTTCCATGGAAACTATTGAAAAATACTAGATTCTGGTAAAACTAAAACATTGTTTTTCTATTATTTTTAGACTAACCCTTTTGTTGAACCATGTTAAATAATTTGTGAAAAAAAATTAATTCTTTCATATTTTCTTTTTGGTAATGTTTTATTTAGTATGATATATTTAATTCATCCTTACCAATATAGGGGAAATAAAAAATATAATTAAAAATAAAATTTGATACCATGATTCACCTCTCCACTTTCAGGATTTATGAAGCACCAATAGTTTTGATCTATGTGGATCTTATTTTCCAACTCATTTTTGAAATTTTTACTCAATGATGTTTGATCCAATCTCATGGTCTGTGGTATTTTATGACATGTAATCCCTCTCTTATATATTTTGGTGTAATATTGTTGTTTAGTTGATTCTGGTTTCATTAATATATGTGCCTCAAATATGTTGTTAACACGGGATTTCTTCACATTATGTCCAACACATATATTGGAAAATTATGGTTTTATCTATGAATATTATATTCCAAAAAATTATAATCACGAAACAACATCTATTAATTATGTTCCAACCCAATTCCATTACAAAAATTTATTACAATTACTCTATCAAGTATCTCCAAAGTCTGAATGGACATTGAGTAGATGGTTTTTGTCGATGATATTCTATATCTTAGATGGAGTAGTGTTTTTATGAATATATGTTCATTCCAATGGTGCATCAGATTATAGTAACCCATCCTAATTTAATTTCCTTGTGATTTTCCATAATCTATGTGAATACAATGAGCTGCATTTGTTCAGTTCTTACTGAAATATTTATTTTCGACACAATATGATGTCATTCTTGAGTTGCTTCATGATTACCCAATGAGGGTGGACTAAAGTACTGTACAACATAATTTTTTGGTATCCTAGGTAGTGTTATCATCAATGATGATGCCTACCAAAGTCATATTTCTAATAAATCTGTAGAGTTACGCTTCGTAACCACATTATGGTTGTCTTATTTTTTATTTAGTGGTCATTCATTAGTATAAAATATGTTAGATCTATATTTGGTTTTTTTGAAATATGGGAGGGTAGACATGTGTAATTTTTCAATAAAAATATGTTTTTACCAACCCTTGTTATTATCATCTATCACCATCTTGAGGGTATAATTAATTTATTTTATTCATATATTATTGTTTTTTGATGGAGTCCTCTACTCATTTGACTATGTCTTATTCAAATTAAGGGTTTATAGTTGGAGAACCATGGTCATGATTCATGGTATTCATATTCATATTGAATGAGATTGATTTTTGTTTCAGGGTTTCTTAATTTAAGGCCAAAATAATTGTTATTATTTGGGTCACCATCAATCGTAATAAGAAAATTTAAAATGAAAAAAGGATTATAGTGTTAATAGTGAAAGGACTTCCATATAGTGCTTTTAAAATTATAAAAAACATAATCCATTTTTTTGGATTAAATAAATATGAATAATTTTATATAACTAGAAAAATTATATATTTTAGAACAATAATTCCTAGTAATAAATTGATTTCACTAATCATTATCCTCATAAAATTAGATTGGACAAAAAAATTCCTTATATTTGAAAAATAACCTTACTAAGTCCATAGTTCATTATGTTCCATTGAATGTAAATAGGATCCTGTCTAATATATAACAATTAGTTAATTATTAGGTTAAAATAGAGGGGTTGATATCAATAACATGTTTTCTATGATAATGATTTCTTAGAAAATAGTAAAATAAATTGGTAAATTAATTTATGTAAGGTATCAATCCAAAATACTAGATATTGTGGACTTTATAGTACCCCAGTGAACCATGAGAGTGGAAGGGTGAATCAAGATGTAAGATATTTAGTTTAGTGTGATGGAACTTGAATCCATGTCTATAGGAAATATTTAAACTTGAATGATGGATATGATCAGAAATCAAACATTCACATGCAAAGAGATGACACTCTACATTTACTTGGTTAATCACTAAGGGATGCATCCATGGATCATATGCTGATAATGTGTTGTTCGTACCAAAATCCACTAATCATCACTAGATACGGAATAAAAAAGTTCGGTCATAGCACCTCTCTACGAGGTACACTTCCTTTACAAAATTTTGGGGTTAACACACTACTTCTCTCAAAACACTTCTGTTGAGTCCCCCAAGCATACCACTGTGAGAGAAGTCTAACTCTATTTATAGACATGAAGGTTTCTACAATTATTTTTCCTTAAAGTAGTTATCTTAGTCATTCCATGTGACTCTTATTGCACTGTAGACCTTAGTTGATGCACATTAAAATCCCATTCCAAATTAAAATAATATTAAAAAACTGTCTTTAATGAATCTTCTTCACGAATTTAACTTCTTACTAAAGCACCCTACCTTCGCGGATTACACTACCTTCATGAATCCACATTGCCTTTATGGAACAATCTACCTTCGCGAAGCTCACTAAGCCAACATGGAACATCTCGTCCTTTCAAATAACTCATTACATAGAAGCATTTACTTCTGTCAATACTAGAATAGAATTTTCTTGACTTTCAAGCATGCATTGAATACCAATTTCATGGAGTACCCCATGCTTCACAAAATGGCAGTTATTTTGGAATTTCCCTCAAAAACTATATATCAAAAGAAAAGGGGTAGCATCTAATTTATAGTCTCAGACGATCTCAATACTCCATCGCCTATAGCGCATTTTCTGGATCGAAAAAAGTATCTTTTTGGGGATCCTCCATTCACAAAGCACAATGGAAATTCTCTATTCACAACGCTCGTCATAACCACATTTATTTATGTGAAAACCCTTCGCACTACCACGAATCTCCAATAATTGTAATCACGATGTAACACTGTCTCAGATCACAATACTTCATATCTATGAAATATGTATGATAATCTTTACAAAATCCATGCTTTTACCATATTTATGAAGAGTTTATTCTAGGAAAATAACTTTTGAGAATCTCGACTATAGGTAATTGCATATCACACCATCACAATACTTTAATCCTCCACAAAACTCAAACCATATTCCATTTCCCAAAAAAATCATCCATGGATCTATCAATACCACCCTTTGGGTTTGTTAGAAATATATATATAAATTCAATGAATCATCAAGCACTATCAAAACCTGATGTGCAAGAATTGACTCATCCAACACTCTATGTCTATGCGAACAATTATAGTTGTAGAAAACAAAATTTTAGACATGAATTTTGTTCTCATGTGAATGAATGAATGATTTGAATATTTCCACATAACACCAGATTATTTTCTCCATTCGCATTCTCCCCGTTTGTAACACATTGAATTTCTCCAGTATCCATTATCTTGTATTTAGAAATACATGAATTTCATTTCATTTTCCATATTTCTATATTGAATTTAGCCGTTATAAATGAACCCAAAGAACATAATTTTACATGTTAAAGATCATAGCATAAACCCATAGATCGTTTCTCCCCCATAAACATACATCAATTCCAGAAATAGATTAAAATAGAAAGCACAACTAGATAAAAGGTGTCTACATAACCTCCTCATATTCTAGGAGGTGGATGAACACTGAGAATCAATCGATGCATATTGAACAAATTTTCTACCAATTGATTTGTCACAATGTCATCCAATTAGACCTTAGATTCAATATACACAACATCCATGGTTCTCAAGGACAATAATTTTTTTTCATACATAGCTAAAAAAATTAAATAATCCACCACGATATAAATAACTCATAACATCAACTTCATGTCATATATAGAACTCGATCAATATTCATCTATATATCCCAATAACTCTGCATGAGATATGGTATTGAACAAAAATACAAATTCCACTATGTCCCTGATATACCAAAGTATTATTTTCAGAGGAAGAATGTGGATTTCTTTGCGATTTCATTGATACCATGTTTCATGTCACATAACAAAAAAAAAATTGAAGTCAAGTCCTTGAAATGTAAATAAAGTCTTCAAATGATTTTCTTATATTCTGTGTCATTAAATGCCTTTCCTTTATCATTGTAATATAGTATCATCCAGGTATCCACTATAGTATTTATCTCATTAGAATTATCCATTTCAAACCTTCTTAAAACCTCCTTGAAATATTTTTCTTGAAAAATGAATGATCCATTTTTTCCTTATGTTACCAACACCATCATCCTTTTATTACTGTCATTGTTTCTATAATTATTATAGTCAACTCCACCACCATGAAAATTGTGCTTCTTCAACAACTGATATATCCTTGATTAGCATGCTCTTGATTTTTTCATTCAACCATATAAATCATTCTTAAGTCGAAAAAATATATTATCATCATCATGAATTAGAGAAACCATATTGATAATCAATATAAACGTTTTCATCTTGATCCCCTTCTAAAAAAGTATAATGGTTTCACACTACTTTGGTGAAGAATAATATGATTTTCTCCATCATCGGAACATGTGAAACTATCTCAACAACATTAATTAATTCTATTTTGGAGTACTTATTTCCATGAAGTTGTGCATTCCTTCATATCAATGTTCTAAATTCATTCCACTCATTTCAACAAACCAATTTAGTATAGAAGAAAATATTATATATTGTCTATGAAAAAATCTTCTATTTTATATTATTTTCAATTTGAGCAATCTCTTCATTCATATCTAGAACAAATTATTAATCTATCCCAACATCAACAAATGAGTTTGGTCCATCAATTGATAAGAAGATAGACTATTCATCATTCCTCATTCTATATGTTTGTTTAGGTGAGGTATAATCCTTAATGACGTTTTATTGGTATATTTTAGCTCTTTTAATTCTCATTTAAGGTTTTGATGAAGTTATTCCGCCACTATTTCTTCTTTTGAATCTTATTCTAGATCATATTATTTGGGTTATTCAAGAATATATTATAATCCTTCAACTATTTCATTTCTGGAATCTGGCCTATAATCACAGATCTTGATACCAGAATTATAAGTACCCGACCTTATAACATTACATAATATTGAATTAAATGAATAATTCACATTAAAGAGATTTTCAGTTTTAGATATTTAGAGAATTTGGCCATAACTATTACATAACTACTTGAATATTTCCAGTAGACTCTACTAGTCAGTATCCATTTTTTTCATAAAATAAAAACTCTTCTAAAGAAACATATCTAGTTACATAATTTAGACTTCATGACTTTTCCATGATCCCATCATAGACCCTATTCAACTATAAGTCCTTTGGAAAACATATCAAACAAACGGGATGAGCATAAAAAGTCAGTAAGGGATATAAAATAAGAAATAAAAACATTATCCCGTCAATAAATACAAATCAATCAAACTGTACTTTTCAATCACAACATACCTTACGAGATCATAAGATTTATGAATAACACACACAAATCATAAATAATAATGTATACTTATTGAATTCATATAAAACATACATTATAGCTATGAAATCTACATAGGGAGTTACACATGGAATACCCATCACAGTATATTCCATAAATCTCTTAGGAGAAACATCACGTTCACCTCCGTCACATTTCCAAATGCATTGGAGAGCTATATCTGGATCACCATCCTATGTTTATCATGGAACTACCCTATATATGTAAATAATTCCCAATAACGATAACATTATCATAAAATATAACACATTTATATAGGAAAGATAACATTTCCACATTCAAATATATTAAGCAAGACAATTTTTTATCAAAACATTTTCAAAACCATTTAAAAAGCTATTTTTGAATCAAAGTGTCCCATACCACATTGAAGCCTTTAAATGAATTATCATTTGAAAAAAATTAATTTCCATATAAATAAATCCTAAAACACATTTTGAAAACATGTACATTATTGAGAAATATTTAGAAGAATAAACCATTAATGCATTTAAAACGATATTTTAGTTAGAGTTTTTGTTTACAAAAAGAGAGATGTTGTAATTCAATTAATTGAGAAATAACATTCAATCAGAACATTATAAAATCATGAGAATAAAGGGATTCAGATATAATATGAAAATGGAATGTATATACACAATATATGAGTGAAATGGTGAATAACAACAATGAAGTCTCAATGGAATGTAAATTGTGACACACTCCCTTATAAAAAAATTATCCTTAGATTAATGATAAATAAATTACCTATTAATGAGTGAAAAATAATAATTCACTTAATATAATTGTATATTATGTTTAAATAAATTATATGAAATTCACACCTGTTCTATTTCAGTCAAAACCAATGACTTTATTGTTTAACACACTGAATGGAGATTGTATTAAATTTACTCTTATCAAGTTCATATCGATGACATGAGAATTTATTAGTGGAGTTATTATGTAAATCAAAAGTATATCCACTCAATTGGCAGTGTAAATTACAACATAAATAAATAAATAGTTATTCCACACATAATAATAGCATGAAATAATTAATAATTAGAAGAGTAACCCAAGGAATTGAAATTGGGATAAAAGGTTCCCTTACCGATTTGGTAACATACGAAACCTTCAACCCATAAAAGAGGGATCATACAATGAAGATGTAAATACTCATAAATGAAATTATATTACACAAAGAGTACAATCATGGGTAGTAGATACACCACACCAAAGGAAATAGTGGCAAATGTAGCATGAATCTCTTGGGAATATAAAGTGAGATGAAACCCTTTACCATGTTGTAATTAAATGAGTCGCATGACCAATAGTTAATAACCACCAAATAATCACATAATACCATTAATAAAATTATTATCAATATAATAAATATCAAATGTAAGTACACAATACACCAAATGAAATGAATAAGTGATGAACAATGGAAACCACACAGAAATAAAAGAGAGATAAAAAATCCCATAAAAAATTCTACAGCCTAACGGTGCCACTTAAAAATTCATAAATTGTATTGGTGAGAGTAAGAGGGGGTATCTCATCATATAAAAATAAAAATTATAAAATGATGAATAGAAAAGAACATCCTCCAACATAAGAACATGGAGCATAAAATAAATGACATAAATGAGAGTACATGAAATGAAATAGAGAAGTCGGATCCCTTACCTAGTGTGTCATGAACCATCCCGGGTTGACCCTGAACCGGTCACCCGAGCCGGTCCGTGACAAGTCTCAAGGGGTGTTCTAGATCCCCCCAGGATGGAAAATAGTACCAGGAATCTTGTTTTAATCATTGGGAATGATTTAGCCCAAACAAACCTGGATCTATAAGGGAAAAACAAACAAACAAAACAGACAACACTAACAACCGAAACAAAACTACACAACAACAATACCTCCACGTGACCTTTCGATCACCACCCAACTAAACACCAGCTTTTCTCCATCACTCAGCGACTCAAACCAAGAATACATGAACATAAGGAACCTACAACAGAAATGGTAAAAGATAGGTGTGAGTACAAAAAGTTCTCAGTAGGTGATCCCAACAACAAATACCAAATCACATCCATTAAATAAAGAAACTACAAATTCCAGATTTGAACTACAATGTTAAAGTGTAATCATTCACAATGTTTCACTTTAAGATCAAAACATTAGACATTACCCTTATTCTTTTTCAAAAGTTTAATTCCTTTAATTTGTGCCAAATTCATTCTAAAGGAGAAAGAAGTGTTACATTTTTAAATTTTCAAAAAGAGAATAATGCATCTTCATTTGAAAACCATTTTCACAACGTATAATAATATAAGCTGTAAAGAACAACTAAATGTAAACAAGAAAGGAACATCATGTAACCATGGGTGATCCTAAACATCCATAGAAAACCCCTCGACGTACTCGGGTTCAGACTACTTGCCGGCATGGTACTCCATAGTCTATAACCAACTTGCCACCCCAACAGCCAACCAGTGGAATGCCCCACAAGGCCTACCTACCAAGGGGGGACTAACCCGTCTAATCGGGTTTAGCCAGCAACCATCACTCGATTCTCTAAAAGATTCCCAAGAACCCACGATGGTTTTAATAATACTATATAAGTTGGAGGCCCTCACACGCGTGAATCACCTCACCGCACTTCCCAACCCCCTACATGGACACTGCTACACGACAATCATCAAAGGGAAGTCCCCCTGTAGAGATGCCCTATAAGTAAGTATATATTTAAGTAGTCAGTTCACAATCAATAATGTGCCAGCCGGGCTGCCACATCATTTACTTTTAAACCATTTGATATCAAAGATTTTCCAAAAGATATGACACACACCATCATGTTGAAAACCATAAAAACATACATAGAAACCCATTTAAGGAAAACCAAACCACCACTGAAAAATTCGAAAATCCAGTTTAAAGGCCAAACATCATTTCCTCTATCCATGTTTTCAAGAAACAATATTTTCCTTAAACGATACACCCTTCATTTTATACACACAAAAAACCATCTCATAACACAGTTCAGTATGACTTGCACATTCTATAAAGTACACGTATGAAAATATCACAAGAAAAACACACAAATTTATCCAATAGGATATTTTCAATGAGATGTAAGAAGTAAACAGTTTTCAAATTCAGCAAGTCGCCATTTTAATAATAATTTTCTAATATTGCATTAAATTTACTGAAAAATCATGAAATGACAAGGAATAAATAAATTTCTAAATTTAATTGCGAGTGCAGTGGGGGACCTTACTCGATTTGAAAACCGAAATCGACAACGCAACACTCCTCATGCAGGCGCGTATGCATGCGCAATCCAAAGACCTCTACGTTGCGGAATTATTCCGCCAACGTGTTGTAACAAACACAAAAATAGAAAAACAACAAACCAATTGTATTAAATAAACTCAAATAGGTTCACATCACCGAAATTACCTCGACGGAGAAATGCGCTCGACCTATCGTGTCACGCGCCAGTCAGAAGCGGCGGCGCACCCTGGCAGGGAGACCGTCGGGGGTCGCGCACCGATTACCGGGTGCGCTGCTGGCTGACGCAAGACGACGGCGGCTGGCCGGACCACAGAAAACCAGTATGCGGCTGGCTGAAGGTGCGGCGGAGCAGACCGGAGTGCCGGAAAGGGTCAAGGGATGCCGACATGGCAGTACCAGAGCAGAGCAGAGGAGCTGGAAGGGCTGGAGAACACAGACCGGACGGGCGGAGGCCGCTGGCTGGAGAAAGGGCTCGCTGGAGAACAGGGCGGCACGACGAGGCTTCTAGAGGGCAGGGCGGCGCGGCGAGGCCAACGGAGGGCAGGGCGGCGTGCCTGGGATCGGCGGAGGTGGAGATCTCACGCGGAGGTTGGGGAGCTCGCGTGGAGGCCGAGCAAGGTGTCGGGGGTCACACGAGGTCAGGGACCGACGAAGGGAGCTGGTGCGGAGCAGGGTGAGATGGATTCGGGGGTGTTCATGTGGGGGGGTGGTGCACCTGAGGGAGTTCGAGCGGAGAGCAGGCCGCCAGAGGGGGTCAGCGGAGGGCAGGGGGGCATGCACGGTGGGGTAGAGGAGAAGGGAGTGGGGGCTCACGTGATTAGGAGTAGAATTAGGGTTATGAAATTATATATATATATATCAGATAATAACATAATAATAATAATAATGTGATTGAATAAGTAAATATATAAAACAAATATTAATAATAATAATAAAACCATATAAAAATAATAAAACATAATAATAATAATAATAATAATAATAATAATATCGTAAGTGTAATAATCATAATACTTTGACGATCCTAACAATAAAAATAAAAATAATATTTATAACAATTTCATAAAATAATTTTATTAATGACAATATAAAAATTTTAATATTCAAAACGTCGGGCGAACACACGGACAACCGGGTCGAACGCACCGTCACCGCTAACAATACGGTAAACGCACACCGATGCGAAACCTGCCAATATAATTAAACATTGAAAATTATAAACCAGGACCAAGAATGAAATAAAATAAAAGGCGTCTGCGGTCAGGGTGTGACAATTCTCCCCACCACAGACACTTTCATTCCCCAGACAGTCACACCCGATCGATTCAAGAGTAAAACTGAAGTCCGAGGTTGAGGGGAGAACATGAAGTGGTTCTCCCCACCACAGGGACTCACCCTGTCCAGATAATTACCCATCTAAATAGAAAACCCTAGGAATGGGGGGTGACACGGGAACTCCCAACCGTACCAAGCTAACCTCTATAGCACGAGCGAAACATCTCCGCTAAGACTTAGATATCTCAACCTAGACCAAAACCCCAAACACCTGAGAAAGGAACACGAGAAGAATCTTTACCCACGAAGTAAACTCGAGCACAACTAAAACGTCAATTTTTTCAAGACAATTACAAATTCAAACGAACATAGTCAAACCGAGATAAACTCACAAAGGATCCAAGCACACCTTTATGAAAAAAACACGATCCAAGACACAATAATCAAGAAAACTAGACTGTTTGGATTACAAACGAACATACTCATCCTAAATTCACGATGACACATTGAACCTACGACAATGACAATACTTTAACAGTGAAAAAATGAGAACGGAAGGACCTATAGTGCTTTGTTTCCAACACCGAACACAAAACCCTAACTGAGGCTTCACACCCCCCGTGAACTCTTGAATGTGCGCGAGCTTCACCCTGAGACTTGTGGCTGGGGCTCTGATGGATGAAACATCTCCTGCCTCACAGTTTGGCACTGACTTTCTCTGATCACAACGTCCTCATTAAGTGAGGCTTCCTGAAAAACTTCTCTAGATGATCCGGAAACCTGCAACAATGGAACGTCTTCGGAGGGGTGTGGCATGATGACTTTGTATTCTCAAACATTCATACCGACAGTACACCATTAGAATATCTAATTAACTGTAAGCCAGAGCCACTACAGAGAAGTCTTTGGAAACAGATACTTCTGACACACTCTACTTGTCAAATGGAAGACCATCATGAGCAACTGGATACAGTGGATTGCCAACCATCGGCGCTAAAGAGACCAACTCGGCTAAAAACACATCATGCACCAACTTCTCAAAAGATGGTCCCCAAAGGGAGAACTCGCTCTTTGATCTCTGGACGAAGACAACCATTAAAGGGAGGAGTCTTCATCAGATCCCGCGATGCTATCTCTAAAAAAGAGACGCATGATCCTTGAAATTATCAACACACACTTTCACATCTGTTGGTCATGTCGAACCCCCATGAGCTCTTCCATCTTCTCCATCTTCCCCTCTTCATGTATAAACTATCAGACGAAGAAAATGCTAGAGAAAACCCACTTCATCCCAACTCATCATGATGATGGGGTGAACCACTCTCACTCGTCCAAAGCGGGACCTTCGAACAAACTCAAAACAACATGCACCCTAACAACTTCAGGAGTTCCCAATACTTAGAAGATGCACTCAACCTCTTCAAACCACTCCACAATCTCTAATAGACCACAATCACCGTGAAGGATAGACAACGTTCGATCATGACCAAAAACTGGGCATGACTCATCAGAAACTATGGGGACCTTTCTGGGTGGCATTTTCTGTGCAACATATGAAACACAGAGCCCAACCAACATCAAACCGAAGCAACATCAATAAAAGTTCCTTCATAAAAAATAGTCTGCACAAAGGGAAAACAAATACAAACACAACCCAAAATAAAATCCTTTTTTAACATTCCCTTTTCTTTTAAATTTCAAAACCTCCTTCTATTTAGATTTCACAACCACCTTCTTTCAAGGCCACATTCTAAATACTAAATCCATTTTTCAAACCAAAATCACTTTCCAAAACCACTTTCCCATTTAAAAACCAATTTAGAGGACAAGGCCAAGCCTTTAATTTGAAATACACACCAAGGTATTCCCATGAACTATTTCAGTTTCCTTTATCCATATTCCATTCATACGTGCAACAACACGCACATTCCATGCATTCTCACACATGTGCAAACGTTCATAAAGAGAACCTGAGGTTTCACCCCAAACCATTCTCATCCAATTAAAAGAAAATAACAGATTTCAAAATCATAAGCTTCCAGTTTTTAAAACCCATTTCATACATTTAATGTAATTTAAAATAAATCAGTCCAATTTTCAAAAACCCTTTTTCATTTCCAACAATGCACTTACACTAACCAGAATGAAAACAACGCTCAAATTGAATCAAACACCAGAGTGAGGGACTAGTAGTCACACCTAACCTGGAGACTTGGTAGTGTCCAATGTCCCAAGTAAGCGTCGACCACTTGGAGGAATTCAAACAGTGTACTCGGACTCCTCATGGGTCACTAATCTATGTGAACTCATGATGTATCATCGGCTTGTCTCTGTTTTCATCCCTCGAACAAAAACAAACCAGAAAAAGACAGAGACATAATTCCCGGACTACCCCTGGAGACTCGAGGTGCAGAATGGGCAAGGGTTCATGACGTCCTTCCCATACCTACCTCTCAAGTCCCGACAGTCCTAATCTCTACCCACCGGACAACCTAAATAACAAGAACCTCCTCTGATACCATTTTGTCATGAAGCAGCCCGGGTCGACCCTGAATCGGTCACCCGAGCCAGTCCGTGACAAGTCCCAAGGGGCGTTCACGATCCCCTTGGGATGGCAACTAGTACTGGGAATCATGTTTTAATCATTGGGTACGATTTAGCCCAAACAAACTAGGATCTTTAAGAGAAAAACAAGAAAAAAACAAAAAATACAACACTAACAACCGAAAATAACTACACAACAAACATACCACCACGTGACCTTAAGATCACCACCCAACTAAACACCAGCGTCGATCCATCACTGAGCGACCCAAACCAGGAAAACCTGAACACAAGGAACCTGCAACTGAAATGGTAATAGATAGGCGTGAGTACAAAAAGTACTCAGTAGGTGTGCCCAACAACAAATCCCAAAACAATGATAGTAAATAAAGAATCTACAAATTCCAGGTTTGAACTACAATGTTTAAATGTAATCTTTAATAATATTTCACTTGAAAATCAAAACAAGAGACATTACCCTTATTCCTTTTCAAAAGTTGAATTCCTTTCATTGGTTCCAGATTTATTCTAAACGAGAAAGAAGTGTTACATTTTAAAATTTTACACAAAGAGAATAATGCATCTTCATTTGAAACCCATTTTCACAAAGTATAAGAGTATAAGCTATAAAGAACAACTCAAAGTAAAAAATCAAGGAACATCAAGTAACCTTGGGTGATCCTAAACATCCCTAGAAACCCCATGTATGTACACAGGTTCAGACTACCTAGTGGCATGGTACTCCACATCCGATAACCAACTGGATGCCCTAACATCCAACTAGTGGCATGCCCCACAAGGGCTACCTACCAAAGGGGGAATAACTCATCTAATCGTGGTTAGCCAGCAACCGTCACTCGATTCTCTAAAAGTCACCCCGGAACCCATGGGGGTTTTAATAATACGGAGTATGTCGGAGGCCCTCACACGCGTGACTCACATCACCGCACATGCCAACCCCTTACACGGACACCGCTACACGACAATCCATAAAGGGAAGTCACCCTTTAGAGATGCCCCATAAGTACGTATATATTTTTGTAGTTAGTTCACAATAAATAATGTGCCAACCGGGCCACCACATCATTTACATTTAAACCATTTAATATCAAAGCTTTTCTAAAAGATATGACACACGCCATCATGTTGAAAACCAGAAAAACATAATTAAAAACCCATTTAAGGAAAACCAAACCACCACTGAAAAATTCCAAAATCTAGTTTAAAGGCCAAACATAATTTCTTATATCTATGTTATCAAGAAACACCATTTTCTATAAATGACACACCCTTCATTTTATACACACCAAAAACCATCTCAAAACATAGTTCATTATGACATGCACATTTTATAAAGTACCAGTATGATAATATCACAAGAAAACCACACAAATTTATCCAAGAGAGTTATTTTCAATGCGATGCAAGAAGTAAATAATTTTCAAATTCATCAAGTCTCCATTTTAGTAATAATTTTCTAATACTAATTTAAATTTACTGAAAAATAATGAAATGACAAGGAATAAATAAATTTCTATATTTAAATGAGAGTGCAGTAAAAGACCTACATCAATTCGAAAACTGAACCCAATAACGCAAAACTCCTCACGCAGGCGCGTATACATGCGCATGCTGAAGTCCTCTGTGTTGCGGAATTATTCTGCCAACACGCTGTAACAAAAACCAAAATAGGAAAACAGCAAACCATTGGTAATAAATAAACTCAAATTGATTCACATCACTGAAATTACCTTGACGCAGAAATGCGCTCGACCCACAGGGTCACGCGCCAGTCAAGAGGGGCAGCGCGCACTGGCAGGGAGACCGCCGGGGGTTGTGCACTGATTACCGGGTGCGCCGCTGGCCGACACAAGGCGACGGCGGCTGGCAGGACCGCAGAAAGCCGTTATGCGGCCGACCGAAGGTGCGGAAGAGCCGACCGGAGTTCCGGAAAGTGTCAAGGGATGCCAACTGGGCGGTACCGGAGCGGAGCAGAGGTGCCAGCAGGGCTGGGGAACGACGACGGGGCGGCCGGAGGCCGCTGGACGGAGCAGGGGCTCGCCGGAGAACAGGGCATCGCGGCGAGGCCACCGGAGGGCAGGGCGGCGCGGCGAGGCCACCGGAGGGCAGAGCGGAGCACCTGGGAGTGGCGGAGGCTGAGAGCTCACGCGGAGGTCGGGGACCTCGTGTCGAGGCCGAGCTGGGTACCGGGGGTCGCGCGAGGTCGGGGAGGGACGGAGGGAGATGGGGAGGAGCGGGGTGCTGTGGAGCAGGGGGTTCGTGCTGGGGAAGTGCGCCTGAGGGAAGTCGAGCAGCGAGCAGGCCAGCGGAGGAGGTCAGCGGAGGGCAGGGGTCGCGCGCAGCGGGGTATGGGAGAAGGTAAAGGGAGGGGGGGCTCACGGGTTTAGGGTTATAATTAGGGTCATGAAATTATATATATATATATATACATATATAAGAGAATAAAATAATAATAATAATATGATTAAATAAGTAAATAGATAAAACAAATCTTAATAATAATAATAAAACTTTATAAAAATAATAAAACATCATAATAATAAAAATAATATCATAAGTATAATAATCATTATACTTTAACGATCTTAATAATAAAAAAAATAATATTTATATAAATTTAATACTAATAATTCTATCAATGTCAATATAAAAATTTTAATATTCAGAACGACGTGCGAACACACGGTCACCCTGGCCGAACACACGGTCACCGCTAACAACGCGGTAAAAGCACACCGATGCGAAAACAGCCAACATAATTAAAAATTGAAAATTTTTAACCAGGGCCAAGAAAGAAATAAAATAAAAGGCTTCTGCGGTCAGGGTGTGACAATTCTCCCCACCACAGACACTTTCTGCTGCCAGAAAGTCACCAAGCCAAAAGTCGGTCAACATCCTTGTCCATTCCCAAATGGAACTAAAGGAACCGAAGTGAACTGAGAATCTCGGGATGACCAAACTCTACACAGGTCACACCCGATCGATTCAAGACAAAACTGATGTCCGAGGTTGAGGGGAGAACACGAAGTGGTTCTCCCCACGACAAGGACTCACCCTATGTAGAAAATTAACCATCTAAATAGACAACCCTAGGAAAGGGGGGTGACACGAGAACTCCCAACCATACCAAGCTAACCTCTATAGGACGAGCGAGACATCTACGCTAAGACATAGATCTCTCAACCTAGACCAAAACCCCGAACACCTGAGAAAGACATACGAGAAGAATCTTATCCCACAAAGCAAACTCATTCACAACTAAAACTTCAATTTTTTCAAGACACTTATATCTCCAAACGAACATAGTCAAATCGAGATCAACTCACTCAATATCCAAACACACCATTAAGAAAAACACACGATCCAGAACACAATAATCAGGAAATCTAGAATGTTTGGATTACAAACGAACATACTCATCCTAAATTCACGACGACACATTGAATCTACAACAATGCCAAAACATTAATAGTGGAAGAATGAGAATGGAAGGACCTCTAATGTTTTATTGCCAACAGCGAACACAAAACCCGAACTGAGGATTCACACCCCCGTGAACTTCTAACTGTGCGCGAGGTTCACGAAAAGACCTATGGCTCGGGCTCTGATGGATGTAGAATCTTCTTCCTCACAGTCAGGCACTGACTTTCTCCAACCACATCATCCTTTTTAACTGACGCTTCCTGCAAAACATCTCTAGATGATCCGGACACCTGCAATGATGGCATGTCTTCGGAGTGGTGAGACATGAAGACTTTGTATGCCCAAAAGTTCATACTGACAGTACACCATTAGATAGTCCGACAAACTGTAAGCTAGAGCCACTATAAAGGAATATTTGGAAACAGATCCTTCTGACACACTCTGCTTGTCCGATGGGAGTCCTTCATGAGCAACTAGATACAGTGGATTGCCAACCGTCTGCGCTCTGGAGACGAACACGGCTAAAAACAACTCATGCACCAACTTCTCAAAAGATAGTCCCAAAAGAAAGAACTCGCTCTTTGATCTATGGACGAAGACACCAGTTAAAGGGAGGAGTCTTCATCAGATCCCGCGACACTATCTCTGAAAAAGAGACACAAAATCCTTGAAATTATCAACACACACATTCATATATGTTGGTCATTTTGAACACACATGAGTTCTTCCATCTTCTCCAACTTCCCCTCTTCACGTATAAACCATCAGACAAAGACAACGCTAGAGAAAACCCACTTCATCCTAACTCATCATCATGGCAGGGAGAACCACTCTCACTCGTCCAATGTTGGACATTCGAACATACTCAAAATAGCATGCACCCTAACAGCATCAGGGGTTCCCATTACTAAGAAGACGCACTCGACCTCTTCAAACCACTCCACTATCTCTAATGGATGACAATCACCATGAAGGATAAAAAACATTCAAGCAGGACCAAAAATTGGGCATGACTCATCAGAATTTCTGGGGACCTTTTTGGGTGTCATTTTTGTGCAATATATTAAGAACAGAGCCAAACCAACATCAAACCAAAGCAACATCAATAAAAGTGCCTTCATAAAAAACAGTCAGCAAAAAGGAAAAAAAATAAAAACACAACTAGAAATAAAATCCTTTTTTAAACATTCCCTTTTCATTTAAATTTCAAAACCTCCTTATTTTTAGATTTCAAAATCGCCTTCTTTCAAGGACACTTTCTAAATACTAAATCCATTTTCCAATCCAAAATCACTTTCCAAAACCACTTTCACATTTAAAAACCAATTTAGTGGACAAGGCCAAGCCTTTAATTTCAAATACACACCCAGGTATTCCCATGACCTATTTCACATGTCTTTATCCAGATTCCATTCATACGTGCACCAACACGAACTTTACATGCATTCTCACACATGTGCAAACGTTCATAAAGAGAACCTGAGGTTTCACCCCAAAACATTCTCATCCAATTCCAAGAAAACAACGGATTTCAAAATCATTGGCTTCCAGTTTTTAAAACCCATTTCATACATTTAAAGTCATTTAAAAGAAATCAGTCCCATTTTCAAAAACCATTTTTCATTTCCAACAACACACTTACACCAACCAGAAAAAAACAACACTCAAATTACGTCAAACACCGGAGTGAGGGACTAGTAGCCACACCTAACATGGAAACATGGTAGTGGCCAATGTCCCATGTAAGCATCGACCACTAGGAAGAATTCAAACCATTTACCTGGACTCCACATGGGTCACTACTCCATGTCAAATAAATATGTAACATCGGCTTGTCTCTGTTTTCATCCCTTGATGCTAAAGAAACCAGAAAGAGACAAGGACATTATTCCCAGACTACACCTGGCAACTCGAGGTGCGGAATGGGAGAGGGTTCATAAAGTCATTACCGTACCTACCTCTCGAGTCCCGACAATCCTAATCTCCAACCATCAGACAACATAAAATAACAAGAACCTCCTCTGATACCATTTTGTCACGAACCAGCCAAGGTCGACCATGAACCGGTCATCCGGGCCGGTCCGCGAAAAGTCTCGAGGGGTGTTCCCGATCCCCTCGGGATGGAAACTAGTTCCGGGAATCATGTTTTAATCAATGGGTACGATTTATCCCAAAAAAACCAGGATCTGTATGAGAAAAACAAAAAAAACAACAAAGACAACACTAATAACCGAAAAAAAACTACACACCAACCATACCTCCACGTGACCTCACGATCATCGCCCAACTAAACACCAGCATTGCTCCATCACAGAGTGACTTTTTCCAGGAAAACCTGAACACAAGGAACCTGCAAATTAAATGGTAAAAGATAGGCGTGAGTACAAAAATTACTCATTTGGTGATCCCAAAAACAAATTCCAAAGCAATGCTAGTAAATATAGAATCTAAAAATTCCAGTTTTGAACTACAATGTATAAAAGTAATCTTTCATAATGTTTCACTTGAAGATCAAAACACAAGACATTACCCTTATTCCTTTTCAAAAGTTGAATTCCTTTAATTGGTGCCAGATTTATTCTAAAGGAGAAACAAGTGTTACATTTTCAAATTTTACACAAAGAGAATAACACATCTTCATTGGAAAACCATTTTCATAAAGTATAACAGTATAATCTATAAAGAACAACTGAAAGTAAACAAGAACGGAACATCAAGTAACCATTGGTGATCCTAAACATCCCTAGATAACCCTTGAATGTACTCGGGTTCAGACTACATGCTGGCATGGTACTCCACAGTCAATAACCAACTGGCCGCCCTAACAGCCAACCAGTGCCACACCCCACAAGGCCTACCTACCAAGGGGGGACAAACACGTCAAATCAGGGTTAGCCAGCAACCATCACTCGATTCTCTAAAATACACCCAAGAACCCACTGTGGTTCTAATAATACTTTTTAAGTGGGAGGCCCCTGCACGCATGACCCACCTCACCGCACTTGCAAACCCCTTACACGGACACTGCTACATGACAATCCTAAAAGGGAAGTTCCCCTGTAGAGATTCCCCATAAGTACATATATATATATGTAGTCAGTTCCTAATCGACAAAGTGCCAACCGGGCCGCCAAATCATATACATTTAAACCATTTAATATCAAAGAGTTTTGAAAAGATATACCACACACCATCACGTCGAAAATAAGAAAAACATACTTAGAATCCCATTTAAGGAAAACGAAACCACCACTGAAAAATTCCAAAATCTAGTTTAAAGGCCAAAAAAATTTTCCTATATCCATGTTTTCAAGATACACCATTTTCCATAAACGATACACCCTTCATTTTAAACACACCAAAACCCATCTCAAAACATAGTTCATTATGACTTGCACATTTTATAAAGTACAAGTATGACAATATCACAAGAAAAACATACTTAGAAACCCATTTAAGGAAAACCAAACCACCACTGAAAAATTCCAAAATACAGTTTAAAGGCCAAACACCATTTCATCTATCCATGTTTCCATGAAACACCATTTTCCATTAATGATACACATTTCATTTTATACTCACCAAAAACCATCTCAAAACACTGTTCAGTATGACTTGCACATTTCATAAAATACCCATATGAAAATATCTCAAGAAAACAACACTAATTTATCCAAGAGAGATATTTTCAATGTGATGCAAGAAGTACATAGTTTTCAAATTCATCAAGTCGCTATTTTAGTAATAATTTTATAATACTACATTAAATTTACTGAAAATTAATGAAATGACTAGGAATAAATACATTTCTAAATTTAAAGGCGAGTTCAGTGGGACACCTACCTCGATTCGCAAACCGAACCTGACAACGCAACACTCCTCATGCAGGCGCGTATGCACGCGCAAGCTGAAGACCTCTATGTTGCGGAATTATTCTTCCAACGTGCTTTAACAAACACTAAAATAGGAAAACAACAAACCATTGGTATTAAATAAACTCAAAAAGATTCACATCACCAAAATTACCTTGACGCGGAAATGCGCTCAACCCACAGGGTCGCACGCCAGTCAAAAGGGGTGGTGTGCACTGGAAGGGAGACCGCCGGGGGCCGCGCACTGACTACCGGGTGTGCTGCCGCTGGCCGGCGCTAGGCGACGACGGTTGGCCGGACCGCAGAAAGCCGGTACGCGGGCGGCTGAAGGTGGGGCGGAGCCGACCGGAGTGATAGAAAGAGTCAAGGGATGCCGACAGGGAAGTACCAGAGTGGAATAGAGGCGCTGGAAGGGCTGGGGATCACCGACGGGGTGGTCGGAGGCCACTGGCCAGAGCAGGGCCTCGCCGGAGAACAGGGCGGCATGGTGAGGCCGCTGGAGGGCAGGGCGTCGTGCCTGGGAGTGGCGGAGGCCGAGAGCTCAAGAAGAGATTGGCGTTCTCGCGTTGAAGCCATGCTGGGTGGCGGGGTCGCGCGAGTCCGGGGATCGAAGAAGGGTGCCAGGGCAAAGCGGGGTGTGGCAGAGCCGGTGGGGTTCAGGTGGGGGCGGCGCGCCTGAGGGAGGTTGAGCGGCGAGCAGGCCATTGGAGGAGGTCAGTGGAGGGAAGGGTGGCACGCGCGACGGGAAAGGGGGGAAGGGAAATGGGGGGGCTCACGGGATTAGGGTTAGAATTAGGATTATTAAATTATATATATATATATGATAATAACATAATAATAATAATATGAATGAAAAAGTAAATATATAAAACAAATCTTAATAATAATAATAAAACATTATAAAAATAATAAAACTTTATAATAATAATAATAATAATATCGTAAGTATAATAATCATTATACTTTAACGATCCTAATAATTAAAATAAAAATAATATTTATAATAATTTAATTTTAATAATTATATTAATATCAATATAAAAATTTTAATATTCAAAACATCGGGCGAACACACGGTCACCCGATCCTAACGCACGGTCACCGCTAACAATGCGGTAAACGCGCACTGATGCGAAACCTACCAACATAATTAATCATTTAAAATTTTAAACCGGGACCAAGAATGAAATAAAATAAAAGGCGTCGGCGGTCGGGGTGTGACATAGTGTCCGATTTGACTCAGTCGTTCTTTAATATCCTGAATAATAAACTAATGTTAATTTATAGTTGACTATGAACCTTTTTGCAAGTTTCTTGTTTCATTAATATCACTTATTATCATGTTATAAATATTATGTAATCATTTCAAGTTAATAATGTCCATTTTGTCGATATTTAGTACTTGAGTGAAAAATGAACACCTTATTTTTACAAGTTGTCGGTGTGGTCAATAGTTCATTATATCCAGAATGAAATTAATTATTTAGATATCATATATATCATATGTATCCAGTATATACATGTATTTATAATAGTACATAACATTTGGATGTATGAAATGGAATGCACCGTATATGGATACGGTAAGCCGTACGTATGCATCAACACTACTTCCATTTCTATTTCTTATTTTAATGTAATTAAAAACATAATGATACATAGTTATATTATAATTCTAGTATAATATCACATACAATATTATTTACTCCACCCTTTATGCATCCCTAATAAGGCATTAATGAGTCAGATCACTTTGAGGGGGCTGTAGTCAGTGCATCCTCTAATGAGATTATCGTATTTACCCAATATGGAAAGCATAAAGGAGTGATATAAAAGGGAATTAAAGAAGAATAAGGAAATCATAAACATAATATATATCATATATAATTAATTTTTTAACATAATGGCCACCATGATAGGTGGTAAGAGATAATTGAACAATCATCGTTTCTTAATGCGTTAGTTTGTCATCCACAGAAACATTATGTTCTTCACCCAATAGATAAAGGTGCGTTTATGTGTAGTTCGAATAATTCTTAGAAAAACATCCTAGTATATTGAGGATACCATTGTTGTTACAAAATAAAGGAATTATAATAGTTTAGTGGATGGAGAAGTAAAATAAAAGAAAACAAATTAAGAGAAACTTTTACATTTACTTTGGGTAACTATCTTTGGTTTGAACCAAAGGACTTCTTGAAGTTCCTTATACCTAAGTTTAGGCTTCTAGGTGGAGTAGAGGGATGTAGGGAGATTAATTTTGTAGAGTTTGGATGAGCCAAATGGGTTGAGAGGTGTGAGGAATTGGTTATAATTAGTCTCCTTTTATAATGGAGAGGAGGTTCTCTTTAGGAAAATGTGAAAATATTTTTTATTATAAACATATATTATGTTTCAAAAGGACCAAAAATCATTTGATCAGAAGATAAGATGACTCATGGTCAAAATAAAATAATTGAATAATAATTGGACATGTTTTGGATGTTATTTTATGTTTTATAATCTTATTTATTTGAATGATTTATTACTGAGGCAAACACTGCATCATTATTGTGTAATGAATTATTTAATTTATTTGATATCAAAAAATTATAAAAAAAATAATATCTTGTAGGAAATCTTTTTAACTTTCCAATTAATTTTTACAGACAAAACTATTTTTTATATAACACCACATAAAAATTAATTTACTAAAAGATTTTTGTTTATGTCATTTTGGCCCTTACATTAAATTAATTAATCTAAAGTGTCATTCTCATTATTAAGTGGCATCACGGAGTCCCAATATCTACCCCAAGATTCCCATGGTAGGCCATTACTAAACCAATAAGGTTAGAACAAGTGTTATGGTAATTTTGAAATATTATATTATTCTTTTCACCTTGAATTACCCTATTTACCTTTAATCGTGGTAAATAAAAGTCAAAAGTTACAATTCATAAAAAATTATTTTCATTTTAATGAACCATAATTTACTTCTTGATAACATACATGTATGTCAAATTTTGGAAATTCATATCATAGAAGTGGTAAAATTTCATTTAAAAGAAAAAGTCAGTTTTTTAACTACCACTAAGTGGTTTCACTATTAATAAAAAATTGATTTTTTTCAGAAAAATACAAAAAATTCAGCCTAAGATATATTTGATATTCCAAATTCATAATTTATGTCTATTTTACAGAATTAAAAAAATAAATGTTTCATTAATTAATTTTTAAATTAATTTCCGTTGTTAAAATAAAAAGTGTGTTTTTAAGAAACAATAACTATCAAAAGATTGACACTGGTTTATGTCCAATTTCAAAGTGAAATTAATTACAAGGTCAAACATTGTATTAAATGGTAAAAATATATTCTAATTAAAATTTAAAACAAATTTAAAAGATAATCTAACAATATAAATAAATTATATTAAAAAATTGTTTTGAATTAAAGTACAATATTCACACTATGCATTAAAAAATGAACTTTTTTGGAAAAAATCCAAAAAATTATGCAAAGTAAATTTCAATGTCCCCATTATAAAGAAAGATTTTATTTGGTCATATATAATTTATTAATGTGACCAAAACTATATTTAACGAGGTTTCTCCATTAAAAGGTGGTAAATCAACCTTTTAATGTAAATTATACTTAAAATTAGATTCATTCACATTTTAAGCCACTAAGATTTATTGTATGAATGTAATTACATTAAACAAACATGTAAGATAATATTGTATTTAGTTTTTTTCATTCCATCCAAAAAATAGCTAGGATTTAACGACCATTTAAAATAATAACATTATATTATTAGTGTCCAACGTAAGATTTCATAGAAACGTGTTGTTGTGTATCGAGTACGCTATCGAACATAAAATCCACTTTAATGTAAATTTAATATTTAATTCACAAATAATAATGAATATGAAAAGTTTCTTATTACTTATTTATCTAGAATGTTACATCCTTCCCCCCTTTGGGGAATTGCATCCTCGCTATTTCAAAACTGGGCTTGGAAACTTTTTTAAAAGCCCCACATTGGAAAAAGAGTCAATAAAACAATCACATTAAAAAAATGGAAGAGATGTAAAAATGTCACTTCAGATAACCCATTATAGGATCCCATGTAGGAAAACATGGACATTAATGAGAGAGAAAACAGTCATGTTCTGATTGAGTGATAGAAAACATGATTATAAGAATGATTTACACCAAAAAATCACAAACTTGTGATGGGTTCAATAGTTCTTGATTCCCCAGTAAGAAAATTTAACAGACATAGTTTTTTAAGTTAATTTTGATTGAGTAATATATATATTACATTAACTAAAAACATAAGGAAACACAATTACTTTTCATGTATACTTTTATCTATCACCATATTTCAAACACAAACTCATATTTCCCACATACGATTAGTATTCATGATGACTTGTGTACATTAAAAGTTCTATAATCAACTTTGAGAGAATCAAATAGTCTGAAAAAGATGAACTATATATTTACCTTGTCTTTAGATATTAACTAAAAACAAAATGTTTAGTACAAGATCAGATAATCCCCCCAAAGGATAAACATTTACATAAAGAGTAACTAATCTTAATCTCCAAAATTTGTATAACAAAACCCAAAGTTCAACAAAGGCCATTCAATAAACAATTGTCTCTAAAATTCATCAAAATTAATACTAACGTTGATTGTAAGAAAAATATCATAAGGATTTAATTACATAGATTTCCAAGATACATCTTAACATTTATCTCCAAGTAACACCGGTTACTCATAAAGTATCATATTGAAAAGTAATTAACCTAATAAAATATTCTCCATGATAGGATATTCATTTTCATAAATAAATCAAATCGTCACATGTCCATAATAGAAAAATAGATTCTTCAAAAAAAAAATTCAACCATTATTCCACAATTGAAATCCAATAGTATTTTGTCTTCCTTAGGCATATAGTGTTTCCTCAAAAGAGAGAATGTATTCCACAATAAAATTTTATCACATAATCAATAAATAATTTTTTAATACTAAGTATATCTATGTGATAAAACATATGTTCCAAAAATCAACATATTCTTGTTCCATAAAAACATTTTACTAAAATAATAAGTCATACTAACCAGGGACATCAAGTAGGCTAGTGGTTGGAGATGCACCCTTGCCGCACTTCGGATGTGGGTTCGATTCCTCCATCCTTGTCAGATGTGATGGGTTGTCACCCATCCAATAGGTTGTCCTTTTTATAAGACTCAAAAATAACCCAAACATGTTTTAACCTCAATGGTTTTCTTATACCTATCATTTTCATCCAAATTCATTATGATCTCAACATCATAATTTTTGAAGTCTTATTTCACCACCATATGATGAAATAAAACCATCCCCAAAATGAAGAACATCATACCTTGATCATTGTGTCCATTTGGTTCCATCGTCATGTTATACACGTAGGTAGAAGTTCCACTCATTGCAACAATGATTTAGAGATCCTTCAAAATCATTTTCTTCCTCCATCCAAATACACCTTGTACAACATGGGTCATATGGGTGTTCATAGAAAAATAGTTTTTGGAAATAATCATGTATGACATATAATTTCAAAACATATGATAAAACATGATTTATATAAAATAGTCGAACCTAATTTGTGTTGAAACATTCAATTAACGGTCCTTTTAAAATACCATAAGTATGTGATGAAAGACTATATTTTAAAATCTAATATAAATAGTTTTCACAAGGGTCTCCCTCTTCAGTGCCTTTTTTAGAATCATAATATTCTTCAAAATCTTTTGTTAAGGTAAAATATTTTAAAATGACTTGATAATATATTCCTTTCTTGAAAATTTAATAATATTGTGAAAATAAGATTTTTATAAATACAACCTGTGATCCGAAATTATAATGAGGTATAGTGGAGGTGTTTGATATCTCAAACATATTCTTTCAAGTGAGTTGTATGCTAGAAAAAGTTTCACAATCATTCGAAAATGACATTATAATAATTATTGCAAGCATGTCATCAGGAAGAGATGTGAATGTCATTTTAGATCCTCCTTCATACATTTGTAACTGAATTTCCTTAATCTGAAAAAGTTATAAAATGAGGATTTAACTAAAATATTATATAGGGACTAACCATATGTCTAACAAAAATTCCTAATCGCTAATGTGGTCTAAACCGACTTCTTATACATACTATAAGGACCCGACCCTATAACCTTAAATAAATAATTGACATTGAGGATCTTTTCAGGTTTAGAGTTTTAGAGAATTAGGCCATAACTATTACATAATAACTTGAATATTACAAGTAGACACTACTACTAAGTATCCATTTTTTTCATAAAATAAAAACTATTAAAAATAAACATGTCTAGTTCCATTATTTAGATGGCATGACTTTTCCATGATCCAATCCTTGACCCTATTCATCATTATGTCATGTGGAAAAAATTTCAAAAACGTGGGATGAGTGTAAAATGCTCAGTAATGGTTATAAAATATGAAAGAAAAACATTAGCCCATAAATAAAAACAAATCAATGAAACTATACTTTTCAATCATAACATACCTTACAGAATCATTAGATTTATTAAAAAGACACACAAATCATAAATCATAAAGGTTACTTATGGAATCCATATCAAACATACATTTTAGCTATCAAAACTACATATGGAGTTACACTTGGAATACCCATCACTGTATATTCCCTTTAATCTCTGAGTAGAAACATCACGTTCACCTCCGTCACGTTACCCATTGCATTGGAGAGCTATCTCGGGCTCACTTTCCCTAGGTTTATCATGGAACCACCATAATACGTAAAAAATGCCCAATATCCAAAACATAATCATAAAATATAACACATGTATAAAGTAAAGAAAACATTTCCACATTCCAATATATAAAATCAAGACAATGTTTTGTCAAATCATTTTCAAAAGCATTTAAAAAGATATTTTTGAATCATTCTGTCCCATACCACTTTGAAGATTTTAAATTAATTATCATTTTAAAAAATTAATGTCCATATAAATAAATCCTAAAACCCATTTTAAAAACATTGACATTAATAGGAAATATTTATAAGAATAAATCTTTAAAGAATTTAAAACAATATTTTAGTTAGAGTTTTTTCAACACAAAGAGAGACGCTTGAATATAATTAATTAAGGAAATAATAATTAATCAGATCTTTATAATATCATGAAAATAAATAGATTCATGATATAATATGAAAAAGTAAAAGTACATACACCATATAAGAGTGAATTTTTGCATTATAATATTGAAGTCTCAATGGAACGTAAATTGATTTTAAATCCCTTATAAAAAGTGCTTCCTTAGATTAAGGATAATTCAATTACAATATAATGTATAACTAATAATAATATACTCCATATAATTGGATATTCAGTGTAAATCAATTATAGTAAATTCACACATGTTCTCTTTATGTGAAAATCAATTTCTTGAATTTTTATCTCAATGAATGGAGATTGAGTTGAAATTACTCCAATCAAGTCCATATCGATGACATGAGAATTTACCAATGGAGTGATTATCTGTATCAAAAGTATATCCACACAAAGGGGAGTGTATATAAAAACATAAATAAATAAATATTGATTCCACACATAATCATAGAATGACATAATTAAGAATGAGAAGATTAACCCAAGGAGTTGAAATTGGGTTCAAAGGTTCCCTTACCGATTTGGTAACATACGAAACATACACCCCATGAAAGAAGGATCATACAATAAAGATGTAAATACTCATAAATGAAATTATATTACACAAAGATTACAATCATGTGAATTATATACACCACACCAAAGGAAATAGTGGAAAATGTAGCATGAATCTCATGGGAATAGAAAGTGAGATGAAACCCTTTACCATGTTGTAATTAACTGAGTCATGTGACCAAAAGTTAATAACCACCAAATAATAACATAATACCTTGAATAAAATGATAATCATGATAATATATATCAATTGGAAGTACACAATACACCATATTCAATGAATAAGTGGCGAACAGTGGAAACCTCGCGAAATTAAAAGCGAGTTAAGAAAATCCATTACAAAAATTCTGCAGCCAAACAGTGCCACTTAACAATTCATATAATGAATTGGTGAGAGTAATAGGGGGTATATAATCATATGAAAATTAAAATTATAGTATGGTGAACATAAATGAACATACTTCATCAAAATAACATGGAGAATAAAAGAAATGACATAAAAAGAGAACTTGTAAAGAAAGAGAGAAGTCAGATCCCTATCCTCTTGTCCAACTTGACTCGGTCTTTCTTTAATATTTTGAATAATAAAATAAAGTTAATTTATATTTTCTTAAGACCAATTTTAAAGTTTGTTATTACTTTTATATCACTTATTATAATTTTATAAATATTAGGTAGTCATTTCAAGTTAATAATATCCATTTTGTCGATATTTGGTACTTGAGTCAAAAATGAACACCTTATATTTACAAGTTGTCCATGTGGTCAATATTTCATTATATCAAGAATGAAGTTAATTTTTTAGATATTATATATATCATATATATCTATTATAAAAATGTATTTATATTAGTACATAACATTTGGATGTATGAAATGAAATGCACTGTTCATTGAGACTGTAAGTCGTACGTTCGAATGAACGTTACTTCCATTTCTATTTCTTATTTTAATGGAATTAAAAATATAATGATACATAGTTATATTATAATTAAATTATAATATCTTATACAATATTATTATTTAATCTATTTATATGTCCCACATAAGGCATTAACGAGTCATATCACTTTAAGGGGGTGGTAGTCTGCACTTCCACTAATTAGATTATCATATTTACCCACTATGGAAACCGTAAAGGAGTGATATAAATGGGAATTAAAGAAGAATAATGGAATCATAGAAATAATATAATTTGTATATAAATAATGCTCCATCATAATGTCCATCATTAATGGAGGTAAGAGATAATTGAACAATCATCATTTCGTGAGGCGCAAGTTTCTCATCCATTGAATCATTATGTTCTTCACCCATTAGATGGAGGTGTCTGTAACTGTAGTTCGAATACATATTATAAAAAAATACGTGTATATTGATGACAATGGTGTTGTTATAAAATAAATGACTAAAACAGTTTAGGGCCTAGAGAAGTAAAATAATATAAAACAAATTTAGAGAAACTGTTACCTTTAAGTTGGGTAACTCCCTTTGGTCTGAACCAATGGACTTCTTGACGTTCCTTATGCCTAAAGTAAGACTTCTATGTGATGGAGAGGGATGTAGGGAGCTTAATTGGGAAGATTTTGGACGATCCAAATGGCTTGAGAGGTTTGAAGAATTTGTTAGAAGTGGTCTCATTTTATATGGGATAAGAGGTGCTCTTTCGGAAAGTGTGAAAATATTCTTTTATTATAAACTTATATTTAGTTTCAAAAACAACCTAAAATCATTAGAGTCGAAGATAATATGACTCAAGGTGGAAAAAAAATCTTCCAATAATAATTGTACAACTTGTGGATGTTATTATAATATTTATAATCTTATTTATTTAAATGATTTATTAATGAGGTAAACACATCATCATTATTGTGACATGAATAATTTAATTTATTCGATTTATAAAATTTTAAAAAAATACAACCATGTAGGAAATATTTTTATAATTACAATTAATATATATGGACACAATTATTCCTTATATAAAATCATATAATATTTAATTTACCAATAGATTTGTGTTTTTGTCATTTTTTCCTTTACATTAAATTAATTAATCTAAAGTATCAGTATCATTCTTAAGTGGCTTCATTGGGTCCCAAAATCGTCCCAAAGATGCCAATGGTCGGCCATGACTCAACAAATAATTTCTGGACAAGTGTTAAGGTAATTTTTAATTATTATAATATTCTTTTTAACTTGAGTTACCCTATTTACCTTTAACCATGGTAAAAAAGGTCAAAAGTTACTATTCACCAAAAAATATTTTCATCTTAATGAACAAAATTTTACATCATGATAACAACCATGTATGTTGGATTTTTGAAAATCTAATTCACAGAAGTGGTAAAATTCCATTTAAATATAAAATTCCATTTTTTAACGACCACTAAGTGGTTTCACTATTTATCAAAAATTGAAGTTTTTCAGATAAATACAAATAAATCAGCCTAAGCTATATTTGATATTCCTAATTCAAAAATGATGTCTATTTTACATAATTAAAAACAAAAAAAGTGTCATCAATTTATTTTAAAATTATTTCCCTTTGTTAAAACAAATAGCGTGTTTTTAAGAAATAATAACGATCTAAAGATTGCCACTTGTTTATGTCAAATTTCAAAGTGAAAATAATTCCAATGACCAACATTGGATTAAATGGTAAAAATATATTCTAATTACACATTAAAAACAATTTTAAAGTTAATATAACCATATAAATAAATAATATTAAAACAAATTTTTGAATTAAAATACTATATTTACACTATTCATTTAAAATGGTCTTTTTCAGAAAAATTACAAAAATTTACACAAAGTAAATTTTGTTGTCCCTATTATAAAAAATGATTATATTTGGTCATATTTAATGTATTAATGTGACCAAAACTATTTTTAATGTGGGTTCTCCATTAAAAGGCGGTAAATCGACCTTTTAATCTAAATAAGGCATAAAATTAGATTCAGACACATTTTAAGCCTCTAACATTTATTGGATAAATGCAATTACATTTAACAAACACATATAATCATATTGTATTTATTTTTGTTCATTCCTGCCAATACAACATCTCAAAGATAACAACCATTTAAACTAATAATATTATATTATTAGTGTGCAACATATGATTTCAAAGAAACATGTCGTTGTGTTTCTGGTATGCTGTTGAACATAACATCCCCTTTAATGTAAAATTATTATATAATTCACTAATATTAATAAATATGAAAAGTGTTTTATTCTTTCTTTATCTGGTATGTTACGTGAATCTCCATTTTCAAAGACATTTTCATCAAGAAATTTTGAAAATAATTAGGATAGAGTACAATTAAAATACAAATTCTGGATGATGCTTTATGATTCTTCATTTGTCTCCCCCTCAAGGGTGATAAATCTCAACAAAAACCCATGGGTGGATATCATAAAGAATGAATTTGAAGGGATTTTTTGTGGATATAACAGTAGAATGGATCATCATCTCATGACATCCCAGATTGGATGACATTCAGTAATTCATAATGGATAATATTCCGGAACACTTGTACATCAGTATACCAGTTGTACGATACAAAAATTAGAGTACCTTAGTTTTCCAATGTTATCTATAATAGAATATGTTCTACTTAATCCAAATATGATCCTCTATCATATCTGTATTTGAATGTTAATTGAGGTATCATTCAATGATGGTGACTTCTTCAGATTTTCCATTAAGAATTGATAGCCCTATATACTTCTCAGGTTATTCTCCTGATATCTTTCTTTACCGTCAATTCCATACATTGTAATAACAAATAAAATACACAACTAATTAAAGGAATAATGGTGGATCCTACATGCTTCATCAATATAAATTTCATGCTTTGGATTCTTTGGTCCACCATGTTCGGCCGTCTACTATAGTATTTGTGCTTACACATCTAATGATATGTTCTGATTTATGTTTATTCAACATGGTACTCTTAACATAATCATCTAAATTATGTGGAGATTTTTTATTGTATATATCCTTTATGGATGATAAATTGTTACTCCCTTGAAGAATTATTTTCGTTCTGGTATTATGGTTAGAAATCCCTTTTCAATGTGACCTGATTTTATGAATTTCACACACATAACATAATTGAAAAATGTGTTTTCTTTTTCTTGAAAAATCTCATGTAATTTTTATTCATCATGGGGAATGTTTTATTTTCCTTTTACATTATCCATATCATGTACATCTTCATGTTTCCTCATTCTTTTGAATTATTCTAGAAAATTTTCTAACAAGTCATTATGAACTATAATAGAAATTTTGGATCTTCCACATGAGTTCTTGTGAATGTCATTACACATATTATTTCTATTTAATGATGTACTCCTCTACTTCAATGATTTATAATCCATGGACTTATTAGTTTCTTGACAAGATATATTCTTGGGATAATTTTTTTCACAATATTCAACTGATTTATTAGCATAGTATCTTCCTCATAAGTTTCCAATAATCATGGTCATCCTTTCTTATTGAATATGAATTTATCTCGAGATGAACATGCCCCCAAACTTATGGTCATTTCCATTGAAAACATAACAGATATTTTCAATCATTTCAAATATTTTTCTAGTGAATAGATTATTATGGACTTGTGGATGTTTCATCATCCTTTCTGACTTTCTCCCACATGATATAGGATTCCTTTATTCTTTTACAATTTGAGGATAGTACGAACAATTTTATGCAGAATTCTTAAATATATTGCAGAACCAACATTTACCCAAAAATCATGATTTCTTTATATCTATTATATATGGTTGTTGAATCTTCATTATGAATTTTTGAGATCTATATGGGGAACCAAATTCTATAATATTTTTCCTATCCACCCTAGTCATGGAGGTATGGATTTATATCATTACTTCATCCATAAATGATTGGTATTTTCTATTAACCTACAATATTTACTATAATAGTCATAGAAGAATTGAAATAAGTTGGTGTGGATGGTGCCTATTTTTCCCTGATTCATGAGATAGATTACCAAAAGATGCCAAGATCTTATTCTCACATATTCGAGGTATTTCATCTTTAGAATACTCCAGTGTGAATTGAGTAACAATAACAACTGATTATTTATTTTCTGATGTTTCATCATATGTCTTCGTAATATTGACCAACTAAGCTTCCACATCTATAAATTTCATATTAACCATGTTCTTTTAACATCAATGATAATCATATTTTCATGCGGCTTATTTTTTGATATCTTCTACTTCAAGTAGCTTCAATTTATTCTGATTCAAAGAGTCATGCTTTTTTATCTTCTAGGATATTCAATCCAACAGCAGACCCTTAAAATCAATTATTTTTTTCAATTTCTCTTCGAGCACATAGATATTTTCATTAAGATTCTTTTTGACTCCCTCTCTCTTCAATTTCATTGATTTATTTCATGGATATTATTTAATATTACCAATATGTTTCATCATATATTCCAACCTATTTAGGGAGCTTAAAAATTATAAATAGTTTCATTTCAATACTACCTCTTTAGAGTCTAATTATATTCCTAGCTATGTAATTTCTATCTAAAAACATTAAAATACTCAACAAAAAAGATAGAATATATATTTAAGAAATTAATGCTGAAAATCTTATAATCATTAATCAAATAATTCATCTCATTTTGTGGATTTATTATCATCACAACATGTACTAGAATCCTTACTCTGGGGAAAACATTAATAGCTACTAACACATGAATCATGATCACTCCAATATATTTACTTATCATTGTTAGACACCAGATACATCTTCTCCTTTCATTATTGGATATAATTATCTTCATTTCTATAATGGAATCTAAAACTAGATACTTCCACTTCTTTAGATAAAAGGGGTTACTATAAATGTCTCTTATCTTTCTTTTTTCCTATTCATCATGGTCTAGATAGATATAGATTTTTTCTCAATGTAAACCTGATCATCATCCAAACTGAACTTCATTATTGACATGGAAAAAAACTCAAATATTCAATAGATAATAACATTCCTGTATTGTATCTTATATATATCAACATTTCTTATAATGCCACTTGTAGAACCCTTGGTCATAATGAAAATGGATGGGTGAATCATTGTTTTAAAATTTTCTTTCTATGTGATGTATCTTATTCCCACATTGGTAGGAACTCATTAATCTCGTTTGATAGATATGATCGGAAATCAAGCATTATCATTCAAAGAGACGACAAATAACATTTTCAAATTTCACAACTATGAGCATTGTTGAAGGGGTATACACAGAAAATGTTTAGATCATACCAAAATAAACTAATCTTCAATAGTTATAGAATAAAAAAGTTGGTCATAGTCACACTGTTCTAAGAAAACTTCCTGTACATGATTTTAGGGATAAATCATTGATCCCTGGGAACACATCCTTCTACTACCCCAAGATCACTACATTGAGAGAAGTGTAACTCAGTTTATTATCATGATGGTCACTTCAATGATTTTAAAATAAATTATTTGTCGCAGAATTAGCATGGGACTCAGACTACATCATAGACCTATGTTTATAAACACTAAAAACCCTATCCACACAAACCTGATATAAAAAAACATCTTTTCACAATGCTCCTTGGACAAGCTCACTTTTTCACGAATCACCGCTTCCTCTGAGGAAATATCATCCATCGTGAAGCTCACATTCCTTCACAGAGTAACCTTCCATCACAAAACTCATTGAGCCAACACAAAACATCCCATGTTCGAAAGAACTCAATTCATAGAAGCGTTGACTTCAGTAAACATTAAAATAGTTTTTTTCTTGAAGCTCAATCTTGCGTCAACTACCTGTTTCGTGGAGTACAAAATTCTTCATGAAATCATAGTGATTCCATATTTTCACTCAAAAACATCTTATCTAATGTAGAGGGGGTAGCATCTTATTTATAGGTTTGACTAATCACAAAGCTCCACCACCTCCGACACAATTTCTGGATCAGTCACAAACACATATGCATCAATCCTCCATTCACAATGCTACATGGATGTTCTCTATTTGAAAAGATAATTATAACCAATATGATTTCAAACAAAACCCATTGCACCCCTACAAAGCTAAAATTCTATTAATTGTTAATTAACTCTATCCCAGATTACAACAATTCATATTTTCGAAATCCTCAATCATGTCTTCATGAAATCTATTCTTTTACAATATTTATGAAGAGATGATTCATGAAAAACAACATTCATGAAGGTTATAGTCATGTAATCACAGATCACACTGTCCCAATATATTAATCCTTCATGATACAGTGATCCTGATTCCTATTTACGAAAAACTCATTCCTTTTCCATATTTTCATAAGGCTTTCATGGAATCACAATTTTCCCAATTCAATCCATTCTCTAAATTTTTGACCCCAAAAATTTGTCAAACACTAATTATTGATGCCACCTTCAATATGAATAATTGATTTAAATGTTTGATATTTTCCATTTAGTATCCCTCATCATTAATGAGTGGATTATAAAAACACAGAACATAGTCCATTACTAAAAAATAATAGCCCTTGTTCAATCATACTGTAGTATGATGTTCACTCATTCTAAAGGTATGCAAAATAAGACACACAACTATTATATTTTTCTAGAGTAGTGGGCCGAACAATATATAATAATCAATGAAACATATGAACTACTCATGAAAGCATATTATGAAATAAATATATCCCTAACAATGCTCGCATGATCCTCGCAAAGGATATACCAAACAATTTATGGTCTATTTATGGTTTTTCAGCAATTCTTACTTATGAAAATGATGTCATATCACATGATGTTGCATTGGGATACTAATACCTCATTAATTTAGGATTCATATATATGTTTTGAAATATATATAGGTGTTGAATTTTAAGACACACTTCCTTCCCAAAATTTAAAACATCAAAAACATAGTTATAAGGGTGAGCTTCCAATTTCACTTCATCACACACTCTAAATAATAATTTTCCCACTAACTGGATTTATTTAGAAATAAACTAAAACAATTGATTTACACCATTAATAATAGTTTATAATCAATAAAAAATTCAATTAAAAACTCATCACACATTAAAAGTTTTTATAGAACTGTACATTTCTTAGTAAAATATATAAATGATTAAATGGTAATAATATGTCTTAGTTGATTACATTATGAACTATGAAAAAAATACAATTTATTATGATTACAAACCTATGAATTTATATCATTCATGAAAAAAAAATCTTAGTTGATTTAGAAAATCTCTATCATTACTTTGTTTCTACATTTTTATCCAATCCATGACAATTATTTCATTTTTTTCCAATTTTTAAATAAAAAACCATATCCAAACATTTTCATCCGTGGGATGCATGGATAATATATAAGTGGTCGATTAGAGTCAGGATATTCCTCCACATGGATAATGATGTTTGGATGCATTTATTTCATAGTTAATATTTTTGGTTGTTGTAATCAATCAATCAAAAATATTCATATCTACTATAGGATCATAGATGACATGGATTTCTTGTTAAATTTCATATATATTTAGTTAAATAAAATTTCATAGGTACACTTAATTTTTCTTGGATTGTGTATGAAATCAATGTGGAATT
The DNA here is from genome assembly GCA_963277665.1 of Viscum album. NCBI lineage: Eukaryota > Viridiplantae > Streptophyta > Magnoliopsida > Santalales > Viscaceae > Viscum > Viscum album. The sequence continues at coordinate 902,334,181 of OY728165.1, read as the reverse complement.
CACTTTATCATCAACGACCCTATGTACACTTACTATTACATGGATAATCCATCATTTCATGTTCCATGTTCAGCTAAATATTATCATCAATGATTATTTATTAGGGGTTTATGATTGAATTAAATATAGATTCGAATAATTATATTAAATTACTTGTGTATTATGTTTTGGATATAACATAACTAGTGATATAGATAAGTTCTGTTCATCAATCACATTATCTCAGACCATATGAGGATATCTTATATGGTGAATTTTGGAATGTTCAATGATAAAATGAAATAAATGGGTCTTTCACTGCCTTCATTGTCATTACATTCTTCAATGTTGTAAAAAATAAACAATAAAACTTTATTTACAATGATTTTTACAACAACCACAACAATTTTTATTGAAGATATTGAGTCATAAGTGTGAATATAGTAACATAATAATAATCCCATCACCTTTATAACTTATCTATTATGTCCAAAATATATATATTCATATCAAAAAACAAAATTTAATAACATATTTACCATGAGAACTATCATATCTAGGCATATGAAATTTCTATTTTGATTAAAATCTACCATGGTTGTTGATATACCATAATAATACTGGATTCAATGTATCATATCCAATGACATTTTGTTAATATTATTCTATATTTTGGAATGTACTATAAAATATAATTTTCATTATAAATTGTTTTGGTTTACATGAGCTTCTCAGTTATAAAAAATAATAATTTCTTCTTATAATAAATCATAATTGGCTTAAAACATCATTATCCCCTTATTCATTCAATCACTCCATATGTTGGACATATGATTTTCAATAAAATAATTTAAAAATAAATGGTAGGGTGTTTAAAATAGGTTTTAAATAACAATAATCAATTGAATAATTAATTTCTATTCTATTTTTAACATAATATAATATTAAAATGTAATAAAAACTAGTATATGTTTTTTAAAAAATATCTACGAGATATATTTTATTGGTTTAAAAAATTACTATGGATAAATGAAAATGTGAAATTAATGCATTCAAATATAAAAATTAAATCCACAAAACACTTAATAAATTAATTAGTAAAAAATACTATAATTTTGCGTTAATAAATATATATTTCAAAAGAATTATTATAAAAAATAAAATAATTTAATAAATGATATATTATGTTTTTTAATTTTAAAATATTAGAAATAAAAAAACTATATCGGAAACTAATACAAACATTCCATAATCACATACCATCACACTTAAACCAAGTTACCCACAAGTATAAAAAAGAAAAATATCAAAAAAGAGTTCACCGAAAGGAAATATTATCATATTTTTTACACATTATGTCATATATTTTTATAATTTTTTGTTATTTAATATATTAATGTAATTTTTATATCACTCCTAAATGATAGTCAAAAAATGTTAGTAAATTTAACTCTAATCTAAACATTCACTTAAAATAATAAATCATTAATATGAACCAAATTATTCATATGACACATAATGATTTTAAGGTTCTAGTCTCATTAGATGTTCCTTTTGGGAAATATCCATCTAGGATTTGGTTTGATTAAATAGAAAAACCACATTGTAAATGATGTGTACATACATGATGAATTTATATTTTTAAAATAAATTAAAATGTATTACATAACCAAGGAGATAATTTCATGTTAATACTATAATTATTTTAAAACACAATAAGGATGCTTATGTATTGTGTTATTACATTATTGAGGGTGATGATCTTATTGATCCATTTTTTATATCATGATTATTTCATAAAGACCCATACTAGAGCCCTTATATAGCTGAACCATAGTTACTCATTTTATCTTCGAAAAAAAATTGATGAAATATCTAGTGTTAGAATTTTTATTTGGCATCACTATATATTTATTATTGATAACATAATTTTCCTTTCGAATTAATGAAATATCTCATATTTTATTCATTCATGAGTGAATTGGAGGAGGATGAATTTTTTTTATGATCACCCATTATTTTAATATAAATTGTACTAGAAATAAAAACAATCATGAGTGTCTTGTATTACACGAAATGAAAAACTAAAATTAATGCACTGAAAGAATAATAAAATAAATTTTCAAAACATGCCCGCTAAATTATAAACTATATTTTTTTTCTATTAATGAAATTAATCACCCTATGGTAGCATTTTAAAAAAATATTTTTTTAATATAAGAGTCATTTAATTTATATATGATTATTTATAAAATATAGTTTTCATATTAATATAAATTTATACCATATTTAAAACATTATTTTGATATAATTAAAATATATTTCAAATTATAAATATCAAAATTATCATAATGTCATTTTTTCGAATTTTTTAAATATATTTTTAGATGAATAGTTAAAAAATATTGTTCCTAATAGAACTATGATATTAATTAATTTATTAGTATATAAAATAGGTCTATAATATTTAAATGATAAAATATTTATTTAGTTAAGAATATTATACATTTTAATGGTATATTTTATCTTTATAAATCATATGTTGAACCATATAATACAAATGTTATATTTTCATTCTAATAATAATTTCGTTTGATATTTTCTTTTAATTAAGTATTTTAATGGTAAAATTTGGTTTTATATTTATTTGATATAAAAAACACCTTATCTTGTTATATAATAAATAAAATAATTTCATAAAAATTGATAACGTGGATAACTAGTAATTACACATATGTTTCAAGATTAGACAATACTTTTTCTAAAAACTGTTATAATATGGTATGTTCGTTTATTTTAAAATTCACATTTCACTCTATTAAAAATTATATTTGATTAATTGATTTAAAAATTTCAAACCATATGTTTTTAAATAGGGAAAAATGTCTATTTAAATTAGTTTCATCATAATTAATTATGGTGGATAAAATTGATGTTTCCCTCTATTAAAAATTATATTTGATATATTTATTTAAAACATTCAATCAATAATTTTCAACTTAGAGAAAAACAAAATTATAATTTTTTTTCATTAAAATTAATTATGGTTGTTCAAACATAACAACACCATTTAAAGTAAAAAAATTAAAATAGATTTACTAAGATTTAATGACCCAAAACACTTTAAACACATTTATAAAATGTGATTGATGATGTATGGATAGACCGAATGTCACATTCACTCCAATGTATCCCATTTTAGCATTTTACCCTTGAATTGTAACATTAAAATACAAATGTTGTTATTTTTTATTCAAATATTTCACACTTCGTCAGTTATAAAAGGGTATCACAACTATAATATCATATTACACCAATAAATTATTATTCATTAATGGAATTTTCACATCCATGACTTCTTTTAAATGTATTTATCATTTAATTTCCATTATTTTTTGTTTTGGGGGTTTTCCATTCATTTTGGTTGAAATGGAGTGTTTTCAAAATTTGGGTCAAATTGTGAGCCCAATTCAAGATTTAAAAATAAATTTTATTTCATTTATAACTCCTTCATTTATAAATTTTTTTCATTCATTCCACTTCCCAATTTTCCTCATATGACCTATCCAAATCACCATGTCCATTTGGACCCTTTTTTAACCGATTTTAATTTTTGGGTTAGGTAAATTAATTTGGAATTGGGCCAACCCGTGATCCATTTCTAGTTTTAAATTAGTTTTTAATTTTTTAATAACCTACTCAATTTTTACTTTATTCCGATGATTCCACCTCTCACCGGAAGCCAATTTCCATGTCCTCACCCCCATTATTCATTTTTCCACATTAGAACTCATTTGCCTCACGAAGTGGGGAATAACTTCGTAGGGTTCCTCAAATCATCCATATTTGAGAAGGTAAGTAAATTCTTTCATAAATCTTTTAATTTTAAATCTTTTGCCCCCATTTTAGTCCCCACACGACCTTCTCAGCCTCATTAGAGCCTCCATATCAGGGTTTGGTTGCATGGAGATTCAAATGTTGTTGTATTTGGTTCATTGGATTCATGATGTATCAAGCACGTGTTTGGTTACTTGATTTTCCCCTTCCTTATGGTTTCTTTCACCCTTTCTTGATTTTCATCATGTCCAAAAGTTGTGGTTCGAACCAAGGGTTTTATTTTTTGTATTTTTGGTCAAATATTGTTGTCTAGGGCTAGATTTATCTTACTTGAGGTTCGACGGTGGTGTGGTTGATGTTTAACACCATGTTTTGAGGGTTTTGACAAAAAAGGTAAGTGATTCCATGTGTTATCATTTCTAGATGAGTTATTTTTCTTTAATTACTTATTATGCATGTTCCTAATATTCTGTATGTGGTGCTAAAAATGTTTATGTTGGATTTGGTTAAGCATTTTTTTATAGTTTCATTTTAGCTTCAAAATTGGGGTTTTTAATGTGTAACCCTTTGGGTATTGTTTCGGTCTGTTTTATAACATATAGAATTGGTTTAATAAATCTTTATTGGGATGAAAATTTTTATTTGGTAGGTTATTGGTGTTCCATTAGGTTGTAATGTGGTTTTTTATGGGTATAAGCAGTAAAACCTTATTATACATGTTGAAGGTGAGTTTGAAAACGTGTGATTTTCCTGTGGATATTTTGTCGTATTGTTTGAGGTGTTTGTATAACACTTTGGGGTAGTTTAATAAATGTTTTCAGGGCTGCCAATTCTGTTTTGAAATTGTATTTGGGTGATTTTTTCTTTGAGATACGGTTTTGAAATCGGTTTTATGTGAATATCTTTGATACACTCTTTAGAATTGTTTTTTGAGATTTTTGAATGGTTTAATGATTTGAGTAAGAGGTGAAACCATATTGGAAAAATGTTTGGGATTGTTTATACATTCAAATATATCATTTTAAATGTGAATAGGTCTTTCATGTGATGTGTATCCTCTTGGAAATGTTTTATGAAAATGTTTAATGTATTTACTGAAATGTGAAAGAGGTGTGAACTTGATGTGGGATGTTTGTGTGAGTGTGTTGTGAAAAATGGATTTTTTTTATAATAATGGTTTTATGAAGCATGTGAGTGGTATGTGATGTGATTTTTAGCATATTTTTAAGGACTTTATAAAATTTTTAAAGGATGTGTTGGATTGTGAATGTTTTGAAAAAAATATGTTGTGGACTATTTTGGTGTGAGTTTAATTTCAAAATGAATTTGAATAAATATTGGAATTTGTGACTTGTGTGATGTATATGAGGCTATTTGGTTAATGCGTGACGTGGGATTAAAATTTTCCAATGAAAAATATATTTCATGTCTTATTGAACTTTTTGGAGCAAAAAGGGAATACCCGAGTATCTAGGTGGGTGAACGTGTACTAGTATGCTAGTGAATCTATGGGGTTTCTCCCTAGTTTCACATAGAAATATTGATGCTTAATACACTAAATAAACTATGATTATGATGATTGGGTACCACATGGTTATGGGTATGTTCCTTACTAGTGGCTCATGCACGAGAACATATATTTTTTTGGGATTACTCTCACCGAGGTATGAGGTACCTAGGATCCACATCTCGCTAGTGCCTAGGGGTTTTTCCCTATTGCATGTGATCATTAGATTCTTTATACTTACCATCGACATAAAGTATATTTGGCTGGAAAAATTGATTAGATTTAGAATTTATATTAAATGTGGTGATTCGTTAAATTAGCCCACTTGAAAAATGTTTTTTTAGTTACATCTTTCCGAAATTGTAACTAGAAATTACATGTTTTTGAAAACTTGAATCCTTTTAATATTTGAATGTTTATCACATATATTAACTTTGTGGTTGTATCCTATTAGGATTTGGATCACACCCTACTTACACCCTTGGGTGTAATTAGTCATTGTTATTTTTGTTGTCGTAGATTTGGGTACAAATTTTGTGCCAACAGTTTGGGTTTTAACTAGTCATTCATGATGTGGTGTTGTGGGGATGGCTTGAGGGCAATGCCTCTTTCCATGTTCAGGTTATCGGGATGTTCATATTTGGGTTTGTACCTTATTTATAGTCCATGTGAGTTGTTTTAGACTATGTAATTCAGTTCTGAATTTTTATAAAACATTGTTCGGTTTGAAAAATCCTGATTAGTTTTATTGGATTCATTTGTTGTTTTATGTTTATAAACATGGGTAAATCGTTCCCAATTCTCATTTTATGATACCCAAGGACTTGTTCCAGCCCTTGGGGATTGGGAACACCCTTTGGGACTTGTCATGGGCTAGGTTTGGTGCCTGTTTCGATTGGCATCAGATTTGGTTCGTGAAAGAATTCATTCATTTTGTTCTACTTATAAATATATCATATTTCCTTAAGCATCTAATTAACATTAGTAGGATTATAGCCTCAATTTCAAAGGATATTTTTAAGATAAATCCAAAATAATCGACGTAATGGTTACCAACATTTAAATATTTTATTTTCAATATAAGTATTCCAAAATTATTTCACTTAAATATAATGAAATCTGTTGAATTAATTTCGATCATATTATTATCTTAATATAATACTTATTATTTATTCTTTACTTCCTAGAAAAAAATAATAGAACATCAATCATGTGTATGTTCAGGCTACCAGCTCCACAATACCACATCTTCCATTATCTATCATCATCTATCAATGATTATTTTGAGGATGATAAAGAATAAAAAAAGAATATATTTAATATAATTCAGATTATTTGATATATATTAATTTTCTACATTTTCCACTCTTATTTTCTAGGAACTGATAAAGTTAACCATGCAATGCAGGGACTAATGCCTCCACAAAGTAATGTAACTCATATTTCATCTTTTTTTCTATACAATTTATTAAAAACTATTATCCTATGATTTATTATCTTTACATAATCAAAATAATTACATTATTCGTTTATAATAATAATATTATTATAAAAGAAACCACATTTGGATTAATAATTATTCATTATTTAGGATATGGTCGTATTTGGGTCATTCTCCACACAAACATGAACAATTTTTTAAAATATTATCATGTTTTACTAGGATAACATAATTACATTAAAATATTATGAAAATAAGTAAATTATTACTTTATTTCGGTTCTATAATGGTAACATTAATAAAAACTCAATAATTAATATACTATTTGTCCATTCATTCTAAATCATCGAAACTTATTCATCTTCAATTTGACATTAAATAATTATTAAAAAATAAAATTTAATTATAATATATCTTTATCTATAATTAAAATTCATTAATTCTGATACCATTAATGATATATTATTGATTAAATTTTGGGTAATAAGTAATAACAACTGTTTTTTTATAAACCTAGTTCAATAATATCTACAATACTAACAACAAAAAATAGAAAATGGTTAAGAAATAACTGATATCCACATAGAAAATAAATATAAATTACATTTATAAAGTGAAGGGGATATTACTACTGTTATTTAATGGGTTATTACTATTTCTTATTTTGTTTAATGGAAGGTAAATGTAAATTCTGAAAATGAATGATTAAATGAAAGGGTTTTTTGTAACTCAAAATTCTTCCTTTGAGTTATATGATTTATTCATGAATTTATTAAGACTTTGCCCAAAATATTTTTCATTGTAAATGTTTTAATCTCTTACATATCTAGGAAAAATTATTTTTTATCAAAATAACCCTTTTAAATTTTTTTAATTTCAGTAATTTCTATGAAAAATGATACATTCTTAAAAAAATTAATGTATATGATTTTACATTGACGATCACAAAAATATTTTTTAGAATGAAAATTGTGATTTATTTTTCATCTTTCTCTATATAATCCTGACTATTAATCGTTAATGTTGTGGTTGTTTTTATTTTTACCCTCATTTTTTCATTTATAATATGACTAGTTTGAGTGTTAATGATATATATTTTAGTAAATTTAATTCATGTTGTTATTTTATATAGATATTTTATGAAATCTATTTTTATTTATAATGGAATTTTCTCCCATGAAAGGTAAATAGTTTTAATGTAAATGTTTTTATTTAACACATTTTTATAATTTATGATTATTTATTAAAATATAATGGCATTACATTTAAATGATTATAAAACTCATTTTATTTACATGGTTTCTTTTTGATGTGATAAGTAAATTATTTTCTAATACCACTGCTAAGTATAGATAAAAAAAGGATAGGGTATTATATCTCCCTCAAATTCATTATCTACTAGATTATATCTCATGTGATATATATTCATTATAATGTTTTATTTTTTTTAATAATGACAACTAATGGTGTGACTTGTGATTGAAATGATTCCATATTCAAATGTTTGTTCCATGATTGTGGTGTGTTTTGAATTATGATATTACTCTATGTAGAGTAATGTTTTTTGTTAATTTCATTCTAATCCATTATCTGACTATTATGTTTCCATGTTCGTAATTTATGGTGTAATATTCATATGAAATTTCCTTTTAGGATATGATTATGTTTCAGGATTATTATACAGGTTGATATGTTATTATTATCATGATCTTGTTTTTCCTTATGCATATAAACTAATCCTTGATAAAAGGTTTGTTTACTCCTTGATGATTGTTTGAGATCACCCATTTATTATGTTTTCATTCAAAATGCTATGAGTATGAATATTACTAATGATATTTTTAAAATAGGGTGTAGTATGTTTCATTAATTGGAAATTATTATTGGAATTCTAAAATAAGATAATTATGCTTCTAGTATACAAAGACACTGAAATATTTTGTTCATGGGAAATTATTATTATTATTTATAAAATTTATGTATATAGATGTAAAATAAATGTATTTTAATAATGGGTTTCTAAATATTGAATCAATGTAATGGTTTATTTATTTATAGATTTTGGAGAATAAAATTATGATAATTATTAAAATTTTGTTGAAACCCTTGATATGATTCAATTTATAGGTTGATATACTGAATTTTTTTAATGTATTGAGTATGTAGTTTTACAAGAAATGAAATATATATCTGAATACTAGTAGGGGGTTGTTATTATGAAATAGATATATTTATGTATGACCGCACCAAAAATTTATAATTGGACAATGACATGTAAATTACTCTGGTGGAAAGTATTTAATGTCCCAACATTTCAAAGATGTATGTTTTATTGGTAAACCCTCGATGAGTTGTCTCTTCATATAGGACCTAGGAACCATGCCATTAGGCTAGTTCATTTGATTGATGGATAAAGAGAATATGGCTACATGATAGGTGGTGCAAAAATACATGACACAAAATAAATTCATGATGTGATAATTTAATTCAAGACTTGTATATAATACATTATTTGAATTGATCTATCTAAACAAAAATCACAAAGTGCATTAGTGTTCCCCGAGTTATGGGGGGGGGGGGTCAATCCATACATGATTTGTTAAAATTTATCCTCTTGTAGATGCTGTTTGTTTTTTTAAAATATGCTTCATAAAAAATTTTATTTTTCTCACCACATCAAATTAACATAGGAAAAATCCTCTCACAAAGCATCTTAGATGCCTAATAATAGGGTTCTATATTCCTTAGTCATTTTTACTCTAATTGATCCACAATCAATCATGTTAGATAAAAACCAGTTATCTGTCCATTATTTCTGAACCATTCATTGTTTATATTTCTGTGGAAAATTTTTTTGGAGCTATAAAATAATATCAATTTTTAGGGAATTTAATTATTAATCCATTTTTCTTTTCATTAAAGACAATATAATGACTTGTACTAGATGATTGGTCCACTACCATACTAATGTTGGTTTCATAGTTCTTTTTCCAAATGGGTTTGAAGCGTAATATGATACACCATTGTGTCATGCATTGGAAATTCTAGTATGACCACCAAAATGTTTAATTAATTAAATATACAAATTTTTCATTGGCCAGTTTAGACATTGAAACCCGTAAATCATCATCAGAGTTAAAACAACTCACCAAAAGAAAACAGTTATGGTTTACCTTACATATAGGCCAAAGAACCTCAACCATTGATACGAGTTGAACAACCAATTTAGGATTCAAATATACCAATATTAATTGATTATATATATATATACATTAATATTATGAGTTTTTGTTCTAGTTAAACTCCTACCATTAATTCAAGTCAAGGGAAATAAAATATTCCCTATATAAGGATTATTTGGTTGAAACCATTAATATTTTTTAATTTAATATCTTTTAATTATTCTATATTCGTTATGAGTGATATATGGTTTCATTTATAAAATATCATGGAATATCTCTTCAGGATGATACCATATATTCCTTAATTTAGGGTGATACATAATTTTCAAGTAGGTTTCCATGGATGAGAATTGTGGGAAATGTTTATATACCAAACCACAAGTGATACTTCATTCCCTATATAGTATACCAAGGATTTACCTTAGAGGGTTTTACCTTTGGAGAATGATGAGAGTGATGAAGGGGATTCCACTTACAGATCTCCATGCATGTACACTAATGGTCATGGGAAATGTTTTATTACCATGCCACAAGTAGTACATCATTCACTAATTAGTATACCATTTATAACTTTAGAGGGTTATGCCTTTGGACAGTGTCAAGAGTGATACATCAGATCCTTTATATGAATTAAATTGTATATGTTCATAATTCCTCTAAAATATAATCTAAGGATTCCTTATACTATTTTTCGGGATGCATCCTCCAATTGAAAGAATATGCTCGGGTTTTGTCATTTCGTACAACTGTCTCATAGATGTTTGAATAATGATTCCATTACATATATTATAGTATATTTAAATAGGATTTATATACATATATGTACTTATATATATCTATATTGTTATGAATTTTCAATCATATATTACAAATTTACATGCTATCCTTTGTTTAGAGACATCTGAGTTAGGCTGAAGAAGGTATTGTCGGTTGGGTATCCAATGAGAATCCTGACATGGTGGGGTTTATTTATTTATTATTATTTCATCCCTTATATTTATTTGCACACTAATTATTTTATATGCAATTACTAGATATTTCTATTTGGTAAGAATAATTCAAAGATAACACTAGAGGGGGTGAGTTGATTTTTTAAAAAATCATCATATTCTAGTTTTTGACTCTCCTTGATATTTATGCAGCTATGTAGGGTTCATTCTATAGTGAGAATGAGAAGTAGATAAACATAAATAATGAAAGAAATTAATTTATAGTGGTTCAAGGAACAAATATCCCCTAATCCACTCCACCAATAGCATCTCCACGAGCTTTGTGGATTTCATTGGAACGATCCTCTTATTACAGGACTACCAAAACCACAACTGAATGTAGGTAGTTGACACCATTACAACTAGGCATAAAATATAATTCTGGATCTTTTATAGGGATCCCAATATCTATAGATTTTTACAATAAGATGAAACTTCTCCACAACTACGTACATGTAGTTAAAACTCCATTAAATCAATAAAGTTCGATTTGGTGAAGGTCCGGGTGGTACTACACAGTTACAATAGTAGTAACTAATATTAGATAGATCTTATTATACATAAATGAATTTCTTCACGAATGTAAAACTTTGATATTGTCCAATTTGAAAACGATCTTCTATAATTTCTGTAATGAATAGCAGAATTACGGGGTTTAAATATGTAGAACAATCAATGCCTGTCAACTTTCAAATAAATTGATCGATTATGCTTCACTACAGCACTGTAATATATATTGAAAAAAATACTATCATATATGAGGGTGCATAAATTTTAAAAATAAATTTTATAGAAAATATAAATAAAATAGATTTTTTCTCTATACATGATCCATGAGTGATTCATGATTTGTTTTGGATATTCAAATACAAAAAAAAATCAGGGGTGTCGTAACTTCCCTTAAGAATAAGAGTGATTTTATCGAATTAAAATAGTTCATTGAATCAATCAAAATGGGAGATTAAATTGGTAAAAAATTACCATTTATGAGACATTAAATTTTCATATGACCGTTTCATAAGTCTTGGATAAAATCATGAAATTAAATTTCTAATGTTGAATAGTAAAATATATATATCCTTCACTAAATGAAAATATTACCAATGGGAGGGTTCCACTACGTAGTGTTTGTTGTCAAAACGTATGGTGGACAATATATATTTGATGAACAATACATTTTTTTCTTAATCATAGTGTAGTTTACATACAATGGGCTCCTTAACCATACACCATCATCTATAACCAATACATGGTCAATCCAAATGTAAAATTATTTTTCATAGCATACAGTTCTAGAAACATACTTCACAATACGTAGAATTAAAGATCAAATGTACTATAGTGGAAATAAACCATACTGTTCATCATCCAACATAAGAATGAGTAAAAACTAATTGTACAAGATATATACAAATTGTTCCAAGAATATGGTTTGTTCAATATGTTACATTTATCAATGTATTGCATGAAACATGTTTCTAGAATACAAGAAAACACATTAAAAACACTATTACTAATATTCATTCTGAATTAAAATCATGAATATAATTTCAGACTACAAATTGTAAGGAATAATAATTTCCTAAAATAAACATAATGGGATATCATTATTAAAATAAACAAGGGTATTTGTGAGAATAATAATCTGTAATATTTATAGTGGATTGATGAGACAATACATGGCCCATCATATCCAACATTTTTATGCTCACAAAACCCATAAAAAAATTATAAATTAATTTTTTGGAAAACACTAAAAAAATAATATTTTAATAAAAATAGTTGTTTCATTGATGAAAAAAGTTACCAAATAAATATATTTATTCTATATAATAAAAAATTGTCTAAAAATTATTTGAATGTTGTTCTTATCCAATTTTAAAACCCTTTGATGATATAAAAATGAACGTATAAGAAAAAATGAAGTAAATAAATTCAATTTTGCACATAAAAATAAATGTGTATTTATAATGTAATGTTTTTATTAATAATATATCTGTTTTGGAAGTAAAAATAAACATATAATAAAATATATAAAACATAAAATAGAATAAAAATGAATTAGAATTTATTATAAAAAATGTATAAATTAAATAGGTGTTTTTCCGTGAGGAAATTGATAAACAAAATGACTGGTAAATGGTGAATTGTTTTGATAAGGAATGATTTTTAGTTCTTGTGAATCCTGAGCTAGTTGAAAAACTTATTTACATTCAAATATTTGTGCTTATAACCTCTCTAAAGTATTGTCTTCAAACTGCCTTATCAAAATTCATGAATCATGACTTAATTTTAAATTTTATATATTTTTTAATTTGATAATGTGATGATGGATATCCAATTTGTTTAATAACCTATGATATATTATCATTGAAATGATTAAAAATAATCCTAATGTTGGGTCAACATAAATTGAATTTCTCAAAAATGTCTTTATTACTATACACAATAATGGACAAAAATTCACTATTACATTGAAGAGAATGAAGCATTTCATTCATAACATATTTTACATCTTTGATAGCTTAAAATATTATGATTAGATCTATTTATGTTGGAGGTACATATGTATAAGTTAGGGGTGGATTAACATTACCTTTTATTGATTCAATTTGAGTTCCAAAACATATCTCTCATCTCAAATTTAAATGCATAAATATCCCTTTTTCGAACATAATTTTTCATAAAATTCATGAAGTTGATTTAAACAAACACTATGTCCAATCAGCTAGCATATGTATTTTTCAAATCAACTATGTTTTTTTGGATGCATCTAGTTCGTGATGTAGACTGGAGTTATCATCTTAAACCTTGTTAAAATCTATGAAAATACCTTTAATCTGATTTGATATAGAATCATATGTTCATTGCCCTATATTTTTGTATTGAGCATTAACTTCCAAAATAGGTAAATATATATCTATATACATCTCAATAGAAAAAACATAACATAATGGACTTTTATCAATTCACTAGGGACATATGTTGTTCCTTCCATGGAATGTCTAATGGCAGAGACAACCTAATGTTTAACAATTTTAGTGGTCCCAGTTTATTATTTGTATACATGTTGATCATCATGAGCTGTTATTTCTATTGATCTAGTAGAGGAACAACGAGTGGTTTATGTGATAGACATTCTACACATTGATCTTTAGGATGACCAGGATCTTCCAAATTCCATGATCTAGTAGAATCTGTATATCAAAACACTCTATCCTCATGATGGGTTTCCTCATTTGATAATTGGTGTTAAGACAAGTTACTCATGATTTTCTTCTTATGAAAATTCTTCCCAAAATTTATAACAAAGAATTATTTTAGCGGGCTATACAACATCTTCTACTCTGAATTAGCGAAATTCTTCATTTCTCAAACTAATTGAACTGGCCTACTTGAGGTTTCCGAGCTCCCCCTTGGTAACTTTTTCTGATTCTTATTGTTAATTTTAAGTCACTGGAAACAATTTTCTGTTTACTTTACACCAAAATAAAGCAAATTTTCTTGACATACCATATTTAAAAACACTAATGTGATGAAATTTCATTAAGAATTAAAAATATGAAACAAATTCATTATGAATAAATGACGAGAAAGGATCTAGACATATGGTTTGAATGGAAAAATTTCTTTTGAATTGAAACAATACCGAAACTATGTTAGCATATATCTGAGAAATTTCAACGTGATGACACTGATAAATATTACAATAACATAAATATATTTATTAAAATTATACTCTATCTATGTAACTCTGGGAGTGATAAATGTTTGAATAAACATTATCAAAACATTCTATTTTTCTTTGAGATGTTATACAAATATATTCCTAATATTTTAAAGACCAAATAGAACTGACATGATGTATTATGATTCTAGATCATTATTTCGGATTGATGGAGGATCTAAATGGAATACTCCTTCTTGATTACATTCTAAAATACGAGAAATTTCTAATCAGGAGACTGAAAACATATTGTCTTATCTTCGTGAAGATATCAATTCCTATAATTCAATAAAAGTAACTGTACATTGATATAAAAATTATTCAGTTCTATCTCATAAAGAAAATATGTATTTTCCTCATTAAACATATATTCCAAACCTAGAAATGCATGATCTTGTTTGAGAAGAGGGTTCATCTTGTACAACAATTCAAAATCTATAATTCTTTTTACGTCCATGTTTAAAGGCACACATTGATGATTTGGATATCTTGTTTCACCTTCATCTGATCACATGGTATTAATCCTTTATAATAATTATAAGGTTGAATGATTTCATATTTGAGGATTTGAAAGAAATGTGAGGTCTATGATAGATTTAACGATCTACAATCAAAGGGTAAGGAATGATAAAGGGGTTTCTAAGGGATGGTGGGGATGTCTTGTTTCATGTTCCAATTACATAAGGTTATCATTAAAATATTTAATTAAAAAATAGTTTCAAAATAAAAATTATAAAATCTTATTTATAAAAATAAATTAAATAATAATTTCACAATGAAATTAACACATTATAATAAATTATATTAATGTCAAATAAAAAAAATAACTGAAATAAATTAATAAATAATTTTTAACAGATTATAATAATTCAAACTCCCCCTTAATAAAATAAAAAGATAATGTGGGAAGAGTTTTATCAAAAATATTATTTAATTGATATTTGGTATTTAAAAATGCCATTGTTATATTTTATTAAGGTCGTGAACCCTTAGAAAATTATTTCATATATCTATATGCTTTGTCCAATAAGGACTGACATGTTTCCTTGAAATATATAGATGTACTATTATCATATAAAATAGGTATATTATTAAAATTAGGACAAAATTCATTAGTTTGTGTTTCATCGAAAATATTTCGGCACAATAACTACCATAAGAATCATATTCTACCACGACTATTGATTGAGAAACTAAGAGTTGTTTCTCACTCAACCATATAGACATGATTTTCTAAAAAAAAGTGACAGCTTCAAAATGTTCTTTTTAATCTTATCTATATCCTCTAAAATCTACATCTTAATATGATATTAATTTAAAATTAGAGGATTTTGGGGTAATAAGAGATTGAAAATTAGTTTATTTAATATATCTAAAATATCTTTTAACATGAGTAAGATGTGATTATTCTAGATTGGATTGAAATCGACTACATAGGCATATGGAAAAAATTATTGTTGGTCTTCTAGAATTGAGATAAAGTTTACTGCTATTGTTTCCTTGATAAAAATTATTTTTAATAAGTTTCATAGAATCATTAAAATCATATATTATATTGGTACATATGAGTTTTGTGTCAATCTTACTATTTATAGGTAAATTATTTTTCAATTAACCAGAAATATATTTAACTTTATTTTAAAAAAATTCTTAATATTTCTTAGAATTCGGAAATACTAATAATAAATTCAATTCTTCCATCATACTCATTTCAAATTATTTTTTTCATTAGATTGAAAAAATATATACAATGATTTTTATTTAACGAATTGAAAACCACTTTATCAACATAAATTTGTACTAATACAATATTATAACAAAAAAAATTTAGAAGGAGAAGGATTTAAAAATACCTTTGAAAATCCATTTTCTAGAAAAAAAAGGTTAATACTTTATACCATTCTCTAGGTTCCAGCTTAAAGACAAAAATTTATTTGGTATTTTTAAAAATAGAATATGTTTATGTGGTTTTTCAAAAACTGTATGTTGTTCAAAATGATATTTCACGATTAAATATTCATTTAAATGTATGATTCAAAATCAATCTGATATAATTTAAAATTCATGTGAATGGAATAAGAAAAAAGGATTCAAATGGATTCTAATATTCTTATAGGTGAAAATGTTTTATCATTATTCATAGCTTCCTCCAAATTATATTCTTTAGAGAGTAATCTATATTTATTTTTGTTTATGATCCCTTGGTTATCCTATTTATTACATAAGATCCACATAGTTCATATTACTAGATGTCTGAGGGACAAGTAACTAAATCCCAAACTACTGTTCTTCTATATTGGAATAGTTATTCTCACTCAGATAATAGCCAAATATTATCTTTTAAATAATCATTAATATATTTGGGTTTTAACTATGATAAAAAAGATTATAATTAATCTAGGTTTCCTAAAATTCTTATAGTTACCATTCTTAGGTATAGGTCTATTATAATAGTTTCTATATGATGCTTTTTATGGTTTATTACTATGAATTTATGAAACATTCAAGGTATTTAATTTCATTTTCTTTTGAAATTGATAAAATTTAATGCTTATCATTTCCAAGTATTCTATAGTGGTTTCAAGTCACGTGTTTTTCAAACAGGTCAATAAATTCATATGTTTGATCATTCTCTTTAATAAAAGTGTCAGTTTTATCAAAAATCACATAAACTAATTCTTCCATAATCATTGAATTTTTATTAAACATTCTACAAGAATTAGAAGTCATAGAATATTCTAAAAATATTCCTTTAACAGTTTTTAGATTAAATTTACCTAGGATTTCCTGAGTATTCAAGATATATACATATTATTTAAACACATTAAAGTACATTACTTTTGGCTTCATTTTATTTCAAATTTTTTAGGCTGTATTTTTAATAATTGTTCTTAATAAAATTCAATTCATAATATAGATACATATTCTTAAAGCTTCTTCATAGTAGTAGGAATGAAGAATATATTTATTCAACATTATCCTTGCAATTTCATTAATATTTGTAATTATTTTTTAAACAATTCATTTTTCTTGTGGCATTCTTTGTACAGATAAGGTGGGTCTTATACACATATTTTGGGAAAAATAATTAAATTCTTGATTCTAAAATTTTCCACCCTGATCAATTATCAGTTAAAATATTTCAAAATCTTTTAAATTTTTAACAATTTTTCAAAATATTTCAAAAATAATGAATATTTGACTTTAATGTTTTAGAAAATAAGGTCATTTAAATCTAGAATAATCATCAAATAAAACATAAACATACAAATCACCAGAATGAATTGATACCCTAGATGGTCATATGAAATAAATATAGAAATTTCTAATTGTCTAGATGTAGATATTTTGATAGTTGAATTGAAAGATGGTTTTTGTTGTTTTCAAAATCGTCATGAAACATAGAATCTATCATCTTCAATTTTATGTCAAGGTAAATCAAAAAAGAGATTTTTCATTAAAAATTTCAATAAATAATATCTATTACTATCCATGTCTTATATACGAGAACGATGAATCATTTGTATATGAAGTTAAACAATTCAGTTTCTATTTACACAAGGAATTAATATCCAATGTATAAACATTATGAGTTCATTGTGCTCTAAATTTATGAAATTTATATTTTAAAATAGATATTGAATATAAAGATAAATGAACAAAAAATTCATCATCAAGAAGTTTGGAAATACTTAACATGTTGTGTTTCAACACTTGTACACACATTACATTATTTATTTAGATGGTATTTGGGTCTCTAATAGTTCTAAATCCCCAATCATACTTTTTTAAATGTCAGTAAAAGTGACTGGACCTCGATCCATTTCATTCAATGTATAGAAATTTATGAGTCTCCACTCATGTGTCTTGAGTAGCCAATATGCATATACCATATATAATTTCTCTTCCTATTGTATTTCTCCTATAAAATAAATCATGTAATTGATTTTTTTAATACACATATTTTCTTTGGTTAATAATTGTCAATGCACAATGATTTTTGAATCCAACACTACTATAGTTTCTCAAAATTTAAATTCTCAGCTTCAAACATTTTTTTTAAATAGAATCCTTTTTAATTCATTAATTTTATGATTTATGAAATATTTTTTTTTGAGTAATGACATTTTATTCCACAATAAAATCATGTAGCATTATTATAATATGGCAAAAAATAATTTTGTATAATATTTATTTTTCATCCTTACTTCATTTTAAAATTTTGAATATTTATAAAAAATTATTTCATTGAATTCCATTTAGAATATTTTCTACATTTTTTAAAAAATAGAGCAACACTTTTATAAAATTATACTTCCTCCAGGATTTATTTTATTATTTTTTCATGGTCAACAGTTTTTTGTATAGAGGAGTTGAATTTTTTTAAATAAGATCCTTTCGTTTTTTATCATAGTGTATCATTTACCAAAAACATCATTTTGAATATTTTTCAATGTTTTATGACACTTTATTAAAAAATCCTATTTCTCTTCTAGAATATACATTTATAAAGATTATTTATCATTTTAAAAAAATTAGTATCAAAATTTGAAGAGAAATAGGTTTTTACCTCTTTATCATCATTATCCATAAATAACATGTAGGCTATGATATTTATTTCAACATTCTATGAAAATTATTTTGAAGTGATGCAAGAATCATTAGATACACAACAAGTACCTATCATGTCTGTTTTTACATTCTTATCATATTCATCATACTTTTGATATTTATTTTTTACCCTTTTTCATTTATCATTAAATTTGGGGAAATTAGTTTTGATGTGTACTAATTTTTTTTATTCCAAAAATCCTACATAATAGGGTTTACTTTTATCCTTCTAGATGTATTTTATAAGGAATATTTAATTCTTATTGAATATAAGGAAGTTTTGGGATAAATAAGCCAATTTTATTTTAGAGTCTAAGGAATCTATGGTTTTGTTTGGTTTGACACCTCATTTTGGTTTTCTTTCATGATTATGAGTGGTCACCATAAGTGCAGTATATACCATTTTACTAGAATTTTGTGATGTTAATTTTCATCTTTCATTTCTCCTTCATACATTATCAAAGTCCTAATTAATTCAATCATAATCAAATTCATGATAGGTGGTGTTTTTTTGAATAGTTGTAGGTATTCCAATACATTTATATCGAAGTACTCTATGTACATTAATTGCTTGATGATACTGATTGATGGGATTTACAGAGGCAGTAATATTGTTAACAATATCTATTAACCGTCCATTTATTTATGTGGTTATTTCACCATCAATAATTATAATTTTTACAATAATTAATTTTACAGTTTCATACCTCTTCTATATGATTTTATCTATTCCATAATATGTGACTACTAGTTTTTCCACATTTCATACGTAGTTTGACATTTTTATCCTCGATTAAATTCATTTGGTCTAAGACCACAAACGATATCATTGATTTCTTTTGAATTTTTTTCATACTCATGAATCTATTGTAGCACCACCAGTTTATGGTTTCACAGGAATTACGCAAGGAGAACTGATCTTTGAATAGACATTGAATCTAAGATTCATTAATTAGATAATCATGTGAGATTTTTATCATCCTTATTTGTCACCATAAAATTTTGGTACATATACCATAGAAATTACTTATTTTAGATCATCCATTTACCCCTTCCTTATATATATCTTATTCGTTATATTTTTCTAGATCATATACACAAAATATTACCGTTAATACCAATTTGTTGGTTGGAATAATTCAAATATTACACAAGAGTGGTTGAATTTTTTCTTTTCCAAAAACCCAATAGATTGTTTCTTTTAACTATTATTATTATTTCTGCAGATATGTAGTGTTCTATTCATTATTAATTTTTGAATAATATATATATAAATATTCAAAAAATTATATATTCGATTAGGGAAGAAATACCCCATTGTCCACCCCACCAATAATCTATCAATTAGCTTGGTTAATTTCACCAGAATGTTTTAATTTTCACAAGAAAATAAAATTCAAAACTATGTGAAAGATGTTGATACCTTTAAAAAAAGGCCAAAGAGATCATTTGGTTCTTTTATAGGGAACCAATATTCCACAACATAGTACAAAAAAATAGAAACATCTCCAAAAATGAGTATTTTAAGAAAGGTGATCTCAAGGGATCATGGATAAATAGGAAATTATACAAGAGTCTTAAGGTGGAACTATTACATTTATCTCTTTGAAATGGTTACAATTAATCATTTTAGTGAATACATAATGTGTTAGCAACGTCCTATTTTACTCTCGTGATTTCATGCTCTTCAACAAGTGTATTAGGCTCACAAGAAAGCTTGGGTAATAACAGAGGTAATTGAGGAAAGATGATTGAGTCCCTGGTGCTTTTTCATAGTAATCCTCTAAGAGAGATTAATATAAATAGTTCAGACATCTTGAATAACAGTTGTGGAGTCTCAATTAAACAAAATGTTATTCAAACCCCTTTCATGTTCAAATTATACTGCATTAATCAATACCACCATCTTTGCATCTAATGTCGTTGAATTACCCCATGAGGCATAATGGTATTCTATAGAACCCCTACAGTACAAGGATGAAATATTTAGATCTACAGAATTTGTTCCTCTTTCACAAATAATAGTTTCAAATGAAAATTTTAAAATTACTATTAATGATATTGACTAGAATACAATCATATATGTGAGTTCTTATATTTAAAAATAAATAATGATAGAATATATAAATAATTTACCATGTTTTAGAATCCCATATCCAGAAATGTTTCCTGATATATCGTGGAAATTTATATATTAGAAAATTCCAAGATTTTATAACAAATAATATGAAAATAAGTAATTTTATTTGAAAAAATAATTTTGTTTTAATAGATCAAAATGATAATTTTATTTGGAAGAAACTGATATTTTAGTTAATAATTAATTCTAACTGGAGCATTGTAGAAATATTAGATAAAACTATGAATTTAAATTTTAGACACGGATGTTTCAAGAATATGGTTCCATCACAAAATGGAAAATACTCAAATGTATTGTTTTACTATGTAGCATTGATTATAAAATGGATTGGTTGATAGTGTATGGTTGACGAACAATACATTTGATTATCATTACGTCATGCCTCTTGTGATGTTGGAGTGTGTTGGTCCAATATCCTATTAGTTGGATTTAACAAAGAGGTATCATGCCATGATATATTTCTTCTATGTATCTCATCTACATCATTAATTTTCTATCCCATATCAATTATTTAGTCCATAAGAAAATCAGCTCAATGTGGTTTTGTCTATAGAGGAGCATCAAATACCAATCGTCGATCGACCCAAAAAGGCTCTCCAAGGATGTTTATTTCCTTCAGTTTGGGTTATATAGAAATATTGGTATGAAAAAAATAAGTCTTGGGAGAGAGGGGGAAAAGTACATGCTATGTGGATATATCTTTTCTCGGACTATGTTTTACCACTCTCAAAAAGGATTCACAGGGATGAGTTATTTTATGGGCGGAGGGTGGAGGTTGTAATGCCATATCATTTACGAGAGGTAAAATTTATTTTAATTTTTTAAGTATACCTTCATTGAAGATATATCTTCATTATATACTAGATAACCATGAAAATAGTCTATATCGTTCCTATGTTGGAGGAATGAAGAAGAATGTTGAAGACATATGACAGAACAAACACGCAAAGTGAATTGTTCTTTCCAGATGAATATCACAATGTTCATTGTGTTTTCCTACAGGGACCCCATTATTATATGATTTTTAAAATATAAACATCACATATATAATGGGGTTTTTAAAAGAAATAATTGGGGTAGATCCTCTCTTATATAGTTCACCCATAGTTATTCCCCACAAGAGCCCTCCTATCATAATGCGTCTCCAACACCTAAACATAGTGTTTCATATCCGTCCATTATATGGACTCTAATATAGCAACCAAATATTTATTTTGATAACCACTAATTATCTCTCTATTCCCCTTGAACTATTCATACATTATTTCCAATTCAATAAAATAATCCATATTTTAATAAAATTTTTTGATTCTTCTATTTTATTCAAATTAATGAAAATATAAGGGATGATACTGGATGAGTCGTCACATACCAACGTAAGGTTGGTATTGTTTTTATTTTTCTCTATTTGTAGATTTTTTATATGATACATCATTATATCATGAACCCAAACTTTTGGAAGATCATTCTAAAGGTTTAATTAATTAAATAAAACAATGTTTCTATTTTTAGATTTATTATAGAAACCTATAAAATAGCATCATAGCTTGACCACCTAATTGTGATCCAGCATTAATGGTGTGCCATTTAAAACTACCTAGGGGCCTCATTCCTTGAAATCTGTTAATCCATCAATTGAGGTGCTTGATTTCCCATTTCAATTTATTATAAAGATTTTAATAAATAGTAGTTGTTTTTGTTCTAAATAAACATGTACAGTTACTTTAATATGAGGCAGATGTCAGTTTCAATCATAAATATTGCTTGGGTGGGACAATTGAACAATTTAAATTTGATCTTGGAAATTAGTCTCAACATAATGGGATAGATATGTGTTTTATTTTATAGAATACAATGGAACTTTTCACTAGGTGGATTCCATATGCACTTTACCCGTGAGAGATATATAGTTCTCTAGTGGATTTCATTGGACATGCATAGTGGGAAATTTTGTTACACAACTCTATAAGGGATAAATAATTTTGTATGTGTTATACAATGGAAATTAATAGTGTTTTATGACTTTAGACTATGACGAGAGTTATATGTAGGATACCTTTATAGATCACCTTATAAATACTCTTTTAGTAATGTGTACTTATAGTGATCCTAGATATATACTTGGGGTCCTTTATACAGGTCACCTTGGATGGTCTTATTATTTATTTCAGCTAAGAACCAAGGATTCCTTACGTTATATTTAGGGATGTGTCATCAACGTAAATGAACATTCTTGGGTTCAGTCCATTCTTACACAGAGATCTTCAATGTCCCAATGATTCTTACCGTCAATTAGTAATATGATATTTTAATGATATGAATTTACATATATATCTCTATTGGTATTTTTTTCATTCATATAACACATATGTAAATGTTGAATGTATTTTAGAGAAATCTGGTATAGGCTGACGAATGTAAGGTCATTCGGGTATCCCATGAAGAACCTAGACCTAATGTGGTTTATTTATTTATTATTGGATTTACCCTTACCTTTATGTGTTCCCACCTAATTTTATATTCACACACTTAATTGTTATATAATACTATTTTGGTGGCCTAATTAGTATTTCTGACATCTTATTCGGGCCACCTATCGTAACTGAACTGAATTAGTGATAGAAGGGATAGAAATAGGGATGCACCCAGCTTCTAATTCTTGATTTCCAATACATGGATAGAGTGCAAGACCAGAGGATTGAGTCTATGATCGAGGTGAAAGTAGAGGTTTATTTTATTATTTTGGTATCTTTTTAGGGAATGTTGTATATTCTTTTACCCCAGTATCCATTGTACATTCTTTTTTATATAGCATTGGTGAATGATATTCATTTTTTTAAATGAAATTGATTCATCTTATGTCTGTTGGTTATGTTGGATGACTTATTATTATTATACCAACTCTTATTAATAATTATTTAATATTTTTTATAATTATTATTCCATGTCGTTCCAAACACAACTCAAGAGGGACTATTCAACCCATGGACACACCCTAGACCCTTTTTACTAAATCAGAAGCCTTTGGCATATAGGGAGGCAATCATGAGTTCATATGGGCAACTGTCTGGGGGGAACTATTTTGTTTCTTCTAGGATAGGACACTACATAATGAGTGGCCTAAAGCTAAACACATTTATAGGCACTCATAGTTCATATTATTTTGTTATTTAAATTGTATTTTATAACCATTGAGAATTATTTGAGAATATTAATGTTGTATGCATTTTTATCCTAATATAATGTAGGAAATAAATATTAAAAATTGTGTCCTTGAATTTATTAATTAAATTAATAAAATTTATTTATGAATCATTCATTTTTTGATAATAAAAAGAATTTATGATCAATAATTATTGTCCTTAAAAAAATTTTATTTAAGAAATGGATGGAGAATGGAGATATTTATATAATAAGTGGTGTGATGGGAAATTATATGATTATACCAACGAGCTATAATCTTGGATAATAGAATGTGTAAAATAAAACTATAGTAATTCTCTCCCAACTATCAAAATCTATGAATAATTACAAAAAAATGTTTTCCACTTAAATTAACCAAGGAAGGATAATCTTACTATCAATCCATTCATGTTTTATCATCCACCCTCCTTTAGTGGAACTTCTATTCAAATTATTGTTCTGTAATGGACCAATACGATGGAAAATATATTTTCACATTCTCTTGATCCCATTTCAAAAAAAGGATTTCCTCGCTTTCTAACTTATAGAAGGAGGATCTCGAAATGGGATGGATCTCATTCATGAACCAATAAATAAGATGAAATATACACTCTTTAATAAGAGTATATCAAGTAATTACTCATCCACATGAATATTCCTCAAAATCATTGTATAAAAATGGAGAGTGAATTCAATGGGATGAAAAAAATTCGAATGATACACTTTGTAATTATTATGTAAACATCACAATGATCATAGGGATGACTCTTATTATATATCCCAACTAAAAATAGAGATCAAATACAAATTTGGTTGCTTAAAATCAATCCTTTGAATTGAATTATCCATAAGATAAATTGGATTTTATGATGAGATTATTCTATATGCACTGAATGTTGAGATGGAATTTCAAGACTGTAATTATTTCCTAGAAAGGAAAATAATGGAAGAATATCAAGAGAGAATTAATGATATGTCACGTGAAGTTATGAATTTAGAACCCCTAACATTCCAAATATATGGGAATAAATACTAGGTTAATTTATTTACTAGATTAGGGATGTGTTTTATGTGTTGAAAATTAGGCCACTAAGCCCATAACTATCAAGGTAATTATATGAGTCCAATTATCACAATAAGGGAGAATAATTTCCTAGATAATGATTCAACCACACTGTAATTCATCAAGTGAAAGGATTTTTGACATTACGTGAATCAATTACTGAACCCTCAGGGTCATTCGAAAAAATAAGTCCCAATAACCTCCCAAAATGAGGGAATAATTAATGTAATTTATAATCACTACCATTAAGTTAGAGAATTACAACCAAGTTATATGAGGTAAAATTTATCTATATTCTCGAATTTCTAACACCTTATTCTATCTTAGGTAATCACATTATTTTATATCACAGAATTTCATTATGAATGTATAATGAACACACAAAGCAATTTATGCTGAAGAATCAATGAAAACATATGTGGGGAAAATGATAACATGTAAGAAAAATAAATTTTATGAAACTGTGATTTTTGGGAGAATACATACTTCATATTCAACACTTTTTACTTTGGATGGATTTGAAATAATATTTGGTATGGATATGTTTCCACTACATAAATCAAATATCTCTTCATGGAAGAAAGTGATATAATTTAATATCTAAAATCAAAGTCTTTTCATGTATCATTAAATGAATTGTAACCTAATTATATTGGAAGAAATTTTATAATATGGACATAAATACACATCATCGAGGGGTTTTGTAACACCCCAAGCTTCTACAGTATGTTTCCTTTTTAAATAATTCAATTGTGTGTGATGTACACAACACCGAGTTTAAGCTTGCCATGACCAATCAAACAATCCGTTTAAAAAGTAGTTATGAGTAGTACTTCCTATTTTTTTAAATTTTATAAATATTATTTTTCCATACATTATTAATTTTTCGATTCAGAAAAAAATTAGTTTATGGTGATTTTTCCAAAATTTTCTTATAACTTTTAATTTTTATGAATAGAGAAAAATATTTCGTTATTGTTTAAAACTGACATTTTATTTAAATAAATAATTTTAATTTAAATTTATTTTATAGTTAAAATAGATATATAATACCTATATTAGTCCAATGTAATTAATTGAGTCAATTTATAAAATAATTTGATATAAATAATTTT
The DNA here is from genome assembly GCA_963277665.1 of Viscum album. Lineage (NCBI taxonomy): Eukaryota > Viridiplantae > Streptophyta > Magnoliopsida > Santalales > Viscaceae > Viscum > Viscum album. Next base: position 902,307,407 of record OY728165.1, on the reverse strand, counting down.
ATTGACCTTTTTAACGTCTTTTACCCACCTACTATGCACATTTGAAAATTTTAATAAAAAGTAATTTTACCATTTCTAAGGAAAGATTTTAAAAATTATATCAGATATGATTTCAATAAATATATAAAATATGGATAAATAGGATTAAAATAATTCTTTTATAATAGTAGCATTTGAATTTTATTTACCACAATTAAACATAAATAGTGTAATTAATGGTAAAAATAATATAATAATAATATAAAATTATTCCAAAATATGTCATAATTCTGTTGGATATGTCTTTTTCGATAATAATCAACCTTAAGACAAAAATATGATCCTTTTTTATCCACATGGATTATATTAGGACATTTATTACGTTTTATTTAAAGAAGAGTTAAAAGTGAAAAATTCAAATGTAAAAAACTAAACCATTTTTAATATATGGTAATTCATAAGATATATTCCACAATAATATTTATTAAAACGAAAAAAATACTTCCTAAATCATGGTATTTTATTTTTTATTTTTTGTCATTATATAATTAAATTTATTTATGATAAAATACTAAAGCAGTAATTACCCAATTAATGAAGGATTAAAATAAATGATATTATAAACATTTAAATAAATTTAAATTTAATTGTTTGATTCCATTTATGAATTTTATTGATGTAATTGACATATTAGGTATAATTAAATTCATTTGGTTTTAAAAAATCAAGTTGATATGACTTTAAAAAATCAACTACTAAATAGTGACAAAATTGACATCAATGTGTTTTCAAAACAAATACTCTTATATTCAATGATAAAAATCATAAAAACATATAGTTTTGAAAAAAAAAACATTTATAGTGATAGAAATGTCAGAAATTATCCTCTTTAGGTTCTATTGGCTTTATATTGTAATGATATTAACCATGTATTATTAAAATAAAATAAGACATGGTAAGAGTTAACTTATTTTACAAAGGGTTAAATCTAAAAGAATATGTTATGTTTATAGCATAAGCATCTCTAGAATCTATTGGTTGAAATTATTTATACCCATTTTCATCTTAATCTCAATATAAATCAATTTGGATCTATTGGAATTAGAATATCATTTTATAATAAATTAATATTTCTGGCATTTTATAAAGTGCCCATCACCTCTATTATAAAAGGGAACCTCCATTTACCATTAATTCACACCTCCAAAGCCCATTGTATTGGCCAAACCCGGCCAAAATAACCCTCCAACATCCCTCAATTCATCTTAGATGAAATAAATTGGACAGAAATCCAACTTAAGGTTTCCATTTTTGGAAATCAAAAGGAAACACCCGAAGAAGAGGTAATCATTTATCCCTTCTTTCAAAGTTCATTTCTTCTTATACATCCACATACTAAGTTCATACCATAATAAAATATTAACTACAATATATAATATATTATAAGATGTTATCAATATTATGGTAAAACTATATTCCTCTTTTTACCCATCCTATAAATGACTATACCAACATGCGTGCATACCTACGACATATCGTCTCCACGCAGTGGTGTAAATTATATTTCATGTACACATTATTTCTATGGGTATAAAAAGGAAAATAAATAATTAAAATAATAAATATAATATAATATTGTTTCATCAAAATTTATATTCCATCCCATTCCATACAATTTGAGTATTATGGAAATGATATCCTCGCACATGCGTACATACGGCTAACTGTCAGCACAACATGTTGAGACACATCTTTCATATTCACCATCCAATAATGAATAAAAGAATAAATATTATAAATAATTATGAAATATGTGACATAATAATTCTTCAAGGATGATATATATATATACACAAATATATTATTCACATACTTCCATACCATACGAAAATTGAAGCAATGTTTATGCAAACGTACATCCTACCATCTCTATGAATGGTGTATTTCATTTTATATATAAATTTATTTTATATATAAATATATATTTATATAAATTGTATTATTCATTATCACAGTAATTTAATAATTTTCAATATAATATGATCAAGAATAACTAGTCAATACACGTACGATAAACAAACATGTTATTACCAGAAATGTTACATTAACATGGAATTGTTAATAAATGGGTAATATAAATTCATAAAAGAACCATAAATGATATCATAAAAATTACTATGATTATGATATAAGTTAATAATATGTTTAATCACATTATACAGAAGTTTCATATTCTTAGGGAGAGTATCATATCTAAGGTAAGGATAAATTTATCAATCTCACTATAATCTAAAATTGGTTATGTGTAAGTTTTCACTAGGACATATTTATCATCAATGTCCATGTTTTGTAAAAATGTCTTCATAAGAATTATTTTATGGTTTTTTAGAAGTGTCTGTTTAACTATATCATTATTATTAATCTTTTAAATATTTTTTTTTCTATATATTTTTAATTAATATCCTTGTTTTCAAAATTATTTTATGGATTTATTTATATATACATCATAGTTTTAGAATGTTAATTTATTTCATAATATTGAAAATGGTATGCGATGATTTTATTCAAAAATCCCTTTTAAATGTCTTACTTTTTAAATTTTTAGAATTTTAAATGATGTCATAAAAAATGGATATTTATCTCAAAGAGTTTTACTGATAATTTTCCACTATGTCAACATTCATTATCAGATATTATTCTTGATTGAGTTTGATTCATTATAAATTCAATATTCTATATTTTATTAAATGTTTTGGGATATTTTTGACCGAAGATGTTCTATTCTTATACTATTCATTGTTTATCGGTAAATTATTGGAATTTTGTATGGTATTTTCAATCTATTTGTTATTGTTATGTTTCACCCTTTTCATGAGATGATGTCTCATCCACTTAGGAGTATTATCACTAGAAAGTGAAATTTATATGTGTATTATCTTGTATTGATATCCAACCATCAAATAATATTTATGAATATCATCATTGGACTTCAACGTTATTATCATATTAGGAAACATCTAGGAAATTATTAGTGTGATAGATATTATAGTTCTTTATCTCATTAATGTAAGACATAAGAAAAATCATTAAGTGATAATTAATTTTTTAATTATCAGGCCAATGAATATAAAGGTAATATAAAGTATAAAGTTTTAATCTATGGGGAACCAAATCCAACAACATTATCATTCTCTATTCAAACTAATGATTCAGAATACATATAAAATACTTTATTCAAGTCATTCTATACAAATAACATATTTAGTAAAAAAATTATAATAAAGGCATATAAAATTGATTATATAGAACCCCTAAAGATAAATAATAGTTTCCTAGGTTTGAATAAAACATGTACAAGTATCTCTTAGAATTATTTTAACTCATATTCATATCCCATTTCATATTATTATTAATATAAACATTTTTACTCACAAATTTCCAATAATATTTGAGAATATCAAACTAAATTTTATATATTTTTCTAATAACATTAAGTAACTCCCATGTTGATTTAACAAATAAGATTAAATTTAAAAACATTTACTTTGAAAAACTCGCCATCCCACAAATTTTGCGATTTTATAATAAAATAAATTCATATATCATAATAATTCACAAAATTCAATTCCATCTATAGATTTATATAGATTTGATTCCAAAAAAAATATTAAAAATATCATGAAAAATGTATCATATGTACGTAAATGAAGAAAAATTAATGCGGGTATCTATACTAACTAAACCCCCAAATTGACAAACGTCCTATAATATAATTTAAATGAATAATCGTAATGGGAGACTGAAAATAATGAAATATATATAATTAAATTCAAGAGAAAGAATATAATAAAATTGAAAATGACTCCACAAGTGTAATGTGTATCCCCTCTTATAGTGTCCTTGGGACACATCCCCTTCCTAAAATGAATTCAAGTTCCAACTAGATATAATAAAGGGATAAATATAGGGATTCTGAATAGAAATAAAAAAGTGAACTAACTAAATAACTAAATTGAACATAAAAATGAAAATTTTAATGAAAAATATTTAGATATCATTGAGGTTCCCCCCAACGGTGATTTAATTTAAATATTTTGTTTCGTTTCATTCCAACTATTTTACTATAGTCTATGAGTAGGTTTGGATTCCGAAACAATAACCCCTATATATTGTATACACATTTTATCTTCACAATGAAAAAAATAATTCCAATATGTGAGGATTCATTGTAGAAACCACATGATTATCATTTAAAACGTTTAATTGGATGAACTTATAGATAATAAAGTATTATAAACCATAAAAATACCCCCTTTTATGTGATATTATGTTTGGGTCCTGGGAGGGTGGAACTATAGTTTCGGTTTCACTTGATTTTATATAGTCTTCATAGCTAGAATATATCACTAATATCTCATTCCCCTATTATTTTTGAAATTTAAAAGTACCAGGACATATTCATCCATGAAAATTAAATGTATTTCACTCTTATATTCTTCATTCTTAATTATATATATTTTTTTATAAAAATAAATTCCACTATTAAATGTATTGTGTGAACCTAATAGATTATTTCACATTTATAGCGATGAAGTTCCATCAATGATATATTACAATTATTAAATTCCATCAGAAAAGTGACAAAGTGAAGAAGTACCATACTTAGAGTAAATAACAGAATCAAAATCCCAAAATCGAAATTTTAGATATATATATCATTTGAATTTATTCTATGAAAATTTAAAATTATTTTTTTTTGAAAGAGAGATATTGGGATTACAATTTTTTATTACTCTTAATTAAATCCTCAAATTTTAGGCTTCCTATAATGACAGGGAAGGCTTAAATAAAGTTCCTCAATGATAACGTCACCATGTTAATGAAATGAAATCAACGTGGACACTATATAAAGCATAATGACTATTGTCTCTACCAATACAACAATGTCACAATTGAACTATTTAGTGTTTAGGTGGAATCCATAAGAGGAAAAATAATATCATTTATAGGAGCATCAAGTGACCCCTCAATGTACAATTCTACAAAATTCATGAATATTATCCCTATGAGACTTATGACTAGTAAGTTCTGTAGCATGATAATCCTCTACAAATATATGGTATTTTCCTTTATGGTCTACTAATGTTCAGATGAAAAATAATTGATAATGATCATATGATAATGTACACCTTTAATTTGAAAACCATACCTTTAGAGACAAGATGGATATATAAATAATGATAGAGTATTTATTGTGAGTATCCCCAAACAACCAGACAATCCGGAGAACACAAAAAATTATGACTATTTAAACTATTGATATATGTTTAAAATGTTTAATATTTTTAATATCTTATGAATGACTTTATGAATAAATTTTACTAATATATCTATTTTACCATCTAATTTTAATATTTCATTTTTTAAATAATGAGAAAACTATTTTATTTGGACATCCCCCTATCATGGTCCTTCAAAATATTAACTAGTTTATATATAACCAATTATTGTATTCTAGACCAAGATCTATTAATTTTAGTGTTTTGATCATTGGCCCAAAACACCCAAATATGGAGGTGAATATTTGTTCATATTTTATTTTTGAATCATAATGGATATTTTTTGGCATTTCAAACAAAACATTCCAACCTATTGAGTTCAATCATGCATAAAAATTAACAAAAAAATAAAAAATTTAATAAAAATAATAATTTTCTTGGATCTGATTGATGTAATAATCCCTGGAGTATACAATAAATAAGTTTTGATGTAAAAATCATATCACATTTCATTATCTTCATTACAAATTTTGGGAATGAATACTTCCAAAATGGGGTCTACTACCTCTAACAATTTTTCTATGAACTATTTTATGAAAGAGTAAAAAAGAATAAATTAAATATATGACACATTGATGATAATTTCCATAAAAATATTCAAGAAAATTTCAGTAAGAGTTTTTATATATCTAGCAATAAAATTATTGATCAAATTCTTATCATCAATTATGTTATCTATTGGAACAACTCACATAATATAATTTTATGTTCCCCCATACTCTCTAGAATAATATCGTTTTCATACAATTTATCTATGAATAAGATTTTCCTCTTAAAATATACTCAAAACAATAAGGAATTTTTTCCCCTTGATTGACTATAATTAGCACTATATTTTGTATCATTAATTAATTAATTCTATAATGAATATTATATAAAAGGAAATATTCAAGAAAACTGAAAAAATTTATAATTTTATATATTCATCCACCACATCAAGTTCATGAAACAACTATGTGGTTGACTATATCTTATTATATAATACCAAATATCATGGGTTCCAAAATAAATATTCCCAACGTATCTAGCCATTTCATCATATAATGTTTTTAAATCATAAATTCACAAAGATATGGTGATTACATAATCTTTTTTTAAGAATTATCCTTAAATCCAAAATAAATCCAGAAAAAATTACATTGATCAAATCAATTAAAATATAACTTTTTTATTTTCTATAAAATTTACTATAAAATGATTATTTTAATATATAATACCATTATAAAAAACAAATATTGTACCAATAACTTTATAACAAAAATGATTTGGAGTAAAAAAACTATGTTTCTCATTTCATTTTATGAAAAAAAATTTCCTCAACCATGACTTGTAAAATGGAGTGGTATACCTTGATTATCTCATTTTGATAGTCAACAAATATATCTCCGAAAAATAACATGGTTATTTTCAATATTACTATAGAATATATAGATTATCTAAACTAAAATGGATTTTACTATGCCTAAAAATAAAACTTCACATGGTGGACTATCTCACTATAGAGTAATCCACTATATTGTTGCATGGTGTAATAAATTTCCAAAATAAAACTACAAAGTTTATCAATTACTCAAAAAATATCCATTTTAGTCCATATTAGTATTTTTCATAAAAACTATAATATTCCATCAACTTGAATTAAGGGACAAAATTTCATAACCAAAATAAATGTTAACATTTATTTATATTCTAAAAAAATTCAGATCTATGAATTCTAAAAGATCATTGCCAACATTGAGTGTCTCATTTTAATTGTAAGCTAAGATAATATTGATCAAGACCATGGTCATTTTTGGGATCCTCGTGGAATAAAAATATTTTCCCAATATAAAATGGCATCCACATTGAAATTAAATAAGTTTTTTATCTTATTTCGTCTCATCATGGCATAATCCACTTCATTAAATCATAGTCCAGTCAATTTACTACAAAAAACACATTAAAATTTTACAAACCCTGCCATTATTCTCTAAAAATGAAATAATATCCAATATCATCTGTAATTATCAAATTTTGTCCATGGATTACCAATAAACATAATAATTAGTCCCCGTGATTTATAATCCAACTCATAGAACTACCAATGTCCTTGTTAAAGATTCATTCACTAATATAGATAACATTGCTTCTAATATTCTTCACCTTTGGGATTGTATGAAATCATAAACCAGAGTGATATAAAAAAATTGACACTCTATAAAAACTAAATACTAATAGAATAACTCATCCATCACTCTATGAATATATATATAATGACCAATATAGAAAGTAAGAGATGTAAAATGAAATATATGCATCATGATATACATTTTAACATTATTATTAATTAACCTCTTGCATGTTACTTTAGACCATGAAAGTACCATATCGCCAATGACTCCCCAATTTCATTCCATATAGAATATCTCCATACTATTACTAGAAAAAAGAACATTCCCAAAATTGTATTGATTTTTGATTGATCAAACATTAAAGTTGAATTTTTCTCTATCTCTAGTATTAAAAACTACATTATAAGTGTATATAGGGTTAATTTCTCCCCCTTAATATATGAAATGTACTCCGAAATCACTTTTTCATATTAATTTATTTGTTCACATATATATATTATATTCCTGATTTCATTCATTTATCCATGTTTTCATTAATTTGAAAATGATTTTTTACTTAGACCAATTCATTAAAAAAATTGTAATATAATGATCTATATATTGTTCACCCGTACTTTTATTATTTCTTGAGGTGTTTATGTGTCGAACATGTGAGGGATTTTTTTTCAGTTTGGATTGGGTGGTTATTTTCTATCTCGATATTAAATTAGGGATTCTAAAATTTGAAGATGGAATTATTTTATTTTTAGAAATTGTTTAGGGTCAAATAAGAGATTAAAGTGTTTCAGAGGGTCCAGATGTGCTGGAATATACAATACTAAGACTTCATCTTGAAATAGGTTACCTATTGATGAATTAATGGGTACCCAGTGAGTTTGTCAGTTGATGTGGGCTCCTAGGGGTGACACTAGGCACCCAATTTCTCAATTTTGGGTACTTTGTTGTCCAAGATCTAATTTTTCATTTAAATGTAATGTTTCAGACTTTTAACTCAAAAAATATTTCATGAATTTTCTATAATATGATATCATTCATATCTATGAATTCACATTTCTCTTATAAGGGATCATATGGATCTATATATCACATAATAACTCTTTTTTACCTCTTGGTTTTTTAAGCTAGTATTTTAAAATATATCATAGGAAAACACTATCTTCTTCAACTTCTTCTATATTCTCTCATTTTCTCTTGATTTTTCAATTATTAGGTTACTGACTAATTATATTTCCTTCAAGTCATTGTGGAATTCATAAAAATACTTTGGTATCATTTTTTTATATTCTAAATATTTTTTCATAATGTAATTTTCCATTCATTACTCATTGTTTTGACCAAGTTTATTTGGTGTGTGGTTCTTTTAGAGTATTCATAATTTTAATGTAGAATCATAGGATTTATAATATGATCTATTAGGGGATTATAGTATTTATTTATTAGGGTTTATTTCTGGAGTATTCTTCGTATGTTTTTGTTAGAGATTATATTTGTTTTCTAAATGTTTGATTTAATTAAATTATTTGGTAAATACATACATTTAAATGAATTTTAGTGGTTACTCTAGGATTTTTTAGTTGATAAATAATTCAAATATATATGGTATGTGATCTAAACTATTTGAGCCAATAAATTTGTCATTAATAATTTGTTTTTGACAACATTTAATGTTATTTGTATGTGATTATAATAATAAATTGAGTGTTATATTGGTTTTTATTATATCTTTTAAAACCCATTGATTTATCATTTTAAAAATATTCAATATAATTTATTCCAATTTTCAATTAGTGTACACAAATTTTAATATGTCATATGTAGGGTGTTTACCTTTGTAGATATTATTTATAATTTTTTCTTTTATGGATCGTTAGATATTAGGGAACACTATTATTAATGTTTATATGTTAACCATGAAAAAATATCTTTTTTTATAAGCTATACTAACTAGGATTATTTGTTTTTAAATTAAAAATATAACAATTCCTCAACACCTAATTTTTAAATAGAGTGACACCGTCATTTTGGGGAAAAAATTCATAAGCCATTTCCACATGAACAAAGTGATATCATTTCATCATGTTTTAAACCAAGTTATTCAAATGCTAGAGGACATATATAACATTTAATTTTAGATTAATTGGATTAAGGATGGTTGTGGGATTAGATACATGGAATTTGATAATGGATCTTATAGTTGTTTTAAATTTTGTACCATCATGTTTTATAAAAAAAATATTTTTTATAAAATGTAACTTGTTTTACTTATATTAGAGATAAAGTTGTTTTTATTGAAGTATTATTTTAGTATGTATAAATTTTCATATTATAAAAAAAATATTTATTTGAATGAAATTTGTTAAAACGTATTTTAAATTGTATCCCATTTTAAATAAAAGAAATAAATTGTGTAAATTTTTTTTACATTAAAATTTATACTCTTATATGAACGTGTTCTCCAAAATAGGTTTTAGATAATAAAAAAAATATTTTAAAAATAATTTCTTATCATTGAATTAGTATATTTATTGAAAAAGTAGTGTTATTGGTGTTACAAGCACTAATTTTATCCCGATATTAGAGTTACCTCCTAGGAATTTACTATATGGTAAAACAAGGAAATCATAGACTTCTTATTAATGATTACTATTATCAATGAATTAAATCTTGCAAAAAAAATTTTTTGAAGGTAGGAGAGTGTTGGGGCATCATCTCATTCCTGATATAATGAATCAAAGAAGCTAAAATAGGTTTAATGGTCTTATAGAATAATCAAAACAAACTTTATACTTAAAAATAAACAAATAAAATTATATGTTACATATCATATGGTTGGAACATCATTTCATGGTCCCTTGGCAATCTACTAGTTTCAACTGAGTTAATTCTCTTGAATATGATATAATTCTCTCTAAAGGAACAAAAAAATATTTTCAACCCATGAAATCTAACTTATTTAATATTGAACTTATTATTATAGCATTATTATATATTTGTTATCTTGAGATCACATGGTCATTCTGTTTTATTTATATATAATTTCTATCTGATTATGATATTAGTAGTAAATGTTGTTATTGGAGAATATTTTTATATTTTCCATGTAATAAGAAATATGGTCACTATGATTGAATTTGAATTGAGCGTGGTTAATTATCTTAATAGTTATTCAGAATGATTGCTAAATTATGTATATTTATATACATCATCTCTATAAGAAATATTTAATACGGAACTTACGATAATGATTTTCAAAGAGGAATGGGATGTGTGATTCACAATTTCTACTGCAAACCTCATTTATTATCATAATACATAATCTTAGATTGTATCATTGGACAATTTGTGCCATTTTCATGGGATGTGGGTTTCGTCCTGACAACCATGGCATGAGTTCCAAGTGATGACCATATAAGGAATGTTCCAATGAAACATGGAACATTATTCAATACAAATATTGAATGTTAACCTAATTTAGGTAGTACTCAATCACTAGTTGTGGAGCTGAATTAGCTAGGAATTTTATAGACAATACTAACATTGGGGGTTACATTTTTTTAATTTTATTTGGGCATTAGTATTTTTTTTGCCTCAGATGATGAAGGGTATTAAAATTGACTATATGTATATATATATATATATATCAGTGGAAATGTTCCAGCATATAGTTAAATATTCATTACCATGTTGAGGTGTGTTTGTGGTGCCATATTGTGAATTTATAATCACACAATATACATGAAACAATTGGTGAAAATGCATGTCTTCATGTGAAGATATTGAGATTATTTATTAGTAGTTGTGTGTTTGTGACTCCTATTGTAATGAGAATGATATTAATTTGACCCACATTGATTCTAGGTCTTAAGTGAAGTCTTTCATATTTTAGGATGGATGTACGGAGAGGATTCCCACGAGATGTCTTCTATTTTATTAAATGGGTTTCCAAACATGAAACCTAGTCTCCTTAATACAGTATAGAATATATATATTTTTATATATTTTTATAGTATTGTATGGTATATTTCTCTATCATTATTGGAAATATGTGACTATTCCACCGGTTTTTTATGTTTTCATGTATTATAGTGTATTTTATCATTTTTTAATTTATAGTATGGTCAGCTTGTACAGTGATAAAATATGATGAAATTATTGTTTTTATATAATATGACCCCTAGGGTCATGATAGATTTTCAGCAGACCATATGTATGGTTTATTCATTAATTCTAAATGTGGACTGTTTATCCAAATTGTTTTTTTAAACCCTACAATTTACGCCACTATATAGTGACTAATAGGTGCACCTGAGGTACTATTAAATTGTGAACTAGTTAAAATATAGTATATTAATTATAGATTATATAGATAATACTGTAAAAAAAAATTAAAATTCAAGTAAAAAATAAAATTAAATGGGAATAGGGGATATTTAAAATGTCTTCATGTTTAGGGTGGTACCTAAAAATTGAAATTCGACTGATATTTTCCAAAATTTATTGTCATAATTATATTTGTTAATATATTTAGAACCTAATGATTTTTTAAAATGTTTTCCACATTGATAACACTATTATAATAATTTTATATGTATAAATAACAACAAATGTCATTGTGATTCATTATAGGGTTTTTATAATGTTATTAATTATCTTGATAAAACTTTTATTACCACAGTATATCTCAATATGTGATCTTGCTTATTCACCAAGAATATCTTATTAATATTTCTCCTATGAAAATATAATTATCTTATTTGAAAATATGATATATTATACTTTTTATCTAATTGGATATGTTCCATCTTGATTCATTCTATTCTATATAATCCTTTTGTTTCTTATAAATAAATACCATTCATTTATATATTTCTATCCAAACTAACTCTAGCTTAATTGGTATACAAATATCATAATATATATTGATTTTTTATTTCATTGATTGCTAAAATATAATAAATGGTATATTGAATATACCTAATGATTCTCTTCATGCCTTAAATATGTTATTTTCAAAATTTAATTTGAAACCTCACTATAAAAAAATTCACATGAAATAATTCAATACTTATTTAATATTATTAAAAAATCATTTAAATATGTTTACAAAATCATTTCAATATTTTTCATAAAATTGATTGATTATTTTCTATATGAACTGATAATTCAAACCTCCATTTTTTGAACTTTTTCTAACTAAAATAATGTAGATCACATAAAAATATTTAGTATGACAACACATTTTAGTCCTCATTTCCAATCTGAAAAGAAAAAATTTATTCAAAGTAGAAAATAACCATTTAAAATTGTATCGAAGAATATAGTATTCATATCTATTAGAATAAAATTTAAACTATATTGAATATAACGTGGATTAAATGTCAAATTATCATAGGTATATAAACTATAGTGAATATTTATTCCATTTCTATGATTTTTTCTCAAAAAATAAAATAAAAATAAAAATATCATCATTCTATAACACCTTTATATTCTACGGATTTTTAGTCTTAAACAACATATTTTTTCTTAAAGAAATTGTGACAATTTAACTTTTTAACAAGAAATATAGTCTAATTTATATCTTTTTGATCTAAATCTCAATTTATTGATATAATTTATGAAACATCTTTTATCAATTCTTAAAAGTTTTTCAATTCAATTTGATATAGTGTATTTTTATTTAAACTCATATTCCATCATGTTTTTGAAATATATTTTATTTTTATCTATTTATAGTATATTCCACAATATTAGATCTTCCTATTTTACATTGAGTTTGTGATTTAAACTCTTTACCAAACAATATTTTATATTATTTTCCATAATCCTCATAACTTATTTAAGGTTGATGTTTTCTACTTTATGTTCCATTTTTATCCTCTTTTCCATAAATATAATCTAAATATGATATTTTGTGTTATATCATACCATTTTCTTCAATAACCTTAACAATATTATATTCCCAAATATTAATCATCCCCTAGATGAAAATTTTATATGATTTACTCTTAGTTTTTTACCTTAATAATAATCTTTCATGAACAAAATCACAATATTTTCCTTGTAATCCATCCTTAAAATGGATAAAACAAAATCATCTAAACACCCCGGTGCATTTTTAGTGTTGTCATTCTTATATGAAATAATTGATATGATTTTATCTCTTAATTGGAAATTAACAACATATTATTTTTAGTATGCACTATAATTTTCCCCACTTCCTTCTAATAAGGATATGAAATCCCACATTTAATGTGAAATAATTTTCTGTATTTCACAAAATCATGTTATTCCTTTAAAAGATGTTATTTTTGAGTTATCTCTAATGAAATAACATTATTAATTTCATGTTTATATAAAAAATCAGTCAACTTTGTGGAATTATTCGCCAAATCATTGTCTAATTTATGAATTTATAACTACTATCCAATATAATTTTTAAGGAAACTTCAAAATCGTGTAATTAAATTCATATCCTCTTTCTTTTTTCCATCTATATAATTAATTCCATTATACTATAATCATCAAAAAATTAATTACATTTCATCTCATGTATTATAATGTTTTACTACCCCACATAGTTTATTACTAACCATGACAATAATATTAGATGTCATTCTCTTTCTTGTATGGATAACTACACATATTCCCTATTATGTACGTATCATATTTATTTTCCCAACCCATCATCAAAATTTGAAAAAAATAATTTCATTTATATTTTAGATATTCTACATACATCATTGATGAATATTCCATTATTTTTGGATTCTTAAACTATTATAATATTACACTTTAAAAATACATGTTTTCCCTTTACATTTCACTTGAAAAAAAATTAAAATTAATTATTTATCCATATGATAAAAAAATAATAGATTTAACCTTTTATTCGGTATCTCGATTGATTTCCTTTTACTTCATGTATTGATATTTATAATTAACTTACACTCTATAAATTATGTTGTAGTAAATCCACACAGAGTATTAGGGTCTCTAATAGGCCAACATTTTGAAATATATATAAATTATTTAATGAATAAAAACACTAGGATTTTCTTAGATCACATATAATATGTGAGATAGTTCTCCAATATTGACTAATATTATGTCAGGTTACATGGTAGTTGTATTTTTATCAATGAATTACATGAATGATAACTAAATACTTGTATAACATTAAAAATATTAATCTTCACACATTTTTTCATCAAATACATTCCATCATTTGTTTACAATGAATTTGAATAATTCTAACAACAAAAATAGTTTCATAGAGATAATATTCTACCCTGGTGATATAATAATTTCCATGATGGTATAATGTAGAAAACATAACAATTTCCGATATTTGTTTCATCCAATGTTATTATCATGAATGCATGAAAATTTTAAATCTTATATCAATACTACATTTATAATGTATTTATTTGAAATCTTATAAGGTCTCAAATGGAAAAAATTTATTCTTCTCTAATTATATCTCACTATTTGTTTATTTAAATTTTTCTTTTTCTTTTATCCATATCAAATATTGAATTTTTTTAATGATTCATATTTTTATATTGATTTTGAATTCACTATGTCAAGATCTTTACCCGATTATATTTTCATTAGAAAAAAATGTGATCTTTAAACAATATATAGTAAACACGTAAATATATCAATAAATATAAATTCTTTCTTTCCATAAAAAATCCACTAGATATATTACTTTCAATATGTACTTATTTAATTCTCATATCCATAATATAAAATAACGTTGTTTTTCACCCATTATGATGGCTAGTATTAACCACTTATAGTCCTAGACTTCTTTGGAAAATATTTCACGATTCTTTATCTAAAAAAATATGTTTCTAATTATATAATATTTTATATGTTACAATAGACATGAATTTAGACCAAAAATATGAAAAATGAAATGTTACATTACAATTCATCAAGTTTATTTTAATTATATGGATGGTTTGACTAACTTTAGATGGCCAGTAGCTACATCAATCATCTTCTTCTCATACTCTGAAGTAAATTTCTAAAATCATATTATCATAGTGTAAAAAATATATTCATCTATAGTGTATTATATCTTTTATTTTATAAATGTCGTTTTTATTATCCTCCTATCATATAATTATAATAATATTTCTACAATAATTTTCAATTTACCCTTAGTGAATCACCATGAAATAGTCACCAAGAAATTTATTCTTATTTTGATAATCTCTAATGTACATGACTTTTCACATTCTTGTTTATTCTTAGTAACCATTAAAATTTCTATTTTCATAATTATTTCAGAGAATGAGCTCATATTGTGCTTTATTAATGATCTATAATCTATTATTTACTTATTCATTATATATATTAAACATTCTAATAAAATTTCAAAATTCCTATAAAATAACTAAAATATACTCTCATATGTTCCTACATAAAACAACCATAGCATATATGAATTTGATAAATGATTATGTTACATTTATTATTTACCAGTATGAAAATCCATAGAAAACTCCCATATTTAGGTTTATTCCTCGCCAATATTTTATCGTATAATGTTCTTGAGCACTCTATACTTCTCACTGAGTAGTAAATCAATGATCCAAGGGTGTATTATTTCACCTTATCATCATTTCATCATTTATATGAACAATATTATTCTCAGTATTTAATATCCAAAACACTAATATAGTGTCTTTTTCATTCTAGTCTAGTCATATGATTATCTTTATTACATTCAATAATTCATAGATAATCAATATTATTTTGTATTCCATAGGCATCTCATGTATGATGATATAAAATAGTTGTTATATATCCATTTTTCATCTTAACATGGTGTATTCCTACTAATTTATTAATAATTCACCATTATCATGGTATCTATACTTATTTAGACAATAAATAAAACATGCATGTTATCAAATTATTTTTTAATGGACACTTCATACTCTTTATTTATCTTCAAATAATTAATTACATCATAATTTTATTCATTTTCCTTTATATGTTACTATGGTAGAATCTTTTAAATATATAAAGAACATGCATTGAAGGAATGTGAGAATCAATATCCAAATTTTCATCCTTTCAGTCCATGATCTCAATAAATCCTTATATACATTTCAATACACCCAAAAATATCTTGAAACATAATTAGTAATCTAAATCACTCA
Source organism: Viscum album (assembly GCA_963277665.1). NCBI lineage: Eukaryota > Viridiplantae > Streptophyta > Magnoliopsida > Santalales > Viscaceae > Viscum > Viscum album. The sequence goes on along the minus strand of OY728165.1, from coordinate 902,290,799 downwards.
ACTCAATTTTACTTTTAATTCCATGTAATAAAATACTTTTAACTATTGAATTTTATATTTTCCCCCACTTTAAAAATAAACCAAATACAATAATTGATAATTTGAAATGGTGTTTCGTCTCATACCACTTAGTTAATTGGTTTGGGATATTTTTCCAATATTGAATGAGGTTTATATAATCTTTCTCAAATTGATTTAGTATTTTTCCTGTTAAATTATTCTCCCCATATAAATAATAATTTAGCAATATTGTTAGTAAATGAAATGGAATAAATGTGGAATGAAATTGATATTCATCACACCTTTGTGAAGGAATACTTAAAACCACTCCAGACTCACCCTCTCTTTATTTCATCACATGATAATCATTGAAATGAGTTATTGAATATTTAAATTGAATTCAAGATAATGAAAACATTATACTATCTCTTTCATCCGGCCTCAATAAATTAATTATTTGAAATATGATTGAGAAACCATTATTTTTGATATACCTTAAAAATGATAATCAATATAAAACTATGATAATCCAAAAATTTGATACCAACAAATATTTCATGCATTTTTATTTCATGAAAAAATTGAATGAAATAAATTATACAGTGTTTTATAGATTCATATTAATTTATAAAATCAAAATGATTATTTTATTTTAATTTTTAGTCCACTACTATCATTACAAATAATCATTTTAGCACGCACTATTATCAAACAGAAATATATATATATTCCACTAAATTTAATATAAAAACCTAAAAAATTGATGTTCAATAAATAATTCAGGGATATATAGAGGGAATATTGTTTTTATGCTTATTCCATAATATTTTATGAGAGAGTATTTATTTTTTAAAATCATTGTATTATATATATATATATATAATTATTCAATAGTTCTGAGAACCTTTTTATTTCAAAAATAATTTTAATATTTAATACACAAATATAAAAATCTTTTTAGTGTTAACATTTTTTCCTATTAAATTCTTACTATCCAATACTATCATATATTGAATTTCATTTAATTTAAGATATTTTTTTCAGTCTCTCCATATATAATGTAAGAATGTCAATATATTTTGATTCTAAATATGGTATTCCACTTGAAATATATTTATAATACTTATTAAATGAATTTTTACTTTATAACTTATTGCTTTAGTTTAATAATGTATCTTTATGTTTGTATTTTTATGTACATAATGATATACAAAACATTGAGATATAAAATATTTTTTTCTTATTGATTATCTTATTCCACTATAATAGAATTTCATCCCAAATATACATTTATAATTATTTTTCATTATAACTGTAATGTTTTTCATTAATTTACTAATTTTTTTTCCAATGTATCCAAAATTATTGAAAAAACCATGATTATTTATTCTTATATGGAATATTTTTTATATATTAATTGCATGGGTTATATCCTTTCATTCTTCACACTAGATAAAATAATTTCACATTTCTTTGATGGATAACTTATTAACATATTATTACCTTGGTAGAGTCTCTCTCTTATTAAATTTATAATACTCAGGTAAAATAACTAACATCTCTTATTTGTACATTATATTCAATTATCAGTATGAATCCTCAAGTCTTCGGAATTACAATAACTTTTTATTCATCACATTATTCAATGTATATTTACCCTAGTACTTCTACATCATTAAATATTCAAAAATTTAATTACTACAAGTCTTTAAAACCAATAAATATATAGGATTTCTATCATTCAAGTCATAAATTATCATCATGTCAACATTCATTATAAATATTGTTTGTTCAATTTTACAAACCTAAGGATACTCATATAAATCCCCCAAGATAATATAGCACCTCTTCACTTCTATATATTTTTATTATTTTACTAGTGATCCCATTTCATGATTCTATTTATTAAACATTAAAATTTTATAAATTAATTTCTAAAATACACAACTCACATATTAATTTTCCCATAATTGATGATGCATAAAATCAAAAACATCAACATCATTACTAATTTATTAAAATTATTCCAAATCTAAAAATCTCTTTTAAATATAATGTAAATTCATATATATGTTATTATTTAATTCTAAAATAATTGGGAGGTTAGAGATAAAATTAAACGGTGTCCTCATGATTATAAATCACTTTAATATTCAATGTCCACTTGTTCAAATATTTTTCATGTTCCATGAACAATAATATCATTAAAATTTGGATTTTAAATTTAATATTTCCATTTATTTTTTTAATGATATATTTTTTATAATTATTACAAATAATAATGTGTTTCATCAACAGTATGCATGGATATGTTATCATCATGACTCATTATTTTAAATATAGATGTACTTTTTTATAAGAGATATAGATTACCACTTCTTCTGTAAAATATATTGGGATAAATTTTCTGTCATACATTAATGAATCATAAATTTATCTACTAATTTTTGAATTTCAACATATGTATAAATATCAACTTGATCGTAATATATTTTTGTTTAACCCTTTTCCTCCCTCATAGATAAAAACGTCGAATTATCCCATTACATATTTTTCATTATTTTTATTACAATATTTCTAGGAATTGATTACACGTTATCATTGGATACATTTTTTAATATTAATAATGATAACTCATCAAAATTTAATTTCATATTTTAATATAGTAAAATAAAATAATACACCTCGATATAATAAAAGTGGAACATGAGGTTGTATAACATATATAATACAAAACATGAATCATATAAGAGAATGTAACACCCCGAGACATTACAGTATATTTATTTTTAAATAAATTCATTCTCTTTGATAGCTTGGGATGCAAACAACACCTGGTTTTAATGAAATGAGATACTATATTAAAATATTATTATTTATTCATTTCTATTATAACATTTCCATTTAATCGGAGTGTATGAATAATAATATAAAACTTATGAATCATACTTTTTACAAATGTATATAATAAATTCAATGGCTATATATTGAGTACATATAAAATAAAAACCATCTTAATGAGAATTTATTTTTTCTCCAAAAAATGATTTTTTTTTGAATATTGGATTCTTTTAACTTTCACCCAAAAGTCAAATTTAATTTCTAACCATTTTTAAATATTTATTTTAAAAACTAATATTAATTGTTGAAATATATATGTCAAAATTATCATTGGGTGTATTCTATATAATTTTATAAAATGAATTATTGTTTTATGAATATTGAATAAATAAATTTTCTATTTAATCATATTCATTTAAATTATTTTAAATGGATAAATTATTTCATTGTTGGAATTAATTTAAAATTTGTTTAATTATATGAATATTTAATAATTTTTTTTTTCATTTTAATATCTTTGAAATTGAAATATTGATAAAAAAATATGATTGTGAATGTTTTTCAAAGGTTAAATAGTTTTTCACATATCATTATGTTAATTTTTAAATTAAATATAAAACTTATCTGAATTTAAATTGGAAATATGGATTCCATTTTTTGAATATTGATAATTAATGTTATCTAATATAGTGTATAAATTTTTATCTTTAATGAATAACAAAATAATGAAAATCTATTTGCTATAGATAAGGTAAACAAATTTTACAAGGTGAGAAATAAGACAAATAAGGGTTAAAATGGCATAAAACTATTCTAACTTATATTTGTTTTGGTTATATTTGGTCCCTATCACTTATAAAATTATAAAATAGAATATTTTGGATCATTTTTTAATCATAAAACTATGTTTGAAATGTTTATTCAAAATTTACTTATGTGTTCTATCCCCCTCTTATGATAGGCAATCTACTCTCTTCTCCATTCTAATATTCCAAAACATGTTTTGATGTCTAGTACAGTGACATCCCAGACCTGGTTCACTCATGAGTAAACAATCATTGTTGGACACATGGCCTCTAGCATGCCTCCCCACATACTAGAGGCTACCATCTATCAATGTGGGCCTCAAGTGTGTCTATGAAGAGATAATTACCTATCGTTAGAGTATACCATGGTGGTGATAATGATAATAAAATAAATGTAAGAATAATAATAATATTTAATAAGGCAACGTAAAAAAGAATAAGATTCAAGAAATTTGTAATCCTCAATAATTTTAAACTATATCATATAAAAAATATGATGGAATGTATCTAAAAAATAGAGAACATGAATGCATGGAATAAACAATGTATTGGAAGACATGATATTCTTAAGGATCAAAAATTAAACAATTATCCCAGAATCCAGAGAACTAGATTAGTAATATACTAATAAGCTCCCATTATAATGTAATAAGTCATGTGTCTATATAAGGAAACATCACTTAGTCCAAACATAGGATCACATAAGCTACATCCGTGCCAAAGACGGGCCTAATAGGGTGTGAGATAAATTCAATAGGCTACCACTAATACTATCTATAAAAATATAGTCGGTGAATATGAACTGTAATATTATGAAAGAATATAAAAATTATATCATTTTCAAAATAAATTACCCATACCTTCTTCAATCATTACTGGGGTATTTGATCATTTATTAATTTAATTGTTTAAAAATTTGATTATAATTAGGGGATCATATAAATTTGTTAATAGTAATATAAAAAATTAAATTATTTACAAGGGATATATGGCGTAACAAAGAATCGTTGACCTCATGGGTTCAAACAACTCACAAAGGTAAGTCATGTATTATATATATGAGGGGGATGGGTGTAATCCTTGGTGTAAAACCAAGGCCTTCCAATGTAAAATATTATATCCAAGTCTACAGAGAACATCTGTAGTAATAACGTGCTATAAATGACTTGGTCCAATGTGGTCAATACATGGTGTTGCATGTGTAAATAAAAAAAGTGGAATACAAGAAGTATATCCATGGAATTATATATTCATGTGAAAAGTGTAGGGGTACTAAAAAATTCCAGGAAGAAATCAACTAATAAGAGAATTCCCTGGTCCATGGTGGGTGCCGCCCTTAGAAACAACCTCAATGAATCCAAATGGAATCCTCTATGTTCTCATTGAATTCCTTAGGTAATCACCAGATAAATAATGTATAAGAATTCTAATGAAGATGAAAATTTTCAATATGCAATAGGAACCTTATGGATTTAATATATCCCTAGTCATTTAGGAGAATTTTATATTCATACTGATCATAATTCATTAGTTTCATTCCATTAACAATAATAAAATGTAACAAGGTGAAATATTTAAATGAAAAAAACTATCAACCAAATTACATTTTCCTAGGCCATGTGATATATATATATATACAAGTACTACATAAAAAATAAAAAATTCATTTATTTAGATGAAGCACTTAAAAATCGAAATTTCATGTTAAGAACACGTGAATAATGTCATAGGTAATCCCAAAAAATGTTCACTAATGGGATAATAAAGAACTTAACCTAAATGGATTAGTTAATGTTGATGATTTAACCTCCACATATGATAAGTATTGTAATTTTTCCTCTAGATCATACATAAAACTATTAAAATTTGATCTATTAGAATTTTATAATCCACACCTATTGAATCCATCACTCTAAAAATGATAACAATTTATAAAAATAAAAAAATTGAGGGATATGTCATAGAACACCAACTTTATGCATATTGTTGATGGCCAATCCTATATCATCCCTCAGTTTTTCCTGAATCAGAAGAAATTAAAATAATAAATAGAAACCCAAAAATAGGTCATATGACATTGCATCAAAATAAATCACTTGGGAGGAAGATTAATTATGAAAGGAGATAATGTGTGGGAGATCATACCATTTGGGATCAAATGAGATAAATGAAAATCAAATCATATTTCATATGAAGAAGATCTCTTAAGGCATATGATTAGGTGTGAAAAAAACCCAAGGGTGTGGAGTATAGGGTTCTTTCTACTATAGGAGGAAAATAATAGAGGGATGATTGTTTATAAATAATGGATGAAAAAATAGTAAATAACCTAAATTAAATGTGGATCACCGTTTGGCTGCATTTTTTGACAAAAAAAGTACCAACTTTGATCCAACTATTATCCAAGTAATGTGACCCACATTGTTGTGGAGAATAGGTTTTCTAACCAATGTATACCCTTGTGTCCCACTCTTCCTAGGGATCAAACCCTATACGGGATGCAACACATGGTTATGAAAACCATATGAAACCTATCTTCTCCCCTATATATATCCCTGACACTCCGCCCACATACTTTAACTGTCCATGCTAAATGGATAAAATGTGTCTATTATATGTTAATCCCATTTTTTTACTCCAATACCAGGAGCTATAGAATTATAAAAAACCCATGAAACTCAGTAACCCTTACATAAACCAGAGGATAAAATTAAAAGGATAATAGAAATGATTAAAATAAAAAATAAAAGGTGTTGTAACTAAAATAAAAACAAGGTTCTTACAGTGTATCCCCCTTAAAAGAACACATCCAATTTTTTCCTTTCCCTAGGTTGTAAATTTTCATCTATAGATAACATTGGCCTCATTCCATGAAAATTGGCCTCCTACTCCAATGTCTTGTTTGTTACATGGACATGTTGTTATAACTCTAGTTCTATAAGAAAACACATACCTAATAGATAATTCAATATCTGATCAATGTTGTGTATGGGATACCCCTCTAAAAAAGAATCATTATACTTGTAAATATCATCAGAATCAATAAAATAAGAGGGTTCCTAATGGAAATGAAAAAAAATTAAATTTTGAAGATGTCTTTCTTAGAATAGTACTTCTCTGGTAACAACAAAAATAGAATATAATCTTGACTCTATCCATGATTCAAAAAGTCTCTCCGAAATAATGTAAAAAAATCTCATACGTCTATATCCACCCATTTTCCTACCTAGGTGATACTCACAGTAGAAAACAATCACCATACATGAAATTCATAAGTCATTGAAGATGATAGAAATAAAATTTCTATATAGTCTGATAAGTAGAAATATATTTTATGATCCACCTTAAATTATTTTAAGTATAATTTCTTATATGGGGACTTAGTATCACTACCTCCACTACCTCATTCTAGCACATAGGTGAATGACATGCCTTGCCATACAAGGCCTAAAAAAGATGAATCTAAATTGTTTTTTGAAATCTATTACTATACGAAAAATTGATGAGGGATATATATTTATTCAAATAACACAAAAAGTAAATGAGACATGCTCAGATCATGTCCTCCAACACCGTTATATTTAATTCAGATTGGACATCAGTTATATTTTTATTTTTTTCTCAGATGAACCTATTTACATTAATCATTCTATATGCCTTTCTAGAACCTCTATGTGAACTGATTTTCTCTATAGGAAATGACACCATTGGGTACCCATGTTGTTCTATAATATTACAGGTATATATTGATCTATGATTTTACACTGAGAAAGACTCCCTAATAGGAAGTGGTCTACCTGTGTCTGTCTGTCATAAACTATACAAACAACATCATGACCACAATGTGACCTTAGAAATCTAGTCCCTAAATCTATTGAGATTTTATACCATTTAAATTATGGGAATAGTTGAATTTTTAACAATATAGTAGGACACCAGTTTTCTTAATTCATTTGTTTATAGGAGGAATGCCTTGTGGTAAAACCCATGATCAAACATTTCATCCCAGACAACTTATATTGGCAGTGCATATCATTATACATCTTAGAGATAAATTGGTTCACATACAACATAGATGAATGGGATTACAACATCATCTCATATACCATGACTTTAGAAAGCCATATATTCCAATGTATTAAAATAATTTCACCTCCAATGATAAACTAATATGGATATAGGTGCACATCTTAAATGCTTTCCTAGAAGATCAAAGAATCAGGATCAGAAAACTACATTCTATACATATTATTTAAAAGTATATATTTATTTTCTAATGTTGAAATAAAATGATGATTGGGACTTTATTTTATGTTCAGAAGTATCTCTGAAAATATTACCACCATCTTCCATTCATCACTTGTTTCCTTAACATATTGTCACTGAGTTTTTTGGCTCAATGCATCTACTTCTGCATTGTATTTACAAGGAATATTTGCAAGGTCAATGTTAAAAAAATTAAAACATCTATTAGTAGTTGTTGTCTGATATTCCATTCATGTGGAATAAAGATATAATAGAGGCCCATGTTATAATACCCCAATATTTTTGGATATTATTGTTTCAAATTAATTTAATCTTTTTGATATTTTCCATTTCACGCAACATTGAATATATCATCTTTTATATGATAATACTATTCTTATCATAGATTTAACATAACAAAAAGTTAATATTATTGTAAAAAAACTCATTGATTATATTTTGATACATACAAAAATAATTATTCTTCTTTTACACACAATGTGATGTTACTTTGATAGATTATGTTTCATGCAAGACCGAGTTCTACCGAAATACATTATAATATTAATTTAATTATAGCTACCACCTATCCCTTCAAATGAATTGTAAAAATATGATTTAATAAATTATAAATATATGATTGATACTTTTATATAAAATTAAACATTTGTTTATCAATTATTATAAGTTCATATATGAAGCATTTTAAAATAAAATAATCAATTTTCTATGAAAACAAATTTTCTTCGTAAAAACTATATTTTATCTCAATAAATAAAAAATAAAAAATTATTGTTTTTTCAATAATATTTATATATTATGTAGTGAATCTATATGTTTATACTAACCAATAATATTTTTTTTGGTTTAAGAAAATAATAAATCCAAATTTATGAAAAAAATCATGAATTTTTCCTATAATATATGTATATAGATAAGTTATAAATTATTTAAGTATTAAAATTTAATTAGATAAAATAATCATCATTTAATACTTTTTATATAATTTTAACCAATTTTACAATGAAATTGGGTATAAAAATATTTTATTCATTGGAGAAATTTAACATTAAAACCCCACGTTGACATCACGACTATATGATTAAATTTTAAATAATTTATAAGACTTATGTGATTAGTATTTTGGAAAAAATGGATTCCACAATTAGAATAATATTTATTTATAATTTCTAAAATGGGAAACATTGTTTTTCACCAAAAATATTAGTTGATGTGATTAAAATTAATTACAACGATTATGAGACAAATTATCTCAACAAATGACTAATCCATAAACGTAACGGAGTAAATGGCGTATAGACCTATTAAAAGTCCATTTAATGGAAATATTTATACCATATAATACTTTTTATGAAATTTTCATCATAATTGGAGCCACTTATCATTGGTTAAAATAGTTGGTGGAATTTTCTTTTCTTCTATTTACAAAAACACTACTCACTGTCCACCATAAAATGGTTCTCTACCCTATGACATGTTAACTAGAATAAATACATTTTAATATACCAATATTGGACAAAATAAGATTAAATAATCCCTCCCTTAATAATATAATCCTCTGTTTTAGGAGAAATCCTTCCATGGAAGCCCTTTAGTGGAATCCAAATAAAGTTACCCAAAGAAGAGGTATCATCCTTACTCTTGATCCTTGGGTTTATTTTGATTACCCACCCCTCCACTTGTCTTATTTTATTATTATATAATTAATTGAGTATAAAAATATACTTATATTTTTAATATAAGTGGTAAAAATATTCCTACTCACACATCCATATAAGGTATAATTAACTTATAGTACTTTTTACATAAAACTACCGCCTCCCGAAACGATGTTGTTTATTTTTTTTCCACCTCCAATATTTGAGAATTATGATGTAAAATTTGTTTCAATAATATATATCTTATATTTATGATGTATTAAATATTATTTAATTATTATATAAAACATTCCTTCATTCTTCCCATTTTTTGTAAAAATGATAACATCGTTTGTGGATGTGTGGACTTCCGCCTCCTCCAAAGGAGGCTATTCGTTCACACGTTAAATGGAATGTATTAAAGATTTGATTTGTGAACTGAAATGATATATATTATTTAATGTTTCTATTTTAATTATTTAATTTATATATATATATATATTATTTCCTTTTATTGTGATAATAAAACCGAAACAACGTTCATGCATACATACGACCAACCGTATCCCTTAACGATGAATTCCATTTCATAATTATATAGTTATTATACTATTATAAATATTTATATACATAATATATATTATACATATTTCATGTTTTAAATTATATAAATAAGTAAACCATGATCTATATAAGATTATCTATAATAGCATTTTAGAAAATATATGAAATACAATGCAGATATGAACCGAAACGTAACATTACAATTGAATTGTTAATAATGGTGTAATATAATGTCACAAAAATAAAATATATGGTATTATATATAATTATATGGTTATGTGGTAAAGTTATAAAAATATTATAAATTTTATACATGTGGATTTAATACCTATAAAAATATTGAAAACATCAAATATGGGTTTTCTCGTCTCACTTTGATTTTTAATGAGACACAAGACATGATCACATCCAATTTTCTTATACATGGTGTTCATAATTCCAATGGATTTATTATATGATTATTATACTGAAATTTATTTTTATTTACATATCCATTTTTCTAATTTCATTTATGTTGTTTATGTTTAATAAGTTACCAAATCTATAAAGTAATTTTGTCTCAATATTCCTTTATGGAGAAACAAGACATGTTATGCACCAGTATTCATCCAAAAGGACTATTCATTTCCATTTGAACCATTATATCATTAATATACTCATTTTCATGATATTTTAATCTTTTTAAAAATTTCACTTTCTATCATAGGGAGTACGATTCAATAAACCCAAGTGGTAAGCGATTATTGTAACAATCCCGTCATTTATTGGGATTGTTTATGATTATTTTTTAAATTACAAATCCTTATTATCCATATTTAAATAACACGAATAAAATTTTAATAATATTTTTGTTCATTGTAAATTCAGTTATTAGTTCCATTTTATGATTTACTATGACTTAGGATATTTAAGAAATACTTTTTAAGAAGATATTACATTAACTCTATATTTAGAAGGAAATATATGATACATTCAAAAACATGTTTTCTAAAAATGTTTCCAAAAAAAATTCGTCCATTATCCAATGATATTTAAAATAAATTATTAAACATGTTTTTTGTTTTAATAAAACTATATTGTGAAAAACAAATCTTCTTTTGTGTTCGGTTTGAGGAACTTTTAAAAACATTTTACATAAAAAAGGAATGATCAGAACATACAGATTTATCCACTCTCCTAAAAATCCATACATTGATGATCTCATAGGATATTTAAAACATACATTGTATGAGAAGTATTTTTCCTACCATTTTAGACATAAAATGTATTTAATGTGAGTTTTAACTAAAAATATTTTCAAAAAATATTTAATTTTTAAAAATTATTTTAAATGATTATTAATCATCCATTATATGTTTCCAAAATGTTATTTTAAAAAAAAGAACGTCATTGATATAAATGATTTGTTAATTAATTTTCAAAGCTTAATCAGTGAAAAAAATTCAAAATCATTTACAAGATTTCATTATAAGTTTCAAAATATTTTCAATGAAACTGTTTTCAAAATGTATTCTAGATTCTTTTATATGTTTTCATGAAAAATAGTTTTCAAAATGTTTTCAAGATTAATTTAAATATTTTCAAGGAAATAATTTTTCATATCTTTCTCTCTTATTTTATATGTTTTCTAGGAAAACAGTTTTCAAAATACTTTTATGGATAATTTATAAGTTTTCAAGTTAAATGTTTTAACAAATGTTTTTAAAGATTCCAGTTTATTTTTTCAAAGATATTTTTTATGTAAATAGTTTTAAATTTTTTTTCATACATTCATAATATTATATCAATGAATATTTTTTTCCAAAAAATTTAATTTTTAAATAAATATTGTTTTAAATAAGAAAACATTTTCCCCATTAAATGTTTTTAAAGGATCATTTAAATTATTTTCCATCTAATGTGACATATATTTGTGTAAATCATTCCATTATAGGAAAATTTTCCAATGGATCAATTCATATTATTACCATGAATGGATTATATATTTAATGAACAATGGTTAGTAAACCCATTTATCATTCATGGGTTATATTTTTCTAAATCATGGGTCACTTTAACAGGTTATATACTTATGAAAAACACTTCCTTTCACTTGTTATTATTTGATAATATAATTATGAAACTTGTCACTTTTTCACAAAGTTCTAAAATTATTACATATTTATGAACCCCATTTTTTTCAAGGGTTATGATATGATTGTTTCAGATCTTATGGAACACATATGTATGATATTAGGGACCCATATATTTGTCCATTAAATTTGGATTTGATTTATGTGAAATGATATATACTTGTATAGAACATGGAGTGAAATTGGTTCAGAAAAGGACTTTGTCCCAAATGACGGTCTTGTGACTGAACATTTACTACAAATATGGTCATGGGTGTCAACCAGGAATACAAATATGGTATGGGAAGTGAACATGTACAACTAATATGGTCCTAAAAGTTATTTCTTTACTATTGTAGAAATTATTTTATATTATTATGTATCTTTAAAAATCTATATCGTATTCCTATTTCATTAGTTCATAGAGTATTCTCTTATTCGCTTATAATTTATGTATTATGAACTTCCAATACTTATTCCATGAAACATGTATGTTATATTTGAAGGCATGGTATGAAATTCAAATATCATTCTCTTATTCTCATACCCTTATGATTATGTTATTATTATGTATATACTTTTTTACCCCTAATGAGCTTTTGTTATAACCACATTCTTATTATGAATTCCATAAGTTATGTAGAATGGTTTTATGTTGAATTAATAACAGGGACGAGATTTTTGGGAAACATTTAATAGAATTCGTCATTATATAATATTTTGGTCCATGTTTCCAAATACAAAAAACTATTACATTCCTCATCCATTTCTTCTTGAAATGTGTGGAAAATTCATATAAAATTATTTAATATCCATATATGTTAAAATTGGTTCACTATAGTTGGTATAAAAGGAATGGTTTAGACAACCATTAGAAAATATAGTCATAATAGCGTACTGATAAACCTTAAAATATTTATAAGGATATATCATGGGATGTATCAAAGGATAATCTTCATGTTCTTTTAGATTTAGAGGAATATGTCATAATTTAGACATAATATATGTTATTTTCTATGATAATGCTGTTTTCATATATGGTATGTGCTTCCCACACTATGTTTTTTAGTTTTAGTAAATGTAATGAAATATAAAGAAGTAGGATGAAGCTTAATGGGACAGAAAATTTCACGAGGATCGATTTAATGGTTTTATCACTATAGTGAATGATTTTATGATCACGCATAATTATTTTTCAAATAATATGATTAATAGTGTGTACCATAACCAACTCATAGACTCGTAAAATTAGATAATAATTTAGTTTTCTGAGATTTTAGGTAATAGAGACCATATATTAATGAAGATTATGTTTCTATTATGCCAATAATGAGGACTGAATTACCAAAGTGGATGTCATAGAGGCAAAAGAATATGTTTTGAATATGGAAAATAAGGAAACATTCATGTAACTATGATAAAAAATAAAGGGTTCGGTTAATGAAATGGATTATAAAATTAGTATCTCATGGAAATAATCGTAAGTTATAATATTTATGGGTGGAATGAATACTAATTATGATAATTGATGTCTAACGTGGGAAGCTAATGTATATAATAATAAAGTTGGTATTAGTAATTGGTATAATAATGAAGATGATAAGACTATAAGTGAAATGTGAATGAAAAGAGGTATTATTTAATACGATGAGATATCATGGTTAATGAATTTAGGATGATTTAGAATAATTGAATTTTATATTTATTTGGATACAAGAATTATGAAATTTGAAAAATATTAGGATTTCTTAGTTTATGTTTGTCACAAAGGATTTATCAGAATATGTAGAATGGTTCTAATGTACTATAGAAGTTATTTAATGGTATGATGATGTTCATGGGAAATACATGAGTTAGTGATAAATAACCATTAATATTTTAATAATGTTGGGATCATGATGTCAGGGTAAAGATAAGTTAGATTTGCAAAATTAAATTGGACGGCATGGACTAACATGGATCTGACTAAATAATCGACGAAAAAGTAGTATATTTTATCCTTGATGAATTTTATAAATTTTTTGATTTATGAAATATTTCCAATAAACTACATAATAATGAAATATGAATGTTTTCTATAATTATTTTGGTAATGGATGTTATTACCATATTTAAAGAGAATAAATGATTATGGTATTCATATTTTGGGTGTGTAAAAAATAATAGCTACTTAATAAGGGATAAATGTTAAGATGATTTTAGGAATTTTTTTACCATACATGGAAAGTTTTTTATTTTCATATTTTTGAATGGCTATGAGGTTTCCCCTTTATGGAATGGTTTATTAAAAGCATTGGAGGAGTGTTTTGAGATTACGGTATTATCTCTCTATATGAGGATTCATGCATATTGGATAACATGTGATGAAATATTTTTGATATCTTAAGACATATGGAATAACTAATAATTCTATTTATGGATATCATGATCTACTAATGATTGAGGAATGTCAAATTCACCATCATTTCATAAAAAACATGATATAGAAATTAATCAAGGCATAAAAATTCACGATCTTCCTAAAATCATGTAAGTATAGTTTTTTCAGGAAAAATAATTATCATAAAGGGAAAGGGACTTTAAATAAAATCTTTTCAAGTTATCTTCATTTCTATGATATCAATAACCATTTTCAAGCCGCTTTTGTCTACAAATATTCGATTCATAAAATTTTTCTAACCATGTAATGAATAAATATCCTTGAGAATGTAATAGTTATATTTATCATCCATGACCATGAGTTCACTTATCACCTATGTTATCCTATTTAAAAAACATAGTTATAAGTCACTTTGGGTTTCAATTATGTTAACATATTTACCTTTTAAAAGGAATTTTTAGTATTTATTTTTACGATGTGGGTTTCTAGGAAAATTAAAAATAAAGAACCAATCCATTGATAATCAAGATAAATATTCAAAGTAAAATGAATTTTAAATGTTGTAGAATGATACACAAAAAATATTTTGAGAACATTTATCCAGATTAGTTTAATCATTTAAATATTGTACACATCATGCAACATAGAATGTAGCTTTTGTTTTATGATATAACGATTTTATTCATGCATTTAATGAAACATAAAGTTAATATTGCATTTTATGAAACACATGGATTATATTATGGTACAGAAAAATATTTTTGGCTTCATTGACACACATTTCCATGTTCCATCAATATATTACATTACACGTATGGCCTAGTTTTACTAAACAATAATAAAATATTAAAATAATTTTTAAAATATTATTATAGCTACCACATAGCTATTAGAATGAAATATATAAATAATATTAAATAAACTATAAAAATATTATTTAAACATTATTGTAAAATTAATCATTTTTTATCAATTAGTATAAGTGAATGTAACAACTATTTTAATATTATGATATTACTTCTCTAAGAAAACAATTCTTCCATGTACAAACATAATTTTATGTCAATAAATTAATCAACAAATATTGATGAATTTTTTAAAAAAAATTATATATTATAAATTCAATTATTATTTTTATACTAATACAATATGTTATATAGGTATAAGTTAAGTATTAATCCAAATTTCAGAATTATAAGATTGATTTTTTAAAAAAGGATACTTTTCTTTCCATTTAATTGAAAAACAATTTTATATATGAATTTTAACAATTTTATAACATTATTTTTATAAAATTAACATCAGTTTTTGAATTTTAATATCAAAATTTACATTGAGTTAATTTTTTTTTTATTTTTGTAGGAAGTTTTAATGTTTGATGAATAGTAAAAAACACTGAATTATAATGTAAAAGACTATTTTAATATAATTTCTTTTTTAGGTAAATTATATTTTAATTCTGTTATAAAGTATAATTAGTTAAAAATATAAAAAACATAGAACTATATAGGTAATTTGAACTAATTTAACTTTTAAATTGGATATAAAAACATTCCAAACTTTTTACAATTTTTACTTTAAAAACACCCATTATTGTTCCACATAGGGGATTGAATTTAAATGAATTTATGACACTCATGTGATTTAAATTTGGAAAAAATGAATTCATATTTTCAATACGAATAATTTAAATTTATAATAATTTAATATTAATTATTTTCCAAATAAATTAGTGAATGTGATTAAAAATAATTACATTGATTATGAGAAAATTTATCTTATCCAAAAAATGATACATAAAATCAAACTCCAAAATTACCTATAAAATTGTCCCAAATCCATTTTATGGATAATTTTTTACCATATCCTGGTTTTATTATAAATTTTATTGTAATTTGAGCCACATAAAAATGTACAAACGTAGTTGGAATTATTTTTCAAAAACATATAATAATAAAACTCTTCATCCAATATAAAAAAAACTCACCCCACCCAGTTATGTACACCTATCAAGCCCTTTGTATCACAAAAATTTGACTAAAATAATCTTAAAAAATCTGTATATTAATCATATAACCCATAATATTTTTAAAAATCCATATAAGTAAGCCCTCTGGGTAAACCCACAATGAGTTTCACATAGTAGAGGTATCATCCATCCTTAATCTTCATTGTTTTATTTTAAATCTCCACCACCTAAAATATTATCATTACCTAATTATATGATACCCAATGTATCATAAGTATAATTATATTTCATTATTCTAATGATTATACTTACTCTTACACATAAATCAATCAAATGGGTAACAATCATATCATTATTGTATATGAAAATATACCACCTAATGAAACGATGTTGTACATTTTTCATTTACCAACTCCCACAGTTTGGATTAGGCTGGAAAATATTTATTTATATGATATAAATAAAATTTAATATTTATTAATTCTTATTTAATTATTTAATAATACATACCTACATACTTTCGATTATTTGAAAATATGACAACTTGATTTGTGAATGTGTAGACTACGGCCTCGTCAAAGTGATGTGATACATTCCCACATGACAAACAATGTGAAATGGATTTTTATAGTGAAATTATAATTATTATCTATTTATTTATATTATATAATAAATATAATTCAATTTTTTATCTATTTCACATATATTTCATTTACTTTATTTCCTTCAATACAATAATAAAATGGAAATTGAGTTTATGCGTATGTACGGTCTACTGTCTCCATGAACGATGTATTTCATTTCATATTTATATCATTCATAGATTATTATAAATATTTTTATAATTAACATTTATGATAATTATATCATCTTTTATATTCTATTAATAATAAAATCATGATATAACTAACAATATCATTACCAACAAGACAATATAAATATTAACAAAAACACTAATATTACATGAAATTTAATGTTATCAGCTAATTGTTTATAAATGGGAAATATAATGTCATAAAAAAATTTATGGTATTATATTTAACAATATTTATAAATGGTAGATTTATAATAAAATAATATTTATTATATAGTATTCTTAATGTGGTCGATGAATTGGAATACAAAAGTTATCGGTTCTCTTGTCTCACTTTTATTTTCTGTTAGAAACAAGAAATCTTCACCTTTTATTTTATTATATGCAACATGTATAATGGCAATATATATATTCTATGATACATAAAATTAAATTTTAGTTTATTAAAAAAAATTATTATATTTCATTCATGGTGTTTATGTAGGAAAAGTAACCAAATTATTAAATAAATCATTTTTCTATATTGAGACACTTTC
Source organism: Viscum album (assembly GCA_963277665.1). Taxonomy (NCBI): domain Eukaryota; kingdom Viridiplantae; phylum Streptophyta; class Magnoliopsida; order Santalales; family Viscaceae; genus Viscum; species Viscum album. The sequence continues at coordinate 902,272,875 of OY728165.1, read as the reverse complement.
CATGTTATTAACCTCAATTTTGATACGAGGTGTATACACTACCCTTTTACATGTTCTCTAATAAGTCTCCATCTTTCAATGATATATTATTATTAATATAATTTCATTTTCTGACATGGGGTGTATGATTCAACGATACCAAGTGGAAAAAGTTTATTAAAACAAATTAATCAATTATTTGGAATGTTTATGATTTTTCATTAATTGATGAATCATTATGATCCATATTTCATGAACAGTATGAACAATTATTCAGATTTATTTATTTAGGATATCATCATGTATTAGTACAATTTTCCAATCATTATAACTTATGATATTTAAGAAATCATTTTAAGCAGATCTAACTTTATCACTCTCTTCAATCAGAAACCAGTGTAAATTCAAACCCGTGTTTTCTAATAATGTATTTAAAAATGTTCTACATTATTAATGGATCAATGATTGAAACTTTTTCCAATTTTATACCAATTAACCAAAAGGGGGTTTTTTAATAAGGAATTTTCTTGTCATATTTCTATTGAGGAACTTTTCTAAACAGTTTACACCACTAACGGAATGTCTAGAATATACAATTTTATCAACCTTCATGAATATACTTCCATTGATGCTTCCATTGATAGAATAAAAGATTAATTTTTATTAAAAATTATTTTCTTAGTATTCTGTAAATTGGTTCATTTAAAATAGATTTTCAATGAAAAATATTTTTCATAAAATTTTTCATGTTTAAAAAGGTCCATAAATGATTTGCAAACCCCCATTATTTTTAGAAGGGTATTCTCAAATACAATGATTTATGTTATATAAAATCCCATTTTATGTGTTTTCAAATTATTCTCAATGAACAAATAATTCAATACATTTTCATGATTTCATTATAAAATTCAATTTATTTTAAATGAAAATGTTTTAAAAATGTTTAAATGCCTCTATTATATATTTTCAATGAAATCAGGTTTCAAAATGGATTCAATATTCATTTATAAGAATTAAGGGAAAATAGTTTTCATTTTGTTCTATCTTCCTTTATATGTAATCATGGAAAATGGTTTTCATAATATTTTTATGATTTTATTATATGGTTCCAATGAAAATATTTTTCAATATATTATCAATATTATTTTATAATTTCTCATGGAAAAAGTATTTAAAAATGTTATAAAATCCATATTTATACATATTAAATGAAATTTTCAATAAAAAATTATTTAATATTGTTTTAAAATATCTATAATATGGTTTCAAAGAAAATATTTTTCATAAGTATTTATTTATTATTTTTTTAAAAAAAATTAATGATATCTTCGTAAAGATATGTTTTAATATTATCATTCCAAATTAACATCATTATAGAATGACATTCGTTGGTGTTACTAATTCCATTGTGGGAAAGTGATCCCAAAGTTCCATTCATATTATTTACATGAATGGATTTTTTTTTTGTAGTGATATTTTTGAATCCCATTTCTCATTAATGGGTAATATTTTTATGAAACACCTTTCTATTTCACAGGATATATGATTATGAAAACCATTTACTTTCATGGGTTATGGTTTGATGAAATGATTATGAAAATTATCAATTTTTATAAGGTTTATATTTTTATTAAAATTTTTTGATACCCATTTCATTTCATTATATAATTTATTATATATTATTATATTTTGGGAGACATATGTGTGATTCCATTATGGAATGTGTGTGACTTATACCTTCTCCCAATTCATCGGGAAAATATTTATATCTCATGGGAGATTCATGATAGAATAAAGAGTTAACTAGGTTCTGTAAGGGACTTTATCAATAATATGGTCTTATAAGTGATCCTTGACTACTAATATGGCCATGGGAGTGAACTATGACTACCATGTTGGTATGGGGAGTAAAATTATAATATTAAAATGGCCTTGGATGTGATTCCTTGACTAAAATGGAAATCATTTTCAATAAACATGTTTTACATGAATTATACATATTATTTATATATAATTATTTCTACGATTATGATCTTCATTCTGTTATTATTAATATCATATAAACTATAAATCATTATACCATGACTCTTGTATACGATCTTTAAAATGTATGGTTTGATGTCTAAATATTATTCTCATTTTCTCAAACCCAATGCTCATGTTTTGATTATGTATCTCATTTGTATACCCTTGCTGGTAATCTGAGCTCTCCCCCTCAACAAGATTCCTTGCCACAATTTATGAAGAATTTTGTTCAGTATACTTACATATTAATAAGATCTTTATGAGAAACATTTAATATCATCCTCTATATAAGAACATTTTGTTCAAAGTATCCAAAGGCTTATGATATATTGGTCCTCATGTTTTTATATTTATAATGTGATGAATAATAATCTAAAATGATGTAATATCCATATATGTTAATCCTATTGCACTATATATGGTATCAATGGATAGGATTAGTCATACTTTTGGAAGCTACGATAAGAAAATATTACTGAGATCTTAAGGAATAATTCTCAGGATATGTATCAGGATTTATCTAAAGATAGTCCCAATGTTTCTTTTATTTACTCCAAGGTGACATAAATTCTTCATCATATAATTTATTTTTCATGATTATTTGGATTTTATCAATGAAAATTGTTACTAAAATTATGATTTTGTGATTTAGTCAATTGAGGTAACCAAAATCAACAACGTTAACACCGAATAGGTTGGAAAATACGCTGATAGGACGTGAAATGGTATGGTCACATGATTAAAGAATGTTTTAATAATGAATAACTAGTTTTCATAGAATATTAATAACAACACGAACCTTAATCAACTATAGCAATCACCAAAAATGTAAATAAAGGAGTTCACTAATATTTCTGGTAAAGGAGTCCAAAGAGGAAATAATATTCAGTTTCCTTTATGTCATGAATGTTTAAAGAATCAACTAACTAAATCTTTTAGAGGTGTAAGAAAATATTTTTATTATTGAAAATAACGACATGAAGAAAGTAAAAAAAAATGAAAAAATGAGTTGTTAAATTAATTCAATGGATGGTAGTATCAGGCTCCGCAATAAATCATCAAAATTTAATATAAATAATTGTGGATTGAATGTCTATTATGTCGTTTGATGTCTGTAGTGAAATGATTTAAAATAGAATCAGTAAGGTGGTGTGAGAAATGGTTATACTACTAATGATGATGAAAATATATATACAATGTTTAAAGATAGAGTAATAAAGTATTAGGATGACTTATCCTTGATAATGTCATAAGTATGAATTATAATCATAGATGTGTATATAGATTTTTCTTCTTGAATTTTGAATTGTGAAAAGTATTATTCATTTTAGTTTTTTCTAATAATTTATAATATAATGTTTAATGCTTTTGATAGACTAGAAAAGTGATCTAATAGCACAGTGATGTCCATGAGAAATTAAATATTATGTCAATAATAACACTTAATATGTTTCAAATGTTTACATGATGATGTTTAGGGAAAGGTATTTTGGATATGAATATATAAATAAGAAGGTACAGATTTTATTTGAACCAACTAAGGACTGTTTTTAAATTTTTTGTTATGTTATCATGGATGAGGTATTAATTTTTTTTATTTATTGAATATATCTAATAAACCTTGTAATAAATAAACATTAATGTTTTAGTGTGGATTTATGGTAATTCAGTTTATTACTATGTTTCTAGAGAATACATGATGATTGTATAAACATATATTTAGGTGAAAAATAAGTGTTACATTATGGGTGGATCAATGTTAATCAGATTTTTAGATATTTAGAGACCATACATCTAATGTTTTGAATTTTCAAATTTCAGGAAAGATATAAGGTTGACCATGTATGGGATAGTTTTAGTGAAACATTTGATGAGGTTTTATAGAATAATTTATTATCTCACTATATGTGTGTTTATATATATAGGATAAATTGTTCTAATCATTTTTGTGATAACTAAAGATATATGGAATCACCTATCATTATATTTAAGAATCTCATGATTTACTAATGCTTCATGATTTTAAAATTCAACATTATTTCTAGGAATAATTCATGAAGTGGTAATATATAGGGACATAACTATGGGTAAGATTTTCATGAAATCATTTATGTTTATGTTTTCATGAAAATTATTAAACAGTATTAGAACTGGACTTGAAATAAAAAATTACATTTTTTCATCAATTTTTATGATACAAATGTCCTTTTTCAAGACTCATTTGGATATGTATTTATGATATCTAAAATTCTTCTGACCCTATTCTATATCAATATCCATAAAAAATTGGTAGTCTGATTTCTCTTCCATGTCCATGTTTTTATTCACCACCCCTATTTTTATATGTGAAGAAATTTGTTATGAGTCACTTTTGGTAACCGTTATGTTTCTAAATATCCCTTTTAAAATTACGTTTTAGTATTCAACTTTTATAATAATGGTTTCAATGAAAGTGACATTAATGTTTTAAACCATTGATAAAATAGTTTAATTTTTTGGGTTGAATTCATTTTAAGGGGGATGGAATGTAACATCCAAATATTTTGTGATTTTTTAAAATTTAATTTAATCCTTTGGATATTTTTAATTTCACACAACACTGAATATAGATATTGTTATATAAAAAGAATTTATTTTTATTTTGTTTCATAAAAAACCAAGTCCGTATTACACAATTCAGAAAATATGGACTAAATTATGGTACACACATCACTATATTTTGATTTTGATACACACAAATCCACGTTCCTTTGATAACATGAATTGCAAGCATGTATGAGTTTTACTGAACTACAATATACTATTAATGTGATTATTAAAATATAATTATATATATGGTCAAGCCATTGGAATGGATGATACAAAAATATTAACTAAATTTAAATATTATGATTTATAAATGTATATAAAATGAACCATCAGGTAATAAAATATTAAAAATGAATGTAATCTATATTTTAAAATAAATAAATTAAATTTCTCAGAAATCAAATTTTCTATATAGAAACAATATATTATCTCAATAAATTAAAGAACAAAATTTTATTATCATTTTAAATAAGATTTATGTATTAAATAATCAATAAATATTTTTTTATAATCATCTAATAAATTTCATATGAATAATTTATTAATAAATCCAAATTTATGAATAAAAATATGTATTATTCTAAAAGTTAATTTTACAACCTTATTATGGAAAAACCATTTTTAATGAAAATTTTTACAATTTAATATTTTTTAATTGAAAATATAAAATTTATATTTTTATGATTAATATCAAAATTTAATTTGGTTCAAATTTTTAATTTAATTGAGATGTTTCATTTTTTGATGAATTAATAAAAAACTAAAATTTAATAATAGGATTATTTATCATCTAATTTATTTATATAGTTAAATTTTATATTAATTTGATTATAAAGTAAAATTATATCAATAATACATAAATACATATGACATATGTAATTTTAAGAAATATCATATTGAAATCAGATATAAAATCATTTCAATCATTTGATCATTTTTACTTCAAAAAACATGCTTGATTGTCCCGTATATGAAGTAAATTAAAATAATATCTTCCACTTATGGTTTAGTAATTTTTAAATATTAATTAAATATTAGGAATCATAATAATTTATTATTTCTAAATAGGTAAATTGTTTTTCCAAATTTATAAATAAATGTTATTAAAATTAATTACAATGATTAAGGGGAAAATATGCTTAACAAAGGAGAAAACATTAATCTTTAGGGATAGAATGACCTATAAATTTGTCCCAAATATAATTTATGAAAATATTTAGATAGTATTATCAATTTTATATAATATTTAACATAAATTGAGCTAAATGATGGGGGAAAATGTGTTTTTAATTCCCTATTCAAAAATATGAAAGATTGATACTCTTCATCCACTATAAATATGAACCCACACCTCCCTCATATTAATACCTATAAAAACCATTGGTTCTCCAATAAATATCCCAAAAGGCTCCAAAAATCCCTCACATCATCATATAAACCACCCTTTTTCAAAGAACCCATCTAAGGAATCCCTTTGTCGAAAACCAAAATGAGTTTCTGAAAGAAGAGGGAGCATCCTTGCTCAATATACTTTTTTAATTATCCTCTAACAATACTATTATTATTAAATTATTATATAATAAATTAAGTACCCTAAATATACATATATTTTTTTATTATATTGTTTCAACCTATACATACACACAAATCCATATAATGTGTAACAAAGTTACCGTTCTTGTGTATAATGTGCTACCGCCTCATGAAACGATGTTTTTCATTATTCCTTTACCTCCTCTCATGGCTCAGAATTATTACGGTAAAAAATAAATGATATATATGATATTAATGAAATATTTATACAAATATAATTAGTATATAAAACATACCATCATTATTTATATTTTTTATAAATATGATAACTTCATTTATGAACATGTGGACAACTGCCTCCTCAAAGTAATGCGACTCATTCAAATTTTACATTAAATGTTTTAAGGATGGGTTTTCTGTACATTTATTATATATATGAAATTATAATTACATTTAAAGTACATATATATATATATTATATTTCATTTAAATTCACTCTTTCAATACGATAATAAAACGAAAACAGTGTTCAAGTATACATATGAACTATCGTATCCATGAAAAGTGTATTCAATTTCATAATTAAATCCTTCATATATTATTATAAATATTAATAAAATGAAGTTATATTACACTAATTTCATGATTTACATTATTCAAATAAGTAAATCATGGTCTTTGTAATGGTATCAAGAATAAAAAGCTGAAATATATTAAAAAACAACGCAAATATTACACGAGACCTAACATTACCATAGAATTATTAATAAATAGATAATATTATATTATATTAAAATAATATATGGTATTAGATATAATAATATGGTTATGTGGGAGATTTATAATAAAATTATATTTTTTATACATGATTTTTATATGTGTATGTATAAAGTCAATATAAAAGGGGGTTTATTGTGTCATCTTAATTTTTTCATGACACTCAAGCAATGTTTACCACCTATTTGTTTATATATGGTTTTAATAATACCCATTGATGTAGTCTGTGGTTATTATATTAATATTTATGGTTATTTACATATCCATTTTATGATATTTCTTACATTTACTTTAGGTTTCAAAAGTTACCAAATCAGTAATGTCATTTTGTCTGAATGTACCTTCATTGAGGCACATGCTATTTAGGCATATATATTATTATATGAAGTGTAGAAACTGCCATTTGAGATGCTATATCTGGAATTTAAGTGTTTCTATGATATTTTAAGCTTAATGTATTTCAACTTTTTTACATGGGTTGTATGTTTCAATGATACCATGTGTTATGAGTTTATTAAAACAATATCATTGTCTATCATTATTATTTATCATTACATTTTCATTGTTGAATAATTATGCTCTGTGTTTTAAAAACACTCGTTAATTTTCATATACTATGGTTATTTATGATATTTATCATTATTAGTACTACTTATTCACTATTTGGGACTTATGATATTTATGAATATATTTTATGAATATTAGAAATTATCAATCACTTCGATTGGAAATCAGAGCTCCTTCAAAACCATGTTTTAAAAAATAGTTGAAAAAATGTTCAAAAATAATTTTATGATAATTAATTTAAATTCTTTCTATGGTTTTAATTTTTAAAAAGGGGTTTTTAAAATATAATCTTGTTGTTGTTTTCATATCGATTAGCATTTATATAATTGTCACACTACTGATGTAATGTTTATCATGTGTAGATTTACCTGACATCCTGACCATCCTTCCATTGATTCTTCCATTACTTTTTAAAATGATAAATTTTAAATAAAAAATAATCCCACATATTATGGAAATTATTCATTTTTAAAGTGAGTTTCAAATTAGAAGTATTTAAAATAAATGTTTCATGCTTAAAAAGTGTCTTAAATGATTTTCAATGCTTCCTTTATATATTTTCAAAAGGTTAAATATAAAAAAACAATTTTAATTATATTAAAGCTTGCTTTATATGTTATCAAATAAATCTCAAGGAAAAAGGTTTTTAAGTCTTTTTCATGATTATTTTATATGTTCCTGATTATTTTAAATGATTTGTTAATATTGTTTCATTATTATTTTATATTAATAAAACGAAAATGGATTTCAAAATGTTGTGAAATTTATTTTTTATTTTTTCATAAATATTTATTTTTTCAAAATTTGATCAATATTTATTTATAGGTTTTTATGGGAAATGTTTTGGAAAATATAATCATGATTACTTTTTATATTTTCAAGGAAAATGGTTTTTAATATGATTTTAGGAATCATTTATATATTTTCAAGGAAAATGTATTTACAAATACATTCAAATATTCATTTATTAGTTATCAAAGATAATTTAAATGAAAATGTTTTTTAAAATGATTTCAAGCATCCTTAATATGTTTCGAGAGAAGTGTTTTTCAAATTTATTTATGTTTGGAATATAATTTTTCAAAGAATAATATATATTTTCTCATGAAATGGTTTTAATGGATAATTACAAATTAATTTTCATATATGATGAAATTTTTTGTTGTTACTCATTAATTTATTTGAAAATGATCCAATAGTTCAAATAATATTATTTATCTGAATGGTTTTTGTTTTTATGGCATGGTTTTTATGAATCATGTATCTATTTCTCAAGTTATATATTTATGAAACATGATTCCCTTTCACAGGTTATATTATTATGAAACCCACTAAATTTTACGACTTTTTCATTGATGATATCATTTTGACTGTTGTCCCTTTTTCCATAGGTTATGATATGAATACAAGTTTCTGATTCCAATTTCATTTCATGGGTTATCATATGATTTTTTATGTTCTCATGCCACAAGTATATATGATTTCATTGTTTTATAAGTGGGACCTATAACTCCCTCAAATTTATTAGGTGAATATTTTTATGTCACATCATATATAAGAATATAATGTTTAGTGAACATGGTTGATTAAAAAAAATTCCACTAATATTGTCTTTTTAGGGATCTAAAACTTCATTGATTGTTATGTTGTTAAACCCAAACTGCCTTAATGGTATGGGGGAGAAATAATACCACCAGGGTTGAATTGTTTGTTATTCCTTGACTAATATGGAAATAATAATATATTCTAATTTTTCTACCACAAAATGTATGTCTGATTAATATGTTATTCATTCAGGTATTATTCTATTTATTCTCATATGATTCATGCCTCGTAAACTACCAATATTTATTCCATGACTCAGGTATATGAACTTAGATGTTAAAGGCGTGATCATTAAATATTATTCACATGTTCTAATACCCTTATGATCATGTTATAATTTTTTATATCCTTTTATAAAAATTATTGTGCATATGAGATAACACCTTTTATATTATTCCTTTCTTTAGGTTATCAAGATGTTTTTTATGTAGAAAAATTGATGGGTGAGATATTTGTGGGAAACGTTGAAGATCTTTCACCCTGGTAAAATATTTTACTCAATGTTTCAAAAGATACTACACAATTTTGGTAACAAGGCATGACCTTTTTTAATGTTATGAATATTCATACAAAATTATGTATTATCAATCAATTTTATTCCTAGGATGAAATACTTTTGGTTTATGAACACCACAAACCATTGTACCACTAGATTATTTCTCCATCAACATTGGTCACGAATAACCACAAGAGGATCGAGTTTGTGTGTAGGGTATATACCCTCATAAGGTACCAACTAAGAAGACATGTATGAAAAAAAACAATAATTTTACATAATTACTACACCCATCATAATGCTTTATGCATCATATAACACTATATAACATCTACCATGATATGAAATATTTGAGATTAGTGCTAAATTATGAAATCCTTATATCTCTTAAAGAACCTACTGAAATGCGTAAAACCACAAGAACATGAGACATTTATTATTAATATTGATAATTTTTATTTTAATGAATTTGAATTCATGTATAAAATTCCTATAATTTCCATATTCTGCCTAGAACACTATATATCAAGCCTTATTAGGGATAACTCCCTTGAAATAACACCACTCATTTAATTTCGGTTAGTTGATACCCCAGATTCAAAAATAATATGACCTAATAAAATAACCTTGTCGATCTAGAAGTGGAAGACTTGGTCTTAAAATATATCTGATTCTCTATTAGTGTATTCAATAGGATACAAAGATGATTGGAATAATCACTTTGAGTTTTGCAATAAACCATGACGTCATCAAAATAAATCATTATAAAAGAATGTAAGTATGGTTGTAAAACATATCCATTAAGGCCATGATAATAGTGGGAACATTCTTAATACCAGATGAATTAACCAGGTACTCATAATGATTCTTCCAGTATTGTAAGGATTAATGTGGTATTTCTTATGTCTTGAATCTCAACAGATGATAGCCTAGTCTCAAGTCAATCATTAAAACACTCTAGATCATCCGAGATGGTAAACTGAATATCTATTTGAGGAAAATGATACCATTTCTTCATCATAATTCGGTTCAACCACTTGTAATCCTTGAAAAATTGTATAGTTTCATTGATAATGTATCTGAAAAGGATATTTGAAACCTTAATAGAATTAATGGGTTCGATGTTACCTTTATATTATAAATATTATACTTATCTCATGACATTATAGATATCATTTGGTGCTATCCCATATAATGGAATATACAATGAATCTTATTCTAGGATGAAATCAATATATAATTCCACGTCAAACTCAAGAGGAAACTTATAAAAACTAGATTGTAAATACCTTCCAAAAATGATCTACCATATGAGATAAATCAACCTAATATATTCCATAATCTTTAATATAGAGTCTATCAATCTAGGATATCATATCCCTCAACCCATGATGTTCTGGTTTAGCTAAACATTCAGTGACATATTATTCCACCTTATGTAGATGTATACCACCCTCAATGTAACACCCTTGTATTTTCTGAATTATTTTTTTGAATTAATTTAACCTTTTTGTTATTTTTCATTTTACAATACACTGAAGTTAGTCTATTAGATATTAAATCACAATATATGACTCATGTTATACAGACAAAAAATTTAAGAGTGTATAACACATCAAAACAAATTTATATTTTTCTACAGAGAACACAGCGATTATATTGTGTTACACGAAATAATTTCATTCATCGATGGCTTGTGTAACATGCACGATTGAGGTTTACCAAAAACATATTCAACAAAAATATGATTATTTAATATTATAAGACCTAACATGGACATTTAATTGGAGGTTAGGAATAATATAATTTAATTTATGAAAATATATGGATTACACAACATAATATGAATTCAGAAGATGCCAATTCATTATAAATCAATATGAAAACGATTTAATATAAAATAAAATATCATTATTTTTAGGGTCGCAAACATTTTTTACACTAATAAATTAAATTAAATTAAATTATTGAGTTATAATAATGTAATATATATTATATATATTCAATAAAGTATTATTTATATTCCGTCAATAGATTTTATATACATAATCATAGAACAAACCCAATTTTATTTCTTAATCATATCTTTTTATAAATATAGTTTTACAACCATTTATTGAAAACCCCGTATTAAATTCAACTTTTTGATCTTTTAGTTATTTAATATTTCAACATAAAATTCATTTTTGAATGATAAACATAAAAATTATGTTATAATAACTTTTTGGTATTTTTCTGCAATGATTCAAATTTTATTGAATATTTAAAAATACAATATTTAAGTTCGGAAAATATTTCTCTTATATTTTATTTATATGGTAAATTTATATAATAAATTGGATTTAATTTTTAATTGGATAATAGTTTTACCATTTATAATAATTATGTTCATTGAGACTAATTTCTCTTTGAAATTTGGTATAAAAACATAGCAAACTTTTGACTGATTTTACCGTAAATCCAACATTGTTGAGCAGACATTGGGATTAAATTAAAATTAATTACCTCAAATTATGTGATATTAATTTGGAATAATTTATTCAATATTTTTAATAATAATAAATTTTTATTTCTGTTAATTTCATCTTTTATTTTTAAAAAAAATTACTAAAAGTTAATATGATTAATGATAAGTGTTAAGAGAAAAATTTGGTAAATAAAGTACTAAACCTTAAATTTAAGAACCAAAACGACCGGTAAACATTAAAAACCTATATTTCAATGATATTATTCATCCATTAACCATTAAATATATTTTTTTTTGTTTTTTATGACATTTAGGTAAAAATGTTGGTACACCTAACTAGTTTTCCCAAATTCAATGTCTTCCATTCCCTTCCCTATGAAAGGACACTGATTGTCCCTCTTGTTCACACCTCTTAAAATTCATAGGTTAGTCATATATCATCCTAATGAAATTACCAATATCCCTTAATTCATCATTCAAGTGCCCCTTGGTGATGAATTTAATCCAAGGATGCATTTTGGAACAATCCAAAAAGAGTTACCTGATTAGGTGGGATCGTCTTCTCCCAAACTCCTTTATTTGTTTTCATCCACCACATCCTCTACTCTAAATATTCAATGATTTTATAACAATAACCCAATAATAAATATTATATTTTGTTTATATTCTATGGGTTCTAACTGAACTTACACATACCTCTACATAATGATTAATTAATATATTATTTACGTGTATGGTGAACTTCCACTCACAAAATGATGATTTTTCATATTAATTTTAATATCTCTCACGGTGGAAATTATGATAGAAATATATATATATATATATATTTATTGTATTATACTTATTAATTATTTAAGATTCTTTAAATATTTTAAAAAACATATCATTATACATTCCAGGATGTGTTAATATGATAATTTATTTTGAGGAAGTGTGCACTACCGCCCTATTAAAGCAATATCATTCATTCACACAGTACATGAAATGTGTTTGGGATGTGTTGAGTTCAATTATATCATATATATGAAATAAAAATTATAATTTCATTATAATATATATATTTACATATATTTAATATTTTTTTTCTTTTAATATGAAATTAATAACAGAAATATCGTGCATGTCTACTCAAGGCTTATCTTCCCCATGAATAGTGTATTCAATTTTAAAAATATACATTCTATATATTATTATAATAATAAAAATACTATATATAAATGAGATTTATATATTTCTTTACATACTATAAATCATTATTTTACTATAAGGACCATAGATATAACAAGTTAAGATACATAGTAAGAACTAAGAGAATACATCTTGAAGTTTAACATTATCCTATGATTGTTGACAAGTATGTAATATAAGGACATAATAAAAAAATATGTGGTGTTAGATATAAAAATAAGGTTTTTTAAAATAATTTTAATATATTTTTATAAATCATATAGGTGTTCTGTACGTGTTTGATATGAATCAATACATAGGGTAAGGGCATTTCAACTCACATTCCATTTATGTGAGATATATGATTTATTCACCACCCCTTACTTTTGTGTTGTATATATATATATTACCCTTGAATTTGTTATATCATTATTATTCATAAATTAATGAGAAATTACATATAAATTCTATAATATTCCATTCATGGGGATTATGTGTAACACCAAATTATTTCATAGTTTCTTATCTCTTTAAAGAAATTCAATAGTTTGCGCTACACAAAACACCATGTTTGAGCGCCCCACGACATACCAAACTAACTATTTAAAAAGTGGTTATGAATATTATCAACCACATATTAAATTTTATTTATATAATATATAATTTCTACATTCAATTATTCTGTTTCTTAGACATAATATAAGGAAAAATTCAATTTTAATATAAAAGAATTATTTTTCAAAAAAATGCAGTTTTTCTGCCCAATAATAGAGAACCCTTTTTAATTAAAATATTTGACATTTTTATATATTAAAGTAAGTGAAATTAAATTATTATTTACAATCAGGACATAAATATTTAGATTGGATAAATTTTTGGTACATTCCTGATAACTTTCATATTTCGATGAACAATGAAAAATACTAAATTTTTATTAAAATCATCTTTCTTAATACAAATTATTTATAGTATTCAATTATGAATTTTAGTGGTTTTAAATTATAATTAGATTATATTTTTATCATTTAATTTAATCGAGGCCATTATAAGTAATATAACATTTAAATTAGACATAAACACATGTCAATATTTTGATAGTTTTTACTTTTTTCAAACCCAGTTTTTGATTTGAGAACAAGAATTAATTTTAAATTTATTAATGAGACATATATGTTTTTAATTTTTTAAAATAGACATAATTTTTTAATTCATAATACAAAAATTATCTTAGGGTGATGATTTTTTATTTTCCTGAAAACATTCAATTTTTGATGAATAGTGGGAAAACTATGTTTCTGTTTAAAACCGACTTTTTATTTAAATAAATATTTATTATCTTTAAAAGTATTTTATGTTAAAATAGATAAATAATACCTATATTATTCCAATGTAATTAATTGGAGTCTTTTTATAGTTATAATATATGTTTAAAATTTTATTGAATTTTTTAACGTCTTTTCCCCACCATCTAGGCATGTTAGCAAATTTGCATGAAACATAATTTTACTGCTTCTATGAATTGAATTTACAAAATCATAGAGAAACGGTTGATATATGTAAATAAAATGTGTTTCAATAAGATGAAAATAATTTTTGTTGAATTGTATGTTTTGAATTTTATTTACCATAGTTAATAGTAAATATTGTAATTAATGGTAATAATGATAAAATAATTACCCCAACACATGTCCTAATTCAATTGGATAATTGTATTTCGACAAAAATTTGAGTTACGAATAAAATATAATCCTTTTGTTCCACTTGGATTAAATTAGACAATTTATAATTATTTTATTTAATGAAATTTTAAAAGCGTTAAATTCAAAGCTTAATAACTAAACCATTGGTTATATAAGGTTATACATAATATATATTAGACTATAAATATTAATTATAAATATTAAAATATTTCACATATAGTTGTGTTTTATTTATTATTTTTATACATTATATAATTAAATTTATTTATAACACAATTATGATGCAGAAATTACCTTATATTGAACGATTAAAATAATTATATTATAAATATTAATATAATTTTATATTAAGACTTTTTATGAATTTCAGGAATATTATAGGTTGATATGACATGTTAGAGTTTATTAAATAATTTTTTTAGTTATAAATGTTTTATGAGTTCCAAAAAAATTACTAAATAATGTCAAAGTTGACATAATTGTGTTTTTTAAAAAATACTATATTATTATGTGATATAATAATCCAAAAATCTATTGTCCAGAAAAAGGACTGATATATTAATAGATATTTCATTAATTAACCACTTTTAGTTCTCTTGGGATATTATTTTAAATTTATTAACCATATAATATAAAAATACATGTCGACATGGTAAATGTTAAACAATTTAACCTAGAGTTAAATCTAAATGATAAGGTTAATATGGTAACCTAAACATATCAAAAACCAATTGGATGAGAGATTTTAGACCCATACCCACCTTATCATAGAAATAATTTCTTTTTGAGCCATTATAAACCCAATATGATAGTATAATAAAATAATATTTCAAGGTTATTCTAAAGACACTGTCACCTATCTTATAAATGGGTAATTCATCTTCTCTTAATTTCACAACACCAAAGCCATTTGGATTGGACAAACACTACTCGAATATCCTACCAACTATCTTCCATTCAACCTAGCTTCAATACATTGATCAAAAATCCATCATACGGATCCCTTTTTATCAAACCAAAATGAAGCACCCGAAGAAGAGGTAATAATTTCATTACCTCTTTCTATGTTCTTTTCCTCTTCTACTTCAACATTATTTGTTGTTTTCATACCAAAATAACAACTCCATTACCATCTAAATTCTGTGAATTTAATATAAATATGGTACAACAATAATCATTTTTCTATCCATCCTATGAATTTCAATGTCACCATACATGCGTACGTATGGCTTACCGTGTCAACGTCATGGTGTAGTTTGTTATTTGACACATAATTATTTGGATGAGTATAATAATGAGAATAATTGATGTAAATAATAAATATAACATGTTAATTATTATGTATATACGATATAACATCCAATTACATATGATTCCACCATCAAAAGAATGTAATTGTCACTTGTGCGTACGTGCGGATTACCGGTACCACAAATGCGATGAGATTCATTACCCATCATAACCATTCAAGAATAAATTTTATTTTATGATTAAAAAATAATGTTTATGAACATAATATCATTATGTATACGAATCAAATATAGAACATCTATAAAAAACATGACTTACTTTAAAAAACATATAAAATAAAATGAATTAGTTAACACCTGAAATGATGACACTACTAAAATATCATTAAAAAATCAATATTAGAAGATATTATATGATATAATATTTATGTATGTTGTTCTTGTATAATTTCATAACAATTATTTAACCATTATACAGATGATTAACAAAATCTTGACTAAGGAAATGTTCAAGGTAAGGGTAAATTTTAAAATATCTTTATTTAACCGAGGTTGTTTATATGTAATTTTTTTCTGTTAAACACCCCTAGCTTCTCTGGTATGCTTCTCTTTGAATATTACTATAGCGTGTGTTGTATGCAACTTCGAGTTCTATCACACACCACAACCAATAAAACTAGCCATTATAAATAGTAATACCTACTCTTTACATTTTTTTAAATTTTATCTTTCAAAATAGATTTCATTTTTGGATTTGTAATATCGAAATTATCTTCAGTTGAATTTTTGGTATTTTTATGAAAAATTTCAATTTCTGATGAATAATTAAAAAACCGAGTTATAGTATAAAACCAAATTTTTATTTAAATAATTATATATATTATATAAATTTATATTATGTCAAAATATATACATAATACCTATATATTTTCAATATAATTAATTAGAGTCAGTTTTCAATAATTATATATATATAAAATTTTTAATGAACTTGTCACCGTCTTTTACCCATCTCCTAGGAGAATTTGAAAATTCACATAAAACATAATTTTACCGCTTCTGTGAGTGTAATTTCAAAAATCCAAGAGACACGGTTAATATCAAGGAGTAAAATGTGGTAAAATAAGATAAAAATAATTTTTGGTGAATAATAACTTTTTAATTTATTTACCACGGTTAAAAGTGAATAGGGTAATTCAGGGTAAAAATGATATTATTATTACCCTAACAAATATCCAAATTCTATTGGATAAGTATAATTAGATTATAAACAAACTTAGGAATAAAATATGAACATCTATGGTCTACATGGATTAGTTTAGTACATTTATTATTATTAAATTCAAGGAAGAGTTAAAAGAGTTAAAATCAATGTTTAATAACTAAAACATTTTTATTATAGGGTTATACATAATATAAATTAGATTATAAATATTAATTAGAAATATAAATTATTTCATATATAATTGTATTTTATTTATAATTTTTAGACATTAAATAATTTAATTTATTTATGACACAATGGTGATTCATTATTTACCTAATTAATGAAATAATGAAATAATTAATGTAATAAATTTCCAAATAAATGTAATTTGAGACTTTTTATGAATTACACTAATTATCTAGGTTAAAATTACATGTTAGGATTGATTAAATGTATTTAGTTTTAATTAATATAGTTGTTATAACTTTAAAAAAATCAATTATTAAATAGTATCAAAACTGACATAAAGGTGTATTTAAAATAAATATTATAATATTAATTGATATTATAATCCTAAAAATATATGGTTCATCCAAATGACTTAGATAAGGTTATATAAATTAATAATGAACCTCTTGGTGTTCTTTCTTCTTGATATAGTATGTTTGTTAACCATATAATATAAAAATACAAAGAGGCATGGTAAACGTTAAACTATTTAACTAAGAGTTAAATATAAATGGTAAGGATAATATATTGACCCAAAACTATCTAAAATATATTGGTTGAAATTATTTAGACCCATACCCACCTAATCCTTTAAATAACTCACTTTGGAGACACTATAAACAGAATTTTAATTTATTATGAAATAATATTATAAGTTTTCCCTAAGGTTCCCTTCACCCCTCTTATAAAAGGGAACTCCCCCTTCTCTGAAAATCATACCTTCAAATCCTTTTGGTTCTGCCAACCTCTACCCAACTATCCTCCCAACATCCCTTACTTAATCTTTGAGGCCATAGTTTGATCAGAAATCTCACTTATGGAGCTATTTTGATCAAATCAAAAGGAAGAACCTGAATAAGAGGTAATGTTTTCCCCACCCTCTTTCATGTCCCTTTCTTCTTCCACTTCTTCATTATTTTTTATTTAAAATATGAGATAATAACTCCAGTATCATCTACAAACTGTGATGTTATTATAAATATGGTTCAACCAAATTCGTTATTCTATCCATCCCTTGAATGACATGTCACCATACGTGCGTATGTATGGCTTATCTTCCCCACGCAGTGGTGTAATTGTTATTCAATACATTATTATTTGGATGGGTATAATAATGATGTGTAATTCATGTAAATAATAAATATAACATTATAATTATTCTTAGATATGATACACCATAAAATTATATATTATTTTAATATCAAAATAATGATATTGTCGCTCATACGTACGTACAGACTACCGTCTCCACGAACACGATAAGATTCATTCCCCATCGTATCCATTAAAGACTAGTTTTTATTTGATGAGAAAAAATAATGTTTAAGTAATTTATATCATTATGTAAATGAATAAGATACAACCAATGGATAACAAACAAGGCTTATGTAATAAATGATATAAAATAATGTGAATTAGTTAACACCTGAAACAACTATAATAATAAGATATTATTAACAAAGCAATGCTAAAAGATCACATATGATATAATATTAATGTATATGATTCTTTTATAATTTAATAACATTGATTTAACTATTATACAGGCATGTGTCCTACCCTCGAACAAGGAAAAGTACAAGGTAAGGGTTTATTTCACAATCTCTTCATTATCTGAGGTTATTTATACGTAATTATCTACTACGACCTCATTATCATCCACATCCATGTTTCATAAAAAATTATTTAAAAACATTCTTACTATTTTATAGACTATGGGTTAAATTCATTTATACCGTTGTTTTATTTTATAAGATGTTTATAAATGAATAATTCCGTCATTTTCCCAACAAGGTCCTTTTTAACCTTTTCGAAAAAAAATAAGTTAAGAATGCCTTTTTAACTTATACGACGGGTGCAACTATTTTCCACCGTTATAAAATTTCTGAAGCTTCCCTTACAATCTTATAAGAATATTTTCAAAGTAAATGTTTTAATTACGTGGATTTTAAATGATTTCCAAAAAAGAAATATTTCTCTCAAATAGATTTGATTTCATCTATGTCAACATCATTTGATTTATTTTAAGCTTATTTGAAGTAGATTTATTATGATACAAATATTACATATAGTATTGAATGTTTTTTGATATGTTTGACTATGTAGGTTTTATTTTTATACCATTCATGGTTTATGGATAATGTTTTGACATTTTTCATTCTAGTTTAACACGAATGTTTTTGTTATGTTTAAACGTATTGATATGAGGAATGCATTGGACTTAATAACTGACGGGTAGAGCCCGCTATAGCTCATCGATGCATCTGTAGGTCTCATGAGACAAACTAGTGTCTTTACACCAGGCCTTGAAAAAATCCTATTTGTAGTCTTAGCTCAAGGACATGATTATGTGGTTATGATAGTCTGGCATTATGCATTCCATCATTACGAAAGTGGTTATTGATATTGCATGTGATTATTCGACTAGTAAAATATCCATGTGAATAATTAAATGGAATTATTTCGTTTAATCTGTTCCATATTATGCAGAAGTTTAAGTTTGAAAGTACTTTTTTAGTTATACATCATCTTAAATGTTTAAGTTTATTTATGAAAATTTCCGCTATATTGTTATCCTAACTGAGCATCTGATCTCAGCACTTTCTATGTATTACATTTTCTAGGATGTGAATTAGTATTTTATGACTGACCTGCAGAGATAGTTTGGGGGGATACGAGTGTGGAATATGGAGAATATTTTTTTCTGGTTTTCATTTTATGATGTAATGTAAGACTTATGAATGTATCCAGTGATTCCGAGGCTACTAATGTTATCAGTTATTCGAGACATGACCTTTTGTGATCATAAAAATGTTATGTAATAATTCACCGACTCTAGTTTATGAGGTTCAGGGCATTACAGTTGGTATCAGAGGAACTTTAGTACAAACCCTGGAAGCTATATTTAGATAAAATCTGATTAGAGCACATAGACCTTAGATGGACATTGAGAATTAGTATAGAATAACTTCCTAGAATTTTATTATTGTAGAGTGTTTTTGAGATTACCGAGAAATACATCCCTATCTGGATACAAGCAGGTAGAGGTAGCTCTGGCATAGATGTACCTAGGGGTAAAACCCGAAAACCCCTCTTTTAACTAGACTAGAACGGGAACTGGTGCACAACAATGGGCCTTGCTGCACTCTTGGTTATGACAGTATCAGGGGATATGCTCAGGATAATTATCTATTTAATTACAAACCATTATGAAGGGTTTTTGAGAATATTATTCCTAAAGGAAAAATTTTTATGATTAAGGATTATATCCATAAAATTTTCAATTTATGTTAAGTGTTTTAGAAGTTTGGAATAATGGATTTTGATTCATAAACTAATCTAGTTTATCCCATTGTTTAGAAATGGCGCCCAGTGGAAGGAATGGAAACTGTATCTATGAACTGAAACCATGTAGGGATTTCCCTCCTGCTCGATATAATTATAGTGGATCTAGTGATGAAACTAGTTCTGATCAGCTAATCAACAATCTCGGACTACTCACTCAGTATATGAATTATAACCTTACCCGTATGGAGCACCCTGATCCCCAGCATGGAGGATCACTGTTAGATCGCTTCATGAGGCAACAACCACCAAAATTCATAGGGGGTATAAATCCACTATTAGCTTAGAAATGGATAAATTCATTAGAGAATATATTCCATGCCTTATGGAGTTTTGAAATAGAAAATGTTGTCCTGGAAGCTTTCCACCTCACTGTAAATTATGATCATAGGTGGTCATTGATTCAAAATACAAATGAAGATGATAAAGTATCAAATATGGAATGGAGGGGGTTTAAAGAGAATTTCTTAGAAAAATACTTTCCTCATGAACATTGAGAGGATATGGAAACATAATTTCTGAGTCGGAGGAAAAAGGAGGAAGAGAATGTCACAAAGTATGAGGATAACATTACAAAGTTATTGAGGCATGCAGCAGATTATAAACGTAACCCAAGGAGTAAGATTTATGGTTTATTTGATGGGTTAAAAACATTTCTCTGTTGAGGTTTAGTCTCAGAATCATTCTTAACATACGAATATATTGTCTCATGTGCTATAAATACAGAAAATGAATTATCTAAGTCTTACTACATGAAAGAAAAGCAAGAGAAGAAGAGATATGTTGATCACTCTAGAAATGGAAATAGGGGGAAGAAGGGAAAAGTTTAATATCCATCATACAGTAAATTTGGGAAGAAACACCATGGTACATTCATGAAAGGGAATGGGAGTCTGTTACAAGTGTGGTGAAAAAGGCCACCAAATTATGATTGAAAGGGGAAGAAAAAAGATATTGATGTTCAATGATACATTTTCAGGGAGATGGGACATTATGTAAATTAATTTCCTATGCATCATGGGAACTTTCATTAGAAAAGGATAGTGTATAAAGGCCATGATTATGTTATCACTACTCCTAAGGTAGATGTTCTGAAAGACATAGTGGAAGGTAATTTAACGGTTTCATCATGTTTAGAAAAATCATTATTTGATTCTGGATCATCGCATTGTTTCATATATTCCCAGTTTGAAATGAAAATTAGCTATTTTCAATATGATTTAACAGGGTAGTTTTCAGTCAGAACATCTAAGGGTAGTATCATTGCAACAATGTTTTTTGAATCAGTCCCCCAATAGATCACATAAATGTTCATTATCTGCGGATCTCATCATCATACCCATGATTGAATTTGTTATAATCCTTAGTATGGATTTCCTTTCAGACCATGATGTGAAGATTTATTGTAAGAAGAAGGAGGTTCAGATTTTTGATGATGATGATAAAGAACACCTTATTTTTAGATCAGAATCGTCATCACCTGATTCAAATCATGTACCACCCCTAGTAGCTCAACTAAATTCAATTATTGGGGAGGAAGAGAATGAAATAACTGTGGGTTAGGAATGGAATGTTCAAATAGAGTATGTACCTTTTGTGAAAGAATATGTAGATGTCTTTCTGGATGATTTACCTGGACATCCTCCAGAACGAGAAATTGTGTTTTCCATTGATTTAATTCCTGGATCAAGGCCCATATCGAAGACCACTTATAGAATGGAATCATTGGAATTAGGGAACTAAAGAAACAACTAGAGTAATTGAGTAATAATTGATTTATATTCCCTAGTGTTTCTCCATGAGAATCCCCTTTCTTTTTTCTTAATAATGAAGATGGATTTATGTGGTTATGTATCGACTACAGAGAGATCAATGCTATAACAATTAAGAAAAAGTATGTCATACCTCACATTGATGATTTATTTGAAAAACTGCATGGAGATCAATAATTTTCAAATATTGACCTTAGATCTAGATAACATCAGTTGTATGCGAAGAAGAAATATATTCCAAAGACAACATTTCGAACTAGGTATGAGCATTATGAGTTTACTGTAATGCCTTTTAGGCTGACTAATGCTCCCTCTGTTTTCATGGATCTAATGAACAGAGTTTTCAAGGAATATCTTGAAGACATTGTAGTGGTATTTATTGATAATATCTCGGTATACTCCAAAATCTATGAAGATCATGAAAATCACCTACGCAATATATTGAAGACTCTGAGAAGACATGAATTATATGGGAATTGTAGAAAATGTGAATTCTATCTAAAAGGGATTTCTTTTCTTTTCTATATTGTCTATAAGGATGGAATCTCTGTTGATCCTTCTAAGACAAGAGAAATCCAAAAATGGCCAGCACCAACGAGTATAATTGAGATACACAGTTTTATTGGTTTAGCAGGTTATTATCGACATTTTGTCCATAATTTTTCCGGATTGGCTAGCCCATTAACGAAGCTCACATGTAAAGGGGTTAAATTTGTTTGGAAAAAAGAGTGTGAACAATGTTTTGTAGAACTGAATAGAATATTAGTCAATTCACCTATATTGACTCTACCATCGGGGAATGATGGGTTCATTATTTATAGTGATGCATTGAAGAAAGGAAACAGTTGTGTCCTTATGCTGAATGATAGATTTATTGCCTATGCATCGGGACAGCTGAAAATTCAGGAGAAAAACTATCCTACTCATGATCTTGAGTTAGAAGCTGTAATCTTGCTTTAATGATAAGGATACACTATCTATATAGTGAAAAATGTGATATTTATACTGATCACAATAGTTTGAAGTGTATTTTCTCATAGAAAGAATTCAACATGTGGCAAAGGAGATGGCTGGAACTACTCATGGATTATGATTGCACGATACACTACCACCCAAGGAAGGAAAATAAGGTGGAATATGCTTTGAGTAGAATGGATCATGGAGTATTGAACTGGATGAGAGTTGAAAGGGATCCTATTTTCATGGATGTAGTAAATATGGATATGAAAATAACCACAGAAGGTGAAACATCAATTCTTTTTCAAATGGTTTCCAAACCATCTTTACTATAAAGGGTTAAGAGATCTCATATCGACGATGAAGAGTTTCAAAAGAAGATTAATGTTGCAAATGATGGGAGATTGAGTGACTATCTGTATGAAGATGGAATTTTGAAATTTTGGAAGAGACTTTGTTTTCCCAATATAACTGATCTAAAAAGGGAATTGTTGGACGATGCTCATAGTTCCAGTTTCCCTATACACTCTTGGAGCACCAAAATGTATAGATATTTGAAGGAACATTTTTTGGTGGAAAACATTAAGAGGGAGATTTCTGATTTTGTATCTAGATGTATGATCTTTCAACAAGTGAAAGCTAGAAGGCAAAAACCTGGAGGATTCATTCATCCACTTCCCATACATGAGTGGAAATGGAAAAATATGACGATGGACTTTGTAATGAGACTACCAAAGACTCCTAGAAAGAACGATGCAATATGGGTCGTCTTTTTCATCTTACCAAGTCATCACATTTTATTTCTATAAGAGAAGATCGACCACGAGAACGTCTAGAATGACTATAAATTAATGATGTTGTGATACATCATGGAGTACCCCTATCGATTGTTTTTGATCGTGATCCTCATTTTACATCAAAATTCTGGAAAAGTTTTCAGAATTCCCTAGATACTAAACTTCGTTTCTGTAACGTACTGACCCTAGTTACCCAGAGTCGGTGGATTATTACATAACATTGGCATGATTATAGAGAATCAAGGCTCTAAGGACCTTTTAGTTTAGTAGCCTTAGAATCACAAGATGTATTCATAATGTTTACATTACATCATAATGTGAAAACTACAACAACATATTGTCTCCACGCTCATATCCATTACACTCTCCCTGCAGGTCATTCATAAAATACTTCTTCACATCCTGGAAAAAATAAAGCATAGAAATGGGTGGGCTCAAATACCCAGTAAGGATAACAATATAGCGGAAACATTTATAAGTAAGCATAAACATTTAAGGAAGTGTATAATTGAAACAAAATCCTTTTAAACATCAACTTCAGCATAATATGGATGAAATAAAATGAAATAATTCCATATACTTATTCACATGGATATTATACTAGTCGAATAATCTCATGCAATATCAATAACCACATTAATAATGATAGAATGCATAAATCCAGACTATCATAACCACATAGTCAAGGATGTATGTCAAGACTAAAAATATGATTTTGTCAAGGCCTTGTTCCAAGACACTAGTTTGTCTCATGAGACCTACTGATGCATCGAGGAGAATTAGCGAGCTCCACCCGTCACTCACTATATCCAATGAATTCCTCATATGAACAGGTTTAAACATAACATAAACATTCGTATTAAAAATAACATATTAATTTTCAATACTTTCTCCATAAACCATGAATGGTATAAAAATTACACATCCATAGTCAGACATAGACCAAAACCCTCAATACAATATGGATGTTTTGTGTCATAATAAATTAACTTCCAATAATCGTAAAATCCATCAAAGGATGTTAACCTAGATGAAATCAATACCATTTGAGAAAAAATATCTCTTTTTTTAAATAATATAAATGTAACATAATAATAAAAGGAATAATTTACATTGAAAATTTTCTTATATGATTGTAAGGAATGCTTTGACGATTTTACAACAGCGGAAAATAGTTGCACCCACCGTATAAGTTAAAAAAACATTCTCACCTAAATTTTTTCAAAAAGGATAAAAAAGACCTTGTTTGTAAAATGACAGAAAGATTACATTTTAAAATTTTTATAAAAAGTCAAAAAAGGGTATAAATGTCTTTTTCCCATAATATTTAAAATAGTAAGAATGATTTTAAATACATTTTTATGAAATATGGATGTGGATAATAAAGAGGTCATAGTATATAATTACGTATAAACAACCTCAGATAATGAAGAGATTGTGAAATAAACCCTTACCTTGTACTTTTACTTGGATGACTATAGTTTAACCTCCTGTATATTGGAGAATTAATTGTTATTAAATTATAAAATAATCATATACATTAATATGATGTCATATATTATCTTTTAACGTTTCTTTGTTAATAATATCTTAGTATTATCGCTGCTTCGGGTGTTAACTTAATCATTTTATTTTAAATGTTTTGTTACATAAGTTGTGATTATTATGTATAGGATTTATATTATTCATATACGGAATGATATCAAGTCCTTAAACATTATTTTTAATCATCAAATGAGAATTAGACTTTCATGGATACGATGGAGAATGAATCTCTTCGCGTTCGTGGAGACGGTAGTTTGTACGTACTCACGAGCGACAATATCATTATTTTGATATTAAAATAACATATAATTGGATGGTATATCATATATACAGAATTCTTGTCATGTTATATTTATTATTTACATCAATTATGAATCATTATCAAACCCATCCAAATAATAATTTTTGGAATAACAATTACACCACAACGTGGAGATGGTTAGCCGTACATACACACGTATGGTGACATGTCATTCAAAGGATGGATAGAATATTGAATATGGTTGTAACATATTTATAATAACATCAAATTATATATAATATACTGGAGTTATTATTTTAGAAAGGAAATAACAATGAAAGAAGACGTTGAAGAAGAATGGAATTTGAATGATGGTGGAGAAAACATTACCTCTTCTTCAGGTTATTCATTTTGATTTGATCAAAAGGCCTCCATAGGTTAGATTTCTGATCAAAATAAGGCCTCCAGGATGAATCAGGTGAAGTTGAGACAATATTTGGGCAATTTTTGCAGATCCAAAAGGCTTTGAAAGTGTGAATTAGAGGGAAGGGGAAGTTCCCTTTTATAAGAGGGGTGTGGGGCACCTTAGGAAAAGAAAAAAATATTATTTTATAAAAAATTAATATTCAGTTTCTAATGACTCCAAAGTAGATTATTTAAATTTTAAGGTGGTTATAGGTCTAGAACCACTAAACTAATAGGTTTCAGACAGGTTTTGGTCACTATATTAACATTATATATTTGATTTAACTGTTGAATAAATAGTTTGACATTTACCATGTATCTTTGCATTTTTATATTATATAGTAAATAAACTTACTATAAACTTCCAAGATACCCCCCACTAGTCCATTAATAATACTCCTATCATTATATATGTCATTTTGCCAAACCTTAGATTTTTAAGAAAATAATATTAATTAATAATATAATATTTGTTTTAAAAACTCATTTATGTTAATTTTGACAATATTTAAAAATTGACTTTTGTTAAAGTCGTAAAAAGTTTATTAATTCAAAACAAATACATTTATATAATACTAAAATGTCATATTAACCAATAAAATTCGTGGATGGCATCAGAACGTTCAAATTATATTTATTTTAACATTTATAATACTAATTATTTTATTCATTCATTAATATGGAAAATACTGCATCATTATTGTGTCAAAAATAAATTTTATTATTCAAGGTATAAAAATAATAAATAAAACACCATTATGTAGTAATTTTTTTTATCTTTTTAATGAATATTTATTGTCTAAAATATAACATATATAACCTTATGTAAAAATTGTTTTCCTAAAAGATATATGCTTTTGTCAATTTTGTATTTACATTAACATAATTAATATAATGTGTCTTTATCACATAAAATTAGATCCATGGGGTCCCTAATTCGACCCAAAGATTCCCATGGTAGGATATGTATCATCCAATAGGTTTCAGACATGTTTTAGGATAAATTATTATTATAATAATACTATTTGTTACCCTTATTTACCAGATTTACCCTTTAACCATGGTAAATAAAATATTTACCGAAGTAATTATTAAAAATGTATAAAAATAAAAGTTACCAAATTACACAATTTGGACCACCTGATTCTAAATATGGAATCCATTTTTCTAAATTCAAAACACAGAAGTGTCAGAAATTAATTTAATATTACTTCCCGTTGTTGAAACAAAAAGCATGTTTTTATGAAATAATAACTATCAAAATATTTTTACTTTCTTATATCCAGTTTAAATGTGAAATTAGGTCTAATGAGAAACATTGGGATAAATGGTAATAATATAAAATAATTATATTTTAAAATAACCGATTTCATAATTTATCACAATTAATTATTTTGATTAAAAAAGTTGTTTTTAATTAAAATTTACTAATTTTCACTATTAATCAAAATATGAAAGTTATCCAAAAAGTACATAAACATCACCCTAAGATAAATTCAATATTCTGAATCCAAATATAATGTCCAATTTTAAGGATAAAATTTATAAAATTTCAAAAAGTGGGAATTACTATTCATAATGGCTAGTTTGATTGGTTGTGGTGTGTGTTAGAACTCGAAGTTGCGTACAACACATGCTACTATATAATTCAAAGAGGAGCATATCAAGGAAGAATGGGGTGTTACATTCTCCCCTCCTTCAATAAATTGTGTCCTCGCAATCAGACATTGTTTTTCGAAAATAAAAGTTTGAAAATAGAAAACACCTTTAGTAAAACCAACATTGGAAATTAGGTTAATAAAATCTAGTCTTAATAAGAGGAGAAGGGGGATGAAAAAGTCACCACCAAACTATGATCTCGATTAAGAGAACATTGGTGGAAATTTGAGTCACATAATTGGAGGAAAAAAATAAATATTTATAGGGAGTGATTGAGGTCATCAATCACAAACAATTGTAGAATTGTGGGCCTCAAAGACACTAATCTATGATGGTTTAAAATATCATCGGTTCAACAAAACGTAATTTATTAGCATAAAACATTTTCGGTTTTAAGATGCTTTACCTAATGTTTATGGTTTTATTTCATCATATAATAAGAGAAGAAATAAAATTTATACTTGTCAAGTAGAGTTCCTTCCATTAAATATTTTCTACCACAAACACATCATTCACTTCAAAAGATAATAGAACATAAAAAATATTTATTTATCATGTTCGTATAGGGTTCCAAAAAAATGAATTTATAATTAATCAACCAAAACCTTTTAAAAACATCATTATTCAATTTGGGACATCATGTGGGTCAGTGGTAGGTGATACACCCTTGCCAACCTTTGGTTGCAGGTTCAAGTCTCGCAGTCTTGTCAGATGCGATAGGTTGCCGGCCAACCTCCGGGTTGTCCTTTTTATGGAAATCCAAAAATAATCTTAATCTAGAATTATACAAAATACTTCTGTCCAAACACATAGTCTAAAATTTATAGGGAAGATAATCACAATGAAGAACCTTTCTTCCACGGAATAACATTTGAACAACTTCATCATGTATTATTTTAAAACACTGCGACATCCGAAATTACCATAGAACCATATTGATTACATTCATGCTCCCTTATTTATTATAGAATATTGGATGTACTCCTTCTATCCAAAAATGTTGTAAACTAAAACAATGATGTGATATACAAATCATTAATCACTTTCATGGAAGTCAAGAATATTCGATATAATTTATCCAAATCAATCATGTATTATTCCAAAATGACTACCACTGTATCATAACCATATTATGGTTTATCTTTCACTCAACCATATATTTTCAAAAAATTTAACCTGCTATTTAGTCACTTTTCATGGTTCCACACAATCTCATGTCCTTATTAAAATAGTATTGCAGTAAAATCCTTATAGACTCCATAATTATTATAACCAGTATATCATTGATATGACACTCAAATGATATTATTCATTAATAACAACATAAGAACTCTAATTATTCCTCCTCATATGTGGTAGTATCATAACATATTTATTACGCAATAGCATCATTTGGTGCATACTATGATAATTTGGACATTGGTTCGCACAGTGTCCCAACTCTTTGCAGACGAAGCATTGTACATTTGAAACCGTTTTCTTACCCTTACATTCACATTCTTGGTGTCCTTTTACTCCACACATATAACAAACACTCATTCCCTTCAGGAAATTTCCAGGGTGTTTCTTCCCATAGTTTTCACATATAGGAAACTTCATCTTTTCCCTATTCCCTTTATCCATCCTTCTCTCTTCCATCCTTTTCTTCTCTTTCTTTCCTTCAATGCAATAGGACTCAGAGAATTCATGACTTATCTTATTAACACATGACACTATTTCTTTAAATTTTGATAATACATGGGATAATATTTCCCTTCTAAATGTAGTTTTAATACTGTGAAAGATATGATCCTTCTTACACCTTATATCATACGTATTGCTAGAGTTCACATTCCTTCTATTGGGAGCCATTTCTATACAATTGAATAAACTTGGTCAGTTTATGAATTGCAATGAATAATTACAAACTTGTAAAATACCTAATGTATATTGAACGGTTTGTGGATATAATCCATAATCTTAAAAAAATAATCTGTGAGGATGTATATAATCATAAACACTTCATAATGGTTTGTAATGAAAATGAAAATTATCCTAATAATATCCCCTGAGAGTTTCATAACCAATAGTGCAGCAAGGACCATTGTCGTGCACCAGTTCTCATTCGAGTGTAGCTCAAAGCGGTGTTTTCGGGTCTTAACCCTAGGTAAATCTGTGCCAGAGCCTCCTCTACCTGGTTGTATCCAGACAGGGATGTATTTCTTGGAAAACTCATAAAATCTCTAAAATACCAAAATTCTAGGATGTTCTTCTATACTAATCCTCAATGTCTATCATAGGGCTAGGTGCTCTAATCGGAGATGATCTAAATCTAGCTTCCCAGGTTTGTACTAAACTTTCTATGATATCAACTGTAATTCCCCAAACCCAGTTACCCATATTCGGTGCATTATTACATAACATTGACATGATTACAAGGAATCTAGTCTCGAAGGACCAATTAGTTTAGTAGCTACGGAATCGCCAGATACGTTGATAATGTTTACATTACATCATAAAGTGAAAACTACATCAACATCTTGTCTCCACACACATATCCCCCTATACTATCCTGGATGGTCATTCATAAAATACATCTTCACATCCTGGAAAAAATAAAACATAGAATGTGGTGATATCAAATTCCCAAAAAGGATAACAATATAGAGGAAACCTTCATAAATAAGCATAAACATTTAAGGCAATGTATAACTAAAATGAAATCCTTTTAAACCTAAACTTGCGCATAATATGGCAGAAATAAAATGAAATAATTTCATTTACTAATTCACATGGATATTCAACTAGTAGAATAATCACATGCAATATCAATAACCACTTTTATAATTATGGAATGCATAATGCAAGACAATCATAACCACATAGGCAAGGCCTTGTGCCAAGACTACAAATAAGATTTTGTCAAGGCTTTATTCCAAGACACTAGTTTTTCTCATGAGACCTACCGAGGCATTGAGGAGCTATAGCGGGCTCCACCCATCACTTACTAAGTCCAATGCATTCCTCAAATGAACATGTTTAAACATAACATAAACATTCGTATTAAAGCTAACATACAAAATGTCTATACTTTATCCATAAACCATGAATGTTATAAAAATAAAACATCACAGTAAAACATATCACTAAATCGTGAATACAATATAGATGTTTTGTACCATAATAATTCATCTTCAAATAAGTTTAAAATCCATCAATGGATGTTGACATATATGATATAAAAAATATTTGAGAAAAAATATCACTTTTATGAAATCATTTAAAATTCACTTAATTATAAAAAACATTTACATTGAAAATAATCATATATGATTGTAAGGGAAGCTTTGAAATTTTTATAAAGACATAAAATAGACGCAACAACCATATAAGTTAAAAAAACATGCTTACATTAATTTTGCCAAAAAGGTTAAAAAAAGAACTTGTTGGTTCAATGACAGAAATATTCCTTTATAAACATATTATAAAAACTCAAAAAAATTGTATAAATGACCTCAACCTATAATATATAATATAGTAATAATGATTTGAAATTCATTTTTAAGAAACATGGATGTGGATGATAAAGAGGTTCCAGTAGATAATTACTTATAAACAACCTTGGACAATGAAGAGATTGTGAAATAAACCCTTAACTTGTATGTTTACTAGGTTTAGAGTAGTTTAACCTCTTTTATAATGATTAAATAATTGTTATTTAATTATAAAAGAATCATATACATTAATATGATATCATATATGATCTTTTAACATTGATTTGTTAATAATATCTTAGTATTATCGTCGTTTCGAGTGTTAACTTACTCGTTTTCGTTTATATGTTTTGTTACATAAGTCTTGTTTGTAAGGGATAGGTTTTATATTCTTCATATACATAATGATATCAATTCCGTAAAAATTATTTCTAATAATCAAATGAATGGATGCGATGGAGAATGAATCTGATCGCTTTCATGGAGACGGTTGACCGTACGTACGCACGAGCGACAATATAATTCTTTTTATTTTAAAATATTATATAATTGGATGGTATATCATATATACAGAATCATTATTATGTTATATTTATTATTTACATCAATTAAACATCATTATCATACCCATCCACATAATAATGTTTTGAATAACAATTACACCACGACGTGGAGAAGGTAAGCCGTACATAGGCACTTATGATGACATGTCATTCAAATGATGGATAGAATAATAAATATGGTTGTAACATATATATAATAACATCCCAGTATATAATAGATACTAGAGTTATTATTTTAGAATGGAAATAACAATGAAAGAGGATGTTGAATAAGAAAGGAACTTGAAGGAGTATGGTTAAAACATTGCCTCTTCTTCAGGTTCTTCCTTTTGATTTGACAAAAATGGATCCTTAGGTAGGATTTTTTATCAAGATAATCCCTCTATGTTGAAGTTAGGTAAGTTGAGAGAATAATTGGGTAGAGGATGGTCGTGCTGAAAATCATGGAATGTGAGAATTAGAGGGAAGGGGAAGTTCCCTTTTATAAGAGGGGTGTGGGGCACCATAGGAATGGCTAGAAATATTATTTTATAATAAATTCATATTAGGTTTATAATGGTTCCAAAGTGGTTTATTTAAAGTTTAAGGCATGGATAGGTCAAAAAACACTCAACCAATAGGTTTTAGATAGGTTTGGGTCATAATATTATCTTTATCATTTTGATTTTACTCTTGGTTAAATAGTTTGACATTTTCCAGGTCTCTTTGTATTTTTATATTAAATAGTCAATAAACATTCTATAAACTTCCTAGAAACCCCCAAGTAGTCTATCAATAACAAAAATATCATCATATAAGTCCTTTGGACGAACCGTAGAGTTTTAGGAATACAATATCAACTAATAATATAATATTTGTTTTAAAAACTCATTTTTGTCAATTTAGACAATATTTAATAATTGATTTTTTTTAAGTTTTAAAAACATTATTAATTCAAAAAAAATTTATGAAATAAAAAAATTTCATATTAACCAATAAAATTAGTGGATGGCATCAAAACATTAAAATTATATTTATTTTTAAATTTATAATACTAATTATTTGATTCTTTCATTAATAAGGAAAATATTTCATCAATAGTGTGTCATTAATAAATTTAATTATTCAATGTATAAAATTTATAAATAAATTAAAATTTGGTAGGAAATATCTTTAACTTTCTAATGAATATTTATAGTTGAAAATATTGCATAAATAACCCTATGTAAAATTTTTTTTCTAAAAGATATATGCTTTTGTCTTTTTTGTATTTATTTTAACTTAATTAATATAATTTGTCTTTATCACGTAAAAGTGGATCCATTAGGTCAAAAAATAGACAAATTGATGCCCATGGTCGTACATGTATCATAAAATAGGGTTAGGTCACATTTTAGAGTAATTTATTATTATTATAATATTATTTTGTACCCTTATTTACCGGATTTACCCTTTAACAATGGTAAATAAAATATTTGCAGAAGTAATTATTCAAAATGTCTCAAAATATATTTTACATATTTATACAATTTATACCTCTTGATTCTAAATATTGATTGCATTTTTCTAAATTCAGGAAACAGAAGTGGCTGAAATTAATTTAAAATTAATTTTCATTGTCAAAACAAATATCTTGTTTGTAAGAAATAATAACTATCAAAAGATTGATACTTACTTATGTCATGTTTAAATGTGAAATTATGTCCAATGGCCAAAATTGGATAAAATGTTAAAAATATAATCTAATTATACTTTAAAATCACTAAATTTCATAATTTACTACTATTATTTATTTTGATTAAAAAAGTTGAATTTAATTAAAATTTTGCAATTTTAACTATTCATCAAAATATGAAAGTTATTCGAAAAGTACCAATAATTCACCCTAATATAATTTCGATATTCCGAATCCAAAAATGATGTCCATTTTGAATTATAAATTTTATAAAATTTCAAATAGTGGGTATTAATATTCATAACAGCTCATTTGATTGGTTGTGGTGTCTGTTAGAACTCGAAGTTGCGTACATCACATGCTACTGTATTATTTAAAGAGAAGTGTACCATGGAAGCTCTGGGTGTTGTAGTTTGAGCACTAACTACCACCCCCAAACTGATGAACAATCCGAACAGACTATTCAAACCTTAGAATACATGTTGAGATCTTTCTCACTTGAATTTCATGGAATGTGGGATTACTATTTACCTCTGGTAGAATTTTCTTATTACAATAGCTTCCATTCAAGTATTCAAATGCCACCATATGAAGCATTATATAGAAAGAGATGTCGCACACCAACCTGTTGGGATGATGTTGGTGAAAGAAAACTCATAGGCCCATAACTGGTGGAGGAAATGATGGAAAAGGTAAAGGTAATCCAAAACCACATCAAAACAACTAAAAGTAGGCAGAAGAGCTATGCTAACAACAGAAGGAAGGATTTATAATTTAGGGTATGTGATCATATTTTCTTAAAGTTATATCTATTGAAGGGAGTTATACATTACAGTAAGAAAGGTAAATTGAGTCCCAGGTACATAGGACCTTTTGAAATTCTAGAACGAATTGGGGTTGTAGCTTATCATTTGGAAATGCCGCCAAATCTCTTCAAATTCAACGATGTATTCCACGTATCACTGTGGAGAAAATACATGACTAACCCAACACATGTACATACATATGAAGAATTAGAGCTGGAACCCAATTTGTCTAATTGGGAAGAGCCTATCAATATTCTTTATACCTGAGAAAAATTGTTGAGAAACCGTACGACTCTTCTCGTAAAAGTTCTATGGAGAAACCATAAGATGGAAGAGGAAACATGGGAACCTAGTGGACATATGATGAAAAACCACCAATGTATTTTTATGGAGTAATATTCTATAAATTTCTAGGAAAAAATTATTTCAAGTTGGGGAGAATGTAACACCCCAAGCTTCCACAGTATGCTTCTCTTTGAATAATATTGAAGTGTGTGTTGTACGCAACTTCGAGTTCTAACACACACCACAACAAATCAAACTAACCATTATGAATAGTAATACCTACTTTTTAAAATTTTATAAATTCTATCATTCAAAACTAACTTCATTTTTGGATTTAGAATATCAAAATTAGCTTCGAATGAATTTTTTGTATATTTCTGAAAAGTATCAATTTTTGATGAATAGTGAAAACACTGAGTTATAGTTTAAAACTGAATTTTTATTTAAATAATTATTTATTTTATTAAAATTTATTTTATGTCAAAATAGATACATAATACCTATATTTGTTCAAGGTAATTCATTGGAGTCAGATTATAATAATTGTAGATATCTAAAAAATTTATTGAACATTTCACGGTTTTTTACCTATCTCCAAGTATAATTAGTAAATTAACATATAACATAATTTTAACGCTTCTGTGAGTGTAATTTCAAAAATATGAGATATATGGTTAATATCAAGGAGTAAAATGTGGTTCAATAAGATAAAATTAATTTTTTTGTGAGTAGTAACTTGTTACTTTTATTTATCACGATTAATTTATTTATGACACAATGGTGATGCAGTAATTACCTAATTAATAAAATATTAAAATAATTGATACTATAAATATCCAAATAAATGTAATTTGAGACTTTTAATAAATTAAATTAATTTTCTTGGTTAATAATACATGTCATAATTGATTAAATGAATTTATTTTGATTTAATAATACTGTTAGATCTTAAAAAAATCAATTATTAAATAGTGTCAAAATTGACTTATAGGAGTATTTAAAACAAATATTATATTGTTAATTGATATTTTATTCCTAAAAATCTATTGTTTCGTCCAAATTAATTATATAAGGTTATATGTATTAATAATGAACAACTTGGGTTCTTCTTGGCTTGTTATACTATGTTTATTACCCATATAATATAAAAATACAAAGACATATCTTAAATGTTAAATTATTTAACTAAGAGTGAAATATAAATGTTAACATTAATATAATAATCCAAACATGTCTAAAATCTATTGGTTGAAAGGATTCTGACCCATCCCCACCTTTCCCTATAAATTAGTCACTTTGGAGCCATTATAAACCGAATATGAATTTATTATAAAATAATATTATAATTTATTTCTAAGGTGCCCCTCACCCCTCTTATAAAAGGGCACTCACACTTCACTCATATTCATACCTTAAAAGACTTTTGGTTCGGAAAAAATATTCCTAAATATCTTCTCAACTTACCTCACTTCAACCTAGAGGCTTTATCTTGATCATAAAGCCAACCTAAATAGCCCTTTTGATAAAATAAAAAGGAAGAACCCGAAGATGATGTAATGTTTTCACCACCCTCATTCAGGTACCTTTCTTCTACCCCTTCTCCATTCATTGTAATTTCCATTATAATAAAATTAATCATTTATATTCTATATAATGTGATTTTATTATAAATATTTTACATCCAAATTCATTATTCTATCCATCCCTTGATTGACATGTCACTATACGTGCTTACGTACGGCTTTCCATTTCCACGTCGTGGTGTAATTGTTATTAAATACATTATTATTTGGATGGGTATAATAATGATGTGTAATTCATGTAAATAATAAATATAACATGATAATTATTCTGTATATATGATACACCATCCAATTATATACTATTTTAATATCAAAATAATGATATTGTTGCTCGTGCGTACATAAGGAATATCGTCTCCAAGAACGTGATAATATTTATTCCCCGTCGTATCCATTCAAGACTAATTTTCATTTGATTGTTAAAAATAATGTTTATGGACATAATATCATTCTGGATATGAATATTATACATACTATGTATAACAAACACATCTTATGTAACAATACATATAAAAGAAAACGAATTAGTTATCACCCAAAACAACGACAATACTAAGATATTATTAACAAAGAAATGTTAAAAGATAAAATATTATATCATATTAATGTATATGATTATTGTATAATTTAATAACAATGATTTAACTATTATACAAGAGGTTAACCTACCCTCAACCATGTAAAAGTACAAGGTAATGGTTTATTTCGCAATATTTTCATTATTCAAGGTTGTTTATACTTAATTATCTACTGGGACCTCTTTATCATCAACATTCATGTTGCATAAAAATGTATTTCAAAACATCATTATTATTTTATAGACTATGGTTTAATGTCATTTATATCCTTGTTTGAATTTTATAAGATGTTTATAAATGAATCTTTTCATCATTTTCCAAACATGTTTATTTTTATCCTTTTCGACAAAATTAAGGAAAGATTATATTTTTTAACTTATACGGCGGGTGCAGCTATTTTCCACTATTATAAAATCACTGAAACCTCCCTTAAAATCTTATAAGAATATTTTCGAAGTACATGTTTTAATTATGTGGATTTTAAATTATTTAAAAAAAGTGATATTTGTATCACATAGTTTTGATTTCATCTATGTAAACATATTTTGATAGATTTTAATCTTATTTGAAGTTGATTAATTATGATACAAATCTTCTATATAGTATTGAAGGTTTTGTGATATGTTTGACTGTGGATGTTTTAATTTTATACCATTCACGTTTTATGGAGAAAGTATTGAAATTTTGTATTCCAGTTTTAATACGAATGTTTAAATTATGTTTAAACCTGTTCATATGAGGAATTCATTGGACATAATAAGTGACGGGTGGAGCCCGTTATTTCTCTTCTTTGCATCGATTGGTCTCATGAGACAAACTAGTGTCTTGGAAAAAGTCCTTGAAAAATCTTATTTGTATTTTTGGCACAAGGACTTGAATATGTGGTTATGATAATCTAGCATTATGCATTCCATTATTATAAAAGTGTTTATTGATATTTCATGTGATTATTCGACTAATATAATATCACTATGAATAAGTAAATGGCATTATTTCATTTTATTTCTAAAATATTATGCTGAAGCTCATGATTAAAAGGCTTTTGTTTTAGTTATACATTTCCATAAATGTTTAAGATTATTTATGAATGTTTTCACTATATTGTTATCATTACTGAGCATCAGAGCTCAGCCTTTTATACGTTTTATTTTTCCCTGGATGCAAAGAAGTATTTTATGAGTGACCTGTTGGGATAGTATGTGGGTATATGAGTGTAGACTAAGAAGACTATGTTGTTGTAGTTTTCATTTTATGATGTAATATAATACTAATGAATGTATCTAGTGATTCCAAAGCTACTAAACTAATCGGTTTTTCGAGACATGATATTTTTTAATCATGCCAATGTTATGTAATAATGCACCGACTCTTGGTAATTGGGGTCAGGGCGTTACATTCAGGGGAATCATTATCTTCTACATATGGGTTTCAAAAAAATGGATTTCAGAATATTTATACTAATTCCTATAATATGGGGTAATTTCATTTAAACCACTGTATTAATTCCTATAATATATTTTAAAAAAAAAATAATTTTTTTCATTTTCAAAACAAGGTAATTTTATATCTTTTTGAAAAATTAAGGTAAAAATGTATTTTTATCATATATAGTGGGCGTGCTTATTCTCCGCCATTATAACACCTTTAAAGCTTCCCGTACAATCTTAAAAGAATATTTTAAAAGTAAATGTTTTTATAATTACATTAATATTAAATGATTTCAAAATGTATCTCAAATAGTATTGATTATATCTATGTCGAAATCCATTGATGGATTTTACACTTGATATAAGTAGATTAATTATGATACAATCATACATATTGTAATGATGGTTTTTTGATATTTTTTACTATGGATGTGTTAATTTTATACCATTCATGGGTTGTGGTTAATGTTTTATCATTTTCTATTCTAGTTCTAATATAAATGTTTATGTTATGTTTCAACCTTTTCATACGAGGAATTAATTTGACTTAGAATTTGAGCGTGGATCACTCTATAGCTCCTCGATGCATCGATAGGCTTCATTAGACAAACTAGTGTACTGGAACAAGGACTTGACAAAATCATATTTTTATTCTGGGCACGAGGCCTTGACTATGTGGTGATGATGACCGACATTATGCAATCCATCATTAGGAAATTGTCAATTGATATTGAATGTGATTATTAGATTAGTAGAATTTCAATTTGAATAAGTAAATTGAATTATTTGATTTATATTTTTCCTATTATGCTGAAGTTTAATTTTAAAAGGCTTAGGTTTTAGTCTTATACATTACATTAAATTTTTATTCTTATTTATGAATGTTTCTGCTATATATTTATCCATACTGAGAGTATGAGCTCACCCCTTTTCTATGTTATATTTTTTCCAATATAATAAGAATTATTTTATGGTTGACCTTTAGGGATAGGATAAGGGTTATAAGTGTCTTCCAATGGGAAAAAATGTTGTTACTGTTTTTATTTTAGGATTTAATGTAAACCTTATGTTTGTATCTAGTACCTCCAAGGATACTGAACAAATCGGTCGTTCGTGACATAATACATTGTGATCATGTCAATTTTATGTAATAATTCACTGATTATGGGTAACTAGGGTTAGGGTATTACAATTGATATCATAGGATGTTTAGAAAAATCCTTCGAAATACGATTTAGAAAAACTATGATTAAAAAAAATTACCCTAAAATAGACTTTGAGGATTTGTGTTGAAGAACATCCTTGAATTTTGGTAATGTAGAGATTTTGTGTATTTTTCCAGTAATAATACCATGTATATATATGAGCAAGTATAGGTGGCAGTAGAATTGATGTACCTAGGAGTGAAAACTCTGACAATGGGTTTCAGGCTTGACACGGTGTATCATGGTACTCGACAATGGGCCTTGTTGCACTCTTGGTTAGGACACTCCTGGGTGATATTGTAAAGACAATTCACATTTCCTATATAAACCATTATAAAGGATTAGTGAGTAAATACATATCAATGAAAAAAAATTATGGTTATGGATTATTTCCATAAACTGTTCAATTTATGTTAAGTGTTTTACATGTTTGGCATTATGTATTGGGATTCATTAACTAATGTAGTGTATGCCATTTTTTAGAAATTCTTCCTAGTGGAAGGAATTGAAACACAATCAATGGACTGAATCGATTATATGATTTCCCTCCTACTCAAGATAATTATACGGGAGAAAGTGATGCAACTAGTGTGGATCAGCTTATCACCATACTGGGACAACTCACTCAAGTAATGAATAATATTCTTACCCATATGGAGAAATGTATCCCACAATGTGGACGATCAATGTTAGACCACTTCAGGAGGAAAAAACCTCCAACATTCAATTACACTACAAATATACTTGTTGCTGAGAAATGAATAAGTTTCATAGGGAAAATATTTGATGTTGTGGGGATTAACGAAAGAGAAAAATTTGTCATGGCAGTTTATCACCTCATTTGTGATGCAGATCAATGATGGTCATTAATTAAAAACACAATAGTGGATAAAAATTTATAAAATATTGAATGTATGGAGTTTAAAGAGATTTTCATATTAAAATAAATTCATATTGACCATCGATTGGAAATGAAATGACAATTTTTGAGTCATAGGAAAATGGAGTATGAGGCTAACTTTACAAGGATAACATGGCATGTAGAAGATTATATATGAAACCATAGCTGTAAAATTGATCAATTATTTGGTGGGATAAAATATTTTCTTCATTGAGCATTTTTCTCACAATCCTACTTGATGTATGAAGATATTGTCTCGTGCGCTACGAAGACAAAAAAATAATTCTCTATGTATTATGCCATTAATTTAAAGAAAGGGAAGAACATAATGGTGGATCAAAACACAGATAAAGGGAAAATGGGAAATAGTTATTTTACCTTATGTGATTATTGTGGGAAGAAACACCTTGGTACTTGACTAAAAGGAATTGGAGTTTGTTGCATGTGTGGTGAAAAATTCTACTAAGCTCGTGATTTCAATGGAATGAAAGAGGCTGTCAATTTTTAGTGCTGCAATTGTAGAGAAATGGGACATTATGAAAATTAATTTCCAATGATCCAAGGAAACCTAACTAAGAAAACTCCAAATGTGTATGTCAAAGATTATGTTGTTACTAAAATTGAAGTGGAACAATTAAT
Organism: Viscum album; assembly: GCA_963277665.1. Lineage (NCBI taxonomy): Eukaryota > Viridiplantae > Streptophyta > Magnoliopsida > Santalales > Viscaceae > Viscum > Viscum album. Next base: position 902,231,387 of record OY728165.1, on the reverse strand, counting down.
GTATTTGTGTTTTTTGATTCAAGAATTATATTATTGTTATAAGAATAATGTGATATATATAATCATTGTACTACAGTACATTTATTTTTCATTATGGTTTTAATATGATGAAGGTAATAATATTTTTAGAATATGACAATAAGGGAATCTTTAGATTGTTTGGGGAATCTGATGTTACCGTTTATTTTCGAATTTTGAGACTGTTTAGAGTGAGTTTGGACAAATGTAGTTTGGATAAATATAAAGATTGAAATAGATTATGATGAACATTGGATGTACTTTTTTAAGGTAAAAACATTTCATAAGATTATTATTGTAATATTATATTAATATAGTTTTTGAAAAAGGACAACCTACTGGTGAGGTGATATCCCATCACGTCGGACAATGTAATAGAAATCAGACCCACAACCAAACTACAACAACAGTTTATCACCTACCACTAGCCTATAAGATGTCCTAGTTTATTATAAATTAGTTTTCTTTAGGGTATATGTTTGGAACCATATAGAATTAAGAAAAATATAATATTTTTTAATTCTATTATATTTTCGAGTGAAAGATGAGTTTGTGGTAGAAATTAGTTGAAGAATGAAACTCTTGTTGTCAAGTATAATTTTTTTCAATTATTCTGTGATGAAAATAATTTTTAATCTTTAGGGAAGGATCATAAAACCAAAAATGTGTTGTCCTAATATCTGATGTTTTTTTGGAACCAATGATATTTTTAATCATCAAAGATTGATGGATTTGAGGCCCTCAATATTACACTTGTTTGTGATTGATGACCTCAATCACTCCATGTGAATATTTACGTTTTTACTCAAATTATATGTCTCTAATTTCCACCAATGTTCTCCTAATTGAGTTCATAATTTGGTGGTGAATTTTTCATTTCCATTTCCCTATTATTAAGTATAAAATTTTATTAACCATATTTCCAATGTCGGTTTTGGACAAAGGTATTTTCTATTTTCATCCATATATATTTGATGAAAAATTTCAAATTTCAATGAAAAAATTTATTAAAGGAGTGATGAATGTAACACCCCATAATTTTATAGTACGTTATCTCTTTAAAATAATTCAATATCTTAAGTTACACACTACAGTGAGTTCGAGCACACCACAACATACTAGACTAGCCATTTAAAAAATAGTTATGAATAGTAATAACAAAATTTTGAATTTTAAATATATCATATATAATTTAAACATTCAATTTGAATTCATATACATAATATTAAGAAAAAATCAATTTTCAGATAAATGAATTATTTTTAAAAAAAAATCAGTTTTTCTTCATTTTAAAGGAGAACCCTTTTTAAATCCAATAATTAAAACTTTTTATATTTAATTTAGTGAAATTAAATTCATCTTTAGAATTAGGACATAAAAATTTAGTTTTGATAAATATTTGGTACTTTTCTGATAACATTCAAATTTTGATGAACATGAAAAATACTATATTTTAATTAAAATCAATATTTCTAATCAAAATAATGTATAGTTATAAATTATGAATTTGATTGGACATAATGTATAATTAGATTATATTTATTATCATTTAATATAATTTAAGTAATTATAATTAATTTCCCATTTAAATTTGATGTCAACACGTGTAAATCTTTTGATAGTTTTTGCTTTTTATAAACTCACTTTTTGGTTTTGACAACAGGAATTAATTTTAAAATAACAAATTAAATTTATATGATTTCAATTAGGTAAAATATACTTCATTTTTTAAATCATAATATCAAATTTATTTTATGGCGATGTTTTCATATTTTCCTGAAAAATTTCAATTTTTGATGAATACTGAAAAACACTGTGCTTTCTGTTTAAACCCGAATTTTTATTTAAATATTTATTTAATTTTAATTAAATTATTTTAAGTCAAAATAGATAAATAACACATATATTAGTCCAATTAAATTAATTGGTTTCATTTTATAATAATATTAGATGGATAAAATTCAACTGAATTTTTTAACATATTTTACCCATCTTCTAGGTATGTTAGCAAATATTCATAAAACGTAATTTTACCGCTTCTATGAACTGAATTTCAAAAATCCGAGAGACACAGTTGACATCAGTATGTAAATTTTTTTTCAATAAGATCAAAATATATTTTGGTGAATAGTACCATAGAATTTTATTTACCACGGTTAAAAGTAAAGAGTGCAATTAAAGATAATAATTATATTATAATTACCCCAACACATGTCCAAATTCTGTTGGATAAGTGGATTTAGATAAAAACCAACCTTAGGAATAAAAATAGTATCCTTTTGGTCCATTTGTATATGATTAGGAAATGTTTTATTATTTTATATAAAGAAAAGATAAAGTGTCAAATTCAATTTTTAATAACTATACCATTTTTAATCTAGGGTTATGCTTAAGATAAATTTGACTACAAGTATTCATTACAAAGATAAAAAATATTTCATACATAATGATATTTTATTTTTAATTTTTAGACATTCAATAATAAAATTTATTTATGACACAATGATGATGCATAAATTACTTTATTATTGAAGGATTAAAATATTTGGCAATATAAAGATTAATATAATATTAAATTGAGACGTTTTATACATTACACAAATTTTATAGGTTAATATGACATTTTCGGTTAGATTTAATAAATTTTTATGACTTGATAACGTTATTATGACTTTTAAGAAATCGAAATACTAAATAATGTCAAAATTGACATAAATGAGTTTTTAAAACAAATACAATATTATTAAATGATATAACAGACCAAAAAAATCTACGTATTGGATGAAGGACATATATAATAATATATATGTCATTAATTAACCACTATGGGTTCACTTGGAATTTAATAGAATGTTTATTATCCATATAATTCAAAAATACAAGGGGACATTGTAAATGTTGAACTACTTAACCAAGAGCTCAATCAAAATGATAAGGTTAATATGGTGACGTAAAACTGTTTAAAACATATTGGATGAGTGTTTTGAAACCCAGACTCCCTATATCCTCAAAATAAATCATTTTGGTGTCATTATTAACTGAATATGATTTTATAATAGAATAATATTTCATCATTTTCCTAATGTGCCCCTCCCTTCTCTTATAAAAGGGGTCTTTCCCTTCTCTTAATTTCACACCTCCAAAACCATTTGTCTCATCCAAATCCTACTCAAATATCCTCTAAAATAACCTCAATTCAACCTAAATCCATTACTTTGATCCTAAAGGCAACTTATGAATCCATTTTGATCAAATCTAAAGGAAGCACCCGAAGAAGTGGTAATAATATAATCACCACTATTTGAGTACATTTCTTCTTCAACATCATCTTTATTTGTTGTTTCCATACCAAAATAAAAAACCAAGTACCTTCAACATACTGTGATGTTATTATAAATATGGTGCAACTATATTCTTTATTTTAACCTTCATATGAATGACAAAGTCACCATAAGTGCGTGCTTATGGCTTACCGTCTCCACGTCGTAGTGTAGTTTGTTATTCGACACATAATTATTTAGATGGGTATAATAATGAGTATAATTGATTTAAATAGTAAATATATCATGTTAATGATTATATATATATGATAAAACATCCAATTACATACGATTCCACTATCAATATATTGTTATTGTCGCTCGTGCGTACGTACAGATTACTATCTCCACGAACGCGATAAGATTTATTCTCCACCATAACCATTCAAGAATAAATATTATTTTATGATTAAAAATGATTATGAAAATAAAATAATTATATATATGAATCATATAAATCCTATCCATAACAAATATGACTTACAATACAAAACATATAATGTTAAACGATTCAGTTTACACTCGAAATAATGATTCTATTGAAATATCATTAACTAATCAATATTAGAAGATCATCTACGATATCATATTTATGTTTGTGGTTATTGTATAATATAATAAAAATTATTTCACCATTTTTTAGGAGGTTATCCAACCCTCTATGTAATTCCCCAACCCTAGATACCTCGAGTAGGTTCATTACTACATAATATTTACACGATACATGGAATTGTGTCCCAAAAGACCATTTAGTTTAGTAGCCTTAAAAGAACTAGATACATTCATAAGTTTTACATAACATCATGAAATAAAAACATAATTTTTTCCATTTTTAACACATTTATATCCTTATCCTATCATTCTCGGTCACTATAAAATATATTTTCACATTTTGTGAAAAATAAAACATAGAAAGGGGTGAGCTCAGATGCTCAGTAAGGAAAAAAATATAGCAAAAACATTCGTTAATAAGCATTTACATTTAAGAAAACTTATAAGTTTAAAACAAAATCCATTTGAACTAAAACATAATCATAATACAGAAAATATAAAATTAAATAATTTCATTTACTTATTTACATGGATATTCTACAAGTCAAATAATCATATGTAATATCAATAGCCACATTCATAATGAATGAATGCTTAATGCTAGACTTCATGACCACATCGTCAAGGCCTTGTTCCGAGACTATAAATAAGATTTTGTCATGGTCTTGTTACAAGAAACTTTTTTGTCTAATGGGACCCAACAATGCATTGATGATCTATAAAAGTATCCACCCGTCACTTACTACGTCCAATGCTTTCCTCATATGATAAGGTTTAAGCATTACATAAACAAACATATTAAAACCAGTAAATGAAAATTCAATACATTATCCCTGAACAATGAATGGTGTAAAAATAAAATATCCACATTAAAACATATCAAAAAACCAAAAAAACAATATGAATGTTTAGTGTCATAATAAATAAACTTCAACCAAGCTTATAATTCAGGAAAGGGTGTTGACATAGATGGAATCAAATCATTTTTAGATAAATATCTATTTCAATTATGAAATCATTTCAAAGTCATATAATTATATAATAAAACATTTATTTTCAAAATATTCTCATAATCTTGTATGGGAAGATTCAATCATGTAATAATGGCCGAAAATAGCTGCACCTGCTGTATAAGTTATAAAAAACATTCTTTCCTTATTTTTATAAAAAAGTTCATAATGTTCATTGTTTGGAAAATGAAGGAAATGATACCCTAAAAAATATAATGTAAAATAGTGGTATAAATTAATTTAACCCACAGTCTAGTGAACAGTAATAAATTTTCCACATACATTTTATATATAACACAAATATTGATGATAATATGCTCCTAGTAGATACTTACATAAAATCCTCGAATAATAAAGATATTGTGAAATTAACCCTTATATTGTATTTTTCCTTATTAGATGGTATGGTAACCTCTAATATAATAGATAAAGCATTGTTATTATATTATACAAGAACTATATATATAAATATGATATTGTATATGATGTTATAATTTTGCATTGTTAATAATATTTTTGAAGTATCAGCATTTTGTGTATTAAGTTATTCAATTTCCTTTATATGATTTTTTACATAAGAAATGTTTGATATGGATAATATGAATTTGATTAATATAAATAATAATATTAATTTCATAAACCTTTATTTTAATCAAAAATTGAAAACCATTCTTCAGTGATTATGATTGGGGAATGAATCTCATCGTGTTCGTAGAGACTGTAATCCGTACGTACACACGAGAGAAAATATCTTTATATTGATAGAGAATTAATATATAACTAGATGTTATATAATATATAAAGAATAATTAAAATATGATATTTATTATGTACATCGGTTATTCACATTATTATACTCATCAAAATAATGAAGTGTTTGAAAAACAAACTACACCCCGAAGTTGAGACGGTAATACATTCGTATGAACATATTGTGAATTTTTTCATTTATAGGATGGATATAATTATGAATATGGTTGTACCATTTTTATTATAACATCACAGTATATAAAAAATAATTGAGTTATTATTTTATAATGGAAACAACAAATAAAGAGGAAGTGGAAGTAGAAAAGAACTTGATATATAGGATGAAATATTTACCTCTTCTTCTATTTATTCCTTTTGATTTGATCAAAAAGACTTGATAGGTTGTCTTTCTGAACAAAGGATGGCCTCTAGGATGTAGTAAGGAATGTTGGGAGGATATTTGGGCTGGGGTTGGTGATCTAAAAGGTTTTTGAGGTTTGAATTTAAGAGAATGGGTAGTACACTTATATAAGAGAGGTGACAGTCACCTTAGGAAAAGTTTGAAATATTATTTTATAATAAAATCAATTTCAGTCTCTAATGGCTCTAAAATGAATTATTTAAAGGCTAAGGTTGGTCAGGGTCGCAAAAGTCTCAACCAATAAGTTATAGAGATTCTTAGGTCATCATATTAACCATATCTCTTAGATTTAACTCTTATTAAATTGTTTGACATTTACCATTTATCATTGTATTTTAATATTATATGGTTAATAAACAGAGTATAACAAGCCAAGACAACACCATGTGGTTCATAATTAATATATATAACCTTATCTATGACTTTTTGCTGATCCTTATAATTTTATAAATATTATATCAATTAAAAATATAATATTAGTTTTAAAAACTCAATTATGTCAATTATGACACAATTTAGTATATGATTTTTTAAAAGCCATAAAAACATTTTCACTTGGAATAAAATTTATCTAATCAACCGTAACATGTCATATTAACCTAAAATTTAGCTTAATTCCTCATAAGTCTCAATTTACATTTATTTGGATACATATTATATCAATTATTATAATATTTCATTAATAAAGCAATTATTGTATCATAATTGTTTCATAAATAAATTATATTATTCAATGTATAAAATTAAAAATAAAATTTAATTATGTACAAAATATTTTTATCTTTATAATTAATATTTATAATCGAATTTATATTGTCTGTATCCCTATATTAAAATTTCTTTAGTTATTCAATGTTGAAATTAACTCTTTTAACTCTTCTTTAAACAAAATAATAATAAATGTCCTAATTTAATCCAAGAGGACCAATGAGAATCGTATATTTTTTTTGAGGTTGATTCAGGTCGAACTATACATATCCAATATAATGAGGTCATGTGTTAGGGTAATTATGATATTATTTTTTCCCTTAATTACCTTATTTAATTTTATCCCTCGTAAATAAATATCAAAAGTTACTATTCAACAAAAATTATTTTCATTTTACTGAACCACATTTCATTTTTTGATGTTAATCATGTCTCTATAATTTTTGAAATTCAACTCACAGAAGTGGTAAAATTAATTTTTATTCAAATTTGAAAATTCTCCTAGGAGGTCGGTTAAAGACATTAAAAAAATCAATAAAATTTTATATATCTATACATATTAAAAAATGACTCTAATAAAAATATATAGGGTTTAGGTATCTATTTTGACCTAAACAATATTAATTTAAAATAAATAATTATTTAAATAAAAAGTTGGTTTTAAACAATATTTAAGTGTTTTCCACAAGTCATCAAAATTTGAATGTTTTTAAGAAAATACCAAAAATTCACCCTAATATAATTTTGATATTCGAAATTCAAAATTGAAGTCCATTTTGAAAAATAAAATTAATAAAATTTCAAAAACAGGGTAATACTTTTCATAACGACTAGTTTGATTGGTCGTGGTGTGTTAGAATCTCGAAGTTGCATACATTGCAAGCAATATCATTATTCATTGGGAAACATACTGTGGAAGCTTGGGGTGTGACATTTTTCCCTCCTTCAAAAAATTTATTCATATAAATTTCTAGAATAGTACCGCACAAAAATATTCGGGGTATTCATGATCCTAAGTTTCTAGGTTCCAATGTTTCCTCTTCAATCATATGGTTTCTCCATAGAACATTTACCAGAGAGTTGTCTGGTTTCTTAGCACTTGGTCTCTTTTATCAAGAATCATGAATGGTTCTTCACAATAAGATGGATCACGTTCTTGTTCAATTTCCTCATTGGTGAGTACATGTGTTGGTTAAGGAATGTATTTTATAAATAGTGATACATGGAACACATCGTGCACTTTGGAGAGACATCAAAACATTTCCAAATAGTAAGCTGCATCCCCAATTCATTCAATAATTAAAAAAGGAATGATCTACCTGGGACTCAATTTACCCTTCTTAACGAATCGTATAACTCCCTTCCATGGAGATACATTCATGAAAACATGATCTCCTACCTGAAATTCCAAATCCTTCTTTCGGTTATTGGCATAGCTCTTCTGCATACATTGAGTTTATTTGATGTGGGTTTGGATAACCTTCACCATTTTCATTGTTTACCCAACATTTTTTGGCCCTGTGAGTTTTCTTTCAACAACATCAACCCAACAAGTTGGTGTGAGGCATCTCTTTCCATATAACACATTATATAGAGCCATATGAATACATTAATGGAATCTACTTTTATATGAATATTCTACTATTGGTAAATATTTATCCCACATACCTTGAATGTAATGTGAGCTAGATCTCAACATGCCCTCTCAGGTTTGAATATTCTGTTATGATATTCCATCATTTTGAGGGTTGTAAGAAGTACTCAAATGTTGTTTACTATCCAGGGATTTATAAAGAATTTTATATAATCTTGATTAAATAACGAGTTCATGATCAGAAACAATCGTAGAGTTACTCCATAAAGTATTTCAACTTAATTAATATATAGTCTTGCTAAACGTTCCAGTGGTAAATCTTCTTTTATAGTAAGAAAATTGGCTGACTTCGTAAGACGATCAATAATGACCCATATTTCACCATTCCTTCTAGGATTCTTTGGATGTCCCCTGAAATATTCAATAAAAATATCACCCCATTTTCCCTCAGTTATTAGAAGAGGTTGCATGACTCCTCTAGGATGTTGACATCTAGCTTTCACATGTTGACAAACCATACACCTTGAAACAAAATCAGCAATATCCATCTTCAATTTTTCCCACCAAAAATGTTCTGTCAAATCTATATACATCTTGGTTCTCTTAAGGTGTATAGTGAAATTGGAGCAATGAGAATCATCCAACAATTCCCTTTTTTGATCTGGTGTGTTAGGAACACAAAGTCTATTTCGAAATTTCAAAAATCCACTTTCATATAAAATGTCGATCAATCTCCCATCTTTCGCAGAATTAATTTAATTATAAAATTCCTCATCATTAGTCTGAGAACATTTTATCCTTACAAGTAATGATGGTTTTGGAAACCATTGAAAACATTAATGATGTTTCACCTTCCTTGGTTATTCCCATATCAATATTTACTAGATCCATGTATATATGATCCTTCTCAACTCTCATCTTGTTCAAAAATCCTTGATCCTTTCTGATCAAAGCAGCTTCCACCTTATTTTCCTTCCCCGGGTGGTAGTGTATGTTGAAATCATAATCCATGAGTAGTTCAAGCCATCTTATTTGTATCATGTTGAGTTCCTTCTGTGACAAAATATACTTCAAACTCATCTGATAAGTATATATCTCGGATAATTCACCATAGATATATTATCACAATATCTTTAAAGAAAATATTACAACTGCTAACTCATGATCATGAGTGGGATAGTTTTTTCGTGGATATTTAGTTGTCATTATTCATAGACAATAACTCTATCATTCAGCATAAGGACTGTAACAACCCAAAGATTCCTTAATGTAAATCCCTATTTATCTAATTAAATGTCTCTTTATGTTAAATTTTTATATAAAATGTCAAATTATTTGGTTTTATGTTAAGAATTGTGACAGTTACTTTTATATCCGTTGAATAGTTATCACATGATTAGTATAAATATAAGGCTTTAACAAACAAAATTTACTCAGTCAAAAGAAGAGATGGCCTCATCCAGTAGAATTTCTCCATACGAAGCCCATTTTTCGTTGCTTGGAAAATAGGTGGAATCCTTGGGCTTCGCTTTTGACCAAGAGGAAGCTGAGCTTCATCATGTCAATCTCAAATGGGACCGTCTACGGGATAAGTAGAAGTTGATAGAAATTACCACTCGAGCGATGTTATCCAAGCCATATTTGATACTTCATTATCCTCTTGTGTGTTTTGAATCAATGACCACCATGTATCTACATATCCCATGAGGCAATAAACTATAATGAAAACTTTTTTCCTTTCGCTACTCCCTAAAGAATGAAATTTTTTTCTCTAAGGAATTTAACCATTGCTCAGCTACCAGTGGATTTGTACTCCTATTAAATGTTTATTGTTTTTTCCTCATAAAGTAGTCTAAAATTGATCCACGACATTGTGGATCAGGGTGCTCTATACAGGTAAGGTTATAATTAATAACCTGAGTGATATATCCTAGTATGGTGATAAGCTGATCAACACCAGTTGCTTCACCTATTTCTCTATAATTATTTTATGAAGGAGAGAATTACCTAAATGGATTACATGAATTGATATGGTTTCCATTCCATCAACTATGAACCATATCTAAACAATGGCATACACTATATTAGATTATGAATTGAAATACATAATTCCAAACTTGTAAAATAGTTAACATAATTTAAATAGTTTATGGATATAATCCATAATCAGAAAAAAATTTCATTGAGGAATTATATACACATAATCCCTTCATAATGTTTTTTAATGAATATGAGAATTTTACTAAGCATATCCCTAGAGGTGTCATAGCCAATAGTGCAGCAAGGCCTGTTGCCGTGAACCAGTTTTCATTCGAGTCAAGCTCAAAGCGGTTTTTTCGGGCTTTACCCCTACGTACATCTATGCCAACGCCACCTCTACCTGTTCATATCCAGATATGGATTTATTTCATGGGAAACTCACAAAATATCAATAGTACCAAATTTATAGGATGTTCTTTAATACTAATCCTAAAATCCTATCTTAGGGTAATGTTCTCTAATCATATTTTTTCTAAATCTAGCATCCATGTTTTGTACTAATCTTCCTCAGATACAAATAGTAACTCCCCGACCCAAGTAACCTAGATTCGGTACATTATTACATTATATTGGAATTATACATGGGATCTTATTCTGATTGATAGATTATATTAGTAGAATTAGAAGTACTAGATACATTCATAAGTTTTACATTAAATTATGGAATAAAAACATCAACCACATTTTGTCCCCTTCTGATCAGACATATATCCTTACACTGTCCTTACAGGTCAACCATAAAATACTTTTCACATACTATGGAAAATAAGACATAGATAGGGGTGAGCTCAGATTCTCAGTAAGGATAACAATATAGGGGAAACATTCATAAATAAGCATAAACATTTAAGGCAATGTCAAAGACTAAAAAAGACTTTAAAATACAAACATCATCATAATTTAGAAAAGATAAGATTATATAAGGCCATTTACATATTAACATGGATATTTTTCTAGTCGAATAATCACATGAAATATTAATAGCCACTTTCATAAAGATGGAATGCATAATTCCAGATATCATAACCACGTAGACTAGGCCTTGTGAAAAGACTAAAAATAAAAAAAATTCAAGGCCTTTCACCAAGACACTTGTTTGTCTCATGATACCTACCAGTGCATCAACGAGAAATACTGGTATCCAGTCATCACATACTAATTCAAATTAATTCCTCATATGAGAAGGTTTAAAAATAACATATATACTTGTATTAAAACTTGCATACGAAATGTCAATAATTTATCCATAAACCTTGAATGATGTAATAATAACCCATCCATAGTCAGGCATATCAAATAACCTTTAATACAATGTGGATATTTTGTATCATAAGAAATCAACTTCAAACAAGCTTAAATTCATCCAAAGGATGTTGACATAGATGAAATCAAATCTTTTTCAGATTAATATATATTTCTATATAGAAATAATTTAAAAGTTATATAATTTAAAATGAAAACATTTATTTTGAAAAAAAATTTATACGATTTTATGTGAATCTTTGACGATGTTATAATGGTGGGAAATAGCCTCACACAATGTATATGTTAAAAAACATTCTTACGTTAATTTAGTCAAAAAGTTCATAATGTAAATTGTTTGGAAAACAAAGGAATGATTCCTTTCAAAACATAAAAGGTCAAATAATGTTGTAAATGACTTTAACCAATAGTCTAGTAAATAGTAAAAATGGGTTGAAATACATTTTTAATAAAACACAGATGTGGATGATAAAGAGGTCCCAGTAGATACTTACATAAAAACTACCTCAGATAATAATGAGATTGTGAAATTAACCCCTATCTTGTACTTTTCCTTAGTTGATTGTATGTTTACCTCTTATATAATAGTTAAAACATTGTTATTAAATTATAAAGTAGCTATATAAATAAATATTATATCATATATGATCTTATAATATTTCTTTGTTAATAACATTTTTGTAGTATTTCCGTTTCGAGTGTTAATTGATTTGTTTTCCATTATATGATTTGTTACATATGACATGTATGTCATGGATATGATTTATTTGATTCATATATAGAATAAAATTATGTTAATAGAAAAATTTATCATAAAATAAAAATTAATCTTGAATGATTACGATGGGAAATGAATTTGATCGCGTTTTTTCACACGGTAATCCCTACGTACGCACGAGCGATAGTATAATTATATTGGTGGTGAAAACCTATGTAATTGGATGGTAATTCAGATATACAGTTTCCTTAACATGTTTTATTTATTATTTACATCATCAATTTTTTCCATCCAAATAATGAAGTGTTTGAATAACAAACTACACCACCACGTGGAGACGGTAATCCGTACATACACACGTATGATGACCATGTCATTTATAGAATGGATAGAATAATGAATATAGTTGTACCATATTTATAGTAATATCACTTTATATAGAAGATATTAGAGTTATTATTTTATAATGGAAACAATAAACAAAGAGGATGTGGAAGAAGAAAAGAACTTGAAAGAGGTGATGAAATATTTACATCTTTTTCGTGTTCTTTCTTTTGATTTGATCAATAGGGATCTGTAAGATTGACTTCTGACCAAAGTAAGTCCTCTAGGTTGAAGGGAGGAATGTTGGTAGGATATTTGGGCAGGGTTTGGCCTAGCCAAAAGGCTTTGGAGGTGCAAAATTAATATAAGTGTATGTTCCATTTTATAAGAGATGTGAGGGTCACATTAGAAAATGCATGAAATATTATTTTATAATAAAATAATTTTAGATTTATAATGGCTCCAAAATAAATTATTTAATGTCTAAGATGGGTATGGGTCGAAAATCGCTCATACATTATGTTTTAGATAGGTTTTGGTCATCATATTAACCATATCAATTAGATTTAACTCTTAGTTAAATAGTTAGACATTTACCATGTGTCTTTATATTTTTATATTATGGTTAATAAAAATACTATAAAAATCCAAGAGAACCCCATGTGGTTCATTATTATTATATATAACCTTATCTATGTCCTTTGGCCGAACCATCGATTTTTAGTAAAATTATATCAATTAATAATATAATATTTGTTTTAAAAACTCAATTATGTCATTTTTGACACTATTTTGTATTTGATTTTTTGGAAAGCAATTAATACTTTATCATTTCGAATAAAATTAATTTAACCAACCCTAAAATTTAATATTAAATTAGATATTTAGTTCAATTAATCTGACGTATTAATTTACATTTATTTGGATGTTTATAATATCAATTAGTTTAATATTTCATTAATAAGGTAATTTTTATATCATCATTGTTTCGTAACTAAATTAAATTATTTAATTTCTAAAAATTCTAAATAAAATAAAAAAATGTGGGAAATAATTTTATATTTCCAATTAATATTTTAGTATATTTTATATTGTGTGTATCTCTATATTAAAAATGGTTTAGTTATTAAACATTAAATTTAACTCTTTTAATTTTTCTATAAATTAAATAATAATAAATGTCCTAATCTAATCCATGTGGACCAAATAGGATCATATATTTTTCCGTAGTTTGTTTTTTGTAGAACTATACTAATCAAATGGATTTTGGACATGTGTTATGGTAATTATGATATCAATTTTACTCTTAATTAACCTATTTACTTTTAACAGTGGTAAATAAAAGTAAAAAGTTTTTATTCACAAAATATTATTTTCTTTCTATTGAACGACATTGTACTTACTGATATTAATTTTTTCCCTTTGATTTTTTAAATTCTACTCATTGAAGTGGTAATATTATATTTTATGCAAATTTTCAAATTCTCCTAGGAGGTTGGTAAATGGCGGTAAAAAGATAAATAAAATATTATATATCTAAATTTATTATAAATGAATCTATTGGACTTACATAGATATTATGTATATATTTTGACCTAAAATAAATTAAAATAATTAAAATAATTATTTAAATAAAAGGTCATTTTTGAACATTAACTCAATGTTTTCACTATTCATAAAAAATTGGATGATTTCTGAAAAATAACAAAAACTCACCCATACCTAATTTCGATATTCTGAATTCAAAATTGAAGTCCATTTTGAAAATTTAAATTTATAACATTTCAAAAAGTGGGTATTAATATTCATAACGGCTAGTTTTACTGGTCGCGGTGTGTCAGAATCTCAATTTTCCGTACAATGAAAGCTATTGCATTATTAATAGGGAAACATACCGTGGAAGATTGGGGTGTTACACACGACTATGAAAATGTACATGTTAAGGATTAATTTTATGATCTCTTTATTTATCTGAACATGTTTATACGTAAGTATCTACTATAGATTCTTTACCATCCACATTCATGTTTCTAAGAAATGTATTTCATGACATTTTTACTATTTCCTATAATATGTGTTAAAGTCATTTATACCCCTTTATGACTTTCTATAATTTGTTTTTGAAATGAATCTTTTCATCATTTTCCAAACAATTTACTTTACAACATTTTCGAAAAATTAAGGTAAGAATGTTTTTTCACTTACACAGCGGTTGTGGTTATTCTATGTCATTACCACACATTCAAAACTTCCCTTACAATCTTATAATAATATTTACAAAACAAATCTTTTCTTTTATAATAAAGTGACATTTAAATGATTTCAAAAGATCTCTCAAATAGTTTTTATTTCATCTATGTCAATATCATTTGACGGATTTAACACTTGTTTGAAGTTGATTTATTTTGATACAATATTCCATATTTTATTGACGATTTCATGATATGTTTGAATGTGTATGTGTAATTTTGATACCATTCATGATTTATGGTTAATTTATAAACATTTTGTATTTTAGATTTAATAATAATGTATATGTTATGTTTCATGATTTTCTTATGAGGAATGCATTGGACATAGTATGTGATGGGTGGAGAACACTATTGATCTTCGATGCATTGGTAGGTCTCCATAGACAAAATAGTTTCTTGGCACAATGCTTTGACACAATCTTATTTTTAGTCTTGTAACAAAGATATGACTATGTGGTTATGATGTCCAAAATTATCCATTCCATTATTATGAAATTGGCTATTTGTATTGCATGTGATTATTCAACTTGTAGAATATCAATTTGAATAATTAAGTGGAATTATTTGATTTATATTTTCCATATTATGCTGAAGTATATTTATAAAAATCGTATGTTATAGTCTTATACATCGCCTTAACTGTTTATGATTCTTTACGAAAGTTTATGCTATATTTTTGTCCAGACTATGCATCTGAGCTCACCCCATTAAGTGTTTTATTTTTCCTAGGATGAGAATAAGTATTTAAAGGTTGACCAATAGGGATATGATAATGTATATAAGTGTATTCAAAGGGAAGAAAATGTTGTTTTTGTTTTTGTTTCATGATTCAATGTATAACATATGTATATATCTCATTCTTTCAAGATTACTAAAATACACGGTATTTCGAAACTTGATTGATTGTGATCCTGGAAATGTTATTTAATAATGAACCGACACTGGGTAACTAGGGTCAGGCATTAAATTGTGTTTCAAAAGTAACCATATCGGTAAGAGAGTTTGGTCTCCATTTACCTATTTTGTGACACATGCCATGTTATGCATATATATTTTCATATGTGAAGTACATAATAACATAGAAATTTTATATCATGAATGTAATTCATTTCATGATGTTTATTGATTCAGGTAAGTACATATTATTACAAGGGAATTCAGGTTTAGAGTTACATTATGTAAAAAGATTACTGTAATAATCTTTTCCCTTTTTGAGATGTTTTAAGTTTATTGTTAATTTGATTAAATCATATAATCATTACCTCAATAGATCTCTTGATTTTTTTTATACATTTCTTATTTACAATAAGACTGTAGACTTAAAAATTACTTAATCTTGAGTTATTACAAGATTACACATTGAGGATCTTTTCGGGTTTAGAGTTTTAGAGAATTAGATCATGAATCGTGCATTTAATTCCACATTTCAACTAGGTGTTTACATAAAATACAATATTCATTTTTCTCATCAAAGGAGACATATTTAAAATAAAACATGGATTCTTTCTTGAAACTTTCTCAACACTATCATCACATCATGTATTTTTCCATTGACCTGTGAAAAACATTTCAAAAACTTGGGATGAGCATAAAAAACCTAGTAAGGGATATAAAATTACGGAATAAAAAAATTAGTCCATGTATACATAATAATTGATGAAACCATACTTCACTCATAAAACATAAGCACTTTATCATACCTCATGATAACATAAGATTTATCAATTACTCATAGAAAAAATAATACATAAAGGTAACTTGAGGCATTCATATCATTCTTACGTAGGGAGTAACCCTCATGGTTATGTTTGGAATACCATCACAGAATATTCCCTAAATCCCTATGAAGAAACCCTAGATTTTAACTCCTTCTCATTACCCAATGCATTGGAGAGCTATATCGGGCTCACTCGCCCTTAGTTTATCACGGAACCACCCGTCTTCATAAACAATGCCCAATAACCATAACATAATTGTATAACATAAAACATGCATAATTGAAACATAACATTTCCACATTTCAATAACAAGATATAAATAACACATTGATATAATAAAAAATTTATCAAAACCATTTTCAAAAAAAAAATAAAAAAAAATTAAAACATTGTATTTATTTTTCATTTTAAAAAATGTTATGGCTTGTAGAGGAGCCGAAACTCAAATAATGGTCGCAGTGGCAGAGAAGTTGTTGTAGCCGCATACGTGTGACAAAACATTCCATTTTTTGTTTATTAAGACGCTTCATATAAAAAAGATTCATTTTGAATAAATGTAAAATTCAAAGGGGTTTATACACCGTATAAAAGAAATTATTATATAAAACAAAAAATTCCTCAATGAATGGAGTTTGAAATGAAGTCCCATACCTCGTGTCAGACTTGAGTCGATCGTTCATTAATCTCCTGAATAAAAAACTAGAGTTAATTTATACTTTCTTAAGAACAAATTTTAAGTTCATTATTCCTTTTATATCACTTAATACCATGTTACAAACATTATTTAATTATTTAAGTTAATAATGGTCATTTTGTCGACCCTTGGCACTTGAGTCAAAAATAAACTTCTTTTAATTACAAGTTGTTCATGTGGTAAAATATCCATTATATCCAGAATAATATTAATGATGTAGATATCATATATATCATATATATATCCAGTATATGCATGCATTTATAATATTACATAACATTTAGAGGTAAGAAATGAAATGCACCATTCATGGAGACGGTAAGCCTTACGTACGCATGAACTCTACTTTCATTTCTATTTCACATTTAATGGAATGAAATCATAATTATATAAAGGTATAATATAACTATAGTATAATATCATATAAAATATCATTAACTCAATCCTTTATACGTCCCACATATGGTATTAATGAATCAAATCACATTGAGGGGGTGGTAGTCCGCACTTCCTAAAATGAAATTATCGTGTTTACCCATAATGGAAACCATAAAGGTATGCCATAAATGAAAAATAAAAAATTATAAAGAAAACATAAACATATTATATATCATATATAAATAGAGTGACATCTTAATAGACACCATGAAAGGTGCTAAAATAATATTGACCAATCATCGTTTTGTGAGGAAGAAATTCGCCAACCACAGAAACTGTAAGTTCTTTAACCATTAGACGGAGGAGACTGTATGTGTAGCTCGAATCCTTCTCATAAAAACATCCTAGTATATTGAAGATAATGGGGTTGTTACAAAATAAATGAATAAAAATATTTATGGGGAGGATCCGCAAAATAATACAAGAGAACAAAAGTGAAGACATTAACTTTAAATCGGGTAACTCTACTTGGTTTGAACCAAAAGGGTTTATTAATGATCATTCTTCCTAAGGTAAGGCTTTTATGATGGATAGAGGGATTTGTATAGTTAAAATGAGCAGAGATTGGATGAGCCAATAGCTTGAGAGGCGTGGGTAAGTAGGTAGAGTTGGGGGCCATTTATAAGAGGGAGGAGGGGCACTATTGGAAAGTCAAGAAATGTTACGTTATATTGAAATGACTTTCAGATTTTAAATGTCCCAAATGGATATTTTTCGAGTTAAAGGTAATAAGGGATATAAATATACTCATCTAGTAGGTATTTTACAAGTATATGTCTTAGATTTTACATTATATTTTCATTTTATTTAAATATTTAATTAATGAGGTAATCACTGCATTATCATCGTGTCATAAAAAATTTAATTTATATAATGTTTAAAAAAATACTATGATGTATGAAATATATTTAGCTTTACAATGATTATTTATAGTGCAATATATCATTAATTTAGACAAAATTACTTTTTTTTACTTACGTGTTACATACTTTTTTGATATTCTCCTTTCTTTAAAAATAAAATTAAATAGTGTCACTATCACCCAAAAGTGATTCCATGGGGTTCCAAAGATTGGAACAAGGCATCCAATGGTGGCCCATGACACAACAAGTAGAATTAAGACACATGTTGGGGCCATTTGTTATTATAATGATATTATTTTATTACCCTTAACTACCTGATTACTAATTAATCACGATAATTAAAGATAATAACCGTCGTTACTATTCATAAAGCTGAGAAACAAAAGAGTCTTAATTACATAATTTTTACCTTATGATTCCAAATATGGAATCCATTTTACCAAATTCTAAACACATAAAGTGAAATAATTAATTTAAAAATAATTCTCGTTGTTAAAACAAACGACAGGTTTTTTAAAACAATATCTATGAAAAGTTTGGCAATTGTTTATGCCCAATTCCAATGTCAAACTAATTATAATGACCACCATTGGATTAAATGGTAAAAATATATTCTAATTAAACTTTAAAACTAATTATAAAGATAATCTAACTGTATAATTAAATTTGATGAAAAATCAGTTTTGAAATAAAATGCAGTATTTTTCACTATTAATTAAAAAATGAACATTGTCAAAAAAATACCAAAAATTTATCAAAAGTATATTTAAATTTCCCAATTCTAATTAATAATATTATTTTGACAAATAGAGCTTATAAAATTGTCAAAAGTTTGATTTAAAATTGGTTTTCCATCAAAAGGCGGTAAAATAATCTTCTAAAAAATATTAGAATATTCAAGGATTAAGATTGGATCATTTCTCATTTTAAACCTATAAAACCCTATCTAATTCATAAATAGACATTGATAAGAAAACCCATAATTATTTACTTTCTTGGGATGTTACATTTATGATATATTCTTGTATTGGTACCATTTTCCTCATGTTAGTAAATATGTTCATTAGGAAACAATTTTTAAGAATACACGACTATACCCTATCTCTGGTTGGAAATTTTTGTTCCATAAAATTTTTTTTCTAAAATAAAACGTCATAAAATTTTTATAAAATTATCAAATAATATTTATAATACATTTATACACATGTTTCATCTTTTTAGAAATGGGTTCTTAAATATTAATCTTCTTATAATATTTTGGTCATGACACATTTCTATCCTTTTTTACTGTTAAAAAGTAATACTTGGAATGTATGAATTTTACCATTGTCATTACTGAAATTCCCTAAATACAACATTTTCCAGGATAAAATGATAATTTTCTGAAAATAAAACTTTTTACTAATATTCATTAAATTTATTTTTATTTAAACTGGTTTTTAATGTGAATTATTTATAAAAAATGGTTTATGGTTATCAATGATTAATTTAATAAATTTCAATGAAATTTACAAGGAAATTGGTTTTCAAAGAAAAGTATGTTTTAAAAATTATTTTAATTATTTTAAGAACAATTTGATAAATTTTCAAGGAAAATGATTTTCAAAATGTTTTCAAGTTTATATTGTATGTTTTATAGAAAAATGTTTTTCCAAATGATTTCATGGTTACATTAAATGCTTTATAACAATGTTGTTTTCATATTATTTTATGTTTTAACATAAAAATATCAAATATTAAAGGATACATTCCTCATGAAATGTTATAAAAATATCCTAAAAATTTATTTTCGATCTATGCTGACATCTATTAATATTTCTCACGGCCCTTTATGAAATGAATCAAAGGAACTACTAATGTCATTTATTTATTGGTTTATATTATGATGGAATGATTATTATGAATCTTTTTTTTGAATTCAATAGTTAAATGATTTTTAATAATTCTTCTTTTCATGGGTTCTGCTTATGATGAAATGATAATGAAACCTGACTCTTTTCCATAGGATATAATATGATTACATGTTTATGAAACCCATGGAATTTCTTAGTTTTGGATATGATTATTTATGATTATGTGGAACATGTATGTATAATTTTATTATGACATGGTTGGAACCTTTTTCTCCCTCTACTGTATTGGAAATGATTTAAATATCATTAGATAGACTAATATGGTCTTCAGAGTGAACCTTGAATACAAAGATAACCATTAGAGTGAACCGTGACTACTAAGATGGTATGAGGAATGAACTCATTCTACTAATATTTATATGAGAGTAAACCATTTCTATAAAGATGGTATGGGGAGTGAACGAATACAAATAATATGGAATTGGAAGTGATTCCAGGACTACTGTGGAAATTATATTACATGATTATTTATTTTCCACAATTCAAAGTCTTATTCATATGTTGTCCTTTCCTAGATTATGTTATTCATTTCTTTATGATTAATGACCTATGAACTACCATTATTTATGTCATGATTCATGTTTATGAACTTTTACTTTTAGGATATGATCTTCTATTTTCAAGATCATGTTCTTGTACTGTTATGCTACTGATCATGCTTAAATATATCCTCTATTTACCTTTACTAATAATTTAAGATCACCCTTTTATTTGTTTCCTTTCACAAGTTATGAATATATGTGTTATATTTGATGTGACTAAGGAGGGTGATACTCAAAAATAACATAGTGGGAGATAATGTAGCTCATTTATGTACAATTGTTTCTATTTCAATATTTCTAAATGTATTAGACTAATATGTTCTTTGGAAGTATGTTTGTTTAATGTTTTAATTATTTCACAAAAGGGATGTAATGTATATGTACTTTAAGACTTGTTCACTATAGTTTTTGTCAAAAAAGTATTAGTTAAACTTTTCAAACTAGGATATGGAAACTTTAGTGACATCCCATGTTATATTTTTAAATATATTTATTGTGATATCTCTAAGTGTAAGTATTACAATGATATAATGATTTGTAAAATGTCCTCGAAATATGATAAAGTATAGATCAAGACATATCATTTAAACACATCACTCTATGGGTACTACAATTGGATGTGGATCCGGAAAAAATTTACTTATTGGTTCAAACTCTCAAAAGATGTCCCAGGCCTAGAATGGTGTAATCCGGTACATGACAATGGGACTTACTTCAGACATGGCTTGAATCTCCCTGGGGATATGCATTGGGAATTTTAAAAAATCTTGATGAAAAATCCTGATGTATTAAATTATAAGATTTCTAAATAAAACAAATTTTGAACATAGGGTGCCAAATATTATGGAAGGTGATATTATTTAGACAAACTGTAAGAAATTAATTATAAGAGTATATGTTTTTTTCTATGATAATTAATGCTCACAATATTATTTTTGTTGTATTCAATGGAGGAAACCAGAAAGATATAGACTAATTCTGAATGTGATGGAATATTTTCTATTTATTATAAATGTTTGATGATCATTGGAGTGATAAATGTTGTGTTCAGGCCTAATAAGTTTTGAAAAAACATGATTAAAGATGTTTACCTTATCCAACTCACATGATATATAAAGAAGAACAAGGAGAATATTACTGAGATTGTATGTAATGGAGACCATGGAAGATATAATATTAAGTTTCCATTATGTATTGAATCTAAAAATAATATCATAAGTTGGTATCTTATAAAAACAAGAAGATATTTTGAATATGAAAAAATATGTAATGAAAGAAAGTGACTGTAAGGAAAAAATTAATAGATAGGTTAAATAAATGGATGAGAATATTGACCTCTATAAGAAATATTTAAATGTTATGTGTTTTAATTATGTAATCTATAGATATTATTCATCTCAATTTCCCAAGATGAATGATCCTAGAGATAATTATAATGGCAGAGTGAGTAATGGGTATACTAATGATAATGATGATACTACATATGAAATGTGATTGAAAATAGGAATTGATTAAACTGATGACCTAGTATTATTATGTATTATGGATTAAATGAAATATTCATTGTTTTTATGTATTTTTTTAGGATTTATTTTATATTAATTACGAAATAAACAAGGAATGACCCGTTTGTGTTTTTTTCTATGAAATTAAAAGAATATATTGATTGTTTCTGTTGGACTAGAAATGTTATTTTATAAGAAAAACGTATTTCCATAAAGTTAAGATAATCGTAAATATGTTCATTATTTTAAGATAATTTTATTTTCAAAAGATATGTTGGATATGAACAAGTAAATTTTATAGTATTGATTTCCTCAAAACTGATAAAGTATCTATTAACAATGTAGTCAATGTTATCATGGATGAACTCTAAATCTCCTTATAATTATGGATCATATTTAGAAACCATTGAGAATAAGGAATAATTTGTGTTTTACAAAATTATATATGATATTTTATGTTATAAACATGCTTCAATAGATAACATGGTGAGTCTATTTACATGTTTAATATCTGACGACCATGAGCTACTTTATGATATAAAGGGGAATCAATGTTAAGATGATTTCTTGACTTTCTTTATAATGTTTTGTATTTCAATCTTTTATAAGGGTCATATGGTTTACAATTAAGGAAATATTTTTGTTTTTTACATTGGATGATGTATTTCTTCAATGAGTTTTTATTGAACAACATGGTTGTAAGGTTATTTAATGATTAACATTATTTCAAGGATTTCCATCGTATTTATTTTGGATGTTATATTAGCATGGTTTTAGAAAAGGAAATCATGTATGTAAGGTGAAAACCAATAAAGTCAGGAATGGATATGGGTCATGACCCCATGACTAGAGGAAGATAAGGGTTTCTCGCCCCCTACTAGACTACAAGATGTCCTGGTTAATGTTTATTTAATTTTTTATAAATATTACTCAAGAATTAGTAGTGTTACATTTTATATTTTTAAAGTAAAGAATAGTAATTTTGAAGAGAATAATAGTAATAATTTTCATTATTTTATTGACCATAATATTTTCTATAATTTTATTTTGGTACATTAGGAATTGAACATAATTTCTGAACATCAATTTATTAATGTAACTTATTTATTAAAATTTATAAAATAACAGCTAAAGAATGAAATTTTCTAATTATATCAATTATATATACAATAACTTATGACCATAAAATTAAATTAGATTTTATGAATAGTTATAACTAATTTATAAAAATATATGGTTTTAAATATATAATATGAATTTGTAAATTAAAAAATAATTATAAATTTGTATGAAACAGATTGAATATAAAAAGAAAATATTATTACATTAATGATCCGAAAGTTGATTTTCCTGGAAACATTAAATATAAAAAAATAGGTGAGTGATATTAATTTTATATATTTATTATTTATTAAATCAAGTAATTTTTATATTTATTCAATATAATTAATAGGAATATGATTAGAACAAACCTAATTATATGATTAAAAACATATATTTTTATAAATGTAGTCTTAACACTTTTAAATAGAGAACCCATTTGAATAAAAAATTTGGAACTTTTATACACATAAAATAACAAAATAAATATTAAAATTGAAATTTAAATAGAATAATTATGTTAGGATAATTTATTGGTATTTTTCTGTAAGGATGCATATATTAATGAATAGTTTAAAATAATGAATGTTACTTCAAAACTGTTTTTTCAACAAATTTATTTAAATAGTTTAATTATATTTTATACAATTTCAATGAATAATTAGGTAATATTTTTATAAATTAATATAATTTAGGTCATTTGGATCAATTTAAGTTTCAAATTTGGAAAAAAACATAGGAAGCTATTGAATGTTTTACATAAAAAATGTGCACTATCGACCCAACTATGGGGTTAAACGTAAAATAATTTTTTACACCTCTGTGAATTAGATATAGGAAAATGTGTTATATTTTGGTAATAATCAAAAATTATAATGTATTATAAGGAAAAAAATGTTTTGAAAACACAAATTAGTGAATTTTAGTAAGATTAATTACAACTATTAATAGAAACATTTTGCTAATAATGTACTCAAATAGAAAACTATGACCCAAAATGTAAGTTCAGATTTTCCAAAATCCATTAGTGAGAAATTAAGCAGACATTGACCTTCCATTATAGACTTAGGTTGGACTGGTATGCCTTTTATAAGTTAAAACGTGGTTACACATAACATGATTTCAATACTGTCAATTCTGTCCTTTCCCTTCAATATAAAAGTCCATCACCTCTCTCTATTCTTCAAACCTCTAAAACTACTTATGTTTTGACAATGACATTCAAATACAATTAAAAATATCCCTAAATTACAAATTGAATAATATCTATGGTAATAAATCAATCAATGACATCCTTTTGGAACAAACTAGGAGTTACCCGATTAAGTGGTAACATCTTCTCCCAAGATCCTTTGTTTTTATTTTCGTTATCCACCCCATCCAATATCCTCATTCCATGATTTTATAAAAAATATAGTATCCTAAATATAAAAAGAGTTTTGTCTCTATTTTTCTACCTACACATATTAAAAAATACCACAATTGGTTACAAACATATTGTTCTTGTGTACGGAAAACTATTACCTCAAAATTAATGATTGTTTATTTTTTATATTACCACATCTCATGGTTGAATTTTTTTAGTAAAATATGTTTTTATATGTTATATATTGAATATATTATGAATTTAATATTTTTTAATTATTTTAAAAAACATATCCTTTTATTTATCATTTTTTGTTTATATGATAATTTCGTTTGCGGAATTGTGGACTACCACTCCCTCAAAGTGATGTGGTTCATACCAAAAAAAAATTGAATGTATTATGGATTCAAGTATTTAATGTATATTATATATATTAAATAATAATTTTAGTGTAATTATAATTTATATACATACAAATATTCCCTTTTCTTTCTTTCTTTTAATATGACAATAAAAATGAAAAAAGTGTTCATGCATACGCATGACTTATCGTCTCGATGAATTGAGTATTCCATATCATACACTAATATCATGTAAATTATTTCAATTAAAATATACTAAATATAAATTATATTTATATCATTTTTAAAATTAATTAAATGATTATATAATTATATGGACCAAAGATATAAAAAATGAAGACACATGAGAAGAATAAAGATAATATTACCCGAAGTGAAACCGTAACATATGATTCTATATAAGGGGGTAATATATTGTCATAATTAAACCATATATGATATTATATATAATAATATTACTATGAAAAAATATGTATAATAAATTTATATTTATTATAAAATTGTTGTGTATGAGTACCAAGATAGTCCTGACACAAGGTAAAGCAATATCATCTCGCTTTTTATTTCTGTGAGATATGCGCATTATTTTCCACTAATTCCATTTCTGTGGGGTATATAGTTCCCGTTAATGTGTTAAATGATTATTATTATTAAATTTATTGGTAATTACATATCCTTTCTATTTTATTCATTTCACGGGGATTGTGCTTGAAAAGCTACCAAATCGGTACGACAGTTTTTTTTTCAGTTTAACTTCTTTGAGAAACATGCCATGTTATGACACTATATATTTATATGAAGTGTACATACTGATTTTGAAATGTTATATCCAGAATATAATTATAGCAATGTTTTTTTTCTAAATTTAATTAAACATCATCACATGATTAGTATGGTTTAATGTTAACATGTGGTAAGAGTTTATTGAAACAATCTCATCACATTCCATGATTATTTATGTTTATGCATCTTTTAATTAAATATTATGATCCATACCTCAAGAGAACTAGTGAAAATTCATATCCTATGGTTATTCATTATATATTAATGTATTTGTAACATTTTTCACTCTTTGGTATATAATATTATTGTGAATGGATTTTTTAGATAGCCTCACTTTACCCTATCATCAGTTGAAAATCTATGTTCTGTCAAAACATGTTTTACAAAAAATAATTTCCATAAATATTATAATATTATCCTATGATATTTAAATGAAATTTTATCCCATGTTTTAAAATTTAAAAATGGATTCCAAAAAATGAATCTTCTTGTATTTTTCCATCTGAGGCATTTTTATAACATTTTTACGATGTAGAATAAATGTTTGAAGTATATAGATTTTACCCACTCTTAGGGCCAATATTACATTGATTATTCATTTTTAAAATTAAAATGTAAATATTATGAATATAATTTTTTTCCTAATATTCTAAAAATTCATATTTTAAATTTGGTTTTAATGAAAATTGGTTTTAAATAAATTTTATGGTTATAAGTGCTTCCTTTAAATGTTTTCAGATAAATTTTCAAAGATAATGGTTTTCATAAATTATTTTTTGTTTTAAATATTATATTAATTGTTTTCAAAATTGTTTTATATGTTTTCAAGGAAACTGGGTTTCAAATCATTTTCAAGATCCTTTTAATAGTTTCTAAGGAAAAAACTTCTCAATATTTTTTCAATATTATTTTATATGTTTTCATGGAAAATGGTTTTCAAAATGTTTTGATGATTATTTTATAAGTTTTCAATTGATATGGTTTTTAAAAGGATTTATGTTTTAAAGATACATTTGAGAGTATAATAGATATTTTAGTCATGAAATGATTTCAAAATATCATTCAAATTTATTTTCTATATAAGATGACATCCCTTGATTTTAATAATGGCCTTGTAATAAATGATCTAAGGTTTCCTTTTCAATTCATTATTTAATGGTTTATGTTTTTAATTAATGATGCTTATGAAACCCATTTCTCATTAATGGGTTATATTATTTTGAAAACCGCTTATTTTCACAGTATATGCTTTTTATTATGTGATTATGAAATAAGTATTGCTTCAATAGGATAAGATAAGATTACATGTTTCTGAAACCCATTACAATCCATGGGATATGATATTATTTTTTATAATGTTGTCGAACATATGATTATGATTTCATTATGAGACGAGTGAGATCTATATTTTTCTCCAATTCATTGTGTAAACATATATAATTAATGAGACAAACTTAAATAGCCTTTAGAGTGATCCTTGACTACAAAGATGTCCATTGGAGAGAACCATGACATTAAATATGGTATGCGGATTGAATTCATGCTATTAAGATGGTCATAGGAGTGAACTAAGACTACAAAGATGACATGGGGTGTGAAGACATACTATTAAGAAGGTCTTTGATGTGATTCCTTGGATATTATGTAAATTGTATTATTTAGTTATATGTTTTCCATAATGCCATGTTTTTTTTCCAATTTTATGATTTGATTATTTATGTTTAGATATTTTATTATAATTTATTTCTTATGAACTATGAAAATTTATTCCATGATTATTTCATATGATCTTTGATTTGTAGGGACTGATATTATATTTTGATGATTTGTTCTCAAACCCTTATGCTATTTATTATTCATACATATCTCAATCGTTTACCCTTACAGAGAATTTATCCTCTCCAATGTTTTTGATTCCTTCCCCATGAAATGATGATATGTATTATGATTAATGTGTCTAAGAAATTCAGTAGTCTAGAAGAATATATTGGCATATAATGTATGTCCATTATGTACAATTGTTTATATTTTTAGGTTTCCAAAGGCACCAGACAAAAACTATCTTTATGTTCCAACTTTTATAATGTCTTTTTAATTCCAAAAATGTTATGTAATGGATATTTATATTGATACTAGGTCTTTATACTCATGAAATGTTAAATAAACCCTTTAACGATTATAGTCAATGTGTGTATGATATTTCATGAGACAATGAATCCAATGTATTGCATCAAAATCTTTCATATCCAAGATAATAAAATTCTACAAGAACTTATAACAACCAATATCAATAGGATTATACCTTCGTTGGAATATACCCATTATTGATATACCAAATAGTGTTTCCACGATTATCACTCCACAAATTTAATGAATCTCTTGCCTTATACTATCCACATCAATACATAGATAATTGATTAAGACACATCCTTATCAAACAATGTATATATGGTTGTATAGGATACTAGAATAATACCTCATATACTAGATGGTCATGACCTCTACTTCTTGAGTATCAGTTGTAATTTTTTTAAATATCCTAATCTGCATCCCCATGATACTATTGCAATACCTTGAGATGTTCCAAATTACTCGGGCATAAAATCACAAGTATACCTATATCATGAATTTCTTTTCGCCCTATTTGGCTGTAACAACTACCACACCCTACCTTCTCTAGAGCCATTGGTCATACTTATAAAGACATAGATGGTGTGGGTCCTCTTCCCTTGGAAATAGGTTTAATGTTCTAGAATACCCTTTGACAAAGATGTATAATTCCAGAAGAATGGAACGATAGTTGGAAGTTATCATAAGATATCTTCACATTAACCTTTTATCAAAATTTATGGAATAAAAAAGAACATCCCCTTCAGATACTCTTGTTGCCACTATTCTATTAAGAAACGTCAAGGATGCAATTCATGTCACTAGAACAACTACTTTCTTCTCTTAGCTCTAATCCTCGGTAGGCTATATTATCTACTTCCTCCAATATTATCTCATTTGTATGATATTTTTTCATAATCATAAAAATAGTACCAGGAATAATACATTTTCTAGAGAGTGCATAGAATATCTGAGGACATCGTTGAAGTGTTTCACTCATATTAGATCATCATGGTATGAACTGGTACAAACTATTAAACCTCAATGAAATGAACTAAATAGTCTATGATAGACATAGAAACCTAACCTCGGTGTATGGTCTCCCAAGATAGTTTATAAATTTTCATTTAAGACAAAATGTAATCATAGAATGTGTTTTGAATAATTTCGAGATGATTTTATGATTATTACTAGATTGTGTAAAGACAACTGACCAGCGCTTGGTAGAATCTTGAATCGTGTTGGAGGATAGCTTGACCCTCATTTATGGTAGTGTCTACCGATTCTCAAAGACAGTTAAAATGGAATCTATCCATGGAAAATCATCTTAATAACCCCTACCACATAATAAGATAAGAGGATGTTGCTACTGTAACTCATGAATAAGATCTTAATTCATACACATAAGCTAGGTGAACCCTATAAAAACTATATCACTCAATGAAAAATACCTCAAACATGAGCATGAGTTGCTATTTCAAGAATATCTAGTGGTATTATTGGTGGCACTACCAACATTAACACTAGTGGATTTGGTACCACTACTTATAGAGAATGGTTAGAACCACCCTCCTGGAACACGACACGTCAATGTTAAACTGGTATATCTAAAAAACCAATAACACACCTTGGATCAATATACTAATGTGGATTACATATCTAATTTAGGTGAAACAAAATGAAAGGGCTCAGTACCCAATATATTACACCAAATACGCAGATTGATTATCGGGTGGTTTGTAAAAGTTAATGCTTTTATTTACAGACGTTCAATGGTATGGAGGGTCAATTACATGAAAAGGAAGAAAATAATCCTCATGTTTCACCATGTATCTCCATTTATTGGAAACTGATTCATTTATAACTCAATAAATTAATTATAGGTTCGTTTTTTATACGTATAACAAGGAATAATGATATATATTTTCATATGTAGTTTATAAAGAACTATACATATTAAAAATAGAGATCAACACCTATGTAATTATAACCACATCCCATTACATAAAGTCTAATAATTTAATTGGTTACATATTTAGACTCAATTCCATGAATTACCAATTGTAAATTATAATTTACCATAATATGTGTCAATTAAAATTGGTACCCATGTAATCGCAGCCAAAGCCCAACTCATTTGACCAGGTTTAGATATCTTACATAGTTTTAAATTATCTATTTAATATTCATCCATCAGTCTACATGGTAAAACACCGTTTAAGTATTTTTTGATATGTTAGATAACCAATTCCACTTCCATTAAAAATATGTTTGTAATAAAATAATATATAACAACCATTTCTCACTCAACAATAACAAGAATTTCATGAAATTCAAGAAATTAAATCATCATACATGTAATTGAATGTGCTTTTATTTTGAATCATTCGGTTTCTATTATGATGCATATCTCAATGATACTTGAAATAAAATGATAAAGAAGAATATCCATAAATCCTAACTATTACAAAAATTCATGGGAATCACCCAACTATAAAGATATATAAAATTTAATAGGATATACATTAAACAACAGTTTTCTATTCCTATAAAACATTGTGTCTAAAACCAACCTTGGTTAGCTGCTCTCAGGCATAGATTTTTACCTTATTTCGACCCATTTTTAATATTCTATCTATATTTTTGAAACTACATGATAAGAAATGAGATCTCTTTGATACCAGTTTGTGATTTCCTAGATATAATTCTCTCATGAGTAACCAACCCATGTTGGAGACATGGCCTCATGTGTTCCAGCCCATAGTAAAAGGCTACCAACTAGCAATGCGGGCCTAGGGTGTGTCCAAGGAGACACTATTAAATCATGATGGATGGGCACACAATGATATTAAAGATGAAAAAATTTAGGAATCATAATAAAAATTAATAATGTAGGAAAAATAAGTATAAGAATCAAGAAATAAGTAATCCTCAAATGATATAAATTTTATCAAATAAAAAAGTTGATGTATACTATAAAAAATATGGTTAATGAACATACATGGAAACATAAACACAAAACAATACATGATATAGAAATGAATCAAAAATAGAAATGACTATGAAGGAATCCCAATCACGAGCTAGGTCATCTTATAGCATGGTCCCACAATAAATAACCAATTCATGTGTCCAAAGTGGGTTACATATATTTTTCCTAACCTACGATCATATAATCTACATATGTTCCTATCGCAGACCAAATAGAATGTGAGGTAACCACAGTAGACCACCACCAATGTTGTCTATACAAGTCCATTTAGTGAATATAAACTGAAATAGTGTATTGTTATAAAAAATTAAATTAGTTGGGATGTAAACAACACATAACTACTTCATCCTCAACTACTGTGTCTAAACATGAATTAATTTAATCAATTGAAAATCTTTTTATAATAAATAGATCATATAATTTTGTTAATATAATCATAAAAGAGAATGATAATAATTGAGGATTCATGGTGAAACAGTGAAATCCTTTACGAATGTAGGAAATCCATCTCATTGTGGTAACTATCGAGGTCCATCTATAAGAAATTTGATTGTAAACCGAGGGGTACACCCAAATAATTCCATAGTAAAATTTTCAAACCAAATCCACAGAGATAATCCATAGTAATCTTGGGCTAAGAATGACTGGGATGAATGGGGTGAATCCATAATAATGAATGTCTAATGCCATAAGCTGAATCCATGGAGTGTATCCAAGGAATTATTTTATTTTGGAGAAAAAATGTAGGAATACTATGAGGTAATTTTGAGCATCAAATAATGGAAAATGACCATGTTACCAGGTGTTTATATCCCTTTTAAACCAAATCAATGGACCATAATGGTGTCCTCTGAATCCCCAATGCCTTCCATCGAGAATTCAAGGCTGAATAAATTTTAGCAATTCTGATAATGATGAAAAATAGCCTTATAAAATATAAACCAAATACATTTAACATTACATAATCAATTTAAGGACATGTAATACTCATTTCAATTATAATTAATTTGTTTCATTCTATTATCTTTCAATAAACATGATAATGTGATATATTGACATTCCACCAATTATTAATTCAATTAAATTTGTCAAGGCCAATTGACATATGTTAATATATATATATAAATCATTTAACAAATTAAATATTATTTTATCATGATGACTCACATACCTAACCAAATTTTAGGTCAGTCACATCTGAATGGGGTCTCATGTAATCATAACATGGGTCACAAAAGGCATAATGATGAATGGAACCTATATTGGTATGGTTTAATTGAAGTCCGATCTTCTAATTATGTTAAGTGGTGTCAATAGGTCATTAGATAAAAAATTGATATTTTTTAATTAAAATCCTAATAAATTTTTCCGAAATTCATAGTGAAACTGATTTTCATCAAATTAATGATGATTATAAAAAGGAGAAACTTTGACGGATATGTCATAGACCATATACCTATTACTTATAGTATATGTTTCTTTGAGTATCAAAATTTGGATATTCATATATTAGATGAAAAATAAGAATATTAAAATTATTGAGAACGCATCATATGTAAATGCACCATTATATCTCAAACATGCGGAAGTGAAATTAAAAAATTAATTAATATATTAGAGAGAATACTGGTGGAGATCCAATGAGAAGAACAAAAAATTAATCGGATGTTTGGGTAAGTAGATTTTTCATGGACTATATTTATGAATGATAATATTCTACAAAGTTATGGGAGGATAGAGTTATATCCAATAAAAGAAGAAAATAAAAAAGTGATGATGGGTTATAAATAATAGAGGGAAAAAGTAAAATCTCCCAATTTTAAAGAGCCATGTGGTTTGGCTGGTAGGTTGGTCGAAACTTCTACCAAACATGTTCCATCTACTATAAATGTATACTGAATAAATAGTTATGGGAGAATGGTTTATCTAATTATAATATAATCATTCAACACCCTATTCTGGGGGAACATAAATAGTATGGACTGCAAAACAGAATTTGGAAAACCATACACAACCCATACATTCCATACATTGGAGACATTCAGAACCATACATGGTTTATCTAACCATGCACATTATGTAGTAAGTTTTCTAATAACAATGTTTCTCATTTTTTTCCTTCCAAATTAAACGCTTTGGGCTCTGAAACCACCTTGTATGCTCTTGAAACCTTCCTTAAACCATATATTATAGTTAAAAGTATAAATATATAAATTCATATGGAAATTAAAAGGTTTTTACCTCAAAAAAATAATAAAAATAAAAATAACAAAAATATTCACTTAATTACTACCCTCCACTCATCCAAGAATCATTTTTAGTCATAAATACAAACATGGAAGGCATTGGGAAAACCAAATGAAATTTCTTGAATAATAGGAAACAACCTAAACTGGTTGCTTTATTTTATTTTGACACCCACCTCATTAAATCAGGATAATAAAACAACATTTTTATCTTCAATATGATGATACTTTTTTTATGGTAAGGTACTGACCTAAAATAATCTCCCCCCCCACAAATGGAAAATGAAACTATTGATTATGTTTATGAAAGTCCACCTCATCATGAATGGACGTAATTCAATTTCCATCATGGATTCTCAGGGATAGATATAATGATGTATCTAATATATATATAAGATTTTTATGAAATAATTAAACTTCTATTGTTATAATATGATATATATGTTCTTAATTTAATTTCCATTGATAATGTTATAATGTCTTTCGTTTGTACAAGTACTTTTCCCTTGACCTTTGAAAAACATTTAAAAAACATGGGATGAGCATAAAAAGCTTAGTAAGGGATATAAAAGTACGGAATGGAAACATTAGTCCATGTATACAAAAGAATTTATGAAATAATACTTTACTCAAAAAACATAAGACCTTTATCATACCTCATGAAATCATAATATTTATGAATAACTCATAGAAAACATAAGACATAATGTTAACTTGAGCCATTCATAACATTCTTATGTAGGGAGTAACCCTCGTGGTTACGTTTGGAATACCCATCATAGTATATTCCCTAATTCACTTCGGAGAAACCTTTGAGTTTAACTCCTTCGCATTACCCAATGCATTGGAGTGATATATCAGGCTCACCTTCCCTTAGTTTATCATGAAACCACCCGTCATCATAAACAATGCCCAAGAACCATAACATAATCATATCGCATAAAACATGCATAAAAGAAACACAACATTTCCATATTTCAATCACAAGATATCAATGAGACATTGATATAATAAAATATTTATCAAAACAATTTTCAATTCCAAAAAAATAATAATATTATAACGTGGTATTTATTTTTCATTTTAAAAAACGTTAGAGCCTGTAGAGGAAGCCAAAACTCAAATAATGGTCAGGGAGGGGAGAAGTCGTTGTCACTGCATACGTACAACAAAACGTCCCCTTGTTTTATTTAGTAATACATGTCGTATAAAAAGTATTCCTTTTCAATAAATGTAAAATTAAAAGGGGATTATACACATTATAAAATAAAGTTGTGTATAAAACAAAATATGCCTCAATGAAAGGAGATTGAGACGAGGTCCCATACCTCGTGTCCGACTTCACTCGATCCATCTTTAATCTCCTAAATAATAAACTAGATTTAATTTATACTTTCTTAAGAACTTTTTTCAAGTTCATTATTCCTTTTATAGCACTTATTACCATGTTATAAACATTATGTATTTATTTATGTTAATAATGGTCATTTTGTCGACCCTTGTCACATGAGTCAAAAATACACTTCTTGTAATTAGAATTTGTTCATGTGGTAAAATATCAATTATATCAAGAATTATATTCATGATGTAGATATAATATATATCATATATATCCATTATATGCTTTCATTTTAATATTACATAACATTCAGAGGTAAGAAATGAAATGCACTGTTTAGGGAGACGGTAAGAGGTACATACGCATTAACGCTACTTTCATTTCTATTTCTTATTTAATGGAATGAAATCATAATTATATAAAGTTATATTATAATTCCAGTATAATATCATATATTATATAATTAACTATATCCTTTATACATCCCTCATATGGCATTAACGAATCAAATCACTTTGAGGGGGCGGTAGTCCACACTTCCTAAAATGAAATTATCATGTTTACCCATAATGGAAAACATAAAGGTATGACATAAATGAAAAATAGAGAATCATAAGGAAAACATAAACATAATATATATATTATATATATATATATATTCATCTTAATGGAAACCATGAAATGTGTTAAAATAAGATTGAACAATCATCGTTTCCTGAGGCAGAAATTCGCCAACCACAGAAACAGTATGTTCTTTAACCATTAGATGGAGGTGTGTGTAATTGTAGCTCGAATACATCTCATAAAAACATTCTACAATAATTTAGATACTGGTGGTGTTACAAAATAAAGGAATAAAAATATTTTAGGGGGTTGGCGAAGCAAAATAAAACAAAAGTACACAAGTGAAGACATTACCTTTAAATCGGGCAACTCCTCTTGGTTTGAACCAAAAAGGTTTCTTGAAGATATTTCTTCATAAGGTAAGACTTCTATGATTAAGAGAGGGATGCGGAGAGATAAAATGAGTAGAGAGTGGCCGAGCCAATGGCTTGAGAGGTGAGGGTAAGGAGGTAGAGGTGGGGGCCTTTTATAAGAGGGAGGAGGGGCACTCTTGGAAACTCAAAAAATGTTACATTATATTGAAATGAGTTTCATATTTTAAAGGTCCCCCATTGTTTTATTTCGAGGATAAGGTGATAAGGGTTCAAAATATACTAATCCAATAGGTTTTTGACAAGTGTACGTCTTAGGTTTACATTATCTTTTCATTTTATTCAAATCGTTCATTAATGAGGTAATAGTTGCATCATCATTGTGTCATTGAAAATTTAATTTATTTAATGTCTAAAAATAAAAAAAAATATACTATGATGTATGAAATATTTTTAGCTTTACAAATACTATTTATAGTCCATGATATCATTTATGTGGGCAAAATTAAAATTGATTTACTTAGGTTTTACATAATTTTGTGATATTCTCCTTTCTTTAAAAATAAAATAATAAAGTGTCACTATCACCCAAAAGTGATTCCATGGGGTCCCAAAGTTTGGCCCAAGGCATCCCATGGTCGGCCATGAAAAAACCAATAGAATTAATACACACGTTGGGTTAATTGGTTATTATTATGATATTATTTTATTACCCTTAACAACCCGATTAGTAATTAATCACGATAAGTAAAGATAATTACCGTAGTTACTATTCATAATGTCCAAAAACAAAAGAGTCTTAATTATATAATTTGGACCTTATGATTCCAAATATGGAATCCATTTTACCAAATTCCAAACACAGAAATTGCAATAATTAATTTAAAAATAAATTCCGTTGTCAAACCAAATATCGTGTTTTTTTGAAACAATATATATGAAAAGTATGGAACTTGTTTATGCCCACTTAAAACCAATTATAAAGATAATCTAACCATATAATTAAATTAGATAAAAAAGCAGTTTGGAAGTAAAATGCCGTATTTTTCACTATTCATTAAAAAAATTAACATTGTTAAAAAAATACCAAAAATTTATCCAAAGTAAATATAAATGTCCCAATTCTAATGAATAAGTTTATTTTGAAAAATAGATCTTATAATATTGTCAAAATTTTTATTTAAAAATGGTTTGACATCAAAAGGCTGTAAAACAGTCTTAAAAAATATTAGAGTATTCAATGCTTAAGATTGGATTTATTCTCATTTTAATCCTCTAAAACACTATCTAATTAATAAATAGACATATATAATAAATTACATAAATCATTACATACTTTGGATGCTACATCCTTCCCCCCTTTAGAAAATTTCAACCCCACAATTTAGTTACTTATCGAATAAGTGGGGGTATTTAACCCTCATTGCATTTTTAGATTCCCATGTTGCCTCTTCAATCATGGGGGTTTTTCTTAAAAAACCTTTACATGATTAATCAACTTATTCATTAACACTTTCTCCATGTGGTCATGAATCTGGACCGGTTGTTCCTCATAATATAGATTCTCTTCCAGCTGAACTACCTCTGGACTGAAAACATTAGATACATCTGGCATGTAATTCCTTAACATTGAATCATGAAAAACATTGTGTACCTAAGATAAACATAGATGTAAATCCACTCAGTATGAAACTGATCCAACTATCTCCATGATTTCATATGGTCCAATGAACCTTGGACTCAGCTTTCCTTTCTTACCAAATCACATCACACTTTTCCATGGTGAATCATTGAGAAAAACATGATCACCAACCCCGAAATATAGATCCTTCCTTCGGTTATTCACATAACTTTGTTGCCTTATCTGAGCTGTTCTCATATGCTTATGAATCAACTAAACTTTTTCTACCAACCCTTCTACCAATTCTGGTCCCATCATCTTCCTTCCACATACTTCATCCCAAAAACCTGGATTTCGACAACGCTTCCTATATAATGCCTCAAATGGTGCCATCTGTATACTAGAATGAAAAATGTTATTATAAGAAAACACAACCAAATGAAGTTATAGGTCGGAACGTCCATGATAATCCATAGAACAAGCATGTATCATATCCTCAAAAGTCGGAATTTTTCGTTTTGACTTCCCATCTGATTGAGGATGAAAAGTTGTACTAAAACTTAATTCAGCACCCAATGACATCTGAAGGCCTTTCCAAAAGTTTGAAGTAAACCTGGGATCACGATCAAATACAATGGAGAGGGGAACTCCATGTAACCTTACAATCTCTTTAAGATACAAAAGAGAATGTTGATCTAG
Source organism: Viscum album (assembly GCA_963277665.1). Taxonomy (NCBI): domain Eukaryota; kingdom Viridiplantae; phylum Streptophyta; class Magnoliopsida; order Santalales; family Viscaceae; genus Viscum; species Viscum album. The sequence continues at coordinate 902,193,191 of OY728165.1, read as the reverse complement.
AGAAAAAGTATCTCATATATCAATGAAATGAGAATATTTATTCAGGCGATCAACAATAACCCATATTGCATTATTACCACAAGGTGTTTTTGGCAATCCCACAACAAAGTCCATGGATATATTCTCTCATTTCCACTCTGGTATTGGTAAAGGCTGAAGCATCCACTTCGGTAACTGCCACTCACCTTTAACCTGTTGAAAATTTAAAAACTTAATAGTAAAATTAGTAATATCTCTTTTAATTCCATCCCACTAATAATACTCTAGAATATCTCTATACATCTTAGTACTGCCTGGATTAACTGAAAACGGAGAACTATGAGCTTTACATAACAACTCTCTATTCAACATTGAATCACACGGCAGACACAATATCTTCCAAAATCATAAAACACAATCATTATCAATGTTGAATTTAGGCAACATACCCTTCTGAACCAGCTCTACCTTTTTCTGCAACTCATTGTCTTGCTTCTGTGCTTGCTTAATTATGTCTGAAAGAGAAGATTTCACAGATACCTGAAACAAAATATAAGAACATCCTGCACCAACAACTTCTATGCCAATGTTCATCAAATCCTTAACCAAACGATCATGTTCCAAACATAACATGGTTAATGAGGCATTACTTTTTCGACTCAAAGCATTGACTAATTTATTTTCTTTTCCCGGATGGTAATGAATTGTACAATCATAATCCTTTATTAATTTCATCCATCTCCTCTGTCTCATGATCAATTCATTCTGAGTGAATATATAGTTTAAACGTTTGTGATCAGTATATATTTTACACTTTACACCATAAAAATGATGCCTCCATATTTTTAAAGAAAAAACAACAGCAGCTAATTCAAATAATGTGTAAGGTAATTTACTTCATGAGTTTTCAACTGACGTGAAGCATATGCAATTACCAGACCATTCTGCATTAGTACACATCCATGTCCTTTCAATTAAGAATCACTGTAGATAACAAACTCACCATTCCTGGAAGGTAGTGCCAAAACTGGATCATTCTTCAATCTTCTTATCAATTTTTGAAAACAATCATCACATTCTTTTTTCCAGATAAACGTAACACCCTTCCGAGTTAGCTTAGTCATTTGACTAGATAATTGGGAAAAATTTCTAACAAACTTTCGTAATAGCCTTACAAACCATGAAAACTACGAATCATAGTTACATTTGTGGGTCTTGGCCGTTCTTCAACAACCTTTGTTTTTATAGGATCAACAGTTATCCCATCTTTAGAAACAATATGATCACGAAAAGAAATTTGTTGCAACCAAAACTCACACTTGCAGAATTTCCCATTCAATTTCTTTTCTTTTACAGTTTAAAAAATAACCCTTAAATGACTTTCATGCTCCACTTTACTTTCAGAAAACACAAAATATCATCAATGAAAACCACCACAAACTCATCCAAGAAGTCATGGAAAATTCTATTCATAAGGTTAATTAATATAGCAGTTGCATTGGTTAGCTGAAAAGGAATTACTGCAAATTCATAATGGCCATATCTCATACGAAGCGTGGTCTTCGGAATATCTTCTTCCTTTACCTTAAATTGATGGTACCCTGATCTCAGGTCAATCTTTGAAAAATAACGAGCTCCCTTGAGCTGTTCAAACAAATCATCAATATGAGGAAAAGAATATTTTTTCTGAATAATGATGTTATTCAGGGATCTATAATCAATGAAAAGTCTCATTGAACCATCTTTATTTTTAACAAATAAGATAGGCGCACCCCATGGTGATGTTCTAGGTCGAATGAAACCTTTCTCTAATAAATATTGCAATTGTTCATTCTACTCTAAAAGTTACATTTGAGCCATTCGATATGGGGGTTTTGAAATTGGATTAGCATCAGGAACTAATTCAATAGTAAATTCAACTTCTTGATCTAGTATTATTCCAGGAAACTCCTCAGGAATAACATCGGGATACACATTTACCACTGGAACATCATTAATCTGAACTGATCCTTTGTTTTCAACAATATGTACAAGGTAACATTCATTTCCATCTTTTATAAGTTTATTAGCCTCTTGATATGGTATCAACAGTAAGGGTTCATTCTTGTACTCAAACTAAAAGTCCTTTTGAAAAGAAACTTCTTTAGCTCTACAATCAATCTTAGTATGGTAAACAGAGAGCCAATCCATACCCATGATAACATCAAACTCCACTAGAGGTAAAAAATAAGGTTTTCAAGTAGGTTCGTTCCACGGATAATGTTAGGAAGAATATTATGAATTCTTTTTTCCTCAACATTTCCCCTAGGTGTTTTTACCATAAGTTCATGAGTTATTTCATGAGATGATATTCCCAATTTAGTAGAAAATTTTTCAGAGATGAAAGAATGTGTAGACCCCAAATCAAACAAAACATTAGCATATTATGAGAAAACAAAAAATGTACTGGATACCACTTCAATTGATGTCCCAACATCTACTGAAGTAGTTGCAAAGGATTTCAACACACCTTTCTACTTATAGTCTGACTACTTCCAATCATTTGAGCTCTTTGTCGTACACTCATTTTCATAATGACCCATCTCATTGCACTTGAAACATTTCAGTAACTGTAAATCAAATTTGGTCTTACCATCACTATGATCATTTTCAGTGCAATCACGAGCCTTATGTCCCATCTTACCACATCAGTATCACTTTCCAGAATTCAGAAGACATTCCCCATAATTATTTTTACCACATTTATCAAATATTGAAAATTTAGTTTTCTTTCCATTAGACATTTTTGAAGGATTCTTTCCTTTCTCCTGCCACCTTAGTCTCTTCTTCTATTGGTTGTTATAGAACACTTGATCATTAGTAAACTCCATTTCCACCTTCTTAGGACATCGAACAAGCTTTTCAAAACTCTTGAACTCGCGAGAATCTAATGCCCTTCAATATTTTGGCTTTGATCCTGAGTAAAAAAGATTGATTTTACTATCATATTATCAGATAAAATTTGGTGCATACCTTGCCAATCGAGTGAACCTTTCTTCATAAGCAGCCATCGAGTCGGCCTCTTTCCACAATTCGAAGAATTTTTTTCCATCCTATGTCGAACAACCTTAGAAAAATACATCTCAAGAAACACACATTTGAATTCATCCCAGTCGAGAGCATCAATCTCATTAGTGTCACTGATATATTTAACCATCGACCACCACTGATCTGCTTCACCCTCCAAATGGTAAATTTCATGACTGGCCTTTTGATTGTCTGAACACCCCATGACATCGAAAATATTCTCCAGTTATTTAATCCACCCTTCAGCTAGCACAAGGTCAGATGATCCCTTGAATGATGGGGGATATTGAGTCATGAAATGTTACCCCACTAACATTTTACTCTGAAGTTGACATGGCTGATATCATGCATGGATACCACCACCATATATTGCTTGAGTCAATTGTTCCATTACGATAAAAAACTGTTCAATTCCAATTCTGACCACCTAAGGTTGCTGATTTGGAAGGTTTTCTCCCTCCTGCTTTCATCACAACATATCTTCCTAGTTTCCTCTGTGGAAAACCATTCTGAACACAGAAATATCTTAGGCGAAGCAACATTGTAATCCTTAAATGCAATATCATTTCAATCATACCATAAATTAATTTATAAATTTAACAATTTTATAACTCCTAATGTTTTCTAAACCGACCTCTGATACCAACTATGAGGCCCCAGCCTTAAACATTACCTATTATTGAGTTATTAAAAGATTACACATTGAGGATCTTTTCAGGTTTAGAGTTTTAGAGAATTAGATCATAAATCCTTCATTTCATTCCACATTCCAACTTGGTGGTTACATAAAAGACAGTATTCATTTTTCTCATAAAAGGAGACATATTTAAAATAAATCATGGATTCATTCTTGACACTTCCTCAAAACTCTCATCACATCATATGCTTTTCCCTTGACCAGTGAAAAACATTTCAAAAACAAGGGATGAGCATAAAAAGCTGAGTAAGGGAAATAAATATATGGAATGAAAACATTAGTCCATGTATACATAAGAATAAATGAAATCATACTTTACTTATAAAAGATAATCACATTATCATATCTCATTAAATGATAAGATTTATGAATAACTCATAGAATAAATAAGACGTAAAGGTAACTTGAGGCATTCATAACATTCTTACGTAAGAAGTAACACTCATGGTTATGTTTGGAATATGCATCACAGTATATTCCCTACATCTCTTCTGAGAAACCATAGTGTTTAACTTTTTAGCGTTACCCAATGCATTGGAGATGTATATCGGGCTCACCCACACTTATTTTATCATAGAACCACCCGTCATTATAAACAATTCCAAAAACCCATAACATAATTGTATCACATAAAACATGCATAAAGGAAACATAACATTTCCACATTTGAATCACAAGATATAAATAACGCATTGATATAATAAAAACATTATCAAAACCATTTTCAATAACAAAAGAAAAGAAAAGTAAAACATGGTATTTATTTTTCATTTTAAAAAATTTTATGGCTTGTAGAGGAAGCCGAAACTCAAATAATGGTCATGGCGGCGAAAAAGTCGTTGTCGCCGCATACATACGAAAAACATTCTCTTTGTTGTTTAGTAAGAAGATTGGTATAAAAAAGATACATTTTGAATAAATGTAAAAATAAAATGGTTTTATACACCGTATAAATGAAATTTGTTTATAAAATAAAATATTCTTCAATGAAAGGAGATTGAGACGAAGTCTCATACCTCATGTCCGACTTGACTCGATCGTTCATTAATCTCCTGAATAAAAAACTAGAGTTAATTTCTACTTGATTAAGAACCTATTTAAAGTTCATTATTCCTTTTATATCACTTATAACCTTGTTATGAACATTATGTAATTATGTATGTTAATAATGGTCATTTTGTCGACCCTTGCCAGTTGAGTCAAAAATAAACTTCTTGTAATTACATGTTGTTCATGTGGTAAAATATAAAATATATCCAGAATTATATTCACAATGTAGATATCATATATATAATATATATCCATTATATGCATGCATTTATAATATTACATAACATTTGGAGGTAAGAAATGAAATGCACCTTTCATTGAGACTGTAAGTTGTACGTACGCATGAATGCTACTTTCATTTCTATTTCATATTTAATGGAATGAAATCATAATGATATAAAGGTATATTATAATTCCATTATAATATCATATATAATATCATTAACTCCATCATTTATACATCCCACATATGTCATTAACAATCAAATCACTTTGAGGTGGCTGCAGTCCACACTTCCTAAAATGAAATTATCGTGATTACCCTTAATGGAAACCATAAAGGTATGCCATAAATGAAAAATAAAGAAGCATACGGAAAACATAAACATAATATATATCATATATAAATAGAGTTACCTTTTAATGTGAACAATTAAATGTGTTAAAATAATATTGAACAATCATCGTTTCGTGAGGCATAATTTCGCCAACCACAGAAACAATATGTTCTTTAACCATTAGACGGAGGCGTGTGTAATTTTGGCTCAAATCCTTCTCATAAAAACATCCTAGTATATTGAATATACTGTTTTTGTTACAAAATAATGGAATAAAAAGATTTTATGGGGTTGGAGAAGCAAAATAAAACAAAATAACAAAAGTGAAGACATTACCTTTAAATTGGGTAACTTCTCTTGGTTTGAACCAAAAGGGTTTCTTGAAGATATTTCTGCATAAGGTAAGGCTTCTATGATTAATATAGGGATTTGGATAGATAAAATGAGCAGATATTGTCCGATCCAATGGCTACAGTGGTGTGGTTAATGAGGTTGAGGTGGGGGCCTTTTATAATAGGGAGGATGGGCACTCTTGAAAAGTCAAGAAATGATACATTATATTGAAATGAGTATCGTATTTTAAAGGTCCAACATTAATATTTTTCAAGGATAAAGTGATAAGGGTTCGATATATACTCATCCAATAGGTTTTTTACAACTTTATGTCTTATATTTTACATTATCTTTTCATTTTATTTAAATCATTCATTAATGAGTTAATCGCTACATCATCATGGTCTCATAAAAACTTTAATTTATTTAATGTCTAAAAAATATAAAAAATAAACTATGATGTAGGAAATATTTTTATCTTTCCAATTAATATTTATAGTCCAAGATATAATTTATTTAGAATGAATTAAATTTTTATTTAGTTAAGTGTTACATACTTTTGTGATATTCTCTTTTCTTTAAAAATAAAAAGATAAATTGTCAATATCACCCAAAAGTGTTTCCACGGGGTCCCAAAGTTTGGCACAAGGCATCCCATGGTCTTCCAAGACACACCCATTATGCTTAGGACACATTTTGGGGTCATTTGTTATTATTATGATATTATTTTATTACCGTTAACTACCCGATTACTAATTAATCACGATAATTAAAGATAATTATCGTCGTTACTATTCATAATGTCCAAAAACAAAAGAGTCTTAATTACATAATTTAGACCTTATTAATAAAAATATGGAATAAATTTTACCAAATTATGAACATATAAATTGAAATTATTATTTTAAAAAGAATTCCCGTTGTCAAAACTAATAGCGTGTTTTTTTGAAACAGTATCTATGAAAAGTTTGGAACTTGTTTATGCCCAATTCCAAAGTAAAACTAATTATAATGATCACCATTGGATTAAATGGTAAAAATTTATTATAATTACACATTAAAATTGATTATATTGATTATATAGCCATATGATTAAATTAGTCAAAAATGTAGTTTTGAAGTAAAATGCAGTATTTTTCACTATTAATTAAAAAATGAACATTGTCAGAAAAATAAAAAAAAAATTCAAAGTGAATTTCAATGTCCTAATTCTAATGAATATGTTTATTTTGAAAAATAGAGATTATAAAATTCTCAAAATATTGATTTAAAAAATTTTTCCCATCAAAAGGACGTAAAAAATTCTTTTAAAAAAATATTAGAGTATTTCATGCTTAAGAGTGGATTTATTCTCATTTTAAATCTTTAAAACACTATCTAATACATAAATAGACATAGATAAGAAAATCCATAATTATTTACTTACTTGGGATGTTAAATCCTTCCACCCTTATAGAATTTTTCCCCGTAATTTATTTACTTATCGAATAAGTTTGGGTATTTGTCCATCCTTGAATATTCAGATTCCCATGTTTCCTCTTCAATCATGTGGTTTTTCCCCAAAAACATTACTTGATGAATCACCTTATTCCGTAACACATGCTCCGTGTGGTCAAGAATCTGGACCGGTTGTTCCTCATATGATAGATTCTCTTCCAGCTGAACTACCTCTGGACTCAAAATATGAGATGGATCTGGAATGTACTTCCCTAACATTGAAACATGAAAAACATTGTATACCTGAGATAAACTCATATGTAAAGCCACTCGGTGTGCATTTGATCCCACTCTCTCCAGAATTTCATATGGTCCAATGAACCTTGGACTCAGCTTTCTTTTCATATCAAATCGCATCACACTTTTCCATGGTGAAACTTTGAGAAAAACAATATCACCAACCTCGAACGATAGATCCTTCCTCCGGTTATCCGCATAACTTTTCTTCCTGCTTTGAGTTGTTCTCATGTGCTTCTGAATCAGCAGAACTTTTTCTGCCAACACTTATACCAATTTTGGTCCCATCAACTTCATTTCACCTACTTCATTCAAAAAAGATAGAGTTCGAGACCGCTTCCCATATAATGCATCTAGTGGTTCCATCTCTATACTAGAATGAAAAAAATTATTATAAGAAAACTCAATCAAAGAAAGATGTTGGTCCCAACATCCATGATAATCTATCGAACAAGCACGTATCATATCCTCAAATATCTGAATTGTTCATTCTTGACTGCCCATCTAATGGTGGATGAAATGTTTTACGAAAATTTAATTCAGTACCCAACGACTTCTGAAGCCCTTTCCAAAAGTTAGAAGTAAACCTGGGATCACGATCATATACAATGGAGAGGGGAAATATATGAAACCTGACAATCTCTTTTAGATAAAAATGAGAATGTTTATCTAGAGATAAAGTATCTCGTATAGCAAAAAAATGAGCTGATTTAGTCACGCGATCAACAATAACCCAGATTGCATTATTACCTCGAGGTGTCTTCGGAAATCCCACAACAAAGTCCATGGATATATTATCCCATTTCCACTCTGGTACTGTTAAAGGCTGAGCATCCACCTAGATAACTACCGCTCTACATTAACCTGTTGACAAGTCAAACACTTCACAGTAAATTCATCAATATCTCTTTTCCTTCCATCCCACTAGTAATACTCTTGAAGATCTCTATACATCTTAATACTTCCTAGATGAACTGAAAATAGAGAACTATGAGCTTCACATAACAACTCTATCTTCAACTATGAATCACACAGCACACACAATCTCTTCCCAAATCATAAAACACAATCATTATCAATGTTGAATTCAGGCAACTTACCCTTCTAAACCAGCTCTACCTTTTTCGGCAACTCACTGTCTTTCTTCTGTACTTGCTTAATTCTGTCTGATAGAGAAGATTACAGTGATACCTAAAACAAAACAAGAGAACATCCTGCACCAACAACATCTATGCCAAATTTCATCAAATCCTTAACCAATGGATCATGTTCCAAATGTACCATGGTTAACCGGGAATTACTTTTTTGACTCAAAGCATCAGACGCTTTATTTTCTTATCCCGGATGGTAATGAAATGTACAATCATAATCCTTGATTAATTCAAGCCATCTCCTCAATCTCATGTTCAATTATTTATGAGTGAATATATAATTTAAAATTTTTTGATCATTATATATTTCACACTTTACACAATAAAAATGACGCCTACATATTTTTAAAGTGAAAACAACAACAGCTAATTCTAAATCACGTGTAAGGTAATTTACCTCATGAGTTTTCAACAAACGTGATACATAAGAAAATAACTCATTATTCTTCATTAGGAAACAACCAAGTCCTTTCAATGATGCATCACTATAGATAACAAACTCACCATTCCTGGAAGGTAGTTCCAAAATTGGAGCATTCGCCAATCTTCTTTTCAATTCCAGAAAACAATCATCAAATACTTTTTTCCAGATAAACATAACACCCTTGTGAGTTAGCTTAATCATTGGACTAGATAACCATTAAAATTTTCAAACAAACCTTCGGTAATAGCCTTCCAAACCAAGAAGACTAAAAATATCAGTTACATTTGTGGGTCTTGGCCATTCTTCAACAATATTTTTTTTGGCAGGATCAATATTTATTCCATCTTTAGGAACAATGTCACCAAGGAACGAAATTTGTTTCAACCAAAACTCACACTTTCTGAATTTCCCATACAATTTCTTTTCTTTTATGGTTGCGAAATAACCCTTAAATGACTTTCATGCTTCTATTTACATTTAAGAAACACCAAAATATCATCAATGAAAACAACAACAAACTAATCGAATAACTCCTGGAAAATTATATTCATATGGTCCATGAAAACAGCAGGTGCATTGGTTAGCCCAAAATTCATTTCTACAAATTCATAATGGCCATATCACGTACGAAATGCATTTTTCAGAATATCTTCTTCCTTTACCTTCAACTGAAGGTACCCTGATCTCAGGTCAATCTTTGAAAAATACTGAGCTCCCTGGAGCTGATCAAACAAATCATCGATATGAGGCAAAGTATATTTGTTCTTAACAGTGATGTTATTCAAAGCTCTATAATCAATGAAAATTTCATTGAACCATCATTCTTCTTAGAAAAATAAGAAAAGATCACCCCATGGTGATGATCTAGGTCGAATGAAACCTTTCCCTAATAAATCTTGAAATTTATTCTTAAACTCTAAAAGTTAAATTTGAGCCATTCGATAAGGTGGTTTTGAAATTATATTAGCATCAAGAACTAAGTCAATAGTAAATTCAACGTCCTGATCTGGTATTATTTTAGGAAACTCATCAGGAAAAATATCAGGATACTCATTTACCACTGGCACATCTTTAATCTGAAAAGTTCCTTTGTTTTCAAAAACATGTGCAAGGTAACATTCATTTCCATCTTTTACATGTTTCTCAGCCTCTTGATATGTTATCAAAAGTAAGGGTTTGTTCTTGTACACAAACTGAATGTCCTTCTGAAAAAAACATCTTTAGCTCTACAACCAATCGTAGCATGGTAAACAGAGTGCCAATCCATACCCAGGAAAACATCAAACTCTACTATAGGTAAAATAATAAGGTTTGCATGTTGGTTCTTTCCACAGATAATGATAGGAATATTCTTATGAATTCTTTTTGCCTCAACATTTTCCCCGGGTCATTATACCATATGTTCAGGAGTCATTTCTAGAGATGGTATTCCCAATATACTAGTAAAATTTTCTGAGATGAATGAATGTGTAGACCCCGAATCAAACAACACATTGGCATAATCTGAGATAACAAACAAAGTACCTGATACCACTTCATTTGATGGCCCAACATCTACTAAATTAGTTGAAAATGATTTCACCACAACATTCTGCTTGTAGTCTAACTGCATTCCCTCATTCGAGCTCTTTGTCGGACACTCGTTTTCATAATGACCCATCTCATTTCACATGAAACATTTCACTATGTATAAATCAAATTTGGTCTTACCACCACACTGATCTTTTTCAGTGCAATCACGAGCCTTATGTCCCATCTTACCACATCTGTAGCACTTTCCTGAATTCAGAAGACTTTCCCCATCATGACTTTTACCACATTTATCACTAACTGAAAACATATTTTTCCTACCATCAGATCTTCTTGAAAGATTCTTACCCTTCTCCTTCCACCTCGGTCTCTTCTTATGCTGGTTTTTATGGAACACTTGATCATCAGAAAACTCCATTTCCACCTTCTCAGCACATCGAGCAAGATTTTCATAACTCTTGAACTCACGAGAAGCTAAATCCCTTATATATTTTATCTTTAATCCTGAGTAAAAACGATTGATTTTATTATCAAGGTCTCCGATAAAATTTCGAGCATACATTGCCAATCGAGTGAACCATTATTTATAAGCAGCCACTGAGTCATCCTCTTGCCTAAATTCTAATAATTGTTTTTCCATCCTCTGTCGGACATCCATAGGAAAATAATTGTAAAGAAACAAACCTTTGAATTCATCTCAGTTGAGAGCATCAATCTCATCAGCATCCCAGATATTTTTACCCATCAACCACCACTGAGCTGCTTCACCCTCCAAACTATAAATTTCAAGACTAACCTTTGGAATGTCTGAAGACAGAATTACATCGAAAATCATCTCCAGTGCTTTAATCCACCCTTCAACTAGCACAGGGTTAGATGATCCCCTGAATGGTGGGGGATGTTGCCACATGAAATGTTCCTGCAGCGACATGTCCCTCTACGGTTGATCTGGCTGATCTCGCGCATGGATACCACCACCATTTATCGCTTGATTCAACTGTTCCATTACTACAACAAACTATTCAATTCCAATTCCCACCATCTTAGGAAAATGATTGGAAGGTCATCTTCCTCCTGATGTCGTCCCAAAATTGCTTCATTGTTTCCTCTATGGAAACCCATTCTGAACTCAGAAATATCATTGGCGAAGCAACATGGTAATCATTAAATGTTCTATCATTTGAATAATTCGATAAATTAATTTTTAAATTTAACAAATTTTTAACTCCTAATGTTGTCTAAACCAACCTCTGATACCAACTATAAGGCCCTAGACTTTAACATTACGTAATATTGAGTTATTACAGGATTACACATTGATGAGTTTTTCAGGTTTATAGTTTTAGAGAATTATATCATAAATCATGCATTTCATTCCACATTTCAACTATGTGATTACATATAAGAACGTTTTCATTTTTCTCATCAATGGAGACATATTTAAAATAAAACATGGATTCTTTCCTAACACCTCTTCGAAACTATCATCACATCATGTACTTTTCCCTTGACCTGTGAAAAACATTTCAAAAACATGGGATGAGCATAAAAAGCTCAGTAAGGGATATAAAAGTACGGAATGAAATCATTTGTCCATGTATACATCAGAATTGATGAAATAATACTTTACTCATAAAAGAAAAACACTTTATCATATGTCATGAAATAATAAGATTTATAAAAAACTCATAGAAAAAATAAGACAGAAATGTAACTTGAGGCATTCATAACATTCTTATGTTGGGAGTAACCCTCATGGTTATGTTTGGAATCCCTTTCACAGTATATTACCTAAATCTCTTCGGATAAACCTTATCGTTTAACTCTTTTACATTACCCAATGCATTGGAGAGTTATATCGGGCTCACCCGACCTAAGTTTATCATGGAACCACACGTCTTCGTAAATAATTCCCAAGAACCATAACATAATCGTATCACATAAAACATGTATAAAGGAAACACAAAATTTTCACATTTCAATCTAAAGATATCAATAACACATTTATATAATAATGAAATTATCAAAACATTTTTAAATACCAAAATAAAAGAAAAGTAAAACTTGTTTTTTATTTTTCATTTTAAAAAATGTTGTGGCTTTTAGAGGAAGTCGAAACTCAAATAATGGTCATGGCGGCAGAGAAGTTGTTGTCACCGCATACGTACGATAAAACATTCCTTTTTGTAATTTAGTAAGACGATTCATATTAAAAAGATTCCTTTTGAATAAATGTAAAATTAAAAGGGTTTTATACACCATATACAAGAAAGTTGTGTATAAAAGAAAATATGCCTCAATGAAAGGATATTGAGACGAAGTCCCATACCTCATGTCCGACTTGACTCGATCGTTCTTTAATCTACTGAATAATAAACTAGAGTTAATTTATACTATCTTAAGAACATTTTTAAATTTTAGTATTCCTTCTATATCACTTATTACAATGTTATGAACATTATGTAATCATTTAATTTTATAATGGTCATTTTTTCGAACCTAGGCACTTGAGTCAAAAATAAACTTCTTATAATTACAAGTTGTTTATGTGGTAAAATATCCATTATATCCATAATTATATTCATGATGTAGATATCTTATATATCATATATATCATATATATCCAGTATATTCATGCATTTATAATATTCCATAACATTTAGAGGTAAGAAATTAAATGCATCGTTCCTAGAGACGGTAAGTTGTACGTACGCATGAACGTTACTTTCATTTATATTTCATATTTAATGGATTGAAATCATAATGGTATAAAGGAATATTATAATTCCAGTATAATATCATATATAATATCATTAAATAAATCCTTTATATGTCCCACATATGGCATTAACAAATCAAATCACTTTGAGGGGGCGGGAGTCCGCACTTCCTAAAATGAAATTACTGTGTTTACCCATAATGGAAACCGTAATGGTATGCCGTAAATGAAAAATATAGAAGAATAAGGAAAAATTAAACATAATATATATCATATATAAATATAGTTACATCTTAAGGGCCACCATGAATGGTGTTAAAATAAGATCGAACAATCATCGTTTCGTGAGGCAGAAACTCGACAACCATAGAAACAGTATGTTCTTTAACAATTAGATGGAGTTGTGTGTAATTGTAGCTCGAATCCTTCACATAACAACATAATTGTATATTGAAGATAATGTTTTTGTTACAAAATAAAGAAATAAAAATATTTTAGGGGGTTGGAGAAGCAAAATAAAACAAATGAACAGAAGCGAAGACATTACCTTTAAATCGGGTAACTCTTCTTGGTTTAAACCAAAAGGGTTTATTGAAGAGATTTATGCCTAAGGTAAGGATTTTATGATGAATAGTGGGATGTGGGGAGATAAAATGAGTAGATCTTGGCCGAGCTAATGGCTTTAGAGGTTTGGGTAAGGAGGTAGAGATGGGGGCCTTTTATAAGAGGGAGGAGATGCACTCTTGGAAAGTCAAAAAATGTTACGTTATATTGAATTGATTTTCAGATTTTAAAGGTATGACATATATATATTTCAAGGATAAGGTGATAAGGTTTCGAAATATACTCATAAAATTTGTTTTTGACAAGTTCGATTATTATATTTTACATTATCTTTTCATTTTATTTAAATAGTTCATTAATGAGGTAATGGTTGCGTCATCATGGTGTCATAAAAACATTAACTTATTTAATGTCTATAAAAAAATATAATGTAGGAAATATTTTTAGATTTCCAATTACTATTTATATCTCAAGAGATCAATTATGTAGACAAAATTAAAATTGATTTACTTAGCTCTTACATACTTTTGTGATATTCTCCTTTCTTTAAACATAAAATGATAAAGTGTCACTATCACCCAAATGTGATTCCATGGGGTCCCAAGGATTGGCACAAGTCATACCATGGTCGGCCATGACACAACCAGTATCATTAGAACACATGTTGGGGTCATTAGTTAATTTTATGATATTAGTTTATTCCCATTAACTACTCGATTACTAATTAATCACGATAATTAAAAATAATTGTCGTCGTTACTAATCATAATGCCCGAAAACAAAATAATCTCAATTACATAATTTGGACCTTATGATTCCAAATATGTAATCAATTTTACCCAATTCAAAACATAAAATTTCAATAATTAATTTAAAAATAATTCCCCCTGTCAAAACAAATAGCATGTTTTTTTGAAACAATATCTATGAAATGTTTGGCACTTGTTTATTCCCAATTTCAATGTGAAACTAATTCTAATAACAAAAATTGGATTAAATGGTAAAAATATATTCTAATTATACTTTAAAACAAATTATAATGATAATCTAACCATATAATTAAATTAGATGAAAATTCTATTTTGAATTAAAAAGCAGTATTTTTCATTATTCATTAAAAAATGAACATTATCAGAAAAATAACAAAAATTTATCCAATGTAAATTTCAATGTCCCAATTCTAATGAATAAGTTTGTTTTGACAAATAGATATTATGAAATTGTCAAATGTTTGATTTAAAAATTATTTTCCATCAAAATGCGGTAAAATAATCTTTTAAAAAAATATTAGTGTATTTCGTGCTTAAGATTGGATTTATTCTCATTTTAAACCTCTGAAACACTATCTAATTAATAAATAGAAATAGATAAGAAAATCCATAATTCATTACATACTTGGGATGTTAAATCCTTCCCCCCTTTAGAAAATTGTTTCCCCATAATTTATTTACTGATCGAATAATTGGGGGTATTTATCCCTCATTGCAATTTCAGATTCCCATGTTGCCTCTTCAATCGGGTAACTATTCTTGGTTTAAACCAAAAGGGTTTATTTGGAACCAACAATTCAGACTTTGGAGGATATTCCATAACACATTCTCCCCGTGGTCAAGAATCTGAACCAGTTGTTCCTTATAAGATAGACTCTCTTCCAACTGAACTACCACAAGACACAAAACATGAGATGGATCTGCCATGTTCTTCATTAACATTGAAACATGAAAAGCATTGTGTACCTGTGATAAACTCAGAGATAAAGCCACTCAGTATGAAACTGATCCAACTCTCTCCAGAATTTCATATGGTCCCATTAACCTTGGACTCAGCTTTCCTTTCTTCCCAAATCGCACCACACTTTTCCATGGTGAAATGTTGAGAAAAACATGATCACCAACCTCGAAAGATAGATCCTTCCTCCGGTTATCTGCATAACTTTTCTGCCTACTCTAAGATTTTCTCATGTGCTTCTGAATCAGCTGAACTTTTTCTACCAAAGTTTCTACCAATTCTGGTCCCATAAACATCCATTCACTTAATTCATCCCAAAAATCTGGAGTTCGACACCACTTTCCATATAATGCCTCAAATGTTTCCATTCGTATAATACAATGAAAACTGTTATTATAAGGAAAATCAACCAAAGAAAGATATTGGTCCCATCTTCCCTGATAATCCATCGAACAAGCACGTTGAATATCCTCCAAAGTCTGAATTGTTTGTTCCGAATTCACATCTGATTGTGGATAAAAAGCTATACTAAAATTTAATTCAGTACCCAAAGTCTTTGGAAAGCCTTTCCAAAAGTAATAAGTAAAACTGGGATCACGATCAAATAAAATGGAGAGAGGAACTCCATGTAACCTGACTATCTCTTTAAGATACAAATGAGGAAGTTGATCTAGAGAAAAAGTATCTCATATAGCAAGGAAATGAGCAAATTTAGTCAAGCGATCAACAATAACCCAGATTGCATTATAACCTCGAGGTGTCTTTGGCAATCCCACAACGAAGCCCATGGATATATTCTCCCATTTCCACTATGGTACTGGTAAAGGCTGAATTATCTACTTCGGTAACATCTAATCTACTTTAACCTATTTACAAGTCAGACACTTCACAGCAAAATCAGCAATAACACTTTTCATTCCATCCCACCAGTAATACTCCTGAAGATCTCTATACATCATAGTACTGCCCGGATAAACAGAAAACAGAGAACTATGAGCTTCACATAACAACTCTCTCTTCATATGTGAATCACATGAAACACACAATCTCTTCCCAAATCATAAAAACAATCATTATCAATGTTTAATTCCGGCAATTTACCCTTCTGAACCAGCTCTACCTTTTTCTGCAACTCACTGTCTTTATTTTTTGCATGCTTAATTCTGTCTGATAAATAATGTTTCACTTATATCGGAAACAAAACAGAAGAAAATCCTGCACCAAAAACTTATATTGCAGATTTCATCAAATCCTTAACCAATGGATCACATTCCAAATGTAACATGGATAAGAAGGCATTAATTTTTCAACTCAAAGCATCAACCACTATATTTTCTTTTCCAAGATAGTAATGAATTGTACAATCATAATCCTTAATTAATTTCAGCCATCTCCTCTATCTCATGTTCAATTCATTCGGAGTGAATATATACATTAAACTTTTTAAATTAGTATATATTTCACACTTTACACTATACAAATGATGGCTATATATTTTTAAAGAGAAAACAACAACAGCTAATTCCAAATCATGTGTAGGGTAATTTACCTCATGGGTTTTCAACTGACATGAAGCACAAGAAATTTCCTGATCATTCTGCATTTAGAGGCAACCAAGTCCTTTCAATGAAGCATCACTGTAGATCACAAACTCACCATTCATGGAAGGTAGTGCCAAAACTGGAGCATTCACCAATCTTTTTTCAATTCATGAAAACAACCATCACATTCTATTGTCCAGATAAACTTAACACCCTTCCGAGTTAGCTCAGTCTTTTTACTAGATAACGGTGAAAAGTTGATAACAAACCTTCGATAATAGCATTCCAAACCAAGAAAAATATGAATCTCAGTTACATTTGTGGGTATTGGCCATTCTTCAACAACCTTTATTTTTGCAGGATCAATAGCTATCCCATCATTAGAAACAATATGACCCTGGAAAGAAATTTGTTGCAAACAAAACTCACAGTTGCTAAATTTCCCATACAATTTCTTTTCTTTTAATGTTTGCAAAATAACCCTTAAATGACATTCATGCTCCTATTTACTTTTATAAAACAAAAAAATATCATCAATGAAAAAAACCAAAAACTTCTCCAAGAACTCATTGAAAATTATATTCATAAGGTCCATGAATATAACAGGTGCATTGGTAAGCCCAAAAGGCATTACTACAAATTCATAATTACCAATTCTCGTACGAAACACAGACTTCGAAATATCTGATTCCTTTACATTCAATAGATGGTACACCGATCTCAGGTCAATCATTTAAAAATAATGAGCTCCCTATAGCTGATCAAACAAATCATTTATATGAGGCAAATGACATTTGTTCTTAACAACGATGTTATCAAGGCACTATAATCAATGAAAATTCTCATTGAACCATATTTATTTTTAACAAATAATACAGTAGCACCCCATGGTGATGATCTAGGTCAAAGGAAACCTTTATCTAATAAATCATTCAATTCCTCCTTCAACACTTAAAGTTAAATTGGAGCCATTCGATACGGGGGTTTTGAAATTGGCTTTGCATTAGGAACTAAGTCAAGTGTAAATTCTAATTCCCAGTCTGGTATTATTAAAAGAAACTCATCAGGAAAAACATCAGGATACTAATTTACCATGAGCACATCATAAATCTGAACAGTTCCTTTGTTTTCAAAAATATGTGCAAGGTAACATTCATTGACATCTATTACAAGTTTGTAAGCCTCTTGATATATTATCAATAGTAAGTTTTCATTCTTGTACAAAAACTGAAAGTCCTTCTGAAAAGAAACTTCTTTAGCTCTACAATCAATCTTAGCATGGTAAACAGAGATCCAATCCATACTCAGGATAACATCAAACTATACTAGAGGTAAAACAATAAGGATTGAATGTAGGTTCTTTCCACAGATAATGATAGGAATATTCTTATGAATTATTTTTGACTCAACATATTCCCCTGGTGTTTTTACCATAAGTTCAGAAGTCATTTCTTGACATGTTATTCCCAATTTACTAGATAATTTTTCAGAGATGAATGAATATGTAGACCCTGAATCAAACAACACATTAGCATAATATGAGAAAAAAACAAAGTACATGATACCACATAATTTTATGGCCCAACATCTGCTGAAGTAGTTTCAAATGATTTCACCACACCTTTCTTCTTGTAGTCGGACTTCTTCCCATCATTCGAGATCTTTGTCGGACCTTTATTTGGATAATGACCCGTCTCATTGAACTTGAAACATTTCACTAACTATAAATCAAATTTGGTCTTACCATCACCCTGATATTTTTCAGTGCAATCACGAGCCTTATGTCCCATCATACCACATCGGTAGCACTTTCCAGAATTCAGAAGACATTCCCCAGCATGCCTTTTCCCACATTTATAACAAACAAAAAACATAGTTTTCTTACCATAAGACCTTTTTGAAGGATTCTTACATTCCTACTGCCTCCTCGGTCTCTTCTTCTATTTGTTGTTATAGAACACTTGATCATTGGAAAACTCCATTTCCACCTTATCAGCACATCGAACAAGCTTTTCATAACTCTTGAAATCGTGAGAAGCGAAAGCCCTTATATATTTTTGCATTAATCCTGAGTAAAAATGACTGATTTTACTATAAAGTTCTCGGATAAAATTTTGAGCATACCTTCCCAATTGGGTGAACCATTCTTCATAAGCAGCCACTGAGTCGTCCTCTTTCCTAAATTCGAAGAATTTGTTTTCCATCCTATGTCGAACAGCCTTAGGATAATACTTATCAAGAAACATACCTTTTATTTCATCCCAATCGAGAGAATCAATCTCATCAGCGTCCCTGATATTTTTAACCTTCGACCACGACTGATCTGCTTCACCCTCCAAACGGTAAATTGCAAGACTATCCTTTTGATTTTCTGAACACCCCATGACATCAAAAATATTATCTAGTGTTGTAATCCACCTTTCAGCAAGCACATGGTCAGATGATCCCTTGAACGATGGCGGATCTTTCCCCATGAAATGTTCCACCACTGACATGTTCATGTGCGGTTGATCTGGCAGATCTCGTGCATGGATACCACCACCATTTATCGCTTGAGTCAATTGTTCCATTACTACAAAAAACTGTTCAGTTCCAATTCTGTCCATCTGATGTTGCTCATTTGAAAGGTTTTCTTCCTCCTGATGTCGTCCCAACATAGCTTCCATGTTTCCTCTACAGAAAACCATTCTAAACACAGAAATATCGTAGGTGAAGCAACATGGTCATCCTTAAATACTATATCATTTCAATCATAAAATAAATTAATTTATAAATTTAACAATATTATAACTCCTAAAGTTGTCTAAACCGACCTTTGATACCAACTATAATACTGTGGACATAAACATTACTTAATCATGAGTTATTATAAGATTACACATTGAGGATATTTCCAGGTTTAGATTTTTAGAGAATTAGATCATAAATCACGCATTTCATTCCACATTTCAACTAGGTGGTTACAAAAAAGACAGTATTAATTTTTCTCATCAAAGGAGACATATTTAAAATAAAAAATGGATTCTTTCTTGACACTTCCTCAACACTATCATCACATCATTTACTTTTCCCTTGACCTGTGAAAGACATTTCAAAAACTTGGGATGAGCATAAAAAGCCCAATAAGGGATATAAAAGTACAGAATGAAAACATTAATCCATGTATACATAATAATTGATGAAATCATACTTCACTAATAAAACATTAGCACTTTATCATACCTCATGATAACATAAGATTTACAAATAACTCATACAAAAAATAATACATCAAGGTAACGTGAGGCATTCTTATCATTGTTACGTAGGAAGTAACCCTCATGGTTACGTTTGGAATACCCATCACAGTATATTCCCTAAATCCCTATGGAGAAACCTTATATTTTAACTCCTTCACATTACCCAATGAATTGGAGAGATATATCAGGATCACTCACCCTTAGTTTATCACGGAACCACCTGTCTTCATAAACAATGACCGAGAACCATAACATAATCTTATCACATAAAACATGCATAAATGAAACATAACATTTCCACATTTCAATCACAATATATCTAGAACAAATTGATATAATAAAAAAATTATCAAAAACATTTTCAAAACCAAAATAAAAAAAATAAAACATGGTATTTATTTTTCATTTTAAAAAATTTTTTGGCTTGTAGAGGAATATGAAACTCAAATAATGGTCACGGTGGCAGAGAAGTCGTTGTCGCCACATACATACGACAAAACATTCCATTTTTTGTTTATTAAGATGCATCATATAAAAAGTATTCATTTTGAATAAATGTAAAATTCAAAGTGGTTTATACTCCGTATAAAAGAATGTAGTATACAAAACAAAATATTCCTCAATGAATGGAGTTTGAGGCGGAGTCCCATACCTTGTGTCAGACATGACTCGATCGTTCTTTAATCTGCAGAATAAAAAACTAGAGTTAATTTATACTTTCTTAAGAACCAATTTCATGTTCATTATTCCTTTTATATCACTTTTTACAATGTTATGAACATTATGTAATTATTTAAGTTAATAATGGTCATTTTGTCAACCCTTGGCACTTGAGTCAAAAATAAACTTCTTGTAATTACAAGTTGTTCAGGTGGTAAAATATCCATTATATCCAGAATTATATTCATGATGTAGATATCATATATATCATATATATATCCAGTATATTCATGAATTTATTACTTTACATAACATTTAGAGGTAAGAAATGAAATGCACCATTCAGGAAGATGGTAAGCCGTACGTACGCATGAACGCTACTTTCATTTCTATTTTGAATTTAATGGAATGAAATCACAATGATATAATGGTATATTATAATTCCATTATAATATCATATATAATATCATTAACTAAATCCTTTATACGTCCCGCATATGTTATTAACGAATCAAATCACATTGAGGGGGCGGTAGTCCACACTACCTAAAATGAAATTATCTTGTTTACCCATAATGGAAACCATAATAGTATTTCATAAATGAAAAATAACAAATCATAAAAAAACATAAAAATAATATATATCATATATAAATACATTGACATCTTAATGGACACCATGAAAGGTGTTAAAATAAGATTGATCAATCATTGTTTTGTGAGGCAGAAATTTTCCAACCACAGCAATAGTATGTTATTTAACCATTAGACGGAGGTGACTGTAAGTGTAGATCAAATCCTTCTCATAACAACATCCTAGTATATTGATGATAATGGGGTTGATACAAAAGAAATGAATAAAAAGATTTTAGGGGGCTGGATCAGTAAAAGAATACAAGAGAACACAAGTGAAGACATTACGTTTAAATCGGGTAACTTCACATAGTATGAACAAAAAGGGTTTCTTGAAGAGCATTCAGCTTAAGGTATGGATTCTATTATGAATAGATAGATTTTTAGAGATAAAATGATCAGATCTTGGCCGAGAAAATATCTTGAGAGATGTAGGTTTATAGGTAGAGGTGGGGGCCTTTTCTAAGAGGGAGGAGGGGCACTCTTGGAATGTCAAGAAATGTTACGTTTTATTGAAATGATTTTCAGATTTTAAAGGACTAAAATTAATATATTTCGAGTAAAAGGTCATAAGGGTTATAAATATACTCATCCAATAGGTTTTTGACAAGTCTATGTCTAAGATTTTACGTTATCTTTTTATTTTATTTAAATATTCAATTAAGGAGGTAATCGCTACATTGTCATGGTGTCATAAAAAATTTATTTTATATAATGTTTAAAAATTATAAAAAATACTAGGATGTTGGAAATATTTTTAGATTTCCAATGAATTTTTATAGTGCAATAGATCATTTATTTAGAAAAAATTACATTTTTTTATTTAGGTGTTACATACTTATGTGATATTATCCTTTCTTTAAAAATAAAATGATAAAGTGTCACTATCACCCAAAAGTGATTCTATGGGGTCCCAAATATTGGAACAAGGCATCACATGGTGGTCCTTGACACAAAAAGTAGAATTAGGACACATGTTGGGGCCATTTATTATTATTATGATATTATTTTGTTACCCTTAACCACCCGATTACTAATTAATCACGATAATTAAAGATAATAACTGTCATTACTATTCATAATGCCGAGAAACAAAAGATTCTTAATTACATAATTTGTACCTTATGATTCCAAATATGGAATCCATTTTACCAAATTCCAAACACAGAAATTGCAATGATTAATTTAAAAATAATTCCCGTTGTCGAAACAGATAGCGGGTTTTTTTTGGAAACAATATCTATGAAAAGTTTGGCAATTGTTTATGCCCAATTCCAATGTGAAACTAATTATAATGACCACCATTGTATTAAATGGTAAAAATATATTCAAATTACACTTTAAAACCATATATAAAGATAATCTAATAGTATAATTAAATTAGATGAAAAAGCAGTTTTGAAGTAAAATGCAGTATTTTTCACTATTCATTAAAAAATGAACATTGTCAGAAAAATACCAAAAATTTATCCAAATTATATTTCAATGTTCCAATTCTAATTAATAAGTTTATTTTGACAAATAATGTTTATAAAATTTTCAAAAGTTTGATTTAACTATGGGTTTCCATCAAAAGGTTGTAAAACAATCTTTTAAAAAAATATTAGAATATTCAATGCTTAAGATTGGATATATTCTCATTTAAAACCTCTAAAACCTTATCTAATTCATAAATAGACATTGATAAGAAAACCAATAATTATTTACTTACTTGGGATGTTAAATTTACGATATACTCCTATATTGGTACCATTTTCCTCACATTAGTAAATATGTTTAGTAGGAAACAATTTTTAAGAATACACGACTATGCCCTATCTCTGGTTGGAAATTTTTGTTCCATAAAACAATGTTTTCTAAACTAAAACGTCATAAAAATATTATAAAATTATCAAATAATATTTACAATACATTTATAAACATGTTTTATCTTTTTAGAAATGGTTTCTTAAATATTAATCTTCTTATAATATTTTGGTCATGGAACATTTCTATCTTTTTTCTGTTAAAAATTAATGCTCGGCATGTATTAATTTTACCATTTTGATTACTGAAATTCCTTAAATACATCATTTTCAAGGATAAAATGATAATTTTCTGAAAATAAATCTTTTTACTAATATTCAATAAATTTATTGTTATTTAAACTAGTTTTTAATGTGAATTATTTATAAAAAATGGTTTATGGTTATCAATGACTCATTTAAAAAATTTCAATGAAATTTTCAATGAAAATGGTTTAAAAAAAAGAATTTTTTAAAAAGAATTTTAATTATTTTGAGAGCTATTTGATAAATTTTCATGGAAAATGATTTTCAAAACGTTTTCATGTATATATTGTATGTTATATAGAAAACTGTATTTCAAAATGATTTCATGGTCACATTATATGCTTTCCAATAGTGTTTTTTTCAATTTTTTTATGTTTTAAGAAAAAAATTCAAATATTAAAGGATACATTCGTCATGAAATGTTATCAAAATATCCTAAAAATTTATTTTCGATCTATGATGACATCTATTTATGTTTCTCATGTCCCTTTATGAAATGAAACAAAGGTTCTACTAATGTCATTTATTTAGTGGTTTATATTATGATGGAAGGATGATTATGAATCTTTTTTCGAATTCAATATTTAAATTATTTTGAATCATTCTTCTTTTCATGGGATATGCTTATGATGAATTGATAATGAATCCTGACTCTTTTTCATAGGATATGATATGATTACCTGTTAATGAAACCCATTTAATTTCATAGTTTTGGTTATGATTATTTTTGATTATGTGGCACATGTATGTATGATTTCATTGTGACATGGTTTGAACATGTATCTCCCTCGAATGCATTGGTAATGATTTAAATCTCATTAGAAAGACTAATATGGTCTTCGGAGTGAACCTTGAATACAAAGATGGCCATGAGAGTGAACCATGACTACTAACATGGTATGAGGAGTGAACTCATTCTACTAATATTGACATGAGAGTAAACCATTTCTACAAAGATAGTATGGGGAGTGAACCAATACAAATAATATGGTATTGGAAGTGATTCCAGGACTACTATGGAAATCATATTACATGATTATTTATTTTCCACAATTCAATGTCTTATTCATATGTTGTCCTTTCATAGATTATGTTATTAATTTCTTTATGATTTATGTCCTATGAAATACCATTATTTATGCCAGGATTCATGTTTATGAACTTTTACTTGTAGGATATGATCTTATATTTTCATGATCGTGTTCTTGTATTGTTATGCTAATGATCATGCTTAAATATATCCCTTATTTACCCATACAGATCATTTGAGATCACCCTTTTCTTTGTTTCCTTTCACATTTTATGAATATATGTATTATATTTGATGTGACTAATGTGGGTGATACTCAAAAATAGCATAGTGGGAGATAATGTAGCTCATTTATGTACAAGTGTTTCTATTTCAATATTTATAAATGTATTAGACTAATATGTTCTTTGGATGTAAGTTTGTTTAATGTATTAACTATTTCTCGAAAGGGATGTAATGTATATGTACTTTATGACTTGGTCACTATAGTTTTTGTCAAAAAAGTATCATTTAATCTTTTTAAACTAGTATATGGAAGATTTATTGATATTCCATGTCATATTTATAAATATATTTATTGTGATGTCTCTAAGAATAAGTATTACAATGATTTAATTATTTGGAAAATGTCCTCGAAATTTGATAATGTATAGAGCGAGAAATTTCCTAGAAACACATCACTCTAGGGGTGCTACAAGTGGATGTGGATCTGGAAAAAATTTACCTATTGGATTAAACTCTCACAAGATGTCCCAGGCCTGGAATGGGGTAATCTGGTACATGACAACAGGCCTTACTTCACACTTGGCTTCAATATCCCCTGGGATATGCATTGGAAATTTTAAAAAATCTTCATGAAAAATCCTGATGTTTCAAAATATATGATGTCTATGTGAAACCATTTTTGAACTTAAGGTGCCACATATTATGGAAGGTGTTATTATTTAGACAAACTATAAAGAATTATTTATAAGAATATGTGGTATTTTTATATGATAATTAATGCTCACAAAGACAGTTAAGATGATTTTCCAAGGATATATTCCATATTAACTGTCTTTGAGAATCTGTAGACAGTCCCATAGATGAGCATTAATCTGTCTACAGATTCTCAAAGACAGTTAAAATGGAATATATCCATGGAAAATCATCTTAATAACCCCATACCAAATAATAAGATAAAGGTATGTTGCTACTATAACTCATTAATAAGATCTTACATTGTACACACAAGCTAGGTGTACCCTATAAAAACTATATAACTCATAGAAAAATACCTCAAAGACGAGCATGAGTTGTTATTTCAAGAATATCAAGTGGTTTTATTGGTTGTACTACCAAAATTAACACTAGTGAATTTGCGACCACTACTTATAGAGAATGGTTAGAACCACCCTCCTGGAACACGACTCGACAATGTTAAAGTGGTATATCAAAAAATCCAATAACACACCTTGGAACAAGATACTAATGTCGATTACATCTCTAAAATAGGTGAAACAAAATCAAAGGGCTCATTACCTAATATATTACACCAACTACGCAGATTGACGATCAGGTGGTTTGTAAAAGTTAATGCTTTCATTTACAGACGTTCAAGGATATGGAGGGTCAATTACATGATAAAGAGGAAAATAATACTCATGTTTCACCGTGTATCTCCATTTATTGGAAACTGATTCATTTATAACTCAATAAATTAATTATAGGTTTATTTTTTATACGTACAACAAGGAATAATGATATATATTTTCTTATGTAGTTTATAAGGGACTATACATATTAGAAATAGAGATCAACACGTATGTAATTACAACCACATCCCATTACATTAGGTCTAATAATTTAATAGGTTACATGTTCAGACTCAATTCAATGAAGTACCAATTCTAATTTATAATTTACCGTAATATGTGTCAATTAAAAATGGTACCCATGTAATCGCAGCCAAAGCGCAACTCATTTGACCAGGTTTAGATATCATACATAGTTTTAAATTATCTATTTAATATGCATCCATCAGTCTACATGGTAAAACACCGTTTAAGTATTTTTTGATATATTAGATAATCAATTTCACTTCCATTAAAAATATTTTTGTAATAAAATAATATATAACAACCATTTCTCACTCAACAATAACAAGAATTTCATGAAATTAAGGAAATTCAATCATCATACATGTAATGGAATGTGCTTCTATTTTGTATCATTAGGTTTCTATTATGATGCATAACTCACTGATACATGAAATAAAATGATAAAGAAGAATATCCATAAATCCAAACTATTATAAAAATTCATGGGAATCACCCAACTATAAAGAAATATAAAATGTAATAGAATATACTTTAAACACCAATTTTCCATTCCAATAAAACATAGTGTCTACAACCAACCTTGGTTAGCTGCTCTCAGGAATTGATTTTTACTATATTTTGACCCATTTTTAATATTCTATCTATATTTTCGAAACTACATGATAAGAAATGAAATCTCTTTGATACCGGTTTGTGCTTTCCTGGACATAATTCTCTCATGAGTAACCAAACCATGTTGGAGACATGGCCTCATGTGTTCCACCCCATATTAAAAGGCTACCAACTAGCAATGAGGGCCTAGGGTGTGTCCAAGGAGACTCTATTACGTCATGATGGCGGGGCACATGATTATATTAAAGATGAAAAAATTGATGAATCATAATAAAAATTAATAATATTGGATAGATAAGTATAAGAATCAAGAAATAAGTAATCATCAAATGATATAAATTTTAACAAATAAATAATTTGATGTATACTATCAAAAAAATATGGTTAATGAACATACATGTAAACATAAACATAAAACAATACATGATATCGAAATGAATCAAAAATGGAAATGACTATGAAAGAATCCCAATCACGAGCTAGGTCATCTTATAGCATGCTCCCATCGTAAATAATTAATTCATGTGTCCAAAGTGGGTTACATACATTTTTTCTAACCTATGATCATATAATCTTCCAATGTTTCTATTGCAGGCCAAATAGAATGTGAGGTAAACATAGTAGACCACCACCAATGTTGTCTATAGAAGACCATTTAGTGAATATAAACTGTAATAGTGTATTGGTATAAAAAATTAAATAAGTTGGGAAGTAAAAAACACATACCTACTTCATCCTCAACTACTGTCTCTAAACATGAATTTATTTAATCAATTGAAAATATATTTATAATAAATAGATCATATACTTTTGTAAATATTATCATAAAACAGAATGATAATAATTGAGGATTCAAGGTGAAACAGTTAAATCCTTTACTTATGTGGGAAATCCAACTCATAGTGGTAACTCCCGAGGTCCGTCTATAAGAAATTTGAGTGTAAACTGAGGGGTACACCCAAATAATTCCATAGTAAAACTTTAAAACCAAATCCACAGAGAACATCCATAGTAATCATGGGCTACGAATGACTTGGCCGAATGGGGTGAATCAATAATAATGCATGTCTAATGCCATAAGCTGAATCCATGGAGTGTATCCGAGGAATTATTTTATTTTGGAGAAAAAATGTACCGATACTATAAGGTCATTTTGAGCATCAAATAATGGAAAATGACCATGTTACCAGGTGTTTAAATACCATAAACTAAATCAATGGACTATAATGGTGTCCTCTGAATCCCTGTGGCCTTCCATCGAGAATCCAAGGCTGAATAAATTTTAGCAATTCTGATAATGATGAAATACATCCATATAAAATTTAAACCATATACATTTAACATAAAATAATCTATTTAAGGACATGTTATACTCCTTTCAATTATAATTAATTTGGTTTATTCTATTAGCTATCACTAAACATGATAATGTGATATATATACATTCCAAAAATTATTAATTTAATTAAATTTGTCAAGGCCAATTGACGCATGTTAATATATATATATATATTGTTCATTTAACAAATTAAATATTAATTTATCATGATGACTCACTTACCTAACCAAATTTTAGGTCAATCACATCTGAATGGGGTCTAATGTAATCCTAACATGGGTCACAAATGGAATAACGATGAATGGACCCAACATTGGTAGGGTTGAATTAATGTATGATCTTCTAATGATGTTAAGTGGTGTCAATAGGACATTAGATAAAAAATTGATATTTTTAAATTAAAATCCTAATAAATTTTGCCGAAATTCGTAGTGAAACTGATTTTCAACCAATTAATGAAGATTAAAAAAAGGAGAAAC
Organism: Viscum album; assembly: GCA_963277665.1. Taxonomy (NCBI): domain Eukaryota; kingdom Viridiplantae; phylum Streptophyta; class Magnoliopsida; order Santalales; family Viscaceae; genus Viscum; species Viscum album. Next base: position 902,164,255 of record OY728165.1, on the reverse strand, counting down.
TTTGACGGATATGTCATAGACTATATACCTATTGCCTATAATATATGTTTCTTTGAGTATCAAACGTTGGATATTCATTGATTAGAAGAAAAATAATAATATTAAAATTATTTATAACATATCATATGTAAATGCGCCAATATATCTATAACATGCGGAAGAGAAATTTACAAATTAGTTAATGTATTAGAGACCATACTGGTGGAGATCCAATGAGAAGAACAAAAAATTAATCGGGTGTTGGGGTAAGTAGATTTCGCATGGACTATATTTAAGAATGATAATATTCTACCAAGATATGGGAGGTTAGAGTTATATCCACAAAAAGAGGAAAATAGAAATGTGATGATGGGTTATAAATAATAGAGGGAAAAAGTAAAACTTCCCAATTTTAAAGATCCATGCAGTTTGGCTGCAAGGTTGGTCGAACCTTCTACCAAACATGTTCCATCTACTATAAATGTATACTGAATAAATAATTATTGGAGAATGGTTTATCTAATTATAATATAATCATTCAACACCCTATTCTGGGGGAACATAACTAGTATGGACTGTAGAAAAAATTTGGAAAACCACACACAACCCATACATTCCATACTTTAGAGACATTCGGAACCATACACAGTTTATCTAACCATGAACATTGTGTAGTAAGTTTTCTAATAACAATGTTTCTCATTTTTTTCCCTCCAAATTAAAATATTTGGGCTCTGAAACCACCTTGTATGCTCTTGAAACCTTCCTTAAACCATATATTATAGTTAAAAGTAAAAATATATAAATTCATATAGAAATTAAAATGTTTTCTCCTAAAAAATAATAATATTAAAAATACCAAACAAAATCACTTAATTACTACCCTCCACTCATCCAAGAAACGTTTTTAGTCATAAACCCAAACTTGGAAGGCATTGGGAAAACTAAATGAAATTTATTGAATAATAGACAACAACCTAAACTGATTGTTTTATTTGATTTTGACACCCACTTCATTAAATCAGGTTAATAAAACAACAAATTTATCATCCATATGATGATAATTTTTTTATGGTAAGGTACTGACCTACAATAATCTTTCCTACCCACAAATGGAAATTGAAACAGTTGATTATGTTTACGAAAGTCCACCTCTTCATTAATGGATGTTATTCAATTTCCATCACGGATTCTCATGGATAGATATAATGATGTATCTAATATTTATATAAGATTTTTATGATATAATTAAACTTCTATTGTTATCATATGATATATATGTTCTCAATTTAAATTCCATTGAGAATGTGATACTGTCATTCATATGTACAACAAACTAGTTGCTCAAATAGTGATGTGATAGCTTTTCCAATTATTCATTGAATGGACGTTAATATGTATTTAGTTGAGGTTTATATAAGATATTCCTAGAATATTAATCATTTTTTAGAGAAATATATCATATAATATCATACCTTATCATCCATCGAATAAAATATATCATTCGTTGGATCTATAGAATAATATGTCATCACAATAAAATTTGATTAATTCAAAATGGTAAAAATTCAATATTAATATTTCATATGTTTCTAATGAAAAAATCATATTTATAAAATTCATATCATTATTTATGTTATGAACCAATAATAAATTTTCAATATCTGGCTCATTCATGATGAAATATATTGGAGAAAATAAGGCAATTACCACCCGGAATAATAGTGATAATGAAGGATTATTAACCAATGGGTAACAAGACATAATAAAACTGTAATATATGAAATTATAAATAATAATATAATAATATTATAATTAAATAACATGGTTAAATCTATTATAAAATAGTGTAAAGAGAAATTAACTTAAGACAATTGTGAGGTAAGTGTTTTCTCAACACCATTTCCATTCATTGGCTTATATGAACACTTTATTGATTATATTATTCTAAAATTATGAGTTAAATGGAATATGATGGGTTATTGTTTTATTTAAAATTATTGATTTGTTTATGAATATTTTTTACAAGTAATCACACCATTTATTAACTCTCACATCGATTATATAAATATTTTAAGGGTTTCTCCTGATACATCCTTCTTTGAGACATATGTTCTTTTATAAACCTATTTTTTTTTCAATGGAATATATAATTCCATTTTATATAATATTTCATGAATCATTTTTTTCATCGTTATATTTTAAGTCACAATTCATAAATTTCATTTATTGGATGTTATGATTCAAAAGTTACTAATCAGTAAGGGTTTATGTTTCAATATCATTTTAATCAGGATGACATATTGTTGAATTTCCATTAAAGGAAATTATTTGATCATTGTCTAATAATCCATTTCGGTTTTCATATATTTTGATAATTCTTGAAATTTTTATGTAATATTACCATTTTATCTCTTTTTTCATAAGATCTTTGAGAAAATATTTCTAAAAAAATTTGACTTTATTTATCTTATTGATCTGAAATAAATCGTCTTCGAAATCCATGATTTCTAAATATGTTACAAAAATATATTTAAATTTATTGATTACATTATTTTTTACCGTAAATTATATTTTTGTATAAAAATTTACAAGGAATATTCATATTTTTTCACATATTGGTAATTTTTTACTATAGTTGTCAAAATATTAATGCAATCATTGGATTATAATGTATTCAGTATGGATGGAACTCTTTCACCATAATGACCACTAAATATTTTACACCATAAATTCTATATTTCAAAGGTTATTTTCCATTAAAATTTATTTAACTTCTAAAACAATTAAATTTAAATCATGTTTTTTTAATATTTGAATGATTTTTTTCTATAAATGATCAATTAGATCTTTCAAAATCTTTTTCCCTCAATGATGGCATCCTATGACATTTCAAAAAGTGAAAATTTTATATTCATCAATATGAATTCTATGTATTTTCATCAATTAAAATAATATATTACATTATGAATATCTTATAAATGTTATAATTATTTCTCTCATATATATACATAGTTTATTCTATGTTCCTATAATGGGGTAAGGAATAACTTCTAATCTTTCATCAAATTCATTATTTATGAAGTTATCATCGTTTATGATATGGATGATGATTATGAAAAAAAATTTACATCCATGTGGAATTATTATGTTATGTATTATGATTGATTTATTTAATTGCATCACATTGATCTTGGATATTTTTTGATTGTTGTTCCCATATAGCACTCCAATATATCTGGTAAAGCTTTAGTCTCAATAAGAATCAATTATAGGATTAAAGAGTAAACCAAATCAATTATAGGACATGTTCCACTATATTATATTGCCTATTTTGTTTTCCTTGAGTCATTTTTATGTCATTTTAAATGTTTTTTTCCAAATTTCATATGATTATGTGAACTTATTATTTTATGTTATATATGAGATTGTACCATGGAATTACTCATGATCCTTATCATTTAATATATCATCTTATACCATTGACTCACACATTATACTTCCTTACCAGGTTTATTCCATTAACGTAATTTTTAGCTCACCCATTTCCTTTTATATTCTCAGGGTTATTCCATGAAATTTTAAAAGCATGAATGTATTTTAGGAGCTCACTATGTAAAATAAAAAATCATTCCCCGTGTTATGTATTAAGAAACTTTTCTTCCAAAAAAACTAGGACTTTACTATCCTTTTTATATTAATGTGTATTAATGTTAAAGAATAATGTAATAATATGTATAAATGGATCGGGTCACTATAGTAGTATAAGATAAAAGGTTTACATAACCTTTGGTACTAGGTTCTGAATATATTTGTGATAACCATAAGGATATTTTTAAGGACAAGACTATGAATAAAAAAACTCATGTAATATTGGTGAATTATATTATGAGTGGTTTCTGAGAAATTAATTTACATTATAAATAGTATATATGCACATGGTTCTAGAATAGATGAATCTATGGGTTATAACTACAAAAATGGTATTTAGGCCTATAGTAGACTGTTACATGGTACCCAATAATGGGCCATACTACTCACCAGGAGTGAGTGCTTAGGCAGATATGTTTGGGAAATTCAAAAACTCATTTTAATCCATCCTAAAATATTTTATTAGATAATGATCATGGATGACATATGATAAACCTATTTTTCAATAGATTGAAATGAATTATTTTTAATTTATACATATTATAAATAATTTTACATGATTATTTTTTCCAGTACTACTATTTTTTATCATATTATTTTTTATAGACTTAATCAATGTAGAGATCTAAATAGAAATTAGTTATAATTGAATGTCAAAAAAAATTTTAATGATAAACCAAATGATATTATGATTGGAGTGATGGATATTGTGATTATTCCAAATCAGTTATCAATGTATATGATTAATCACATTCAAATTAACCAAATCTCATACTAACTAAAGAAGATATTTTTTGTGTTTTCTAATATTTTGGGTTGCGTGGACCATAGAGGATAGAATATCTAGATTCTTATATTTCATAAACTTTGGATGAAGATCCTAAAAAAATTTATAAAATGTTAGGGAACATGATTTCTATAAGGAAATACATGTTATAGAAAAATGAATTTCCAAGGAACTTGATGCCTTATATGTGGAGATTTTGAGCATTATCTTCTTCAATACCCAAAAAATTGTATCCCCTATATTAAAAACCAAACAATTTTATAAAAAAAATACTAAATTAAAATTGTTTAACTATTTAGGTATTAGGATTAATTAATTACATAATAAAACTATTTTTACCAAAGGTATTTTAGTTATAAGATTCATTAAACATCTATGTATTGTGTTAATTTGGTAGCATATATTTTATCATGTTAGATAAAAATACGTGTTTTGGATACCAAAATTTTTATAGTATTTCATGTTTTATCATAAGTTTGGTTTCTTATAAACCCCTTTTTTTATTTAAGTAATTCAAATTAGAGGTGATTAATGTTATTTAAGGAGAAGTTTTATTGTGTTAATGTATATATAACATTTAAATTTAACATAAATGACTATTTAGGATGAATTATATTATGTTTTTTAATGGATGTTTAATTTTAAGAGATAACCGTTATGGTTAAAAAATTATTTCATTTAATTTTTATGAAGGTTGTTTGGGATATAGTGTGATTTATTAAAAGAATTATATTTGTTGAGCATTTGGATTCATTTCATAATTTTGGACATTAATAGATTCATATTGATTTTAATTTTCATTATTATTTTACTTTCATCTTACTAATCTGGTTTTAGTAAATATACATGTAATTTCCTATTTATATTTTATTGATATTATAATCCTTTTAATTTTATTTTTAGTGCATTAAACATGGAAAATCTATAATGAATTCAAATTTTTAGGAGAAAAAATTATACGTTAGTGGAAATGATTGATGGATGAAATATTAAATTTTATGTATGGATCATTCCTTCTATTCTTAGTCAATATGGTAAATGGATATTTCAAATCTAGTGAGAGGATCTCAAAACAAAAAAAAATGTTATCTAATTGCAATAATATCCAATAAATCAATGGTCTTTTAATTCATCACAGATTTTTGGCTTTGTGAATTTGGAATCTCACAAGGTAATTCGCCTACTTGTGATCCATAATCTCATCCACCATTCATAATCATTTACTATTTTCTTCCAAGTATATATATTCACTTTCCACTAATGTTATCTTATGCTGAGACCTAATTATTTGAATTATTTTGTATTTCTGTTTCAATATATTTATGTGGATGTTTTAGTTAACATTATCATGATGTGGGTTTCCAAAAAATGTATTTCAAATATTCATTCCCTTGATTTCCATGTTAAAGAATAAATTGGGAAGATGTAATTTATTTAAGGGTGGACGAATTTAACTCCCAGATATTTTTAATTTGGAAAATCATATTGGATAGAGTATATGGAACAAAAAATAATTCGATGAAAATAATTTAATGACTAGATATTTTTGATATATTTATTTTTAAATTAATTAAATCTATAAAATGAATTCTAATGCACATAACAACATGTATTAGATAAAATTTTTAAAATGTTAAAATATTATTTTTTAAATAGGACTGTTACAACCTAGAAGTTTAGTCGATGGGTATATATAAGACTAGTTATATTATGGATGATATTTTTTACACATTTATAATATAAAATCAATATTTATATATTTATTATAAATAGAGTAGGAACCATTTTAAATATATTAATTTATTATAAAACAATATTTTCTTAAAAGTAGATTTTTCGGAATTTAAACAAATAATATAAAATCATATATTAAAAATTCCGATAAATTTATTTTTTAAAATAAAATTCATTTATTAAATTTATATGTCCAAATTATCAGTGGTAAAATATTGTATAATTTATTTTAGAAAAAATTATTAATAATAGTAAAAAATATATATTTTTATAGAAAATTACATCATTGTTTAAATTATATTGTAAGAAAAATTATATTTTAAATTGGATATAATGTAAAATTAATCCAATAGTATGAAAATATATATTATAGAGTTCACTAGAATAAATATCATATTGAATTATGATAGAAAAAATAATTTTTTGAATGTTTTTATTTGGAATTATATTTTGATACATCTGTCTTTTTAATATTAACATATATTTTTCCCATTATTTGATTTTTTTTAAAACAAATTAAATGTTTGAAAAAATAATTTTTCATATTTATTAAAATGTTTAACATAATTTTTTACCAAATTTAAAAGTGAAAATAAAAAAAAAATTCACCACAGTTAAGGTAAAAAGGAGTTTACCAAAGTTTGAATTTAAATGATTTTGGTCATAAATGACCAAAACATATATAATTAATTTTTTATGGTAATATATTGTAATTATATAATTTATATTCCTAAATGATACATTATTTAGCCTTTTATCATTAGAAAAATGTGGGAGGAATTATTTCTTTTAAAAAATTCCTAGTGTGCCCTCTTCCACACGTATAAATGGCAACCCACTATCTTATAAATTAAAAAAATACAAAACCATTTGTATTACGAATTACTTAAAAAAAATAAGTTTCATAAAGCTTTCACTTCATCAATTAATCCTTGTTTTTCATAAACCTATCCTAGTTAGGCTTTTTGTGTAAAAAAATGAAATTGTTCATAGAAGAGGTAACATCATTAACCTAAAATTTTATTTTATATATTCATATAGCTCCATGAAATATGAATACAAAGTTCTGAAATTAGAATATTATTATCATAGATATAATGATATTTTTTAGTTTAATGTAATTTCCATAAACAATATCCTCCCTAAAATGATAAAATAAACCATTAATTGTGGGTATGGTGGACCGCCTCCTCAAGAATTGATGAAATTAATTTTCTATCACCTATTTTGAAGAATAGATATAATAAAGATTCAAAAGTTTCAATTTTATTTTTAAGAAACAATTATAATTATTTAAAATTTAATTCATATATACCTTCATAGTTTATATTACATTTATTTTGAAATGCCATCATTTGGGTTTATGGAGGAGTGCCGCCTCACAGTGAAATGTCAATCATTTTTCTAATTCGATTTACATTGACGAAAATAAAGATTAATTTGAATTTTATATATGATATTATTTCCATACTAATAATTATTAATATTATATATATCAAATATTTTTTTACATGTTCATCCATTGATTAAATAATAATATTTTTCATGTGTACGGTGTACCATCGCCTCCCAATGTATTATGATTCATTCTCCATGTTAAAAATTTAACAATGATTATAAATATGTATCTAATTGACAAACTTATATTTATAAAATCAATATCATTCTTTATTTGAGGTAAATATAACCTATTTTAAAGATTTGGAGGTTTCACAAAGAAACATCCATGAGAAAACAAGCCAATTAACACCCGATATAATAGTGATAATGAATTATTATTATCAAAAGAGTAATATTAATATATATATATATGGATAACATATGACATTATAAAAATTAAAAATATTATATAATAAGTTAATAACCTATTTCAAACCATTATATCATAGGTCATTTATCACTTAACAAAACGTAAGTGCGATATATGGGGGTAATTAATTCAATTTCTATACATTGGGTTATATGATAACTTCATTCATTATATTATGCCAAAATTATAAGATAAATTATTTTTCATTTCAATATTTTCTATTAAAACTTTATTTATGTGCATTTATATTTTTTTCACATAATCATCCCATTTACTAACTCTCACCTCAGTAATGAGAACATCGTATGATTTTTATCTCAAATTCATTTTCTGAGACAAATGTTCTTTTATGCACCTAAATTATTTTGAATGGTGTGTATACATAGCATGTGGAAGATAAATCGTTGATATAAAAAATCATGAACTTATAATTTACAATTAATATTATTCATTCATTTGAGATCATGATTCAAATATTACCAAATTGGTAAGGTTTTAGGTTTCCATCAAATTTTAATCATGATTTCTTATGCATGATTTTATATTAAATGAAATTATTTGATAATTGTATAATAAACACATATAATTCTATTCTATTATATTTATTTATTATTTTTTCATATAATATTACATATTTCCAATATTTTTACTGAATATTATTGAGTAAATGTTTTTAGTAGATCCAACAACAGTCATCTCTTTAGTAAAAATTCCATCTTCTTATAAATCCATATTTGTTAATGATGTTTTCAGAAACGGTTTACCATGATTTTTTATATTCATTTTAACCCATAATATTATTTTTTTAAAATAATTCATAATAATCTATTTTTAATTTTTGAATAAGTCTATATTTTACTATTTATATGAATGTGTGAAAGGAATAATTGTTTTTATTGTATTTTTCATGAACATGACTCTTATGATGTTATCACCACTTAGTGTTTTAATGATTTTCTTTTATGTTTAAAATATTTTCTTCAATAAAATAATTTTCATTAATTTCATAGAATGTATGATATTTTATATAATATGTCTAAAAGTGATAAGGTTTTTTTACTATTTAAAATTTTAATGTGGGAATTTAATATTATTTTCAATATAAGATGATATCCTTTTATGTTACTCAAAGTGAAATAGTTATTTTCTATATAATTTTTAATTATTTTCATCATAAAAAAACAATTGTTATTGTGGATAACTTATAAATTATTTATATATGCCTCTCAAAATAATACCAATATTATTCTCCCTTTGATGTGAAAATACACTCCTTATGACCATTTCTATATATCAGTCACTATAAAATTTATATAGATTATAATATTAAAATTTGCATGAATCTGATTTTATTTCCAATGGTAATTACGATGTAATGTATTATGATTGATTCATTTATGTTTCATAGATATATCATTAGAATTATATTATGAGTTCACCCAAATAGCACTCCAAATCATTGAATAATGCTTTGTTCTCATGAGGGTTATCATATTAGGTTAGGGAGTAAGAATAATCCATTATGGTGCATTTTCCTCCGTGTGATATTGTATAAGAAGATTTCCATGACTAATATTTATGATATGTTATATGTACCTTCCACATTTCCTATGATTCCATTATCTCAAGACATTAAAATTATTATGTTATATTAATGGATATTTATGATTGTTAATCATGTAATTATTTCTGTAAATGGATTATTTGACTTTATAAAATAAGAAAATAGTTAAGATAAATCGTCAAATACAAGATAAATCCAAAAAATATATATATAAAATACAAAATTTCAATTAAATAAATTATATATTATTAAAGAAAAATGATGTGTTTCCATTACTAGATAATAGTGGTAATAAAATAATAGTGGAAAGGATATATAAACGTACAGATGAATTGGATTAATAATATTAATTTTTTATAATAAATAATTACAAAAGGAAGATATATTATTTTTTATTTAATATAATAGTTTATAAAAATGATTAATATATAAGTTTAGAATTTATCATTGATACTAACTATAAGCAACATTATGATGAATTCCCACCACTGAGAGTGTGGTGAATAAGTGTTTTATGTAAAATTCAAAACCAACCCCCACTCAGAACCTTATTTATATACTTACCAGTTTTTGGTTGGGTATTCATATAAAATGTTCTCCAATAAAAATATTAACAAAATAACAACCACAAACAAAAAGATTTATGAGGTTCACTCAAAAAGTATTATCTTGTCATTTGTGAATTGTAGGATTTATCCAATGTATTATTGTCATTATAATTGTTTAATGAATAACAATAATTTTAATGAGATATATAAGGAATATTATTATGATTCATTATATCACATCATTTTCATATTATACATTAAATTAATTAATTGAAATAAATATAATGTCGATATAAAAAATTACCTCTAAAAGATGAACCAATTACATCATTCCCAATGATTTCATTGAGATTATAATATTTATAAGAGATCAAATACAATGATCTTATTACATTCCCTAATATATATCAAAAATATATTCACAATTTAAATCATATAACCTTGATTTTTTCTTCCATAAATATATTTATGAATTCATACAAGATCTAAAATTAATATAATTTCAAAGATTCTAAATTTAACTCACTTTTATATTCTCTACAATTAACTTTTAATTAAATAATCCAAACCATTCATAGTTGGGCACAAATTTTTTAGAGAATCAAAAACCATGCACTGTACTATTTCTCTATGGAATGATTTAATTAATCAAACTAAAATATAAATATGCAAAAACATTGACACATAAATATACCAATTATTTCACCACATATTTTTCAAAAATAATAGAAAATATATATTTATCCTCGAACATTAATTTTAACCCTGAATTTTATTTCTCTCCCAAATCCATTGATTATGTCTCTCATGTGTTGGATGATAAAAACCTATTTGAGTCCTCAACTTCTCTACCTAGAATACTGTGGTGTTTATTCGCCAATAAATAATGATTATTTTGATACAATATTATAAAATCTTCATCAAACGTCTAATTAAACTACAACTCATAACCCTAACATTTTCATATGTATCAAGATGTGATTACTACATCCATGAAATGTTTTTTGTGACCTGTTTGGGATAAGAGTTGCATCATAATTCTCCATATCATGATCTATGTAAAAGATCAATAAAAATATAATCATTTTATAAATCGTGGATTATAATATGAAATGATTCAAAATTTTATACAAGATAGTAACAATTTCAATATGATTATCTAATTAACTAAAATATATTTTCTTTATTAATTATCTATAAATCATTACTAAAGAATGTTTCATTATTCCCTACAATGTGGTAGCTAATAAATAATTTTTCATTTGATATTTTCTATTATAAGAACTTCCCACTATCATATTTATTATTTATCACCATAAAAATATCAATGATTTACCTCGAATCTTTAAGATAAAATCATAATCAAAATTCATACAAAGATTTATTCTACCACATCTCTTCTTAATTTTCCTTACTGATAATGTATATAAATGTGAATTATCTAAGTCAAACCACTAAGATATGTTCTAACTTTTTTAATTAAGATATATCTATAATATATATATATATATATGAAAATTTATAGTTTTTAATGATTCCTTTACCATTAAATGAAACTAAATACCACTCCAATTAAAATTGAAATTCCAAAAAATGATTGAATATGAGAGAAAATTGGGCAATATTCACATCTTGATGAGAAATAAGACATATTGATGATAGAAAATCTATTCATATTCTCATTCAGTAACTATATAAAAACTAATATTCATAATAAATATTATATATGTCAAATATAAATTTAGAGTCTTATTATATATGATAAATGAATAATGATTTTCTTAAGAATATGTGGACTACTAAGAAAGGGTTGATGAATCTGTGGTGATGTTTTATAATTTCATTCCACCTAATATTAACCTATGTAATTTATTAATATTTGTATCCACTATGATTTATAGTTGAACCTCACCAACATGAAATTATATAGAAAATAATGAATGAATCATAATTTTTAATAAATTTTTCTCTGAATATATGGACCCAGAAGTTGTCATGATTCCATCCATAAACCCATGGATATCCAATGTGTAACACATGTCAATTTTTTTTACTTTTTAAATGGTACAAAACATTTTTTATTGTTTCATTTATTTTTTGACCCTTGTAATGATAACAAAGTGAGTTATGGAGGTCGGGGGGGGGGGTTCAGGGCTTGTTTAATGTATATGGATTTAAAAATTTAATAAAAATATTGGTTCGTTTGGATAGTAGAAATTATGAAACCCAGATAGTGAAGATTCTATAACATTTCAACATGAGGTTTTATAGATTAGGTATCTACATAATTTCTATGAAACAACGTGATGGATCCAAAATTCTTGTGAAACTTGTTTATGAAATGTCGAGGAGATGTTTTGTGTGAGAAACAGACACTTACACCGACCATGCAACTAGCTCATGTGGGGTGCCCCTTCGAAAAGAATATGGTGTATATTTTAATATTGTTTAGACAACTGTGTGGCCAGACCCTCCCCCCTATATGTACGTGTGATTTTGCCCTCTTCTATTAATTAAAAAAATCATCTAAACCTCTATTATCCACTCTCTTTTCATGCATTGTAACACATCTCCATCTCACATTAAGACTTGTGCACCTCTGCACATATGTATTGTGGTAACATATTCGTACATTATCAAAATAGATCACAATCATATCCATATGATAACATGAATAATGCTCTACAATAAACATTCTTCATTTTATACTTTCTCTTCTTATTTATTGAGCTATATTGGTGTAAACTTGTTTTCTGCATTTTTTGGGAATTTGATTATTCTTTTTCACAATTTTTACATTTTCAATAATTTTACAAACATCCCCTGAAAGGATTAATATTGTTATTAATTCATTGAGATATATAATTTAATATAATAGAATAGTTAGGCATTAGTTGGGCCCCACACCATATGTTATAAATGGTTATCAAATTAAATTTCATTTTCAAACATGTTAAATAATTTTATGAATGATTTTTTTTAAATGGAATGGTTTTTATTACCCAATCATTCCCTCACATATTGTTGAGGGTGACCCAAGGTATTATGATTTATATACCACCTTTTACTAGTTAGTTGTGTATTTTTTTGAATTGTTTAATGAATTATAAACACATCATGGGATTCACTAGCTAATACTAGGATGAGATTTCAGCAGGTTCCCTATTTTACCTCGTGATGAGTGAAACAAGTTCCCTATGGGAGACACTATGGACAGTCTCAGTGAAGTTATGTTTGTCCAATTCCCAAAGGGAGGCTCAGACTACTATGTGAGATTCATTGGACAGACTTCATAGTTAGTTCTTGATGTTATCATGCTATTCATGGAGTATCACAAGTTATTTATTTCTTCGGTAACCTTGTATAGACTTCTATAGCATTGGTCGAGTACTGAGATCTAGAGTGATACATGGGGTATCACCCGATCCACCTTGAATGGGATCTGGGTTCATCTTCTTAAAATAAAATAATGTTTTTAAACATGAATTAGAACATTGAAAATGGAAATTTAGTGTCGTGCCTTCTATGTTGAATCTGAAGCTTATGAGAATCTATCTACATGTATTTGTATTATACTACTTACCTTACATTTGTAGGATCCCTTGATTAAAACACAATATCTAAGGCTTAAGAAGGAAAATTTTGATGGATTTCCATGTGGAACCCTATATGATGATCTTGTTTTTTATTTATCCCTCACATTTATTAATTATTTAACAATCTTAATTTAATATTGAATGAGCGCGATAGATCTAGACATCATTTGTGGTTACCTACTGATTATATATCACAACCTAATTGGGATTACATTGTAACCCAAGAAGACTTATTAATTGCTTGTTTGGATAGAGATAAGTTCCCAGATTCAGATTCGCGATTTACAGTTCTCAGTTGGAATAAGGGAGTAGTGGACTGAGCATATGCTCATGACACTTGTAGTAGATTTATTTTTTCGTTTTATATAATTAAAAATGATTCAAATTATGGTATCCCTTGTTCCCCTTAAATGGTTTTTAAAACATACATATGCATCATCATCATATTTCTTATACTTATTTTTATGTTTACGCCAGTTCTCCTTAATTTTTCATGGTAGTTTATTATTATTCATGTTCTATCTATCTATTGAAACTGATTCCATTAGGGGAGGTTATTGTTCTGATAATATAGTGTTTAATTATAAAATTTCACTTATTTATATATATATATGTTTCTGTTCTCCAATATGATCAATGAGGTAATAGTCTTCCCACTGACTTACACATGGCCCTTGGTACTATTTGGCCACATCTGGCGTTCTTGGATGCCTACATGACATCTTCTGGCTTACTATCATGGGGAACTAATAACTAGAATATGGGGGGGGGGGGGGTTCTACAAAGTGGTATTATTATAGTTTCTATTTTTCTTTTTTTATCAATGTTTGGGGTTATATAAGAGACTATAATATTTGAATTTTTTAATGATTATATTCATGGGAGTAAAAAACCGACATATAGATGAAAACTAACTTACCTGGTATGGGTAAATGATGTTACTCATTAATCATGTAATAGTTATAGGGATTTAACCTTTGGGAGAATCACTTTCTTTGTCATGTTATTAAATTTGATAAAATTATTAGGATAATCATTCTTTCATCCTTGGTCTAATGATATGAGGTCGCATAAATTCATTCATCATACTAGGAATCATATTACATAAATTTTATTTATTTTTCAATTCGATATTTTATTTTCATAAAGAATTTCCTTGGATGCATCTTTATTTTAAAGTGACTTGACTGATATATTTGAATTATCTTTACATTTTTAATGGATAGTAAAGAAAATTGTAACATAATGTATCTACAATAATCTGATTGTGTTTTCCTACATAGATAATAACATAATCATTATTCATCCAGTTCTGGAATGTTGAGCCATAAACCACTACTCACATGGGATATAAAATTTTATCATTAGGATTATATGGACAAAAACCACCAATTTATATGTTATATTGTCCCTTATATATTGAAAATAGTTATCTATATAATTAAACCATTTAATGAAAATTTACCTGAATTACTGAATATATTATTAAAATTAATATAATCTTTAAAATGAAATGGACATCTTAGGTATATGATTCGATACCTTCACCATGACCCGACCATTGTAGTGGGTAGTAGGACATGTATCCTATGAATTGTCCATGAATTTTTTCATCACCAAGGCCATGATTTAGGAACAGGAAACGGGGTTGGTTTTTTTATATCGGTGTTATACAGTTACTTTATTTATCACATTTTATATCTCTCATATATCTTATCTAAAATAGTGATTAAAAACATTAAAGGTACGAATATGGGACGTCCTCATGTAAAGCCCTCAAAAAATTGTTGGTGACAATACACTAAAGGTGGTGGGCCCTTAGCCTCCTGTGATACCTCCTATAGTTCCACTATAGGAACATCCATGATATATTTCATTGGGAATGAATGCTCTATCTCAAGAAAACATCTTCCTCTTTAAGAAAATAGTATTTGGATATCTCTATAATAACTATTAATTTGGAGATATGTCTTGGGACATCCAGAAACAACATCTTCCCACATTCTAGGTGGATGGATTACCAGAAGCATCTGAGTCCCTAGGTATAGGCCTTGTGGGCTATATTAGAACATTCCAAGAAACATATAGAGAATAGGGTCATTCTCGTAACCTATATGGTATTTGACTCTACCATGAGTTTGTGGGACACCCATATAATGTATGTACAATATATCATTATTATATTGGATTATTTTTAGAGAGACTTATTTAACTACTTATTTTCACAGACCATGCTTAGTTGTTTGTACATGTTCAACAAGGTGACATGTCAGTGTTAGAGTATTTTGATCTATTAATTAAATTACATCATTTTTAGAGACCTTGTCTATTGACGAGATGACCACTATACATGAAACCAATGATTTGATTTAATTCGCCATCTGAACATAGGTGAATGACTTTGAACAGAACAATATTCCAAATATTGTGAAACAAGCTTTCATCAGTAGGAAGAACCCGATAGAATCCACCATCATGTGTTAGGGTTGATCTGCTTCTGGATTGGTATTTGGTTATTCCAATGGAACGACTTATAAAAATGAGGGAACATATAGAGGAAGTACCGTCCAGTTCAAATGCACTGATAGAAATGTGGTGTGTCACCCAAACTACATGCCATTCTATAGAATCCATATTGTACAAGGAAACAGATTGACTGTTAGGATTGTGGTTGGATTGGGAACCTCCAATGTTTCTGTAGATTTTTCCCTAGTGTCCAGTTATTGATGTTCAGTTTCGTCATAGCTTTTGGGTGAAGGATCAGAGACTATTTTTTTGGATAGGATTTATTCATCTATATGCCATTCATGTTGATTAGGTGGTAATGATTTAGTCAGTCAGACTCGGAGATTTTGCATCAGCAGAGCGAACCTTCTCAGGCTACATAGACAGCACCTTGAGGTCATTTTTCAGACCAGATCTATGTAGTACAACATATGAAAAATGAGAAGAGTCTGTTTTTATCTGCATTTCTAGGCATTATTTTGGTTTTCTCTACCATAGTATCTTCTATGTTTTATTAAGGTGCATCACAATATGTTATATCTGCTGTGAATATTGGTATTTTGTTACTTAATATTGCATATTTTAAAATTGTTAGGACTCTTGGAATTCTATTATGAGTTCTATAGAAGGGTATATTTTAGTACAAGGAGTCCCCAGTGAGATAGGGGTTAAAATTTTATTTGGAGTTTATTTTCCTCGAGATGATCGATTTCAATATTATTCTTAGTATGGACTAACTGATGACTTATCGAGCCCTTATGGATTGTTATTTATTCTGAGTGTTATTGATATAATCTGAGGGAAACACAAATATCAATAATGATAAATATTATATTTAGGAAATTTGATCTCAACACAAGAATAAACATCAAGGATGAGTGACAGCCAATATGGTGAGTCCCTTTATGAGGGATCATAGAATACAACATTGGAAATTACCTTCTATTTTGGATCAAATCAGTGACATATTATCTTACTATTTATCCTTCTTACCTCCAATAGTATAGGAAAATTTCCCTATTGAGCATGTGAAAGGTGCCACCAATGTTTCCATTTCACCATATTGGATGGAACCCATAATGCCCCATAAACTAAAAAATCATCTTGAAGACATATTGGACATGGGTTTTATCCAACCCAAAAAATCATCATGGTCTTGACTAATTCTTTTCTCTAAGAATGATAATTGAACCCTTATATTTTATGTGGAGTACCATCTATTAAACCAGATAACTATAAATAATTGATATCGATTTCCCCATATAGACAACCACATCATTTAGTTCTGAGGAGAAATAGTTTTCTACAAGACCGATTTGAGTTTAGGCGTCCATCAGTTGAATGTGAAGCCATCATGCATACCATGTACGTTATTGTGGAGTAGGTACATCTTGTACATGCATCACGTAATTTCATGGGGTTTAATGAATTCATCAACAATATTTATGGCTCTGAGGAATCATTTCTTTCACCGTTAGTTGGATTATATATTTTTGTCATCACAGATATCATATTTTTGTATTAACAAACAAAAAATTACAATTCAAACCAGACTGTGATAATTTTTAATACACTAATAATGAACACACTATATGTGATGCATAATATATTCCATATTTGCATTATTAAGGACTAGTTCTTGGGATTTTTAATTGTAGGGTTTGGAAAATATATTGAATAGAGAAGGTGAGAATCATTGATTACTAGGATCATCCAAAGAATGTGTTTGACAAAAAAAATTATATTGGAAATAAAGATATTACAGGTAATTCATCTTTGATTTCTCATTCATAGAAGTGCCTCTTTATATCTTGATCAAGAAGGTTGTAAAATTCATCTCGATTGATGCTTTTGGTAATTCATTTCCAAACATAATGGTAAGATCTACTTCAAATTCAATTCTAATTATTCCTAGACCTAGAATAAATTATACTATTTAATATTATTCTTTTGGAATCATGATATAGAAAATGATGATGCAGGGGGAATGGGTTGTAGCGTAAGGGAACCATAAACTGGGACCCCAGGACCAAAGTTACCCAAAAATTTATTTTGAACTATATATTATGGAATATGCTCTACCCAATTGGTAGCACTCTATATTGGGTGTAATATTATTCATTTTTACAGATCCCAAGAGTCTCAAATATTTATCAACATAGTGATACTCGAATATGAGGTAGTATTTATGGGTGGAATACCTACAATCATTTGATTTGATATTTCTTATTCACCCGGAACGGGAAATGTAATACCATATTCCATGAGCCAGAAGACTCAGATGGAATCTATCAACGAATAAAATATAGATTGTACATTGATGGGTTTGTCTTCAATGATGCACCTAGAGGATCAAGAACAGTGAGAGAAACGTACACTACTACAAAACCCAGGTTTAATAGTGCTAGTATTTATCAATACTAGAAAAAAACACTGATAAATTGAAACTATATTAGTAATTTATTTTAGTTCTCATAAAAGAGTCCTTTATATTTTTTAGTGCTGATAAAGGGTTGAGTAAATAAAATGAAATAATGAAAAAAACATTATAAAATGAGTTTATTGAAAAAATAAAATTTACTAAATTTAATAATTATTCATAAAAATGAATAAATTGATGATACTATATATAAATTATGAATACTAATAAATAGCATTTATTTAATATATAAATAAGAAAAATATAAATTAACCAATTTTAAATAAGAAATAAAAAATTGTGAAAAATATTAAACTTTTTATTAATTAGATGATTATTGATAATGTTAATAAATATTTTATATTAAGTATAGAGATATATATTAATCTATATAAATTTGTTTTATATATTAAAAACAATTATGCATGATATTTAGTGAATAAATTTATATAATTAAAAATTAAAATGAATAAAAAATTCCAACTAATTGTAAAGATTAATCAACATATAATTGAATGTCGTTTGATTTTTCTATTTAACATAGGTCAATTGTGTATTATAATGATTTCACATATACGTAGTTAATGCATTTTATAAGAAATGTACACACAAAAATTATCCATTTTATCTAAAGTATTATAGTGTACTTATCTATAATTTATTCAATTTCAGTCATATTTAAAATGCATGCACTGAAAATTAGATATTCATTAATAATGTTTAAAAAATATCTATAAAAATAATAAATGATTATTAAATAAATTTATCCAAAAATGTTCATACTGTATTTATAAAATTATAATTTTATAATTTTAAATAAATAAATATGATTAAAGGTATTAATATATTTATAAATAAATAAACATACATATTTAAATAATTTCTAATAAATAATAATTTATTTTCAAACAATTATTATATTTAAAATAAGTTTACTTTAAACTTGAATAAATTTACTATATTTATATTTATATATTTTTATTATATATAAGTACAATTATACAATTATATATAACTATATAAATATTATTTTTAAAAAATATTGATATAATTATAAATAAATAATTATATATTTAAATAATTATACAACTGTAATATATATATTTAAATATATAATATATTTACTATATTAATATTTATATATATTGATTAGGTATATATATTTACAAATATTTTTGTTTGTAATTATTATTATAATACCTTTTTAGTGCCTAAGTAATAAGCACTAATAAAAGAAAACATTTTCCGCATTTTTTATAGTGATGATAAAGTCCAGGATGTATCTTCATTGATAAAAGTCATATTTATCAGTGCAAAAACATTACTGATGATAATTTCCTATCATTATCTACACTATATATTGCTGATAAAATGACTTTTTTCATCGCTTTTTTAATAGCCATGATAAAATTGTCACAATATAATTAAAAAACATTAGCTATTGTGAACTGGTCTTGATACCAGAAGAAAATATATTGTGAACTCTTTGAGGAATCTTCTCGTTCATTCTAGCCTTTCTCCAACAATGATTTTCTCCCATGTTTCCCTCAATATCATCACCCTATGGTCCTAGTTATGGTCAATGGAGTTTCAAATCACTGGATATTTGGCTTGATGTACAACATGACAACATCTCTTTTCAATCGGTCAATCTTAGAGTACTGGGGTATGCAAGATCAAGAAATGGTAGGTCTGGTCGACAAAAGGAACATCAAGATTCTATCTTTGTTGGAGAAAGGTCTGGTTAGGGATTTGTTCAAGTGCCCCTAGTTCCAATGGCTTTCGATTATAACTCTTCATGTTGTCATATGACAACCATAAGAAGGACGATATTCCAACTACGTTGATTTCAGTTATATTCTCCAATCACCCTTCATTTTCAAAATATCATATTTATATACCTTCTAGGGAATCTTATTGGTAGATATTTATGTTCTAATAGTATAACTCAGTCAGTTTATCAACCATGTTGGTCGGAGTGTATACTCAATAGGGGTGAATTGAGTTCCAATTATAATTTCTGTTAAAACTTTTAGGATTAAAATCCCCCAAATTAAAATGGCCTAGTCAATTAAGGCAGTAGACATATAAGTGACTTATTGTTCAACAGGTTTCTCAAAGGTTGATTACTCCTTATTAGAATCAGTATGAGAACTAATTCCACTTTTGAAACAAGTTTACTAAAAAATTCAGATATACACACTAACCAAAACTAACTATCAGAGCAAATGTAAAAACAAATTTTTGTATTTGAAAATAATAACAGTTGATAAATGTAAACCAGTGAAATGGAAAGATAAAAATAACAATTTAAAGAAGAGGTTCAGTCTTATGACAAGACATAGTCCTCTCCACTTGGTGATCACCTTCCACCAAACAACTATATTAAAGAGTGACACACATACTGTATCGGGCTTTACAACAGTTTTCACAAACTGTCCTGGTTTTGCAACCTATACAACAGTTATACGTGGGAAAACTGTAACTACCAAGCCACACCAGTCTTCTTCCATAGTTAAACATGGAAAAAATGTAAAGAGAGTTTGGAATAGGTATTTTCAGTATCACTCAGTTCGTGAAGAAGATTCAGTGTGTGTAACACATACACACTTCCCACAAATGTAAAATGATTAAACAAAATTGAGATAAATATAGTAGTGATAAGTTTTGAATTCTCTGTTGTGTTAGAAGATTAGCTCTGGACTCGTTGCAATTATTGAAATGAATTTTTGGTCCTTCTCTGCAAGTTTCCTCAAAAAATAGAGTATCGCAACTTCCAGGTTCTGACATCCAAATTTAGAGATGATCAGCCTCTTGGATTTGAAGCTCTTTGCAGCACAAGACTATAGCTTGTGAAATGTTCCTTCAATAGATCATCATGAAGGTATCTCTTCTTCAGAATTAGTGCATGAGTGTTCTTCTTCAGATTCTATATGTTTCTCTCTTATGAGTGTTCTGTGTATATTCAATATGTCCATGCCTGTTTTTGTTGTCTCTCTCTACACATATATATATGTACACTTTTCCAGCTAAGCGTTTTCTCATTTGGTTCAGCAGAGGCTGACATGAAAAATGTTTCAACCACGTGTGGTCTTCCTCGTACATCGTATTGTCTTCTTATATTCCTGCAAATAACATTAAGTAATATCAGGTGTATTAATTTTCCCCGACATGATTGTTATAATAATAATAATAATAAAATTGGTAATGAAAATAATAGAATATCATTAGACTGTTAGAAGATGCATGTCACAAGGTAGACTTAAATGGTAGCCTCTACAACTGTTTACTTAATCGGTAGGCTCTTTGTCTATAGGCTTGTAATGGTGAACTTTGTGTCAGTGGATGTCTTCTAACTGTAGCTGTTAATCTGTGTAACAGTAGCTCCTCATCAGTGGACTTCATCAATAGGCTATTCAACTGTGGGCCTCATCAGCAGACATGATAAGTGGTAGAATCCAACATTAAGCTTCTAACGGATGATTTTTAACATCAGACTACTTCAACAGTGACATTCCCAATGGTAGAGTTATCTTAACAGGAAATTTCATTAATAGTGAAATATGTCCATCAGTAGAATTTGAACAACAGTCGACTATCTTGATAGTAGGAGTTGTCTAGTGGTATCCTTCTACTAACGGTAGACATATACAACTGTAGACTTGAACAGTGAGGTTCTCAACAGAAGACTTGAGAAAGATTCTGACAGTGAACTTCTAAGAGAAGCCTTTTCACAATAGTGACCTTATGACAATGACTCTTTTTCTATGAGCTTTGATAATCATATCATCAGTAGACTTGTGATAGTAACCTTGTACCGGTATCCTATATGAGTTTAGTATATCTTCCAAAGTAACCTTCTAGGATCAGTGACCAATAGAAAAAGTGGGCTATAATTGTGATGTTAAACAAATGTCTCTAACCAGTAGCCTTTAACAGTGAACATATATATAGATGAATGTAAACTGTAAACTGATGTAGCAATGTCATAAGACTAAGAGTATACATTGTTCTGGATAAAATAATTTTAAATACAGATTAAAAATAGTTAGAAAATGACTTAATATATCATGATCAATATTTAAACATGATTTGGGATTATCAAAACAGGTGAGTCCAACAATCTCCCCCTTTTTGATAATCACAAATCATGCAAGTATGTATTAAAGATAGATATCATATATAACGTAGTTACTAAACATAGATAAAAATTGTCTCAATTATCATAGATTAATTGGAGTGTAAAACCTGAAAATATTTGTACATTGTATCATTGAAAAAGGCAGAAAAGAATCAACATAGTATCATACTAGAATATTAGAATATTTCTCCCCAATCACATGATTAGTCTATAATTAGCACAGTATTTCACCCCCATTGTGATTAGAAAAAAGAAACAAAAATAGAGAGAACCGAGAAAGCTTGTAGTAATAATAGAACATTACATGACCCAAAAAGAATATACAGTCCCTATCAAAAGACAGAAACAGACTCAATCCACATAATCCGTAGGTAAGGGATCTTTCTCTATGAATGAAGAAGATGGCGGATGAGCCGGTGGATCAACAGGTTTAGGAACTGTTGTAGGAATGACTGGAGGGGCAGCAACTGAAGCTCCTGTGGGTATGTACTGGGTAGCTAGCAGAGGGATTTGTGGAGTAAGGCTTCTGATAGCTTTAGCAGGAGACATCGTAGAATATCCACTAGGTTGAGAGGAAGGTAAGGTAGGAGGTATGATTACGGGGGTACAATCAAGTTGGAGAAAGGTTAGAAGAAGGTTTCTGAAATCTATAATAATGATTCCTCCTCTTTCCATAGTAGATAAAAAATCATCTTTATTTTACAAAACATTATCCAAATTAGGGGTTAATTCTCTCATTTTACTGACCTACTTCCTGAATTCTTGATTTATTGGAGGCGGATTCATATTCTCTATCAGAAGATCGAAGTGGTTTGTTATTTGGTGCTTGGTATAGATCTTCTCGAAGTAAGAATCTACCTCATTCTTAATGGCTTCATGAGTAGCAGTATCTGCTTGCAAGTGTTCTCGAACAACACTTTTGACTTCCCGAGAGGTAGCAAGGTTCTGAGAATCAGAGGTTCCATTGGTACTTGCCTTAGAAAGCTCTTCCAGGATCATAGTTCAGATCTGGTCAATGTTCACAGAATATCTAGATCATGGAAGGGGTTTGACAGAGAAGGCTATTGTCTCTTTGAAAGAACGGGTCAAGTTACTAATAACCTTCTTAACAAGTGAATCCTGACTATTTATATCTTCTTTAACTGATATCTTAAAGGCCTCAAAAACATCCACAAACAGCTTGAATACCTCTTTGATATATCGAATCTCAACATTCACTTGGTTCTGAAAACAGCACATGGAAGTCAATGAAGCAGCCGATTTTCATAGAGCATTCATGACTCTTGTCCAACTTTCAATTTGATTATGGCACACTTTAACCTCATCCAGCATTTCATTCACTGGACTAGACACAACACATCCTAGAGATTGATCCATGGATTGCTCCACACTCCTCTGCTCTTCAACAAGGATATTCTTCAAGTCTGAGACTGATTCACTCAGGGCCTATTTCATTTCAACTTTTATGTACTCATGTTCCTCCTTGGTTTCCAAATTTTCAGCCACAACTACTGGAATACATTCAGGTAGGAAGACACAATCCCTTTGAGGTTGGTTTTCCTGATCAAAATCTCTATAATTGAGTACAAGTACCATGTACCCTGGATCCGATGACCAACCCTCTATGTCATAAAGCACAAAAACTAAACCAAGATGCTCCCCCTCACTTAGAGAACTCTTTTGTGTATTATCCTATACTTGTTCTACTCTAGGTAACTCCACAACCTCCTCTATAGCACTATAAGATTCAACAATAGTTTTCACTATGTGTTCACCACTATGTGTTCACCAGTGGGGTGAGTCACAGCCTTCACTGAGTCATCAGTGACTTCCATATCAATGGAAATAGATGCCACTACTTCTTTCTAACAGACACTATCTTGTCTGTATTACCTATCAGAGGGTTCAAACTGAGATCTTCTTCTTCATTGTCCTCATCATCATTTTTAGCAATAGCCTCATTTCCATTATCCTAATCACATGCCCCCTCTGTCTAAAGAGAAGAATGATCTGACTCGGTAGCATCATCCTCTTCAGTGGTGTCCATGAAATAATTATGATATGATTCTTCTTCTATAGTGGTCTCAGTATCACATTCCTTCAGAACAGTATCTCTCCATGGAAGTTCATTTGGAGGGATAGTTTCTCCAAAATCTACTGTCCTTTCAAGACTGTTAGGAAAATCAGGATCACACCCATCATCAATGCGGGTGTTCCCTCTATCTGGGTCCACAACAACTTCAACTTCCTCCTCCTAATCTAAATAATCCACTTCTGGCTCATAAGGCTTCATGCATGGATCTCTCTTGTCTTTTGGCCTAGTTGGATGTGTAGTAGGGTAAAAATTTTCATATACCATTCCTTCGTCATTCACCCATGCCTTATTCTAGGGATTACAGCTAATTTTCATGAATTTTCAAATCCCCTTGGAGAAACAAACACTTTTCTTGGCCACTATCATCTATACTTGATTTGCAGCCACTCCCTTTACCTTTTTCATTAATAAATTAATCTTTTCATGGAATAAGGCATTGGAATTTTGAGCTTTTCTTAGTCATATCTTCGAATTGTGCCATCAGTAACCTACATAGGTTAATTTTCTTTCCATGCTTCAGTAAGTACATTCGTAATATGTACTGGTACTTTAGCACCGCAAAATCTCCTCTCCTGGGACTAAGTACATGATGAATGAATTTGAATAAAAGAATGTCTTCTCCATTCATCTCAACTACAATGATCTTCCATGATTGTCCATTTCCTGTTAGTTCTTCCATATATTTTTCATACTCAAATACATTACTATCTGGAGGAGCCACTCCAGAGTAGTAATCATATACTCCATCCTGAGGAACTCTCAAACAGGCGGCCCACTCAGCAGATGAGAAGCTGACATCATTTCCATTGACTCTGGATATTAGCTTATGCACATCATCTTCTTATTTGAACATTATATATACATATAATTCATTCATAATCTTCGGTTAGTATGGTCCATTGTTGTTGGAAAAACATTCGGTCCATCATTGGGAATATAGTGCTTTCAGCACTAATGACATGCTCGACAACATCCATTATTCACTTAACTCCTTCAAGGCAAAAAATTCTCTCTTGGTCAGATGCTGGTTGATAGGTCCCGTCATGGTATTACTAGACCCACTAGATTCGGCTTGAATTCCCTTTGGCCTTGGCGTATCCTCCTTGACAGTCGGGGGTCGCTTTGTTCTGGCCACGGAGATTGAGAGAGGTTTGAGAGCTCAAACGAAGGGTTAGGCTTTATGAATTTCAAGAGCAAGGTTCAAGATTGAGAGAGGAAGGTGGATTGAGATATGTTCGTCACCTTTGGTTTTAATATTTATGGATTAAAACAAAATAAAATATAAATTATAAATACGAATAAAAATGGTTCTAATTCCCGCAAAAATAAAGACAAACTACGAGGTATCCAATAGTGAGATGTACCAGTGAGGTACAACGGTGAGATGCAACGGTGAGGTATAACAGTGAGGGCCAACTGTGAGTTCTAACAGTGAGGTCCGACTGTGAGGACTAACTGTGAAGACAAACTGTGAGGTCTAATTGGGAGGTCTAACTGTGAGGTCCAACAGTGAGGTATGACTGTGTGGTCTAACTGTGAGGTCTAACAGTGAGGTACGACTGTGTGGTCTAACTGTGAGGTCTAATAGTGAGGTCTCCTGTGCTAAAGTTAATCATACGTAACTCATGTTTGATATAATTTATCCTCTCAAAATTCAAAGTCTTTGTTAATATATCAACCAATTGATGTTCAGTGCAAATGAATTCAAGAGTGATATCACCCTTTTGATAATGAAACTCAAAAATTGATGTCTCACCTCAATATGATTTGTCCTAGCATGATATACTAGATTTTTGGAAATGTTAATAGCGCTTGTATAGTAACACTTTATAGAGACATGTTTGAATTGTTATCCATAGTCTAGTAAAGTGTGTTTCATCCACATAATTTGAGTACAACAACTACCAGCATCTATGTACTCAGCTTCAGCATTAGACAATGCAATAGAGTTCTGCTTCTTACTACACCAAGATACTAGTTACTTGCCTAAAATGTGACATGTCCCAGAGGTGATTTTTCTATCTAATAAGAAACTGGGAAAATCAGCATTAGAATAACTCAACAAATCAAATGATTGTGCTTTTGGATAAAATAATCCTAAGTTGGGAGTATGTTTGAGATACTTAAAAATACATTTTACACTAGTTAAATTTGACTCTTTTGGATTGGCTTGAAAGCGATCACACATGCATACACAGAACATGATGTCAGGTCTGCAAGCTGTAAGATTGAGTAGACCCACTATCATACCTTTGTATTTGGTTTGATCCACTGGTTCTCCAGCTTCCTCAGTATCCAACTTACAAGTGGTACGCATAGGTGTGTCACTACCTTTACTACCATAAAAACAACGTTTTAAAAGATTCTTAATATATTTACATTGATTCAAAACAAGTCCATTTTTATTTTGAAACATCTGAAATCGAAAGAAAAATTTGAGTTCTCCCATTAAACTCATTTCAAACTAATTTTGCATCATTTTTTAAAAATCAATACATAATGAATTTTTAGGAGATGCAAAAATAATTTCATCCACGTAAATTTGTACTATCAAAACATCATTATAAGTCTATTTAATGAAAAGAGTAGGATCCGCTATCTATTTGGTAAAACATTTTGAAATATGAAAAGAACTGAGCCTATCATACCATGCTCTTAGAGCTTGTTTTAATCCATATAAATCTTTAGATAGTTTAAAAACATGATTGGAAAAATGGGGATTTGTAAAACCAGGAGGTTGTTCAAAAAATACATCCTCAACTACATATCCATTTAGAAAAGAACTTTTACCATCCATTTGATAATGTTTGAAATTCAGATGAGCTGCATATGAAAGTAGTATCCTAATATCTTCTAGTCATCCTATAGGTGAAAAGTTCTCCTCATAGTCTATTCCTTCCTCTTGACTATATCCCTATGCAACTATCCTAGCTTTATTTCTATCAATATTCTAAGACTCGTCTACTTTGTTCCTAAACACCAATTTAGTGCCTATGGTCAACGTGTCCTTAGGTCTTTCCACTAATTCCCAAACATTGTGTATTTTGAACTGATTTAGTTCTTCTTGCATAGCCATTACCCAAAATTCAACATTAATAGCATCATTAATATTTTTGGGTTTAAACTATGAGAGAAAAGCTTGATGTTCAACCTTGTTTCTTAGAGAATATCTAGTTTGTGTTCCTCTATTTAAATTACCTCTGACAGCATCTAGAGGATGATTCTTAAGAGTCCTAATACCTCTATGAATGATTGAACTAGATTCTACATTGTTTTCGGTTGGTTCAGAATCAGTAGAAGCAGATTTTGGAAAATTTCCAGAACTGGATACTTTTACAGGGGATTCACTATCTTTATCATTAAATTTCAGATTTGATAAATCGTCCTCAAGATTTTCAAGAGTGGTTTTAGGCTCATGTGGATCAGTCTCATCGAATTTGAGAGGAACTGATTCTTCCACACATTTAGTTTTCTTATTGAACACTCTATAGGCTTTACATGAGATAGAGTAACACATGAAAATTCCTTCATCGCATTTGGGAGCAAATTTGTCATGATTATCTTTGCTATTAAGAATAAATACTTTGCAACCAAAAACTCTAAAGTAATTAAACTTAGGTTTCATATTATTCCAAAGTTCATAAGGGGTCCTTTTTAGAACAGTTCTAATTAAAACACTATTGATAACATAACAAGATGTATTTACAGTTTCAGACCAAAAATAAACAGGTAAGTCATACTAATTTAGCATAGTCCTTGCAATTTCTTGACGGGTCCTATTAATTATTTCTACAACTCCATTTTTTTGAGGTGTCCAAGGGGCCGATAAATTATGACTATAGTAATTGTGTGAGCAGTAAAATTCAATGTCATGATTCTCAAACTCAGTTCCATGATCACTTCTCAGGGTCTTAATTCTATGTCCACTAAGGTTTTCTACAGACTTAGAATATTTGAAAAACTAGTGACAATGTTCACTTTTGTGAGCTAGAAAGTATACCCAAGTATACCTAGATAAGTCATCTAAAAGTACATAAACATAGTGCTTCCCGTTTAGACTTCAAACTCTTGATGGTCCAAACAAATTCATGTGAACCAACTCAAGTGGTTGAGAAGTTGAAACTTCATTCTTTGGTTTGAAAGAAACATTGTGTTTTTCCCTTTTGACAGGGATTGGACACTCTATCAATTGTGAATTCTAATTTAGGTAAGTCTGTAACTAAACAATTCTTAGATAGATTCCTATGTGAGTGCACATTACAGTGTCCTAATC